>CP106727.1:138217128-143217128 GCA_025506655.1 Gossypium rotundifolium | reverse complement strand
ACGATATTTCCAATCTTACCATAACTATACTATTAAACGATAGGTGCGCTTGCCATTATTGTGATCATAGTTAGTTAGGGACACATCAAGTTTTTAGTGGGGACTAAAATATTATCAACACTAAATTTTTATTACTTTAGCCATTTTAATTTTATTGCAAATTATTTTTATTTTATTGTTACTTTTCTAATTTTTCTCTTTCTTTGCTTCTGGCAGGTGTCTCTAGTTTATGACTAGAAGAAACCTGTCAGGACCTTTGCTTTACGATAGTGAGATTGAGAGTACAGCTCACAGAAACTGAAAAGAGATAAGGAGAAGCCTACAATACATACAAGAAGAGCAAGAGAACGATATCACTAATACCGAGGAGATGGCTGATCCCTAGAATAATCCGCTACCTCCTGTGGTCGCTGCAGATCCAGTAAATCAGAATCCTGCTCCTCGAACTATGTATAATTATGCTAAGCCTACTTTAATAGGAACTGAATCAAGAATTGTTAGACCTACTATTGCTGCAAATAATTTTGAACTGAAACCTAACACTATTCAGATGATTCAGCAGTTTGTTCAGTTTGATGTTTTACAGGATGAGGATCCAAACAATCACTTGGCAAATTTTTTGGAATTCTGTGACACTTTCAAGATTAATGGCATTTCTGATGATGTCATTTACCTTCGGTTGTTTCCCTTCTCATTGAGGAACAAATCTAAAAAGTGGTTGAACTTGTTACCACGAGGATTAATCACTACATGGGAATAAATGACTGAAAAAATTTTACTTAAATATTTTTTGCCGGCTAAAATAGCTAAGTTGAGGATTGATATCTCTTCTTTTGTGCAGATGGATTTAGAAACACTTTACGATGCATGGGAGAGATACAAGGATCTACTGAGAAGATGCCCTCACCATGGGTTACCATTATGGCTACAGGTTCAAACCTTTTACAATAGTGTGAACCCCTCAACTAAGCAATTGATTGATGCAGTCGCCAATGGTACACTAAACAACAAAAAACCTAAGGCTACCTATGAATTCATTGAAGAGATGTCACTGAATAACTATCAGTGGAAATTATGAGGACGAAGCCAACAAAGGCAGCCAGTGTTTTCAACCTCGACGTAGTTACCATGCAATCAAACCAGGTAAAACTTTTAAATAAAAAGATTGATGGTTTGTGTGGTTCTTCATAGGTACATCCAGTGATGCAGTGCAATACAAATGTAGGAGGAATGAGCAATACAGAATATCCATCCTACAACCCTGGCATTGAAAGTGAACAGATGAACTATATGGGTAATAATTTTAAACCTCAGAATAATCCCTATAGTAACACTTACAATCCAGTTGGAGGAACCACCCAAACTTTTCATGGGGAGGACAAGGAAACCAAAGACAGCAACCCCCTCCAGGCTTTCAGCCACCTTACCAATAGGAAAAGAAGCCAAACCTTGAAGAGATGCTTACTAAATTCATCTCGGTGTCAAAAATGTGCTTCCAAAACACCGAAACTACACTCAAAAATCAACAAGAGTCGATTCAAGGTCTCGAGACTCAAATAGGACAGCTTGCTAAGCTAATATCTGAATGACCACAAGGCAGCCTGCCAAGCAACACTGAAACTAACCCAAGGAAGCAACTTCATGCCATTACGTCTCATGATAGTGAAGGGTTAGATGAACCAAAACTGAGGCAAAAAATGTGGTAGATAAAGTTAAGATTGAGGTAAGCCATAATAAACCAAAAATGGTAAGTACAGAGTACAAACCTCGTCTACCATCTCCCAATGCGATGAAGAAAGACCGCACAGATGAACAATTCAGTAAATTTCTTAAACTTTTAAAAAAATTACATATTAACTTATCATTTATTGAAGCTCTTTCGTAGATGCCCAATTCAGTAAAATTTTCAAAAGAGCTTTTGGAAAACAAATGGAAGTTAGACGATGCGTTGCAAGTGGAGCTAAATGCAGTTTGATCAGTAATTTTACAGAATAAACTACCCGCAAATTAAAAGATCCAGGGAGTTTTACGATTCCTTGCTTAATTGGTGGTTTATCTATTAATAATGTTTTAGCTAATTTAGGGGCAAGTATTAATGTTATGCCTTATAAAATGTTTAAACAGCTAGGTCTTGGGAAACCCAAACAAACTAGGATGAGCATTCAATTGGCTGATAAAACCATTAGATTTCCTAGGGGTATAATTGATGATGTGCTAGTTAAAATTGATAAATTCATATTCCTAGTAGACTTTGTTGTTTTAGACATGGATGAGGATAGTGACATTCCTTTAATTTTAGGACAACCCTTTTTAGCAACTGCTAGGACCATTATTGATGTTGGTATAGGGGAATTAATACTTCGTGTAGGTGATGACATGATTAAACTCCAAGCACGTGATTCTATCAAAATATCTAGTGATCAAGATGATACAAGTCCGGTTAATGTAATTGAACTTAATGTTCAATCTTCTTTGTAGGAAATTCCTTGGAAAAAGATGACAGAGCCATGGTCTAGCTCTCATATTGAGAACAGAACTGTTCATGAGGAAATAAGGCTTAGATCGAGGAACTATATGAATGGCGAACACAGTTTAAGGAGAAATTGAAAGTACACGATGAACAAAAGCAGAGCCATGACGAGCCTAAAAATAAAACGAGTCAAATTAAGGTTAGAGACCGAGTTCTAATGGATAATGCAGATCCTCTTGTTGCCACTTCTGAACCTAATGGAACAACCCCTTTTACGGTACTTAATATTTTCCCATACGGTACAGTCGAGGTAACTCATTCCAAATTTGGCACCTTTAAGGTAAATATTACTCGTCTAAAACCTTATTTTAACAAAATTGATAGCACGAATGAGGAGTTTCAACTCCTCGAACCACCATGATTATTCGAGTGAAAGGGTGAGTCTAGCTTAGACTCTAAATAAGCGCTTTCGGGAGGCAACCTGAGCACTAACCTAATTAATGTCCATATTTTTTATTTTTAGCACCTAACTAAAAACTAACCAAATTAATATGTGTAGGTTTCCCTACCCACAAGGCCTTGCACACGGGCATGGCCATGGCCGTGTGGACACCGCGAGTAGGTGCATCGGCATGGTAGAGATCATGCAAAAATAGGAAGAAAATTTTCCCCAAAACACGGGCTACGATAAAATGCCACGATCGTGGTCAAAATTGACTAAAGAACACGGGATGCAATAAACCCACACGGGCGTGCCTTAAGACTGTGGGCGATACTGAGTAAGTGACACGGGCGTATGACACACCCGTGCCCAGAAGCGTGGTTAAAACTAAGTAAGTGTAACATTCTAAAATTGGGCCTAGGAGAATTGAGGCCAATGGGCCTTAGGCGTAGTAGCATTTAAAATTTTTGGAGAACAGGAGATCGGCTTAAGTGTAAGTTGGACCTTTTAGATAAGTGATTTTGGAAGGTTAAGGGGCTTCTATGAAGTCCCGGGATCAAATATTGGCTTTGGGGAAATTTTAGTTTAGGTGAAAAATAACCTTGGAAGTTGGCAGGTAGGCCTTAAGAATAAAATATGGAGAAAAGTGACACAAGTGGAGTGTGTGGTGTAGTGGCAAAGTGACGCCACATAAGAGGCAAGGGGGTGATGCCACAAGGAATGAAACAGGTCCATGGTTCAAGTCTTGGCTTTTGCATTTTGGTTTTCTTTTTACTTGGATCTTAGAATTTGGCCATAGTTTATATTTAGTTGCGCACGGTTTAAGACACAAGAGGAGCTTGTGGCTTAGTGGCAAGTGGCGTGAATTGGCTGAGGGGAGAGCTTGGGTTCGAATCTCATGAGGAGCAAGGGAGTATTTATTTTGAGGATTGGACGGTAAGAGTTTTAGTTGAATTTAAACTCTACTGACGAAGGGATCCCACATCGGAAAGATACAAGGAATGAAGGTGAAGAGCTAGCTATATAAAGAGCATGCCAGGAAGAGGGTTAACATACCTTGGTGGGCATTGGGCATAGGAGTGGTCGCAGTGCTATTTAGCACCAGAGTCCTATCAGGTGTGTACTTCTCTACTCTAGTTGTAGAGCGGCAAAGCCGAAATGCCGGTCACACGGCATTAGTAGCCACACGAGCGTGCGAGCGCACGTGTGGGGCTTCGACGCGATAGTTGAGGCCATCAGTAGTATTCTTGTGGGTTGGGCCTGTGTGGGCTGCGATGGGCCAAAGTGGGCGCAATGGGCCTGTGGGCCCAATTGGAATAAATTGTATAATGATATAGTATATAGTGAACTAGACTAGGTGGAACCTATATACGTGGCTAGATTTGTGTTAGGTGGGCCACATGAGCGTGTGGGCCCGAATGGGCCAAATTTGAGTTTTAGGCCCAATAGTCTGGTGACGACCAGAAATGGTAGCCGAGTCGCTCAGGGTAACATTAGACCTCTGGGAGGGCCATTGCAGGTGCGAAATTACGAAAATACCTTTGGTGGGTAAATTACAAAAATACCTTTAGTGGGTAAATTACGAAAATACCCTTGGTGGGTAAATTACGAAAATACCCTTGGTAGGTAAATTACGAAAATACCCTTGGTAGGTAAATTACAAAAATACCCTTGGTGGGTAAATTACGAAAATACCCTTGGTAGGTAAAATTATTGTTATACCCTTAAAGGTTGGTTAGCTTGATTATGTTGTATATCATTATTCGATTATGATGGTAATTCGTTTCATCGTTATCGATATATGATTTTCATACATGTCATCGCATACACAATTATTATAACATGTTGCATATGCATGAGATCGGGAAGTTACAATGAAAAGGGGAAGTGTTCCGGTGGTTTTACCACATTATTCAGTGACTCATGTCACAATATTATGATTTGGTGACGTTGTCACATTATCTGGTGGCTATGCCACGTATTAAAGGCGATGAGCAGTTGACTGCAGCGACTGCCTTTGAGGGTGTGTAGCAGTTGGAGGGTCGATTTAGTAATCCCTAGTGTGTAATGGTTGGTACGGGGGTGTGTAGAGGATGGATTCTAGGTTGGGTTGGGTAACATATTGCATCATTATGCGTGGTATGTGGTTTTATGTGGATTTGGGGCCAAGCCCATTTGTGGAATCATGTGGATTAATTGCATTGCACTAATTATTTATATGCCATGGCATTGGGCTAACATATTACTGTGGGCTTAGGCCCAGTTATCGTGGTAAGGGGAATTACACACTGAGTCTCAATGACTCACCCTCTTTATTTAAATTTTGCAGGTAATCATTAGATCGCGAATTTGGGAGCAGAGGCAGACTCGAGGTGGCCATGCTCAATATTTCGATTTTATTTTAATATTTATCATGGGAGTTGTTTTACTATAAGTTGGGTTTACAGTTTTGTAATAAGGCCTCTACAACTTTAATTTTGGTATTTTGGTTGGTTTCTCTTTTAATTTGACTACTGCCTACTATTATTAAATGTTCAATATGGGAATTTCCTAAACCCTTAATAACCATTTTCCAAAATATTAATAATCCATTTCTTATTCAAAATTACTTAAACTTGACATTTCACAACAAATATAAAGAACACAAACTTTTTAACGAACGTATAGTTTTGAAACATTACTTTCATGTGACATGCCAGATCCGGTCGTAATGTTTAGGCCGGGTTTGGGGTGTTATAGTAGGTCACATAGGCGTGTGACACGCCCGTGCCTATAAGCCGTGGTCGATATTGATTAATTAACACGGGCATGTGAACCTCTACACGGGGGTGGGAGAAACGAATGAAGCATCACACAGCCGTACGATTCGGCTGTGTGACCCATCACGCCCAGAGAACACGGGTGTGGGCCAAGACTCAGACACACCCTAAACCAACATTTACGAAATACACATGCTAAACACAGGGCACAAGGCGTGGTGTAACATCCTAAAAATTTGAGTATCAATATGTTGCTAGAGGTTAGCTTGGGTTTACTTAGAATTTGAATAAAAATTAGTAAAGAGTACTTTAGTGTAAAGAAATCAGGTGACCTTGAAACTTAAGTTAATTAAGTACTAAAAGATGGCATAAGATGAGTAATTGGCAAAGTGGTGATGGCGCCATAAGTTGGACTTGAGGGGAGAGGTTCGAATCTCCTAGCATACAATTTGGGAGTTTTATTTTTCTGCTTTATCCTAACATGTGTCGGCTATGGATAAGATTAGGATGAGTTGGATTAATTATTTTTTTGGTAAGAAGACTAAGGGTTATGGAAAGCTTGAGTTAGGGGATAGAATGGCTTGAATTGGGGGATAATGTTTCTTAAACTTAAGGAAAAAGGAGGATGATATGGCTTGAGAGTAGGATGATGTTTTGGCAACTCTTTCATGGCCTTTTGACTATGTATGTAGACGGCATAGGGGCTAGGGGATGGTCGGTTTTGTTGATTGGCTTGGTAGGCTTGTGTGTTGGAGAAACACATTCTTTTGGTCATTTTGGCTTTGGCAAAACATATTTTCTCTCCATCTATTTTCTCTCTAGCCGAATTTGTCAACAACCTTGAGGAAACAATTGCATCTTTCTTTTTGACCATTTGGTCATTTCTTTGCTAATCATTTTAGTGTTTTATTTTTCTAGTTAAAACTATCAACACACAAAAAGAAAGAAGGCCATTCTTTTCTCATTTTCCTCCCCAAATGCTAAATACACAATTCTCTTAAACTCAATTCTTTTCCTTCTCTTTTCTTTCTCTTTTCTTTCTTTTTTCTTTCTCTTTTCTTTCTCTTTTCTCTCTTGAAAACCGAATCATCATCATCTCCATCTTCCATTCTTTTACTTCTTTCTCAACTAAAGTTTCTTCAATATTTTCTCTCATGGCCGAATGCTAGTTTGCTCTTATCACGAATCATTTTCATTTTCTTGTTTAGTCATAACTAAATCTCCCATTAGACATAAGTATTCTTCTCACTCAATTCTTTTCAACCGTGGGCAATAGAGTGATTTTGGAGGGCAGAAACTCAAAGTGTTCTTAAGTATCGTGGATCATTGGAATCGATCTTAAGAGTTAAGGTGAGGAGTTTATTCAAGGATTTTCATATTATTCGTCATATTGGTATAGTTGGTTATTTAATCAATTTTGTTATAGGGACGTAATCGCTCGATTGCTACCTCGTGGAACGAGGATAATTGTGGTAAGCCAATCTCATTTTTTTAAAATCGTTAGTCCTATTTCAATAGTTATTAGTTTGACTAATGATTTTATGTCATTAAAGACATTCAAGATAGAGGCGAAAAGGGTAGTGAATAGTCTTCGAAAGAGGGGTGGTTCCGCTAATCCCCCTAAGTATAAACGAAGGGCTATTTTGAGAATCTGAGATTTTCCACCGAGTTGCGGACCCTCATCCGAGGAGAACCAGTTGTTTGAAGTCATTTGTACTCCCGAACCTTTGTTCGTTCGTGGATTCTTATCGGGTAACGAATCAACAATCGGGGAGAAACCAAAAATAGAAGTGGTTCGAAATCCTGAGGGCAAAGATTTAGATCGTTTATCAATAGTGTAGTTTTATTTAAAAATAGTGTTCTAATTTATCATGTTACGTTTAGGTATTGACGAGTGGGAAAGTCTAGTTCTCACAATAACCAGGTGTGTAACTTCAGACTTATCTCGGGTTAGATGTTATACCGTAAGTATTGGGAAAAATCGTAAAATTGACAAAATTTGAAAAATGCGTAATAAGTAGTATTTATGTGAAAATACATGAAAAGCTGTTAAAGTTGTGAAATTTATGAAAACGTCCTCAATGAGTATTTGATAAATTGTAGAAAAATACACTAGATCATTAAATGGGCCAAAAAATCTACTAGATCATTAAATGGGTGAAAAATCTACTAAATCGTTAAATGGGCCAAAGTATTAGATTGCTAAATGGGCTAAATGTTATTTTGTATTATGGGCCTTAATAAAAACTTGAAATATTGATTCACATGTAAATTGGGCCTTTTGCTAAAATTATCATATGTATATAGATTGTTATGCATACATGTTTGCATGGGTTGGGATTTATGATGAAGAGAAGAAAGGCATGTTGCCAAAAATCTAGTTCGGTGGCTCTACCACAAATATTTTAATGGCTTATTGCCTCTAGTTCGGTGGCTCTGCCACAAATATTTTAATGGCTTAATGCCTCTAGTTCGGTGACTTTGTCACAATCTAGTTTGTTGGTTCACCACAACCAAATATAAAAATGGCTTAATGCCTACGATCGGTGTGTTGGCGGGGTGGGTTGACTTGATCCCCACAGGTGTGATGGTTGGTATGGGTGGTGTGTAGCGGATGGATATTAGGTTGGTTGGGAAATTTCATTTTGCATACATTTCATTTATTATATTGCTAAATCTGTTTATGGGCTCAAGCCCAAAATAATGACTTGATGATCGGCCCGATGGATATAGTAAGTGAGTTATACCGAGTTCGAGTAACTCACTCCTTAAATTTTCCATCTCGGGTAATGGAAATTAACGTGGACTTGGGCGAGAATGACTTCGTGGAGGCCATACCGCAAACATGGGTTTTATAAACTTTGAACTTTTATTAAGTACTTTCTTTAAATTACTATTTTAGATATGATGTAATAAGGCCTCTATTAATATTTATGGATTTTTATGTGTGGATGGATTTAAATTTTATTTTGATGGGTTTATGCTAATCCTATAATGATTTTTTTAAAAAAATACTTTGAAACATATGAGATTCTTTAACTTATCTTATCTTCAAATTCTTTTGAACTCTTTAAAAAAAACTACTTAAAGGATTTTGATATTTAAATACTAAATGATAAGACTTCAACTAATGTTTCTTAAAATTAACAATTTAAATAATTTCTTTTGGTTTTATTAAACTTTATTTTCAAAAGGTTTTGTAGTACCGATTCACTTAAATCATTAGAAATATTAAAAGAACATTTGATCTATGTGACAAACCAAATCTCGTCTTGACGCATAGACCTGATTTGGGGTGTTACACGTGGGCCACGACCGTGAGCCCCAATCCCTATTTAAACCCTATCTACTGTTCACCTTATCCGTCAAATTCCCCCCCAAAACCCTAGCAACTCTCTCACCCAAATACCCTCTCTACTCCTTCTCCCCTACTCTGGCCACCACCTCGACGACCCACCAGCAACTGAACTATCCCCTATATCCTCTCCTTTTCCTTTCCTCTTCTCCCTTTCTTTTCCACGCTCTCCAGCCCCCGTAGTCCACGCCCGTGCATCACCACCACACACATAATGACTCCTCTACATGGGAAAAAGACTGTTGGCCCCACTTCAAAAAAGTAGAAGGGCCCTAGAGCTACCTCTGCTAGTGCATCTGCCGAAGTGCGCCATCCTTTTCTACAGTTTCCCCTGGGACCCTAGGAGGAACTTTTTCAAATACTTAGTGCATGACCCCTCGGTGTGGGTAGATGTATTGATTGGAATGCCTTAGAGTAGGTCCAACTCGACCAGTTCATGCTGCTGCTTCATTAACTGACATATATGAGTGCCTCACTCATTTCAAGTAGTACTGCACTCAACAATTCAATGACAACGCTTGATGATTTGACGGCCTTGAGGAGACACTACATATAGATTTGTTAGCACTTCCACATATCATCACCACCACCCCCACATCGCGAACCATCTATTGATGAGAACCTTTGAGTCCATTTATTTTTCTTTTTCTTTTATTTTAATTTTTAAACTCTTTCTCTTTCTCTTTATTATCTTTGATTTATATTAGTATATTTTGATTTCTTTATATCTCTAGCTATTTATTATTGACTAACCATAACGACGTCCATTAATAAACCTCCCTAAAACTTTACTCATGACTCCACAGTTTCAAAAAGTTCAAGGTGCTACTAAGGAACGAACAAACTAATGGAGTATTCTCCGTTACCTTTACCTCTGCCTAGTTCATCATGCTTCTCATTGGACCTATTTCTATAATTTTCACTTTCTAAGGATTTCATCCATAATTCAGGAAGTTTAAACTCCTTCCCTCTCTTATGATTTTCTTCTTACATTGCTATTATCTATCTTTGTACATTGAGGACAATGTACATCTTAAGCGTGGGGAGGTTATTTAATTTATTATCAGAAAAATCCCTGAATATTATCTTATTCTCAAGTAATCTACTCATATTACTATTTGACTGAATTTGGATTGATTTATAATTTTTATTGATATGTTTTGGATTAAATCATAGGTAATTGTGCATTGATTATTAAACTTTAAGACATTAAAGAATCAAGCATGATAAAGTTGATCTTTTGAGAATTAAAATTGTTAGGATATTTCCCTAAATTGAGGTATTATCTTGAAATTTTAAGTTTACAAGATTGACATCAAAAACCCATAATTTTTTGTGAGATTTTAAGCCTTTAGAGCATATATTCTTTCTTGCTCACTTCTTTTATTGGTTATGAGTGTGTCAACACTGAATCGTTATTCTAAAACTTGCTTTGATTATGCATGTCAAGACCACACTTTTGATTTGATATACTAAGATGATAAAGGCACCTAGGATTTAACCCACTTACTCCATAAAAAGCCTACCCACATAATTAACCCTTAGTGAACCCCTTTGAGATTTAACCATCATCTCTTGATTTTTCCCCTTTAATGATAACCCACAATTTAACTATTTTTTATTCATTAAGAATTTTTCCCTTTTTATTGACTCCTTTTTATCGATATTTAATTTGATTTGTTACCTAACTATGTTCATCAATTTTAGTTGCTGAATTGTTTCTTTTTAGGTACTACCTACGTATACTCATTACTTGTTCTTATTCCTAAAAATAAAAAATTCATGTAATTACATTCTTTATTGAGCTTGCACAAGTTAAAGTTATTATTTCAAAGGGAAGCTCACTTTCTAAAGTGTGAGTAGTTTTAATTTTGGGTACTTATTTGTAATTCAGTAATTAGCACTATTTTTCTGGTTGGTAATTTATTACATTAATCTCGATTCTAACCATCTTTTTCAGCCTTTATCAACACCTTTAACCCAAGCCCCATTACAACCTTGCTAAAAACCTTTTGATTTGTGTATCATCTCATTTATAGTGGTGGAGATTTGATTTTCATGCAAGTCTATGGTAATAACTTTTCATGATTGACTTTTGAGTGCTTAATTATTAAACCTTAAACACTTCGAGTGATTTGAGTGAATCTTTAGTGATGATGTCAACTTTTGTCGATTTGGAATTAAAGGTAATTACTTAGATGAAGGGGAACACCTGTGATTTTATGATTCAAATGTTTGACTTGGATTGTTTGAAACTTTGATGCTCTTTTAAGTAGAATTCTCAATACATGATTATGTGTGAATTATTTCAAAAAATTATTGATGAAAATTATAAGTTGAGAAGAATTTATTTGATTATGAGTTGAGGATTTTGCTTGAGGACAAGCAAAGGCTTAAGTGTGGGGATATTTGATAAACCATAATTTATACATATTTTGACCCCATGCTTGGCTTATTTTTGGATGAATTTTCATTAGATTTGATGAATTTGATGCTACTAATGCTTTAATTTCATGTTTTCCACTCAGTAGAACTTAGGGAGTCAAAAGAATGAGAAACGGGCCAAAAAGGGACAAAATGGGCCTACATTAGAAATCAACATGGCCTAGACTATCTCACACGGGTAGACCACACGGCCGTATGTGACGAGCAGAATCGAACACGACTAAGCTATCGCACGGGCGTGTCCCTTTCAAACCCAAGTTTAATTCTATTCAAAAAAAAACTACTTGTGGGCCAAGAAAGGTGCTCCAAAGCCTATATAAACACCCTAGGGGAGGACCTAAAAAGACACAGGGAGTAGAAAGATGAAAATACTCGAAGACATCCATTAGGAGCAGCTTGGTAGAAGGATCCCCATCAAGACTGAAGATCTCCTATCAATTTCTCTTGAAGTTTTTAGGTTTTCTTATGTTTTGTAGTTTTCCTTATTTTAAGATGTAGTATGAACTAAATCCCTTAAATACCTGAGGGGATGAAACCTAAGATGGATCTTATTACTATTTGATTTATAAGATAAATACTTGTTCTTATTCTTAATTGTGAGTTCTTATTCTTGCTTTAATAATTCAGGTTATTGATTCAAGTCGAATTTGCTTACTCAGAGGAGCAAAAGTCCCTATTTAAGAGTAGATCAACACAATTAAGCGGAGTTAAATGCAATCCTAGACATAGGACAACGTAAATTTTTTTGGATTAGAGTCAAATCTAATAAGGGAGTCCATAGATGGAGTTAATGTGACAATAGGGGTTTTAATTAGAAAGAAATTTCAATTAATCAACCTAGAGTCATTTGTTCTTAGTCTCGATAGAGATATTAACATAAATCAGGGATTTCTACGGATTAATTCAAGTGAATAAATTGTATGAATCAGAAGTAATAAGTGAAGTCTAGGTGGATTCTTCCTTGGGTATTGCCTCTTTCATAAAGTTATCTAAAAGTATTTTCCCAATTCATTCTCTGTCGTGCTTTTAATTAACTTTAGTTTAAAAGAAATCACTCCAATTTAAAAGAAATCACTCCAATTCTTAGGCTAGATAATAGGAAGATAGTAATTTCTAGAACTCTTAGTCCTTGTGGATACGATATTTTAGGTCTTACCATAACTATACTATTAAACGATAGGTGCGCTTGCCATTATTGTGATCATAGTTAGTTAGAGACACATCAGTTAGCTTGGGGATTGAAGGACGTCAGAATTTGATTCACACTATCAAGCTATTCTTTTGGTATAGTAAAGTTTGATTATTTTGAGTATGGCACGTATAAGTACTTTGTCATTTTGATATGTCATATTGGTTAGCCAAGGTGTTGGCTATTAATACTACTTAACTTAATTTGTAAATGGCCATTGGAATTGGCCAATACTAGTTAAGTTACATCTATTCAATGATGATGAAATTCATGAAGTGCAAGCTCATGCAATTGAATGAGTAATGTGTAAAGTATATGCATGATGAATTAGAGAATGTTCATAGTGTATTATTGTTATGTTATGTGTTGCTTGAGATGGTATAAGTGTGGTTGTTTTTAGGGTGGAAATTAGCTTGGTAAATAGCCGTATAATTTTCCACATAGGTAGGCACACGGGCGTGTGTCTAGGTCGTGTGTGACACATGGCCAGCCCCGAGGGTGTGTTGATAGGCCGTGTGGCCCCTGCATCTAAATTGCAAAAAATTCAGTTCGTCACACGGGCCAACACACGGGCGTGTGACTAGGCCGTGTGCCCCTAAGTGTTTGTTGACGTCATAAATAGAATACTAAGGTTTTCACACACGGGCTAAGGCACAGGTGTGTCATGGCCATGTGGGGGACACGGGCCACAGACACGGGTGTGTGGCCCTGTTTGAGTAAAAATTTTCTAAGTGTTCAAACTTTTTCGGTTCAGTCTCGAGTCACCTATGGGTATGGTTTGGGTCTCGTAGGCCCATAATAAGGAAGCTAAGAGTTTAAATGAAAAGTTTAAGTTGAAAAGAAAGTTCATTGCCCAATTTTGTACGAGTAAGTAAGTTAAGCCCAGTAATGCCTCATACCCAGTTCCAGCGTTGAATACGGGTAAGGGGTGTTACATATTACATATATATACATACCTATTTAGTGACTTTTGTCACGTCAAATTTTAGCATACTTTAAAAATCCCATAAATTTATATATTATATAAAAAAACCTATAAACTCTTAAATTATATAATAAAACCCATACATATATATGTATATTACCAACTCCCACATTTATTGTTATATTTATAATACACACCAATATTTATATTGTATACAAAATAAAGCCCATGTATATATATTATAAGTTCATGCATTTTGCACCATTAAAATCGCACAACATGCAAACCCAACACTCAACAAAATTGCAATGTTTTGCACTAGGAGAAATCAAGGTTCGCACACTAATTAAGCAGGAGAACCGCATATGTTACCTTAGCTTGTGTACCAGAATTTTAATGTAGTAAATCAAACCACTCACCTTAGCAACCATTACTTCAACAACCATGCTCAAGTAAGCTTCTATTTTCCTTTGTCCATGGTTGTAGAGGCCACCAAATGAATTGGAACTTTTCACACACATCAAACACATTACTAAGGCATTACTAACATCAACAAACATCATTAAATCATTCCAAAATCCTAGATCAAAGCCTATTAACCTCTATACCAAAAATTTAACTAGTTTTGTCAAAATAGGTGTTTAACCACTTGAATCTCACATCTAAGCTTAGATTTAAACTTCATACATCCTAAATATCATCTAATTACATATCTATACCATCAATTTTACCCAATTTCACCGATTTCATTTTTCCAAGAAAATCAAACTTATGTGATCTTTTAAAAAGGGGAAAACATTCAATTTGCTTAAATTCATTAAGGATTTGTTAAATTAAGATAAAATACCTTTAATTAGATCAAAACAAGTTAAAAATCACTTTAAAACCAAAACTTAGCCAAGAAATAGGAGATCTACCATTTTCAAGCCAAAGATCAACTTAAAATCAAGTGATATATTGAGATCTTGATTAATTTATTTAAATCTTGAATTAAAATAACAACTCACTTAATTTAATCATAAAAAGTTAGAATCTCACCTCAATTTTGCACAATCGACGAGTTATAGAACTAATTCAAGCTAAAAAATATGAAGATCTCTTGATGATTTTAAGGATGAAAATACAAGTGTTCTTCAAAATTGAAAAGAGATATTGTGTTTAGAGAGCTTAGGAATAAAAAAAGGATGAACTAATTTCAAGAGAAAAGCTTTGATTTGGTGTTTGGAAAATTTTTAAAGAAGACGAAAATTAGGAGGGAATGAGATGTGGGGGTTGTTAAATAGGCAACCCATTTTTAAAAATTGGGCCACTGCCCATTTAACCACTTTTAGTTTCTTATCTTTTTCAAATAGGTCCTTACTTTTCAATTAAAACCAATTTCAAAATTATTTTCAAATCAAACCTCATTTTTGTACATCATTTTTCATCAAATTAATTCTTAGACACCTAATTTTAATTTCCTAACCTAAAATTATTTATTCTAATTATCCTAATATTTTATTTCATTAATTTTTAATTATTTAATTATATAATCTAATTACGATTTCTAGTTCACTAACCTTCTATTTCTAATTACAGTTTCTGGCCCAAATTGTTACTGAATAGGGCTTAGGCCCAAACCATTACCGTGTAGGTCTTAGGCCTAGACTATGACTGTAATAGGGGATTACACACTGAGTTTTCATAAACTCACCCCATTTTTAACTGTGCAGGTAATCCCCAACTTTGATGGATCGAAGCTGCGATGGACTCGAAAAAGACCATAAACCGCTTATGCTTGTTGTTTTGAATATTTACTTTCAAATATTTTGATTTGGGATGTAATAAGGCCTCTCTGTTTTTCACTTATGATTTGTGATATTTATTTATGATGTTTTATAACTGCTAAAAGCTGGAATCGATTTCCAAAACGATAACTGTCTTCAAAACACTATGTTTTCGCAACATTTTCAAAATGCTTCCGCAACTCAATTTTTTTAAACATCATGTTTTCATAAATGGTTTATTTTAAATAAGCTTCCGCATCAACTAAGGTTTTAAAGGTAATTACATTTTCAAGTGGATAACAATTGCTTAAGTGTTTTGAGTTTTAAAAAAGAGGCTTTAGCTCTCAAACAAGTTTTAACAACAAGAAATATGGTTTCAAAAAACACTTCCATGTGACACGCCAGATTTGGGCCTAACTTCTAGGCAGGGTTTGGGGTGTTATATTTAGTGGTATCAGAGCCAAGTTGTAAAACTCGACTGTGGATTGGGTTTTCAAAATTGAATTTCTGAAAGTGTTGTTTCAAAAAGCCTTGAAAAGATTTGAAGTTCTGAAATGTTGTATTGACCATTTTCTAGAAGTGTGGTACACCGAGTGTCTGGCGCCAAATCCGTAAGTTTTCTAAATAATTTTGTCTACTTAGAAATTTAAATACAGTAAGTTAGAAATAAGGTGGTTTTTTTAAATATTGGACTGTATTTTTGGTATTTACTCTGTGTTTGTTTGGTTTGGATATGGTGTTTGGATATAGAAATTTGTTGCACATGAGATATTTGTCTGCTTTAATGTATAGGTGTTTTGAGTATGTGTAGGGAGTTCCAAATTCTAGTTAAAATATGATAAGGATATTAGAATCAGAGTATGTAGCGGTAGCGTAGTGGGGTAGTTGTTACAGGACTACCCTGTTAGCTGGAAATTTTGGGGACGAAATTTCTTTAAGGGAGGTAGATTTGTAACGCCCCAAATTTGGGCCTAGTAGAATTGGGCCAATTAGGTCTTGGACGTGAGAGCGTTTAAAATTTTTGAGAGCATGAGAATGACATTAATGCAAGTTGGACCTATTAGGTGAGTGATTTTGGAAGATTAGGGGGCTTCTATGAAGTCCGGGATCAAACCTGGGCTTTAGGAAAAATTTTGGTTTTAAGTGAATAAAACCTTGGGAGTAAGTAAGTAGGCTTTAAGAATAAATTGTGGAAAAAATGACACAAAAGGAGTTGTGGTCTAGTGGCAAATGACGCCACATCGGAGACAAGGAAGTGACGCCATAGAGGAAGCAAGGGATCCAAGGTTCAAGTCTTGGCGCTTGCAGTTCATTTTGATTTCTTTTTAAATGAACTTAGACTTTGGCCCATAGGCTTATATTTAGTTGCGCATGTTTTAAGTCACAAAAAGAGCTTGTGTTGTGGTGGCATGTAACGTCTAGAGCATAAGAGAGGGCAAGGGTTCGAATCCCATTGCAAGCAAAAATGAGATATTTATTTTGCTAAGTTGGGGCGACAGGTGGTTTTGATAGAATTTAACTCTGCTGAAGGAGGGATCCCACATCGGGAGGATAGCATGAGGGAAGGTGAGAAGCTGGCTTTAAATAGAGCAATCTATGAGGAGAGTAGGCACACCTTCACTGGCATTTGGGCATAGGAGTATTCGAAGCGCGGATTAGCTTCAGATTCTTATCAGTTTCATCGCTCTAGTGAAGGTGACGGCGCTCGTGATTATTCAGTACTCTACGTGATAAGGATCAGTTCTAAGGGATTGGCGGCACACTCGTAATCAAGGTGTGTAATCTCACACCCTCATTGTTCTGTTAATGTGATGTTCTGTGAATCGGCTAAAAGCTAAAATACCGAAAACTCGAAATATCAGCATCTGAGATCACTCGAGCGTGTGAGCACTCATAGAGATAAACTGAGCCACAAGTGTTGGTGATAGACTGTTGAGAGTGTCACGAACTCTCTTGTAAGACTGAGAAGCTGTAATGGGCCTTGTTGAACCGACGTGGCCTGAGTGGGCCCAATAGTCTAATGGGCCTATAAGGGCTAAATCCATGGTAAGTGCCGGGTGATAGATGCGGCTGCGAAGTTTGCAGAACTGTGACCAAGAATGGGCTAAATGGGCCACATGAACGTGTGGGCCCCGCTCGGGCTAAAATTAGACTTTAGGCCCAATTGTACCGTTTTGACCAAAAGGGAACTTATGTAGTTCGAGGTGACAGTATACCTCCGAAAAGACCGTTACATGACTAAGATTACCGAAATACCCTCTATGAGTAAAGTTACTGAAATACCCCTGTAGGGTAAAATTACCGAAAGACTAGTGATTTATGAAATTACTAGAATACCCTTGGTTTACAAATTACTGAAATACCCTTGTAGGGTAGAGTTACTGGATTACCCCTGTAGGGTAGAATTACTAGATTACCCCTGTAGGGTAGAATTACCGAATTACCCCTATAGGGTAGAATCACCGAATTACCCTATACGACAGAATTATCGAATTACCTGAAACACCCCAAACCCGACCCACAAGCCCTGATCGGATCTGGCATGCTCCTTGAGTAAAACGTAGCTGAATCTCATTTTGTCATGTTGGAAAAACTGGTGGTTTTGGGGAAAATAGATTTGTGTTATGATAAATTTTGAAAATCGTGTTGTTATTAAAGTTGGTATTGAAACGTTATTTCCATGTTTCAAAAATTACGAGTTAAAAGAAATGCCGAATTTTAGTGCTTATCATTAAGTTAAAAATTGAAGGTGTTTAGGTGTCAAAACATTTGAAGTTATTTTACGAAAAATTGTTAAACCATTAGTTTGATGTTGATCGTATCAGAATAAAAATTAAACCGCATAAATAAAACAGTTAAATAGTAATGGCCTTATTACAACAAAACAAAACACGAAATAAATCCCAAAAAAAAAAAAAAACGTGATAAGTCTAATTATTAGAAAACCCGAAATGGCTGAGCTGAGCATGGCCACCACTAAGTCCCTGCCGACCCGGTCCATTTACTGAGTATCACTTGCAAAATGTTAGCCCACGAAGGGTGAGTCAACAGACTCACTGTCTAACAACCAACACAGACTCCCAAACAATTAAGGCATATCAAATCACATATAACAAATATAAGCAATGATGCAACCCAAACCCACCTAGATATCCAACCTCTACACATCACCCGTACTTGCCAATCACACCGTGGGGATTACTAAATCGACTCTCCATCCACTACACACCATCGAAGGTAGTCACTGCAGTTAACTGCACATCGCCCTTATAATCGTGGCATAGCCACTAGATAATGTGACAGAGTCACCGAATTCATAATATGTGACATAAGTCACCGGATAATGTGGTAAAAAACCACTGGAACACTTCCCCTTAATCAACATCACCCATATGCCCATGCAATATACATATTATTCCGATATCATGCAATATACCTTACCCGATGGCCATAACGAAATTTCACATACTTTCATATCAATGTTTATAACCATTATTAACAAGTATTAAGGGGTAACATACCTGAATGGACTGTACCATTGAATGGTACCCTTAGCCATGTTTATTCGTCACTTTATTAACACATGATTAACATTATTACTATTAATCTATCGGGAACTTAGTGTGAGGTTACACACCTGGTTACTAACGCGATTACCGAATCCCAAAAATTCTGATCTAACACACTAGATCCCCTTTTCTACATTTGGCCAACACTAAGATCATTAGCAAAGAGGCCATTCGGCTATACAAACAAGTCCCGAAAGGTTAACGCACAACCATAATCCTTACCTTAACGCTGATTTGGTTTCCAACCAAATCTCGAAGCTATGTGATGAACCTTCCTTGCAATCGGCCAAGTCCTAATACACACAAATGATTAGCCTTCGGCTTTTAAATGAATGAGAGATAGATCTGAAACACTAAATCCCTTACCTAGATCGCTTGGCCAAATTCCAAAGATCTACAGTATTTAACAACACTCCTCCCTACAATCGGCTTAACCATGACATTAAGAATCCCAAGAACCATTCGGTCCTATCATGAATCCTGAAACCAAAAGAGATAGTTACCATCTTACCTTTCTGACAGTTCTAGCCACCAAGCACCAACGTTCGGCACCCCTAAGTGATCTTAGAGGTTTCACTACCAACATGAAACAAGAATGAAGTTTAATATATAGATCTTTCATAGAAGGGAAGATAGAAGAGAAGCCACTTACCAAGAGATTCGGCTATGCCTCAAAAAGAAAGAGATAGATTCAGTACTTCAATGGAGACTAGATCTCGTAATAAGAGAAAGAAATAAGGCGAAGGATATTCGGCCAAACACTTGAAAGAAGAGAAGAAGAAGAGAACTCACAGGGTTCGACTTTTTAAGAGGGTAAAGATGGAAGAAGAAAATGAAATGGAAAAGAAAGGGTTCGGCAAAGAGAAGAAAAGAACTTTCGGTATAAGAGACTTGAAAGAAGAAAAAGATGTTGACTAAGAATGGTTGTTGGTTTCGACTTTGAACAAAATAGGAAGAAGAGAAGATGCATAATTGGTTCTTTTCGGCTTTTGGTCAAAAGAGAAGAAAAGAATTTCGACAGAAACACAAATGAAAAGAAAAGAGAGAAAATGGCCTCCCACTTTCCTTGTTTTGGCATCTAAAGCCCCTGACACAAACACTCTCCTCCTTGGCCAAAATGCCATACCAAGACCCCTCCATTCGGCCAACTCTTCCTCTCTCATCCAAATCCCCTTTTTTCCTCCTACTTAGCCGAATCTTTTAGCTGTTGACCCAATCTACACTTCATCCATTCAAGAGAGTCCCACCTGAGCACACATCTTCCTTGCTTGTGGCGTGAAAAAGAATAACCAGAAAGGGATTTTTGCAGCTCGAACCCAAGCACTCCTTCCCTGCATGTGGCTTCACCATCCAAGCACCTTAGTGGCACCTCCTTTGCCACTTTGCCACTAGGTTGTTTATGCCACAACCCTCCAGTAAATTCTTTTAACCCCTAACTCTCCTAGCTCCCTCTTCTTAAGCACTAAAACAAAATTTTTGGCCATGACCCAGGCCTAACCCGAGGTCATGCCTAGACCCCAAAACATGATAAACTAATACAGTAAGCATATCGTCACATACAAACACATGCAAAATCAGAGGCCCCAATTTAAGGCCCCAATTTAAGGATATTCGAACTCAAAATTACGGCTAAAATAAATGAGGGTATTCTTTGTCGCATTGTTTCCTCCGCTCCCACGAAGCTTCCTCCGATCCATGGTTACGCCAAAACACTTTGACTAGAGGAACTGATTTCCTCCGTAGCACCTTCATATCCTGTTCCAAGATCTGAATCGATTTTTCTTCGTAAGACAAATCTGGTCTTAGCTCCACCTCCTCAACCGGTATTACATGAGATAGATCTGATCGATAATGATGTAGCATCGAAACGTGGAACACATTGTGCATCTGCTCCAATTCTGAAGGCAACTCTAACTGATATGCCACTGGTCCAACCCGCTTTAAAACCCGATAAGGTCCTAAAAACCTGGTGAAACTTTCGCTTATGACAAATCTCATCACCTTCTTCCACGGTGAAACTTTTAGAAACACCTGATCCCCCACGGCAAACTCTATCTCCTTCCGCTTAAGATCTACATATGACTTTTGCCTGTCAGATGCCTCCTTCAACTGTGTCCGAATTACCTTAACCTTTTTTTCGGATTCTGCCACAATCTTGCTTGATAGGAGTGCGACACTTCGTCCATACAACGCTTCATACGGTGCCATCCAAATACTTGTTTGATAGTTGTTATTGTACGCAAACTCCGCTAAAGGCAAGAACTCCTCCCAGCTCCCTCTGAAGTCTATAACGCAACCCCTTAACATATCCTCTAACACTTGAATTACCCGCTCAGATTGGTCGTTCGACTGCGGATGAAATGCCGTACTAAAGTCTAACCTGGTGCCCAATGCCTGATGTAGTGCTTTCAAAATCGAGACATAAACCTCGGATCCCTATCTGAGATAATCGACACCGCACCCCGTGCAGCCTCACAATTTTTGCCACATACAACTTTGCTAACCTCTGCAGAGAATAGTCAACCCGAACTGGTATGAAATGTGTAGACTTCGTCAACCGATCTACTATCACCCACATCGAGTCCTTCTTAGTAGGCGTAAGGAGAAGCCCACTAATGAAGTCCATGGTAATTCTCTTCCACTTCATTTACGAAATATTTATCGATTGAAGCAATCTTGACGGTACTTGGTGTTCAGCTTTAACCTGCTGACACGTTAAGCACTTCCCTACAAATTTTGTAACTTCCCGCTTAAGACCAGGCCACCAAAACTGATCCCGTAAATCCCTGTATAACTTACTTCCTCTAGGATGCATAGCATAAGGGCTACTATATGATTCCTGAAGAATTTTCTACCTTAATTCCTCATCCTTTAGCATACAGACCTTGCCCTAAAAACACAGCACTCCATCACTGTTTACACTATAGTCCTCCAATTCCCCGTTCTACACTTGCAGCAGCTTAGCACTTAGTTCCCCATCTACCAACTGTTTTCCTCTCACCTGACTTAACCATGTCGGCTTCACTTGTAACTCTGCTAGTAAACTTCCATCATCATAAAGGCTAAGATGTGCAAACATTGCCCTCAGATCCGACACCACTTTTCGACTTTGGGCATCTGCCACTACATTTGCCTTGCCCGGGTGATACTCTATTGAGCAATCGTAATCCTTCAACAACTCCACCCACCTTCGCTATCTCAAATTCAGCTCCTTCTAAGTCAACAAATATTTCAGACTCTTATGGTCCATGTAGATCACTGACTTTTCTCCGTACAAATAGTGCCTCCACACTTTTAGGGTAAATACTACTGCGGCCAATTCCAGATCATGCGTTAGATAGTTAACCTCATGTGGCCTTAATTGCTGAGATACATAAGCAACCACTTTCCCGTCCTACATTAGAACACATCCCAATCCTGTATGGGAAGCATCACAATACACCGCAAAGTCTTTCCCTGCTTTCGGTTGAATCAAAATCAGAGCCTCAGTCGATACTTTCTTAAGCTTCTCAAAACTCTCCTGCTGATTATCCGCCCATACGAAAGGTACCTCCTTTCTCAACAACTTTGCCAGAGGTGCTGCTATTGACTAGAACCCTTCAACAAATCTCCTGTAGTAGCCTGCTAACCCCAAGAAACTACGAACCTCTGCCACAAACTTAGGTGGTTTCCAATCTAATACTGCCTCAATGGATCCACCCTTATTCCTTCCACAAACATCACATGCCCTAAAACTAACTTCCTTCAGCCAAAATGCGCACTTGCTGAACTTGGCATATAACTTCTTTTCCCTTAACACTTGCAATACAACCTGGAGATGCTCATCATGTTCTCCCTCCGATTTGGAATACACCAGGATGTCGTCTATGAACACAATGACAAACTGATCCAAGTAGGGTTGGAAAATCTGGTTCATCATATCCATGAATGTAGCTTGGGCATTCGTCAATTTGAACGGCATTACTAAGAACTCATAATGCCCATATCTTGTCCGAAAAGCTATCTTATGGATATCTGCTTCTTTCACCCTAAGCTAATGATATCCCGATCGTAGATCTATTTTTGAAAATACTGCAGCCCCTTTAAGCTGATCGAATAAGTCATCTATCCTCGACAATGGATACTTGTTCTTGATGGTTAGCTTATTCAACTACCGATAATCTATGCACATGCGCATAGTCCCGTCCTTCTTCTTCACGAATAGGATCGGTGCTCCCCATGGAGACACACTAGGTCGAATAAATCCACGATCGAATAACTCTTGGATCTGGGCCTTGAGCTCTACCAACTCCTTTGGTGCCATCCTATATGGAGCAATTGACACAGGAGCTATACCTGGAAGTAAATCAATTTCGAACTCCACCTCCCTGTCCGGGGGTAACCCAAGCAGCTCCTCTGGAAAGACATCCACAAATTCTCTTACTGTCCTGACCCCTCCTACAGCTGCTTTCTTAGCTTTTAAGGCACTGACCAACATCAGAAAAGCTACACATCCCTTTCTTACGATCTTTTCTGCCTTAAGGGCAGATACTACATTCGACAAGTAATTCCGTCTCTCGCCCATCACCACAACCTCATTGTCGTCAGAAGTCCTCAATGACATGCGCTTAGTAGAACAATCCACATTCGCACTGTACTTCACTAGCCAGTGCATGCCTAAGATTAGATCAAATTCCTCGAATGGCAACCCCATTAAGTCAGCTGGAAACTGCGCCCCCTGAACTTCCAAAGGCACTGCCCTAAAGAGTTTGTCTACTACTACTGATTGCCCTAAAGGACTAAGAACAGTCATCTTCCTAAGTACAGTCTTAGAGTTCACATGCAAAGTTCTAGATACCTCACTAGTGATGTATGAATGAGTTGACCCTATATCTATCAAAGCAATAAAGGGTAATCCAAAAATAAGGAACGTACCCGTTATGACATCAAGTGTACCACCATCCTCCCTCCGACGAACTGCATACACCAGACTCGACTGTCTTACCTCTGTATTACCAACACCTCTGCCCGGTGTCCCCCGACCTCTTCTAGAACTGTTACCTCTACCAACCAGACCACGACCCCGTAGTGGTTGCTATCCACCTCTGCCAGCCTGACTAAAACCCTGACTTGCTGATCGGCTCCTGCCTGTTTCCACAGGACAGTCCTTAATCATGTGTTCTTTGGACCCAGACTTAAAACATCCCCCTGTCTTCTTCCAACACTCTTCTAGGTGCATCTTTCCACACTGAGCACAAGTACGGTACTGTCCTCCCGTAACAACCTGCTAACCTTGCAGCCCCTCAACTCTAGGTCTCTTTTGAACATTCTCGGATGACCCTGATGATCCAAAACCTCTCTTTTGTCTATTTCTATCCAAATTCTGTCTTACAGATTCTTTAACCCCTTCGGCTACCTTAGCCTTCTCTACTAACATGGTAAACTCTCGCTCTTGTTGTGGAGCAATCAGCAATCTCAGGTCATCCCTCAGTCCGTCCTCAAATCAGACACATCGTTCATGCTCCGTAGCCACGATACCTTGAGCATACCGACTCAACCTTAAGAATTCTACCTCGTACTCACTCTGAACTTACTCCCCTAAACCAGCCTCAGAAACGCCTTCCTCTGTGCATCAATATAGCTAGTCCCAATATACTTCTTTTGATACGCTACCTTAAAATACTCCCAAGTGAGATCATCCACTACAATACTATCCGAACCGTGAGCCACCACTGGTATGACTCATCCCTAAGAAGCAATACCACTCCTTTCAGTTTCTCCTCAGCATTCAAATCCAAATTGTCCATGATTCGCTCTGTCGCCTCCAACTAATACTCAGCCGTTTTGGGTGCCACACCTGATACACCTCGAAATACCTCAGCTCCATTGGCTCGGAGTCACTCAGGTACAGATTTTTGAGCTCCCATGCCTCCACTTGCTCCAGCCACCCTCTCAAGCACCCGCAGCATCGCCTGCGATACTGCGTCATCCCCCGTCTGATCCTGATATTCAACACCAACAGCTGGTGGTGGTATCTCATTCTCAAACCCTTGACCAGACCTAACTAGTTTTGATACGGTCATCCTGCCTCTACCACGCCCACGCACATTACAACCACGTCCCCTAGAACTCATGTCTATGATCACGATTTAATCTTATTTAAGAAATTTTATGTATTAGCTTCTTGTTCCACTAATTATCCACGAATAATTTTTATGTAACGAAGTTTAGTAATAGTTCTTTCGATCATTTCAAGGTTTCTGTTCTAATCTCCTACTCTAATTCAAGGAATCACATTCATTCAATAGTATCTACTACACACGTTCACTGATTTGAGCACTTTCGTCCGTTCTCAACCCAAGGGTATTTTCGTAATTTATCCTATAAGGGTATTTTGGTAATTTTCCAAGTCATGGTATCTTGAAATTTTGCAAAGTAGGGGTTTTTGGTATTTTTGGAAAATTGGAATATTTTGGTAAAAATTGAGGGTAATATAGTAATTTTATAAACTGAGGGTATTTTGGTAATTTCTACCAATCGGGTACTTCGATGATTTTCCAGATCTAAGGTGGTTTTTGCAAATCAGGGGGGTAATTTGGTGATTTCAAAACTAGGGTTTTTTATAAAACAGTGTAGCTAGTCCCTTTTGGGTTTTAATTATTCAATTTAGCCTGTGCGTAAGTCCTCTTGGTTAGGGTGAACCGTCACTACGCAGTAGGTAGGATTCGAGCGAAGAGGAGGTGAGTCACTAGGACTACTTAAATACCAAGCTCCCCCTAAATCCAATCCTAGACATGCGCATAACTGTTGCCACACCCTTAACTCGGTGACTTACTCACAGGTTTGTTCGATTAATCTTTAAATTTTATGAAATTTTGTGAGAGAGTAAGCTAATCCTAGAGTTCAATAGCTCCTAATCTACTAATCTACGATCACGTAATACCCACATACAAATCACACAATAATTAGAGGTACTTACTTGGTGGACTTTGGCCGGAGACTCAGGTGCCATGCTAGAAAACCTACTCATCTTTTAGTAAAACACAATTTCAAAAAGAATGTTTTGGGCCCAAAAGCCCTCAAGGCCAAGTTTTGAACCTGGCTCTGATACCAAATTAAAACACCCCAAACTCAGCCCACAAGCCCTGACTAGATCTGGCATGCTCCTTGAGTAAAATGTAACTGAATGTCATTTTGTCATGTTGGAAAAACTGGTGGTTTTGGGAAAATAGATTTGTGTTATGATAAATTTTGAAAACCGTGTTGTTATTAAAGTTGGTATTGAAACATTATTTCCATGTTTCAAAAATTACAAATTAAAAGAAATGTCAAATTCTAGTGCTTATCATTAAGTTGAAAATCGTAGGTGTTTAGGTGTCAAAACATTTGAAGTTATTTTACGAAAAATTGTTAAACCATTTTTTGATGTTGGTAGTATCAGAATAAAAATTAAACCGCATAAATAAAATAGTTAAATAGTAATGGCCTTATTACAACAAAACAAAACCCAAAATAAATCCTGAAAATGGAAAAAAAAAACATGATAAGTCTAATTATCAGAAAACCCGAAAATGCTGAGCTGAGCATGGCCACCACTAAGTCCCTGCTGACCCGGTCCATTTACTAAGTATCACCTGCAAAATGTTAGCCCACGAAGGGTGAGTCATCAGACTCAGTGTGTAACAACCAACACAGACTCCCAAACAATTAAGGCATATCAAATCACATATAACAAATATAAGCAATGATGCAACCCAAACCCACCTAGATATCCAACCTCTACACATCACCCGTACCTGCCAATCACACCATAGGGATTACTAAATCGACCCTCCATCCGCTACACACCATCGAAGGTAGTCACTGCAGTCAACTGCACATCGCCCTTATAATCGTGGCATAGCCACCAGATAATGTGACAGAGTCACCGGATTCATAATATGTGACATAAGTCACTGGATAATGTAGTAAAAACCATCGGAACACTTCCCCTTAATCAACATCACCCATATACCCATGCAACATACATATTATTTCGATATCATGCAATATACCTTACCCCATGGCCATAACGAAATTTCACATACTTTCATATCAATGTTTATAACCATTATTAACGAGTATTAAGGGGTAACATACCTGAATAGACTGTACCATTGAATGGTACCCTTAGCCATTTCATTCATCTCTTTATTAACACATACTTAACATTATTACTATTAATCTATCGGGAACTTAGTGTGAGGTTACACACCTGGTTACTAATGCGATTACCGAATCTCAAAAATCTCGATCTAACGCACTAGATCCCCCTTCCTACATATGGCCAACACTAATATCACTAGTAAAGAGGCCATTCGGCTATACAAACAAATCTCGAAAGGTTAACACCAACCATAATCCTTACCTTAAAGCCGATTTGGTTTCCAACCAAATCTCAAAGCTATGTGTTGAACCTTCCTTGCAATCGACCAAGTCCTAATACACACAAACGATTAGCCTTCGGCTTTTGAATGAATGAGAGATAGATGAAACACTAAAACCCTTACCTAGATCGCTTGGCCAAATTCTAAAGATCTACAGTATTCGGCAACACTCCTCCCTACAATCGACTTAAACACAACATTAAGAATCCCAAGAACCATTCGGTCCTATCATGAATCCCGAAACCAAAAGAGATAGTTACCATTTTACCTTACTGACAGTTCCAGCCACCAAGCACCAACGTTCGGCACCCCTAAGTGATCTTAGAGGTTTTGGCTACCAACATGAAACAAGAATGAAGTTTAATATACAGATCTTTAATAGAAGGGAAGATAGAAGAGAAGTCACTTACCAAGAGATTCGACTATGCCTCAAAAAGAAAGAGATAGATTCAGCACTTCAATGGAGACTAGATCTCGTGAGAAGAGAAAGAAATAAGGCGAAGGATATTTGGCCAAACACTTGAAAGAAGAGAAGAAGAAGAGAACTCACAGGGTTCAGCTTTTGAAGAGGGTAAAGATCGAGGAAGAAAATAAAATGAAAAAGAAAGGGTTCGGCAAAGAGAAGCAAAGAACTTTTGGCACAAGATACTTGAAAGAAGAAAAAGATGTTGACTAAGAATGGGTGTTGGTTTCGGCTTTGAGAAGAGAAGATGCACAATTGGTTCTTTTCGGCTTTTGGTTAAAAGAGAAGAAAAGAATTTCGACAGAAACACAAATGAAAAGAAAAAAGAGAAAATGGCCTCCCACTTTCCTTATTTTGGCATCTAAAGCCCCTAACACAAACACTCTCCTCCTTGGCCAAAAATGCCACACCAAGACCCCTCCATTCGGCCAACTCTTCCTCTCTCATCTAAATCCCCTTTTTTCCTCCTACTTAGCCGAATCTTTGAGCTGTTGACCCAATCTACACTTCATCCATTCAAGAGAGTCCCACCTGAGCACACCTCTTCCTTGCTTGTGGCGTGAAAAAGAATAAGCAGAAAGGGATTTCTGTAGCTCGAACCCAAGCACTCCTTCCCTGCATGTGGCGTCACCATCCAAGCACCTTAGTGGCGCCTCCTTTGCCACTTTGCCACTAGGTTGTTTGTGCCACAACCCTCCAATAAATTCTTTTAACCCCTAACTCTCCTAGCTCCCTCTTCTTAAGCACTAAAACAAAATTTTTGGCCATGACATAGGCCTAACCCGAGGTCATGCCTAGACCCCAAAACATGCTAAACTAACATAGTAAGCATATCGTCACATGCAAACACATGCAAAATGAAGAGGCCCCGATTTAAGTATATTACATTACCTCTGAGGGGTAAGATTACTGACATACCCTTATAGGGTAAAATGACTGATTTGCCCTTGTGGGTAAATGACTGACTTGTGCTATGATTTGATTGGTTTGACTGTGATCGTATGATTGTGTTTTAACTGACTTGGCTGTGGGTGTGTGTCTAATATGCTGTTAATATGTGTTGAAAAGTCTATTACTGAGCATGGCCATTTTGAATACATGTGTAATGATTGAGCATGACATACACTGCATACATAACATATTGCATTGGGTTAGGTTTGCTGATTGGAGGAAGTATTGTTTTAGTGGCTCTACCACATACCGTTCTAGTGGCATCAGCCCATACCTATACATTGGCTTTGCCACTTGTTCTTAATTTAGTGGCTCAGCCACGTATACCGTTATTAGCAGCTTGACTACATTATTAGAGAGCTTTGGCTGGGTAGGTTGACATGGTCCCTACATGGTGTGTTGGTTGGTACGGGTGGAGAGTTAGTTGGCTGGATAGGATTGAGGTAGGGTGGGTACATGTTCATTGCATTGATATGATTTAGGGGCTTAGGCTTAGATTGTTACCGAATAGGGCTTAAGCCCAAATTATTATCGAATAGGGCTTTGCCCAAGATTGTTACCGAATAGGGCTTAGGCCCAGACCATTACCAAGTAGGGCTTAGGCCCAAACTATGACCATAATAGGGGATTACAGACTGAGTTTTCATAAACTCACCCAGTTTTTAACTGTGTAGGTAATCCCCAGCTTTGACGGATCGGAGCTGCGAGGGACTCGGAGAAGACCACACACTGCTTATGCTTGTTGTTTTGATTATTTACTTTTAAATATTTTGATTTGGGTTGTAATAAGGCCTCTCTATTTTTCACTTATGATTTGTGATATTTATTTATGATGTTTTATAACTGCTAAAATTGGAATACAATTTCCAAAATGATAACTGTCTTCAAAATACTATGTTTTCGCAATGTTTTCAAAATGCTTCTGCAACTCAATTTTTAAACATCACATTTTCGTAAATGGTTTATTTTAAATATGATTTCGTATCAGCTAAGGTTTTAAAGGAAATTACATTTTCAAGTGGATAAAAATTGCTTAAGTGTTTTGAGTTTTAACAAAAAGGCTTTAGCTCTCAAACAAGTTTTAACAATAAGAAATATGGTTTCAAAAAACACTTCCATGTGACACGCTAGATTCGGGCTTAACTTTTAGGCCGGGTTTGGGGTGTTACAACCAGTGATTGGGTATGGTATGCCATATTGGTCTATAGCTGAAGGTTATGTTACGCTTAAGGGTAAGGAAATGCGATTTAGGCGGATTATCAAGAAATAATCCAACCACTATTCAGACCAAGTGGAATTTGGGTCCGCAAGAATGGCGTTAGATAATGTTAACCATACTAACGGATGAACATAAGCAAGACATACAGACTTAGATAAGGAAAAAGTTCATCAAAGACTAAACAGATTGAGAGTACTACTCAAAAGCCCTTAAGAGAGTAAGTTAGAAGGCCTCTTTAATATGGAAAAATAGTGGGAAGAAGAACCCCATAACAGGGATAAGTGGAAATAAGAAAATAGGTAAAAAAAGGTTGGGATCCACGGAAGCGACAAGGCATTCAAAAGAATGATCAGAATGACTTGATGGCTGAGAAAAAGGTCATTTAAGGTGACTTAAGAGAAACATTCCCAACGAGTAGGGAATTTATTATATTTATTATTAATTAGTAAAACCTTGATAAGATGAGATATGTTTTGTTTACTGAAGAAACTCAATAAGTTTATTCGAACTTACATATGATTTGACTTGTGGGTGCAGGATTTGCGGAATAAAGAACTCAAGGAAGGGATGAGATAGATTCTGTTAAGTCAGTGGACTTCAATGACAAGTGTCATGCACATAGGTTAGGGATCACCTTTAGGAACTTCGCCAAGGGGGCGATTATAATGTATTTATTCATTCTTCGGAGTTCAAGTAATAAAATTTATTTGGAAATGTATGTTTCTTATGTAAGTTTAAATTGTGAATAGGTAAAATAAATTGTTTAACTTAGTGAGATTTAGTAGGAACGATAACCCGATACAGTTGTGTAACAGCCTATTTTTGGTCAAATCAAAACAGTGGTTTTAGGACCACAAAATGAGGTCAAAAAATTATTTTAATATTATTTTAAGTGTTTACAGCATGATAGCATGTATGTTTGAAAGTTTCGTGAAGTAATTTTATTGTTTGAATGCTGAATTCGGTAAAAAGGACTAAATCGCGTAAAGAGTAAAAGTGCAGTTCTATAAGCTAAAAGCATTTATTAGTTATGGTTTTTAAAGTGGGGGTACTCAAACGGTAATTAAACCACTTGAAATGTGAGTGGACATTTATGGGCATTATTATGCATGTTTTAATGGTTTTATTATAAGGTTAATATCGTAAATTAATTAATAATGTTATAATAAATAGAACAAAAGTTATATTTTAGTGTCATCTTCATCTTATAAACCGATGATGAGAAGAAGAAAAACCATGGAAATAGCTTGGTACATTCGGCCTTGTCTTCTTGAGCATGTAAGTTCATTTTTGTTTGAATTTTAATGATTTATATATTTTTGAGATCGTTGCAGCTAGGTCTAGCTAGCCCAAGGACTAATTTGCAAACATGTTAAAGATTTTGAATGTTTCCATTGATGAATATGTATGAGTTTTGATGTTTGATGATAGGTTATGAATATTTTTTATGAATTATACAAGTTTTATTAAGTAATTTTTGAGAAAAATGCAAAATAGGGATTAAATTGAAAAATATGTAAATTGTATGGTAGAAATTTGAAATAAATGAAAAATATGGGCTGTTAGGGGCATAATGGTAATTTAGCTAAGCATGGGTGTTTTGAAATTTGTATGATTTTGTGATTTTGTGAAATAAGGACAACATTGTAAAAATGTTGAAATGTTAGGGGGAAAATGTAAACTTTCCTTAAAGTGTGTTGTGGATTAAATTGAACAAAAATATGAATGAATAAGTTGAATTTGATTACATATAGATCAAGGAAGGAGGAATTCAGACTTAGATTGGGGAAAGAACAAAGTCTCAGAATAATTGACTAATTTCATCATTTTTGTATCCGAGGTAAGTTCGTATGTTATAATTTTGTTATAAATGTATTTTATCTATTTTGATATAACATGAATTGTGATTATGTGATTATGGACAAGTTCAAAAATGATACGACGATGATTCGATAGTTGAAATCCGGTTAAACCTTATAAATAGTTTAAGATTCTAATGACATGACATTGGGACACCTTGAGTTGGCTTCGAGCCATGATATAGCACTACGGGTGTGAGAAAAATTGGTTTGCCTTCATGCCATGCATATCAACTGATTTGGTTTCGGGCCATGATATATTTCGGATAAGTTACCTTGATTTGGCTTCGGGCCATGGTGTAGGTACTTATCGTGTAAGACCCTTGAGTATTCGACGTCTATTTTGAATGGTTCAATGGGTAAATGAAATACGATAATGTATATGAAATTGGTATGAGATGGTACAGGTATGTGTATAAACCGTTTTAGCTTTGAATCAAAGAAATGATGACGAATGTATATAGTTTTGTGAATGAGCACTTGAACGGTTTGATGATTAAGGAAAGTTACATATTGATGTATTGATATTATTGAATCATGTTTAAGTAATTGCATTAAGTTTATCTATTACGAGCTTACTAAGCTTTATAGCTTACTTTGTTTGTTTTCTCGTGTTTTATAGTGTTATTAAGCTAGCTTGGATACGGGGATTCTCGAAGATCGCTTCACACTACCACCTATCACTTGGTACCTTTAAATTTTGGTATTTTGAGTATATGGCATGTATAGGTATTTTGATGTGATTTTGATTATGGGTTGATAGTGATTTTGGTTATTTGTAATGGCTTGTAAATGTATATGTTTTTAGTTGTGAATATAGCCATGAGAGTTGGCTTAATTTGGTGAATTTTGGTTATGTGCATATATGGTTTATATTAGATGTGAATTATGTTGTGAATTGGTTCAAAATAATGCATGTTTAGTAAAGGTATAATTAGTTAATTTGTATATGTGATTTGGTATGTTTTGATGGAGTAAGATTTGAGGTTATAAGTATGTTGAATGTTGGTATTGAAAATGGTATGAATCAGCATTGATTGTGGCTAAATTGAATACTTATTTATGCTACGATTTGGTGCCATTTTGGTTGTGTAGGTATATGCAAATTTGGGTGACAAATTGGTTGGATAAATAGCCTATTTTTGTCCACACAGGTAGAGACACGGGTGTGTGTCTCGGCCGTGTGTGACATATGGTCATGTTACACGGCCGTGTATCCCCTGGTGTTAAAATTGAAATGAAGTCAGTATGCTCCACATGGTCTCACACAAGGCGTGTGATCGGTCGTGTGGCACAAGTCAGTAAACCCCCTAATTTGCACACGGCCTAGCACACGAGCTTGTGACTTGGCCGTGTTGCATAAGTCAGTATACCCTACAGTTTGGCACGGCCTAGCATATAGCCTGGCACATGAGCGTGTGTGGCCACTTCGAAGGGCACACGGGCTAGACACACGGGCGTGTGGTTGGCCGTGTGACCCAAGTCAGTAAGCTCACTTATTTGGACACGAGGTAGGACATGGGCTAGGACACGGCCATGTGTTCCATTTCGAATGCCCACACGACCTGTGACATGGGTGTGTCTGGTGACCGTGTGAGACATATAGCCTGGTCACACGGGCGTGTGTCCCTTATTTTGAGAAATATTTTATAAGTGTTCCAAATGTTTCTAAAGTTATCAATTTAGTTTTGAACCACTTTCAATGCATGTTTAGGCCTCGTAGGCTCATTTAAGGGACATTATGATTGGCATTGATTGAATTGTATTTGAATTGATAAAATGTATATGAAATGTATGATTAAAAATGTTGTAAGTCTGGTAATGCTCGTAACCCTATTCTGGTGGTGAATATGGGTGAAGGGTGTTACATTTATTAGTATCAGAGCTATAGTTTAGTCAATTCTAGGACTAACGTAGCGTATGTGAGAGTCTAGCTACACATGCCATATATAACCTGTGATAGTGTGATATCTCCCGACTCTGATGAGATTTGTCTTACCTAGACAGAAATGTTTTTCAACCGAGCTAGTTCTGATGATATTGAAAATGATACTCAAGTATTTGAGTAAAAATGCGTCTATAATGAGTTGAAACTCATAAAGGTATGAATAAAAGTTCCTAATATTGTGTTGATGATAAATGTTGTATTACATGTGTATATATATATGAATGTCAAATTTTGAGGCTTTATAATCTTCACCCCCTTACCAGTATAGTGTCAAACAATGAAGTTCACAAGATTTAGATTGGATAAGCTCACAAATGTGAAACTAAAGAGTTCAGTGGTGGAATAATTATTAATGCGGTTAGAGATGAGAAAGGATTAGCAAGTAAAGAAGTTCCAAAAGAGATATCAGCTTGTTATGAAGATCATTCGGAGTATGCGAGGATGTTGTTAAAGAATAACTTAATCTCGACCAATCGCCTCATTCAGGTATGATGTCTAAAGAATGTATTAACTGGAAATTCTTTTGAATTGATTTTTGTTAGTGAATGGAATGATGTGGGATTAGTGATGACTGTAATAGTCAGTGGAATCATGTTTGAATGGTAAAGATATCCGAGAGCAATGGTTATAATTGAGTAGATTATGACGAACACTTTTGGGTATTCTATGTATTCATTCATTCTCAGAGATATATGTAGCTGTTCATATTCGGATGAGATTCTTGTCTTATAAGAACGCTAACTAACCATATTGTTAGATGAAAGCATTATGGGTTTAGTTGGTTTATGATCGACATTGTGTTATCTTTCTTTGGTATTCTATTCCATTACATTTGGTAGAAAATTTGATGGTAAAATCCATATTATGCTAGAATTCTATTTCTACTGGTTGTTGCTCTGCTTTATATATATATGGAAATTATATTGCTTCTGCCACAATTGATTTCATATCGTATGAGTAGTGTTTTTCTTCTGGATTTTTCTCTGGGATATCATCGATATCTTTATCATCCAATATGGATTATATTCTTGAAAATTCAATATAGCTTCACATCTTGAATTTCATTATCTCGATTTTCTTATCATTCTTACTGGTTAATGTATCAAATATGGCTCATCTTTAAAGGATATTTAGTGATCGAAAATAATTATATTTATTATGGTTATAATTTCTAGTCTGATCATGGGAGCATGGTGATGCTGATCTCAGGTTTTTCTAGTTTTCGTGAAAGGGGTTGACATTGGAAAAAGTATAGACAGTGGAAGCTCAAGCTCAAATTTGTATAACGGTTTTCTTTTCTCGGGTAAGCTTGATTAAGGTCAATGAGTTAAATCAGGATATTATGATTCGTTGAGCTGATCCGGTTTGTAAAGATCTTTGACTAGTACGTCGAAAAAATTATGAAAGATTGTATATTTGAGTTGTTCTAACAACATGAAGAAGAGATTACTTTGAATTGTTATTATCTGATAGATAAGATTAATTCAGTTGCTTCAAATATGAGTGGGTTAATTAGTTGAAGAATAATTTAAGTTATATACACTTAAGTTTATCCTCAGGTATGGAAATAATTTTGTGTATTCATGGGTAAATAGACTGATAGTTTGAATGAAGAAATCATGTTCTAGAAAACATGACACAGGTATATATATCTATTAGATTTTTTTTAATTGAAAGACGTTATTCTGAGTTTAAGTTGTTCTGATTGATAAAGTTATTATGCTTGTGAAGTTTGAATGGTCTGATACTTGTTAACAAAGTTTTAAACAGTTGAAAGTATTGTTAACTGAAATACTAGTTCTGGTTTAGCCTGAATTGGGTAAAGAATTCGTGATTTTCAGTGATATGTCATTGAACAGATTGGGATATGTTTTAGTACAAGAATGTGCTTCCAGACGGTTAAAGTCATATTAAAATGTTATTCAACACGCAGCTTAAAGTTGGTTACTATTGTGTTTGTGTTGAAAATTTAACGTCATCATTTGATTGACAAAAAATGTCACATACTTACTTATCATGAGAGTTTAAAGTAGAGGATGCTACAAAAAGATTTGAATCTGAGACAGCGTTGCTATTGAAAGATGGTGAGTTAATTATTGATTAACCTTTGGGAAAAGCAAATATAGTTGCAATGCTTGAGTGGAAAAAAATTTGTCAACTTTGTGAATGATGGTTACACGATTGAGCTTGAAATGATGGCACAACCTTAGATGAGTTAAAAGCTAAATCGATGTTTTCGTTACAAATCTGAGAAGCTTACAAATGTGATATAGAATTGGAAATGAAATGAGTACAGTGTGAATAGACTTCTGATTCTAAATTTCAGGTTGGACTTGATGATTATTATTATTCTGAGAGAGAATTGGTGTATTGACGAATCTAGAGCTTATATAGAAAATTTTACACGAGGCTCACAGTGGTAACTTGTTTATTCATTAGAGGAGTAATAAGAAGTACAATGATTTGAAATAGAAGCATTGATGGTTGGATATGATATTTCGATTTTATGTTCATATGTTTGATTTGTCAACAATATTTTTATTTTATGTTCTTGGAGTGGAAAATGAGATAGAGTTATGATAGACTTAAAGCGTAATTGCTGAGTTATGTGTTTACGAGATTGTCGGGTTATGAGTGTCTATCTTCATTATTTGGATAGAGATCCAAGGTTTATATTGCGATTGTAGAGAAAGTTAGAAACTTTGAGTACACTGTTTGTATTTTAGCACTGAAATTCATTTTCAGATCGATGATAAGTCTGAGAGAATGATTTACATTATTGACTATATGCTTTGTTACTATGTTTAAAATGCAAAGTTAACTGGGAAAATGTTTACTGTTGGTCGAATCCATGTATATTAATTTTCATGTCGAGTATATGATAGCATTGTATGAAATTTTATGTGGTTATAAATGATGAACTTTGTTATAGTAGATGGAGCTCAGTGAGAAAAGATATACGAGGTTGAATTCATTCGCGATTCTAGAAAAAATTAAACTAATTCGTGATAGTTGAAAGCTGTAACAGCCTGATTTTAGCTAAATCAGAATAGTGGTTTTGAAACCATAAATCCGATGTCAAAAAATTATTTTAATATTACTTTATGTGTTTACAGCATGTTATTTGATATGTGTGAAAATTTCGTGAGCTAACTTTATCGATTGGTTGGTTAATTCGAGAAAAAGGACTAAATCGCGTAAAATGTAAAAGTTGCATTCTACTTGTTAAAGGTGTTTAATAGCTATCGAACTTTAAACTTGAGGTCATTATGTTGTAATTAGACCATTATTAAAGTGGGTGGACATTTATGGACATTATTTATGCATGTTTTAAAGTATTAATAAAGGGTAATTAGGTAATTGTAAAAATAAATTTAGTAAAATAATTAAAAAGAAAGTCATCATCTTTGTTTTGTCCATCTTGACCGAATATTAAGGAAAGACAACAGCCATGGAAGCTCTTCAAGTTTCAGCAAATGCATGTAACACCTCACACCCGGCCTAGACATTATGACCGGATCTAGCCTGCCACATCAGGTGTTGTTGAAAACTTTGTGTTCGTTGGAAATCTCATCTACAAATCAAAACTTTCTAACATTTAAAAATTTTGATTTTCGTTGCTTATTAACAAAAGCAAGTTTTACTCAAAATCATTATTATGCATCTATTTTTTTTAAAAAAAATCTGTTACAGAAGCTTGGTTTAAACAATTGTGGAGACATGGTATTTTGAAATCAATAGTTATTGTTTTAAAACCCGTGTTTAATAAATTAGCGGTTTGTAAAGAATTACCAAATAAAAGTAAAAAAAACAATACCAATGGCCTTATTACAAAAAAAATTTATTAACCTAAAATTAAAATAAAGTAAACTAAATAAAATAGTTGTAATACCCCAAACCCGGCCTATGCATTAAGCCGAATTTGGCATGCCACATAAATTAAACGTACATTCAAATCATTTAACAATGTAGAAATCAAATTCCAAAACGATTAAGAGAGTGACTTTATCGAAAAATCGAAGTTCATTGAAAACCATAATTAAAAACACAAGAGTTTATCATTTGATCTATAGAGTAGTAATTGATTAAAACTTTGGATTTATTTAGTTGAAATATTTCATCGAAAAGTTTTAAAAGACTTTCCTACGTTTCAGTAACATTTAAGAAAAACCTTTATTTTATACGAGAGTTATAGAAAAAAATTTATAAAAACTAAACCAATCCAACTTAGGAAAACTAAAACATAATAAAATCCATCCACATAATAAAATCCATAATTAAAGAGGCCTTATTACAACGCCATAAAAATAGTACTTAATAAAATTTATTAAAGAAGTCTTAAAGTTTTATGAACCACCATTTGTAGTATAGCCTCCACACGAAGTCATCTCCGACCCAAGTCTCCATCAATTAATATTACCTGAGAGGGGTAAAAAAATTGGGGTGAGTTACTTAGAACTCAGTGTGTAACTCACTTACCTTAGTCCACTAGGCCAAGACCATTTAAGCATTTATTTGGGCCTAAGCCTTTTACAATTATAATAATTTAGCATGTATAAAATGCAAGTGATATGCAATTCCCAAAACTAAACCTAAATTTCCATCCGCTACACACCACATTGCACCAACCAAACACACCTGGGAGCTTTAGTCACCCACCCGCCAACACAATCAAGTAGGCATTAAGTCAGTATTTCAAATTTCATGGACAAGCCACCGGATTCATAGAGTTTACATGGCATTTGCCATTTTTCAGAATTGTGGCAGAGCCACCAAAATATTGTAGCAAAGCTACCAGAACTTCTCTTCGTCAAATAGCCCAACCCATGCAATCATGTATATAATATGCATAACAATCCATTCATATAATTATTCCAACATAAGGCCCATTATAAAAATTATTACAATCTGGCCCATTTCACATTTTGGCCCACGAAATCTCATATCACATATGACCCATTTATCAATTATCATATATGGCCCAATTATCAAATATCACAATGGCCCATTTATCGATTATCACATATGGCCCATTTATCGATTATCACATATGGCCCAAATTGTCCAATTATCAAATATCACATATGGCCCAATTATCAAATATCACATATGGCCCAATTATCAAATATCACATATGGCCCATTTATCACTTTAATCGAATTAGCCCGTTAAGGGAAATTTCGTAATTTTCATGATCTTAATACCAATTTCAAAACTTTTATCATTAAGGTGATAAATATGCTATTCTTCTCGATTTCACTAACTTGTGATTTCATCTACCGATTTATATGATATAGTCATCTAACCCATGAGATACGGTGTGAGATTACACACTTGATTATGGTGAGAACTACACTTTCCCGCTCGTCGATATCTAAACACATATCACGATGAATTAGAACACTAACATTTAATATAAAACTATTCTAATGTTATGCGATCTAGATCTTACCCTCGGAATCTCAAACAACCACTATTTGCGATTTCTCTCCGATCAAAGGTTTAGAACCACGAGTAAACAATGGTTCGGGGGTACGTACGACTTTGAATAATTGATTTTCACTGGATGAAGGTCCACAACCCAGTGGAAAGTATCGGATTCTTGAAATAGTCCTTCTCTTAAACTTAGGGGGAATAGCGGAACCACCCCTCTTCCGAGCACTATTTACTACCCTTTTTGTCCCTATCTTGATTGTCTCACAAATATCCTCGTTCCACAATATGACAATCGAGCGGTAACATCCCTAAAACAAAATCGATTAATAAACCATTTATATCCATATGTCAAGTAATATGAAAATCCTTAATAATCCCTTACCTTAACACCTTAATTCGATTCCAACGATTTATGACGTTTACGAACACTTGAGTTTCGGCCCTCCACTAACTTTCTATGATAGAGAAAAGATTAGAATGAGATATGGTATGATGATGGTCTCAATCCAAAAAGGTTTTCCCACACCACGTATAGATTCGGCACAAAAGAAAGAGAAAATAACAATTCCAAAATATTGTACTAGCCACTTACCAATTGATTAAAGTGTGAGTAGAAAGAAAAATGATTGAGAAGGAGATATGTGAGTTGTAGAAGATTCGGTTATGAAGGGAAATTGAAGGAGATGGTGTTTAGGAACATTCGGCCATGGTGAAAATAAAAGGGAGAAAAATGTTTAAGAGATTTTTGTAAAGAGAAAGAGATGAAGAAGGGTAAAGGAAAATAAGGTGTTTAGGTTTCAGTTCTTTTCAAGAATGGAAGATGAACAAAGAAATGAGTTTGAGGCTTGTATGCATTCGGCAAAAAGAAAAGAAAAGAGAAATTGGCCTTCCAAGGTCTTGGTGATTTCGGCACTAAGGAGAAATAGTTTGAGAGAATAGGCAAAATAAGACCGAAATGGTCAAAATATGAAATGATTAAAAAAAGCAAAGATATTATCTATTGTTCAAGGTGCATTCGGCTAAGGAGAGGAAATGGAGAGAAAAGTTTTGGAGAAAAGCACAAAAATGTCCAAATGCCAAAATGACCAACTAACACCTAAACCTTACCAAAGCCTTCAAAATTTCGGTCACCGCCCTAGCCTCTAAAACCGTCCAAGTACATGGCCTCAAAGTCAAAGTTTGGCCACTCCAAACTTTCCAAAACATCTTCCTCAATATGTACCTTGTGTTCCCCCTACATACCTTATTCAAATGATTCATTTCCCTAAGTTAACACTTGCCTTTTTCCCATGGTCTTCTTGCCATAAAAATTTAATCCAACTCATCCTAATCCTTATCCATGACCGACACATGCTAAGAAAAATCAAAAATAAAAGCTTTCAAATTTCATGCTAGGAGATTCGAACCTCTCTCCTCAAGCAAACATACATGCGCCAACACCACCTTGCTATTAGCTCATCTTATGCTAGTTTTTGACACTTAAATTTACTTAAACCTTAAAGTCACTTGATCCACTTCAAATAAATACCCTCACTAAAATTTATTCTAATTTCAAATAATTCTCAAGTCTTCTCAAGACTATACTAATCATGCAAAATTTAATTATACACAAGTTAAGCACCAAAACATGCATCATATCAATACTCAAATTTTAGGATGTTACAACTCTACCCTCCTTAAAGAAAATTTCGTCCTCGAAATTTACCTGACTAAAAGAGATGAGGATATTGTTGTTGAATCGCATCCTCAGGCTCCCATGTAGCTTCCTCCACTCCGTGATTATGCCAAAGAACCTTAACCAACGACACAGTCTTCTTTCTTAACATCTTAACATCGTGATCTAAGATTTTCGCTGGTTCTTCCTCGAAAGACATAACTGACCTTGATTCCACTTCTTCTACCGGTACTATGTGCGATGGATCCGATCTATAGCATCTCAGCATAGAAACATGGAAAACACTATGAATCTGACTCAATTTCGGAGGTAAATCAAGTTGATAGTGTAACATCCTAAAAAAAGGGCCTATGCATTTTTGGCTCAAATGTACGAAATGGCATGTTTTATGAGTTTTGAATAAATTTTGAATATTTTTGGAAGCCTGAGAATGTATGGAAATGTTACATTAAAAAAAAATTAGGAAAGTGAACATTTTGGAAACCTAAGCTAAAAGAGGAAAGTAAACATTTTGGAAACTAAGCTAAATTAAGAAAGTGAACATTTTGGAAACTAAGCTAAAAAAAGAAAGTAAACATTTTAGGAAACCTAAGAAATGTCAAGTTTACAGAGCCGAACGAAAATTTTCAAAAACCTAGAAATGACTTAGAAATGTCGAGTTTTAAAGTTTAAAAGAGGTAATTAAGGCAAGGAGGCCTTAAAAGAAAAAGTACGTGAAATTTGACACACAAATGGGCTTGGAAAAGTGGCCTGAAGATGCCACTTAGGGCCTTTGGAAATGGCGCCACATACAAGGGTGTTGGGCACGAGTTCAAGTCACATGGGAAGCAAATAAAATAAGTTTTATTTTTGCTTCTAGAAGCCCAAGAGGTGGATGGCACAAGGCTTGCAAAGAGGAGTTTCACTCTCTTTAAATTTGACTAATTAGAAGATAATAAGGATTATACTTTATTTGTTTTAAAATTAAAGAGATGAAGTTATCACATAAGGAAGAGTAGTGGCCAAGCAAAGGATTCTTGGCCTAATTTCGGCTATAAAAGGATGAGACTAAGGCTATTCATTATTCATCCTCCTTAAGGCTATTCATTATTCATCCTCCCTCTCTTTTCTTTTGCCAAATATTCTTTCTCCTCTCCCCTCTGAAATTCTTCTTGAGCATCCATTCTTTTCCTCTTCTCTTTTAGCATCCTAGTCGATTCCTTCTAAGCCTATTATTCCTCTCTTCTTTCATCTTTGAAATCGAATACATAAGGGATCATAGCGATTGTTCATCAAGTCTCTAGCAGAATCTACGAAGTGGTGTTAGGAGGATCATCAATTTCTATATAAAGGGTAAGGATCTATAGTTATAATTGTATTCCTTTCTTTTAAGTGAAAGTTATTCTAATCCCTCCTATATTTTATTGATCAAAATATGGAAGGTGAATTTTGGGATTTCAGATCTAAGGTATTTGGCATCTCCATTAATCAAGAAGAGAGTTTTGGATTTAAATGATTTAAGGTAAGATATATGTATATTGGCCAAAGGCCATGTTTATGTTTTAATGTTAGATTAAATCTAACATATGGTTAAAGGAATTTCAGTGAGTCTTAATCAAGTGACGATTTGAGATTTGTTTGGAAATCAAATTCGTTTAAGGTCAAGAGATCTAGCATCGTAGATCAAATCTTCGGGATCTAGGAATTTTGGTAGAAACAGGTGTATAAAACTCCTTACACACTTTATTAGTAAACTTTGCCATATTATTGTTTTGTTAATCATTGTGTAGTGATTTAGTATTGTGGGCTTTAGCATGGATTTCGGATAAGTCCCCTATTACATGATCTTTGATATATGTTGTGTATGCCATCACATGTTGTCGTATAATATGCTACACATGAATGCATAATATATTGGATTATGATATATGATTATGTAAGCATGATGATGGTGGGATTGATGAGAGGAGGGGGATGATTTTATGGACTGTCGCCAGTGGTTTTGACCACAAGATGGGTTGGCCTCATCATATTATTTGTGACCTATGGTCATCAGTGGTTTTGACCACACCGATTGATCAATTGCGACTAAGTCCCAGTGGTTTGGTACCACCAGTGGTTTTGACCACACTTGATGAATTGTGACCTATGGTCATCAGTGGTTTTGACCACACGATGGGTTGGCCCCGTCATTTAATTTTTGACTCTAGTCACCAGTGGTTTTGACCACCAGTGGTTTTGACCACACGGGGTAGTTAAGGAGTATGAATGGTTAGGTTGGGTTGCATGTGCATGTGCATGTTTATTAATAAATTGTGTATGAGTTGTATTTTCCAGGTGGAGGATTTACACACTGAGTCTTGGTGACTCACCCCCTTCCATTACCATTTTTGCAGATGAGTAGATCGCGGAGATGGAGCCGGAGAGGACTCGAGGCGGCCATGCTTATCGTTGGATTTGAATTAATTTATTATTATTAAGTTATTGATTTCTTTTCTAAGTATTTACTTTGGGATGTAATAAGGCCGCTCTTTATTATTTGGATGTTTTAATTAGTTGTTTAATTTACTTATACTATATAATACAAAAAGAATTTATAAATGTTAAGTGAACCGGTTAAAAATAACTTTTCCAACTAAGTAACTACTACGAGTTTTTAAAGATGTTACCATCGGGTAACAAACTACACCAAGTCAATTATAACCCTGATTTATTAAATGTTACATGATTAAATGTTTTTAAAAGGGTTTATCAACACAACCATATTTATAAATAGCCCAACTAAGTTTTCAAACACTGTTTTAAAACCCTAGCCACATTTTAACAAGTTTTCACCGAACACTCCAAACGATTCAAATTATTTTACTCCGTGACATACCAGATCCGGTCAGGACTCATGGGCCGGGTTTGGGGTGTTACAGATAGGCCACTGGTCCTACACACTTCATCACACGGTATGGTCCAATGAACCTAGGGCTCAACTTGCCTTTCCTCCCGAATCTGAAAATCTTTTTCCATGATGAAACTTTCAAAAAGACCTTATCTCCCACCATAAACTCAATATCTTTACGCTTCAGATCCGCGTATGACTTTTGTCTATCCGAGGCTTCCTTTAATCGCGCTCGAATCACCTTTACCTTTTCTTCCGTCTTAGATATCAGTTCAGGACCCAACAACTGTCGTTCCCCAATTCGGTCCAACAAGTAGAGTACGACATCTACGACCATATAATGCTTCATAGGGTGCCATTTGAATATTGGATTGATAAGCTGTTATTATCTGCGAACTCGCCAATGGTAGATATTCCTCCCAACTATCTCTGAAGTCGATCACACAACCCGTAACATGTCTTCCAAAATCTGAATTACTCTTTCGTGACCATCGATCGAGGATGAAAAGCCGTCTTGAAGTTTAACTTTGTTCCCAAAGCCTTATGTAAAGCTTTCCAAAATCGTGATGTAAATATAGGATCCCTGTCCGATATGATAGACATTGGTACCCTATGCAACCTCACGATTTCAGATACATAAAGTTTAGCCAACTTCTGCAACGAGTAATCCGTACGAACTGGTAGAAAATAAGCAGTCTTCGTCAATTGATCTACTATCACCCAGACAGAATCTTTCTTAGTAGGTGTTAAGGGTAACCCACTAACAAAATCCATCGTTATCCGCTCCCATTTCCATAGAGGAATCTTTATCGGTTGCAATAAACTCGATGGTAATTGATGTTCCGCCTTCACTTGTTGACAAGTCAAACATTTTCCCACAAAATCAGTAACCTCCCGCTTTAACTTTGGCCACCAATACTATTCACGGAGATCCCGATACAACTTATTTCCTTCGGGGTGCATAGCATAAGGGCTACTATGTGCCTCTAGAAGAATCATTTGCCTCAAATCCGAATCCTTGGGCATACAAACCCTTCCACGAAAACACAATACACCATCTTTGTTCAAACCAAAATCCCCTATTACATCATTTTCAGCTTGTTGTATTAAAGGACCCAACTTTTCATCGAATAATTGCTTTTCCTTGATTTGCTCCAACCACAGAGGCTTCACCTGAAGTTCCGCTAGTAGACTGCCATCCTCATACAAATTGAGATGAGCAAACATTGCTCTTAACTCCGATACAACCTTTCGACTCAACGTGTCTGCTATAATGTTAGCCTTTCCAAGATGATACTCGATTGAGAAATCATAATCCTTTAACAACTCCACCCATCTCCGTTGTCTTAAATTCAACTCCTTTTGGGTAAGGAGATACTTAAGACTCTTATGGTCCGTATAAATAATTGACTTCTCACCGTAGAGATAATGCCTCCAAATCTTTAATGCAAACACCACCGTAGCCAACTCCAAATCATGAGTAGGATAGTTGACTTCATGCAGCCTTAAGCGTCGAGAAGCATAAGCTACCACTTTTCCACTTTGCATCAAGACACATCCTAAACCCGTGTATGGCGCATCACGATGTGATAAACTCTTTTACGGCCTCTGGTTGAATCGATCTTGGCACTTCCATTAGAATCTTTTCGGTTCTCGAAACTTTCTTGTTGTTTATTGGTCCATACATACGGTACTTTCTTAGTAATAGCTTAGTTAGGGTGCGACAATCAATGAAAACCCTCAACAAAGCGTCTATAATAACCACCAAACCCAAGAAACTCCGAATCTTAGCTATCGACTTGGTGGTTTCCAATCCAAAGCCTGACCTCTACCTTTCGAGGATCAACTCTTATCCTTGGTGACACTACATGACCCAAGAAAGTCACTTCCTTTAACCAAAATTCACACTTCATGAATTTGGTATAAAGTTGCTTATCTCGCAAATTTTGCAACACGGTCGCAAATGAGAGTCATGCTCTTCTTCATTCCTCGAATATACGGGATGTCATCTATGAACACTACTATGAACCGGTCTAAATAGAATTTGAAAGACTCGATTCATTATGTCCATAAATGTAGCTGGTGCATTAGTCAAACCAAACGGCATCACTAAAACTCATAATGTCCCTAGCGAGTTTGAATGCCGTCTTATTTATATCTGCCTCTTTCACCTTGAGTTGATGATAACCCGATCTCAAATCAATCTTGAGAAAGCGAAGCTCCTCTTAATTGATCAAGCAGATCACCGGTTCTCAAAGAATGGATACCTATTCTTGATCGTCAACTTATTCAATCGCCTATAATCAATGCACATACACATCGACCCATCCTTCTTCTTGACGAATAAAATCGGTGCTCCCTACGGAGACACACTTGGTGAATAAATCCCGATCTAGCAGTTCTTGAATTTGAGCTTTAAGCTCGCTAACTCCTTGGCGCCATTCTATAAGGAGCAATGGATACTGAGAGCCGTTTGAGCAAAAGCTCAATGCCAAATTCTACTTCCCAATTTGGAGGTAGACCCGGAAGTTCTTCGGGAAAGACATCTAAAAATTCTTTCACCGTTATCACACCTTCTACCGATAATTCCTTGGCATCCAAAGCACTGATGAATGCTAGGAATGCTCTATTCCCTTTCAAGACCAACTTTTACGCCTTCAAAGCGGATACCACATTTGCCAAAAAGTTTCTTCTTTTGCCTATCATTATTACCTCCTCATCATCCACGGTCCTTATTGACATCCGCTTTTGGTACAATCCAATTCTAGCGATGCTTCACCAACCAATCCACGCCTAAAATAAGATCAAACTCACCGAAAGGTAATTCCATCAAGTTCGCTAGAAATACCTCTCTTTGAATCTCCAAGGGCACATCTCTAAATAATTTATTCACTATTACCGACTGTCCTAAAGGACTAATTACCTTCATCTCTCTATCGGTAATCTCAGATCTAATATTTAGGTTTCTAGATATGGCACTAGCAACATACGAGTGAGTAGACTTGATATCTATCAAAGCAGTAACAGGTACATCAAAGATGAAGAACGTACCAGTTATCACATCAGGTGCATCACCGTCTTCACGATGCCTGACAGCATAGACCAATCCTGGCTGTCTTGCCTCCGTGTTAACTCTAACATCATTACCTCAACCCGGTATACCCTGTCCACGTCCGTTACCATTACCACCACGACCCGGTCCATGACCTCTTGGTGGCTGCTGAGTACCTCTAGCTGGCTGAGCATCAGGGTTACGAGTTCCCTGAGTTGTATTAGTCCATCGGGGGCAATTCTTAAACTGATGATCCTTGGAACCACATTTAAAGCAGGCACCAGTTTTCCTCCAACATTCTTCAGGATGTTGTCTTCCATAATCGGTACATTCTCGACTCTGATTGGTAGTCACAGGTGCCCTAGTTTGAACGGGCTCATCATTCCGTGGCCTCTTTTGAAACCTTTTAGAAGAACCAGAGTACTTAAAATCCCTCTTTCCTCTAACTTTTTCCCGATTCTAGCATTCTAAATTCTTAGCCTCTTCGGCTATCTTAGCTTTCTCTACAAGTGAGGTAAAAGTCCGTACTTGTTGTGGGGCTATCAATACCCTCAACACTTCATTCAGCCCATCCTCAAAGTGTACACAGTGCTCATGATTAGTCTGGATTATAGTACGAGCATAACGACTCAAACGAAGAAATTCTACCTCGTAAGCTACCATAGTCTTACTTCCTTGAACCAAATTCAGGAATTCCTTCCTCCGAGCATCTACATAACTTGTCCCAACATACTTCCCTTAGAAAGCAGCTTTAGAGAAATCCCAATTAACCAATGCAGCCTTGGTGCCTTCTCGAATAGTAAGCCACCATTGATCGCCTCGTCTCTTAGCAAAGACACGGCTCCTCTCAATTTACTTTCGACAAGACACCTCAGATCATCCATAATTCGTTCTCTGACCTCAAGCCAATATTACGCCACATTTGGAGCTACACGAGACACCTCTAAAAACTTCTGCACCACTAGACTTGATTCGTTTTGATATTGATCCGCGAGCTACTGGCCCAATTCTGGCCCCAGCTACTCTTTCTAAGACTCACAACATTGCTTGAGTCAAAGCATTATCCTCATTCGCATGATCATGAGATCCAATTTCGCTCTCAAATGAGGCTCTATCGCGTCCACGACCACGTCCTCTAGTACTCATAATGACTAATTCGTTTTTAATCTGATTACAAGTTTTATGAATCAGAATATTATTTTAGTGTTTATTAAGGATATTTTATGAGATATAAGAGATAGGGTTGTTTTCGCAATTAGATCCTATAGTCTCGATCTCTATCATTTTCAACACCTAAAACTAGAAGTTCTAGAGTGTTCCTAAGGTCTCATCACAATAATAAACATTTAATAAACAAATACTTACTTGACTTGGTGTCGGATGCTCATGGTGCCATACTACCTTTAAAACATAAAGTCTAGAAATTTAAATAGTTTTTAAACAGAAATCATTGTTGAACCCAAACCACAGCTGAGTTTTGAAACTGAGCTCAGATACCATAAAATGTAACACCCCAAACCCGGCCTATGCATTAAGCCCGAATTTTGGCATGCCACACAAATTAAACGTACATTCAAATCATTTAACAATGTAGAAATCAAATTCCAAAATGATTAAGAGAGTGACTTTATCGAAAAATCAAAGTTCATTGAAAACCATAATTAAAAACACAATAGTTTATCAATTGATCTATAGAGTAGTAATTGATTAAAACTTTGGATTTATTTAGTTGAAATATTTCATCGAAAAGTTTTAAAAGATTTTCCTACGTTTCAGTAACATTTAAGAAAAACTTTTATTTTATACGAGAGTTATAGAAAAACATTTATAAAAACTAAACCAATCCAACTTAGGAAAACTAAAACATAATAAAATCCATCCACAAAATAAAATCCATAATTAAAAAGGCCTTATTGCATCGCCATAAAAATAGTACTTAATAAAATTTATTAAAGAAGTCTTAAAGTTTTATGAACCACCATTTGTAGTATAGCCTCCACACGAAGTCATCTCCGACCCAAGTCTCCATCAATTAATATTACACGAGAGGGTAAAAAATTGGGGTGAGTTACTTAGAACTCGATGTGTAACTCACTTACCTTAGTCCTTTGGGCCAAAACCATTTAAGCATTTATTTGGGCCTAAGCCCATTACAATTATAATAATTTAGCATGTATAAAATGCAAGTGATATGCAATTCCCAAAACTAAACCTAAATTTCCATCCGCTACACACCACCGTACCAACCAAAGACACACCGTGGGGAGCTTTAGTCACCCACCCGCCAACACAATCAAGTAGGCATTAAGTCAGTATTTCAAATTTAGTAGACAAGCCACGGATTCACAGAGTTTACATGGCATTTGCCATTTTTCAGAATTGTGGCAGAGCCACCAAAATATTATAGCAAAGCTACCAGAATTTCTCTTCGTCAAATAGCCCAACCTATGCAATCATGTATATAATATGCATAACAATCCATTCATATAATTATTCCAACATAAGGCCTATTATAAAAGTTATTACAATCTGGCCCATTTCACATTTTGGCCCATGAAATCTCATATCACATATGACCCATTTATCAATTATCATATATGGCCCAATTATCAAATATCACATATGGCCCATTTATAGATTATCACATATGGCCCATTTATCAATTATCATATATGGACCAAATTGTCCAATTATCAAATATCACATAGGGCCCAATTATCAAATATCACATATGGCCCAATTATCAAATATCACATATGGCCCATTTATCACTTTTATCGAATTAGCCCGTTAAGGGAAATTTTGTAATTTTCATGATCTTAATACCAATTTCAAAACTTTTATCATTAAGGTGATAAATTTGCTATTCTTCCCGATTTCACTAACTTGTGATTTCATCCATCGATTTATACGATATAGTCATCTAACCCATTAGATACGGTGTGAGATTACACACCTGATTACGGTGAGAACTACACTTTCCCGCTCGTCGATATCTAAACACATATCACGATGGATTAGAACACTAATATTTAATATAAAACTATTCTAATGTTAAGCGATCTAGATCTTACCCTCGGAATCTTGAACAACCACTATTTGCGATTTCTCTCCGATCAAATGTTCAGAACCACGAGTAAACAATGGTTCGGGGGTACGTACAACTTCAAAGAATTGATTTTTGTCGGATGAGGGTCCACAACCCGGTGGAAAGTCTCAGATTCCCGAAACAGTCCTTCTCTTAAACTTAGGGGGAATAGCGGAACCACCCCTCTTCCGAACATTATTTACTGCCCTTTTTGTCCCTATCTTGATTGTCTCACAAATATCCTCGTTCCACAATATGACAATCGAGTGATAACACCCACTAAAATGAAATCGATTAATAAACCATTTATATCAATATGTCGAGTAATATGAAAATCCTTAATAATCCATTACCTTAACACCTTAATTCGATTCCAACGATTTATGATGTTTACGAACACTTGAGTTTCGGCCCTCCACTAAGTTTCTATGATAGAGAAAAGATTAGAATGAGATATGGTATGATGATGGTCTCAATCCAAAAAGGTCATCCCACACCACGTATAGATTCGGCACAAAAGAAAGGGAAAATAACAATTCCAAAATATTGTACTAGCCACTTACCGATTGATTAAAGTGTGAGTAGAAAGAAAAATGATTGAGAAGGACATATGTGAGTTGTAGAAGATTCGGTTATGAAGGGAAATTGAAGGAGATGGTGTTTAGTAACATTCGGCCATGGTGAAAATAAAAGGGAGAAAAATGTTTAAGAGATTTTTATAAGGAGAAAGAGATGAAGAAGGGTAAAGGAAAATAAGGTGTTTAGGTTTCGGTTCTTTTCAAGAATGGAAGATGAACAAAGAAATGAGTTTGAGGCTTGTGTGCATTCGGCAAAATGAAAAGAAAAGAGAAATTGGCCTTCCAAGGTCTTGGTGATTTTGGAACTAGGGAGAAATGGTTTGAGAGAATAGGAAAAATAAGACCGAAATGGTCAAAATATAAAATGATTAAAGAAAAGCAAAGATATTACCTATTGCACAAGATGCATTCGGCTAAGGAGAGGAAATGGAGAGAAAAGTTTTGGAGAAAAGCACAAAAATGTCCAAATGCCAAAATGACCAACTAACACCTAAACCTCACCAAACCCTTCAAAATTTTGGTCACCGCCCTAGCCCCTAAAATTGTCCAAGTACATGGCCTCAAAGTCAAAGTTTGGCCACTCTAAACTTTCTAATACATCTTCCTCGATATGTGCCTTGTGTTCCCCCTACATACCTTATTTAAATGATTCATTTCCCTAAGTTAACACTTGCCTTTTTCCCATGGTCTTCTTGCCATAAAAATTTAATCCAACTCATCCTAATCCTTATCCATGACCGACACATGCTAAGAAAAAGCAAAAATAAAAGCTTTCAAATTGCATGCTAGGAGATTCGAACCTCTCTCCTCAAGCAAACATACATGCGCCAACACCACCTTGCTACTAGCTCATCTTATGTTAGTTTTTGACACTTAAATTTTACTTAAACCTCAAAGTCACTTGATCCACTTCAAATAAATACCCTTACTAAAATTTATTCTAATTCCGAATAATTCTCAAGTCTTCTCAAGACTATACTAATCATGCAAAATTTAATTATATACTAGTTAAGCACCAAAACATGCATCATATCAATACTCAAATTTTAGGATGTTACAATAGTTAAATTAACCCCATGAATATGCAAGACGTGTGGCCACCTCCGAGTCTCTCACAGCTCCAAATCCTCTAAGGCTGGGGATTACCTGCATAGTTAAAGTGTAACAACCCAAACCCGGTCTAGACGTTACGACCAGATCTGGAATAACACAGGGAAAATTTATAAAAATGAATTTTAAAATCTTAAGAAAATACAGTAAGTTTGAAAACTTTTCGTCTAGGGTGATGTTTGAAAACAGTGGTTTGCAGTTTAAGAAAAATTCCTGAATTGAGTTAAAACGATCATTTCTTTTCTTTGTTGGCACTTGAGAGAAAACGGTTATTTTATGTTACTTATGTTTTGAAAATTCCATCTTAACTTTCATGTTATAATATAATAATGTCATATCTTAAATGAATAATAAATAAGGAAAACCAAATATTAACTTAAAAAGCCTTATTACATAACAAAATCCCCAATTAAAATAATTTTTAGAAAGGAAATGAGTTACGAAAAGAAACATTTTATGGCCTCCACGAGTCTGCCTCGGCTCCCAGATCCACGATCTACTGATTACCTGAAAAAATTAAGCAAAGGGGTGAGTCACCACGACTCAGTGTGTAAATCCCTTTATGTTATATAAATTGCCTCAAGCCCAGATTCGCACATTGGCCTTAGCCCACTCAACATAGCATACACAAATATGAATGTAATGTGTCCCATTTAACTCGATTTTTCATCCTCTACACACCACCGTACCACCCATCACACCGTGGGATTTCTACAATCAACCCTCCATCCGCTACACACCTCATATGTGGCACCAAGGCACTTGTGGTTCCAGACCACCGTGATACTAGATCACCGTGACAGAGTCACTATTAACATATGTGGGGCCAACCCACCGTGGTACCAAACCACCGTGACAATCCCTGATGAATGTATGTGGGACCAACCCACTGTGGTACCAAACCATTGGGATGAGTCACTGAATCATAGATATATATATATATATACATGGTATTAAACCACCGTGGCGCTAAGCCACCGAGACATGGTCACCGAATCAGATATATGTGGGGCCAACCCACTTGTGGTACCAAACCACTGTGACAGTCTCTAACACTTCCCCTTTCGCATCACATACCAAACCCATGCAAAACATACATATCAAATGAACGCAACATGCTCTCAACAAAGTGATAGATTATAGCATACATTTCCATACCCATTAATAAAATGTTATAATCACTTACCTGGTATTCCCATCTTTACCCACAAGGGTATAACGACTTTCTAACAATCACTTGACTTTTCATTAAGCGATTAATAACACATTAATAACAAAGTGTGAAATTTTACACAGCTGATAACACGTAATACTATGCTTTCTATGTCGACACTCTCACTAGTAGGGATGACGGCTATCTGTCTATCCTGTTCTGTAGTCGGTCCACACTCGTACTGTTAAAACAGCACGCTTCTTGAACTTAGGGGCTGGGACTACGGGTCCAACCCCCTCCTTTACGTGGCTGGTATTTGATTCCATGAAAGATATCTTGGTCAGAAGACCTGGTTAAGGCATTGAAGCAAAATAAGAATATACGCTCAAAATGAAGAGGTTTTTACCTAAATTTACAGAAATCAGAGGCTACTAAACTTGTATTGAGGAGTCGCCGAAGTCCCTTCACATCACCAAATTAGATTCAGTTCTCCAAGATATAGATTAGAAGAAGTGGACTTCGGCCAAAAGAATGGTATGACCTTACCTTAATCAACTAAAACCGATTGTCTCCAACAACCCTTCAAATACTGGCCAGATGCAGAAAGAATACGAAACCAAGCCCCTCCTACATTCGGCCAAAGCACCGAAATCACCAAGTAACCCCCCTTCGGTTAATAATCAGCAAGAGAATAAGGAAGAATCCAAAAAAGGAGTCACTTACCACCCAAATAAGAAGAAACCGATCGAGAAGGTTGGGAGAAAGAGTGACAGCAACCCTCTAGAACAATAATGAATGAAAGGAGATGAACACACAAGGGAGATTTGGCTTAAGAAGAATAGAAAAATGGAGGTAAAAACCCAAAGAGAAGGAATGGGAATAGGTTTCAGCTTGAGCAGATGAAAATAAAAGATGAATCCCGGGGTATGAGATGAGGATTTGGCTAAGAAGAGACAAATGAAGAAAAAAAGATGAAATGAAGGAGGTGATAAGAGGGTTCGGTTAAGGGGTTATCAAATGCAAAACACATTTGAACAAAATAAAAAGAGAGAATTGTTTCGGCTTTTGATGGTGAAGTAATCTACTCAAGTTACCAAAATGCAAAAAAAAGATAGGGAGAAGATGGTTTCGATTTTTAGCTGAATGAAGAATGAACAACAATAGCCCTAGGAGTTTCAGTCAACAAAGAAAAGAGCCAAAAGTTTCCAAAATGAACAAACACCCAAATGCCGAAAGAAAAAGCTCTCATACCAAATTGCTAAACACTTCAAAAATTTCAGCACCTACACTCACCAAAATCGAAAGCCACCACCTTTGACCGAATCCCCCCAACACTAACCAAAAATTTGGCCACACCCCTTCACCCCTCCTACTCTCACTCCACTCCCCTCATTTGAATTGGTTGAAAGATTCAAACTTTCCCCTTTCACTCTTGGCCTCCAATTTGAAATGTTTGACCCGATCAACACTCCACCCTTTAAGTGTCCAGCCGAAATCCACCACCTCACTTCTTGACGTCAAAAAAAGAATTCCAAAAACAAGCTATGGGACTCGAACCTACTCTCTCACTGCTCCCCTGTGGTGTCACTTACCTACCTCTTAGGTGGCATCTCATGCCACTTTATTACTCCAATTCTTGTGTCAACTAATCATAAGCAATAACTCATAAACCCTGTCCCAGCCAGCTCTCCCCTAAAGTGCCCAAAATAGAAATTTTTGCCAAGGCTTCGGCTTAACCCCGAGCCTTCCTGGAGCCTCCAAAGCTAACAAATTAACAAATAGAGCATGCCAACACATAGAAACATAATAAATGCAAAACCTCTAAATCTCGGATGTTACAGTTCTACCCCCTTAAAGAAATTTAGATCAAGAAATTACCTGGTCAAAAGAGATGAGGGTATTGATGTCGCATCACGTCCTCTGGCTCCCATGTAGCTTCCTCTAAACCGTGATTCAGCCACAACACTTTAACCAAAGCGACTGATTTCCTCCTTAGTACCTTAACGTCTCGATCTAAGATCTGCAATAGTTCTTCTTCAAAGGACAGGTCTGGTCTTACTTCAATTTCCTCCACCAGCACAATGTGAGACGGATCTGAACGGTAACGCGTCAGCATCGAGATGTGGAACACATCATGAATCTGACTCAATTCTGAAGGCAACTCAAGCTGATATGCTACTAGTCCCACACGCTTCAATACCCGATAAGGCCCGATAAACCTGGGACTTAGCTTACCCTTCCATCCAAACCTCATCACCTTCTTTCATGGTGAAACTTTCAAGAAAACCTAATCACCCACTGCAAACTCTATCTCCTTCTGTTTCAGATCTGCATATGATTTTTGCCTGTCAGACGCTTCCTTCAACTGAGTTCGAATCAATTTAAATTTTTCTTCTGTCTTTGAAACCAATTTTGGACCCAAGATCTGGCGCTCACCCAATTCCGTCCAGCAAGTAGAAGTATAACATCTCCGTCCATACAACGCTTCATAGGGCGCCATCTGAATACTAGACTGGTTTCTGTTGTTGTATGTGAATTCTGCCAATGGTAGAAACTCCTCCCAACTACCCCGAAAGTCAATGACACAACCTCTCAACATATCCTCCAAGATCCGAATTACCCTCTCCCATTAGTCTGTGGATGAAAGGCTATGCTGAAGTCCAGTCTTGTACCCAATGCTTGATGTAACACCTTCCAAAACCTCGATGTAAACCTGGGGTCTCTGTCTGATATGATAGACACTGGTACCCCATACAACCTTACAATCTCTACTACATACAGCTTAGCTAACTTTTGAAGAGAGTAGTCAACACGAACCGGTATGAAATGAGCAGACTTCATCAATTGATCAATAATTACCCATACCGAATCCTTCTTAGTAGGCGTAAGAGGTAGCCACTAACAAAGTCCTTCTTAATCCTTTCCCACTTCCACTGTGAAATTTTCACCGGTTACAATAACCCCGAAGGCAACTGATGTTCTGCCTTCACGTGTTGACACATCAAGCATTTACTCACAAATTCGGTTACCTCTTGCTTCAGACCCGGCCACCAAAACTGTTCTCGCAGGTCCCTATACATCTTACTCCCTCCAGAATGCATAGCGTATGGGCTACTATGCACTTCCTATAAAATCTTACGTGTCAACTCAAGATCTTTTGGCATACAAGTCTTTCCTCGAAAACATAATACCTTATTACTATTCACACTAAAATCCGCTAACACGTCACCTGCCACTAACTGAAACTTCAAACTTAACAACTCATCAGCCAACTACTTCTCTCTAATCTGACTGACCCAAGAAGGCTTCACTTAAAGCTCGGCCAATAAGCTTCCATCATCATATAAGCTGAGATGAGCAAACATTACTCTCAAGTCAGAGATCACCCTATGACTCAATGCATCCGCCACCACGTTAGCTTTTCTCGGGTGGTACTCGATCGAGCAGTCATAATCTTTTAACAATTCGATCCATCTTCGCTGCCTTAAATTCAACTCCTTCTGGGTAAGGAGATATTTTAGGCTCTTGTGATCTGTATAAATAACGGATTTCTCCCCATATAGATAATGCCTCCAGATCTTCAAAGCAAACACTACTGCAGCCAATTCCAAATCACGCGTGGGATAATTCACCTCATGCGGTCTCAACTGCCGAGACGCATATGCTACCACCTTCCTTTCATGCATCAACACACATCCCAAACCTGTGTGTGATGCATCGTAGTAAATGACAAACTCTTTTTCAGCCTCAGGCTGTATCAATACTGGAACCTCAGTCAAGATCCTCTTCAACTTCTCAAAACTCTCCTATTGCATATCAGACCAGACAAACAGCACCCCTTTCCACAACAACTTGGTTAATGGTGCCGCAATCAATGAGAACCCCTCAACAAACCTTCTGTAATACCTAGATAGACCAGGAAAACTTCAAATTTTGCCAGAGACTTAGGCGGTTTCCAATCCAACACAGCTTCAATTTTCCAGGGATCAACCCTAATCCCTAGGTAGACACAACATGGCCCAGAAAGGTAACTTCTCTTAACCAAAATTCACACTTACTGAATTTGGCGTATAGCTACTTCTCCCTCAGAATCTGTAGAACCACCCGAAGATGCGAATCATTCTCTTCTTTCGTCTTGGAATATACTAGGATGTCACCTATAAACACCACAACAAACCGGTCCAGATAGGGTTGAAATACCCGGTTCATCATATCCATAAACGTAGCTGGCACATTCGTCAACCCAAACGGCATCACCAAAAACTCATAGTGACCATAGCGAGTTCGAAATACCGTCTTATGAATATCCGCTTCCTTGACCTTAAGCTGATGATATCCCGACCTCAAATCTATATTTGAAAAGACTGAAGCCTCTTTCAGTTGGTCGAACAAATTATCAATCCTCGGCAGCGGGTATTTATTCTTGATGGTCAACTTATTCAACTGACGGCAGTCAATGCACATACGCATTGATCCGTCCTTCTTAACGAATAGCACCGACGCTCCCCAAGGTGCTTCCCAAGGTGACACACTCCCCCGATCCAGTAGTTCTTGAATTTGGGCTTTCAATTCTAGCAACTCCTTTGGCACTATTCTATATGGGGCAATAGACACGGGCACTATCCTCGGAAGAAGATCAATACCAAATTTCACCTCGCGATCCGGAGGTAATCCTAGAAGCTCTTCTAGGAAAACATCGAAAACTCTTTCACTGTTCTAACATCCCCCATATTAATTCCTTGGCTTCCTGAGCACAAACAAAAGTTATGTATGGATCATATCTTTCCTCACCATTCTTTCAGCCTTTAAAGTGGACACTACATTAGACAAGTAGTTCCTCCTTTGACCTATCACCACTACCTCATTATCCTCAGGAGTCTTGAACACCATGCGCTTGGTAGCACAATCCAAGTTTGCTCGATACTTTACTAGCCAATCCATACCTAAGATTAAATCGAACTCCCCAAATGGTAGTTCCATCAGATCAGCCGACAAAACCATCCCTTGAACTTCTAGAGGTACATCCCTAAAGAGTTTATTCACCACTACAGACTGTCCTAAAGGGCTAAGTACAGTCATCCCCCTAGAGGTAAACTTAGAATCTATGTTCAGAGCTCTCGATATAGTGCTAGCAAGATAAGAATGTGTTGACCCAATATCAATCAGTGTAGTAAAAGGCAATCCATAAATAAGAAACGTACCGGTTATGACATCCGGTGCGTCACCCTCCTCTCGGCGTCTGACTGCATAGACCAACCCAGGCTGTCTTGCATCTATGTTTCCAGCACCTCTGCCCGGTGCTCCACGTCCACGACCAAAACCATTACCCCCTCTGGCTGGACCACGACCTCTCTGTGGTTGCTAACCATCTCTACCCAGCTGAACATAACTCTGTCCTACTGGTCGCACTCTCCCAACTCCTGTGGACAGTCTCTTACCCAATGATTAGTAGACCCACACCTGAAACATCCTCTATTACCCATCCAACACTCACCTGAATAAGATCTACCATATCTAGCACACCTCTGAGGCCCATTGTCAACAATAAGTCTCACAACACGACTCGGCCCATCCAACCTAGGCCTCTTCTGAAAACCCCTAGCTGACCCTAACGATCCAAAATTCCTTTTATTTTTACTTCTATCCCTATCCTGATTCTACTTTTCAACCATTTTACTTCCTCGGCTATTTTAGCCTTTTCCACTAAAACAGTAAATTCTCTTTCTCATTGTAGAGCTATCAGTACTCGCAATTCATCCCTCAGGCCATCCTCAAATCGCACACAACGCTTATGGTCTATAGCAACAATACCCCGGGCATAACGACTAACACGCAAGAATTTTGCCTCATACTCAGCAACTGATTTATTTCCCTTATCCAAATTTAGAAATGCCCTATGCTGCGAATCCATATAACTTGATTCGATGTACTTCCCCTGGAATGCTATCTTGAAGAGCCCCCATGTAATACGGTCAGCCACTGTACTATCCCTGACCGTGAGCCACCACTAATATGCCTGATCCGAAGAGGAGACACAACTCCTTTCAACTTCTCCTCCTCCGTGAAGTCAAGATCATCCATAATACACTCAACTGCTTCTAGCCAATACTCAGCTACATTAGGAGCTACGCTAGAAATGCCCCTAAACATTTTCGATCCATTGGCTCGGAGTCGTTCAGACATAGATTTCTGAGCCCCCAAACCCATGCTCGCTCCAGCGACTCTTTCCAATACACATAACATCGCCTGGGACACAGCATTGTCTCCACTGTTTGATCTTGAAATTATACTTCCACAACTGGAGGTGCTGGTACATCACTTTCTGACCCATGATCAGATTCTAAGGGCTTAGACCCAACACTTGGCCTCTACCATGGTCGCGTATGATACGCCCACGTCCTCTAGTACTCATGGCTACTGATACGACTTAATCTGATTAAGAGTTTTATGAGTTAGTACTTTCTTTCACTATTTAATATCGAGCAGTTTTATGAGAAATAGCATTAAAAAGTAATTCTCACCGACTCATATCAATACATAGAGTTTTCAGTCTCTAAAGTTTGGATCTCTTAATACTAGTAATCATAATACAACATAATCATTTCATGCAAACACAACCAACAATTAAAACACTTACTGCGTGGATCGGGCGCTGGTAGACTCGAGTGCCATACTCCAACTAAAATATTTCCTTAAATAACATTTTGAATCGAGTTTATAAAACATTGTTGAACCTATTCCACAGTTGAGTTTTGCAACCTAGGCTCTAATACCAAAATTGTAACACCCTAAACCCGGTCTAAACGTTACGACCAGATCTGGAATGTCATAGGGAAAAGTTATAAAAATGAATTTTAAAACCTTAAGAAAATACCGTTAGTTTGAAAACTTTTTGTCTAGGGTGATGTTTGAAAACAGTGGTTTGCAGTTTAAGAAAAATTCTCGAATTGAGTTAAAATGATCATTTCTCATCTTTGTTGGCACTTAGAGAAAAAGGTTATTTTATGTTACTTATGTTTTGAAAATTCCATCTTAACTTTCATGTTAAAATATAATAATGGCATATCTTAAATGAATAATAAATAAGGAATACCAAATATTAACTTAAGAAGGCCTTATTACATAACAAAATCCCCAATTAAAATAATTTTTAGAAAGGAAACGAGTTAAGAAAAGAAACATTTTATGGCCTCCACGAGTCCGCCTCGGCTCCGAGATCCACGATCTACTAATTACCTGCAAAATTAAGCAGAGGGGTGAGTCACCATGACTTAGTGTGTAAATCTCTTTATGTCACGTAAATGGCCTCAAGCCCAAATTCGCACATTACCCTTAGCCCACTCAACATAGCATACACAAATATGAATGTAATGTGTCCCAACCCAACCTAATTTTTCATCCTCTACACACCACCCGTACTAGCCCATCACACCGTGGGGATTTCTACAATCAACCCTCCATCCGCTACACACCTCATATGTGGCACCAAGCCACTTGTGGTTCCAGACCATCGTGATACTAGATCACCGTGACAGAGTCACTATTAACATATGTGGGGCCAACCCACCATAGTACCAAACCACAATGACAATCCCTGATGAATGTATGTAGGGCCAACCCACTGTGGTACCAAACCATTGGGACGAGTCACTGAATCATAGTTATATATATACGTGGTATTAAACCACCGTGGCACTAAGCCACCGAGACATAGTCATCGAATCAGATATATGTGGGGCTAACCCACTTGTGGTACCAAACCACTATGACAGTCTCTAACACTTCCCTTTTCGCATCACATACTAAACCCATGCAAAACATACATATCAAATGAATGCAACATGCTCTCAACAAAGTGACAGATTACATCATACATTTTCATACCCATTAATAAACGTTATAATCACTTGCCTGGTATTCCCAGCTTTACCCACAAGGGTATAACGACTTTCTAACCTGTCACTTCGACTTTTCAGCCCAAACAGTTAATAACACACATTAATAACAGAGTGTGAAATTTTACACAGTTGATAACACGTAATACTATGCTTTCTATGTCGATACTCTCGCTAGCAGGGACGACGGCTATCTGTCTATCTTGCTCTGAAGCCGGTCCACACTCGTACTGCCAAAATAGCACGCTTCTTGAACTTAGGGGTTGGGACTACGGGTCCAACCCCCTCCTTTACGTGGCTGGTATTTGATTCCATGAAAGATATCTTGGTCAAATAATCGGGTTAAGGCATTGAAGCAAAATAAGAATATACGCTCAAAATGAAGAGGTTTCTTACCTAGATTGATAGAAACCAGAGGCTACTAAACTTGGATTGAGGAGTCACAGAAGTCCCTTCACATCACCAAATTAGATTCGGTTCTCCAAGATATAGATTAGAAGAAGTGGCCTTCGGCCAAACGAATGGTATAACCTTACCTTGATCGACTCAAACTGATTGCCCCCAATGACCCTTCAAACGCTGGCCAGATGCAGAAAGAATACAAAAACCAAGCCCCTCCTACATTCGGCCAAAGCACCGAAATCACTAAGTAACCCTCCTTCGATTAATAATCAACAAGAGAATAAGAAAGAATCCAAAAAGAAGGAGTCACTTACCACCCAAATAGAAAGAAACCGATCGAGAAGATTGGGAGAAAGACTGACGAAAACCTCTGGAACAACAATGAATGAAAGAAGATGAACACACAAGGAGATTCACTTAAGAAGAATAGAAAAATGGAGGCAAAAACCCAAAGAGAAGGAATGGGAATAGGTTTCAGCTTGAGCGGATGAAAATAAAAGATGAATCCCAAGGTATGAGATGAGGATTCGGCTAAGAAGAGACAAATGAAGAAAAAAAGATGAAATGAAGGAGGTGATAGGAGGGTTCGATTAAGGGGTTATCAAATGCAAATTTGAACAAAAGAAAAAGAGAGAATTGTTTCGGCTTTTGATGGTGAAGTAATGTACTCAAGTTACCAAAATGCAAAAAAATGATAGGGAGAAGATGGTTTTGATTTTTAGCTGAATGAAGAATGAACAACAATAGCCCTAGGAGTTTCGGCCAACAAAGAAAAGAGCCAAAAGTTGTCAAAATAAATAAACACCCAAATGCTGAAAGAAAAAGCTCCCACACCAAATTGCTAAACACTTTAAAAATTTCAGCACCTACACTCACCAAAACCAAAAGCCACCACCTTTGACCGAATCCCCCCAACACTAACCGAAAATTCGGCCACACCCTTTCACCCCTCCTACTCTCACTTCACTCCCCTCATTTGAATTGGTTGAAAGATTCAAACTTCCCCTTTCACTCTTGGCCTCCCATTTGAAATGTTTGACCCGATCAACACTCCACCCTTTAAGTGTCCATGCTGAAATCCACCACCTTCCTTCTTGACGCTAAGAAAAGAATTCCAAAAAACAAGCTATGCAACTCGAACCTGCTCCTTCACTACTCCCTGTTGCGTCACTTACCTGCCTCTTAAGTGGTGTCTCATGCCACTTTATTACTCCAATTCTTGTGTCAACTAATCATAAGCAATAACTCATAAAGCCTGTCCCAACCAGCTCTCCCTTAAAGTGCCCAAAAATAGAAATTTTTGCCAAGGCTTTGGCTTAACCCCGAGCCTTCCCAGGGCCCCCAAACCTAACAAATTAACAAATAGAGCATGCCAACACATAGAAACATAATAAATGCAAAACCCCCTAAATCCCAGATGTTACATAAAGAGAAGGGGTGAGTTACGAGAACTCAGTGTGTAATCCCCTTATTACAATCACAGTCTGGGCCCAAGCCCATATAGTATCAGTCCAGGCCTAAGCCCTAAAATCATGTCAATTTAAAAGAATGCAGCTCAACCCAGTCCAACCATCACACCACCCGTGCCAACCCTACACACCATGTGGGGACCAAGTCGACCCACCCAGCCCTACACACCAATAACGCAGTCGAGCTACTAAGATCAATACAAACAAAGTCGCCCGATGTGATTCGTGGTGAGCCACTAAAATTAGTATATCGTGGCAGAGCCACTAAATCAGTATAACGTGGCATAGCCACCAGTACAGTACTTCCTCTAAATACATAACCCAACCCAATGCAATATGTTATGACATATTAAAACAATGTATACAACATATTGCCACCATAATCAATTAAATAGATTACACATACATCACTAGATCTACCACTAGGGGTATAATGGTCTTTTGATCGGTTGGGGGTAAAATAGTAATTTACCCCTCAAGGGTATTCCAATAATTTCACCCAGAGAGGGCATTTCAATAATTCCACCCTTTAAGGGTATCTCAGTAATTTCACCCACCGAGGGTATTTCGATAAATTTTACCCGTCGAGGGTATTTTAATAATTTTACTCGCCGCGAGTATTTTGATAATTTTACCCATCTATGACCATTCTAGAAGCCAACTGCCACCTCGAGCGACTCAGGTTCCATTTATGGTCAAAACGGTGCAATTGGGCCTAAAATCTAGTTTTGGCCCAAACGAGCCCACACGCTCGTGTGGCCCAAACAACCCATTTTCAATCTCAGTTCTGTGGACCTTGCCACCACATCTTTTATTCGACACTTACCTTGGATTTCACCTTGTGGCCCATTAGCTCATTGGGCCCATTTCGGCCAAGCAAGGCCCATTTCAACCCAAGACCCACAAGAGGGTTTGTGGCACTCCTAAAGGTTTATCGCCAACGCTCGTGGCTCGATTTATCACTACGAGCGCTCACACGCTGAGTGATCTCAGATGTTGGTAATCCAACTTTTTTGTATTTTAGCTTTTAGTCGGCTCATAGAACAAAGTATTCACAGAATAAGTAGGGTGTGAGATTACACACCTTAATCTCTTAATTGTTTTTAAATTCGTGAATACCAACCTAGAACCATCAAAACTTTTGTTAGCCTTCAATTGTTAAAATAACCCTCTCCTTAAAGTACACACTCCAATATATCTTCCTTGCCTTGCCTGAATGAGAGTGTTCCCTAATCACTCAACGTTCGTAGTTCAGACCCAAGTCCACGCCTCGTCTAGGATCTGGATTGTAATCAACATTTGTTAGACAAAAATAACTACCATCATCTCTACAAAAGGTAAATTCTGAAACAAAAACATGAAGGGTACCATAACCTACCCAAATTGATTGTTAGCAAGCTTTTATGAAAATTGACTTACCAGGAATGATAGGACCGAAAAGTGCTCAACCAACCCCCCTTATCAGTAGTGTAATCGAAAATGACTAGTCTAGCCAATGAAGAGTGTTCGGCCTAACCAACGAGAAACTACCAAAAATGAACAGAAAAAGAATGGGTTACAAGATAATGGGGTATTCGGCTAGCAAGAAAAATCAAGGTTTTAAGAAAGTTTAGGTTCGGCTAACAGAGAAACAAAAAGAAGAAGTAGTGTAGGTATTAAACTTAAAAAAAAAAAAAGAAAAGGAGGCAAACGAGGTGTGAAAAGAAATGGGAAGAGGAGTAGTGATTTGGCCAGCCCCATGTTTAGCTATTAGCAAGAAAAGAAGAATATATGAAAGGTAAGAAGAAGAGAAAGAAAAAAGCTAAGAATTAAGCAAAGGAGATTTGAGAAGGAACAAACTCGAAATGCTAGAGAAAAAAATACTCAAATTGCAAAACTCTCAAAAGAAAACCAAAGAAATTTGGCACTCTCCCCTCTCAAGACCGAATATGCACATCCCCAAAAGACCACACCTTAGTGAAATTCCCTATCACCACCTTCCCCACATTTGACCAACACTTGCACACTCATCCATCCCCTGTTCTCTCCATCGAATCCTCCTAGAATAGCTCCCCACCTTTCGTTTGAATTATTCGACCAAGTCTCCAACTCCCTTGAAGAGTTTGATCCGAATTCTACTTCCTCCCTTCTCAAGTCACAAAATAAAAGCTTCTATTTGTAGCTTGTGGGATTCGAACCCCACTCTCCAAACCTTCCTAATGATGCCACTGCCACTAAGCTACAAGCTCATCGTGTGCTACTAAACCACATACAAATTTACTTAAGCCCTACTGCCAATAGTCCTCTCCACTTTAGGGTCAAAAACCAAAATTTTTCCAAGGCTTAAACTCAAACCGGGCCTCTTTAGGACCCCCTCAAACACACTCAAATACCTAGCCAATCAAGCATGACATGAATTTAAGCAAAAACTACAAACCCCTAACTTTTGGGGCGTTACATTGCATGATTTAATTGTAAGTTCATTTTTTACTTGGTTTTTAATAATTTTTACGTTTTTTTATATCGTTGTAGCTTAATCTAGCTAGCTCGTATCTCTGATTTCAAAATTGTTAAAGATTTTAAGAGTTTCCATTGATGAGTTTATGTGTTCTTTGGTGTTTGAAGATGAAATATGAATTTTTGATGATATATTTTCATGTTTTGCAAAGTGATTTTTGACAAAGATGTCAAAAAGGGATTAAATTATAAAATGTGCAAATTGTGTGGTTGAAATGTGAAACAATAAAAGATATGGGTTGCTAGGGGTCCCTATGAAATTTGGCTAGCATATTTTTGGATTGAATTGCTTGAATTTGTATTTTTTGTGAAATAAGGACTAATTTGTAAAAGTGTGAAAGTTTAGGAGCTAATGTGCAAATTGGCCTAAATGTAGGTTTTGGACTAAATTGAATGAATGGTTGATTAAATAAGTTAATTTTGAATATAAAAAGCTCAAGAAAAGAGGAATCCAGGATTGGATCGGGGGAAAAGCAAGATTATCGAGTAATTAACTTATTTCCCCATTTTCATAATCGAGGTAAGTTTGTATAATTAGAATCGAACTTTTAAATACTTTTAATTATTTGAAATGAATGTTTATAATTGAGTAATAGATATATTTGGAATGCAAATGCCTTAATGATATAGATTGATGGTTACCGAGCCCCGTTTGAACTGTATGAATTCGTAGGATACAAGTGACATGTCATTAGGGTTACTGTTTTGGCTGAGCTCCTGCTCTTGTTACGGACTCATCACAGCTCATATGAGCTTACTCATATATTAGTTCGTAAGAGCTTACCGTTCTCAGCTTATAAAAGCTTACTATTTTCAGCTCGTCAGAGCTTACCATTTCATCTCAATAGAGCTTACTGTCCATCAGCTTAGGAAGAGCTTACTAATCATAGCTTGAAAGAGAGAAAATGATAATGAATTGATAGATTATTGATTTATATGTTATGTATATCACCCGAGTATCCCTCGATGTTTTAATATGTTCAACGGGCATAAATTCTGTTACTAGTTATGTGATAAATGCTATGTGTTATACGAATGAATTACTGTTTATATTATGGATTGTTGATTATATGAATGTGAATAAATTATTACATGTGTTTTATATGTTACATGAATTTAGTATGAAATTGGGATAAAGGTTGATTATATGTACTTATGAGACTAACACATTGATGAGTGCTTGTGTTTAGGCATTTGGCAAGTGAATTTGATTTACTTTGTTTAATTTTTTTGATTTTGTAACAAATGATATGTTTATTTCTAAATTATACGAGCCTACTAAGCTATAAAGCTTACTCTATTTCTTTTCCATGTATTATAGACGTTCGATAGCTCACTCGATTCGGATAAAGTCGAAGTTATGCATCACACTATCCAGTTGCCGTTTGGTACCTTTGAATTCATGGATATATGTAAATATTGCATGTATATGCTAGTTATAAAGATGATAATCATGGTTACTTGAGATAGTAATTTTGGTACATTTTGTGGTATAAGTTAAAGTCATGTGATTTGGCTTAACTTGGTATAATTTTTTGGTTGTGTACAAGTATTCAAATATGGTATGTTTTGGCAAGTAGTAGATAAAATGAAAATATGCAAATGTTATCTTGATATGTAGTTGGCATGTGAATGGAAATGCATGTTATTTATTATGTATTTGAATACTATGTTGAATTGATATAATATGTGTATGAAATGTTATGGAATGGCTATCTATTAGGTTATAAAATGTTGCAATTTATGCTTGTGCATGCATGTAAAAATACGGTGGAAAAATGGCTTTTCAAATGGCCTATTTTTGTCCAAACAGGCATGTGTCTCAGCCGTTTATGACACATGGTCATGTTACACGGCCGTGTATCCCCTGGTGTTGAAATTGAATTGAAGTCAGTATGCTCCACACGGCCTCATGCACGGACGTGAGATCGGTCATGTGGCACAAGTCAGTATACCCCCTAATTGGCACACGGCCTATCACACAGGCGTATGACATGGCCGTGTTGTATAAGTCATTATACCCTACAGGTTTGGCACGGCCTAGCACATAGCCTGGCACACGGGCATGTGAGACCACTTCGAAGGGCACACGGGCTAGACACATGGGCGTATGGTTGGTCATGTGACCCAAGTTAGTATGTATGCCCTATTTCTACACGGCCTGAGACACGGGTGTTTCTGGAGCCGTGTGAGGCACACGGCCTGTTCACATGGGCGTATGACCCTTGTATGGTTGAAATTATTTCTAAGTTTCCAAAATTTTTATATGTTATTGGTTTAGTCCTGAACCACTTCTAAAGCATGTTTAAGGCCTCGTAGGCCCTTATAAAGGACAATGTGTTTGTGATTAAATGGTATTTGAGAATGAATGCATAAATGTATGAATTATGTATGTTAAATGATGTGTATTGATAGGTAATACCTCGCAACCCTACTCCAACGACGGATAACGGTTAAGGGTGTTACAAAAGTAGCTTCAGATTGACATAAAGGGTATGTATATTTGAAACGTAAAGATATTGGATTTCAGATCAGTGATAGAGTATTTCTAAGGGTACTGCCCTCAAAGAGGATACTTTGTTGTGGTCGCAAAGAGAAGTGGACTCTATAATTTATTGAGCTGTATTAGTTTATTGAAAGAAAGGGCCAGTGACATACCGACTTGAATTACCATCAAATTTATAAAATATTTATAATGTGTCTCAGTTATCTATGTTGTGACTAGACCATTTGTATATAATTTCTCTAACAGATGTTGAGATTTAGTCGACATGTTAGATCAAAGAACCAATCAGAATTTTTAGCTCAAGAGGTTAAAGAGTTGAGAAATAAACACATAACTTTAGTGAAAGTCTTCTAGAAATTTCATGGTGTCAAAGAGGCTACGTGGGAGCCCGAGTAAGCTATGAGAAAATAGTACCTTAACCTATTCACTGGTAAGATTTTCGGGGATGAAAATCCCTAAAATGAGAGAGTTGTAATAGCCCGTTTTTTATTAAATCAGAACTGTAGTTTTGAGACCACAAATCCAAGGTTAAAAAATTATTTTAAAACTATTGTAAGTGTTTACAGCATGATAGCATGTATGTGTGAAAGTTTCGTGAAGTAATTTTATTGTTTGAATGCTTAATTCGGTAAAAAGGACTAAATCGCGTAAAGAGTAAAACTACAGTTCTATAAGCTAAAAGTGTTTATTAGCTATGGTTTTTAAATTGGGGGTCCTCAAATGGTAATTAAACCATTTGAAATGTGAGTGGACATTTATGGGCATTATTATGCATGTTTTAAAGGTTTTATTATAAGGTTAATATAGTAAATTAATTAATAATGTTGTAATAAATAAAACAAAAGTTATATTTTAGTGTCATCTTCATCTTATAACCAAAAATGAGAAGAAGAAAAGCCATGGAAATAGCTTGGTACATTCGGCCTTGTCTTCTTAAGCATGAAAGTCCATTTTTGTTCTGTTTTTAATGATTTCTATATTTTTGATGTAACACCCCAAACCCGGCCCATGCGTCATGACCGGATCTGGTATGCTACAGGTTGAATCTTGAAAACTTTACTCTGAAGGGTTTTGGAAAAACTTAGTTTACTATAGCCAAATAATCAATTAAATGTGAAATTTTGGAAATAACTTTAACATTTGCGTTGATTGAGTTTGAAAAGCCCATTTATCATTTCATTTTATATTTAAGACCTTGAAGAAAACATAAACTTGAAAAAAAACCAACATAACCAAAAAAAAATCAAAACCTAAGTTATGGAGGCCTTATTACAAAAATGTTCCCAAAAATTAAAACTTAACTGAAAACAAAATCGAAAATAGTCTATGTAGATAATAGTCTGAATGGCCTCTCGAGTCCGCGTCGGCTCCCATGTCCACAAACTACTGCTCATCTGAAAAGTGGGAAAAATAAAAGGGTGAGTCACAAAGACTCAGTGTGCAAATGTTGAAATCACAGGAAAGCCTTGGGCCCACAAACACATTATGGCCCTTGGCCCATACACAATGGTAACAAAATATTTCATGCAACATGGCCCATCCCAAACCTAAGAGTCCATCCTCTACACACCCCCGTACCAACCATCACACCGTGGGGATTTCTACAATCAACCCTCCATCCGCTACACACCACGTCAACAGCTGTGCTGCCTGTCATAAAGACCGATCACCATGTGACCTATGTGGCAAAGCCATCGATCGCTTATGCGAACCTCAGAAAATACATTATAGTATTTTGACAGCTATGCTGCCTATCATAAAGACCGATCATTGTGTGACCTATGTGGCAAAGCCACTGATCGCCTCGCAACTGCTCCCCTTCCATAAATCAATCAATCCTATCCCATGCATACATACATGCAAAAATCAAAACATTAAGCCATTTAAACCGATCACAGACTTTCACATACATCGATACATATAGAGAAGTTTCTATGATTACGTACCTGGCATCCCTTGCCTACCCTTTTTGGGTATTACGACTATTCATACAGCCTCTCTTTCTGGCTTTTAGCCCATATCGTACACATATATATTACAACAATACTTATGTGTTAAGGATCTACACACCTGGTTATGGTTAAGACGACACTGTCTATGTCGACACTATCAAAAGCCGCTACGGCTGCTAACAGTCTAAGATTTTGTTCTGAAATCGATCCACAACCGGTGGCCAATCCCGCACTGCTGACACTACTCGCTTGTTGAACTTAGGGATTTGTTTAACAGATCTAATCCTCTCATTTGCCTAATCCATATTTGAGTCCATTAAGAGTCCTTGTCAGAACTACTATAATGACATAGGGTTGTTAAACCATACCATATGATTAAGATCTTAAGTATGATAACGAATCTAATGGAAATCTAATGAAAACCCCTTACCTTGAAATCCCGAAATAGATAGGATACTTAGAGATTAACGGTTTTGGCTTTTGAGATCTGGATGATTCGATCTACTCGATTTCCTGAAGTGCTACCCAAAAGAACATGAGATTAGTGGAAAAGTCAAACTAAAGATGGCCTATCAACCAACTAGCCATTCGGCTATGGTCTCAAAAAAAATCGAAAGAGAAGGGAAAAAGAACAGAAGAAATTGGCACTCACCTTAACATAGAGAATTCAGCAACTCCTAGAAAATTTTGGCTTTTGAGAATATCAGAAAGAAAGGATGATCTCAAGAGATCTATGAAGATTCGGCTTTGATGAAGAAATCAACAGAAGAGAATAGAAGGTATTCGGCTATGGAGATGAGAAGAAAGTTTAGAGTTTTGGCCTTTGAATGAAAGTGAAGATTTAGAGATTTCGGCTTTTGAAGTAATCAAAAGAAAAGAAATTGCTGAGAATGACTAAGATTTTCGGCACAGAGAATGAGAAAAAGAATAGGGTACAAATGCCGAAATTGAAGAGATACCACCCCATTTATAGAGAATTTTTGGCACTTACTTATCAAAACCCGAAAGTGCCCTTCCTGATAACTAACAATTAATCAAATAGTAGGGGAAATTTTGGCACCCCTTTGCCATAAAGAAACCGATTTCTTTCCCCCTTTAGGAGATGAAATTTCGGCCAACACTGCACTCAGTAGATAACTCCTATCTTTTCTTCTTTATCTTAATCTATTCATACCTTTAGAAGAGGCCTAAATAACACCACCTCTCCCTACTATTATCCGCACAATATCCACATTATCCAAATAGATAAATCTTCCTATTTTAAAGTATCCTAGCCATCCCCACTCTCCTCTCCTTTGACGCCAAAAACAATTAAAAATAAGTAGGTAATGTGACTCGAACCTTAGATCCCCTTACTACTTTTCACACCACTGTCCACTGGGCCACAAGCCCATTTGTGTGTTTTAATACGCAAACAATATCTTTTAAGCCCGGACCTATCTAGCTTTCCACTAAAGTGCCCAAATCAAAAATTTGATTAAGGCCTGATCCCAAACCTGAGCCCAATCTGAACCCCTTAAACACTCTAATTATCACATTAAACATAACACACATCAAATGCAAATTAATTAAAGATGTTACATTTGATATCGTTGCATCTAGGTCTAGCTAGCCTAGGGACTAATTTACAAAACTGTTAAAGATTTTGAATGTTTCCATTGATGAATATGAATGAGTTTTGATGTTTGATGATAGATTATGAATATTTTTTTTTTTTGAATTATACAAGTTTTGTTAAGTGATTTTTGAGAAAAATGCAAAATAGGGATTAAATTGAGAAATGTGTAAATCGTGTGGTAGAAATTTGAAATAAATGAAAAATATAGGCTGCTAGGGGCATAAATGAAAAATATGAATAATTTTATTATAAATGTATTTTATATACTTTGATATAACATGAATTGTGATTATGTGATTACGGACAAGTTCGAAAATGATTCAACAATGATTCAACAGTTGGAATCCCGGTTGAACCTTAGGAATAGTTTAGGATGCTAATGACATGTCATTAGGGACACCTTGAGTTGGTTTCGGGCCAAGATATAGCACTACGGGTTCGAGACAAACCGATTTGGCTTCAGGCCATGCATATCAGCTGATTTGGTTTCGAGCCATGATATCAGTATTTCGGATAAGTTACCTTGATTTGGCTTCGGGCCATGGTATAGGTACTTATCGTGTGAGACCCTTGAGTATACGACTTCTGTTCTGAATGGTTCAATGGGTAAATGAAAGATGAGAATGTATATGAGATTGGTACGAGATGGTACAGGTATGTGTATAAACCGTTTTAGCTTTGAATCGAAGAAATGATGACGAATGTATATAGTTTTGTGAATGAGCACTTGAAAGGTTTGATAATTAAGGAAAGTTACATATTGATGTATTGAAATTATTGAATCATGTTTAAGTAATTGCATTAAGTTATCTTATACGAGCTTACTAAGCTTTATAGCTTACTTTGTTTGTTTTCTCGTGTTTTATAGTGTTATCAAGCTAGCTCGGACATGGGGATTGTCGGAGATCGCTTCGTACTACCACCTATCACTTGGTACCTTTGAATTTTTGTATTTTGAGTATATAGAATTTATAGGTATTTTGATGTCATTTTGATTATGGGTTGATAGTGATTTTGGTTATTTGTAATGGCTTGTAAATGTATATGTTTTGAGTTGTGAATATAGCCATGAGAGTTGGCTTAATTTGGTGAATTTTGGTTATGTGCATATATGTGCATATATGGTTTATATTAGATGTGAATTATGTTTGTGAATTGGTTCAAAAAATATATGTTTAGTAAAGGTATAATTAGTTAATTTGTATATGTGATTTGGTATGTCTTAATGGAGTAAGATTTGAGGTTATAAGTATGTTGAATGTTGGTATTGAAAATGGTATGAATTAGCCTTGATTGTGGATGAATTGAATACTTATTTATGCAATGATTTGGTGCCATTTTGATTGTGTAGGTATATGCAAATTTGGGTGACGAATCGGTTGGGTAAATAGCCTATTTTATACCACACAGGCAGAGACACGGGCGTGTGTCTCGGTCGTGTGTGACACACGATCATGTTACAATGTTGTTTGTCCCCTGGTGTTGAGATTGAAATAAAGTCAGTATGCTCCACACGGTCTCACGTACGGGTGTATGATCGGCCATGTGGCACAAGTCAGTATACCCCCTAATTTGCACACGGATTAGCACACTAGCGTGTGACTTGGCTGTGTTGCATAATTCAGTGTACTCTACAGGTTTGGAACGAGCTATTACACGACCTGGCACACGGGCGTGTGTGGCCACTTAAAGGGCACAAGAGCTAGACACACGGGCGTGTGGTTGGCTGTGTGACCCAAGTCAGTAAGCTCACTTATTTGGACACTGGGTAGGAGACTCGCTGGGACACAGCCATGTGCTCCATTTCGAATGTCCATAAGGCCTGTGACACGGGCGTGCACGGCCTGGTCACACGAGCGTGTGTCCCCTATTTTGAGAAAAATTTTATAAGTGTTCCAAATGTTTCTAAAGTTATTGGTTTAGTCCCGAACCACTTCCAATGCATGTTTAGGGTCTCATAGGCTCGTTTAAGGGACATTACAATTGGCATTGATTGAATTGTATTTGAATTGATGAATTGTATATGAAATGTATGATTAAAAGTGTTGTAAGTCTGGTATGCTCCGTAACCCTATTATGGCGGTGAATACGGGTGAGGGGTGTTACAAGTTGTGATGTTGCACCCGGATCTGACAAACTGATCGAGTGAGGGTGTTACAATTTTAATGGTATCAGAGAAAAGGTTTAGGCGGTCCTTTGGACCTTGAAATTGGAAAGAGTGTCCCTTTTGTGCATGATGATTAATCTGGCTAAGTCTCTCGAGTTCTTGTTTATCTAAGTTGTTATGTGTTGAGTATATATATGTGATCACCTGGACTTGCAGGTAAAATGAAAGTAAAAGTAAATGAATAAAGAGAAAGACATAAAGTAAGGATAAGTAGATGCACTGATCAGAAAGTACAAGTAATGGAAAAGTAGAGATCTTAATAAAAAAGAAATACAATGAAAGTAAAGTATCATTATCCACTGAAGGAATCGCTGCCTTAAAGGCACCTTCACTATATCTTCCAAGGGGATGAAAGAATGAGTCAGAGTCAGACTTCGATGAGGAGGAAGTCATAGGGCTTGTCTGCCAAACACTTCCTAGGGGTTGGGGACGAGCAAGGGTAAATCCCTAGTTCTAGCAGACGGCTTCCTATGAATCTTGGAAGCTATATGCGAAGCAGTTCGGCAGAATGGGTGACCCCCATAGAATCAGCTTGCCTAGTTTCAGTTCCACTTTGAAGGGCATTCAAGGATGTAGCCATGTAACAGCCCAGTTTAGACCTTAGTCAGAATAGTGGTTTTGAGACCATAAATCCAAGGTCAAAAAAATATTTTAATATTATTTTCTTTGTTTACAGTACGTGATTGAGCATGTGTAAAAATTCTGTGTGAAAATTTCATCGTTTGTGTGTCGAATTGAGAAAAAGGACTTAATCGCATAAAATGCAAAAGTTGTGTGCTGATTGTTAAAGAGCTTATTTGGCATGGCTTTTTAAATGAGAGGTCTGATAAACCGTAAAAGTAACATATTTTAATTCCACATTTAGCATACTTTTGGATGATTTATCCCTTGATTTGTGTAAAAAGATGCTCTTAATCCTTTCTTTTCATGTTTTATACTCAGGAAAGCACCTAGGGATGAAAAGAACAAGAAACGGGCCTAAAACGGACCAAATGGGCCATATCACAAAATTGGCATGGCCTGGACTTAAGCCCACACGACCGTGCCTCTTAAGATAAGTCCGAACACAACCTGACCATGATTCACACGGCCGTACCTCATCAACAGGCTCACACACGGCCTAAAGTCGATTCACATGGCGTGTGCCCTAGGGCATGTCCCTACCGCAGAAAGAGAAATTATATTCAGAATAGGGTACTTAGAGGTAAAGAAACACATTCCAAAGCCTACACAAACACCCGAGTAGGAATTATACTTGAATTAGGATACTCAGAGGCCAAGTAAGACATCTCAAAGCCTAAATAAAGACCCTAGAGGCCAACCTTTAAGGACGTTCGGAGTTCTGCCAAAACCATCTGCTAGAGCCAGTGGGTAGTTAGGCCAAGAAGCCGAGCCAGAAAGGTCAGATTTGTGGGAATCACTCAAAGGAAGCCAGTTGATCCATCTCAAGAAGCTGGAATTCTACTCAAGACAGCGGATCTCTCCTTCAATTCCTTCAGGGAGTTTTAGGGATTTCTTATGTTTTGTTTTATCTTTTCTTCTAAGATGTTTTCTTTTATCGTTATGAACTAAACCCTTCAGATACCTAAAGGGGATGAAACCTAAGACGGATCTTGTTATTGTTTTCTGAACTATATGATAAATATTTGATTTGTTCTTAATTATGTGTGCTTAATTCTTGTGTTAATATTTTCAAGATATTAATTCAAGTTGAATGTGCTTAGGCAGTAGAGAAAAAGTCCCTGCTTAAAAGTAGATCTAGCATAATTAAGCGGAGTTGATCGCGCGCTTAGAGATAGGGTGATGAGATTTTGTCGGATTAGGGTGAAACCTAATATGGGAGTCCATAGATCGAGTTAATGTGATTCTAGAGGTTTTAATTAGAAAGAGATTTCAATTAATCAACCTAGGGTTAGACGTTATTCGTCTCGAGAGAGGGTTTAATATAAATTATGGAATCTTACGGATCAAGTCAAGTGAATAAATAAATGCAGTTCGGTGTTAGATAACAAGTGAAGTCTAGGTAGATTCTTCCTAAGGGTATCGTCTTAATCAACTGAGTTTTCCCAACACTATTTCCCCAATTCATTTTTTTTGTCTTTGCATCTTTAGCTTAGTAGTTAGCTTTAGATTAAAACAACCAATCACTTAATATTTAGGCTAAATAATAGAAAGAAGGTTAGTATTAGTACTTTTAGTTCCTTTGGGTTTGACAATCTGGTCTTGTCTAAGCTATACTACTATTCGATAGGTGCACTTGCCTTAAGTCGTTGTCAGAGTTAGTTTTCAGGTTCGATCATTCTCTTTATAAATTTTAAAACTCGACAAAACAACGATCAAGGTCCTTATGTTGTAAATGAACCATTAATGGCTTTGATGGACAAAAATAGGCTAAGTTAGTGAAATTTTAAATGTTATATATTAGGGGTAAAATGGTAAATGTTATATTAATGTTATTATAATTAAAACAAAAACATTTGATGGCCATTTTTATCATCTTTATTTCCACTGAAATTAGAAAAGAAAGGAGGGTTTATGAATTTTGAAAGTTTCAGCCATTGTTGTCTTTGGTTTAGGTATGTTTTGAGCTCGATTTTTGATAATTTCTATGTTTTTGTAATCATTGCTTAGTGTTCTAGCTAGCCCATGCTTTAATTTTTGAATTTGTTGGTGATTTTGAGAAGAGTCATTGATGAATGCTTAAACTTTGTGTTGATAGTTGGTGAAATATGAAAAATATATGATAGGTTAACATATTTTGTCTTTGAATTTTTGGTGAATTTGAGTAATTTGGGCTAAATAGTGCAAATGAAAAATTTGAGGACTAAAATGTGAAATAAATGATATACGTGGGCTTGTATGAACATAAGGAAAATTCAGCTAGGCATGTGTGAAATGAAATTATGTGTATTTGATGAATTTATGAAATAGGGACATAAGTGCTGAAATGTGAAAATGTGAGGGTTATTTTGTAAAATGCCTAAATATATGTGTTTGGACTAAATTTAATACTTTGGTGAGTGAATGAGCTAAATTTGAATATGTATAGATCAAGAAAAGAGAAATTCGGACTTAGATCGAGGCAAAAATAAAGTGCTCGATTGATCGACTTGTTTCGTAACTTTGACGTCCGAGGTAAGTTCTTGTATAATACGAATCGTTTAATTCATATTTATGTGTTATGAAATGAATGAGTATATGGTTGATGAATTAGAAATGCTATATATGTGAATTGGAGAAATGTGGCACTAAATGTACGTAATTAGAATTGAGACAAAGATGAATAGCACTGTGTGTGTGAAATAAAGAAAGCTTCGGCTATATTGATTGGCACTGTGTGTGCAATACCAAGTTAAATTCGGTTTAATATAAAGGCACTAAGTGTGCAATGATATTAAAGCTTTAGCTAAGAAATTGACACTAAGTATGAGAGTAAATTAAATTATTACTGAATAATGATCGAAATGTGGTATTGATCATTGAGTAGAAAAAGTGTTTGTTTCCTAAGTGTTGGCACAGGTACGTACGGAACCTCTGAGGTTGACGATTTTGTACATGGATAAATGGATGGATGTGTGAGCATTTGGCTATAGATGAGTTTAACAGCCTGATTTAGGGGCTAGTCAGAATAGTGATCTCGGGATCACTAATTTGAGATTAGAGAAATTTATTTTCATCTGATATTATGAGTTAAAGCATGATAGTATGTGTGCATGAAAATTTTGGTGCTTTAATTTTAACGATTTCATGTTTAATCGCAAAAAAGGACTAAATCGCATAAAGTGTGAAAGTTTCATTTTATAAGCTAAAAGTACCAAATAGCCATAGATTGAAAATTTGAGGTCTTTAAAAGACAATTAGACCCCCAAAATTTGCTTGGCGGGCCATAGACTAGCATAGGAGACAAATTTGTCAATGTTGGTCAAAGTTGGTGATAGTAGGTGGACTAATTTGACTAGTATTAATAAAATAAAGAGAGAAAAGATATCATATTTTTCTCTTTCACTCTTCCACCAAAAATTTGCAGCAAATAGAGGGTTGAAAGCTTCAAAATTTTAGCATACTCATCTTTTCACAAGTAAGTCTTCAAGTGATCATTTCTTGAAAATAGTTGTACTTTTGGGACCTCTAAAGCTTAAGCTTTCAAATGAGGGGACTATTGTGCAATATGGTAAAAAGTTTAGAGTTTTTCCATGAGAGCTATGTTAGTTATTTGCTGCATTTTTATGGAAGAAATTGAGTCTTAGTTCTTAGATGAACAACTTTTGTGAAAGGTGTTGTCTTGAAAACACCTAATTGGACCTAGATGAAAAGGTTACAAATTTGTAGTAATTATGTGAAATGTTGAGTTTTGATGATATCTATAAGAGTATTAAATGTTCACCTAGGCTTGTTGAAGGTAGAAATGTGATTAGAATTAATTTTGGGCCTAGGGACAAAATGGTCATTTTGCCAAAGTCTAGGGGCAAAATAGTAATTTTACCTAAGCATGATTATTGAAATGCTTTTATTAATGTGGTGATTAAAATGAGCTAAATTTCTATTATATAGCAAGAAGAACCGAGAATCCACCTCGATCGGGGAAAGGACAAAGTCTTGGACTAAATTGACAAGTTAGCTCATTTTGAAATCGAGGTAAGTTTGTATGTGATTAATGCAACATTTATGTTAGCATAATTGAGAATGCTTTGTATCATGTTGATGCATGATGCTCTACTAAATTGAGTAGTTAATGTTGAATGAGATGTTAAGGTCCTAGTGGACTATATTGAATATGAAAATGCTATCATCGAGGTAGGAAACAGATAAGGTCCCGTATAAGACCATGTTCGGGACATGGCCTCAGCACCGAGTTGAGATCCGTATAAGACCATATCTGGATATGGCTTCGGTAATGAATATGAGAATCGTATAACACCGTATCTGGGATATGGCATCAATACTTGATGTGAAACTCCATATAAGACCATATCCGGGATATGGCATTGGCATTCAAAAGTAACTCCATATAAGACCACCTCTAGGATGTTGCATTGGCTTCGTACCCACTTGAATAACAATTAAAATTCACCTTTGACTATCCCTAGTGATTAATGGGATAAGTAAACGAGTTTAGAAGTAGAAATGAGAATTGTACTAAAGTCATGTGAATGAGTGAATTACAGGTACTCGTGAATGAGTCATGAAGAAACGATTATGATGTATAGCCCTGGTATGTACTAAATAAGGGCAATTGTAAGTAAGTATGGCATGGAGCCTATAAATTGTGTATGGTTAGTTAATGCCATGGATGGATTATATTATGAGCTTATTGTTGCTATTTATTTCCATTCAAACTTACTAAGCTTTATGCTTACCCCTTTCATTGCCCTTCTTCCTTGTAGTATTGCCAAGATAACAAGAGGATCGTGGATGTAGGAGTTCGAAAATCACACTATCGACATCTCTTTGGTATAATAATTTAGACTTATTTTGAGTATGGCATGTATAGGACTTGGGTATTTTGTTAAGTTGTAATTGTTAGTCAAAGTGTTGGCTATGTAAGTTATAAAAGTCATTTTTGAAAATGGCATTATAAGTTAGGCAAATACTTGGCAAGTTCTATTGCTTAATGAAGATGAATTTCATGATTATCTTTTATGTTGGAATGAGTTCTTAGATATGCCTTTGGGATAGGAGTTGTATTGTTTTGAATTGGAATATGTATGTGTGTAACATAGGGTGGCAAGGGCTTGGTATATAGCCTGTTAATTGTCCACATGGGTAGACACAAGAGCGTGTGTCTAGACCATGTGGGAGGCACGGCTAGCACATAGGCGTATGCCTAGGCCGTGTAAAGTCTGCACCTTGTACTTGGGATTTTACCCGCCACACGATGAAGCACACGGACGTGTGTATAGGCCATGTGGATAAGTCAGAATGACAAGGTTTGGCACATGGACCAGGGCCACGGGCCTGTCAAAGTCGTATGAAATTAGTCAGTGTCGACCACGGGTGAAAGACACGGACATGTCTTAGGGGCACACGGGCGTGTCCTTAGTTTAACACGGGTGTGTGGCCCCTATTTTGATGAAAAGCCTTCCAAGTTCGTAAAAGTCCCCGGTTTATTCTCGAAACCTCTCGGAGGCATGTTTAGGGCCACGTAGGTCAAGAATGAGCAAGAATTGGGTTTGAACAAAATTTTATAACCTCATTTGAGATGTTTAAGCAGGATTAGTTAGGTAATGCCTCAAACCCTATTTCAACTTGCATATGGGTAGGGAGTGTTACATTTATTGGTATCAGAGCTACAGTTTAGTCGGTTCTAGGACTAACATAGCGTAAGTACAGTCTAGCTATACATGCTATATGTAAGAGTGTCTGAGTAATGATAGTGTGATGGCTCTTGACGTATAAAATTGTGTTTTATGTAGTACATGGATTCTAATCTAGACCGAACTGCAGCCAATGATGCTGCGAGTAATGCGCACCGGCTCTTGCTCAAGGGATCGCGCCAGCTAATAGTAGACCCGAGACCTTGGGTAAGGGGAAAGAGGCTCAAGAAACCTTTCTCTACATGATGAGCAACTACTATACTAAGTATACCCGAGCAAATCCTAACGCTCAACCCCCTCCACCCCCACTTATCCCTCAACTCGTTCCAGTAGCTCCTCAAGTGGTCGAGGTGGTGAGAAGAGAAAGGCCTCCGGTGGATAAGATACGAAAAAAAAGAGTCGAGGAATTTCGGGCAAATAAGGATGATGACCCGGAGAGAGAGGAATTCTGGCTCGAGAATACCATCAGAGTATTCGATAAGTTATCCTGCACCCCTGAGGAGTGCTTAAAGTGTACGATATCTCTCTTGAGAGATTCAGCCTACCGGTGGTGGAACACCCTGGCGTCGATGGTGCCAAGGGAGAGAGTTAGCTGGGAATTTTTCCAAAAGGAATACTGAAAGAAGTACATCAGCCAAAGGTTCATCAACCACAAGAGGAAGGAGTTCTTGGAACTGAAGCAAGGTTGTATTTCAGAGACTGATTATGAACGGGAGTTTGTAAGGCTTAGCAAATATGCTCGGGAGTGTGTGTCTATCGAGGAAATCATGTGCAAGAAGTTCGAGGACGGACTGAATGAGGACATTCGTTTATATGTTGGAGTCCTCGAACTAAAGGAATTTGTAGTGTTGGTAAATAGAGCCTGTAAAGCCAAAGAGTTGGTTAAGGAGAAGAGAAGAGTAGAGAATGAGTCTTGTGACTCGAGGAAGAGACAACTGAATAAGTCTCACCAATCCTCATCTAAGAAATCGAGGATTTTCTACTCAATTAGTCACTTCAACAGAGTTTTAAACCCGAAGTAAAGGCAAGCAATTTTCAAGGTTGAAAGGGTAGACCACATCAGTTGCTAGTGTGGGCAACGTCCGACCAAGTAGACTAAAATGACCTCAGTGTGGCAAACGCCGTTCTGGTGAGTGTCGAGCTAATGAGAAAGCTTGTTTCAGATGTGGGTCCTTAGACCACTTTATCAGAGACTACCTCGAAGTGGGCGAGAAAGAAAAGCCTTAGAATGCAAGATCAGGAAGTACTGCTAGGGGAAGACCACTGAGAAATCTGGGAATTGAGACAGGTAGCAAGAACCCATCTAGAGAGTTGGCTGCTAGAGTTGAGGGTAGAGCACCAATGAGGACATATGCCATTTATGCTTGTGAAGAGGTATCTTTCCTCGACGTAATCATGTTTTCTCTCCATAATACTCGTGTTATAGCTTTAATTGATCTAGGATCGAGCCACTCATACATATGTATGAAATTAGTCTCTAGCATGAGCATGCCTATAGAGTCTACCGAATTTATCATAAGAGTGTCTAATCCCCTAGGCAAATGCGTGTTGGTTGATAGAGTTTGCAAAAGTTGCCCTTTGATGATTAAAGGTCATTGTTTCCCGATTGATCTAATGTTATTGTCATTTGATGAGTTTGACGTCATGCTTGGGATGGATTGGTTAGTTACTCATGGAGTAACTTTGAATTGTGGGGAGAAGCATACTGAGCTGAGAGATGAAAATGGTAATCTTATTCGTGTTAAATCGGATAAGCCAAATAGGTCACCAATAGTGATGCCAATCTTGTTGACTCAGAAGAATTTAAGGAAGGGATACGAGGCCTATCTTGCCTTTGTGTTGAACACTAAAGAGACTGATTCGAGAATTGAGTCGGTACCCACAGTATGCGATTACTCAGATGTCTTCCCGAAAGAGTTGCCAAGGCTACCTCCGTTTAGAGAAATTAAATTTGGGATTGAATTAGCTTCCTGCCCCTATTTCTATTACTCCATATAGAATGGCTCTAACTGAGCTAAAAGCACAATTGCAAGAACTAACGGATAAAGGTTTTGCAAGGCCGAGTTTATCCCCGTGGAGTGCTCTCGTTTTATTCGTGAAGAACAAAGATGGTTTCCATGAGACTATGTATAGATTATCAACAACTCAACAAGGTAACTGTGAAGAACAAGTACCCGTTACCAAGGATCGACGATCTATTCGATCAATTGAAGGGAGCCATAGTATTTTCCAAGATAGATTAGAGGTCAGGGTACTATCAGCTGAGAGTCAAGGATTCGGATGTGCTGAAAATCGCATTTAGGACTAGGTATGGCCACTATGAATTTTTGGTCATGCCTTTTGGTCTAACGAATGCCCCTGTAATCCTCATGGATTTGATGAATAGTATTTTTTGGCCATACTTGGATAAATTTGTTGTGGTTTTCATCGATGACATACTAATCTACTCTCGGGATGAAAATAATCATGCTGAACATTTGAGTATGCTCTACGAGTTTTGAGAGAAAAAACAATTGTATGTCAAATTCAGTAAGAGTGAATTTTGGCTCAAGTGGGATTTTTAGGGCACATTGTCTTGGGAGACAGGATTAGGTCTAACCGAGTAAGATTTTAGCAATTGTTGAATGGAAACCGTCAAGGAGCGTAATTGAAGTAAGGAGTTTCCTAGGCCTAGCCGGCTATTATAGGCATTTTCTCAAGAGTTTTTCCATGATATCTACCATGATGACGATACTTTTTCAAAAAGATGTGAAGTTCGATTGGACAGAAAGGTGTCAATGAGCTTTTAAGCGAAGACATGTTGATCGAGGCTCATATTCGTGCAACTTTGGCGGGAAGAGAATTTGTGGTTTACAGTGACGCGTCCTTGAACGGATTGGGTTGTGAACTTATGCAAGAGGGTAAAGGGATTGCATACGCCTCTGGGTAATTCCAGCCATACAAGAAGAATTACGCGACTCTCGATTTAGAGTTGGCCGCATTCGTGTTTGCGTTGAAAATTTGGAGGCATCACTATTATGGTGAAAGGTGTCGAATTTTCACTGACCATAAAAGCCAAAATACTTGATGACTCAAAGGGAATTGAATTTGAGGCAATGAAGGTGGTTAGAGCTGATTAAGGATTATGAGTTGGTAATTGACTACCATCCGGGAAAGGTGAACATAGTCACCGATGCTTTGAGTAGAAAATCATTGTTTGCACTAAGAGCCATGAGTACTCAGATGACTTTGTTGGATGATGGTTCCATTTTATCCGAATTGAGGTCTAAACCATTGTTTCTCCAAGAGATTTGTGAAGATCAGAAAGATGATAACAGTTTGCAAGCCAAGAGAGTTATATGTGAGTTGAACGTTGAGTTAGACTTTCGATAAATCCTAATTGATATCTGACATTTCGAGATCGGGTCTGTGTACACAGAAATGATGATCTTATTCATAAAATCTTGCAGGAAGTGCATAGTGGATGTTTGAATGTACACCTAGGTAGCACAAAGATGTACAATGATTTGAGGAAATGGTATTGGTGGCTTGGTATGAAGAAATACATTTTCAAGTTTGTATCGAGGTGCCTGATTTGTCAGCAAGAGAAGCTTGAACGTCAAGTACCTTCGGGTTTACTTCAGCCCATAATGGTTCCTGAGTGGAAATGGGACCGAATTACTATGGACTTCGTGACGGACTTACCGTTGACTCCAAAGAAGAAAGATGTAGTAAGTGTAGTAGTTGATAGACTCACAAAGTCAGCCCATTTTATACCTATGCGAGTTGACTATTCACTCGATAAATTAGCGGATTTATACATGTTAGAGATAGTAAGACTCCATGGTGTACCGTTGTCGATCATTTTGGATAGATATCTGAGATTCACGTCACAATTTTGGAAAAAGTTACAAGAGGCCATGGGCATGAAATTGAGTTTCAGTACAGCTTTTCATCCACAAATAAACGGGCAGTCGGAGAGGGTAATTTAGATACTTGAAGATATGCTTCGATTTTGTGTTTTAGAATTCCACGGTAATTGGGAGAAATACTTACCATTGGTGGAATTCGCCTTATAATAAAAGCTTTCAGTCAAGTCTGAAAATGGCGCCTTATAAGGCATTCTATGGGCGTAAGTGTCGAGCGCCCTTGTATTGGTCAAAACTCAAAGAGAAACAGATTCACGGGGTCGACTTGGTTAAGGAAACTGAAGAGAAGGTAAAAGTCATACGTGACTGTCTGAAAGTCGCCTCAGATAGGCAAAAGTCTTATCCGAATTTGAAAAGGAAAGAGATTGAATTTAAAGTCGGTGATAAAGTGTTCTTGAAAGTATCACCTTAGAGGAAAGTCATCAGATTTGGCCGGAAAGGTAAATTGAGTCTGCATTTTATCGAACCTTATGAAGTTACCGAGAGGATAAGATCGGTAGCTTATCGATTGGCCTTGCGACCTGAGCTAAATAAGATTCATGGCGTCTTTAACGTATCCATGTTACGCCGATACCGTTCAGACCCTTCACATGTCATAATACTGACAGAGGTAGAATTGCAATCGGACTTGACTTATGGTGAAGAGTCGGTTAGAATCTTGGCGCAAGAGGTCAAGTAATTAAGGAACAAAAGCATGGCCCTAGTGAAAGTTCTATGGAAAAGGTACGGAATAGAAGAGGCTACATTGGAGACCGAGGAAACGATGAGAAACCAATATCCCAACCTTTTCACCGGTAAGATTTTCAAGGACGAAAATCCTTAAGGGGGAAAATTGTAACAATCCGATTTAAGGGCTAGCCAGAATAGTAATCTTAGGATCACTAATTCGAGATTAGAGAAATTTATTTTCATCTTATATTATGAGTTAGAGCATGATAGTATATGTGCATGAAAATTTTGGCACTTTAATTTTAACGATTTCATGTTTATTCGCGAAAAAAGACTAAATCGCATAATGTGCGAAAGTTCCATTCTATAAGCTAAAAGTACCAAATAGCCATATATTGACAACTGGAGGTCTTTAAAAGAAAATTAGACCCCCAATATTTGCTTGGCCAGCCATAGACTAGCATAGGAGATAAATTTGTCAATGTTGGTCAAAGTTGGTGATAGTAGGTGGACTAATTTGACTTGTATTAATAAAATCACGAGAGAAAAGATTTCATATTTTTCTCTTTCACTCTTCCACCAAAAATTTGCAGCAAATAGAGGGTAGAAAGCTTTAAAATTTCAGCACACTCATCTCTTCACAAGTAAGTCTTCTAGTGATCTTTTCTTGAAAATAGTTATACTTTTGGGACCCCTAAAGCTTAAGCTTTCAAATGAGGGGACTATTGTTAAATATGGTAAAAAGTTTAGAGTTTTTCCATGAGAGCTATCTTAGTTATTTGCTGCATTTTTATGGAAGAAATTGAGTCTTAGTTCTTAGATGAACAACTTTTGTGAAAGGTGTTGTCTTGAAAACGCCTAATTGGACCTAGATGAAAAGGTTACAAATTGTAGTAATTATGTGAAATGTTTAGTTTTGATGATATCTATGAGAGTATTAAATGTTCACCTAGGCTTGTTGAAGGTAGAAATGTGATTAGAATTAATTTTTGGGCCTAGGGGTAAATGGTCATTTTGCCAAAGTTTAGGGGTAAAATAGTAATTTTGCCTAAGCATGATTATTGAAATGCTTTCATTAATGTGGTGATTAAAATGAGCTAAATTTCTATTATATAGCAAGAAGAACCGAGAATCTGCCTCGATCGAGAAAAGACAAAGTCTTGGACTAAACCGACGAGTTAGCTCATTTTGAAATCGAGGTAAGTTTGTATGTGATTAATGCAATATTTATGTTAGAATAATTGAGAATGCTGTGTATCATATTGATGAATGATGCTCTACTAAATTGAGTAGTTAATATTGAATGAGATGTTGAGGTCCTAGTGGACTATATTAGATATGAAAATGCTATCATCGAGATAAGAAACAGATATGGTCCCTTATAAGACCATGTCCGAAACATGGCCTCAATACCGAGTTGAGATCCCGTATAAGACCATATCTGGATATGGCTTCGGAATGAATATGAGAATCGTATAAGATCGTATCTAGGATATGGCATCAATACTTGATGTGAAACTCCATATAAGACCATATTTGGGATAAGGCATTGGCATTCAGAAGTAACTCCATATAAGACCACTTCCGGGATGTGGCATTGGCATCGTACCGACTTGAATAACGATTAAAATGCATCTTTGACTATCCCTAGTGATTAATGGGATAAGTAAATGAGTTTAAAAGTGAAAATGAGAATTGTACTAAAGTCATGTGAATGAGTGAATTATAGGTACTCGTAATGAGTCACGAAGAAACGATTACGATGTGTAGCACGGTATGTGCTAAATAAGGGCAATTGTAAGTAAGTATGGCAATGAGCCTATGAATTTTGTATGGTTTGTTAATGCCATGGATGGATTATATTATGAGCTTATTGTTGCTTTTATTTCCATGCAAACTTACTAAGCTTTATGCTTACCCCTTTCATTGCCCTTCTTCCTTGTAGTATTGCCAAGATAACTCGAGGTTCGTGGACATAGGAGTTCAGAAATCACACTATCGACATCACTTTGGTATAATAATTTAGACTTATTTTGAGTATGGCTTGTATAGGACTTGGGTATTTTGTTAAGTTGTAATTGTTAGTCAAAGTGTTGGCTACGTAAGGTATAAAAGTCATTTTTGTAAATGGCCTTATAAGTTAGGCAAATACTTGGCAAGTTCTATTGCTTAATGAAGATGAATTTCATGATTATCTTTTATGTTGGAATGAGTTCTTAGATATGCCTCTGGGGTAGGATTTGTATTGTTTTGAATTGGAATATGTATGTGTGTAACGTAGGGTGACAAGGGCTTAGTATATAGCCTGCTATTTGTCCACATGGGTAGACATACGGGCGTGTGTCTAGACCATGTGGGAGGCACAGCTAGCACATGGGTGTATGCCTAGGCCATGTGAAGTCTACACCTTGTACTTGGGATTTTAATCGCCACACAGCTGAAGCACACGGACGTGTGTATAGGCCGTGGGATAAGTCAGAATGACAAGGTTTGACACATGGACCAGGGCCACGGGCGTGTCAAGGCCGTGTAAAATTAGTCAGCGTCGACCATGGGTGAAAGACACGGGCATGTCTTAGGGGCACACAAGCGTGTCCCTCGTTCAACACGGGTGTGTGGCCTCTATTTTGAAGAAAGCCTTCCAAGTTCGTGAAAGTCCCCGGTTTAATCCTAAAACCTCTCGAAGGCATGTTTAGAGCAACGTAAGCCGAAAATAAGCAAGAATTGGGTACGAATGAAATTTTATAATCCTATCCGAGATGTTTAAGCAAGACTAGTCAAGTAATGCCTCAAACCCTATTTTAGCTTGCATACGAGTAATGAGTGTTACATTTATTGGTATTAGAGCTACGGTTTAGTCAGTTCTAGGACAAACGTAGCGTAAGTACGAGTCTAGCTATACATGCCATTTGTTAGAGTGTCTGAGTATTGATAGTGTGATGGCTCTTGACGTATAAAATCGTGTTTTATTTAGTATATAGATTCTGATCCAGACTGAACTGCGGTGATGATGCTGCGAGTAAAGCGTCGGCTCCTGCTCAAGGGATCGCGCCAGCTAATAGTAAACCCGAGACCTTTGGTCAGGGGGAAGAGGCTCGAAAAGCCTTTCTCTACATGATGAGTAACTGGTATACTGTGTATACCCGACCAAACCCTAACGCTTAACCCCCTCCATCCCCACCTATCCTTCAACCTGCTCCAGTAGCTCTTCAAGTGGTCAAGGTGGTGAGAAGAGAAAGGCCTCCGGTGGATAAGATCCGAAAGCAAGATGCCGAGGAAATTTAGGCAAATAAGGATGATGACCCAAAGAGAGTGGAATTCTAGCTCGAGAATACCATCAGGGGATTCGATGAGTTGTCCTGCACCCCTGAGGAGTGCTTAAAGTGTGCGGTATCTCTCATTAGAGATTCAGCCTACCGATGGTGGAAGACCCTGGTGTCGGTGGTGCCAAGGGAGAGAGTTAGCTAGAAATTTTTCCAAGAGGAATACCGGAAGAAGTACATCAGCCAAAGGTTCATCGACCACAAGAGGAAGGAGTTCTTGGAACTAAAGTAAGGCTCTATGTTAATGACTGATTATGAACGGGAGTTCATAAGGCTTAGCAAATATGCTCGAGAGTGCGTGTCTACCGAGGCAGTCATGTACAATAGGTTCAAAGACGATGAATGAGGACATCCGTTTATATGTTGGAGTCCTCGAACTAAAAGAATTTGTAGTGTTGGTAGATAGAGCTTGTAAAGCTGAAGAGTTGGTTAAGGAGAAGGGAAGATTGGAAAATGAGTCTTGTGACTCGAGGTAGAGTCAACTGAGTATGTCTCACTAGTCCTCATCTACGAAATCGAGGGATTTCTCTACTCGATCAGTCAGTTCAACGAAGTTTTCAACCCGTAGTAAGGGCAAGAAATTTTGGGGTCGAAAAGGTAGACCACAAGGTAGACCACATAAACCTAAATGTGGGTCCTGGCAAACATCGTTCGGTGAGTGTTAATGAGAAAGCTTATTTCAGTCGTGGGTCCTTAGACCACTTTATCAAAGACTACCCCGAGGTGGGCGAGAAAGAAAAGCCTCAGAATGCAAGATAAGGAAGTACTACTAGGGGAAGACCAGTGAGAAATTCAAGAATTGAGATGGGTAGCAAGAACCCATCTAGAGAGCAGGCTGGTATAGTCGAGGGTAGAGCACCGGTGAGGACATATGTTATTCGTGCTCGTGAAGAGGCATCTTCCCCCGACGTAATCACGGGTACCTTTTCTCTCCATAATACTGGTGTTATAGTTTTTATTGATCCAGGATCTACCCACTCATACATATGCATAAAATTAGTCTCTAGCATGAGCATGCCTATAAAGTCTACCGAATTTATCATAAGAGTGTCTAATCCCCTAGGCAAATAAGTGTTGGTTGATAGAGTTTGCAAAGGTTTCCCTTTGATGATTAAAGGTCATTGTTTCCCGATTGATCTTATGCTATTGCCATTTGATGAGTTTGATGTCATCCTTGGGATGGATTGGTTAGTTACTCATGGAGTAATTGTGAATTATGGGGAGAAGCATATTGAGTTGAGAGATGAAAATGGCAATCATATTCATGTTGAATTGGATAAGCCAAATAGGTCACCAGTAGTGATGTTAATCTTGTCGACTCAGAAGTATTTAAGGAAGGGATACGAGGACTATCTTGCCTTTTTGTTTAACACTAAAGAGACTGATTCGAGAATTGAGTCGGTACCCACAGTATGCGATTACGGATATCTTCGGAAGAGTTGCCAGGGCTACCTCCGGTTAGAGATTTGGGATTGAATTAGCTCCGAGTACTGCCCCTATTTCTATTGCTCCATATAGAATTGCTCCAACTGAGCTAAAAGAGCTAAAAGCACAGTTGCAAGAACTAACGGATAAAGGTTTCACAAGACCGATTTTCTCCCCGTAGGGTGCTCCCATTTTATTCATGAAGAAGAAAGATGGTTCCATGAGACTATGTATAGATTATCGGCAACTCAACAAGGTGACGGTGAAGAATAAGTACCCACTACCTAGGATCAATGATCTATTTGATCAATTGAAAGGAGCCACAGTATTTTCCAAGATAGATTTGAGGTTAGGGTACTATCAGCTGAGAGCCAAGGACTCGGATGTGCCGAAAACCGCATTTAGGACTAGGTATGGCCACTATGAATTTTTGGTCATGCGTTTTGGTCTAACGAATGCCCCTACGATCTTCATGGATTTGATGAATCTCATTTTTGGCTATACTTGGATAAATTTGTTGTGGTTTTCATTGATGACATACTAATCTACGTTCGGGATGAGAGCGATCATGCTGAGCATTTGAGTATGGTTCTACAAGTTTTGAGAGAAAAAAATTTTATGTCAAATTCAGTAAGAGTGAATTTTGGCTCAAAAAAGTGGGATTTTTGGGGCACATTGTCTCAGGAGATGGGATTAGAGTCGACCCGAGTAAGATTTCAGCAATTATTGAATGGAAACCGCCGAGGAGCGTAACTGAAGTAAGGAGTTTCCTAGCCATAGCTGGCTATTTTACACGTTTTGTCAAGGGGTTTTTCATGATAGCTACCCTAATAATGAGACTTTTGCAAAAACATGTGAAGTTCGATTGGGCAGAAAGGTGTCAACAGAGCTTTGAGAAACTAAAGACACTATTGACTGAGGCTCCAATTCTGGTGCAACCTAAAGCTGGTGAGAGAAATTGTGGTTTATAGTGACGCATCCTTGAACGGATTGGGTTGTGTACTTATGCAAGAGGGAAAAGTGATTGGATACGCCTCTAGGCAATTGAAGCGCACGAGAAGAATTACCCGACTCATGATTTAGAGTTGGCCGCAATCGTGTTTGCGTTGAAAATTTGGAGGCATCACTTGTATGGTAAAAGGTGTCAAATTTTCACCGACCATAAAAGTCTAAAATATTTGATGACTCAAAAGGAATTTAATTCGAGGCAACGAAGGTGGTTAGAGCTGATTAAGGATTATGAGTTCGTAATTGACTACCATCCGGGAAAGGCAAACGTGGTCGCCGATGCTTTGAGCAAAAAATCATTGTTTGCACTAAGATCCATGAGTACTTTGATGACTTTGTTGGATAAGGGTTCTGTTTTAGCCGAATTGAGGACTAAACCATTGTTTCTCCAAGAGATTTGTGAAGCTCAGAAAGATGATATCAGTTTGCAAGCCAAGAGAGCTATATGTAAGTCGAATGTTGAGTCAGACTTTTGGGTAAATACTGATGGATGTCTAACATTTCGAGATCGAGTTTGTGTACCCAAAATGACGAGCTTACTCGTAAAATCTTGCAGCAAGCACATAGCGGATGTTTGAATGTACACCCAGGCAGCACGAAGATGTACAATGATTTGAGGAAATGATATTCGTGGCTTGGTATGAAGAAAGACATTTTTGAGTTTGTATTGAGGTGCCTGATTTGTCAGGAAGTGAAGGTTGAACATCAAGTACCTTCAGGTTTACTTCAGCCGATTATGGTTCCTGAGTGGAAATGGGACCGAATTACTATGGACTTCGTGACGGACTTACCGTTGACTCCAAAGAAGAAAGATGTAGTATGGGTAGTGGTTGATAGACTCACAAAGTCAACCCATTTTATACCAGTGTGAGTCTACTATTCACTTGACAAACTAGCGGATTTATACATGCCGAGATAGTAAGACTCTATGGTGTACCATTGTCGATCATTTCAGATAGAGATCCAAGATTCACGTCACAATTTTGGAAAAAGTTGCAAGAGGCCATGGGAACAAAATTGAGTTTTCATTCCAACCTTTCATCCACAAACCGATGGGCAGTCGGAGAGTGTAATTTAGATACTTGAAGACATTCTTCGATGTTGTGTTTTGGAATTCCATGGTAATTGGGAGAAATACTTACCATTGGTGGAATTCACCTATAATAACAGCTTTCAGTCAAGTCTGAAAATGGCGCCTTATGAGGCATTCTATGGGCGTAAGTGCCGAACGCCCTTGTATTGGTCAGACCTCAAAGAGAAACAGATTCACTGGGTCGACTTGGTAAAGGAAACTAAAGAGAAGGTAAAAGTGATACGTGACTATCTGAAAGTCGCCTCAGATAAGCAAAAGTCCTATCCAGATTTGAAAAGGAAAGAGATTGAATTTAAAGTCGGTGATAAAGTGTTCTTGAAAGTATCACCTTGGAGGAAAGTCCTCAGATTTGGCGGAAGGGAAATTGAGTCCGTGTTTTATTGAACCTTATGAAGTTACCGAGAGGATAGGACCAGTAGCTTATCTGTTGGCCTTGCCACCTAAGCTGAAAAAGGTTCATGATGTCTTTCACGTATCCATTTTACGCTGATACCCTTTAGACCCTTCACATGTCATAATATCGACAGAGGTAGAATTGCAACCAGACTTGACTTATGGTGAAGAGCCTGCCGGTTAGAATCTTGGCGCAAGAGGTTAAACAATTGAGGAACAAAAGCATGGCCCTAGTGAAATTTCTATGGAAAAGGCACGGAATAGAAGAGGCTACATGGAAGACCGAGGAAACGATGGGAAACCAATATCCCAACCTTTTCACCGGTAAGATTTTCGAGGACAAAAATTCTTAAAGGGGAGAATTATAACAGCCCGATTTAGAGGCTAGTCAGAATAGTGATCTCAAGATCACTAATCCAAGATTAGATAAATTTATTTTCATCATATATAATGAGTTAGAGCATGATAGTATATGTGCATGAAAATTTTGGTGCTTTAATTTTAACAATTTCATGTTTAATCGCGAAAAAGGACTAAATTGCATAATGTGCGAAAGTTCCATTCTATAAGCTAAAAGTACCAAATAGCTATATATTGACAATTGGAGGTCTTTAAAAGATAATTAAAACCCCAATATTTGCTTGGCCGGCCATAGACTAGCATAGTAGACAAATTTGTCAATGTTGGTTAAAGTTGGTGATAGTAGGTGGACTAATTTGACTAGTATTAATAAAATAAAGAGAGAAAAGATATCATATTTTTCCCATTCACTCTTCCACCGAAAATTTACAGCAAATAGAGGGTAGAAAGCTTCAAAATTTTAGCACACTCATCTCTTCACGAGTAAGTCTTCTAGTGATCTTTTCTTGAAAATAGTTATACTTTTGGGACCCCTAAAGTTTAAGCTTTCAAATTAGGGGACTATTCAATATGGTAAAAAGTTTAGAGTTTTTCCATGAGAGCTATGTTAGTTATTTGCTGCATTTTTATGGAAGAAATTGAGTCTTAGTTCTTAGATGAACAACTTTTGTGAACGGTGTTGTCTTGAAAACACCTAATTGGACCTAGATGAAAAGGTTACAAATTTGTAGTAATTATGTGAAATGTTGAGTTTTGATGTTATCTATAAGAGTATTACATGTTCACCTAGGCTTGTTGAAGTTAAAAATGTGATTAGAATTAATTTCTGGGCCAAGGGACAAAATAGTCTTTTTGCCAAAGTCTAGGGGTAAAATAGTAATGTTGCCTAAGCATGATTATTGAAATGGTTTCAATGTGGTGATTAAAACGAGCTAAATTTCTATTATAGAGCAAAAAGAATTGAGAATCTGCCTCGATCGAGGAAAGGATAAAGTCTTGGACTAAATCGACGAGTTAGCTCATTTTGAAATCGATGTAAGTTCATATGTGATTAATGCAACATTTGTGTTAGCGTAATTGAGCATGCTTTGTATCATATTGATGCATGATGCTCTGCTAAATTGAGTAGTTAATGTTGAATGAGATGTTGAGGTCCTAGTGGACTATATTGAATATGAAAATGCTATCATCGAGATAGGAAACAGATAAGGTCCCATATAAGACCATGTCTGGGACATGGCCTCGGCATCGAGTTGAGATCTCGTTTAAGACCATATTCGGATATGGCTTCGGTGATGAATATGAGAATCGTATAAGACCGTATCTAGGATATGGCATCAATATTTAATGGGAAACTCCAGATAAGACCATATCTGGGATATGGCATTGGCATTCAGAAGTAACTCCATATAAGACCACCTCTGGAATGTGGCATTGGCTTTGTACCCACTTGAATAACGATTAAAATGCATCTTTGACTATCACTAGTGATTAATGGGATAAGTAAACGAGTTTAGAAGTAGAAATGAGAATTGTACTAAAGTCATGTGAATGAGTGAATTACAGGTACTCGTGAATGAGTCACGAAGAAACGATTACGATGTGTAGCATGGTATGTGCTAAATAAGGGCAATTGTAAGTAAGTATGGCAACTAGCCTATGACTTGTGCATGGTTTGTTAATGCCATGGATGGATTATATTATGGGCGTATTGTTGCTATTTATTTCCATGCAACCTTACTAAGCTTCATGCTTACCCCTTTCATTGCCCTTCTTCCTTGTAGTATTGCCAAGATAACTCGAGGATCGTGGACATAGGAGTTCGAAAATCACACTATCGACATAACTTTGGTATAACAATTTAGACACATTTTGAGTATGGCATGTATAGGACTTGGGTATTTTGTTAAGTTGTAATTTTTAGTCAAAGTTTTGGCTATGTAAGTTATAAAAGTCATTTTTGTAAATGGCCTTATAAGTTAGGCAAATACTTGGAAAGTTCTATTGCTTAATGAAGATGAATTTCATGATTATCTTTTATGTTGGAATGAGTTCTTAGATGTGCCTTTGGGATAGGAGTTGTATTGTTTTGAATTGGAATATGTATATGTGTAACGTAGGGTGGTAAGGGCTTGGTATATAGCCTGCTAATTGTCTACATAGGTAGACACACGGACGTGTGTCTAGACCATGTGGGAGGCACAGCTAGCACATGGGCATATGCGCAGGCCGTGTGAAGTCTGCACCTTGTACTTGGGATTTAAATCGCTACACGGCTGAAGCACACGGACATGTGTATAGGCCATGTGAAATTAGTTAGTGTCGACCACAGGTGAATGACACGGGCATGTCTTAGGGGCACATGGGCACGTCCTTAGTTCAACATGGGTGTGTGGCCCCTTTTTTGATGAAAAGCCTTCCAAGTTCGTAAAAGTCCGGTTTAATCCCGAAACCTCTCGGAGGCATGTTTAGGGCCACGTTGGCTGAGAATGAGCAAGAATTATGTTTGAACAAAATTTTATAACCCTATTTGAGTTGTTTAAGCAAGATTAGTCAGGTAATGCCTCAAACCCTGTTCCGGCTTGCATACGGGTAAGGGGTGTTACAATTAGATTGTGTATTCATGAGAACTAATCTATGTGATGGTTTATTTTGTATATTGATTTGAATTATTGAGTTAAATGTATTATATTACGAACTTACTAAGCTTTTAAGCTTACTGTGTGAAGTTTTCTCTATTTTACAGTGTATTTAAAGCTAGGTCAGATTCGGGGATAGTCGGAGACTTAATCACACTATCGGCTATCTATTTTGGTACTTTTGGAAGTTGTATATATTTAGTATATGGCATGTATAGGCTAGTGTTTATGGCATGTTTTATAATGTATAAGTATTGCCATGTGATATAGCTTGGAAGTTGAATGATGTTGGTATATATGTTTGGGTTATATGAATGATGAATATGGTATGAATTAGTGAAAATGGAAATGGTATGTTTCATGCTTAAATTGGTTGATGAGAATCGTGGTTTAGATGTGAACTTATGGTATGGATTATATGATGTTTGACTTACATGATTTTGAATGTGTAATTGATAATTTGGATTGATATGTTAAGATGGATTTGTATAAGAAGATGAATGATGATGTTAAGAGTTTAAATTGAGTATGTTTTGGTATGTTTGAATGCCATTTAGGGTATGAAATTGTATTGGTTTGTGCTTGTAGGTATGACCTTAAGTGTGGTGGCAAATTGGCCTTACAAATGGACTATATTTGCCCACACGGTTGAGCACACGGGCGTATGGCTCGACCGTGTCATTTAACTTTGCAAATTGAAACAAGTCAGGCTCACACACGAGCTAGACACACGGGTGTGTGACTGGCCGTGTGGTGCAAGTCAGTGTCGAGCACGAGTGAGGCACACAGACGTGTCTCCGACCATGCAGACAAGTCAGTATGTATGCCCTGTTTTACCATAGCTTGGACACACGGGCATGTCCGAGGCTGTGTGCTTCACACTACCTACCTACACGGGCGTGTGACCTCTGTAGTTTGGAAAAATATTAAGTTTCAGAAAAAATTTCATATGTGTTCAGTTTAGTCTCGACCCCTTTCTAATGCATGTTCAAGGTCTCGTAGACCTATATCAAGGACTTTATGATTATGAATGATTAAATTAAGATGAGAAATGATTTTAAATGTTATGAATGTTTGGTAATGCCCCTTAATCCTATTCAAGCGACAGTTACGGGTTAGGGATGTTACAAGCCACCCTATCAAAGGTTGGAAGGAACACCAGGGCTGATGTGGTGGGGTAATGAGCGATGCTAACATGGCTTCTGGAGGTGTCGCAGTAGGAGTCGTAATGAATCATACCTTGGATAGGAATTGGAAAGTTGAGGGAAAAGACTTCCCCGGTTCTCGAGGCAAGAACCTGTCTTATCCTAAGTTGTTTAAAAATGGAAAACGTATAACTTCCTATGATAGAACATTTTCTCTAAGGGGAAATAAAGTAGTTATTGGTGTCACTTAGATGACATTTCTTTCGATCTGCACCAAGAACAAAGGTAAGGTGGGGAAAACAACATTCTGGGATAATAAGTAAACCACCATATTGCATTGGGTGGGTGTATCCCTGTAAGTTAGGAATTATTGCATTGTCAGTATCCTCTATGAATGATTTAGCTAGTGGTTTAGCAAGGAAGGTGGAAAAATAGAGGAGTTACTTTTAAGACCCTGATGTTGGAATGATGAGGGGTAAACTACCCTCCCAGAATATATATATATGAACACAAAAAGGAAGATAGGAAGAAAAGAGTGAAACATAATAAGAAGATTGATTAAATCAAGGGACCATAGGCTTACAAACTTCCTTCTGATGTTCTAGTCTATTTATAGCCCAAGAGTGTGTGAGGAAATTTACAGAAGATTTTAATAAATAGTAAGTAATCATCTAAACCTACCAATATATGGAGAACACCTGTTGGCATTGGAAGAAGAGAAATCTTTTAGAATTCCCAATGCTAAAATATCGACCAGTTGTTGCCCAATAGAACTAGTCATAAGTCTCTTCAAACAGGGCTAATGAGTCATTATTATTGTTGAAATAGAAAATTTGAATCAGAGTAATAGCTTTAGTATTCCTTTAAGGTAGAAATGGAGATGTTCTGTAGGCGATCTTACTTGCCTTGTGACAAGAAAGGGAATTGACCCACTAGATGGGTAGGAGTATTGTATAAGTGAATCTAGGGATTATGGAATTTCCCACCAAAAATAAGGAGATGCTGGGGAAGTGTTGTTTACTACGGTGCATTCACTAAAATTTAAACTTAAATGAAGATAGGGACTAGAATAAGTCTAACAATGGAAGGGATTGATAAACCGACAATAAACGGGTATTCATATTTGTTAAGTGCTTGAGGGGATCCACAAGATTGGGCAGAGTAAGTTAGTGCAAATGTATAAACAAGGAACCAAGATAGATGTTCTCTAAGCCATAAGTAGGCTAGGATAAGGGAGAGTCTCTCTAAGTCCGCTTTTAGGACTGAACGATAGGGGAAATTTCACGAATGAATTTTCTTTTATGGTGAGAGAATTATCACACTCGGATTTTTTTAAATCCAAAATTTAGAATATTTAAGGGTTAAATTAGAAAAGATTGCAAACTGGTGGTTTCCACTGGAAAATCAAGAAAAACTAAGAATGAAACGGGATATGGTTGAGACCCAAATCTAGTTCGATTAGATTTGAACCATCTAGTTCCTTAGTAGAGGACAAAATGATTGCCAATGGATGGTTTTTAAACAGTTGAAGAAATTGAGAGGAGGGCTATAAATAGTCGAAATGTGACTTTTAAGAGGGAATTCATCTCAATGCTATTTCAATTTCTTTCCTTTATCCATCTTCTTTGTTGCTCCGAAGATGGGATAATTACAAGAAGATTTGCATGGAGAATTCAGTAAGCTGGTAAGGTTCTGAATCCTTTAGTACATGTAAGATTTATGAACCAAAGTTAAGGGCTTCCAGAAAACCATTTTAAAGATTTTTGCATGTTTTAGGAAAACTGAGTTTTAAACTGGGATTACTAAGCTTAACCCCTGAATCAGTTGTCTTTCTTAGCTGCCAGGAGAATGGAAGCTTTGCCGCTGAGAAAGGCCAAGTTGATGAGGCAAGGAAGCATCAAGTGAGTTTTTGCACTCAATCCTTGAAATGATAAGTATATTGTAAGGTTGCATGGGTTATAAGTATTCGTCATTCTAGTTCAATATGCATGATTCTACATTATTTAGTTATAAAAAGCATATAATGCATGTGAGGAAAGCTAATGCCTAATTTTCGGTGGTGTCGGTATGAGATCACTAAATCCGAAGGTAAGATTGAATAAGATAGTAATTTAATATTTATGAGTCAAGTGAGAATTTAGAAGAATTTGTGGATTGTGAATTTGATGAATTAAAAGAATTTATTAGGTCAAATAGGTTAAAAACGAGGTATCGAGACCTCAAATTTGAAAATCGAGCCATAAATATTTTTAGAAATATTTATGGAGTGTTATTAAGTTAGTATTAAAGTTTGGTTGAGAAATTTAAATGTTTGGGTAGTCAATTAAATAAAAAGGACTAAATTGTAACAAGTGTAAATTTGCTAGAAGAATTAAATAGCTCAAGTGTTAAAAGAAGGAGGATTTATACGCAATTAACCTAAAGGTGAATAGGCTGGACGGCAAGGGAAGAAAGTCATCACAAAGATAAGGGAAATAAGGGCAAAATTGGAAATTTAATAATTTTAACATGTATAATAAAGATAAAATAGAAAACCTAGAGATATCTTCACATTATCTCAGCCAAAACACCATAGGAGTTCTGGAGAAAGCTGGTTATTCATATCTTTACATCATGTGAGTTTGATTCTTGCTTTTCTTGATAATTTTTATGTTTTATGACTTTTACAACTAGATCCACTTATAGAATTCATTAGTTTTTGATTTGGTGGTAAAATTTGAAGTTACCCTGGCTGAATAATGGAAGTTTATGATGAATTATTATGAAAATTAAATTATAATTTCATATTAAGGTGGTTTTATTAAGTGATTTTGATAGGAAATGATATTTAGGACCTAATTGTGAAAAAGTTGTGACTTAGAGGTTGCTGTTGAAATTCAGAATATAAAAGGTTGTGAAATAGTTTGTAATGATAGAATAAAGTGTTAATTGAGAAAAATTAGTTCAATTGATGGCTGAATTGAGCAGGACTAAATTGTAAAAAGCTGTAAATTTTGGGGTAAAAGTGCAATTTCGAAATTTGAAGAGCATAATTTGTGAAGTGAAATGGAAATGAAATATATGCTAATGAGTGAAAATATTTTACATTATAGATCAAGAAACCAAAGAAGAAAGAGGAAAAGAAAAAGTTGCGAGTAGTCCTAAATTTCAAAATCTTCTACAAATTAGCGGGTAAGTTCATATGGTTGAATTTATATGTTTATTTGTGAAAGATTGAATGATATAATGTGCTGTAAATGTGAATTTGCTGTGGGATTGTGGAAAATATGATAAAATGAAAGAATAAATGGCGGTAATTTAAATTAGGAAAAACATAGAATTGAGTACGTTCGTGTCGTGACATGTGATGAATTGACGGATAAGACCATGGTTAATCCATGGCAAATGTGAAATGTAGGTATGGTATCATCCATCTTGAGTTATGAAATGTAGGTATGGTATCATCCATACTTGAGTTATGAAATGTAGGTATGGTATCATCCATACTGAGATATGAAATGTAGGTATGGTATCAACCATCCGAGTTGTGAAATGTAGGTATGGTATTAACCATACTTGAGTTGTGAAACGTGGCATCGAGCAACGACGTACTCAAATTCGTAAGACGCTTCCTAATTTGATAAAAAGTAATATAAAATGAGTGAATCAAATGGAAAAGATTGAGTAGTTGTTAATGTTGAGCTCAACTATGAGAGGTATTTTAACGATGGTTGTGAATGGCAGGAACTTTAGAAAATGTTTTGTTATTGTTTGGAAATATTATGTGTGGTAAGCATTACTTTTAAACCTATGGACTTACTAAGCTTCATCAAGCTTACTTGTGTGTGTTTGATATTTTATGTAGATTGAATTAAAGAGAAGTGGTAGATCGGATCATCACAAAGAAAGCTCACTATCCGAGATCAATTCCGGTAGCTTTTGTTTTATGCTTAAAGATTTATATGGCATGTATAGAGTTTAAATGGGATGGAGTAAAGATGTTATAAACTAGTTAGTAATATTTCAGTAATGAAACAGTTTTTGAATTACAGCAGTAACGTGATTTTAAAAAAATCACCAAAATTAGAATAAATGGAATTAGAAAGTTAATGAGATATGAATTGAAATCTCTTTGAGTCTATTTTCATATAAAAGAAATAGAGTAAGCAAAAGAAATGGAAATTAAGAGATATTTAAATTTTAGTGAAACTGGTTCTGAACGAATTCGTGGTCCCCTCTTCTACCTTTGAAAAATCATTAAAATTGTACAAAATAATTATGGGATATGGTTTATATGAATGGAATCCTGAATGAGTCTATTTTCAAATGAAATAAATAAAAGGTCATATGAATTCTGTACAAAGAGTAATTTGATTCGTAGTGAAGAGAGGTCAGAACAGTTGAACAGTGAAACAGGGGAAACTTTAATGAATAAACTGTACTAATTGGCCACATAAAAAAATTTGGAAAAATTATAGTGAAAAGATATATGAGTCTAGTTTCAGGAAAAATTAACGGATCTTAATTTGGAGTTCTTTAGCTCCAGATATAAATATTTTAGTGACTATGACGCAGATGGACAGTTTTAAATTTTATGCCAAATTAGTAGTTAAGTTTAGTAATGCCTCGTGCTCGACTCCGGCAACGGTCTCGGGTAAGGGGTGTTACATTTATTGGTATCAGAGCTTTGGTTTAGACGATTCTCGGAACGAGTGTGATGTATAAAATGTTTAGAAATACATGCCATATAAATCTGTGATAGTGGGATGTGAATGATCCGATCTAACTATTAATTTTTGTTATAGATTGTAAAGATGTCTGATAGACCTGAGGGTGCTGATCATGAAGAGGAAGTTAATAGTAGAGTACAGACTTCTGAGCAGGGAACAAGTAATAATGTTCCGATTTCTTTGATGAGAGAAGAAGAACTTAAAAATTTGATTTACGGGGTAATGAATCAGTGGTTTAGTGAAACAATGCAAGGAAGAAGTCAGGCACCACAACCTCCTCCTCCCTCTCTTGTACCACCGATTACAACCCCGATTGCTCCTCCTTTAATAGATGAATCTAGCAAAAGAACACCGATTGAGAAACTCGAAAGTTCGGAGTGAAGAATTTAGAGGAAGATCGGACGATGATCCGATTAAAGCGAATATTGGTTAAAAAGCTTGGAAAGAGTTTTAAGCAGATGATGTGTTCTCCGGAAGACTATTTGAGGTGTGCGATTTCATTCTTGAAAGAAGAAGCGTATAATTGGTGGGAAACCATTGAGGCGATGGTACTGCAGAGAAACTTACCAGGAATTCTTCCAAAATGAGTTTAGAAAAAGTATGTGGGAAGGAGATATTTAGATAAAAGAAGAGGGAATTCCTTGATCTTGACAAGGAACAAAACAATGGCTGAATATGAAAGAGAATTTGTGTATCTCAAGAGGTATGCTCGGGATGTTAAAAAGCAGAGGAAGAAATGTGCATTAGATTTGAAGAAGGGCTTAATGATGAAATCGAATGATGATTGGAGGCACGAGATTCGAGAATTTGTGGTTCTGTCGATCGAGCTCAAAAGATGGAAGAAGTGTATAATGAAAGATACAAAGAGACGAGAAAAGGTAAAGAAGTATACAAAGAAGTTTTTCTAGACCAACTTTAACTTTTAGGCTAAAAAGTTCGAGATGATTCTAGTCGATCTGTTACAATTCGAACGATCGTATAAAAGTAAAACAACTCAAAGAGATGTCGAGTGATTAATAAACCAGCAGATTAATCTTGGTAGTGTACAAAATATTCGAGACCTAGATGCAAGAATTGTGGTAGATTTCATATTGGGGAATGTTGGGGAAGAACCGGAGCTTGTTATAGATGTGGTGGAACTGATCATTTTATTCGGGATTGTCCTCAGTCATTAAAAGGAAGTAAAGAACAAGGCGAGAAGCAAACAAATACTCCTCAGAAAAGTAGACGTTCGGGTCAAAGTAGTGCTGCTGAGACCGCTCGTTCGGGAATGAGAGATACTATAGCCTGATCAGAAACAAGGGCACCTGCACGTACATATGCTATTCGGGCAAGAGAAGAAGCTACGCTCGGATGTAATAGCTGGTATTTTCCATCTTTTAATGATTCATGTATACTTTAATTGATCCCGGATCTACGCATTCATATATTTGCCCGCATTAGTGTCGAGAAAAGAAAATGATTTGTTGAGTCCATTGACTTTTATATGCAAGTCACTAGTCCGTTAGGGCAAAGTGTGTTAGTTAATTTAATATGTCAAGTGTCCTTTGAAAATACAAGGTCGTGAATTCTGCCGATTTAATGTTATTACCTTTCCGAGAATTTGATGTTATTCTTGGCATGGATTGGTTGATTGAACATGATGCCATAGTGAATTGTAGAGAAAAGCGGGTTGATTTAAAATGTCGATGTGGGAAATAGTTTCATTTGAGTTTGGAGATCAAAAGAATGATGTCAGAACTATTTCAGCCATTACAGCTTAGAAATTGATTCGAAAGGGTAATGAAGCATTTTTAGCTTATGTTCTTGATACTCGGGGTTCTGAAATGAAGATGGAACAACTGCCAGTTGTTAATGAGTTTACTGGATGTGTTTCCTGAGGAATTACCTGGTTTACCCCCAGATCGTGAGGTTGAATTCGTAATTGATGTAATTTTGGGTACAACTCCGATATCAATAGCACCGTATAGAATGGCACCAGCTGAGTTAAAGGAGTTGAAGACGCAATTGCAAGAGTTATTGGATAAGGGGTTCATTAGACCGAGTACATCACCGTAGGCGCTTTTGTTTTATTTGTGAAAAGAAAGATGGCTCGTTGCGATTGTGTATTGATTATAGACAATGAACAAGGTAACAATTAAAATAAATATCCATTACCTCGTATCGATGATTTATTTGATCAATTGAAAGGTCTGCAGTTGTTCTCAAAGATAGACCTTAGATCCGGTATTATCAACTAAAGGTTAAAGAGTGTGATGTGCCAAAGACGCTTTTGAACTCGGTATGGTCACTACGAATTTCGGTAATGCCTTTTGGTTTGACAAATGCCCTACTGCATTTATGGATTTAATGAATCGATTTTTCAGCCTTATTTGGATAGATTTGTGGTGGTATTTATTGATGACATATTGGTCTATTCAAAGATGTAATCCGAGCATACACAACACTTGAGAATTGTATTACGGACTTTGAGAGAAAAGCGGTTGTATGCAAAATTTAGTAAATGTGAGTTTTGGCTTCACGAAGTTAGATTTACAGGTCACATTGTGTCATTTGAAGGAATTCGTGTGGATCCAAGTAAAGTTTCAAAGATGTTGAATTGGAAAACACCAAGAATGTAAGCTGAAGTGCGAAGTTTTCGGGACTAGCAGGTATTATCGCGTTTTGTAAAGAATTTTTCCATGATTGCTTCACCAATGACTCGTTTATTACAAAAGAATGTTGAGTTTGTGTGGTCGATGAATGTCAACGAGCTTTGACCAATTAAAGAAAATGTTAATGAAGCTCAATTTTGACTCAACCGAATCGGTATACTGAGTATATTGTGTACAAGTGATGCATCTTTAAATGGTTTGGGTTGTGTGTTAATGCAATCGGGAAAGGTAGTGGCTTATGCTTCATGGCAATTAAAACCACATGAAAAGAATTACCCTACACATGATCTTGAATTAGCGCAATTGTTTTTGCTTTAAAATTTGGAGACACTATTTATATGGTGAGAAGTGTTATATCTATACAGATCACAAAAGTCTGAAATACCTAATGACTCAGAAGGAACCGAACTTAAGACAGGCGGTGGTTAGAGTTCTTTGAAAGATTATGATTTGGTTATTGACTACCATCCAGGAAAAGCTAATGTAGTTGCTGATGCACTTAGTCGAAAGTCATCATTGTTTGCACTTCGGTTAATGAATGCTCATTTGGCTCTTAGTGAAGAAGGTGTTGTATTAGCAGAATTGAAAGTGAAACCCATGTTTCTTCAACAAATTCAGAAACTGCAGAATGAAGACCCGAAATTGGTATTTAAACGACAAATGGTTCAAGATAATTTAGATTCAGAGTTCAGCATTGATGATGAAGGTATGTTGCGTTATCATAACAGAATTTGTGTTCCAAACAAATCTGATTTGAAGAATAATATTCTTTCTGAAGCACATAATAGTATGTATTCTATTCACCCGGCAGTATGAAAATGTATGGTGATTTGAAAAAGATATATTGGTGGCACGGTATGAAAGAGAAATTTGAATTTGTTGCAAAATGTTTGATTTGTCAGCAAGTTAAAGCGGAGCATCAAGTGCCAACGGGTTTATTACAACCCATTATGATTCCTGAATGGAAGTGGGAGCGTGTTACAATGGATTTTGTGTCAGGATTGCCTATGACTCCAAGAAAGAAAGATTCGATATGGGTGATTGTTGATAGATTGACAAAGTCAGCACACTTTATTCCAAATGTCGAGCATTTTTCACTTGAGAAGTTAGCGAATTGTATGTGTCGAGATTGTGAGACTACATGGAGTTCCAAGATTCATCATCTCGCATCGGATCCAAGGTTTACTTGAGATTTTGGAACAAAGCGCAAGAAGCTTTAGGTACCAAATTAAATTTTAGTCAATGTTTCATCCTCAAACAGATGGACGATCGAGCGAGTGATTCAAATTCTAGAAGATATGTTAAGATGTTGTATACTCGAGTTTGGTGACAGTTGGGAAAGGTATTTACCTTTGGCTGAGTTTGCTTACAATAATAGTTATCAGTCTAGTATAAAAATGGCACCGTTTGAGGCTCTTTATGGTAGGAAATGCAAGACTCCATTGTGTTGGACTGAATTAAGTGAATCAAAAATAGTTGGGGTTGATTTGATTCGGGAAACTGAAGAGAAAGTCCAGGTTATTCGAGATAGTCTAAAAGCTGCTTCAGACCGTCAGAAGTCATATGCGGATTTGAAACGAAGAGACATAGAATATGATGGGTGATCGAGTATTTTAAAAGTTTCACCATGGAAGAAGGTGTTACGGTTTGGCGAGAAAAGGAAAATTGAGTCCAAGATTTATAGGTAGTATGAAATTGTGGAAAGGGTTGGTCCGTAGCTTATCGATTGGCTTTACCTCCGAACTTGAGAAGATCCACAATGTGTTTCATGTGTCTATGCTCAAAGCGGTATAGGTCGATCCTTCACACGTAATTTCTCATCTTGAAATTGAGCTTCAACGGATATGACTTATTCGGAAGAACCAATGAAGATTTTGGCTCGTGAAGTTAAAGAATTGCGGAATAAAAAGATACCATTGGTCAAAGTATTATGGCATCGACATGGTATGGAGGAGGCAACTTGGGAAACAGAGGAGTCAATGAGATCACAGTATCCAAATCTATTTTCAGGTAACAAATTTCGAGGACGAAATTTTTTAAGGGAGGAGAGTTGTAACTACCTAATTTTCAAAGTGGTGTCGGAAATGGTGATATGAGATCACTAAATCCGGCGGTAAGATTGAATAAGATAGTAATTTAATATTTATGAGTCAAGTGAGAATTTAGAAGAATTTGTGGATTGTGAATTTGATGAATTAAAAGAATTTATTAGGTCAAATAGGTTAAAAACGAGGTATCGAGACCTCAAATTTGAAAATCGAGCCATAAATATTTTTAGAAATATTTATGGAGTGTTATTAAGTTAGTATTAAAGTTTGGTTGAGAAATTTATTAAAGTTTGGTTGAGAAATTTAAATGTTTGGGTAGTCAATTAAATAAAAAGGACTAAATTGTAACAAGTGTAAATTTACTAGAAGAATTAAATAGCTCAAGTGTTAAAAGAAGGAGGATTTATACGGCAATTAACCTAAAGGTGAATAGGCTGGACGGCAAGGGGAAGAAAGTCATCACAAAGATAAGGGAAATAAGGGCAAAATTGGAAATTTAATAATTTTAACATGTATAATAAAGATAAAATAGAAAAACCTAGAGATATCTTCACATTATCTCAGCCAAAACACCATAGGAGTTCTGGAGAAAGCTGGTTATTCATATCTTTACATCATGTGAGTTTGATTCTTGCTTTTTCTTGATAATTTTTATGTTTTTATGACTTTTACAACTAGATCCACTTATAGAATTCATTAGTTTTTGATTTGGTGGGTAAAATTTGAAGTTACCCTGGCTGAATAATGGAAGTTTATGATGAATTATTATGAAAATTAAATTATAATTTCATATTAAGGTGGTTTTATTAAGTGATTTTGATAGGAAATGATATTTAGGACCTAATTGTGAAAAAGTTGTGACTTAGAGGTTGCTGTTGAAATTCAGAATATAAAAGGTTGTGAAATAGTTTGTAATGATAGAATAAAGTGTTAATTGAGAAAATTAGTTCAATTGATGGCTGAATTGAGCAGGGACTAAATTGTAAAAACTATAAATTTTGGGGTAAAAGTGCAATTTCGAAATTTGAAGAGCATAATTTGTGAAGTGAAATGGAAATGAAATATATGCTAATGAGTGAAAATATTTTACATTATAGATCAAGAAACCAAAGAAGAAAGAGGAAAAGAAAAAGTTGCAGAGTAGTCCCTAAATTTCAAAATCTTCTACAAATTAGCCGGGTAAGTTCATATGGTTGAATTTATATGTTTATTTGTGAAAGATTGAATGATATAATGTGCTGTAAATGTGAATTTGCTGTGGGATTGTGGAAAATATGATAAAATGAAAGAATAAATGGCGGTAATTTAAATTAGGAAAAGCGAGAATTGAGTAACGCTAGGTGTCGTGACATGTGATGAATTGATTGGATAAGACCATGGTTAATCCATGGCAAATGTGAAATGTAGGTATGGTATCATCCATCTGAGTTATGAAATGTAGGTATGGTATCATCCATACCGAGATATGAAATGTAGGTATGGTATCAACCATCTTGAGTTGTGAAATGTAGGTATGGTATTAACCATCTTGAGTTGTGAAACGTGGCATCGAGCAACGACGTACTCAAATTGTAAGACGTTTCCTAATTTGATAAAAAGTAATATAAAATGAGTAAATCAAATGGAAAAGATTGAGTAGTTGTTAATGTTGAGCTCAACTATGAGAGGTATTTTAATGATGGTTGTGAATGGCAGGGAACTTTAGAAAATGTTTTGTTATTGTTTGGAAATATTATGTGTGGTAAGCATTACTTTTAAACCTATGGACTTACTAAGCTTCATCAAGCTTACTTGTGTGTGTTTGATATTTTTATGTAGATTGAATTAAAGAGAAGTGGTAGATCGGATCATCACAAGAAAGCTCACTATCCGGATCAATTAGGTAGCTTTTGTTTTATGCTTAAAGATTTATATGGCATGTATAGAGTTTAAATGGGATGGAGTAAAGATGTTATAAACTAGTTAGTAATATTTCAGTAATGAAACAGTTTTGAATTACAGCAGTAACGTGATTTTAAAAAATCACCAAAATTAGAATAAATGGAATTAGAAAGTTAATGAGATATGAATTGAAATCTCTTTGAGTCTATTTTCATATAAAAGAAATAGAGTAAGCAAAAGAAATGGAAATTAAGAGATATTTAAATTTTAGTGAAACTGGTTCTGAACGAATTCGTGGTCCCTCTTCTACCTTTGAAAAATCATTAAAATTGTACAAAAATAATTATGGGATATGGTTTATATGAATGGAATCCTGAATGAGTCTATTTTCAAATGAAATAAATAAAAGGTCATATGAATTCTGTACAAAGAGTAATTTGATTCGTAGTGAAGAGAGGTCAGAACAGTTGAACAGTGAAACAGGGAAACTTTAATGAATAAACTGTACTAATTGGCCACATAAAAAATTTGGAAAATTATAGTGAAAAGATATATGAGTCTAGTTTCAGGAAAATTAACGGATCTTAATTTGGAGTTCTTTAGCTCCAGATATAAATATTTTAGTGACTATGACGCAGATGGACAGTTTTAAATTTTATGCCAAATTAGTAGTTAAGTTTAGTAATGCCTCGTGCTCGACTCCGGCAACGGTCTCGGGTAAGGGGTGTTACAGAAACATTGTCAGTTTAGGCAAAGTTAGGAAGAGAAAATGGGAATGTGGTGATTCTGTTAGATACCACCATACGGTGTTGCTATGCACCCATGATAAGCGAAGCTCTGGGCCTTATGGAGGGGATACTACGATGTTTGAGCATTAAGGTATAGGTTGGTGAGATGGAGGAATGGATAGAACGAAATGGGAATAGTAAAGATCATGGCTAAGCCATGAGACCTATCGGAGGTTATACGCTTAAAGATGAGTAAGACCATAGTTGAAAGATGTTATGGCGTCATGATATAAATAAGTAGGACTATAACTGAAAGACACCATGGCATCATGGAAATAGGACTAATATCATGGCTAAAAGATGCTATGGCATCCTAAGAGTCCGTCGGGATAGTATACACAGGGAATATAAGGTGTAAGACCATAGTTGGACTATGGCAACCCAGACAGTCCATCGAGACGATAAACATGGGTAATACTGTGTAAGACCATAGCTCGTTAAACACGGGATAACTCGAGATAGTTGGACTATGGCAACCCAGACAGTCTATCGGACAGTATAAATAGGTCGTTAAATATGGGATAGTCCGATAGGACGTTAAACACGAGATAGTTCGATGGGACTCTAAACACAAGAATGTAGAATTAAAGAGTCATAGTCAGACCTTGACAACTAATGGAGTCTGCCAAGACATTAAACATGGGTACATGTGAATACCATAGCTCGGCTATAGCAATATGGAGAAAAAAGAGAAAGTTCGTTGGGACAATAAACTCGGGACGAAATTCAAAATATGATCATAAGACAACCTGTGAATGGGAAAAAGTGTTAAAAGGAAATAGAAGTATGAACCAGCGACTAACGAGCAGTGGGTTGAAGGAATCCTCCCATGAATGGGAACGTAATGAAAATGAGAAAGGACTTCAAGAATAGCAGCCATGTAAACTAGTAGGCCATAAAGATGTTAATCTGGAAGTAGTCAAGAAAGTTAAAATACCAGTGGTGCCTAATGTTCAGACAAACGAGAAATGGTTTAACCAAGGATCGTGGTGAGGATCTGCCATTAAAGAACACCGAGGGTGCTCAAGGAAACCATATAGACTAGTGGTTTGATAAACTGTAATATATATATATTAATCCCACATTTAGCATACTTTTGGATGATTTATTCCCTGAATTGTGGAATTTGGTGCTCCTAATCCTTTAATTTCATGTTTTATACTTAAGAGAGCACTGGAGGATGAAAAGAACGAGAAACGGGCTAAAAATGGAGAAAATGGGCCAAAGTATGAAATCAACATAGCCTGGGCCCGAGACACACGGTCGTGCCTCTTTAGTAGATCTGACCACAGGCTGGATTCGATTCACACGGCCGTGCCACACGGGCATGTCCTTGCTATAGTAAAGAAGAGTTTCATTCAGATTAGGGTACTTAGAGGCAAAGAAAGACATTCCAAAAGCCTATATAAACACCCTAAAGGCCAACCTTCAAGAGGGTGTTCAGTTAGGCCAAGGAGCCAAGCCAGAGAGGCCGAATTGTGGGATTCACTCAAAGAAAGCCAGTTGATCCATCCCAGAAGTCGGAATCACACTCAAGACTGAGGATCTCTCCTTCAATTCCTTCAAGGGTTTTTAGGGTTTTCTTTATGTTTTGTTACTTTTCTTCTGAGATGTATTCTTTTATGATTATGAACTAATCCCATCAAATACATGAGGGGGTGAAACCTAAGACGGATCTTGTTGTTGTTTTCTGAACTATATGATAAATACTTGATTTGTTCTTAACTATGTGTTCTTAATTCTTTCTTTGATATTTCAGGATATTGATTCAAGAATTGATGTGCTTAGGCAGAGGAGGAATATTCCCTGTTTAAGAGTAGATCTAGCATAGTTAAGCAGAGTTGATCGCAACCCTAGAGATAGGATGACGAAAATCTACTAGATTAGGGTCAAACTTAATATAGGAGTCCATAGATCAAGTTAATGCAATTCTGGGGGTTTTAATTAGAAAGAGATTTTAATTAATCAACCTAGGGTTAGACATTAGTAGCCTCGAGAGAGGTATTAATATAAATTAGGGAATCCTACGGATGAAGTCAAGTGAATAAATTGTTTGGTTCAGAGTTAAATAACAAGTGAAGTCTAGGTGGATTCTTCCTCGAGTATTGTCTTAATCAATTGGTTTTTCCTAAGAGTATTTTCCCCAATTCATTCTCTGTGTCTTAGCATCTTTAGCTGAGTAGTAAGTTAATTTTAGATTAAATAACAATTCTTTTAATTCTTAGGCTAAATAATAAGAAGAAAGTTAGTATTAGTACTTTTAGTTCCCTTGGGTTCAACAATCTAGTCTTGCCACTAAACTATACTATTGTTCGATAGGTGCGCTTGCCTCAATCATGGTGATAGTTAGTTTCTAGGCTCGATCATTCATTATATAAATTTTAAGACCTTTTCCACCACCATCAAGTTTTTGGCGTCGTTGCCGGGGAACCAAAATATCAAGAACGCTCAATTTTTATTACTTTAGCCATATTTTATTTTTGCAATTAAATTTTATTTTTACTTTTCTAATTTTTTTTCTTTTTATCTGTTCCTAGCATGTACCTCTAGTTTATGACTAGAAGGAACCTGACAGGACCCTTAATTTACGACAGTGATATTGAAGGTACTAATCGTAGAGAAATAAGGCGAAGCTTAAATTACATAAAAGAAGAACAAGAGAACGAAATTAATACTACCGATGAGATGGCTGAGAATAATCCGCTACCTCAGGATGTGGCCGAAAATCATGCTCCTCGAACTATGTATGATTATGCTAAACCTAATTGAACAGGAACTGAGTCAAGTATTGTTAGACCTGCTATTGCTGCTAATAATTTTGAACTGAAACCTAACACAATTCAGATGATACAGCAATTTGTTCAGTTTAATGGTTTGCAGGATGAAGATCCAAATAATCACTTGGCAAATTTCCTATAATTTTGCGATACTTTCAAAATAAATGGCATTTCTGATGATGCCATCCGTCTTTGGTTATTTCCCTCTTCTTTGAGGAATAAAGCTAAACAGTGGCTGAATTCTCTTCCACGAGGATCAATCACTACATGGGAACAAATGACCGAAAAAATTTTATTAAAATATTTCTCGCCAGCTAAAACAGCCAAATTAAGGAATGATATCTCTTCTTTTGTGCAGATGGGTCTAGAAACACTATACGATGCATAAGAGAGATGCAAAGATATATTGAGAAGGTGCCCACACCATGGATTACCCTTGTGGCTACAAGTCTAAACTTTTTACAATGGTGTGAACCCCTCAACCAGGTAGTTGATTGATTCAACCGCCATTAGAACCCTAAATAACAAAACACATGAGGCGGCCTACGAATTCATTGAAGAGATGTCACTGAATAACTATCAGTGGCAAGTCAAGAGGACAAGGCCAACAAAAGTCGCTAGAGTTTTCAACCTCGACGCAGTAACCATGCTATCAAACCAGGTAGAACTTTTAACTACAAAAATTGATGGCTTATGTGGTTCTTCGCAGGTACATCCAACTATACAGTATGATATGAATGGAGGAAGGATGAGCAATACAGAATATCCACCTTACAACCCGAGCGTTGAAAACGAGCAAGTTCACTATATGGGTAACAATTTTAAATCTCAAAATAACCCTTATAGTAATACTTATAATCTAGGTTGGAGAAACCACCCCAATTTCTCATGGGGTGGTCAAGGAAATAAGAGACAACAACCCCCTCCAAACTTCCAACAATAGCCCTACCCACAAGAGAAGAAGCGAACCTTAAAAGATGCTAACAAAATTCATAGCGGTGTCAGAAACACGTTTCTAAAACACTGAAACAATAATGAAAAATCAACAAGCATCGATTCAAGGGATCGAGAACCAATTAGGGCAACTTGATAAGCTGATCTCCGAATGACCACAAGGTAGCTTGCCAAGTAACACCAAAACTAACCCAAACGAGCAATTTCAAGCCATAATTGCCCATGATAGTGAAAAGTTAGATGAAACAAAATTGAGGCAAGAGAAGGTGGTAGAGGAAGGTAAGGTTGAATAAGTCATGATAAACCAAAACCAGTAATTAAAGAATACCAACCTCGAATACCATACCCCAATGCGATGAAGAAAGATAATACAGATGAACAGTTAGGTAAGTTTCTTAAACTTTTAAAGAAATTACATATTAACTTACCATTTCTTGAAGCTCTTTCACAAGTGCCAGATTCAATGAAATTTTTAAAAAGAGCTTTTGACAAATAAGCGGAAGCTAGACAAGGAATCGCATGTGGAATTAAACGCAGTGTGCTCAGCAATGTTGCAAAATAAATTACCACAAAAATTAAAAGATCCAGGGAGTTTTACAATTCCATGCTTAATTGGTAGTTTATTTGTTGATAATGCTTTAACTGATTTAGGGGCAAGCATTAATGTTATGCCTTATAAAATGTTTAAATAGCTAGGTCTCGAGAAACCCAAACAAACTAGGATGAGCATTCAATTAGCTAATAAAACTATTAGAATTCCTAGGGGTATAATCGAAGATGTTCTAGTAAAAATTGAAAAATTCATATTCCCAGTAGACTTTGTTGTTTTAGATATGGATGAGGACAATATTGTTCCTCTAATTTTAGGAAGGCCTTTTTAGCAACTGTCAAATATAAAATTGATGTTGGTACAGGTGAACTCACACTTCGTGTAGGTGATGAAACGATCACTCTTCAAGCTCTTGACTCGGCTAGGACATCGAGTGATAAAGGTGAGAACGTAAATTCAATTAATAACCAAATGGTTCAACCTTCCTTACAGGAAACACCACGAAATTACACAACTAAGCTAGGTCATAGACCTCGTGCCAATAAAGAAAAAATTTATGAGGAACGAAGGCTTCATATTGATGAAGATGAGTGGAAGGCACATTTCAAGGAGGAATCAAGCCACACGAAGCAAAGCCGAGGGAATCTCCACACAAGCTTATAGGAACAGCAAATCACTTCAAAATAGGAGATCAGGTATTGTTGCATAAGAAAGACCCTCGAATCGCCAGTTCAGACCTTAAAACAAACGAAGAAATCCCTTTCACGGTACTGAATATCTTCCCATGCGGAACAGTCGAGGTAAGTATCCCATATTCGGCACTTTTAAGGTCAACACCACTCGGCTTAAACTATATATCGATAACCGAATTAATAGCATGAGAAAGGATTTTCACCTCCTCAAACCACCATGATTATGCGAATGAGAGGTAAGCCTAGCTTAAGACTTTAAATGAATGCTTCTCGGGAGGTAACCCGAACACTAACTTCACTAATGTCATATTTTGATTTTTAGCACCTGACTAAAAACTAACCAATTTAATAAAGCATAGGTTTCTCTCTCCACACAACCTTACACACAGGTGTGGCCGTGGCCGTGTGGACAACACGAATAGGTACAGGGCTCGTGGCAGAGATCGTGCAGAAATAGGAAGAAAATTTTCCCCAAGACATAAGCTCCGATTAAACGCCACGGCTGTGCGACGCAGCTGTGATCGAAACTGCCTAAAGAACACAGGCTGAGATAAATCCACACAGTCGTGCTAGGCAGCCATGGTCGATATTATCAGTTTTTTTTTCACATATCGCCACCACCACCACCTCGAGATCACTCCGATGATGAGAAACCTTTGAGTCCTTTTATTTTCTTTAATTTTATTTCTATTCTTATTTCTATTTTTTATTTTTATTTTAGTTTATTTTCCTTTATTATTAAACTCTTTAAATTTTTAAGCATAATTTGATTTATTTTATCTCTGACTATTTAATTCTCGAGCAACTATAACAAACATCCATTAAATAAGAACTCCCTAAAAACTTTACTGATGACTTCGCAGTTTAAAAAGGTTCAAGGTGCCACTCAAGGATTGAACACACTACCGGAGTATTCTCCACCACCTTCACCTATACCTAGTCATCATTGATCATCCTTCAAGGATTTCATCCATAATTCAAAAAGTTTCACCTCTCTCCCTCTCTTATGACTTTCTTACTAATCATTATATATCTTTGTACATTAAGGACAATGTACATCTTAAATGTGGGGGTCAACTATAGTATTATTTGAAAATCCCTGAATTATGCCTTATTCTTAAGTAATTTTCTCATATCACTAATTAGAATGAAACTTCTATTGATTTATGATTTTTATTGATATGTTTTGAATTAAGTCATAGTTAATTGTGCATTGATGATTTAAACTCTATGATACTAGAGAATCTAGCGTGATAAGTCTATTTTTCAGAATTAAAAATTTGCTAGGTTGTTGACCTAAATTTGAATATTATCTTGAAGTTTGAAATTTGCAAGGTTGTCATTAAAAACCCATAATTTTTGTGAGATTTTGAGCCTTTTAGAGCATATATTTTTTCATGCTCACTTTATTGATTATGAGTGTGTCAACATTGATTTGTTATTCTAGAACTTGCTTCGATTATACATGTCAAGACTACACCTTTGATTTGATATACAGAGATGATAAACGCACTTAGGATTTAACCCACTCACTCCACTAAAAGCCTACCCTCACAATCAACCCCTAGTGAACCCCTTTTATCCTAACAACCATTTTATTGATTCACCCACTAATATTAACCCAAAACTCATCTTGTATTTGTTATCACCGTTTCTCTTTACTACCCTTTTTGTTGAGATTTGATTTTGAACAGTTACCTAACTATGTCTATATTTTAGTTGTTAAAGTTCTTTCTTATTATTGTTGATTTGTTCTTAAAAATAATAATATGTTGAAGTATATCCATTATTAGTTCTGTGATTAAGTGAGCTTATACATTTAAATTCAACATCTTGAAGAAGAAGCTCGTATTATTAGTGTTTCAAATTTTCAATTGATGTAATTATTCAGGATTAGTTTCATTTTTCTAGTTAGGTAAATTGTCAATTCAATCTCGATTCTAACCCTTTAATTTAGCCTTTATCCACACCTTTAACCTAAGCCCTGTTACAACCTTTTTTTTGAAATAGCTTTTGATCTGTGTATCATTTCATTTTATAGTGGTGGAGATTTGATTTTCAGGCAAGCCTATGAGATTAACTTTCATGTTTGACTTTTGAGAGCTTAATTTTGAACCTTAAACACTTTGATTGATTTGAATGAATCTTTAGTGAGGATGTCAACTCTTGTCGATTTTGAATTAAAGGTAATTATTTAGATAAGGGGAAACACCTATATTTTTTGTGCTACAAACTTGTGAGTTTGATTGTTTGAATCTTCAGGAGTCTTTTAGTTAAATTATCAATGTATAAATTATCTATGAATTATGATGAGGCATCATTGATAAGAATTATGAATCGAGGGAAGTTAGTTTTAATTGTGAGTTGAGAATTTTGCTTGAGGACAAACAAATGCTTAAGTGTGGGGGTATTTGATAAACCGTAATATATACATATTTTAATCCCACATTTAGCATACTTTTGGATGATTTATTCCTAAATTGTGGAATTTAGTGCTCCTAATCCTTTAATTTCATGTTTTATACTTAGGAGAGCACTTGAGGATGAAAAGAATAAGAAACGGGCTAAAAATGGAGAAAATGGGCCAAAGTACGAAATCAACACGGCCTGGGCTCGAGACACACGACCGTGCCTCTTTAAGAGATCCGACCACGGGCTGGATTTGATTCACACGGCGTGCCACACGGGCGTGTCCCTGCAGTAGTAAAGAAGAGTTTCATTCGGATTAGGGTACTTAGAGGCAAAGAAAGACATTCCAAAAGCCTATATAAACACCCTAGAGGCCAACCTTCAAGGGGGCGTTCAGCTAGGCCAAGGAGTCAAGTTAGAGAGGCCGAATTGTGGGACTCACTCGAAGAAAGTCAGTTGATCCATCCCAGAAGCCGGAATCACACTCAAGACTGAGGATCTCTCCTTCAATTCCTTCAGGGGGTTTTAAGGTTTTCTTTATGTTTTGTTATTTTTCTTTTGAGATGTATTCTTTTATGATTATGAACTAATCCCCTCAAATACCTGAGGGGGATGAAACCTAAGACGGATCTTGTTATTGTTTTTTGAACTACAAGATAAATACTTGATTTGTTCTTAACTATGTGTTCTTAATTCTTGCTTTGATATTTCAGGATATTGATTCAAGTATTGATGTGCTTAGGTAGAGGAGGAATATTCCCTGTTTAAGAGTAGATCTAGCATAGTTAAGTGGAGTTGATCGCAACCCTAGAGATAGGATGACGAAATCTGCCATATTAGGGTCAAACCTAATATGGGAATCCATAGATCGAGTTAATGCAATTCTGGGGGTTTTAATTAGAAAGAGATTTCAATTAATCAACCTAGGGTTAGGCGTTAGTAGCCTCGAGAGAGGTATTAATATAAATTAGGGAATCCTACGGATCAAGTCAAGTGAATAAATCGTCTAGTTCAGAGTTAAATAACAAGTGAAGTCTAGGTGGATTCTTCCTCGGGTATTGTCTTAATCAATTGGTTTTTCCCAAAAGTATTTTCCCCAACTCATTCTCTGTGTCTTAGAATCTTTAGCTTAGTAGTTAGTTAATTTTAGATTAAATAAAAATTTTCCTAATTCTTAGGCTAAATAATAAGAAGAAAGTTAGTATTAGTACTTTTGGTTCCCTTGGGTTGACAATTCGGTCTTGCCACTAAACTATACTACTGGTCGATAGGTGGGCTTGCCTCAATCGTGGTGATAGTTAGTTTCTAGGCTCGATCATTCATTATATAAATTTTAAGACTTTTTCCACCACCATCATGGTTTATCACATGTACAATAGTTAGCCCTTAAGGAATGAGAGGTAGTTAGAACCCATTAACAAAGGAGGATACATGGGAAGATAGAAGTGTCTGTCAAGACTATTCCTTTTAAGGAGGAAATCAATAAGGTAGTGTTAGCCAAAAAGGCTAGTTAGGTAAAAATACGATAAGAAAGAGAATTTTTGAGACTAAATGATCACTCGACGTCAGTGATTGAGTATGGTATGCCATATTGGTCTATAGCAAAAGGTTATGTTACGCATAAAGTTAAGGAAAAGCGATTTAGGTGGATTATCAAGAAATAATACGACCACTATTTAGACCAAGTTGAATTGGGTCCGCTAAAATGGCGTGAGATCTTTTTAGTCATACTAACAGATGAATGTAAGTAAGACATACGGAATTAAGATATGGTAAGAGTCTATCATGAACTAAATAGATTGAGAGTACTCTCTAAGAGCCGTTAAGAGGGTAAGTTAGAAGGCCACCATAATACGACAAAATGGTGGGAAGAATAAACCCATGATAAGGATAAGTGGAAATAAGAAAATAGGTAAAGGAAGGCTGGAATCTGTGAGAGCGGCGAGAAATTCAGAAGAGCGATCAGAATGACTTGACAGCGGAGAAGGAGATCTGCTAGGACAGCTTAGAGAAACGGTCTCAGTGAGCAGGGAGTTTATTGTATTTATTATGGTTAATTAGTAAAACACCAGCAAGATGAAATATGTTTTGTGTATTGAAGAAACTCACTATATTCATTCGAACTTACATAAGGTTTGACATGTCGTTGTAGGATTTTCAGAATAAGGAACTCGAGGAGGGTACGAGCCAGATTGTGTCGAGTCAGGTGGCTTCAATGAGAAGTGTCATGCACATCGGTTGTAACACCCCTAGCCCGTATCCGTCGCCGAATTAAGGTTACGAGGCATTACCAAATAAGACATCACTCAGAACAGGCTTTTTTTTTTATATAAACAAACCATGTACATTCAAGAGTAAAAATAATCAACACATTACATATTGAAATCACATACTTAACATTCAGATCAAAGTCACATACTTAACATTCAAATTAAAGCTAGCGTTTATGTATTGAATCATCCAAACAGAATGAGGTTGCACATTATCTATTTAAATCAAACCATACTAATCTTTATAATTCAAACATATCTATCATCTTATACTTACCAAACAATAGGACATTCATTATTTCAATTTCATTTATTAACAAATACCAAACTCATCTTATACTTAATCATTTTAATACATATCATTAATCAAATAAACTACATGTTTAGTCATTCATTTCATGTACTATTCAATATTATGCTAAACAACTTGAATAATTTATTATACATAACAACCATTTAAACAGTAAATGATATACCTAATTATTTTACCTTTCAAAATTAATACACCCATGTTCTTATATAACATATTAATCACTTTTCATAATCTCACAAATATCCCATAAAGAACAATTCATTAACAACCATCAAATATTTCAAACAAGTATAGTCAAATACCTATATAAATACATGCATAATTTCCTAGTCAAATTCTTAGGCCGAATGCATATACACCTACCTACTTGATGTTTCTATTCGAATTTATGTCACATTATCAATATCCAAATTGATTATGAAACATATCCATTATTTCTCACATAACCAAAATTAAAACCAAAACTTACCATTTACCAATATAAATTTTCAAAATCAAATTACAAAACTAAATCCATTATCATCACATTCAAACATCTATCACAAATTCATTCCATAGCCGAATGTATCTAATTAACACCATCAATACAAGCAAATTTACTCATAACTTATTGACTAAACCCAACCTTATACCTATTTATCCAATCCAAATCTTATATCATCAAAACCAAATTACATCATATAAGTATACACACTTACTAAAACTTATTACACATAAATTACACTTAACCACAACCAAAATGTCTACATGTATACATTCGGTTTAGCCTAGTTCTTAATAAGTCATTCCATCGTACCAAAACATATCAATTATTCATATATTAATCACATAACCAAGTTCAACACATCTAATAACTTAAAAATGCATCACATACTTACCTATCATGAACATATACCATAATCAAATATGCATAAATAGAAACTCATTTTTTTAATGACCATTATCAACCATAAATACAGAACCCAAATCAATCAAAAGAAGATAAGCCATCTTCGCATGGCCATTAATTACATAAAAAGCACCTAATTTCTATTCCACCTTCTACTATGCTATACATGCCATATATTAAAATTTTCAACTTAGTAAAATACCAAAGGAAACTGTCGATAGTGTGAGTAATCTTGCTGACGATTCCCGAGCTCGTAACGTATATCCAAATCTATAAACAAAAGTAAACAAGAATACACACAGAGTAAGCTATTTAAGCTTAGTAAGTCATAAGCAAATATATATATACCAACTATTATATATTAACACTAAGTTAACAAAGCCGAATATACATGTTCTCAAATGCAAGGTTATCATTTAAATCTTTCATACACATACCATATGGCTAATTGTACAAATACACATGAACTTACATAAATCTCACTATTAAAAATCACATATACCCCATTTGGCCGAATATACACAATCACATATACATTCACATTTTTCACATTTGTAACTTTAACATTTATATAATCAATTCAACAACTGACTTACCTTATTTTCACATATACAAGAGCATTTTGTCAACTTAGTTGCTCAATAAACATCACATATGCACTTACCAATTTGGCCGAATATAAAAGATACATCTATGCTCATATCTAAAATCAATTCCATAATGTCATACTATTCATTTATAAGGCCGAATACACTTACTAAAATTTACATATATTCCTCAATTGTATCACATATAACTAGTATCAAATAACAATTTACTAATTTGCCTTATCTCTCACAACCATTAAATTTACACATACCTAAACATTGAGCTCATTTTTGTATTTAAATTCCACATCGTTAAAAAAAATCTATTGAAGCATACACTTATAATAAATCACCGGCAATAAGTCTGTTTGGCATAAAGCCTGATATTATCCACCGGCACAAAGCTTGCTAGACCCACGGTCTGATATTTATTCACCGGCAATAAGCCTGCTAGGCACGAAGCCCGATTAATTTCACCAGCTCAAAGCTTGCTAGGCCCAAAGCCCAAATAATGATACTATAAAGCTGTCACCCACATATTTCATATATCGAAACTTTTATACACTTTATAATCTTTGTATGGATTTTCTAACATCATATCTCAATCGAATCAAACTCAAATATATTAAAGTTTATTTTTACTCACATTCGGCTACTCTAAATTAATGCTACTAAATTTCCATATCGGTATATACTAAGTTATATACAAAATTTACAATGCTTTATTGCCTAAAGACTTACCTCGGACGTCAACGGTCAGTAAAATCGACTAATCGACTACTTAGATTTTTCCTCGGTCCAGATCTGATTTATCTGGTTCTTGATCTAAACATATTCAAATTAAGCTTGTTTAAACACCATTCCATTCAATTTAGTCTAAAAACACATAAATGGGAAAATTACAATTTTGCTCCTAGCATTTCACACTTTTTACAATTTAATCCTTTTTGCACAAAACACAAAATACATAAAATTTCACATTACCCATGCTTGGCCGAATATTACCTATGTTCATAAAAGCCCATACATTTTATTTATTTCACATTTTAGTCCCTCAAAAATTTATTTTTACAATTTAATCCAAATTATTCAAATTCATAAAAAATTTAAAGACAAAACATGTTAATCTAACACATATATTTCATATTTCATCATCAAACAACAAAAATAACAAGCTATCATCAATGGCTCAACTCAAAATATTCATCAAAATCAAAAATTGAAGCATGGGTTTTGTACATCTCGTAGCAACGATCTCAAAAACGTAAAAGTTATCAAAAATCGAGCTTAATGCGTACCTTAATTAAGTCCAACAATGGTCGAATGCCCTAACATCTTTTCTCTTTTCTTTTTGTTTTAACTTTCGGTCATGGAAACAAATAATAACTTTGGCTTTCTAATTTTCATGTTAAGTTATTATATATATATATCATTATATAATATTAATATAAATTTCAATTATAATTAATAACATATAAAGCATATTAAAATGGCATGTTGCCGTCCACTACCTTTGAAAAATGGGCTATTTGCCCTTTAAGGACTCCATAATAAAAACTACTATCAACTAAGCACTTTACACTATAGTTTGTAACTTACCTTTTACACGATTAAGTCCTTTTATTAAATCGAATACCTAAACAACGAAACTAAGTCATGAAAATTTAACACCAATAAATTCACACACAATAAACACACAAAATAATTTTAAAACATTTTTCAGACTCGGATTTTTAGTCCCGAAACCACTATTCCAATTAGGGTCAAAATCGAGATGTTACATCGGTTAAGGGTCACCTTTAGGAACTTCGACAAATGGGTGATTATGATGTATTTCTTTAGATTCCTTGGAGTCTATAGTTTAGACAATAAACTTCATTTGGAAATGTATGCTTCTAATGTAAGTTTAAATTGTGAATAGGTTAAACGAATTGTTTAACTTAGTGAGATTTAGTAGGAACGATTACCCGGTACAGTTGTAATGCCACACCCGAATCCGGCGAACGGGTCAGGTGATGGTGTTATAGTTCGAGCCCACACTTGAAGTAATTTGTGGTACAGGAATAGTGGATAAGGTTATTTAGTTGAAAGTCGGGAACATCTAGGATCCGTCTTGTTCAAATCATAGGTACTTTTCAAGAAAAGTTTATTACTACAAATATTACAAACCAACTCAATTTTCAAAATTTTATTTTTTTGTTGTAACTAAAAATTGTTTTTCTAAACTGGATTTTTCCAACACCGATTTCTTTTGATTTAGTGGGGTCACTCCGATGATCAATGTGGCTTATTATATCCAACGCTATTCAAGTTGAGTGTAAGGTGTTACACCTATTCCTTTCTTGATATACCTACCTAATATCCCTATTTTTATTCACATTCCCCTTTTTATCCCTTTCATAATCTCATATCAATTTTCATTTTATTTAGTTATTTCTTTCGACTATTCTTACCTATACCCTCTTTTTTATACTAGGCTTATAAGATGCTTTTAAAAAAAACTAGCCTTATCCAAGGTCTAAACCTCTTTTATTTGCCATTGCTCATATTAGAATCTTTATTCACATGCCTCAGCTTATCACAGTAAAAACAAAATTCAACTAGCGTCTCTTATCTAACTTCAATTTGTATCTTATCTCTATTTATCCTTGGGACCCAAATATCATTCACCAATGGTTTATTCACATTAATATTCAATCAAACCCTCAAAACCCACCTCCTTATTCCACTATCCTTTCATGGATCTTTAATACAAATCACCTCCTCAATAGTTGTCCCAATCTTCCTAGAATTTAAACAAAATTGCATATCTAAAGGCAACTTATAAATTTGAATCCAAAAATTTAGCTTATTGAAACATACCCATGTAATAGCTTGACCCACCTTCAATTGTTGAAGGCAGAAGCAATGCTTCGTCACAATCTATGACCCTTTTTCCAACAACCTTTCCATACTAGCTTTATTAGTGTAATAAAACATGTAAGATATTTCCCTCAATTCCCTTATTTTGTCCAAATCCTTCACCACACAATCAGTACGCCTTTCCTATCCAAAATTTTTTGAGTCATGATGTAACACCCCTAACCCTTATCCATCGCCAGAATAGGGTTACGAAGCATTACCGAACTTTTTAGATCAAATGCAAACATTAAACAAATATCTTAGCATACACTTCATAAATTAATCATATCATCCCTTTATTGGTCCCTCGAGGCCCTAAATATGTATTAGAAACAATTCAAGACTTATTTGGGTTCTTTAAAAAATTTTCTCAAAACCTTAAAATTTTTCCTAAGTGCATGGCACACACGCCCGTTTGGCCAAGGGACACACCCGTGTGACCCCATGACATGCCCGTGCTTCAGGCCGTGTCCTACCCCGTGTAACTCTCTAACTTACCTCACACGGCGAAGTCACACGCCCGTGTGTTAGGCCATGTGGCCATTTTATTTTTTAAACATTAGGTGCAGTTTTCACACGATCTGAGCACATGCTCGTGTGTTAGCCGTGTGTTTCACACGGTCCAGTCACACGCACGTGTGTCTAGCCATGTGGACTCAAAATGAACCTTAAACATCAAGTTTACAAACCCTGCAAACTTAAACAACAAGCAACTCAAAAGCTAATCGTTCAACCACTTCAAAACATGATTAAACACCTCTAAAACTTGTTAAAATAGACATCCTAAGTGTTTAATCATTGAACCCTCATAGATACCTTACTTATATTATCAAAACAATCCAAATAATCATCAATCAAACCAATTTCTAAATCATACCAATTTAACCCAAATTTTTCCTATTCATTCATACTTTGCAATAGCTTTAACATACCACTTTATAACTTCAACACAACACATATGTTTATATATAACCAACCAATATCATCTTATAATATTATTTACAACCACTTCCCAAAATAACATACATATAACATTCTAGGTACATGCCATTACCAAAAAGAAATATACTTCACCATGTTTTTGAGTTCAGGTTCAACTTTAGATGTTGATTCAACAATCTGACTTTAACCTAACCTGCGTACGGAAAACAAATTGTATGCTGAGTATAAACTCAGTGATATTTCTATAATTCGAACACTTTAAAGAAAATATCATAATATAACATGCATATTTAGCTTAACATAAGCATTAATCATACAATAAATCCATTCATACATTAACTTATTTCTCATCAATATCTATCTCAAATGGCTTTTCTCCTTGTGGTCACACATCATTCAACTATAAAAATTTCCATTCATGAACTCATGGTTCATGTATATCATTTGCATAAATCATTTCATATTCAATTCCAATTCCAATTCATAGACAATATCATTCAATATCGATCAATTTTCCAATTCATTATATACCCCTATTAACACGACTCAGACCTTGGCGAATACACAGATCCAACCAAAACACACCAGTATGGCACCCAGTGCCTCATCGGATAATTCTAAGTAATAGATTGACACCCAGTGTCTCATCGGCCATGCCGAAGTAATTTGGTACCCAGTACCTCATCGAATTTATCCAAAGTAATAGTTTGACACCCAATGTCTCATCTACTTGAAGTCAAAGTAATCCCTGAACACTTCCAATCCTATGGCATGCCAACTATATCCGACTCAGCCCGATCCAATTAATAGGGTTTCAAATCACTTTTCAGTTTTCAACCAATATATACATTTTAATTCAAATAATCACTAATACTCATAAATTCAATTCAATTCATTTCAATACTATAATACCAATACTCACCTCTATCCACTTACCATAGACATGAAATAATAATTACAACAATTAATTATTAAATTTGGATTATAGAAATACAAACTGTAATTTTCAAGTCACTCCTCGTCGACTTTCTCTTTTCCCTTCTTAGCCGAAGTTTCCAGCACGACGTTAGCTACGGAATTGAAACAATTAAAAATCATCAATACAACACCATTTCACATCGAATATTTTAAATTTTCATTCAACTTTTGTCTAAATTTCAACTTAGTCCTTAATCAAATCTATCCTTATTTTCTTCATAATTTATTCTTTATTTTCATTCAATTTCCACTTACACTAAACTTAACTCTCTAATTTCACCATAAAACCCTAATTTTAAAATTTCTCAATTTAGTCCCTATTACTCAAAACCTATAATTTATTTTACAATTCAATCATTTTCTATTCTAACTTGAAATTCTATCAATTTAACCTCTAATACTTCAATTTATTCAACATGAACATCTAAAATCCACTAATTTCTAAAATTTCAATATAAATCAAGTAGTATTTTGTTTTAGGATTCTAAAACATCAAAATTATAAGAAAATAGGTTAAATTGACATATCAATTAAACATTTGAACCTTAAACCCTAATTTTCCCTTTTCTTTCCCTTTTCTTTTCTCCCTGTTTCGTTTCTTTCTCCTTCTTTTCCTGTTTTTTCTTTTATATTCTTTATTTAGTTTATATTTTAATTATATAATAATAATAATAATAATAATAATTACTTAAATTATAAGTAAATATATAATAATTACTAATATATATGTATATAAATATTCCACATGTCACTAAAAATACCATACACTTATCACGAATTGGTTTAATTGTTTATTTAGTCCCTTCACTTTTCTCTAATCTATCATTTAACTTTTTACTCTTTATTCAATTCAATCTTTATACTTAATTAATCTTAATTCAAGCTAATTCACCTAACCAAAATCGATTAACTACACAACTAATTTCATAAATATTTTAATAAATATTTACGAATTCGCTTTTATAAAAATAAACTCAAAAATACACTTTCTGATTCCCGTGACAATCGGATCATTACACATAATTATCTCAGTTAACACTAACTTTGAGATCTCCTCAACACGCTTCTTATTCTTGAATTCAAATACTACTTCCTTTCCTATTGTAACTTCCAAAAACCTAGGGCTTTCTGAATTCAAACAAGTTTGTCAGATTATAAAGGGTCTAACATGTTTATAACTCTTCTAAACACCGGTTCTTGAAATTTTGACTCAATCAAAACCCAAAGTAATCAAAGAATTAAACGAAACTAAAATACTAAGAGGAAACGAAAAAAAAAATAGATATTTAGTGCAACGATTTATACCATTTGACTACCTAGATATGATAAACAGAATATCCTTTGCAAAAGATAAAAAAGATAGATCAAAACACTTTCTTCTTCTTCTTTTTTTTTTTCACTTAAAAATTGAAGGAACAAAACTATATGAACCTAAAACTTTTAACAAGCATAAAACCTAGACTCATAGTGGAGAGAGAATTCTCATGTGGAAAATAACCTTTATTACTTCCCTAGAACTACCTTAACTAATTCTCTATTTTATAATGTTATTAGTTAGTCTAAATAATTAACACCATTAATTATTTTAATTAAAATGATGACCTATTTTTTCTTAAAAGCATATCTTCCGACATGCAAAATAATGATAATAATAGTGCAAACATGATGAATTGAAATGAGCATTTTAAGATAAATACAAATTGGTATTTTAACCAAAATAATTACTGGTGTAACAATTTAAACTATATGAAGGCATTATAAAAATAGAAGACCAAGTTATGCTAAATTAAAATATTGAGAATAAATTTCAAATTTAAACATAATAGAGTGATCAAAACTATAATTTATAGGAAAAAATCACATATACACAAAAAATGAATTTAAACGTCAACTAAGCTAATGATGTAGTGTTAAATGACTTGAACCATAATTTTAGTTCAATTGAGTTTTGGTTCCATTTTCATTTCACAAGATAAAAATTATTATTATTTGAATCAAATCAAATCAAACTTACTTTTTATGTAACTTATAATTAGCTTGTATTAAAAAAAAAACTTATAATTAACTTCTAATGTTTTGTGTTTTATATGATTACCTTAAATATCATATATATAATTAATGAAAATAGCTTAAAATTTAAAATTTCTATAAATTGATGGATCGAATTTATTCAGTTTGGTTTGATTACTTTTGATGTTCAATTTAACTTCGGTTTGAGTTCTTAAAATCAAAATACTGCAAGATAATTATATATTTTTAAAATCAATTCGTATAATTATCCCTTATGATCTTAGATTCAAACCCTGAACAAGCTTACAAGTAATCTAAACAAAAAAGTATATATCTGTTGTGCAATAAATATAGAACTTTAATAATAATTTAGAAAGCTACCATCAGATCCAGGGTGGGATTCTAAATTTGGATTTATTTGTCAAAACTAAGGGTGTTTGAGTTCAATTAATTATCTATTCTCCGTAAGGAAATTATTTTGATATATTATTAATAAGATTTTTAGACTCTACAAGTAGAATTAGGAGGTTGACAAGTGTCTTATAGCAGTATAACTTTATTTAAAAATTAAATATTTAAAAAAAATGAGACATTTCAAATTTTTTGAAAATATTTGTAAAATAAAAAAAAAATACACTACAATGTACCAAATACTCACCCTTCTTCATTTATTCTACAATGTTATGTTGTTTTCTTTTTAGAGAAAACTGATCATAAATCATAAGGAAAATTACTTGATACATCGCCAATGGAGGTTTTTAGATTCCACAATCGGGTTAAAGGTTTGACAAGTTTATTATGGGATATTGTAAAAAAAGAAAAAAAATTATATAAATAAACGTGACACTTATCACATCATCAATTCACTTGTGGAATCTAAAATATTTCACTGGCGGTGTATCATATAATTAATTACCTAAATTATAATTCTTTATTTTTTAATTTTTATATTTATATTTTTGGGTTATTATTATATTTCCTTTTTTATCAATTGTGAAAAAGGAAAAATTGGATAAAATAAATTTTTGAGAGAACATTTTAATATGTATATAATATCTTACATTTACATAATTATAAGATAATATGAATTTTAAAATGATCAAATATAAGTTCATGTAATTTGTTTTGATCTTATTGTTATGTGGAAATGATAAGCTATAAAAAGTAACATATTTTAATCTCATTTTTAATGTGTTTTTGGATGATTAATTATGCAAATTAGTGAATTTGATGCTCCTAATCCTTTAAATTCATGTTTATATATTTAGGAGAGCATTTGGGAGCAAAAGGAGCGAAAAACGAGTCAAAATCAGACAAAAAGAGCTGTTTTCAGGATCCACACAGGCTAGACATTTCCACACGGGTTGGCCACACGCCCATGTGTCAGCCATGTTGATTTTGCACCCTACTTCCCAAATACGATGAAAAATCCAATTTTAGGGTTTTTGAGCATTCTAAAATCTATAAATACCCATTAAAACAAGACATAAGGGAGAAATCAAAGAAGATCGAAAAAAACACTCGAAGAGCACCATCGGAATCAACTTGAAGTGGATCTCCATCAAGATTGAAGATCTCCATTTAATTTATTTTGAAATTTTATTGAGTTTCTTTATTTCTTGTGGTTATTCTGACTTTGAGATGTTTCTATTTAAGATTATGAACTAAATTCCCTAGATACATAGGAAAGGAAGATGAAATCTATGATGAGTTCTTTTATTTAATTTCTATCTTTACGCGATAAATACTTGATTCTTGTTCTCAATTATGTATGCTTATTTCTTATTTTAATATTTTCGGGATATTAATTCATGTTTGATGTACTTATTTCAGTTGAGGAAAAGTCTCTGTTTAAGAGTAGATCTAGCATAATTTAGTGGAGTTACATGTAATCTTAGAAATAGGATGACATAAATCTACCGGATTAGAGTCAAATCTAATAGGGGAATCCATAGATCGAGTTAATGCGACGATAGGGGTTTTAATTAGAAAGAGATTTCAATTAATCAATCTAATGTAAGATGTTCTTACTCTCGAAAGAGATATTAACATAATTTAGGAATTTCTATAAATCAAGACAAAGTGAATAAATCGTTTAATTCAGATTTATAATAAAAGGTGAAGTCTAGGTGGATTCTTTCCTGGGTATTGTCTATCTCATTGTTAATCTTCGATTATTTGCATTCTTAGATAAATTAGTTTAATAATTTTAGATTAAAACACATCACCCCAATTTGTCGGCTAGATAATAGAAAAACAGTAATTACTAGTACTTTTAGTTCTCGTAGATACGGTTTTCCCTACTCACCATAACTATACTATTGTTCAATAGGTGTACTTACCTTTGTCGTATTTTTAGTTAGTTTAGTGACATCAGAAAAATATCTAAAAATATTTAAGTATATATTAAGATTAAACCTTACAATATCTCATTTAAATTCATTTAATCAATGCTTTATATATATATATAAGAATTATGTTAAATAAATTTCAAAGCGAAAGAAACCAAAAATAACTACATTGAAGTAAATAAAATTTTATAGATAAAAACTTCCTCATAAAATATTCAAATTTAAACGAAACATTTGGATCAATTTAAGAGTGTGTCAACAATACATTGCTTTTAATTACTTTTGATAGCAAAAGCAAAGCTATTTCAAAAGTTTTTCCTATCCAAAACAACAAGCCAAATTAAGAAAACTAATTATATTAGATTAAGGTACACCTTAAATTACATTTTAGTCCATTATTTTTGAAATGTTACGTTTTATTCATTTATGTTATTGTTTTGTTACGAAGTGGTCACTCTGCCATTAAGTTTCGTTAGCTCCCTAACAGCAGTCCTACGTGGTAGTCCAAATTAAAATTATTTAATTAAAAATCTATTTTCATCCCAGCAACTAAATATCAAAGTTAACATTTAAAACTCATTTGGACTGTCAAACGGGACTATCGTTAAGGAGGTAATGTAGTTTAACAGTAAAGTGACCACTTCATAACAAGATAATAACATAAGTGATTAAAACGTAACATTTCAAACATAAGTGATTAAAATGTAATATGCGACAAACAAAAGTGACTATTTTACAGTTTACCCTTAAATCAAAGATCATAGTTAAATACATGTGGGTTTGAATTCGAATTAATTAAATAATTTATATATTCCAACCCATTAAATATTCTCAAGAGTGAATTTGTTATTTACATGTATCTCATTGCGAATAGTAATTAGAATATTAAAATTTATTTGTATTAGATGTTAAGGTAAATTTCATTACAGGACACACAATTATACTTAAGTTTTTTTATGGTCACCCAACTTTTAAAATTTTCAACATAGTTATTCAACTAATTAAATTTACTTGTTTTGGTCTATTTTCATTAAGTTTGTGATGGAAGCAAACAGGTTAAATTGAAAAAATTGCAATTGATTGGTCTATAAAGTTTTCTGTTCTCATATTTGACTTAATTAATTTAGTAACTTTGAAAATAAAAATTGTATTATTTAAAAACATTAAAATTTATATACTGTTGTAATAATAATAATAATAATAATAATAATAATAATAATAATAATAATAATTTATAGCGCCGCCCCTAAACGCAACCTAAAACAAAAATATGGGACCAAGCGTGGAGACACATGCCATTTTGTTTCCAAACTTGTTCTTAAAGTGAAGTCGCAATATTTACAAAGAAAAGGTTCCATCTTAGAAACTTCTCAAACTCTCAAACCATAAATTCAACTTGGGTTTTTAAAATATATATTTGTCATTTTGGGTTGGCTAAGCCATCAACCGTTCATAGGTCAAAGGGTTGTTTATCGTAATAATTCTTCAACTTTCCTTTTACAAATAAATAAATAGATCATGTATGTAATTGATGGGATGCACGAACGGATTGTTTCGTAAGTATATATATATATATATATATATATATATGCTTTTCACTTCTCAATTAAATATAGGTTGGTAACCATTTTTTTGATGAAACAGTAAACGACGCGGTCGACTCGATTTTTGAAAAAGAAAAAGAAAGGAGTCGCCACCGATCTTTATTTGGTGTGATCGGATCACCTTTGTTTTAATAAAACATTTAATTTACTAAAACAGTGCTTTTTGGTCCATGAACTTTGAGAAAAGCGGGTTGGAAGTCGATTAAGTGCGAGGAAGGATTAGCACCTCGACACGCCCAAATCGGTACCAAACCGATTGATTGATGTCCTATTTGTTGAAAACTTTAAAAGGGTTCGAAAATACAATGCCTTTTATTTTCAAAATTTGAAGGAATTAGAAGGATGTTAAGGTTATCTTATTTTGAAGAGATAAAGCATCATGTCCGAGAAGTTAGGCACAATACTTTAAACTCCCAAACTAAGCTCGCTTTTGAAACTTGGTTTTTATTTGAAGAGGATCTCCGTCATTTGTCAAACGAGAAATCGAACCCGATGAAGTTAGGGCTCGTTTCTCGAAGGTCCAAATTAGGAATATTGCCTCTATTTTGGAAAAAAGGAGCTTATCTCGAAGTATCTAGGTGTCAAGCCTAGTAAGTTAGGGCGCGACATTTCGAATATCTGAGATCAAGTGTTTTGTTTAAAACTTAAATCGCAATTTCAAAAGGGATATTCCGTTGTTTAGTTTAAACGAGGAAAACCGGAACCCAATGAGTTAGGGCTCGATCTTCCCAAATCTTTAATGCGAAATATCGGTTATTTTTTAAAGACATGATGTGTCGAGAAAGATTAATGCAACAAATGATAATATGAAAACACGATGTTATAGGTGAAAAGAATAATAATAATAAAATAACGATGTAAAATAATACACTAGTACAAGTGATACTAAGATATTAATAATAATGATAAAGTAAAAGTAATAACATAGGTAGTGATAAAATAAAAGTATTACGATAATAATCGCATATTAATGATGAGTAGAAAATAATGATAAAATAATAATGATGATAAAAATAATGGGAGTAAAAATATATAAAATAATAATACTAGTGAAAATAGAAGTATATACATAAAATAATATAAGTATAAAGAGATAAATAAAATTAAATAGATGATAATAGTATCAAACTAAGGAAATAAATATAGATAGGAATATAAAATGATAAAATAAGAAATAGTAATAATGATGAAACTAATAATAATAATAATAATAATAATAATAATAATAATAATAATGATAGTAATAACAAACAAAAAGTGAAAATAGTAATAAATATAAATGAAATAATGAAATAATAATGAAATGATAATAATAGTAATAAATGTAAAAGAAATAAAAATAAAAGAATAAAATAGTAATAGAATAAAGTAATAGTAAAAATGAGGTAATGATAATAAATAATATTACAATAATAAATGAATAATACTAATAAATAAATAAATAAATAAGGATAATAATGATAATGGCGTTAGTAAATAAAAAATAAAAAAACAGTGATACTAATAATAACAGTATAGTAAAGTAGTAATAACAATGATAATATTAATTGCAAAATAACTAAAAAGGGAGTAAATTGAACTTAAAACGAAAGTTTGGGGTCAATTCGAAATAAAAATAAAAGAAAAGGACCTATTTGTACGTGTGGAGGAAGCGGAGGGACCAAATATGGAATAAATCCCTCCGGCCAAAACGCGCTACAGCGAGAGAGACCAAATTGAAAACCAAAATAAAAGATTGGGCGAGATTTTGAAATAATAAAAATCTAATTATAAAACAATAAAAAGGTGGAAGGGCTAAAAGTGCAATTAGCCCTTCCTTTAAAAAACACGAGGATCCTAGGCTCTGGGTCGGGTCAAAATCGGGTTGGCTCAAAACGACGTCGTTTTGAGCGTTAAAGGCCAGTCCCAAAACGACGTCGTTTTGGGGGGCCTATATAAGTAAAAAAATTCCCAAAGACCTCATTTTTTCAGATGCTTATAAAAACCCTAATCCCTTTTTTTTGTTTTCTCTGCGGGCCTAAGGAGCTTGGCCGGAATCCGGCCGCCGGACCACTGCGCCTCCGTCGCCGGAGCAATCGTCGACCACCATACACGGTGGCTGGAACTTCAAAAAAGGGTAAAATATATAGTTTTTTTAATTTTTATTTTTATATGTATGTATATGTCAAGGAAAGAAAAAGAATATTTGAATATGATAAAAGGGAAAAACAAAAAGAATCACCTCTTTTCCTCTTTTTTATTCTAGTTTTAGGGTTTAATCGATGCTTGCTATTTCGATTTGTTTTTTTGTTTGAATATGTTGAATCTATTTCTCCATTCAAAAAAAAAGATCATTTACATGGTTCTTTGTTCGGCTTATATAGCCATTGAAAATTACAAAATATTACTTATTGCCGCTGTTGTTGTCTATTTCTTGTCTTGTTTGTAGGTTTGGCGGTCTTGGCGTGATGGATGTGGATGTGGCGAGCAAGTGGCGCGCAAGATGTAGCAGAGGCAAGTGGCTACAGAGGCTAGGGTTTCAGCTTTTCTGAAACCCTAGTTTGAGTATTGGGTTGGTGTTGTAGTGGGCTTTGGAATTGGGTTTGGGTTTAGAGTTAATTGGGTTTATTTGGGTTAGGGACTTAATGGGCCCCGGGTTTGGGTAATTTGGGTTGTAAAATGGGCCGAGCAAATGGGCTCGTACAGCTGCCCCTCTTTGCTCATTGTCGTGTAACGAGAATGGAGCAAAGACTTTCAAAAGGCCCATTTTGCCCGGGCCTACTAAGCCCCGACTTCTTTTGTAGCCTTATTTTGTCCATCGCATCTTGTTGTTTTGATCCACTCTATCGCTGCAACTTTAGAGGTATAGGATTTTCGTTTTTAATCCGCTCACTGCGATTTGCTCCTGCAACATCAGGAATCACCAAGTCTGTTATCCTCAATCCGATCCCTACAAACTCAGGGACCACCAGACTGATGTCTTTGACTTGCTTCCCGTAACTTCAGGAATGTCAAATCCGCTATCTTCAATCGATCCCCGCAAACTCAAGGATCACCAGATCGATGTCTTCGATCTTCTCGCAACTTTAGGAAGGTCAAATCGCTATTTTCAATCTGATCCCCGCAAACTCGTGGATCACTAGATCGATGTATTCGATCCGCTTCTCAGTAACTTCGGGAATGTCAAATCTGCTTTCTTCAATCTGATCCTTGCAAACTCAGGGATCACCAGACTGATGTATTCGATCTGCTTCCTGTAACTTCAGGAATATCAAATCTGCTTTCTTCAATCTGATCCCTGCAAACTCAGGGATCACCAGACTGATGCCTTCGATCTGCTTCCTGCAACTTCAAGAATGTCAGATCTGCTTTCTTCAATCTGATCCCTATAAACTCAGGGACCACCAGACTGATGTCTTCGATCTGCTTCCTGCAACTTCAGGAAGGTCAAATCTACTATCTTTAATCTGATCCCTGCACTCAGGGACCACCAGACTGATTTCTTTGATTTACTTCTTACTCCACGGGAACTTCGAGGAAATAAGAATTCAGGGAGAAGAGATTCGTAGTCTCCATCTTCTCTATCGAAACTTCAAAGAAATAAGGACTTATCCTCATTGTTAACTCAGGAAGACAGGATTTGTAATCTCAACCTACTCCACGGGAACTTCGAGGAAATAAGAATTCAGGGAGAAGAGATTTGTAATCTCCATCTTCTCTTACTGAAACTTCAGAGAATTAAGGATGTAACCTCATTGTTAACTCAGGGAGACGGGATTTGTAATCTCAACCTACTCCACGGGAGCTTCGAGGAAATAAGGATTCAGGGAGAAGAGATTCGTAATCTCCATCTTCTCTAACTGAAACTTCAAAGAATTAAGGATGTAACCTCATTGTTAACTCAGGGAGACGGGATTCTAATCTCAACCTACTCCACGGGAACTTCGAGGAAATAAGAATTCAGGGAGAAGAGATTTGTAATCTCTATCTTCTCTTACTGAAACTTTAAAAAATTAAGGATGTAACCTCATTATTAACTCAGGGAGACGGGATTTGTAATCTCAACCTACTCTACGGAAACTTCGAGGAAATAAGAATTTAGGGAGAAGAGATTTGTAATCTCCATCTTCTCTTACTGAAACTTCAAAGGAATAATGATTGATTCTCATTGTTAACTCTGGGAGACGGGATTTGTAATCTCAACCTACTCCACTGGAACGTCGAGGAAATGAGTTTTCAATTTGCTTCCTTACTATCTTCAGGAAGATTTCAATCTTCAGTCTGCTCCCCTACCATCTCGAAGGAACAAAATCTGAACTTTCCAATTTGCTTCCTTACTATCTTCAGGAAGACTTCAATCTTCAGTCTGCTCCACTACCATCTTGAGGGAACGAAATCTGAACTTTCCAATGTGCTTCCTTACTATCTTCAGGAAGACTTCAATCTTCAGTCTGCTCCACTATCATCTCGAGGGAACAAAATCTAAACTTCAATATCGTTACACCGTTCTTTGAGGAACCTGTCCTGTAGAATAAATTTTATGTGCTTATGCTTATGCAAATGATGAAGATGCTATGATCAAAATGACTCAAAGCCTCCTAACTATATGTGTTATGGACGACACTTTCATGAATGTAAAATGTCGTGAGAATGGTCTTTTTACAATGATTAGGATGCAATGATCAGAATGAATCAAATCCTTCTAACTAAATGACAATGGATAACATTTGCATGAATGCAGAATGTCATGAGAATGGTCTTTTTATGACGATTAGGATGCAATGAGTCGAATGCTCCTAACTGAATGTGCTTTGAAATGATGTATGAATGCAAAATGAAATGATCCCTTTTTAAATGCTTGGGGTCATCATTGCTCGTAGTTCATTAAAGTTCTATCACTGATGCGTTATCATGCTTTCTCGTTCAGCCAGTATCTTTGATAGAAAATCCAAAGGAACAATCATATTCTGCTCAACAAGCTTGCCCCGCTGTGATTTCAGAGTCCCTTCCACTGTACCTTCTGGGACATAAAGTTTGTACCTCTCACTGGAACTTTAGGAGAATAACGTTTGTTTCCTCCCATCCATCCTACTGCAACTTCAAGGTGTAGGATTTGTATCATCTCAACCACCCCACTATGACTCAGGGTATAGAATTCGTAACTTATTCAATCAATTTGGTCTACTACACCTTCCATTCTCTCGAGTGTCATGACCGATGTATATGCTCGATATATGCATGAATGCGAGCATGATTTTTCTTTTCCGAGAATGATCCTTTATACAGTTGGGTTGACATTACTCGTTATTTGTCAAGGTTGTATCACCGGCGAAATGTCCTGTCTTTTTGTTCAACCAATAAAAGGTCCCAAGAGATAATCATCTTTCTCCAATATTTTCAAACCTTAAGCTAAGTGAGCTTTAAATAACAGTCTTGTTTCGAGTCCTTGTATGATTCAGAAGATTCCAGAGTAATATGCAAAACTCCTTTTATAAAAGTATTATTAGTCCATTAATTGTTATTTCAATGCAAAATGCCTGAAAAAGATTGTAACAATGGACAAAAAGGAAATTGATTGGGAGCATAGCTCGAAACAAATAAGTTAATCAAAGTTAGCAAATGCGATTAAGAAAGAAATTTATCGGTGATATTTTGAAAGGAATAAAATAACCACAAGTAACAAAAATGGGTAAAATGGAAACTAAGTGCCCTAGATATCGCAGCTTGAGCTTCTCTGGTCCAACTTCTTAAGGACCATTTTGAGCATAATATGTGTTTAGGGGATCCAGAGTACTTTGTCGATGCCCCAAGACGTAACATACTTCTTCGAACGTAGCAAGACTACTGTATGCCCTACTTTCGATCACAATTTTGAGCTGACCTTTTCGAGTTTTCAACTCAAATACCCTTTGATCTCAAAGCGCCCTTTGCCGGTTTTCGCCTTGGCCTCTCCTTTTTTCTTTTTCTTTTCCTTTTCCGTGTTTTTTTATTTTTTGTATTTTTTTGTTTTTTGTTTTTTTTTGTTTTTGTTTTTTTTTTTTGGAAAACTTTTTTATCGAATCTGAACTCACCGGATTGGGCAGATCCTTGCCATTCATCTTGGTTAACACCCATTTTTCCTAGAATAGTGCCTTCTTCTCGATAAGGCATTTACTTTTCTTTGGAGTTCTTTTGGATAAGAAGAATCTTTCTTAATGCTAGGTCTTCTTCCTGAAATTCTCTTGAGCGAACCTTTTTGTCATAAGCCCGTGTCCGTTTTTGGTACATTTGACCATGCTGAGTACTTTCAATCAAGCTTACTGGAGGCATTCTGCTTCATCTAATTCGATCCAAGCTTGGGAAAAAAGAATCTTATCTTCCAACAATTATTTCCCTTTCATAAACCAATGGGAAAGATGCCCCGGCAAAAGTCCTGGCCAACGTTCAAGAAATCTAAAGGGTAAATGGTAACTTCTCTATGCCAACCTTTACAAGTCTCAGTCATTTTTTCAAAAAAAATCTTGAATGTTTTTTTTTTGTATAACTGCCGACTTTGTAATTTTGGTATATGAAGCGACCTTCACCCTTTCAGTGAGGTAACCAACGACCATGAACATGAATCGATGTTGGCCAAAAGCTTTTGAGGAGACTAGCTTGTTAACATCTATGCTTCATATAGGGAAAATGGAGAAGGCACAATCTTCCTCGACTTGGCATTTTATGGCATAACAGATACAATTTTCCTTTCTTGGTGAACTAATAGCCCGAGCCTCTTAATTAGCTAGGCTATTGGAAAACATGGGTTCTTTAAACCCCAACCTTAACAGCATACCCATGTTTTAGTAGTTTGGCATGCCTTGATATGATCGTGTGAAAACATCTTGAATTCCTGAAGATAGCTCAATGATGCATTGCCTTATTCCTACGAGAAGCTACGCTTCCATCTTCATCTCCTTCGTTAGTTCATAGCGTCTGCTGACACTTCATAAGGTAGGATCTACCATTGGGGAAGTAAGTTGCAATCTTTGTCATCTTCAAAGCCCTTAGATCCCTCTAGATACATATCTCATTAAAAAGGGAGTCAGTAACAGCGTCGCTCATGTCATTGATATATGGGGGCCCATTGTGGGCAGAAAATCCAAAGAATAAATGATCCTAAGGATGATTATTCGTATGATAGGGTCATAGTGAAAAATATTCAATATGAAATGTAAAGAATGAAAATATTTACTTAGAAAGATGCATTTTATTGAAATAAAAATTCTGGACACAAGCCTACTTCTCAAAAGAAATCTTATTGCTTCTAGGCTTGAAGCAACAAGTGTGTTTGCACATTACTCTAGATTAGCTTTTAAAAATACAATGTTTCTTCCACAGTCTCATTGTTCAAAACACTCCCAAGTACATAAAGGCGGATGCTCGAAAACTTTTATTCCTCGGTTCTCTTGGGTATACCATTGCTCGTCATCGAACTTCACAATACCCATGTTGATGAGATTTTCCACCAATTTCTTGAAAGTAAGGCGCTTTTCATCGAATGGCACGTGATCCTGCGTGGTACTCACACCGAGTGTTTGGGTCATACCATTTTGGGTATGGAGGTTGCATCGATTTTGGATATTGGGGGGACATAACGTGTGCATCAAATAAACTTTGATACAACTCCTTATACGTCATAGGGATTGACGTAAATTGGAGTTTTTCAATGTTTTTCCTTGTGTGAGATTCTTTCCTTGATAAACATTGATACTCAGTAGTCACCATTTTTGGCTGATTAATGGTAATTAACTTTGGGTCCCCCATGTTTGTATTATTCACTTCATCATCCTTTTTTCTAGGAGCAGACCTTCTAGTGGTTTCCCTTGCTTCAATCTTGCCACATCTGATCGCATGTTCGATCATTTCCCTTGCCATCACCATGTCGGCAAAGCTCTTAGTGGTACTCCCTATCATATGGGTTATGAAAGGAGCCTTCAGGGTGTTGATAAAGAGCATGGTAGTTTCTTTTTCTAAGAGGGGTGGTTGGACCTGCATGGCGACCTCCCTCCACCTTTGCGCGTATCGTCTGAAACTCTTATTTTGTCTTTTTTCCATGCTTTACAAAGTAATTCTATCCGGTGCCATGTCCGTAACGTTGCCGTAATGCTTTAGAAATGCTTGAGCCAGACTTCTCCAGGAACTAATATCGGCCCGACTAAGCTGGTTATACCATCTAGCAACTGTGACCACTAAACTTTCTTGGAAACAGTGGATTAAGAGTTGATCATTGTTCACGTAACTAGCCATTCGTCTACAGAACATAGTGATGTGGGCTTCAGGACAGCTGGTCCCATTGTACTTCTCAAATTCTAGCATCTTAAACTTATGAGGAAGCACCAAATCTGGAACCAGACTCAAGTCTTTTGCGTCAATACCATGGTGGTGATCAATATTTTCTAAAGCCTTGAACTTTTCCTCCAACCATCTACAACGATCCTCCAACTGCCTTGAAGATTCTTCCCTCGACCCTATTTTCTCTGCCATATCTAAATCAGGTACAACAGGATTGGCCGGGTTATCTCCTGGTTGGTATCCGGAACCTGCGTGGGAGTTCGTGGGTGGTCTAATATCATTTTGCCCTTGTTGAGGCCTAATCGTGACAGATGCCTTTGGGGATACTCTTTATGCTGTGCTGGCGCATGTGGTGGGGTAAAACCCAGAGGAATGCCTTCACTCTCTTCTCCTGTAATTTTTATGGGACCTTTTCCTTTGTCCATTGCCCCACTCAAAGATTTGGGCCATTTGAGCCATCGTGCTCTTTTGAGCCTCAACATCCGATCCTCATTTCTTGTTGGAGTTTTGCCATTTGCTCTTGCATCCGGTCTTGCGTGTCTTTCTCGAATTGTTCAAATCTTTGATCCATTTTCTTTGTCTTGGCACATGTACTGTAATGGTTCTCAGTTTCTAGATTTTTTTTCTCTCTCTCTGTATTAATTTTAACTAATTAGGCTCTCTCTATGGACTTAAATGCATATGATGTGATGCAATGCAAATGCATGAATGCAGGAAGAAGACATCGATTCTGATCAACTTCATTTTAGAAAACTTTATTAGAAGGAAAAACCCTTTACATAAAGCATATTACAAATATGCTTTCACCCTAAAGCCTAAGGTTTTGATTTTCCAAGCAAAGAGATTAGCTCTTGATTATGACCCGGTGGTAGCTCATATCTCACGCTTAATATGTCAGCTTTCGTAACCAAAGTCTGTAGGTGATCAGCTACCTCTCGAATCTGGATTATCGCTTCACCCATGAGGTAGTTTTGACTTTTAACTTGCTCGCAAGAATGGCGAAGCTCCTCCTCCCAACACCTTTCTCTCATTTCCAGAAGCTCAATCCGGAGCTCATTATTGTGTGATACCAATTCTAGCTCTTCAACCTTACCCTTCATTTCCTCGATTTTGTTCAGGCTTGACTTCAGTTGGCTTTCTGAGTCTTGACTTCGATAGTGGTGTAGAGACCGCCTCAGCTCAGTTATTCTAGCTTTTAGTCCCTTTTTTCTAATTGGCTTGGCTCTGACCATGTGCGAGTGACCGCATTGTCTTCTACTTTATCAAGGAATTCACTTTCCATAACCAGCTTTCTAACTCAGAAAATGACCGTGAATCGATGCCTCTTAAAATATGAAATGATATGCACAAAAAGAATGAAACACAACAAGTTAGTACCATGGAATATAAAGCAAGTAAGATAAACAAACACCTATCTGGGTGACCACTAAGGTTTGACATAGCTCTACCTAAGGTGGGCTCCTAGGGTTTACTATATGTGGTTTAGTTCTAAAGTTCGAGGTACCCGAACCAGCATATTCCTCGATCCTCACCCATTATAAGCTCATACGGATCGAGTTCGATTCAGGGGAATACATTTTTCTATGGTCATGCGAAAGTGAAAACTTCACGAAGACATAGGTACATGTATCCCGAAAGCAGTCCACTAGCCCATGCGGAGGTGAAAACCTCACGAAGGCATAGCTTCTCGCTCCCACTTAAAGGTGAAACCACAACGGTCATGCAATGCAATGCCAAAATATTCAAGAGATCAAATATAACATTGAAAGTGCATTTAAAGAAACACAAATTTCGAAACCATTTTCCAATTTTAATTAAAAGGACAAAAATCAATCAATCTATGGCCTGACCCTCGTCCCCAGTGGAGTCGCCAAGCTGTCGTAACCATTTTTTTGATGAAACAGTAAACAACGCGGTCGACTCAATTTTTGAAAAAAAAAAGGAAAAGAGTCACCACCGATCTTTATTTGGTTTTAATTTACTAAAACAGTGCTTTTTGGTCCACGAACTTTGAGAAAACGGGTTCGAAATTCGATTACGCGAGGAAGGATTAGCACCCTCGACGCCCAAATCGGTACCAAACTGATTGATTGATGTCCTATTTGTTGAAAACTTTGAAAGGGTTCGAAAATACAATGCTTTTTATTTTCAAAATTTGAAGGAATTAGAAGGGATGTTAAGGTTATCTTATTTTCGAAGAGATAAAGCATCATGTCCAGTAAGTTAGGGCACAATACTTTAAACTCCCGAAACTAAGCTCGCCTTTTGAAACTTGATTTTTTATTTGAAGAGGATCTCCCATCATTTGTCAAACGAGAAATCAGAACCCAGTAAGTTAGGGCTCATTTTCTCGAAGGTCCAAATTAGGAATATTGCCTCTATTTTGGAAAAAAAGGAGCTTATCTCGAAGTATCTAGGTGTCGAGTCTAGTAAGTTAGGGCGCGACATTTCGAATATCCGAGATCAAGTGTTTTGTTTAAAACTTAAATCGCAATTTCAAAAGGGATATCCCGTTGTTTAGTTTAAACGAGGAAAATCGGAACCCAGTGAGTTAGGGCTCGATCTTCCCGAATCTTTAATGCGAAATATCGATTATTTTTTAAAGACCTGATGTGTCGAGAAAGATTAATGCGACAAATGATAATATGAAAACACGATGTTATAGGTGAAAAGAATAATAATAATAAAATAACGATGTAAAATAATACACTAGTACAAGTGATACTAAGATATTAATAATAATGATAAAGTAAAAGTAATAACATAGGTAGTGATAAAATAAAAGTATTACGATAATAATCGCATATTAATGTAGTAGAAAATAATGATAAAATAATAATGATGATAAAAATAATGGGAGTAAAAATATATAAAATAATAATACTAGTGAAAATAGAAGTATATACATAAAATAATATAAGTATAAAGAGATAAATAAAATTAAATAGATAATAATAGTATCAAACTAAGGAAATAAATATAGATAGGAATATAAAATGATAAAATAAGAAATAGTAGTAATAATAATAATAATAATAATAATAATAATAATAATAATAATAATAATAATAATAACAAACAAAAAGTGAAAATAGTAATAAATATAAATGAAATAATGAAATAATAATGAAATGATAATAATAGTAATAAATGTAAAAGAAATAAAAATAAAAGAATAAAATAGTAATAGAATAAAGTAATAGTAAAAATGAGGTAATGATAATAAATAATATTACAATAATAAATGAATAATACTAATAAATAAATAAATAAATAAATAAGGATAATAATGATAATGGCATTAGTAAATAAAAAAAAAAAAAGGATACTAATAATAACAAGATAGTAAAGTAGTAATAACAATGATAATATTAATTGCAAAATAACTAAAAGGAGTAAATTGAACTTAAAACGAAAGTTTGGGGTCAATTCAAATAAAAATAAAAGAAAAGACCTATTTGTATGTGTGGAGGAAGCGGAGGGACCAAATATGGAATAAATCCCTTCGGCCAAAACGCGCTACAGCGAGGGAGACCAAATTGAAGACCAAAATAAAAGATTGGGCGAGATTTTGAAATAATAAAAATCTAATTATAAAACAATAAAAAGGCGGAAGGGCTAAAAGTGCAATTAGCCATTCCTTTAAAAAACACGCGGATCCTAAGCTCTGGGTCGAGTCAAAATCGGGTTGGCTCAAAACGACATCGTTTTGAGCGTTAAAGGCCAGTCCCAAAACGACGTCGTTTAGGGGGGCCTATAGAAGTAAAAAAAATCCCAAAGACCTCATTTTTTCAGATGCTTAAAAAAACCCTAATCCCTTTTTTTTGTTTTTCTCGGGCCTAAGGAGCTTGGCCGGAATTCGTGGCCCGGACCACCGCGCCTCCATCGTCGGAGAATCGCAAGCCACCATACAGTGGCGGAACTTCAAAAAAGGGTAAAATATGTAGTTTTTATTTTTATTTTTATATGTATGTATATGTCAAGGAAAGAAAAAGAATATTTGAAAATGATAAAAGGAAAAACAAAAAGAATCACCTCTTTTCCTCTGTTTTTGATTCTAGTTTTAGGGTTTAATCGATGTTTGCTATTTCGATTTGTTTTTTTGTTTGAATATGTTGAATCTGCTTCTCCATTAAAAAAAAGATCCTTTACATGGTTCTTTGTTCTACTTATATAGCCATTGAAAATTACAAAATATTACTTATTGTCATTATTCTTTGTCTATTTCTTGTCTTGTTTGTAGGTTTGGGCGGTCTTGGCTGAAGTGGCAATGCATGATGTGAGCAAGTGGCGTGGCAAATGTAGCAGAGGCAAGTGGCTACAGAGGCTAGGGTTTCAGCTTTTTGAAACCCTAGTTTGAGTATTGGGTTGGTGTTGTAGTGGGCTTTGGAATTGGGTTTGGGTTTAGAGTTAATTGGGTTTATTTGGGTTAGGGACTTAATGGGCCCCGGGTTTAGATAATTTGGGTTGTAAAATGGGCCGGGCAAATGAGCTCGTACAATAGGGATTTCATTTAATTTATTGTACATGTGGTATCATTGTTATTTTATTAGTATTAATATTATATTTTAGTTTAAATAAGAATGTGTTATATTTTAATTGTAAATAATAATATTTAAAATTTAATGAACAATCTCTTTATTCAGTAGTCCCAAAATATTATCTTATAAGCATAAGAATTTGGGTTTAATCCCAAATAATCTTATTCTCTTCCTTCAATATATTTTAATCAACAATAAATTATGCCATAAAATAATTATTTCATAAATTATGGGTGAGGATTTCAAGCTTTACATTTAGAATTGAAAGAGCAAGATATAAAAATGGAGAGGAAAAGGTTATGTATAAATAGTACTATCAAGGGAAGAAGTAGAATTAATTAATTAATTAATTATTAAATTTGAGAGAGTGTGCATTGGAGGGAATGTGTGAGCGATTAATTTAAAAGTCTTTTCAATTACGGGTAGCTTAGCGGAGAAGAGTGCGCAGGTTAAGCGAATATGCTTTTAAACTAGTGAGCGTAGGTTAAGTCTGCAGATGGAATAACAGAATAAGAAAATTTAAAAAAAAAAAAAAACAATAACAAATTTTCAAAATAGGAAAAAGAAAAAGAAATTTATAAAAGAAACGGAGAACGGGAAAAAAGTCGCCGTTGATGATCGATGCCGAAAATGAAGCATTTATTAAGGAAACTCCATATCGGCGGCGGTTTAAATGAGCACCAACGGTTGACGGAGACGCAGCCCGTGATCAGCTCAAGTCCGGGTCCGAACTCCACGGGACAAGAAACGGCGTCTTCCTTTTCTTCTTCTTCGGCGTCTTCTGTTGGTTCAGGTACATTGGGGAGAATTGGGGCCGTTGAATCGGCCGGGGGAGATCGGACGGCTGGTGATGAGGTGGATTTTAATTTATTGGAAGAAGAGTTTCAGATGCAGTTGGCTTTGGCGATCAGTGCCTCGGATCCCGAGACGGCTCAGATCGACTCTGCTAAAAGATTTAGCCTCGCCGGCTCCGACGCCGGCGCTTTCGTGGAGTTACTCTCGCTTCGTTATTGGGTAATATATTCTTTCTTACTTTATCTATTTAAAAATTTTGTTATATCTTTCAGTTTTAGGTTATCGAAATTGCATTTCTTGTTTGAATTGGTTATGATATTTAAACGTTTTATATAATTTATGATTTTTTTTTTCTTATGACATTTGTTTTCTTTTATTCATAAATTCTGATTGCATTTCATGTTTCCTTCTTATACAAATTGCTACTATGTTTATTTATTTATTTGATTTCATTTTCATTTTCATTTGCATTTTAGTCTTCAACTGCGGATCACTTTTCCAGACTTCCTCTTTCCGGTAGTAATTTTGGATATCCTTAGCTTTCCACGTCATTTTCATTAGTCATGGATTGATTCTGATAAATAAATAAAAAAACTTGTTAAAGCTTTCTTTTTTATTGTTTCTTTTGACAGATGCTTTTGATTTGCATGTCGAAGCTCAATTAATCTTTCTACTTCTATTAATTGAAGTTTTACTAAATGTAGCATGGTACATCCTTTCTGGTTTTTTATTGATTTTTCTCTGATAATTTCTCATCGTTCTACTACTTGAAGTTTTGCCGCTCGCTAGCCTGCTACGGGTTGTGTTTCTATTATATGAAAATTTCCTTTATCTTATAGGCATGGCGGTTTGGGTTTTTTAATCTCTGCTATATAATGCCAGAGTCCTTTTTAAATATAGCTAATAGGTAAGCCTTTTTCCTTATGGTTTATTGCTATAAAATAACTTTACATGTATGTTTCTTGTTTTATTAGCAGGGAGCATTAATTTTACCTTTCCTGTTCATACAATTATTTTTTTTTTTTTCGTTCAATTATTAAGGTAGAATATTTTTTAGTAAATGCGGATATGGATATGAATACTCGTATGAATACTACTTGACGTTAGCTTTTATCATTGATTTTTTTTACTGAATTAATTAATTTTCCTCCGTTTGGTCAGCTGTACAGGATGAAAGGATCCTGTTCATGTCTTTGTGAGACAAGTGCCAGGACCCATTAGTTGATTTCTTTTTTTTTTTTTTTAAATGGAAAACTAATTCATATGTTATGTGTTATTCACAGAACTATAATGTTGTAAACCATGATGAAAAACTTGTGGATGGATTTTATGACGTGTATGGCATTGCCTCAACGCTTGGTCTGGAAGGGAAGATGCCATCTTTGGTTGATCTTCAAGCAGTATCAGTGTTAGAAAATGTTGATTATGAAGTAATTTTGGTTAACCGGTTGCTTGATCCTGAATTGCAAGAGCTTGAGAAAAGAGTGTACAACATACATGTGCAGTCCCAAGCTTTAGGCCATGGCCTGGTTTTGAGTGATTTAATTCAGAAAATCGCAGAAATAGTTGTTAACAGAATGGGTGGTCTGGTAGCTGATGCTGATGAAATGTTGAGAATGTGGACCTTGAGAAGTTATGAGTTACGGAGTTCTCTTAACACTATCATTCTTCCATTAGGAAGACTTGATGTTGGACTTTCGCGCACAGAGCACTGCTGTTTAAGGTTTTAAATCATCTTATTTCCATAAAGTTAGAACTAGCTTATGACAGAAGTGTGTTTTCCTTTTAGCTAGTAAGAATATCCAGCCACTTTTTACCTTACATTATATTAAGGATAAATATGTCAGGACCTTTCTTTAAGGAAAAATGTTTCATTCTTCTCCTTCTAGTTTCTAGCTGATAGAATTAATCTCCCATGCATGCTGGTCAAGGGGAGCTATTACACTGGTACAGATGATGGAGCTGTGAACTTGGTTAGAATCAACAATGGAAGGTAGATGTCAAGAACTTCTTTGATTTTGCTATCCATTGCATTTCTAGTATTTTGCACATTGGGGTTCTTTTTCTTGAACCATTTCCTCAACATGGTGTCATACATTTCCTCAACATGGTGTCATACTAGTTAAAATATTTTGTTTGCCCCTGTTCTTTAGTTGATATTTTCCCTTTGTGCTAAATGCACTTAAGGTTTGATTTTATTTTCCTTTTCCAGTTTCATATTGTCTTCTTCTTTATGCTGTTTTTCCATCTAGTCAATGTGAAAACTTCAATTTTGTATTGGTACAAGTTTTGATGAGTTTAATTATCTGAAAAATGCAGTGAATATTTCATAGATCTGATGGGTGCTCCTGGCACATTAATTCCTGCTGAAGTACCAAGCTGTCAGCTCTTAAAGTCTGCACTGGATGTAAGGGGCTTTGCTGGTCTTACTGATGCCTCTCAAGGTTCATGTTTGGTACTTGACAAAGAAATTGGAAATTTGGCAGTTTCAGCTGCTCTAGAAATGGGCATTAAAATTGGTGCCAAGAGGGCAGCAGAATTTGCCAGCAGTCAGACAAACGAAGATGAGAAGAACCTTGCCAGAAGAGCTGTTCCTGAGAGATCTGAACAGGAGTTTGGAAAGCTTCTTCCCTCAGCACCTAACTCTAGTGATAGCTTTTGTGACATTTATGAAAAACCACCTTCAGTGCAAAAAAGAAAGGTTAAAAATGTTTCGAAGTATGTTATTAGTGCAGCAAAGGACCCAGAGTTTGCTCAGAAATTACATGCCGTTTTATTGGAGAGTGGTGCATCACCTCCTCCAGATTTGTTCATGGATATTAATTCACAGGATCCTGGTGAACAAAGTATACCTGAACAAGTAGTGAAAGGGACAATTGTAAATGCTGCTGCTAGCTGCAATTTAAATTTGTTGTCAAGCAATGAGCACTATCTTGTATCCAATGGAATGGAGGCTTTGGAAAATACTAATTCCAATACGAGACAAAAGCAAATGGCTAAGCACCAAAGGGAGTTAGAAACTAATGTCATAAAAACTAATGTTGCATCTGCTGCTTCAGTTGAGGGATTTCTTCTTGGTAATTCAGCTAATGATTGGGTACAAGTTCGTGATTCTTCCTTCTCTGCTAATGAGTTTTGCCAAAGACAGCCAGAAAATGTCTTGGCCATGGATGAGAAATTAGTTAATTGGACTTCTGGGGCTGGTTTAAATAAAGAATCTGCATTGGAATTGATCAAAACCACAGATAATGACTTGCATCTGGCTAGCAGTGGTCGAAGTGAGAAGATCTATCCTATGCTAAAAGAGGTTTCAGAATGGGAAATTCCATGGGAGAATCTTCAAATTGGTGAACGCATTGGCATTGGTAAGGTTTCACAACAGCCCAATTAAGTCTTTCATTTTTGCCTAAAAAAAAAGTCTTGTTCATTTTTATACTTCTGTGGTTCTGCTTTCCATTATTCTTCAGTCATGGGTAGCTTATTTCAACTGTTAATGTGATACAGCTAGTAACCCAATTAAACGAATTCTGGCTAGGATGTCCTGGTGTTATCGTTTTTATTGGCCGGACATGTAGTATGAAAAGCTGAATCTAACCTGCAAAAGATCAATGAATCATTTGACAGTTCATCCTTTTCTATTGTCTCCACTTAATCCATCATTTTATTGTATCTCTGCCTAGAATGGCATTCAGTTCAGCACACTTTTAGAAGTCAATCCAGTCTCGAAGACTGGCACAATCCTCTTTAGATAGCTTACTTGGTTGAATTCTTTTTGATATTCGTGTTTAATTGGATCTACAGTCTTAGAATGTGGTACTGGCTTGATTATGAGTTGATTGTTCTCTACCAGTGCAAACTTTCTTAATAAGTGAACTCTCATCTTGCAGGATCATACGGTGAGGTCTACCGGGCAGATTGGAATGGCACTGTGAGTTACATTACTAAATTTCATTTCATGTAACTTTTAGGAGTAGCATACTACTAGATGATATGGTTACCACAGTAATAGTGCTATTGCTACATGCCAAAGTTTCCCTAGGTTATTGATCTTTCACTGAGCAATGACATTGACATTGCTTATGCCAAATTTCATAGTAGGAAAAAAGATTAGGTCACTGTGATTGAGTAGTTGTGGTAATTTATGGTGCTAACTTTTTAAAATCTCAAACATCTGCTGTAGCATGTCTACGAAGAGATCAGCATTAGTTTCTATTAAATAGTTCTTCTATTGATTGATAACAGTACATGGTTTGTTCCAACCCTCTCTTTAATGTCTTCTAATGGTAATTATGTCATTAAGTGTTTGTCTAATTATATTTTACTCTTCAGGAGGTTGCTGTGAAGAAATTTTTAGATCAAGACTTCTCTGGCGATGCATTGGTTCAATTTAAATGTGAAGTGAGCCCCCGGAAACTACCCATATATGTTTATTTCTTCTCATGTTTTTGAGCTCAACCTTCCTGTATATATAGATCATTTGTGTTTGATTACCCTGTGCAGGTTGAAATCATGTTAAGGCTGAGACATCCAAATGTTGTTCTTTTCATGGGAGCTGTTACTCGCTCTCCTCATTTCTCTATACTAACAGAGTTTCTTCCCAGGTTAATTCAATCCATATAGTACTCTCTTTAGTCTTCAGCTTTCGATAATTTATTAAATGAACCTTGCTTGCATGTTCTCTTTTATTTGTTATGGGGTATTTAGTGGGCATTTTAAACTTCATTTTGGTTTCCCTCTGGTTTTAAAGGATGAATCCTGAAAATAAACTTTAATTCTTGAACTCTGTTCTGATCTGCATGTTGTGTATGTTTTGTCCTTTTTGAAAACTATTGTTGGTCTGGTTTCTGTCAAGAAATTGATTAATTTTAAACGACAAGGTTGGCCATCTTGTCTTACTTTCTTCCTGCTCCACCATCATTGTTACGCAGAGGAAGTTTGTATAAGCTACTGCATCGATCCAATCCTCAACTTGATGAGAGAAGAAGAATGCGAATGGCTCTTGATGTGGTAGGAACCACAAGTGAATAAATTGTTATTTTTGATTTGCTTAAGATCTTGCACTAACCTTTCTCCACTCTCCCTTTCCTCTCTATCTTCTCCCAGCCCGATTAATTGTTTTTAATATAGTTAAGCTTTCTTATTGTTTGCAGGCAAAAGAATGAATTATTTGCACACAAGCAATCCTACTATAGTGCATCGAGATTTGAAAACACCAAACCTCCTTGTTGACAAGAACTGGGTCGTAAAGGTGTTTATTGTAAAACAAGTTTCTGTCCGAACATCTTGTTTTTGCTCGTATTTGTTTTAAGCATCTATACAGATTGCTTTAGTTTTTGCTCAAAGATGCCTTTCTGATTCTCTTTTTCCAAATTTGCTTCTCTATTCAGGTTTGTGATTTTGGGTTGTCACGCATGAAGCATCATACTTTCCTATCCTCAAAGTCCACTGCTGGAACGGTACTTTACTAAAAGATTACCCTCGAAGTTGACTTTGTTTTTTGTCCTACTTTCATGAAGTAAAAGTTTTCTGTTGAACTGCAGCCTGAATGGATGGCACCGGAAATTTTAAGGAATGAGGCGGCCAATGAGAAGTAAGTCGCTTTTACATTGAAATAGCATGTTTTACTACATTTCTATTCTGTTTCTCATACAAATAGACTGGCTTGGTTGCAGATGTGATGTGTACAGTTTTGGTGTGGTATTATGGGAATTGGTTACTTTACGCATTCCCTGGAAAGGTTTGAATCCAATGCAAGTTGTTGGAGCTGTTGGATTCCAAAATCGACGCTTAGAAATTCCTGAAGACATTGATCCGATGGTTGCACAGATTATTCGAGAATGTTGGCAAACGTGAGTTCTAGATGCTTATTTATGTTGCATTTTTCTATATGACGAGAATAATAATAAAATTATTTCTTGGGCAATCATACAAGCATCTGAAAAAGTTGTCTTTTGCATAAGTTTAGTAATAGTTGCCAACAATGGCAATTCTGATGAGCTTGAATAACGGTCTTGTACATTGAAAAAATTGCTTTATTCCTTTTCATTTCTGTTTGCAGGGAGCCACATCTACGACCATCATTTGCACAGCTCATGTCCCATCTGCGACGACTTCAGTGTCTGTATGTTGAAAGACTAAACTCGACGAATCAAATTATAGGATGATAAGGTACAGTAATTGATGTAATAAATACTTGGTTAGCTGTTTCCCGGGTCAAAGACCCTGACAGCCCAGAAAGGTTTGTTTGAAATGTGCAAAAGACATTAGAGATAGGAGGGGGGAGTAGTGTTGGCTCATTCGAAGTGGGAGATCAGCAGTTTCCCCAATCCTGAAATAGAGTGGAATCCTATTTCAAGTAAAAGCAGTTGAGGATATACCACTTGAAATTTGTGTTTAGTATAATGCAATAGATGTCATTTATCAAAGTGTAAGAAAGTTCCCAAAAAGAATAGAAAAAACAAAGAAAGAGCAAGCAAAAAAGAGGAGAAAGTCTTTTATTGTTTGACCTTTTGAGGTCTTTGTTTTGGGTGAAGAAAATTCCAATCCATGGAATTGTTGTAAACATTGTGATCTCTATAGCTCATTGTGAAAAATAAAAAGAAAAAAGGAAAAGAAAAAAAAAGGAATTATATAAGGAATCTATAGGTGGGTAATGTTTGCAAATTTTCCATTCTATATTAACCCTCATTTGCTTCAAATATAATAAATGGTATTTATTTATTTTTCTTCAATTGGGACATGACAATTTGTTGAGTCTGGAAATTACATAAGAAAACTATTTTTTGTTCACCCCTGAAAAAATTACCCTCCACATGAAATTTCATTTTATAGGGTATGTTTGGATATCACATGATAATTGAATTATATTTCTGGTTAGCAAAATGTAATTATATTGTAATCTTTTATGTTATGTTTGATAGTACAAATAATAATTATACAATTATATAATTTATAATTTTTTAAAATATTAATTACTATAAAAATAATAACTAGTATGATAGAAATAATTTTAACTAACAAAATTAAACTCAAATCAAATGTATTTATGTTGGTCCTTAAAAGTTATTGATAATACGATTCTTAATAAAAGTAATAAGAAAAATAAACGTCATATGAAATTTTGTCTGAGTGTTTAGTGTATATTTAGTGGTTTTTTTTTCTTTAATATTTAACATGGGTTCTTTATCATCATTTGTCGGTCCTTAATAGGGCTCATTATCAATATCCCCTTTTTTCATATATTATTCTAAGTATGGATCATTCTAATTTTAACTATGATTCAAGTTATGAAATATGTAATATGCTGGTACGATTTAACCTTTTTTATGTTATACTAAGGTGGTGTTAATATGGAAAAAAAAATAGAATAGAAAATGTTTTCAATCAAATTTCAAAATCTTGAATGTTCCAAATTAAAGAATTCATGAGCTATCTATGGTACTTGTGTTTGGTACCATTCTATTAAATGGTATCATACCTCACGATATAAAGTAAGAAAATATTTTGTACTTGCATAATTAGCATCGACTTTATAATATTTGACCTTACAATTCAATTTGCATGTAGCTTTAATTATAAAACTTATATAAATTTAGTTTAGAGAAAACTTAGGTTATATCCTTTTTATAATATGTAAACTAAATAAAAGGAATATAAATTTTATAATATACAAAGTTTTATAAATTATCTAATAGCATTCATAACACTTTTAATAAATAATATATTGTTTTGTCATAATTTTAAAAATTATCTTTTATAAATAAGTTATGATTAAAAAAACTATAATATTTTCTTATAAATAATTATATTATTTTTATATTGTATAGTATGGACACATAACTAAGTTATGTTCATACTTTTTGACCATAATTTTTATAAATAAATATATTATAATATTTTTATAATATGTAAATTAATTTTTATAATAAATTTTTAGCTATAACTTTAGAAATTTTTAAGATTTAAATAATATAATTTTTAAAATTAACTTTGAGTGTAATTACCTTGTAAGTATTCCAATTCTCACCTAAGAATTGAAAAGTATAATTGAGTGCTTTAATTTTACTTAATTCAGAGGGATCCATCAATTATAATGATTATCCAAACATGTCATTCTTATGTAATTACAAATAATTACACCCAAATCTAATTATTAGGTGACTTTCCAAACACTACATTAATTTTTTGGGTTTTTTTACATTAATAATATAAAATAAATCAATATATACGAAAATAGGATAACATGAATAATATTTAGGAGAATAGTCAAAATACACAGTAAAATACAGATGCCGCCTAACCAATTGGTGGCACCACTTTATTTCTAATAAAAAATTCATTTTTTTGGGTGTAATCTGATCAATCGATGGTAGCCGTATTTTGTATGGTAAATACGAGTTTTTTTTACTATACGAGAAAAAATAAAATATATATTTTTTATTTGGTGCTGTCGATGTGTTAAACGGCACTCAAAAACTTAAATAAAAATTCTTTTTTAATTGAAAAAAAACTCTTATTTTAATTTTTTTCTATATTAAAAACACGAACTCGTGACCAAATGGTCACTTCCGTCAAGCTGGTGTAGCCTGACAATTTGGTTACACCAGTTTTTTTCTTTTAAATTAGCTGAAAAAAAACTCATATTTTTATTTTTTTTGTCACAAGTTAGTGTTTTTAATACCAAAAAAAAAAAAAAAAAACGCTGAGTTCTTTTTTCAACTCCAGCTAAAACAGCTTAAAATAATATATATTTTTTATTATAAAAGGGGTTGGTTTGGTCCCCCAACCCCTACACATCAGTTTCAAAATATTCAACCGCTCCTCCTCCCTAAACACAGGTAAGTTTTCTTTCTTTCCTTCACCTTTGTTTTTTTTTTTAATTATTATTTGTTAATAGTAATATAATATTATTAAAGTATGTTATATTTTCTATTAAGAAGTTATTATTTAATTTATTATCCCTGAAAATTAAATAAAAAAAGGTTAATTTTTTAGTATAATTAATTATATTAATAGGTTTTTGTACAAATTAATTTGTATATTTAAATTTTTATATTACAAACATTTAGAATTTTGTTAAAAGTTTAATTTTCACAATTTTGTAGATATCAATATGAGTTCTCTAATTACTACAGAAGATTACACAGTCAGGACGATCCATTTACCTGTAAGAGAATGTTCTAATGTTGTACGTATGTTTTAGCATAGTTGCACATGGTTTTTTTTATTTAATTACACATTTTTAACTAATTTTGTATATGATTAGGGTCTGTACCGCGTGTTGAGGCCGCGTGACAATGGTCCCAACTACTGGCCGGACGTACGGATTATGCCCTACTTAGATGCTACGGGATTTGGATTAGCGGCATTAATCCGTGTGTTTGAGCTGAGGGTCGACTTAATATTAGCATTGGTTGAGCTGTGACTCCCAGAGACGACACCTTTCATTTACCGTGTGGGGAATGTACCATCACATTGGAGGATGTGACAATGCAATTAGGACTTCCCGTGGACGGTGACGCGGTAACCTGTACAAGCGGCATAACAGATCCTGCTGTAACACCCCTCACCCGTATTCAACACCAGAATAGGGTTACGAAGCATTACCGGACTTTTAAAACAATTAAACAATAATTTCACATACATTTTCAAATTCGAAATAATCATCATTCAATAACATGCATATCGTCCCTAGTATAAGCCTACGAGGCCTAAAACATGCATTCGGGGTGATTCGGGACTAAACCGATAACTTAGGAAACTTTTACCAGACTTAGAAAATTTTTCAAATTTCAGGGGACACATGTCTATGTGGCCCGACCGTGTGGACATTCAAAATGGAATCACATGGCTGTAACAACCCGTTTTTGGTCAAATAGAAACAGTGGTTTTGGGACCACAAATTTGAGGTCAAAATATTTATTTTATTAATATTTTAGTGTTTACAGTATGATTGAATGATTGTGTGAAAGTTTCGTTTAGAAATTTTATTGTTTGACTAGTCAATTTGATGAAAAGGACTAAATCGCGTAAAGTGTAAAAGTGAAGTTCTATTAGGTAAAAGTATCCAATAGCTATAGAACCTTAAATTTAAGGTCCTTATGTGGTAATTAGACCATTATTTGTGTGAGTGGACTTTTATGGACATAATATATGATGTTTTAATGGTTTATTAACAAGGTTAAATTAGTAAATTATATAATAACTTAAGTTAAAATAAAACAAAAACAAAATTGGGTTCATTCATCTTCTCCACCATAGAAATTAGAAGAAAGAAATGTTCATGAAGGCTTGCTAGGGTTCGGTCACTTTGATGCTCAATTGTAAGACCGTTTTTGATCCGTTTTTAATGATTTCTATGTTTTTGTGATCGTTGCAACTAGTACTAGCTAGCTCGTATTAATTTGCAAAATTGTCAAAGATTGTGAATGTTTCCATTAATGAATATGCATGATTTTTGATGTTTGATGATAGATTTTGATTAGTTGTTGATAGTGAAACAAGTTTTGTAAAGTAATTTTGAGTGAAAATACAAAATAGGGATTAAATTGAGAAATATGTAAAGTTAGTGGTTTAAATGTCAAATAAATGAAAAATATGGGCTACTAGGGGCATAATAGTAATTCAGCTAGCATGGGTATAATTGGAATTTCACTAATTTGTGATTTTATGCAATAAGGACTAAATTGTGAAAAATTTGAATTATGTGGGGAAAAAGTGTAAATGTGTTTTAAAGTATGTTTTGGACTAAATTGAATGAATAGATGATTGAATAAGTTAATTTTGAATACATTTAGATCAAGAAAAATGGAATTCAGATATAGATCGAGGAAAAATGAAAGTTATCGACTAATCGATTAGATTCGCCGTTTTAATATCCGAGGTAAGTTCGTATGTTATAATTTCATTTCAAATGTATTTTATATACTTTGATATAGCATGAATTGTGATTATGTGATTACGTGATTACGGACGAGTTCAGAAATGATTCGATGAAGATTTGACAGTTGAAATCCCGATGAACCTTAGGAATAGTTTAAGATGCTAGTGACATGTCATTAGGTATGCTTGAGTTGGCTTCGGGCCATGATTTAGCACTATGTGTGCGAGATAAATCGATTTGGCTTCGGGCCATACATATCAGTTGATTTGGCTTCGGGCCATGATACCAGAATTTCGGATAAGTTACCTTAATTTGATTACGGGACATGGTATAGGTACTTATCGAGCGAGACCTTGAGTATCCAACTTCTATTATGAATGGTTCAATAGGTAAATGAAGGATGTGATTGAGTATGAGATTGGTACGAGATGGCACAGGTATGCACTAAAATAAATTGAGTATTGAAAACTAAGAAATTGATGAGTTCCTTGGTAAGTTATATGAATGGTCATATGATGATTTGAGATTTAATAGGTTTGTTGTACATTGTTTTCTATTGAATGATTAATGAATGATGATAGTTGCTTATTGTTAACATATGAGCTTACTAAGCTATATAGCTTACTTTGTTATTTTTCCATGTTTTATAGTGATTTCCAAGCTAGCTCGGATTCGGGGATCGTCGGAGACCTCATCGCACTATCCATGACTCTTTGGTACTTTTGAAACTATGTCTTAAGTATATGGCATGTATAGGTATTTGAGTTATGTTTGTTATGTTTTGGTAATAACTTTGGCCAAATGAATTGGTTTGTAAATGTCTACATTTTGAGTTGTAAATATAGCCATGAAAGTTGGCTTAATTTGGTGAATTTGGTTATGTGTTTATATGTGCATATATATTGATATTTGAGTTCTTGAATGAATATGTGAATGACCATATTATGAAGTTTGTGGAATTGGTATCTTGCTTGTGAATTGGTACAAAAATGGGGTATGTTAGGTAATGGTTAAACTAGTTGATTGGTATATGTATTTAAGTATGTTTTTGGTTGAGTTAAACTTGAGTTATAAGCATGTTTTTGGTTGTATTTAAGTATATGTATTTAAGTATGGATTAATCTTGAATGTGGCTGAAATGAATGCTATTTATGCTATGATTTGGTACTATTTGGGTTAGTTTAGGTATGTACAAAATGGGTGGCAAAATGGCTTGGTAAATAGCTTGTTTTTGTCCGGGCAGAGACACGGGCGTATGTCTCAGCCGTGTGTGACACACGGTCATTATACACGTCGTGCGTCCCCTGGTGTTGAAATTGAAATGAAGTCAATATGCTCCACATGGTCTCACACACGGGCGTGTGATCCGCCATGTCGTACAAGTCAGTATACCCCCTAAATGGCACACGGCCTAGCACACGGGCGTGTGACTTGGCCATGTTGCATAAGTCAGTATACCCTACAGGTTTGGTACGGCCTAACACACGGCCTGGCACACGGGCGTGTGTGGCCACTTCGAAGGGCACATGGGCTAGACATACGGGCGTGTGGTTGGCCGTGTGACCCAAGTCATATGTACCCCCTCTTTTCACACGGCCTATGAAACGAGCGTGTCTGGTGGCCGTGTAAGACACGACTTGGCCACACGAGCGTGTGTCTACTGATTTGAAGAAAAATTTGTTCAGTGTTGAAAATTTCCTGAGTTATCGGTTTAGACCCAAACTACTCCCAAAGCATGTTTAAGGCCTCATAGGCTCTTAATAGGGATAAATTGATTGAGATTGAATGATGAATGATTGAATTGAACAATTGTATGTTAAATAGTTGTTTAATTGTTTCGTAAGTTCGGTAATGCTCTGTACCCTATTCAGGCATTAAATACGGGTGAGGGGTGTTACAATAGTAGTATCCTAGCCCGTGTCTGACCTCGTGTAACTCTATGACTTCGATCACACGGCCAACACACAAGCCCGTGTGTCTAGCCCGTGTGCCTTAAAAATGGCCACACATGTCCGTGTGTCAGGCCATGTGCTAGGCCGTGCCAAACCAGTAGGTATATTGACTTATGCTACAAGGCCGTGTGGAGCATACTAACTTAATTTCTATTTCAACACCAGGGGACACACGGCCGTGCAACTTGACCATGTGTCACACACGGCTGAGACACACCCCCATGTCTTTGCCCATGTGGACAAAAAAAGGCTATTTACCAAGCCATTTTGCCACGCAAATTTGTATACACCTACACCAAATCAAATGGCACCAAAACAAGACATAAATAAGCATTCTATAAACCTCAACCAAGCATCATTTAAACCATTTCAATGCTAACAAATATAAGGCATATAATCTCAAAATGTGCCATTCAATTTCATACCAAAAATCTATTACAACCCGATTTTGGGAGCATAAATCTGACGTATTAAAATTCATTTATATTATATTTTTATGGTCTACAATTTTACAAAATGATTTTGTGAAAATTTTGTTCGAAAATTTTGACGTTTGGGCACTCAATTTAGTTAAAAAGACTAAATTATAAAAAATGCAAAAGTTGAGTTCCACATGTTAGAGGTGTCCAATTTCTATGAAATTTTAAATTAGAGGTCCTTAAATGGTAATTAGGCCATTGGTTAAGTTGGTGGACAAAATGAACATGGTTTGGTATGTTTTCAAAGTTTTTCATTAAGGGCATTTTGGTCATTTAGTAATTAAAATGAATTAAAAAGCCAAAATACAGCCAAAATTTTCCATCTTCTTCTTCCTTGGCTGAAAATCACAAGGGGAATCCATATCTAGGGTTTGGCCACTTCCAAGCTTGATTGTAAGTCCGTTCTAGCCCCGTTTTTAATGCTCTTTACATTTTTGAAGTCATTGTAACTCGATCTTTCTATTTCTACCATCAATTTGAAGAGATATCAAGGTCTAAAATTTTACCCATGTTTAGCATGTATGTATTTTGATGTCTAATGGTAGAAAATGTATGTTTGGTGTATGATAAACAACTTTTGTTAAGTGATTTTCGGTGAAAATGCCTAAAAGGACTTATTTGTAAAAGTTGTAAAATATGTTGTAAAAGTGTGAAAAAATGAAAAATGTGGGCTGTTATGAGCATGTATAAGGTTTGGCTAGGCATGGGTAATGAATAAATTGAATGAAAATCATTTTACGAGTCTAGGGACTAAATTGTAAAAATGTCTAACTTTAGGGGAAAAAATGTAATTTTTGAAATAAAGTGATTTTGGGCTGAAATGAATAATATGTTGATTAAATAAGCTGAATGTGATGTTATAGATCAAGAAAAATAAGACATTTGGACCTAGAACGTGGGGAAATCGAGTATTTAACGATTTAGCCGTTTTCGCCATTTTTATGTCGAGGTAATTTCGTATGTAAATAATGCATTATTTTATTTATGTTTTAAATGCTTTTATATTGTATAAATTATGATTGACTCCTTGAACATAATCGAAAAAGTTCAACAAGCGAGAAAATCCCGGTTGAACTTTAGGAATAGTTAGGATACAAATGTCATGACATTAGGGTTATTGAGATTTTGTGTAAGACCATATCTGGGATATGGCATCTAGATAAGATTTTGTGTAAGATCATAGCTGGGCTATTAGCATCGATATGAGATTACATGTAAGACCATATCTAGGATATGGCATTAGTACGGTACTGTCTGTACGAGATTCCCAAGTATCCTTTAGTATTCCAAATGGTTCAACGGGAAATTCAATGGGTATGTCAAAGAAGAGAAAAAGAATGTGAGTATTACAAATTGGTACAGGTATGTACATAAAGTTTATAAGTATTGACTTCATGAAATTGTGAGTTCATGATTTCCACAAGAATGATTTTATGAAAACCTTGTGATTATGGGTCTATACTTGTGATGTATGAAATACATAATAAATTCGATTAAGGATGTTGTGATTGGCTTTCGGGCTAGATTTAGTTATGACATAGCATGTTGTATTCATGCAAATTGTGATTTATCGGGTATGAGATAAAGGAAAAATTGGTAAAATTACCTATTAAAATGATTATGGAAGCATGGAAAGATAAGAGTTTAGGCAATTGAAAGATGTTAGAGTATATGCTTGAAATGTAAATGCTCATAATTAATATGTATGTTTTATGTGACATTTTGTAATATCTTGATTTTGTGGGTCTGTGCATTTGGTACATTGCATGGGTTTGTGTTTTATGTGGCTCAGGTTTGAGTTTTAAAACCTGGGTTAGGTGGCTGATAAATAGTGTTAGTAGTAATTAAATTAAAATTATTATGTTTAGTGGCCAGTTGGGCTAGTGGCCCAAAAATTGGAGGTGCTTTAAATGGGCATAGGGGTGGTGTCATAAGGGGGAGGAGTTTGGGCCTTGTGTGGCCACTTGGGGCCCAAGTGGATGGGTCAAATTTTGGCACTGAGAAGGGAAGGAGGTGGACGACACATTTGCTTTAATTTAGGAGATTTATTTCTTTTTAATTAAGTGATAAAAGATGATAAAGGAAAGGAGAGAGTTGGTTTGAAGGTGGTCTCTTCTATAGGTGAGTTAAAGATTGGATTATCATGCAGGATAAGGGCTATCAGGAGGTGGAGAGTTGGCCAAAATTCCAACTGTGTGTGGGTGCTTGTGTATTGCCGAATTTAGTAGCTAGTTATGATCTTTTTTGATTTTTATTTTTCTTTCTTTTCTCACCTATACTCTGAGCAAGCCAAAAATTCTCTTCACCTTTGTGCCTCTGCCCTTTTGTTAAAACCGAAACTTCCTAGCATTCTTCTCCTCTTTAATGTATCCCCAAAGGCTGAATCCCCTTTTGCTCATATTCCTTCCTCCATAGCCGAATCATCAAGGTGGTGTCTCTATTTCCCGAAGGTGCATCGTAAGCCGAATACTCCATTGTAATATGGTGAGTTTGGATTTCTTCTCTGCTATTTCTTTATTTCTATCAAGTTCTAATCCAAATCACTTTTTCTAAGGCTTGTCGATTTCCCCTCTCTGTCCATAAAAGCCGAATCCTGCTTGCTATAGTCAGAAATGCCGTTTGTGGAAAGCCGAAGGCAGATGGTTGATGGTTGGTGGTGACGTTTTCATAAAGACTTTCGGGATCTGAAAGCTAGCAGTCAAACAAGAAGGGGTTGGATCTATAAACCCAATGCGAAAATACAAAAAGCGATCTGTGTTAGGAGTGCGCGATTGGCCATCCGGGTGTGGGCCAACATCGGAGTTAGATCGTAGGCCAATCGTGGTGGTCTCGAGTGACAGTAGCGTAGAAGCAGTAAAAGCATTAGTACGAAAACCAGGTGTGTAACACTTACACACTTTCTATGCTAAATATGTTATATGTTGTGTGTTGTTAAAAGCCGGAGTGACGGCAATGGTTACTAAAATACCCCTATGGGTAAAAGCGAGGATGCCGGGTAAGTTGTTATTATTTCATGCGGTATTTGTGATCTATAAGACCATGTTATTTTGTATACGTAATTTTGTATGTTAAGCATGATCATACTGATATTGTTGGCATAGATGTGTGTTATGGGTGATGAGAGGAGGGGGAAGTATGATCTATCAGACTGTCACCAGTGATTTGGTATCACACAGTGGGTTGGCCCCACATATTATAAACAAATTGTGACTAAGTCTCAGTGGTTTGGCACCACCAGTGGATTGGTACCACATATGTTATTTTCATAACTTCGGTTACCAGTGGTTTGGTACCACATATAATATCTTTGTAACTTCGGTTACCAGTGGTTTGGCACCACCAGTGGTTTGGTACCACAAAGGGGTAGATTTGGGAGACATGGATGGATACCTAGGTTGATAGGTTGCATGACATGCATATTTGTATTTGAATCTATGTAAGGGTATATTTTCTTTTGGGAGGGGACTTACACACTGAGTCTAGGCGACTCACCCCTTCCGTTATATTTTGCAGATCAGGCTTAGATCGTGGATATGGAGCCGGAGTGGACTCAAGGTGGCCATGCATAGCATTTGGTTCATTACAAAGTTTTCTATTCGAACTTAGTTATTTCACTTGATTTTGGTTTTCAGTTATGTAATAAGGCCGCTGAAGTTTATTTTTGGGATGGTTTTATTTAATTGGTTCTTTAACTTTTGTTATGCATACTTAAACGTTATGAATTGGCTGTTTTCAAAATCTAACAAAAAAGAAAAACTCATTTTCCAAAGTGGTCACCGACTAAGTTATAAATGCGGAAGAAACAATAAGGCAATCAAGTTTTTCTAAAACCAAGTATCAACGTGTTTTCCCCATTGCAAAATACAATGATGTATCTTCAAAAAAAAATTTACAACAGCTTTCTCTTTAAACAAATCAAATCAGTTTTCAACCGTTTTATTCCCATGGCACGTCAGATCCGATTGTAGCGTTTTGACCGGGTTTGGGGTGTTATACGTTTGAAATGGTTTGTTGATTGTGGCATAAGTTATGTTATTCATATGATTGAGTAAGTTATGCTCATGAAGTTTAATGACATTTATGTTAATATATGTCATGTTATTCATATGACAATGTATAATTAATGTTGTTTATTATTTGCAGATTAACTTACTAAGCTATATAGCTTACCCCCTTCCTTTCCCTTGTCTTATAAGATTATTAAGCTAGCTCAGGTTGGAGATCGCCGGAGGTCCTATCACACTATCAAGCCGTCATTTTGGATATAAATGAATTCAAGTATTTTAAGTCTATGGCATGTATAGGGACTAGGCCAATTTGTTATGTGTTTCATTATTAATTTGGCCATATGTGTTAGTTTGTAATTGTTAATGCTTCATCTTATTTATAGCCATGAATGATGGCTTATGTTGATCATAAGTTTATTCATATGTTAATGCCCTCTTGTGAATGTGAAATTAGTATGTTTTTAAAGGGGCTAAGTATGATGGTTTAAGCATGATAAATGATGGTATAAGAATGACATGTTATTGTCATGTTTGTGCTTGTTTGGTTGCATTAATATGCTTAAATTTATGCCATGTGATATGGTGTAGATGTGTTCAAGTGAGGGTGGCAAAATGGCTTGATAAATAGCCTTATTTTTGTCCACATGGGTAGACACACGGGAGTGTGTCTAGGCCATGTGTGACACATAGTCTACCCCACGAGCATGTGTTCCGGTCGTGTGTTCTCTGCACCTTAACTTTGGGAAAAAAATTCCAAAATTGAGCATATGTGCAAAGACACGGCGCTTGTCTCAGCCATGTGTGCTACATGGCCTAGCACACGAGCGTGTGGCACGGTCGTATGGACCAAGTCAGAGAGCACCCTAATTTGAACCTGGCCTGAAGCACGGGCGTGTCCCAAGGTTACACGGGCATGTCCCTTGGACCACACGGGCGTGTGAGCCCTGCATCTAGCAATAATTTTCTAAATTTTGTAAAAATTTCTAAAGTTTTTGGTTTAGTCCCGAACCGCTTCTAATACATGTTTTGGGCCTAATAAGCTCGTATAAGGGACTTTATGATCGATTATGAATGATTTTATTTAAGACTCGAAATTGTATGAATGCTTGTGTTATAAGCCCGGTAATGCCTCGAGCCCTATTCCAGCGTTGAATACGGGTAAAGAGTGTTACAGTTAGTGGTATCAGAGCTATGGTTTAGTCTATTCTCGAGTAACCTAGCATGTGTGAGAGTCTAGCTATACATGCCATATTACTACCCGTGATAGTGTGATATCTCCCTACTCAGATGAAATTGTTTTGTTGAGGCAGAGATGCTTTCCAACCGAGCTATTTTTGAAAACATTGAAAGTGATACTAAGATATTTGAAAATGTGTTTGTGATGAGTCAAAACTTGGAAAGGTATGAATGAGAGTTCATGATATGTATGTGATGATGTACGAAATGAAATAACCATAAGTTGAGAAATATGGATAAAATGTCATTGTTCCCGTTGAACATTGTATTTCGATGGATTATGGTGATTTTATGTAATGGATAAAATGTTTTAAATGTTACAAAAAGGATTTGGCCCAGAAGGGTAATCCTAAATTAAGCCCTCTCGAGCGTATGTTATGAAATGGATTTAGCGAACGGGTAATCCAGAGTAAGCCATTTAGGGCATACATTACTGAAAGGATTTAGCCTGAACTGGCAATTCTGTTATATCATATGTGACTCGAGAGCGTGCTCTATGAATATGTGCAAAAAGGGAACTTTTGAATATGAATTGACGAATTTTTAACATGCATACCTTGAGTATACTACTTGAGTATCCATCGAAATTACAATAGTTCAATGGGAATTATTCTTGAAATATGGAAATGTGAAGTGAAATGAAAGTTTATATTGTGATAAGCTCATCTATGTTTATTTGGCATTCATATGATGTTATGTGCCTGACTTGTTTGGTTAAGTGAATGTGATAAGTAAACTTACTCAAAACTTATGGAATGTATGTTTAAGTACACTTGTTTGAATAAAGGTAATCGAAAAGTTCGTGTGACATAAATATGTATATTAATTAGCTTGAAGTGAATTATATGATTGTGAAGATATTATGTTGATGATGAATGCTAAGTTATATGTGTGTATTTATGTGAGTCGAGTTAGAGGCTTTAAGACCTCACCCCCTTACCAATGTGGTATTTTGTAATGAAATTTCACGAGATTTATGTTGAATGAGCTCACAAGTAAGAGAATAAAGAGTTCAATAGCGGAATAACTAATAATGTGGTCAGAGTTAAGAATAGTTTGGCAGGTGAATACAGTTCTGGAAAAGATGTCAGGTTATTCTAAAGATCATTCGGATTTCACGATGTCATGGTTAAAGAAAAAGTTAATCCCGACTAATCGATTCATTCAAGTATGATGTCTAAAGTATGTATTTGCTAGAATTTCTTCTGGATTGATTTTCGTTAGTGAATGGAATAATACATGATTAGTGATGACAAAATTAGTCAGAGAAATGATATTTGAATCGTAAAGATACCTGAGTGTAACATTTGTAATTGAATAGATTATGATGATCTCTGCTGGCTATTATATATATATTCATGTATCCTCAGAGATATATGTGATTGTTCATTTTCTGATGGAATTCTTATCGTATGAGAACGCTAGCTGCTTATAATGCTAGATGATAGCACTGTTAGTATGGTTGGTTGATAAGCAGTATTTCTTATCTCCCTCTGTGGGATTCTATTTTATTATGTTTGGAATCAAAGTTGGTGGTGAAAATTTGTGTGAGGCTATTCTTCTGCTTCTACTAGAAGTTGTTTTATTTTATATATATTTGGAATATATATTATCTCTGTTACAATTGATTCTAGAGTGCATAAGTATTGTTTTTCTTCTGGTTTTCTCTGAGGAATCCTCAAGATCTTTATTATTTTCTTATGAGTTATGTTCTAAGACTTCCAGTATAATATCGCATCTTGGATTTCTTTATCTCGGTTTTCTTATCATTTTATTTCATAAATTATCAATCATGGCTCATCTATAAAGTATTGTAACAGCCTGAACTTGGGCCTAGTCGGAATAGTAGTTTGGGATCACACATCCAACGAGGAAAAAATATTTTTATTATATTTTTATGGTCTACAATTTTACAGAATGATTTTGTGAAAATTTCATTCGAAAATTTCAATGTTTGGGCACTGAATTTAGTCAAAAGGACTAAATTATAAAAGTTCAAAAGTTGAGTTCTACATGTTAGAGGTGTCCAATTATTATGAAATTTTAAATTGGATGTCCTTAAATGGTAATTAGACCATTGGTTAATTTTTTGGACAAAAATGGACATGAAATAGGTGAAACAAAATATTTTTAAGTTAGGGACATTTTGGTCATTTAGTGATTAAATGATTAAATAAACAAAATTAAAAGCCAAATTTTTTCCACCTTCAACCCCATGGCTGAATTTCACAAGGGGAAACCATGGCTAGGGTTTTTCAAGCTTCCAAGATCGATTGTAAGTCCGTTCTAGCCCCGTATTTATTGATTTTTACGTTTTTGAAATCCTCGTAACAAGATCAATCTATTTCTACCACTAATTTGAGATATGGTTAAAGTCTAGGGTTTTGACCCATGATGAATATGTGTGTGTTTTTGTGTTTAATGGTAGAAAATTCATGTTTATGGTTAGAGAAATGACTTTTACTAAGTGATTTTCGGTGAAAATGCTTAAAAGGACTAATTTGTAAAAGTTATAAAATGTGTCATAAAAGTGTGTTTTAATGGAAATTGTGGGCTGTTATAGTTATGAAAATGGTCTGGCTAGGCTTAAAGTACAAATAAATTGAATGAAAATCATTTTACGAGCCTAGGGGTAAAATTGTAAATATGTGAAATTTTAAGGGCAAAAATGTAATTTTTCCATAATATGATTTTTGGGTCACATTGAATAATGTGACTAATAAATAAATTAAATGTGATATTATAGATCAAGGAAAACGAGGTTTGGAACTAGAATGAGGGAAAAACGAGAAATTGACGAATAAGTCCTTTTCACCGATTGTGCTATCGAGGTAAGTTTGTATGTAAATAATTTCTCGTTTTTACTTACGTTTTCATATTTTGATAAATGGTATGAATTGTGGCTGAATATTTGATGTAATTGACAAAATATCGACAAGTGAAAAATTTCTCGGTTGAACCTTAGGAATAAAAATGGATACGAGTGACATGTTTACTAGAAACTTATGTGAAATCTAAGTGAAATAAGTGATTTGGGTGCTGGTCCGTACGTTCTACCTGTGGCTGAGTTATCCGGCATGTGTTACGAATACTCGACAGCTTGTATAAGCAACACCGTGTAGTTTCATCATGACCGACAGCTTGTATAAGCAGACCCGAGATTTTGACTATGTGAAACGGGTGTTGGACTTATGAGTTCTACCAGTGGATAGGTAATTCAGCATGTGTTGCGGATACCTGAAAGCTTGTGTGAGCAACATTGAGTAGTTACGTATGACCGACAGCTTGTGTGAGTAGACCCGTGAAAGTGAATAGCTCGAGAACAAGCCTCTATGTGAAAAGTGATGTGAAGTAGCTTTGGCTACAAGTGTGGCACTTATATGCAAACTTCTGATGTATCCAATAATATTTTGATGTGTTCAACGGGAAAATGACTGAGTGTAATTGAATGTGATTAATGGATGAACAAGTGCAGGTACATGTGTATATATATTCATGAGCAATGTGCTCGATATGTGATCGAACTTTGGTAAGGTTGATATGGAGTAAGTGTTGCAATGAATACTTGTAAATATTTGATGATGACTAGCTATTGGCATGGCTAACTATGGATATACGTTAGTGTTATATGTGTGTAAATGAGAATTAATACAAAGAAAACATGATAGAGTAAAATTAGCAATAAAATAGTTTGGATAGCATCAGTTGTATCACTTTGAAAATCACCAAAAATGGTGGAAATCGAATTAGAGGTTGAATAAGATATTAAATTAAATTTTATTGAGTCTATTTTCACATAAAAGAAACGGTGTAAGCAAAAGAATTTCACATTCTGAGATATTTTAATTTTTGTGAGACAGAATTAGAAAGATTTCGGAATCCCCTGTTCTGAATTAGGAAAATAGTTAAAAATAAAAAAAAAATTATAGGCTATAATTTATTAAAATCCTTAATGAGTATATTTTCAAAAGAAAAAAATGGAAACATCATCCAAATCCCATACGAGGAGATAATTAATTTTTAGTGAAGAGGGGCGGAACTGTTAGACAGTGGAACAGGGGTGAATTTAATGAATAAACTATGCTTATTGGCTGAACTAAAAATTCTAAAATTTTTTTAATAATAAGATATGTAAGTCTAGTTTCAGGAAAAATTAACGGATCTTAAATTGGAGTTCCGTAGCTCAAGATATAAATAATTTAGTGACTGTGACTCAAGTAGACAGCTTGAGATGAACATGAGTAAATAGTGGAACTATGTGCAATTATGATTGTATTATCTTGAGAACATATTGTGAAGACTTATAAAAGCATGTTAATAAATTACTTATTAAGCTATAATGCTTACCCCCCTTCCTTTCCTTTTTCCTATAGTGTCACAGTTGCTAGCTTGATTTGGAGGTCGTCAAAGATTCTATCACACTAACAAGTTATTGATTGGTATTATATCAACGATTTTCAAGTATTTTTAAGTCTATGGCATGTATCGGGACTTGATTATGTTTGTATATGTTAATATGAGTTGGCCTAGAATGTTGGCCTATGTTAATAGAAGGTTATTGTTGTATAAGGCCATTTAATGTGGCTAATAATTGTTATGTTATAAGTCTATGATGATGCATTTCAAGAATGTGTATGCTTGCATGTGTTGGATGAGTAAATGTGTGATAATTATCAATTGTAAATGTGATTGGTTGTGTAAGTTGCATAATGTGAATGGTTAAGTGTGTGTGTGTGATTATGCATGATGAATGTGGTTTGTAAATGGTAAGTGGATGTCTTAGTGTGGGTGTTTGAATGCTTAATAATACCATGTTGTGTGATGATAAATTTGTATAAGTGTATAAGTGTTTTGGGGAGGCAAAGGGCTTGGTAAATAATCTTACTTGTGGCCACACGGGCAGCCACACGGCCATGTGCCCAGGGTGTGTGAAGTCTGCACTTGATTTTTGGTAATTCGAAACACCACACGGCCTAACACACGGGTGTGTATCTCGACTGTGTGAAGGACATGGCCTTCGACATGGGTGTGTGCCCCTGTTTTTCGAGAAATTTTTCAGTGCTTTCAAAAGTTCTCAGTTTAGTCTCGAACCACTTCCAAGGTATGTATTGGGCCTCGTAGGACCTATTTAGGGACTTAAAGATAAAAATTTGAAAAGTTTTTTAATTTGGATGAAATTTTATGACTCAGTGTAATACATTTACAAGTGTATGTGTTCCGGTAATGCCTCGTACCCTATTTCGGCGTCAAATACGGGTAAGGCATGTTACAAGTATTTTCTTTGGATTTTGATAACTATGTTTATTATGAGTTTGTTCCTAGTTCGATCATAAGAATGTGGTGATTCTGGTATCAGGATTTCTCTAAGTTTCATGAAGGAAATTAACATTGGCAACGATATAGATAGTGGAAGCTCAAGCTCAAATTGTACGATGGTTTTCTTTTCTCGTAAGTTTGCTTAAGGTCAATGAGTTCAATTAGGATATTTTGTTTCATTGAGCTAATGCAATTGTAAAGATCTTTGACTAGCATGTGAGGAAATTTTGAAAGATTGTATGTTTGAGCTGCTTTAATAGCATGAAGAAGGGAGTATTTTGATATGATATTATTTGATAGTTGAGATCGAATCAATTTTTTTTTATCTGAGCGAGCTGGTTAGTTGAAAGGTAATTTGAGTTATATGCATTTAAGTTTATCCTCAGGTAAGAGGATAAAATAATGTACATTTGTGGGTAAATTGACGAACAGTTTGAATGAAGAAGTTATATTCAGAAAGGGTGTGATACAAGGACATACCTATTAGATCAGTTCTAATTGGATGATATTATTATGAGTTAAAGTTGATTTGATTGATAAAGTTATCACATTTTTGAAAGTTTCAATGGTCTGTTGAGTGCTAGCAAAGTTGAAATTAGTTGAAGGTACTGTTAATCAAGCATTGATTCTGAGTCCAGTTTAAATTGAGTAAAGAATTCGTAAGTTTTCAGTGATGCGCTGTAACACCCCTCGCCCGTATTCGAGCTAGAATAGGGTCTGAGGCATTACATAGCTAATCTTACTTAAAATTCTAAAATAGGGTTATAAAATTTTGTTTAACCCCATCACTCACACATATTCAGCCTAAGAGGCCCTAAACATTCTTTCGAAAGGTATCAGAATCTTTTCGAGAACTTTCATGAGTTTGAGAAACTTTTCAATAAAACAGAGGCTACACACCCATGTAGGCCTAAGGACATGCCCGTGTGCCTCTAAGGCATGCCCGTGTCTTCCACCCATGGTCAACACTGACTAATTTCTCACAACCATGGCACGCCCGTGGCCCTAGACCGTGCGTAAAACCTTAGCATTCTGACTTATCAACATGGCCTATACACACGCCCGTGTACCCTAGCCATGTGGTGATTTAAAACTCAAGTGCAAGGTGCAGACTTCACATGGCCTGGGCGCATGCCCATGTGCTAGACGTGCCTCCAACACGGTCTAGACCCACGCCCGTGTGTCTACCTATATGAACAATTAGTAGGCTATATACCAAGGCCTTTCCACCCTACAATGCACACATACATACTTCCACTCAAAACAATACAACTCCTATCCCATAAGCAAGTCTAGGAACTCAATCCAACATACAAGACAATAAAAAGGGACATGCACTTCATGAATTTCATCTTCATTAAGCAAAAGAGTTTGCCAAGTATTTGCCTAACTCATAAGGCCATTTTCAAAATGACTTTTACAAACTTACATAGTCAACACTTTGACTAACAATTACAACTTAACAAAATAATCAAGTCCTATACATGCTATACTCAAAATAAGTCTAAAATTGTTGTACCAAAGTGTTGTCGGTAGTGTGATTTTTGAACCCCTACGTCCACAATCCTCAAGTTACCTTGGCAATACTACAAGAAAGAAGGGCAATGAAAACAGGGTAAGCATAAAGCTTAGTAAGTTTGCATGGAAATAAATAGCAATAATAAGTCCAAAAAATAATCCATCAACGGTGTTAACTACCCGTACACGAGTCAAGACTTCTTGACAATACTTACTTACAATAGCCCTTATCTAGCACATACTGTGCCACATATCGAAATCGATTCTTCATGACTCGTTCACAAGTACCTGTATTCACTCATTCACATAACTTAAATATCATTCACATTTCTACTTCTAAATTCATCTACTTATCCCACTATTCACAAAGGATAATCAAAGATGTGTGTTTATCGTCATTACTATAGGTATAAAGCCAATGCCACATCCTCGAGGTGGTCTTACATGGAGTCACCTCTAGATGCCAACGCCATATCCCGGATATGGTCTTATATGGGATTACCTCTAGATGCCATTGCCATATCCCGAATATGGTCTTATATGGGATTACCTATCATGTATCGATGCCATATCTCGAATATGGTCTTATACAATTTTCATATTCATTACCGAAGCCATATCCAGAATATGGTCTTATACAGGATCTCAACTCGGTGCCGAGGCCATATGCTGGACATGATCTTATACGAGACCTTATCTATTTCATAACTCAATGATAGTATCATTATAATCAATATGGCTCATTAGGACTTCATCATCTCATTCACTTTAACTACTCAATTTAGTAGAGTATCATGCATTAATATAATACCAAGCAATCTCAACATGCTAACATAAATGTTGCTTTAATCACATACAAACTTACCTCGATTTCAAAATGAGCTAGCCTATCGATCTAGTCCGAGACTTTGTTCTTTCCCCGATCAAGGCGGGTCCTCGGTTCTTCTTGCTCTATAATAGTAATTTAACTCATTTTAATCATTATATTAATAAAAGCATTTTAAAAATCATGCTTAGGCAAAATTATTATTTTGCCCCTAGACTTTGGCAAAATGACCATTTTGCCCCTAGGCTCGAAAATAAATTCTAATCACATTTCTACCTTCAACAAGCCTAGGTGAACATTTAATGCTCTTAAATCTATTATCAAAAATCAATATCTCACATATTAACCACAAACTTTATAACCTTTTCATCAAGATCCTATTTGATGTTTTCATGCTAACACCTTTCACAAAAGTTGTTCATTTAACAACTAAGACTCATTTTCTTCCATAAGGATGTAGCAATAACAATGATAGCTCTCAATGTAAAACTATAAAATTTTCACAATATTGTACAATAGTCCCATCATTTGAAAGCTTAAGCTTTAGGGGTCTCAAAAGTACAATTATTATTAAGAAAGGATCGCTAGATCACTTTCTTGAATGGATGAGAGCTTGCTGAAATTTGAGCTTCCAAAAACTCCTATTTGTTTGCTATTTTTGGTGGAGAAGGATGATAAAATAGATGGACATCATCTTTTCTTTATTCTAATATTAAACTCCCAATTTAATCCAGCAACCACCACCAAATTTAATCAACTTGGTCAATCCTTGTCCCCCTTTGAAACCTATGGCCAGCCAAGCCAATCTTGGGGGTCTAATTTCCTTTTAAAGACCCCCAATTAAAAATTTATGGCTATTTGGTACTTTTAGCCTATAGAATGGAACTTTTGCACTTTATGCGATTTAGTCCTTTTTCACGATTAAACGTGAAATCGCTAAAATTAAAACACTAAAATTTTCATGCACATATGCTGTCATGTTCTAACTCATAATATAATCATAAAAATAAATTTCTCTAATCTCAGATTAGTGATCCCAAGATTACTTTTTCGACTAGCCCCCAAATCGGGCTGTTACAATTCTCCCCCTTAAGGATTTTCGTCCTCGAAAATCTTACCAGTGAAAAGGTTGGGGTATTGGTTTCTCATCATTTCCTCGGTCTCCCATGTAGCATCTTCTATTTCGTGTCTTTTCCATAGGACTTTCACTAGGGCTATGCTTTTGTTTCTTAATTGCTTGACCTCTCGTGCCAAGATTTTAACAGGCTCTTCACCATATGTCAAGTTCGGTTGTAATTCCACCTCTGTCGGTACAATGGCATGTAAAGGGTCTGAACGGTATCGACGTAACATGGATACGTGAAAGATGTCATGAATATTTTATAGCTCAGGTGGTAAGGCTAACCAATAAGCTACCGGTCCTATCCTTTCGGTAACTTTATAAGGTCCGATAAAACGCAGACTCAATTTTCCCTTCCGGCCAAATCTGAGAACTTTCCTCCCAGGTAATACTTTCAAGAACACTTTACCACCGACCTTGAATTCTATCTCTTTCCTTTTTAAATCTGAATAGGACTTTTGTCTATATGAGGCAACTTTTAAATAGTCACGTATCACTTTTACCTTCTCTTCAGTTTCTTTAACCAAGTCAACCCCGTGTATCTGTTTCTCTCTGAGTTCTGACCAATACAAGGGTGTTCCACACTTACGCCCATACAATGCCTCATAAGGTGCCATCTTCAAACTTGACTGAAAGCTATTGTTGTAGGCGAATTCCACCAATGGTAAGTATTTCTTCCAATTACCGTGGAATTCTAAAACATAACATCGAATCATGTCTTCTAGCATCTGAATTACCCTCTCTGACTCCCGTCAGTTTGTGGATGGAAGGCTATACTGAAACTCAATTTCATGCCCAAAGCCTCTTGCAGCTTTTTCCAAAACCATGACGTAAATCTTGAATCTCTATCTGAAATGATTGACAATGGTACACTATGAAGTCTTACTATCTCAGACATGTACAAGTCTACCAATTTATCGAGCGAATAGTCGACTCGCACTGGTATAAAATGGGCTGACTTAGTGAGTCTATCAATCACTACCCATACTGCATCTTTCCTCTTGGGAGTCAACGGTAAGCCTGTTACGAAGTCCATAGTAATTCGGTCTCACTTCCACTCAGGAATCATAATGGGCTGAAGTAAACCCGAAGGTACTTGATGTTCAGCCTTCACTTGTTAACAAATCAGGCATTTCAATACAAATTCAAAAATATCTGTCTTCATACCCAACCACCAATACCATTTCTTCAAATCATTGTACATTTTTGTGCTGCTCGGGTGTAAATTCAAACATCCGCTATGCCCTTCATGCAAGATTTTGCGAATAAGCTCTTCATTCCTGGGTACACAGACTTGATCTCAAAATGTTAGACATCCATCAAGATTTACTCGAAAGTCTGTCTCAACGCGCGACTCACATAAAACTCTCTTGGCTTGCAAGCTATTATCATATTTCTGAGCTTCACGAATCTCTTGGAGAAACAATGGCTTAGCCCTCAACTCGGCTAAAATAGAACCATCATCTAACAAGGTCAACTGAGTACTCATGGCCTTTAGTGCGAATAATGATTTTCTGCTCAAAGCGTCGGCGGCTACATTCGCCTTTCCCGGATGGTAGTCAATTTCCAACTCATAATCCTTAATCATCTCTAACCACCTTCGTTGCCTTAAATTCAATTCTTTTTAGTCATCAAATATTTTAGGCTTTTATGGTTATTAAAAATTTGACACCTTTCACCATATAAATGATGTCTCCAAATTTTCAACGCAAACACGATGGCGGGCAACTCTAAATCATGAGTCAGATAGTTCTTCTCGTGCGGCTTCAACTACCTAGAGGCGTATGCAATCACTTTACCCTCTTGCATAAGTACACAACCCAATCTATTCAAGGACACGTCACTGTAAACCACAAATTCTCTTCCCGGCTCAGGTTGCACCAAAATAGGAGCCTCAGTTAATAGTGTCTTCAGTTTCTCGAAACTCCGTTGACATATCTCTGTCCAAACGGACTTCACATCTTTATGTAGAAGTCTCATCATCGGGTAGCTATCATGGAAAACCTCTTGACAAAATGCCTATAACAGCTGGCTAGACCCAGAAAACTCCTTACTTCAGTTATGCTCCTCAGCGGTTTCCATTCAACAATTATGAAATCTTACTTGCTTCTACTCTAATCCTGTCTCCAAAGACAATGTGCCCCAAAAATCCCACTTCCTTGAGCCAAAATTCACTCTTACTGAATTTGGCATACAATTGTTTTTCTCTCAAAACTTGTAGAACCATACTCAAATGCTCGGCATGCCCGTTCTCATCTCGAGAGTAGATCAGTATGTCATCGATGAAGACCACAACAAATCTATCCAAGTACGGTTAAAAATGTGATTCATCAAATCCATGAAGATCGCGAGGGCATTAGTTAGACCAAAAGGCATGACCAAGAATTCATAGTGACCATACCTAGTCCTGAATGCGATTTTCGGTACATTCGAGTCCTTGACTCTCAGCTGATAGTACCCTAACCTTAAGTCCATATTAGAACATATCGTGGCTCTCTTCAATTGATCAAATAGATCATCGATTCTCGATAACGAGTACTTTTTCTTCACTGTTACCTTATTGAGTTATTGATAATCTATACATAATCTCATGGAACCATCTTTCTTCTTCATGAATAGAACAGGAGCACCCCATGAGGAGAAACTCGATCTTGCGAAGCCTTTTTTCTGTTAGCTCTTGCAACTGTATTTTTAGCTCTTTTAGCTCGGTTGGAGCCATTCTATATGGAGCAATAGAAATAGGAGCCGTACCCGGAGCTAATTCAATCTTAAATTCAATCTCTCTATCCGGAAGTAGCCTAGGCAACTCTTCTGGGAAAACACCTAGGTATTCGCATACTATAGGTACTGACTCAATTTTCAACTCAGTCTCTTTAGTGTTCAACACAAAGGCAAGATAAACCTCATACCCCTTCCTTAGATACCTTTGAGCTGACATGGTTGATATCACTACTGGTGACCTATCCGGCTTATCTGATTCAACATGAATAAAATTACCATTTTCATCTCTCAATTCGATATGCTGCTTCCCACAATTCACAATTACACCATGGGTAACTAACCAATCCATCACGAGAATGAAATCAAACTCATCAAATGGTAATAACATAAGATCGACTAGAAAACAATGACCCTTAATCATCAAAGGGCACCCTTTGCAAACTCTATCAACCAACACACACTTTCTTAGGAATTCGGTAGACTATATAGGCATGCTCATGCTAGAGAGTAATTTCTTGTATATGTATGAGTGGGTAGATCCCGGGTCAATTAAAGTTATAACATGAGTATTATGGAAAGAAAAGATACCCGTGATCATGTCGAGAGAAGATGCCTCATCACTAGCACGGATGGCATATGTCCTCGATGGTGCTCTACCCTCGACTCTAGCAGCTTGTTCTCTAGATGGATTCTTGCTTCCCATCACAATCCCCGGGTTTCTTAATGGTCTTCCCTTAGTGGTACTTCCCAATCTCGCATTCTGAGACTTTTCCTTCTCGTCCACCTTGGGACAATCTCTAATAAAGTGGTTTAAGGACCCATATCTGAAGCAAGCTTTCTCATTAGCTCGACACTCACCAGAATGATGCCTGCCACACTGAGGGCGTTTGGTCTACTTGGTCAGATGTTGCCCACACTAGCAACTGATGTGGTTTGTCCTTTCGATCCTGAGAATTGCTTGCCCTTACTTTGGTTGAAAACCCCACTGAAGTGACTGATCGAGTAGTGAGATCTATCAATTTCTTAGATGAAAATTTGTGAGACTTTTTCAGTTGTCTCTTCCTCGAGTCACGAGACTCGTACTCAGCTCTTCTCTTCTCTTTAGCCAACTCCTCGGCTTTATAGGATCTATCCACCAACACTACGAACTCCTTTAATTTGAGAACTCCCACGTATAGGTAGATATCTTCACTCAATCCATCATTGAATCTCTTGCACATGATAGCCTCGGTAGACACGCAATCCCGTGCATACTTGCTAAACCTTACGAACTCCTATTCGTAGTCGGTCACTGACATACGGACTTGCTTCAGTTCTAAGAACTCCTTTTGAAACACCCCACACCCGGCCCACGAGCCTGAACCGGATCTGGTATGTTCCTAAAGTAAATCGGTTTCAAAGAATTTCGTTACTTAGAGAAAATTCGTAAAATTTTTAGAGAATGTTGTTGTGGATTGGGCTTAGATTGGAAACCCATTTAATTAATATTGTAAATCCAATTTTTATTAAGGTGATAAAATATTTTTTTTTTAGGGTTTTAAAGAAAATAACATTTAACTTTTAGTCATAATAGTTAGATTATCATAACAATTTAAAGTAAAGGAGAATAAGAAAAATCTCATGGGCCTTATGGCCTTATTACATCAAGTAAAACCCAAAACAAATAACAAAGTCCAAATCGAATAAAATCTTTAAATGGAACATGGCCACCTCGAGGTCTACCATCCCGGTCGTCCACCGTTCATCACCGAAAATATTTCCCACAACGGGTGAGTCCACAGACTCAATGTGCACACAATACTAACATTCAACAAATCAGCATACATGTTCAAACATCGATCCATATAAAAAATTATGATTCAACCCAAACCCAAGCCTAATGGTCCATCCACTACACACCACCCGTACTGCGGTCCACACCGTGGGACTACTAAGTCAACCTCCATCCGCTACACACCATCGAAGGCGATCATTGCAATGACGTGCTCATCGCCCATATAATTTGTGTCATAAGACACCATATTCAAATAATGTAACCGGGTTACCAAATTCGATAATGTAACCGGAGTTACCATATTCAAATATTTGTGACCGTAGTCACCATATAACGTTGGTGAGACCAAGTCAACACCTTCTTCCCTTTCACATAAACCGAATGCCCCAAAATTAATAATCATGCATATAATTAAATTCATATTCATATTTGTATTTTCACATGTTATAGAATAACATATTTCATAATCCTATCTAAGTAGGAAACGTGCACAGTACCTTTGTACCACATTAGGTACTTAGCCATATTCATATTCTTATACATATTCATAAAAATAATTGCCACATGATAAATCGAAGGTTAGTGTGCGTACACACCGATTTGCTTAAAAGGTTCCTTGAGATCTCGAAAACCCGATCTAACTTTAGATCTGTTAACTCCTATATTCGGCCATCATATAAGACACATTAATAAACCTATTTGGCTTAAAACAAAACCAAATCCTAGTAGGATTTGTAAAAAGACTTACCTTTGATGCTGATTTGGTGTTTATTCAAATCCCGAAAACTTGGTTTTCCTTCACTTGATATTCGGCCAACCTTGATTCTTAACATGGGGTAGTTTTTGGCTTTAATAATTAAAGAACTGATCTAGGTAATCACAAAAGCCTTGGCTGAATACTTTTTAAGTGCTTACCTTATGGACTTTAAATCCCAAAACCTTCACCTTCCTCTTCCTTGAAATCGGCCAAATTCTAATTCCCTGAATCGGTTAGTTTTTGATTACGTTAATCTGAATACCTAATATTTGGCCTTGGCCGAATGTATACTCACTTACCTTGGATCCTTGATCCCTATATTCAGAAAAGTGTGGAAACCTGAGAGACCCCTTGTAGATTCGGCCATGAACAAGATTTGGGATTAGTACTTTTACTTTCGGCATTTAGAAAAGAAAAGAAAGGACATTGAATAGCTTAACCTTACCTTGATGCCTTTAATCGATTGCTTCTTTAATTAGAATCAACAAAGGTTCGGCTTTGATAGTAGAAACAGAGAAGAAATAAAAGAAAAGAGGATGGTTTCTTGCTTAAGGAAAATTCGGCAGAGAGAGGGAGAGAGTTAGCAAAATTTCGACAAGGCTAGAAAAGATGAGAGAATAGCCTCAATTCTCCTCCTTTAACTGAAATTGCTAGACCAAGAGTCCATGACTTGGCCACTACTCCCCACAAGTGATAATATTATCTCCTTTAATTATCACCTAATTAAATTAAAAGTGTTTAATCCACCCTTTATCTCCTCAATTAAAATCCCTTATTTATCACTCTAATTTATCAAGTTTTAATAGAAATAAAACTCTTTCCTTTTTAGCAAATAGGTGCCGTCCATTTCAGCCTTGGAAACAAAATAAAACCTTCAATATTTGCTTTCCAAGTGACTCGAACTCAGGCCCATTCCTCTTACACATGGCGCCATTTTCATAAGTCTTAAGTGACACCTTCAGGCCACTTTTCCAAGCTCGATTGTGTGTCAAATTTCACCAACTTTTTCTTTTAAGGCCCTCTTGCCCTTATTTCCTATTTTGAACTTTAAAATTTGTCATTCGGCCTTATTTCTAAGTTTCCTAAAATTTTCGATCGGCTCAGAACTTGCCATTTTCTTACCTCTTTAGGTTTCCAAAATGTTCGTGTTTCCAAAATGTTTAGGTTTCCAAAATGTTCGTGTTTCTAAAATGTTCGGGTTTCCAAAATGTTCAGGTTTCCAAAATGTTCAGGTTTCCATTTTCATGCATTTCCAGGTTTCCAAAAATATCAAAAATTTATTCTTAGTGCTTAAAATTGTCATTTCATACAATTTAACTAAAAATGCATAGGCCCTATTCAGGATGTTACAGTTCTACCCCCCTTAAACAAAATTTCGTCCCCGAAATTTCCTAACTAAAATAATTGAGGGTATTCTCCGCATGGTCTCCTCGACTCCCACGAAGCTTCTTCCGCTCCATGATTGCGCCATAGCACTTTGACTAGAGGAACTGTCTTCCTTCGTAGTACTTTCACATCACGCCCAAGATCCGAATCGGTTTTTCCTTGTAGGATAAGTCGGCCTTAGCTCCACTTCTTCAACAGATACCACATGCGACGGATCCGATCGATAGCGACGTAACATGGACACATGAAATCGTCGTGCATCTTTACAAATTCGTGGCAACTCTAATTGGTATGCCATCGCCCAACTCGTTTCAAGACTCGATAAGGCCCTACAAACCTTGGGCTTAACTTCCCTTTTCGATGAACCTCATTACCTTCTTCCAAGGCGAGACTTTCGAGAATACTTGGGCTCCCACTTCAAACTCTATTTCCTTCCGTTTAAGGTCTGCAGACGACTTACGCCTATCGAGGCTTCCTTCAACTGCGTCTAATTAACTCAACCTTCTCTTGGTTTCGCTACCAACTGGACCCAAAACTGCTGCTTCTCCTAACTCGGTCCAACAAGTAGGTGTTCTACACTTTCTTCCATACAATGCTTCATATGGTGCCATCCGAATGCTAGCTTGATAGTTGTTGTTGTAGGCGAATTCAGCTAAAGGCAAGTAATCTTCCCAACTACCTCGAAATCCATTACACGCCTCTCAACATGTCCTCTAACACTCAGTATAACCTGAATTCGATCGCCTCATTCGATTGTGGATGAAAAGTAGTGAAGTCTAGCTTAGTGCCTAAAGCTTGATGAAGTGCCTTCCAAAATCGAGACGTAAACCTTGGGTCTCTATCAGAGATGATCAACATTGGTACTCCATGTAACCTCACAATTACCGCCACATATAACTTAGCTAATTTCAAGAGAATAATCCATTCTTTGGGATAAAGTGTGCGGACTTGGTCAAACAATCCACTATCACCCATACCGAGTCCTTCTTAGTAGGCGTTAGGGAAGCCCACTAACGAAGTCCATGGTAATTCTCTCCCACTTCCATTGGGGAACTTGATTGGTTGAAGTAATCCCGATGGGACTTGGTGTTCAGCCTTAACTTGTCGACACGTCAAACATTTCCCACAAATTCATCACCTCTCGTTTGGATCGACCACCAAAATCGTTCCTTAGATCTCTAATGACTTGATGCCTCCGAGATGCATAGCATAAGGGCTACCATGCGCTTCTGAAGAATCCTTTGTCTCAACTCCTTATTCCTCGGATCGGACTTTTCCTTGTAGCACAATACTCCTTCATCATTGACACCATAATCCTTTAATCCCCCTTGCTGTACTTGCTACAACTTAGTACTTAAGTCGTTATTAGCCAACTGTCCCTCTTTCACTTCCTTTAGCCATGTAGGCCTGACTTGTAATTCTGCCAACAGACTTCCGTCATCAAACAGACTTAAATGAGCAAACAAAGCCCATAGATCCGATACAACCTTCTGATTTAGGGCATCGGCTACCACATTCGCCTTGCCCGGATGATACTCTATTGAACAGTCGTAGTCCTTCAGCAATTCTACCCACCTTCGTTGCCTCAAGTTCAACTCCTTCTGAGTCAATAAATTCTTAAGGCTCTTGTGATCTGTGTAGATAACTGACCTTTCTCCATAAAGGTAGTGCCTCCAAACCTTGAGGGCGAAAACCACTGCTGCTAGCTCTAAGTCATGAGTGGGGTAGTTAACCTCATGCGGCCTTAATTGCCGTGACGCATAAGCAACCACTTTGCCCTCTTGCATTAACACACAGCCTAACCCCGTATGCGAAGTGTCACAGTACACCACAAAATCTTTTCCTGCCTCCGGTTGTATTAACACTCGAGCTTCACAAGACCTTCTTAAGCTTTTCAAAGCTTTCGCCTGCTTATTCGTCCATTCAAGGGTACTTCCTTCCTTAGCAACTTTGTTAAAAGCGCGGCTATTGACGAATCCTTCCACAAACCTTCCGTAATAGCGCCAAGCCTAAGAAACTTGGATTTCACCACGGACCTAGGTGGTTTCCAATCCAACATCGCTTTGATCTTCCTAGGATCCACTCTTATTCCTTCGGATACCACATGTCCTAGGAATGCCACCTCCTTAAGCCAAAATTCGCACTTCTTTGAATTTGGCATAGAGCTTCTTCTCCTTAACACTTCCAACACGACTGGAGATGCTCATCATGCTCCTCCTCCGACTTTGAATACACCAAAATATCATCGATGAACACAACGACGAACCTATCCAAGTAGGGTTGGAAAACCCGATTCATCATGTCCATGAACGCAGCGGTGGGCGTTTGTCAACCCAAACGGCATTACTACAAACTCAAAGTGACCATATCTTGTCTCGAAAGCGGTCTTATGGATGTCGACCTCCTTCACCTTCAACCGATGGTATCCCGGCCAGAATCGATCTTGAAAACATCTGCGGCTCCCTTCACCGATCAAACAAGTCATCGATCCTTGGCAAGGGATACTTGTTCTTAATGGTCAGCTTATTCAACTAACGGTAATCTATGCACATACGCATAGTTCCGTCCTTCTTCTTCACAAATAAGACCGGTGCTCCCCACGGAGACACACTGGGTCGGATGAACCCACGATCCAATAGTTCTTGGATTTGAGCCTTGAGCTCCACTAACTCCTTTGGTGCCATTCGGTATGGGCGATTGACACGAGTCGTTCTCGGTAGTAAATCTATCCCAAATTCCACCTCCCCGTCTGGGGTATTCCGAGAATTCCTCCGAAACACATCCACGAAGTCCCTTACCATCCTAACTCCATTAATACCTTCCTCCTTTCCACCTATCGCGACTTACGTAAAGCTAAGAACGCCTCGTAACCTTTCTTAACCATCTTCTCGACCTTCGGTCTTGAAACTACATTAGACAAGTAGTTCCTCCTTTCTCCGATCATTACTACCACTTCATCCTCTCGGGGTTCTTAGTTCCATACGCTTAGTCAAGACAATCCAACATGGCTCGTGTTCTACTAGCCAATCCATTCGAGTATAAGTTCAAATTCTTCAAGGGTAACTCCATTAAATCGCTCGAAAGTTCACTCCCGAATCTCTAGGGTACATTCAAAGATCTTGTCTACCACTACGATTTGGCCTAATGGGCTTACTACAATCATCATGCTCATCGAAAGTTCAGATTCTAGGCCTAGTGTTTCCACTACACTACTTGCAACATAGGAATGGGTCGAGCCCACATCAATCAAAGCAAAGTAGGGTTTGTCAAAGATAAAGAACATACCGGTTATTACATCCGGTGCGTCACCATCTTCCCTTCGGCGAACCGCATAAACCAAACCCGGTTGTCTTGCATCGGCATTAGCATTAGTACTTCAACCCTGTGTTCCACGGCCTCTGCCAGTACCACTTCCTCGGTTACCTGAACCACAACCCCGTTGAGGCTGCTGTCCGCCTCTACCGGTCTGGCTAGCATTCTGAACTGCCGGTCGACTCTCATCTGGTTGTTTGGGATAATCCTTAAGCATATGGTCCTTGGACCCACACTTGAAACATCTTCCCGTCTTTCTCCAACACTCTCCCATGTGCTTCTTTCCACAATGCTCATAAGGGCGTCATCGCCTTGCCTGCACCAAACTGTTGATTTCGTGGCCCGTCAACCCTAGGCCTCTTGGAACCCTTTCCAGATGGCCCAAATCTTCTTTTGGCCTTATTCCTATCCACGGTCTGCTTAGTAGCGTCCTTAATCCCCTCGGCCACCTTGGCCTTTTCCACCAAAGTAGAGAATTCCCGCTCCTGATGCGGTGCTATCAACAGCCTCAGGTCATCTCTTAGTCCGTCCTCAAAGCGGACACAGCGTTCATGCTTAGTTGCCACTACCCCTCGAGCATAGCGGCTCAATCTCAGGAATTCTGCCTCATATTCTGCGACAGACTTACTCCCTTGCACCAGCCCTAGAAAAGCCTTCCTTTGTTCATCTGTATACCTGGTTCCCACATACTTCTTCTGAAATGCTTCTTCAACATACTCCCAGGTCAAATTTTCAGCCGTGGCACCATCCCGAACAGTTAACCACCACTGATACGCTTCATCGCGTAACAACGCCACCATCCCTTTCAAATTTTCCTCTGAAGTCAGATCGAGCTCATCCATGATACGCTCCGTTGCTTCCAACCGATCTTCGGTATCTGGGTGCCATATTAGATACTCCTCGGAACATTTTCGCTCCATTAGCTCGGAGCCGTTCAGGTACCGACTTTTGATTTCCTGAATTTCCTCCTGCACCTGCCACCAATTCCAAAACTAGCAAAGACTGTGACACAAAGATCTTCCCCGTGCGAGCCTCGCTACTCAACATTTAAATGGGGGTGGTGGTGGCGGTGGCATTTCATTGTCGGACCCTTGACCCGATCTAACGGGTTCCGACACGGTCATCCTTCCTCTACCTCGACCATGATGACCACATCCTCTAGAGCTCATTTTCTAACGTCGAGATCTGATTAAGAAATTTTATGAATTAGTCATTGTTCCACTTATTTACCAGCGAAGGAGTTTTATGAAAAAGGGATTTAAGAGTGGTTCTTTCGTATTCGTACAAACACACAGTCTTTTCCATTCATTCATTCATCCATCAAACAAATATGAACTTTCGTTCATTCAGAGAAACGTTGTAGTTTTTGTTGTTGTTGTTGTTGTTGTTGTTGTTTTCCACTACCCAGGGGTATTTTCGTAATTTTGTCCTCTGAGGCATTTTCGTAATTTTCGAAGAAAAAGTTCCTTGGTGTTTTTGTCAAAAATTATTTTGAAAATTTTGAAGTCTAGGGGTAATTTGGAAAAATTTTAAAATCTGGGGTATTTTGGTAATTTTTACCTCAGGGGTATTTTGGTAATTTTTCACAAATCAGGGTAAATTTATTGAATTAGGGGTATTTCAAAAGTTGTAAAACTTTGAGGATTCTTTTCGAAAATTGTTCCTTCAAAAATGGGGATGTTGTAAAAATTTTGGAAATCAGGGTCATTTTGGTAATTTTGTAAGTTAGGGGCAATTTTGTAATTTTTCCAAAATCAAGATATTTTGATATTTTACAAATTAGGGTTTTTGAGGGTTTATAAAATAATGAAATTTTGGTAAAATTTGTTGAGTAGTGAACATTTTATAAACCAAGGGCATTTTGGTAATTTCACCCCTAAGGTATTTTTGTAATTTTCATAAATCAGAGTTTTTAGAAAATGTTGTAAAATAATTTTCTCAGATTTAAAAGAAAGTTTTAAAATTTTGAAGAACTAGGGTTTGTTGTTTTGTTCTCTTTTTTTTAAAACATGGCTAGTTCCTTTCGGGTTTTAGTCATTATGTTTAGCTTTATGACCGAGCCCTCTTGGTCGGGGTGAACCAAAGCTATGCACTGTGAGGATTAGTGTGGAGAGGAGGTGAGTCACGGATGCTTAAATACCAAGCTCCCACCGAAACCATTCCTAGACATGCTTACAGAGGTTGCCACACCATCGAGCCCTCTCGAGTTAGGGTGAAGAAGCTACGCACTGTAGGATTCTGTGAAGAGGAGGTGAGTCACTAGGACGCTTAAATACCAAGCTCTTAGGATCCAATCCTAGACATGCGTGCAAGGGTTACCACACCACTAGCTCAGTGACTTAGCCATAGGTTGGTTCGGTCGTTAAGTCTTATGTGGTTTTGTGTTTGAGTAGTCTAATCCTGGGTTCAAGTTCCTATCATTCTATTCTCGTTCCATGCCTTTTCTACCCTTAAGCAGTTCACAGAATCACACATATAGTTAGGGTACTTACCTAGTGGATCATGGTTGGAGACTTAGGTGCCATGCCGGAAAACTCGCTTATTTTTCAAAGATAATCATTTGGCTCGCTTTGAAAACGTTTTGGGTCTTAGCCCATGTGCCGAGAGTTTAAAGCGGGCTCGATACTAAATGAAACACCCACACCCATTTACGAGCCTGAACCGGATCTCGGTATGTTCCTAAAGTAAACCGGTTTCAAAGAATTTCGTTACTTAGAGAAAATTTGTAAAATTTTAGAGAATGTTGTTGTGGATTGGGCTTAGATTGGAAACCCATTTAATTAATCTTGTAAATCCAATTTTTACTAAGGTGATAAAATATTTTTTTTTTTTTTTTTAGGGTTTTAAAGAAAATAACATTTAACTTTTAGTCATAATAGTTCGTATCATAACAATTTAAAGTAAAGCAGAATAAGAAAAATCCACTGGGCCTTATGGCCTTATTACATCAAGTAAAAACCCAAAACAAATAACAAAGTCCAAATCGAATAAAATCTTCAAATGGAACATGGCCACCTCGAGGTCTACCGTCCCGGTCCGTCACTATTCATCACCTGAAAATATTTACCACAACGGGGTGAGTCCACAGACTCAATGTGCACACAATACTAACATTCAACAAATCAGGCATACATGTTCAAACATTAGATCCATATAAAATAAATTATGATGCAACCCAAACCCAAGCCTAATGGTCCATCCACTACACACCACCCGTACCTGCCAGTCACACCGTGGGGACTACTAAGTCAACCCTCCATCCGCTACACACCATCGAAGGCGATCATTGCAATGTCGCGTTTCATCGCCCATATAATTTGTGTCATAAGACACCATATTCAAATAATGTAACCGAAGTTACCAAATTCAGATAATGTAAGGAGTTACCATATTTAAATATTTGTGACCGTAGTCACCATATAACGTTAGTGAGACCAAGTCAACACCTTCTTCCCTTTCACATAAACCCAAATGCCCCAAAATTAGTAATCATGCATATAATTAAATTCATATTCATATTCGTTTTTCACATGTTATAGAATAACATATTTCATAATCCTATCGGAAGTAGGAAACGTACCTGAGTACCTTTGTACCACATTAGGGTACTTAGCCATATTCATATTCTTATACATATTCATAAAAATAATTGCCACATGATAAATCGAAGGTTAGTGTGCGTACACACCTGATTTGCTTAAAAAGGTTCCTTGAGATCTCGAAAATCCCGATCTAACTTTAGATCTGTTAACTCCTATATTCAGCCATCATATAAGACACATTAATAAACCTATTTGACTTAAAACAAAACCAAATCCTAGTAGGATTTGTAAAAAGACTTACCTTTGATGCTGATTTGGTGTTTATTCAAATCCCGAAAACTTGGTTTTCCTTCACTTGATATTCGGCCAACCTTGATTCTTAACATGGGTTAGTTTTTGGCTTTAATAATTAAAGAACTGATCTAGGTAATCACAAAAGCCTTGGCTGAATACTTTTTAAGTGCTTACCTTATGGACTTTAAATCCCGAAACCTTTACCTTCCTCTTCCTTGAAATCGGCCAAATTCTAATTCCCTGAATCGGTTAGTTTTTGATTACGTTAATCTGAATACCTAAGATTTGGCCTTGGCCGAATGTATATACTCACTTACCTTGGATCCTTGATCCCTATATTCAGAAAAGTGTGGAAACCTGAGAGACCCCTTGTAGATTCGGCTATGAACAAGATTTGGGATTAGTACTTTTACTTTCGGCATTTAGAAAAGAAAAGAAAGGAAATTGAATAGCTTAACCTTACCTTGATGCCTTTAATCGATTGCTTCTTTACTTAGAATCAACAAAGGTTCGGCTTTGATAGTAGAAACAGAGAGGAAATAGAAGAAAAGAGGATGGTTTCTTGCTTAAGGAAAATTCGCAGAGAGAGGGAGAGAGTTAGCAAAATTTCGGCAAAGGCTAGAAAAGATGAAGAATAGCCTCAATTCTCCTCCTTTAACTTGAAATTGCTAGACCAAGAGTCCATGACTTGGCCACTACTCCCCACAAGTGATAATATTATCTCCTTTAATTATCACCTAATTAAATTAAAAGTGTTTAATCCACCCTTTATCTCTTCAATTAAAATCCCTTATTTATCACTCTAATTTATCAAGTTTTAATAGAAATAAAACTCTTCCCTTTTTAGCAAATAGGTGCCGTCCACCCCTAGCCTTGGAAACAAAATAAAACCTTCAATATTTGCTTTCCAAGTGACTCGAACTCAGCCCATTCCTCTTACACATGGCGCCATTTCCATAAGTCTTAAGTGACACCTTGAGCCACTTTTCCAAGCTCGATTGTGTGTCAAATTTCACCAACTTTTTATTTTAAGGCCCTCTTGCCCTTATTTCCTATTTTGAACTTTAAAATTTGTCATTCCGGCCTTATTTCTAAGTTTCCTAAAATTTTCGATCGGCTCTGTAACTTGCCATTTTTCTTACCTCTTTAGGTTTCCAAAATGTTCAGGTTTCCAAAATGTTTAGGTTTCCAAAATGTTCAGGTTTCCAAAATGTTCAGGTTTCCAAAATGTTTAGGTTTCCAAAATGTTTAGGTTTCCAAAATGTTTAGGTTTCCAAAATGTTCAGGTTTCCATTTTCATGCATTTCCAGGTTTCCAAAAATATCAAAAATTTATTCTTAGTGCTTAAACTTGTCATTTCATACAATTTAACTGAAAATGCATAGGCCCTATTCAGGATGTTACACCTTTTTCTTGTGGTCAATGAACCTTTGGCTGATATACTTCTTCTGGTATTCCTCTTGGAAGAATTCCCAACTAACTCTATCCCTTGGTACCACCGACACTGGGTGTTCCACCATCGGTAGGCTGAATTTCTCAGGAGAGACACCGCACACTTTAAGCACTCTTCATGCGTGCAAGATAACTCATCGAATACCCGGATGGTATTCTCGAGCCAAAATTTGCTTTCTCCAGGTCATCATCCTTATTCGTCCAAAATTCCTCTGCTCCTTACTTCCGGATCTTATCCACCGGAGGTCTTTCTCATCTTGCCACTTCAACCACTTGAGGGGCTACTAGAGCGGGTTGAGGAATTGGTAGGGGTGGAGGGGGTTAAGCATTAGGATTTTCTCAGATATACTTCGTACTCAACATGTGGAAAAAGGCTTCTCGAGCCTCTTCCCCTTGACTCAAGGTCTCAGGTCTACTATTAGCTGGCGCGGTCCCATGAGCGAGAGTTGGCACGTTATTCGCAGCATCATCAGCTGTAGTTGATCTGGATCAAAATACATCTGCTACACAAAACACAATTTTATACGTCAAGATTCATCACACTATCAATACTCAAACACTCTTACATATGGCATGTTTAGCTAGACTCGTACTTACGCTACGTTAGTCCTAGAATCGACTAAACCGTATTCGAGCTGGAATAGGGTTTGAGGCATTACATAGCTAATCTTACTTAAACTTCTAAAATAGGGTTATAAAATTTTGTTTAACCCCATTGCTCGCACATACTCGGCCAAGGAGGCCCTAAACATACTTCCAAAAAGTATCGAAATCTTTCTGGGAACTTTCACGAGTTCGAGAAACTTTTCAATAAAATAGAGGCCACACACCCGTGTTGGCCTAGGAACACGCCTGTGTGCCTCTAAGGCATGCCGTGTCTTCCACCGTGGTCAACACTGACTAATTTCACACGGCCATGGCACACCCGTGGCCTTGGCCCGTGTGTAAAACTTTAGCATTCTGACTTATCTACATGGCCTATACACACATCCGTGTACCCCAACTGTGTGGTGATTTAAAACTCAAGTGCAAGGTGCAGACTTTACACGGCCTAGTTGCACGCCCATGTGCTAGCCGTGCCTCCTACACGGTCTAGACCCACGCCCGTGTGTCTACCTATGTGGATAATTAGTAGGCTATATACCAAGGCTTTTTTCCCTATAATGCACACATACATACTTCCACTCAAAACAATACAACTCCTATCCCAAAAGCAAGTCTAAGAACTCATTCGAACATACAAGACAATTAAAGGGACATGCACTTCATGAATTTCATCTTCATTAAGCAAAAGAGTTTGCCAAGTATTTGCCTAACTCATCAGGCCATTTACAAAATGACTTTTACAAACTTACATAGTCAACACTTTGACTAACAATTACAACTTTACAAAATAATCAAGTCCTATACATGCCATACTCAAAATAAGTCTAAAATTGTTGTACCAAAGTGCTGTCGATAGTGTGATTTCTGAACACCTACGTCCACGATCCTCGAGTTACCTTGGCAATACTACAAGAAAGAAGGGCAATGAAAACAGGGTAAGCATAAAACTTATTAAGTTTGCATGGAAATAAATAGCAATAATAAGTCCATAAAATAATCCATCCATGGTGTTAACTAACCGTACACGAGTAAAGGCTTCTTGACAATACTTACTTACAATTTCCCTTATCTAGCACATACCGTGCCACATATCGAAACCTATTCTTCGTGACTCATTCACGAGTACCTATATTCACTCATTCACATGACTTAAATATAATTCACATTTCTACTTCTAAATTCATCTACTTATCCTACTATTCACAAGGGATAGTCAAAGACGTGTGTTTATTGTCATTACTGTAGGTATAAAGCCAATGCCACATCCTCGAGGTGGTCTTACATGGCGTCACCTCTAGATGCCAATGCCATATCCCAGATATAGTCTTATATGGGATTACCTCTAGATGCCAATGCCATATCCTGGATATGGTCTTATATGGGATTACCTATCATGTATCGATGCCATATCCCGAATATGGTCTTATACGATTTTCATATTCATTACCGAAGCCATATCCCGGATATGGTCTTATATAGGATCTCAACTCAGTACCAAGGCCATGTCCTAGACATGATCTTATACTGGACATTATCTATTTCATAACTCAATGATAGCATCTTTATAATCAATATGGCCCATTAGGACTTCATCATCTCATTCACTTTAACTACTCAATTTAGTAGAGTATTGTAAGACCCAATTTTCGCCCGGGCCCATACCAAAAACAAAAAATAAAAAAAAACAATTAAAATGTCCAATGTCCATTTACACCAGCTAGCCCAATTATTAAATTAAACCCATACCCAGACACATAATCCAAACTACCCAATCATAGGCCCGATACTGGACAGGCCCAAATGACCTAAAATGCTCAGCTAAATAGAAACCCTAGGGTTTCTATTACCTTCTGGAAGCTTCATACGTCGCACCCCTACTGACGGTTGGGCTACCGAGTCTCTCTCACGTGCTTGGCGTCGTTTCAGCAACCCACGCGCACCACCACGCGCACCTCCATATGGCCTCCGTACCGCCAGCAAGCTTCTATGTGCCACGTCCACCTTGTACTTGTAAAAGACAACAAGGACGACAGTAAATGCAGAGAAGAAAAAAAAAACAAAGACTAAAAAATCATTGTATTTTTTTATTTCCATTTCTATTTTCGATTTTGGCTATAAGAGACCGAAACAAATGATTGTATTAGGGGAGACACGATTTTTCGAATACAAAATACAAAAAAAGAATCAAAAGGTGATTTCGATTTGAAGTTTCATTCAAAATTTTTGAGTTTATTACATAGACTTTCAATTTGTTTTTTTTTCCTTTTGAATCTATTGTATGCAAAAGAAATAAAAGTCGGAATACTTACCGTTTATTACTGTTGTTGGAGTCCTCATCTCCTTCGTCGAAATCGAAGCTTGAGATGGGGATTTTAGAGCCGAAACAGATGACTCCTTAGGCTTTGTTCCAAGAGAAGGTAGGAGGTGTCACTATGCGCCACCATGCGCCGATTACAATGGCAAAATAGTGGTCGGACGGAGGCTCCTTTTGGAGTTTCAGTTGAGAAAGATATGACAAGGGAGGCTAGGGTTTGTGTCTTAGGAAAAAGGGTGGCTAATTGTTTTTTTAAGGATAATATTGTTTTAAAGAAATGGCACTGTTTAGGCTTATTTCGATAGCCTTAAAACGATGCCGTACAAGCCAACCCGACTTGACTCGATCCATCTTCCCTTAGGATCTGAGTGTTTCTGCGGTGAAGGGAGATTTGCGCGCTTAGTCCTTCTTTTTCGAATTGTTGTTTAATTAGATCTATTACGTATTTTGTTTGTTTTTTTTAATCGATTTATGTAATTTGCGCATTATTTCAATTTAGTCCAATTTGTACTCTGTGTTTTAAATTATGGGAATATTTTCTGGTTTAATCCCTGGTCACTTATTCGCATTGTAATTTAGTCCTTGCCTTTGTTTAAACCGTTTTGTTCATTTATAAAATAGCCTTTTGACTTCATTTTCATTTCAATTAGATATTTTCTTAGCCTTTGATTTACAATCTTAGTAACCTTTTTATGATAATAAATTTATTTGTTGTTTTAATAAATTATTAAATCAAATTATTTTATTGATGTTACAATGTTTTAATTTGTTTTATACTTCCATTTAAATATTTTATTTTAATTTAAATATTTTATGTCAAAATATTCATTTATATGCTTCTTTATTTTTAAATTTGATTTAAATACTATTATATATCTCTAATTCACATATATGTATATATATATATATATATATTGCATTAAAATTATCTTGGTTTATGTATATACCCTTAATTTCATATAATTTTATGCACGGATTTTTTAGTCTATACATTTCATTTTATTATTAATTTATCTATCTGTATGTATTTATAATTGTTCTAAAAATCTCCTTAAATTATATTTTATTTATTTCAAACACTTTTCTATATTTTTATATACATTATTTTTAAGCTTTCTTAACTCATTTTCTAAATTACTTCATTAATGTTGATTTCAAACTTATTGTTTTTAGTTGTTTTGAATCCATTATCTATCATTCAAAATTTGTTTTATATTAATTTTCCTTGTGAATTTTGTAAGATTCTTGTATATTGTAGTTTATTGATCTTTGATTGTCAATATGTGTCTTTAAACTATACAATTATCGCTATTGTATATTGAATTGCATGTTCATACTATTCGTGTCATCCATTTGTATAAAGTTGTTTTCATGTATTATAATTCCATATTATATTTTGTTTCTCATTATCAAAAATGATCCAAATAAAATGCATTTTTAGCCAATTTTAAAAACAAGGAAATATTTGTGTGTTTAGAAGTACGAAAAATTACATCCTAACGTGCTGGGTGTTGATTTTTCGTTCAACTAAATAACCAAATACCCTTTTCATATGTTTTGAAGATCAAATATGATCTCGACGTCAGAGTATAAAGGTATTATATCCTAACGTGCTGGGTATGATACTTTTATTCCTTTGAAACGAGTTAATCTTGAGATTCAATCCCAAATTAATGAATTTGTTTTTTTTTAAATTTACCTTAAATATTTTCAAGTTTTCGACATTAGGACAACATTAATCAATTTGGTACCAATTTTGGGCGGTGCAAGGGTGCTAACCCTTCCTTGCACGTAACTGACTCCCGACCTCGTTTTCTCAGATTTCGTAGACCAAAATGTTTTTATAGGTGACCCGATCACACCTAAACAAAAAGGGTTGGTGGCGACTCCATATTTTTTTAAAGTCGATTCCCATTTTTTCAAAACTTGATAAAAATGGTTTTGATGACCAAGCGACTCACTGGGACTAGTTGAGAATCAGGCCATAGATTGATTAATTCTTGTCCTTTGATTAAAAATTTGGAAAATTGTTTTGAAAAATCATGTTTCTTTTAATGAATTTGCAATAATATCCCTTGGCATTGCATTGCATGACCATTGTGGTCATACCTTTAAGTGGGAGTGAGAGACTATGCCTTCGTGAGGTTTTCACCTCCGCATGGGCTAGTGGACGCTTAGGGATACATCTGTAGCTATATGTGCTTGGAGATTTTCATCTCCGCATGGCTATAGGGAATGTATTCCCAGATCGAACTCGATTCATATGAGCCTATAATGGGTGAGGATTGAAGAATCTGCTAGTTCAGGTACCCATTCTTTATAACCAAGCCGCATATAGCAGCCCTAGACGCCTACCCTAGAAAGAGCCACACAAAACCCTAGTGGTCACCCGGTCAGGCGTTCTATGTTGTTTATTTCTCTTGCACTAACGCGTTTTCTTTTGCTTGGATTGCATTGCATTGCATTCATTTCATGCATCTGCATTGCATTTCATGCATGTGCATTACATCATTTGCATTACGCTATTTTCATCACATTGCATCATTTGCATTAGTTTTTACAAAATAACCCTGATTAGGTGAAATATTTTCAGTTAACCTAAAAGACATGGAGAACATGTTAGAGAGATTAGAGCAAAGGCAAATACTGATGCAAGAGCAGTTGGCCAAAATTCAACGGGATATGCGAGGTCAAATGAATATGATGCGCCAGTTAACCCAATTACTAGTTGGAGGGCTTGAAAAAGGAGTTTCCCAGTAGTCAGTAGTGTGGATGATGATGAAGACATCGTTTATTCCCCAATAAGTATCTTGACTCAATCAGACATGCATTCACATGGGGTACCCGTCATTATTGGACCCCAATGTCAAACTGATGCTTTGACCCTGTTCAACTTCCCGATAGGTTCAGGTTTTAACGTGGTGAATGATCGAACCAAACCGGTTATACTGGTAGAAGTAAAAGAAAGGGGAAAGTGGGCTTCAAAGGCCCCGAAGAGGAAGGACAGGGATGTGAATAATACAAGTGGGTATAACAAGGGCCATTCGAAGCCGTTTATAGTAAATCATCCAAGGAAGGCAGTTACCAGTTATCTGGTCTCCCCAAGAGAAGAACTCAATACAAAACTAAACTCAGGGAAACCCCAGTTCACACCTATTCCAACGATGTATAGGGGGTTATACCAGAGCTTATTTGAAATGCATGTTGTAGCTCCTCATTACCTGACACCATTACAGCCCCCGTACCCCAAATGGTATGATGTGAACACTCAATGCGAATACCACGCAGGAATTACGAGGCACTCGATAGAAAACTGCACCGCTTTCAAAAAATTAGTCGAAAGATTCATCAAAATAGGAGTTATAAGATTTGATGATCCCTCTGGTGCAGAAAATCCGTTACTCAACCATGCTATTAAAAGGATAACTATTGTGAACACCATGATGAATGGGGGAATGAGATTAGGCGTATGTCAAGTTTAGGGCTCTAGTGCAAAACCTGATACTGGCGAATTTGAACATTAATGACATATCTAAAGAGTAAGCAGGGAGTAGACTTTTCCAAGCTTTTGCCTTTACGTACTTAGGATGTTTTGAACAATGAAACTGTGGAAAAGATCCTTGTATTTTTAAAGCTAATCTAGAGCAATATTCAAAACATGCTTTATGCTTTAAGCCTAGCAACAAGAATCTTTTTGTGAAATAGGCTTGTGTCCAGAGTTTTTATTTCAATAAAATGCATCTTTTAAAGCAAATATTTTTATTCTTTACATCTCATACTATACATTCTTCGGTTTTTAGAATATTCTTTCATTCTATATTCATGACCATACCATAATCATTTATTCTTTGAATTTGCCTTCATACCTACAATAGGTCCCCAGGATATCAATGACATGGGCGTAGGTCATTCATGGCTCCCTTTTGAATGAAATGTGGGTCTAAGGGATCTCACGACTTTGAAGATGACAGAAATTGTAACATAACTTCTGATTTGTTAATACTGGATGAAAAGCAGATCCTACGTCGCGAGCCAAGGAAGGAGATGAAGATCAAAGCCTAGCACAATGAAGAAATAAGATTTCCTATATGTGGGGCATAGATGTTACCAAGCCAGTTTCATCAAAAGCTTCTAGCAAACATCAATTCATTTTCGTGGATGTCGGTTATTTCACTAAGATGGTAAAAGTTGCTTCATGTGCCAATATTACAAAGTCGATAGTCATCAGAACAAAAAAAAGAGAGAAAAAGAAAGAAAAAATACCAAAAAAGTCGAAAAGATCACATTTAACCGCACAATGTCAAAAGTTTGCGGACTGTTCAAAGATCAGGTGCCACATACCAGTATAGCAAAAGCAACCAAAAAGAAAAACAAATAATCATAAAAAGACCGAGACTTGTAAAGATTGGCATACAGAAGTTACTATTTACCTTCTATGCTCGTCAAACATTGGCCAGGAATGTCATCGGATCAACACATTTCTCATTGGTTTCGCCCATTGAAGTCAAAATTCCTTTTTTCTAGTTTTATCAGAACTGAAGTTGGATGAGGCAGAATGGATCCAATCCCCTTCTGATCAATCAAATTTGTGAGGAAAGGTTAATAGCTATCCATTACAGACAGATGACGCGGGTTTGTAACAACGAGGTTCATCCTAGAAAATTTCCAAAGGGGACCTGATATTGAAGAAAATCCTTCATATACAAAAGGATTTCAGAGAAAAATGGAGGCCAAACTAGAAAAGACTTTATGTAGTAGAAAAAGTCTATCCTGACCAAAATAGAGGGCAAGGATATGCCCAATCCGGTGAATTCAGATTCAACAAAAAGTTTCAAAAAAAAAAGAAAGAAAGAAAGAAAAAATAAGAGGTCAAGGTGAAAACCCGCAAAGGGCGCTTTGGGACCAAAGGGGATTTGAGTAGAAAACCCGAAAAGGGCGGCTCAAATTTTGATCAAAGAGGGCATACATCAGTCTTGCTATGTCTAAATTAACAATGAAAAAGTATGCTACGTCTTGGGGCATCGACAAAGTACTCTGGATCCCCTAAACACATGTTGAGCTTAAAATGGTCCTCAAGAAGTTTGAACAGAGAAGCTCAGACTGCGATATCTGGGGCACCTAGTTTTTCATCTTATTCATTTTGAATTTGCTATCTTTGACTACCTTATTCTTTTTAAGATACACCTTTAATAAATTCCCTGCTTGATTGAGATTGTTATTTTTGCTTAACTTTTTATTTTGAGCTATGCTCCTAATTAATTTCTTTTTTGTCCATGGTTATGATCTTTTTCAGGCATTTTGCATTGAAATAATGATTAGTGGGCTAATAATATTTTCATAAAATGAGTTTTGCATATTACTCTGAAAATTTCTAAACAATACAAGAACTCGAAATAGGACAATTGTTTAAAACCCACCAAGTTTAAAGAAGAGTCTAAATTGAGGCTATCTCCTTGGATTTTCTGTTAAAGATAGTTGGTGATACTATCTTGATGAAAAATGAGTAATGTTAACCCAAGTGTAAAAAGGGGAATCATTTGCAAGAAAAAAAATGATATTATGCATCCATACGAGCATCATGCATACACATCTGGTTGGGTCATCCGAAGAGTGATCAGTCGATAGAACAAGCTATAGAACCTATACCCCGGAGTTATAGTGGGATAGGTGGAAGATAATACAGATCTTATACCTTTGAATAAAAATGTGATGGATTGAAGAAGAAACAAATCCTACATTTCGATGTCGTAGTGGGATAGATGGGAAGAGATTCAAATCCTATACCCTTAAGTCATAATGAGATAAACCTTGAAGTTACAGTGGGGCAAGTCTGTTGAGCAAGATATTTGTTTTCTCTGGGTTTCTATCAAGAATACTAGCTGAACAAGAGGGTAGCATATTACCCTGATGAACAATGAACGATAACACCTTAAGCAGGGATCATTCTCATGAAATTCTGCATTCTTGCGAAACACATTTAGGAGTATTTGATTCATTTCGATCATTGCATCCTAATCTTTGTAAGAAATCATTCTCATGACATTCTACATTCATACAAATGTCATCCATAGGACACATCTATTTAGGGGGTATTTGATTCATTCTGATCATTTCATCATAATCTTTGTAAGAAATCATTCTCATGACATTCTGCATTCATACAAATGTCATCCATAAGACACATCTATTTAGGGGCATTTGATTCATTTCGATCATTACATCCTAATCTTTGTAAGAAATCATTCTCATGACATTCTGCATTCATACAAATGTCATCCATAGGACACATCTATTTAGGGGGCATTTGATTCATTCCGATCATTGCATCCTAATCTTTGTAAGAAATCATTCTCATGACATTCTGCATTCATACAAATGTCATCCATAAGACACATCTATTCAGGGGCATTTGATTCATTCCGATCATTGCATCCTAATCTTTGTAAAAAGACCATTCTTATGACATTCTGCATTCATACAAATGTTGTCCATAATACACTTAGTTAGGAACATTAGATTCATTTTGATCATTTCATCCTAACCATTTGGCATAAGCATAAACACAAAATGGATTTTACAGGATAGGTCCCCCAGAAGACGGTGTCACAACATCGGTGAATTCAAAGATCTTACCTTCCTAAGTGAAGCGGATCGAAGATACAAATTTTATTACCTCGAAGTCCCAGTGGAGTAGGTCGAAGCTATTAATCCCTCCTCCCTGGGTGTATTGAGGATCAACCTTTATTTTCGAGAAGTTTTAGTAAGAAGATCGAAACTACAAATCTTTTCTCTCTGGGTTCTTATCACCTCGAAGTCCCAGTGGAGCAGGTCGAAGCTACAAATCCATTCTCCCTGAGGTTATTGAGGATCAACCTTTATTTCTGAGAAGTTTTAGTGAGAAGATTGAAATTACAAATCTCTTCTATATGAATTCTTATCACCTCGAAGTTCCAGCGGAGTAGGTTGAAATTACAAATCCCTCCTCCCTGAGTTTACAATGAGGATCAAACTTTATTTTTGAGAAGTTTCAGTAAGAAGATTGAAATTACAAATCTCTTCCATCTTAATTCTTATCACCTTGAAGTTCCAGTGGAGTAGGTTGAAATTACAAATCCCTCCTCCCTGAGTTTACAACGAGGATCAAACTTTATTTTCGAAAAGTTTCAATAAGAAGATTGAAATTACAAATCTATTCTCTCTAAATTTCTATCTCCTCGAAGTTACAATAGAGTAAGTTGAGATTACAAATCCCTCCTCCCTAAGTTTACAATGAGGATCAGTCCGTATTTCTTTGAAGTTTCAGCAGAGAAGATTGAAATTACAAATCTCTTCTCTCTAAATTTCTATCACCTCGAAATTCCAGTGGAGTAGGTTGAAATTACAAATCCCTCCTCCCTGAGTTTACAACGAGGATCAGTCCTTATTTCTTTAAAGTTTTCGATAAGATTGAAGTTACAAATTTCTTCTCTCTGAATTCTTATCACCTTAAAGTCCCAGTGGAGTAGGTCGAAGCTACCAATCCCTTCTCCTTAGTTTATTAAGGGTCCAACTTTATTTCCAAGAAGTTTCAGTAAGAAGATTGAAGTTATGAGTCTCTTCTCCCTTAAATAATATTGGAGCAGATCAAAGTGCTAGTTCCTATGCCCTGAAGATGCAGTGGGATGGAATGAAGCAACTCGAAGACGAAAACAACTGAAAGAAGTCCAAGATTTGAAGACCGGGTAAAATTGGCCCATTTTGAAATCTTTGCTCTATTCTCGTTACACGACAATGAGCAAAGAGGGGCAGCTGTAAGACCTAATTTTCGCCCGGGCCCATACCAAAAACAAAAAATAAAAAAATAAAAAAAACAATTAAAATGTCCAATGTCCATTTACACCAGCTAGCCCAATTATTAAACTAAACCCATACCTAGACACATAACCTAAACTACCCAATCACAGGCTCGATACTGGACAGGCCCAAATAACCCAAAATGCTCAGCTAAGTAGAAACCCTAGGGTTTTTGTTACCTTCTGGAAGCTTCATGCGCCGCAGCCCTGTTGACGGTTGGGCTACTGCGTCTCTCACACGCGCCTGGCATCGTTTCAGCAACCTATCGCGCCACCACGCTCACCTCCATATGGCCTCTGTACCGCCAGCAAGCTTCCGTGTGCCATGTCCACCTGGTACCTGCAGAAGACAACAAGGACGACAGCAAATGCAGAGAAGAAAAAGAAAGACAAAAAACTCATTGTAGTTTTTTATTTCCATTTCTATTTTCAGTTTCGGCTATAAAAGACTGAAACAAACGATTGTAATAGGGGAGACATGATTTTACGAATACAGAATACAAAAAAAAAATCAAAAGGTGATTTCGATTTGAAGTTTCTTTCAAAATTTTCGAGTTTATTATATAGACTTTCAATTTGTTTTCTTTTCCTTTCGAATCTATTGTACGTAAAAGAAATAAAAGTCAAAATACTTACCGTTTATTACTGTTGTCGGAGTCCTCATCTCCTTCGTCAAAATCGAAGCTTGAGATTGGGATTTCGGAGCCGAAACGGATGACTTATTAGGCTCTGTTCCAAGAGAAGGCAGGAGGGTGACACTATGCGCCACCACGCGTCGATTACAATGGCAAAATAGTGGTCGGACGGAGGCTCCTTTTGGAGTTTTACTGAGAAAGAAATGACAAGGGAGGCTAGGGTTTGTGTATTAGGAAAAAGGGTGGCTAATTGTTTTTTTAAGGATAATATTGTTTTAAAGAACGGCCGTTTAGGCTTATTTCGATAGCCTTAAAACGACGTCGTACAGGCCAACCCGACTTGACCCGATCCATCTTCCCTTAGGATCGGCGTGTTGTTTAATTAGATCTGTTACGTATTATTGTTTAATTAGATCTGTTATGTATTTTCTTTTTTTAATTGATTTATGTAATTTGTGCGTTATTTCAATTCAGTCCAATTTGTACGATGTGTTTTAAATTATGGGAATATTTTCTGGTTTAATCCCTGGTCACTTATTCGCATTGTAATTTAGTCCTTGCCTTTGTTTAAACCATTTTGTTCATTTATAAAATAGCCTTTTGACTTCATTTTCATTTCAATTAGATATTTTCTTAGCCTTTGATTTACAATCTTAGTAACCTTTTATGATATTAAATTTATTTTTTGTTTTAATAAATTATTAAATCAAATTATTTTATTGATGTTACAATGTTTTAATTTGTTTTATACTTCCATTTAAATATTTTATTTTTAATTTAAATATTTTATTTCAAAATATTCATTTATATGCTTCTTTATTTTTAAATTTGACTTAAATACTATTATATATCTCTAATTCACATATATGTGTATATATATATATATATATATTGAATTAAAATTATCTTGTTTTATGTATATACCTTTAATTTCATATAATTTTAAGCATGGATTTTTTTAGTCTATACATTTCATTTTATTATTAATTTATCTATGTGTATGTATTTATAATTGTTCTAAAAATCTCCTTAAATTATTTTTTATTTATTTCAAACACTTTTCTATATTTTATATACATTATTTATTAAGCTTTCTTAACTCATTTTCTAAATTACTTCATTAATCTGTTGATTTCAAACTTATTGTTTTTAGTTGTTTTGAATCCATTTTCTATCATTCAAAATTTGTTTTATATTAATTTGCCTTGTGAATTTTATAAGATTACCGTATATTGTAGTTTATTGATCTTTGATTGTTAATATGTTTCTTTAAACTATACAATTATCGCTATTGTATATTGAATTGCATGTTCATACTATTCTTGTCATCCATTTGTGTAAAGTTGTTTTCATGTATTCTAATTCCATATTATATTTTGTTTCTCATTATCAAAAATGATCCAAATAAAATGCATTTTGAGCCAATTTTAAAAACAAGGCAATATTTATGTGTTTAGAAGTACAAAAAATTACATCCTAACGTGCTGAGTGTTGATTTTTCGTTCAACTAAATAACCAAATACCCTTTTCATATGTTTTGAAGATCAAAATGATCTCGACGTCAGAGTATAAATGTATTATATCCTAACGTGTTGGGTATGATACTTTTATTCCTTTGAAACGAGTTAGCCTTGAGATTCAATCCCAAATTAACGGATTTGTTTTTTTTTTTAAATTTTACCTTAAATATTTTCAAGTTTTCGACATCAGGACAACATTAATCAATTTGGTAACAATTTTGGGCGGTGCGAGGGTGCTAACCCTTCCTTGCACGTAACCGACTCCCGAACCCGTTTTCTCAGATTTCGCAGGCCAAAATGTTTTTATAGGTGACCCAATCACACCTAAACAAAAAGGGTTGGTGGTGACTCCATATTTTTTTAAAGTCGATTCCCGTTTTTTCAAAAATCAATAAAAAATGGTTTCAAAAAGTATCATGCATTAATATAATACCAAGCAATCTCAACATGCTAACATAAATTTTTCTTTAACCACATACAAACTTACCTCGATTTCAAAATGAGTTAGCCTGTCGATCTAGTCCGAGACTTTTTTCTTTCCCTGATCAAGGCGGGTCCTCAGTTCTTCTTGCTCTATAATAGTAATTTAACTAATTTTATTCACTATATTAATAAAAGCATTTCAAAAATCATGCTTAGGAAAAATTACTATTTTGCCCTTAGACTTTGGCAAAATGACCATTTTGCCCCTAAGCTCGGAAATAAATTCTAATCACATTTCTACCTTCAACAAGCCTAGGTGAACATTTAATGCTCTTAAAGCTATTATCAAAAATCAATATCTCACGTATTAACCACAAACTTTATAATCTTTTCATCAAGATCTTATTTGATGTTTTCATGCTAACACCTTTCACAAAAGTTGTTCATTTAACAACTAAGACTCCTTTTCTTCCATAAAGATGCAGCAATAACAATGATAGCTCTCATGGTAAAACTCTAAAATTTTCATAATATTGTACAATAGTCCCTTCATGTAACAGTCCGAATTTGACCGTAATCGGAACGGTGGTTTCGGATCACTTAATTCGAGTCGAAAAAAATAATTTACTATTATTTTAAATGCTTAGAATGTGTGAATTAGTGTGTAAAATTTCATGTTAAAATTTAATTGTATTGTGCATAATTATGAAAAGGGCTTAATCGCATAAAAAGAAAATTTGGTGGTTAAATGTGTGAGTGCTTGAATTGTTGATGGCTTTATAAATTGAAGGTTTAAATAACAATTAGACCATAAAAGGTGGATAGTGGATGGCCATCATTATGCATGTAATAGTGTTGGCATTATATATATTATTTTATCTTATATTATGTTATAATATAATGATTAACATGTTTAGATAAAATAAAATAGAGAAAAACATTTGCATGTTCTTATTTTCTTCTATCTTGACCAAACTAGAAAGAAAAAAGGGAGAAAAACTTCAACAAGGTTCGGCTTTAGCTAGGCTTAACTTAAGGTATGTTTTAGTTTGAATTTTGATAAATTTCATGAATTTGTGATTGGTATGTACTCTTTTATCAAGCCCATACATCAATTTTGTACATTGATTTAGTATGATAGATGTGCCATTGAACATAAGTTGAGCTTTGAGATGATTATTGGCATGAAATGGAAGATTTATTTTAGATGAACAATTGTTGCTTTGGGGTTTTTGATGAATGAGGTTGATTAGGGATAATTTGAAGAGTTACGAATATTAGGGTAATTTTATGAACAAATCAGAAGGACTAAACATAGAAAATATGATAGTATATGAACTTATGTAGTTCATGGATTGATTCGCTATAGGGATGTATATGCAATTAGGTGTAATTCGGTGAAAATCATAATATGGACTAAATTGAATACATGGTTTCAATAAGGGTGAATTTGGTAAAATTTCAAATGTTGTGATTGGATTCAAAATTAGAGGCATATATGGATTGTAATGTGCCTAAAGTTTAATCGGCTTTATGCTCATTAAGGTATAAATGGCATGTTTCGAATGAGTATAAATTATGTATTAAATTGTTAATGTATGAAATATCATGGACGAATTTATAAATTGCCCATTTGTTTGTCCGTGGATTAAATTGAATAGGAAAGTAATTGAATGGGTTTAAATTGTAACTTTCTAGATCAAGAACAAAGAAAATCGATTTTGGATCAGGGAAAAACGCAAGTTCACGGATAACCGGTCTTCGTTGTCCGACAAAATCTGAGGTAAGTCTTTAAGCAAATTAATTCCATAATAATTGATTATAATTTATCGTATACGTTGAATTATGAACTTGTGGAGTTAAACATGTTAAAACCGAATGTGAGGAAGTAATTTAGCATTTTACGAATTGAGCTCATTGAGGTAATCCGTGAAAGTGATATTGAATTATAAAGAATATATGTAATATTAGTATGGTGTGAAAGTGATATTGAATTATATGAAATATATGTGATATTGATGGAATGTGATGTGAATGGGATGACTCAATAATATGAATGTTTGGGCTTCGAGCCTAGCAGGCCTTGTGTCGGTGATCTTTATCGGGCTAAATGCCTAGCGTGCCTCATGCTTGATTTATATCGTGCTTCGAGCCCAGCGTGCCTTGTCTTGGTGATCTTTATTAGGCTAAATGCCCAGCGTGCCTCGTGCTTGATTTATATCGGGCTTTGAGCCCAGCGTGCCTTGTGTCGTTGATCTTTATTGGGCTAAATGCCTAGTAGGCCTCGTCTTGGTGAATTATATCGGGCTTATTGCTCAGCGGGCTAAATGTCGGTGTTTGAACTACGGACCTTGAGTCTAGCAAGTCTAGTGTCAAGATGTGAGATTCGGGCAAATGCCTAGCAGTGTTTTATATCGATGAGTTGAAATCCCAAGCTTAGATTATGTACTAGTAAAGTCATGAAATGAATTAAGCGAGCCTAAGAATTTGAAGATGAAATGGGTTAAATTCGGCTACAAGGTATGTGTTATTCATATTCATGTATTATATATATACATGTGATGATAATAAGTAAATGAATTGATGAATGAAATGTGGTATACAATTGGTAGATGCAAATTGTTATAAACTAAGTCATGAGAAAATTGGTTATATGAAAGCATAATGTGGTTAAAGGTATTCAGATAAGTATATTGAGATGAAGGATACAAACCGATCCTCGGATATTTGGCCTTATGCTTATGATTACGTGACATATTGGGATTACTTTGATGCCATGTAAACGAATGTATGAAATGTCAAATGGATATACATACAAATATATGTGAATATATATATTCCTTTTATGTGAAGTTACTAAGTGTAAAGTATATACTTATTGTATATACATTAATATGTGATCCTATGGAATTATGTATATCGAAAATATGAGTAGTTGGAAAAGAGTATTTAATCTATAATATGTGAACTATCTAATGAGATATAAATTGAAGTTTAAAGGTAAAATTGTAATGATGGTTAATCTAAATGAGCATCAAGATTCGATATTAGTAGATCATTTAAGTACTAAACTTTGAAATATTGATATTAGATGCTTGGATATATGAGAGTTTAAATGAACATATATTTATGTAATTGAAAAGGTAATTGAATGTACACGGCCCTTTACTTGCTCGAATATTTATGTGAATTTATTGAGTTTCGTATGGGTATTACTATTATATTATAAAGAAAGGATGTTTTATATTTTGAATTTGATCTTTGAGTTGATAAGTTGTATACTAATGGTAAGGAAATGATAAGTGTTATGTTAAGTGAGGTAAAAGTATTTAGTTTTAAAGGATTTTCGAGTTAAGCTATTTTATTCCATATTATTTCTTGAGTATTTTAAAATGCTTGAATGTCCAATTGGTATATTATGATTGCTTAAGACTTACTAAGCTAAGTTAGCTTATTCCGTGTGTTCATCATTCATTTTATAGATTTTGATTCAAGCTATGGACTCGAAGGATCTTCAAAGAAGTTAACCACACTATCCACTCTCTTTTGGTACTTGATAAACTTGGTTTTTAATTCAAAAGGCATGTATAGGTTAGACTAAGTCAGTATTACTAATGATACTTAATCGTATATAATTATAGCCTTGCGAAAATGGCTACTTACTTTGGGTTAAACTTCATCAATATGCTTGGATGAAATGGCTTGCTCATGCTATTAATGAATGTTTGTATTCGGTTGAAGTTTAGATATTATTGGAAATGTGGTAGGTGATATGAGTGTTATGTATATAGTTGTAAAATCATAACTTGGGTTATTGAATGTTAAATTCGGTTGTTTTAGAATAGGATGAAGTATATTGAATGAAAAGGGTGTTACAGTACAAAAGTTATATTTTATTTGAAAATGCCTCGTAACCCTAATCCGACGACGGATATGGATTAGGGGTGTTACACTTCATTTGAAAGCTTAAGCTTTAGGGGTATCAAAAGTACAATTATTATCAAGAAAAGATCACTAGATCACTTTTTTGAATGGATGAGAGCTTGCTGAAAATTGAGCTTCCAAAAACTCCTATTTTTTTGCTTTTTTGGTGGAGAAGGATGAGCAAAAAGATGGACATCATCTTTTCTTTATTCTAATAGTAAACTTACAATTTAGTCCACCAACTGCCACCAACTTTGACCAAATTGGTCAATCCTTGTCCCCCTTTGAAACCTATGGTCGGCCAAGCCAATATTTTGGGTCTAATTGCCTTTTAAAGACCTCCAATTAACAATTTATGGCTATTTGGTACTTTTAGCCTATAGAATGGAACTTTTGCACTTTATGCGATTTAGTCCTTTTTCGTGATTAAACGTGAAATCACTAAAATTAAAACAATAAAATTTTCATGCACATATGCTATCATTTTCTAACTCATAATATAATCATGAAAATAAATTTCTCTAATCTCGGATTAATGATCCCAATATCACTTTTTTGACTAGCCCCTAAATCGAGCTATTACATGCACTATCAAATGGATTGGAATGTGTTGAATACAAGAATGTAAAGTGATAGTTTATGCTTTCAGACGGATAAAGTCACATGAAAGGAACTTTTCGACAGGTGATTTAGAGTCGGCCACTTTTTATGTCTGTGTTGAGAAATTGATGATGTCAGTTGTCTAACAAAAATGTCATATGTTTCCTAATCCAAGAGCTTAAAGTATCTGATGTCACAGAGAGATCTGAATCTGAGACAGCGAAGATGCCGCAAACTATTGAAAGACTGTGAGCAGTTATCGAATAACCTTTGAGAAAGTAGATGTAGTTGCAAATGCTTGAATGGAAAAAAAAAATCTTTGATTATTTTGTGAGTATTGGATACATGATCAATCTTAATTGATGATGGTCTATATCTAGCTAAGTTAGAAGCTAAAACAATGTTTTTTTGCAAGATTGAGAACCTCAAGAATGTGATAGTGAGTGGTAAACTAAACGAGTATAGTGTGAGACGACTTTTGATTCTAATTTCTGTTATTATTACTCCGAGACAGAATTTGTGCAATGAATTATCCAGAAATTATGCAAAAAGGTTGTACGAGACTCAGTAGTAGCTCGTTTGTTCATTCTGGGAGTAATGAAACGTACAGTTATTTGAAATAGATATTCTGGAGATCGGATATGTAATCTAATAAATTAGTTGAGTTATATGTTTCAGAGACTATGTAACACCCCAAACCCGGCTTATACATTAAGCCGGATTTCAGCATGCCACACAATTTTAACGAACATTCAAAACATTTAACGAAGTAAAAATCAAATTGCAAAACGATTAAGAACATTACTTTATCGAAAAATCGAGGTTGATTTTTAAATGCTTGATTTAAAACACAAGAATTTGTCGTTTGATATATAAAAAGTAGTAATCGATAAAAACTTTAGATTTATTAAATCGAATATTTCATCAAAAAGTTTTAAAAGAATTTTCTAAGTTTCTAGATAAGAAAAACTTTTATTTGAAACGAGAGTTATAGAAAATCATTTACTGAAAAACAAAATCAATCCAACTTAAATAAACTAAAATATAAATAAATCCATCCACACAATAAAATTCCGTAATTAAAAGGCCTTATTACATCGCCATTAATAATACTTAATAGAAATTATAAAAGAAGTCACAAAGTTTTATGAACCACCATTTGTAATCTAGCCACCCCACTAAGTCATCTAGAACCAAGTCTCCATCAATTGTTATTACCTGAGAGGGGTAAAAAAAATGGGATGAGTTACTTATAACTCAGCGTGCAACTCACTTACCATAGTCCACTGGGCCAAGACCATTTAAACATTTATTTGGGCCTAAGCCCATTTCAAAATATAATAATTTAGTATTTAAAAATAATAATGCAATGATATCCAATTCCCAAAACTAAACCTAGATTTCCATCCGCTACACACCCCTGCACTCCAACCAAAGACACCTGTGGGAGCTTTAGTCACCCACCCTGCCATCACACCGAAGTAGGCTTTAAGCCCAATATCATATTTGTAGCAACGGCCATTTAAATAATTGTGGTAGAACCACCGATCTAGATTTTGGGCAACGGCCATTGTGACAGAGTCACCTATCTAGAATTCTGGCATTAAGCCTTTCTTCTCTTCATCATTGATACCAACCCATGCAATCATGTTTATGCACTTCAAAATATTCGTAGAGTATATCATATTATAGTTTATAAATTTCAGCCCATTAAAACACATTTCATATATAACCCATTTATCAATTATCATAAATGGCCCAATTATAAATTTTCACTTAAGGCCCATTTATCGATTATCACATGTGGCCCAAATTCTCAATTATCACATATGGCCCAATTTGTCAAATAGCACATATGGCCCAAATTTTCCAAATAACACATATGGCCCAAATTTACCAAATAACACATATGGCCCAAATTTGCCAAATAAAACATATGGCCCAAATTTACCAAATATCACATATGGCCCAAATTTGCCAAATAACACATATGGCCCAAATCTACCAAATAACACATATGGCCCAAATTTTCCAAATATCACATATGGCCCAATTTGCCAAATAACACATATGGCCCAAATTTACCAAATAACACATATGGCCCAATTTATCAAATATCACATATGGCCCAAATTTATCAAATATCACATATGGCCCAAATTTATCACTTATTATCATTTTAACCATTAAGGGCGATTTTCAAAATTTCACGATCTTACTACCGATTTCGAGATTTTAACACTAAGTGTCAATAATGTCATATTTTTCGATTTCACCAACTTTATGATTTTTAATCCAACTTTAACCATTGTATAGTCATCTAACCCATGAGATATAGTGTGAGATTACACACTGACACGGTGAGAACTACACTCTCCCGCTTGTTGATTTCTAAACACATATTATGAAGGATTAGAACACTAAAATTTGATATTAAACTATTCTAATATTGAACGATCTAAATCTTACCCTCGGAATCTTGAATAACCACTATTTGCGATTTCTCTCCAACCAAAGGTTCTATACCCCGAGTAAACAAAGTGGTTCGAGTACGTCGACTTGAATATTTGATTTTCATGGGATGAAGGTCCACAACCCAAGTGGAAAATCTTGGATTTCAAGCAATCCTTCTCTTAAACTTAGGGGATTAATAGAACCACCCTCTTCCGAGTACTATTTTACCCTTTTCGTCCCTATTTTGTTTGCCTCTAATGATAAAATATCATTAGTCTTAATAATAAACTATCAAAATTTGACTAAAAATTTTAAAGAGTGGGATTAACTGTAACATCCTAAAAAGGGCCTATGCATTTTTGGCTTAAATATACGAAATGACTTGTTTTATGAGTTTTGAATAAATTTTGAAAATTTTTGGAAACCTAAGTAAATTAGGAAAGTGAACATTTTGGAAACCTAAGCTAAAAGAGGAAAGTAAACATTTTGGAAACTAAGCTGAATTAGGAAAGTAAACATTTTGGAAACTAAGCTGAATTAGGAAAGTGAACATTTTAGGAAACCTAAGAAATGTCAAGTTTACAGAGCCGAACGAAAATTTTTGGAAACCTAGAAATGACTTAGAAATGTCAAGTTTTAAAGTTTAAAAGAGGTAATTAAGGCAAAGAGGCCTTAAAAGAAAAAGTACGTGAAAATTTGACACACAAACGAGCTTGGAAAAGTGGCCTGAAGATGCCACTTAGGGCCTTTGGAAATGGCGTCACATACAAGGGTGTTGGGCCTGAGTTCAAGTCACATGGGAAGCAAATAAAATAAGTTTTAATTTAGCTTCTAGAAGCCCAAGAGGTGGATTGCACAAGACTTGCAAAAGAGGAGTTTCACTCTCTTTTAAATTCGCTAATTAGAAGATAATAAGGATTATACTTTATTTGTTTTAAAATTAAAGAGATAAAGTAATCACATAAGGAAGACTAGTGGCCAAGCAAAGGATTCTTGGCCTAATTTTGGCTATAAAAGGATGAGACTAAGGCTATTCATTATTCATTCTCCTCTCTTTTCTTTTGCCAAATATTCTTTCTCCTCTCCTCCGCCAAATTCTTCTTGAGCATCCATTCTTTTTCCTCTTCTCTTTTAGCATCCTAGCCTATTCCTTCTAAGCCTATTATTCCTCTCTTCTTTCATCTTTGAAACCGAATACATAAGGGATCATAGCCGATTGTTCATCAAGTCTCTAAGTGAATCCTCGAAGTTGTCTCGGAGGGATCATCGATTTCAATATAAAGGGTAAGGATCTATAGTTATAATTGTATTCCTTTCTTTTAAGCCGAAAGTTAGTCTAATCCTCCTATATTTTATTGATCGAAATATGGAAGGTGAATTTAGGATTTCAGTCTAAGGTATTTTGGCATCTCCATTAATCAAGAAGAGAGTTTTGGATTTAAAAGATTTAAGGTAAGATATATGTATATTCGGCCAAAGGCCATGTTTATGTTTTAATGTTAGATTAAATCTAACATATGGTTAAAGGAATTTCGCAGAGTCTTAATCAAGTGATTTATTTGAGATTTGTTTGGAAATCAAACCGTTTAAGGTCAAGAGATCTAGCGTCGTAGATCGAATCTTCGGGATCTAGGAATTTTGGTAGTAACAGGTGTGTAAACTCTTTACACACTTTATTAGTAAACTTTGCTTTATTGTTGCCTTGTTAATAATCATTGTAGTGATCTATGATATATGCATGTGGGCCTAAGCATGGATTCCGGGTAAGTCCCCTATTACATGATCTTTTGATATGTGACTTTGTATGCCATCACATGCTGTTAAATGCCATGCCTAAAAACATGTTATATGATAATTGATATGTGAGCATGATGATGGTGGGATTGATGAGAGGAGGGGGATGATTTTATGGACTGTCGTCAGTGGTTTTGACCACAAGATGGGTTGGCCCCATCGATTATTTGTGACCTATGGTCATCGGTGGTTTTGACCACACCGATTGATAAATTGCGACTAAGTCCCGGTGGTTTGGTACCACCGATGGTTTTGACCACACTTGATATATTGTAACCTATGGTCATCAAAGTGGTTTTGACCACACAATGGGTTAGCCCCATCATTTAATTTGTGACACTAGTTACGATGGTTTTGACCACCAAATGGTTTTGACCACACGGGTAATTAAGGAGTATGGATGGTTAGGTTGGGTTGCATGTGCATGTTTATTAATAAATTGTGTATGAGTTGTATTTCCGTGGGGATTTACACCTGAGTCTTGGTGACTCACCCCTTCCTTAACATTTTGCGATGAGTAGATCGCAGAGGACTCGAGGCGGCCATGCTTATTCGATGAATTTGATTTTAATTTGTTATCTTTAAGTTTATTTATTTCCTTCTCTAAGTCTTTTTAATTTGGGATTGTAATAAGGCCGCTATTATTATTATTTTGGATGTCTATTTTACTGTTTATATTACTTATGTTATATTACAAATGATATTTATGAATGTTAAATGTACCGGTTAAAAATAATTTTTTTTCCAACTTAATAACTTTTACGAGTTTTCAAAGAAGTTACCATCGGGTAACAAAAATAAACCAAGTCAACTACAACTTTGAGGATTTTAAAATGTACATGCTCAAATGTTTTCAAAAGGGTTTATCAACCCAACTATAATTAATAAAAGCCCAACTGAGTTTTCAAACACCGTTTTAAAACCTTAGCAAAATTTTATCAAGTTTTCACCAATTTTTCAAAATGACTTAAATTATTTTACTCCGTGACATACCAGATCCGGTCAGGACTCATGGGCTGGGTTTGGGGTGTTACATTAACTTACCACAAATACCCTCATTCCACAATATGTCAATCGAGCGATAACTTCTCCTAAAACGAAATCGATTAATAAACCATTCATAACCATATGTCGAACAATATGAAAATCCTTAATAATTCCTTACCTTAATACCTTAAATCGATTTCAACGATCCACGATCTTACTACGAATACTTGAGTTTTGACCCTCTACTAAGTTTCGATTGATTGAAGTTTGAGTAGAAGAAAAGAAAAAATAGATGCTTATGGAGAATAGAAGATTCGGCTATGCAAAAACAAAGGAGAGGAAGATTGATTCGGCTATGGTGAATGGTTACCAATATTCGGCCATCAAGGAAAAAAAAGAATAAGAAGGAGAGAAAATAATAAATATAAAACAAAAGAACTTTGAGATCAAAAGTGTAATCGGCAATGATGAGGGAAAAGAGAAGAAAAGAAATGGTCTAAAATGGCTATATGGTTTCTAACACAAAGAAGAGAGAAAGGACTTGATGATAATAATAAAACTAAGACCAAAATGGTCAAAAAGGGAGAAATGGTAAAAAGATGCAATTGTTTCCTCAAGGCTTAAGGTATATTCGGCTAGGAAGAGAGCAAATTTTGAAAGAAAATTTGATAAGAAAACACCAATTGACCAAAAAGAAAAATGCTCATCCAACACCCAAACCTACCAAGCCAACAAAAAAATTCGGCCATCCCCCTAGCCCCTATGTCGTCCACATACATGGTCAATAGGCCATTAAAAGTTTCCAAAACATCTTCCCTTAATCCAAGCCTTATGTCCCCTTATCATACCAAAATTTCTTGATTCCATACCTTAAGTTAGTACTTACCTTATTCCCTTAGTCTACTTTCCATAAATGAAAAAGTCCATCCTTACCATAAGTATTGCTTGACCGACACTTGCCAAAAAAGTGGAAAAAATAAAATAATCTAATTGTTATCCAAGGGATTCGAACATCTCCCCTCATGCAATTACTCATGTGCCAACACCACCTTGCCAATTACTCATCTTATGCTAATTTTTAGACACTTAAATTAACTTAAGTATTAGGGTCACTTGATCCACTTCAATAAATTCCCAATACTAAAAATTATTCAATACCCAAATAATTTTATGCCTTTTCAAAGCTATAATAAACACGAAAAAGAAGGAAAGAAAATTTTCATTCATAAGCTAAACACCAAAACATACAATATATCGATACTCGGATTTTTAGGGTGTTACAACTCTACCCTCCTTAAAGAAAATTTCATCCTCGAAATTTATCTGATTAAAAGAGGTGAGGATATTGTTGCCGAATTGCATCCTCAGGCTCCCACGTAGCTTTCTCCACTCCGTGATTACGCCATAAAACTTTGAACAATGGTACAATCTTCTTTCTTAGCACTTTAACATCTCGGTCTAAAATTTCCACTGGTTCCTCCTCGAAAGACAAACCGCCTTAATTCCACTTCTTCTACCGGTAGATTATGTGCGATGGATCCGATCTATAGCGTCTCAACATAGAAACATGGAAAACACTATGAATCGACTCAATTCGAGGTAAATCAAGTTGATAGGCTATCGGTCCTACACGCTTCAACACTTCAGACGCCCAATGAACCTAGGGCTCAACTTGCCTTTTCTTCCTAATCGAAAATCTTTACCATGGCGAAACTTTCAAAAAGACCTGATCTCCCACCGTAAACTCAATATCTTTACATTCAGATCAGCGTACGACTTTTGTCTATCCGAAGCTTCCTTTAATCACGCTCGAATTACTTTTACCCTTTCTTCCGTCTTAGTTATCAGTTTAAGACCCAACAACTTTCGTTCCCCTAATTCAGTCCAACAAGTAGGAGTACGACACCTACGACCATATAACGCTTTATAGGGTGCCATCTGAATACTGGATTGATAACTATTGTTATACACAAACTCGCCAAGCGGTAGAAAATCCTCCCAACCGCCTCAAATCAATCGCACAACCTCTTAACATGTCTTCCAAAACTGGATTACTCTTTCCGATCGACCATCCGACCGAGGTTGAAAAGCTAGATCAAGTTTAACTTTGTACCCGAGCCTCATTCAAAGCTTTCCAAAACCGTGATGTAAACTAAGGATCCCTGTCCGATATGATAGACTCTGGTACCCCATGCAACCTCACGATTTCAGATACATATAGTTTAGCCAACTTTTGCAACGAGTAATCCGTACAAACTAGTAGAAAATGAGCAGTCTTTGTTAATCGATCTACTACCACCCAGACAGAATCTTTCTTAGTAGGTGTTAAGGATACCCCACTAGCAAAATCCATCGTTATCCGCTCCCATTTCCATAATGGAATCTTTACTGGTTGCAATAATCCCGACGGTAATTGGTGTTCCGCCTTTACTTGTTGACAAGTCAAACACTTTCCCACAAAATCAATAACTTCCCGTTTTAACTTTGGCCACCAATACTGTTCACGGAAATCCCGATACATCTTATTTCTTCCGGGATGCATAGCATAAGGGCTACTATGCGCCTCTAGAAGAATCATTCGCCTCAAATTTGAATCCTCGGGCATACAAACCCTTCCACAAAAACATAGTACACCTTCTTTGTTCAAACCAAAATCTCCTATTACACCACTTTCAGATTGTTGTATTAAAGGACCCAAGTTTTCATCGGATAATTGCTTTTCCTTGATTTGTTCCAACCACAGAGGCTTCACCTGAAGTTCCGCTAACAAACTGCCATCCTCATACAAACTGAGATGAGCAAACATTGCTCTTAACTCCGATACAACCTTTCGACTCAACGCGTCTGCCACAACGTTAGCCTTTCCAGGATGATACTCGATTGAGAAATCATAATCCTTTAACAACTCCACCCATCTCCGTTGTCTTAAATTCAACTCCTTTTGGGTAAGGAGATACTTAAGACTTTTATGGTCCGTATAAATGATTGACTTCTCACCGTATAGATAATGCCTCCGAATCTTTAATGCAAACACTACCGCAGCCAATTCCAAATCATAAGTAGGATAATTGACTTCGTGCGGCCTCAACTGTAGAGAAGCATAAGCTACCACTTTTCCACTTTGCATCAGTACACATCCTAATCCCGTGTGTGATGCATCATAGTAAACGGTAAACTCTTTTTTGGCCTCTGGTTGAATCAGTACTGGCGCTTCCGTTAGAATCTTCTTCAGTTTCTCAAAACTTTCTTGTTGTTTATCGGTCCATACATACGGTACTTCCTTTCATAACAACTTAGTTAGGGGTGCAGCAATCAACGAAAACCCCTCAACAAAGCATCTATAATAACCAGCCAAACCCAAGAAACTTCGGATCTTAGCTACTGACTTTGGCAGTTTCCAATCCAACACAGCCTCTATCTTTTGATGATCAACTCTTATTCCTTCAGCTGACACTACATGACCCAAGAAAGTCACTTTCTTCAACCAAAATTCACACTTACTGAATTAGGCATAAAGTTGCTTATCTCGCAAAATTTGCAACACAGTGCGCAAATGAGAGTCATGCTCTTCTTCATTTCTCGAATATACCAAGATGTCATCTATGAACACTATTACGAACTGGTCTAAATAGGGCTGAAAGACTCAGTTCATCATGTCCATAAATGCAACTGGTGTATTAGTCAAACCAAACAGCATTACTAAAAACTCATAATGTCTATAACGAGTTTGAAATGCCGTCTTATGAATATCTGCCTCCTTCACCTTGAGTTGATGATAACCCGATCTCAAATCAATCTTGGAAAAGATTGAAGCTCCTCTTAATTGATCAAACAGGTCATCGATTCTTGGTAATGGATACTTATTCTTGATCGTCAATTTATTCAACTGCCTATAATCAATGCACATACGCATCGACCCATCCTTCTTCTTGATGAACAAAATCGGCGCTCGCCATGGAGACACACTTGGTCAAATAAATCCTCGATCTAACAGTTCTTGAATTTGAGCTTTAAGCTCTGCTAACTCCTTCGGTGCCATTCTATATCGGAGCAATTTCGGGTAAAAGCTCAATGCCAAATTCTACTTCTCGATCTGAAGGTAGACCCAGAAGTTCTTCGGGAAAGACATCTAGAAATTCTTTCACCGTTCTTACACTTTCTACTGATAAATCCTTGGCATCCAAAGCATTGATGAATACTAGGAATGCTCTATTCCCTTTCCGCACCAACTTTTCTGCCTTCAAAGCAGATACCACATTTGCCAAAAATTTTATTCGCTCGCCTATCATTATTATCTCCTTATCATCCACAGTCCTAATTGACATCCGCTTTTCGACACAATCCAATTGCGCCCGATGCTTCACCAACCAATCCATGCCCAAAATAAGATCAGATTCACCGAAAGGTAATTCCATCAAGTCTGCTAGAAATACCTCTATTTGAATCTCTAAGGGCACATCTTTGAATAATTTATTCACTATTACCGACTGTCCTAAAGGACTAATTACCGTTATCTCTCTATCGATAATCTTAGATCTAATACTTAGGTTTACAGATATAGCACTAGCAACATACGAGTGGGTAGATCCGATATCTATCAAAGCAGTAACAGGTACATCAGAGATGAAGAACGTACCAATTATCACATCAGGTGCATCGTCGTCCTCACGACGCCTGACAGCATAGACCAATCCTGGCTGTCTTGCCTCCGTGTTACCTCTAACACCATTACCTCGACCTGGTGCACCTTGTCCACGTCATTTACCATTACCACCATGACCCGATCCACGACCTCTTGGTGGCTGCTGAGTACCTCTAGCTGGCTGAGCCTCAGGGTTACGAGGTTCTTGAGTCGTTTTAGTCCATTGAGGACAATTCTTAAACCGATGATCCTTAGACCCACATTTAAAACAGGCTCCAGTTTTTCTCCAACATTCTCCGGGATGTCGTCTACCATAGTTGGCACATTCTTGAATCTGATTGGTAGTCACATGTGCCCTAACTTGAACTGCCTCATCATTCCGTGGCCTCTTTTGAAACCTTTTAGAAGAACCAGAATACTTAAAATCCCTCTTGCCTCTTACTTTTTCCCGATTCTGGCATTCTTAAATCTTAGCCTCTTTGACTATCTTAGCTTTCTCTACTAGCGAGGTAAAAGTCCACACTTGTTGTGGGGCTATCAGTACCCGCAACTCATCATTTAGTCCATTCTCAAAGCATACACAGCGCTCATGATCAGTCTGCACTATAGTACGAGCACAACTACTCAAACGAAGAAATTCTGCCTCGTAAGCTACTACAATCTTACTTCCTTGAACCAAATTCAGGAATTCCTTCCTCGGGCATCTACATAACTTGTCCTGACGTACTTTTCGTGGAAAGTAGCTTTAAAGAAATCCCAATTAACTAATGCAGCCTCGATGCCTTCTCGGACAGTAAGCCACCATTGATACGCCTCGTCTCTTAACAAAGACACGGTTCTTCTCAGTTTCTGCTCGACGGTGCATTCCAAATCATCCATAATTCGTTCTACAGCCTCAAGCCAATATCCTGCCACATTCGGGGCTACACCAGAGACACCTCTAAAAACTTCTGCACCACTAGACTTGAGCCGTTCCGATATTGATCCGTGAATTACTAGCCCAGTTCTGGCTCCAGCTACTCTTTCTAAGACTCACAACATTGCTTGAGTCAAAGCATTATCCTCATTGGCATGATCATGAGATCCAGTTTCGCTCTCAAATGACGCAGGTGCATCCATTTTCGGTATATGACCCGATGCTTCAGATGCAACACCTCGGCCTCTACCACGGCCACGTCTACCGCGTCCACGACCACATCCTCTAGAGCTCATATTGACTAATTCGCTTTAATCGATTACAAGTTTTATGAATCGTAATATTATTTGCTGTTTATTAACGATATTTTATGAGATATAAGAGATAGAGTTATTTTCGCCGTATCCTATAGTCTCGGTCTCTATCATTTTCAACACCTAAAACTAGAAGTTCTAGAGTGTTCCTTAGGTTTCATCACAAAATAAACAAATACTTCTTCGAACATACTTACTTGACTTGGTGTCGGATGCTCGTGGTGCCATACTACCTTTAAAACATAAAGTCTAGAAATTTAAGTGGTTTTAAACAAAATCATTTGTTGAACGAAAACCACAGTAGAAGTTTTGAAACGTGTTCTGATACCATAAAATGTAACACCCCAAACCCAGATTATACATTAAGCCCGATTTCTAAGCATGCCACACAATTTTAACGAACATTCAAAACATTTAACTAAGTAAAATCAAATTGCAAAACGATTAAGAACATTACTTTATCGAAAAATTGAGGTTTATTCAAATGTTTGATTTAAAACACAAGAATTTGTCGCTTGATATATATAAAGTAGTAATCGATAAAAACTTTAGATTTATTAAATCGAAATATTTCATCAAAAAGTTTTAAAAGAATTTTCTAAGTTTCTAGATAAGAAAACTTTTATTTGAAACGAGAGTTATAGAAAATCATTTACGAAAAACAAAATCAATCCAACTTAAATAAACTAAAACATAAATAAATCCATCCACACAATAAAATCCATAATTAAAAAGCCATTATTACATCGCCATTAATAATACTTAATAGAAATTATAAAGAAGTCTCAAAGTTTTATGAACCACCATTTGTAGTATAGCCACCCCACGAAGTCATCTCCGAACCAAGTCTCCATCAATTGTTATTATCTGAGAGGGGTAAAAAAAATGGGATGAGTTACTTAGAACTCAACGTGTAACTTACTTACCATAGTCCACTGGGCCAAGACCATTTAAACATTTATTTGGGCCTAAGCCCATTTCAAAATATAATAATTTAGTATTTAAAAATAATAATGCAATGATATCCAATTCCCAAAACCAAACCTAGATTTCCATCCGCTACACACCCCCGTACCCAACCAGCACACCTGTGGGGAGCTTTAGTCACCCACCCCGCCATCACACCGAAGTAGGCTTTAAGCCCAATATCATATTTGTGGCAACGACCATTTAAATAATTGTGGTAGAACCACCGATCTAGATTTCAGCAACGGCCATTGTGACAGAGTCACCTATCTAGAATTCTGGCATTAAGCCTTTCTTTTCTTCATCATTGATACCAACCCATGCAATCATGTTTATGCATTTCAAAATATTCGTAGAGTATATCATATTATAGTTTATAAATTTCAGCCCATTAAAACACATTTCATATATAACCCATTTATCAATTATCATAAATGGCCCAATTATAAATTTTCACTTAAGGCCCATTTATCGATTATCACATGTGGCCCAAATTCTCAATTATCACATATGGCCCAATTTGTCAAATAACACATATGGCCCAAATTTGCCAAATAACACATATGGCCCAAATTTGCCAAATAACACATATGGCCCAAATTTGCCAAATAACACATATGGCCCAAATTTACCAAATATCACATATGGCCCAAATTTGCCAAATAACACATATGGCCCAAATTTACCAAATAACACATATGGCCCAAATTTTCCAAATATCACATATGGCCCAATTTGCCAAATAACACATATGGCCCAAATTTACCAAATAACACATGTGGCCCAATTTATCAAATATCACATATGGCTCAAATTTATCAAATATCACAAATGGCCCAAATTTATCACTTATTATCATTTTAACCATTAAGGGCGATTTTTAAAATTTCACGATCTTACTACCGATTTCGAGATTTTAACACTAAGTGTCAATAATGTCATATTTTTCGATTTCACCAACTTTGCGATTTTTAATCCAACTTTAACCATTGTATAGTCATCTAACCCATGAGATATAGTGTGAGATTACACACCTGATTACGGTGAGAACTACACTCTCCCGCTTGTCGATTTCTAAACACACATTACGAAGGATTAGAACACTAAAATTTGATATTAAACTATTCTAATATTGAACGATCTAAATCTTACCCTCGAAATCTCGAATAACCACTATTTGCGATTTCTCTCCAACCAAAGGTTCTATACCCGAGTAAACAAAGTGGTTCGGAGTACGACGACTTGAATATTTGATTTTCACGGATGAAGGTCCACAACCCGGTGGAAAATCTCGGATTCCGAAATAGTCCTTATCTTAAACTTAGGGGGATTAATAGAACCACCCCTCTTCTGAGTACTATTTACTACCCTTTTCGTACCTATTTTGATTGCCTCTAATGACAAAAGATCATTAGTCTTAATAATAAACTATCGAAATTTGCCTAAAAATTTTAAAGAGTGGGATTAACTTACCACAAATACCCTCATTCCACAATATGTCAATCGAGCGATAACTTCTCCTAAAACGAAATCAATTAATAAACCATTCATAACCATATGTCGAACAATATGAAAATCCTTAATAATCCCTTACCTTAATACCTTAAATCCGATGTCAACAATCCATGACCTTTACGAATACTTGAGTTTCGACCCTCTACTAAGTTTCAATTGATTAAAGTTTGAGTAGAAGAAAAGAAAAAATAGATGCTTATGGAGAATAGAAGATTCGGCTATGCAAAAACAAAGTAGAGGAAGAATTGATTCGGCTATGGTGAATGGTTACCAATAGTCGGCCATGAAGGAAAAAAAAGAATAAGAATGAGAGAAAATAATAAAGATAAAATAAAAAAACTTTGAGATCAAAAGTGTAATCGACAATGATGAGGAAAAGAGAAGAAAAGAAATGGTCTAAAATGGCTATATGGTTTCTAACACAAAGAAGAGAGAAAAGACTTGATGATAATAATCAAACTAAGACCAAAATGGTCAAAAAGGAGAAATGGTAAAAAATGCAATTGTTTCCTCAAGGCTTAAGGTATATTCTATTAGGAATAGAGCAAATTTTGAAAGAAAATTTGATAAGAAAACACCAATTGACCAAAAAGAAAAATGCTCATCCAACACCCAAACCTACCAAGCCAACAACAAAAAACCGGCCATCCCCCCTAGCCCCTTATGCCGTCCACATACATGGTCAATAGGCCATTAAAAAGTTTCCAAAACATCTTCCCTTAATCCAAGCCTTTTGTCCCCTTATCATACCAAAATTTCTTGATTCCATACCTTAAGTTAGTACTTACCATATTCCCTTAGTCTACTTTCCATAAATGAAAAAGTCCATCCTTACCATAAGTATTGCTTGACCGACACTTGCCAAAAAAGTGGAAAAAAATAAAAATCATCTAATTGCTATCCAAGGGATTCGAACATCTCCCCTCATGCAATTACTCATGCGCCAACACCATCTTGCCAATTACTCATCTTATGCTAATTTTTAGACACTTAAATTAACTTAAGTATTAGGGTCACTTGATCCACTTCAATAAATTCCCAATACTAAAAATTATTTAATATCCGAATAATTCTATGCCCTTTTCAAAGCTGTAATAAACACGAAAAAGAAGGAAAGAAAATTTTCATTCATAAGCTAAACACCAAAACATACAATATATCGATACTCAAATTTTTAGGGTGTTACAGACTATCCGATCAGAAATCGTACAGAAAGTAAAAGTGATTCGAGGCAGTTTAGAATCCACTTCTGATTGTCAGAAAACGTATGTGGATTTGAAACATGAGGATATGAAATTCCCATTCAGCAATAGCATATTTCTGAAAGTATTGCCTTGGAAAAGGATTCAAAATGTGTTTTGTGTATCTATGTTGCGATGGTATCGATTGGACTCTTTGGATATTAATTCTTCAATAGAGATTAAGATTCAGTCGATGTGTTGAATAACAAAGAATCAATCAGAATTTTGACACGAGAGATTAAAAGTTGAGAAATAAAAGCGTAACCTTAGTGCGGGTTCTTTGGCAGTGTTACGAGATAAAGGAGTTTATGTGAAAATCAAATTTATATTACGGTAAGATTTTTGGGGACGAAAATCCCTAAAGAGGGAGAGTTGTCATAGCCCGATTTTGGGTCTATTTGAAATAGTAGTTTCGGGACCATAAATCTGACGTAGTAAAATTCATTTTTATTCCATTTCTATGGTCTACAATTTTACTAAATGATTTTGTGAAAATTTTGACGTTTGGGCACTCAATTTAGTTAAAATGACTAAATTGTAAAAAGTACAAAAGTTGAGTTCTACATGTTAGAGGTGTCCAACTACTATGACATTTTAAATTAGAGGTCTTTAATGGTAATTAGATCATTGGTTAAGTTGGTGGATAAAAGTGGACATGGTTTGGTATGTTTTCAAAGTTTTTCATTAAGGGCATTTTGGTCATTTAGTAATTAAAATGAATTAAAAAGCCAAAATAAAGCCAAATTTTTCCATCTTCTACCTCCTTGGCCGAAAATCACAAGGGGGAAGCCATAGCTAGGGTTTGGCCACTTCCAAGCTTGATTGTAAGTCTGTTCTAGCCCTATTTTTAATGCTCTTTACAATTTTCAAGTCGTTGTAACTCGATCTTTCTATTTCTACCATCAATTTGAAGAGAAGTCAAGGTCTAAAATTTTACCCATGTTGAACATGTATGTATTTTGATGTCTAATGGTATAAAATGCATGTTTGGTATATGATAAACGACTTTTGCTAAATGATTTTCAGTGAAAATGCCTAAAAGGACTTGTTTGTGAAAGTTGTAAAATATGTTGTAAAAGTGAGAATAAATGAAAAATTTGGGATTTTATGAGCATGTATAAGGTTCAGCTAGGCATGGGTAATGAAGAAATTGAATGAAAATCATTTTACGAGCCTAGGGACTAAATTGTAAAAATGTTAAACTTTAGGGTAAAAATGTAATTTTTGACATAATATGATTTTGGGCTAAAATAAATAATATATTGATTAAATAAGTTAAATGCGATGTTATAGATCAATAAAAAATGAGATTTGAACCTAGAACGTGGGAAAACGAGTATTTAACGATTTAGCCATTTTCGCAATTTTTTTGTCGAGGTAAGTTCGTATGTAAGTAATGCATTGTTTTATTTATGTTTTAAATGCTTTAATATTGTATATATTATGATTGACTCCTTGAACGTAATTGACAAAGTTCAACAAGCGAGAAAATCCTAGTTGAACCTTAGGAATAGTTAGGATACAAATGTCATGACATTAGGGTTATTGAGATTTCGTGTAAGACCATATCTGGGATATTGCATCGATATGAGATTTCGTGTAAGATCATAGCTGGGCTATTGGCATCGATATGAGATTACATGTAAGACCATATCTGGGATATGGCATTAGTACGGTACTGTATGTACGAGATTCCCGAGTATTCTTTAGTATTCCAAATGGTTCAATGGGAAATTCAATGGGTATGTCAAAGAAGAGAAAAAGTATGTGAGTATTACAAATTGGTACAGGTATGCACGTAAAGTTTATAAGCATTGACTTCATGAAATTGTGAGTTCATGATGTAACACCCCAAACCCACCCATGAGTCCTGACCGGATCTGGTATGTCACGGAGTAAAATAATTTGAGTCATTTTGAAAGGTTGGTGAAAACTTGGTAAAATTTGGCTAAGGTATGAAAACAGGGTTTGAAAACTTAGTTAGGCTTTTTATAAATACAGTTGGGCTGAGAAACCCTTTTGAAAACATTTGATCATGTAGCATTTTAAAATCATCTGAGTTATTGGTGACTTGGTAAATTTTTGTTACCCGATGGTAACTTCTTTGAAAACTCGTAGTAGTTACTTAGTTGAAAAAGTTGCTTTTAATCGGTTCAATTAAGATTTATAAAATTCCATTTGTAATATAACATGAGTAAAATAAAGCAATAAAATGAACATCCAACAATAATTAGCGGCCTTATTACAACCCAAATAAAAACTTAGAAAATAAATAATTTTAACTAAATCAAGTAAAAACAAATCCAACGACAAGCATGGCCGCCTCGAGTCCTCTCCGGCTCCATCTCCGTGATCTACTCATCTGCAAAATGTTAAGGGAAAGGGGTGAGTCACCAAGACTCAGTGTGTAAATCCCCCACCCGGAATGTAACTCATACACAAGATATTAATTAACATGCAAATATGCAACCCAACCTAACCATCCATACTCCTTAACTACCCCGTGTGGTCAAAACCACTGATGACTTAGAGTCACAAATTAAATGATGGGGCCAACCCATTGTGTGGTCAAAACCACTGATGACCATAGGTCACAATATATCAAGTGTGGTCAAAACCACTGGTGGTACCAAACCACTGGGACTTAGTCGCAAATTATCAATCGGTGTGGTCAAAACCACTGATGACCATAGGTCACAAATAATCTGATGGGGCCAACCCATCTTGTGGTCAAAACCACTAGTGACAGTCCATAAAATCATCCCCCTCCTCTCATCAATCCCACCATCATCATGCTTTATGTACAACATATCATTTAATCATGTATTTAGGCATGGCATTTAACAACATGTGATGGCATGCAAAAACATATATCAAGGATCACAAGTTAGGGGACTTACCCGGAGTCCATGCTTAGGCCCACAAGCATATATCATAGATCACTATCATATTTATACACAAGGCAATAATATAGCAAGTTTATTAATAAAGTGTGTAAAGAGTTTACACACCTGTTTCTACCGAAATTCCTAGATCCCAAGATCCATTCTACGTCGCTAGATCTTGACCCTATATTCGGCCAATTATCAATGTTAGTATCAAAGGCCTACTCGGCCATAACAACTTAATATCAAAGGCTCTTACCTTGAACGGATTTGATTTCCAAACAAATCCCGAAAACGTCACTTGATTTGTCGAGATCCCTACCAAAACACTAGTTAATAATCGACTTGTATAATCACACATAATCAAGGCCTATGGCCGATTGTCACTTACCTCCTCACCTTGGGGAATCAAATCCCAAAAGATCTCCTTACTCCTTTAATGTTATCCTCTCTTGACTACAAAACAAAGCATGAATCCAAGGTCTTAATAAGGTTCGGCCAACCCAAAAATACATGGTTGAGCCTTAAGGTTTTGGCTGGCCATAATAATTAAAGAATTAACTTAGAGAGATCCCTTACCACACTTATGAAAATCGGCAGCACCTTGGGTAGGGAGGGGAGAAGATTCAGCCAACACAATTGGAAGGTCTGGAATTTTAGTGAAGAGAAGGAGGTAGGTTCGGCTAGTAGGGAGAGAAATAGAAAAAGAAAAGATGTAGGGGAAGTGGTGGTTTCGGCTTAGTAGAAGAAAAGAAGAAGAGAGCTTTTGGAAGAATTTTGGCAAAAGAGGCTAGGGAAATTCGGCAGCAACTACTTGGAGAGAAAGAAAGAACAATTTGAATAATTTTTGGCACTTCTTTGCTGCCCAAAACCGAATATGGATGGCCTCCCAAGGAGTCCCATATTCGGCCAACACCTTGTTTTTGTGATAAACTTCAGCCTTTAATTATCATAGATAATGCAAGATTTATCTTTCAATTAATCCCCTAATCACCTCATCAAACAAATACAATGAAAATAAAATACTAATAGCTACTCTACCAGCCGAAATTAAGCAAAAAAATAAGCTTATCCCTTATCATTTAAAGAGTCCAAATAGCAGCCATCACTCTCCCATACATGCCAGCAGCAAAAAAATAAAAAATAAAATGCATTTGCTGCCCCTTAGGTTCGAACCAACGACCTCCAGCCCCAGCCCTCTCTTCCAATGCCCCTAGCCACTTCTCCCATTAGACTTTCATGCCATAAAACCCCTTCATTTATTTATAAGACCTCCCTAGGCCGATCACCCCAAAAATAAAAAGCCAAAAATCCATTCCAGCAGCTCGAACCTGCGCCCATCAACCTCCAAGCCTTTAAGTAGCACACGGTAGCCACTTAGCCAACCCAACTTTCATGTCTAACTCCAATACCAAAAATCTTTTAAGACCTTCCAACCTGGCCCTTTCTTTAACGCCCCAAACAACCCCAAAAAATAAAACTCCTTGCGTCCTTTATGTCTCGAACCCGAGACCAAAACCCTTTAAGTGGCGCCCCAAGCCACTCCACCAACCTGCCTTTCATGCTCAAACCTTGCCCGAAAATTCTTTAAAGCCTTTCTTACCCCTAACGCCTAAAAAGCCCAAAAGGAAAAAAAAACATTTCCCCCTTGTTACTGCCGAGACTCGAACCTCCTCCCTAGCAACCCCCTTAGGAACACCAAGCCAAATGTACCAAGCCCATTTTGTGTCATGCTTCTCCCTACATTTTATTTAAGCCCTATCTCACCTAGCTCCCTCCTTTTAGATACTTAAAAAGAAATTTTAAATACTAGGTCAAGCCTAGCTCGGGGTTAGTTCTAGGCCCTAGAACATGCTTAATAATCCTAGAATTTAATTCTCCAAGCACACATATGGGAAAATATTTAAATTACAAATAACCCCTAATTTAGAGTGTTACAGTTCTACCCCCTTAAAAATAATTTCGTCCTCAAAATTACTAACTAACGAATAGTCGTACATCTTAACTCACCGTACTACGCTTATGCTGTGCACTCTGATCTTAATAAAACTATCTTACTTCCTAGGCACAATCCCTAAGTTCATAACCAAGGTTTCAAGCACTTCCCTAGTACAACAAGAAAACTCTACAATAATCAAGCAATTAAGGGTATTCCAGAAATAAGGAACATACCCGTTGTCACATCTGGCGCATCACTATCCTCATGACTACCGATCGCATAAACCAACCTTGGTCGCCTTGCATCTAAACCTTCAAAGACCTCGCTTGGTGCTCCACGTCCTCTACCAAACCATTACCTCTCGTTATTCAAATTACGACCTCGTTGAGGTCATTGTCCTCCTCTACCACTGATTAACATTCGAGTTCTTGATCGACTATCATCGATTTGCTTAGGACAATCCTTGATCACATGGTCCTTGGACCCACGCCTAAAATATCCTCCGATTTTCTTCTAGCATTCTCCTAAGTGCTTCTTTCCACACACATCACAAGGATGATACTGCCCTCCTGAACTAGCTTGCTGACCTCGTGGGCCATCCTCTCTAGGATTTTCGAACATCTCCTGATGTTTCAGATGATCCAAAACCTCTTTTGGCCTATTCCGATCCATGGTCTGCTTGGTAGAATCTTTAATTCCCTCGGCTACCTTGGCCTTTTCTACTAAAGTAGAAAACTCACGCTCCTGATGCGGTGCCATCAATAATCTCAAATCATTCCTTAGTCCGTCCTCAAAAGGGACACTGCATTCATGTTCAGTTGCGATTACTCCTCGAGCATATCGGCTTAACCTCAGAAATTCAGCCTTATATGCTGCTACAGACTTGTTCCCTTGAACTAGTCCTAGCAAACCTTTCCTTTGCTCATCAATATACCGTGTGCCGACATACTTTTTCTGATATGCCTCCTTAGCATACTCCCAGGTCAGATCCTCAGCCGTGGCACCATCCCGGACATTAACCACCATTGGTACGCTTCATCACGTAATAGTGCCACCATTCCTTTCAACTTCTCTTTCGGGGTCAGACCGAGCTCATCCATAATGCGCTCGATTGCCTCCAACCAAGATTTCACTATCTTTGGGTGCCACACCGACACTTCACGGAACACCTCACCCCATTGGCTCGAGTCGCTGGGTCATGATTTTCAAGCTCTCGTATTTCCACCCGCCACCACCATTTCCAAAACTCGCAAAGATATAACTGCGACACAAGATCATCCCCGTCGAGCTTACTACCGACATTAATAAATGAGGTGGTGGTGGCGGTGGTAACTCATTGTTAGACCCTTGACCCGATCTAACGGGTTCTGACACAGTTATTCTTCCTCTACCACATCCTTGACGACCGCGTCCTCTAGAACTCATATCTAACGATTGCGTTTATCTGTTTAAGAATTTTATGCATTAGTATTTCACTTGATTATCCGCGAAGAAATTTTATGATAGAAGTTTTAAGAGTGGTTCTTTCACAATCATACATGCACACAGTTTTCCATTCAGTTATTCAAAGAGACGTTGTAGTTTTCATTGTGATTGTTTTTACACTACCCAAGGGTATTTCCGTAATTTTTCCTATGGGGGTATTTTTGTAATTTTTCAAAAATAAAAGTTTTGGATGATTTTGTCAAAAGCATTTTGAAACTCTTAAATTCACAGAATACTTTGAAAAATTTTGGAAAATCGGGGGTATTTTAGTGATTTTGAAGCTCAGGGGCATTTTGGTAATTTTTCACAAATCGGGGTGAATTTGTAAAATTTAAAGGAATCAAGGATATTTCAAAAGTTGTAAAACTTTGATGGTTCCTTTTTAAGAATTTACTTTTCCAAAATAGTGATGTTGCAAAATTTTGAAATCAGGGTCATTTTGGTAATTTTGTAGGTTAGGGCAATTTTGTAATTTTCTAAAATCATGACGCTTTTGAAATTTAAGGTTTTGGGCACTTTTTATGTGATGAAATTTTTGATTAAAACCATGGGTCTTTTGGGAATATCATAAATCAAGGGTGTTTTCGTAATTTTACCCCTAAAGGTATTTTAGTAATTTCACATAATCATGGTATTTTCCCAAAATGGTTTCCAAAAATTGAGCTCTATGTGATTTCACAAAAGAAGGATATTTTGGAAATTTCTATTTGAAAATTTTTCATATGGAGGGTATTTTGATAGTTTACAAGCCAGGAGTATTTTGGTCATTTTTCAAACTGAGGGGTATTTTGGTCATTTTTTTAAAACAAGGTTTTAATTACTTCAAAAACTAAACGGCTAGTCCCTTTCGGGTTTTAGTTATCGAGTTTAGCCTATGAGTGTGTCGTCTCAGCTAGAATGAACCGTTACTACGCACCAGGTAGGATTCGAGTGAGTAGGAGGTGAGTCACGAGGATTGCTTAAATACCAGGCCCCCACTGAATCCAATCCTAGACATGCGTATAACGATTGCCACATTCCTTGCTCAGTGACAACTCACAGGGTTTGCTTATGGAGTCATTAAATCTTATGCATTGTTTGTTGGGGTATGTTAACCTAGGGTTCAATAATTCCTTATTCTAATAGTCTACGTTCCCGATTTACCCTTCTACCCCTCATCAAATATTCAAAAAATGGATAGAAGTACTTACCTGGGCGGATAGGTGCCGGAGACTCGGTGCCATGCTGTTCAAGCCAAAACAGTTTCTCAAAACATTCTCATAAGGCCTACTAACATAAACAAAACATTTTGGGCCTTGGGCCCCCCACAGTCGAGTTTTGAATCGGGCTCTGATACCAAAAATGTAACACCCCAAACCCGGCCCATGAGTCCTGATCGGATCTGGTATGTCACGGAGTAAAATAATTTGAGTCATTTTGAAAGGTTGGTGAAAACTTGGTAAAATTTGGCTAAGGTATGAAAACGGGGTTTGAAAACTTAGTTAGGCTTTTTATAAATACTGATTAATGAGAAACCCTTTTGAAAACATTTGATCATGTAGCATTTTAAAATCATCGAGTTATTGGTGACTTGGTAAATTTTTGTTACCCGATGGTAACTTCTTTGAAAACTCGTAGTAGTTACTTAGTTGAAAAAGTTGCTTTTAACCAGGTTCAATTAAGATTTATAAAATTCCATTTGTAATATAACATAAGCAAAATAAAGCAATAAAATGAACATCCAACAATAATTAGCGGCCTTATTACAACCCAAATAAAAACTTAGAAAATAAATAATTTTAACTAAATCAAGTAAAAACAAATCCAACGACAAGCATGGTCGCCTCGAGTCCTCTTGGCTCCATCTCCGCGATCTACTCATCCGCAAAATGTTAAGGGAAAGGGTGAGTCACCAAGACTCAAATGTGTAAATCCCCACCCTAATGTAACTCATACACAAGATATTAATTAACATGCAAATATGCAACCCAACCTAACCATCCATACTCCTTAACTACCCCGTGTGGTCAAAACCAGTGATGACTTAGAGTTACAAATTAAATGATGGGGCCAACCCATCGTGTGGTCAAAACCATCGATGACCATAGGTCACAATATATCAAGTGTGGTCAAAACCATTGGTGGTACCAAACCTTTGGGACTTAGTCGCAAATTATCAATCGGTGTGGTCAAAACCACTGATGACCATAGGTCACAAATAATCTGATGGGGCCAACCCATCTTGTGGTCAAAACCACTGATGACCATAGGTCACAAATAATCTGATGGGGCCAACCCATCTTGTGGTCAAAACCATCGCGCGATCCATAAAATCATCCCCCTCCTCTCATCAATCCCACCATCATCATGCTTTATGTACAACATATCATTTAATCATGTATTTAGGCATGGCATTTAACGGCATGTGATGACATGCAAAAACATATATCAAAGATCACAAGTTAGGGGACTTACCCGGAGTCCATGCTTAGGCCCACAAGCATATATCATAGATCACTATCATATTTATACACAAGGCAATAATATAGCAAGTTTATTAATAAAGTGTGTAAAGAGTTTACACACCTGTTTCTACCGAAATTCCTAGATCCCGAAGATCCGTTCTAAGTCGCTAGATCTTGACCCTATATTTGGCCAATTATCAATGTTAGTATCAAAGGCCTACTCGGCCATAACAACTTAATACCAAAGGCTCTTACCTTGAACAAATTTGATTTCCAAACAAATCCCGAAAATGTCACTTGATTTGTCGAGATCCCTACCAAAACACTAGTTAATAACCGACTTGTATAATCACACATAATCAAGGCCTATGGCCGATTGTCACTTACCTCCTCACCTTGGGGAATCAAATCCTGAAAGATCTCCTTACTCCTTTAATGTTATCCTCTCTTGACTACAAAACAAAGCATGAATCCAAGGTCTTAATAAGGTTCTACCAACCCAAAATACATGGTTGAGCCTTAAGGTTTCAGTGGCCATAATAATTAAAGATTTAACTTAGAGAGATCCCTTACCACACTTATGAAAATCGGCAGCACCTTGGTTAGGGAGGGGAGAAGATTCGGCCAACACAATTGGAAGGGCTGGAATTTTAGTGAAGAGAAGGAGGTAGGTTCGGCTACTAGGGAAAGAAAAAGAAAAAGAAGAGATGTAGGGGAAGTGGTGGTTTCAGCTTAGTAGAAGAAATGAAGAAGAGAGCTTTTGGAAGAATTTTGGCAAGAGAGGCTAGGGAAATTCGACAGCAACTACTTGGAGAGAAAGAAAGAACAATTTGAAGAATTTTTGGCACTTCTCTGCTGCCCAAAACCGAATATGGATGGCCTCCCAAGGAGTCCCATATTCGGCCAACACCTTGTTTTTGTGATAAACTTCAGCCTTTAATTATCATAGATAATGCAAGATTTATCTTTCAATTAATCCCCTAATCACCTCATCAAACAAATACAATGAAAATAAAATACTAATAGCTACTCTACCAGCAGAAATTAAGAAAAAAAATAAGCTTATCCCTTATCATTTAAAGAGTCCAAATAGCAGCCATCACTCTCCCATACACGCCAAAGAAGAAAAAATAAAAATCAAATGCATTTGTTTGCCTTAGGTTCGAACCAATGACCTCCATTGACCCTCTCTTCCAACGCCCTAGCCACTTCTCCCATTAGACTTTCATGCCATAAAACCCTTCATTTATTTATAAGACCTCCTAGGCCGATCACCCCAAAATAAAAAGCCAAAAATCCATTCCAGTGACTCGAACTCGTGCCCATCAACCTCAAGCCTTTAAGTGGCACACGGTAACCACTTAGCCAACCCAACTTTCATGTCTAACTCCAATACCAAAAATCTTTTAAGACCTTCCAACCTGCCCCTTTCTTTAACGCCCCAAACAGCCCAAAAAAATAAAACTCCTTGCGTCCTTTATGTCTCGAACCCGAGACCAAAACCCTTTAAGTGGCGCCCCAAGCCACTCCACCAACCTGCCTTTCATGCTCAAACCTTGCCCGAAAATTCTTTAAAGCCTTCCTTACCCCTAACGCCCAAAAAGCCCAAAAGGAAAAAAAAACATTTCCCCCTTGTTACTGCCGAGACTCGAACCTCCTCCCTAGCAACCCCCTTAGGTGCACCAAGCCAAATGTACCAAGCCCATTTTGTGTCATGCTTCTCCTTACATTTTATTTAAGCCCTATCTCACCTAGCTCCCTCCTTTTAGATACTTAAAAAGAAATTTTAAATACTAGGTCAGGCCTAGCTCGGGGTTAGTTCTAGGCCCTAGAACATGCTTCATAATACTAGAATTTAATTCTTCAAGATCACACATGGGAAAATATTTAAATTACAAATAACCCCTAATTTAGGGTGTTACACATGATTTCCACGAGAATGATTTTATGAAAACCTTGTGATTATGGGTCTATACTTGTGATGTATGAAATACATTGAAACACCCCAAACCCGGCCCACAAGCCCTGACCGGATCTGGCATGCTTCTAGGAAAAACCATTCAAATTTTATTTGAACTTTACTAAAATTTTCCATGTTTTTGAAGACAGTTGATTTGGGTTGGGCTCGAATTTAAAACGCGTGTTGATTAGGTGTCAAAACATTTAATATTTATTCTTAAGAAAGATGGACTTTAATTTTGAATTAATAAAGATCGTGTCATACTTAAATAAGTAAATATGCATGCGTAAACAGTTCAAACCAAGGCCTTATTACATCAAATCAAAACCCAAATTAAAATAAAATAGACTCGAAGCTGAGCATGGCCACCCTTGAGCTCTTGCCGACCCGGTCCATCACTGAGTGTCACCTGAAAAATAATCCCACAAGGGGTGAGTCAAACAGACTCAATGTGTACAACCAACACAAGTCTTAATTAAATTCAGGCATGTCAAATCATACATAATAACATATATAATTAATGATGCAAACTCGAACCCAAACCTAATTAACCATCCGCTACACATCACCCGTAGCAACCATCACATCGTGGGGACTACTAAGTCAACCCTCCATTCGCTATACATCATCGAAGGCAGTTGCTGTAGTCGACGTGCTCATCGCCCTTATAAAATTCGTGGCATAGCCACCAGGTAAATATTTGTGACATAAGTCACCACATTCAGATATTGTGACATAAGTCACCACATTCAGATATTGTGACATAAGTCACCACATTCAGATATTGGGGTATAAAACCACCAATTCACTTCCCCTTTACATATCACCTATATGCCCCATGTCAAACATATCATGCAATATCATGCTTTATTTCACATTCTTATCACTATTGTCATTTTTATCATACTCATAGTAGAAGTAGGAAAACGTACTTGAGTACTTCGTACCATTACATGGTACCTTAGCCACATCATAACATTTCTTGTAACATATTAATTAAAACATAACCGTCAATTAATTAAAGCTTAGTGTGGGGTACACACCTGATTTACTTAGCAAGTTTACTGAAATTCCTGAAAATCCCGATCTAACACTTTAGATTTCAGTTCCTATATTCGGCCATTGTTAGACATATTAGCAAAACTTATTCAGCTATATGATCAAACTCAAGGAAACGAATCAAATCTTACCTTGCTTGTCGATTTGAGTACTTCTCAAATCCGAGAACTTTGTGATACTTTTTTCTTGCAATCGGCTAGCACTAAATCACTTCATAGGTTAATTTTTGGCTTTTGAAAAACATACTAAACAGATCTATTACATTAACTATAGCCTTGGCCGATTATTATGTCCACTTACCTTGTGGATTTAAATCCCGGAAACTATCTCTTGCTCCTTGAGTAATCGAAATCCCTGCCTACCAATTGTTAGAATTGGCTATAAACTACATACCACTTACCTTGATGTTCAAAACCCGAGAGATCTCTCTTAATGCTTCTTAGCATTGGCTACCTTCAACAGAGACACATAATATGGCTTAAAGAACATTTGGCCAACCTTAGCCAAGGCTTAACCATTGTTTTCGGCACTTTTAAAGAATAAGAACCCAAACCGATTATTTAAGGAAGATGAATACTTACCACTATGTTGCTTGAGAAGACCAAAAGGGAAAAGGTTTCGGCTTTTGATCTAATGAAGAAATCGACTTCAAAAGAATAGATTCAATCGGCTATGGCCACCAAAATAAGAGATTCGGCTTTTGGAGTATTTCGAAAAGAAGAAGAAGATGAAGTGCAGAGAGATTCGACAATAGGGAGTTTTGGTTTGAAGAGGTTGTGTCAATGGAGAAATAGGAAGAAGAAGATTTCGACTTTGGGGTGACTTTGAATATTCGGCCTATGAAAGTGAGTAGCAAAAAGAAAAGAAAAGAAAAGGAACACAAGTTGATTTCCTTTGGAATTTTCGGCACAAATGAGAAGGATGAGAAGATAAGCAATTTCAGCACTTCTATCTTTCTATCATTAAACCGAAAATGTCATCCTCTTGTGCCCCATATTCGGCCAACTCCTCCTTTCACTATCAAATCCTTATTTCACTCCCCCTTAGCCAAATCCTTAACACTCCAACCCAATCTATACTTCCTTCCTCCAGAGTCCATGTGCCGTCCACTTCCTCTCCTCCTTGTAGCAAAATAAAAACCTTTATTTGCTTCCCTTGTGACTCGAACCTAGGCCTTGCACCCATGCTTGTGGCGTCACTTACTAAGGCCCTAAGTGGCGCCTTCAAGCCACTTAGACAAGCCCAAATTCATGTCAAATTTCCCTTACAAATTTTCTTAAGGCCTTATCAGACTTAGCTTCCTCTTTTAAAATTTAAAATCAAATAATTTCTAAGGCATTTGTCTATGTACTAGGGTTCACAAAATTCATAATGCACATTCACAACACACATAGGCATGCTATTTCATATAATTACGCAAAAATGCATAAGACATAATTCAGGATATTACATACATAATAAATTCGATTGATGATTTTGTGATTGGCTTTCGGGCTAGATTGAGTTATGACATAGCATGTTGTATTCATGCAAATTGTGATTTATCGGATATGGGATAAAAGAAAGATTGGCAAAATTGCCTATTAAAATTATTATGGAAGCATGGAAAGATAAGAGTTTAAGCAATTGAAAGATGTAAGAGTACATGCTTAAAATGTAAATCCTCATAATTAATGTGTATGTTTTATGTGAGGTTTGAAATGGTTTGTTGATTGTGGTATAAGTTATGTTATTCATATGATTGAGTAAGTTATGCTCATGAAGTTTAATGACATTTATGTTAATATATGACATGTTATTCATAGGACAATGTATAATTACTGTTGTTTATTATTTGCATATGAACTTACTAAGCTATATAGCTTACCCCCTTCCTTTCCCATGTCTTATAGGATTATCAAGCTAGCTCGGGTTGGAGATCACTGGAGATCCTATAACACTATCAAGCCGTCATTTTGGGTATAAATGAATTCAAGTATTTTAAGTCTATGGCATGTATAGGGACTAGGCCAATTTGTTATGTGTGTCATTATTAGTTTGGCCATATGTGTTAGCCTGTAATTGTTAATGCTTCATCTTATATATAGCCATGAATGATGGTGTAACAGTCCGATTTTGGGCCTAGTCAGAATAGTGGTTTTGGGCCCACAAATCTGTTGAGGAAAATCTTATTTTTATTATATTTTTATGGTCTACAATTTCACAGAAAGATTTCGTGAAAATTTTGTTCGAAAATTTTGACATTTGGGCACTCAATTTAGTAAAAAGGACTAAATTGTAAATAGTGCAAAAGTTGAGTTCTACATGTTAGAAGTGTCCAATTTATATGAAATTTTAAATTGGAGGTCCTTAAATGGAAATTATACCATTGGTTAAATTGTTGGACAATTAGATAAGTGAAATAGGATATTTTTAAGTTAGGGGCATTTTGGTAATTTGGTAATTAAATGGATTAAAAGAAAAAATAAAAGCCAAAAACCTTTTTCCATCTTCTTCCTTGGTCGAATTTAGCTTGGGGAAAGCCATGTCTAGGGTTTTCAAGCTTTCAAGCTCAATAGTAAGTGCATCCAACCCAGTTTTTAATGTTATTTACATTTTTGAGATTCATGTAACTCGGTTTAGCTATTTCTACCATTATTTTGAGCTAGGGTTTGTGTTCAAAAATTTATCCATGTATGATATGCATGTATTTTGATGATTTATGGAAGAATATGGAAGTTTGATGTATGATAAACATCTTTTTCTAAGTGATTTTCATGAAAAATGCATAGAAGGACCAAATTGCAAAAGTTATGAAATTGGTCATACATGAGTGAAATAGTGAAAATTAGGGGCTGCTGTAGTTAAGAAAATGATTCAGCTAGGCTTGAAATACAAGAAAGTTGAATGAAAATCATTTTACGAGCCTAGGGGCAAAAGTGTTATTTGTAAAAGTATAAGGGCAAAATTGTAATTTTGTCAAAGTATGAATTATGAGTCAATTTAATTAATGTGAGTATTAAATAAATAAAATTGTTATTATAGTTCAAGAAAATGAATCCCGGATCGAAACCGAGGCAAGGATAAAGTGTTAGACTAAATAGAGCTTCCACACACATTTTGAGTACCGAGGTAAGTTTGTATGAATTTAAGGCTTCATGTGTATTTTTTTATTAAATCATATATATGATGTATAATGTACATTATTTTCATGAAATTAAGTTTAATGATATCTTGATGAGAAAATGAATGAGAACATGCAAGAGGAAGTCCGGTTGAAGACTAGGAATAATGAGGATACTAATATCACAGCATGAGACAAGGAAAGTTGTGAAAGACCATGTCAAGACATGGCACCGACATTAAGGCAAGGATATCATGTAAGTCCATGACAAGTCATGGCATTAAAAAGTTATTATGAGGCAAAGGTTCCAAGTAAGTCCAAGCCAAGGCATGGCATTGGTGAATTCATAAGGAAAAGATGTCATGTAAGTGTCAAGACATGGCATTGATAAGATTCATAAGGCAAGGATACCACGTAAGACTATGTCAAGACATGGAAATGGTAAGTTTCCAAAGGAAACATATAAGGAAGGGCTTGTGTAAGACCATGTTTGGGACATGGCATCGACACCGAGTTAAAGGATCCTATGTAAGACCATATCTGGGATATGGCATTGGCATCATGAGGTGATCCCATGTAAGACCATGTCTGGGACATGGAATTGGCATCGAGATCCATGTTTGATGAGATTGAGTAACCTCAGTTATTCTGAGTAATTCATCGGGCAAAAGAGGCAAGTATGGAAGAGGTAACAAGAAAGCTAAGTAAGTAAAGATAGTAACAAGTTAAATTATTCATGAAGGATAAAGGGTTGTATCTAAGTTAAGGAAGATAAGGAATTGAAATGCATATCACACTAGCAAAAGTGCTAATCTTGTGATTAAGTGTTACAGGTACCATGAGTATAATACAAGTATGAAATTATTATGTAACATGTGATGAGTAAGAACAAGTATGAGTAAGTAAGCCCAAGCATTTGAGACTTATATTATTGTTGATGTGTGAACTGAATGGGCCAATGAATGGATTTTAAATATTTGATGATGACTAGCTATTGGCATGGCTAACTATGGATATGATTTAGTTTTATAAGTGTGTAGATGAAAATTAATACAAAGAAACATGATAGAGTAAAGTTAGCAACAAAACAGTTTATATAGCAGCAGTTATATCACTTTGAAAATTCACCAAAAATGGTGGAAACTTAATTAGAAGTTGAATAAGTTAAAGCTTATTAAGTCTTTTTTCACAAAAGAAATAGAATAAGCAAAAGAATTTCATATGATGAGATATTTTGATTTTAGTGAGACAGGGACAAAATGATTTTGGAATCCCCTATTCTGACTTGATAAATTCATTAAAAGTTTTACAAAAATAATTAAGGGGGAAAATATATATGCTTGAATTTATTAATGAGTATAATTTATATAGAAACAAATGGAAACCTCATTTGAGTCTTGTACCACGAGAAAATTTATTTTTATTGAAGAGGGTTCAAAACTGTAGACAGTGAAATAGGGGAGACTTTAAAGAATAAAATGTACTAATTAGCTAAACCAAAATTTTTTAAATTTTATGTTAAGAATATACGTGAGTCTAGTTTCAAGGAAAATTAGCGGATATTAATTTGGAGTTCCGTAGCTCTGGATAAAAATAATCTAGCGACTATAACTCATGCACACAACTCAAGATGAATATAAGTGAATTAAGAAAGTTTATGCAATAATGATGGCATTACTTGAGAACTTGAAATAAGGATTGTTAAAAGCATGGTGATAAATTGTTTATTATTTACATACATACTTACTAAGCTTTATAGCTTACTCCCCTTCCTTTCTCATATCATGTAGGGTTTTATACTAGCTCAGGTTAGAGATCACGGAGATGCTATCACACTATCAAGCTATCATGTTAGGTATAAGTGAATGCATGATAAACCTCAATTTATACATATTTTAACCCCATTATTGTCTTATTTTTGGATGAATTTTCATTAGATTTGATGAATTCGATGCTCCTAATCCCTTAATTTCATGTTTTACACTCGGGGGAGCTTAGGGAGTCAAAAAGAACGAGAAACGGGCCAAAACGGGACAAAATGGGTCTACCTTAGGAATCAACACGGCCGTGTGATGCAAGCAGGATCAAACATAGCCTGGATCAACGTACACGGGAAGACCACACGGCCATGTGTGGTGAGCAAAATTGAGCACAGTCTAAGGAATCGAGCACGGGCATGTCCCTGCCATATCAAAGTTGAATTCTATTCGGAATAGGCTACTTGTGGGCTAAGAGAGGTGTTCCAAAGCCTATATAAACACCCTAGGTGGGAAGCCTAAAAGAGGGCATCGAATACAAGGTAGAAAATACTCGAAGACAACCATCGGGAGAAGCTCGGAAGAAGGATCTCCATCAAGACTAAAGATCTCCGATCAAGTTTTTTAGAAGTTTTTGGGTTTTCTCATGTTTTGTTGTTTTCCTTATTTTAAGATGTTTCCCTTCATTAGTATGAACTAAATCCCTTAGATACCTAATGGGATGAAACCTATGATGGATCTTATTATTATTTGATTTATAAGATAAATACTTGTTCTTATTCTTAATTGTGAGTTCTTATTCTTGTTTTGATAATTCAGGTTATTGATTCAAGTTGAATGTGCTTATTCAGAGGAGCAAAAGTCCCTATTTAAGAGTAGATCAACACAATTAAGCGAAGTTGATTGCAACCTTAGAAATAGGGCGACGAAAATCTGTCGGATTATAGTCAAATCTAATAAAGGAATCCATAGATCGAGTTAATGCGACAATAGGGGTTTTAATTAGAAAGAAATTTCAATTAATCAACCTAAAGTTAGTTGTTTTAGTCTTGAAAGAGATATTAACATAAATCAGGGATTTCTACGGATTAAGTCAAGTGAATAAATCATATGAATCAAAAGTAATAAGTGAAGTCTAGGTTGATTCTTCCTTTGGTATTGCCTATCTCATATAAGTTGTCTAAAAGTATTTTCCTAATTCTTTCGTTGTCATTTTTAATTAAGTTTTAGTTTAAAAGAAATCACTCCAATTCTTAGGCTAGATAATAGAATGATAGTAATTACTAGTACTCTTGGTCCTTGAGGATACGATATTACCGGTCTTACCATAACTATACTATTGAACGATAATTACGCTTGCCTTTATTGTGATCGTAGTTAGTTTGAGACCACATCAAGTTTTTGGCGTCGTTGCATGGGATTAAGATATTAGGAAAACTAAATTTTTATTACTTTAGCAATTTTTGCTTTATTTATAATTTATTTATTTATTATTATTATTTTCTTTACTAATTTTTTTCCTTTATTTGCTTCTGGCAGGTAACTCTAGTTTATGACTAGAAGGAACCTGTCATGACCATTACTTTTTAACAGTGATATAGAAGGTACCACTCGCAGAAATCGAAGAGAAATAAGGCGAAGCCTATAATACATACAAGAAGAGCAAGAGGATGGTACTAATAATACCGAAGAGATGGCTAATAATAATTCGCTACCTCCTATGGTTGTCGCAAACCCGGTGAATCAAAATCCTGCTTCTCGTACTATGTATGATTATGCTAAACCTAATTTAACTGGAACTGAATCAAGTATTGTTAGACCTTGTTGTTCTGTAAATAATTTTGAATTAAAACCTAACACTGTTCAGATGATTCAGCAATTTGTTCAGTTTGATGGTTTGCAGGATGATGATCCAAACAATCATTTGGCAAATTTTCTAGAATTCTGCGATACTTTCAAAATAAATAGAGTTTCTGACGATGCCATTCACCTTCGGTTGTTTCCCTTCTCGTTGAGGAATAAAGCCAAACAGTGGTTAAACTTGTTACCACGATGATCAATCACTACATGGGAACAAATGACCGAAAATTTTTTACTTAAATACTTTTCGCCACTAAAACGGCTAAGTTGAGGAATAATATCTCTTCTTTTGTGCAGATGGATTTAAAAACACTTTACGATGCATGGGAGAGATACAAGGATTTACTAAGAAGGTGCCCTCACCATAGGTTACCTTTGTGGCTACAGGTTCAAACGTTTTACAATGGTGTGAACCCCGTAATAGGCAATTGATTGATTCAGCCACCGATGGAACCCTAAATAACAAGACCTCTGAAGCGGCTTATGAGTTCATAGAGGAGTTAGCACTGAATAACTATCAGTGGCAAGTTATCAGGACAAAGGCAACAAAAGTCGCCAGTGTTTTCAACCTCGACGCAGTGACCATGCTATCAAACCAGGTAGAACTGTTAAATAAAAAAGATTGATGATTTGTATGGTTCTTTGCAGGTACATCAGTGATGCAGTACGATAGGAATGGAAGAGGAATGAACAATACAGAATATCCACCCTACAATCCTGGCATAGAAAGCAAACAGATGAACTATATGGGTAATAATTCTAGACCTCAAAATAACCCTTATAGTAACACTTACAATCCAGGTTGGAGGAACCACCCAAACTTTTCATGGAGTGGCCAAGGAAATCAAAGACAACGGCCCCTCCAGGCTTTCAACAGCAACCCTACCCACAAGAGAAAAAGTCAAACCTTGAGGAGATGCTAACAAAATTTATCGCGGTGTCAGAAACCTATTTCTAAAACACCGAAATAGCATTCAAAAATCAGCAAGCATCGATTCAAGGGCTTGAGAACCAATTAGGACAACTCACTAAGCTCATATCCGAACGACCACAAGGTAGCTTGCCAAGCAACACTGAAACTAACCCAAAGGAGCAACTTCATGCCATTACTACTCATGATAGTGAAGGGTTAGATGAATCAAAATAGAGGCAAGAGAATGTGGTAGAAGAAGGTAAGGTTGAGATAAGCCATGATAAACCAAAACTGGTAAGTACAGAATACCAACCTCGTATGCCATATCCCAATGCGACAAAGAAAGATTGCACAGATGAACAATTTAGTAAATTTCTTAAACTTTTAAAAAATTACATATTAACTTACTGTTTATTGAAGCTCTTTCGCAGATGCCCAATTCAAAAATATTTTTAAAAGAGCTCTTGACAAACAAATGAAAGTTAGATGAGGCATCGCATGTGGAGTTAAATGTAGTGTGCTCAGCAATCTTACAAAATAGACTACGCAAAAGTTAAAATATCCAGGAGTTTTACGATTCCTTGCTTAATGGGTAGCTTATCTGTTAATAATGGTTTAGCTGATTTAGGGGCAAGTATAAATGTTGTACCTTATAAAATGTTTAAACAGTTAGGTCTAGGGAAACCTAAACAAACTAGGATGAGCATTCAATTGGCTGATAAAACTATTAGAGTTCCTAGGGGTATAATCTAAGATGTACTAGTAAAAATTGATAAATTCATATTCCCAGTAGACTTTTTTGTCTTAGACATGGATGAAGACAATAATGTTCCTTTAATTTTAGGAAAACCCTTTTTAGTAACTGCTAAAACGAGAATTGATGTTGGTACAGGTGAACTCACACTTCATGCAGGTGACCAAACCATCACTCTTAAGGCTCTTGACTCGGCTAGGACATCGAGTAATAAAGGTATGAACATAAATTCTATTAATGACCATTTCGTTCAACCTTCTTTTCAAGAAGCACACGTAATTACACAATTGAGCCATATCCTAGACCTCGTGCCAACAAAAAAATAATCATGAGGAGGAGGCGATAGGATCTTCATAGATTTTGAGATATCGAGTTTTGTTATAGCATGACCTAGACAGTGGAAGACCCATGTCAAGGAGAAACTAAAAACACACGAAGCAAAATCGAGGCAACTCTATAACGGACTTGAAGATGAAGCAAATTACCTCAAGGTTGGAGTCCGAGTTCTAATAGATAATACAAATCCTTGTGTTGCCACTTCTGAACCTAATGGAATAACTCCTTTCACGGTACTTAATACTTTCCCATATAGTACAGTCGAGGTAACTCATTCTCAATTTGGCACCTTCAAGGTAAATTGTACTCGTCTAAAACCTTATTTTAATACAATTGATAGCAAGAATGAGGAGTTTCAACTCCTCAAACCATTGTGATTATGCGAATGAAAGGAAAGTCTAGCTTAAAACTTTAAATGAGCGCTTCTCGGGAGGCAACCCGAGTACTAACCCCATTAATTTTCATATTTTTGATTTTTAGCACCTAACTAAAAACTAACCAAATTAATGAAACGCATGTTTCCCTACCACACGGACTTGCACACGGGCGTGGTCGTGGCTGTGTGGACACCACAAATGGGTACATCGATGTGGTAAAGATCGTGCAAACCAAAGACAAAAATTTCCCCCAATACGACCGTGCGATATGGCCGTGGTTGAAACTGAGTAAGTTACACGGGCATGAGACATGCCTGTGTCTATAGGCCTTGGTCGACACTGATTAATCAACATGGGCGTGGAAACTTCTACACAGGCGTGGAGAAACGAACGACGCACCACACGGCCGTGTGACCTCACACGCCTAGGGTACACGGGCGTGGCCAGCTAATTTCTATTTAAACCACCACACTATTTATCTCCTTCTCCAAACCCCTCTCCCCCCCAACCCTAGTCACCACAGCTTCCCTCCCTTCCCACCACTGGCCACTGCCTCCTCGCTCCACTTACTCCAACTTCGCACTTCTACTTCAGCTAAACACCCCATTTATCCATTTTCCTTTCCCATTATCTTTTGCCCTTCATTTCATTTCCCCTTTTCCTTTATTCCTCCTCTACATCATCACCACACCAACCACAATCCGCACACAATGACGGACACTAAAAGCAAAACCAAGACCACCATCCCCATGTCAAAAAAGCGAAAGGATACTAGCACGTTTCCCCATGTGCAACCACTCTACATAAGTTTATGCCGTCCGCTTCATTCCCTCGACAAGACAAGGACCTTTAAGTCCATTTATTTTTTCTTTTTCTTTTATTTTCATTTTAAAAGTCTTTCCCTTTATCTTTCTCGTCCTTAATTTATATTAGTATATTTTGATTTCTTTTATTTAGGTTCAAGGGGCTATTAAGGAACGACCACACCACCACTGGAGTATCCACCTTCTCTGCCCAACCTTACACTATTTTTTTCTTTGACTCCATCCAAAAATTCAGGAAGTTTCACTTCTCTCCCTATCTTATGAGTTTTTTATTATATTGTCACTTCTCTCCCTATCTTATGAGTTTTTTATTATATTGTCATTATCTATCTTTGTACATTGAGGACAATGTACATCTTAAGTATGGGGAGGTGTCAACAATACTGAATTATGCCTAGTTCTTAAGTAATTTTCTCATAATTACTATTAGAATGAAACTTCTATTGATTTATGATTTTTGTTGATTTGTTTTGGGAGTAAGTCATACATAATTTTGCATTGATGGTTTGAAGTTTAAGATATTAGAGAATCAAGCATGATAAGTCTATTTTCAGAATTAGAATTTTTTTGGTTAGGTTGTTTCCCTAAATTTAAATATTATTTTGAAGTTTGAAATTTGCAAGATTGACATCAAAAACCATAATTTTTGTGGGATTTTGAGCCTTAAGAGCATACATTTTTCGTGCTTACTTTATTGATTATGAGTGTGTCAACATTGATTTGTTATTCTAGAACTGGCTTCGATTATGCATGTAGAGACCACACTTTTGATGTGATATGCTAAGATGATAAAGGCACCTAGGATTTAACCCACTCACTCCTCAACAAGCCTACCTTCATAATTAACCCCTAGTGAACTCCTTTGAATCCTAATAAACCATTTTTGATTTACCCTTAATATTAACCTAAAACTCACTCTTTTTGATTCATTAAGAATTTTCCCTATTTGAATTAACCCCTTTTTGTTGAGATTTGATTTGAGCAGTTGTCTAACTATGTTCTCTATTTTAGTTGTTAAGTTCTTTCTTATCATTGTAAATACTTATTCTAAAAAAAAAAAGTGGAAATTCATTATTAGTTCTTTATGATTTGATCTTAAAACGGTTAAATTCACATCTCTAGAAGAAGTTTGTGTTATTATAAGTTTTCAATTGATGTAATTATTCAGTATTAGTCTATTGTTCTAGTTAGGTAATTTGACAATTCAATCTTGATTCTAACCCTTTAATTCAGCCTTTATCCACACCTTTAACCCAAGCCCCATTACAACCCTTTTAAAAGACCTTTTGATTTGTGTATGATCTCATTTTATAGTGGTGGAGATTTGATTTTCATGCAAGCATATGGTAATAACTCTTCATGTTTGACTTTTGAGTGCTTTATCTTGAACCTTAAACACTTTGAGTGATTTGAGTGAATCCTTAGTAATGATGTCAATCCTTGTCAGTTTTGAATCAGAGGTAATTATTTAGGTAAGGGGAAACACCTATGTTTTCATGCTACAAAAATTTATGACTTAGATTGTTTGAATCTTTAAGACTCTTTTAGTTAAATTATCCATGTATGAATTATCTATGAATTATGATGAGACATTATTAATGAGAATTATGGTTTGAGGAAGTTTAATTTTAATTGTGAGTTAAGGATTTTGCTTGAGGACAAGCAAAGGCTTAAGTGTGGGGATATTTGATTAAGCTCAATTTATACATATTTTAACCCCATGCTTGGCTTATTTTTAGACGAATTTTCATTATATTTGATGAATTAGATGCTTCTAATCCCTTAATTTCATGTTTTACACTCAGAAGAACTTAGGGAGTCAAAAAGAATGAGAAACAGGCCAAAACGGGACAAAATGGGCCTACCATAGGAATCAACATGGCTTGGGCTATCACACACGGCCGTGTGATGCGATCAAGATCAAACACGGCCTGGATCAACCTACACAGGAAGATCACACGGTAGTGGGTGGTGAGTAGAATTGAGCACGATCTAATGAATCAAGAACAGGCGTGTCACACGGGCATGTCCCTGCCGTATCAAAGTTAAATTCTATTCGGAATAGGCTACTTGTGGGCTAAGAGAGGTGTTCCTAAGCCTATATAAACACCCTAGGGGGCAACCTAAAAGGGGGCGTCGAATACAAAGCAGAAAATACTCAAAGACAGCCATCGAGAGAAGCTCAGAAGAAGGATCTCCATCAAGGCTAAAGATCTCCCATCAAGTTCTTTAGAAGTTTTTGGGTTTTCTCATGTTTTGTTGTTTTCCTTATTTTAAGATGTTTCCTCCTATTAGTATGAACTAAATCCCTTATATACTTAAGGGGATGAAACCTATGACAGATCTTATTATTATTTGATTTATAAGATAAATACTTGTTCTTATCCTTAATTATGAGTTCTTATTCTTGTTTTGATAATTCAGGTTATTGATTCAAGTTGAATGTGGTTATTCAGAGGAGCAAAAGTCCCTGTTTAAGAGTAGATCAACACAATTAAGCGGAGTTGATTGCAACCCTAAAAATAGGGTGACGAAAATCTACCGGATTATAGTCAAATCTAATAAGGGAATCTATAGATCGAGTTAATGCGATAATAGGGGTTTTAATTAGAAATAAATTTCAATTAATCAACCTAGATTTAGTTGTTTTTAGTCTTGAAAGAGATATTAACATAAATCAGGGATTTCTATGGATTAAGTCAAGTGAATAAATCATATGAATCAAAAGTAATAAGTGAAGTCTAGGTGGATTCTTCCTTAGGTATTGCCTATCTCATATAAGTTGTCTAAAAGTATTTTCCTAATTCTTTCGTTGTCATTTTTAATTAAGTTTTAGTTTAAAAGAAATCACTCCAATTCTTAGGCTAGATAATAGAAAGATAGTAATTACTAGTAGTTTTGGTCCTTGAGGATACGATATTACCGGTCTTACCATAACTATACTATTGAACGATAGGTGCGCTTGCCTTTATTGTGATCGTAGTTAGTTTGAGACCACATCAATGCCAAACCTTTTGAGTCTATGGCATGTATAAGACTTAGTCATTTTGTATATGGCCATTAGGAATTGGCTGATATTTATCAAGTTTCATATTTTAATGGTAACGAGTTTTACGAAGTGAAAGTTTATGCAAATGATGTTTAGTGATCCTTCATAGTGTATTATTGTCATGTTATGGATTGCTTGTGTTGGTATATGTGTGCTTATGTTTTAAAGTGGCAATTAGCATGGAGAATAACCTTCTAATTGTCCATACGGGTAGACACACGCTCGTGTGTCTAGGCAGTCTACGTCACACGGCCAGCCCCATGGGTGTGTTAATAAGCCATGTGTTCCCTTCAAGTTAGTGATATAAGTCAGTGTTGACCACGGGCTAGCCACACGGGCGTGTGCCTAGGGCGTGTGGCCCTTATGAGGTTGCTGATGTCACAAACAAAATGCCTAGGTTTTTACACACGGGAGCGTGTCTATGCCGTGTGAAGCACACGAGCCAAGAACACGGATGTGTGGCCCTGTTTTATGCCAAAATTTTCCAAGTGTCTAAAATTTCTGGTTTGGTCTCTTAACATCCCGAGAATATGTAATGGGTCTCGTAGACCCATGATAGGGATGTTACGATTGTAAATGAAAAAGTTTTTAATTGGAACAAATTTTATAGCCCAAGGTTGTGTGTTCAAGAAAGTTAAGTCTGGTAATGCCTCGTACCCTATTCCGGCGTTGAATACGGTAAGGGGGTTACATTTAGTGGTATCAGAGCTATGGTGTAGTCGATTCTCAGACTAACCTAGCATGAGTAAGAGTCTAGCTATACATGCCATATATAGACTGTGATAGTGTGATATCTCCGGTTCTAACGAAATTATTTTGTTAAGACAGAGATGACTTCCAACCGAGCTATTTTTGATAATGCAAAAAATTATATTGAGGTAATTTAAATGTGTTTGTGATGAGACTAAACTTAGAAAGGTATGGATAGAAGTTCATGATATGTAAGTGTTAATGTACGAAGTGAGATAACCATGAGCTGAGAAATGTAGAAACGTAGAATAAAATGAAAGTTTATGTAGTGATATGCCCATTCATATTTGCTTGGCATGCATATGATGATATGTGCCCAACCTATTTGATTAAGTGAATATGATAAGTACACTTACACAAATTGATGGAATGTGTGGTTATGTACACTTGTTTGAATAAGTATAATCAGTATGTTAATGTGGATGAATTTTATGTTTACTTGTTAAATTACAGACAGTATGATGTTATGTTTTACGTCTTTGTTAATGAGGAAATGAGTGCGATCTTTTAATAATGAATTGACGGATAAGACCATGGTTGGACCATGGAAAATTATGGAATGTAAGACCATAGCTGGGCTATGGCATTTCAAAGAAAAGACCATAGCTGGGTTATGGCATTATGGATGTAATACCATGGTTGGACCATGGCAGTACATGTGTGTACGTGTAAGACCATAGTTGGACTATGGCATCAAGTAAACGACATACTCGAACCCGTAAGGCGTTCTCTTATTTGAAAAAAAATGCTAGTAAGTAAATTCATTGTTTGAAATTGTGAAAGACAGAAAACATTCATAAAATGAATAAGCATATTAAATTGTCTGAAGTGAATTATGTGATTTTGATGATATTACGTTAATGATGAATGTTAAGTCATATGTGTGTATTTATGAGCGTCAAGTTAGAGGCTTTATGACCTCACCCCTTACCCAAGGATGCTTTATGACGAAATTTTACGAGAACCATGTTGAATAAGTTCATAAGTGTGAAACTAAAGAGTTCAGTGATGAAATAATTAGTAATGTATACAGAGATGAGAATAGTTGGAAAGTAAAAATAGCTTTAGAAGAAATATCATAATGTTTTAAAGATTACATAGAATATGCAATGTTAAAGATAAAGAAGAAGCTAGTCTCGGCTATTTGATTCAATTGAGTTATGTGTATTTAAAGTATCCTCAAGTATAGTAATGAAATTTGTGCATTCACGAGTTTATAGACGGATAATCTGAATGAAGAAATTATATTTTGGAAAGTATGATATGAAGATATGCCTATTGGATTGTTCTAATCGAATGATGTTATTACGAGTTAAAGTTGTACTGATTGATAAAGTCATCACATTTATGAAAGTTTGAATGATCTATGCATGTTAGCAAAATTCTAAACAGTTGAAAGTATTATTAACCGAAGCTCTAGTTCTGAGTTTAGTTTGAATTGAGTAAGGAAATTGCTATTTTTTTTCAATGATGTACTATTGAACAGATCGAAATATTTTTTAATACATGTGAAGAAGTAGTTTGCACATGCAGATGGTTAAAGTCACATGAAAAAGAACGGTTGGACTAATGATTTAGAGATGGTCACTTTTATATCTGTGTTGTGAATTGGATGATTCTGTATGTTCGATGAAAAATGGCATAAGCTTCCTGATCCTAATGGGTTAAAGTATTTAATGTCATAGAAGGATCTGAAATTAAGACAACGTAAATGTTTTGAGATGATAAAAAACTAAGAGTGATTATTGACTTACCTTTTGGAAAGCAAGTATGGTTACAGATGCTTGAATGGAAAATCTTTGTTTATTTTTGTGAGTATTGGTTGCTTGATTTATCTTATTTGATGATGGACTAGTCCTAGCTAAGTTAAAAGCTTAAGTGATGTTTTCTTTGTGAATTGAGAAGCTCAGAAATGTGATAGAGAGTGATGAACTAAACGAGTACAGGGTGAAACAACTTTCTATTCCGAATTTCAAGTTGGACCTGATTCTTGTTATTATTATTGTTCTGAGATGGAATTCGCGTACTTGGTAATCTAGAGTTTGTACAGAAGTTGAGTACGAGACTCAGTAGTAGTTTGTTCGTTCATCCAAGAGTAATAAACGATGCAGTCATATAAAGTAGATGTGCTAATGATTTCGTATGTTACATGATATCTTGGATTCGTATTTAGATGATGATATGTTAATAGATAAAAGCCAAAAATCAAGTGTATTCAGGATTAATATAGTTAGTGGTTGTGCGAGAATGATAATGAGATAGAGTTACCATAGATTTCATATCGGGATTGTCATTATCCCTGAAAAGGAATATGATAATTGGTTTATGGTTGATCAATTGACAAAGAAATATCCGTATGATTATTTCATTAAGTGCATATTTTTTATTTGACAGATTAGCCGAGTAATATGGTTCTGAGATTATTCGATTATGCAGAGTGCCAGTTCTATTATGTCAGATAGAGATCTGAAGGTTACATCATAATTACAGAATGAGCCATAGGGAACTCTGAGTATACAGTTGCATTTTGGCTCAGTAATTTGTTTTTATATCAATGATAAGTCTAAGAAGATAGTTCAGATTTTGACGGTGTACTCCGACACTATGTGCTAAAAGTTTAAAGGATATTGAAAAGAGATATATGAGATTTATATCAATTTATAATTTTGAAAAGATTAGTGAAAGTGTTTCAGGAGAGTTGAAATCAACTTTTTCTGGTAAGATTTTCTGGGACGAAAATCCCTAAAGAGGGGGAGAATTATAACAGCCCGATTTTGGGCCTAGTCAGAATAGTAGTTTTGGGGCCACAAATCTGTTGAGGAAAATCTTATTTTTATTATATTTTTATGGTATACAATTTCACAGAATATTTCGTGAAAATTTCGTTCAAAAATTTCGACGTTTGGGCACTCAATTTAGTCAAAAAGACTAAATTGTAAACAGTGTAAAAGTTGAGTTCTACATGTTAGAAGTGTCCAATTTATATGAAATTTTAAATTGGAGGTCCTTAAATGGCAATTAGACCATTGGTTAAATTGTTGGACAATTAGATAAGTGAAATAGGATATTTTTAAGTTAGGGGTATTTTGGTAATTTGGTAATTAAATGGATTAAAAGACAAAATAAAAGCCAAAAACCTTTGTCCATCTTCTTCCTTGGCTGAATTTAGCATGGGGGAAGCCATGGATAGGGTTTTCTAGCTTTCAAGCTCAATAGTAGGTGCATCCAAGCCCTGTTTTTAATGTTATTTACATTTTTGAGATTCCTGTAACTCGGTTTAGCTATTTCTACTATTATTTTGAGCTAGGGTTTGTGTTCAAAAATTTACCCATTTATGAAATGCATGTATTTTGATGATTTATGGAAGAATATGGAAGTTTGATGTATGATAAACATCTTTTTCTAAGTGATTTTCATGAAAAATGCATAAAAGGACCAAATTGCAAAAGTTATGAAATTGGTCATACATGAGTGAAATAGTGAAAATTAGGGCCTGCTGTAGTTAAGAAAATGATTCGGCTAGGCTTGAAATACAAGAAAGTTGAATGAAAATCATTTTACGAGCCTAGGGGTAAAAGTGTAATTATGTGAAAGTTTAGGGGCAAAATCATAATTTTGTCAAAGTATGAATTATGAATCAATTTAATTAATGTGAGTATTAAATGTAATACCCCTAACCCAAAACCGTCACTGGAATAGGATTAAGGGGTATTACCGATCAATCAGAACAATTAACCTCTAAATGTCGACACAAAGTCAAACATCATCAAACACATTCATATACAATCATAGTGTCCCTTAAATGAGTCATCAAGACCCTAAGCATGCTTATAAACCGATTTGGGACTAAAGCGAAACACATATAAAATTTCATGAAAAATTAAAACTTTTCTAGAATATAGGGGAGACATGCCTGGGGTAGGTAGTGCTTCTCCCATTTGCTACATGACACACCCGTGTGACCTCCCCGTGGTTACATACTTCCAAAATCAATACGGCTAACAAGCACGCCCGTGTACTAAGGTCGTGTCCTATACGGTCATATACTGCCATTCCTCGCACGACTTGTAGGCACGCCCGTGCCATGGCCATGTGCAGTTTAAGCCACATTCTGCCAATTTACCCACGGTCTAAGGCACGCCCGTGTGCCCCAACTGTGTGACATTATAGGTCATTTTTGCAAGGCCAACATGCCACCCACTTAGGGTCAAACCTACAAGCCAATCAACCAAACATCTCATGCACATATTGCCATCTAAAAGCATACCAATTTAGCAATTTAAAACATGCTATCAATACCAACTCTAATCATGCCCAATTCAATACCAATATTTATTCTATCACAAGCATAATTCATTCCCAATCTCACTACCCCTACTAGCATTTATCAACACAAAGTTACCACTCAATAGAAAATTTATCAATCTACAAATCATGCCAAAAGATGCATCATATATATACCACACTCATTCATGCCAAACCTATCACATATCTAGCCACATCTCATGGCTACTTACAAATCTCAAACTTGATTCAATTAACTAGCCTATACATGCCATATTCCAGCTATATACATCTTTTCAAAAGTACCAAAATAGAATGCCGATAGTGTGATTGAGAAGCTGACGATCCCAGATTCAAGCTAGCTTTACTGACACTGCAAGGAAGAGAAACAAATCACATAGTAAGCTTTCCAAAGCTTAGTAAGTTCGTAATATAATACATATTACTCAATACTACAACATTAATATGTATATATATATGTACCATCACATAGATAAAGGCACAACTAGGCACATTATCAATCTCAACCACATACCCAATTATCTATTCATTCAACTCTTAAATCTATCATCAACCATATGGGTTCAAACGTACCTTGATCAACACATAGTTACTTACCATTTATGCTACTCAATTGTTCGATATTACCTTTCGTTCAACCCTTGCTATTCCATTGGTTTATTCGCACACTTAGTGCTAATTTCATAACTAAAACATAATCATCACCGCACACTTAGTGCCAATACATTAAACCGAACTTATATCGGTATTGCACGCACAGTGCCAAGTCGATAAGCCGAAGCTTTTATCTTTTCGTACACACAGTGCCAATCATCTCTTTCTCGTTTCAAATTTCGCACACTTAGTGCCCTTTTTATCTCAATTTAGCACATAGCATTTCAAATCTCATAGATACATATACATCCATTCAATTTATATCACATAGATAAAGTTTAGAACTAGTATTATATCCAAACTTACCTCGGATGTCAAAATATCGAAACGGTCGATTAATCAAGCACTTTGTCTTTGCCTTGATCTCGATCCGAACCTCTCCATTCTTGGTCTATACACATTTAAATTCAATCCATTTAATCACCAAATCATTCATTTAATCCAAACACACATATTTAGGGCATTTTACAAAATAGCCCTCACATTTTCACAATTCAACACTTTAGTCCCTATCTCACAAAATCATCAAATTCACAAATTCCACACATTCACATGCTTGGCCGAACCTCTCTAGGGATTATATAAGTCCAAATATTTCATCAAATTTGATATTTAGTCCCTCAACTTTCCATTTTTCTCAATTTAGCCCAATATACTCAATTTAACCAAAAATCCAAATACAAACTATGCTAACCCAACACTAAGCTCTCATATTTTAATATCAACTAACACATAGCTCAAACATTCATCAATGGCTCATCACAAAAACATCATCAATACATAGAATTTGAGCATGGGTTTTGTAAAGCACAAAGCAACGATTACAAAAACGTAAAAATTATCAAAAATCGAGCTAAAAACATATACCAATTGGAGCTTGAAGTAGCCGAAAGTTTCAAATCTTCAAACCCTTTATTTTCTCTCAACTTTCAGTGGAAGAAAAAATGATAATGGCTATCAAATTTCTTTTTTTTTGTTATAATAACATTTTAAACAAATACCAATTTTTCCCTTTTATAAAACATATAAAACAAATATAAATTAAGGCTAATTTGTCATTTAGCCATCCATTAACTAAATAATGGTCAAATAACAATATAAGGCCTCCACATTAAAAAGACAACATTAATTAAGTACTCATAAATTAGCACATAGCTTTCACTTACTATGCAATTAAGTCCTTTCTCTTAATTCAATACACAAATGATTAAATCATCACACAAAATTTTCACACAGACCATGTCACATACTATTCACACAGAAAATAATATTAAATTATTATTTTGACCTCAAATTTGTGGTATCAAAACCACTGTTCTGACTAGGGTCTAAACCGGGCTATTACATTAAACAAGTAAAATTGTTATTATTGATCGAGAAAAACGAAGCTCGAACGAAACTGAGGCAAGGATAAAGTGTTGTACTAAATCGAGCTTCGACACACATTTTGAGTACCGAGGTCAGTTTGTATAAATTTAAGGCTTCACATGTATTTTTTTATTAAATCATTTATTATGATGTATAATGTACATTATTTTCATGAATTTAAGATTAATAATATCTTGATGAGAAAATGAATGAGAACATGCAAGAGGAAGTCTCGATTGAAGACTCAGTATAATGAGGATACTAATATCACAACATGAGACAAGAAAAGTCTGTTTAAGACCATGTTAAGACATGGCATCAGCATTAAGGTAAGGATATCATGTAAGTCCATGACAAGTCATGGCATTGAAAAGTTATTATCAGGAAAAGGTTCCATGTAAGTCTAAGCCAAGGCATGGCATTGGTGAATTCATAAGGAAAATGTAAGTCCATGTCAAGACATGGCATTGATAAGATTCATAAGGCAAGGATACCACGTAAGACCATTTCAAGACATAGAAATGGTTAGTTTCCAAAGGAAACATATAAGGAAGGTCTTGTGTAAGACCATGTCTGGGACATGGCATCGACACCGAGTTAAGGGATCCCAGGTAAGACCATATCTGGGATATGGCATTGGCATAATGAGGCGATCCCATGTAAGACCATGTCTGGGACATGGCATTGGAATTGAGGTCCATGTTTGATAAGATTGAGTAACCTCAGTTATTCCGGGTAATTCATCGGGCAAAAGAGCCAAGTATGAAAGAGGTAACAAGAAAGCTAAGTAAGTAAAGATAGTAACAAGTTAAATTATTCATGAATGATAAAGGGTTGTATCTAAGTTAAGGAAGATAAGGAATTGAAATGCATATTACACTAGCAAAAGTGCTAATCTATGTGATTAAGTGTTATAGGTACCATGAGTATAATACAAGCATGAAATTATTATGTAACATGTGATGAGTAAGAACAAGTATGAGTAAGTAAGCCCAAGCATTTGAGACTTATATTGTTGTTGATGTGTGAGTTGAATGGGCCAATGAATGGCTTGTAAATATTTGATGACGGCTAGCTATTGGCATGGCTAACTATGGATATGCTTTAGTATTATAAGTGTGTAAATGAGAATTAATACAAAGAAAACATGATAGAGTAAAGTTAGCAACAAAAGCAGTTTATACAAAGAACAATGATTATTTTGAAAATTCACCGAAATGGTGAAAATGAATTAGAATTTGAATAAGATATTAAATTAAATCTTATTGAGTCTATTTTTTGAACAAAAGAAACAGAATAAGCAAAATAATTTCATATGATGAGATATTTTGATTTTAGTGAGATAGGGTCAAAATGATTTCGGAATCCCCTGTTCTGACTTGAGAAATTCATTAAAAATTTAAAAAAAAATTAAGGGGAAAACTTTATATTTTTTAATTTATTAATGAGTCTATTTTCAAGATAAATAAATGGAAACCTCATTCGAGTCCTGTACCACAAGAAAATTTATTTTTAGTTAAGAGGGTTCAAAACTGTCAAACCAGTGAAATAGGGGAGACTTTAAAGAATAAACTATACTAATTGGCTGAACCAAAAATCCTGGAAATTTTATGGTAAGAGAATACGTGAGTCTAGTTTCAAGGAAAATTATTGGATCTTAATTTGGAGTTTCGTAGCTTAGGATAAAAATAATCTAGTGACTGTAACTCGAGTAGATAGCTCAAGATGAATATAAGTGAATTGAGAAAGTTTATGCAATAATGATGGCATTACCTTGAGAACTCAAAATAAGGATTGTTAAAAGCATGGTGATAAATTGTTTATTATTTACATACATACTTACTAAGCTTTATAGCTTACTCCCCTTCCTTTCTCATATCATGTAGGTTTTATACTAGCTCGGGTTGGAGATCGCTGGAGATGCTATCACACTATCAAGCTATCATGTTAGGTATAAGTGAATGCAAAACCTTTTGAGTCTATGGAATGTATAGGGACTTATTCATTTTGTATATGGCCATTAGGAATTGGCCGATATTTATCAAGTTTCATATTTTAATGGTAACGAGTTTTACGAAGTGAAAGTTTATGCAAATAATGTTTAGTGATCCTTCATAGTGTATTATTGTCATGTTATGGGTTGCTTGTGTTGGTATATATGTGATTATGTTTTAGAGTGGCTATTGGCATGGAGAATAGCCTTCTAATTGTCCACACGAGTAGACACACGGGCGTGTGTCTAGGCCGTGTGCGTCACACGATCAGCCCCCAGGGTGTGTTAATAGGCTGTGTGTTCCGTGCAAGTTAGTGATATAAGTCAGTGTTGACCATGGGCTAGCCACACGGGCGTGTGCCTAGGCCGTGTGACCCTTATGAGGTTGCTGACATCACAAATAGAATACCCAGGTTTTTACACACGGGCGTGTCTTTGTCGTGTGAAGTACACGGGCCAAGAACACAGGCGTGTGGCCCTGTTTTATGTCAAAATTTTCCAAGTGTTTAAAAGTTTTGGTTTGGTCCCTTAACATCCCAAGAATATGTAACGGGTCTCGTAGACCCATGATAGGGACGTTAAGATTGTAAATGAAAAAGTTTTTAATTGGAACAAATTTTATAGACCAAGGTTCTATGTTCAAGCAAGTTAAGTCCGAATGCCTCGTACCCTATGCCGGCGTTGAATACGGGTAAGGGGTGTTACAGATGGCTTATGTTGATAATAAGTTTATTCATATGTTAATGTCCTCTTGTGAAGATGAAATTAGTATGTTTTTAAAGGGGCTAAGTATGATGTTTTAAGCATGATAAATGATGGTATAAGAATGGCATGTTATTGTCATGTTTGTGGTTGTTTGGTTGCATTAATATGCTTGAATTTGTGCCATGTGATGTGGTGTAGATGTGTGCATGTGAGGGTGGTAAAATGGCTTGGTAAATAGCCTTGTTTTTGTCCACACAGGTAGACACACGGGCGTGTGTCTAGGCCGTGTGTGACATATGGTCTGCCCCATGGGTATGTGTTCCGGCCATGTGTCCCCTACATCTTAATTTTGGAAAAAAAAAACAAAATGTGCAGAATTGAGCACACGGGAGAGACACGGGCATGTGTCTCAGCCGTATGTGCTACACAACCTAGCACACGGGTGTGTGGCACAAGTCAGAGAGCACCCTAATTTGAACATGGTCTGAAGCACAGGCGTTTCTCAGGGTCTCACGGGCGTGTCCATTGGACCACACGGGCGTGTGAGCCCTGCATCTAGCAATAATTTTCTAAGTTTTGTAAAAATTTCTAAAGTTTTTGGTTTAGTCCTGAACTGCTTCCAATACATGTTTTGGGCCTCAGAGGCTCGTATAAGGGACTTTATGATCGATTATGAATGATTTTAATTTGGACACAAATTTATGACTCAGAATTGTATGAATGCTTGTGTTATAAGTCTGGTAATGCCTCGAGCCCTATTCCGGCGTTGAATACCGATAAAGGGTGTTACAAAATCACCTTCTCAATTGATCAATATGGTCATTTTCTAAATATGCATTACTAGCCTAAATTCACTAGCATACCAATATTTATAAGTCAACCATTTGCTATCCATAATACCTATTGTCAATAAGCATCACATGACCATCATCCAACACATCACACAAGCCATACAATCATGATCAACTATACCAAAATAAGCCAACTCCTATGGCCATATACAAAACCAAACTTTAGACATTTACAAGCCAATTGAAATAGTTAACTTCTTTATCAATTCATAACCAAAATGACCAAAGTTCATATACATGCCATATACTCAAAATACTTAAGTTCAAAGGTTCCAAAGTGATAGTAGGATAGTGTGATGAAGTCTCCAACAATCCTCAAATCTTAGCTAGCTTGATTTCACTATAAAACACAGAAAAATTAAACAAAGTAAGCTATAAAGTTTAGTAAGCTCATATGAAATAATAAGCAAAGCTCACCATTCAATTATCATTCAATAATATGAACATAACATACTACAAATGTTTAACTACAATGATAACATGTATTCAATCACATAATTAACCATGAACTTACAATTTCCATAGATTCGATGCTTATATAGTTTCCGTACATATCTGTACTGATATGTATCTATTTCTTACCATTTCATAACTTTGATACACTCGTTGAACCATTTGGAATAATAAAAGATACTCAAAAATTTCGCATCCTAAGTGCCAATATATATATGGTCGAAGTTATCTCAATAAACTCTTGCATCGAAGTGCCAATACATAGCCGAAGCTATCTCAATATCATATATCAATAATGCTCACTCTCGAGCTATCAACAGGTCTGCTTACACAAGCTGGCGGTCATGGCGTAGCTACACGGTGCTGCTTACACAAGCTGACGAGAATCCACAACACATGCTGGATAACTCAACCACCGGTAGAACGTACAGACCAGCACCCAAAACAATAATAACCCCTAATGACATGTCATTCGTATCCTAATCTATTCCTAAGGTTCAACCAGGATTTCACACTTGCCGAACTGTCGTCGAACATGTTCGTAGAGTCGTATTAACAGTTTATGCAATATCAAAGCATATAAAACACAGTTATAACAATGCTTATTACATACAAACTTACCTCGGATGCTAAAACGACTAATTAAGTCGATTAGTTCGAAACTTTGTTCTTTCACCGATCTAAATTTGTATTTCGCTTCTCTTGATCTATATAATATCAAATTTAGCTTATTTGATAATCTCTCTATTCAATTTCATCCAAAACACACATTAAGGTAAATTTTACATTTTTGCCCCTAATATTTCACATTTTTACATTTTAGTCCTTATTTCATAAAATCACAAATTCATGCAATTCAATCAAAACCCATGCTAGCAAAATTTCAAGTAGGTCCCTAGAAATTCATATTTTTCATTTATTTTACAATTTAACCACAAAATTTACACATTTCACAAATTAATCCTTATTTGGATATTTTACTAAAAATCACTTAACAAATATTGTTTATCTAACAATAAACATGCATTTTCTATCATTAAACATCAAAACACACATAGATTCATCAATGGAAAAGGCCTAAAACTTTAAAAATTTTGCAAATTAGTCCCTGGGCTAGCTAAACTAAGCTGCAACTATTTCAAAAATATAAAATTCACTAAAAACTAAACAAAAACAAACTTACAATTGAGCTTGCAAGTGACCGAATGCTTCAACCCTAAAATATGGCTTTTCTCCTCTTCAATTTTGGCAATGAAGAAGATGATAGCATTAACATTCTGTTTGTTTTAATTAATATACCTTAATAACCCAATTACTTAATTAACCTTATGAATAAACCATTGTAAGTCACTTAAACCATGTACATAAATGTCTATTAACATTAACAAGGGTATAACTACAGCATAAGGACCTTCACTACTTAATTTCATATCCATTTAATACTTCTAGCTATTAGAACATCACTTTTGCACTTTATGCAATTTAGTCCTTTTTATCAAATTAAGCGTTCAAACGATAAATTTACTTAATGAAACTTTTGCACTATTATTCTATCATGCTATAAATATTAAAATAATAAAAAAAAATATTTTTACCTCAAATTTGTGGTCCCGAAACCACTATTTGATTTGACTAAAAACGAGTGTTACACTTGCGGCTTTCTACTATCATTTGCTTGGACGTTCTTCGGGTGATGGTACCAAAAAATTCACGCGTTTAAAATTTTCGTGGTTGAGGGAAAATTTTGAGACATTATTGAATTATGTGACCGAGATGGAGATGACCCAAGCTGCTCAGGCTTATATACTATAGCTTATAGGGGATACTTATGCTGGATTCCAATAATAATAGAGTCCACTTGATGTATCTACCCTTACTTAGTTCATTGCAAGGTTCCTATTCATAGAGTTGTGGTTCGGCAGTACTAGCCATGCTATATCGTGAGCTTTGTCGGGCAACAAAGTACAGAACTGTCGATTTAAGTGGCTGCCTAATACTGCTACAATCTTGGGCGCCATACAGAATGTTATTTCTGGCATCAGTAGGTCACCAAATACATGTGTTCCCACTTGTGAATAGGTAAAAAAAAACTTGGGTTAAGCTTTTTTTATGAAATGATTTTCTAATGAGTTTGGTTTATATTTTTAGATGGTATAGTTGTCTGAACATTGAGAAGTCGAAAACACTCATTATATACCGATAGATGATTGAGAGATACGCCAGGGATGGGGCAATTTATTTTCAAAATTTTAAATTATATTAATGTCATGTAATTAGTTTAATTATTAAATTATGTTGCAGCTAGTATTATAATCATGTGTTTATTTGTGCAGTTCGTGTAGATGTCATATATAGTTCGGACATTACTTTTGTCATTTGTCCTTCGACTAGAGCAAATGTAATCGTGTGGTGTGTCAACGCACCAATTATAAATTTTCAAACGGTGGAGTGGTATACCAGGGATCGGGTGCTTCATCAATTTGGGTGTAGTCAACATATTATAGACGTTCCTATACAATTTGGAAAAGATGTCCATGAAACTGACAATAAGGGGAAACATGCAAAGAATTGGGCGTTAGAGCTTCAACTGTATATTGTGTTGTGGAATGCCCGATTGGAGAGAATGCCTAATTTAGTCTCATGTTATCCTGATTTCACTCCCTCGAGGGACTACCAAGCGTATGACGATGCCACGACTCAAGTTTCCAACCGAAAGGGCGTGAGTATTTTCATTATCTGGTCCTTCATCTTCGATATTCTCTGGGACATCATCTAAATCGGGATCACTGAACAATCATTATTATCGGATTCATCTTCACCAAGCGCATTGATATCAATAACGACTGGATGTATCTGTAACCCACCACCATATTGATTTGAACATCCAACATTAAGATCGATGTTAAAACCATGCATAGACAACCTAGGAACCTCTGTATGCAGGTCTTCAACTTCATATTGTTGACTTAACTGTGTTACATTTTAAACAAGCTCTGCATCTTCTAACTCAGCAAATAACTGAATCGGTTCAGTGTTCAACCTCCCTAAAGGGTAATACAATGCGACCATTGTCTCAACATCGTCATTGCCTAGAAGTTTCATCTTTATAAATTTGATAGGATTTTATGAAACTGGAAATTTGTAGAACAGTTTTGTCATCCTCCTTTCACAATGCCAGGAAATTTTTTCACTGACCTTCTCTTTCATATCACCGATAAACACATTCATATTGAATCTCTTCCCGAATTTTTGACGAGTTTCAAAAATACAACCAACAATTGTTTCTAAAATAATACCATCGAAATGAATTGATGCAAAAATTGATTCTCCATTTTATTTTTAAACTATAAAAATATAAAAAATTAATAAATTAACAATAAAAATAATAATTAAACCATAGAAAACAAAATAATTGTCATATAAAAAAATTAAAATGCCAAGAATTTTTTTTGAAGAAACTTAATTGATGAGGAGAGGAAGAGCTTAAAACTTCACTACAATTGAATAAGAGGAAGAGCTTCAAATTTTTTTTTTTGAATATGAAAGTGATGTATGGGGGTTGGGGACCAAACCAACCCCCTTTTATAATAATAAAAAATTATTATTTTAAGGTTTTTTTAGCTAAAGTTTAAAAAAAATTGTGTTTTAATTTTTTTTCGGTATTAAAAACATGAGCTTGTGATTGAATGGACACTTCCATGTCGGGTCGTCAGTTGGTGCAGCCAAGTCAGAAGGTAGCACCAGCCTGACGACTGACATGGAAGTGAGCACTCGGTCACAAATTCGTGTTTTTAATACTGGAAAAAAATTAAAACACGAGTTTTTTTTAGCTAATTTTTTTAAAACTGGTGCAACTAAGCTGCCAGGCGACACTAGGCTGATGGAAGTGATCATTCGGTCACGAGTTTGTGTTTTTAATATCGGAAAAAATTAAAACACGAGTTTCTTTTCAGCTAAAGTTTTTGGGTGCCGCGTAACACATTGGCAATACCAAATAAAAATATTTTTTTCTTTTTTCCGTATATTAAAAAATACTCATATTTACCATATAAAATACGGGTGTCGCTGATTGATCCGGTTGCACCCAAAAAATGAATTTTTATTAGAAATAAAGTGGTGCCGCCTATTGGTCACTGGCACCCGTATTTTACTGTGTATTTTATGTATTCTCGTAAATATTATTTCTGTTATCCTATTTTTGTATATACTAATTTATTTTATATTATTCATGTAAAAATCCCTAATTTTTTTATATTAAAAATTGAAAATTAAATCATCTTACTTTATTTATTTGAAAATATTAGTTCTAAGTGTTGCGATTTTTCATATTTTCATCATAATTTATTATTAATACATTCATACAAAATTTATCAATTATTGGATTAATTCCTTTTAAAAATATTTTTTAAAACTTCCGCATTAAGTTTAAAATTTGTTTTTTTTTGGGAATAAATATCAAAACTATACATGAATTATGGTTTAATGTGCAATTGTATACATTAACTTTGATTTTTGTAATTTTATATATGAAATTTTGATTTAATTCAATTCTTGTAAATTGTTAATATAATTATTGATATAATATTATTTTATGTTTATATATTGTATGCATAAATAATTAAATTTATTCAATATAAAAATAAATTAAAGTATTTATTTTTTAAATGTATATGATTAAATTAAAATTAATATTTTAATCACAATTAAAATTTGACGTGTATAGACACTTTACGTATATTTTTGCTAATGCATATAAAACAAATTAGATTATTATTGTCATTTGAATTAGAACCTTAAGTTTTTGCTTTGAATAAAAAAAGGAGGTTTGGGAATTTATGTATTTTAGTTCTCAACAAACAATTCTTTCAAAATGTAAGATATCTAAACATCTCTATCAAATTATGAAGCATCTTTCTCCTCAAATTCCCACAGCTTCAATGATTAAAAAACCACTCCCACGGCTTCCCAAAACACAAAAAGTAGAAAGGAAACGAGAACGACTCTCCGAGCCATGTGTTTACATTGAAAGCAACTCTAATGGAGTCTGTATGTCATTGGTGAATCAAGTAGATGTTATGTGTTTGGTTTTTTTTTTTTCACTCAATTCAACTGAATTTTTTTTTTTTGAACTAATCTTGCAAATAGATTTACAAGCAAACGAGGACTAAAGTCTTGTACAAGGAAAAAATAATCGGATCAAGATAAAGACTCAAGTGGCATGAAAATCCAAAACCGAGAGAATAAGCAATTCGCTTGAATCTAGCTGTCATTTCGGATAAAAAGAAGCAACGAGAGACTTTCCGTTATGTTGGCGGAAATGCCATAGTGATGCATAAAGTCCTAATCCAAGCCTTTGTTGTTGCGGCAATAGACACGCTTCTACTAATATTAAAATAATATATGCAAAACGTTCAAAACAAATCAAGTAATCTCAAAACCCCTAAAAATATCACCATCGTTGGACACAAAATCAATCATGATAACAATTCCGTCAAAGTAAGCTAACCTACCACAAATGTGCTACGATATCAACGTAATGAAACTTCATTTGTTTGATTAATTATTTTAGATATTGATGACCTTTAAGCGGTAAATAGTTTTGATATGATTCATTTACTTTAGAGTTTAGATTGTTGATCATGAAAATAAAATATGGTTATCGATTAAAAAATTATTGTATCTTAATTTATTCAGATTTGAGTGCGAATACAAGTTATTGTCATATATTGGACATAAAAATGATTAGAATTTTTTTAAAGTTTTTTTTTTTTTTTGCGTATTTATAAGATTTTCAAAGATTATGTCCTCGTATTCATATGTTATTTTGTATGCCACTTATGGGTTGATATTGTTAATGTCTATTTTGGAGAAGATTTCAACGTTAATTTTGGACTCGTGAAGATTTTAGGGTTTGCAAGATAGAGGAAATACTATGCAGATGACTACTTATGCTAGGGGCCATTTTCCAATGCTTAAGTCAAGAAGAAGGTGATGAGAGCAAAGTTTCTTAGAGTCATAGTAGTTGTCGTAGTGAAATACCTATGTAGACAAATATAATTGGGTCTTATGCTTGAGTTCTTAGCTATTTTTGAAGTCATTGCCCTTTAGAGTCTCTGGAGACTAACACATGGTTGCTTGAGTCATGTGTCTTTAGTTCTATAGAGCTAAACCTATAGCCTCTTTGTTGGCTCTCTCATCTTATTGTAATCAAGTATTTTGATATCGTGTCAATTATGTGTTTATAGGGTTTAGAATCTTTTAAATTATTGATTGATTTGGGTCTAAAGTTTAAATTCTCAACTGACATAGGAGAGATATTATAGGTATATTTTTGTGAAACAATACTATTTATGTATTTTTATAAAGAATGAGCCTATCATCTTTATGGTTTGGGAAAATTGCATTGTCAATTATTATATCTGAGGATGTTGTTTGAAATGGTGATGATTCACACCACCTAGAATTTCATCGAGCAAGATGCTCGGAATTGAAACCTTTTTACGTCTCAACACGCACACATTGCCTATCATTATCTATTTATATTGCGGAATCAATGTTGTTTTCCACCAAACCTCGTCGAGCACACATGCAAGCAGGGCTATCGGCACACCGAGAACCATGGGATGATGCCTTGCTGTCGAGCGCAAGGGCCATCACCTTATCACATCACATGATAACTGTGGCAGCTCTAATAGTTTTTAAGGGGCATTGGGTTGATAGCATGTCTTTAATAAGATCTTTCCTCCCTTTCACGGTGCTGCTTTTCCTTAGGGTTAGTCCCAGTTTGCTGGCCATTCTTGGTTGGACTTTTTTAAGAAAAAAAAAATCTGTTAACTGATGCGAAATTTAAAAACCATAACCAGAACTTGATATAGGAAATTTTGGGTTTTGGGTTTTCAATAAAAATACACATTGGCCAACTAATGAAGCTTTTTAACCGTGTTTGTGATTTGAACTAAGACATAACATTAAGAATAGGAGGGCCAAATTATGGTACACCAAACCATAGGGATTAAACCTCAAGTCGAATATAGTATAAGGTTTAAAACCATAATTGGACCCAAACATGGTATTTCAACAAAAATGAAGAGTTGGGTCAATATATGCTAATACTTTTGAAAGAAGAAGATATTCAACAAAAACAAATCAACGAATGGAGTAGCCATTTTCTTTATACAAGAAAAAAGAGAATTATTCTTCACAAGCTACTTACAAAATGCACTCAACTTGAAAATCTTTCTACTGGACAACATAGTTGCTAAATACACACCTATATATACACACATACATATATATATATATATATATATTAGATGCCACACCGATAGCTATAATCGAAAGCCCTTGCTGTTGGTGCTTCCATATATCGCATTTCGGTGTAAAATATTCCGTGTTACAACTCTTCAACTTCAGTGCAATAAACAAAACTGGGAAACAAGGTAGTAATGTCCCTGAACAACCAGAAAACAATATCAAACAACGACGACTGAATGAGGTAATGGCAAAAGAAACCAGTAAAGAAAAGGGAACAGGAGATAGTTCACCAACTTTAAATGAGGAAGAGTCATGGTCTTTAAGAGGCTAGGATGTCGAAGGACGAACGTTTTCCATTCTTCTTTGCCAATTCTTCCATCTTTGTCGGCATCGGCATCGGCAAATGTCTGGAGAAAAGACGATAACATCAAATGTTCTAGACAACTACACCAGTAACTAGCAAACAAATAAACTTGGGAAAAGCTCACTTGATCAATGATAGACTCGATAAGGTCATCTGACAGTTTCATCTCGGATTCCATCAAAATGGCAACCACCATTTGCTTAACCTGCATTCAACCAGAAGCTAAGTGTATAAAACATTTACAGAATACTAAATTAAAAAAATTGGAGTTGACGCACTTCTTCCCGCTCGATAAAGCCGGTTTGTCTCAGATCATACAACCTAAATGCAACTGCAAGAAATTAGCAGTATCAAGAACCCACATAAGACATGGTTATAATAAAAACTATGTTCTTTTTGGTCCAAAAGCAAATGGTCTTTTTCTCTTCAACCCTTACAATCAATTTTATCTTCGATAGGGGCAGATGGATGAAATATGTCAAGAGCATGGATGAATTCCTCGAATTCAATCACACCATTCTTCTTTTCACCAAAAGATCAAAAACCTACACATAGAAAAAAGGTTATTAGATATAGAAATTATAACAAAAATTCATGGAACTGCTAAATTGAACCCTATTACTTAATCTCCTTGATTCATGCAGTCACTATTAAGAAGTGCCATATAATAGGTCTACACTGCAGCCTCCATAACTGCTAAACTAATTACTAACTTATTATGTTAAATACATAAGAATAATTCATCCGATGTGCTCAACTACCATTGATGATCAATCAAGGGAGCATATGTTGCAAATGGTTTACTTTACCCTGTCAAGAAAAAGATTCTCGCCGTATGGAGTTTGGAACAATGCTAGTTGAAGCTCTTCCTGCAACACACACACGCACAAAAAAATGAGTTAAGATAATCAGTAAGACTACTTTGATCAACAAAAAGGTAAACACCTACACATTTAATGAATTTATAAACAAATTCCGAGACTTCAATTTGAAGCAAAAGCATTCATATAAAATAGCACGTGGAAAAAGAAAATTCAGGGCAAAAATACCAATTTGGCTCCAAATCTCAATTTACCTTGTGAATCAGCCCATCATCAATGAGTGAGCTACTCAACTTCTTGAACAGTTGGTACAATGCCTCCACTTCATTCACAGTAACTGCATTCATAATGCATAACCGATAATAAAACCATTCAACCTTGGCCCCAAAGTCATAAAATTGCAAGGAAAAAAAACATAAATATGTATGCATACACGCACATAAACGAGAGGTATAAGTTCATAACCAGAAAGAAAAACCATTGAACCTCACCCACACACGCACGCACACGCATATAAAGGAGAGGTATAAATTCAATACCAGTAAGAAAAACCCCTCTGCCTGCCTCCCAGAGTAACAAAGTTGAAAGGAAAACAGACACACACGCACACACATAAACAAGAAGCATAAGCTCATAACCAGTAAGAAAAACCATTCAAGCTAGCCTCCAAAGTGACAAAATTGTAAATCGGAAGGATATGTATATACACCCACAGACATATATGAACCGGAGGCATGAATTCATAACCAGTAAGAAAAACATTCAACCCTGCCCCCAAAATAACAAAATTGCAAGGAAAATAACACACACATAAACAAGAAGTATAAGCTCATAACCAGTAAGAAAACAATTCAACCTTGCCCCCAAAGTGACAATATTGCAAGAACACACACAGAGAAACAAGTATATACAAAGGAGAGGCATAAATACATCGGGATTCATTGGCAAGACGGGTAAAATCTGAGGGCCCATAGTGGCATTTCTCGCGACGAGGCTGACAGTAGAAACAATTAGCCACCACGAAGATAAAGAAATCGACCACTGCAACTAATGGGATGAACGCCGCACAGATCCTCTCTCCCAACGTCAGGGAGCTCGATCCCTGTTCAACATCATCCAATGCTAATAAATACGCATCTATAACTAGAAATATTCAGACCCCACTAAACATTAAAAAAGAAAAAGATAAAGAACACTTTCAAAGTCGGAACAAAGCAAAAAAAGAGGCAACTTTTAGATGTTATTTTAATGAATTACACAAAGAAGAAAGGATGGGTATTTAAGAATATACAAAGCGCGCATTTCTGTTGGTTGAATCCATGGCTTCCAACACCACCTCATTAGAAACAGTGGGCCGTTTTTGCTTCACCCTTTTCCTATATTATGTATTTAAAAGCTAAAATTTTCTGTTTATGAATCAAATGTAGTGCTGTTTTAGCTTTAATCTGTCTGGTTGGCTTTGGAGGCTTTCGCTTTGATTCTAAAGTAGGAAGTTTCAATAAATACGGATTGATGCGTTATTTCAAGATGCGTCACATAGAAAAACCAAATTTTTTTTTTTTTTCAATAAGGATTTTGAGAATTAATTCCCATTTTTAAAAAATTAAAATTTAAGATGCAATGATTTTCCAACCTTGTCAATACAGGAAATTGACTCTCAGCCACACATCCCAAGTACCCATCCCCAACGTTAAAAAAGAAATTAAATCAACTAAAAATTAAGGTGATTTTACTCAAAAAAAAAGCCCATTTTTTAAATTATTTATAGAAATGGACGTGTGATTTGGCCGTGTATCTCTTACATCTTTAAAAAATTTAAAATAGAATGCTTAGAATTGATCACACATCCTGACACACAGGCGTGTGGCTTGGCCGTATGACCCCTACACCTATACACGGCCTATTACACGGGCGTGTGACTTGGCCGTATGACCCAAGTTAGAGAGTTACACGGGTACAGACACGGGCTGGGACACGACCGTGTGTCCTAATTCAAATGCCCACACGGCCAGAGACACATGCGTGTGTACCCTGTATCAAGGAAAAATTTTGAGATTTCGTAAAAAATTCTCTGAGTACCCAGTTAATCCCGACTTGTTTTTAATGTATGTTTTAGGCCTTGAGGGCTCATATCTGACATGAATGTTAAATAATTTGAAATATTTGAATTTGATCTATTTATTTTGGTAATGCTCTGTAACCTTGCTCTGGCGACAGATACAGGTTAAGGGTGTTGTATTTGTTGGTATTAGAGCTACAGTTTAGCCAATTCTTGGACTAACGTAGTATGTATGAGTCTAGTTATACATGCCATTATATAATCTGTTATAGTGTGATATCTCCTAACCATTTTAAATATGTTTTTCATATAGTAATATCGTCCAACAGAGCTGAATCCGAAGAAGCTGAGAGCAATGCTCAAGCTTCAGTACAAAGTGCAACATTTAGTAGTAGAAGGCCCGTATCTGAGGGCTGGGGAGAAGAGGCTAAAGAAGCTTTCTTCCAAATGATGAACGAATGGTTTACAGAATATGTAAGAACAAATCCAGCTGTGGAACAACTTCTACCCTCTTCTGTCTTTCAACCGGTTCCCGATATGTCACAAGGTACAGAACTTGTTAGAACTGGTAAGCCTCCTCTTGATAAAATCCATAAATATAGGGTAGAAAAATTCAGAGCTACATCCGAAGATGATCCTAAAAAAGCTGAGTTCTAGTTAGAAAACATTATCAGACTTCTTGACGAACTATCCTGTACTCTCAGCTGAATGCCTAAAATGTGATGTATCACTACTAAAAGACTCAGCATATCAGTGGTGGAATACACTGATTTTGTTGTACCGAAAGAGAGAATTACATGGGAATTTTTCCAGACTGAATTCAGAAAGAAGTATATCAGCCAGAGGTTTTGAGATGTGTTCGTTTTGAGGATGGGTTAAAGGGTAATTTAAGGGTTTTGATAGCTCTACAGAGGGAGCGAGAGTACACCATTTTAGTAGACAATGTGAATATCGCCAAAGAGGTTAATCGTGTTGAGCACCACAGTAGAGACAAAGAGAGGGGTAAGAATAAAAGGGATTCAAAGCCCTCTAGTTTTGTTCAGATGCCTAAGAAATGGGCTAGACCTGATGGAACTTCTAGCATTAGAGTTCCAACTACTTCTAATGTGGCTCAGTCGTGCAGCGACTGTGGTAAACGTCATCCGTGTGAGTGTTGAAGAAGGTTGGGGGCGTGTCAACGATGTGGGTCAATGGAGCATCATATTAGAGATTGCCCACAGTATTCTGATCAGATGCAAGCTCTAGCTTCGGGTTTTGTTCAACCTTAGAAGGCAGTTCAACAGCTACCTAGGGGTCGTAGTACGGCAAGTGGTGGTAATGGTATGGGTAGAGGACGGAAAACACCGGGCAGATGTGCTAATTAGACTAAGGCGAGACAACCTGCGTTGGTTTATGCTACTAGATATCGTAAGGACAGAGATGCCGCTGATATGATTACGGGTACGTTCTTTATTTTTGATACCTTTTATTTTGCACTAATAGACATAAGGTCAACATACTCTTATATAGCTAGTTCTGTTTCTGAAAACCTAGGGATTCCTATTGAGAATACTTCAGGTGATATTTTTGTACTGAGTCCATTGGGTCAATCTGTTCGGGTAAATAGACTATATAAGTATGTAACATTGGAAGTACAAGGGGGTGTGTTTTCGGCTAATCTGATTGAACTACCGCTCGGAGAATTTGATTTGATTCTAGGTATGGACTAGCTTGTAGAGCATTGAGTCAGTTTGGATTGTGCTACTAAGAGGGTTGTTTTGAGATTTAAGAATGCTGTGGAGGTGGTTATGATCGGCTAGTATCGAGATTACTTATCCAATGTGATCTCCGCTCTTGTGGCCGAAAAACTGGTTCAAAAATGGTGTGAAGCGTATTTAGGTTATGTAAGTGATTCAGCTTCTATGGACTTTTCTGTTGGGAATTTTTTAACAATAAAAGGGGGTTTTGAATTTTTTCTTGAGGAGTTATCGAGTTTACCTTCCAATCAAGAAGTTGAGTTCGGCTTTGAGCTTCTACTGGGTATAGCTTCGGTGTCTATCGCTCATTATCATATGGCACCGAAAGAGCTTATGGAGCTAAAGACTTAGTTTTAGGAGCTTTTGGATCATGGATTCATTCATCCTATTGTATCTTTATGACAGCACTAGTTTTGTTCGTGAAGAAAAAAGATGGTACCATGAGAATGTGCATTGACTACCGATAATTGAATAAGCTAATTGTGAAGAATATGTACTCACTTCCGAGGATCGATGACCTGTTTGATCAGTTTCGTAGGGCTTTAATATTTTCAAGATAGATATTCGTTTGGGTATCATCAACTTGAGGTTAAGGAAGTTTATGTCCACAAGACTGCTTTTAGGACTTGTTATAAGCATTACGAGTTCTTTGTCATACCCTTTGGTTTGACAAATGCTCCGACCACATTTATGGATCTAATAAACCGAGTTTTTCAGTCGTATTTGGACCAATTCATCATAGTTTTCATCGATGACATTCTGGTGTACTCTAAGATCGAAAATGATCATGATGAGTATCTTAGAGTGGTTCTTCAGATACTTCGAGAGAAACAACTCTACACTAAGTCAAGCAAGTGTGAATTCTAGTTGAAGGAAGTAACATTTTTAGGGTATGTGGTTTCTACTGAGGGTATCCGAGTTAATCCTAAAAAGATTGAGGTTATACTTGATTGGAAATAGCCTAAGAATATTTTTAAAATATGCAGTTTTTTGGGTTTTGCGAGATACTACCGTAGGTTTGATGAGGGGTTCTCGTTAATTGTAGCTCCTCTGACTAAGCTTTTGCGTAAGAACTCCCCTTTTGTTTGGACTGATGAGCAATAATCGAGTTTTGAGAAGCTCAAATATGTTTTGACTTAGGCTCTTGTTCTGATACAACCTAAATCTGGTAAAGAGTTCGTGGTTTATAGTGATGCGTTGCATGTTGGGTTGGGACGTATTTTGATGTAAGATGGTAAGGTTGTGGCTTATACGTCCCGGTAGCTTAAATCACATAAAAAAATTATTCGATGCACGATCTGGAGTTAGCTGCTATAGTTTTTACCTTAAAGATTTAGAGGCACTATTTGTACGGTGAGAGGTGTATCATCTACATCGATTAAAAGAGCCTTAAGTACCTCCTTACCTAAAAGGAGTTGAACCTGAGGCAACGTAGACGGATTGAACTGCTCAAGGATTATGACTACAGTATACAATATCATTCTGGGAAAGCCAATTTGGTGGCCGATGCTCTTCATCGTAGAGTAATATCTGATTTAAGGGCGATGTTTGGTTGCCTAAGTCTATTTGATTATGGCAGTCTTTTAGCCGAGTTGCAAGTTAAGCTGACTTGAATTCATTAGATTAGGGATAAATATTTAAGGGATGGCTATTTGGTTCTGCATTTTTGTTAGGTAGAGGATGGAAGTACATCTAGCTTTGGGCTGAATAGTGATAGGGTTCTGTGTTTCCAAGGAAGGGTTTGTGTACCAAATGACTCTAATTTAAGACGGTCTATTCTGAGGGAAACGCATAGTAGCCCTTATGCTATGCATCTCGGTGAAAATAAGATATATAGGGATCTTTGTGAACTGTATTGATGGCCAGGTTTGAAACGAGAGGTAAAGGATTTTATTTCTCATTGTCTAACATGCCAGCAAGTTAAGGCTGAACATCAGTTGCCTTTGAATTTTCTCTAACCCGTTAAAATTCCCTTATGAAAATGGGAACGTGTGACTATGGACTTTGTTAGTGGGTTGCCCTTAACACCTACTAAGAAGGATTCTATATGGGTCATCGTAGATCAATTGACCACGTCTGTTCACTTTATTCTCGTTCGAACATATTACTCTCTTCAGAAGTTAGTCAAGCTGTACATTTCTAAGATTGTGAGACTTCATGGGGTTCGGTTTTGATAATTTTGGATAGAGATTCTCGTTTCACTTTTTGGTTTTGGAGGAAGGTTCATGAGGCTTTGGGTTCGAGGTTAGATTTCAGTATCACTTTCTATGCTCAGACAGATGGACAATTTGAGAGGGTGATTCAGATACTGGAAGATATACTTCGGAGTTGCGTAATCGATTTTTGAGGATATATTGGAGGATATTGTTTCTATTGAGAAGATCGAGGTTAGACCAGATTTGACTTTTAAAGAAGAGTTGGTTAAGATTCTGGATCGAGATGTGAAAATTCTGAGGAGGAAGTTTATTCCGTTAGTTAAGGTTCTGTGGCGGATTCATGGCACTGAGGAAGCACTGAAGAAGCCACATGGGAACCTGAGAAATTGATTCGTTAGGAGTATCCGCATCTATTTGTATCAGGTAAATTTCGTGGTCAAAATTTCTTTTAGGGGGTAAAGTTATAGCGCCCTAATTTATTTAACTCTGTTTTTATGAATTCTGTCATAAATAAGTATCGGTTTCAGTGGTTAAGTAATTTGAGGGTGTGCTTGAGGTATTGGGTTCATGTCCCACTTTTGGAAATTCTGTTACTTTTTATCCTAGCCTTTTCTTTAGTGGTTTGGCTTATATTATATTTTTGGTCAACTCATATCAGAATGAGCTTGCTGGTTCAAGTGGTAAGGTGTTAGCTTACCTTAGGGTCTTGTGTTCGAACCCTCGTGTGAGCGAAGAATGATAATTTTTGCTTCTGAGTTTGTGTATTGGTGGTGTAATAGAAGTTCAGTGGAATTGAAAGTCAGTGGTAGTGGATGAGAGTTAGTGGGTCAGTTTTGGTGGAATATTTTGGTTAGTAGGATGGTGGAGAGTTAGAATTTTATTTGATTTAGTTTTTTTAATTCTTTTTCCCAAAATCTTTCTTTCTGACCTTTTTTCTCTCCTTTTCTATGTAAAATTTTTGTTGCTCCCTCCTTTAACTTTGTTCATCAATCATTCGTTCTAATCGTTGTGCGTTTGGGTTCTTCAGTCCATTTTGAATAGGTAAGCTACTGAGTAGTTTCTTAATCCTATACGTTTAAGGGGTACTAATTATGTTTTAACGGAATTCATTGTCGGTGTTTCGTTTAATTCTCATTTAGGGGGAAGACAAGAAGCGGCTGGTGCTTCTCCAGCGAATTGAAAGTTGGTTGTTTCCTGTTCGTTAGCGGTAAGTGTACGAATGCGTTGGATTCTTTTGCGAAGCTTTGTTTGAATAATTTTTTGTTTGAGTTTAGTAAATTTTAACTGAAATTAGGCGTTGGAATGCTATTTTTAGGTGTTGGTGGTCTCGAGGTTATTTTTGCGTCAGAATCGAATCAAGTGTGCAACAAAAAAGAGAGAAAACGGTGATCAGTGAAAGCCGAAATTGGGCCTACCGACACCACATAGACGTGTGATAGGTCGTGTGCGACACACGGGCGCGTGGACTGTGTGCTAGGCCATGTAGGCCACAAGGGCAAGGCTATTTTGAGCGTGTAGGCCCATACGGACATGTGGGCCTAAATTTCAAAATTTTTTCCTAGGGTCGTACACGTCGTTCTGATCGACTGTGGGCCTTCTGTAGGGTTGATATGTGTGGTATAAGCCTTAAGGCATGAAATCTGCTACTCTGTTAGATTGAGCGTGACATAAATTTATATGAGTGCTATGAAATACGGTATGTATGGTTTATTCTATTATGTATAAGCATGAATAATATCTGTTATTCTGTTTTATCTGTATCTGATTATGGGGCGGTTATGTATTATGAGGAGGAAGTATTCTGTGTGAGGCGATATCTCGCCAATTTACTACAGCAATGCTGCAACTAAATCTGAAAACTGTCTTATAGACACTACGTGGTGTGTAAAGCTGGGTGGGTGTTTTATACCCCACGTGGTGTGATGGGATTTTTGGAGTTGGTGTGTAGAGGATGGAGGTAGAATTATGCATATCTGTATGTTCATGATAATTCTGATTCTTTAAATGGTTTACATCTGTGTCTGTTTTGCATGAGATTGAATTTGAATTTCTGTTCATATACGCGTTACACACTGAGTTTCAAAACTCAGTCTCTGTTTGTTTGTTCTGTTTAGGTAACCCTCAGACTTAAGCGGGTCGATGCGATGGAAGCTCAGTGGTGACCACAATTCCGTAAAATTTCATTCTTTAAAATTTAGTTTAAACTTTTCGGGTTTTTCATAGTTTTGTAATTTTAGGACTCTCCAAACTTTTTGGGACTGTTTTTTGGTTTTGGTTTTATTTTGGTTTCTAAGCATAACAACTAATAAACCGATTTTTTCTAAAAGCGACAAATTTTTTGAAATAACAATTTTCAAGGAAACAATTTGATTTGTCAAAATATGACATTTTAAAGAAATTCCGCTGCAAAACAATCGGTTTAATGGAAATGCGTAAATGAGCAACAATTTTAAATAAGATAAGTACATCAATAAGTTTTCCAAACAAATTGAACATACCAAGTTACGTTGATTTGCCAATAACAAGAAAGTTGTTTTATAAACCTTCTTTGTAACATATCAAGATTCACCATAATGTCCAGGTGAGTTTGAGGTATTACAAGCACATTAGATATTTCAATCATAGAGTGTAATGTATTCCTTCAAGAAATATATATAATACAAATACATGAGTATCTCATGTTATTTCTATATATGGTTTTAATGTAAAACACATGAAGGTTTTATTCAATGTATAGCTTCTTGATTTGAAAAATATTATTATAGTTTACAAAATTTCGCATCACATAGAGGTAAAATATTAGCTCTTAAAGAGCTTTTTTATAATTTGATGCAATATTAGCTCTTCGAGAGCATATAATCATTTTATTATATAACCTTAGTGAATGCTAATTTATTTTAAATAATATTCATTTTGCAATTCATTTTAACATGAACGATAAAATTTTTTGACCTTCTAAAATTTTATTTATTCATATAAAATAAATAGATATAAATAAAATATATATTAAATATAACAAATAATAAATTCATGTTAATAATAAATCATTGTGGTTAGATAATATATATTTTCTTTATATATCATAACACAACAAAATACAAAATATTATAATGTTGAGTTAAAATAACTTTACAACTATAAAGGTTTAAACGTAAACATTTTCTAACATTCACCTCTTATGACATAATTTCATTTCAAATTTTACAATGATATGAAATTATCACAAACAATGTGAATATCCCAAAGTTCATGACAAGTAAGTATTTTACTTGCATTCCGTAATAATCATATATCTTAATCAAAATTAAAATTAAACCAATCAATTCTATTAAAAATATTTATCTCCACATAAAAATCCTAATAACTAAATGCATGAAGGGTTTTATAAATTCATAGAGATATGAATAGTAAATTATATAAATTGAACTTCTTAATAGAAATCAAATCAAATTTCAAAAGAAGTTGATTAGATTGACTTATGTTACCATGAATGAGAAGTAGTGATTATAAACATCCTTTGTAATTAAGAGAAAGAGATCATCCCCAAGCAAATATCAAAAATAAATTTTGAGAGTGAATCTTATTTCTTGATTTCATATAGATAACGATATCAAATCTTTCACCATCCTTAAGAACAAAAAGTAAATAAGTTATTCAAAACAATGATAATGTATAATGAAAGAAGAATAAAAAATAACAATCAGATATGAAACCTTAAATAAAAGAAACTTCCTGTAAAATCTTTGCATCTTGCCGTCAAATATATTGGAAATTATGGAGGATAATTTTGATCGTCGATAAAAGGAACTATCACTTTGAGCAAGATCGTGCTGATAACGTGTTATAAAATAAAGAGAGATAGAGAGACTAAAGAACAAAGAAAATATGGGAAGTGTTAGGAATCGACCCGATTAAGCAACAAACAAGTAAAAATAGCAGAAAAAATTGAGAAATTGAACACACAAATTTAACGTGGAAAAATTCCTCCAAAGAGGATAAAAAATCACGGGCAAAAATAATTTTACTATAATGACAAAAGAACGAAGAGTACAAAAGATGGAGATAAAAAACTAAACCTCGAAAACTCAAAACAAAAAACTCTCAAAACGTAAACACAAAAATCTCTAAATATATCTAATAGGTGTATCTTTCTAAGGTTGTAAAAAAACCTATTTATAGGCTAAGTTAGTAAGTCAAACAAATTATGCTAATAAATACTAAATATATTATACTAATAAATACTAAATCTTCTAGAAAAAAATATATTTTGTTTAACTTAACTTGCAAGCAATTTCTTAGAATTTGGGTCACACAACTTTAACGTGAAGCAATAGAGAATATATTTTATTGATCAATGGGATGATTATAATGCTTAATCAGAGTCTCTATTTATAGGCATTAGAAGTATAAAAGAAGTAGAGATCTAATTCTAAAATAATTAGAACTTAAAGTACATCAAAACTTTATATTGATCATGATAAACATCCAATTAATAAGATATTTATAGCATTTCTAACATTTATTAACAAAATTTTTAATTAATAAGGTCCTTCATAATTTTTTCTAATCAGTGAATTTAAGAACACTTGTTTAACTAAATATTATCATTCGTTTTTTTTTCGGGGATAATATAGGGAAAACATAATTATCGAAATAATATGAAAACTTGTTTAATTATTTGAATAATATGAATTGGGAACCCCAAATCAATATGGCAACTGACGATTTGTAGGTCAGAATCAGACATGGCGGTATTGTAAACCCAAACTAACAACTAACATGTGGATTTGGGGTTCTCATGCACAGCCCAGGGATTAAATGGAAAATTTCCCTTTTCCTTTCCCTAGCACTTTCCCATATTAGTTTTTCCTTTTTTAATATATAAATATTATATATATATATATATAATAATAATAATAAATATAACTATAGCTAAAATATCATTTTAATACTTTAAAAAAATTCTTAATGGTAATTTAAAAACTTAAAATATTAGAAAAGTTTAAAAGATCTTAGAATTCATAATTTATTTTAAAATTATATATATTTAAAAATACCTTTATATGATTTTTAAAATAATAAAATTCTAAATAGTTTATCACTTTTATTTTATTTTTTTTTGAAAGAGATCTAAATTATATTATTTAAACTAATAAAACACATGGATCAATCATGAAATTAAAAAAATTCTAAAGATTAAAAATACAATATTAAAAATTAGAAATCTATAATAGGGAAGTACAAGGAATTTTTTTTCTATTTTACTATTTAGATTGTGCATAGGAACCCCAAATCGACATGTTAATTGTCAATTTAGGTTTACGAAGCTGCCATATTTAATTTTGACAAAAGAAATACATTATTGTCAGTCAAATTAGCCAACCTCCATACCAATTTAAGGTTCATATACAATTCATATTATTTTGATAAAATTTATCATATTTTTCGATAATTTAAATTTTTTCGTATACTATTTGAGGAAAAAGCCTATTGTCACTACCATTTTAATATTTTTTCTACACATTGTAGATGGAATAAAACATATAAACAATTCTATAAAAAAGACATAAACAACTAATTTGAGAGAAAACAATGAATAACTTTTTTTTTCTTTTCATATTTTTAATTGATATATATATATATATATATATATATATATGATTTTACTAAATTTTAAGTCTTTGCTTTTGAATTTTTATTCAATCCTGTACCCATGTTTTCGGTGCTTCTTCGTTTGAAATAAAGTCAAAAGTTTATAAGCCAATCACTTTTTCTAGTTTATTGAAAATAATAAAATAAATAATTAATAGTGTCTATGATTAGTTAGTAGTTTATTAGCAGTAATACAAATGAGGCTTAAGATGATTAGACTGAATGAATTAAAAGGAAAATGTTTTGCAATCATTAATTATTTAATTTCGTTCTAATACCAAACTTTGGTTCTTTTGCCGAATATAATATTATTGGTCTATACTAATATTATCTTTTATTAAATTTAATGTTAGTGTTATAAGTTTAGTGATATCAATTTTCAGATAAATAATTAAAATATTCTAAAAATTAATGCAAATTAAAAAATACAAATAATAATTTTAACTTTTAAAATATCATTTAAAAAACTAAAAACTAAATATTATATTTCTTTTTTCTTCTTACCCTAAAAAAAGTAACACCCCAATATCTGACTCAATCATTAAGTCTGAGATACAAGGTATCCCATTCGTTGCTAGAACAACTATGATCAATCACATTCAATTTATAGTATTAAATGATCAAATTCAACCAAATCACGCATTAAATAGGACATTCAATCATTATCATGTCTTACACAAGCTTATGAAAGCTCAAATACTATAACGTCCTAAAATTTTAGAATTTAATTGTGAGAATCTATAGTAATTAAATTTTGGTATCTCTGGTTCTGTGCTCTGCTTTTGTGTTTAAGGTTTGGAGTTTGGGTTGCATCGTTAAAAGTTTTGTTATTTTTTTTTTAAAAGATAACCATTATCCATGTGTTGTGTAGTCAAGTGCAATTCTGTGTAAATTTATATCAAGAATGAGCATACTGGTTCACTGGTTAAGCATTTGTTTGTTTTCTGTCTGGTCTTGAGTTCAAGCTTCATTGTATACATTAAATTTTTTTTGCTGAATGTTGGTATGAGGATGGTGGTTAGTTAATAAATATTTTTACGTTAGTTTCTCCCTTCCTTTTCTTCTTTTGTTTTTCTTTCTTTTTCAAGTGAGTTCTGTTATTGCATTTGGTAAGTGATTGTGAAGTATTGAAAGTCTTTAGTTATTCGGAGCATTGTTAGAAGATTTTCGTGTATGTTCTGCGAAGTAGTTGGTTTCCATTTACGTAGTTTAATTGGGATTTCTCCGACTGCTGTATGTAAATTCTTTATTTATTAGTTGTTAATCTTGTCTTTAGGCGTGAATTCAGAGGAGAGTAATCCTTCGCGTGCTGTTACGAATTAGTTCGGCTGATCGTCGGTAAGCGTTCGTTGTTGAAAGTTTCTTGGCGTTGATTTCTTCGACATAATTGATTGAGTATTAACGTTTGCGTTATCTAGTCGTTTTCGTCAATTGATTGTTTGTTGAATGGTTAATTAGGTTCCGAGTAGTCTCCGCATTGTTTTCTCGTCAAAACGAGACCAACTGTGTGCTGAAAACCTTAAATTTTGTGAGTTTCAGTCGCCGAAAATGGTGGCTGTCGATGCCACACAACTAGGCACACGGGCGTGTGTCCAGGCCATGTGTGGCCATACTAGTGTAGGGTTCACACGGGCAAAGGACATGGGCGTGTGTCTATGTAACACCCCTAACCGTATCCATCGCCAAAATAGGGCTATGAGGTATTTCTGATCATTACACGTCATTTAACATACAATGCTCATCCATCTATGCATTCATAATCAAATACCATTCAACACAATCATATTGTCCCTTATAAGAGCTTATGAGGCCTTAAACATGCTTTATAAGTGGTTCGCGACTAAACTGATAACATACAAAATTTGTAACATCCTAAATTTTTGGGCCTATGTGTTTAATGGGTGAATATGTGGAATGAGTTAATTTAAGTGTTAGGGGTCCAAATTGGGCTCAGGCTTAGGCAGAGTGTAACACCCCCAAACCCGGCCCACAAGTCCTGGCCGAATCTGGTATGTCACTGCGGAAAGACGTTTGAAAATATTTTGACTTAAAGGAAAAGTATATGAATTTATTGTCTTTAGGAAAGAAAACCTTGTGTATTTAGAATTTCAAAATAAATTAAGTTGTTACAAAATTCCCGGATTAAAACATTATTATATACTTAAGAAAATAAAATCATTTTGCAATTTAATATTTAAATTGTCAATCCATAATAGAACATAATAATAATGATACCTAATAAAAATACTTAAATACTTTAATGGACCTTATTACAATAATAACTTAACCAACATACTGAAACTATAAATACTTAATTAATTAAAATATCTTCTGCATGGGCCACCTTGTATCCTCTCCAAACCCGGTCCAAGCATCACCTGCGATGTTAATAAAATTTGGGTGAGTCATACAGACTCAGTGTGTAATTAGACCACTGAATTCCACCCACATGTCAAACCACATATTTACCCACACGTCAGATATTAATGCAACATTATTCACATGAGTTCACTTATTGGGCTTGGCCCACATTCACATCAATAGAGTTCACATATTGGGCTTGGCCCATAACCATATCACATTCTTATAATAGGGTAATTGACCACATGTTTCCACATTAATCCACATATCATATATTGGGCTTGGCCCATTTTCCACATTTATTCATATCACATGTTATGCAATTATGAAACCCAACCCAGCCTAGGGTCCATCCTCTACACACCCCTTATCTAGCCTACCACACACCAGGGGATTATCAAATCACCCTCTCCTTTTCACTCCGAAAGGCAATCAATGCCGTCCACGTGTAATTAAGCACAATAATCCACAACGCAACCTCAGTCAGCGCCAATCCATGATGTAGCTGTAGCTAACACCAAACCACATACTCGAAGTACACCCGTACCTTCTTTCATATCATATCCCAACCCATGCACATGCAACATGTAATATTGACGTAATAATAAATGCATGCACATGTTATTAAGGCAGACAATCATATTTCTATAGGCATTGTCACATTCACATCGGCACTGTCACATTCTTATCAACAGATAATACTAACCTGTTTATCGATATACCCCATTTTAGGGTATCCATCTCATAACTTTTACTGCATTTGTTAGTACACAATCAACACATATAGATATAGCAAAAACCCGAAAAACGGTGGGTTAATCACACACCTGACTATTAGTGAAATCCCGAACTACTCAAATCTAACACGATCTCGAAACGTGGTTTTCCTCCTCCTTTAATGCCGATTTGGTCTCTTACCAAATCCCGAAGGCTTTGCTTATTCCGGTTGACTAGCTCTAACCACCATAGTCAAATCGGTTAACCACTTAAATACCAAACATGGCATATGGTTGAATATCACAACCACTTACCTAACTTACCAAATCCCGAAAAAACTGCTCCTTGCCTTTGAACTTGAAAGCCACAAATCTCGAAAGCTTCTCCTTTACTGCTCCTTGACGCTAGCACTATACACTGCTTTCCACCACCATTTGTTTGAAGAGACTACAATAGAATAGTTGACATCAACACCTTAGGAGATTCGGCAATGGCTCTTTAATAAAAATAAAAATATGAATGGGAGTATGAACACTTACAAGGTTCGGCTAAGCCCTTAAATGGGGTTGGAATATTCGACAATGCTAGCTAATAGTAGGGGGTTTCGGCATTTGTTGAAAAGAGAAAACACGGTGAGCTTCTATGGTTTTTTGGCTCAAAGAGAGGATTAGAGGAACAATTTTCGCCAAGGAAAATAAAATGAAGAAAAAATAATTAAAGGATGGTCACCCTATTTATACTACTCAAATTGGCACTCCTACCTCCTCTCAAATTCCACCTCCTTCTCCTATAATAACTCTTGAACACATATTCAAAATATATAAAATAAATCTATAATTATCTTCTATTTATCAACTTAAAATAAATCCACCTTTATCACCTTAATTAATAGAATAAAATTATCCATCATTAATCCCTCCTTTAATCTCTTATCTTATCACCTTATAATCCAAATAAATAAAAATAAAACAATAATAATCTTCTATCTACTAATCTAAACTAAAATAAATAAATTAACAATTATCCTATTTTTGTCGAATTTAATAGGAGAATTAGAATCCTTCTCCAATTGGAAGTCCCAAGTGCAGTCCACTTTCTTCTCCCTTGCTTTGGCGTCGGATGCAAAATAAAACACCAAAATCTTGTTGCTCCCACGCCTTGAACTCGGGACCTATTGGAACCCTTAAGCTGCAGTAACGCCCCCGCCACTTTGCCAAGGCGTGATTGTGATATAATTCACCTAAACTTCTTTTAACACCTCTTTCCTAGCTCCCCTTGTCCTAATGCCAAAGCAAAATAAAAACGCCCCATGCATGCTAACGGATTCGAACCAAGGCCCTCGTTGCCGCAAGCCGCATATAGCGCTCCAAGCCACTCTGCCATGGCCTTTTTTTATGACATAAACTCGCCACAACTAATTTTAAAGCCTCCTTATCTTGGTCCCCTCTTAACGCCAAAAGCAAAAATAAAACACCCATTTGCTTTCCACGCTACTCGAACCCAAGACATGCGCCAGGCGTCATTCCTGGCCCTTAAGTGGCGTCCTTAAGCCACTTTACCAAGCCCCTTTTTATGACCCAAAACGCTATAAATTATTCTTAAGGCCTCCTCACCTAATTTCCTCTTTTACACTTAAATCCAAAAATTTTCCAAAGCTTCCTTTTATCCTAGAATTTTAAGAACCCTAAAACACATCCAACCACTCTTAAAGCCTACTAACTCATGAATTATGCACGAACGCATAACCCCTAATCTAGGATGTTACACAGATGCCTTGATTAAAATTATCTATTTGGGCATTATAGGGTTTAAAAGGTTGTATCTATGTTTAAAATACCAAAGTGGGCTTGTGGCCCAATCTTAGGAGGTGACGCCACACACAAGGAGTAAGGGGCCCAAATTTAAGTTTCATGGAGCCCAATTCTTTTAATTTAAGTTAGCTAAATTTTGGGCATTAGGATTAGGTGGAGTGGATGGCAACAAGGCTAAAATTTAGGGGTTTTAATGTTTAAAATATGTGGATAATAAGCAGATAAAGGCTATTATAGGAATTTATTTTATGTGGATAATAAGCGAGATAAAGGCTAAGATCTAAGGATTTTATGATTAAAATATGTGGATAATATCTTTGATAAAGGAGGATGAGTTAGAGATAATTAAGTCTCTTTTAGATGAGCTAGTAGATTAAGATAAAGGAGAAAAGTTAGAATTTATCTACAAAGAGAGTGATGGCCAAGAATCCATCAACGAGAGGAGTAAAGAAACCGGCTACTACATGGCAAAGGGTTGCCGAATTTCCTATAAATAGGGGCTAGCTCCTTGTTTACGACATTAAATCCTCTCCTTTTGTGCGAAATTCCTTAGCTTCTTTTCTCCAAATTTCTTTCTCCAATTTCTAAAAGCCGAAAACTCCATTATTCTCTTCTTTCTTCTAAAAGCCAAAAACTCCATTATTCTCTTTTTTCTCCTAAAAGCGAAAACTCCATTATTCTCTTCTTTCTTCTAAAAGTGAAAACTCCATTATTCTCTTCCTTCTCTAAAAGCCAAAATCTCTATAGTTTTATTTTATTCATCCTATTTGAGAAATTGTTCTATACTTAGGCATTTAAATCCTCCATTGACATTGTCGAATTCTCTCTCTAGTACTAGCCGAATCTCCTAAGTTAAGGTAAGAGTAGATTTTTGATTAGTTCTCATAATCTATTCCCAATTTTTGAAAAGGCAAAAGCCAAAAGCTAATAGTTTAATGGTTTATGATGGGCGACAAGTCGGGATTTGAAGGAAGCCTAGTCGACTAGATCTAAAAGTCGAAATTCATAAGTCTCCAATTTTGAGATTTTTAAGGTAAGAAGATTTTCCTAGATTTCTATTAGATTTCATCATTATATACAAGATTTTAACTTTATAAGGAGGATTAACGATTAAATATTATTATAGTAACTCTGATAAGGATTTATGATGGAATTAAATATGGATCAAGCAAAAGAAAGAATCCCTAAGTTTAAGAAATGAGCAGTATCTGCTGTTCGAGATTGGCCAATTGGTTGTGGACCGGCTTCTGAACAACACCTTAGGCAGATAGCAGTTGTGTCGACTATAGCGTCGATATAGAAAGCCTCGTTTTATCGATAATCAGGTGTGTAGATTCTTGACACATAAGCTTTGTTATATTATATGTATGTTATGGGTTAAAAGCTGAAAAATGTGTGTAGATCTCTATCACACTAGTTAATCTGAATTATATGTATGTTATGGGCTAAAAGCCAGAAAATGAGGCTGTATGAACAGTCGTATTACCCAGAAAGTGTAGGCAAGGGATGCCAGGTACGTAATCATAGAAACTTTTCTATGTGTATCAAAGTATGTAAAAATATGTGATCTGTTTAGATAGTTTAATGTTCTGATTCTTGCATGTATGCATGGGATAAGATTGATTGATTTACGGAAGGGGAGCAGGTCGCGAGGCGATTGGTGGCTTTGCCACATAGGTCACATAGTGATCGGTCTTTATGATAAGCAAAGACTGGCTGTCGATATATTATTAAGGTCGACAATGATCGGTGGTTTCGCCACATATGTCACATAGTGATTGGTCTTTATGACAAGCAAGACTGGCTGTCGATATGGTGTGTAGCGGATGAAGGGTTGATTGTAGAAATCCCCACGGTGTGATGGTTGGTACGGGGGTGTGTAGAGGATGGACTCATAGGTTTGGGATGGACCATGTTGCATATTTTGTTACCCTTGTATACGGGCCAAGACTCATAATGTGTTTGTGGGCCTCAAGCCTTTTATGTGTTCTCGGGATTTGCACACTGAGTCTTGGTGACTCAACCTTTATTTTTCCCAACATTTCGGTGAGTAGTAGATCATGAACATGGGAGCCGAGGCGGACTTGAGGGCCATCAAGTTTTATTTCTACAAATTATTTGGGATTTCTTTAAGTTTATTTTATTTTTATTTGGGATTTTTAAGGCCCTAGTTTTTATTCAACTAAGAAGTTTTCAATGTTATGCAACTTATAAATTTTATGTCAAGGTTTATTTATACTTAATAATACTAATATAAGATTTTATTTTAAAATGTCACTTATTTACTCTAATAATGTCTAATTAACTTACGACTTCCAAAACCAACAAGGCAAAAGTTTTCAATGTACAAGCCGTGACATGAGATCGATCAAAACGCATGGGCGGGTTTGGGGTGTTACAATTTTAGTATCGAGCCAGTTCAAAACTAAAATTTGTGAAATGGGTCTAAAATGTTTTTAAAAAATTTTTTTTGGTTCGAGGACATGGCCTTCGAGTCTACCGGCACCCGATCCGCCCAGGTAAGTATTCTAAACTCTTGTTGTGTTATTTATGTGGGCTTAATGAGCTTTATGGGACATAGACTATCTAGGTTAGAACTTGATGGACTCTAGGCTTAGGCAAACAACTCTTCAATTCCATAAGACTTAACTTCACTAAAACAAAACTTGTAAACGAGTCACAAGACTAAGGTGTGGCAACAGGCATATGCATGTCTTGGAGTAGATCCGGAAGAGCTTGGTATTTAAGCAGTCCAAGTGACTCACCTCCTCTTCACAAGAATCTTACCTGGTGCATAGTAACTATTCACTTTAGCCATGACAGGGTGTGACAATAGGCATACGCATGCCTAGGAGTGGATTCAGGGAGAGCTTGGTATTTAAGCAATCCTAGTAACTCACCTCCTCTTCACAGGAATCTTACCTGGTGCGTAGTGATTGTTCACTCTAGCTATAAGGACTTGCTCATGGGCTGAACCCATAATTAAAACCCGAAAGGACCAACCACCTATTTTGCAAACAAAACCCTAAGTTTTGTACACTTTCGAAAAAATACATTTGATTTGAAAATGTTCGCAACTATGAAGAAAATTACCAAATTACCCTTGTTATGCAAAATGACCAAAATAGCCCTGATTTGTAGAATTACCAAATTACCCTTATTTTGTAAAATTACCGAAATACCATTGAATCACAAAATTACCAAAATACCCTCAGATCACAAAAATTACCAAAATACCCCCGAATTTCAAAATTATAGAAATACCCAGAATTTTAAAATTACCAAAATACCTTCAAATTTTAAAATTACCGAAATGCCCTCAAATTTTAAAATTATCGAAATACTCTCAGATTTCAAAATTTCTAAAATGCCCCAGATTCTAAAATTACCAAAATACCCTCAGTTTCCAAAATTACCAAAATACCCCCGGGAATGCAAAATTACCAAAATACCCTTATTTTATAAAATCATCAAGGAACCTCATTTCAAAAAAAATTTACGAAAATGCCTTTGTAGGATAAAATTACGAAAATACCCCTAGGTAGTGGAAAACAACAACAATGACAACCACAACACTTTTCTGTAATGAACGCGAGTTCATGAATGTTGATGATTGAATGAATGAACTTGAGACTGTAGTGTGTGTATGAATTCGAAAGAACTAATTTTTTAAACTATTAATCATAAAACTGTTCGCGATAAATCAGTGGAAAGAAATAATGATTCATAAAATTTCTAATCAGATAAACGCAAATCGGTAGATTGAGTACAAGGGGACGAAGACGCTTCAGATGCGGATAATGGTGCGTACCTACCGAGTATACTAAGTGTTTATTTTGGCTTTAGAATTAGAGTGCTTGTGAAAGCATAGTGGTGAGACTCGGGTAGAATGATTACTAGTTAGTTGGAAATTTCGAGGACGAAATTTCTTTAAGGAAGGTAGAAGCGTAACATCCTAAATTTTTGGCCTATCGTTTAATGGGTGAATATGTGGAATGAGTTAATTTAAGTGTTAGGGGTCCAAATTGGGCTCAAGCTTAGCGAGAGGCCTTGATTAATATTATCTGTTTGGGCATTATAGGGTTTAAAAGGTAGTATCTATGTTTAAAATACCAAAGTGGGCTTGTGGCCCAATCTTAGGAGGTGACGCCACACACAAGGAGTAATGGGCCCAAATTTAAGTTTCATGGAGCCCAATTCTTTTAATTTAAGTTAGCTAAATTTTGGGCATTAGGATTAGGTGGAGTGGATGGCAACAAGGCTAAAATTTAGGGGTTTTAATGTTTAAAATATGTGGATAATAAGCGGATAAAGGCTATTATTTAGGAATTTATTTTATGTGGATAATAAGCGAGATAAATGCTAAGATCTAGGGATTTTATGATTAAAATATGTGGATAATATCTTGATAAAGGGGGAGGAGATAGAGATAATTAAGTCTCTTTTAGATGAGCTAGTAGATTAAGATAAAGGAGAAAAGTTAGAATTTATCTACAAAGAGAGTGATGGCCAAGAATCCATCACTGAGAGGAGTAAAGAAACCACTACTACATGGCAAAGGGTTGCCGATTTCCTATAAATAGGGGCTAGCTCCTTGTTTACGACATTAAATCCTCTCCCTTTTGTGCCGAAATTCCTTAGCTTCTTTTCTCCAAATTTCTTTCTCAATTTCTCTAAAAGCCAAAACTCCATTATTCTCTTCTTTCTTCTAAAAGCCAAAACTCCATTATTCTCTTCTTTCTCCTAAAAGCGAAAACTCCATTATTCTCTTCTTTCTTCTAAAAGCTAAAAACTCCATTATTCTCTTCCTTCTCTAAAATGTGAAATCTCTATAGTTTTATTTTATTCATCATATTTGAGAAATTGTTCTATACTTAGGCATTTAAATCCTCCATTGACATTTGAATTTCTCTCTAGTACTAGCGAATCTCCTAAGTTAAGGTAAGAGTAGATTTTGATTAGTTCTCATAATCTATTCTCGATTTTTAAAAGGCAAAAGTGAAAGCTAATAGTTTAATGGTTTACGATGGGCGACAAGTCGGGATTTGAAGGAAGCCTAGTCGATTAGATCTAAAAGTCAAAATTCATAAGTCTCCAATTTGGGATTTTTAAGGTAAGAAGATTTTCCTAGATTTCTATTAGATTTCATAATTATATACAAGATTTTAACTTTATAAGGAGGATTAACGATTAAATATTATTATAGTAACTCGATAAGGATTTATGATGGAATTAAATATGGATCGTGCAAAGAAAGAATCCCTAAGTTTAAGAAACGAAGCGAGATCTCATTGTTCGAGATTGGCCAATTGGTTGTGGACCGGCTTCGAACAACACCTTAGGCGGATAGCAGTTGTGTCGACTAAGGATAGCGTCGATATAGAAAGCCTCGTTTTATATCAGAATCGTGTGTAGATTCTTGACACATAAGCTTTGTTATATTATATGTATGTTATGGGTTAAAAGCCGAAAAATGTGTGTAGATCTCTATCACACTAGTTAATATGAATTATATGTATGTTATGGGGTAAAAGCTGGAAATAAGGCTGTATGAACAGTCGTATTACCCAGAAAGGGTAGGCAAGGGATGCCAGGTATGTAATCATAGAAACTTTTTTATGTGTATCAAAGTATGTAAAAATATGTGATCTATTTAGATAGTTTAATGTTCTGATTCTTGCATGTATGCATGGGTTGGGATTGATTGATTTACGGAAGGGGAGCAGGTCACGAGGCAATCGGTGGCTTTGCCACATAGGTCACATAGTGATCGATCTTTATGACAGGCAGCACAGCTGTCGATATATTATTAAGGTCGCACAGCGATCGGTGGCTTCACTACATAGGTAACATAGTGATCGGTCTTTATGACAGGCAGCACAGCTGTTGATATTGTGTGTAGCGGATGGAGGGTTGATTGTAGAAATCCCAACGGTGTGATGGTTGGTACGGGGGTGTGTAGAGGATGGACTCATAGGTTTGGGATGGGCCATGTTGCATATTTTGTTACCCTTGTATACGGGCCAAGGTTTATAATGTGTTTGTGGGCCTCAAGCCTTTTTATGTGTTCTCGGGATTTGCACACTGAGTCTTGGTGACTCAACCTTTTATTTTTCCTAACATTTCAAGTGAGCAGTAGATCGTGAACATGGGAGCCGAGGCAGACTCGAGGGGCCATCAAGTTTTATTTCTAGAAATTATTTCGGGATTTCTTTAAGTTTATTTAATTTTTATTTGGGATTTTTTTAAGGCCCTAGTTTTTATTCAACTAAGAAGTTTTCAATGTTATGGAACTTATAAATTTTATGTCAAGGTTTATTTATACTTAATAATACTAATATAAGATTTTATTTTTAAAATGTCACTTATTTACTCTAATAATGTCTAATTAACTTACGACTTCCAAAACCAACAAGGCAAAAGTTTTCAATGTACAAGCCGTGACACGCCAGATCCAATCGAAACGCATGGGCCGGGTTTGGGGTGTTACAAAATTTTTGGAAAACTAAGAAATTTTCTCATCTATATAGGGGTCACACGCCCATGTAAACGGGCCGTGTGCCTCACACGGCTCCAGACACGCCCGTGTCTCAAGCCGTGTTGAAACAGGGCATACATACTGACTTGGGTCACACGGCCTACCACACGTCTGTGTGCCAGGCCGTGCCAAACCTGTAGGGTATACTGACTTATGCAACACGGCCAAGTCACATGCCTGTATGCTAGGCCGTGTGCCATTTAGGGGGTATACTGACTTGTACCACATGGCCAGTTACACGCCTGGGTGTGAGACCATGTGGAGCATACTGACTTCAATTTAATTCCAACACCAGGGGACACACAGCCGTGCAACATAACCGTGTGTCACACATGGCTGAGACACACTATAACACCCTTAACCCGTATCCATCGCCAGATTTGGGTTACGGGCATTAATAAACCTCACACAATTCAACACACTTTATAAGATCAATTACTAATATACATGAATATCTCATCTATACCTAGTCACATTGATACATTCAACTAGACATGCCGAAACAAATCATCATCATTCCAATGTCACATAGATATTTAAACCATATTTAATCCATTACTAAAATCTCAAAACTAACTTACACCTTTTTAAGTATTAGCTTTCAAACTAGAAGCTTAATACATTTATATGCATATTAAAATACTCCAATAGTAAATCCATAATTTAACCAACTCAAACCAACTCAAATAAAGAAACATATACAATCAAGTTTAAACCATAAGGGGCAAGCCATTTTCGCAAATCATCATGATCATTATCCTTTAACTTTAAAGTAAGTAAAAGACCACTTAATCTAATACATTACTTACATATGCTTAAACCATAAAATAAACCTTTGAAGTTAACATAAAGCAAAACCGATTATTCACATCACTAATACCATGACCCACATTACAAGTCACACAAACATAAAAGCATATCCATTTTCGCATGGCATACATACATATACATATCATTCGAACACAACACATGCCTTTGACTAAAAAAGTATGCAAAACAATATATACCAAAGAGAGTGATAGTGTGGTCGACTTTCTTGACGATCCCCTGAGCCCGTAGTTGAATCAATGACCTATAAAACAGAAATACAAACACATATAGAGTAAGCTCACTAGCTTAGTAAGTTTTAAGTTAATGGTAATACAATGTCCGAACACCAATACATATATAATAGTTACTATAACAATGAAAAATAATTATTTTAATATATGAATTTATGGAAGGCCGAATACCATAGTTCATTAACCTAACTGTTTCACTTGTTTACCTTAAACTTATATTATATCAAAACACAAGGTATATGTATCACATTAATCACATTATGTCCAATCATATACATCCACCATTCATGTCGTCTATATTATCCAAATCAAAGTCATATTTCAAGGAATATTTCTATTCATAATCAAGTCTACCAAAACATTTTATTAAATCTCAATTCCAATCCCAAACTACTCATACTTTTGATCATAAGTTCAATTACACACTATACCATTTCTACCGTATCATTCAGACTCATTTAATATTAGACATAACTTACCTTGCTCTTGGTAAATACAAACAAAGACTTACGTTTACTCGAGCATTTACTTGATTCATTAACTGCATTTCACCTTGAGTAATTTAGGGTTTCTTCATTTAAAACACATCACCAGCATCAAGCCTGCTAGGCACGAAGCCCGAATATATCACCTAAGCACTAAGCACGCTAGGCACAAAGCCCAAATATATCAAGCACTAAGCACGCTAGCACACAAAGCCCGAATATATCACCAAGCACTAAGCCTGCTAGGCACAAAGCCCGAATATATCACCGGCACTAAGCCTGCTAGGCACGAAGCCTGAATATATCACCGGCACTAAGCCTGCTAGGCACAAAGCCCGATCTATTTATCAAATCAATTCATCAACTTATATTCTTCAACACTTACATTACTATCAATTCATGCACATAAATCACATTCACTTATCATATCAAATGTACCAATTCACATTGCATTTCAGCATATACAATCCAATATATATAGAGCATTTACATTCGGCTATCACCTATTTCCTTACTCAATTTAATCAAATAATATCATTGAACATATTCATATTTACCTCTTAAACATACTTTAACTTAAGAACTTACCTCGACTGTCGACGGACAACTTAAACTGGCTATTCGAGAACTTTCGTCTTTCCCCGATCCAATTCTATTTTTCTTTGCTCTTAATCTAAAACACATTAAATTCAGCTCATTCAAGTACATTTCAATTCAATTTAGTCCCAAAACACATAAACATGCAAATTACCATTTTACCCTAAGGTTTCACATTTTACTATTTAGTCCTAATTGTACAAAACACAAAATACACACAATTTGCCAAGACTATACAAGGGCGAATGTTCCTAGGGACTTTATAAGCCCTCTCATTTCATTTATTTTACAATTAAGTCCTCTAAAATTTTATTTTTATAAATTTAGCCCTAAATACAAAACTTCACCAAAATTTCTAATACAAAACTTGTAAATCTTTAACACATCTTTAATCTAAAACCATCAAATATCAAAACCACAAAAACACATCAATGGTCGAACCTCATATACACATGATTCTCAAAAATTCAAGCATGGGTCGGGTAATATACGAAGCAACGATCTCAAAAACGTAAAAATTAACAAAAATCAAAATCAAACTAACCTTGATTTTAAGCTTTAAAGTGCCAAAATTTAAACAAGGTTTTCTCCTTTTTCTTCAACACATTCGGCCATGGAAATAAACAAGATGATAATGGCCTTTTTTTATGTTTTATTTAACATATATTATAACATTTAATTAATTACCTATTTAACCTTATAATATAAAATTACATAATATAAAACTAAAGGTTAATCTTGTCATATAGCATCCACTAACTCAAAAATGGGTTATTTACCCATTTAACACCTCATATTAAAAAGCCATCATCATTCTAGCACTTTACACTATAGCATGCAACTTTTACTTTTTACGCGATTAAGTCCTTTTTCTAAATTAAACACACAAAAGATAAAATTTTTCTCTGAGACTTTCACATACATTAATTCACATATAATAAACACAAAATATAATATTGAAATATTTCTTGGACTCGGATTCGTGGTCCCGAAACCACCGTTCGATTAGGGTCAAATTTGATGCATTACAACTCTCCCCTTAAGGATTTTCGTCCCGAAAATTCTTACCGGTAAACAACGTCGGATATTGTTGCCTCATTGAGTCCTCGGGCTCCACGTAGCCTCTTCAACTCTGCACCGATTCCACAGTACCTTCACTAATGGAATCCTTTTGTTTCTTAACTCTTTCATTTCCGAGCTAAAATACGGATCGGTTCTTCCTCATCGTCATATCGGGTTAAATTTCAATCTCAGATGGAGCAACCACATGTGATGGATCTGATCTGTATCTACGAAGCATCGAAACGTGAAATACATCGTGTATCTTTTCTATTTCAGAGGGCAATTTCAATTTATAAGCAACATGCCCAATACGTTCGATGATTTCATACGGTCCGATAAATCTCGGACTCAGTTTACCCTTCCGACCAAAACGAATTACCTTCTTCCACGGAGATACTTTCAAGAATACCCGATCTCCGACTTAAAATTCTATATTTTTACGTTTCAAATCAACATAAGACTTTTGACGATCTGATGCAGCTTTCAAATTATCTTTGATTATAGCCACTTTCATTCGATCTCTTTAATCAAATCAACCCTTGTATCTTGTTCTCACCGAGCTCGGTCGATTATAATGGCGTTACGACACTTGCGCCATATAGAGCTACATAGGGTGCCATTTTGATACTTGATTGAAAGCTGTTATTATAGGCAAATTCAATCAAAGGTAAATATTTTCCCACGTACCTTCAAACTCGAGAACGCAACATCTCAACATGTCCTCGGTGTTTGAATGGTTTGCTCGATTGACCGTCTGCATGCGGGTGAAAGCGGTGCTAAAATGAAGTTTAGTACCTAGAGCATCCTGTAACTTCTTCCACAATCGTGATGTGAATCTCGGGTCTCTGTCTGAGATAATAGAACTTGGCACACCATGTAATCTCACAATTTGAGATATATACAACTCAGCAAGTTTATCAAGTGAAAAATCCATACGAACCGGTACGAAATGAGCTGATTTGGTCAGTCTATCTACTATAACCCAGACTGCATCTTTCTTGCTCGGTGTCATAGGTAACCCAGATACAAAATCCATAGTGATTTTATCCCATTTCTATTCAGGTATCATGATCGGTTGAAGTAATCCAGAAGGCACTTGATGTTCGGCTTTGACTTGCTGACATATTAAACACCTTGAAACAAATTCAGATATATCCCGTTTCATACCAGGCCACCAGTAGAACTGCTTCAAGTCATTATACATTTTCGTGCTACCCGGATGTATCAACATCTGACTATTATGAGCCTCATTCAATAACAACTGAATCAAGTCCACGTTCCTCGGTACACACATTCGGCCTTTGTATTGCAAGCAGTCATTTTCATCAATTCGAAATTCTGACTCTACATTATTTTCACACTAAACTCGTTTGACAGTCATATCTTTGTCAGCTTTTTGTGCATCACAAATTTACTGAATAAACATCGGTCTTGCTTTTAACTCGGCTATGATCGAACTATCACTTGACATAACCATCTGTGTGTTTAATGCATGAAGAGTAAGCAATGATTTTCGACTTAACGCATCTGCGACAATGTTAGCTTTCCCCGAATGGTAGTCAATCACCAACTCATAGTCTTTCAATAGTTCTAACCATCTGCGTTGTCTCAAGTTCAGATCTTTCTGAGTCATCAAATACTTAAGACTCTTGTGATCCGAGTAAACATGACATTTCTCACCGTATAAATAATGGCGCCAAATTTTAGTGCGAACACAATAGGCGCAAGTTCTAAATCATCGTCGGGTAATTTCTTTCATGCGGCTTCAATTGTCTTGAAGCGTAGGCTACAACTTTGCCTTCCTCGCATCAAAATGCAGCCCAAACCATTCAAAGAAGCATCGAATAAACAATAAATTCTTTACCCGATTAAATTTGAACTAACACTGGAGCTTGGTCAAAAGGATTTCATCGATCAAAGCTTTTACGACATTTTTCGACCACTCGAACGACATCTTTACGCAATAACTTTGTCAACGGGTAGCTATCATAGAAAAACCTTTCACAAATCATCGATAGTAACCGCAAGTCCCGTAAAGCTTGATTTCGAAACATTCTTTGGTGGTTTCAATCAATAATAGCCGATATTTTGCTCGGGTCAACACGAATACCCGATGCTGAAACAACATGACCCAAGAAACTGACTTCATTCATCCAGAACTCACACTTACTAAACTTTGCATACAACTGTTGATCTTGCAAAGTTTGTAGCACTAATCTCAAATGCTCGGCATGCTCGGTTTCATCTTTAGAGTAGATTAGTATATCATTAATAAACACTACTACAAACTGATCTAAAAATTTTCTGAAGACCCGATTTATTAGGTCCATAAAAATAGCAGGTGCATTAGTGAGTCCAAAAGGCATAACCAGAAACTCAAAATGTCCTCTCCTCGTCCAGAATGCGGTTTTGGCACATCGCATCTCGACTCAGAATCGATAATAACCCGATCTCAAATCTATCTTCGAAAAATACTGAAGCCCCTTTCAACTGATCAAACAAATCATCAATTCGAGGTAACGGGTACTTATTCTTTATAGTTACCTTATTCAATTGCCAATAATCAATACACATTCGCATCGTTCCATCTTTCTTTTTCACAAACAGAACTGGTGCACCCTAAGAAGAGAAACTCGGTCGTGCAAAACCCCTATCTGTTAACTTTTGCAATGTGCTTTCAACTCTTTTAACTCAGTAGGTGCCATCCGATACTGAGCTATCGAGATTGGAGTCATTCCCGGTGCTAATTCAATGCCGAATTCAATCTCTCTTACTGGTGGTAAACCTAGTGGTTCTTCAGGAAACACATCCGAGTATTCACACAATCAGACAGATTCGGATGCTTTTGGACACTTTATTATCCAATTACATAGGCCAAATAAGCTTCACCCTTTTCTCACATACTTTTGGGTCAACATCGAGGATATTATTGTAGGAAACTCACTTAAATTATTGGATTCAATTCTGATGATCTCGCCATTCTGACATCTCAAATCAATAAGCTTTCTTTTGCAATTCACCAACGCATCATGTGAAGTTAACGGTCCATTCCCAAAATTATATCGAACTCATCAAAAGGCAACAACATTAAATCGGTGGGAAACAAGAATCCGAATCATCAACGGGCAACCTCGCACACTTTATTAACAAGTACACATCTACCCGGAGGTTAGACACACGAATCACAAACTTCGAGACTCAACTGGCGAGTCTTACCGAGTACTAAAGTTTCACACACATATGAATGAGTCGAACCAGATCAATCAATGCAATCACGATAGTATCATAAAGGGTGAAAGTACCAGTAATGACATCAGGAGAGGAAGCATCCTCTCTGGCTCGTGTAGCATAAGCTCTAGCTGGAGCTTTAGCCTCTGATCGTATCACGGTGTCCTTCGTCCTTCTCTGACTGCCACCTACATTGCCTGAATGTCTGAGTGGTCTACTCCGTCTTTGGGCCTTTCGCTTCGGTCCGATGTTACGAGTTGTATTTTGCTCGGCTAACATCGGGCACTCTCGAATAAAATGATCCGACGATCCACATTTAAAGCAAGACCGATCACGAACTCTACAACTCCCAGGATGCCATTTCCCACAATGTTTACACTCGGCCGGTTCTGTGGAACATTACCGACACTAACTATCGATGTGGCTCGGGATCTCACTGGAGGTTGATCACGTCTAGGCAAGTCTGAAGTGGCTTTATGTCGATGGGATCATCTCGAACTTTTTATGCAGAATGAAAAATTTTACTCGATGATCTTTTTGAGTGTCTCTAGCTTCTACTTGACTTTTCTTTCTCTTTTACGAGCTCTTGACTTTACAAGCTCACTCGACTAATGTCACAAACTCTTTGATTTCAAGAATGCTAACAAGTAACTTTATGTCTTCATTTAGGCCGTCTTCAAATCTTTTACACATAATGGCTTTCGTAGATATACACTTCCGAGCGTAACGGCTCAATCTGACAAACTTCCGCTCATACTCCATCACCGTCATGCGACCCTGTTTTAATTCCAAAAATTCTTTCTATTTCTGATTGACGAATCTCTGACTGATATATTTCTTACGAAATTCAATTTGGAAGAAATCCCATGTCACTTTTTCTTTTGGAACCATTGATACTAGTGTATTCCACCAATGATAGGCAGTGTCCCGAAGTAAAGATATAGCACACTTTAGGCATTCATCTGGAGTACAAGATAACTCATCGAGTACCCGAATAGTGTTATCAAGCCACATCTTGGCTCGGTCTGCGTCATCATCATCATTGGCCTTGAATTCCTCATTATATTTCTGATTTTATCAATGGGAGGCTGTTAGATCTCATCGGATCTATCATCGAAGTCTTGAAGGTCTGGGAGTTGGATTATTCGGGGTGGAGGTTGTTGTACTGCCGGATTATTACGAACAAACTGGGTAAACCATTCATTCATCATTTGGTAGAAGGCTTGTTTAGCCTCCCCTCATGGTTACCGTGGCGGTTGAGAGTCTAATGGCTGATCCATGTGCGAGACCAGCGTAACGCTCTCCACATCATCACTACGGCTCTATCGGGATCGAATCTATTTACTATAAAAAATACAATTGAAATTGTCAGAAGTCACCACACTATCATATATACAATTCAAAGGCATGTATAGCTAGAATCTTACATACTACGGTAGTCCTAGAATCGACTAAACCGTAGCTCTGATACCAATAAAATGTAACACCCTTAACCCGTATCCACCGCCAGATTTGGGTTACGGGCATTAATAAACCTCACACAAGTCAACACACTTTATAAGATCAATTACTAATATACATGAATATCTCATCTATACCTAGTCACATTGATACATTCAACTAGACATGCCGAAACAAATCATCATCATTCCAATGTCACATAGATATTTAAACCATATTTAATCCATTACTAAAATCTCAAAACTAACTTACACTTTTTTAAGTATTAGCTTTCAAACTAGAAGCTTAATACATTTATATGCATATTAAAATACTCCAATAGTAAATCCATAATTTAACCAAATCAAACCAACTCAAATAAAGAAACATATACAATCAAGTTTAAACCATAAGGGGCAAGCCATTTTCGCAAATCGTCATGATCATTATCCTTTAACTTTAAAGTAAGTAAAAGACCACTTAATCTAATACATTACTTACATATGCTTAAACCATAAAATAAACCTTTGAAGTTAACATAAAGCAAAACCGATTATTCACATCACTATTACCATGACCCACATTACAAGTCACACATACATAAAAGCATATCCATTTTCGCATGGCATACATACATATACATATCATTCGAACACAACACATGCCTTTGACTGAAAAAGTATGCAAAACATATATATACCAAAGAGAGTGATAGTGTGGTCGACTTTCTTGACGATCCCCTGAGCTCGTAGTTGAATCAATGACCTATAAAACAGAAATACAAACACACACAGAGTAAGCTTACTAGCTTAGTAAGTTTTAAGTTAATGGTAATACAATGTCCGAACACCAATACATATATAATAGTTACCATAACAATGAAAAATAATTATTTTAATATATGAATTTATGGAAGGCCGAATACCATAGTTCATTAACCTAACTGTTTCACTTGTTTACCTTAAACTTATATTATATCAAAACAAAAGGTATACGTATCACATTAATCACATTATTTCCAATCATATACATCCACCATTCATGTCGCCTATATTATCCCAATCAAAGTCAAATTTGAGGAATATTTCTATTCATAATCAAGTCTACCAAAACATTTTATTAAATCTCAATTCCAATCCCAAACTACTCATACTTTTGATCATAAGTTCAATTACACACTATACCATTTCTACCGTATCATTCGGACTCATTTAATATTAGACATAACTTACCTTGCTCTCGGTAAATAAAACAAAGACTTACGTTTACTCGAGCATTTACTTGATTCATTAATCGCATTTCACCTTGAGTAATTTAGGGTTTCTTCATTTAAAACACATCACCAAAGATCAAGCTCGCTAGGCACGAAGCCCAAATATATCATCGGCACTAAGCTCGCTAGGCACAAAGCCCGAATATATCACCTAAGACTAAGCACTGCTAGGCACAAAGCCCGAATATATCACCAAGACTAAGCTTGCTGAGCACAAAGCCGAATATATCACCCAAGACTAAGCCCGCTAGGCACGAAGCTCTGAATATATCACCCAAGACTAAGCTCGCTAGGCACAAAGCCCGATCTATTTATCAAATCAATTCATCAACTTATATTCTTCAACACTTACATTACTATCAATTCATGCACATAAATCACATTCACTTATCATATCAAATGTACCAATTCACATTGCATTTCAAAGATATACAATCCAATATATATAGAGCATTTACATTCGCTATCACCTATTTCCTTACTCAATTTAATCAAATAATATCATTGAACATATTCATATTTACCTCTTAAACATACTTTAACTTAAGAACTTACCTCGACTGTCGACGGACAACTTAAACCGGCTATTCGAGAACTTTCGTCTTTCCCCATTCCAATTCCGTTTTTCTTTGCTCTTGATCTAAAACACATTAAATTCAGCTCATTCAAGTACATTTCAATTCAATTTAGTCCCAAAACACATAAACATGCAAATTACCATTTTACCCCTAAGGTTTCACATTTTTACTATTTAGTCCTAATTGTACAAAACACAAAATACACATAATTTGCTAAGACTATACAAGGGCTGAATGTTCCTAGGGACTTTATAAGCCCTCTCACTTCATTTATTTTGCAATTAAGTCCCTCTAAAATTTTATTTTTATAAATTAGCCCTAAATACAAAACTTCACCAAAATTTCTAATACAAAACTTGTAAATCTTTAACACATCTTTAATCTAAAACCATCAAATATCAAAACCACAAAAACACATCAATGGCGAACCTCATATACACATGATTCTCAAAAATTCAAGCATGGGTGGGTAATATCTGAAGCAACGATCTCAAAACGTAAAATTAACAAAAGCAAAATCAAACGAACCTTGATTTTAAGCTTTAAAGTGCCAAAATTTAAACAAGGTTTTCTCCTTTTTATTCAACACATTCGCCATGGAAATAAACAAGATGATAATGGCCTTTTTTATGTTTTATTTAACATTTATTATAACATTTAATTAATTACCTATTTAACCTTATAATATAAAATTACATAATATAAAACTAAAGGTTAATCTTGTCATATAGCATCCACTAACTCAAAAATGGGTTATTTACCCATTTAACACCTCATATTAAAAGCCATCATCATTCTAGAACTTTACACTATAGCATGCAACTTTTACTTTTTACGCGATTAAGTCCTTTTTCTAAATTAAACACACAAACGATAAAATTTTTCTCTGAGACTTTCACATACATTAATTCACATATAATAAACACAAAATATAATCTTGAAATATTTCTGACTCAGATTCGTGGTCCCGAAACCCCTTTGCTTCGATTAGGGTCAAATTCGATTACATTACACACTTGAGTGTCTCTACCGTGTGGACAAAAAATAGGCCATTTGTTTAGCCATTTTTCCACCCTATTTTTACTTACATATACAAGCATAAATTGCAATATTTCACAACTCAATTGCCAGCCAATCCATGACATTTCAAACACATTTTATACTATATCAACATAGCATTCAAATACCTAAATAATATCATGCATTGTTCATTCATGTGACTAATTCCAATCAAGTCATCAATTGCATATTTCTATTCCATATACTAATTTCCAAAACATACCATATTTATAAATTCATACATAATCAAAACATTATACCAAATTAAGCCAAATCACATGTCTTAAACTTATACCATAACATGTACCAAAAATACTAGTTTAAGTAACCATAACTATCATATTATAACTAGCCTATACATGCCATATTTACATATATCCACTAATTCAAAAGTACCAATCGGCAACTGGATAGTGTGATGCATAACTCCGACTTTATCCGAATCGAGTAAGCTATCGAACTACTATAATACACAGAAAAGAAATAGAGTAAACTTTATAGCTTAGTAAGCTCGTATAATATAAAAACAATCTTACCATTTGCTACAAAATTTAAGCCATTAAGCAAAGTAAATCAGATTCACTTGCCAAATGCCTAAACAAAAGCATTCATCAATGTGTTAGTCTCATAAGTACATATATTCAACCTTTATCCCAATTTCATACTAAATTCATGTAACATATAAAACACATGTATCAATTCATTCACATTCATATAATCAACGATCCACAATATAAACAGTAATTCATTCAAAATAGTAACTCATTCATATAAACAATACTTCATCTGTATAAACAGAATTTATGCCCGTTGAACCTATTAGAACTTCAAAGGATACTCGAGCGATATACATTGTAATCCATCATTTCATTATCATTTTTGTTCTTTCAAGCTATGATCGGTAAGCTCCTCTTGAGCTAATGGACAGTAAGCTCTATTAAGCTGAAACGGTAAGCTCTGACGAGCTAAAATAGTATTCTCTTACGAGCTGATATATTGGTAAGCTCATATGAGCTGTGGTGAGTCCGCAACAAATGCAGGAGCTCGACCAAAATGGTAACCCTAGTGACATGTCACTCGTATCCTACAAATTCATACGGTTCAAACGGGGCTTGGTAATAATCATTCTATATCAATTAAGCATTGGTATTCCAAGTGTATCAAATACTAAATTATAACATATATCTCAAATAAATACAAGTATTTAAAGTTCGATTCTAATTATACGAACTTACTTCGAGTTGCTTGGATGGAAACTATTGACTATTCGTCTACTTTTCCTTTTCCTTGATCTAAACCCGATATCGATTTATCTTGATCTATATATTATCAAAATCAGTTTATTTAATCAACTATTTTTGCAATTTAGTCCAAAACATATATTAGGGCTATTTTACACATTTGCCCCTAAACTTTCACATTTTTACAAATTAGTCCTTATTTCACAAAAATACAAATTCAAGCAATTCAATGCAAATACATGCTAGCTGAATTTCATAGGGACTTCTATTAGCCCATATCTTTTATTATTTTACATTTTTACCCACCTAATTTTACATTTTCACAAATTAATACATTTTTGACATTTTTGTCAAAAAATCACTTTACAAAATTAGTTTATCCATAAAAAAATATTCAAAATCCATTATCAACCATTAAATTATTCAAGCATTCAACAATGGAAACATGATAAATCTTTAACAGTTTCAAAATCTAAGGAACTGGCTAGCTAGAATACAAAGCAACGGTCTCAAAAATGTAGAAATCATTAAAAACCGAATAAAAACCATACCTAAATGAGCAAGAGAAGCTTAGTCGAATATCAACACTAACAATAGCTTTTCTCCCTTCAATTTTTGATTAAAGAAGATGATAATGGATGGAAATTTTGTTTTGTTTTATTATAATTAACCTTATTAACCAAAATACTAAATTAGCCTTAATGAATATTAAAATTTTCAATTTTACCAAGCCACTATCATCCACTATCACGTTAATGGTCTAATTTCAACATAAGGACCTTAACTTAAAGGTTCTATAGCTATTAGATACTTTTAGCTAATAGAACACAAGTTTTACGCTTTACGTAATTTAGTCCTTTTACTCTAATTAACCATTCAAACAGTAAAATTTCTTTACAAAACTTTCACACAATAATTCTATCATGCTGTAAAATTCAATAAAATAAAAAAATAAATATTTTGGCCTCAGATTTATGGTCCTAAAACCACTGTTCGATTTGATCTAAAAATGGGTTGTTACAACTCTCCCCCTTAGGGATTTTCGTCCCCAAAATCTTACCAGTGAATAGGTTATTTTCGTATAGCTTCCTCGGGTTCCCACGTAGCTTCCTCGATCTCGTGTTTATGTCAGATAACCTTTACTAGAGCTTTGTGCTTATTTATCAATTCTTTGATTTCACGAGCTAAAACCCTTATTGATTCTTCGCTATACGTCAAATCTGCCTGTATCTCGTGTGACGGATCGGATCTATATCGACGTAACATAGAAACATGAAAAACATTATGAATCTTTTCAATTTTTGATGGTAAGGCTATTCGATATGCTACAGGCCCTATTCTTTCAAGGATCTCGTAAAGTCCGATAAATTACGGACTTAACTTCCCTTTACGGCCGAATCGAAGAACCTTTTTCCACGGTGACACCTTGAAAAACACTTGGTCCTTGATTGAAATTCAATTTCTTTACGTTTTAAATCCGTGTATAATTTCTTTCTATCTGAAGCTACTTTTAAACTATCGCGAATCGTTTTCACTTTTTCTTCAATTTCTCTGATCAATTCAACCTCGTGAATCTTTTTCTCACTTAGTTTAGTCCAGTATAGCGGAGTTCTACATTTGCTACCATATAAAGCTTCGTACGGTGCCATCTTTATACTCGTCTGAAAACTGTTATTATATTCAAATTCAATCAATGGCAAGTATTTTTCCCAGCTGCCTTCAAACTCTAAAATATAACATCTCAACATGCCTTCAAGGATCTGAATAGCTCTTTTGGTCTGACTGTCAGTCTGAGGATGAAAAGCTGTATTGAAATTCAACTTCGTATCCAAAGCTTCTTGCAGTTTCTTCCAGAATCGCAACATAAATCTCGGATCTCTATAAGAAATAATAGATAATGGCACCCCATGCAATCGAATAATCTAAAAAATATACAATTCAACTAATCTGTCAAGTGAGTAATCTGTACATACCGGTATGAAATGAGCAGATTTTATTAGTCGATCAACAACAACCCAAATAGCATCTTTCTTTTTTGGAGTTAGGGGCAATCTCGACACAAAATCCATTGTAACTCTATCCCATTTCCACTCGGGAATCATCACAGGCTGCAGTAAACCAGATGGTACTTGATGTTCAGCTTTGACTTGTTGACAAATCAAACATTTAGAAACAAACTTTGATATATCTCATTTCATGCCTTACCACCAGTAAAACTATTTCAAATAGTTATACATTTTGGTACTTCCTGAATGAACATATAAACAGCTATGGTGTGCTTCGTGCAAAATCTTCTGAATAAGTTTTGAATTTCTTAGTATGCAAATTCTATTTCGAAACCTTAAATAATCATTTGTTCCAATCTTAAACTTTAAATTAGGGATATTCTCACATTGAATCCGTTTAACTTGCATTTCACGATCCTTTTCCTGAGATTCACAGATTTGTTGAAGAAATACCGATTTAGCTTTTAATTCAACTAAAATACCATCATCATAAATCATCAACTGGATATTCATTGCTCGCAATGCAAACAAATATTTTCGGCTCAGGTATCAGCAACAACATTAGCTTTTCGTAGGTGATAATTAATCACAAATTCATAATCTTTCAATAACTCAAGCCATCTTCGTTGTCACAGATTCAAATCTTTCCGTGACATCAGGTACTTTAAGCTCTTGTGATCCGTATAAATATGGCATTTTTCACCGTATAAGTAGTGTCACCAAATTTTCAATGCAAATACAATTGTAGGCAACTCAAGGTCGTGTGTCGGATAATTCTTTTCATGCAGTTTCAATTGTCGAAAAGCATAAGCTATAACTTTTCCTTCTTGCATTAGAACACATCCCATACCATTTAATGACGCGTCACTATAAATCACAAATTCTTTCCCCATTCAAAGTTGAACCAAATCGGTGCTTGATTAATGAAGATTTCAACTGCTCAAATCTCACGACATTTTTCGACCATTCAAATTTCACATCTTTTTGAAGCAGTCGTGTCATCGGTGTTGCAATCATCGAAAATCCTTTCACGAATCTTCGGTAATAACCCGCTAAAACCAGAAAATTGTGGACTTCAGACACATTTCTCGGAGGTTTCCAATCAACAATAGTAGAAATCTTACTCGGGTCAACTCTAATACCATCAGCTGAAACAATGTGCCCCAGAAATCCAACCTCTCGAAGCCAAAATTCACATTTGCTGAACTTTGCAAATAACTGCTTATCACGTAGAATTTGTAACACAACTCTCAAGTGCTCGGTATGTTCAGATTCATCTCGCGAATAGATCAGAATGTCATCAATGAATATAACAACAAATCTGTCTAAAGACGGTCTGAATATCCAGTTCATCAAGTCCATAAAAACTACTAGAGCATTAGTTAATTCGAAAGTCATCATTAGTTAATCCGAAAGGCATAACAATAAATTCATAATGTTCGTACCTCATTTTAAATGCGTTTCGACTCTTTAACTCGCAACTGATAACAACCTAATCTCAAATTAATCTTTGAAAATACTGTAGCCCTTTTCAACTGATCAAATAAATTATCAATCTGCGGTAGAGGGTATTTTTTCTTTATAGTCACTTTATTCAGCTGTCTGTAATCGATACACATTCTCATCGTGCCATCTTTCTTTTTCACGATCAATACCGGTGCACCCCAAGGCAAATAACTCGATCATGCAAAACCTCTATATGTTAATTCTTGCAGCTGAGCTTTCAACTCTTTTAATTCTATTGGAGCCATTCTTTATGGAGATATCGGGTGTTATTCCCAGCACTAATTCAATACCAAATTCAACCTCTCTAATCGGTGGCAAACCCAGTAATTCTTATGGAAATACATCCGAAAACTCACAAACAACAGGTACAGATTCAATATTTGATTCAGATACCTTAGTATCTAATACATATGCAAGATATGCATCATAGCCCTTTTTCATACTTTTCTAGGCTAACATAGATGATATCACAGTAGGTAATTTACTCGAATCATTCGACTCAATCCAAAGAATTTCGCCGTTTTGACATTTCAATTCAATAGTCGTCTACAATTCACAACTGTATCATGCATAGTCAGCCAGTTCATACCCAGAATCACATCAAACTCATCGAACAGTAGAAGCATCAAGTCAGCCCGAAACAGTAACCCTGAGTCATCAAAGGACAATTCTTACAAATTTTATCAACTAACACATATTTGCCTAAGGGGTTCGATACTTGAATTACAAACTCTGTAGACTCAACATGTAAACTTTTTTTAAATACTAAATTCATATAGATATATGAATGGGTTGATCCAAGATCTATCAACACAACTATATTAGTATCAAAAAGAGAAAAAGTACCAGTAATAACTTCTGGTAATGATTTCTCCTCTCGTGCACGGATAGCATAAGCTTGGGCAGGTGCTCGTGCCTCAGATCTCACAGTAGAATCTCTCGTAGCACCTCAGTTACCACTCATATTTCTAGTGTTTTGGGGTGGTTTCCTCTAGTAGCCATATTACTCACTTTCGCTGGTTAATCTCTTTCAGCTATAGACTTTCTGGACAGTCCCGGAGATAATGATCAAGAGATCCACATCTAAAACAAGCTCTGCTCACTATTATGCATTCACCATAATGTCGATTGTTGCAATGATTACATTCAGCTACAACATTTCTAACACTACCCGCACTGGCAATAGATGTCATCTGATGTTTAGAGCTAAAATTTCTTGCATCTCTTTCTCTGATCAAAAACCCCGTAGAAGCAGTAGAATGAGGATGATATTTTTTAGATTTCTTTGATGCTGACTGATATAATTTTCCCGCAAATCTTTTTCTAAAGTCTCTAGCCTCAAAATCAACTTTTATTTTCTCTTTACTAAGCTTTTGGCTTTGCAGGCTCTGTCAAATAGAACAACGAACTCTTTCAACTCAAGAATCCCCACTAATAGTTTGATTTTTCATTTAACCCATCTTCGAACCTTTTACACATTATAGCCTCAGAAGAAAAATATTCATGAGCATATTTGTTGAGTCGTACAAACTCTCTTTCATATTCTGTTACTGACATACGACCCTATTTCAATTTAAGAAATTCCTTTCTTTTCTAATTAATAAACCTTTGGCTAATGTATTTCTTTCTAAATTTAACTTGAAAGAATTCCCAAGTAACTCTTTCTCGAGGAACTACGGATATCAAAGTATTCCACCACTGATATGCGGTGCCTCTCAACAATGATACAACACATTTTAAACATTCTTCAGGTGTACATGACAGTTTGTCAAATACTCGAATCATGTTCTCAAGCCAAAATTTGGCTCTCTCAGATCATCTCTAACAGTAGCTCTAAAGTCTTCAGCCCCGTGTTTCCGTATCTCATCAATAGGTGGCTTATTCAATCGCAAAGGATCCATACCTTAAAGAACTATAGGGATCGGTTGAGGAATAGGTAGGAGTGAAGGTTGTTGAGTAGCGAGTTCATACGAATTTATTGTGTGGACCATTCGTTCATCATTTGGAAGAAGTCTTCTTTAGCCTCTATTTCTTGGCTACCTGTTACAGGTCTAGAGTCAGATGGCGCTGTGCTTTGCGCGGGAGCAGGTGCGTTACTCTTAACCTCATCAACTACGACTCGATCAGGATCCATTTACTATAGAAAAACACATTTAAAAACGTCAAGAGTCATTACACTATCATAGTTTATATATATGGCATGTATAGCTAGACTCACATACGCTATGTTAGTCCTAGAATCGACTAAATCGTAGCTTTGATACCAAAAAATGTAACACCCTTAACCCGTATCCGTCGCCAGAGTAGGGTTACGAGGTGTTACCGATCATTACACGTCATTTAACATACAATGCTCATATATCTATGCATTCATACTCAAATACCATTCCACACAATCATATTGTCCCTTATAAGAGCCTACGATACCTTAAACATGCTTTAGAAGTGGTTTGGGACTAAATCGATAACATTCAAATTTTTTGGAAAACTTAGAAATTTTTTCATCTATATAGGGGTCACATGCCCGTGTGAACAGGCCATGTGCCTCACACGGTTCCAAACATGTTTGTGCCTTAGGCCATGTGGAAACAGGGCATACATACTGTAACACCCCTTACCCGTATTCGATGCCAAAATAGGGTAGGAGACGTTACCAAACATAAACTCAAGCAATCATACAAAACCGAGACTTAAATTTCCTTCCAAATTAAAACCTTTCACAGACATTCATAACGTCCCTTATATGAGCCAACGAGGCCCAAAACATGCTTCGAGAGTGGTTCGAGACTAAACCGAGATCTTAAGAAGATTTTATGAAATTCAAAATAATTTTGATATTTTAGGGGTACACGACCGTGTGGGTCAATGGGCACGCCCGTGTGGCATGTCATACGCCCGTGTGCTTAGGCCGTGTCTATTTTAAGGTGTATTCTATTTATGATGTCAACAAAAATAGTAGCCACACGGCCAAGTCACATGCCCGTGTGATTTTTCATAAATCAGGTGCACACTTCACACGGCTAGGGCACACGCCCATGTCCCAAGGCCGTGTCCCTCACACTGCTGTGTCTCAGCTCGTGTGGCCAATTCTAGACATTCTGTTTTGTTATATTAAGGTGCAGGGGATAGACGGTCAAATCACATGCCCATGGGAGCAGACTGTGTATCACATACGGCCTAGACACACGCCCGTGTGTCTACTCATGTGGACAAATACAGGGCTATTTTCCAAGCCAATTTGTCACCTTTACTTGCAAACATTCACATAACATCACATGGCAAAAATCATGGCATATAAATGCCTTCAAACCGAACCAAACATAATTAAGCAATAACATGTCATTTACATATTCAATTCCATCATTCTATTAGCATTATGCTTTACTAATACAACTCATACCAACTTCATATTCATAAGGACATTATTATGAATACTCATATCCAACATTTGTCAACTTATCTAATCAACAACAAGACTATTAACCACATTCATCACATATCAAGCAAACATAAACCACATCATAAGGCATTGGTATATGCATATGAATAATCATATAATGAACATAAGCCATCATTCATGGCTATATACAAATTGGACCATAACCATTATAGGCCAACACATTTGTGCTGACATAATTACAAAAGGTAAAGCCCCTATACATGCCATAAATTTAAAATACTTGTATTCACTTATACCCAAATGATATCTTGATAGTGTGATAGCATCTTCGGCGATCTCCAACCCGAGCTAGCTAACTTAACTTACAAGAGATAGGTAAGGAAGGGGAGTAAGCAATAGAGCTTTAAGTTTATATGCAACTAATAAACAACTATTAACATTCATTTACTTTATCCATCCATAAGAGTACTATCATTACAATTTGCATTAAATCTCATGTAACATCCTGATATTTTGGGGGCTATGCAATTTACATAATTGAATGATGTTGCATGCTTAATCATTATTAAGTGCAATTTTGGAAGTTATTTGAGCTTCATTTATTAAGTGAATGTTTTGCTAAACTTTTAATTTCTATTAATTAGAGAGAGAACTAAGCTAATAAGGCCTTAAGAATTGATGATGAGAAGTTCTAGCATAAGTTAAGTAATTGGCAAAGTGGTTAAGATGCATGGATGTGAGCTTGAGGTGTAAGGTTCGAATCTCCTAGCTAACATTAGGGAGATTTTTAATTTTTTTGTTTTCTTCCTTGTAAGTGTCGGCCAAGAATATTCTAGAGTGGATGAGCTTTCATCCATTTTGGCTAGTTGACCATGTGGAAAAGGAAGTTAAAACTTAAGGCATGAAATCATAAGTTGGTGATAAGATGAAGGGACAAAGGCTTGATATTTGGCTATGTTTTGTGGATGTGTCCATGGTCATTTGACCATGAACCTAGACAACATGGAGGCTAAAGGGAGAGGTTTATTTCTTTGATAGCAAATCAAGAGTGGATAGGGAAGAAACAAGGAGGAAAAGGGGATATGTTGGCATTGATGTGGTAGAATTTATGCTTTGCCATTAGGGGAAAAAGTTAGCCAAAAGTTCTTGTTGTCCATCTTTTCTCATTTTCACCAAAAGCTCTCTCCTAGTGAAATTGCCATAGAGTTTAGGTAAGAACTCTCTTTGTTTTAGCTTTCATCTTTTGACCAATTTTCTTCATTTTGGCCGAATGTACCTTAACCATTTTGGTACATTTTCACTTTTGATTTAGCCTCAATTGCTTGAACCAAACACAACCTTTTTTCTCTCATTTAGTTTTCATTTTGAAACCAAAACCACAAAGATTAAGCACCATTATTCTTCTTCATTTTCTCCTCTTGCCGAATGCATCTAAGTTCCATAGTCAATCTCCTTCTCTTTGACTTTTCTTTTTCTTTTCATCTTATTTTCTCTTATCTTTCTCTCATTGCGAAATCACCATTATCATTTTCTTCTCCTCTTCTCTTTACTTCCTTCTCTTTTCATTCTCTTCCTTCTATTCTTCAAAACCGAAACCATCATATTGAAACCACCATTTTTATTCTTTTATTTTGTGAAGGCGAATCATCATATTCTTTTCTTCTTTTCAAAGCCGAACCTCCAAGTGATCAAAGTAAGATGCTATCAATTATTTTCATTATTCCTTTTATTTTAGCAAACTTAAAATCATAATCTTTATTTCTCTCTTAGGTGAATCTTTTGAAAAGATTTATCAAAATCCTTGTTGAAGACAACCTTTAAGTGACCATTCAATCATCAAGGTAAGACTACTAATTTAGATTATATCAATTTTTTTAGATGATCACTAATCTAAGTTATTTTTGGAGCGATCTAAGATCATCAAGATAGGTAAGAAAAGAGCCGTTCAAGTGTTTGAAGAGAGGAGGTATTCCTTTACCATCGAACTACAAACGAAGAGCGAGATCGGGGTTAGAGACTTTCCACCGGTTGTGGACCCTCTCGCAAACGAGGATCGATTATTCAAGAAAGTCACAACCGAACCACTTTACGTTGGTGGAATATCGGTGGTTTTGATCCATCTAGTGGAGAAAACCGCAAATAACTCGCATTCGTGAACTCAGGGTAAGGATTTAGATCTATCGTTTATAAGTATAGTTTTGCTAACAATAGTTTATACTAACCGAGTGTGTTAATCATTTAGGTGTGGACGAGCTAGAGTATTGTTCTCACTGTTACTAGGTGTGTAACCATACATTAAAATTTCCATAGATTTATATTATTAAAAGTGATTATATATAATATGTTTGTTTGCGGATACCAATCATTGGTATACAAAATTGTGTATGTTACCCAATATTCCGTTTATTTTGATATATGCATCAATACGAAATAAGCATGACTATATTATGATTTGTGGGTACATAGCATGAAAATCTGATTTGATATGTATGTGCATGGGCATATGGGTAAGTTTAATAAAGGAGGAAGTATTCTGGTGGTTTTACCACAATTCTGGTGACTTCGGTCACATATGTGAATTTGGTGACTTCGGTCACATATTTGATTCCGGTGGCTTCGGTCACATATTTGACTCCGGTGGCTTCGGTCACATATTTGACTCGGTGGTTTTGGTCACATATTTGACTCTGGTGGCCGGTCACATAATTGGCTCGTGACTTTGGCCACGATTTGAAATTTGACTTGGTCGGTGACTTGGTCACATCTGTTTTGGTGGCTTTGCCACAATAAAGGCGATGTGCATGTTGATCGCAAAGAATGCGCTTCGATGGTGTGTAGCGGATGGAGGTCGATTTAGTTATCCCACTTGGTGTCTTTGGTTGGTGCAGGGGTGTGTAGCGGATGGATATTTAGGTTGGTAGGGCTTGCATTTCATTTCATATACATATCCATGTAACATTGTATGATTAATATTTGATCTGCTATGAAATGGGCCTTTGGGCTAAATTTGAGTAAAATGGGCCTTTGGGCTAAATATGAACTAAATTGGGCCTTTGGGCTAAATTTGAACTAAATTAGGCCTTCGGGCCAAATATTTGATTAAATGGGCCTATGGTCATATGTGAAATTTTTTTGGGTTTGAAAGCATTTCATAAAATGGGCTTTTTAGTGTATGTGTTATACATTGAGTTTATGACTCACCCATTTTTATGGGATAACTTTTCAGATAACTCGTAGTGCGATGGATCGGGACAGCAAGGATTTCGAGGTGGCCAGTGCTCGTATCAAGTATTGTGGAGATTTTCCAACTTAAACTCTTTAAGTTAAATTTTATTACTTATACTTTAATTTGGGTTGCCAATATTATGTAATAAGGCCATTATAAACTATCTTTAATTTCGTGTTTGGATTTACTTTTATTTTGCCATGAATAAATATCTATTAAATAACTAAATTGCTTTTTAATAATTATTTAAAAGGTTTTTGTCTTTATTATATAAATGTTTTCAAGGAAATTTTTCTTAAGTTTGGTTTCCTATGATTTTATTAATTCCTCCTAAGATTAATGTTTTTAAAGACAAAATTTCTTTACAATGGAATTCGCTAAAGTTTTACTCAAGGAACATACCAAATTTGTTAGACTTTTTGGGCCGGTTTGGGGTGTTTTCACTTGGTATCGAGCCCGATTTAAACTCTCTACTTGGGTTTTGAAGCCCACAACGCTTTCAAAATTTGGCCCAAAAGATTTTTGAAAGTTTTTCTTAAGTTAAATGGTTTTATAAGAGCATGGCACTCTAATTCTCGGCCTGCATCCATCGTGTATGTACCTTCATTTGATAAATGATATGAATGTCCGTAAGCCTAAGGAAACTTTAGAGACATGGACCTTAGATGTTTGTGTACTACTACGAAAACCATCGAATATCTGTTCATAAGACTTTCTTTTAATAAGAAGTGAAAAGATTCTAATACATAAGACTTTTCAGTAAAAATGATAAGATCGTAGTAGACATGAGCTCTAGGGGACGAGGTCGTCGTGGACATGGAAGAGGAAGGATGACTGCTTTGAACCGATTGGTCTAGTCAAGGTTCCGAGAATGAAGCTCCACCACCTACCATTTGTTGGGGATTTCCAAGAACAAAATGAAGGAGGTGACGCAGATCACAAGTCGCATCATGAAGTTTTGGAACGAGTAGCGAAGCTAGTTCGAAATGGATCTCTAAGTCTCAGAGTGAGAGACTTAGATCGAATGGAGCCGAGGTTTTCGAGGAGATCTCGGAGTAGCTCCTAACGAGCTGAATATTGGTTGGAAGCAATGAGAGAATCATGGACGATATAGACCGTGACCGACGAAGAGAAATTGAAAGGTGCTATTTCACTTCTTCGTGATGAAGCCTACCGGTGGTGGCTTACTATCAAGGAAAGTACCTCGTGGATCGTCTCGATCGGGGTATTTTAAAGTGAAATTTGAGGGAAAATATGTCTGAGCTAGCTATATCGACTCTCGGAGGAAGACATTTCGAATGTACAAGGAAACAAGTCGATAAATGAATATGAAGCGAATTCTTACGACTTAGCCGTTATGCCGTAGGGATAGTGGCTACTAATATGAACGCTTCGCCGATTTGAAGATGGACTTAGAGATGAGCTAAGAGTGATGATTGCCCCACATCGTGAAAGAGATTTTTAAATCTTAGTGGAAAGGGCAAGAATTTCCAAGAGGCTAAACTGACCGAGAGATGTAACCGGACAGAGATCGTGAGCAAGAATAAGAGAAGCTTTGGGTCTTGGTCGTCCGAAACTTTCGGAAGAAATCAAGAAATGATGGACCGCGAGGTCAACAGACTACTACGGAGTGCAAAGTCGTATTTGTTCTCGGTGCAGGGAAAATACACTTGAGAATGCCGAAAGAAAATCCATGGATGTTTTAAGTGCGGTTCAAGGATCATATGATCAAAGATTGTCCGATGAACTCGGAGAAGAACCGCCCACAAGTCGTCGGTGCTAATCAGCCGATGTAAGTGGACAAAGAACCGATAAGAGGACGTGGTCCAAATGGAAGGGAAATGGTTCTCGTAGAGGTCGCGAACTTCCGGCAGAGGTAGTGGAAACTCGAGGCGAGACAACCGTGTTTGGTGTATGCCGCTCGTCGCAGAGAAAATAAAGGACGCTTTTGATGTTATCACGGCACGCTTTTGATTTGTCGTTGCCTTTATTGCTTTGATAGATATAGGTCAACTCATTCCTATATTGCTAGTGAAGTATCGGGACTTTGCATGTGACTTCGAATCGCATCTAGGAAGATGATCTGCATTTAGTCCTCTAGGATGCATGAGTTGTAGACAAACTCTTTAAGGAAGTGCCTCTAGAAGTTCAAGGGATACAGCTTCACCGATTTAATGGAGTTGCCATTCTGAGAATTCGACCTAATCTTAGGCATGGACCTGCTTGTGAAGTATCGTGCAAATGTGGATTGTGTTGCAAGAGAATGTCCTTAAGAACTTTTGATGACAAGGAAGTTGTAGTGATGGGCTAGAGACGGAACTACTTATCTAATGTAGTATCCGCCTTAAGGCGGAAAAGATGGTTAGGAAAGGATGCGAAGCTTTTCCGATGTTGGTGAATGCTTTGGAGGCTAAGGATGCAACCGTTAATGAAGTCGGATGGTGAATGAATTTGTAGATGTTTTTAGGAAGAACTTCCAGGTTTGCCTTCGGATCGTGAGATAGAATTCGGGATAGACTTCTTGCCTGGAACGGCGCTAGTTTCTATTGCTCCATATAGAATGGCATCGAAGGAATTGGTTGAGCTTAAGGCTCAGATTCAGGAATTGCTTGAGCGTGGATTCATCCGACCTAGTGTGTCTCCATGGGGAGCACCGGTTCTATTCGTGAAGAAGAAGGACGGATCGATGAGGATGTGTATAGACTACCGACAGCTGAATAAGTCGACTATCAAGAACAAGTATCCTTACCCGTGATCGACGACTTGTTCGATCACTTAAAGGAGTCAAGCAGTATTCTCTAAAATTGATCTAAGGTCGGGTATCATCACTTAAAGTGAAAGAAGTTGATATCCATAAGACGCTTATCCCAACCAGATATCGCCACTATGAATTCTGGTAATGCCATTCGATTGATTTAACGCCAAATTGCGCTTATGGATATGATGAACCAATTTTTCAAATTTACTTGGATCGATTAATCGTCGTGGTATTCATAGATCTACATCTTGGTGTATTCTAAGTCCAAGTGGAACATGATGAGCATCTCCTGATTGTGTTACGAAGTTTTAAGGAGAAGAATCGACGCCAAATTCAAGAAGTGTGAATTTTGGTGAAAGAGGTTACATTTTTAGGACATGTGGTATCTGCAGAAGGATAAGGTGGATCTCAAGATTGAGGTCAGATAGATTGAAACCACCTAAGTTCGTGAATCGAGGTTCACAGCTTGGGATTAGCGGATATTATCGAAGATTCGTTGAAGGATTTTCATCGTTAGCCGCACCTTTAACGAAATTGTTAAGAAAGGAAGTACCTTTTGTGTGGGTGATAAGCAAAGCAAGAGAGTTTTGAGAAGCTCAAGAAAGTTTTGACGAAGCTCTGCTTTGATTCATTTGAAGCAGAAAGGATTTTGTTGTGTATTGCGATGCTTCTCACACGGGATTAGGATGTGTTCTAATGCAAGGCGGAAGGTAGAAGGCGTGTGCGTCTCAAGCATTGAGACCACATGAAGTTAACTACCCGACGCATGACTTGGAGTTGGCAAATGTAGTGTTTGCTCTTAAAGTTTGGAGACATTACTTATACGGGAAAAGTCGGTGATATACACGGACCACAAAAGTCTGAATATCTACCGACTCGTAAAGAACGAACTGAGGGCAGAAGGTGGATAGAGTTGTTAAAAGACTACGATCGTTTCTATCGAGTACCACCCGTAAGGCGTAATGTGGTGGCGTACGCCTAAGTCGAAAAGTGGTGTCGATTTGAGAGCGATGTTTGCACATCTTAGTCTCTACGATGATGGAAGCTTGTTGGCGTAACTTCGAGTTGCCGACATGGTTAAGTCAAGTAAAAAGAGACGCTAATAGATGAAGATCCGAGTAAAAAGTTTCGACAGTGCAAGTGGGAAATTGGAAGATTTTGGTATTAACAAAGGATTTGAGTATTGTGCTTCAAAAGTAAAGTTTGTATGTCAAGGATCGTGAGTTGAGGCAAAAGATACTTGAGAATCGCATGGTAGCCCCTATGCTATGCATCCCGGAGGAAGTAAGTTATATCGAGATTTGCAGATCGGCTTTGGTGGCTCGGTCTTAAACGAAGTTACTGAATTTTAGAAAGTGCTTGACGGTCGCAAGTCAAGGTGAACATCAAGTACCATCGGGTTGCTTCAACCAATAAAGATTCCGCGATGGAAGTGGGAGAGAATCACCATGGACTTTGTTAGTGGGCTTCCTCTTACGCCTACTAAGAAAGACTCCATTTGGGTGATAGTGGACCGATTGACTAAATCGCACATTTTATCCCGCCAGGTTGATTACTCTTGCGTAAATTGGCAAAGTTATATGTAATGAAATTGTGAGATTGCATGGAGTGTCGTTGTCGATAATTTGCATGAGATCCGAGATTTACGTCGCGATTTTGGAAAGCATTGCATCGTGCTTTGGGCACCAAATTGGACTTCAAGACGGCATTTCATCCTCACGGATGGTCACCGAAAGAGTAATCCAGATCTTAGAAGATATGTTAGGGGATGTGTGATAGATTTCAAGGAAGTTGGGAGGAATTTCACCGCTATGTAATTTATGACAACAACAGTTTCCAATCCAAGATACCTGGATGGCACCATATGAAGCACTATATGGACTAAGTGTCGCACTCCTACGTGTTGGATGGAATTAGGGAACATCGATTTTGGGTCCGAGATAGTGTCCGAATCAAGAAAAGGTTAAGGTAATTCGGGCTTGGTTAAAGGAAGCATCCGATGCACAAAAATCGACGCAGATTTAAAGCGGAAAGAAATAGAATATGCGGGGGAGACCAAGTTTTCCTAAAGGTTTCACCTTGGAAAAGGTGATGAGATTTGGTCGCAAAGGAAACTAAGTCCCGTGTTCATTGGACCTTATCTGATTGTGAAGCGGCCTGATCTGTGGCATATCAATTAGATTTGCCTTCAAATTGAAGCAAATGCACGATGTGTTTCATGTTTCAATGTTACAATCATATCGATCGGATCCATCTCATGTAGTACCGAGTTGAGGAGGTGGAATTAAGATCGATTTGTCATATGAAGAGGAGCCAATTCAAATTCGAGCGAGATGTAAAGGTTTTACTTGAGAAAATCAGCCTCTCGTTAAGGTATTATGGCTAAATCATGGATCGTAAGAAGCTTCGTGGAATCGGAGGAAGCGATGCGACAAAGAATACCCTCACTTATTCCGCATGTAATTTTGAGGACTAAATTATTTTAAGGGGGTAGAACTGAATATCCCGATATTTTGGGGCTATGCAATTTACATAATTGAATGATGTTGCATGCTTAATCATTATTAAGTGCAATTTTGGAAGTTATTTGAGCTTCATTTATTAAGTGAATGTTTTGCTAAACTTTTAATTTCTATTAATTAGAGAGAGAACTAAGCTAATAAGGCCTTAAGAATTGATGATGAGAAGTTCTAGCATAAGTTAAGTAATTGGCAAAGTGGTTAAGATGCATGGATGTGAGCTTGAGGTGTAAGGTCTGAATCTCCTAGCTAACATTAGGGAGATTTTAATTTTTTGTTTTCTTCCTTGTAAGTGTCGGCCAAGAATATTCTAGAGTGGATGAGCTTTCATCCATTTTTGGCTAGTTGACCATGTGGAAAAGGAAGTTAAAACTTAAGGCATGAAATCATAAGTTGGTGATAAGATGAAGGGACAAAGGCTTGATATTTGGCTATGTTTTGGGATGTGTCCATGGTCATTTGACCATGAACCTAGACAACATGGAGGCTAAAGGAGAGGTTTATTTCTTTGATAGCAAATCAAGAGTGGATAGGGAAGAAACAAGGAGGAAAAGGGGATATGTTGGCATTGATGTGGCTTAATTTATGCTTTGCCATTAGGGGAAAAAGTTAGCCAAAAGTTCTTGTTGTCCATATTTTCTCATTTTCACCAAAAGCTCTCTCCTAGTCAAATTGCCATAGAGTTTAGGTAAGAACTCTCTTTGTTTTAGCTTTCATCTTTTGACCAATTTTCTTCATTTTGGCTGAATGTACCTTAACCATTTTGGTACATTTTCACTTTTGATTTAGCCTCAATTGCTTGAACCAAACACAACCTTTTTTCTCTCATTTAGTTTTCATTTTGAAACCAAAACCACAAAGATTAAGCACCATTATTCTTCTTCATTTTCTCCTCTTGCCGAATGCATCTAAGTTCCATAGTCAATCTCCTTCTCTTTGACTTTTCTTTTCTTTTCATCTTATTTTCTCTTATCTTTCTCTCATTGCCGAAATCACCATTATCATTTTCTTCTCTCTTTCTCTTTACTTCCTTCTCTTTTCATTCTCTTCCTTCTATTCTTCAAAATCAAACCATCATATTGAAACCACCATTTTATTCTTTTATTTTGTGAAGGCTTAATCATCATATTCTTTTCTTCTTTTCAAAGCCGAACCTCCAAGTGATCAAAGTAAGATGCTATCAATTATTTTCATTATTCTTTTTATTTTAGCAAACTTAAAATCATAATCTTTTATTTCTCTTTAGTCAATCTTTGAAAAGATTTATCAAAAATCCTTGTTGAAGACAACCTTTAAGTGACCATTCGAATCATCAAGGTAAGACTACTAATTTAGATTATATCAATTTTTTTTAGACGAGATCACTAATCTAAGTTATTTTTAGGAGCGATCTAAGATCATCAAGATAGGTAAGAAAAGAGCCGCTCAAGTGTTTGAAGAGAGGAGGTATTCTTTACCATCGAACTACAAACGAAGAGCAAGACGGGGTTAGAGACTTTCCACCGGTTGTGGACCCTCCGCAAACGAGGATCGATTATTCAAGTAGCGCATAACCGAACCACTTTACGTTGGTGGAATATCTATGGTTTTGATCCATCTAGTGGAGAAAACCGCAAATAACTGCCATTCGTGAATCCGAGGGTAAGGATTTAGATCTATCGTTTATAAGTATAGTTTTTGCTAACAATAGTTTATACTAACCGAGTGTGTTAATCATTTAGGTGTGGACGAGCTAGAGAGTATTGTTCTCACTGTTACTAGGTGTGTAACCATACATTAAAATTTCCATAGATTTATATTATTAAAAAGTGATTATATATAATATGTTTGTTTGCGGATACCAATCATTGGTATACAAAATTGTGTATGTTACCCAATATTCCGCTTATTTTGATATATGCATCAATATGTAAATAAGCATGACTATATTATGATTTGTGGGTACATAGCATGAAAATCGATTTGATACGTATGTGCATGGGCATATGGGTAAGTTTAATAAAGGAGGAAGTATTCGGTGGTTTTACCACAATTCGGTGACTTTGGCCACATATGTGAATTTGGTGACTTTGGTCACATATTTGATTCCGTGGTTTTGGCCACATATTTGACTCGGTGGTTTTGGCCACATATTTGACTCGGTGGCCGGCCACATATTTGACTCTGGTGGCGGTCACATAATTGGCTCGTGACTTTGGCCACGATTTGAAATTTGACTTGATCGGGTGACTTGGTCACATCTGCTTTGGTGGCTTTGCCACAATAAGGGCGATGTGCATGTTGACCGCAAAGAATCGCCGATGGTGTGTGTAGGGATGGAGGGTCGATTTAGTAATCCCACTTGCAGTTGGTTGGTACGGGTGTGTAGCGGATGGATATTTAGGTTGGTCAAGCTTGCATTTCATTTCATATACATATCCATGTAACATTGTATGATTAATATTTGATCTGCTATGAAATGGGCCTTTGGGCTAAATTTGAGTAAAATGGGCCTTTGGGCTAAATATGAACTAAATTGGGCCTTTGGGCTAAATTTGAACTAAATTAGGCCTTGGCCAAATATTTGATTAAATGGGCCTATGGTCATATGTGAAATTTTTTGGGTTTGAAAGCATTTCATAAAATGGGCTTTTTAGTGTATGTGTTATACATTGAGTTTATGACTCACCCATTTTATGGGATAACTTTTCAGATAACTCAGAGTGCGATGGATCGGATGATGAAGGATTTCGAGGTACAATTTTCGATCAAGTATTGTGGAGATTTTCCAACTTAAACTCTTTAAGTTAAATTTTATTACTTATACTTTAATTTGGGTTGCCAATATTATGTAATAAGGCCATTATAAACTATCTTTAATTTCGTGTTTGGATTTACTTTTATTTTGCCATGAATAAATATCTATTAAATAACTAAATTGCTTTTTAATAATTATTTAAAAGGTTTTGTCTTTATTATATAAATGTTTTCAAGGAAATTTTTCTTAAGTTTGGTTTCCTATGATTTTATTAATTCCTCCTAAGATTAATGTTTTTAAAGACAAAATTTCTTTACAATGGAATTCGCTAAAGTTTTACTCAAGGAACATACCAAATTCGGTTAGACTTTTTGGGCCGGGTTTGGGGTGTTTCATCTCAAGTTTACCACTTATTCATTCATAGTGCTTACTCTTTTAACTTATAAACACCATTTACATGCCTTGGCATTAGCCTCACCACCATAGTCTCCCCATTATAACATATCACACTATTTAACAAGTTATTTCCATCCTCTTAATCACATGTACATTAGTTATGAGTAATCATAATTTCAACATATAGTTTAACCACCTTTCACTTTTCTAAGCTCGTATCTTTCTATATTCTCATAATGACTTTATTCAACAATTATGCCTGTCCTTCCTTTTCTCATATCCAATGAAACACAATTTAAATAAATACACCGTACTATACTACAATTTAATTAGGCTCATTAACCTATCACATGATCATTATGAAATCTTATCATAAATACATTCATCTAAAGTGTAGATCAATAATCATAAAGTTATCGATATTTCTCAAGCGTAAGTTACTTGAATACATTCTTACAGAATGGTCATCACACATCGAGCTCATTACTCATGAGTTGTACATACCTATACCATCTCGTAACATAACCACTTGCTTTCTCATCTTTGGCATACCCGTTAAACACTTGGAATACTAATTGGATACACGGAAAGTTTTTGCACATAAGTGCCACTTATGTAGCTAAAGCTACCTCATATCTCATATCACATAAAGGCTCACTCTCAAGCTAATCATGGGCCTGCTTAACAAGCTGTCAATCAAGACGTCACTACGCAGTGCTGCTCACACAAGCTATAAGGTATCCGCAACACATGCCAGACTACCCAGCCACTAGTAGACATATGAGACCAGCACTCGAATCACATAAGCACATATATAATACATGGGTCCCTAGTGACATGTCACTCGTATCCTATTCTATTCCTAAGATTCAAATGGGATTTTTCATACTTATCGAAACTTATCGATTATATCCATAGAATTAATCATTCATTCCACACATTTACTAAGCATTTAAAATATTTAAAATACAAACATAATAATACCTTATTCACCTACGAACTTACCTCGAACCAAAAAGGCAAAAAGGGACCTAATTGTCTACTTCTCTCTTTTTTCCCGTTCTAGGTCTGAACCTCGTTTTCTTTGATCTATAACATCACATTTAGTCTGTTTATTAGTCACATTATTCAATGTGATCCAAAAATCACATTATGGCAAAATTACATTTTTTCCCTTAAAGTTTTACATATTTACACTTTTGCCCATAGGCTCGTAAAATAAAATGCATTCAATTTCTTTGTAACCCAAGCCTAGTCAAACCCTTTTCATGCTTACAGCAACCCACATTTTGTAACAGCCCAATTTAGGGCCTAGTTGGAATAGTGGTGCGAGGCCACGAATCCGAGGTGAACTTATGAGTTTTTAATGTTTATGCCATGTTTGCATGCTAGTGTTAAAGTTTCATGAAGAAATTTTGTTAAATTGAGGTTGAATGGTCCAAAAGGACTAAATTGCAAGTACCTGTTGTGCCATAAGTTGTAGATCCGAACAGATTGAATAAACCACCTGTAGATAAGATTCGCAAGTATGGGGCCGAAGAGTTTAGGGTCGTAGCTGATGACGATGCTGAGTGAGCCGAGTTTTGGCTTGAAAATACAATCAGAGTATTTGATGAGATGTCGTTGAACCATGAAGAGTGCATTAAGTGTGCAGTTTCCTTATTGAGAGACACAACTTACAATTGGTGGAAAACGTTGATATCTGTAGTTCTGAGGGAGAGAATAACTTGGGACTTCTTTCAATCTGAGTTTAAAAAGAAGTATATCAGTCAATGCTTTATTGATCAGAAATGTAAGGAGTTTTTAGAGCTGAAATAGGGTCGTTTGTCTGTTACTGAGTACGAGCGAGAATTTGTAAGATTTAGTCAAATGCAAGGGAATGTGTTTCGACTGAAGCTACTATGTGTAAACATTTTATAGAGGGATTGAATGAAGACATTATGTTGTTGGTTTGAATACTGGATATAAATGAACTTGTTGTATTATTCGAAAGAGCATGCAAAGCTGAGGAGCTCGGTAAAGAAAAGAAGAAAGCTGATTCTAAGGCTCGTGATGAAAGAAAGAGATCGATGAATAAGTTCTCTCAATCTACAGCAAAGAGATATAAAGATGCAAGAAATCGTTGAAATGCCTCATTTGGACATTCAAATAAAGATAATTTAAGACAGAGTACTGGTTTATGAATTCAAGCTTCGAATGAAACAAGTGTTGGCAGTGTTAAGAGTAACAAGCCCGAATGTAGACAATGTGGGAGACGACATGTGGGAGAGTACTGGGGCAAGTATAACAATAGAACATGCTATAAGTATGGATCCCGAGATCATTTTATTCGAGATTGCCCAAAGATGGTTGAAGAAGAAAATGTTCAGAACAAAAGACCAAGTAATGTGACGGCCAGAGGTAGACCACCCAGGAGCATCAAAAATGTGATTGAAAGTCAGAGAGGAACGACTGATACAACTGTAAGATTAGAAGCAAGAGCACCTCCCCGAGCCTATGCTATACGTGCACGAGAGAAAGCATCATCTTCAGACGTGATCACTGGTACTTTCACTTTATTTGATACTGATGTCATTGCATTGATAGATACTGGATCAACTCATTCCTATGTGTATATGAATTTAGTATCGAATAAGACTCTACCTGTTGAGTCTACTGAATTTGTGATTAGAGTATCGAACCCCTTAGGCAAGTATGTTTTGGTGGATAAGGTGCGAAAGAATTGCTTTTTGATGTTTTGTGATTTATGTTTCCCGATCAATTTAATGTTGTTACCATTTGATGAATTTGACATAATTTTGGGAATGGGCTTGCTCACTTTGCATAATGCCATTATGAATTGTAAGAGAAAGAATGTTAAATTGAAGAGTCGAATGGTGAGATAGTTTGAATTGAGTCTAGTGATATGAAAGGATTACCAGCTGTTGTATCAGTGATGAGTGCTATGAACTATGTGAGAAAGAGTTATGAAGCTTATTTGGCGTACGTGATTGATACAAAAGTGTCAGAAAGGAAAGTTGAATCTGTGCCTGCGATATGTGAGTTTCCAGAAGAGTTACCGGGGTTACCTCCGATTAGAAAAGTCAAATTTAGTATTGAGTTATTGCCGGGAGCTGCTCCTATTTCGATAGCTCCATACAGAATGGCCCCAACTGAATTGAAAGAGTTAAAATCTCAATTGCAAGAATTGACTGACAGAGGATTTGCACGATCGAGTTTTTCACCCTGGGGAGCTCCTGTATTATTTGTGAAAAAGAAGGATGGAACTATGAGAATGTGTATTGATTATCGATAATTGAACAAAGTGACGATAAAGAACAAATATCCATTACCTTGGATCGATGATTTGTTTGATCAGTTGAGAGGAGATACAGTATTTTCTAAAATAGATTTAAGATCAGGCTACTATTAGTTGAGAGTTAAAGAATCTGATGTGCCAAAAACTGCATTCAGAACGAGGTATGGACATTATGAATTCTTAATGATGCCCTTTGGACTAACAAATGCCCCTGCAGTATTTATGGACTTGATGAATCGGATATTCCACCGTATTTGGATCACTTCATGGTGGTGTTCATTGACGATATTTTGATTTATTCATGTGATGAGACGCAGCATGCCGAGCATTTGAGAATTGTGCTACAAACTCTGCGTGACAAGCAGTTGTATGCAAAGTTTAGCAAGTGTGAATTTTGGTTGGCTGAGGTCAGTTTTCTAGTGCATATTGTATCTGCTGTTGGGATACAAGTTGATCCGCATAAAATCTTTGCTATTTTAGATTGAAAGCCTCCGAGAAATGTGTCTGAAGTTCGTAGTTTTTTGGGACTAGTGGGATATTATAGACTATTTGTGAAAGGCTTCTCGATGATTACGAATCCATTGAAAAAGTTGTTACAGAAAGATATTAAATTTGAGTGGTCGAAAAAGTGTCATCAGAGTTTTGAGCAGTTGAAAGTATTGTTGACAGAACCACCTGTGTTAGTTCAACCTGAATTGGGCAAAGAGTTTATAGTCTATAGTGATGCATCGTTAAATGGTTTGGGCTATGTACTGATGCAAGAAGGAAAAGTCATCGCTTATGCTTTGAGACAGTTAAAACCACATGAAAAGAATTATCCAAAGCATGATCTTGAGTTTACTGTGATTGTATTCGCATTGAAGATTTGGCGTCACTATTTATTCGGTGAAAAATGTCACAAATATACTGATCATAAGAGTTTAAAGTATTTGATGACTCAGAAAGATTTGAACTTGTGACAAAGAAGATGGTTAGAATTGTTGAAAGATTACGAACTTGTGATAGATTACCACCCGGGTAAAGCTAATGTTGTAACTAATGCCTTGAGTCAAAAATCATTATACGCTTTGCGAGCTTTGAGTAATCAGAAAGATTTGTGTGATATTAATGCGATGATAACTAAATTGAAAGTAAAGCCGATGTTTGTACAACAGATTTGTGATGCTCAGAAGATTGATAATGATTTGTTAGCAAAAAGAGTTCAGTGTGATTCTGATGCTGTATCAAAATTTTGAGTTGATAATAATGATTGTTTGAGACTCAGAGATCGAATTTGCGTTCCGAGAAATTCAGAGTTGATTCAAATGATTTTGACTGAAGCTCACAATAGCCATTTGACTGTACTTTCGGGGAGCACGTAAAAGTATAATGATTTGAAATAGTTCTATTGGTGACATGGTATGAAGAGAGATGTTTCTGACTTTGTGTCAAAATGTTTAGTTTATCAGCAAGTTAAGGTTGAACATCAAGTTCCGTTTCGTTTATTGCAACCGATTATGATTCCTGAGTGGAAATAGGAGAGGATCACGATGGACTTTGTGCGGGGTTTGCCCTTATCTCCGAGCATGAAAGATGCGATCTGGGTAATAGTTGATAGATTGACGAAATCAGCTTATTTCATTAGGTTAGAACCGATTATTCTTTAGGTAAGTTAATGAATCAGATATCGATGAGATTGTGAGATTACACGAGTACCATTATCTATTGTGTCGATAGAGATTCGAGATTTACCTCGTGATTTTGGAAGAAATTACAAGATGCCCAGGCACGAAATTGCATTTCAAAGATTACTTTTCATCCACAAATGATGGTCAATCCGAACTAATTATTCGATTCTTGAAGACATTTGAGATGTTACATACATGAATTTGAAAGCATATGGGAAAGGCATTTATCATTGATTGAGTTTGCGTACAAAAATAGTTTTCAGTCTAGTATCAAAATGGCACCATATGAGGCTCTTTACGATCGAAAGTGTCGAACTCCATTGTATTGGACCGAACTAAGTGAGAACAAGATTCACGGGGTTGATCTTATAAAAGAGGCTGAGTAGAAAGTGAAAGTAATTCGTGACAGTTTGAAAGCAGCCTCAGATCGTCAGAAGTCTTATGCAGATTTGAAATGAAAGGATATTGAATTCGAGGTTGGTGATAAAGTGTTTTTGAAAGTGTCACTATGGAAGAAAATACTTCGATTTGGCCGAAAGGAAAAGCTGAGTCCGAGATTCATTAGACCGTTTGAGATTATTGAACGAGTTGGCCCGGTTACTTATAGATTGAGATTGCCATCAAAGTTGGAAAGGATCCATAACGTGTTTTATGTGTCAATGCTTCGACGATATCGATCAGACCCGTCTCATGTAATTACACCTACTGAGGTTGAGATTTAGTCAGATTTGTCGTATAGTGAAGAACCGATCCGAATTTTGGCACGAGAGACTAAAGAGTTGAGAAACAAAAGAATTTCCTTAGTAAAGGTATTGTGGCACAAACATGGAATTGAAGAGACTACGTGGGATCCTGAGAACGTTATGAGAGAGCAACATCCACAACTATTAACTGGTAAGATTTTCAGGGACGAAAATCCCTAAGGGGGAGAGTTGTAACAGCCCGGTTTAGACCCTACTCAGAATAGTGGTTTTGAGACCACAAATCTGAGGTTGGAATAACAATTTAATAGTATTTTCTGTGTGGATAGTATGTGACATGGTATGTGTGAAAATTCTCTGTGATGATTTAATCGTTTTAGTGTCGAATTATGAAAAAAAACTTAATCGCATAAAATGTAAAAGTTGTGTGCTGTTTGTTAAAGTGCTTAATTGGCATGGCTTTTAAAAAGATGAGTCCTTATGTTGTTATTATTCCACATACAAAATGGATGTACAAAAATGGGTTTTAGTGGGTGGATTTTAAATGAAATAATAAAAAGGGCAAAATGGTAAATGGTGTATTAATGTGTAATAAATTAAACAAACAAGAAATTGGTGGTTATAGTGTTCATCTTCCACTGAATTTGAGAAACAAAAATAAGGGTTTGAAGCTCCTTTAATTTCGGCACATTCATATCTCAATCGGGTATTTGTTTCTTTTCAGTTTTTGATAATTTCTATGTTTTCGTAATCGTTGCTTTGTGCTCTACAAAACCCATGCTTGAATTTTGAGTATTGATGATGTTTGTGTGAGATGCCATTGATACTATATTGAGCTTTGTGATGATTTTTGGTGTTAAATGAAAGATATGAGTTAGATAAACATAGTTTGTATTGGAAATTTTTGTGAAATTGAGTAATTTGAGCTAAATTGTGAAAATGAGAAATTGGAGGACTAAAATGTGAAATAAATGAAATGTAAGGGCTTGTATAAGCATGGGGAGAATTCGGCTAAGCACATGTATATTGAAATTTTAAGTATTTGATGATTTTGTGAGATAGGGACTAAAGTATCAAAATGTGAAAATGTGAGGGCTATTTTGTATAATGCCCTAAATATGTGTGTTTGGATTAAAATGAATGAATTGATGATTGAATGGATTGAATTTGAATGTGTATAGGCCGAGTGAGGAGAGGTTCGGATCGAGATCGAGGCAAAAATAAAGTGCTCGATTAATCGACCGTATCGATAGTTCGACGTCCAAGGTAAATTTTGATATAATACATGTATTTGAGATATGTTTTATCGATATGAAATGAATATGTTTATGTATATGAAAGTGAGTTACTATGTGCATGATTTTAATTGGATGGCACTAAGTGTGCGAATGTGAAATCGAGATAGAAATGAATGGCACTGTGTGTGCGATATGATGAAAGCTTCGGTTTATTGCTGTGGCACTGTGTGTGTGATCTTATGAAAGCTTTGGATTATTGCTGTGGCACTATATGTGCGATACCGAGATGAGTTGGTTAAAAGAATAGGCACTAAGTGTGCGATAACAGTTATGAGTCGGATAAGTATGTGGCACTGAGTGTGCGATTAAATTAAAGAATGAACGACAAATAATGTCGAGCATTGAATAGCTCAGAGATTTAATAGCTTTGTTTGGTTAAGGTACGTATTGAACCTTTTTGGTTGATGAGTGAAATTAAGCTTTGATTGAGGAAATGAGCATTGTGGCTATGGATGAGAAGGCACGAGTATGAGATAATAGATCTAAGTGATTGTTTATTTTTGCATCGATTCAATTTGATATGATAATTGTATTGTATATCGAACTTACTAAGCTTTGGAAAGCTTACTGTGTTATGTGTTTCTCTGCCTTGCAGTGTTAGTAAAGCTAGCTCGGATCTGGGATCGTCAGCTTTTAAATCACACTATCGGTATTCTATTTTGGTACTTTTGGAAAGATGTATATAGCTAGAATATGACATGTATAGGCTAGTAAATTGAATTAAGTTTGAGATTTGTAAGTAGCCATGAGATGTGGCTAGATATGTGATAGGTTTAGCATGAATGAATGTGGTATATAAATGATGCATCTTTTGGCATGATTTGTAGATTGATAAATTTGCTATTGAGTGGTAACTTTGTGTTGATAAATGCTAGTAGAAGTAGTGAGATTTGGGAATGAATCATGCTTGTGATAGAATAAGTATTGGTATTGAATTGAGTATGATTACAGTTGGTATTGATTGTATGTTTTAAATTGTTAAATTGGTATGCTTTAGATGGCAATATGTGCAAAGATGTTTGGTTGATTGGCTTGTAGGTTTGACCCTAAGTGTGTGGTATGTTGGCCTTGCAAAAATGGCCTATAATGTCGCACGGTAGGGGCACACGAGCGTGTTCCGCATCTGTGGGTAAATTGATGAATGTGACTTAAATCAAGACACGGCCATGGCACGCAGGCGCGTTTCTGGTCATGCGAGAAATGTCAAGATATGACCTTATAGGACAAGGCCTTAGCACACACAGGCGTGCTTGTTAGCCGTGTTGATTTTGGCAAGATGTAACCACGGGAGGTCACATGGGTGTGTCATGTAGCCGTGGGAGAGGTACTACTACCCCACCTGCATGTCTCCCCTGTATTTTAGAAAAGTTTCAAATTTTCATAAAATTTTATACGTGTTCCGGTTTAGTCCCGACTCGATTTATAAGCATGCTTAGAGTCTCGATGACTCATTTAAGGGAACTGTGATTATATATGAATGTGTTTGATGATGATTGACTTTGTGTCATAAATGCGTTGTAATATAATCCTATTGCTCGATAGTGCCTCTAAACCTTATTCTGGCGACGGGCTCGGGTTAGGGGTGTTACATTTTATTGGTGTCAGAGCTACGGTTTAGTCGATTCTCAGACTAACGTAGCGTGTGTGAGTCTAGCTATACATGCCATATTGTTAAATTATGATAGTGTGATGAAATCTTACAGTTGAAATGTGTTTTAATATAGTAATGGATCCCGATCGAGCAGTTGCTGACGACGTAGAGAGTAATACGCCTGCTCTCGCTCAAGGGACAGTGCCGGCCACATCTAGGCCGAATGATAGTGGTGAGGGAGGTGAGGCTAAGCAAGCCTTCTTCCATATGATGAGTGAATGGTTTTCATAATTTGTTAGAACAAATCCGACTGCTCCACAACCTCCACCCCCGCAAGTACCTGTTGTGCCACAAGTTGTAGATCCGAACAGATTGGATAAACCACTTGTAGATAAGATTCGCAAGTATGGGGCCGAAGAGTTTAAGGCCGCAGCTGATGACGATGCTGAGTGAGCCAAGTTTTGGCTTGAAAATACAATCAGAGTATTTGATGAGATGTCGTTGAACCATGAAGAGTGCATTAAGTGTGCAATTTTCTTGTTGAGAGACACGGCTTACAATTGGTGGAAAACATTGATATCTGTAGTTTCGAAGGAGAGAATAACTTGGGACTTCTTTCAATATGAGTTTAGAAAGAAGTATATCAGTCAACACTTTATTGATCAGAAACGTAAGGAGGTTTTAGAGCTGAAACAGGACCGTTTTTCTGTTACTTAGTACGAGCGAGAATTCGAAAGATTGAGTCAATATGCAAGGGAATGTGTTTCGACTAAAGCTACTATGTGTAAATGTTTTATAGAGGGATTGAATGAAGACATTAAGTTGTTGGTTTGAATACTGGATATAAATGAATTTGTTATATTAGTCGAAAGAGCATGCAAAGCTGAGGAGCTCTCAGAAAGAAAAGAAGAAAGTCGATTTCGAGGCTCATGATGAAAGAAAGAGATCGATAAATAAGTTCTCTCAATCTTCAAAGAAAGAGATATAAGGATGAAAGCAATCGTTCAAATGCCTCGTTTGGACATTCAAATAAAGATCGTTTGAGACAGAGTACTGGTTTACGAATTCAAGCTTCGAATGAAACAAGTGTTGGCAGTGTTAAGAGTAACAAGCCCGAATGTAGACAATGTGGGAGACGACATGTGGGAGAGTGCTGGGGCAAGTATAACAATAGAACATGCTATAAGTGTGGATCCCGAGATCATTTTATCCGAGATTGCCCAAAGATGGTCAAGAAGAAAATGTTCGTAACGAAAGACCAAGTAATGTGACGACCGTGAGGTAGACCACCCAGAGCATAAAAATGTGAATGAAAGTCGAGAGGAATGACTAATACAATCTGTAAGGTCGAAGCAAGAGCAGTTACCATTTGATGAATTCGACATGAATGGGTGGCTCACTTTGCATAATGCCATTGTGAATTGTAAGAGAAAGAATTTGAGTCCAATTGAGTCGATCGAACGTGTGGTTTCGAATTTGACCGAATGGTGGTTTCGAGAATTCGAGTCCGAGAAATATTTTAATATTTTATTTTGTGCTTATTATGTGTGAATTAAAATGTGTGAAAGTTTCAGAGAAAAATTTCATCGCTTGGGTGCTTAATTTGACAAAAGGACTTAATCGCGTAAATTTTAAAAGTCTCAAACTATAGTGTAAAGTGCCTATTTGATGATGGCTTTTAAAGTGGAGTATTAAAAGGGTAAATAACCCATTTTTGAGTTAGTGGGTGGCTTATGTCAATAATAACCTTAATATATATGTTAGTTTTATTTTATATTAAAGGTTATATTAGTAATTTAATAATTACTTTATAATATGTTAAAATAACATAAACAAAAGCCACCATCTTTCTCATTCTCTCATGGCGAATATTGAGAAAGAAAAAGGGTTTTTGTTCTTTGATTTTCGGACTTGGAGGCTTGATTTCAAGGTTAGTTTGAATTTAGTTTTTGTTAATTTTACGTTTTGAGATCGTTGCTTCAAACCGTAGTGACCCATGTTAAAAATTTAGAATCTAAGCATGTTTGAGGTTCGCTATTGATAGATTTATATGGTTTTGATGTTTGATAATGTTAGATAAAAGATAAGCTAAAATTAGTATATTATGTATTGGAAATTTTGATGAATTTTTGTTTTGGGCCATATTGTAAAAAAAATGAAATTTTAGAGGACTTATTTGCTAAATAATCGAAAGAAAAGGGCTTGTATAGCCCCTATACATATTCGCCCTTAAGGGGTATTGAGAAATTTGGTGTATTTTTGTGTTTTAGGCAAATAGGACTAAATTGTAAAAATTTGAAATAGTAGGGTAAAATGGTAAATTGCCTATTTATGTGCTTAGGGACTAAATTGAGATGAAATGTACTTGAATGAGTTAAATTTTAATGTGTTTTAGATCAAGAGCAAAGAAAAATGATTTAGATCGGGGAAAGACGAAGGTTCTCGAATAGCCGATTCAAGACGGCCTCATCGACAGTAGAGGTAAGTCCCTAAGTTGGATTATATTAAAGAATGCATTATGAAAGTATTAAATGACAATTTTTGATAAATTTGGGTATATTTTCATGTGATAGCCGAATGTAGTAATATTACATTGAATTGGATATGTTTCATTATACAATGTTATAATAGTTTTATTTGTGAAAAGTGAATAAGCTTAGTTGAATTGGAAATGTGATAGAATTATGAAATTTAAGTGATAAGTGGTTAAGATACTATTGAAATGTTCATTGAAATGTTGAAAATGATGATATCTCGGCTTTAAGCCCAGCGTGCCTAGTGCCGGTGACTTATTTCGTGCTTTATGCCCAGCGTGCCTTGTGCTTGATTCATTTCGTGCTTTAATGCCCAGCGTGCTTTGTGCCTTGTTATATGTCGCTTTGTGCCCAGCGTGCCTTGTGCCTTGATTCATTTCAAAGCTTATCGCCTAGCGTGCCTCGTGTTTGATTTATTTCGGCTTTAATGCTCAGCGTGCTTTTGCTTAGGTGATAAGTTAAAACAGAGAATTGGAGATGTATATACATAGTAGATTGAGCTATAAGCTCTAAAAAGAAAAAGGAAATTAGCTTATTATATTGGTAAGTGACAAGGTAAGTTGATTATTTGAAATGATAAATGGTTATGTAAATATGAATTATGTGTTAACCTATTTGAACATATACATGATTTGGCCTATTTATGTATTTGTAATAATGAAAGTCAAATTATATATTTGTATATGATTGATTATGTTCTACCATATGGTATATGTATGTAAGGTTCAAATGTGATTGGGTGATACTTAAAACTTGGTTATGATTATGATGTGCAATGAGATCGAAATTTCGTTATGTTTCTAGAACTTGAAATATTCAAATGCATAGGTTATATATATGAAATGTTATTGTATAAGTTATGTGATAAACTACTATTGATTAGATTAAGGATATGACTAATATTTGGCTAGGTGAAACTCAGTATTGAATTATTTATGCTAATTGCCGCAAGAATGGAAGTTAAATTGTTAAGTATGTGTGTATATGTCATAAATATCGCTTGAGACTTACTAAGCTAGCAAGCTTATTGTGTGTATTCTTGTTTACCCTTGTTTTATAGATTTAGGTTCAAGCTACGGACTGAAGGATCCGGGAAGAAGTCAACCGCACTATCGACTTTCTTTTGGTATTGAATAACTTAGTTTTGTATTAAAAAGGGCATGTATAGGTTAGACTAAACAAGATAACTAATGTTTTGTAATCGTAAATATGCTAGCCATGCTAAAATGGCTATCTATTTTGGATAACTTGTTTCGTGTTTTGATGATATAGTTTGCTCATGCCATGAATTATCATTTGTGTTTGGATGTGGTTTAGGCATTATATGAAATGGTTTAATAGATATATGTCATGACATGTTTATGTATTTTGATCTTTGTTGGTCACTTTGATAGATTAAGGTAGAATATTTTAATTATATGCATATGTGATAGGTTAATAGAGAGAGATGTTAGGCATTTCAATTTCATGAAATTGATATGAATATGAATTTGAGTTATATATATTTGTGAAGTATGTATCTAGATATGTATCAAATTCAGTTGTTTTAAATAGGATGAATTATATTGAATAAATGGGTATGTGTATTCGGCCAAATCTATGTGACCATTGCTAATGTGGTTAAAATGTTTAAAATAGTTAGGCATAGTTGAGTATGGAAAGAGTGCATAATTGAGATGTATGCATTTCATATATATATATATATATATTTATATATGTATTTGACTTGTTGAATTACTTGTTTTAATTGAGTACATAAAATTGTTAAACTCGGTTTATGCTAGGTAATGTGCATAAAATGCCAATAATGGAACCATGCATATTCGGCCTTTTAGTGGGTGTACAATTGATGTGTAATGGTTGCACGCATTAGTTTATTTGTAACTGAGACTTTATGCTATAAGAAGCTTAGACACTAATGAAAGTTCATGAAATCTACTTGTTTATGTGATATTGATGTATTATACACAATATGATGAATTAATTTCATCAACGATTCCTCTTTGAATGGTTTGGATCTAATATATATATGTTATGTGTTACACATGTGTTTATTAATTGTTTATAGATAATTATTTAATAAAGATGATCATCCATGATTCAATAATTTTAGCTTAAGTGTTAGAATGCATGGTAACACTGTAAACCCTTATCCCATGATGGACTCGTCAAGGGATGTTACATTTGATTGGTATCAGAGCTTACGGTTTAGTCGATTCTAGGACTACCGTAGCGCGTGTGAGTCTAGCTATACATGCCTTTTTCATATATCGATAGTGTGGTGACTTCTGATATTCTGAACTGTGTTTTATATAGTAAATGGACACTGATCCCGAAAGAGCAGTAGCGGATGATGTGGAGAGTGTGGCGCCGACGCGCACATAGATCAAGTCTTGGTAGACTCGACCGCCGGTAGCCACGAGGGGGAGGCTAAACAAGCCTTCTATCAGATGATGAATGAGTGGTTTACCCAATTTATCTAGACTAATCCGGCTGTACACCAACCTCCACCCCCGAATAATCCAACTCCGATACCTTCAGCACCCCCGATGATAGATCCGATGAGATCTAGTAGGCCTCCAGTTGATAAAATCAGGAAATTTAGGGTCGAAGAATTCAAGGCCAATGATGATGATGATGCGAGCGAAATAAATGTGGCTTGATAACACTATTCGGTACTAGATGAACTATCTTGTACCCGCATTTAATGCCCGAAATGTGCTATATCTTTACTTTGGGACACTACATATCACCGTGGAATACACTAGTATCGTGGTTCCGAAAGAAAAGTGACGGGATTTCTTCCGAATGAATTCGCAAGAAATATATCACCAAAGATTCATTGATCAAAAAGAAAAGAATTTCTTGAATCAAACAGGAAAGATGACCGTGATGTAATATGAACGGAAATTTGTCGCTTAGCAGATATGCTAGAGAGTGTGTATCAACTGAAGCCATTATGTGTAAAAGGTTTGAAGACGATCTGAATGAAGAGATAAAGTTGCTTGTTGGCATTCTTGAAATTCAAGAATTTGTGACTCTAGTTGAGCGAGCTTGCAAAGTCAAGAGCTCGGAAAGAGAAAAGAAAGGCCGAGATGAAGCTAGAGACATTCGTAAGAGGTCGCTTGGGTAAGACTTTCCATTCCACATCTAAGAAGTTTAGAGATGATTTCAACCGACATAAAGTTACTTCAGATTTACCTAGACGTGATCGACCTCCATGGGCTCCCGAGCTACCTCGATGGCGGTGTTGGTAACGCTCCACAAAATCGAGTTGAATGCAAACATTGTGGAAAATGGCATTCGGGAGTTGTAGAGTTCGTGATCGGTCCCCGCTTAAATGTGGATCCTCGCACCATTTTATTCGAGAGTGCCCGATGTTAATGAAAGCGAATACGCACGTAACTCTAGACCGAAAGCAAAGGCATCAAGACGGGCGCACCACCCTGCATTCCGCAATGTAGGTGGTAGTCGAGAGGGACGAAGAACACAATAGCTCGATTCGAGGCTAGAGCTCCACTAGAGCTTATGTTACTCGAGCTAGAGAGGATGTCGCTTCTCCGATGTCATTACCGGTACTTTCACCCTTTATGATACTACTGTGATTGCATTGATTGATCCCGGTTCGACCCATTCATATGTATGTGAAACTCGGTATTCAAGAAGACTCGCCAGCTTGAGTCTCATCGAGTTTGTGATTCGCGATCCAACCCTTTGGGTAGATGTGTGTTTGTTAATAAAGTGTGTAAAGGTTGCCCATTGATGATTCGGGATTTTTGCTTCCCAACGATTTAATGTCGTTGCCTTTCGATGAGTTTGATATAATTTTGGGAATGGATCGTTAACTTCGCATGATGCAGTGGTGAATTGCAAAAGAAAGCTTATTGATTTGAGACATCAGAATCGGTGAGATCATTAGAATTGAATCTAGTGATTTAAGTGGGTTTCCACAGTTATATCCTCGATGTTAGCCCGTAAGTATGTGAGAAAAGGGTGAAGCTTATTTGGCTTATGTACTGGATAATAAATTGTCTGAGAAACAGATTGAATCTGTACTGATTGTATGTGAATACCCAGATGTGTTTTGAAGAACTACCGGGTTTACCCCCAGTACGAGAGATTGAGTTTGGCATTGAATTAGCACCGGGAATGACTCCGATATCAATAGCTCCATATCGGATGGCACCTACTGAGCTAAAAGAGTTGAAAGCACAGTTGCAAGAGTTAACAGATAGGGCTTTGTACCACCAAGTTTCTCTCCTTGGGTGCACCATTTTTTTGTGAAAAGAAAGATGGAACGATGCGAATGTGTATTGATTATCTAAGAATCAATAAGGTAACTATAAAGAATAAGTACCGCTACCTTGGATTGATGATTTGTTTGATCATTGAAAGGGCTTCAGTATTTTCAAGATAGATTTGAGATCGGGTTATTATCAGTTGCGAGTCAGAGATACAGATGTGCCAAAGACTACATTCCGGACGAGGTACGGACATTTTGAGTTTTTGGTTATGCCTTTTGGGCTTACTAATGCACCGCTTTTTATGGATTTGATGAATCGGGTTTTAGACGCTTTTGGATCGATTTGTGGTAGTGTTTATTGATGATATATTGATCTACTCCAAAGATGAAATCGAGCATGCCGAGCATTTGAGATTAGTGCTACAAACTTTGCAAAATCAGCAGCTTGTATGCAAAGTTTAGTAAGTGTGAGTTCGGATGAAAGAGGTCGATTTTTGGGACATGTTGTTTCAAAGATCGTGCATTCGAGTTGATCCGAACAAAATCTTGGCTATACTTGATTGGAAGCCACCAAAAATGTTTCGAGATTCAAAGTTTTCGGGACTTATGGGTTACTATCGACGATTTGTGAAAGGTTTTTCTATGATAGCTACCCGCTGACAAAGTTATTACAGAAAGATGTCAGGTTCGAGTGGTCAGAAAAGTGTCAGAAAAGTTTTGATCAGCTGAAAGCCCTTTTGACAAAAGCTCCAGTATTAGTTCAGCTTTAATCGGGTAAAGAATTTGTTGTTTATTCTGATGCTTCTTTGAATGGTTTGGGCTGCGTTTTGATGCAGGAAGGCAAAGTTGTAGCCTACGCTTCAAGACAATTGAAGCCGCATGAAAGAAATTACCCGACGCATGACTTAGAACTTGCAGCTATTGTGTTCGCACTGAAAATTTGGCGTCATTATTTATTTGGCGAGAAATGTCACATTTATTCGGATCATAAAAGCCTAAAGTATTTGATGACTCAGAAAGAGTTAAACTTGAGACAACGTAGATGGTTAGAACTGTTGAAAGACTATGAGTTAGTGATTGACTACCATCCGGGGAAAGCTAACATTGTTGCAGATGCATTAAGTCAAAATCATTGTTTGCTCTTCGTGCATTGAACACACGATGGTTATGTCAAGTGATAGTTCGATAATAGAGAGTTAAAAGCAAGATCGATGTTTATTCAAAGAAATTTGTGATGCACAAAAGTCGACAAAGATATGACTGTTAAACGGGCTCAGTGTGGAAATAATGCAGAGTCAGAATTTCAAATTGATGAAAATGACTGCTTGAAATACAAAGGCCGAATGTGTGTACCGAGGGACGTGGATTTGATTCAGATGTTATTGAAAGAAGCTCATAATAGTCAGATGTCGATACATCCAGGTAGCACGAAAATGTATAATGACTTGAAGCAGTTCTACTGGTGGCCTGGTATGAAACGAGATATATCTGAATTTGTTTCAAAGTGCTTAATTTGTCAGCAAGTAAAAGCCGAGCATCAAGTGCCTTCTGGGTTGCTTCAGCCGATCATGATACCTGAATGGAAATGGGATAGAATCACTATGGATTTTGTATCTGGTTTACCTATGACACCGAGCAAGAAAGATGCAGTCTGGGTTATAGTTGATAGATTGACCAAATCGACTCATTTTGTACCAATTTGAATGGACTACTCACTTGATAAACTTGTCGAATTGTATATATCACAAATTGTGAGGTTGCATGGTGTGCCAAGTTCCATTGTTTCTGACAGAGACCCGAGATTCACATCACGATTTTGGAAGAAGTTGCAAGATGCTTTATGTACTAAACTTCATTTTAGTACAACCTTTTATCCTCGGACGGATGGACAATCCGAGAGAACTATTCAGATACTTGAGGACTTGTTGAGATGTTGTATTCTTGAGTTTGAAGGTACTTGGGAATGATACCTACCTCTGATTGAATTTGCCTATAATAACAGTTTTCAATCTAGTATCAAAATGGCGCCTATGAAGCCTTGTACGGCAAAGGTGTCGAACGCCATTATATCGGATCGAGCTCAATGAGAATAAGATACACGGGTTGATTTGATTAAAGAAACCAAATGTAAAGTAGCTATTATTAGAGACAATTTGAAAGTCGCCTCGGATCGTCAAAAGTCTTATGCCGATTTGAAACGTAAAGACATTGAATTTCAAGTTGAGATCGAGTATTCTTGAAAGTTTCTCCATGGAAAAAGGTACTTGATTTGGTCGGAAGGCAAACTTAGTCCGAGATTCATCGGACCTTATGAAATTATCGAACGTATTGGGCCTGTTGTTTATAGATTGAAGTTGCCTTCGAGATAGAAAAGATACATGACGATTTCATGTTTTGATGCTTCGTAAGTACTGATCGATCCGTCCCATGTGATTACACCGTCTGAGATTGAAATCAACCCGATATGACGTATGAGGAAGAACCGATTCGTATTTTAGCTCGGGAAAAGAAAGAGTTAAGAAACAAGAAAATTCCATTAGTGAAAGTACTGTGGAAAAGGCACGGAGTTGAAGAGGCTACGGGAGCCTCAAGATTCAATGAGGCAACAATATCCGACGTTGTTTAACGGTAAGATTTTCTGGGACGAAAATCCTTAAGGGGGAGAGTTGTAATGCATCGAATTTGACCTCGATCGAACGGTGGTTTCGGGACCACGAATCGAAGTCCGAGAAATATTTTAATATTTTATTTTGTGCTTATTATGTGTGAATTAAAATGTGTGAAAGTTTCAGAGAAAAATTTCATCGCTTGGGTGCTTAATTTGACAAAAAGGACTTAATCGCGTAAATTTTAAAAGTCTCAAACTATAGTGTAAAGTGCCTATTTGATGATGGCTTTTTAAAGTGGAGTATTAAAAGGGTAAATAACCCATTTTTGAGTTAGTGGGTGGCTTATGTCAATAATAACCTTAATATATATGTTAGTTTTTATTTTATATTAAAGGTTATATTAGTAATTTAATAATTACTTTATAATATGTTAAAATAACATAAACAAAAGCCACCATCTTTCTCATTCTCTCATGGCCGAATATTGAGAAAGAAAAAGGGGGTTTTGTTCTTTGATTTTCGGCACTTGGAGGCTTGATTTCAAGGTTAGTTTGAATTTAGTTTTTGTTAATTTTTACGTTTTTGAGATCGTTGCTTCAAACCGTAGCTGACCCATGTTAAAAATTTAGAATCTAAGCATGTTTGAGGTTCGGCTATTGATAGATTTATATGGTTTTTGATGTTTGATAATGTTAGATAAAAGATAAGCTAAAAATTAGTATATTATGTATTGGAAATTTTGATGAATTTTTGTTTTAGGGCCATATTGTAAAAAAATGAAATTTTAGAGGGACTTATTTGCTAAATAATCGAAAGAAAAGGGCTTGTATAGCCCCTATACATATTCGGCCCTTAAGGGGTATTGAGAAATTTGGTGTATTTTTGTGTTTTAGGCAAATAGGACTAAATTGTAAAAATTTGAAATAGTAGGGTAAAATGGTAAATTGCCTATTTATGTGCTTAGGGACTAAATTGAGATGAAATGTACTTGAATGAGTTAAATTTTAATGTGTTTTAGATCAAGAGCAAAGAAAAATGATTTAGATTGGGAAAGACGAAGGTTCTCGAATACCGATTCAAGACGGCTCATCGACAACCGAGGTAAGTCCCTGTCGGATTATATTAAAGAATGCATTATGAAAGTATTAAATGACAATTTTGATAAATTTGGGTATATTTTCATGTGATAGCCGAATGTAGTAATATTACATTGAATTGGATATGTTTCATTATACAATGTTATAATAGTTTTATTTGTGAAAAGTGAATAAGCTTAGTTGAATTGGAAATGTGATAGAATTATGAAATTTAAGTGATAAGTGGTTAAGATACTATTGAAATGTTCATTGAAATGTTGAAAATGATGATATCTCGGGCTTTAAGCTTCAGCGGTGCCTAGTGCCTTGGTGATTTATTTCGTGCTTTATGCCCAGCGTGCCTTGTGCTTTGATTCATTTCAGCTTTAATGCCCAGCGTGCTTTGTGCGGTGTTATATGTCGCTTTGTGCCTAGCGTGCCTTGTGCTGGTGATTCATTTCAAGCTTATCGCCTAGCAGGTGCCTCGTGTTTGATTTATTTCGGCTTTAATGCTCAGCGTGCTTTTTGCCTATGATAAGTTAAAACAGAGAATTGGAGATGTATATACATAGTAGATTGAGCTATAAGCTCTAAAAAGAAAAAGGAAATTAGCTTATTATATTGGTAAGTGACAAGGTAAGTTGATTATTTGAAATGATAAATGGTTATGTAAATATGAATTATGTGCTAACCTATTTGAACATATACATGATTTGGCCTATTTATGTATTTGTAATAATGAAAGTCAAATTATATATTTGTATATGATTGATTATGTTCTACCATATGGTATATGTATGTAAGGTTCAAATGTGATTGGGTGATACTTAAAACTTCGGTTATGATTATGATGTGCAATGAGATCGAAATTTCGTTATGTTTCAGTAACTTGAAATATTCAAATGCATAGGTTATATATATGAAATGTTATTGTATAAGTTATGTGATAAACTACTATTGATTAGATTAAGGATATGACTAATATTTGGCTAGGTGAAACTCAGATTGAATTATTTATGCTAATTGCCGCAAGAATGGAAGTTAAATTGTTAAGTATGTGTGTATATGTCATAAATATCGCTTGAGACTTACTAAGCTAGCAAGCTTATTGTGTGTATTCTTGTTTACCCTTGTTTTATAGATTTAGGTTCAAGCTACGGACTCAAGGATCCGGGAAGAAGTCAACCGCACTATCGACTTTCTTTTGGTATTGAATAACTTAGTTTTGTATTAAAAAGGGCATGTATAGGTTAGACTAAACAAGATAACTAATGTTTTGTAATCGTAAATATGCTAGCCATGCTAAAATGGCTATCTATTTTGGATAACTTGTTTCGTGTTTTGATGATATAGTTTGCTCATGCCATGAATTATCATTTGTGTTTGGATGTGGTTTAGGCATTATATGAAATGGTTTAATAGATATATGTCATGACATGTTTATGTATTTTGATCTTTGTTGGTCACTTTGATAGATTAAGGTAGAATATTTTAATTATATGCATATGTGATAGGTTAATAGAGAGAGATGTTAGGCATTTCAATTTCATGAAATTGATATGAATATGAATTTGAGTTATATATATTTGTGAAGTATGTATCTAGATATGTATCAAATTCATTGTTTTAAATAGGATGAATTATATTGAATAAATGGGTATGTGTATTCGGCCAAATCTATGTGACCATTGCTAATGTGGTTAAAATGTTTAAAATAGTTAGGCATAGTTGAGTATTGAAAGAGTGCATAATTGAGATGTATGCATTTTTCATATATATATATATATATTTATATATGTATTTGACTTGTTGAATTACTTGTTTTAATTGAGTACATAAAATTGTTAAACTCGGTTTATGCTAGGTAATGTGCATAAAATGCCAATAATGGAACCATGCATATTCGGCCTTTTAGTGGGTGTACAATTGATGTGTAATGGTTGCACGCATTAGTTTATTTGTAACTGAGACTTTATGCTATAAGAAGCTTAGACACTAATGAAAGTTCATGAAATCTACTTGTTTATGTGATATTGATGTATTATACACAGTATGATGAATTAAGTTCATCAACGATTCCTCTTTGAATGGTTTGGATCTAATATATATATGTTATGTGTTACACATGTGTTTATTAATTGTTTATAGATAATTATTTAATAAAGATGATCATCCATGATTCAATTATTTTAGCTTAAGTGTTAGAATGCATGGTAACACTGTAAACCCTTATCCCATGATGGACTCGGTCAAGGGATGTTACATTTGATTGGTATCGAGCTACGGTTTAGTCGATTCTAGGACTACCGTAGCGCTGTGTGAGTCTAGCTATACATGCCTTTTTCAAATATCGATAGTGTGGTGACTTCGATATTTCGAATCGTGTTTTATGTAGTAAATGGACACCGATCCGAAAGAGAGAGAGCGGATGATGTGGAGAGTGTGGCACCGACCGTGCACATAGATCGGTGCTTAGGTAGACCTCGATCAATTTCGGTAGCTACGAGGGGAGGCTAAACAAGCCTTCTATCGATGATGAATGAGTGGTTTACCCGTTTATCGAGACTAATCCTACTGTACACCAACCTCCACCCCGAATAATCCAACTCCGATACCTTCAAGACTTCGATGATAGATCCGATGAGATCTAGTAGGCCTCAGCTGATAAAATCAGAAATTTAGGTCAAGAATTCAAGGCCAATGATGATGATGATGCAGAGCGAGCCGAAATGTGGCTTGATAACACTATTCGGTACTAGATGAACTATCTTGTACTCGCATTTAATGCCCGAAATGTGCTATATCTTTACTTGGACACCGCATATCATTGGTGGAATACACTAGTATCGATGGTTCCGAAAGAAAAGTGACGGGATTTCTTCCGTAATGAATTTCGCAAGAAATATATCACCAAAGATTCATTGATCAAAAAAAAAGAATTTCTTGAACTAAACAGGAAAGATGACCGTGACAGAATATGAACGGAAATTTGTCAGGCTTAGCAGATATGCTAGAGAGTGTGTATCAACTGAAGCCATTATGTGTAAAAGGTTTGAAGACGGTTTGAATGAAGAGATAAAGTTGCTTGTTGGCATTCTTGAAATTCAAGAATTTGTGACTCTAGTTGAGCGAGCTTGCAAAGCTGAAGAGATCGGGAAGAGAAAAGAAAATTTGAGATGAAGCTAGAGACATTCGTAAGAGGTCGTCGGGTAAGACTTTCCATTCCACATCTAAGAAGTTTAGAGATGATTTCAGCCGACATAAAGTTACTTCAGATTTACCTAGACGTGATTGACCTCCAGTGGGCTCCCGAGCTACCTCGATGGCCAGTGTTGGTAACGTTCCACAAAATTGAGTTGAATGCAAACATTGTGGAAAATGGCATTCTGGGAGTTGTAGAGTTCGTGATCGGTCCTGCTTTAAATGTGGGTCCTCAGACCATTTTATTCGAGAGTGCCCGATGTTAGGTGAATGTATCACTGCATAGTAACTCTAGACCGAAAGCAAAGGCATCAAGACAGGCGGACCACCCGAGCATTACGCAATGTAGGTGGTAGTCGAGAGGGACAAAGAACACAACAGATTCGATCCGAGGCTAGAGCTCCAGCTAGAGCTTATGTTACTCGAGCTAGAGAGGATCGCTTCTCCAGATGTCATTACGGTACTTTCACCCTTTATGATACTACCGTGATTGCATTGATTGATCCGGTTTGACCCATTCATATGTATGTGAAACTCGGTATTGAAGAAGACTCGCCATTGAGTCTCATCGAGTTTATGATTCACGATCTAACCCTTTGGGTAGATGTGTGTTTGTTAATAAAGTGTGTAAAGGTTGCCCATTGATGATTCGAGATTTTTGCTTCCCAATCGATTTAATGCTGTTGCCTTTCCATGAGTTTGATATAATTTTGGGAATGTACTGGTTAACTTCGCATGATGCAGTGGTGAATTGCAAAAGAAATCTTATTGATTTGAGACATCGAACGGTGAGATCATTAGAATTGAATCTAGTGATTTAAGTGGGTTTCCTCAGCTTATATCCTCGATGTTAGCCCTAAGTATGTGAGAAAAGGGTGTGAAGCTTATTTGGCTTATGTAATTGGATAATAAATTGTCTCGAGAAAGATTGAATCTGCTCGATTGTATGTGAATACCGGATGTGTTTCCTAAAAACTACCGTGTTTACCCCAAGACGAGAGATTGAGTTTGGCATTGAATTAGCACCGAACGACTCCGATCTCAATAGCTCCATATCGGGTGGCACCCATCGAGCTAAAAGAGTTGAAAGCACAGTTGCAAGAGTTAACAGATAGGGCTTTTACGACCAAGTTTCTCTCCTTGGGTGCACCAATTCTTTTGTGAAAAGAAAGATGGAACGATGCGAATGTGTATTGATTATCGGCAATCTGAATAAGGTAACTATAAAGAATAAGTACCGTTACCTCGGATTGATCATTTGTTTGATCGGTTGAAAGGGCTTCAGATATTTTGAAGATAGATTTGAGATCGGGTTATTATCGCCAGAGTCGAGATACAGAGATGTGCCAAAGACTACATTAGGACGAGGTACGGACATTTTGAGTTTTTGGTTATGCCTTTTGGGCTTACTAATGCACCTGCGGTTTTTATGGATTTGATGAATCGGGTTTTTAGACAGTTTTTGGATCGATTTGTGGTAGTGTTTATTGATGATATATTGATCTACTCCAAAGATGAAATCGAGCATGCCGAGCATTTGAGATTAGTGCTACAAACTTTGCGAAATCGCAGTTGTATGCAAAGTTTAGTAAGTGTGAGTTCGGATGAAAGAGGTCGATTTTTGGGACATGTTGTTTCAAAGATCGTGCATTCGAGTTGATCCAACAAAATCTCGGCTATACTTGATTGGAAGCCACCAAAAATGTTTACGAGATTCAAGTTTTAGGACTTCGGGTTACTATCGACGATTTGTGAAAGGTTTTTCTATGATAGCTACCCGCTGACAAAGTTATTGCGTAAAGATGTCGAGTTTGAGTGGTCGGAAAAGTGTCGTAAAAGTTTTGATCACTTGAAAGCCCTTTTGATGAAGCTCTAGTATTAGTTCAAATTTTGAATCGGGTAAAGAATTTGTTGTTTATTCGATGCTTCTTTGAATGGTTTGGGCTGCGTTTTGATGCAGGAAGGCAAAGTTGTAGCCTACGCTTCAAGACAATTGAAGCCGCATGAAAGAAATTACCCGACGCATGGCTTAGAACTTGCAGCTATTGTGTTCGCACTGAAAATTTGGTGTCATTATTTATTTGGCGAGAAATGTCACATTTATTCGGATCATAAAAGCCTAAAGTATTTGATTACTCAAAAAGAGTTAAACTTGAGACAACGTAGATGGTTAGAACTATTGAAAGACTATGAGTTAGTGATTGACTACCATCCGGGGAAAGCTAACATTGTTGCAGATGCATTAAGTCAAAAATCATTGTTTGCTCTTCGTGCATTGAACACACAGATGGTTATGTCAAGTGATAGTTCGATAATAGCAGAGTTAAAAGCAAGACCGATGTTTATTCAGCAAATTTGTGATGCACAAAAAGCTGATAAAGATATGACTGTTAAACGGGCTCAGTGTGGAAATAATGCAGAGTCAGAATTTCGAATTGATGAAAATGACTGCTTGAAATACAAAGGCCGAATGTGTGTACCGAGGGACGTGGATTTGATTCAGATGTTATTGAAAGAAGCTCATAATAGTCAGATGTCGATACATCCGGTAGAACGAAAATGTATAATGACTTGAAGCGCTTCTCTTGGTGGCACGGTATGAAACGAGATATATCTCGAATTTGTTTCAAAGTGCTTAATTTGTCGACAAGTAAAAGTCGAGCATCAAGTGCCTTCGGGTTGCTTCAGTCGATCATGATACCTGAATGGAAATGGGATAGAATCACTATGGATTTTGTATCTGGTTTACCTATAACACCGAGCAAGAAAGATGCAGTCTGGGTTATAGTTGATAGATTGACCAAATCGGCTCATTTTGTACCAATTCGACCGGACTACTCACTTGATAAACTTGTCGAATTGTATATATCACAAATTGTGAGGTTGCATGGTGTGCCGAGTTCCATTATTTTGGACAGAGACCCGAGATTCACATCACGATTTTGGAAGAAGTTGCAAGATATTTTAGGTACTAAACTTCATTTTAGTACAGCCTTTCATCCCCAGACGGATGGACAATCCGAGAGAACTATTCAGATACTTGAGGACATGTTGAGATGTTGCATTCTTGAGTTTGAAGGTACTTGGGAACGATACCTACCTCTGATTGAATTTGCCTATAATAACAGTTTTCAATCTAGTATCAAAATGGCGCCCTATGAAGCCTTGTACGGGCGAAGGTGTCGAACGCCATTATACTGGACTGAGCTCAGTGAGAATAAGATACACGGGGTTGATTTGATTAAAGAAACCAAACAGAAAGTAGCTATTATTAGAGACAATTTGAAAGCTGCCTCGGATCGTCAAAAATCTTATAATGATTTAAAACGTAAAGACATTGAATTTCAAGTTGGAGATCGAGTATTCTTGAAAGTTTCTCCGTGGAAAAAGGTACTTCGATTTGGTCGGAAAGGAAAACTTAGTCCGAGATTCATCGGACCTTATGAAATTACTGAACGTATTGGGCCTATTGCTTATAGATTGAAGTTGTCTTCGAGATAGAAAAGATACATGACATATTTCATGTTTCGATGCTTCAGTAAGTATGAGATCAAATCCGTCCCATGTGATTACAAATTCGAGATTGAAATCGATTCGATATGACGTATGAGGAAGAACCGATTCAGTATTTTAGCTCGAGAAAAGAAAAGTTAAGAAACAAGAAAATTCCATTAGTGAAAGTCTTGTGGAAAAGGCACGGATTTGAAGAGGCTACGTGAGAACTCAAGATTCAATGAGGCAACAATATCCGACGTTGTTTAACGGTAAGATTTTCGGGACGAAAATCCTTAAGGGGAGAGTTGTAATGGATCGAATTTGACCTCGATCGGAACGGTGGTTTTGGGAGCACGAATCGAGTCCGAGAAATATTTTAATATTTTATTTTGTGCTTATTATGTGTGAATTAAAATGTGTGAAAGTTTCAGAGAAAAATTTCATCGTTTGGGTGCTTAATTTGACAAAAAGGACTTAATCGTAAATTTTAAAAGTCTCAAACTTTAGTGTAAAGTGCCTATTTGATAATGGCTTTTAAAGTGGAGTATTAAAAGGGTAAATAACCCATTTTGAGTTAGTGGGTGGCTTATGTCAATAATAACCTTAATATATATGTTAGTTTTATTTTATATTAAAGGTTATATTAGTAATTTAATAATTACTTTATAATATGTTAAAATAACATAAACAAAAGCCACCATCTTTCTCATTCTCTCATGGCGAATATTGAGAAAGAAAAAGGGGTTTTGTTCTTTGATTTTCGGCACTTGAAGGCTTGATTTCAAGGTTAGTTTGAATTTAGTTTTGTTAATTTTACGATTTTGAGATCGTTGCTTCAAACCGTAGGTGACCCATGTTAAAAATTTAGAATATAAGCATGTTTGAGGTTCTGCTATTGATAGATTTATATGGTTTTGATGTTTGATAATGTTAGATAAAAGATAAGCTAAAATTAGTATATTATGTATTGGAAATTTTGATGAATTTTTGTTTTAGGGCCATATTGTAAAAAAATGAAATTTTAGAGGACTTATTTGCTAAATAATCGAAAGAAAAGGGCTTGTATAGCCCCTATACATATTCGGCCCTTAAGGGTATTGAGAAATTTGGTGTATTTTGTGTTTTAGACAAATAAGACTAAATTGTAAAAATTTGAAATAGTAGGGTAAAATGGTAAATTGCCTATTTATGTGCTTAGGGACTAAATTGAGATGAAATGTACTTGAATGAGTTAAATTTTAATGTGTTTTAGATCAAGGGCAAAGAAAAACGGATTTAGATCGGGAAAGACGAAGGTTCTCGAATAGCCGATTCGACGGTCTATCGACAGCCGAGGTAAGTCCCTAAGCTGGATTATATTAAAGAATGCATTATAAAAGTATTAAATGACAATTTTTGATAAATTTGGGTATATTTTCATGTGATAGCCGAATGTAGTAATATTACATTGAATTGGATATGTTTCATTATACAATGTTATAATAGTTTTATTTGTGAAAAGTGAATAAGCTTAGTTGAATTGGAAATGTGATAGAATTATGAAATTTAAGTGATAAGTGGTTAAGATACTATTGAAATGTTCATTGAAATGTTGAAAATGATGATATCTCGGGCTTTAAGCCTAGCAGGCCTAGTGCCGGTGATTTATTTCAGGCTTTATGCCTAGCAGGCCTTGTGCCGGTGATTCATTTCAGTCTTTAATGCCTAGAAGGCTTTGTGCCGGTGTTATATGTCAGGCTTTGTGCCTAGCAGTGCCTTGTGTGCTTGATTCATTTCGTGCTTATTGCCTAGCGTGCCTCGTCTTCGATGATTTATTTCGCTTTAATGCCTAGCGTGCTTTTTGCCCGTGATAAGTTAAAACAGAGAATTGGAGATGTATATACATAGTAAATTGAGCTATAAGCTCTAAAAAGAAAAGGAAATTAGCTTATTATATTGGTAAGTGACAAGGTAAGTTGATTATTTGAAATGATAAATGGTTATGTAAATATGAATTATGTGCTAACCTATTTGAACATATACATGATTTGGCCTATTTATGTATTTGTAATAATGAAAGTCAAATTATATATTTGTATATGATTGATTATGTTCTACCATATGGTATATGTATGTAAGGTTCAAATGTGAATGGGTGATACTTAAAACTTGGTTATGATTATGATGTGCAATGAGATCAAAATTTCATTATGTTTGGTAACTTGAAATATTCAAATGCATAGGTTATATATATGAAATGTTATTGTATAAGTTATGTGATAAACTACTGTTGACTAGATTAAGGATGTGACTAATATTTGGCTAGGTGAAACTCGTATTGAATTATTTATACTAATTGCCGCGAGAATGGAAGTTAAATTGTTAAGTATGTGTGTATATGTCATAAATACTGCTTGAGACTTACTAAGCTAGCAAGCTTATTGTGTGTATTTTTGTTTACCCTTGTTTTATAAATTTAGGTTCAAGCTACAGACTCGAAGGATCTAGGAAGAAGTCAACCGCACTATCGACTTTCTTTTGGTATTGAATAACTTAGTTTTGTATTAAAAAGGGCATGTATAGGTTAGACTAAACAGTATAACTAATGTTTTGTAATCATGTAAATATGCTAGCCATGTGAAAATGGCTATCTATTTTGGATAACTTGTTTCGTGTTTTGATGATATAGTTTGCTCATGCCATGAATTATCATTTGTGTTTGGATGTGGTTTAGGCATTATATGAAATGGTTTAATAGATATATGTCATGACATGTTTATGTATTTTGATCTTTGTTGGTCACTTTGATAGATTAAGGTAGAATATTTTAATTATATGCATATATGATAGGTTAATAGAGAGAGATGTTAAGCATTTCAATTTCATGAAATTGATATGAATATGAATTTGAGTTATATATATTTGTGAAGTATGTATCTAGATATGTATCAAATTCAGTTGTTTTAAATAGGATGAATTATATTGAATAAATGGGTATGTGTATTAGGCCAAATCTATGTGACCATTGCTAATGTGGTTAAAATGTTTAAAATAGTTAGGCGTAGTTGAGTATGGAAAGAGTGCATAATTGAGATGTATGCATTTTCATATATATATATATATATATATGTATTTGACTTGTTGAATTACTTGTTTTAATTGAGTACATAAAATTGTTAAACTCGGTTTATGCTAGGTAATGTGCATAAAATGCCAATAATGGAACCATGCATATTCGGCCTTTTAGTGGGTGTACAATTGATGTGTAATGGTTGCACGCATTAGTTTATTTGTAACTGAGACTTTATGCTATAAGAAGCTTAGACACTAATGAAAGTTCATGAAATCTACTTGTTTATGTGATATTGATGTATTATACACAGTATGATGAATTAAGTTCATCAACGATTCCTCTTTGAATGGTTTGGATCTAATATATATATGTTATGTGTTACCCATGTGTTTATTAATTGTTTATAGATAATTATTTAATAAAGATGATCATCCATGATTCAATTATTTTAGCTTAAGTGTTAGAATGTAAGATAACACCTGTAAACCCTTATCCGGTGATGGACTCGGGTCAAGGGATGTTACAATGAACTATGTAACATCCTTAAAATGGGGTCTCGACATTTTGAGTGTGTTTGCATGTGATGTGGTGTCAGCTGGGTTTGTTTGGCATGTTTTGGGGTCTAGGCATGACCTCGGGTTAGTCCTGGGTTATGGCCAAAATTTTTGTTTAGCACTTAAGAGAAAGGTGCTAGGGAAATAGGGGTTAAAAGAATTAATTTGAGGTTTTAGACACAAGAAGTGCCTTGGTAAAGTGGCAAGGAGGCGCCATTTAAGTCACAAGGGAGGTGACACCAGAAGGAGCAAGGAGGACCTTGGTTCGAGCTGTAGAAATCCCTTTCTGCTCATTTATTTTTGACGCCACAGGTAAGCAGAGGTGTGCTCAGGTGGGACTCTCATGGATAGATGAGGATTGAGTCAACCAATTTGAAATGGATGGAAGGGAGAAAAATTTGGTGGTTGACAGAAAAATTTGGTGGTTGACTCATTCAAATTTATTTGAATGAGTGGATGGGAGAGCTTTGGAGAGGTTGGCCGAATTTGAACTCTTGGGGGGAGGAAGTGTAGTCGGTTTAGGGAGCCTTTAGGTGGTGGCTAAATGTCTATGGTGGGTTAAGGGGGTATTTCGGCTAGTGAGGAGAGGATCTTCTCTTTTCCTATTTTGTTCAAAGCCGAAACCTACCCTCACATCTTCTCCTCCATTTTTCTTTCTATTCCGTTCTTTTTTTTTGTCTCAAACCCATTGCCGAATCTATCTCCTTCCACTTCTCTTCTCTTCACCATCTTTCCCGAATCAACCCATCACTTAAGCCAAAACCTTGTTGTTCTCCTCTTGGCTGAATACTTTGCTCATAAACCTCTCTCTTCTTCCGTTTTCTTTTCATCATCTCAAGTGCCGACATTCATCTCTTCTTTGGTTCTCTTTGTCGAATCTCCTAGTGAGTGATTTCTTCATCTTTTCTTCTTGATCGATTTGGGTAATGCCGAATCTCTTTTGCCTTCCTTTTGATACTCTTTCAATCGCTAGTAATCAAAACCTTAATTTATTCTTGTTCTATGTGGTAGCCGAAACCCCTAACACCAATAAAGGGTGCCGACCTTTGGTGTATAGAAGCCGAATCAGTCATTAATGTAATGGGCGACTAGATCATGTGGTTTCGGGATTTATGTTATGGCCGAATGGCCTATGGATTCTATGTGTTGTGTTAAAACCGATTGTAGGGAGGAGCATAGCCGAATAAAGTGAATCTCCGGGGTTTGGTGGTCGATCTAGGTAAGGTTTTAACATTTCAAGATCCGTCTCTTAATCGTTCAAAAGCCGAAGGCTAATCGTTTATGTGCATCAGTGTGTGGCCGATTGCAAGGGGGTTCATTGTGTAGTTTTGGGATTTGGTTGGAAACCAAACCGGCTTTAAGGTGAGTGCTATATTTGGGCGACACATCCTTCAGGATTTCTAGCAGAGCCGAATGGGCTTTTGGGTTACTAACTAATGTTGACCGATTGTAGGAGGAAGCAACGTTCGGGATCTCGTTAGTTTGCGTAGTTTCGGGATTCGCTTAAATTTACGAATAGCCAGGTGTGTAACGCTTACACACTTTATTAGTATAATATGCCTATTATGATACTATTATAGCCAATGAAATCGGTGATTATACCTTGTGGGTATGAGCTTGGATTCCGGGTAAGTCCTCTGTTATATGATTTTTGATATACATCATCATGATATTGTTATATGCTATGCTATGCGTTATTGCATGATACATGATATTCTGACACATATGATATGGACATGATGATGGGATTGTTGAGAGGAGGGGGAATGATTTATTTGGACTGTCACCAGTGGTTTTGACCACACTATTATTATTTGTGACTAGTCCCAGTGGTTTTGACCACCAGTGGTTTTGACCACACTTATGATATTTGTGAATACGGTCATCAGTGGTTTTGACCACAAATGGATATTATGACTCGTCCCAGTGGTTTGGTACCACAGTGGGTTGGCCCCACATGATTATTACGGGATTGTCATCAGTGGTTTTAACCACACGATAGGTTGGCCCCATCACTTGATTTGTGACTACGGTCACCAGTGGTTTTGACCACACCGATATATTTGTGACTTCGGTCACCAGTGGTTTTGACCACCAGTGGTTTTGACCACACGGGGTAGATAAAGGAGACTGGATGGTTAGGTTATGGGTTGCATGAATTGCATGTTTACTGATGATCTGTGTAAGTGATTGAACTATCGGGTTGGGGATTTATACACTGATTCTCGGTGACTCACCCCTTCCCTTATATTTTGTAGATGAGGCAAAGATCGTGGATATGGAGCCAAGGAGGACTTAAGGTGGCCATGCATCTTAGTTTGGTTTTGACTTTAAACTGCTATTTCAATTTTATTAATTTTCTTTAAATTTGGTTTTGGGTTTTGTAATAAGGCCGCTAAGTATTATTTTGGGTTTTTATTATTTACTTTTATTTTGATTATATTATACATATGTTGGATATATGAACTTGTTAAATTAACTTAGGTAAAAGTAATGTTTTCAAAACTATAACTCCTTGGGTTTTAAGCATTGCCATCGGGTAACACCACTTATAAGATGATAACAAAGGTAACTTGAATGTTTTCAAGCTTAAATTTCAAACAACTTCAAAAGTAAACAGTTTTAACTTGATTATACTCATCGTACTCGGTTTTCAACAAGTATCGTATGTTTTCTAAAACTTGCAACAATAAGTAGATTTTCAAGCATGAGTTTTAAAACAGCCATCACACGATTTCAAAATCATCTTAAACAAGGATTTCTAAACTTTTCATACTATAAAAGAGTTTTTTTTTTAAAGAAAATTATCCGACAAACTTTTGGTTTAAAAAGGTTTCCACTCCGTAGCAAGCCAAATTCGGTCGTGGTGTGTTGACCGGGTTTGGGGTGTTACAATTTTGGTATCAGAACCAAGTTCAAAAGCTCGACTGTGGGCCCGAGGCCCAAAATGTTTTAATGTAGGGTTTTGAAAAGTTTTGTAGAAAAGGTACATGGTTTGAACAGCATGGCACCGAGTCTCCGGCACCAATCTGACCAGGTAAGTATCCCTAACCATTGTATGAATTATATGTGGGGGAAATGGGTATTTCGGGATCGTAGATTAGTAGATTAGGAGTTATTGAACCCTAGGAATAGCTTACTCCAACACAATTACATAAGACTTAAAGATCCACTAAACAAACCTATGAGTACGTCGCTAAGTTAAGGGTGTGGCAACTGCTATGCGATGTATCAGGAATAGATTAGGGGAGCTTGGTATTTAAGCGATCTAGTGACTCACCTCCTCTTCACTTGAATCCTACAGTGCAGAGTGACGGTTCGCCTAACTAAGACAACTTATTCACAAAGCTAAATTCAATAAATAAAACCGAAAGAAAGGGCCCTTGATTTGAAAATGACCAACTTGATTTGAAAATGACCAAAATACCCTTGATTTGGAAATGACCAAAATGCCCATGATTTGAAAAATGACCGATTTCACGACTTGTAAAATTACCAAAACACCCTCAGTATGGAAAATTATCGAAGTACCCCCGAAATGAAAATTTTTAAATACCTTTATTTCGTAAAATCACCTGGAACCATATTTTGGAAAAATTACCAAAATAGCCCTGGTTTACGAAATTACCAAGTACCCCTAATTTCTGGAATTTCTGAAATACCTATGATTTGTAAAGATTTCCAAACTAACCCTGATTTATTACTGAGATACCCCGATAGGTTAAATTACAAAAATACCCCCGGGTAGTGAAATGACGAGAATACCCCTACAAGCGTAGTGTGGGTGAAGGATGTTATTGGTGATTGAATATGATTCACTGAATTAGGATAGAAGACTTGAAATGAAAACTTTGTGATGATCGAAAGAACCACTACCAAATTTCTTTACATAAAACTTATTCATGGGTAATCAGTGGAATAGAAGCTAATTCATAAAATTTCTTTAAGCAGATAAATCGCGATTATAGACATGAGTACTAGGGGACGTGGTCGTAATGTGCGAGGGCACGGTAGAGGCAGAATAATCGTATCAGAACCCGTTAGGTTTAGGTCATCTGGGTCAACCGGGAATTAGCAGAAACGGGGTAGATATAGTGGGCCGAATCAAGCTGCTAAGCCCACTGCTGCTGATACTCGTGGCAGCCACGATGTGCTCGATGTGGAAAGTCTCACATGGGAGAATGTTGGACTGGAAATAGGGGATGCTTTGAATGTGGATCGATGGGGCACCGAGTGAGGGATTGTCCTGAGAGGTTAGCTAGGTTGCGCCTGGGATTAGAATCGTACTCGAGCAGGGAGGGATGGTCGGACCACGGAGGGGCCGTGGTGCTTCTAGGGGAGGTAATGGCTCTGGCAGAGGCTGGCTAGCACCAGGAAGAGGTGCAGGTGGAACAGAGGCGAGACAACCTGGATTTGTTTACGCAGCGAGGCATCGAGAGAAAGGTGACGCACTGGATGTCATAACCGATACGTTCTTAATCTTTAGACTACCTTATATTGTTTTGATAGATGTGGGTTCAACGCACTCATATGTAGCTAGTAGCATAGTGGAAACTATGAACTTGAACTCTGAGATTACTTCTAGGAAGATGACTGTGATAAGACCTCTAGGTCACTCTGTAAAAGTAAGTAAACTATATAGGGATATACCCCTAGAACTTCAAGGGGTCGTGTTTTTGGCTGATTTGATAGAACTGCCATTTAGGAAGTTCGATCTGATTCTCGGGATGGATTGGCTGGTGAAGTACCAGGCCAGTTTGGATTACGCGGCCAAGTGCATAGTGTTGAGGATGATGGAAGGTAGGGAGGTGGTGATGATAGGTAATAGAAGAGATTACTTATACTATTTGGTCTCTGCACTGAAGGCGGAGAAAATGGTAAGGAAGGGTTGTGAGGCATTCATGATGCATGTTTGTGCTTTGGAAGCCAAGGATACAGCTGTGGAGAGTGTCTGAACTGTAGGGGAATTTATGGATGTGTTCCCAGAAGAACTTCCGGGTCTACCTCCGGATAGGGAAGTTGAATTCGGTATAGACACATTATCTTAAGCTGCCAAAGGTGTCTATAGCCTCGTATCGAATGGCGCCAAAGGAATTGGTGGAGTTGAAGGCCCAAATCCAAGAGTTGTTGGACCGAGGTTTCATTCGACCAAGTATATCTCCTTGGGGAGCACCTGTGCTCTTTGTTAAGAAAAAAGATGGCACAATGCGGATGTGTATAGACTACCGCCAGCTGAACAAGTTGACGATCAAAAACAAGTATCCGTTGCCCAAGATTGGCGACTTGTTTGATCAACTTAAGGGTGCATCGATTTTCTCAAAGATAGATCTCAGGTCGGGGTACCATCAAATCAAAGTGAGGGAGGCTGATGTTCATAAGATGGCATTCCGTACTCGGTATGGGCATTACGAGTTTCTGGTGATGCCATTCGGGTTAACCAATGCATCGACAGCATTCATGGACTTGATGAATCGGGTGTTCCAGCAGTACTTGGACCAGTTTGTCATAGTATTCATGGACGACATATTGGTGTACTCAAGGACTGAGGAGGATCATGATACGCACTTGTGGGTGGTTTTGCAAATTCTAAGGGAGAAGCAATTATTTGCCAAGTTCAGTACGTGCGAGTTCTTGCTTAGGGAAGTGACTTTCTTGGGTCACGTAGTGTCCGCTGAAGGGATTAGAGTGGACCCTCGCAAGATTGAGGCGGTGTTGGACTGGAAACCACGTAGGTCGGTTGAAGAAATTTAGAGTTTTCTAGGTCTGGCAGGGTATTACCGGAGATTTGTGGAAGGATTTTCTCTGATCGCGACACCGTTGACCAAGTTATTAAGGAAAGGAGTTTCATTTGTGTGGTCGGAGAAACAGCAGGAAAGTTTCGACAAGTTGAGGAAGATTTCAAGGAAGCTCGAGTTACGCATGCTGACTGAGGCGTGAAAGGTATTCACGGTCTATTGTGATGCATCACATACTGGCTTGGGATGTGTGTTGATGTAGGCAGGGATAGTGGTGGCGTATGCGTCTCGACAACTGAGACCGCATGAGGTTAACTATCCGACACATGATCTGGAGTTGGCTGCAGTGGTTTTTGCCCTAAAAATATAGAGACACTATTTGTACGGAGAGAAGTCGATAGTCTACATGGACCACAAGAGTCTGAAGTATCTTTTGACGCAGAAGGATTTAAATTTGAGACAGCGAAGGTGGATTGAGTTGTTGAAGGACTACGACTGCTCAATTGAGTATCATCCGGGCAAGGCTAACGTAGTGGCTGATGCATTGAGCCGTAAGGTGGTAGCAGACTTGCGAGCGATGTTTGCTCACCTTAGTCTGTGTGACGATGGGAGCTTGTTGGAGGAATTGCAAGTAAAGCTGACTTGGGTAGAGCATATTAAAGAGAAACAGTTAGTGGATGAGGGTTTGAATGCTCAGAGGTTGCAAGTACAGAGTAATGGTTTGGAAGGTTACAACTTGACTCACGATGGAGTGTTATGTTTTCAAGGGAGAGCTTGTATGTCGAAAGATGTCGAGTTGAGGCAAAGGATTCTTCAGATGCACATAGCACCCATACGCTTATGCATCCCGGAGGTAGCAAGATGTCTTAGGATTTCTAAAAGCGATTACGGTGGCTGTGAGCGAAAAGTGACCGAGTTTGTGGGTAAGTGTCGACGTGTCGTGGGTCAAAGCTAAACATCATTCTTTGTCAAGTTTACTTCAGCCGATGAAGATTCCTCAGTGGAAGTGGGAAAGGTTGTCGTAGGCTACCCCTTACGCCTAGCAAGAAGGACTCAGTCTGGGTGATTGTGGACCATTTGACTAAATCAGCTCATTTCATACTGGTGAGGGTTGATTATTCACTTCAAAAGCTAGCTAAGTTGTATGTGGCCGGATAGTAAGGTTGCATGGAATACCAGTGCCAATTATCTCGGATAGGGATCCTAGGTTCACATCGAAGTTCTAGAGAGCTTTGCATCAGGCTTTGGGAACGAGGTTGGATTTCAGCACAGCTTTTTACCCACAATCCGATGGACAGTCTGAAAGAGTAATTCAGATTTTGGAGGACATGCTAAGGGGCTGTGTTCTGGATTTCAGTGGGAGTTGGGAGGAGTATCTACCATTGGCAGAGTTCGCTTATAATAATTATTATCAAGCGAGTATCCAGATGGCACCATATGAGGCACTGTATGAACGAAAATGTTGTACTCCGACGTGCTGGACAGAATTGGGTGAACAGCAGATGTTGGGTTCAGAGTTGGTGGTTAAAACTGAGGATAAGGTTAAGGTGATTCGGGCTCGTCTTAAGGAAGCGTCGGACAGGCAGAAGTCTTACGCCGATCTTAAGCGCAGGGATATAGAGTATGCAGTGGGTGATAAGGTTTTTCTGAAGGTATCGCCATGGAAGAAAGTGCTAAGATTTAGGCGGAAAGGAAGCTAAGCCCTAGGTTCATCGGGCCATATACGGTGTTGAGGCGAGTGGGGCCGGTAGCTTATCAGCTCGAGTTGCCAGCACAGTTAAGTCAGATTCACAACGTCTTCCATGTTTTGATGCTTAGGCGCTATCGATCAAATCCGTCACACATTGTGCCAGTTGCAGAGATTGAAGTGAGCTCGGACTTATCTTTCGAAGAGGAACCGGTACAGATTTTGGATCGGGATGTCAAGGTCTTGCGTAGGAAGTTAGTTCCCTTGGTGAAAGTGTTATGACGGAACCATGGTACGGAGGAGGCCACGTGGGAACCAGAGGATGTGATGCGGCAGTAATACCCTCAACTCTTTTGATCAGGTAACTTCGAGGTCGAAATTATTTTTAAGGGGGTAGAACTGTAATATCCTTAAAACGGGGTCTCTACATTTTGAGTGTGTTTGCATGTGATGTGGTGCCAGTGGGGTTTGTTTGGCATGTTTTGGGGTCTAGGCATGACCTCGGGTTAGTCCTGGGTTATGGCCAAAATTTTTTTTAGCACTTAAGAGAAAGGAGCTAGGGGAAATAGGGGTTAAAAGAATTAATTTGAGGTTTTAAACACAAGAAGTGCCTTGGTAAAGTGGCAAGGAGGCGCCACTTAAGTCACAAGGGAGGTGACGCCACAAGGAGCAAGGAGGACCTTGGTTCGAGCTGCAGAAATCCCTTTCTCCTCATTTATTTTTGACGCTGCAGGCAAGCAGAGGTGTGCTCAAGTGGGACTCTCATGGATAGATGAGGATTGAGTCAACCAATTTGAAATGGATGGAAGGGAGAAAAATTTGGTGGTTGACTCATTCAAATTTATTTGAATGAGTGGATGGGAGAGCTTTGGAGAGGTTGGCCGAATTTAAACTCTAGGGGGGAGGAAGTGTAGTCGGTTTGGAGAGCCTTTAGGTGGTGGCCGAATGTCTATGGTGGGTTAAGGGGGTATTTCGGCTAGTGAGGAGAGGATCTTCTCTTTTCCTATTTTGTTCAAAGCCGAAACCTACCCTCACATCTTCTCCTTCATTTTTCTTTCTATTCCGTTCTTTCTCTTCTCTCAAACCCATTGCCGAATCTATCTCCTTCCACTTCTCTTCTCTTCACCATCTTTCCCGAATCAACCCATCACTTAAGCTGAAACCTTGTTGTTATCCTCTTGGCCGAATACTTTTCTCATAAACCTCTCTCTTCTTTCATTTTCTTTTCATCATCTCAAGTGCCGACATTCATCTCTTTTTTGGTTCTATTTGCCGAATCTCCTGGTGAGTGATTTCTTCATCTTTTTTTCTTGATCAATTTGGGTAATGCCGAATCTCTTTCGCCTTCCTTTTGATACTCCTTCAATCACTAGTAATCAAAACCTTAATTTATTCTTGTTCTATGCGGTAGCCAAAACCCTTAACACCAATAAAGGGTGCCGACCTTTGGTGTATAGAAGCCGAATCAGTCATTAAGGTAAGGGGCGACTAACTCATGTTGTTTCGGGATTTATATTATGGCTGAATGGCCTATGGATTCTAAGTGTTGTGTTAAAACCGATTGTAGGGAGGAGCATAGCTGAATACAGTGAATCTCTGGGGTTTGGTGGTCAATCTAGGTAAGGTTTTAACATTTCAAGATCCGTCTCTTAATTGTTCAAAAGCCAAAGGCTAATCTTTTATGTGCATCAGTGTGTGGCCGATTGCAAGGGGGTTCATTGTGTAGTTTCGAGATTTGGTTGGAAACCAAATCGGCTTTAAGGTGAGTGCTATATTTGGGCGACACATCCTTCGGGATTTCTAATAGAGCCGAATGGGCTTTTGGGTTACTAACTAATGTTGACCGATTGTAGGAGGGAGCAACGTTCGGGATCTCATTAGTTTGCTTAGTTTTGGGATTAACTTAGATTTACAAATTGCCAGGTGTGTAACGCTTACGCACTTTATTAGTATAATATGCCTATTATATTACTGTTATAGCCAATGAAATCGGTGATTATGCCTTGTGGGTATGAGCTTGGATTCCGGGTAAGTCCTCTGTTATGTGATTTTTGATATACATCATCATGATATTGTTATATGCTATGCTATGCGTTATTGCATGATATGTGATATTCTGACACGTATGATATGGACATGATGATGGGATTGTTGAGAGGAGGGGGAATGATTTATTTGGACCGTCACTAGTGGTTTTGACCACACTATTATTATTTGTGACTAGTCCCAGTGGTTTTGACCACCAGTGGTTTTGACCACACTTATGATATTTGTGACTACGGTCATCAATGGTTTTGACCACAAATGGATATTGTGACTCGTCCCAGTAGTTTGGTACCACAATGGGTTGGCCCCACATGATTATTATAGGATTTTCATCAGTGGTTTTAACCACACGATGGGTTGGCCCCATCACTTGATTTGTGACTACGGTCACCGATGGTTTTGACCACGCCGATATATTTGTGACTTGGTCACGGTGGTTTTGACCACCGGTGATTTTGACCACGGGGTAGATAAAGGAGACTGGATGGTTAGGTTATGGGTTGCATGAATTGCATGTTTCTTGATGATCGTGTAAGTGCTTGAACTATCGAGTTGGGGATTTATACTTCGAGTCTTGGTGACTCACCCTTCCTTATATTTTGCGAGATGAGGCAAAGATCACGATATGGAGCCGAGGAGGACTCGAGGTGGCCATGCATCTTAGTTTGGTTTTAACTTTAAACTGCTGTCTCAATTTTATTAATTTTCTTTAAATTTGGTTTTGGGTTTTGTAATAAGGCCGCTAAGTGTTATTTTGGGTTTTTATTATTTGCTTTTTGTTTGATTATATTATACATATGTTGGATATATGAACTTGTTAAATTAACTGGTAAAAAGCAATATTTTCAAAACTATAACTCCTTCGGGTTTTTAAGCGTTGCCATCGGGTAACACCACTTATAAGATGATAACATAGGTAACTTGAATGTTTTCAAGCTTAAATTTCCAAACAACTTCAAAAGCAAACGGTTTTAACTCGATTATACTCATCGTACTCGATTTTCAACAAGTATCGCATGTTTTCTAAAACTTGCAATAATAAGTAGATTTTCAAGCATGAGTTTTAAAGCAGCCATCACACGATTTCAAAATTATCTTAAACAAGGATTTCTAAACTTTTCATACTATAAAAGAGTTTTTTTAAAGAAAATTATTCGACAAACTTTTGGTTTAAAAAGGTTTCCACTCCGTAGCATGCCAGATTCGGTCGTGGTGTGTTGACCGAGTTTGGGGTGTTACAATTTTGGTATCAGAGCCAAGTTCAAAAGCTCGGCTATGGGCTCGAGGCCCAAAATGTTTTAAAGTAGGGTTTTGAAAAGTTTTGTAGAAAAGGTACATGGTTTGAACAGCATGGCACCGAGTCTCCGGCACCAATCTGCCTAGGTAAGTATCCCTAACCATTGTGTGAATTATATGTGGGGGAAATGGGTATTTCGGGATCGTAGATTAGTATATTAGGAGTTATTGAACCCTAGGAATAGCTTACTCCAACACAATTACATAAGACTTAAAGATCCACTAAACAAACCTGTGAGTACGTCGCTAAGTTAAGGGTGTGGCAACCGTTGTGCGCATGTCTAGGAATGGATTCGGGGGGAGCTTGGTATTTAAGCAGTCCTAGTGACTCACCTCCTCTTCACTTGAATCCTACCTGGTGCGTAGTGACGGTTCGCCTTAACTAAGACAAATTATTCATAGGAAAATTGATTTAAATAAATGTCTAGGAAGGGACCGGCCAACTTGATTTGAAAATAACCAAAATACCCTTGATTTAAAAATAACCAAAATACCCTTGATTTGGAAATGACCAAAATACCCCTGATTTGAAAAATGACCAGATTATCCCTGACTTGTAAAATTACCAAAACACCCTCAATATGGAAAATTACCGAAGTACCCCCGAAATAAAAATTTTCAAATACCTTTATTTCATAAAATCACCTGGAACCATATTTTGGAAAAATTACCAAAATAGCCCTGGTTTACGAAATTACCAAGTACCCCCAATTTTTGAAATTTTTGAAATACCTATGATTTGTAAAGATTTCCAGACTAACCCTGATTTATTACAGAGATACCCGATAGGTTAAATTATGAAAATACCCTCGGGTAGTGAAATGACGAGAATACCCCTACAAGCGGAGTGTGGGTGAAGGATGTTATTGATGATTGAATATGATTCATTGAATTAGGATAGAAGACTTGAAATGAAATCTTTGTGATGATCGAAAGAACCACTACCAAATTTCTTTACATAAAACTTATTCGTGGGTAATCTGTGGAACAGAAGCTAATTCATAAAATTTCTTTAAGCAAATAAATCGCGATTATAGACATGAGTACTAGGGGACGTGGTCATAATGTGCGAGGGCGCGGTAGAGGCGGAATGACCATATCGAAACCCGTTAGGTCTGGTCAAGGGTCCGAGAATGAGATACCACCACCACCAGCTGCTGGTGTAGAGTATCAGGATCAAACGGGAGAAGATGTAGTATCGTAGGTGATGCTGCGAGTGCTGGAGAGAGTGGCTAGAGCAGGTGGAGGTACGAGAGCTCGAAAATTCGTATCTAAGCGACTCCAAACCAATGGAGCTTAGGTATTCGAGGTGTATCTGGTGTGGCACCCAATACGGCTGAGTATTGGTTGGAAGCGACAGAACGAATCATGGATGATTTGGATCTGACGGCTGAGGAGAAACTAAAAGGAGTAGTGTCGCTTCCGAGATGAGTCATACCGATGGTGGCTCACGGTTCGGGATGGTCTTTGCAATGGATGATCTCACTTGGGATTATTTCAAGGCGACTTATCGGAAGAAGTATGTTGGGACCCATTATATTGACTTGTGAGAGGAAGGCGTTTCGAGGTTTGGTTCAGGGAGTAAGTCCGTATCGGAGTACGAGGCAGAATTCTTAAGGTTGAACCGATATGCTCGGGGCATCATAGCTACGGAGCATGAGCGATGTGTCAGATTCGAGGACAGATTAAGGGATGATTTGAGGTTGCTGATTGCTCCACAGTAGGAGAGAAAGTTTACAGTCTTAATGGAAAAGGCCAAAGTTACGGAGGAAGTGAAATAGTCGGTAAGACAGAATTAGGACAAGGGTTGGAATAAGAGAAATTTCGGATCATCTGGGTCAATCGAGAATCAGTAAAAATGGGGTAGATATAGTGGGCCGAATCAAGCTACTAGGCCCACTGCTGCTGATACTCAGTGGCCGCCACGATGTGCTTGATGTGAAAAGTCTCACAGGTAGAAATAGAGAATGCTTTGAGCATGGATCGATGGGGCACCGAGTGAGGGATTGTCCACAGAGGTCAGCTAGGTTACAGTCTAGGGATCAGAATCGTACTCAGAACAGGAGGGATGGTCAGCAGCCATAGAGGGGCCGTGGTGCTACTAGGAGAGGTAATGGCTCTGGCAGAGGTCGGGGAGCATCGGGCAGAGGTATAGGTGGAACAGAGGCGAGATAGCCTGGATTAGTCTATACAGTGAGGTGTCGAGAGGAAGGTGACGCACCAGATGTCATAACCGGTACGTTCTTAATCTTTGGACTACCTTATAATGTTTTGATAGATGTGGGTTCAACGCACTCATATGTAGCCAGTAGCATGGTGGAAACTATGAATTTGAACTCTGAGATTACTTCTAGGAAGATGACTATGATAAGCCCTCTAGGTCACTCTCTAGAAGTAAGTAAACTATATAGGGATGTACCCCTAGAACTTCAAGGGGTCGTGTTTTTGGCTGATTTGATGGAACTACCGTTTGGGGAGTTCGATCTGATTCTCGGGATGGATTGGCTGGTGAAGTACCAGGCCAGTTTGGATTACGCGGCCAAGCACATAGTATTGAGGACGATGGAAGGTAGGGAGGTGGTGATGATAGGTAATAGAAGAGATTACTTATCCAATTTGGTCTCTGCACTGAAGGCGGAGAAAATGGTAAGGAAGGGTTGTGAGGCATTCATGGTGCATGTTTGTGCTTTGGAAGCCAAGGATGCAGTTGTGGAGAGTGTCTTAACTGTAAGGGAATTTGCAGATGTGTTCCCAGAAGAACTTCCGGGTCTGCCTCCGGATATGAAAGTTGAATTCGGTATAGACACATTACCCGAAGCTGCGCCAAGATATCTATAGCCCCGTATCGAATGGCGCCAAAGGAATTGGTGGAGTTGAAGGCCCAAATCCGGAGTTGTTGGACCGAGGTTTCATTCAACCAAGTATATCTCCTTGGGGAGCACACATGCTCTTTGTTAAGAAAAAAGCGGCACAATCTGAGATGTGTATAGACTACCTTCTTGAACAAGTTGACGATCAAAATAAGTATCATTGCCCGTGATTGACGACTTGTTTGATCAACTTAAGGGTGCATCGGTTTTCTCAAAGATAGATCTCGGTCGAGGTACCATCAACTCAAAGTGAAGGAGGCGATGTTCATAAGGCGGATTCGTACTCGGTATGGGCATTACGAGTTTACGGTGATGCTGTTCGAGTTAACAATGCAACCGGCATTCATGGACTTGATGAATCGGTGTTCAGTGATGCTTGGACGGTTTGTCGTAGTATTCATAGGCGACATATTGGTGTACTCAAGGACTAAGGAGGATCATGATACGCACTTGCGGGTGGTTTTGCAAATTCTGAGGGAGAAGCAGTTATTTGCCAAGTTCAGTAAGTGCGAGTCCTGGCTTAGGGAAGTGACTTTCTTGGGTCACGTAGTGTCCGCTGAAGGGATTAGAGTGGACCCTCGCAAGATTGAGATGGTGTTGGACTGGAAACCGCCTAGGTCGGTTGTAGAAATTTAGAGTTTTTTAGGACTGGCAGGGTATTACCGGAGATTTGTGGAAGGATTTTCTCTGATCGTGGCACCGTTGACCAAGTTATTAAGGAAAGGAGTTTCATTTTTGTGGTCGGAGAAACAACAGGAAAGTTTTGACAATTTAAGAAAGATTCTAACGGAAGCTTCGGTTCTGGTACAGCCTGAGGCAGGAAAGGTATTCACGGTCTATTGTGATGCATCATATACTGGCTTGGGATGTGTGCTGATCCAAGAAGGGAAAGTGGTGGCGTATGCGTCTCGAAAACTGAGACCGCATGAGGTTAACTATCCGACACATGATCTGAAGTTGGTTGCAGTGGTTTTCGCCCTAAAAATATGAAGACACTATTTGTACGGAGAGAAGTCGATAGTCTACACGGACCACAAGAGTCTGAAGTATCCTTTGACGCAGAAGGATTTAAATTTGAGACAGCGAAGGTGGATCGAGTTGTTGAAGGACTACGACTACTCAATTGAGTATCATCCAGGCAAGGCTAACGTAGTGGCTGATGCGTTGAGCCGTAAAGTGGTAGCAGACTTGCGAGCGATGTTTGCTCACCTTAGTCTGTGTGACGATGGAATCTTGTTGGAGGAATTGTAAGTAAAGCCAACTTGGGTAGAGCAGGTGAAAGAGAAACAGTTAGTGGATGAGGGTTTGAATGCTCGAAGGTTGCAAGTACAGAGTAATGGTTTGGAAGGTTACAGCTTAACTCACGATGGAGTGTTGTGTTTTTAAGGGAGAGCTTGTATACCGAAGGACGTCGAGTGATTATCGACAATTAAACAAAGTAAAGATAAAGAACAAATATCCATTACCTCGGATCGATGATTTGTTTGATCTGTTGAGAGGAGCTACAGTATTTTTAAAATAGATTTAAGATTAGGCTACTATCAGTTGAGAGTTAAAGAATTTGATGTGCCAAAAACTACTTCCAGAACAAGGTATGGACATTATGAATTCTTAGTAATGCCCTTTGGACAAACAAATGCCCCTGCAGTATTTATGGACTTGATGAATTGGATATTTAGATGGTATTTGGATCGCTTTGTGGTGGTGTTCATTGATGATATTTTGATCTATTCGTGTGATGAGACGCAGGATGCCGAGCATTTGAGAATATTGCTACAAACTCTGCGTGAGAAGCAGTTGTATGAAAAGTTTAGCAAGTATGAATTTCTGTTGCCTGAGGTCAGTTTTCTAGGGCATATTGTATCTGCTGCTGGGATACGAGTCGATCCGCATAAAATCTTTGCTATTTTAGATTGGAAGCCTCCGAGATTACGAATCCATTAACGAAGTTGTTACAGAAAGATATTAAATTTGAGTGGTTGGAAAAGTGTCATCAGAGTTTTGAGCAGTTGAAAGTGTTGTTGACAGAACCACCGGTGTTAGTTCAACCTGAATCGGGCAAAGAGTTTATAGTCTATAGTGATGCATCGTTAAATGGTTTGGGCTGTGTGCTGACACAAGAAGAAAACATCATCGCTTATGCTTCGAACAGTTAAAACCACATGAAAAGAATTATCCAATGCATGATCTTGAGTTTGCTGTGATTGTATTCGCATTGAAGATTTGGCATCACTATTTATTCGGTGAAAAATGCCACATATATACTGATCATAAGAGTTTAAAGTATTTGATGACTCAAAAGATTTGAACTTGCGACAAAGAAGATGGTTAGAATTGTTAAAAGATTACGAACTTGTGATAGATTACCACCCGGGTAAAGCTAATGTTGTAGCTGATGCCTTGAGTCAGAAATCATTATACGCTTTGCGAGCTTTGAGTAATCAGAAATATCTGTGTGATGTTAATACGTCGATAACTGAATTAAAAGTAAAGCCGATGTTTGTACAACAGATTTGTGATGCTCAGAAGATTGATAATGAGTTGTTAGCAAAAAGAGTTTAGTGTGATTCTAACGCTGTATCAGAATTTTGAGTTGATAATAATGATTGCTTGAGATTCAGAGATCGAATTTGCGTTCTGAGAAATTCAGAGTTGATTCAAATGATTTTGACTGAAGCTCACAATAGCCATTTGACTGTACATCCGAGGAGCACGAAAATATATAATGATTTGAAATAGCTCTATTGGTGGCATGGTATGAAGAGAGATATTTCTGACTTTGTGTCGAAATGTTTAGTTTGTCAGCAAGTTAAGGCTAAACATCAAGTTCCATCCAGTTTATTGCAACTAATTATGATTCCTGAGTGGAAATGGGAGAGGATCACGATGGACTTTGTGTCGGGTTTGCCCTTATCTCCGAGCAAGAAAGATGCGATCTGGGTAATAGTTGATAGATTGAAGAAATCAGCTCATTTCATTTCGATTAGAACCGATTATTCTTTAGATAAGTTGGCTAAACTGTATATCGATGAGATTTTGAGATTACACGGAGTACCATTATCTATTGTGCCTGATAGAGATCTGAGATTTACCTCGCGATTTTGGAAGAAATTACAAGATGCCTTGGGCATGAAATTGCATTTCAGTACTGCTTTTCATCTACAAATGGATGGTCAATCCGAACGAATTATTCAGATTCTTGAAGACATGCTGAGATGTTGCATACTTGAATTTAAAAGCACATGGGAAAGGCATTTATCGTTGATTGAGTTTGCGTATAACAATAGTTTTCAGTCTAGTATCAAAATGGCACCATATGAGGCTCTTTACGGTTGAAAGTGTCAAACTCCATTGTATTGGACCGAACTAAGTGAGAACAAGATTCATGGGGTTGATCTTATAAAAGAGACTGAGCAAAAAGTAAAAGTAATTCGTGACAATTTGAAAGCATCCTCAGATCATCAGAAGTCTTACGCAGATTTGAAATGAAAGGATATTGAATTCGAGGTTGGTGATAAAGTGTTTTTGAAAGTGTCACTATGGAAGAAAATACTTCGATTTGGCCGAAAGGGCAAGCTGAGTCTGAGATTCATTGGACCGTATGAGATTATTGAACGAGTTAGGCCGATTGCTTATAGATTGAGATTGCCATCAAAGTTGGAAAGGATCCATAACGTGTTTCATGTGTCAATGCTTTGACGATATCGATCAGACCCGTCTCATGTAATTACACCTACTGAGGTTGAGATTGATCGGTTGTCGTATAGTGAAGAACCGATCCGAATTTTGCACGAGAGACTAAAGAGTTGAGAAACAAAAGAATTTCCTTAGTAAAGGTATTGTGGCACAAACATGGAATTGAAGAGACTACGTGGGAGCCTGAGAACGTTATAAGAGAGCAACATCCACAACTATTCACTGGTAAGATTTTTGGGGACGAAAATCCCTAAGGGGGAGAGTTGTAACAGCTCAATTTAGACGCTAGTCGGAACAGTGATTTTGAGACCACAAATTTGAGGTCAGAATAATAATTTAATATTATTTTCTGTGTGGATAGTATGTGACATAGTCGGTGTGAAAATTCTGTGTGATGATTTAATCATTTTAGTGTTGAATTATGAAAAAGGACTTAATCGCATAAAATGTAAAAGTTGTGTGTTGTTTGTTAAAGTGCTTAATTGGCATGGCTTTTAAAAAGATGATTCCTTATGTTGTTATTATTCCACATACAAAATGGATGTACAAAAATGGGTTTTAGTGGGTGGATTTTAAATGAAATAATAAAAAGGGCAAAATGGTAAATGTTGTGTTAATGTGTAATAAATTAAACAAACAAGAAATTGGTGGCTATAGTGTTCATCTTCCACTGAATTTGAGAAAGAAAAATAAGGGTTTGAAGCTCCTTTAATTTTGGCACATTCATATCTCAATCGGGTATGAGTTTCTTTTCGATTTTTGATAATTTCTACGTTTTCGTAATCGTTGCTTTGTGCTCTACAAAACCCATGCTTGAATTTGAGTATTGATGATGTTTGTGTGAGATGCCATTGATACTATATTTAGCTTTGTGATGATTTTTGGTGTTAAATGAAAGATATGATTTAGATGAACATAGTTTGTATTGGAAATTTTTGTGAAATTGAGTAATTTGAGATAAATTGTGAAAATGAGAAATTAGAGGTCTAAAATGTGAAATAAATGAAATGTAAGGGCTTGTATAAGCATGGGGAGAATTCGGTTAAGCACATGTATATTGAAATTTTGAGTATTTGATGATTTTGTGAGATAGGGACTAAAGTGTCAAAATGTTAAAATGTGAGGGCTATTTTGTATAATGCCCTAAATATGTGTGTTTAGATTAAAATGAATGAATTGATGATTGAATGGATTGAATTTGAATGTGTATAGACCGAGAGAGGAGAGGTTCGGATCGAGATCGAGGCAAAGATAAAGTGCTCGATTAATCGACCGTATCAATAGTTCGACATCCGAGGTAAGTTCGGATATAATACATGTATTTGAGATACATTTTATCGATATGAAATAAATATGTTTATGTATATGAAAGTGAGTTACTATGTGCATGATTTTAATTGGATGGCACTAAGTGTGCTAATGTGAAATCGAGATAGAAATGAATGGCACTGTGTGTGCAATGTGATGAAAGCTTCGGTTTATTGCTGTGGCACTGTGTGTGCGATCTTATGAAAGCTTTGGATTATTGCTATGGCACTATGTGTGCGATACCGAGATGAGTTGGTTAAAAGAATAGGCACTAAGTGTTGATAACAGTTATGAGTCGGATAAGTATTTGGCACTGAGTGTGCGATTAAATTAAAGAATGAACGGCAAATAATGTCGAGCATTGAATAGCTTGGAGATTTAATAGCTTTGTGTGGTTAAGGTACGTATTGAACCTTTGTGGTTGATGAGTGAAATTAAGCTTTGATTGAGGAAATGAGCATTGTGGCTATGGATGAGAAGGCACGAGTATGAGATAATAGATCTAAGTGATTGTTTATTTTTGCATCGATTCAATTTGATATGATAATTGTATTGTATATCGAACTTACTAAGCTTTGGAAAGCTTCTTGTGTGATGTGTTTCTACGCCTTGCGGTGTCGATAAAAGCTAGCTCGGATCGGGATCGTCGACTTCTAAATCACACTATCGGCATTCTATTTTGGTGCTTTTGGAAAGATGTATATAGCTAGAATATGGCATGTATAGGCTAGTAAATTGAATTAAGTTTGAGATTTGTAAGTAGCCATGAGATGTGGCTAGATATGTGATAGGTTTAGCATGAATAAATGTGGTATATAAATGATGCATCTTTTGGCATGATTTGTAGATTGATAAATTTGCTATTGAGTGGTAACTTTGTGTTGATAAATGCTAGTAGAAGTGAGTTTTGGGAATGAATCATGCTTGTGATAGAATAGTATTGAATTGAGTATGATTAGAGTTGGTATTGATTATATGTTTTAAATTGTTAAATTGGTATGCTTTAGATGGCAATATGTGCAAAGATGTTTGGTTGATTGGCTTGTAGGTTTAACCCTAAGTGGGTGGTATGTTGGCCTTGCAAAAATGGCCTATAATGTCGCACGGTAGGGGCACACAGGCGTGTTCCGGACCGTGGGTATATTGGCAGAATATGACTTAAACTGCACACGGCCATGGCACGGGCGTGCCTACAGGTCGTGCGAGAAATGGCAGTATATGACCTTATAGGACACGGCCTTAGGACACGGGAGTGCTTGTTAGCCGTGTCGATTTTGGCAGTATGTAACCACGGGGAGGTCACACGGGTGTGTCATGTAGCCGTGGGAGAGGCACGGCCTACCCCCGGGCGTGTCTCCCCTGTATTTTAGAAAAGTTTCAAATTTTCATAAAATTTTATACGTGTTTCAGTTTAGTCCCGACTCAGTTTATAAGCATGCTTAGAGTCTCGATGACTCATTTAAGGGACACTATTATTGTATAAGAATGTATTTGATGATGATTGACTTTGTGTCGTGAATGCATTGTAATATAATCCTATTGTTCGGTAGTGCCTCTAAACCCTATTCTGGCGACGGTCTCGGGTTAGGTGTGTTACATCAATGAAGCATGTAGTAATGTTTATGAAAAATGTATTGAATTGAGCATGAGTTTGGTCTTGATTTCAGGGTGGCATTTGGCTTGGTAAATAGCCTCTAAGTGCCCACACGGTTAGACACACGGGCGTCTGTCTAAGCCGTGCGTACCCTGCACTTAGTGTTTTAAGTCAAAATAGGCCACGGGCAAATCCCACGGTCGTTTGTTTAGGCCATGTGTGATACACGGTCAGAACATGGGCGTGTGCCTCAGACCGTGTGAATAAGTCAGTATATCAAGGTATAGCACACGGTTTACATCCACGAGCGTGTCAAGGCCGTGTGTAATTAGTCAGTGTTGACCATGGGTGGAAGAAACAGGCATGTGTTAGGGGTACATGGGCGTATCTCAAGTCACATGGGCATGTGACCCCTGTTTTAAGGAAAAGTTTTCATTTGAGTTTCGAAAGTTTCCAGATACGTGTTTATGGCCTTGTAGGCCCATGAAATGTATGATTAGACTAAGAAAGAGAAGTTTTTAATTCGGAACAAAATTTTATAGCTCGTAAGTACATGTTTTAAGTGAGTTCAAACATGGTAATGTCTCGTATCCAGTCTTAGTATCGGACTCGGGTATGGGGTGTTACACATTTTCCACTAAAACACACTTTTATGACATATTTTATAACTTTTACAAATTAGTCCTTTTAGGCATTTTTACCGAAAATCACTTAGTAAAAGTTGTTTCTCTAACCATAAACATGAAGAATCTACCATTAAACATCAAATACACAAGTTTCTAACATGGGTCAAACCCTAGACCTTCATCATATCTCAAATAAATGGTAGAAATAGATAGATCATGATATAAGGATTTCAAAAATGTAAAAATCATTAAAAACGGGGTAATAACGGACTTACTATGGAGCTTGGAAAGCTTGAACAAAACCCTAGCCATGGCTTCAATGGTATATTCGGCCAAGGCATGAAAAATGAAGAAGATGACATCTTTTTCTCATGTTATTTTGGATTTATTAGCCAAATTACTAAAATACCCTTAATGAAAAAAATTTAAAACATACCTAACCACGTCCATATTTTTCAAAAACTTAACTAATGGTCTAAATACCATTTAAAGACCTCCAATTTAAAATTTCATAGCAATTAGACACCTCTAGCTTCTAGAACTCAAGTTTTGCACTTTTTACGATTTAGTCCTTTTGACTAAATTGAGTGCCCAAACGTTGAAATTTTCAAATGAAATTTTCACGAAATCATTTTGTGAAATCATAGGCCATAAAAATATAATAAAAATAAATTTCCTTACATCAGATTTGTGGCCCCAAAAACCACTATTCCGACTAGACCCAAAATCGGGCTGTTACACATATTGACTTGGGTCACACGGTCGACCACACGCCCGTGTGTCTAGCCCATGTACCCTTTTAAATGGCCACACACGCTTGTGTGCCAGGCCGTGTACTAGGTCGTGCCAAACCTGTAGGGTATACTGACTTATGCAACACGGCCAAGTCACACGCTCGTGTGCTAGGCCATGTGCCATTTACGGGGGTATACTGACTTGTGCCACATGGCCAGTCACACGTCCGTGAGTGAGACCGTGTGGAGCATACTGACTTCAATTTAATTCCAACACCAAGGGACACACGGCCGTGCAACATAACCTGTGTCGCACACTACTGAGACACACGCCCGTGTCTCTGCCCGTGTGGACAAAAATAGGCCATTTATTTAGCCATTTTTCCACCCTATTTTTACTTACATATACAAGCATAAATTGCAACATTTCACAACTCAATTGGCAACCAATTCATGACATTTCAAACACATTTTATACCATATCAACTTAGCATTCAAATACCTAAATAATATCATGCATTGTTCATTTATGTGACTAATTCAAATCAAGTAATCAATATCATATTTCCATTCCATATACTACTTGCCAAAACATACCATATTTATAAACTCATACATAATCAAAACATTATACCAAATTAAGCCAAATCACATGGCTTAAACTTATACCATAACATGTACCAAAATTACTAGTTCAAGTAACCATAACTATCATCTTATAACTAGCCTATACACGCCATATTTACATATATCCACTAATTCAAAAGTACCAATCGACAACTGGATAGTGTGATGCGTAACTCGACTTTATCCAAATCGAGAGAGCTATCGAACCACTATAATACACGGAAAAGAAACAGAGTAAGCTTTATAGCTTAGTAAGCTCGTATAATATAAAAAAAATCTTACCCTTTGTTAACTTTAAACCATTAAGAAAAGTAAATTAAATTCACTTGCCAAATGCCTAAACACAAGCATTCATCAATGTGTTAGTCTCATAAGTACATATATTCAACCTTTATCCCAATTTCATACTAAATTCATGTAACATATAAAACACATGTATCAATTCATTCGCATTCTCATAATCAACGATCCATAATTAAACAGTAATTCATTTCATAACAGTAACTCATTCGTATAAATAGTACTTCATCGGTATAAATAGAATTTATGCTCGTTGAACCTGTTAGAACTTCAAAGGATACTTGGGTGATATACATTAGTAATCCGTCAATTCATTATCATTTTGCTCTTTCGAGCTATGATCGGTAAGCTCCTCCTGAGCTGATGGATAGTAAGCTCTATTGAGCTGAAATGGTAAGCTCTGACGAGCTGAAAATAGTAAGCTCTTATGAGCTAATATATCGCTAAGCTCATACGAGCTGTGGTGAGTCCGCAACAAATGCAGGAGCTCGACCAAAACGGTAACCCTAATGACATGTAACTCGTATCCTAAGAATTCATACGGTTCACATGGGGCTCGGTAATAATCATTCTATATCAATTAAGCATTTGTATTCCAAGTGTATCAAATACTCAATTATAAACATATATCTCAAATAAATACAAGTATTTAAAGTTCGACTCTAATTATATGAACTTACCTCGAGTTGCTCGGATGGAAACTATCGACTATTCGTTTACTTTTCCTTTTCCCCGATCTAAACCCGATCTCGGTTTATCTTGATCTATATATTATCAAAATCAGCTTATTTAATCAACTATTTATGCAATTTAGTCCAAAACACATATTAGGGCTATTTTGCACATTTACCCCTAAACTTTCCCATTTTTACAAATTAGTCCTTATTTCACAAAAATACAAATTCAAGAAATTCAATCCAAATACATGCTAGCCGAATTTCATAGGGACTTCTATCAGCCCATATCTTTTATTATTTCACATTTTACCCACCTAATTTTACATTTTCACAAATTAATCCATTTTTGACATTTTTGTCAAAAATCACTTTACAAAATTAGTTTATCTATAAACAGTTATTCAAAATCCATCATCAACCATCAAATTATTCAAGCATTCAACAATGGAAACATGAAAAATCTTTAAAAAATTCAAAATCTAAGGTACGAGCTAGCTAGAATACGAAGCAACGATCTCAAAAACGTAGAAATCATTAAAAATCGAACAAAAACCATACCTAAATGAGCAAAAGAAGCTTGGACGAATATCAACACTAACTATGGTTTTTATCCCTTCAATTTTGGTTAAAAAAGATGATAATGGATGGAAATTTTGTTTTGTTTTATTATAATTAACCCTATTAACCAAATTACTAAACTAGCATTAATGAACATGAAAAACTTCAAATTTACCAAGCCACTATCATCCACTATCATGTTAATGGTCTAATTTCAACATAAGGACCTTAACTTAAAGGTTCTATAGCTATTAGATACTTTTAGCTAATAGAACACAAGTTTTACTCTTTACGCGATTTAGTCCTTTTACTTGAATTAACCATTCAAACAGTAAAATTTCTTCACAAAACTTTCACACAATAATTCTATCATGCTTTAAACCTCAATAAAATAATAAAATATATATTTTGGCCTCAGATTTGTGGTCCCAAAACCACTGTTCTTATTTGACTTAAAAATGGGCTGTTATAGTCTAAGCCGTGTAACTCACTGTTCATTGTCTTTGTGCCACATAGGCAAGGACACGGGCATGTGTCCAGGCTTTGTAACTCTCTATTTGTGACTTAGGACCACACGGCCAGGGACATGGGTGTGTGCCCAAGCCATGTGAGGTACACAGGCAAGGATATGGGCATGTGTCAGGCCATGTGGCATATAAATCAGGTCCAAATCTTGATTTTCTGAAGCCGTGCGTGTGGCCAACAATGATACTGACCTCCTCAATGTATGAATGATCTAAATTCGATTGTATAAGGGCTCTCTGATGCTCTATGATTGACATATGTATAGCATAAATGTATGTGTACTGTGATAACTATTTATGATATTGAATTGTACCCTATACATGTGGATATTTGTACACTGCATATGCATGGGTTAGGATACTGTGAAGAAGGAAGTACTTTGATCCGAACTAGTGGCTAAGCCACAGTGCGGATAACTCTGAATCTGGCGCTTTGATGCATTCTGGTTTAGGAGCTATGCTGTAACTCTGTAAATGTGTCAGACAGACACCCTATGGTGTGTAAGGTTGGATGGGCATTGAACGCCCTTAATAGTGTGTTGGGATGGCTGAAGATGGTGTGTAGAGGTTGGGGGTAGGAAAACTTGCTTATGAAACTGATTTGTTCTGTAAATGAAACCAAAACTACTTCTACTACTGTAACTGAACTATTCTGTATCTAAACTGGAATGACTTCTGTTGCTTAATCGAATCTCAGGATTCGAGAATGCTTTTTCAATTGTATTACACATGAATAAACCTATTTTATGCATTGAGTTCACAACTCATTTATTTCCTGATTGAATTGCAGGTGGTTCACAAACTTGAATGGGTCGGCACTGTTGGAGCTTGGTCAGGCTTTAGCCTTTCATTTAATAATTACTATTAGGTTTTTTGGTATTTTATGATAATATGATGTTTTAGGAAATTGCATACTTAATTAACAATGTGCTGGATATTATGCGGTGAAAGAGTTAATGTTATTGCGTTATAACTATGAGTTTTTAAGATTGATGATGTAATTCTCTAAACTTGGTTTAGATGTCTAGGTCGGGTTTGGGTGTTACAAATACTAACCCGAGATTGAATAAAGGCCAAAATATAAAATTTCAAAATACAGGATTGACGTCACGACGTGAAATACTGACTTGGTCTCGTAGTGCCATGGCTTGGAATCCATTCCTTATCTGGACGACGTAGTCTAGGTTGTGACATCACCTACAAATTTTACAATTATAGTACACAAAACCTAAAATTTCCTTCCAAACAAAACCATACACAACTATTTCAAATACCAATTGACACATACAAACATCAGCAGCATGTCATAACTTATAACACACATTCACACACTAAATGTAACGCCATCTCAACATCAATCATCAACTTCATAAGATGAAGAATATATGCATATATTTATATATCACTTCTCAACTAAGCTACTACTTCAAAACACATTTAAAACCTTTTAAAATCCATATTCAATAATCAAGTTCAAATATATAACAACCTTTGAGCTAAAATATACAAACATAGTTATATAAAAATTACGACACAACCTAGGTACATGTTGAATAACAAACAAAAGAAGTTCACAAACATTGTTGAGTCTGAGATCTTGATTGGATGCTGAAGTCGAAACTTGGGATCACAAATTTAACTTAACTTGCGCACGAAAAACAAAAACCATATGTTGAGTAATAAATTTTGTAGTATTTCCACAATTCAAAAATTGAAATTCAAGTACATCTAATGTAAGACATTCATAAGTTATGCCAAAAAAACATCATGCTAAATACATCACTTGTGGCATATAATTCAATTTAAACATGTTCTGTAACACCCTTAACCCGTATCCATCGCCGGAACAGGGTTATAGAGTATTACCGAAACTTTTTAGATAAATCATGTAAATCACTATTTATTAATCGAGATTGTTAAGAATGTCCCTTAAATGGAACCTCGAGGCTCAATACGAGCATTAGAATCGAGTTGGTACTTATTCAAAACCTCTAGGAAATTTTCAAAAATTTTAAAATTTTTCTAAGGTGCAGGGCTCACACGCCCGTGTGGTCCAAGGGACACGCTCGTGTGACCCTTAGACACGCCCGTGGTTTAGGTTGTGTCCAATTTAGGTTGCTCTCAGACTTGTGCCATACGGCCATGCCACACGCCCGTGTGCTAGGCCGCGTGGTTAATTAATTTAACTCGAATTAGGTGCAGGTTTCACACAGCCGTGACACACGCTGTAATATCCGGGAATTAGGGCTTGTGCATTTTTGCTCAATTGCATGTGCTTGTATGCCTGTGTATATTATGAATGTGCTTTATGAATTTCGGGAACAGTAGAATGTAGGAGAATGCCTTAGAAATTATTTAATTTTAAGTGTAAAAGAGGGAGCTAAGCTTAAGAGGCCTTAAGAAAATTTGTAGAGGAAATATGCCACTAAAATGGGCTTGTTTAAGTGGCTTGGAGGTGCCACTTAGGGCCTTAGTAGGTGACGCCACAAGCAAAGGGGGAAGGGCCTAGGTTCGAATCACAAGGGAAGCAAAAAGGGAGTTTTTATTTTGCTACAAGGATGAGCAGCAGTGGACGGCATATGGACTCTGGAGGAAGGAGGTATAGATTGGGTTGGAAAGAGTTAAAGATTCGGTTAAGGTAGAGTGAAAAGGGGGATTGAATGGAGAGAGGGAGAGTTGGCCAGCCAAGGGACTCTCTTGGGTGGTATTTTCGACCAAAGGGTAGAAGTGAGGCCATATTCATTCTTTTCTTTTCAATTGTGCCTCTGCCGAATTCTTTAGCAAATTTTCTCTTCTTCTCTTTTATTTTGTCAAGCTGAAATACCTTGTGTTCTAGTCGAATCTCCATCATCCATCTTCTCCTTCTTATTTTGCAAATTCACTCAAGCTGAATAAAACAATAACCCCTAGCCGATTGTCCATTAAACCCCAAAAGTCAAAACACATTGATCTCTATCTAAGTCTACATAGCCAAATCTCGTGGGTTCAACAAGAAGTAGTCGACTTACATCATAAGGGTAAGGATCAACTATTGATTCTTTTCTTTCTTTTCTTTATAGAAAGATGAAATCTAACCCCATTAATGTTCATGGCCAAAACTATGAAGAAAGTTTCGGGATTTCTATTGTAGCCGATTTCAAGGAGGCAATCTTCGGGATTGGTGTGATCAAGGTAAGTAATATGTGGTATTTGGCCAAGGGCCATTTGTTGTGATTAAAGGTTAGAATTGATCTAACATGTGTCTATAGGGATTTGAAAAATACCACAACCAAGGATATATTTTCGAGATTTAAGATTTATAAGGTAAGTGACTATGTACATTCGGCCAAGGCCATAATTGGTGTTTCAGATCTATTTTGTATTTATTCAAAAAGCCGAAACTAACCAAGTCCAGTGAACTAGTGTTGGCCGATTTCAAGGAAGAAGTATCACGAAATTTTGGGATTTGATTAGTAATCAAATCGGACAAAATGAATTTGATTCGTTAATCCTTCGAGATTTGATTATTTAGCCGAATGGCTTTTTACTGAAGTACTTAAGGTTGGCCTAATGTAGGAACTAAGGATTTAAAGCATTAGATCGGGTTTTCGGGATTTCAGTGAAAGCGTTAAGTGAACCAAGTGTGTACCCCACACTAACTTTTAATAGATTTATGGCATCAATTTAATATATGTGTTTATAATGATGTGAAATGCTTCCAAAGGTACCATGCAATGGTACAAAGTACTCACGTACGTAACCTTAACATTATGTTAATAAATGATAGGAATATTTGGAATATGGCACATATGTGAATATTGATAAGAATGTGAAATAAGGCATAAGGCATGATGTTGCATGATTTGTATGACATGGGGCATATGGGGAATTATTTTAAAGGGGAAGTGATCTGGTGGTTTATACCACAATATCTGAATGTGGTGACTCATGTTACAAAATCTGAATGTGGTGACTTATGTCACAAATAATTATCTGGTGGCTATGCCACAATATATATAAGGCGATGAGCATGTCATCTGCAGTGACGCCTTCGATGATGTGTAGCGGATGGAGGGTCGACTTAGTAGTCCCCACGGTGTGATGGTTGGTACGGGTGATGTGTAGCGGATGGTTATCTAGGTTTGGGTTCGGGTTTGCATCATTGATTATATGTGTTTCATATGTTGATTTGACATGCCTAAATTGATTGAGAGTTTGTGTTTGGTGGTTACACATTGAGTCTGTTTGACTCACCCCGTTGTGGGATTATTTTTTTCAGGTGACACACAGTAATGGACTGGGTCGGCAGGAGCTCAATAGTGGCCATGCTTAGCTGAGAAGTTGTTTTATTTTGAATTTTCCATATTTAAGTATTTTGAATTATTTCGGGTTTTGTTTTGATGTAATAAGGCCATAAATATTAAACTGTTTATGCATGCATTTAAACTATTTTAGTATGGTACGATCTTTATCACTTTAAAGTTTAAGTAACTTATATTAAGAATAAATGTTAAATGTTTTGACACCTAATCAACACAAATCAATTGTTTTTCAAAAACACACAAAATTTTGGCAAAACTTCAAATAAGTTTCGAATGATTTTTCCCTAGAAGCATGCCAGATCCGGTTAGGGCTTGTGGGCCGAGTTTGGGGTGTTTCAGTTTTGGTATCAGAGCTCGATTCAAAACTCGGCCGTGAGGGCTTTTTGGGCCCAAAACATTTTCTTTCTTTTGAAATTGGATTTTCTAAGAAATAGCGGGTTTTACGGCATGGCTTTGAGTCTCCACCAAGTCCACCAAGTAAGTACCCCTAACTCCTTTGTGACTTGTGTGGGGGAAATCATAGGGACGTAGATTAGTAGATTAGGAGATATTAAACCCTAGGATTAGTCTACTTCAACACCAAGTTACATAAAACTTAAAGTCCAACCAAACAAACCTGTGTCTAAGTTGCTGAGTTAAAGGTGTGGCAACCGTTGTGCACATGTCTAGGATTGGGTTCAGTGAGAGCTTGGTATTTAAGCAGTCCTAGTGACTCACCTTCTCACCGCTCGAATCCTACCTGGTGCGTAGTGATGGTTCACCCTAACCAAGAGGACTCAGCCACAGGCTAAACCCAATAATTAAAAATCGAAAGGGACCGTCACCCTGTTTTGTGAAATTTCAAAGTTAAACCATGATTTTAAAACTCCAAGTGCCCTTGATTTAAAGAAGACCAGAATACCCCTGGTTTGTAATTGACCAAATTACCCTAACCTGTACAAATGACCAAAATACCCTCAGTGTGGAAAGTTACTGAAGTGCCCTCAAATTAAAATTTCTAAAAATACCCTTGTTTTGAAAAGTCACCAGGAACCATATTTTGCGAAAAAAATTTATCGAAATGCCCCTGGTTTGAAAAATTACGAAAATACCCTCAACTTATAAAATTACCATTTTACCCTTGAAATTTTCTTACCAAGTATTTCAATTTTGTAAAGATACCAAAAGTCTCTATTTTGCAACATTTTCAAATACCCTAATTTGGAAAATTACCAAAATACCCCTATAGGATAAAATTACGAAAATACCCCTGAGTAGTGGAAAACAACAAACAATGACAACTACAACATTTTTCTGTAATGAACGCAAGTTCATGAATGTGATTGAATGAATGAATTGAGGCGTATGTGTATGAAATCGAAAGAACTACTCCTAGAACTATTGACCATAAGACTGCATTTGTGATAAATCGGTGAAACAAAACTAATCTATAAAATTCTTAAATCATATAAACGCGATTCGAAAGTATGAACTCTAGGGGATGTGGTCGTAACGTGCGTGGCCGTGGTAGAGGCCGAATGACCGTGTCGGAACCCGTTAGTTCAGGACAAGGGTCTAAAAATGAGATGCCACCACCACCAGTCGTTGATGTGGAATATCAAGATCAGACGGGGGATGATGCAGTATCACAGGCAATGCTGCGAGTTTTGAAAAGGGTGGCTGGAGCAGGCGGAGGCATGGGAGCTCGGAAGTCGGTACCTGAGTGACTTCGAGCTAATGGAGCTGAATTTTTTCGTGGAGTATCCGGTGTGGCACCCAATATGACTGAGTATTGGTTGGAAGTGACGGAGCGGGTTATGGACGACTTGGACGAGGAGAAATTGAAAGGGATAGTGTCGCTACTTCGTGATGAGTCATACCAATGGTGGCTCATAGTTCGGGAAGGTGCTGCTGCAGACGATCTTGGGAATATTTCAAGGCGACATATCAGAAGAAGTACATTGGAACTAGCTATATTGATCTGTGAAGAAGGCATTTCGAAAGGTGGTTCAAGGAAATAAGTCATAGCGGAATCTGGCGTAATTCCTAAAGGCTGAGTCGTTATGCTCGAGGTATTGTGTCGACAGATCATGAGCAGTGTGTCCGATTTGAGGACAGACTGAGGGATGATCTAAGATTATTGATCGCTCTACAGCAGGAGCGAGAGTTTACCGTGTTGGTGGAGAAGGCTAAGGTAGTCGAAGGATTAAAGATTGATGAGACGAATCTGAGATCGGAGTAGGCAAAAGAGAGGTTTTGGATCATTAGGGCCTTCAAGGAATGAGCAAAAGAGGCCTAGAGTTGATGGGCCGCGAGGTCAACAAGCTGCTACTGGAGGGCAGTATCGTACTTGTGCCCAGTGTGGAAAGATGCACTTGGGGGAGTGTTGGAAAAAGACGAGAGGATGCTTTAAGTGTGGGTCCAAGGACCACATGATTAAGGATTGTCCTATGAGAGCGAGAAGGGGTCGACCAAGAAGCCAAGGTCCTAATCGGTGAAAGAGGAGGACACTGACCACCGCGAGGTCGTGGTTCGCTAGCGAGTATGATCTTTGAAAGGGACGAGGAACCCAGGCGGAGGTGTTAATAATCTGAGGCAAGGCAATGAATTTGGTTTATGCGGTAGGTCGGAGGGAGGACGGAGACGTATCGGACGTCATAACTGGTACGTTCCTTATATTTGGCAAGCCTTACTTTGCTTTGATTGATGTTGGCTCTACCCACTCTTATGTTACATGTAGAGTAGTTGAAACTCTAGGAATAGCCTCTGAACTTTCTAGTAGGGAGATGACTGTAGTAAGCCCATTAGGTCAAATTGTAGTGGTGAATAAGATGTTTCGGAGTGTACCTTTAGAGCTTCAGGGAGCGGTATTTCCTGCCGACTTAATGGAATTACCCTTCGAAGAATTTGATCTCATACTTGGTATGGAGTGGCTAGTGGAACATCGGGCTGTATTAGATTGTCTGACTAAGCGAATGGAGTTAAGGTCACCGGAGGATAAGGAGGTAATTATGATAGGAGAAAGAAGAAACTACTTATCTAATGTAGTTTCGGTATTAAAGGCTGATAAGATGGTTCGGAAAGGGTGCAAGGCATTTTTGGCCTTCGTTAGTGCATTGGGTGCAAAAGAAGGGGGAGTTAGTGGAGTTAGAACCGTAAGGGAGTTTGTGGATGTCTTTTGGAGGAGTTACCAGGAATACCCCCGGACAGGGAGGTGGAGTTCGAAATTGACTTGCTGCTAGGAACAGCTCCTGTGTCAATTGCCCCGTACAGAATGGCACCCAAGGAGTTGGTTTAGCTCAAGGCTCAAATCCAAGAGTTGCTTGATCATGGGTTTATTCGACCCAGTGTGTCTCCATGGGGAGCACCGGTCTTGTTTGTGAAGAAGAAGGACGGAACTATACATATGTGCATAGATTATCGTCAGTTGAATAAGCTGACCATTAAGAACAAGTACCCTTTGCCAAGGATAGACGACTTGTTCGATCAGCTTAAGGGGGCGGCAGTATTCTCAAAGATAGATCTAAGGTCTGGATATCATCAGCTTAAGGTAAAGGAGGCTGACATCCATAAGACAGCTTTTCGGATAAGATATGGGCATTTTGAGTGTAGTAATGCCGTTCGGATTGACAAACGTCCCAGTCGCATTCATGGACATGATGAACCGGGTTTTCCAACCCTATCTGGACCGGTTCATTGTTGTGTTTATAGACGATATATTGGTGTATTTGAAGTCTGAGGAAGAACATGATGAGCACCTCCGAGTTGTGTTGCAAGAGTTAAGGGAGAAAAAGTTATATGCCAAGTTCCACAAATGTGAATTTTGGCTGAAAGAGGTTACGTTTTTAGGACATGTGGTGTCTGCTGAAGGAATAAAGGTGGATCCTCGGAAGATTGAGGCAGTGCTAGATTGGAAACCACCTAGGTTGGTGGCTGAGGTTCATAATTTTTGGGATTGGCGGGGCTACTCTGGAAGGTTTGTAGAAGGATTCTCGTCAATAGCCACACCTTTGACAAAGTTACTAAGGAAGAAGGTTCCTTTCATATGGAGTGATAAGCAACAGGAGAGCTTTGAAAAGCTTAAGAGAGTCTTGGTGAAGCTCCGGTGTTGATTCACTGAGGTAGGGAAGGATTTTGTAGTGTCTTGTGATGCTTCCCATCTGAGATTGGGAGGTGTCCTTATGCAAGGCGGAAGGTAGTTGCTTATGCGTCTCGATAACTAAGGCCACACGAGGTTAACTACCAGACACATGACTTGGAATTGGCTGAAGTGGTCTTTGCTCTTAAGGTGTGGAGGCACTACTTATATGGAGAGAAGTCCTAATCTACACAGACCACAAAAGCCTCAAATATCTGCTGACTCAGAAGGAGTTGAACCTGAGACAGCGAAGGTAGGTGGAATTGTTAAAGGACTACGATTGTTCCATAGAGAATCACCCGGGCAAGGCAAATGTAGTGGCAGATGCTCTAAGTCAGAAAGTAGTGTCAGATATAAGGGCGATGTTTGCGCATCTGAGCTTGTATGACGATGGAAGTCTACTGGCAGAGTTGCAAGTTAAGCCGACGTGGTTGAATGAGGTGAAAGAGAGTCAGTTGGTGATGATGATTTAAGTGCTAAGTTTGACGCAAGTGCAGTGGGGAGTTGAAGGACTATGGAATTAATGGCGATGGAATATTGTGTTTTAAGGGTAAGGTCGTATGCCAAAGAATGAGGAGTTAAGGCGGAGGATTCTTGAGAATCGCATGGTAGCCCCTATGCTATGCATCCTGGAGGTAGTAAGCTATCTGAGAGACTTAAGGGAACAATTTTGGTGGCTGGTCTTAAGCGGGAAGTTACCGAATTTGTAGGCAAGTGCTTAACATGTCGACAAGATAAAATTTGAACACCAAGTTCCGTCAGGGTTGCTTCAGCCGATTAAGATTCCACAGTGGAAGTGGGAGAGAATTACCATGGACTTCGTTAGTGGGCTTCCCCTTACGCCTACTAAGAAGGACTCGGTATGGGTGATAGTGGATCGATTGACAAAGTCCGCGCATTTCATTCCAGTGCGGGTTGACTATTCTCTCCAGAAGCTAGCAAAGTTGTATGTGGTGGAGATTGTGAGGCTGCACGGAGTGCTGATGTCGGTTATCTCAGATAGGGATCCAAGGTTTACGTCTCGGTTTTGGAGGCTTTAGGCACCAGATTGGACTTTAGTACGGCTTTTCATCCACAATCAGACGATCAATCTGAACAAGTAATCCAAGTGTTAGAGGATATGCTAAGGGGATGTGTGATAGACTTCAGAGGAAGTTGGGAAGAATATTTGCCTTTAGCTGAGTTTGCATACAATAGAAGCTATCAAGCAAGTATACGGATGGCACCGTACGAAGCACTGTATGGACGGAAGTGTCGCACCCCTACATGTTGGACGAAATTAGGAGAACGTCAGATTTTGGGTTCAAAAATTATGGCAGAATCCGAGGAGAAGGTTAAGAAAATTCGGGCACGGTTGAAGGAGGCGTCTGACAGGCAGAAGTCGTATGGAGATCTCAAATGGAAGGAAATAGAATTTGATGTGGGAGATCAAGTGTTTCTTAGAGTGTCGCCTTGGAAGAAGGTGATGAGATTCGGTCACAAAGGGAAGTTAAGTCCCAGATTTATAGGACCTTATCGGGTGTTGAAGTGAATTGGACCGGTGGCATACCAGTTGGAATTGCCTTCGGAGTTGCAGCAGATGCACGACGTATTCCATGTCTCTATGCTACGTCGTTATCGATCGGATCCATCTCATGTAGTACCAGTTGAGGAGGTGGAATTAAGGCCAGATTTGTCTTATGAGGAAGAGCCGATTCAGATTTTGGAACGAGATGTGAAGGTGCTTCGGAGGAAGTCGGTCCCTCTGGTCAAAGTGTTATGGCATAACCATGGATCGGAGGAAGCTTCTTGGGAGCCGGAAGAAGCAATGCGACAGCAATACCCCCACCTATTCTAGCCAGGTAATTTCGAGGTCAAAATTATTTTAAGGGGGTAGAACTATAATATTTGGGAATTAGGGCTTGTGCATTTTTGCTCAATTGCATGTGCTTGTATGCCTGTGTATATTATGAATGTGCTTTATGAATTTCGAGAACAGTAGAATGTAGGAGAATGCCTTAGAAATTATTTAATTTTAAGTTTAAAAGAGGGAGCTAAGCCTAAGAGGCCTTAAGAAAATTTGTAGGAGAAATATGCCACTAAAATGGGCTTGTTTAAGTGGCTTAGAGGCGCCACTTAGGGCCTTAGTAAGTGACGCCACAAGCAAAGGGGGAAAGGCCTAGGTTCGAATCACAAGGGAAGCAAAAAGGGAGTTTTTATTTTGCTACAATGATGAGCAGCAGTGGACGGCATATGGACTCTGGAGGAAGGAGGTATAGATTGGGTTGGAAAGAGTTAAAGATTCGGCTAAGGTAGAGTGAAAAGGGGGATTGAATGGAGAGAGGGAGAGTTGGCCGGCCAAGGGACTCTCTTGGGTGGTATTTTCGGCCAAAGGGTAGAAGTGAGGCCATATTCATTCTTTTCTTTTCAATTGTGCCTCTGTCGAATTCTTTAGCAAATTTTCTCTTCTTCTCTTTTATTTTGTCAAGCCGAAATACCTTGTGTTCTAGCCGAATCTCCATCATCGACCTTCTCCTTCTTCTTTTGCAAATTCACTCAAGTCGAATAAAACAATAACCCCTAGCCGATTGTCCATTAAACCCTAAAAGTCGAAAACCTATTGATCTCCATCTAATTCTACATAGCCGAATCTCTGTGGGTTCAACAAGGAGCAGTCGACTTCTGTCATAAGGGTAAGGATCAACTATTGATTCTTTTCTTTCTTTTCTTTAGCCGAAAGATGAAATCTAACCCCATTAATGTTCATGGCCGAAACTATGAAGGAAATTTCGGGATTTCTATTGTAGCCGATTTCAAGGAGGCAATCTTCGGGATTGGTGTGATCAAGGTAAGTAATATATGGTACTCGGCCAAGGGCCATTTGTTGTGATTAAAGGTTAGGAATTGATCTAACATGTGTCTATAGGGATTTTGACAAATACCACAACCAAGGATATATTTTCGGGATTTAAGATTCATAAGGTAAGTGACTATGTACATTCGGCCAAGGCCATAATTGGTGTTTGGATCTATTTTGTATTTATTCAAAAGCGAAACTAACCAAGTCGATGAACTAGTGTTGGCGATTTCAAGGAAGAAGTATCACGAAATTTGAGATTTGATTAGTAATCAAATCGGTAGCAAGGTAAGATTTCGATTACGTTAATCCTTGAGAATTGATTATTTAGCGAATGGCTTTTCTTTGAAGTACTTAAGGTTGGTCGAATGTAGGAACTAAGGATCTAAAGCATTAGATTAGGTTTTCGAGATTTCGATGAAAGCGTTAAGTGAACGGTGTGTACCTACACTACTTTTAATAGATTCTGACATCAATTTAATATGTGTGTTTATAATGATGTGAAATGTGGCCAAAGGTACCATGCAATGGTACAAAGTACTCAGCACGTAACCTTAACATTATGTTAATAAATGATAGGAATATTTGGAATATGGCACATATGTGAATATTGATAAGAATGTGAAATAAGGCATAAGGCATGATGTTGCATGATTTGTATGACATGGGGCATATGGGAAATTATTTTAAAGGGAAGTGATCGGTGGTTTATACCACAATATCGAATCGGTGACTCATGTCACAAAATCCGAATGTGGTGACTTATGTCACAAATAATTATCTGGTGGCTATGCCACAATATATATAAGGGCGATGAGCATGTAAATGGAGCGATCGCCTTCGATGATGTGTAGCGGATAGAGGGTCGACTTAGTAGTCCCCACGGTGTGATGATTGGCACGGGTGATGTGTAGCGGATGGTTATCTAGGTTTGGGTTCGGGTTTGCATCATTGATTATATGTGTTTCATATGTGTGATTTGACATGCCTAAATTGATTGAGAGTTTGTGTTTGGTGGTTACACATTGAGTCTGTTTGACTCACCCCGTTGTGGGATTATTTTTTTCAGGTGACACACAATAGTGGACCGGGTCGGCAGGAGCTAAATGGTGGCCATGCTTAGCTCAGAAGTTGTTTTATTTTGAATTTTCCATATTTAAGTATTTTTGAATTATTTCGGGTTTTGTTTTGATGTAATAAGGCCATAAGTATTAAACTGTTTATGCATGCATTTAAATTATTTTAGTATGGTACGATCTTTATCACTTTAAAGTTTAAGTAACTTATATTAAGAATAAATATTAAATGATTTGACACCTAATCAACACAAATCAACTATTTTTCAAAGACACACAAAATTTTGGTAAAACTTCAAATAAGTTTCGAATGATTTTTCCCTAGAAGCATGCCAGATCCGGTTAGAGCTTGTGGGTCGGGTTTGGGGTGTTTCACACACTCGTGTTCAAGGCTGTGTCACCCACACGGTGAGACACACGCCCGTGTCTTTGCCCGTGTGCTCAATTCTGAGCATTCTATTTTTCAAAATTAAAATGCAGGGGACACACGGCCAGACAACATGCCCACACATGGCCTAGACACGCGCCCGTGTATCTACCTGTGTGGACAAAATAAGGCCATTTCTTAGCCTCATTTCTCACCCAAATTTTCCATCTTCCTACACCAACACTTACAAGTATAATCCAACCAATTGCAAGTATAATTCAAGTCAATTCCTATCATCCAAACTAATACATTTCATCGTATATTTGTGTTTAATGACTTACCTTTACCTTTATGTAATTTACATAATTTGCAACATTATATGTTCATACTTATCCTTGTAGTTAATGTATTGATTCAAGCATAACATATATCAAAACATAAGTATATTAGCCATTCCAATGGCTAAGTTTCATTCATTACTTACACAAGATCATTTGATTTAGTTAGCCTATACATGCCATTAACAAAATTTGATTTAGTTAGCTTATACATGCCATTAAGAAAATAAGATTTCCTAGCCTATACATAATTGAAACATATACTCGAGAGGCTCATTTCAGATTACCCATTCAGGCTAAATCCTTTCTGCAACATATGTAGTTTCATCAGGGAAATCACCTTTTTATCTATCGGAATTCAACATTCAAGGAATTCAACCTTTTTTCAATAATTTTCCAAACATGTATCATTTTGTTCATTGCCATACATATCTAATTCACATACATGATTTCACATAACATAATCAATGTAATATAACATTCAAATCAATACATTTCCATACTCATTTAAGTTATATGAACTTACCTTGATATTTGTTCGTATCTAAAATCTACTAATCTGAAATCTTTTCCTTTCCTTGATCTAACTTTTTGTTTGATAATTTTGGATCTATATAAATGAATTTAATCATCAACTCAATCCATTTCATATTCTATTGAACTCAATTTACAATCTAGGCAAAAGTACCATTTTACCCCTATACTTTTGATTAATTTTAATTTTGTCCCTAGGCTAAGAAATTGAAATTCATGCAATTTAATCCTTATTCCAAGCCTAACCAAAATTCTAATATAACTTTTACAGCACATGCATTCTCAAAATTTTAGAATTTTCCATGGGTTTTTACCATTTTTCAATTTAGTCCCTAAAATAAATTTCCATCAAATTTCCCTTTATAAAAGTTGTTTATCTATCAACAACTTTTCATTTTCTACCATAAGCTTTTAAATTTCAGCATATTCATCAATGGAAAATTTTCTATACTTTGATATCTATTCAAATTAACCCCCCAAATAGAGAAATTAAGCTTTCCCGATCTCAAACATATAAAAATTATTAAAAACGGGACATATGAACTTACCAATTTATGCCTTGAAAGCTTGTTTTCTCATTCCTAGGGTTTCCATGGAAATATTTGGGGAAGATGATAAAAAATAAGATGATATTCTATTTAATTAACTATCATCTTTTAATTTTCCTCATTTCCAATTTAGTCCTTAGCCTTTTCTAATTTTCCATGGATGATTCACCAAAAATATCTACATGTTTTTCATCAATGGTCTAATTACCATTTAAGGACCTCAAGTTTTGAATTCCATAGCTATTTAATCCTTAAAGCTACTTGAATTCAAATTTTACATTTTATGCAATTTAGTCCTTTCTACAATTAAGCACCTAATTGATAAAATTTTCTTATCAAAATTCTCATGCAATCTTTCTATTTACTAATCATTTCATAATATTAAAATATTTTATCTTTTGGCATAGATTTGTGGTTACGAAACCACTATTTCGACTTCACTGAAATTGAGCTGTTACAACTCACCCCCTTAAAGATTTTCGTCCTCGAAAATCTTACCAGTAAAAAGATTAGGGTACTGCTTTCTAATGGTATCCTCCGTCTCCCAAGTAGCTTCTTCAATTCCATGTTTTTGCCAAAGAACTTTTACCAATGCCACCTTTTTATTTCTCAGCTTTTTTGTTCCCCGTGTTAGAATTTTGATTGGTTCTTCAGTATATGTCATATCGGGTTGAATCTCCACTTCTGTCGGAGAAATAACATGTGAAGGATCCGATCGATACTGTCATAACATTGATACATGAAAGACATTATGGATTTTATCAAACTTTGGTGGTAACGCCAACCGATACACAATCGGTCCAATTCTTTCAATAATTTCATAGGGCCTGATAAATCTTGGACTTAATTTTCCTTTCTGTCCAAATCGAAGAACTTTCTTCCAAGGTGACACTTTTAAGAATACCTTATCACCAACTTTAAATTATATTTCTTTTCTTTTAAGGTCGGCATAAGACTTTTGTCTATTAGAGGCTACCTTCAAGCTATCTCGAATCACCTTTACCTTTTCTATAGTTTTCTGAATTAATCAACTCCAAGAATCTTCTTTTCAACAAGCTCTGTCCAATACAACAGTGTTCTACATTTTTGACCATACAAAGCTTCATACGGAGCTATTTTAATACTAGACTGATAACTACTGTTATAAGTAAATTCAATCAAAGGTAAATATTTTTCCCAATTACCTTCAAATTCAAGTACAAAACACCGTAACATATCCTCCAAAATCTGTATAACATGTTCAGATTGACCATTTGTCTGAGGATGAAATGCAATACTGAAATGTAACCATGTACTCAACGCTTCTTGTAATTTATTCCAAAATTGAGATGTAAACTGAGGATCTCTATCAGAAATAATAGAAATTGGTACCCCATGTAATCTAACAATCTCAGAGACATATAATTCAGCCAATTTATCTAAAGAAAAATCCATACGTAGCATGTAACGCCCCAACATTTGGGCCTAGAAGAAATGGGCTTCACGTATCAAAGGGATTGGAATTTAGCTGTGCAGGTGAATAACACAAAAGTATGTCTGCTTCAGTGGTTAAGGGTCCTAAGAAGTATTGGAGAAGTCCTGGGTTCAAACCTGGGCTTTAGCAAAAATTTTGGTTTTAAGTGGATAAAATTCTAGATGCTTGGATGTAGGCCTTTTAAATTATTGTGTCAAAAAAATGACACAAGGAAGCATGTGGTCTAGTGGTTGTGGCGTCATTAAGGTTGCAAGAGAGTCTTGGTTCAAGCCTTGGCTCTATCAATTTGTTTTGGTTTTTCTTTTAAAGGAACCTAGACTTTCTCCATTAGACCTTTTAATTTTTTGAAGGTAAAATGTGACACAAAGAGAGTGGGTGATCTAGTGGCAAGGTGGCGCTACATGTGTGGCAAGGAGTCTAAGGTTTGAGGCATGGCGTGCGCAATTGTATGTTTATTTTGCTACTTGAGCTGGGGAGGTGTTGGAACTGGACTGGGACTCTGTGTGAATTGGTCATAAGAATTTGAATTGAATTTGATTGGGAGTTGCAGTAATTCAAGGAGGATTTCGTGGAGGGATTAAGGGAGTGATTTATGGAGAAAAACAAGGTGGCCTCTAATTCGTAGGGAGCGATAATAGGGGTTTTGTGCTGCGTTGGGACCGAAATGGGCCGTGTGGGCCCAATAGACCTGTGGGCCCCACACAGATTAAATTTGCATATTGTGGTAAATATTAGACCAAGCCGTGTAGTCCATATGGCTAGGGTCGTTTTAGGGCAATAGGTCGTGTAGGCCCATTGGGCTAGTGGGCCCCACACGTATAAAATGCATGTTATATAGTTTCTATTAATTTGAACAGTGTTGTTCGTATAGCCGAGGCTATTTTTGGGCTAATTGGGCCACACGAGCGTGTGGGCCCACTTGGGCCGAGTGATAGACCTTAGGCCTATTTACACTGTTGTGACTGTTTAGGTTACTTGAGTTGCTCAAGGCAACGGTGGACCTTCTGTTGGGTTTTGTAAAATTACTAAAATACCCTCGATTTGTAAAATTACTAAAATAGCCTCGATTTGTAAAATTACTGAAATACCCTCGATTTGTAAAATTACTAAAATACCCTCGATTTGTACAATTACTAAAATACCCCCGATTCATAAAATTACAAAAATACCCCCGATTTATAAAATTACTAAAATACACTGATTTTTAAAATTACTAAAATACCCCCGATTTGTAAAATTACTAAAATACCCTCAATTTATGAAATTACTAAAATACCCTCGATTTATAAAATTATCAAAATACCCTCAATTTGTAAAATTATTGAAATACCATCGATTTGTAAAATTACTGAAATACCATTAACTTGTAAAATTACATAAATACCCTCTATTTGTGAAATTATCAAAATACCCTCAATTTATAAAATTATCGAAATACCCCCGATTTGTAAAAGTACCTAAATACCGCTGAAGGATAGGATTACCAAAATACCTTTATAGGGTAAGATGACTGTTTTACCCTTATATGGCTCTGTGCCATCTTGATTATGGCTTTGTGCCAATCGTATTTACCCGTGGTTATGTGCCTAACACATATATTGATGACTCTATGTCGATCATTGATGGAACTCGAAACTAACTATTATTTCGACTAAAGGCAAGCGCACCTACCGAAAAGTAGTATAGTTATGGCGAGTCCGAAATATCGTATCCTCAATGACTAAAATTACTAGTAATAACTATCTTTTTATTATCTAGCCTAATAGTTAAAGGAGATTAATTTTTAATCAAAAATTAACTAACTAATTTAACTAACTAAATGACTATGAACGTGATAGAGAGTGAATTGGGAAAATACTTTTGGACAACTTATATGAGATAGGCAATACCTAAGGAAGAATCCACCTAGACTTCACTTATTACTTTTAATTCATATGATTTATTCACTTGACTTAATCCGTAGAAATCTTTGATTTATGTTAATATCTCTTTCGAGAATAAAAACAACTAACTCTAGGTTGATTAATTGAAATTTATTTCTAATTAAAACCCCTATTGTCGCTTTAACTCGATCTATGGATTCCCTTATTAGATTTGACTCTAATTTGACAGATTTTTGTCGCCCTATTTCTAGGGTTGCAATCAACTCTGCTTAATTGTGTTGATCTTCTCTTAAACAGGGACTTTTGCTCCACTGAATAAGCACATTCAACTTGAATCAATAACCTGAATTATTAAAACAAGAATAAAAACTCACAATTAAGAATAAGAATATGTATTTATCTTATAAATCTAATAATAATAAGATTCGTCTTAGGTTTCATCCCCTCAGGTATTTGAGAGGTTTAGTTCATACTGATTGAAAGAAACATCATAAAATAGGAAAAACCACAAAACATAATGAAAACCTAAAACTTCTAAAGAACTTGATGGAGATCCTTCTCCTAAGCTGGTCCCGAAGGCTGTCTTGGAGTATTTTCTGCCTTCTACTCGGCGTCTATTCAATGCCCCCTTTTAGGTTACCCCCTAGGATTTTTATATAGGCTTTGGAACACCTCTATTGGCCCACAAGTACCTTATTACGAATAGAATTTGTCTTTGCTACGGTAGGACACGCCTGTATGACACGTCCGTGGTGGAATCCTTCGGCCGTGGTCGATTCTGCTCGCCACACACGACTGTGTGATCTGCCCGTGGTCGATAGTCCAGGCCGTGTGATTTCTAATATAGGCCCATTTTGTCCCTTTTTGGCCTGTTTCTCGTTCTTTTCGACTTCTTAAACTCTCTTAAGTATAAAACATAAAATTAAGGAATTAGTAGCATTGAATTCATCAAATCTAATGAAAATTCATCCAAAAATAAGCCAAGCATGGGGTTAAAATATGTGTAAATTATGGTTTATGAAATATCCTCACACGTAAGGGTTTGCTTGTCCTCAAGCAAAATCCTCAACTCACAATTAAAATTAACTTCCCTCAATTCGTAATTCTCATCAATAATGTCTTATCATAATTCATAGATAATTCATACATGAATAATTTCAATCACAGAGTCCTAAAGTTTCAAACAATCTAAGTCATCAATTTTTGTAGCACGAAAACATAGGTGTTTCCCCTTACCTAAATAATTACGTCTAATTCAAAACTGACAAGAATTGACATCCTCACTAAAGATTCACTCAAATCACTCAAAATATTTTAAGGTTCAATTTAAGCACTTATAAGTCAAACATGAAAAGTTAATCCCATAAGCTTGTATGAAAATCAAATCTCCACCACTATAAAATGAGATGATACACAAATCAAAAGGACTTTAAAAGGGTTGTAATGGGGCTTGGGTTAAAGGTGTGGATAAAGGCTGAATTAGAGGGTTAGAGTCAAGATTGAATTGTCAAATTACCTAACTAGAACAAATAGACTAATACTGAATAACTACATCAATTGAAAACTTATAATAATAACACGAGCTTCTTCTCAAAATATGAAATTAAATGTTTATGCTCAAATAACATAGAACTAATAATGAATGAATTTCTAATTTTTTTAAGAATAAGTATTTATGATAATAAGAAAGAATTTAACAACTGAAATAAAGAAAATAGTTACGCAACTGCTCAAATCAAACCTCGACATAAGGGTAGTCAAAGTAGGGTAAGTAAAAATTTGGTTTTGGGTTAATATTAAAGGTTATGCCAAGAAATGGTTTATTAGGATCAAAGGGGTTCACTAGGGGTTAATTATAAAGGTAGGCTTTTTATGGAGTAAGTAGGTTAAAACCTAGGTGCCTTTATCATCTCAATATATCAAATCAAAAGTGTGGTCTCGACATGCATAATTGAAGCAAGTTCTAGAATAACAAATCAATGTTGACACACTAATAACCAACAATAAAGTGAGCAAGAAGAGGATATGCTCTTAAAGACTCAAAATCTCACAGAAATTATGGTTTTTGATGTCAACCTTATAAATTTCAAACTTCAAAGTAATATTTAAGATTAGGGGAACAACCTAATAAATTTTAATTCTGAAAATAAACTTATCATGCGTGAATCTCTAATATCTTAAATTTTAAACTATCAATGCACAATTATCTATGACTTAATCCAAAACATATCAACAAAACTCATAAATCAATAGAAGTTTCATTTTAATTAGTAATATGAGAAAATCACTTTAAGAATAAGACAAAATTCAGGGATTTTCTGGTAATGAAATCAATAACCTCCCCACACTTAAGATGTACATTGTCCTCAATGTACAAAGATAAATGATGACAATATAGTAAGAAAATCATAAGAGAGGGAGAGAGGTGAAACTTCCTGAATTTTGGATGGAGTGTCAAAGAAAAAAAACGGTGTGAAGATGGGCAAAGAAGGTGGATACTCCGGTGGTGGTGTAGTCAGTCCTTAATAGCCCCTTGAACCTAAATTAAAGAAAGCAAAATATATTAATATACATTAAGGACAGGAAAGATAAAGAGAAAGAATTTAAAAATAAAAATAAAAGAAAAATAAAAAATAAATAGACTCAAAGGTCATTGTCTTGTCGAGGGAATGAAGCGGCCGGGATGAACTTATGTAGAGTGGTCTCATACAAGGAGACTATGTTAGGGTCCTTTCGCTTCTTCTACCCACTGATGGTGGTCTTGGTCTTGTCTCTAGTAGTATTCATTGTGTACAGTGGCAAGGATGGCGGTAGGTGTGGTGGTGGTGTAAAGGAAGAATGAGGGAAAGGGGGAAAGGAAAATGAAGAAAGATAGTGGGAAAAGAGAAGGGTGTGGTGGTTAGGGTTTGAAGGAAGAAAAATTTGAGGAGAAAGTGAGAAGAAGTGGGGTTTTAAATAGGAATCAGGGACCTGGTGGCTGCCCACGCCCGTGTGCCATGGGCATGTTAGGTCGCACAGCCGTATTGCACGGTAGTGTGGTGCCTCGTTCGTTTCTCCCATGCCTGTGTAGAGGTTTCCACGCCGTGTAGATTTCTCAGTGTCATCCACGATGCATCGTATGACCATGGCATTTTATTTTCGTCCGTGGTTAGGAATGTTTTGTCCTTGGTTCGCACAATTTCTGCCACGCCGATGTGCCTGTTCGTGGTGTCCACACAGCCACAGGTATGCCCGTGTGCAAGATCGTGTGGTAGGGACACCTGTGCTTTTATTGAATTTGTTAGTTTCTGGTTAGGTGCTAAAAATTGAAAATACAAAAATTAATGGGGTTAGTGCTCGGGTTGCCTCCCGAGAAGCGCTCGTTTAAAGTCTTAAGCTAGACTTACCCCTCATTCGCATAATCATGGTGGTTTGAAGAGTTGAAACTCCTCATTCTTGCTATCAATTCGATTATCGATATATAGTTTAAGTCGAATGGTGTTTACCTTAAAAGTGCCGAATGTAGGATTAGTCACATTGACTATTCCGTATGGGAAGACATTTAGTACCGTGAAAGGGATCTCTTCATATGCATTAAGGTCTGAAGTGGCAATTCGAGGGTCTTTCTTATCCAATAATACCTGATTTTCGATCTTAAATTGGTTTGTCACATCCTTAAGTTTGACATGGTTTTGCTTTGGTTTATCGTGTTTCCCCGGTTTTTCCTTGCCATATGTCTTCCACTCATCTAGTTTATCGATCTGAAGCCTTCGCTCCTCATGAGTTATTTCTCTATTAGCACGAGATTGTAACACCTTAATCCGTATCCGTTGCTGAATTAGGGTTACGACTATTACCAAACTAAACTCAATTCCAAATAGACCTTCATTAGACTTTAAGCACAACAATGCACTCTTTTCCTTTTCATATAACATTTCAACTTATTGAATTAGAAAATGCACAACGAGATTTATTATAGGTACTCAAAATATGGGAATATCCAATCCATAAAATTTATACATTCATGGTATATAAATATATATACATATACAATCAAAATATAAAATGACTCATCATTTAAAAAATTGTATCGGACATAAATCAAATAACGTTTAATACAAACAATTTGCATACATTTTTCTACCGAATGAATACCTATTAAAACAACCAAACTATCTATCTTTGTTTAAGGATCGATGTACATACAAACATAGCAACATTCTTGTATGACCGAAAGCACTATTGAAGCATATAAATTATACATATAACAAGCGTACCTTTCCCTATAAACAAAATTTACATTAATAATGAAACACATGATTTAACATATCTATCGATAATAAAACAAATTAACAAGAAACACATAAATCACCTAGCCAAGATCATACTTCAAATATATACATATCAACCTCATTTAACATATAATAGTACATATCAAAATACAACAAATACTAAACATATCAATATGTCATGCTTATCCCAAACGCAACACATCCACCTATTATAGGCATATTATTTGTTATTTATACTACACGTTATACATCATCAAATATCCATCATTTCCTTTATTGTTAAAACACATAACCACACACCACAATATATATATTATATGACTACTTTCCATTCATGATTTAACCATAACCGAATCTCACCTCATTTAATAACTTAATCAAGCCATTATAACAAGAACATAGGAATTTAAACTTGACCAAAAGGAATAGCCATTTTCGCAAGGCTATGCATATATATACAAAACCGAATATTCTTAATCAAAACCTTAGTCTAACCTATACATGCCTTCGATTCAAAACTAAGATTAAAATACCAAAAGTGTGGATGACTTTCTTGACAATCCCTCTTGAGCTCGTAGCTTTACCCAAATCTATAAAACAGAGAAGAACATATCACACAATTCAGCTCACTAGCTTAGTAAGTCCCAAGCAATATTAATGACATAAACATATACTTAACATTTAGTTTTCATGCTTGTGGCATTTAGCATAATTAATTCAATATGAAGTTCACTCAGTAGAATATTATTCATATATTTAACCTAATCAATAGTACTTTATCACATCAATTTATACAATACCATTTCATAAGGATAACATATGCATTCGAACATTTCAAGTTACGAAGACATGTCATAATTTCAATTTCACTGCCTTTCATATCTATAGCCAATCTTCATGTAGCATAAATATATGTATATACCTCAATTTCACATATCTATAGATCATATCAATCAATGATAATCTCAATATCATGAGATAGAACACGCTTGAATCATTAGCTTCATCACATCATGAATAACTCAACTAAAATAAACCTGTCTTACCTTATTCCTTACCAATACAATAAGCTGACCTTTTTCTCGAGCTTATAGCTCATACTATTATGTATATACATCTCAACTTGTTTAACTCTCAAATCCTTTGTTTATGAAGTACCACTAGCAATAAGCCTGCTAGGCATTACAGCCTGAACTAAATCACAAAGACAAGGCACGCTAGGCAATAAGCCCGATATTAATCACCGACACGAGGCCTGCTAGGCAATAAGCCCGATATTAATCACCGGCACGAGGCCTGCTAGGCAATAAGCCCGATATTAATCACAGTACGAGGCCTGCTAGGCAATAAGCTCGAATATTTCATATATTTAACATTTCCATACACATCACTTAACACTGAAATCACAAACATTTCTTATATATTTCATAATGCTTTCATATATTAAACTGAACCTATTTATTCACATTACACTAAACAAAAAAAAAATTCAATTCACTTCAATAACATACCATCACATTCGGCCATATCTTAAATTTATGCTTTAAGTTTACAATTTTCATCATTTAATAAGTTCATAATTAAATATTTAACACATACTTGCTTAAGGACTTACCTCGACTGTCGACGAATCGCGTAATCCGGCTATTCGATAACCTTTATCTTTCCCCGATCCAAATTCGTTCTTCGTTGCTCTTGATCTAAACACATTAAATTCAGCTCATTCAAGTACATTTCACTTCAATTTAGTCCCAAAACACATAAATATGCAAATTACCATTTTACCCCTAAGGTTTCATATTTTTACTAATTAGTCCTAATTGTACAAAACACAAAATACACATAATTTGCATTTAATTCTTTAGGGCTGAATCTTCTATACATCCCTACCAAGGCATACATTTCATTTATTTTGCAAATAAGCCCCTCTAAAATTTCATTTTTATAATTTGGCCCTAAATACTCAATTTCACCAAAACTTCCAATACAAAAATATACTAATCTTTAACATATCTTTAATATAAAATCATAAAACATTAAAAACCACAAGAACTTAGCAATGGCCAAACCTCACATACACTCTAATCTAAAAAATTCTAGCATGGGTCGGGTAATATCTGAAGCAACGATCTCAAAAACGTAAAAATTATCAAAACCAAAATCACACATACCTTAATCAAGCAAATTGATTGTCAAACTCAAAGCTCCCTAACCCTTACTCTTTTCTCCATATTGGCCAAGGAAGAAATAAAAGATGATGGCTTTATTTTCATTTTGTTTTATGATATATTAACATAATATATAATTTACCTTTTATCCATTATAACAAAATATATAAAACATATATAACAAGGTCATTCTTGGCCATTGCCGCCCACTACCATTTAAAATGGGCTAATTGCCCTTTTAATGCCCCATATTAATCAACCATCATCAAATAGGCACTTTTCACTATACTTTGCTATTTTCACAATTTACGCGATTAAGTCCTTTTTATCGAATTAAGCACACAAACGATTAAATCTTTCTACGAAACTTTCACACATTAATTCACATATAACAAACATGAAATATGATATTTAATTATTTATCGAACTCGATTCATGGTCTCGAAACCACCGTTCGATTAGGGTCAAATTCGGACTGTTACAGAGGTCTATGATCTGGCTCAGTTGTGTAATTTCGTGGTGCTTCCTAAAAAGAAGGTTGAACCAAATAGTTATTAATAGAATTTATGTTCTCACCTTTATTACTCGATATCCTAGCCGAGTCAAGAGCCTGAAGAGTGATCATTTCATCACCTGCACAAAGTGTGAGTTCACCTATACCAACATCAATTCTAGTTTTAGCAGTTGCTAAAAAGGGTCTTCCTAAAATTAAAGGAACATTGTTGTCCTCATCCATGTCTAAAACAACAAAGTCTACTGGGAATATGAATTTATCAATTTTTACTAGTACATCCTCAATTATACCCCTAGGAACTCTGATAGTTTTATCAGCCAATTGAATGCTCATCCTAGTTTGTCTGGGTTTCTCGAGACCTAGCTGTTTAAACATTTTACAAGGCATAACATTGATACTTGCCCCTAAATCAGCTAAAGCATTATTAATAGATAAACTACCAATTAAGCAATGAATCGTAAAACTCCTTGGACCTTTTAACTTTTGCGGTAGTTTATTTTGTAAGATTGCTAAGCACACTACACTTAGCTTCACATGCGAGGCCTCATCTAACTTCCATTTGTTTGTCAAGAGGTCTTTTAAAAATTTCCTTGAATTGGGCATCTGCAAAAGAGCTTCAAGAAACGTTAAGTTAATATGTAATTTTTTCAAGAGTTTAAGAAATTTATCGAATTGTTCATCTGTGCGATCTTTCTTCATCGCATTGGGGTATGGCACACGAGGTTGGTACTCTGTAATTACCGGTTTTGGTTTATCATGGCTTACCTCAACCTTACCTTCCTCTACCATATTCTCTTGCCTCAATTTTGGCTCATCTAACCCTTCACTATCGTGAGCAGTAACGGCATGAAGTTGCTCATCTAGGTTAATTTCGGTGTTGCTTGGCAAGCTACCTTGTGGCCGTTCAGATATGTGTTTAGCAAGTTGTCCTAATTGGTTCTCGATTCCTTCAATCGATGCTTGCTAATTTTTATTGTTGTTTGACATTTTGGAAATGAGTTTCTAACACCGTGATGAATCTTGTTAGCATCTCCTCAAGGTTCGCTTCTGCTCTTGTGGGTAGGGTTGCTGTTAAAAGCCTGGGGGTTGCTGTCTCTGATTTCCTTGACCACCTTATGAAAAGTTTGGTTGATTCCTCCAACTTGGATTGTAAGTGTTACTATAAGGGTTATTTTGGGGTCTAGAATTATTACCCATATAGTTCATATGTTTGTTTTCTATGCCAAGGTTGTAGGGTGGGTATTCTATATTGTTCGTCCCTCCTCCGTATGTATCGCACTGCATCACTAGATGTACCTATGAAGAACCACACAAACCATCAATCTTTTTATCTAATAGATCTACCTGGTTTGATAGCATGGTCACTGCGTCGAGGTTCAAAACACTAGCTGCTTTTGTTGGCTTTATCCTCATAACTTGCCACTGATAGTTATTCAGTATCATCTCCTCTATAAACTCATAAGCCGCTTCAGGGGTCTTATTATTTAGGGATCCATTGGCGACTGAATCAATCAACTACCTAGTTGAGGGGTTCACACTGTTATAAAAGGTTTGAACCTGTAGCCACAAAGGTAATCCATGATGAGGGCATCTTCTTAGTAGATCTTTATATCTCTCCCATGTGTCCTAGAGTGTTTCTAGATCCATATGCACAAAAGAAGAAATATCATTCCTCAACTTAGCCGTTTTAGCCGGTGAAAAATATTTAAACAAAAATTTTTCGGTTATTTGGTCCCATGTAGTGATTGATCCTTGTGGTAACGAGTTCAACCATTGTTTAGCTTTTTTCCTCAATGAAAAGGGAAATAACCAAAGGTGAATGGCATCATAAAAAATGCCATTAATTTTGAAAGTGTCGTAAAACTCTAGAAAATTTTCCAAGTGATTGTTTGGATCCTCATCCTACAAACCATCAAACTGACCAAATTGCTGAATCATCTGTATAGTGTTAAGTTTCAGTTCAAAATTATTTGCAGTAATAGCAAGTCTAACAATACTTGATTCGGTTCCTGTTAAATTAGGTTTAGCATAATCATACATAGTACGAGGAGTAGGATTTTGATTTACTGGATTTACGGCAACCACAGAAGGTAGCGGATTATTATTAGCCATCTCTTCGGTAGTATTGATTTCGTCTTCTTGCTCTTCTTCTATGTATTGTAAGCTTTGCCTTATTTCTCTTCGGTTTCTGCAAGCGGTACCTTCTATATCGCTGTCAAAAAGTAATGGTCCTGACGAGTTCCTTCTAGTCATAAACTAAAATTACCTACTAGAAGCAAATAAAAGAAAAATTAGCAAAAATAAAAATAAATTGTAAATAGTAAAAAGTGGCTAAAGTAATAAAAATTTAGTGTTCCTAATATCTTAGTCCCCGGCAACGGCGCCAAAAACTTGATGGGGCTCAAAACTAACTATTATTTCGACAAAGGCAAGCGCACCTATTGAACATTAGTATAGTTATGGCGAGTCCAGAATATCGTATCCTCAAGGACTAAAATTACTAGTAATAACTATCTTTTTATTATCTAGCCTAATAGTTAAAGGGGATTTATTTTTAATCTAAAATTAACTAACTAATTTAACTAACTAAATGACTATGAACGTGATAAAGAGTGAATTGGGAAAATACTTTTGGACAACTTATATGAGATAGGCAATACCTAAGAAAGAATCTACCTAGACTTCACTTATTACTTTTGATTCATATGATTTATTCACTTGACTTAATCCATAGAAATCCCTGATTTATGTTAATATCTCTTTCGAGACTAAAAACAACTAACTCTAGGTTAATTAATTGAAATTTCTTTCCAATTAAAACCCCTATTATCGCATTAACTCCATCTATGGATTCCCTTATTAGATTTGACTCTAATCTGGAAAATTTTTGTCTCCCTATTTCTAGGGTTGCAATCAACTCCGCATAATTATGTTGATCTTCTCTTAAACAGGGACTTTTGCTCCACTGAATAAGCACATTCAACTTGAATCAATAACCTGAATTATTAAAACAAGAATAAAAACTCACAATTAAGAATAAGAACAAGTATTTATCTTATAAATCTAATAATAATAAGATTCGTCTTAGGTTTCATCCCCTCGGGTATTTGAGAGGTTTAGTTCATACTGATAGAAGGAAACATCATAAAATAGGAAAAACACAAAACATAATGAAAACCCAAAAACTTCTAAAGAACTTGATGGGAGATCTTCAGTCTTGATGGAGATCCTTCTCCTAAGTTGTTACCGACGGTTGTCTTAGAGTATTTTCTGCTTCTACTCGGCGTCTATTCAATGCCCCCTTTTAGGTTACCCCCTAGGGTGTTTATATAGGCTTTAGAACACCTCTCTTGGCCCACAAGTACCTTATTCCTAATAGAATTCGTTTTTGCTACGGCAGGGACATGCCCGTGTGACACGCCCGTGGTGGACTCCTTCGATAGTGGTGATTCTGCTGGCCACAAACGGCCGTGTAATCTACCCGTGGTTGATAGTCCAGGCCATGTGATTTTTATGTAGGTCCATTTTATCCCTTTTTGGTCCGTTTCTCGTTCTTTTCGACTTCCTAAACTCTCTTGAGTATAAAACATGAAATTAAGGAATTAGGAGCCTCGAATTAATCAAATCTAATGTAAATTCATCCAAAAATAAGCCAAGCATAAGGTTAAAATATGTGTAAATTATGGTTTATCAATCATAATTACCCGTGGCTGTGTGCCAACTATATTACTGTCACTGATGGCTTTGTGCCAAACTTATTACAGTTATCGATTACTTTGTTCCATCCTAATTATGGCTCTGTTCCATCTTGATTATGGTTTATAACCATTCTGTTTATGGCTTTTAGCCGTTATGTTAACTTGCAGTGTTGATCCGATATTTATGGCTTTTAGCCTTTCTGTCCATGGCACCGAGCCGTTCTATTGACTTAGTGCCGCAACCGGTGCTAGGCTTGGTGTGTTGGCTGGGTGGGTCGATTTTGTCCCCACAGGAGTGTAAGGTTGGTACGGGTGGTTTGTTGGCTGGATCGGGTGGGATGCATCGTCATACTATTGCATATCTGTTTATGAGATCTGTCATTGTACTAGGCTTAGGGCCACTTGTTCTGTTATTGGTTTGGGCTGGGCCCAATTGATTCTGTTATGGGTTGTGACCCAAATAATATTGTAGTGGGCTTTGGCCCATGTATGATTTAAACTGGACTATACTGTTACTGTTAAAGGGCTTTGGCCCAAACTATTTTGTTTCTATTTTTATATATTGACTGTTACTCTAGTAAGGAGATTACACACTGTGTTTTTGTAAACTCACCCCGTTTTTGACTGTGCAGGTAATCCTTAGCGTTAGGAGGATCGGTGCTTGAGGGACTCGGAGGTGACCACACGACTACGGCTGTTATGCTTTGGGCTTTATTTATGTTTTAAATTCTGTTTTGGGTTTTAATTTCTATAATGAAGCCTTTCTGGATTTAATTCTGAATTTGGGATTTTGTTGCATTTTATATCTATTAGACGGAGACGAGTTTTCAACCTAATTAATGTTTTCAAAAAAATAAGTTTTAAACTTCTTTCCTTTAAATTAGCTTCCACAACTAAAAGATATTTTTAACGAAGTTAATAACGTTTTTAACAGTGATTAACTTTTTGATGAACCACATTTTGAAATTGAACGAACACAAACTGAGACTTTAGTTTTTAAATATTAAGGAGGGTTTTCAATGAAAACATGGTTTTCGAAAAACACTTCCTTGTGACACACTAGATTTAGGCCTAACTTCTGGGCCGGGTTTGGGGTGTTACATACTAGTATAAAGTGTGTAGACTTTGTTAACCGGTCAATAATCACCTAAATAGCATCTTTCTTCCTCGGAGTCAATGGTAATCCCGATATAAAATCTATTGTAATTCTTTCCTATTTCCACTAGGGTATAACAACTGGCTGTAACAACCCCGAAGGCACTTGATGCTCAGCTTTCACATGCTGACATATCAAGCATTTAGATACAAATTCAGAAATATCTCTTTTCATTCTTGGCCACCAGTACATCTTTTTCAGATTATTGTACATTTTATTACTACCGGGATGAACAAACATTGTACCATTGTGGGCTTCATATAAAATATTTTGTACCAACTCTGAATTCTTCGGCACACACAATCTGTCTCTGAACAACAAACAACCATCAGACCCAATCTAAAATTTTGAATTAGGATTCAATTCACATTGTTCCCGTTTTTCTTGTAAATCAACATCATTTTTTTTGGGCTTCAAAAATTTGTTGCAAAAATATTGGTCTAACTTTCAACTCAGCCACAATAGAACCATCATTAGAAATTGAAAACCGAGTATTAATTGCTCGTAAAGCAAATAAATATTTTCTGCTCAAAGCATCAATAACTACATTTGCCTTGCTCGGATGATAATCAATCACAAGATCATAATCTTTTAACAGTTTAAGCCACCTGCATTGTCTCAAGTTCAAATCTTTTTGTGTCATCAAATACTTCAGACTTTTGTGATCAGTGAAGATATAACATTTTTTACCATATAAATAATTTTGCCATATTTTTAATACAAATACAATAGCTGCTAATTTAAGATCATGTATCGGGTAATTCTTTTCATGTGGTTTCAATTATCTTGAAGCATAGACAATTACTTTACTCTTATTACATCAAAACACAACCTAAACCATTCAAAGATACATCACTATAAATCACAAATTCCTTATCCGATTTAGGCTGTATCAACACAGGTGCTTCAGTCAATAGAGCTTTTGGTCTGTCAAAACTTTGTTGACATTTATCAGTCCACTCAAACTTTACATCTTTCTACAATAGTCGAGTCATCGGAGAAGCTATCATTGAAAACCCTTTAACAAAATATTTGATAATATCCGACTAAACCCAAAAACTTTTGACTTCTGACACACTCTTTGGTGGATTCCAATTGACAATTGCTGAAATTTTACTCGGGTCTACCCTAATACCTTCAGCAAATACAATATGTCCAAGAAGTCCAACTTCTCGTAGCTAAAATTCACATTTACTGAACTTGGCAAACAATTGCTTCTCCCATAGAGTTTGTAATACAATTCTTAGATGATTAGCATGCTCTTTTTTCATCTTAAGAATAAACTAAAATATCGTCAATGAATACCACCACAAACCTATCTAGGTACGGTCTGAAAGTTTTGTTCATTAGATCTATAAACACTGCTGGTGCATTAGTTGACCCAAATGGCATCACTAAAAACTTATAGTGGCGATACCTAGTTCTAAAAGTTATTTTTGGAACATCTGAGTCCTTTACCCGTAACTTATAATAACCCGAGTGAAGATCAATTTTTGAAAATACATTAGCCCCTTTTAACTGATCAAATAAGTCATCTATTCGAGGCAACGGATACTTATTCTTTATTGTAACTTTATAGAGCTACCTGTAATCAATACATAATCTCAGGGATCCATCTTTCTTCTTCATAAATAAAATCGGTGCACCCCAAGGTGAAAAACTAGGTCGAGCAAAACCTCTGTCAATCAATTCTTGCAATTATGCTTTCAACTCTTTCAATTCAGCAGGTGCCATTCTATAAGGTGCTATTGATATTGATGTTGTTCCCGGAATAAGATCTATAGAAAACTCCACTCTCTGACAGGTGGTAATCCGGGTAATTCTTCTAGAAACACATCTGGAAATTCACACACTATCGGCACTAACTGAATCTTTGACTTAGTTACCTTTATGTCCAACACATAAGCAAGATAAGCATCATATCCCTTTCTGATACATTTTTGTGCTATTATTGCTAAAATCACATTAGACAACCCATCTAATCTATTAGATTCAACATGGAGTAACTCACCATTCTGACATTTCAACACAATGTATTTCAGTTTACAATCCACTACTGCATCATGCTGGATTAATCAGTCCATTCCCAAAATTACATCAAATTCATCAAAAGGTAGTAACATTAAATCAGTTCAGAAACATTTACCCTTTACCTTCAATGGACAGTCTTTACAAACTTTATCCACCATCACACATTGACCCAGAGGATTTGAAACTTTCATCACAAGTTCAGTGAATTCAATCGGTAATTTTTTAACATTTACTAAATTTGTACATATATATGAGTGTGTGGAACTGGGATCAATTAAAGCAATAATATCAATGCCAAGTAAAGAAAATGTACCGGTAATGACGTTTGGGCAGAGGCATCCTCTTTGCACGTATAGCATAGGTTTTCGCCTATGCTCATGCTTCAGATTTAACTGTTGAATATTTTGTAGCACTTAGGCTACCACCAACATTTGTAAGGTGTCGAGATGGTCTACCTCTAGAGACAGTATTACTCGGCTTTAAAATCTGTTCAGCCTCTTTTTCCCTTCTTTCCGGACAATCTCTGAGGAAATGATCGAAAGAACCAATCGATATCAAGCCCCACTTTTTAGACGACATTCCCCAAAATGGAATTTATTGTAGTAGTTACATTTCGACTTTGGATTTCCAACACTTCCTACACTGGTTACTGATGGGGATGATGATCTCGGGTTTGAGTGTTGAGAACCTCGCTCTTTTCCAGAATATCTAGCAGATGCGGTAAAACGATCCTGGTATCTCTTTAATTTCTTTGAAACAGATGATTGGGATTTTCCCATAGGTCTCTTACCGAAAATCTGGGCTTCTCTCTCAGCTTGTTTCTTTTCTTTGCTCAATTCTTCTGCTTTTAATACTCGGTCAGCCAGTACTGCAAATTCTCTTATTTCAAGAATACCAATCAACAGTTTAATATCTTCATTCAGCCCTTCTTCAAATCATTTACACATTTCGCCTAAGTTCGAACCCATTATTGAGCATATTTACTTAGTCAAACAAATTCCTGTTCATATTCTGACACTGTCATGTTCCCCTGTTTAAGTTCTAAGAATTCTTTTCTTTTCTGGTCCAAGAATCTCTTATTTATATATTTCTTTCTGAATTTTATTTGAAAGAACTCCCATGTAATGTTTTATTTTGGAACGACAAAAGTTATAGTTTTCCACCAATAATAAGTTGTGTCCTTCAATAAAGAAACTGCATAATTCAGACAATCGGCTGGTGAACAAGACAATTCATCTATACCCGGATAGTATTCTCCAGCCAAAACTCAGCCTTTTCTACATCATCATCTATAGTAGCTCTGAATTCCTCAACCCCATATTTTCTGATTTTATAAACCGAAGCCTTACCAATTTTAACTGATTCATTACCCTGTGGTATCTCAAGAATTAGTTGAAGAGTAGGTGGGGGAGGTTGCTGAACAACAGGATTTGTTCTTATATATTCTGTAAAACATTCATTCATCATTTGAAAGAATGTAGCTTTTCCCTCATCATCTCAGCCCTCAGACTCGGGCCTTCTACTACTAGATGTAGCTCTTTATACGGAAGTTTGAGTAGTACTCTCAACTTCCTCAGGATCAGCTCTAACTCGGTTGGAAGACATTTACTATATGAAAAATACATTTAAAAATAGTTAAGAGATATCACACTATCACAATTATATAATGGCATGTATAGCTAAACTCATACTTGCTACGTTAGTCCGAGAATCGACTAAATCGTAGCTCTGATACCAATAAATGTAACACCTCTAACCCATATCCATCACTAGAACAGGGTTACAGAGTATTATTGAAACTTTTCAGAGTATTTTTAGATAAATCATGTAAATCAATATTCATTAACTGAGATTGTTAAGAACGTCTCTTAAATGGACCCTCGAGGCCCAATATGAGTATTAGAATCGAGATGGGACTTATTCAGAACCTCATGGAATTTTTCACAAAATTTTAAAATTTTTCTAAGGTGCAGGGCTCCCACGCCCGTGTGACCCTTAGACACGCCCGTCCTTCAGGTCGTGTCCAATTTAGGTTGCTCTCTGACTTGTGCCACACGGCCATGCCACACGCTCGTGTGCTAGGCCATGTGGTTAATTAATTTAATTTAAATTAGGTGTAGGTTTCACACGGCCATGACACATGCCCGTGTTCAAGGCCGTGTCACCCACACGGCTGAGACATACGCCCGTGTCTTTGCCCATGTGCTCAATTTTGAGCATTCTATTTTTCAAAATTAAAATGCAGGGGACACACGGCCAGACAACATGCCCATGTACGGCCTAGAAACATGCCCGTGTGTCTTCCCCATGTGGACAAAATAAGGTAGCCTTATTTCTCACCCAAATTTTTCATCTTCCTGCACCAACACTTACAAGTATAATCTAACCAATTGCAAGTATAATTCAATTCAATTCCTATCATCCAAACTAATACATTTCATCATACGTTTGTGTTTAATGACTTACCTTTATGTAATTTACATAATTTGCAACATTAGATGTTCATACTTATCCTTTTAGTTAATGTATTGATTCAACCATAACATATATCAAAACATAAATATATTAGCCATTCCAATGGCTAAGTTTCATTCATTACTTACACAACATCATTTGATTTAGTTAGTGATGCGCTCGAAACTAACTAATATTTTGACAAAGGCAAGCGCACCTATCGAACAGTAGTATAGCTTTGATGAGTCCGAAATATCATATCCTCAAGGACTAAAATTACTAGTAATAACTATCTTTTTATTATTAAGCCTAATAATTAAAGGGTTTTTGTTTTAATCTAAAATTTAACTAACTAATTGACTAAGAACGCAACAGAGAGTGAAGAAAGTAATCGAATAAACCAATGAATAAAGACAATACCCAAGGAAGAATCCAACTAGACTTCACTTATTATTCTGACTCTGAATTAACCGATTTATTCACTTGTCTTGATTCGTAGAAATCCCTAAATTATGTTAATATCTCTTTCGAGACTAAAAACAACTGACTCTAGATTGATTAATTGAAATCTCTTTTTAATTAAAACCCCTATCGTCGAATTAACTCGATCTATGGATTCCCTTATTAGATTTGACTCTAATCCAGTAGATTTATGTCATCCTATTTCTAGGGTTGCAATCAACTCCGCTTAATTACGTGAGATCTACTCTTAAACAGGGACTTTTGCTCCACTGAATAAACACATCAATCTTGACTTAATATCTTGAAAATATCAAAGCAAGGGTTAAGAACACATAATTAAGAACAAGAACAAGTATTTATTGTGTAATTCAGATATTAAATAATAAGATTCATCATAGGTTTCATCCTTCCTAGGTATTTAGGGAGTTTAGTTCATAACATAGAAGGAAAACATCTTAGAATTAAGAAAACAACAAGACATAAAGAACCCAAAAACTTCTAAAGAACTTGATGGAGATATTAAATCTTGGAGTGAATCCACTTCTGAGATGATTCCGACGGCTTCCTTCGAGCGTGCTCCCTTAGGTCTTCCTCTGGCGTGTATTTATAGACTTTAGAAGGCTCAAAAACCCTAAAAATTGGCTTTTTCTGTGTGAAAACAAAGTAGGGTGCGAAAGGGACACGGGCGTGTGCTCAGCCCGTGTGAGTGTGTCTAGGCCGTGTGAAAATTCGCATGGCTCACGATTGACACGGACTGGTACACGGGCGTGTGTCCAACCCGTGTGGTTCACACGGGCATGTGCCATGTCCGTGTGGTTTTGACTTGGCCATTTGGATCCTTAATATGACCCGTTTTGTCAGGTTTTGGCCCATTTTTCGTTCCTTTCACTTCCCTATGCTCACTTAAGTATAGAAATATGAATTTAAAGGATTAGGAGTGTAACATCCTGAAAAGGGCCTATGCATTTTCGGTTTAATTGTATGAAATGACAAGTTTAAGCACTAAGAATAAATTTTGATATTTTTGGAAACACGAAATGCATGAAAATGGAAACTCGAACATTTTAGAAACTTGAACATTTTGGAAACTTGAACATTTTGGAAACTTGAACATTTTGGAAACCCGAACATTTTGGAAATGAACCAAAATGGAAACCTGAACATTTTGGAAACTTGAAAATGTAAGAAAATGGCAAGTTACTGAGCCGATCGAAAATTTTAGGAAACTTAGAAATGATGCGCGAAATGTCAAATTTTAAAGTTTAAAATAGGAAATAAGGGCAAGATGGCCTTAAAAGAAAAAGTTGGTAAAGTTTGACACACAAACAAAGCTTGGAAAAGTGGCCTAAAGATGTCACTTAGGGCTTATGGAAGCAGCGCCACATGCAGGAGAAATGGGCACGGGTTCGAGTCACTTGGAAAGCAAATAATGAAGGTTTTATTTTTGCTTCCATAAGCAAGAGGGTGGACGGCACAAGCTTCTAGAAATAGAGGTGTTTTATTCTCATAATATGTGAATAATAAGTGATAAATAAAGGATTTTCTTTTAATAAGATAATTGAGGAGATAAATGATGGATTAAACACTTTTATTTTTTTAAATAAAAGAGATAATATTATCACAAGGAAGAGTGGTGGCCAAGTCAAGGACTCTTGGCCTAGTAATTTCGGCTGAAGAGGGAGAGTTAGGCTATTCTCTCATCTTTTTCCTAAGTGTGCAAAAATTTCCAGCATCTCTTCACTCCCTTGGTGTGCCGATTTTCCTTCTCCTATTTTGGAGTAGTTTGGCCGAATATTAGAAGAAGGTGGAGGCTTTTCTTAAATCGATTGGAAAGGTAGGCGAATCTATTTCTTTCTTGTCCCATTCTCTCGTCGACTTGGATGTTGGTAAGAGCTAATTTCGCAATTGTTGTTAAGGGTGTTAATCACATGTTGAAATCGATTTGTCATAGGGCCTTTGGATTTGGAAGCGAGCAAGTGTATCCATCATCTTTGATCAATCGGTTTTGGGGTAAGGTGGTAAGGATCTATTTTATTTTGGTATTTAATTAGTGTTCAAAGTCGAAGGCTACTAATTTTGGATAAGTGCCGATTGTAGGGAAGTGAAACCTATTCACACTTGGGGTGTGTTGGCTAGTGTTCAAAAGCATTTAGGGCAAGGAAGGCTAGTGTGGCCGATTGAATTTTCGGGATTTAAAATTATCGTCGGTGACAGGTGTGTACATACACACTTTATGATTGATTAACTGTGCTAAATATTGGGTGTGCTAAATCTAATTTTTGTAGCTTTGGATTTGATACCGTAACGGTATAGCGATGGTTCGTAAGTCTCTGTCAATATGAGATACTATTTGATGCTTTTGGGAAGCATGGCATATTTGGTATATGTGAGTTAATTATATGTTGGCATGAAATCATTGTATATCATGGATTGATGTGGGATATATGAGTGGAGGGGGCAGTGATATTCGTGTCGGCGGACACCGGTGTTTTGGTAACACATTGTGACTACGGTCACTAGAGGTTTGGTACCTCCGGAGGTTTGGCACCTCATAGCGTCTCGTCCACGTGGCTTAGCACCACCGTGGGTTGGCCCCACTTTGAGATATGGGATTGACGGTGATTTGGTATCACACGATGGGTTGGCCCCATCAATCGATTTGTGTCTTCGGACACGGAGGTTTGGCACCTCCGGTGATTTGGCATCACATTTGTGACTTTAAGTCACGATGGTTTGGCACCACCGGTGGTTTGGTACCACGCTGAGGTAGAAAGGCATTTGGATGGCTAGGTTGGGTGCTATATGTAGTGCATATTTAATTGTTATAAATTGTGTATGTTGTTGTACTAAACCGGGAAAAGGGTTACACACTGAGTCTTGGTAACTCACCTTTTCCTTTAATATTTTTCAGGTGACACGTAGATAGCGGATGAGGAGCCGGATGAACTAGAGGTGGCCATGCAGTGGAAATTAAATTTTACTTTGAAGTATTTTATTTTAGTTTTATTCTATTTGGGTTTTATTTAATTAAGTTGTAATAAGGCCTCCTAAGTTTATTTTTATGTATTTCCATGACTGGACAAACTATTTAAATTACATTGCAACTTTAAAATGATTCCTCAAGTTTCTTAAAAATCAAACGAAAAATGTTTTATTGTGCCATCGGGTACATTAAAATCTGTAACAAAATTTTGACTTAATAATTCTTCATACCACTCAACGGCTTTAAAACAAGACAAAAATCTTTTGCCTTAAATTTAAATCGGCTAACAAGGGTTTTCAAAATGTTTTCTCTGTAACATACCGAATTTGGCCATAACGTTTGGGCCGGGTTTGGGGTGTTACAAAATTAATATCGAGCAGGTTCAAAACTTCACTGTGGGGGCCCAAGGCCCAAAATGTTTGGTTTTGATAGTAGGCCTTATTATGATGTTTTAAGGAAGTGTTTGTGAGTTGAACGAGATGGCAGAGTTTCAAGACCAAGGTGAGAAGATGGTTAAGAAAGGTTGCAAGGCATTCCTAGCCTTCATAAGTGCAATAGGTGGAAAGGAAGAAGGTATTAATGGAGTTAGGACGGTAAGGGACTTCGTGGATGTGTTTCCAGAGGAATTACCGGGAATACCCCCAGACAGGGAGGTAGAATTTGGAATTGATTTGCTACCCGGAATAGCTCCTGTGTCAATCGCTCCATACCGAATGGCGCCAAAGGAGTTAGTGGAGCTCAAGGCTCAAATCCAAGAACTGTTGGATCATGGGTTCATCCGACCCAGTGTGTCTCCATGGGGAGCGCCGGTCCTATTTGTGAAGAAAAATGACGAAACTATGCGTATGTGCATAGATTATCGTCAGTTGAATAAGCTGACCATTAAGAACAAGTATCCTTTGCCAAGGATCGATGACTTGTTCGATCAGCTGAAGGGAGCCGCAGTGTTTTCAAAGATCGACTTAAGGTCGGGATATCATCAGTTGAAGGTGAAGGAGGCTGATATCCATAAGACCGCTTTTAGGACAAGATACGGCCATTTTGAGTTTGTGGTGATGCCGTTTGGGTTGACGAACGCTCCAGCCGCGTTCATGGATATGATGAATCGGGTTTTCCAACCCTACTTGGATAGGTTCGTCGTTGTGTTCATCGACGATATTTTGGTGTACTCGAAGTCGGAGGAGGAGCATGATGAGCATCTCCGAGTTGTGTTGGAAGTGTTAAGGGAGAAGAAGCTCTATGCCAAATTCAGCAAGTGTGAGTTTTGGCTTAAGGAGGTGGCATTCTTAGGACATGTGGTATCCGAAGGAATAAGAGTAGATCCTAGGAAGATCGAGCGGTGTTGGATTGGAAACCACCTAGGTCCGTGGTGAAATCCAAGTTTCCTAGGCTTGGCGAGGCTATTCTGAAGGTTTGTGGAAGGATTCTCGTCAATAGCCACGCCTTTAACAAACTTGCTAAGGAAGGAAGTACCCTTTGAATGGACTAATAAGCAGCAGGAGAGCTTTGAAAAGCTTAAGAAGGTGCTGACAGAAGCTCTAGTGTTAATTCAGCTGGAGGCAGGAAAAGATTTTGTGGTGTACTGTGACGCTTCGCATACGGGGTTAGGCTGTGTGCTAATGCAAGATGGCAAAGTAGTCACTTATGCGTCACAGCAGCTAAGGCCTCATGAGGTTAACTACCCAACTCATGACTTGGAACTGGCAGCAGTGGTTTTTGCCCTTAAGGTTTAGAGGCACTACCTTTATGGAGAAAGGTCAGTTATCTACACAGACCACAAAATTCTTAAGTACTTGTTGACTCAGAAGGAGTTGAACTTAAGGAAACGAAGGTGGGTGGAATTGTTGAAGGACTACGACTGTTCGATAGAATATCATCCGGGCAAGGCGAATGTGGTAGCCGATGCCCTGAGTAGGAAGCTTGTGTCAGATCTAAGGGCTTTGTTCGCTCATTTAAGTCTGTATGATGATGGAAGCCTGTTGGTGGAGTTACAAGTCAAGCCCACCTGGCTGAAGGAGGTGAAAGAGGGCGGTTATCGATAAGGACTTAAGTACTAAGTTACGAAGAAGTCTGACAAGGAGGATTAAGGGACTATGATGTCACCGATGAAGAAGTATTGTGCCACAAGGGAAAGGTCTGTATGACAAGGGATAAGGAGTTGAGACAAAGGATTCTTCGGGAAGCGCATGGTAGCCCTTATGCTATGCATGCCGGAGGCATCAAGTTGTATAGAGATCTAAGAGAACAATTTTGGTGGTCTGATCTGAAACGAGAAGTAACTAAATTTGTGGGGAAGTGTTTGACGTGTCAGCAAGTTAAGGCTGAACACCAAGTCCCATCAGGATTGCTTCAACCAATCGAAGTTCCCCAATGGAAGTGGGAAAGAATTACCATGGACTTCGTTAGTGGGCTTCCCCTCACGCCTACTAAGAATGACTCGGTATGGGTAATAGTGGACGGTTGACCAAGTCCGCACACTTTATCCCAAAGAAGAATGGATTATTCTCTTGAAGTTGGCTAAGTTATATGTGGCGAGATTGTGAGGTTACATGGAGTACCAATGTCGATCATCTCGATAGAGACCCAAGGTTTACGTCTCAATTTTGGAAGGCACTTCATCAAGCTTTAAGCACTAAGTTAGACTTCACTATGTCTTTTCATCCACAATCGACAGGCGATCGAGGCAGGTTATCTAAGTGTTGGAGGATATGTTGAGAGGTCGTGTAATGGATTTACGAGGAAGTTGGGAAAATTACTTGCCTTTAGCCGAGTTCGCCTACAACAACGACTATCAAGCTAGCATTCGGATGGCACCATACGAAGCATTGTATGGAAGGAAGTGTAGAACACCTACTTGTTGGATCGAGTTAGAGAACGCCGAGTTTTGGGTCCGTAATTAGTGGCGTAAAGCAAGAGAAGGTTGAGTTAATTGAGCACAGTTGAAGGAAGCCTCGACAAGCGTAAGTCGACGCAGACCTTAAGCGAAGGAAATAGAGTTTGAAGTGGGAGATCGAGTATTCTGAAAGTCTCGCCTTGGAAGAAGGTAATGAGGTTGATCGAAAAGGAAGTTAAGCCCAAGGTTTATAGGGCCTTATCGAGTACTAAACGAGTTGGGCGATGGCATACCAATTGAGTTGCCACGAATTGCAGCAGATGCGACATATTTCATGTATCCATGCTACGTCGCTACCGATCGGATCCGTCGCATGTGGTATCATTGAAGAAGTGGAGCTAAGGCCAAACTTATCCTATGAGGAAGAACCGATTGATTTTGGAAAGAGATGTGAAAGTACTACGAAGGAAGACGGTGCCTCTAGTCAAAGTGTTATGGCGCAATCATGGATCGGAAGAAGCTTCGTGGGAGCGGAAGAGACCATCGATGACAATACCCTCAACTATTTTAGTTAGGAAATTTGGGGACGAAATTTTGTTTAAGAGGTAGAAGCGTAACATCACGAAAAGGGCCTATGCATTTTCGGTTTAATTGTATGAAATGACAAGTTTAAGCACTAAGAATAAATTTTGATATTTTGGAAACACGGAAATGCATGAAAATGGAAACACGAACATTTTGGAAACTTGAACATTTTGGATACTTGAACATTTTGGAAACTTGAACATTTTGAAACTGAACATTTTGGAAATGAACCAAAATGGAAACCCAACATTTTGGAAACTTGAAAATGTAAGAAAAATGGAAAGTTCTGAGCCGATCGAAAATTTTAGGAAACTTAAAATGATGCAGAAATGTCAAATTTTAAAGTTTAAAATAGGAAATAAGGGCAAGATGGCCTTAAAAGAAAAAGTTGGTAAAGTTTGACACACAAACAGGCTTGGAAAAGTGGCTGAAGATGTCACTTAGGGCTTATGGAAATGGCGCCACATGCAGGAGAAATGGGCACTGGTTGAGTCACTTGGAAAGCAAATAATGAAGGTTTTATTTTGCTTCCATAAGCAAGAGGTGGATGGCACAAGCTTCAAGAAATAGAGGTGTTTTATTCTCATAATATGTGAATAATAAGTGATAAATAAAGGATTTTCTTTTAATAAGATAATTGAGGAGATAAATGATGGATTAAACACTTTTATATTTTTAAATAAAAGAGATAATATTATCACAAGGAAGAGTGGTGGCCAAGTCAAGGACTCTTGGCCTAGTAATTTCTTTGAAGAGGAGAGTTAGGCTATTCTCTCATCTTTTTCCTAAGTGTGCCGAAAATTCCCTAGCTCTCTCCCCCTCTCTGCGAAATTTTCTTTAAGCAAAATCCATCTCTTCTTCTTCTATTTTCTTCTCCTCTCCTTTGCTATTGTCGAGCCAAAACACTCTTTGATCCCCGATTAAAACTCCATATTTGAAACTCGTGACTCTAGGTAAGGAAGCAATCGATCAAAGCATTAAAGGTAAGGCTAAGCATTGATCAAGTTCTTTCTTTTCTATTTAAAAAGAGAAGGGTCTAATCCTATTTTTGTCTTATGGTAGAATCTATAAGGATCTCTCGGGTTCTTTTTACAACATTGAATACAAGGAGGAATCTTTCGGAAATTCGAGGATCTAAGGTAAGATAAATATATTTGGTTAAAGGTTATGATTTATATGTTAAATTAAATTTAACATATGATGCTAGGGATATAAACAAAGGTTATAAGGCAAGGAATCCTTTTGATTTGGAATTTGTAAGGTAGGTGATATTCGCCAAGGCTTGTTTTTTTTATATTTAGGATTATTTCCCATTATTTCAAAAGCCAAAACCGACATAATTACGATTTAGTGGCTAGCCGATTTAAGGAAGGAGTACTATCAATTTAGGCATTTGATTTGATCTTTCAATTGGCAACAAGGTAAGTAATACAAATCCTACTAGGATTTGGTTTTAAGCCAAATAGGTTTGTTAATATGTTTTAATGGTTGGTAGAATATAGGAGTTAAAGATCTAGATCGGTAGATCGTTCTTCTGGATTTCAAGGAATCTATTAAGCAAATCAGGTGTGTACTCACACTAACCTTCTATATATCATATGGCAATTATTTTAATATATGAATATGCATAAGAATGTGAATGTGGCTAAGTACCACGAGATGTGGTAAGAGTACCAGTGCACGTTTCCTACTTACGATAGGATTACGAATATGATATGTTTTGAACATATGAATAGTAACATGAATGAGAATTAAGTATGTTATGCATGATATAAAATTTATGGGGCATTCGGGATCTATGTGAAAGGGAAGAAGGTGTTGACTTGGTCTCACTAAGCGAATATGGTGACTACTGATCACAAAATTTGAATATGGTAACTCGGTTACATTATCTGAATTTGGTAACCGGTTACATTATTTGAATATGGTGTCTAATGACACAAATTATATAGGCGATGAGCACGTCGATTGCAATGACTACCTTCGATGGTGTGTAGCGGATGGAGGTTGACTTAGTAGTCCCACGGTGTGTATTGGCGGTGCACGGTGGTGTGTAGCGGATGGACAAATAGGCTTGGGTTTGGGTTGCATCATCATTTATTTTTATATGAATATGAATTTGATATGAACATGTATGCTCGATTTGTTGAAAGTTAGTCTTGTGTGCACATTGAGTCTGTTGACTCACCCATTGTGGGAACTATTTTCGGTGATGAACAAGGATTTTGAATGGGGACGGTAGACCTTGAGGTGGCCATTTGAAGATTTTATTTAATTTGGACTTTATTTCTTTTAGTACCTTTAATTTTATTTTGGGTTTTACTTGATGTAATAAGGCCATAAGGCCCATGGATTTTTCTTATTTTGCTTTACTCTTAACTATTACGTTGCTGAACTATTTAAGACTAAAGTTTAAGAGATATATTTTTTTAATAAACCTTAAAGATTATTTTGTCACCTTAATAAAAATTGGATTTACAAGATTAATTAAATGGGTTTCCAATCTAAGCCCAACTCAAAATAATAGTTTTCTAAAATTTTACAAATTCTCTCTAAGTAACAAAAATCTTTGAAATCGGTTTACTTTAGGAACATACCAGATCCGGTTCAGGCTCGTGGGCCGGGTGTGGGGTGTTTCAAGGAGCATCGAATTCACATAATTGTATAAATAAACATCCAAAAACATTCTAAGCATGGGATTAAAATGTGTTACTTTTATGGTTTATCAGATAGCCTATACATGCCATTAACAAAATAAGATTTTCATTTATACCAAAACGATAGGTTGCTAGTGTGATGATTTGCTCCAACCAATCTCCAACCTTCCCGAGCTTTGAGCACTATAAAACAGGGAAAATAAAACCTAGTAAACATATTATGCTTAGTAAGCTCGTATAACATAAATTAAGCTTACCATTTCATTAAATATATTAACCATACAAAACATGCTTTCCAACTATTTGGTAATTTACCTATTCACACATACTCAACCAACATGTTAGTCATAATATACCAATACGCATAGATGAGCTCATCATGCCATATGCGTATTTTATCCGTTGAATCATTGAATTTTCGATGGATATTTCAAGTAGTACACTCGAGGTGTACAATTCCATCATCCCTCAATTCATATCCACATGATTTCATATAACATTCAAATCAATACATTTCCATACTCATTTAAGTTATACAAACTTACCTTGATATTTGTTCGTATCTAAAATGTACTAATCCAAAATCTTTTCCTTTCCTTGATCTAACTCTTTGTTTGGTACTTCTGGATCTATATAAATGAATTTAATCATAAATTCAATCCATTTAATATTCTATTGAACTCAATTTACAATCTAGGCAAAAGTACCATTTTACCCCTATACTTTGGATTAATTCCAATTTCATCCCTAGGCTCGGAAATTGAAATTCATGCAATTTAATCCTTATTCCAAGCCTAACCAAAATTCTACTATAACATTTACAGCACATGTATTCTCAAAATTTTAGAATTTTCCATGGGTTTTACCATTTTTTAATTTAGTCCCTAAATCAAATTTCCATCAAATTTCCCTTTGTAAAAGTTGTTTATCTATTAACAACTTTTCATTTTCTACCATAAACTTTTAAATTTTAGCATCTTCATCTATGGAAAATTTTCTATACTTTGATATCTATTCAAATTAACTCCCCAAATAGAGAAATTAAGCTTTCCTGATCTCAAAAATATAAAAATTACTAAAAACAGGACATAGGAACTTACTAATTTATGCCTTGAAAGCTTGTTTTCTCTCTCCTAGGGCTTCCATGGAAATATTTGGGGAAGATGATATGAAAATAAGATGATATTCTATTTAATTAATTATCATCTTTTAATTTTCCTCATTTCTAATTTAGTCCTTAGCCTTTTCTAATTTTCCATGGATGATTCACCAAAAATATCTACATATTTTTCATCAATGGTATAATTACCATTTAAGGACCTCAAGTTTTGAATTCCATAGCTATTTAATCCTTAAAGCTACTAGAATTCAAATTTTACATTTTATGCAATTTAGTCCTTTCTACAATTAAGCACCTAATTGATAAAATTTTCTTATCAAAATTCTCATGCAATCTTTCTATCACATTACTAATCATTTAATAATGTTAAAATATTTTATATTTTCGGCTTAGATTTGTGGTTACGAAACCACTATTCCGACTTCACTGAAATTGGGCTGTTGCATGTTCCATTAGCTAGTTCAAGAATATATTATATATGTACACTATGTTCCGGATCTCATCGATTTATTCTTCCAAATTTCATACCAATCTTTCGGTTTATAATCTAGTACACTTAAATCTTTCACCATTACAGTTCATTTTGAATATCATTATCAAATTGTTACATTTTAAATCCCTATTGACTTGACTTGGATTCGAATGAATACACGAAACCAACTAATATATAGATTTGGAATCCAGTGCCTCATTGGACAATTCCGAAGTAAATAAATTGTGCCCGGCGCTAATCGTTGCATTTGGCACCCAATGCCTCATCAAACAAGCCGAAGTGATTAATTTGTGCCCAGCGCTCATCGATGCATTTTGCACCCAATGCCTTATCGGAGGAGCCGAAGCGATTAATTTGTATCTAGTGCTCATTGATGTGTTTGGAACCTAGTGCTTCATTAGACAAGCCGAAGTGATTAATTTGCACCCAGGACTCATCGATGTGTAGTCTAAGTAACTTGTACTCGATATATATATACATTATGGCATACCAATTAAATCCAATTCTGCTGGAATGGTTAATAAGGTAACGGTTATTCAATTCCAAGTAATGTTAAATTTCACAATTCATCATTTTTAATTCATCAATCAATTTGTCATTTCATATTATCATAGCACGAATCAACCCAATTCAAAGCCAATTGCACAATTACGTCAATTCACATTATTTTCAATCTTATTCAATTTAATATTTCATCTCAAAAATCAACATTTTCATACCGATTCAATTCAACTAATCAATCTCAACTTACCTCAATATCTTATCATGTTAAGCAATGAAAATGCACAACAATTTAAGAGATTTGGAATATAGAAATACCTACCAAAAACTCTGAGCTATTCATCGACGACTTTAGTTTCTCATTTTTCCTCTCGAGGAATCTAGGTTGACATTAGCTAAGGATTAAAAATAACATATAACACCATCAATAATCAACGAATTTCACAATCAATTTTCATTTTATACAAAATTTTCAATTTATTCAATTTAGTCCTTAAAACTAAAATAAGCATAACTTTCAATTCCAAGCTTTGATTTACAATTCGATTTCAAATTCATCCATTATAGATCCCATATCATCTACTTCTACCAAAATTTCATAATATTTTTACACTTTATTCAGTTTAGTCCTTATGTGTACAAACTACCAATTAAACGTTAAAATTTAGTCTTTTTCACATCTAAGCTTAAAATTTATCAATTTAACACCAAAAACTTCAAGAAACCATCAATGAAAACTTTTGAGAACTTTAACAGTTTTAGAAATTGATACATGGGCTAGCTAGATTAAGCTCCCATGATCTCAAAAACACAAAAAAGTATAAGAAAATAACTAAGGACTTGTAATTTGAGCTAAAAGCTTAACAAATCAACAATGGCGTTAAGACCTTCTTAGTTTCGATCCTTGGCTATTTGGAGAAGATGGAAACTTCTCTCTCCATCCACAATTGTTGTCTTATATAGTTAATTTAAATATAATTAGTTAATTCAATCTTATTATAATCTTATTACTTAATTTACTTAAAATAACATCATCAATCATACCGTCAAGTTACTAAGATTTAAACATGGTATATTTACTATTTTGAGCCTTGAGTTAATTGCAATTTAGGTCCTCAAATTCATTTCCTAACTAAAAATCTATAACGATTAGACTTTATAATTTAATCCCTGAACCTTAATTAATCACTAATTCGGCAAAATTACCTGACCAAAATTCAATCACCTATACAATACGAGTTCGGTTTATGGAAATGGTGTCATACCCTAAAAATCGGTTTAGAAGATTCGAGTTTGTAAAAAATCAAAAGTGGTCATGCCCTGATTTATAAGGTTATCTTTGAGCATTTATAAATTGAGGGTTTGAAATGGATACCAAAATTAGGGTCATAAATAATTAATTAAAGTATTAAAATAATATAACCAATTGTTATTATATTAATTAATATAATAAGAAACTTGATTACGAGATTTAATTTGAAAATAGTGTATTTTAATTGAGTTAGGACCAAATTGGAAAAGAGGTAAAATGAATTAAAATATTAATAATAAGGCTTGACTATGACTATTAATTATTGTATATAAACTAAAATAGGCATTTGTTAAAATTATAAAGTTAAATAAGCTAATAAGAAAAACTTGAGTAAATATTAAGCTAATAAAGAATAAGTTGTTGAGCTCAAAATAAATATATACAATTAAATCACTAAAATAATAAAGAAATAAAATATAGATTGATTGGTTAGGCATTAGTGCCTCCATCTTAGGATAACAAACATACTAAAATATATTTTGTTGAGGATAAAACTGAACAAGAAATGGGCGATAGCCCAACAGTTAAAACGTCGTAACACTTCTCAAAAGACCCAAGTTTGAGCCCTCATTTTCCTTATAATGTTGAAATTTTGGCAAGCCTCCCAAACATTAAAATATGTAAAATTAAGAAATAATGAGTAATAGCCTCAATGGTAAGGTGATGCTACTCCTTAAAACTAGAGTTTTAGTTGTTACCTTCTTTCCACTTTCATTTTGATTTCAGATTTGGAAAAAATTTTTTCCTAATTAGAACTCATATCTTACCTTTTCTCAAAATTCCAGTAGAATTAGAATTCTACCATCTTTTTATCTTCTTTTCATAATTAGAATTTCAATTTGCCCATTTTCAATTCCTAATAAAATTTTCCCTCTATCCTTCTATTTATTATCTTTTCATTTTCTTTCTCTTATGATTGACGTCAATAGCATCTCTATTCTTACAAAAAATCGGTAAGTATATCTTGATTCAAAGTTTAGATCCTAAATTTTCATAATATTTCTAATCGAAACTAATCCTTCATTCGATCTAATCAATATTTTTTGGTTCTTGACGAATCTTTCGTTAATATTGTTGAATCTTGATAAATCTTAGAAAACAAAACCTAACTTGTGTACAAATTTCATTTGAAAGACAAGTTACAGGTGCATCAAATAAGATTTGAATCTGAGGGACGTCACTCAGAATCTCCGTGAAAGGTGTGTGCTATTTTACAAGCAAATTAGGGCAAATCGTGAATTGAAATAGGGCCACCTGTACGGATTACATGACCCCTCACACGGCCATGTACCCTAGAAACCCTAGGTTTTTTTATTCTCACATGGCCTAAGACCCTCCACATGGCCTGCTACACAGCTGTGTCTCCCTTTTAAGTTGATTTTGCAAATACCACACGGGCTAGTCACATGGTTGTGTACCCTCTCCACACAGTTCAGGGCTTTTCACACGGTCGTGTGTCCCCTAGGTTTTAGATTTTACAATTTTGCCCCTATTTTTAGATTTTATATTTTTTCCCAAAATTTTATGATATGTTCAGTTTAGTCTTTGATTGATTTTCAAACTATTTTAGTATATTATATTATTCAATTAAGTCCCTAATACTATGAATTATGTCAGAATCCATGAATTGACTGACCTTATTAATATGATGATTATATAAGTGTATGAATTGTGAACAATATGTATGACTATTGCTTCAGTGTTTGCGATTGTACGTATAGTATGCTTTATGACACCGTTAAACCGAATACTTAAATAAACATGACTTTTTTTTACTAAGTTGAACTGTTATAAGCATATTAATTGCTACTGTATCGAACTGTTATAAGCATATTGATTACTATTATGTTGTTCTGTTAAAAACGTAATTAAATGCTACTGTATAGATCTATTTGAGCTTGCCTTATTGCATTGCATAGGGTGGGACTATATGTACGGAGGAACTGTCAGCAGCTTCTCTACACCATTTAGTGGTTTATTCATACCATATTAGCAGCTTTTATCTACACCGATTAGTGGTTTACCCACACCGTATTAGCATATTTAATTTGCAAATGTGTTGTGCATCCACAACTTACTGACAACTTATTTGAAAAACTTTTTATCAAAAAAAACCTATTGGTTTATCCACCCTTTTTATTATTAGTGGTTTATCCACACCATACTAGCAGTTCATCTACAACGTTAGTGGTTCATCCACACTGTGGTGTAAAAGTAGAGGAGTTATGGGGAACTCCTACTGTGTGTGTAGTGGAGTTGGGTAGGATATATTTTGATTAATTGAAATTGCATTGCATTCATAAGACATATACATGGATTTGAACATTGAGATATTATTTTTTGATGAATTGATATGATTTGCCGATATTATGTATTTCTAATTAATTGTGATGAATTCTATGAATTGATATTCTGAATGTTTTGTCTACTTTTGCACTAGTTTTCTTGTGATTGAACTCACACTGAGTTTCATAGTTCACTCCCATTTTATTTCCATCTTTACGGATAACCCACTAGACTAGGACGCGGACACAACATACGGAGGGCTCAGAAACATTTTATTTTTATGAAAGTATTACTAGGCTTATTTTTTTTATAATTTTTATTATGTCGAAACTATACTATTTTATTTATTTTGTGCCATGAGACTCATATTTAGTGTTTATTTAGTATGCATAACATTTAGTTTAATTTTAAAATATGATTTTATTTAATTAAGGCATGAAATATAGTTTTATTAAAACCAAGTAAAACCACTTTTTTATTTGCCAGATTTAAATTAAAAATTTTGAGTAATAAATAAATGGAAAAATTAATTAAAGTTTTTCTTAAAGAAGTCATCATTACTTTATAAAGTTAAACTAAAACATATTTTTTTAACTCGTTAGATTTTCGAAAATAAATTAAAATTTCTTCTAAAATAAGCAAATGTTTTAAATTGACTAGTTTATAAACTCCGATCATACTAGGTCATCTCCGTGGCCGATGTAATCTCTCGAATTCGTGTATAACGTCTAGGCTGGGTTGGGGAGGTTACAAACGAGATCCCAAAATTGTATTTTCCGATACCATTGACTTTTGAATTATTACAAAAAACATATCTCTTATAAAAATTAATCAAAATTTACTCTCTTTTTTTTTTTTTTACTTTACCTTCAATAATTTCAACTTTTAGAAAGAAAAAAAACATTACATTAAATTGTGATTGTACTTTGAACTATAAACTTAGTGCCTAATTTTTTTTTTTTGTCCGATATTTGTAAGTGAGCTACTATTTTCATCTCATTTTATTTAGAAATTTCGTCATCTAATAAAATGTGTCATGTGCGGTATTCATATAGATAATATTTTATTATTATTTTAATAAATTAATACACAAATGACAATTCATGTGCTAAAGTAAGGGAAAAAAAATACCAAAATAATAAAATGAATATAAGTCGAGATTGAATCATAACTTAAAATTCATCATTCATTTAAAATATATATTTACATGGATTTTTATTTTTTATTTTAGTATTTTAAATATTTAAACAAACAAAGTGATTATTTCAAAACATAGTATAAATATGCTAAGGATAGGATTTGGGTAAATGACCAATATATTACAATTTTTAAAAAAATTTACAGAAAAGGACAGTAAAAATAATTATTTACCGGAAAGGGCCATTTCTCCCCAAAACGCGTCCAAGTCAGCGCGTTTTGAGGGGATGCAGCAGGATAGCGTGTGCACGAGGGAGCACTTTGTGCCGCATCAGCCAAAAACGCGTCCTTGAGGGCACGCTTTGCTGATGTAGCAAAAGCGCTCCCTCGTGGATGCGCTTTGCCCTGCAATGGTTAAATTTTTTTTGACCGTTGGGCCTCCAACGGTAAAAAAAAACCTATAAAAACCCCCCAACCCTTTTATTTTTTTCACACATTAGTCCTTACTCATTTTTCTGTCAACTTTCTCTCAAATTCCTCTCAAATACCTTTTGCAATAGGCCAATTTAGCCCGGGCCCATACAAAAAATAATAAACCCAAAATAATAAAACAAAGTCGAAGTCCAGTCCAAAATATATCGTTTGGCCCAATCGAAATGACCCATTAAAAGATTGAAGGTCCATCTACAAGCTTGACGTATATGGGAACACAATCTTCAAGGATATGCAATCTTAGATATTATATGCAATCTTAGTTATGATATGCAAATCTTATATATGATATGTAATCCTAGAAGATATGGTATGTAATCTTAGATTTGATATGCAAATCTTAGATATGATATGCAATCTTAGAAGATATGGTATGCAATCTTAGAAGATATGATTTTGTAATCTTAGAGATTTAATTTGTAGATACCTTTTAATCTTAGCCGTTGATGTAATTGATCTATATCGTTGGATTTGGGGAGGCTCAGCTATAAATAGAGGCCTCTCCCTTCATTGTAAAATACACTTGAGTTTTGAGTAATAAAAATTCTTGAGAGCATTCACTCAAATTTCTCTCTCTTTTGCATTCTTATTTTATGTGGCTTGTTCTTATTTTGTTCTTCGCCCATCTTCGTTTCTTTTTGAGTTGCTTCTGTTCGAGTTAGTTTTTGGTGGAAGAATATCGTTGAATCCTCATATTGCGGGAGTTAGATTGACTTATGCATTTTTTAACTTTCTTTTATTTATCCATTTAATTGCTTAATCATTATTTATTCATTTATTTTAATTATTTTAAATTTATTTTAATTACTACTTTCTATCCAAAACTTTATTTCTTAAAATAAGACAATATTTGACATTTGGAGTTTTGATGGAATCGTGCCCTAACTTACTAGGATTCGATTTTTCTCATGAAGTTTAAATGATTAAATACCTTTTTTGGAATTAAAATATATGATTTTCAAATAAAAAACCTATCTCGGGAATTTAAGATGTGGTGTCCTAACTCACTGGATGCGACGTTTTGTCATCTAGAGGCAAGGATTTCTAAAAAGTAAAGGATATTCGGTGTTTGGAAAATTTGAAAGATCATGCTCTAACTTACTGAGTTTCGATTTTTTTTTAAATCCAAATAATTGAATGTCCATTTAAAACTAAAGGACATAAGTTTTAACAATCAAAAGGATCGTGTTTTAAAATCTTTTCAAATTTTTGACATTAGGTCATTAATTAATCAATTAGGTACCAATTTTTGGGCGTTACGAGGGTGCTAATCCTTCTTCATACGTAATCGACTCCTAAGCCCGTTTTCTCTAATTTTGTAGACCAAAATCATTATTGTAATAAATCAATATGTTTTATTAAAATGATTAATCTCAAGGTAACCCGATCACACCTCGAAAAAAGATTGGTGGCGACTCCATTTTCATTTTTAAAGTCGACCCCCATTTTTATAAAAAAACTTAAAAAATGGTTTCGACAGCTTGGCGACTCCACTGGGGACAATAAGAGAGTCAAGCCGTAAAATTGATTATTTCATGTCCTTTGTCCAAATTTATGATCCTTTTTATTGCATGTGGTTCTAATTTTTTTTTAAATATCTTTGCATTACATTGCATGACCGTTGTGGTCACACCCTTTTAAGTGGGAGTAAGAAACTATGCCTTCATGAGGTTTTCACCTCCGCATGGGCTAGTGGACTACTTCCGGGATACATCCGTACCTATGTCTTTATGAGGTTTTCACCTATGCATGGCCATAGGGAAATGTATTCCCCTAAACTAAACTCTATCCATATGAGCCTATAATGGGTGAGAATTGAGGAATCTGCTGGTTCAAGTACCAACCCTTTAGAACTAAGCCACATATAGTGATCCTTAAGAGCCAACCCTAGATAGAGTTATATTGAACCCTAGTGGTCACCCAGATAGGTACCCTATTTTGTTATTGATTTTTCTTGTACTAACGTGTTTTCTTTTGTTTTGATTGCATTGTATTCACATCATAGAAAAAGGTGTTGATTCAAATTCGACTGTTAAATAGAAGAGTTGGTCATGAGAAAATGGATTTCTTGGTAAAGTGGATTATAATACGGTTGTCCGAATATGGTCTAAGTAAACACGACGAGAGAATACTGATAGTCCATAAAGGAAAACAAGATTTTATTACCCAAGGATTCAAGCTGACAAAGACTATTCGAGAATTACCACGTCTTGGCTTTCTTGAAGAGGCTAACGAGCTTTATGGAAATAGGTGAGTGAAGAGTCACGGCCTGGATCATGTAACAAGGAGCTAGAAGAGGCATCTATTAAGAAAGTTCATGGGACACGACCATAACATCTTTTGCGAAGAAGGGGATTGATGTTTTCACTTGGACTATGAGGACAAAGCCACATATGTAATCTGTTTTGTGTAAAGAAATTTATTTTCTAGTAAAGTTTTTCTAATGGAATTGAATTCAGAATCAACACCTCTCTTTTTGCATTTCATTCCTTTGCATTGCATTTCATGCATTTTCATTACATCACATCATATGCATTTAAGTTCATAAAGAGAGCCTAATTAGTTGAAATTATCACAGAAGAAAGGAGAAAGAAAGAGAGTGAGTTAACTTGGAAAACATGGAACAAAGATTGGAGAGATTAGAGCAAAGACAAATACAGATGCAAAAGAAATTGACTAAAATTCAACAAGACATGCGGGAATTCCAAAAGAATGTGATTGGCCAGTTAAGTCATTTACTAGTTGAAGGGCTTGAAGAGAGGAAAGGCCTAATAGTCAACAGTGGAGATGATAATGAAGACCTCGTCTATCCCCCAGGTTTTACTCCAATAAGCATCCAGACTCAACCAGATGCATATCCAAAAGTGGTACCCGTTACTATCAGTCCCCAACAGCATCAGGTCACTTCAGGGCAAGAACCCAATCCAAGATCGAACTCAGAAAAATCTCAATTCTCGCCCATCTCAATCACATATAGGGAGCTGCACTAAATTTTGTTTGATGTACATATAGTATCCCCTTTCTACCTAAAACCTATACAACTTCCATACCCTAAATGGTACGACATGGACGCTCAATGCGAATACCATGTAGGAATCACAGGACACTTGATTGAGAATTGCACCGCTTTCAAAAAGATGATCGAAAGACTTGTCAAAATGGGTATTGTCAAATTCGATGATCCCTTTGGGGTAGAAAATTTGTCACCCAACCATCTAGGTGAAGGGGTAAGATCTATGAGATTCAAGAATGCATCGAGTTCAGGGATTTAGTGGAAGACCTGATATTGGGAATCTAAACACTAATGACATATCTGAAGAGGGAATCAGGGAATAAAAGTTTCCAAGCCCTTGCATACTTAGGAGTGTTTTGAACAATGGGACTGTGGAAGAGATCCCTGTATTGTTAGGGCTGATCTAGAGTAATATTCAAAACACGCTTGTTGCCTTAAGCCTAGAGGCAGTAAGAACCCTTTTGTGAAATAGGCTTGTGTCCGGAATTTTTATTTCAATAAAATGCATCTTTTTGAGCAAATATTCTTTTATTTTTTTTGTACAAACATTGTTCTTATTTTTTTTCTTTTGTTTATTCTTTGGACTTTCTTTCAAGTATTCTTCATAATCATTCTTTGAATCATTTATTCTTTGGAATCTTCTTTCAAACCTACAATAGATCTTCAGATATCAACGATGTGAGCAACGCTGCTATTGACTTAGAGTCTTCTTTTGCGTAAGAAATGAGTCTAGAGGGATTTCAGGACTTTGAAGATGATAGAGATTGTAACTTATCTTCTAAATTGTTGATAATGGTAGAACAAGATGAAAACAGACCCTACTCTACAAAGGGTCAGTAGACATTATGAGAGGTGAAGATTGTAGCCTAGCTCACCACAGAAATAAGGCAAGACATCATTGAGTTATTTTCAAAAATTCAAAGATGTTTTTGCACGATCATATCAAGACACACCTGGAAAATCTTAAAAGAGGTCCATAAGGCTGTTTAGAGAACGTGATAATGGTTCTACAATAGCCAGGCTCATCATGATGTTTGAGTACTGTTAATCTACATAGAAGGGGATGGTATCAATTATGCCATATTTAAGGAGATAAGATTCATGTGCCTTCTCCATTTCTTCATGTACTAATATCGATTCATCGTTGTGGTCATCGTTTACTTCACTAAGAGGGTGGAAGAGCTTCATATGCCAATTTTGCAAAGTCGACAGTCATCAAATTTCAAAAAAAAAAGGATCAGATGCTAGCAAAGAATTCTAGAAAGGATTATGTTTAATAATGCATAACTGTATAATGTCAAAGATTACAGTTTGCTCAAAGATCAGGCAGCATATCACAATGCAGCAAAGGTTGCCAAAAAAATGAAAGGTGACCAAAGAATGTAAAGATTGGCATAAGAAGCTATCATTTACTCTCTATGCTTATCAAATGTCGACCAGGACTTTCGCTGGGGCAACACTTTTCCCATTGGTTTATAGAATAGAAGTGGTTTTGTTCATGAAAATCAAGATTCCTCTACCCTGAGCTTTGATTGAGTCAAGAACTGGATAAAGTAGAATGTCTCCAGTGAACTTGGCTGAAGAAAAGGGTTTGAAAGTTTTCATCATAGCCAAAAATACCAAAATGGATGATGTTGATTTATGTCAAAAATGGACCACCCAAGGGAATCTCATGATGGGGACCTAGTATTGAGGAAGATCCTTCTTATACAAAAGGATTTCAGAGGAAAGAAGATGCCAAATTGGGAAGGACCTTATGTTGTAAAGAAGGCCTATTCTGAGGGAGCATTGATATTGATTGAGATGGATGCCAAAGACTTGCCCAATCCGGTGAATTCAGGTGCAGTTAAGAAGTATTTTACCTGAAAGGGGAAAGGCCAAGGTGAAAACCCTAAAGGGCGCCTTGAGTTTAAATTCAAAAAAAAAAAAGAAGAAGAAGAAAAAAAAGAAAATAGAGGAGAGGCCAAGGCAAAAACCCGCAAAGGACGCTTTGAGACCAAAGGGGTTTTGAGTCGAAAACTCGAAAAGCGCGGCTCAAATTTTGATCAAAGATAGGGCATGTGGTAGTTTTGCTATGCCTGAATTAACAATGAAGAAGTATGATACGTCTTGGGGTATTGACAAAGTACTCCGGATCCTCTAAACACGTATTGAGCTCAAAATGGTCCTCAAGAAGTTTGTACAAAGAAGCTCATGCTGCGATATCTGGGGCACCTATCTTCTGTCTTATCTATTTTTGAATTTGTTATCTTTGATTACATTTTTTTCCTTTCAAATATACACCCCAATCAATTTTATTTTATAGCCTTAGCTATCTTTGCTTACTTTATCTTTTCAAGATACACCAATCAATTTTTTTTATTGCCTTGGTTATATTTGATTAACTTATTTGTTTCGAGCTATGCTCCTGATTAATTTCTTTCACGTTCATTATTGTGATCTTTTTAAAGCATTTTATATTGAAATAACGGTTAATGGACTAATAATACTTTCATAAAAGGAGTTTCGCATATTACTCTGGAAGCTTCTAAATAATATGAGAATCTGAAACAGGACTTTTGTTTAGAACTCACCAAGCCTAAGGGTTGTAAATATTGAAAGATGATTATCTCTTCAGATTTTTATTGGATAAGACATTTCGTCGGTGACCATCTCGATAAATGATGAGCAATGTTAACCTAAGTGTAAAAAGGGCATCATTCTCGGGAAAAGAAAAATGATACCCTGCATTAATATAAATTTCAGGCATATACATCGGGTCATTACACCCAGGGAATGGTGTAACAGATCAACTTGATTGAAGATGATACAAATTTCATACCTCTGAGTGGTAACAGGATGGATGGCAGAAGCCAAATGTTATTCCCCTGAAGTTACAGTGGGAGGTACAAATTTTATGTCCTAAGGTTCAAGGGAAGGGACTCTGAAATTGCAGTTGGGCAAGCTTGCTGAGCAGAATATGATCGTTTGTTTGGGTTTTCTGTCAAAGATACCAGCTGAAGGAGAAAGCATGGTAATGCATCAGTGATAGAACCTTGTTGAACTATGAGTAGTGACAACCCAAACATTAGAAAAACGGATCATTCTCATGTATTTATGTAAATATCATTCATACACTTCCAATTAGGAGCATTTGATTTATTCTGATCATTGTGTCCTAATCGTTGTACATTAAAAAAAAAGAGATCATTCTCATGACATTCTACATTCATTTGAATGTCATCCTTAATATCATTTAGTTAGGAGCATTTGATTCAATCTGATCATTGCATCCTAATCATTTTACATTTAAAAAAGGGATCATTCTCATAACATTCTGCATTCATGCAAATGTCATCCATAATACATTCGAGTCTACAAGAAATGTCCCCTAGAGGACTGTAACACCCCTTACCTGTAATCTCCGCCGGAATCGGGTACGAGGCATTGCCGTACAAATCTACCTGACCAGCCGCTTAGGCTCAACGCGACTATTTTTGACAAGATACCACAACAACCTTATCCCACCTTAAGAGACCTTACTCATACCTACGAGGGCTCTCGAGACTATATCGGGAACTCTTATGATCCGTAAAATTTCTTTCCCTTCTAAATACACGCCCGTGTTAGAAGACACACACGCCCATGTACATTTCACACGCCCATGTAAAATGAAAGCACGCCCGTGTACCCTCACAATCTGCCCGTGTCTTCCACCTGTGGTCGACACTGACTAATTTCACACGGCCTGGACATGACCGTGTCTTCAAATAGTGGAAAGCTACTGACTTGATCCACACGGCCTGGGCACACGCCCATGTCCTTACTATATGCCTTACATGGTTCATGCACACGGCCGTGGGATCTATCTATGGCCTATTCTAATTAATAATAATAAGGTGCAGGGTTAACACGGCCTAGACACACGCCCGTGTGTTTACCCGTGTGGGCACATGAAGGCTATCTACCAAGTCTTATCCATTCACACTTGCATACATCCATAACTTATCACATAATTTCACATAGCATCAACATTACTCTTGAATTAAAACATTTGATTATAAAAGATTAAGGTTTTCATCCCATACACTAGGGAGACTAATTCCCATATAATTACAAACAACTTGAGCCATCATCTATGGCTATACATGTAACCCCCCAAACTCGGCCTAGAAGTTAGGCTCGACTCTGGCATGTCACATTGGGGTGCTTTTCGAGAAACCATGGCTCCATTTGAAAACCTTTCTTGATATTAAAAACTAAAGTCCCAGTTTGTGTTTGTTCATTATTAATCGACATTTATTAAAAAATTATTACCAAAAAAACTTTGTTGGTTACGACCTATTCGCGAAAGCATAGTATTTTCAAAGCAGATATTGTTTTGGAAAACTGTGATACAAAGTTTAGCAGATTCAAGACATAATAAACTAAAAATCCAAAACTAAAACCGAATTTAAGAGGCCTTATTACAAAATATTAACCCAAGTTAAAAATAAGTAAAATACTAGAGTCCCAAAATGCTCGTAGTGTGGCCACCTCTGAGTCCTCCAAAGACGTCGAACCGCTTCTCGAGGATTACCGAGGAAAAATATTAAAAGAGGGTGTGAGTTTATGAAAACTCAGTGTGCATAACCCTCATCAATAAGAACATGAATCACAATAGTTTGGGCCGAAGCCCATTTCAGTAACGGTGGCAATTGGGCCTTAGCCCATAAAAGGCTCAATTGGGCCTTAACCCATAAATGTCACAAATCATATTTATCCGGGCTGAGCTCATCTCAAATAAAACCACATATGCAATGCATTAATGCCCATACCAACCACACAGAGTCTCTGTCCAACCTCGCACTCACTGGGATTTAATCGACCCACCCATCCCTACACTCCTTATGTAGCACCGGTTGCGGCACTAACTTATCGGTGTAGCATAGCTGCTCGGTGGCTAAAAGCATTCGGTGGATCCATAGTCATCAAGCGACCATGCAATCCTATCTGTACTTCCCCTTTCGAATAATCCCATCCCCATGCAACATAATAACACATGAATGCAACATACAATAATATTCATACGATAACAATCATAAATCACATACAAGAATAATTATATAACATGTAGGGGCATTTTCGTCATTTTTGCCCTCTAGGGGCATATCGATAATTTTACCCATCGAGGGTATTTTCGTAATTTACCTACCAAGGGTATTTTCGTAATTTAACTACCAAGGGTATTTCGTAATTTACCCACCAAGGGTATTTTTGTAATTTACCTATCAATGGTATTTTCGTAATTTACCCACCAAGGGTATTTTCATAATTTACCTACCAAGGGTATTTTCGTAATTTACCTACCAAGGGTAATTTCGTAATTTACCCATCAAAGGTATTTTCATAATTTACCCATCAAGGCTATTTTCATAATTTCGCACCTACAATGGCCTTTTTAAAGGCCCAAAGTTGCCCCGAGTGACTCGGCCACCATTTCGGTCTTACCGAACTATTGGGCTTAAACTCGATTTCGGCCTATTCGGGCCCATGCACTTGTGTGGCCCACCTAGCACAAATCTATCCACGTATATAAAATTCACCTAGCCTAGTTCACTATATACTACACCATCATACATTTTATTCAATTGGGCCTACGGACCTATTGTGCCCACTTCGGCCCATTGTGGCCCAATAGCCTCAACCCACAAGAACACTACTGATGGCCTCAACTATCGCGTCGAAGCCCCCACACGTGCGCTCGCACGCCCATGTGGCTACTATTGCCGTGACCGGTACTTCCGCATTTGTCGCTCTACAACTAGAGTAGAGAGAGAGAGTTGCATACCTGATAGGAATTCTGAAGCTACTAAATCGCGCTCCCAAATCTCTTAAGCCCAACGCCCACAAGGTATCTCTTCTCTCCTCCTAAAATGCTCTTTATATAGCTAGCTTCTCACCTTCCTTCTTTGTATCTTTCCGATGTGGGATCCCTCCGTCAGTAGAGTTTAAATCCAACTCAAACTATTCCCGTCCAATCCGCAAAATAAATACTCCCTTGCATGTCATGAGATTCAAACCCAGGCTTCCTTGTAGAACAATCCATGCCACTAGCCACTTTACCAACTAGCTCCTTGTTTCAAAAGTCATGCGCAAGTAAATATAAGTTCTATGGCCACATTCAAAAATCCATTTAAAAAGAAAACCAAAATGCAAGCACCAAGACTTGAACCTTGGACCTCCTTCCTTCCTCTATGGCGTCACCCCATTGCTCCTTAAGTGGCGTCACTTTACCACTACACCACACACTCCACTTGTCATTTTCCCCACATTTTATTCTTAAAGCCTACCTATCAACTCCCAGGGTTTTTTTCACCTAAAACCAAAATTTTTCCTATGGCCTAACTTTAACCCGAGACTTCATAAAAGCCTTCTAACCTTCCAAAATCACTCACCTAATAGGTCCAACTTGCACTAATTCCATTCTCTTATTCTTAAAAATTTTAAACGCTCTCGTGCCCAAGGTCCATTGGGCCCCAATCCTACTAGGCCCAAATTCGGGATGTTACAATACAAAATCAAGACATAAGCTCTCTTGGGCCAACACAATTTGACTACATCAACAAGGACTTGATCAAACTTAAGTACTAGCCCTATACATGCCATGACTCATAAGGACTTGATACCTCATACCAAGCGTCTGCTCGATAGTGTGAAAACATCTCCGGCGGCCTCCAACCCAAGCTAGTCAAAACAACCTATAAGAGGTGGGAAAAGAAAAGGAGTAAATAATAATGCTTAGTAAGTTCATCTGCATAACTGATAAATACTAATTTTATTAAATATGGATAACTACCAGGTATTACACTGGGTTTTTCCATTAACTCATGGTTGCTTACTCAACCACTCTTGAAGCTTACTCATTCTATCTCTTACCACATTCTTACAGTGCCACAAGCCAATTGTTCGTTTAACTAGCATACATTCCTGCACTGATTGTCATGTAATTTCATAAAACAATACATCAAGAATTATCATTAAACTACTCATCTCTCGGTGGCTTCGCATTTAGCCTACCATAATCAATTAATGAGAAGTTATCGTACTTATCTTACCATCTAACATTATCACAACACATGCACAACTCTACCACTTTTACTCTACTTGAGCCACATAGATTCTCAATCAATATCGACCATGCATCCAATATCAAATTCTACTACATTCATCCCACTCAGGATTTTCTCATATATCAAATTCATCTCAATACAGTTCTATCACATACTTCTAATGTGCATTAATTAACCACATCCCACTAGAGTTCATCAGATATGGATTTCATATTAATTCAATTCTCCCGACATCTCATCAATTGGCATTTCAACATTCATTGAGTATATATATATACATTCCATACAATATTGGAATATTAAATTAGCTCGTACGTACTTACAACAATTGCACATGAACTTACCTCGATGTTGAAATAGCCGAAAATGATTATTTGCCCACATCTCTCTTTTTATCCGTTCTAGGTCCAAAACTCGATTTCTTTGATCTAAAACAATGAAATATACTGATTTATTCACTTATAAATCATAAAATACCATAATACACTCTTTAGGAAAAATGACCATTTTGCCCCCATACTTTGGCAAAATTACAATTTTGCCCCTAGGCTCGTAAATAAATTTTCATCATATTTTCTTGATAAAAAAGCCTAGATGAACATTTAATCCTCCCACAACTATCTTACAATCCAACTATTTCATGCTTAAATGAACAAATTACAACCTTTGCATTTTAGCCCAAATTAGGTGTTTTCACCACAACACCTTTCACAAAAGTTGTTTATCATCATCCTACCATTCATTTTCTTCCATAAAACTAAAAAAACCAGCATAAAATCTATCATGGTAAGTCCCTGTACTTTCAAACATGTTGCAATTTAGTCCCCCCCATTAGCTAGATTAAGCTTTGGGGACTCCAAAAGTACAATTTTTATCAAGAAAAGTCATCAAAATCACTTACTTGTGTGGAATAAAGTTTGTTGAAATTTTGAGCTCTCAAACACCCCACCATGGCTGATATTTTCGGTGGAGAAGGGAAGAAATATAGAAAGATGATAGCTTTTTACCTATTCATCTTATTTTATTCATTTATTCCATCAAGTTTGACCAAATTAAAAGTTCTTGTCCCATCTTGTCTACATGGCCGGCCATCACATTCAGTATGGTCTAATTTCCTTTTAAAGACCTCCAATTAATAACCCATATCCATTTGGTGCTCTAGCAAATAAAATAGAACATTCACACTTCATACGATTTAGTCCTTTTTGCGATTTAACATAAAATCGCTAAAATTAAAACACCAAAATTTCCATACATCTTTATAAACATGTTATAACTCATAACATAACATGAAAATAATTTTATCAAACCTCAAGTTAGTGATTCCCAAATCATTGTTTCGATTAACCCCTAAATCGGGCTGTTACAAGGACGGTATAGCAACATCGATGAATTCACTAGTCCTATCTCTCGGACCAGTAGGGGAATAGGTCGAAGATTGTAGATCTTGTCACCCTAAGTAGTAGTGGAACAAGATCAAATGGCAAATCTTGTCTCCCTAAGCAGTAGTGGAACAAGATTGAATGATGAATTTTATCTCCATGAAGAAAAGGAGTAGATTTAAGCCATCAGTCTTATCTCCCTTGAGATGGTAGTGGAGCAGACTAAAGATTGAAGTCTTCCTGAGATAGTAAGGAAGTAAATTGAAAAGTTCAGATTTTGTTCCCTCGAGATGATAGTGGAGTAGACTAGAGATTGAAGTCTTTCTGAGATAGTAAGGAAGCAAATTGGAAGGTTCAGATTTTGTTCCCTCAATATGGTAGTGGAGCAGACTGAAGATTGAAGTCTTCCTGAGATAGTAAGGAAGCAAATTGAAAAGTTCAAATTTTGTTCCCTCGAGATGGTAGTGGAGCAGACTAAAGATTGAAGTCTTCCTGAGATAGTAAGGAAGCAAATTTAAAAGTTTAGATTTTATTCCCACGAGATGGTAGTGGAGCAGACTAAAGATTGAAGTTTTCCTGAGATAGTAAGGAAGCAAAATGAGCAGACTGAAGATTGAAGTCTTCCTAAGATAGTAAGGAAGCAAATTGAAAAGTTCAAATTTGTTCCTTTGAGATGGTAGTGGAGCAGACTGAAGATTGAAGTTTTCCTGAGATAGTAAGGAAGCAAATTGGAAAGTTCAGATTTTATTCTCTCAAGATGGTAGTGGAGAAAACTGAAGATTGAAGTCTTCCTGAGATAGTGAGGAAGCAAATTGAAAAGTTTAAATTTTGTTCCCTCGAGATGGTAGTGGAGTAAACTGAAGATTGAAGTCTTCCTGATATAGTAAGGAAGCAAATTGGAAAATTCAGATTTTGTTCCCTCGAGATGGTAGTGGAGCAGACTAAAGATTGAAGTCTTCCTGAGAAAGTAAGGAAGAAAATTGAAAAGTTTAGATTTTGTTCCCTCGAGATGGTAGTTGTAACACCCTAAACCCGACCCAAAATGTCACGACCAGATCTGGTATGCTACGAGTTAAATGTTGAAAACTTTACTTTGGAGGGTTTTGAAGATCTCGGTTCGTTTATGCAGGTATTTGTTAAATAAGTGATATTTGTAGAAAGCCTTTGTTTTTTTTTTCCTTCTTATAATCAAGTCCTTGAACATAAGTTTATAGTTTATAAACATTAACAAATATAAATTGATAACCTAAGCTATGGAGGCCTTATTACATAAATAATCCCAAAATTAAAACTTAAAGGAAAACCGAAAATAGTTTATGAAAATAAAAACTTGATGGCCCCTCGAGTCTGCCTCGGCTCCCATGTCCACGATCTGCTGCTCATCTGAAAAGTCAGGAAAATAAAAGGGTGAGTCACCAAGACTCAGTGTGCAAATCCCGAAAACACATAAAAGGGTGAGGCCCGCAAACACATTATGGGCCTTGGCCCATACACAATAGCAACAGAACATATACATGCTACATGGCCCATCCCAATCCTATAGTCCATCCTCTACACACCAGCCCGTACCAGCCATCACACCTTGGGGATTTCTACAATCAACCCTCCATCCGCTACACACCATTTTGACAGCTGTGCTGCCTATCATAAAGACCGATCACGATGTGACCTATGTGGCAGAGCCACCGATCGCCATGCGACCTTAATAATATATTATGGTTTAACCACCGATCACTATGTGACCTATTAATCAGATGTGGTAGAGCCACCGATCGCCATGCAACCTAAATAATATGTTGTGGATTAACCACCGATCACTGAGTGACCTATTAGCATGCTCTTCCCCTTCGTCATATCAATCCTATCCCATGCACACATACATGCAGAATCAAAACAATATACTATCTAAAAAGATCACAGACTACCGCATCCTTCAATACACATAGAGAAGTTTCTATGATTACGTACCTAGCATCCTTTGCCTACCCTTTTTGGGTAATACGACTGTTCATACAACCTTTTTCCAGCTTTTAGCCCATAACATATATATAGTACAGATTAACTAGTGTGATAGAGATCCACACACCTGATTACAGACAAGACGAGACTTTCTATGTCAACACTATCAGAAGCCGATACGACTGCTAACTGTCTAAGGTTTTGTTCTAAAGTTGATCCACAACCCGGTGGCCAATCCCGTACGGCTGACACGGCTCGCTTCTTAAATCTAGGGGTTGGATTTACGGATCCAATTCCCTCTTTCGTTTGACTGGTGTTTGTGTCCATAGAACAGATCTTAGTCAACAAATCGGATTAAAACATTGAATCGAGTACAAACACAAATGTACATTTATAGGGCAGAGATCCCTTACCTAGAAATCCCGAAAGAGATGGAGTTTAGAGACTAGCGATTTTTGACTTTTAGATCTAGACGATCTACCTCGATTCTCGATGTGTCACCCCAAAATAAGAACACGAGAACAATCAAATCATTACTCCAAAGATAATCTTATTTAGCCTTTTGACTTTAGTCTCCAAAAATCGGAAGAAAAGAAGTGAAGAGAGAATTCGGCACTTACCTTAATCGACAGATTCGACTAACTCTTAGAGATTCCAGCTTCTAAGAAGATCAAAAGGAAAACAGTACAACAGGATCTATGAAGATTCGGCTATGAAGAAATTGGCAAAGAGAGAATAAAGGAAAGAACAATGATCATTCGGTTATAAGAAAAGAATGGAGAAGATAAGAGTTATGAGTTTCGACTTTTGAGAAAAAGATGATTGAGAGAAGAGAACAATGGAAATTTTGGCTTTTGTATAAAAGTGGAGATGAGAGGAAAGAAAAAGAGAATTTGGTCAAATGCCAGAATTGAAGAGGTATCCCCCCTACTTAAACCAAAATTTCGACACCTACTACCTAAAAACCGAAAATACCCCTCTTTAAAATCAAAATTAAGTTATTTAATCAAGGGAAATTTTGGCATCCCTTGAACCTATCAGAACCGATTTCACCTCCCCCTTCAGTGTTGGAATTTTAGCCAACACTGTGACCAGTAGATAAATCTGAAATTTTTTCTTTATCTTTATCTGATTACTCATCCATAGTGTCATGGATAACATCACCTCTTCCTTCCTTTATCAGCACATTATCAACCTTATTATCCACATTAAATAATTCCTAATTTCAAGCATCCAAGCCGAACTCCACTACTGCTCTTTGCTATTGCTGAAATTAAATTAAAATAAAAAGGTATCATGCGACTCGAACCTTGGACCTCCTTAACTGCTTGACACGCCACCTCCTAATCCCTGCATGTCGCCACTGACCACTGGGCCACAAGCCCATTTTTGTGTCTTACTTCACAGATAATATCTTTTAAGCCCTATCCTACCTGACTCTCCACTAAAGTGCCCAAATAGAAAATTTTTGCTAAGACCTCGGACCAACTTCGAGCCCATTCTGGACCCCTAAAACATTCTAACAAGCATAATAAGTACAACAATACATCATAGCACGTTAAATGCAAAGCCCCATAAATTTGGGATGTGACAGTAGTGGAGCAGACTGAAGATTAAAGTCTTCCTGAGATAGTAAGGAAGCAAATTGAAAAGTTCAGATTTTGTTCCCTCAAGATGGTAGTGGAGCAGGCTGAAGATTGAAGTCTTCCTAAGATAGTAAGGAATCAAATTGAAAAGTTTATATTTTGTTCCCTCGAGATGGTAGTGGAGTAGACTGAAGATTAAAGTCTTCCTAAGATAGTAAGGAAGCAAATTGGAAATTCAAATTTTGTTCCCTTGAGATGGTAGTGGAGCAGACTGAAGATTCAAGTCTTTTGAGATAGTAAGGAAGCAGACTGGAAAGTTCAGATTTTTTCCCCTTGAGATAGTAGTGGGGCAGACTGAAGATTGTAGATCTTATCTCACTAAGCGGTAGCGGAGCAGATCGAATTTGGAAAATCTTATATTCCTGATGTAACAAGGGAGCATATTTTAACCACTAGCCTTATCTTCATGATGTAGCAAGAGAGCAGGCTGAAGATTATAGTCATATCTTCCTAATGTAGCAAGGGAATAGTTTAAAATTATAGATCTTATCTCCCTAAGTTTGCAGTGAAGCAGATTGAAAATAGTAGATCTGGCATTCCTAAAGTTGCAGGAATCAGATCGAAGACATTAGTCTGGTCTCTTTGAGTTTGCTGTGGAACATATTAAAATAGCAAATCTGGCATTCCTAAAGTTGCAGTGAAGCAGATCAAATATACTAGTCTGACCTCCCTGAAGTTGCAGTAGAGCAGATTAAAAAATAGCAGATACTGCCTTCTTGAAGTTGCAGTGAAGCAGATTGAAGCCATCAGACTTACTGAAATCAAGATGAAATTCCAATACAGTTGAAGTTGTAGTGGAGTGGGAAGCCATTTGAAGAGGTCAAGGCTCAGCAAAGAACGGGCAAAATTGGACCTTTTATTATCTTTTCTCTATTCTCGTTTCACGACAATGAGCAAAAGGGGCAGCTATAATAGGCCAATTTAGCCCGAGCCCATACAAAAATTAATAAACCCAAAATAATAAAACAAAGTCCAAGTCAAGTCCAAAATATATCATTTAGCCAGATCGGAATGACCCATTAAAAGATTGAAGGTCCATCTACAAGCTTGACGTATATGGGAACACAATCTTCAAGGATATGCAATCTTAGATATGATATGCAATCTTAGATATGATATGCAAATCTTAGATATGATATGCAATCCTAGAAGATATGGTATGCAATATTAGATTTGATATGCAAATCTTAGATATGGTATGCAATCTTAGAAGATATGGTATTCAATCTTAGAAGATATGATTTTGTAATCTTAGAGATTTAATTTGTAGATACCTTTTAATCTTAGTCGTTGATGTAATTGATCTGTACCGTTGGATTTGGGGAGGCTCAGCTATAAATAGAGGCCTCTCCCTTCATTGTAAAACACACTTGAGTTTTGAGTAATAAAAATTCTTGAGAGCATTTACTCAAATTTCTCTCTCTTTTGCGATCTTATTTTCTGTGGCTTGTTCTTATTTTGTTCTTCGCTCATCTTCGTTTCTTTTTGAGTTGCTTCCGTTCGAGTTAGTTTTTGGTGGAGGAATTTCGTCGAATCCTCATATTGCGGGAGTTAGGTTGACTTATGCATTTTTAACTTTTTTTTATTTATCCATTTAATTTCTTAATCATTATTTATTCATGTATTTTAATTATTTTAAATTTATTTTAATTGGCACTTTTTATCCAAAACTTTATTTCTTAAAATAAGACAATATTTGACATTTGGAGTTTTGATGGAATTGTGCCCTAACTTACTGGGATTCGATTTTTCTCATTAAGTCTAAATGATTAAATACTTTTTTTGGAATTAAAATATATGATTTTCAAATAAAAAACCTATCTCGAGAATTTAAGATGGGTTTCCCTAACTCACTGGATGTGACGTTTTGTCATCTCGAGGCAAGGATTTCTAAAAAGCAAAGGATATTCGGTGTTTGGAAAATTCAAAAGATCGTGCTCTAACTTACTGAGTTTCGATTTTTCTTTTAAAATCCAAATAATTGAATGTCCATTTAAAATTAAAGGACATAAGTTTTAAAAATTGAAAGGATCGTGTTTTAAAATCTTTTCAAATTTTTGACATTAGGACATTAATTAATCAATTATGTACCAATTTTTGGGCATTACGAGGGTGCTAATCCTTCCTCATGCGTAACCGACTCCTGAGCACGTTTTCTCGAATTTTATTGACTAAAATCATTATTTTAATAAATCAAAATGTTTTATTAAAATGATTACTCTCAAGGTGACACGATCACACCTCGAAAAAAGATTGGTGGTTACTTCATTTTCGTTTTTAAAGTCAACCTCCGTTTTTATAACAAAAACTTAAAAAATGGTTTCGACACCTTTAAACTTCCTCTCAAAATTTCAGAATAGTCCTTTAATATTTACAAAAATCCCTTTTTAAATTTTTTGAAATATTTTTTTGATAAATTTAGAAATATTCGATCGTATTAGCAATGGCTGGAGAATTAATTTGTCTCGATGATAAACACATCTTTGTCGATCAAATGAAAATGGTAAGTTTTAATTTTAATTTTTCAATACTATTTAAAATTTTTAAGGTTTATGCAATTTTAATTAAATTTTATTTTATAATTTTTTAAACAGTCTGTAGATCGGGTGTTGCAATGCTATATTCGCAATATGTCTGGTCCACTATCGTCATTTATCGAGAATTACTTGCGGGAAGCGGGTTTTTGGCACGTGGCCACGATAGGCCGGGGTGCAAGTTAGACCCGAAGTTAATTAGTGCGTCGATAGAGAGGTGGAGACTCGAGACGCACACTTTTCATCTTCCATGTGGAGAGTGTACTATCACTCTAGAAGACGTGCATTTGCAATTAGGATTGCCGGTGGATGCGTACGTAGTCACCGGGTCCGCAACTTCTGGCGATTGGGCCGCCGTATGCTACGAGCTTTTAGGTGATATTTCGAATAGCATTTATGGTGGTCGGATCGAGATGGGCTGGTTACGAGACACATTTCTGGAATCGAGTAATGATTAGACCGAAATAGAAAGAATACGGTATGCTCGGGCGTACATTCTTGAGATGATTGGAGGCTATCTGATGCCATACCTGTCACGAAACCTCGTACACCTGAGATGGCTGCTGAAACTTGTTGATTTTAGAGCAGCCGATGAATTGAGTGGGGTCTGCCATGCTAGCAAAATTGTATCGGGAGATGTGCGGGGCGACGCGACTGAATAAAGAAAAAATCGGAGGTTGCCTATCACTACTGCAATCATGGGCACAGTTTCAATTTTCATTTTTACGTCCTCGAGTCGACCACCCATATACATTTCCAGTCATAACGAGGTAAATTTAATATTTGATTTTAAAATTATTACGTAGATTTAAAATATAATTGTATGCTAAAAATTTAATTAATTAGGTGGAACCATTCTGCGAGTTATGTTGGAATACCTACATTGCTTGAAGATATACGGTTTCTACTAGAGCAACGGTCGGAAGCACAAGTAAGTATTAAATTTTAATTAAATTTCATAATAAAATAGTCATTTCGTATTTCATATTTAGTATTTAATATTTCGTGTTTAGTATTTTGTATTTAGTATTTAGTATATAACTAATATTTTTATCATGTTAATATAGTTTGAATGGACACCATACGAGGATCCGTCAATTTGGGCAGTAATTCCGGAAGAGTTCTTGATAAATCGGAACATTTGGCATGTGAAGGTCCCATTGATCAACTATGCCACCATGGAGATGCACCAATCAGATCGGGTTCTGCGTCAATTTGGATTCCGACAACCGATTCCCGTGGCATTTGAGGTGCTCGATGATGAGCACAAAGTTGACTTACGGTAGCTGCATACGAATTGGCCAAGATATTGGTCAGCGTATATCGAATTGTGGAGAACCGGTATGATTATATACCTACTCAAGAACCGATCATCGTTCCTAACTTAGCGTGCGTGCCGGAATACATGCCATGGCTTCGGATCCATGGCAAGCCATATTTATTGTCGGAAGAGGAGAGGCGACGACAACTTTGTGAACAAAGGGAACGACGGGGCCCTTTAAATCCAAGGAGAACGGGTGATGAGACGGGACCATCAACAGCGCCGACGTAGTCACCGGGCCCAACACTTCAGCCAATGACACTGACATCACAGCCTTTTCAGATTATGCCAAGTGCGTACCCTAGCCCTTATATGTATCCTAACCCTTATATGTTTCCTTTTCCCAGTCCCATGGCAGGTTGGAATGCATGGTCCGATTCGAGTCCGTTCCCGACTACTCCGACTGGCCAGCCGATCTTGAGGCCACCGTTGCATGAGAGATTGCACGAGGCGTCGTCGGGGAGCTCTTCTTTTTACCAGTCTCCTTCGCCTTATGGGATTCAGACACCTCCGCTATGGTTTATGCAAACACCTCCCTAGTCATTATTTTATCAAGGTGGGTCATCCTCCCAACATCCACAACCAGACCCCCTGCCGGAGGAACCAAAATCCCCGCATAAGGTTCCACAACCCCCGCCTAAGGTTCCACAACCCCCACCGGAAGCTAGAAGAAGGAGGAATCCAGCGCATAACCATCGACCACCTCCATGTGGCACTGATTCTGATCGGCGCCAACATTGATTCCGACCACCACTTTTTTATTTTTTATTATAATTTATTTTTATATCTTTAATAAAATAAAAGTTGTTTTTTATTTTTTATTGTAATTTAATTTTTATATCTTTGCTAAAATAAAAGTTGTTTATTTTTATTATAATTTAATTTTTATATCTTTAATAAAATAAAAGTTGTTTTTATTTTTTTTGTAATTTAACTTTTATATCTTTAATGAAATAAAAGTTGTTGTTTTTTGTAATTTAATTTTTATATCTTTAATAAAATAAAAGTTGTTTTTATTTTTTGTAATTTATTTTTTATCTTTAATAAAGTAAAAGTTGTTTATTTTTTGTAATTTTTTTTTTTTTTATTTTTTGTAATTTAATTTTATATCTTTAATGAAATAAAAGTTGTTTTTTATTTTTTGTAATTTAATTTTATATCTTTAATAAAATAAAAGTTGTTTTTATTTTTTTGTAATTAATTTTTATCTTTAATAAAGTAAAAGTTGTTTATTTTATTTGTAATTTTTTATCTTTTATAAAATAAAAGTTTTTATTTTTTGTAATTTAATTTTATATCTTTAATGAAATAAAAGTTGTTTTTATTTTTTTGTAATTTAATTTTATATCTTTAATAAAATAAAATTTCTATTTTTTGTAATTTATTTTTTATCTTTAATAAAGTAAAAGTTGTTTTATTTTTGTAATTTTTTATATTTTATAAAATAAAATTTATTTTTTTGTAATTTAATTTTTATATCTTTAATAAGATAAAAGTTGTTTATTTTTTAATTTTTTATCTTTAATAAAATAAAAGTTGTTTTTAATTTATTTTTTATTTTTAATAAAATGATAGTTGTTTTTAATATCCTAATTGTAATTTATTTTTATATATTTAATGAAATAAAAACACATGCTTTTACTTCTATCATGTCTTTAAATACATCTAAAAAATGATCTGAGCGAAAATGAGACATAACTTTTCATTCTTCCAAGAGACAAAATGATAAGGAGACTATCAACTATTCCGATTTGGACACGAGCAAGATGTATGGCCTGGGTTCCTACACCATCCGCATAACTTCCATTGGTTGGCCGTTTCTCGGATATCCATATTGTTGCGTATTCTAGTCGAGCAAGGTCAACCTTTTGGTTTTGACGCAGATTCTCTATCCGTAATGACTTATCTTGAGCAATTGATCTGACGGCCGATTCGTTCATCTGGGACTAGTGGAATACGTGTCTCTACACGTTGTACATGTTTTCTATTTTATACACTTCATCGACATAGCTCATGGGATCCAGATGGAGATTCTGACAAGCCGCAAGTACATGAGTGCATGGGTAACGAAGTGCATCAAATACCCCACAGTCGCAGGTCCTATTTCTCAAGTGTACACGATATTGCCCACCAACAATACCTTGGTTCGGTCTGCAAACTCCGTCACACGAAACCATAGGTTGTCGCGATCGTGACACACTGTGTGAATGGTGTTGGCCCGTGCCTTTCCCTTGTTAATTTCTCGCAAAACTTTCGCGCACCATACATGGCCTCCTTGCATTTGACCTTTATAACTCGCTGCTCTCTTCGAAAATAGTGCCGCTAAACAAAAATATGTCTCTCACACAACCGATGTTATCAGTAAATGACGCATTCCTTTTAGAACAGAATTTATACATTCGGCCATGTTTGAGGTCATATGACCATATCGTAGACCGCCGTCGTATGCTTGTTTCCACTGTTCGAAAGAAATATTGCATAGGTAGTTTGCGCCTTCTTTGTTAACTAATCGCAAACTCGCCAACATCTCGTGAAAATGGTCCTTATTGATCTCGTACCCTGCCAATATAAGTTGATAGCGAATATTACATACCACTCTTCAATTAAGAATAAATTAAATATTACAAACGAAATTATATTAGTAGATATTGCATACCCATATTGGTCACTTGCCCTCGTTGACTTGTAGATCGATGTTGCCCGTGATAGTTGGACGCAACATGCTTTAAACAATATCGATGGTTTGTGCGATGCCACAGGCTTCCCTATCACTCTATTGCGGCTAGTATTCCGGGCCTCAATCCGATATAACGCATATATCAGGTTAGGGGCAGATATGCCTCCTTAACCTAGATAGGAAGAAATCCCAATCATCAGCTGACTCCCCCGATGTTATTGCAAACGCAATTGGAAGGATTCTTTCACTGCCGTCCTGTGCCATAGCTAGCAATAGTCGATGCATATATCTACCATACATGAAGGTACCGTCAATTTGTACCAATGGTTTGCAGTATATAAATGCGTCTCGGCATTGCTTAAATGTCTAGAACAGACGCTTGAACACTTGGCATCCACGGAGCAATCGATCGTTGTAGTACGCCGGTTCTGTTTCAAGGTCTATTATGCTGCCTGGGACATATCCCTCCAGCACCTGACACCACTGCCACACTTCATTATATGAAGCTTCCTAACAACCATGCAACTTTTCCAACGCCTTCTGCTTGGCTATCCAAGTCTTCCGGTAAGAGGGCGTGTATCCCAATTCGCTAAATATTTCCAATTAAGGCCGACATTATAGTCTTGGGATCCGCCTTCACCGTCGGTGCTATTAAGTCAGCCAACATCTCTGAATCCATCTTTGGATGATCTTGTGAAACACCTGTCAATGAAGTACGTTAAATAATGCAACATTACGTAATATTAGTATTATTCAAAAACCTTGAACACCTAATGATACTGTACCGGCAAGACATGTATGTGGACCTTTGTACTTTTTGATCTCCCACAAGCCTGTCCTTTTCTTCAACGAAGCCATGATTTTCCATGAACATGTACCGTCTTGCACTGCACACTTGGCCTTGTACTTATCGAGTTTGGATTTAACCACATTGTAGTTAACCCCGTTCTTGATGCTATATTGTTTCAATGCACCAAGAAAAGTATCCTTGTTGGAAAACTCTTTACCAATTTCTAATTCGCCCGAATCCAATGACGAACTTGTACGGTCAGGCATTCTATGTGGTAGTTCAGGAAACTCCAATGCATCGTCTTGAGATAGATCGACATTATGCATATGGGTTGGAGGCGAGTATCCTGAATAGAGGATTTTTTTTCTTCTTCATCTAAACCGCCTTCAACATCTTTGGATACGGTTGGAACAGGCTCCGGTTTAGAAAATAATGCAACTTCTGCACCATTGGGCCCGGGCTCTCGAGGTGGATCAACATTGGACTCATCATCCGACCCACCATCATCTGCAACGAACGAGGGCCCCTCGCCGGTGGATGTCATGGGGAGTACATTATCCCTTCTTAAACAACTTTCGTAACGTTCCCAATCATATATGGATTGCCAACCACTAGAAGTTGATGACGTTCCCCAATAAGTATTTCTAGCATCGAACATCGAAGGAAGGATATGCATGTCCCATCCACCAACCGAGTGTCGTGCAAGGGTTGTGTTTTCCATACTACCACCAAACACAGGCACTTTCGTATTCTTCCTCCCACTAACAGAGTGTCGGTTTGGGGTTGTGTATTCCCCTCGAACAACCGTAGATGTTGAAGTCGAAGGAAGATCACTTGGCAATGAAAATTGTACATATACCTCAAGATAGGGTGATCCACTAGCAAGATGAGTCTCCACCATTGCCTCCAAGCTCCGAGGACATTTGATGTCGAATGATTCATATCTCACCGGATTAACCAAAGAGCAAAATCTATACTTAATAGACTGAACTTTCATTGGCGTTGTTCAGAAGATTTTACGCCTAATTCTTTTGCGAAGTTCTGTCAAATCTATGTTTCCATTAAAATCCAGTAGCGTTGTGTTCTCCGATAAAAAAACAACACCATTTTGGTGTCACAAACCTCACCATCGTAGTAAATAACAGCATTAATACATTCATTCATCTTCAGTTTCTATTTTAATTTTGCCTCAATTTCTGTTATGCAACCTGAGAATGAAATTTGGCTGATTTATAGTCTAAGGATTGCCAGAGACTACTGTAGCAAAAGAGCGTCCACGTGGGAGCTTTTTTGATATTCTTCTTGACGATGCATCCGCTTGAAGCGTTTTGGTCACTATTTGTTTAGAAACGTCTTCTCAAAATTATTTTACCAGAGACTACTGTAGCAAAAGAGCGTTCACGTGGGAGCTTTTTCAATGCTTTTGCTGACGGTGCATCCTACTTGAAGCATTTTGGTCACTTTTTGTTCAGAAACGTCTTCTCAAAATTATTTTACCAGAGACTACTGTAGCAAAAGAGCATCCACGTGGGAGCTTTTTTCAGTACTCTTGCTGATAGTGCATCCTGCTTGAAGCGTTTTGGCCACTGTTTGTTCAGAAACGTCTTCTCGAAATTATATTGCCAGATATTACTGTAAAAAAATTCAAATAATTTTTATTTTGCTGATATATTTTTTCCAAAAACCCTAAACTTAAAATTATTCTAATTAATTAACCTTAAATTTTAGTCCATTAATTTTCCCCTAGAAATCCTAAACCCTAAGACCCTAAAAATCCCTAAATCGTAGCCCTAAAACCTTAAAAACTCATACCCTAACACTAAAAACAACTGAAAAGCCCATCGGGGAGAAGGGCAAAAGCGCGTCCACGAGGGAGCGCTTTTGCCACATCAACAAAGCGCGCCTTCAAAGACGCGTTTTTTGCTGATGTGGCATAAAGCGCTCACTCGTGGACGCACTTTCCTGCTGCATCCCCTCAAAACGCGCTGACATGGACGTGTTTTAGGGGGAAATGGCCCTTTTCGATAAATAATTATTTTTTCGGCCCTTTTCGTAAATTTTTTTAAAAAAAATGGTATATTTAGGTCATTTACCCAAGGATTTGTGCTCAAAATAAATTTAAATTAATCACTTTGTTTCTTTGGTTGTTTAAATATAATTTTTACTCCAATTGGCATGCATTTATTATTAAAAAACAGTTAGATAACAAAAATTGTAACCCTCGATCATCAAAAAAAAAAAACTAAATAGTCTTTCTCTCCTCTCACATCTCACACCACATGCCAAAAACTGCTTCAAATACCCAAAACTGGCATTGAATCACATCAATCTGAAACAACCTAACCCTGCTAATTATAATTGAATCTTCTAGCCTCCTCTGTCACCGCATCGATGGACTTCAATTAGCCTGAAGAGTGGACTGTCTCTCCTCCACAACCAATCATTGAATCACCACCGAGCCATCCTCCACCCACTAGACATCAAGTTTTTAGTGAAACCCCTCTTTGGCCCCCAGGTGAGCAACCCTATTGTCCCTTTTTTTTGATATGATGAAATTTACATCTCTCAGAACTTAACACAAAATGTTTCGCATCCCATATGTGGTTACTAATTTTCGAGCAATCAATGCATGTCACTTGGAGCTTCGTTATAACCACCAATGAATCCCCCTCAATCTCCCCTACCCTAAATCCCAACTCCAATACGAATCTTAGAGCCTAGGTACCTAGGTACCAGCCAATGCCTTTGTTGCCAACGCATTCGGTATGTATCTATTCCATAGGCAAGCTGCTCCCATATTAAACCAATGCTATTTCTAATGATAATCCTCGTACTCGCTGCCTCAAACTCCTCTTAGAAACCTGCATCAAAATTTACTCAGATAAAAGGCCCCAAGGGAGACCACCACACCACTGTCTCCTTTATTGCTTGTTCAACTCTTTCCTAGTCAATAGTTCCAACTCACGAGCATATCCCAAAATGAAGGTAACAATTCCAGTCTTAGATTGCTACTTTCCTTCATGCACTAGTTTATTTCTCGAAAACCAAATTGCCTAGATTGCGATTATGTCTATTAATTTTTTATGGTTACTACTCCCAAAAAACAACTGATGAACCCAATTAACCATACAGTCCTCTGTTTGATTCACCCTCCAATTAATTCCAAGTTCCTGCCAAACCTGCAGAGCAAGTGGACAGTTACGACTTGTATGTATATTGATTTCAAAGTTTTCACCACATTTGGGGCAAATTGCATCCACCCGTATTCTTCTTTGATACAAATTGGAATTCGTAGGCACAAAATTATTTATAAATTTCCATATTGTAAATTTCATTTTTTTCCGGTAATTAATCTGCCATAATTGTCTGTACATACTCTTAATTTTTTAGTCGATGGGACTGTAAATATCCTCCTCTATCTCGAGAAATAGGTAATTGTTTTGAAATTATGACTTAGTAATTATCTAAATAAATCATTATAACATAAAACTAAATAATTAATTTAACTCAAACTAATTCATCTACACATAATTTAAATAGGTAAGACTTCAATTTAAATTTCACTAGCATCAAATATAATTAATATTAAGTTCCATTAATTAGGTGCTTATACGTGTTGTCAGCCATAATTTTAGGAAAAAAATGAAAAGAACAAATTCTCAACGCGAGTTCCAATTGTCGTTAAGTTTAAAGAAATAAAAACAGAGGTAAAAGAAATATCAGAATTAATTTCTGATACACTGATAAAGGCAACATTCAAATATTGTCACCCTAGAGGAGCATGTATCACATTTAAATTCTATTCGAAGAAAAATTATATGGCACGTTGTAATTGGAGTTTAAAAACCCTATAAGCAGAATTAAAATGATGATGTGTTGTTGTAGAGCATTGTAAAAATAAAATTTAATTAAATAGACCAAATGAATATATCAAATACAAACATTATATTATGAATATTATCAAATAAAAAAAACTTCACAAATTAATTTAAAATGCTGCCATATGTTGTTATAAAATGAAAAACAAAAACAAAAAATGACTACGTCATCGTCTTAAACTTTCGTGTGGAGTAGTTTCTTTTTATTTCAATGGCAATATATAGATTAGCGATCTTATATTATACTTGTTCATGGATTAGATGGCCTACCTGACTTGGTTAGCTTAGTTTGGACAAAGTATTTTTATTTTTGTATCCACTTGAATTTAAATAAAATGTTTTTTTAATATTTATATTTAAATTCAACTATAAAATATATAAATATATATAAATATGTATTTTTTATTTGGATAGGCTATACAAATGGTCACCCAATTGTTCTTGCGTTCCTGTTTTGGTCACAAAAAATTAATTTTTTTTTTAAATTTAGGCACTAAACTTTGTATTCATTCCTATTTTGGTCACTCGTTGTTAAATTGATAACGTAAATAATGACATGACATTTTTCTAACTAGTATAATACACAATTAGTCATTAATAATTACATATTCTATCGGTTTAATCCTAATTCTAAATAATTAAATAAATTTAACCATTCATATTTATAAATATTACCAAATAGGGTTTAATTTATTTAATTATTTAAAATCGATATCAAATTGATAGAACATGAAAATATTGAGGAGTAAATGTGCTATTATAGTAGTTAGAAAAAGGTCACATCATTATTTCCGTTATCAATTTAACGATTAAGTGACCAAAACAGGAACGAGTACAAAGTTTAGTGCCTAAATTGAAAATTTTTAAAGTCAGGTGACCAAAACAAGAGCGCGAGCATAGTTGAGTGACCATTTATATAGTTTACCCTTATTATTTTATCATTTTTTTAAAAAAAATAATATGATTTTTTTGGGCCGATTGGATTAGATCAAGCCCAAAAATTTTTTAGAATCGGACTGTGGCCTGATTTAACCTAGCCTTATATATATATATAATTACTAGGTTGGTGTCACCCTTAATCGAATCACCAATTTCATTATGAGATTAGGGGTGAGCATTTGATTGAATCGAGTGAGAAAATTTTGAGTTAATCGAGTTGACGAGTCTCATTCATCATCCTATCTCAATTTAAAATTCTTTCGAATCAAGTTGAGTGAAATGATATTCGAGTCGAGTCGAGTCGAATCGAATCGAGTGAAATTGTTCAAGTTAAATTAAAAAATTAAACATGTCAAATTAAAATCTTGTTAAAATGTAACTCCTTCCATGTCAGAGCACGTAAATTTGAAACCATATATATTTGAAAGCTTTTTCAAATCAAAATAAAAGAAAAAAAATAATATGTTTTAGGCTCCGTTTATTTGCTAGTAAATTATTTTCCGGAAAATATGGACAATGATTTACTTTTCTGGAAAATGATTTACTTTTCTAGAAATGATTTATTTTTCTGGTGTTTGGATAAATCTGTGTAAAATATTTTCTGTTGTTTGGCAGATTTCCTGAAAATATTTTGTGGAAAAGTTGTTTTTACATATATTAATAAATATAAATATTAATAAATTTATATTTTAAATTATTTTACATATATTGAAATGATTTATTTATTTATAAATAAATCAACTTAAATATATAATAATACTCGATAAAAAACAAGGATTGAATAATTATAAATTAGCTTCCAAACCATAATTAATACTAAAATTAATAATATTATTCAAATACATAATTAGTAGTACACCATATAATAACAATAACATTGTCTAAGTGCATAACTAATATTACACCACATATGTGGTATTTTAATCTTGATTTCTACCGATTTCTTAGAGTTGAAAGTTGGTAGCCTCTTTATGCATTTCCTAAACATGATATTGCCTTTTAACCTATTTTCTCTCTAAATTATTGTAAAATTACTGTAACAACATTGTCAAACTAGTCGATATATTTCTTTTTTATATATGGTTAAGCATCTTTTATTTCCAGGTAATTTTGAGAATTTGAATTAACCTTTCTTATGATCTTAGTTTACAGCAAGTAGCATACACTATAATTAATTAATTACAAGCATCAACTCAAATCACATAAATGCTAATTAGATTTTCGTGAGAACTTTTTATCAATAATAAAGCCACAAGCTTGTTTGTATGAACTGTTAGAATTACTTCAACTTTGGAGACCATATTCTTTGTAGGTGATTTGTAGTATTCAAACCATTTTCACATCAACAGAGTTGCCTCTTCCTTAGGATCCTTGTTTTTGTTCTTGTTCTGTTCTTTCCCACTTGCATGAAATTTGCAATTCACTTACTATGAAAATGCTTCATCTCACCTCGACCTCCGTGAATCGGAGGTCGCTCAAACTGTTCCATTGCTACACTTAACTATCTAAACTAGTCTCAACTTCAATTATTAGAAAATTGAGAAAAATACAGCAAGGGCAAGAAGTAGTTATATGGAAATCAATTGAATCTATTCAAGTAATGTGCAAAAGCTAGTCTTCCATCACTCTGTTCAATAATATCTCTTGTAAGAGCAAACACATCCCATAGATTAAGTGAACAAAACTACTAAAGAAAATTTGCCACCTCTTTTAACAACTCAGAGCCATTTGAACATATATTGGTATGTCTAGCATCTTTCTAGTTGTCATTTACCGCTCTCAAATATTAAACCTCTGAGGAACACTGTCAAAGTCATCAAAGTCAAACCTTTGTCGCTCTCTCCCAGCCTGGACAAAGAAAGGTATTGTATAGTTACAAATCAATCATTCTTAAACATATTAACTAAAATAATTTGATGAATGGAAATGGCAGGCTCACTTTTCCTAGATAGAATGGATCACATGAAATGATTTCATCCATAACAGTCAGCTTCTTTGAAAGGGTCATCAACTTGTAATGGAACACCAGAAAAAAAGGGGGGATAAAATCATTTGATAAAGCTTTGCTTATAATTGAAAGTGCCAAACAAATAATCACCAGTGCCCCACTAAATATCTATATGATCAATAACATTATGAGTTGCAACTCTTTCTAATGAACCATTGCTCAACCACTCTGGATTTTTTTTATTGTTAGGACATTTTGTTAATTCCCTTAGTAGGTATCATTTGAATCAAGAACTCAAATCCAATCAAGATTTTTGTATTGGAGATTGTTAAAAATTATACTAAATGCCAAATAAATACATAAAACAATGTCAAATAAATAACATACATCCATGGTGAATAAGAGAGACCAATATATATTTTTGTAAGCCTCAATGACTATAGCGTTGATGGTAGACATTGGAGCGGTCAACGTAGACAATTACCATAAAGCACATAAAATGGGATAATTTGTTCTAGTAGTGACAAGAAGTGAATAAAAGAGTCAGAAAAACAACATACATTGTGTAGAAGCTCAATGCTTTCGAAAACACTTTTGTCCAATGCATATCATTCCCCGACGCAATGTCAAACTAGAAACCTATCGGTGATTCCCTCAATGATGATAAATTAGTGGAACAAGCAAATCAAGGAGAATAATGTCAAATTTAAGAGTAGAGAGGAATAAATCAATTATTTAAAGGATATATCTTTCACTTTCGAGAGGTAACAACATTTTGCTACTTGGTTCTTGTAAAAATGAATTCATAATGAAAAGGAAAAGTTAGATGTAACATGTGGCTATTGAAGGAAGCAAATTTCCTTAAGAGATTACATGTGTTAAAGGAAAGGATAAGTGTTCACGATAACTAAGCATCTAAATACGCAAAGATTAAATGCAAAATCGATATGCAAATTGGACAATGTTAGAAGCAATGGACCTATAATGCATAAAGATTAAATGTGAAATTCAGATGCAAATGGAATAGTTTGAAGCAAGCGACCCATAGTAGCAATAGAGATAAAGGTCCTTGGCTGATCAACCTCGAAAATATCTTCCTCCGAATGGAAAGACCGGTTTGTAACACTTCGCTAACAAATAGAGTAAAAAAACTTGGGATGTAAAGTAGTCAAATGTTCGATCAAGACTGAAGCTTCGAATAGCGATCAACATTGGAGCCACGCCACGCAAAGGTTCCTCAAGCAATGAACTTGGTCCTTGAACCTCTTACAAACAGATATAATCGCCAAGCACATTAAAATCAACACGAACATATCAAGTATCAATAACTGACAAGCAAAAACTTTGCCAATCTTGATAACAATCTGATCCAAAGTAAGAGTAACATACACTTATCAGAAGCCAAGCGTATTTGCTCAGCAACACATGAACTAATAAATCTGGAAATGATTTAACACAAATGAACTAGCTGATTCTGTTGTAACTGGACTAGCAGTGCAACCTCTTTGTTAAATCATTAATAAGATTCATAAATATTACTTTTCCTCCTAAATATAAGCAAACCCCATGCGAAATCACAAAGATTTAGTAAGTTTACGCAAAACCCAAATACGATCTGAATTACATAAAATATGTATATATAAGATTTAAATGCTTCCATTCAACTAATATAAATAAACTCATCGATTCCACAGAATAGTAAGGAACCATAAGAACAACTCCGATCAAGAACTTTTGCTCCTGTCAATCCAAGAACGCAGAATTTTTAAAAATGCAAAACCAAATAAGGAAAAAAAATGAAAATTTCAATTAGAAAAAAAAGAAAAACACAAAAACTTACCTCAGGATTCTTGTATGAAGAAAGATGCTCGAAAATAAGAAACAATGAAAGGGAAATTGTTATGACTGAAAAAAACTCCAGCAACAAAAGTCGCCCAAATATGAGGCAAATAGCCCAATAGATAATCTATAATCTTCATCGGCTACTTCACTTTCTCTCAATTTGATGACAATCAGCATAATTCATTAAAATAAGAATGTTAGAAATCAAAGAACAATCATCGCCTTAAGCCAAGACCCAACGAAGAATTCATGGTAAGTTTGCATGAGAAAGAGAGAAGAGAAAGAAAGAAAGAGAGGAAACGAAACAGAATATGCTGAGAAGAGAAGATATGCGACTGACTTTTACCAGGAAGAGAAGATGTTGAACGGAAGAAGGAAGAGGAATAAGGAGAAAGAGCCTTACCTGGATGAAGGAGGAACCGGAAAAGGTCATTGACCAAACTGATTTGCAACCCATGGGGAGGGGGGGAAGGGAAGGGAAGGGGAGAAAGAAGGCGTCATTTTCCTGAAAATGTCTTACCAAATTCAAAAGTGTAAGATATTTTCCTAAAAAAACACCTCATTTTCCCGTGTTCTGTAAAATATTTTCTCATCAAAAATCATTTACAACCAACCAAACATCAGAAAAGCCTGAAAAAACAGAGCCTTAGGCTTAGTTTGGATGGGCGGTGTGTTTATCTCCGGTGAGATTAAAAACAGCGATGGCGGTGAGATTAGTTACTGTAGCGGTGATATTGGATACTGTAGCAGTGAGATTAGAAAAAATGGTGGAGTGTGTGTTTGGATTCAAACGCAGCTGTAACGGTGAGATGAGAATATAAAATGACTATTAAGGACATCAGATTAGAATTGATATATAATAGAAATTTTTAAATTATTTTACTTATATAAAATTATTAAAATATATGAATTTATAATTTCATTTAATAAAGTATTAAAATGTATCTTCTAATATTTTATTAAATATTTTAATGAATTATATAATTAATTTAAATTATTTATTAGATAAAATGATTATTATTTGTAATTTTTATAGTTAAATATTCTTTTATAACAATGATAAATATTATTTTTACAAGTAGTAACATTATACTTGAATTAAATTTTGAAGTATCTAAACGAATAGTTTTTAATAAAAAATATAGTAACATAACACATAACAAGTTTAATTGACTTGAGAAGCATTTATGTTATAATAAAGTTGTTTCGCATATCTTTTAGTCTTTGTAGAAATGCTTGGCAATAAGATCAAGTTGTAATATATGGCTTGATCTCATTTATGTTACAATGGATCAGGAATGGTTTGTTTGTAATAGCTTTAATAGTTGAGTGTAATAGCAAATTAAATTATCCTAACTTTACTTGGCTTGCACCATGTTTAGACTGTATTAGCAAATTAAATTATGCAAACATCAAGTAAAACTCATGAAAAAAGACAATGAAATCAAAATCGTAAGCCATGTATTTACATTAAATTGTTATTTTATACACCCACAGTAAAGAATTATTAGTTAGAATTCAAGATACAACACATTCCATCATCCTGCTTATTACAACACCAATAGTTGAAGACTTTGAAGCCCAAACCAGATGGTTAAAAGATCAAAAGCTCACAGACTGAGAAATGACAGCACTTACTGCATTGGCTTGCTTCTCAAGTTGTTTCACTCAACTTTAAGAAGACCTTTTATCTGGTTTTTATGTGAAAAACCCTATTGTACCATACTGAGTGAAGGATCATATGAAATAAGTCGTATTTCACGGGCCTTTTGTGCCAAAGTAAATGCTGCTGTACTAGTTTCACTCTCGCGTGCATCTCCAAACATTTCTCCTCAGGGATGGAGAGCAATATGTTTCTCAAACTAGGGATATCTTTCTCTTGAACTAAAATCGCAAAAGCTTCCCAATTCAGCACCTCAAAGAATGGTGGCACGTAATTATCTGATATGATAACTGGCACGCATTCATAGTAAATCAACTCAACCACTCTTGGTGTATGAACTTTATAGCCCTTGGCACATATGCAATACTTACTACTCTTCATATGCTCCCTGTACTTTCTTTTACCTTCAACATCACGAGGCATTGGTCCAAAGATTTTCATATCAGATTCTTTATTCTGCCAATACTGTAGTAAGATCGGTCGAAGATAATCGTGCATCCCCCCTGCAAAGAAAGCCAGAATGTTCCTCTCTGAAGGAGGATTTCATCCAAGATTTTCCAAATGAGCCTCCATGGAACGTATATACGTAACTGGTAAAGTGGTATCCTTTCCTATTTCGAAGCCTTTGGTAGCATTGGAATTGCAAAGAGCTCTAATACAACTTTTGATGTTCTTCGTCAATTTGATAGCTTGAAACTCCATATGTCAGATCAAATAAGATACTTCAATTTGGCCATCGAAATCTACATAACAATAATAACACTACCACAGAAATTTAACCATATAAGCATAATCCTTAGCATACCCAATCATGACAGGCAACTAGAAAATGATCAGCTCCTCCAGTTCTGTTCCAAAAGCTATATTTTCTAGCAATCAACTCAACATAATCCTTAAGGTATTTCTGTAGGTCTTTGACGTGTTGAAAATCTTGTCCATTTAGTGTACTCCTTAGCATATTTGAACTGAAGGGTAAGTAAAACAAATGAGCTCTTCTCGGGTCTTCCACAACGAACTTTTTGTTTCGTTCCATGAGTTTCATAAACCATCCTTCTGAGGCATAAATTCCTCTCATCTTTGGCTGATGAAATATGGGCTTAACTCCTTCTTTGTATATGTAAACTTTGAGTATTTGTTCCATCATATCATAACTCCTGCAAATAATTTGCATAAGGCCACCAACAATTTAGCATTTAGCATAAACATGGACATGGACATGTTGCAGAAACATAACAAGTCAAACACTCAGCTCATGAGAATTTTGATCCTTGAATTTACTAAAAGAATCATCAAGATATCTGTTAACTTCGATGACGAATCGAACACATATTTGCTTCCAAAGATGTTGTGCTTGTACCTAGCTTCTTCCTCGGGATCAAGTTGTTTCGCATATCTTTTAGTCTTGTCAGAGAAATCTTTGTTTTGCATATTAAAAGCACGATGGATATGATCTTTCAACTTCTTCAATTATATTTACATGCTTTTCAATTAAATCCGTAATTTGACTAGAAAAAGCGTATCTTTTTTCTGTTTTTGAAAAACTCTTATAATATGTACCCTTACCAAAAAAATCCATTCCTTGTGTACTCAATCCAGCACCTCTGAGTTCAAGAATCCAGGTATCATGTCCTTGACTGCACATGAAGCGTGCGAACGAGGACTGAACATGAATTTGCATAATCAATAGACTTAAAAACAAGAACCCCAAGAAAGCTAAAATCCTAGAAATGACAATCCAATGGAAGAAACTCTATAAATAGAACAAGCATAATCCCACAAAGCCATAAGCTATGAAACCACAACCCAATGGAAGAAAAGATAAGAACACCAGAAATAAAATTAAAAGCTAAAAAATAATAACAAAAGAATCCCATAAAAGCTATGAGGTTTAGAAAATTACAAACCCATAAACGGTAAAAGCACGAAATTGCATTAATTCACCAATGAAATAATTCAATGAGAGAAAAAAAACCAGACAAGGTCTTAGCTTTAAGAATCATAATCTCAAGAAGAAAAACAAAAACCCCGAGAAATGAAACATCATACGAGAAGAAAAGACATACGAAAAGTCAGATTGATGCAAAGGAAAAGAAAATTAAAAGATGAAAAATAGAAGAAGTAGGAGGAAAGTACCGGATGGAGAAGGAAGATGTTCAAAATGGGTATTTTTGTGCATTAAAAATACCTATTGCCCCAATTGCCTTAATCACGCTCTCATCTCCGATCACGTTTCAAAGGCATCGATGAGATTGAAATCAATTTTCACCGCTTTGGAATCTTGAACCAAATAAAAAGTCAAGTGAAATTGGTAACCTAACTGGACTTCACTGGAGTTAAACGGTGAACCAAAGGAAGCCTTAGTATGATAAACTTGTACAGTTAGTCTAAAATTATTATTTTAGAATATTTTAAAAAATTTTAAATTTTTAAAAATATTTTTAGAATTTTAAATTATATATTTATTATTTTATAAATATTTTGAATTTTAAAATTATTTTTGATTTTTCTTTTTTATAATTTTTGTTGAGATAAAAAATTTACTTTTTTCAAAACCGAGAGAGACCAAAGAGATATTTACACTAATATGTTATTTGAGCTATACTGAATTGTAAAATTCAACTCAAATTTCGAACACGAATTACTTATTTTAGTTTACTAAAAAATTAAATAACTCAATTCAATTAACTCGATATTCAACTTTTTTTTCAATTTTTCAAGACGAATCAAGTTTTACTCAGCCTTTTATGAGATCATATAAATACTCCTTTAAATTATAGTTAATATTATTATAATGACACTTTTATATTAATTTTAAATAAAAAACTAAAAATACAAATTCACCTATGTTGAATAGTACTAAAATATAAAACCATTCATGATTGAATGTGTGAAAAATCTAATGTACATAGAGACTAGAGTTTTTAGTATATTACAAGAATTAAAATCCTTCAGGCTTGAACTTTAGCTCTTAGTTTAGTAGCATTGGATGTTGATTCCAAAATTCACATCACAGAAAAACCTTATTTGTAGTTTGTCATTTAATAATAATTCACTTCCGTTTAAGATGTCACTAAATTATATATATATATATATATATATATATAATCATATATGACCTTTAACACCCGGTCGATAAATAAGGTGTCAATCAATGACTTCCCCACTTCTGCCCACATCTACCTTCTACACCACACAAGAGAATTTGCCAAACAATTTTGTGAAAATTTGAAAAATTTCACTACAAAAATCTCAAATAGTTTTTCAAAGAATCATTATAAGGAATAAAATAATTGTCTATCACTCCGTGTCTTGTCTTGAGTATTTAATAATTAATAACTTGAAAAACGATTATGATTATTGTTATTATCCTAGAATAAAGAAAAGAAAAATAAAATAACGTACCATCAAGAATGCATGATTGACTTAAGTTTTCTTTTTTCTTGTAATTATGTCGCTAATCGTTTTAGCTCAATAAGACAAAAATGCAAAAAAATAAATAAAATAAAATTAAGGAAGTGGGCAATTTTTGTAATATTTAAAGAAATAGGTCGATTTTAAAGAAAATAAAAAGACGAAAATGCGTCCAATTAGACGCTTTTTCTGTCAAGTTGGCTAAAAGCGCGCCTACATGATTCTTCTAACTAGGCAGGAAAGTGCATCTTGTTTGATACGCTTTCTCGTTCTCTCTCCTTGGCTGGTTGGTTTTTTTAGGGTTAGGGTTTGGGTCTAAAGTTTTTAATGTTTTAAGTTTTTAAGGTTTAAGATTTTTTTCTAGGGTTTAGGGTTTGAAATTTGGCTATTTCAGGATAGGCGAGAGCATTTGGGATTAGGGTTTAAGGTAGACATTGTGAAAGCTCAAAGGCATTTTTTAGATGGTAGCGATGTGATGGCGCTCGAAGACACACACATTTCATTTCTCGTGTCAGGATGAAACCATTACCTTAGAAGTCCATCATATTGTATATAAAATTTCGAGTTGACGGTGCTTTATATGGTCATAGGTCGAAGTGTAAGTAGGGGTCCCAATTGATGATCGTTATACGGTCACGAGTTGGAGTATAACTTGGGAGCCCAATTGATGGAGGTTATGCGATCACAAGTTCAAGCTTTGTGGATACTCGAGATGATTCTTTATAAATCCGATACATAAGATTGAAGCCATAATCATAGGGAAAAACGAATGGGCTTTCCAGTATAATCAACTTGATTTTTTTCTCCATCTCCACCAAAGGCGGTATCTTTTGTAACAGCCCGATTTAGGGTCTAGTCAGAACAGTGATCTCGAAATCACTAAATCGAGAAAATAGAAAATTGTTTTCATGTTATATTATGTGTTATAACATGTTTATAAAGATGTATGAAAGTTTTGGTGTTTTAATTTTAGCGATTTCATGCTAAATCGCTAAAAAGGACTAAATCGCATAAAGTGTGAAAGTGCCATTCTATAGGCTAAAGGTACCAAATAGCCATGAGATATTAATTGGAGGGTTTTAAAGGGCAATTAGACCATCTTGTATATGATAGCCGGCCATGTAGACAAGAGGGGACAAGAGTTTTAATTTTTGGTCAAAGTTGGTGAGTTAAAATTGATGTTTTATAATAAAATAAAGAAAGGAAAAAGATATCATTTTTTTCTCTCTTCTTCTCCACCGAAAATCAGCAGAAACAAGGGGGGATTTTGAAGCTTAAAATTTCAGCAAGCAATCCTCCTCCCTAGTAAGTGATTTTGATCATTTTTCTTGAAGAAAATTGTACTTTTGTGATCCCCAAAGCTTAAGCTAGCTAATGGGGGGATTAATTTGCAATATGGTAAAAAGTTTAGAGATTTTCCATGTGAGATCATAAGTTGTTAGCTGAGTTTTTATGGAAGAAAATGAATGATAGAATGATGAGAAACAACTTTTGCGAAAGGTGTTGCCATGAAAACACCTAATTGGGACTATAATGCAAAAGTTGTAATTTGTTCATTAAAGCATGAAATAGTTGAAATTAGATATAGTTGTAAGAGGATTAAATTTTCAGCTAGGCTTGTTTAACAAGAAAATATGATAAAAATTTATTTACCAGCCTAGGGGTAAAATCATAATTTTGCCAAAGTGTAGGGGCAAAATGGTCATTTTTGCCAAAAGTGTGTATTATGGTATTTTATGATCTATAAATGAATAAATCAATAAATTTCATTGTTCTAGATCAAAGAAAATGGGTTTCAAACCTAGAACGGGTGAAAAGAGAAGTGTGGGCAAATAGTCCTTTTAGGCTATTTTGACAATGAGGTAAGTTCACATGCAATTATTGAAATTTTGTATGAGTTCATGTAAGTATTCTGATGTTGTATGGAATGTATATTCACTTTATGGATGTATGAAATACCCTTGGATGAAATGCATGAAGAATGTTGAGATGATAGTTAAAGTCTCGTATAAGACCATATTGGATTATGGCCTCGATGTATGATCCGTATAAGACCATGTCAAGGACATGGCATCAATATGTTAATTCAAGTAAGACCCTATCGGGGTATGATTTCTATGTGATTTCATGAGTATGAGACTCAAGAGAGTTATTTTATAACTTGAGTATTTCAGAGTATATGTTGAAGTAAAGAAAGTATGCGGTTGAGCTACGAAAGGCACAAGTATGTATTAGAATTGAATTGAGACGATTTCAATTTATATATATGATGAACCCCTATTGGGATATGGAAAATTAATGCACCTTGTTGCATGAGTTAGATTTATTGTTATATTGAGGGAATGCGAATAAAAATAGTGGAAAAGTTAAGTAAGAGTAGTAATGTGAGGGTGTTCTCGGATGAACAATTGCATGTGGATGACTATTTATGAATGTATGTTAATGGTGGGCTAAGTACGAAACCACTGAAAGATGAGTAGCTTATTAATAAGACTTGATGTGATGTCTTATATGATTACATGATAATCAGTGCAGGAATGGATTCTTTTGTAAGCGGGCAATTAGCTCGTGGTACGGTAAGAGATAAAATGAGTAAGCTTCTAGAGTGGTTGAGTAAGAAACCTTGAGTTAATGGGAATGACCCAGCATAATCTCTTGTGGTTATCTACATTTAATGAATATTAATATTTTCCAGATTATGCAGATGAACTTACTAAGCATTAGTGCTTACTCCTTTCCTTTTTTTTTCATCTCTTATAGATTATGTTGACTAATAAGGGGTTGGAGGCTGCTGGAGATGTTTTCACACTATCGAGCATACATTCGATTCAAGGTATCAAGTCCTTATGAGTCATGGCATGTATAGGACTAGAATTTAAGGTTGAGTAAATTATGGTTAATGTGCCAAACTATGTTGGCCAAAAAGGGTTTGTAGTTAATTGTGTATAGCTGTTGATGATAGCTAAGTTGTTGTAATTGTATGGTAGTAACACTTTATTTTCATGAATTAAATGTATGAATTCATGTGTTTTAGTCGTTGATTTGAGACTTTATTGAATCAGTATATTAATGTATGAAATGTAGGATGGAAAAGGGCTTAGTATATAGCCTCTAAGTTTCCATACGATTAGACACATGGACGTGTGTCTGGGCCGTGCGAACCCTGCACCTTATGATTACTTGTTAGAATAGGCCACGGGTGAATCCCACGGTCGTGTGCATGATCCGTGTAAGACCCACAGCTTGGGCATGGGCGTGTGCTCAAGCCGTGTCAAATAAGTCAGTAGCTCCACACGGTTGGAGGACATAGGCGTGTCAAGGCCATGTCAGATAAGTCAGTAGTTCCCCACGGATGGGAAACATGGGCGTGTTTAGGGGTGCACGGGCATGCCCCAAACCCCACGGGCGTGTAACCTCTGTTTTTGAGAGAGGATTTTCAATAAGTTTCGGAAGTCTGAACAAGTGTTTAAGGCCTCGTATGACCATGATATGTATGTCTAGACCAAGAAAGAAAGGTTTTAAGTCGAAACAAAATTTTATAGCCAGTAAGCACTCGATTAAGTGAGTTCAAGCATGGTAATGTCTTGCATCCAGTCTTAGCATCGGACTTGGGTACGGGGTGTTACATCTTTAACCTTCATTCTTTCCGAAGCCTAAGATAGAGTTGGATGCAAGAAGACTCTTAGAGGGAAAGCGATTTTTTCAATGGAGAGAAGATAGAACTTGAGTTGGTGCGACAGCGGTTGTAGTTATTAATGAGTTCTTTAATCATAACAATCGTTGTCGCCACAAAAGGAGCTTCTTTTTTTCTCCACCATCACAACCGATCTTCCCCTAAGAGTCCTATTGCATCAAACTCTGTCATTGGTTTTGAATAAAGAGGTTAAGGACACTTCCTTTGGTGGAGACAGGAAAAAGAAAAGTTGATTATACCAGGAAGCCTCTCAGTTTCTCCCTATGAATATGACCTCAAACTTATGTATGGGATTTATGAGGCATCCTCTTCGGGTATCCCCAAAGCTTGAACTCGTGACTGGATAACCACCATCAACTAGCTCTCGAGTTATACTCTAACCCGTGATCGCATAACTATCATCAACTGGGACCCCTACTTACACTTCGACACGTGACCGTATAAAGCACTGTCAACTCGGAACCTGAGTTGCAATATGATGGACTTCTTAGGTAATGGTACCATCCCGACACGTCTTATGAAATGTGTGTGTCTCCAAGTGCCACTGAATCATCGTTAACTCAAAGACACCTTAAAACTAGCACACTGTCTACCTCAAACAAAAATAAATATTTTCGTCCAAAAATTTTAACATTCAATTGAAAAAAAAAATTGAGAAAGAAATTTTTAAGGGTGACAGATGGTGGTTGACCTACCACAATTTGTAGTGGAAAATTAGGTACTTTTCGACACTAACAAGCTTGTTTTTAAGCCGTTTTAGGTTATTGTATTGCATTTTCAATTTTATTAGCTTATATTTAGCTTCTTGCAAAATAAGCCTTTTTTTGCATAATTTTGAGTTAGTTGACCTTTTAGGCCAATATGGGCCTTAAGGTCATTTTAACGAGTTAATTGAGTATGTAGAACACCTATTTTCAGGCCCAAAAGTAGTAGGAGCGACAACTGGGTTGTAACACGAGCGTTCGGGGTCACAACGCAGCTGAACAAGATCTAGAAATCAAGTTCGAAGTTGTGTGTCATAACATGCATAAGCTTGTGTCACAACACAGGTTTGACGGAAGACAAAAATTAATTAAGGGTGTTTTGTCCACACAATCCATATTTAGCCTAATTAAGGCTTGTAATTGACCTAAGTGAGCAGCTAACTTTGCCTATAAATAGCTAAGCTGATGAGGCAAGTTTTAGGGTAGAATTAAAGTTTTAGTTATTGACTTAATTTTTTATTAGGATTTTAATTAGGTTTTTATTTTATTTTCAAAATAGTTTTTATTTCTTGTTCTAACTTGGATTTGACTCGAGTCCAAGACTTCTTTATTAAGTATTTTTATATTTTTCTTGCACTCATTACTCATCAACATCGATATCTCAATAGTTGTTAAAGGATTTTGTAGAGCCAAGTTCATCCAATTTATTAAACTGATCAATCTCTATTTTCCTTTAGTTTTAGTTTAATTTGTGTTTTTGCATGATTAAATTAATTCTTAGGAAAATGGTCTCGAGGGTTCTTAAGAATCTCATAGAATTAGTTGGCATAAATTATTTATGCTTAAACCCTAGGAGTGACAACCATAGGAAGTCATTTAGTTAAACGAGGTTGAAAGATAAGTGAGCTGAATAAATCGTAATTTATCTCGATTTAGAAAGCGAGGTCGAAAGATAAGTGAGTATTTTTCGATTAATTAATTAGTTAGAGGCCGAAAGGTAATAATTGGTTAGTGAACAACTAATTCACTAAAACCTGAATTCTAAAGTTAATTACAACCACTAAAGTGAGTAATCTTTTACATGTTAATCAAGATTTCTTTGTTGATTAATTTCGTTTCAATAATTTTATTTTATTTTAAAATATTAATTCTTTTTATTAGTACTTATCGTAATATGATTTTTGGTGAGTACTGTTTAGACTTATTGTTGTGGAAATAATTTTAGATTTAATCTATCCTCCCTTAGGTACGATCTTTGAAGTACTTCTTGAACCCTGTTGTACTACACTATATTATAATTTGACCCGTATACTTGCGAACACCGTTGTTTGATTATATATCTTTTTGCTGCAATATTTCCAATCCAAACATTTGCATGTTTGATGGCGGTCAAGTTATTGGCGCGTTGCTAGGGAGGTTTCGACATTAAATTTTATTTTATTTTCTACAATTAGTAGGATAAATAGGAAAATTGAAAATTATAGATATGATTTTTTTTTTTAATTTTAGCTTTTATTTACTAATTTTTATTTTCTGTCTCTGATTTCAGTGTATGACTCGAAGTGGAAGTATTCGAATTGAGCCACATCCTAATCCGAAGTGATTTTTAAGACGAAACTATCAACTGATGCAAAGCTATCCACTCGTGGTAGTTGACTTACCTTTGGAAAACTCATTATTTGAATATCCACCCGAACCACAAGCGCAAATCCATGGAGAGCTATTGATAGCTTAACAAAGGATGTTGAGTGATTACGCATTACCAACTCTAGATGTCGTCTAATGTAGTATTGAAAGATCGACGATTAAATGCCAATAATTTTAAGATCAAAACGGCTAGAATTAAGATGATTCAGAACACTCCGTAGTTCAAAGGGAACATGATGGAAGACTCAAATTAGCACTTGAAGCGGTTCCTTCAACTCTACAATACATTCAAAGATAATAGGGCACCGATGACGTTGATTGTCTTTGGTTTTTCCCCTTTTCCTTATATGATGACATAGCTGATTGGTTGGATCTGTTGGAATCAGGTTCCATAATCACATAAGAAGATTTAGCTGAAAAGTTTCTACAAAAATTCTTTCCCATCAACAGAGCTATTCAACCCAGACGCGATATTGCAAATTTCAAGCAAATGGAGGGCAAAACTCTATACGAGGCATGGGAATGATTTAAGTTATTGTTAAGGAAGTGTCTCCATCACGGGATGCAAGAGTGGCTCTGAATGCAAATTTTTTATAATGGATTAGACAATAATCTAACGTTTAGTTTGGATAGCACATCATGTCATACTTATCAAATAACCACTTCAACCATTTGTTTACAAAATGGGATCCCTCGTTACTGATTATGACCCTTGGAGTCTCAACTCTCGTGAATATATACTTTTGCAAGAAACACATTACCATCTTGGCATCATTTTTCGGATATGCCTCGATCTCTACCCACTTGGACACATAGTCAACGGCTACTAAGATATACCTGTTACCATAAGAGAGAGGGAATGAACCAAGAAAGTCAATGCCGCAAACATGAAACAACTTTATCTCAAGAATATTAGTCAATAGCATCCGTTCCTCCTTGATATATTTCCAACCTGCTGGGACCGATCAGAAATTTTCACGTAGGCATATGCGTCCTTAAATAAAGTTGGTCAAAAAAAATATGTTTGCAATACCTTGGCCGCAGTGTGTCACTTGTCGATGAATGAAAGTGATATAAGATGTCGATTACCTCACTCTCGGTTACACATTTTCTAATCATTTGGTCTACACATTGCTTGAACAAATATGGCTCCTCCTAAAAGTAGTACCACACATCATGAAGGAACTTTTTCCTTTGTTGGTATGTCATCTCGGGTGGCATCAAACCATTGGCTAAAAAGTTAGCATAGTTTACAAACCAAGGAATTTCATGAACATGAATTACCTCAAAGATGTTCTCATCTGAAAAATGCTCATTTATAGGAACAAGGGAGTGAGTTTCATCTTGTTGCTCTAATCTGGACAGATGATCTGCCACTTGGTTTTCTACCTCTTTCTATCTTAAATCTCAATATCTTTTTTCGTAAGAAAATACTTAATGGGCGAGTGATCACTAAAAACTGTCATCTTAGTCCTTATAAGATATGAAAAGAATTTGTCAAGAGCGAAATAAGAGCAAGTAATTCATTTTTTGTTATAGTATAGTTTTGTAACAACCCGGTTTAGACCCTAGTCGAAACAGTGGTTCGAGACCACAAATCTGAGGTCATAAAAAATATTTTAATGATATTTTCTCTGTGAATGATACGTGACATAGCCTGTGTGAAAATTCTGTGTGATGATTTGATCGTTTTAATGCCGAATTAAGAGAAGGGACTTAATTGCATAAAGAGTAAAAGCTATGAGCTGATTTATAAGTATCTAAGTGTTGTTGTCTTTTAAATATGGAGGCTTTATGATTAATTAAACCATTTTATACTTAGTGGATGGTAGATGGACATTTTTAACCAACTAAAATGTATTATAATATGTTATTATTAAAGGCTAACATGGTAATTTATATATTAAAATGTTTTATAATAAAAAAATATGAAAGTGGGCATTTCTTATTCATCTTTGAATCGAAAATACTAAAGAAGAAGAAAAGAGAAAGAAGTTAAGTTCAGCTAACTTTTGGATTCAATTAAGGTATGATTTGGTTTCGATTTTCGATAATTTTTACGTTTTCGTAATCGTTGCTTTGTGCTCTACAAAACCCATGCTTGAATTTTGAGTATTGATGATGTTTGTGTGAGATGCCATTGCTGCTATATTGAGCTTTGTGATGATTTTTGGTGTTAAATGAAAGATATGAGTTAGATAAACATACTTTGTTCTTGAAGTTTTGATGAATTTAGCTAATTAGGGCTAAATTAAGAAAATGGAAAGTTGAGGGACTAAATAACAAATTTGATGAAATATTTGGACTTATATAATCCTTAGAGAGGTTAGTCCAAGCATGTGAATGTGTGGAATTTGTGAATTTGATGATATTGTGAGATAGGGACTAAAGTGTCGAAATGTGAAAATGTGAGGGTTAATTTATAAGATGCCTTAAATGTGTGTGTTTGGACTAAATGATTGAATTGATGATTGAATGGATTGAATTTGAATGTGTATAGACCAAGAGAGGAGGGGTTCGGATCGAGATCGAGGCAAAGATAAAGTGCTCAATTAATTGACCGTATGGATAGTTCGACGTCCGAGGTAAGTTCGGATATAATACTAATTGTAAACTTTATCTATGTGATATAAATTGAATGGATGTATATGTATCTATGAGATTTGAAATGCTATGTGATGAATTGAGATAAAAGGGCACTAAGTGTGCGAAATTTGAAACAAGAAAGAGATGATTGGCACTGTGTGTGCAAAAAGATAGAAGCTTCGGCTTATCGATTTGGCACTGTGTGTGCGATACCGATATAAGTTCGGTTTAATGTATTGCCACTAAGTGTGCGGTGATGATTATGTTTCAGTTATGAAATTAGCACTAAGTGTGCGAATAAATCAAAGTAATAGCAAGGATTGAACGAGAGGTAATATCGAACAATTGAGTAGCAGAAATGGTAAGTAACTATGTGTTGATCAAGGTACGTTTGAACCTATGTGGTTGATGATAGATTTAAGAGTTGAATGAATAGATAATTAGGTATGTGGTTGAGATTCATAATGTGCCTAGTTGTGCCTTTATCTATGTGATGGTACATATATATATACATATTGATGTTGTAGTATTGAGTAATATGTATTATATTACGAACTTACTAAGCTTTAGAAAGCTTGCTGTGTGATTTGTTTCTCTGCCTTGCAGTGTCAGTAAAGCTAGCTCGAATTGGGATTGTCAGCTTCTCAATCACACTATCGACATTCTATTTTGGTACTTTTGAAAAGATGTATATAGCTAGAATATAGCATGTATAGGCTAGTTAATTGAATCAAGTTTGAGATTTGTAATTAGCCATGAGATGTGGCTAGATATGTGATAGGTTTGGCATTAATGAATGTGGTATATATATGATGCATCTTTTGGCATGATTTGTAGATTGATGAGTTTGCTATTGAATGGTAACTTTGTGTTGATAAATACTAGTAGGGGTACTGAGATTGGGAATGAATTATGCTTGGATAGAATAAATATTGGTATTGAATTGGGTATAATTAAAGTTGGTATTGATTGCATGTTTTAAATTGCTAAATTGGTATCCTTTTAGATGGCAATATGTGCATGATATGTTTGGTTGATTGGCTTGTAGGTTTGACCCTAAGTGGGTGGTATGTTGGCTTTGCAAAAATGGCTTATAATGTCACACGGTTGGGGCACACCACTGCGTGCCTCGCAGGCAGTGGGTAAATTAAGCGAATGTGGCTTAAATCGACATAGCCTCGACACAGGGGTGTCATCTAACCGTGGTGCACAAGTCAGTAGCTAGCTTTAATAGTACACGGCCATGGCACGGGTGTGCCTACAGGTCGTGTAAGAAATGACAGTATATGACCTTATAGGACACGGTCTTAGCATAAGGGCGTGCTTGTTAGCCGTGTTGATTTTGGCAGTATGTAACCACGGGGAGGTCACACGGGTGTGTCATGTAGTCGTGGGAGAGGCACGACCTACCCCCACGAGCATGTCTCCCCTATATTCTAGAAAAGTTTCAATTTTTCTTGAAATTTTATATATGTTTTAGTTTAGTCTCGTCTCAATTTATAAGCATGCTTAGGGTCTTGATGACTCGTTTAACGGACACTATGATTGTATATGAATGTGTTTAATGATGATTGACTTTGTATTGACATTTAGAGGTTAAATGTTCTGATTGATCGGTAATACCCCTTAATCCTATTCCGGTGACGGTTTTGGGTTAGGGGTGTTACAATTTTACTGGTATCAGACTTATAATTTAGTCGATTCTCGGACTAACGTAGCGCGTGTAAATCTAGCTATACATGCCATATTGTGAAATTGTGATAGTGTGATGAAATCTGACAGTTGAAATGTGTTTTAATATAGTAATGGATCCCGATCGAGCAGTTGCTGACGATGTAGAGAGTAATGCGCCTGCTCCCGCTCAAGGGACAGCGCCGGCCACATCAAGGCCAGATGATAGTAGTGAGGAAGGTGAGGCTAAGCAAGCCTTCTTCTGTATGATGAGTGAATGGTTTTCATAATTTGTTAGAACAAATTTGACTGCTCCACAACCTCCACCCCCGCAAGTACCTATTGTGCCACAAGTTGTAGATTCGATCAGATTGAATAAACCACCTGTAGATAAGATTTGCAAGTATGGGGCCGAAGAGTTTAGGGCCACAGCTGATGATGATGCTGAGCGAGCTGAGTTTTGGCTTGAGAATACCCTTCGAGTATTTGATGAGATGTCACTGAACCCTAATGAGTGCATTAAGTGTGCAGTTTCCTTGTTGAGAGACACGGCTTACAATTGGTGGAAAACATTGATATCTGTGGTTCTGAGAGAGAGAATCACCTGGGATTTCTTTCAAGTTGAGTTTAGAAAGAAGTATATCAGCCAACGCTTTATTGATCAGAAACGTAAGGAGTTTTAAGAGCTAAAACAAGTCCGTTTGTCTGTTGTTGAGTATGAACGAGAATTCGTGTGATTGAGTCAATATGCTAGAGAGTGTGTTTTTACTGAAGCTACTATGTGTAAACATTTCGTAGAGGGATTGAATGAAGACATAAAGTTGTTGGTTGGGATATTGGATATAAATAAATTTGTTGTACTTGTGGAGAAAGCATGCAAAGCTGAGGAACTCAATAAAGAAAAGAAAAAAGCCAATTCTGAGGCTCGAGATGAAAGAAAGAGATCGATGAATAAATTTTCTCAGCCTTCTTCAAAGAGATATAGAGATGCCAGTAATCGTTCAAATGCTTTGTTTGGTCATCCTAATAGAGATCATTCAAGAGAGAGTACTGGCTTAAGAATTCAAGCTCTGAATGAGTCAAGTGTGGGCAGTGTTAAGAACAACAAGCCCGAGTGTAAACAATGTAAGAGACGACATGTGAGAGAATGCTGGGGTAGGTATAACAATAGAACATGCTATAAGTGTGGATCCGAGATAATTTTATTCGAGATTGCCCAAAGATAGTTGAAGAAGAAAATGTTCAAAATGAAAGACCAAGTAATGTGACGGCCAGAGGTAAACCACCCAGGAGCATCAGAAATGTGAATGAAAGCCAGAGAGGAATGACTGATACAGTTGTAAGGTCAGAAGCAAGAGCACCTGCCTGAGCCTATGCTATACATGTACGAGAGGAAGCATCATCTCCAGACATTATCACCGGTACTTTCACTTTATTTGATACTAATGTCATTGCATTGATAGATCTAGGATCGACTCATTCTTATGTGTGTATGAATTTAGTATCGAATAAGACTCTACCCGTTGAGTCTACTGAATTTGTGATTAGAGTATCGAACCCCTTAGGAAAGTGTGTTTTGGTGGATAAGGTGTGTAAGAATTGCCCGTTGATGTTTCGTGATTTATGTTTCCCGGTTAATTTGATGTTGCTACCATTTGATGAATTTGACATAATTCTGGGAATGGACTGGCTTACTTTGCATAATGCCATCTCAAATTGTAAGAGAAAGAATGTTGAATTGAAGAGTCAGAATGGTGAGATAGTTCGAATTGAGTCTAGTGATATGAAAGGATTACCAGCTGTTGTATCCGTGATGAAAGCTATGAACTATTTGAGAAAGGGCTATGAAGCTTATTTAGCATATGTGATTGATACAAAAGTGTCAGAAAGGAAAGTTGAATCTATGCCTGTAATATGTGAGTTTCCAGATATGTTTCCAAAAGAATTACCGGGGTTACCTCCGATTAGAGAAGTTGAATTTGGTATTGAGTTAGTGCCGGGAACTGCACCTATTTCGATAGCTCCATACAAAATGGCACCAACAGAATTGAAAGAGTTGAAATCTCAGTTACAAGAATTGACCGATAGAGGATTTCCACGACCTAATTTTTCACCCTGGGGAGCTCCTGTATTATTTGTGAAAAAGAAAGATGGAACTATGAGAATGTGTATTGATTATCAAAAATTGAACAAAGTGACGATAAAGAATAAATATCCGTTACCCCGGATCGATGATTTGTTTGATCAGTTGAGAGGAGCTATAGTATTTTCTAAAATAGATTTGAGATCGGGCTACTATTAGTTGAGAGTTAGAGAATCAGATGTGCCAAAAACTGCCTTCAAAACGAGGTATAGACATTACAAATTCTTAGTGATGCCTTTTGGACTAACAAATGCCCCTGCAGTATTTATGGACTTGATGAATCAGATATTTAGACCGTATTTGGATTGCTTCGTGGTGGTGTTCATTGATGATATTTTGATCTATTCACGTGATGAGACGCAGCATGCTGAGCATTTGAGAATCGTGCTACAAACTCTGCGTGAGAAATAGTTGTATGCAAAGTTTAGCAAGTGTGAATTTTGGTTGCATGATGTTAGTTTTCTGGGGCATATTGTATCCGCTGCTGGCATACGAGCCGATTCGCATAAAATCTCTACTATTTTGGAATGGAAGCCTCCGAGAAATGTGTCTAAAGTCCGTAGTTTCTAGGACTAGTGGGATAATATAGACGATTTGTAAAAGGCTTCTCGATGATTTCAACTCCATTGACAAAGTTGTTTCAAAAGGATGTTATATTAGAGTGGTCAGAAAAGTGTCTACAGAGTTTTGAACAATTGAAAGTGTTGTTAACAGAAGCACCAGTGTTGATTCAACCTGAATCAGGCAAAGAGTTTATAGTTTATAGTGATGCATCGTTGAATGGTTTGGGCTGTGTGCTGATGCAAGAAGGAAAAGTCATCGCTTATGCTTCGAGACAGTTAAAATCGCATGAAAAGAATTATCCAACACATGATCTTGAATTGGCTGCGATTGTATTTGCATTGAAGATTTGGCGTCACTATTTATTCAGTGAAAAATGTCATATTTATACTGATCATAAGAGTTTAAAGTATTTGATGACTCAGAAAGATTTGAACTTGCGAAAGAGAAGATGGTTAGAATTGTTGAAAGACTATGAACTTGTGATAGATTACCACCCGGGTAAAGCTAATGTTGTGGCTGATACTTTGAGTCAGAAATCATTATATACCTTACAAGCTATGAGTAATCAGATGGATCTGTGTGATGATGATGCGGTTGTAGCTAAATTGAAAGTAAAATCGTTGTTTTTACAGCAGATATATGAGACTCAAGAGATTGATAATGAGTTGTTAGCAAAAAGAGTTCAATGTAATTTGAATGCGGAATCAGAATTTTGAGTTGATAGTAATGATTGTTTGAGATTCAGAGATCGGATTCGCATTCCGAGAAATTCAAAGTTGATTCAAATGATTCTGACTGAAGCTCACAATAGTCATTTGACTGTACATCCAGAAGTACGAAAATGTATAATGATTTGAAATAGTTCTATTGGTCGCATGGTATGAAGAGAGATATTTCTGACTTTGTGTCGAAATATTTAGTTTGTTAGCAAGTTAAGGCTGAACATCAAGTTCCGTCAGGTTATTACAACCGATTATGATTCTTGAGTGGAAATAGAGAGGATCACGATGGACTTTGTGTCGGGTTTGCCCTTACCTCCGAGTAAGAAAGATGCGATCTGGGTAATAGTTGATAGATTGACGAAAGCTACTCATTTCATTCTAGTAAGAACCAATTATTCTTTAGATAAGTTGGCTGAACTATATATCGATGAGATTGTGAGATTATACGGAGTACCGCTATCTATTGTGTCTGATAGAGATTCGAGATTTACCTTGTGATTTTGGAAGAAATTGCAAGATGCTTTAGGCACGAAATTTCATTTCAGTACTGCTTTTCATCCACAAACAGATGGTCAATCTGAGTGAATCATTCAGATTCTCAAAGACATGCTGAGATGTTGTATACTTGAATTTAAAAGTACGTGTGAAAAGTATTTATCATTGATTGAGTTTGCGTATAACAACAGTTTTCAATCTAGCATTAAAATGGCACTATATGAGGTCCTTTACGGTCGAAAGTGTCGAACTCCATTGTATTGGACCGAGCTGAATGAGAACAAGATTCACAGGGTTGATCTTATAAAAGAGACTGAGCAAAAGTGAAAGTAATTCGTGACAGCTTGAAATCAGCCTCAGATCGTCAGAAGTCTTATGCAGATTTGAAACTAAAGGATATTGAATTTTAGGTTGGTGATAAAGTGTTTCTGAAAGTATCTCCATGGAAGAAAATACTTCGATTTGGCAAAAAGGGCAAGTTGAGTCCGAGGTTCATTGGATCGTATGAGATCATTGAATGAGTTGGATCGGTTGCTTATAGATTGAGATTTCCATATGAGTTAGAAAAGATCCATAATGTGTTTCATGTGTCAATGCTTCGACGGTACAGATCAGATCCATCTCATGTGATTGCTCCTTCTGAGGTTGAGATTTAGCCAGATTGGCCATATAGTGAAGAACCGATCCGAATTTTGGCACAAGAGACCAAAGAGTTGAGAAACAAAAGAATTTCCTTAGTGAAGGTATTGTGGCACAAACACGGAATTAAAGAGGCTATGTGGGAGCCTGAGAACGTTATGAGAGAGCAACATCCACAACTATTCACTAGTAAGATTTTCGGGGACGAAAATCCCTAATGGGGGAGAGTTGTAACAGCCTGGTTTAGACCCTAGCTGGAATAGTGGTTCGAGACCACAAATCTGAGGTCGTAAAAAAATATTTTAATGATATTTTCTGTGTGAATGATACGTGACATAGCCTGTGTGAAAACTCTGTGTGATGATTTGATCGTTTTAATGCCGAATTAAGAGAAGGGACTTAATCGCGTAAAGAGTAAAAGCTATGTGCTGATTTATAAGTATCTAAATGTTGTTGTCTTTTAAATATGGAGGCTTTATGATACAATTAAACCATTTGTACTTAGTGGATGGTAGATGGACATTTTTAACCAACCAAAATGTATTATAATATGTTATTATTAAAGGCTAACATGGTAATTTATGCATTAAAATGTTTTATAATAAATAAAAAATATGAAAATGGGCATTTCTTATTCATCTTTGAACCAAAAATACTAAAGAAGAAGAAAAGAGAAAGAATCTAAGTTCAGCTAGCTTTTGGATTCAATTAAGGCATGATTTGGTTTCGGTTTTCGATAATTTTTACGTTTTCATAATCATTGCTTTGTGGTCTACAAAATTCATGCTTGAATTTTGAGTATTGATGATGTTTGTGTGAGATGCCATTGATGCTATATTGAGCTTTGTGATGATTTTTGGTGTTAAATGAAAGATATGAGTTAGATAAACATACATTATTCTTGAAGTTTTGATGAATTTAGCTAATTAGGGCTAAATTGAGAAAATAGAAAGTTGAGGAACTAAATAGCAAATTTGATGAAATATTTGGACTTATATAATCCCTAGAGAGGTTCGGCCAAGCATGTGAATGTGTGGAATTTGTGAATTTGATGATATTGTGAGATAGGGACTAAAGTGTCAAAATATGAAAATGTGAGGGTTAATTTGAAAAATATCCTAAATATGTTTGTTTGGACTAAATGATTGAATTGATGATTGAATGGATTGAATTTGAATGTGTATAGACCAAGAGAGGAGAGGTTCGGATCGAGATCGAGGCAAAGATAAAGTGCTCGATTAATCGACCGTATCGATAGTTCGACGTCCGAGGTAAGTTCGGATATAATTCTAATTGTAAACTTTATCTATGTGATATAAATTGAATGGATGTATATGTATCTATGAGATTTGAAATGCTATATGCTGAATTGAGATAAAGGGGCAGTAAGTGTGCAAAATTTGAAACGAGAAAGAGATGATTGGCCTTGTGTGTGTGAAAAGATAGAAGCTTGACTTATCGACTTGGCAATCGTAAAATGCGATACCAATATAAGTATGGTTTAATGTATTGGCACTAAGTGTGCGGTGATGATTATGTTTCAGTTATGAAATTAGCACTAAGTGTGCGAATAAATCAAAGTAATAGCAAGGATTGAACGAGAGGTAATATTGAACAATTGAGTAGCATAAATGGTAAGTAACTATGTGTTGATCAAGGTACGTTTGAACCTATGTGGTTCATGATAGATTTAAGAGTTGAATGAATAGATAATTGGGTATGTTGTTGAGATTGATAATGTGCATAGTTGTGCCTTTATCTATGTGATGGTACATATATATATATATACATATTGATGTTGTAGTATTGAGTAATATGTATTATATTACGAACTTACTAAGCTTTGGAAAGCCCACTATGTGATTTGTTTCTCTGCCTTGTAGTGTGAGTAAAGCTAGCTCGGATCTGAGATCGTCAGCTTCTCAATCACACTATCAGCATTCTATTTTGGTACTTTTGAAAAGATGTATATAGCTAGAATATGGCATGTATAGGCTAGTTAATTAAATCAAGTTTGAGATTTGTAATTAGCCATGAGATGTGGCTAGATATGTGATAGGTTTGGCATGAATGAATGTGGTATATATATAATGCATCTTTTGGCATGATTTGTAGATTGATGAATTTGCTATTGAATGGTAAATTTGTGTTGATAAATGCTAGTAGGGGAAGTGAGATTAGGAATGAATTATGCTTGTGATAGAATAAGTATTGGCATTGAATTGGGTATAATTAGAGTTGGTATTGATTGCATGTTTTAAATTGCTAAATTGGTATCCTTTTAGATGGCAATATGTGCATGAGATGTTTGGTTGATTGGCTTGTAGGTTTGACCCTAAGTGGGTGGTATGTTGGCCTTACAAAAATGGCCTATAATGTCACACGGTTGGGCACACGCAAGCGCCTCTCGCATGGGTAAATTATGTAATATGGCTTAAATCAGATACGGCCTCGACACGGGGTGTCATCTAACCGTGGTGCACAAGTCAGTAGTTGGCTTTAATAGTACACGGCCATGGCATGGGTGTGCCTACAGGTCGTGCGAGAAATGACAGTATATGACCTTATAGGACACGGCCTTAGCACACGGGCGTGCTTGTTAGTCGTGTTGATTTTGCAAGATGTAACCATGGGAGGTCACACGGTGTGTCATGTAGTCGTGGGAGAGGCACTACCTACTTCACCAGGCGTGTCTCCCCGTATTCTAGAAAAGTTTCAATTTTTCATGAAATTTTATATGTGTTTCGATTTAGTCCCGACTCGGTTTATAAGCATGCATAGGGTCTTGATGACTCGTTTAAGGGACACTATGATTGTATATGAATGTGTTTGATGATGATTGACTTTGTGTCGACATTTAGAGGTTAAATGTTCTGATTGATCGGTAATACCCCTTAATCCTATTCGATGACAGTTTCGGGTTAGGGGTGTTACAAGTTTAACTATGTTCCCATCAAGGTTTGACTTTCATAATAGATGGGATGAAAAATTTTATTTCGCCGTTGTCCCATTATAGCTCCTACTACAAAGTTGCTTGCATCATATATTAACTTAAAAGGAGACCCTCAATCTGGTGTGACAATGATTGGTGTTGAGAGTAAATGACTTTTCAAATCGTCAAAAGCTTTCAAGCGCTCCTCATCAAAGTTGAATGTTGTGTCTTTCTCTAATAATTTGCAGAGTGGTTTGGAGATTTTGGAGAAATCCTTGATGAACCTCCGATAAAACCTAGCATGACCAAGAAAACTCTTAATGCCTTTTACAGACATCGGTGGTGGGAGCTCCTCAATAATATCTATTTTCTCCTTGTCAACTTCTATTCCTTGTCTTGTTATTTTATGCCCCAAAATGATACCTTCCCTTACCATGAAATGCCATTTCTCCTAGTTAAGGATGATGTTCATTTCTTCACATCGTCTTAGTACCTTGGCCAAATTATCTAAGCAATTTTCATAAGAATCCCTAAATACTAAGAAGTCATCCATAAATATTTCCAGAAAATTTTCAACCATGTCAGTAAGTATAGCCATCATGCACTGAAAAGTCATAGGTGCATTGCACAAACCAAAAGGCATCTGCCTAAAAGAAAATGTATCGTACGAGCAAGTGAGAGTTGTTTTATGTTGGTCTTCTGGAGCTATAGTTATATGATTGTACCCCAAATATCTATATAACAAACAGTAGTAATCTCACCCTGCAAGTCTGTCTAACATTTGATCTAGGAATGACAATGGAAAATGGTCTTTCTAGGTTGATTTATTTAACTTTCTGTAATCCACACAAATCCTACAACTCGTAATTGTTCTGGTTGGAACCAGCTCGTTGTTCTCATTCTCCACAATTGTAATGCCTCCTTGCTTTGGCACACATTGAATTGGGCTTACAGATGAGCTATCTGAGATGGGGTAAATAATTCCCACATCTAGCCACTTGATAATTTCTTTTTTAACCACCTCTTTCATAATCGGGTTTAGCCTTCTCTATCCATCAATCGATGCTCTCTCTCAATCTTCTAATAGGATTTTATGCATATTCAGAGATGGAAAAACTCCTTAGATATTATCTATAGTCCATCTGGTTGCCTTTTTAAACTTTTTTAGAACGTTAATCAGCTTTTCCTCTTGACTTTCAGTTAACATAGCTGAAATTATGACATGCAAACTAGAAGAGTTTCCTAAATAAACATATTTTTAATGGGACAGAAGTACCTTTAACTCCAATTTGGGTGGTTCCTCAATTGATGTCTTAAGTTTCGTGTATTTATGAGATGCTAACTCTAGTGATTCGAATCGAGATTGTGGAATTGATCCCTTCAAATTGGCATCCAACAAATCCAAATATTCCTCCCCTTCATCGCCACTTGGTGGATCAAACACTAAGATTCGTTTCAATGGAACATCTACAAAATTGAGTTCCTATTCTATAGAGACCAATGACTTAATCTCGGACATTGCGAAATATTCTTCAACTGCATTAGGAAATATCATAGATTTAAATACATTAAAAGTTACATGATCATCTTGAACTCGCATGGTGAGTCGCCTTTTTGCACATTAATTAACGTTCTATCGATTGGCAAAAAAGGTCTTCCTAGGATGATTGGTACTTTTTTATCTGCTTCAAAATCTAAAATAATAAAATCAGCAGGAAATATAAATTTATCAACATGTACGAATATATCTTCGATCTTTCTTATAGGATGTGCTAAGGATTTGTCTACCAGTTGAAGTGTAACCTTCGTTGGCCTAACTTCAACAATTCCCAAACGCCAAAATACAGAAATGGGCATCAAGTTGATGCTTGCTCCCAAATCGCATAGAGCCATACAAAAGTAAGAATCTCTAATATTACAAGGTATGGTAAAGCTCCCCAGACCTTTCATTTTTTTTGGGCAATTTGTTTTGCAAGAATGCACTGCACTCTTTTGTTAATGCCACTATCTCAAATTCCCCGAATCTTTTCTTCTTAAAGGGGATATCATTCATGAATTTGACATAGTTCGACATTTTCTCCACAGCTTCCACCAACAGGATATTAATATAAAGCTGCTTGAGTAAATCCAAGAACTTTTTGAATTGGACCTCTTGCTTCTATTGTTGGAGTCTTTAAGGATAAGGAGGTGGTGAATCTTAGCTTTTACCAGACAACTTTTTTGCAGTAATTTTTTTTTTTTTTTTGCATTTAACGCAAGTTTTAAATCATCAGAACTAACATGTTGTAGGTTTATGTCATTAGGGATCACAAAATCTGACTTTAATAATGTAGGGATGTCAACCTTTGATTGAAATTCCTCTTTGTTTTGAGCTACATCAGACTCATCAACCTCAACAACTCTGGGTTCCAACATCCTTCCATTTCTCAAAGTAAGTTTCTTACCAAAGTTCCTCGGGCTTTCAGTGTCGCTCGACAAAGCACCTTGGGGTCTACTTCATAGTTCATTGGCTTATTGTCCCATCTGATTCTCCAATATTTTCAATGGTGCTACTTGGCCTTGAATCAAGGCATCATTCTTTTCCATGTACACCTTCAGTAAATTTTCAAGATTACTTGAAGACTCGGTTGATAGAAGTTTTTGAACTTGCTAAGAAAACCCTGGCGGATGATTCAAACGGGATTGCATATAAAAGTTGCTAGGACCAGCCCCTTGATTACCCCATGAGAAATTTAGATGATTTCTCCATAAAGGATTGTAGAAACTTGATTGTGGACCTAGGTCACTCTTATTCTGATTTTGGTTTCCCATGTAGTAGATGGATTCTGAGTTTGAAGGGAATTTTCGAACATATGACCATCTCTACAGTACACACATGAAATATTCTCAAATTGGCTTGGCTATTGACTTGTCATGTTAGCATTGAAACAATTAGTAGTAATATTCTTAAGCATATAGGATAGAGATGATAGATGGGCTATCAATGAGGTAAGTGCATCAACTTCATGTACTCATACCAGTATTCTTCCTGTGGCTATTCGATTGGTTGGCCACTGATAGTTGTTGTTGGAAATTCTTTCAAGAATTTCATAAGCTTCATTGTACAACTTAGAAAGAAGAACTCTATTTGCAGAATCATCTACCATCATTCTTATATGTGCATTAATACCACTGTAAGAATTCTTCATTTGGATGGAATGAGGAATCCCATTGTGAGGGCATTTCTGTAACAATTCATTGAACCACTCTCAAGCCTCATACAAGGATTCATGTAACACCCCTTACCCGTGTTCAACACCGGAAATGAATACGAGGCATTACCAAACTTATATTGCTTAAACATACAACTTTGGGCTATAAAATTTTATTTCAACATAAATCTTCTCATTCATTGACATAACATCCTTATTATGGGCCTAAGAGGCCCTAAACATACATTCGGAAGGTTTCGAAATTAAACCGAAAGCTTTTACGCACTTAGAAAATTTTTTCCTAAACAGGGGCCACACGCCCGTGTGGAATGGAACACGCCCGTGGGCAGGCCGTGTGGTCACACATGCCCATGTTCCTAACCCGTGTGGAATTTCTTTTTCTAATTTGAACCTACAGGGGTTTTCACACAGCCAGACACACGCCCATGTCCCTAGCCTGTGTCCCTCATACGACCTCGACACGCCCGTGTCCTTAGACCGTGTGTCGAATTAAATTCCTAATTTTAGGTACAGACTTCACACGGCCTAGGCACACACCCATGTCCATGGTCGTGCCTCCCACAAGGCTGAGACACACTGCCGTATCTCTGCCCATGTGTTTACTACTGAGCATACTAACTTGTAAGCCTAGCATGTATGGGGACACACGGCCAATTTAACATGCCCATGGGGCTGACTGTGTGTCACGCATGGCCTAGACACATGCCCGCGTGTCTACCTGTATGGACATTTAAAATTCTATCTACCAAGTCAAATTCCAACCTGTACAGCAACCATTCTTGCACCAATCCAATCCAACACATATCAGGATCATAAAACACTTCTAAGGACTTAAAATCAATACATCCACACAAGCATACACTTCATGAAATTCATCATCATTGAGTATATATATAAACTTGTCAAGTATTGGCCCGATTCCAAAGACCACTTACAAAATGAATTTAGAAACATTAATAGCCAACACTTTGGCTAACAAATAAGACATAACAAAATACCCAAGTCCTATACATGCCATACTCAAAATAAATCTAACTTTGTTATACCCAAGAGATGTCAATAGTGTGATTCCAAACTCCAGCGTCCCACGATCCTCGAGTTATCTTGGCAATACTACAAGGAAAAGGGAAATGAGAGGGGTAAGCATAAAGCTTAGTAAGTTTGTATGAAATAATTAGCAACATAAAACTCACAATGTCATTCATCCATTTCATTTAATAAAACACAAGTCTTGAGCTCATTTTCATAACTTACTCATACTTACTCTTACCAATTATGTAACATGCCACATATCGTGCACCATTCTCATGAATTACTCACATATACCTGTATCATCTCATCACTTGATATTAGCATTAATCTCATCTCTAGCATAAGCTTAACTATTTACCACATGAAAATTACTTGGGATATTCAATGATATATAATCATCCTCATTCACATAATTACGACACCAATGCCACATCCTAAATATGGTCTTACGTGGGGTCACTTCTAGATGCCGATGCCATATCCCCGATATGGTCTTATACGGGATCTCATATCGATTGTCGATGCCATATCCCAGATATGGTCTTATACGATTCTCATATTTGATGCTGATGCCATATCCCAAATATGGTCTTATACGGGATCTCCATTCGGTGCTGAGGCCATATCCCATAATGGTCTTATACGGGACCTTACCAATCTCATGTCTCGTTAATAGTATACTCACCTTCACCATAGTCCAATCGGGACTTCAACTTCATAATTTTCACCATATTTCTCGTTCAACATCATAACTCGAATTCATAGAAATATTGTACAACATTGCTAATATCAATCATTTAGAAACTTAATAACATGATGTTGAATTTATTGCACACAAACTTACCTCGATTTCAAAATAGGCTAGATTGTTGATCTAGTCCGATACTTTGTTCTTTTCCCAGTCGAGGTTAATTATTTGTTCTTCTTGATCTATAATAGCAAAGTAGCTCATTTTATTATCACATTAAATAATGCATTTCAATAATCATGCTTTGGCAAAATTACTATTTTGCCCTTAGACTTTCACAAGATGACCATTTACCCCTAGGCTCGAAAATCAATTCTAATTAAATTTCTCTCTTTAATGAGCCTAGGTGAACATTTATTACTCTTATGGCAGCCTTCAATACTCATTATTTCACACATTTACCATAAATTTCACAACCTTTACAAAAAAGGTCTTTTTTGGTGTTTTCATGGAAACACCTTTCACAAATGTTGTTTATCTAACAATTAAGATTCATTTTCTTCCATAACAATGCAGCAAACAACTTAAAAGTTCACATGGAAAAACTCTAAAATTTTCACCATTTTGCAAGATAGTCCCCTCTTTAGAAAGGTTAAGCTTTGGGGGTTCCAAAAGTACAATTATTTTCAAGAAATGATCACTAAAACACTTACTTGTAAAGAGAAGAGTGTGCTGAAATTTTTGAAGCTTTCAAACCCCTATTTGCTGCTAATTTTCAGTGGAGGAATGAAGGAGAAAATATGATATCTTTTCTTTCTTTATTTTAATAGAAAATCTCGATTTAGTCCACCTAATCCACCTACTTGACCAAATTTTGACCTCTATTGTCCCCTATGGCCGGCCAACCATCATTTAAAGGGCTAATTGCCCTTTAATGTCCTCCAAATAATATTCTATGGCTATTTTTCTCCTTTAGCTTATAAATTAAAATTTTTACACTTTATGCGATTTAGTCCTTTTTCGCTATTAAGCATGAAATCGCTAAAGTTAAAGCACCAAAATTTTCATGCACCTATATAATCATGCTCTAACTCATAAAATAACATAAAAATAATTTTCTTCGACCTCAGATTAGTGATTTCAAAACCACTATTCTAACTAGCCCCTAAATCGAGCTGTTACAATTCTCCCCTTTAAGGATTTTCGTCCCCGAAAATCTTACCTTTGAAAAGGTTGGGATATTGATTTCTCATAGTCTCCTCGGGATTCAATGTAGCCTCTTCTATTCCATGTCTTTGCCATAGCACTTTCACAAGTGCTATACTTTTGTTTCTTAAATGTTTGACCTCTCGTGCCAAAATCTTAACTGGCTCGTCACTATAAGTCATCTCTGGTTGAATCTCCACCTCTGATGGTACAATCACATGTGAAGGGTTTGAACGGTATCGGCGTAACATGGACACGTGGAAGACATCATGAATCTTTTCCAGCTCAGGTGGCAAGGCTAGACGATAAGCTACTGGTCCTAACCTCTCGGTAATTTCATAAGGTCCGATAAAACGTGGACTGAATTTTCCTTTCCAACCAAATCTTAGGACTTTTCTCCATGGTGATACTTTCAGAAACACTTTATCACCTACTTAGAACTCAATCTCTTTCCTTTTTAAGTCTGAATAGGACTTTTGTCTTTATGAGGCCGCTTTCAAACATTCACGTATCACCTTTACTTTCTCTTCAGTTTCCCTGACCAAATCAACTCCGTATACTTGATTCTCTCTGAGTTCTGTCCAATACAAGGGCGTTTGGCACTTACGCCTATACAATGTATCATAAGGCGCCATTTCCAAACTTGACTGAAAACTGTTGTTGTAGGCAAATTCCACCAATGGTAAGTATTTTTACCAATTACATTGGAATATCAAAAAACAACATCGAAGCATATCCTCAAGTATCTGTATTACACTCTCTGATTGTTCATCGGTTTGTGGATGGAAAGTTGTACTGAAACTCAATTTTGTGCCTAAAGCCTCTTGCAACTTTTTCCAAAACTGTAACGTGAATCTTGAATCTCTATCTAAAATAATCAACAATGGTACTCCATGAAGTCTTACTATCTCTGATACATACAAATCCGCCAACTTATCAAGAGAATAATCGACTCATATTGGTATGAAATGGGCTAACTTCGTAAGTCTATCGACTACAACCCACACAGCATCTTTCCTCCTCAGTGACAACGGTAAACCCGTCACGAAGTCCATAGTGATACGGTCCCATTTCTACTCGGGAACCATAATAGGCTGAAGTAGACATGAAGGTACTTGGTGTTCAGCTTTCACTTGCTGATAAATTAAGCATTTCGACACAAACTCTAAGATGTCTTTCTTCATACTCGGCCACCAATACCATTTCTTCAAGTCGTTATACATCTTGGTGCTACCGGATGTACAGACAGGCATCCACTATGTGCCTCGTGCAAAACTATCCGAATGAACTCATCAATTCTCAGTACATAGACTCTGTCTCTGAACATCAAACATCCATTAGAATTAATCTAAAAATCAGACTCAACACCCGACTCACACTGAACTCTTTTGGCTTGTAAGTCACTGTCATCTTTCTAAGCTTCACAAATCTCTTGGAGAAACAATGGTCCAGCCTTCAACTCGGCTAGAATAGAACCATCATCTGAAAAAGCCATCCGTGTATTCATGGCTCTCAGTGCAAACAAGGATTTTCTGCTCAAAGCATCGGTGACCACATTCACCTTTCTTGGATGATAGTCAATCACTAGCTCATAATCTTTGATCAGCTCTATCCACCTTCGTTGCCTCAAATTCATTTCCTTTTGAGTCAACAAGTATTTTAGGCTCTTATGGTTAGTGAATATCTGACACCTTTCACCATATAAATGGTGTCTCCATATCTTTAATACAAACACAATAGCAACCAGATCTAAATCATGGGTTGGGTAATTCTTCTCGTGCGGTTTTAATTGTCTAGAAGCATATACAATCACCTTGCCCTCTTGCATAAGTACACAACCTAATCCATTCATGGATGCATCACTATAAACCAAAAATCCTCTTCCCGGTTCAGGTTGCACCAAAACAGGAGCATCCGTCAACAACACCTTTAATCTTTCAAAACTTTGTTGGCACTTTTCTGTCCATTCAAACTTTACATCCTTCTGTAGCAACCTCGTCATCGGAGTAGCTATCATAGAAAACCCCTTAACAAAAAGCCTATAGTTAGCCAGCTAGGCCCAGAAAACTCCTAACCTCAGTTACATTCCTTGGTGTGGCTTCCATTCCACAATCGCTGAGATCTTACTCGGGTCAACTCAAATCGTATCTCCCGAGACAATGTGCCCCAAAAATCCAACCTCCCTAAGCCAAAATTCACTTTTACTAAACTTGTCATATAACTGTTCATCTTTCAAAATTTGCAGAACTGTTCTCAAATGCTCGACATTCTCGTCTCATCCCGAGAGTAGATCAGTATATCATCAATGAAGACCATAAAAAATTTATCCAAATATGGCTGAAAAATGCGATTCATCAAATCCATGAAGATTGCAGGAGCATTGGTTAAACCGAAAGGCATGACTAAAAATTCGTAGTGGCCATACCTTGTCTGAAATGCGGTTTTCGGCACATCTGAGTCCTTGAATCTCAACTGGTAATATCCAGACCTTAAGTCTATCTTGGAAAATACCGTGGCTCCCTTCAATTGATCAAACAAATCATCGATTCTAGACAACGGGTACTTATTCTTCACAGCTACCTTTTTGAGCTGCCGATAATCTATGCATAACCTCTTGGAACTATCTTCCTTCTTCACAAATAATACAGGAGCACCCCACGAAGAGAAAATTAGTCTTACGAAGACTTTTTAGTTCTTGCAACTATGCCTTCAATTCATTTAGCTCAGTTGGAGCCATTCTATATGAAGCAATAGAAATAGGGGTGGTACCAGGAGCTAACTTGATCCCAAATTTAGTCTCTCTAACCGGAGGTAACCCTAGCAATTCCTCTGGGAAAACATCTAGATACTCGCATACTATGGGTACTGACTCAATTTTCAACTCAGTCTCTTTAGCATTCATCACAAAGGCAAGGTAAGCTTCGTACCCCTTTCTTAAATACTTCTAAGTTAATAAAGAAGATATCACTACTGGCAATTTGTCTCACTCATCTGATTCAACACGGATAAGATCCCCATTTTCACATTTTAACTCAATAAACTTTATTCCACAATTCACTATCACATCATGAGTAGCTAACCAATCCATCCCAAGGATGACATCGAACTCATCAAACAGTAATAATATAAGATTAACAAGAAAACAATGACCCCTAATCATCAAAGGGAAACCTTTGCATACTCTATCGACTAATACACATTTGCCTAGGGGATTTGACACTCTTATCACAAATTTAGTAGACTCTATAGGCATGCTCATACTAGAGACAAATTTCATGCAAATATACGAATGGGTAGATTTCGGATCAATTAAAACTATAACATAAGTATCATAAAGAGAAAATGTACCAGGGATCACGTCGGGGGAGGACGCCTCTTCGCGAGCACGAATGGCATAAGTTCTCGCCGGTGCTCTACCCTCCACTCTTTTAGTCTGCTCTTTAAATGAATTCTTGCTACTCATTTCATTTCTCGGGTTTTTCTATGGTCTTCCCTTAGCAGTACATCCCGGTCTTGCATTTTGAGACTTTTCTTTCTAACCCACCTCGGGGCAATCTCTGATAAAATGGTCTAGTGACCCACACTTAAAAGAAGCCTTCTCGTTTTCTCGGCACTCACCAGAATGACATCTGCCACACTGTGGCCATTCTGGTCTACTCAGTCGGGCATTTCCAACATTAACAACCGAAGTAGTCTGAGCCTTAGACCCCGGGTATGGTCTACTTTTACTTCTATTTGAAAACCCGATGAAGTGGTTGATCGAGCAATGAAATCCCTTGATTTCTTAGATAAAGATTGGTATGACCTACCTAATATCTGTTCTTCGAGTCGCGAGACTTAATTTCAGCTTTATTTTTCTCTTTGACTAGTTCCTCAGCCTTACAGACTCGATCTACTAACACCACAAACTCTTTTAGTTCGAGGACGCCAACAAACAAACGAAAATCCTCATTTAACCCATCTTCAAATCTTTTGTACATGATGGCTTCTGTTGATACGCACTCTCGAGAGTAATTGCTGAGCCTTACAAAATCACGCTCATATTCAGTCACCGTTATTCAGCCTTGCTTTAACTCCAAGAACTCTTTTCTTTTGAATCTCTGACTAATGTACTTCTTCCGAAATTCCTCTTAGAAGAATTCCCAGTTAACTCTCTCCCTTGGTACCACCGACACAAGGGTGTTCTACCACTAATAGGTCGAATCTCTCAATAGAGATACTACACATTTCATGCACTCCTCAGGTGTGCATGATAAATCGTCGAATACTCAGATGGCATTCTAAAGCCAGAATTTCACTCTCTTCGGATCATCATCCTTACTAGCCCAAAATTCTCTAGCTCCTTGCTTCTGGATCTTATCAACTAGAGGCCTTTCTCTTCTTACTACCTCAACCACTTGAGGAACTATAGGAACGGGCTGAGGAATAGGTGGGGTGGAGGGGATTGAGTATTAGGATTTGCTCGAATATACTTAGTGTACCAGTTGCTCATTATATGGAGAAAGGCTTCTCGAACCTCTTCTCCCTGGCCCATAGTCTCGGGTCTACTCTCTATTGGCGCAGCCCCTTGAACGGGAGCCGGCACATTACTTACAGCATCATCGGCTATAGCTCGATCGGGATTAGGATCCATTTACTATATAAAGACACAATTCAAATAGTCAGAAGTCGTCACACTATCATTACACAAATACTCTTACGTATGGCATGTATGGCTAGACTCATACTTACGCTACATTAGTCCTAAAATCAACTAAACCATAGCTCTGATAACACTAAATATAACACCCCTTACTCGTGTTTAACACAGGAACCGGATACAAGGCATTATCGAACTTATCTTGTTTAAACATACAACTTTGGGCTATAAAATTTTATTTCAACATAAATCTTCTCATTCATTGACATACCATCCTTATTATGGGCCTACGAGGCCCTAAACATATATTCAAAGGTTTCAAAATTAAACCAAAAAATTTTACGCACTTGGAAAATTTTTTCCTAAACAGGGGCCACATGCCCGTGTGGAATAGAACACGCCCGTGTGGGCAGGCCGTGTGGTCACACACGCCCATGTTCCTAACTCGTGTGGAATTTATTTTTCTAATTCAAACCTACAGGGGTTTTCACACGGCTGAAAACACGCCTGTGTCCCTCACACGGCCTCGAAACGTTCATATCTTAGCCCGTGTGCCAAAACCATGGCATTCTGTTTATGACGTCATTACCTCACTATGGTCACATGGCCAAGGCACATGCCCATGTCCTTAGACCATGTGTAGAATTAAATTCATAATTTTAGGTGCAGACTTCACACGGCCTGGGCACACGCCCATGTCCATGGCTGTGCCTCCCACACGACCGTGTCTCTGTGCCCGTGTGTTTACTACTAAGCACACTGACTTGTAAGCCTAGCATGCATGGGGAAACACGGCCAATTAACACGCCCATGGGGCTGACCGTGTGTCACATATAGCCTAGAAACACATCCGTGTGTCTACCCATGTGGACATTTAAAAGGCTATCTACCAAGCCAAATGCCACTATATACAACAACCATTCTTGTACCAATCCAATCCAACACATATCAGGACCATAAAACACTTCTAAGGACTCAAAATCAATACATCCACACAAGCATACACTTCATAAATTCATCATCATTGAATATATATATAAATTTGTCAAGTATTGGCCCGACTCCAAAGACCATTTACAAAATGAATTTAGCAACATTAATAAGCAACACTTTGGCTAACAAATGTGACATAACAAAATACCCAAGTCCTATACATGCCATACTCAAAATAAATCTAACTTTGTTATACCCAAGAGATGTCGATAGTGTGATTCGAAACTCCGACGTCCCATGATCCTCAAGTTGTCTTGGCTATACTATAAGGAAAAGGGAAATGATAGGGGTAAGCATAAAGTTTAGTAAGTTTGCATGAAATAATTAGCAACATAAAACTCACAATGTCATTCATCCATTTCATTTAATAAAACACAAGTCTTAAGCTCATTTCCATAACTTACTCATTCTTACTCTCACTAATTACATAACATGCCACATATCGTGAACCATTCTCATGAATTACTCACATATACCTGTATCATCTCATCACTTGGTATTTGCATTAATCTCATCTCTAGCATAAGCTTAACTATTTACCACATGGAAATTACTTGGGATATTCAAGGATATAAATCATCCTCATTCACATAATTACGACACCAATGCCACATCCTAGATATGGTCTTACGTGGGGTCACTTCTAGATGTCGATGTCATATCCCCGATATGGTCTTATACGGGATCTCATATCGATTATTGATGCCATATCTCGAATATGGTCTTATACGATTCTCATATTCGATGCTGATGCCATATCCCAAATATGGTCTTATACGGGATCTCCATTCGGTGCCGAGGCCAAATCCCAGACATGGTCTTATACGGGACCTTACCAATCTCATGTCTCGTTAATAGTATACTCACCTTCACCATAGTCCAACCGAGACTTCAACCTTATAATTTTTACCATATTTCTCATTCAACATCATAACTCGAATTCATAGAAATATTGTACAACATTGTTAATATCAATCATTTAGAAACTTAATAACATGATGTTGAATTTATTACACACAAACTTACCTCGATTTCAAAATAGGCTAGATTGTCGATCTAGCCCGATACTTTGTTCTTTCCCCGGTTGAGGTTAATTCTTCTTTCCTCTTGATCTATAATAGCAAATTAGCTCATTTAATTATCACATTAACTAATGCATTTCAATAATCATGCTTTGGCAAAATTACTATTTTTCCCTTAGAATTTCCCAAGATGACCATTTTACCCCTAGGCTCAAAATTAATTCTAATTAAATTTCTCTCTTTAACGAACCTAAGTGAACATTTATTACTCTTATGGAAGCCCTGAATAGTCATTATTTCACACATTTACCACAAATTTCACAACCTTTACAAAAAGGTCTTTTTTGGTGTTTTCATGGAAACACCTTTCACAAATGTTGTTTATCTAACAACTAAGATTCATTTTCTTCCATAAAAATGCAGCAAAAAACTTAAAAGCTCACATGGAAAAACTCTAAACTTTTCACCGTTTTTCAAAATAGTCCCCTCTTTAGAAAGCTTAAGCTTTGGGGGTTCCAAAAGTACAATTATTTTCAAGAAATGGTCACTAAAACACTTACTTGTAAAGAGAAGAGTGTGCTGAAATTTTTGAAGCTTTCAAAGCCCTATTTGCGGCTAATTTTTGGTGGAGGAATGAAGGAGAAAAGATGATATCTTTTCTTTCTTTATTTTAATATAAAATCCCAATTTAGTCTACCTAATCCACCTACTTGACCAAATTTTGACCTCTATTGTCCCCTATAGCCGGCCAACCATCATTTAAGGGTCTAATTTCCCTTTAAATACCTCCAATTAATATTCTATGACTATTTGGCCCCTTTAACTTATAAATTACAACTTTCGCACTTTATGTGATTTAGTCCTTTTTCGCGATTAAGCATGAAATCGCTAAAATTAAAGCACCAAAATTTTCATGCACCTATATAATCATGCTCTAACTCATAAAATAACATAAAAATAATTTTCTTCGACCTCAAATTAGTGATTTTGAAACCACTATTCGACTAGCCCCTAAATTGGGCCGTTCCAATTCATCATCAAGTTGTTGGAATGTAGTGATCTCATTTCGAAGCTTGGCATTCTTACTAGGTGGGAAGTATTTTATCACGAATCGTTCAGTCAATTCTTGCCATGTGGATATGAAGTCAGGTGGCAAGGAATTCAACCATGCTCATGGTCTATCTCTCAACGACTATGGGAATAATTTCAATCTTAAGGCATCTTCAATTACTTGACTAGTTTAAATGAGTCGCTTACCTCCATGAATAATTGGAGATAAAAGTGTGGATCTTTAATAGGCATCCCACTAAATTGGCCCACTGTTTGAAGAATTTGGGACATCATTGGCTTCAATTTGAACTGTGGTGTCTCAATTTTGGGTCTCACAATTATCGGATTGAGTTCATGAAAAAGTGGCACAACATATTAATGGATGACACAATATCTGTCATCAACAACAATGATCGGATTTTGAGAATTAGTAGCTTTGCTTCCTTGTTCTTAATTCATTTATTTAATTTGTTTCTGGTTTTCATGTTCCTTTCTTCTTCTTCTTCTTCTAAAGGTACGTCCGATTTCTAGATCAACTGGAAATAGGTTGATAATTTGGTCTATGTTCATAAACACCGAAAAAAATCACAACAAACAACTAAGTTAAAAATAACAAATAAATAAACTGAATTGCAAAATAATTAACTTCACAAATAATGACTAAAACAATCCCCAACAACAGCGACAGAAAATTGTCGTGAGATTATCGAATGATATGCATGTGTACACAATCATTAACAAGCAATAAAGTAGTAAGTATAGAGTATTGTCTCCATAGGGACTATATATGGGAGGAAAATATTGTGAAATTTATCAAATGACAAGTTGGTGATAGAAATAATAAAATATAATTGAGTTAACTAATTAACCTAAATTCAATTACTAAGTAAGCAAAAACAAATGAAAGTGTTAAAACAGAATAATAAAGAGTGAATCCCAAGATTAAATTACTATGACATGAAGGAAATATAATAATTACTTTCCTTAACTTAAAATTATTAAAACAAAGTTAATTATGTTACGACAAAACCATGGAAATTTGGCTATTTACTAACCCAAAACTTATAATTTATGAAGTCATACCTGTTAACCTTTAAGTTTGTTTAGCATACTTATATGTTTAATTAACTTCAAAGTTTCATAAGCAGACATCATATTTAGGGGTTATGAAAGGTAAAAATATTGCTAAATATCATTAATAATTCAATCATTAAGAGATCAACATGCACCATTCAAATATTGCGTATACTAATTACCATCTTTTTGGATTAAATAATTAGTTCATATGCTTCCCTACATTAATTATTCATAAGTAAGTATGATCATGATTTTAATTGAATGAATAAATAACCAAAACACATAACAACAATAGAGTTTTAATAACATAAGCTAAGGGATTGCAATCAATCTAGCATCAACAAAATTAAGTCATTGTCATTAAATTGAAAGCAAAAGAGTAAATGAAAATCATGAAACACCCCACACCCTACCACGAGCCCTGAACGGATCTCCGTATGTTCCTAAAGTAAATCGGTTTCAAAAAGTTTGATACTTAGAGAAATTAAAAAAAATATTTAGAAAAATGTTGTTGTGGATTGGGCTTAGGTTGGAACCCGTTTATTTAATCTTGTAAATCCAATTTTAAAGAGGTGACAAAATAATTTTTAGGGTTTATAACAAAATATATCACTTTAATTTTAGTTATAATTGGTTCGTAACATAATAGTAAAAAAAATAAAGCAAAGTAAAGAAAATCCATCGGGCCTTATGGCCTTATTACATCAAGTATAACCCCAAAATAAAATTAAAGGAACTAAATGAAATAAAGTCCAAATTTAAATGGAATCTTCAAATGAGACATGGCCACCTCGTGGTCTCACTCTACCGGTCTGGTCAATCCTTATTCATCACCGAAAATAATTCCCACAGCGGGTGAGTCAGCAGACTCAATGTGCACACAGATACTAACATTCAACAAATCGGGCATACACGTTCATATCAAATTCACATTCATATAAAATAAGTTATGATAATGGTCCATCCGCTACACACCACCTGCACTGCCATTCACACCGTGGGGACTACTAAGTCAACCCTCCATCCGCTACACACCATCAAGGCGTTATACATATATACGTTGTGTCATTAGACACTATATTCAAATAATGTAACCGGAGTTACCAAATTCGATAATGTAACCGGTTACCATATTCAATTAATGTGACCGTAGTCACCATATTTCACAGTGAGACCAAGTCAACACCTTCGTTGGTGAGATCAAGTCAACACCTTCAAACGTTGGTGAGACCAAGTCAACACCTTCAAACGTTGGTGAGACCAAGTCAACACCTTCTTCCCCTTTCACATAAATCCCGAATGCCCCAAAATATATATATCATGCATAACATACTTAATTTCATAATCATATACATACATTCACATGTTATAAAATAACATATTTCATAATCCTATCTAAGTAGGAAACGTGCTTGAATACTTTTGTACCACATTAGGGTACTTAGCCATATTCATATTCTTACGATAATCACATAATAAAATAATTGCCATCGAAATATCAAAAGTTAGTGTGCGTACACACGATTTGCTTAAAAGGTTCTTTGAGATCTCGAAAACCCGATCTAACTTTAGATCATTAACTCCTATATTCGCCATCATATAAGTCACATTAATAAACCTATTTGGCTTAAAACAAAACCAAATCCTAGTAGGATTTGTATTACTTACCTTGTTGCCGAATAGAAAGATTGTAAATCAAATGCTAAAATTGACAAAGATACTCTTCCTTAAATCGGCTAGCCACTAAATCGGGTAATTATGTCAGTTTCTATCTTTTGAGTAAATGGAAAATAATACCAATATAACCCTAGGCCGATTGGATCTATGTACTTACCTTATAGTTTCCAAATCCCGAAAGTTTCCCTTGTCTTGAATATCTATCGAAATCCCTATAACTTCATGTCAGATTTATTTTAATATTGAGACATAATCAAAACCTTGACCGAATATTTATATTCCTTACCTTAGATCCTTGATCCTTATATTCGTAATTGTAGAAACCTTGATGCCTTTAATCGATTGCTTCCTTGCCTAGAGTCACGAGAGATTGGCTATGGAGATTTAACAGGATCAAAAGAAAAGGGTTTTGGCTTAATAATGACAAAGGAGAGGAGAAGAAAATAGAAGAAGAAGAGATGGATTTTGCTTAAAGAGAAATTCGACAAAGAGGGGAGAGAGCAAGGGATTTTCGCTACTTGGAAAGATGAGAGAAAAAGACACGGGTTCTTCTTTTATAGCCAAATTTGCTAGGCCAAGAGTCCTTGACTTGGCCACCACTCTCCTTAAGATAATATTATCTCCTTTATCTAAAAATAAAAGCATTTAATCCATCAATTATCTCCTCGATAATCCAAATTTAAAATCCTTATTTATCACTTATTAATCAAGTTTTAACCAAATAAAACTCCTCCTCTTAGATTCCTTGTGCCGTCAACTCCCCACTCATGGAAGCAAAATAAAACTTCTTTTATTTGCTTCCTAGATGACTCAAACTCAGCCCAAAAACCTCTTGCATTTGGGCCATTTCCTAAGGCCTTAGGTGGCATCTTCAGCCACATTTCCAAGTCCGTTATTGGGTCAAATTTCATGTACTTTATATTTTAGGTCATTTGGCCCTAAGTTCCCCTTAGGCTCCAAAATTCAACATTCCAGGTCATTTTAAGTTTCCAAAAATTTTCAGCTGGCTCAGATTTTCCAAGTTTCCAAAATGTTTAGTTTCCTATTTTGGCTTGGTTTCCAAAATGTTTAGTTTCCTATTTTGGTTTGGTTTCCAAAATGTTCAAGTTTCCAAAATGTTCGTGTTTCCATTTCCAACATAACATTTCCATGCATTCTCGGGTTTCCAAAATCATTCCAAATTTATTCCAAAACACATAAAAGATGTCTTTTGTACAATTAGGCCAAAATGCATAGGCCCTTTTCAGGATGTTACAGTTCTACCCCTTAAAAATAATTTCGTCCTCAAAATTACTTACTATCGTTCATCCGCATACCTAACTCACCACACTACGCTATTGTTGCGACTCGATCTTAAAGAACTATCATACTTTCTAGGCACAATCTCTAAGTTTAAGTCCCTTAGAACTCATTTCTAACGCCACGATTTAATCGATTAAGAAGTTTTACGTATTAAAAATTTTGTTTCACTTTATTACTCGCAAGAAATTTTATGAAAAGAGTTTAGGAGTGGTTCTTTCAGATTCATACATGCACACGTCTTTTCATTCATTCACATCCATCAAACAATTATGAACCTTAGTTCATTAGGAGAAACGTTGTAGTTTTTCATTTGTTGTTTTCCACTACCGGGGTTTTTTCGTAATTTGTCCTACAGGTATTTTCGTAATTTGTCAAAATAAGGTTCCTTGGTGATTTTGTCACAAGGTATTTTGGTCCTTTTAAGTTCTGGGGTATTTTGGAAAATTTTTGAAATCGAGGGTATTTGAAATTTTAGACCTTGGGGTATTTTGGTAATTTTTCCACAAACCGGGGTAAATTGTAAAATTTTAATAAATCAGGGATATTTTAGAAGTTGCAAAACTTTGAGGGTTCTTTTTGAGAAATTTATTTTCCAGCACGATGAAGTTGCAAAAATTTTGGAAATCGGGGTCATTTTGGAAATTTTGGTAAGTTAGGGGCAATTTTGTAATTTTCCAAAAGTCACAGTATTTTGATAGTTTGCAAATTAGGGTTTTGGACTTTTATAACATAATGACATTTTGGTAAATTTGTTGAGTAGTTGAACATTTTATAACTAGGGGCATTTTTCTAATTTTACCACTGTGGTATGTTCGTAATTTTGTAAGTTGGAAATTTTTCTGAGAAAATTGTGTATAAGAAATAGTTTTTGTGAATTAAGGAAAAATGATTTAAGAATTTTAATAGTAAGGCTTGAAACATGGCTAGTTCCCTTTCGGGTTTTAGTCATTATGTTTAGCTTTATGACCGAGCCCTCTTGGTCGTGGTGAACCAAAGCTACGCACTGAGCAGGATTCGAGTGGAGAGGAGGTGAGTCACGCAGATTGCTTAAATACTAAGCTCCCACCGAAACCATTCCTAGACATGCGCATGAGAGGTTGCCACACCATCGGCTCGGTTGACTTAGCCATAGGTTTGTTCAAGGCATTAAGTCTTATGTGGTTTTGTGTTTGAGTAGTCTAATCCTAGGTTCAAGTTCCTATCATTCTATTCTACGTTCCATGCCTTTTCTACCCTTAAGCAGTTCACGTAATCATACATATAGTTAGGGTACTTACCGTGGATCATGGGTGGAGACTTAGGTGCCATGCCGAAAACCCGCTTATTTTTCAAAGATAATCATTTGGCTCGCTTTGAAAACGTTTTGGGCCTTAGACCACGTGCCGAGAGTTTAAAGCTGGCTCGATACCAAATTGAAACACCCCACACCCTACCACAAGCCCGAATCGGATCTGGTATGTTCCTAAAGTAAACCGGTTTCAAAAGTTTGATACTTAGAGAAATTAAAAAAATATTTAGAAAAATGTTGTTGTGGATTGGGCTTAGGTTGGAACCCGCTTATTTAATCTTGTAAATCCAATTTTAAAGAGGTGACAAAATAATTTTAGGGTTTATAACAAAATATATCACTTTAATTTTAGTTATAATTGGTTCAGTAACATAATAGTAAAAAACATAAAGCAAAGTAAAGAAAATCCACTGGGCCTTATGGCCTTATTACATCAAGTATAACCCCAAAATAAAATTAAAGGAACTAAACAGAAATAAAGTCCAAATTTAAATGGAATCTTCAAATGAGACATGGCCACCTCAGGGTCTACCGGCCCGGTCCGTCACTGTTCATCACCTGAAAATAATTCCCACAACGGGGTGAGTCAACAGACTCAATGTGCACACAGTACTAACATTCAACAAATCAGGCATACACGTTCATATCAAATTCACATTCATATAAAATAAGTTATGATGCAACCCAAACCCAATCCTAATGGTCCATCCGCTACACACCACCCGTACCTGCCATTCACACCGTGGGGACTACTAAGTCAACCCTCCATCCGCTACACACCATCGAAGGCAGTCGCCCATATACGTTGTGTCATTAGACACTATATTCAAATAATGTAACCGGAGTTACCAAATTTAGATAATGTAACCGAAGTTACCATATTCAATTAATGTGACCGTAGTCACCATATTTCGTTGGTGAGACCGAAGTCAACACCTTCGTTGGTGAGACCGAAGTCAACACCTTCAAACGTTGGTGAGACCGAAGTCAACACCTTCAAACGTTAGTGAGACCGAAGTCAACACCTTCTTCCCCTTTCACATAAATCTCGAATGCCCCAAAAATATATATATCATGCATAACATACTTAATTTCATAATCATATACATATATTCACATGTTATAAAATAACATATTTCATAATCCTATCTAAGTAGGAAACGTCCTGAATACTTTTGTACCACATTAGGGTACTTAGCCATATTCATATTCTTACGTATAATCACATAATAAAATAATTGCCATATGAAATATCGAAAGTTAGTGTGCGTACACACCTGATTTGCTTAAAAAGGTTCCTTGAGATCTCGAAAACCCCGATCTAACTTTAGATCTGTTAACTCATATATTCGGCCATCATATAAGTCACATTAATAAACCTATTTGGCTTAAAACAAAACCAAATCCTAGTAGGATTTGTATTACTTACCTTGTTGCCGAATAGAAAGATTGTAAATCAAATGCCGAAAATTGATAGTACTCCTTCCTTAAATCGACTAGCCACTAAATCGGGTAATTATGTCAGTTTCTATCTTTTGAGTAAATGGAAAATAATACCAATATAACCCTAGGCCGATTGGATCTATGTACTTACCTTATAGTTTCCAAATCCGAAAGTTTCCCTTGTCTTGAATATCCGTCAAATCCCTATAACTTCATGTCGATTTATTTTAATATTGAGACATAATCAAAACCTTGACCGAATATTTATATTCCTTACCTTAGATCCTTGATCCTTATATTGAGTAATTGTAGAAACCTTGATGCCTTTAATCGATTGCTTCCTTGCCTAGAGTCACAGAGATTCGGCTATGGAGATTTAACAGGGATCAAAAGAAAAGGGTTTTGGCTTAACAATGACAAAGGAGAGGAGAAGAAAATAGAAGAAGAAGAGATGGATTTTGCTTAAAGAGAAATTGACAAGAGGGGGAGAGAGCAAGGGATTTTTGGCTACTTGGAAAGATGAGAGAAAAGACCTTGGGTTCTCCTTTATAGCCAAATTTGCTAGGCCAAGAGTCCTTGACTTGGCCACCACTCTCCTTAAGATAATATTATCTCCTTTATCTAAAAATAAAAGCATTTAATCCATCAATTATCTCCTCGATAATCCAAATTTAAAATCCCTTATTTATCACTTATTAATCAAGTTTTAACGAAATAAAACTCCTCCTCTTAGATTCCCTTGTGCCGTCTAACTCCCCACTCATGGAAGCAAAATAAAACTTCTTTTATTTGCTTCCTAGATGACTCAAACTCAGCCCAAAACCTCTTGCATTTGGGCCATTTCAAAGCCTTAGGTGGCATCTTCAGCCACATTTCCAAGTCCGTTATTGGGTCAAATTTCATGTACTTTATATTTTAGGGTCATTTGGCCCTAAGTTCCCCTTTGGGCTCCAAAATTCAACATTCCAGGGTCATTTTTAAGTTTCCAAAAATTTTCACGCGGCTCTGTATTTTCCAAGTTTCCAAAATGTTTAGTTTCCTATTTTGGCTTGGTTTCCAAAATGTTTAGTTTCCTATTTTGGTTTGGTTTCCAAAATGTTCAAGTTTCCAAAATGTTCAGGTTTCCATTTCCAACATAACATTTCCATGCATTCTCAGGTTTCCAAAAATCATTCCAGATTTATTCCAAAACACATAAAAGATGTCTTTTTGTACAATTAGGCCAAAATGCATAGGCCCTTTTCAGGATGTTACAAATCATGTTTATCAACTTGAACAAAATAGAAGATTAAATGTAAAGAAATGATAAGCCAATTCCAGTGATTTTCCGTGGCAGTACTTGTGTTGCTTCTCCTCCTTTCTTCTCTACTTCAATGCAAAAATGCTCCTAAAGTGTCGAATTTGGCTACTCTCAAAACCCTCTAAATTGTTCTCTCAATTATATGTTGTTGTCTCTCAAATGTGGTGTGAGTGAATCATGGATGAATGAATGATGATTAAAGTGTAGCTAGTGCCTTCTATTTATATTAGCGAGCCTCCCTTCTCTTTTTACTATTTTTAGCATCTCACCCCTTGTTTTTCTCTATGTAGGTAGCCGACCCTTGATTTATGGAAGAGGAGTGGACAACATGCTTGCTTTGTTGAGGGAGTTGCTTGATTTGTGGAGGAGGTTTGCTTGTTTCAAGGGGAGGAGTGGTCAATTGCTTGATTTGTAAAGGAGAGAGATCCTTGATTCTATCCATGCTGATTTGGTGGTTGAATTAGGTGATTACCAAGTCGCATGGATGGTTTGAGCACCTCAAGTGGACAATTTGGGCTCTTTCCTCCCTTAGTCGATGGTTTGGGCTCATTCCTCCCTTAATGGGATATCCAGACTTGTTAACCCACTTTAGAGTTGGGTCAAGAGGAGTTTTGAGGTCTAATAAGCATCTTTGGGGCGTCCAAAGATGGCAACATATTAATCCAATCCCGTAGGGCTTTTGTTGCAGAGATGCTACAACATTGAGCATCAATAAGTGAGTTTCAAGTCCTTCTTTCCTCCCAGTGCACCAACTACCTTCAAAACTACAAAAAGCGTGCATTTAGAATGGAAATTAATCAAGATAACAAATTTAACTCAACATTATCTAATAGGACAAAATTATAATAAAAAGTATGAAATTTGTTATCAACCACTGAAAATTTGCATGAATTATTATTGTAAATGTACTAAAAATAACTCTATATTCTAAAGTCATCCGATACACAGATCTGTCACCCCAGGTTGCTCGGCAACAATGACACTATACAAATTCATACTACCACACCAGATTGCCCAACAACAATGGTTCTCTCGATCTAATTAATCTTTCACCCCAGTTTCTTGAAAACAATGACTTTAAGTGAACAATTTACAACCCCGATTGCCCGACAATGATGATTTTAAATCAACATCCTGACCTTATGCCATACCAACTATATTCGACTCGGTCTGAACAGCTAATAGGGTATCCAATTTTGGTTCATTATAAATACAGTTCAATTCACATTATTTCAATCTCAATTTATTATCAACTCATCATCTTATTATAAAAGACAAATGTTTCAACTCAAATTTCATACCAATTAATGCATATAAATTAAATTGTACTATTTTTTTCATTTTATTTAATTCAGTCTCTATCTCGATATCAAATCTTAACCATATCAATTCAGCCCAAATAATCATCAATAACTCACCTCAACACCATATAATGCAAAATGACACAAATATTAGAAAATAAATGGTTCCTAAATCATAGAAATATAAACCGAAATTTCGAGCTATTTGTTAATGACTTTCGATTTTCCTTTTCCTCTCAACATATCCAAGTCAACGTTAACTAATAATTGTCACAAAACATATAACACTATTAATTTCCAATCAATTCACAATCAATTATCAATCCACACAAAATTTTCAATTTATTCCTTAAAATCGAGACTAGCATAACTTTCGATCTAAAGTTTCAGATTGAAATCTGATTTCAAAATTACTCATTAGGGACCTCCTACTTTCTGTTTCTATTGAAATTTCATGATAGTTTTTCATTTTCTTTAATTTGGTCCCTAATGTAAAAAACTAACAATTAAGCCTTACATTTGTCAAAAAAAATAATTAAGCTTTACAATTTAGTCCTTTTCTTAAACAAAGCTTAATTTCTATTGATTTCACACCTAAATCTTCAAGAAATCAACCATGGAAACTTTTTAAAACTTTAACAGTTTTATAAAAATTGGTACATGAGCTAGCTAAATCAAGCTCTAATAACCTCAAATCTACAAATATTACAAGAAAAGGGCTTAAATTTGCTTACCAATTATGGTCGAATGTTTCAAAGCTTCAACAAGGTTTTTTTCTTTCTTTTTCCTACGGTGGCTTAGTGAAGAAGATGATGATATCCATCTTTTTCCACGTTCTTTATATATATATATATATATATATATACACTTTATTTAATTGTTAATTATACTTAATTAATTGAGTTGATTTTGATTAATTAAAATGATTTTGATTAATTAAACATAAACCTTTAATTAAATAAACTAATGACATATTACATCACCATCCACTAACATCCATTTTAATTTGATCTAATTGCAATTTTAATCCCTTAACTAATTGTAATTTAAGTACTTAAGCTATTTTCTAATTAAAAATTATAGCGATTAGACTTTATAATTTAGTCTCTAAGCCACAATTAATCACCAATTAAACTAAATTACTTATCCAAAATTCAATTCATCTATAATTAACTCCATAAATATCTTTATTTAATATTTATAGACTCAATTTACTAAAATAAGATCTCAAAATCGTATTTTCAATATCACTAAAAATCGAATTGTTACAATTTAATCACTATATAATTCAAAACTAAATAAATAAAGATAATTGAATGTGGCATTAATTGTTTATTTTTGTAGAAGCCGATATGTTTGAAAAGAATCAAATATAAAAATAGTTGTGAAAATAGTCTACATGAGTTCAAACCTCGATTGAATTAATTTTAAAATTTAAACAATAAAAAATTTCAAAACCATTATATAATATTTTAAATTTTATAAAATTTCCAAAAAAAATACAAAATATTAGTTAAGGGACATTTTGAATTTCGTTTTTTAATTTTTGAATTTTAAATGTTTTAAGGAAATTTTTACATTTTCTTTCAAATGTTTGGAACTTTTGTTAATTTTAAAAAAATATATAATTTTTATTTTTATGCATATTGTATTTATTTGGATTTTTAAAAATTTTAATTTTATATTTACACTTCAACTATATTTTACGTAATTGTATTTATCTTCTTTTTTTTTTAGGTCACGTTGGCTTCAATTGTACTTATATAATTTGATACGGATTAAATTACTTTTTAATCTATAGTTATTAACGATTGTTATCCATCATCATTGTTTCTTTGCTTTCTAATAGTATATGAAGTAAATTATTTTGTTTATTTTTAGAGAGAGTAATTGCTGTTAACCTAATTGTATAGGTAGAGATATTTATAAATCAAATCGATCAAGCTTAAACATAATATCAATATACTTTAAGCTTATCCAAACTTAAAATATGAGTCTAAAATTTTGTTCAAGTTCACCTATATTTGTAAACGGCTAATTCAAATCCATTTTATGCTCACCCATATTTTTTAATTTTTTTAAAATATATTATGTTATTTTAATTTAATATTTAATAAATTTATACATTTTGCATTTAATAAAATTTTATATATAGGCATCTTAACACTTTTTAAAAGAAATATTTTTACATTGTAGTCTTACATATTACTATAGATTTAGTTTTTATGTATCCTAAATTATATAGTATATAAAAATATTGTAACACCCCTTACCCATGTTTAACGCCAGTACCGAATACGAAGCATTTTCGAACTTATCTTGCTTAAACATACAACTTTAGGCTATAAATTTCATTTCGACATAAAACTTCACATTCATATTCATAACATCCTTATTACATACATACGAAAGGTTTTGGAATTTAACTGAAAACTTTTATGCTCTTAGAAAATTTTTGCCTAAACAGGGCCACACACCTGTGTGGACAGGCCGTGTGGTCACACACGCCCATGTTCCTAGCCCGTGTGGAATTTATTTTCATTTCGATCCTATAGGGGTTTTCACACGGCCAGACACACGCCCGTGTCTTAACCTGTATGCCAAAACCTTGGTATTCTGTTTATGACTTCATCACCTCACTATGGTCACATGGCCAAGGCACACGCTCGCATCCTTAGACCATCTTTATGACTTCATTACCTCACCGTAGTCGTGCCTCCCACACGACTGAGACACACAGTCGTGTCTTTGCCCGTGTGTTTACTACTGAGCATACTGACTTGTAAGCCTAGCATGCATGGGGACACATGGCCAATCAACACGCGCATGGGGCTGACCGTGTGTTACGTACGGCCTAGACACACGCCCGTGTGTCTATCCCTGTGACATTGAAGGGCTATCTTCCAAGCCAAATGTCACCCTACATAGCAACCATGCTTATACCAACTCAATTTGTCATAACTTATGACCCTAAGGCACTTCTAAGAACTCAAATCAAAGCATCCACACAAGCATACACTTCATGAATTTCATCATCATTGAATATATATAAACTTGTTGAGTATTGGCCCAATTCTAATGACCACTTACAAAATGAATTTAGCAACATTAATAGCCAACACTTTGGCTAACAAATATGACATAACAAAAGAGACTAAGTCCTATACATGCCATACTCAAAATGAACTAACTTAGCTATACCAATGAGTAATCGATAGTGTGATTTCCCGAACTCTCAAGCTAGCTTGACAATACTACAAGGACAAGGGAAATAAGAGGGGTAAGCATAAAGCTTAGTAAGTTTGCATGAAAATAAATAACAACATAACTTCACCCCATGGCATTGGATAAAAAAAACATAAAGTCTTAAGCACTCTGCCAACACTTACTCATGCTTGTTCTTATCGAATACATACCATGTCAAATATTGTAAATATTTCTAGTGAATTACTCACGGGTACCTGTGATCACTCAATCACATCACTTTAGCACTAATCTTAATTCTATTCCAAGGTTAACTATTTATCCCACTGAGTGCCAATGCCATATCCTAGATATGGTCTTATACGGGATCTCATATAAATTATCGATGCCACATCCCAGATATGGTCTTATATGATTTTTCTTATTCAATGCCGATGCCATATCCCAGATATGGTCTTATATGGGATCTCAATTCAGTGTCGAGGCCATGTCCCATACATGGTCTTACATTAGACCTTATCCATCTCCTATCTCGTTAATAGTGTTCTCACATTCACTATAGTCTAGCCGGGAATTCAACATCACAATTTCCATCAATTTTTCTCATTTAACATCATAACTCCAATTCATAGAAATATTACACAACATCACTAATATCAAACATTTAGAAACTTAATAACATGATGTTGTATTTATTACATACAAACTTACCTCGATTTTAAAATAGGCTAGATTGTCGATCTAGTCTGATACTTTGCTATTTTCTCGGTCGAGATTAATTCTTCGTTCTTCTTGATCTATAATAACCATTTATCTCACTTAATCGCCACATTAATAAGTACATTTCAATAATCATAATTTTGGCAAAATTACTATTTTGCCCTTAAGTTTTCATAAAATGACTATTTTACCCCTAGGCTCGAGAATCAATTCTAATCAAATTTATTTCTTTAACGATCCTAAGTGAACATTTATTTCTCTTATAACAACCATCAAAACTCAACATTTCACACATTTACCTCTTATTATACAACCTTTACAAAAATATCCTTCTAGGTGTTTTCATGGTAACACCTTTCACAAAAGTTGTTTATCTAACAACTAAGACTCATTTTCTTCCATAAAAATGCAGCGAAAAACTTAAAAGTTCACATGGAAAAACTCTAAACTTTTCACCATTTTGCAAGATAGTCCCCTCTTTAGAAAGCTTAAGCTTTGGGGGTTCCAAAAGTACAAATATTATCAAGAAATGGTCACTAAAACACTTACTTGTAAGGAGAAGAGTTTGCTGAAATTTTTGATCTTTCAAAACCCATATTTGCTGCTAATTTTGGTGGATGAGTGAAGGAGAAAAGATGATATCTTTTCTTTCTTTAGTTTATTCTATTTCATCAATTTAATCCACCTACTACACCAACTTTAACTAATTTTGACTTCTTTGTCCCCCTATGGCTGGGCCACCTCTTAAAATAAGGCCTAATTGTACATTTGGGACCTCCAACTAATAATTCATTGCTATTAGGCACCTTTAGCTTGTAAAATTGAACTTTCGCACTTTATACGATTTATTCCTTTTTCGCGATTAAGTATGAAATCGCTAAAATTAAAGAACCAAAATTTTCATGCACCTATATAATCATGCTCTAACTCAAAAAATATCATAAAAATAATTTTCTCTACCCTTGGATTAGTGGTTACGAAACCACTATTTCGACTAGCCCTAAATTTGGCTGTTACAATTCTCCCCCTTAAGGATTTTCGTCCCCGAAAATCTTACCGATGAAAAGTTTGGGATATTGGTTTCTCATAGCCTCCTCAGGCTCCCATGTGGCCTCTTTTATTCCATGTCTTTGCCATAGCACTTTTAGAAGGGCTATACCTTTGATTCCTAACTGTTTGACCCCTCGTGCCAAAATTTTAACCAGCTCTTCGCCATAAGTCATGTCCGGTTGAATTTCTGCCTCTGATGGCACAATCACATGTGAAGGGTCTGAATGGTATCGACGTAACATGGACATGTGAAAGACATCATGAATCTTTTCCAACTCAGGTGACAAGGCCAAACGATAAGCTACCGACCCTATCCTCTTGGTAATCTCATATGGTCCGATGAAACGCAGACTCAATTTGCCTTTCCAGCCAAATCTGAGGACTCCTCTCCATGGTGATACTTTCAAAAACACTTTATCACCTACTTGGAACTCAATTTCTTTCCTTTTCAAATCTGAATAGGACTTTTGTCTATCTGAGGCAGCTTTTAGACATTCACGTATCACTTTTACTTTCTCTTTAGTTTCCCTGACCAAATCAACCCCGTGAATCTGATTCTCTCTGAGTTTTATCCAATATAAGGCGTTCGGCACTTACGCCCATCCAATGCTTCATAAGGTGCCATTTTTAAACTTGAATGAAAACTATTGTTGTAGGCGAATTCCACCAACGGTAAGTATTTTTCCCAATTACCTTGGAATTCCAAAACACAACATCGAATCATATCCTCTAGTATCTGAATTATTCTCTTCGACTGTCTCGTCGGCTTGCGAATGAAAAGCTGTACTCAAGCTCAATTTTGTGCCTAAATCCTCTTGCAACTTTTTCCAAAATCGTGATGTAAATCTCAGATCTCTATACGAAATAATTGACAATGGTACTCCATGAAGTCTCACTATTTCAGTCACGTATAGATCTGCCAACTTATCAAGCGAGTAGTCGACTCTCACCAGTATGAAATGGGCTTTGTGAGTCTATCAATTACAACCCATACAGCTGGTCGCTGAAATCAGAGCTTTAAAATTTATAAATAGAATGATAAAACCTGGAAACTAACTCTGATAATGACTTAAAGGCAAGTGTACACGCTCGAGCAAAGAGTATAGCTTAGGTAAGACCGGATTATCGAACCCAAAGGAACTAAAAGTACTAATACTCACTTTCTTTTTATTATTTAGCCTAAAATATGGAGTGATTGGTTGATTTAATCTAGTTTAATGACTACTAAGCTAAAGACGCAAAGACAAAAAGAACGAATTGGGAAATAACTTGAAAAACTCAATTAATTACGACGATACCCTCAGGAAGAATCCACCTAGACTTCACTTGTTACTTATTACTGAATCATATGATTTCTTTACTTAGCTTGATCCGTAGGACTCCTAACCTATATTAAACCCTCTCGAGGCTTAATAACGTCTAACCCTAGGTTAATTAGTGGAACTCTCGTTCGCTTATAATAACCCCCTAGAATAGCAGCAAATCGATCAATGGATTCCCATATTAGGTTTCACCCTAATTTGGCAAAATCTTGAAACCCTGTCTCTAGGCGTTCGATCAACTCCACTTAATTATGCTAGATCTACTCTTAAGTAGGGTCTATTCCTCCTCCACCTAAGCACATCAAATTTGGATGAAGCAACATAATTAAGAACAAACTAAGTATTTATCATATAATTCAGAAAATAATAACAAAATTCATCTAGGTTTCATCCCCTTCAGGTATCTGAAGGGTTTAGTTCATAATGAATAAAAACATCTCAAGAGAAAAGATAAAACAAAACATAAGAAATCCCTAAAACCCCCTAGAGAAATTGAAGGAGAAATCCACCGTCTTGAGTAGATTTCCGGCTCTTCGAGATGGATCTTTGGCTATCTTCGAGTGATTTCCACAAATGTGATCCTTCTGGCTCAGCTCCTTGGCCTAGCTCACCGCCCCCTTTCAGGATACACTTAGGGTGTTTATATAGGCTCTTGGAATGCTTTACTTGGCCTCTAAGTGTACTAATTTAAGTCTGCTTCTTACTCAGTATTTGAATAAGATTTGGAAAGTGTTTCTTTGGCTCTAAGTATCCAAATTCGAGTGAAATTACTCTCTCTCGTAACAGGGGCACGGCCATAGAACACTCCCGTATAAATCGTGGTTGGGCCGTGTCTTGATTCATTCGATTGGGGCACACTGTGTAAATCGTGGCATGGCTGTGTCTTAGTTAATTGTCGAGGCATGGTTGTGTGGCTTGAAGTCCAGGCCGTGTCAATTTCTTTTTGGCCCAAATTGGCCCGTTTTAAGCTCGTTTCTTGTTCTTTTCGTCCTTGGGTGCTTTCCTGAGTATAAATATGAAAAGAAAGGATTAAAAGCACCTTTTTACATAAATCAAGGCTAAATCATCCTAAAAGCAGACTAAATATGGGGTTAAAATATGTTACTTTTACGGTTTATCAAATACCCCCACACTTAAGCTTTTCTTGTCCTTAAGCAAAATTCTCAACTTACAATTAAAATAAACTTTCCGTAATTCATAATTCCTATCAACAATGCTTCATCATAATTCACAGACAATTTATACATGGATAATTTAACTCAAAGAGTCTTAAAGATTCAAACAATATAAGTCATGAATTTTGTAGTACGAAAACATAGGTGTCTCCCCTTATCTAAATGATTACCTTTTAATTTAAAACCGACAAGGATTGACATCCTCACTAAGGATTCACTCAAAGCACTCGAAGTGTTAAAGTTTCAAGAAAAAGCACTCATAAGTCAAACCTGAAAAGTTAATCCCATAGGCTTGCCTGAAAATAAAATCTCCACCACTGTAATATGAGATGATACACAAATCAAAAGGTCTTTGACAGGGTTGTAACGGGGCTTGGTTTAAAGGTGTGGATAAAGGCTGAATTAGAGGGTTTAGAATCAAGATTGACCTGACCAATTACTTAACTAAAAATAATAAATGATTACATCAATTGAAAATTTGAAACTAATAATACTACTGTTGATAATACTTTTGATACGAGCTCTTCTTCAACAATTGGAATTTAAATGCATAAGCTCCTTTAATCATATACTAATACTTGAATATACTTTGGTTTTTTTTAAAGAATAAACTAGAAACATAATAGAGAGAACTTTAATAATTGAAATAAACTAATTCGACAACTGATCAGATCAATTCTCGATAGAAGGGTAGTCAAAAGAATGGTGATAACAAATACAAAGGGTTTTGGTTAATATTAAGCGGGTAATTCAATAAAAAGGGATTAGGATCAAAGGGGTTCACTAAAGGTTAATTATGTAGGTAAGCTTTTTAGTGGAGGCAAGTTCATTGATGTGGTATCAACATGTATAATCGAGGCAAGTTCTAGAATAAAAATTCAGTGTTGACACACTCATAATTAATAAATTGAGCATAAAAAAAATATATGCTCTATAAGGCTCAAATCTTACAAAAAATTATGGGTATTTGACATCAATCCTATAATTTCAAGCTTCAAGGTAATATTCAAATTCAGTTCAACAACTTAGAAAATTTTTTATTCTTGAAAAATAGACTTATCATGCTTGATTCTCTAGTATTCTTTACGTATAAATCATCAATGCACAATTATCAATGACTTACTCAAAAACATGTCAATAACAATCATAAATTATTAGAAATTTAACCCTAATTAATAATATGAGAAAATTTCTTATGGACAAGACTAAAATTCAGGATTTGAGAATAATGGAAAAAGTTAGATACTTTTACCCCTACACTTAAGTTGTACATTGCCCTCAATGTACAAAGATAGATAAACAATTATGTAAAAAAAAAAAGAAGTGGAGAAGTAACACTTCCTGAATTTTGGATGATTCCGGGAGTTGGCGTCTCTGGTGGTAGAAAGTAGGTGACTTATGTAGAAGTGAACTACTCCTAGTGATTTGTGTATGTGGACTGTGAAGTCATTAGTCAGATATGTCGGAGGCGTAAATAAATATATGTTAGGTGTACTTGAATATTAAATAACCAATCATAACTAAAATAACAGAAGCTATTTGAAAAAGTTCAAAGTTACGACGAATATAGAGATTTAAAATAATTGAAAAGTAGAAATATAATAGAACTAAAAATAAGAAAAGACTTAAAGGTCCTCATCATCTACCGGATCCCGTGGTGATGTCGGTGTTGATATATGGAAGTGATGGCATATTTGCTGGAGTGTGGCCTCGATCCCATCAAAACATCGAGCGGTGTTGGTGAACTGTTAAGTACTGAAGATCGCTCGAATTTGGGTGAGGCGTGTAGAGATATCTTCCATTGAGGCTGCTGGATGTGATGGCTGCTGGCTTGGAATTGTACTTCCTGTGTTGATGGTGGGGCATCATCAGTAATGTCCTCTGGCTCTGCCTCGTCTGTGGCTAGTCGGTACTGTGGTAGATCAGTCCCTCGAAAATATTTAACCATCTTCATGTGCAACATCGTCTGAATACCCTGGGGTAGCATCTGGCCGACTAGTGTGAGAGAGGAAGTCTGAGCCTCAGTGTTGAGTAAACCAAAATGTCGAGCTAACCGAGTGATGTATGACCCCATTGATAAAATGCCCTTTTTGTGTAGTTCCGTTTGGTGTTGGATTGCATAGGCAATGAAGTAGGCAAGGTCAAATACGTGCCCTTCTGACATGCACGACAGGTAGTAGACATCGTGCTTGTTTACTACGTCTGTGCTCTCACGTCGACCTGTGATTGTATGAGCGAGAAGGGTGTAAATATACCTCAAGGCTGGTCCAAGGGCTATCGCTTTAGAACTACTGGGGTCGTAAACGCCTGTGGTGGGTTTTAAGCTTTGCCAACAGTTCAGCGGAGTCCGGTGGAGTTGGCGGTCTAACTCGGAGAGGTTGTTCTCTTCTATAAATTCTTCTGTGTAAATTTTGAGTGTTGTTCCAAATTGTGGTATGCTAAGCTGTCATACCGTGCCCCCTAATCGAAATTGGATTTTTCCCGGATCATTTTAATTAGGCATCATTGACTGAAAAGTGAAAGTAGTACAGAGCTCAAGTGTGAGTTCCAAGTAGGTCAGCTCGATAATAGAAAAGAACTACTCCCATGGTTCAGTCGATACTAGGGCTCGGATATCTGTTTCTAGTCTGACTTGCTGCACTGCATCCCAATCGATACATCTCTTGGTGTCTAAAGGCCTTTTTCGAAATGCTCTATATCGTTCTTCCTAAGTGGCTTGATTAAATTGAAGGAAGTGGTGTTGGATCTCGGAAGAAGCACTTGTTGAGGATGAGCCGGGCCCCTTTCTCTTCTTGCTTGGGGCAGTTGTTGATCGCTTTGGTCGTGATGACGACATGCTACCTGGGAAAAAGGGAGAAAATTCATATCGAATATAATTCCGGTTTAAGATATTCAAATATGCAACCAATAGCAATTCATGAGGAAAATTATACATTATCATAAACGGGAAATAAATTATATGAACAAAATATTAAAATAATCATGAGCATTTTAAAGTTATAGAATCAATATAATAGTTCATGCTTGAGAAAGAAAAATATATACATAATACAAAAAATTGTAAAAAAATGAAAATTTATACTTTAGACTAAAACAAAATGAAAATGACTATTATCTCTTATAATAATGAGAAAGGCTATATTTAGAACTTAAATTAAAGGTATAAAACAAATTAGAAGTGAATTAATAGAAAGAATCAGGGCTGATGGTTTAGGTTTTCCGCAGAAAATGGGCTAGGCACGGCGGTGGTGAGGCGTTGCAGGATGAGCACGGCAGGAAGCAGGGGCATGCGTTTATGTCGTATGACGGTGTTTTGGGCGTGTGGACGGTTTTTGTTTTGTTTTGGATGAAAAAACGGTGGTTTAGGTGAGAGCATGGCAGGAATTTCAGAAGAGGGGTTGAAAATTTTTCTAGGGTTAAAAATGGAGAGGGATTTTGGTTAATTGGTTCAAATAGCAGCAGAGGCACGGCCTGGTGCCACGGCTGTGCTGTTTTTAAGTGCCCGTGTAATTCAGGGTTTTGAATTTTTAGGCACAATTGGTTTTTTAGCACGGTTGTAACACGAATGTGCGTTATTTGTGTGTAATATGTCAGTATTCCCTACTATCATGAAGCACGGTCGTGGGTGGCTCGTGTTTTGGAAGTCAGTATTTAAGCACGGTTACTTAGCATGGGTGTGCCTTACCGGTGTTCAATAAGCCAGTATGTCCCCAAAGTTGTGATGCACGGCCGTGTACTGGCCATTTCTAGGAAGTCAGTATCTTAGCACGGTCGTGAGGCACGATCGTGAGGCACGGCCGTGTTTTTCCTGTGTCGATAAAAGTTTTACCTTTTTTCATACACAGCCATAAGAGTGCCCGTGTTTTGTCTCGTTCGCTCCACACGGCTATGGGCACGCCCGCGTGTCAGGCCGTGTGGTCTACGAAACTTGTGCTTTAATCATACTGATGGTGTTAAGATGCTTAAAGTAAAAAGTATAATTTTTAGATAAATTATGTTAGTGCTCGGGTTGCCTCCCGAGAAGCACTCATTTTATAGTCTTAAGCTAGACTTTCCCTGTTTTTAGTTCTAAAAGAAGGCTCATAGAGCATAAGCTCCTCTCTTATATCTCCAAAATCTGCACCATTATAAATTTTAAGTCAGTGACCATTTACCTTGAATGTGCCTTTAGTAGGATGATTTACCTCGATGGTGCCGTATGGAAAAATTGTTTTGATCATAAATGGGCCTAACCATCTTGATTTTAGCTTTCCCGAAAATAGTTTAAGCCTTGAGTTGTATAGTAGGACCAGGTCCCCTACCTCGAATTGTTTTAATCTCTTGAGATTTGCATTGTGGCGTCACTTTGTTGCTTCTTTGTACAGTTTTGAGTTTTCATAGGCTTCCGTTCTCCACTCGTCCAGCTCGCTTATCTACATCATTCTTCTCTTTCCTACAGTTTTATTATCAAAATTTAAAAACTTTATGGCCCAAAAAGCTTTGTGTTCTAACTCAAATGGTAGATGACATCTTTTTATATACAAGTTTGTATGGGGATGTCCCTAGAGGTGTTTTAAAAGCTGTTCTATATGCCCATAAAGCATCATCTACTCTAACTGCCTAATCTTTCTTATTTGATTCAACCATTTTTCTAGAATGCACTTAAGTTCTCGGTTTGCTACTTCAACTTGCCCGCTGGTTTGGGGGTGATATGGGGTAGCTGTCCTATGGTATACTCCATATTTCTTTAGGACTCTTTCAAGTTGGGTACTATAAAAATGAGTACCCTATCACTAATGATAGCTCTTGGTGTGCCAAATCAGGAGAACAATTTTTTTAGAAATTTAACTACTACACTGGCATCATTTGTAGGAAAAGCTTCCGCTTCAACCCATTTTGACATAAAATCAACTGCCACTAGGATGTACTTGTTTCCAAACGAACTAGGGAATGGTCCCATAAAATCTATACCCCATACATCAAATACTTCACATGACAACATATATGTTTGAGGCATTTCATCACGTTTAGAAATATTACCTGTTCTTTGGCATCTATCACATGAGGCAACATACTTGTTGGTGTCTTTAAATAGAGTGGGCTAATAAAAACCTAATTTGAGTATTTTGTGTGCTGTCTTAATACCACTATAGTGTCCTCCTGAGGGTCCTAAATGGTAATGCTCCAGGAGTTTGCTTGCTTCCATTTTCATAACGCATCTTCGAATTACATGATCTGCACATATGCGAAAAGAAAAGGATCTTCCCAAAAATAATTTTTCACATCAGCAAAGAATCGCTTCTTTTGGTGATGTGTTAATTTTCTTGGAAAGATATTAGCTGCTAAATAATTTGCAATATTTGCAAACCATGGTACCTCGAAATGTTTTATAGAAAAGAGTTGCTCTTCGGGAAATGAATCATTTATTTCACGTGTATTGAGCTCTTTGGTGTTTGATTTTCAAGTCTAGACAGGTGATCCGCTGCAAGATTCTCGGCTCCCTTTTTATCTTGTATTTCTAATTCGAATTCCTGTAAGAGTAAAATCCATCGTATGAGTCTGGGCTTTGCATCAGGTTTGTTTAAAAGATAACGAAAAGCCGAATGGTCAGTGTAAATGACAATTTTAGACAATATTAAATACTGTATAAATTTGTCAAAAGCAAAAACTACAGCTAGCAATTTTTTTCTCTGTAGTGGTATAGTTTTCTTGTGCGGATGTTAATGTTCTGCTAGCGTGGTAAATTGGCTGAAAATGCTTGTTTCTTCATTGTCCCAAAACTGCACCTATTGCAAAATCACTTGCATCACACATTAGTTCAAAGGGTAAGTTCCAATCAGGGGCAATTATAATAGGAGCATTTACTAATTTATCCTTAAGGACATTAAATGCATCTAAACATTCTTGATTGAAATTAAAAGGAAAATATTTTTTCTAGTAATTTTGTCAAAGGCTTAGCTATTTTAGAAAAATATTTAATGAATCTTCTATAAAACCCTGCATGTCCTAAAAAGCTTCTAATAGCCTTAACTGAACTAGGGGGAGGTAATTTTTCTATAGTTTCAACCTTCGCTTTATCTACCTCAATCCCTTTACTAGAAATCTTATGTCCTAATACAATTCCTTCTCTAACCATAAAATGACATTTTTCCCAATTCAAAACAAGGTTGGTTTCTTCACATCTCATTAGAACTTGTTATAAATTTTTAAGGTAAAGATTGAAAGAATTACCGAAAACCGAGAAATCGTCCATGACTACCTCCATGATATCTTCCACGAGTTCGTCAAAGATTGCCAACATGCAACGTTGAAAAGTAGCAGGAGCATTACATAATCCAAAAGGCATTCTACGATAAGTAAACGTACCGTATGGACATATAAATGTTGTATTCTCTTGATCTTTGGAGCTATGGGAATTTGGAAGTAGCGGGAAAGTCCGTCCAAGAAGCAGTAGTACATATGCCCAGATAGTCTTTTTAACATTTGATCTATGAAGGGTAGAGGGAAGTGATCTTTTCTGGTGGCATCATTGAGCTTTCTATAGTCTATACAGACTCTCCATCCTATAACTGTTCTTGTGGGGATTAATTCATTCTTCTCATTGGGCATTACCGTCATACCTCCTTTCTTTAGAACTACCTGCACAGGACTTACCCAAGTGCTGTCAGAAATAGGATAAATTATTCCTGCATCTAGAAGTTTAATTACCTCGACTTTGACTACTTCTTTCATGTTGGGATTTAGCCGTCTCTCGAATTTCGCACACATGGCTTGTATTCTTCTTCCATTAAAATTTTGTGGGTGCGAGCGAGGGTTTATACCCTTTATATCAGATATTTTCCAAGCTATGGCTTTTTTATGTTCTCTTAGTACCTTTATCAACTCCTCTTTTTCCTTAGGTTCTAGTCTCAAGAGATAATTACCAGTAGCGTATAATTGTCCCCGAGGAAAGCTTATTCTAAGTGTTTTGGTAATTGTTTCAATTCCAGACGGTGGCTCATCAATGGAGGATTTCTGTTTTATTTCGTCATTGTTTTTAATGCTTTCTTCTTTCACTTGCTTGAATGACGATGTATTCAAATTCATCTCATCTCCTTCATCTTCTTCCCCCTCTTCTTGAGTTAGGCACAGTTCCATTGTGTCGTCATGTATAATTTCCTGCAATGAATTTTGAATGATATGATCAGTAGTATCAATAAAATAACAAGAATCATCTTGCTCTTTAGAATATCGCATGGCATCATAGATTTGAAACATAATTTCTTCATCGCCTATCTTTAATGCAAGTTTACCATCACTTACATCAATAACGGCCCTAGCAGTGGCTAAAAAAGGACGTCCTAGAATTAAAGGAACATTAATGTCTTCTTCAATGTCTATCACAACAAAATCAACAAGGAAAATAAATTTATCAATTTTTACTAAAACATCTTCGATAATTCCTCTAGGATATTTAATGGATCTATCGGCCAATTGAATACTCATCCTAGTGGGTTTTGGTTTCCCAAGATCTAATTGTTTAACCATTTTGTAAGGCATTAGATTAATACTGGCACCTAGATTAGCTAATGCTTTCTTAATATTTAGGATACCAATTAAGCAAGGAATAGTAAAGCTTCCTGGGTCTTTTAATTTGGCTGGTAATTTGTTCTGGAGGATGGCTGAGCATTCTTCATTAAGTTCCACCATCGATACTTCTTCAAACTTCCTTTTATTCTTCAAGAGTTCCTTTAAGAATTTTGCATATTTTGGCATCTGTGAAATAGCTTCAACAAAAGGTAAGTTAATATGTATTTGTTTAAAAAGTTCAAGGAACTTACCATATTGTGCATCTAGTCGTTCCTTCTTTATCCTTACTAGATATGGGATTGATAGTTTACTTCCTTTGCGTACTGGATTTACATCCTCAACTCCCTTATCTCTTGCTTTGTAATCTTCGTGTAGAATTTGTTTATTTGATTCCACTAATTCCTTTCCACTTCTTAGTGTAACTACTTTCACCTGTTCTGTTTCTTTAGAAAAATCTCTGCCCGTATTTCACAGATCATCTTAGTAAGTAGTCCAATCGACTTAGTGAGCTCCCCGAATGACTCAGTAAGTTTTTCAACTAACGCTTGTTGATCTTTAAATGTTCTCTTAGTATATTGGAAACGGTTTTCTGTGTCTGTCATGAATTTTGTCAGCATCTCTTCAAGAGTTGGCTTCTTTTCTTGCAGATATGGCTGATTTTGGAAATTTGAGGGAGGTTGTTGTCTTTGATTTCCTTGAATTCCTTGGCCTCCCCATGAAAAATTTGGGTGGTTCATCCAACCTGGGTTATAAGTATTACTATAAGGATTATTATTGGATCTGAAATTATTACCTATATAGTTCATTTGTTCGTTCTCTGCTTCCGGTTGGTAGGGTGGGTACTCAGGATTCGCCATGGTTCCACTTGTTTTGCATTGCATGATTGGGTGTACCTATGAAGAACATAAACTATCAAGCTTTTTATTCATCATCTCTACCTGATTTGATAGCATGGTTACTACATCAATGTTGTAGACTCCGACTGATTTTGTCGGTTTTGTCCTTGTAACCTGCCACTGATAATTATTCAACGACATCTCTTCAATGAATTCGTAGGCTACTTCAGGAGTTTTATTATTCAAGGTTCCACCGACGGCTGAATCTATTAGTTGTCTCATTGAGGGATTTACACCATTATAAAAGGTTTGGACTTGAAGCCATAATGGTAATCCGTGGTGTGGACATCTCCTCAAGAGATCTTTGTATCTCTTACATGCATCGTATAATGTCTCTAAATCCATCTGCATAAAAGAAGAAATATCATTCCGTAACTTAGTCATTTTGGCCGGTGGAAAATATTTTACTAAAAATTTTTCGGTCATTTGTTCCCATGTAGTGATTGACCCTCGTGGTAACGAGTTCAACCACTGCTTCGCTTTATTCCTTAATGAAAAGGGAAATAACCGAAGATGAATGGCATCATCAGAAATGCCATTTATTTTGAAGGTATCACAGAACTCTAAAAAATTTGCTATATGAGTGTTCGGGTCTTCGTCCTGCAAACCATCAAATTGAACAAATTGTTGAATCATTTGTATTGTATTAGGCTTTAATTCAAAATTATTAGCGACTATAGCGAGCCTAACAATACTAGATTCTCGCTCTGTTAAATTGGGTTTAGCATAATCATACATAGTGCGCGGAGCATCTGCCACATCTCGTGGTGGATTATTCTCGTCCATCCCTTTAGTAGGATTGGGTCTGTCTTCTCGCTCTTCTTCTGTGTAATTTAGAACTCGCCTAATTTCTCTGCGATTTTTTCGAGCAATAGCTTCAATTTCACTATCGTATACTAGAGGTCCTGTCAGGTTCCATCTAGTCATAAACTAAAGGTACCTACTAGGAAAAAGAAGAAAAGAAAAAAATTAGAAAAATATTGGAATAAAATAAATTGCGAAATAAAATAATGGCTAAAGTAATAAAAATAGAGTTTTCTTAATATTTTAGTTCCCCGGCAACGGCGCCAAAAACTTGATCGCTTAAATCAGAGCTTTCAAATTTATAAATAGAATGATCAAACCTGAAAACTAACTCTGACAATGACTTAAAGGCAAGTGTACCTATCGAACAGTAGTATAGCTTAGGCAAGACCGGATTATCGAACCCAAAGGAACTAAAAGAACTAAAAGTACTAATACTCACTTTCTTTTTATTATTTAGCCTAAAATATGGAGTGATTGGTTGATTTAATCTAGTTTAACAACTACTAAGCTAAAGACGCAAAGACAAAAAGAACGAATTGGGAAATAACTTGAAGAAACTCAATTAATTATGATGATACTCTCAGGAAGAATCCACCTAGACTTCACTTGTTACTTATTACTGAATCATATTATTTCTTTACTTAGCTTGATCCGTAGGACTCCCTAACCTATATTAAACCCTCTCTCGAGGCGAATAACGTCTAACCCTAGGTTAATTAGTGAAACTCTCGTTTGCTTATAATAACCCCCTAGAATAGTAGTAAATCGATCAATGGATTCCCATATTAGGTTTCACCCTATTTTGACAAAATCTCGTAACCCTATCTCTAGGCGTTCGATCAACTCCGCTTAAATATGCTAGATCTACTCTTAAGCAGGGTCTATTCCTCCTCCACCTAAGCATATCAGATTTGGATTAAGTAACATAATTAAGAACAAACTAAGTATTTATCATATAATTCAGAAAATCATCCCCTTCAGGTATCTGAAGGGTTTAGTTCATAATGAATAAAAACATCTCAAGAGAAAAGATAAAACAAAACATAAGAAATCCCTAAAACCCCCTAGAGGAATTGAAGGAGAAATCCGCCGTCTTGATTTGATTTCTGGCTCTTCGAGATGGATCTTCTGGCTATCTTCAAGTGATTTCCACAAATGTGATCCTTCTGGCTTGGCTCCTTGGCCTAGCTCATCGCCCCCTTTCAGGATACACTTAGGGTGTTTATATAGGCTCTTGGAATGCTTTACTTGGCCTCTAAGTGTCCTAATTTAAGTATGCTTCTTACTCAGTATTTGAATAATCTTTGGAAAGTGTTTCTTTGGCTCTAAGTATCCAAATCCGATTGAAATTGCTCTCTCCCATATCAGGGGCACGGCCATGGAACACGCTCGTGTAAATCGTGGTTGGGCCGTGTCTTGATTCTGTCAATTGGGGCATGGCCGTGTAAATCGTGGCATGGCCGTGTCTTAGTTAATTGTTGAGGCACGACCGTGTGGCTTGAAGTCCAAGCCGTGTCGATTTCTTCATTGGCCCAAATTGGCCCATTTTAAGCCCGTTTCTTGTTCTTTTCATCCTCGGGTGCTTTCCTGAGTATAAATATGAAAAGAAAGGATTAAAAGCACATTTTTACATAAATCAGGGCTAAATCATCCTAAAAGCATACTAAAATTGGGGTTAAAATATGTTACTTTTACGATTTATCAACAGCATCTTTTTTTTTAGCTTCAACGGTAAACCCGTCACAAAGTCCATAGTAATACAGTCCCACTTCCACTCGGGAACCATAATAGGCTGAAGTAGACTTGAAGGTACTTGGTGTTCAGCCTTCATTTGTTGACAAATGAAGCATCTGAAAACAAACTCGGAAATGTCTTTCTTCATACTTGGCCACCAATACCATTTCCTTAAGTCATTATACATCTTCGTACTAGCTGGATGTACAGAAAAACATCCACTATGTGCTACATACAAAATATTTCGAATAAGCTAATCATTTCTGGGTACACAGACTCTATCTCAAAACATCAAACATCCATCAAGACTTATCCGAAAATCTGACTCAATATTTGACTCACAAAGAACTATTTTGGCTTGTAAGTCGTTGTCACCTTTCTGAGCTTTACAAATATCTTGGAGAAACAATGATCTAGCCTAAACTCGGCTAGAATAGAACCATCATCTGACAAAGCCATCCGTGTATTCATGGCTCTCAGCGCAAACAAGGATTTCCTGCTTGAGGCCTCGGCAATCACGTTCACCTTTCCGGATGGTAGTCTATTACTAACTCATAATTCTTTAATAACTCTAACCATCTCCATTGCCTCAAATTCAATTCCTTTTGAGTCATCAGATACTTTAAGCTTTTGCGATCCGTAAACACTCGACATCTCTCACCATATAAATGATGCTCCAAAGCTTTAGTGCAAATACAATTGCAGCTAACTCCAAGTTGTGGGTTGAGTAATTCTTCTCGTGCGGCTTTAATTGTCTAGAAGCATATGCAATCACCTTGCCCTCTTGCATAAGTACACAACCCAATCTATTCATGGATGCTTCACTGTAAACTATAAATTCTCTTCTCGGCTCAGGTTGCACCAAAATAGGAGCCTCAGGCAACAACGCCTTTAGTTCCTCGAAACTCTGTTGGCACTTTTCTGTCCATTCAAACTTTATATCTTTTTGTAGTAACCTTGTCATCAGAGTAGCTATCATGGAAAATCCCTTGACAAAATGTCTGTAGTAACCGACTAAGCCCAAAAAACTCCTAACCTCGGTTACATTCCTTGGTGGATTCCAATCTACAATTACTGATATCTTACTAAGGTCGACTCTAATTCCATCTCCCAAGATGATGTGCCCCAAAAATCCAACTTCCTTCAGCCAAAATTCACTTTTACTGAACTTGGCATATAATTGTTTATCTTTCAAAATTTGTAAAATCGTTCTCAAATGCTCGACATGCTCATTCTCATCCCAAGAGTAGATTAATATATCATCGATAAATATCACCACAAATTTATCCAAATACAGCCAAAAAATACGATTCATCAAATCCATGAAATGCAGGGGTATTGGCTAAACCAAAAGGCATGACAAAAAATTCATAGTGGTTATACCTAATCCGAAATGCAGTTTTCGGCACATCCGAGTCCTTGACTCTCAACTGATAATACCCAGACCTTAAGTCTATCTTGGAAAACACCTTGGCTCCCTTCAATTGGTCAAATAAAACATCGATTCTTGGCAATGGGTACTTGTTCTTCACAGTTATCTTGTTGAGTTTTCGATAATCTATACATAACCTCATGGAACCATCTTTTTTCTTCACAAATAATACGGGAGCACCCCACGGAGAATAACTCAATCTTGTGAAGCCTTTATCCGTTATTTCTTACAACTGTGCCTTCAGTTCCTTTAGCTTAGTTGGAGCCATTCTGTATGGAGCAATAGAAATAGAGGCAGTACTAGGAGCTAACTCAATCTCAAATTCGATTTCTTTAACTGGAGCTAGACCTGGCAATTCCTCTAGGAAAACGTCTGGATATTCACATACTATGGACACTGATTTGATCCTTAATTCAGTCTCTCTTGTATTCATTACAAAGGCAATGTAAGCTTCGTACCCCTTTCTTAAATACTTCTGAGTTAACAAAGAAGATATCACTACCGGTAATCTGTCTTGCTCATCTGATTCAACACGAATAAGGTTCCCACTTTCACATTTTAACTCAATAAACTTCCTTCCACAATTCACTATCACATCATGAGTAGCTAACCAATCCGTCCCAAGAATGAAATTGAACTCATCAAATAGTAATAACATGAGATTAGCCAGAAATCAATGACCTCTAATCATCAAAGGGCAACATTTGCATACTCTATCAGCCAACATATATTTGCCTAGGGGATTTGACACTCTTGTCACAAATTTAGTAGACTCTATAGGCATGTTTAGGCTAGAGACTAATTTCATGCAAAAATACGAGTGGGTAGATCTCGGATCAATTAAAGCTATAACATTAGTATCATAGAGAGAAAATGTACCCGTAATCAAGTCGGGGGAGGATGCCTCTTCGCAAGCACGAATGGCATATGTTCTCATCGGTGCTCTATGCTCAGCTCTTACAGTCTTCTCTCTAGATGAATTCTTGCTACTCATTTCATTTCCCGGGTTTTTTTGTGGTTTTCCTCTAGCAGTATTTCCGGTCTTGCATTTTAAGGCTTCTCTTTCTCACTTACCTTGGGACAATCTCTGATAAAATGGTCTAGAGACCTACACTTGAAACAAGCCTTCTCACTTGCTCGGCACTCACCAGAATGACGCCTACCACACTATAGGCATTTCGGTCTACTGGGTTGAGGGTTGCTAACACTAGCAACCGAAGTGGTCTGAGCCTTAGACCCCGAGAAACTGTTTGCCCTTACTTTGGTTTGAAAACCCAGCTGAGGTGGCTGATCGAGTACCAAAGTCTTTCGATTTCTTAGATGAGGATTGGCATGACTTACTCAGTTGCCTCTTTCCCAAGTCACGGGACTCAATCTCAACTATTCTTTTCTCTTTGTCTAACTCTTCAGCCTTACAGGCTCTATCTACTAACACCATAAATTTCTTTAGTTCGAGGACTCCAACATATAAACGGATATCTTCATTTAACCCGTCCTCGAACCTTTTGCACATGAGAACCTCTATAGACATGTACTCTAGGGCATACTTACTAAGCCTTACTAATTCACGTTCATACTCAGTTATTATCATTCGACCCTGCTTTAACTCCAAGAACTTTTTTCTTTTCTGGTCGATGAACCTTTGACTAATATACTTCTTCTAGAATTCCTCTTGGAAGAATTCCCAGTTAATTCTCTCCCTTGGTACCACCGACACAAGGGTGTTCCACCACTGATAGGCTGAATCTCTCAAGAGAGATACCACACACTTTATGCACTCTTCAGGTGTGCATGATAACTCGTCGAATACTCGGATGGTATTTTCAAGCCAGAATTTCGCCCTCTCCGAATCGTCATCTTTACTAGCCCAAAATTCCTCTACTCCTTGTTTCTAGATCTTATCAACTAGAGGCCTTTCTCTTCTTACTACCTCTACCACTTGAGGAGCTACAGGAGCGGGTTGAGGAATAGGTAGGGGTGGAGGGGGTTGAGTATTAGGATTTGCTCAAATATACTCAGTATACCAGTTGCTCATCATATAGAGAAAAGCTTCTCGAGCCTCTTATCCTTGACCCATAGCCTCGGGTCTACTCTCTACTAGGACGGTCCCTTGCACGAGAGCTGGTGCATTACTTGTAGTATCATCGGCTGCAGCTCGATCGGGATCAGGATATATTTACTATATAAAGACACAATTCAAATCGTTAGGAGTCGTCACACTATCATTACACAAATATTATTACATACAGCACGTACGACATGTATGGATTAGTCAGAGAATTGACTAAATCGTAGCTCTAATACCACTAAATATAACATCCCTTACCCGTGTTCAACGCTAGAACCGGATACGAAGCATTTCTGAACTTATCTTGCTTAAACATACAACTTTGCGCTATAAAATTTCATTTCGACATAAAACTTCTCATTCATATTCATAGCATCCTTATTATGGGCCTACGAGGCCCTAAACATACATACGGAAGGTTTTGAAATTTAATCGAAAACTTTTATGCTCTTAGAAAACTTCTGCCTAAACAGGGCCACATGCCCATGTGAAATGGAACACGCCCGTGTAGATAGGCCGTGCAGTCACACATGCCCATGTTCCTAGCCCGTGTGGAATTTATTTTCATTTTGATCCTACAGGGGTTTTCACACGGCCTACTACACCAACTTTGACTAATTTTGACTTCTTTGTCCCTCTATGGCCGACCACCTCTTACAACAAGGCCTAATTGCACATTTGGGACCTCTAATTAATAATCCATGTCTATTAGGCACCTTTAGCTTGTAAAATTGAACTTTTGCATGTTATGCGATTTAGTCCTTTTTCACGATTAAGCATGAAATTACTAAAATTAAAGCACCAAAATTTTCATGCACTTATATAATCATGCTCTAACTCATAAAATATCATAAAAATAATTTTCTCTGCCCTCAGATTAGTGGTTTCGAAACCACTGTTCTGACTATCCCCTAAACCGGGCTATTACAAATACCATAACATAATATATTATAAACATAGAAAACAAGTCGGGTCAAGCTTGGGCCTTAAATGTTCAACCCCAAACCTACCCTATATTTTAATCGAGCCTAATTTTATTACCCAAACTCAATTTTCAAGTATAATATTTTGCCTAAACCCTTCCAAATTTCAAATGAGCCTTCTGACTTGAGTGAGTAGTTGAGCCTATGAACAAATCTAAGTATAAAGGCTTATTAGGACTTCTTGTAATTAAAAATAATAATTTAAAAATCAAAATTAAAAAATTATATTAAAAAAATAATGAATATACAAAATTACGAGGAGTATATAGATAGATATAAAAATGAGAGGCGTAAGTTCATAACTAGTAAGAAAAATCATTAGGGGCTTTTGGTTCGTCGAGTATAATATTACAATCTGTAATATTGTATTTTAGAATGAGATTATAGTGTTTGGATTGTCAATATTTCAGTTATCTTGTAATCTCCCATTATGGAGTAGTGTCAAGATGTCGTTGTAATAGCCCATTTATGCCCGGGCTTGAATAAATAAAAATAATAAAATAAAATAAACCAATGTCCATTTTTTTATACAGTCCATTTACAAAACCAAAATTCAAACCCAAACCCAATTAGCCCAAAACACATTACAAACCACACTACCCAAAACTAAACCCCTAACCCAACAAACCCAAAACCTACGGGGCCCAAAAAGGCCCAAATACCAAACAGAATCAGAAGACCTAGGGTTGCTGGAAAACCCTAGGCGTTGAAGCATCCAAGACAGACCTTCCTCGCGCCGCAATCAGCGCACGGATACCGCTCCACCGCTGAGTTTCTCTCCATTCACCTACAAAACAAAGAAAGAAAAATGGACAGTAGCAACATATTGGGATTTTGTATTTATTTTTTGGGGGTTATAAAAACCCTAATGAAATCTGTAAAACGGATACATGCATACACAGAAATATACAGAAAGAATACAGAGATTAAAAAGAAAAACTTGATAATAGAGGTGATTTTCGAGTATTCATTTTCGTTTTTTTTTTCACTCTTTCTATTCATGCAATTTTTTTATGCAAAATACTACTAAAAATAAAAAGGACGATATTACCTTTCAACTCATATTTGAAGAAGCGAAGTTTTTTGCCTCCGTACGCATATATATGGCGTAATGACGATGATGGCGTGTGGTGCGTGTGACGGTGGCCCGTAGGTCCGATGATCGGAACCCAATCGGGGGGAAAAGAGGATTTGAGAGGATTCTTTTAAGTTTTTTTTTTTAAAAGACTAATACAAATGATTTTTTTTTATAAAACTAGCTTATATAGGAATATAGAAACGATGTTGTTTTTGCTTAAGCCAATAAGCATTAAAATGACGTTGTTTAAAGGGCCAGGATCAGCACGTTGACCCGATACCCGGGGAGGATCCGCGTGTTTTTATAAAAGGGGCAATTTGTATCTTTAGTCCCTCTACAATTTTATTTTTTATGATTTCGTCCAATTTAAACATTTCTTTTATTTTTCAAATTAGCCCTGAAATTTTGCCTCCATTTCAATTTGGTCCCTCGGGCTATTTAAAGGCTGGTATCAGAACGATGCCGTTTAGGAGATAAGGCATAATTGCCCAATAAGTCCCTATAGTTTGGCACGCGTTCCAACATCATCCTTTTTACTATTTTACTTTAATTTTTTTATTTTAATTTGATCCCTGTATCTTCGATCTTTAATTATTTTTATTTTCATATTTATTCTTATCTTTAATTATTTTAGTATTATATATATATATATATATGTATTAAAATATTAATATTTATTATTTTTATTAGGTTATTTTATTAAATTCAATATTATATATTATATATTATTTAAAATTTGCACATTAGTTATTATATTACACTTTTTATTTTCTATATTATATATTATTATATTATATCATATGTAATATTGTATAAAATTTTGTATATTGTATATTGTTTATGTTGTTTATTCCTAAACATGTAGTTTTATGCATATATGTATTAGATTATTATATTATAAATATATTTTTATTTAAAGTTATATACCATTTATTTATTTAAAATATATTTTATTTATTTTCTCATAAATATATATATTTTGATTTTGCCATATTATTTTTATGTTTTTAATTTATAATATCTATTTATTATTTGATATATGTCACTCATTCTATGTTGATTTATTTTACACTTAATCTTGCATGTAAAGTTTTTATTTATTTAGGAGGTTTTTTTTTTATCTTTCGTTATTTACCGCTTTATATCTTATATTTATTTATCCATGCTCTTTTATTTGTTTATGATTTTATATTTGCTTTAGTATAGTTATTCCATTATTTGTATCATTCGTTATTTCATGTTATCCTTTCTTTAATTGTCTATATTAGTATTAATTGTTAATATGACTTGTAATTATGATGAATTGCTATTTGATATGTATGTTGTAATGTATTAATGCAATATCTTACTCAAACCATTTTTTATAAAAACCCATTTTGCTAAGTTGTCGCATTTTATTCAAAAGTTTTTAATACATCGATACATAATATCTGGGGACTCCGAGAAAAATTATACCCTAACTTACTTGGTTTTAATTTTCTCATGGAACTTAAGGTATCAAGTATCATTTTTTAAAATCCATAAACTTCAAATCAAAACTTATTATCGAATATTCAAAGTGTTATATCATAACTTATTAGATATAATGTTTCGTATCTCGAGGTAAGGATTTTCTGCAAATAAAGGCAAGCTTAATTTTGAGTCTAGAGATGTTACATCCTAACTTATTGGGTTTGACATTTTATTTCTTTGAGATAAGTGAGTTTTAAATTTCTTTCAAATAAAAGGATCGTATTTTAAGTTTTTTAAATTTTCAACGTTAGGACATGATTTTATCAATTAGGTACCAATTTTTGGGCGTTACGAGGGTGCTAACCCTTCCTCGTACGTAACCAACTCCTGAACCTATTTTCTTGAATTTTGTAGACCAAAATTAATGTTTTAAACAAAACATGTTTCATAAGGTGATCTGATCACACATAAGCAAAAAAAGAAATCGGTGGCGACTCCATTTTTGTTTTTAAATTCGATCCCTATTTTTTCAAAAGAAAACTTGAAAATGGTTTCGACAGCATGGCGACTCCACTGGGGACCATAATAAGAGGGTCAAGCCACTAAAATTGATTATTCTCTGTCTTTTGTCGAAAATTTGAACAATCGATTTGAAAATCTAAAAATTTGATTTGAAAAAATTATGATCCTGTTGTTGCATTTGTTTGTGTCATTGCATATGATGGCTATTTCTTTCACATATAGCATTGCATGACCGTTATGGTTGTACCTTTAAGTGGGAGTAAGAAACTATGCCTTCGTGAGGTTTTCACCTCCGCATGGGCTACTAGATTGCTTCCGGATATATCTGTACCTAAGTCTTCGTGAAGTTTTCACTTTGGCATGGCCATAGGGAAATGTATTCCCCTAAACTAAACTTGGTCCGTATGAGCCTATAATGGGTAAGGATCGAGGAATCTGCTGGTTCAGGTACCTCAACTTTAGAGCTAAACCACACGTAGAAAACATAAGGACTTACCCTAAGTAGAACTATGCCAAACCTTAGTGGTTACCCAGATAGGTGTTTGTTTATTTTTGCTTTGTGTTTTATTTCATGGTACTAACTTGTTGTGCTTTATTTTTTGTGCATGTCATTTCATATTTTAAGAGGTATCGATTCACGGTCATTTTCTAAGTTAGAAAGCTGGTTATGGAGAATGAATTCCTTGATAAAGTGGAAGACAGTGTAGCCGTCCTCATGTGGTAAAAGCAAACGCAATTAGAGAAAGGGAATAGCTTAACTGAGGGGTATGTGTCAAAACTATGGGATTTCACTCATATTAGTATCATGCAAAATGAGTTCCAAGAGTTGAAAAAAATTTAGACCAAGTGGGATGATGAGGCTAAGCAACTATTCTATCATAATTATGGCGATCTACCCTACTTGCTCAACTTCAAGGTAGATAAGCATCTGTTCCAGGCTATGACTTAGTTTTGGAACTCTTCCTATAGTTGTTTCACTTTCGGGAAAGTAGATTTAGTGGCCAAAGTGGAGGAATATACAACCTTACTTTGTTGTTCAAGGATCCAAGTTGACAAAGCTTATTCTAGGGCTGCTAGTGTCCCAACTTTTGTGAAGAAGTTAATGAATATCACGGGGATGAGTGAATAGTGGGTTGCAACCAGAATTCAGAAGAAAGGTGAAGGTAAATGCATTCCTTGGGTGAGTTTGAGGGACATGATCCTAACACATCCAGATGTAAAGAAGAAGATTGACGTCTTTGCCTTGTGTATCTATGGTTTGGTAATTTTCCCTAAAGCTCTAAGACATGTAGATTAGACAGTTATTGATTTATTTGATCGACTTGACAGAGGGTCATGCATGTACCTACAATCTTAGCTGAAACATTCAGATCTTTGAATGCATGTCGGAGAACAGGTGAGGGTAGGTTCATTGGATGCGTGCAGTTGTTATTAGCTTGGTTTCATAGTCATTTTTAGAAGGTGGAGAAAGTTTCTTATCGAGTTTTCTTTGAGAATTATTCTCTATTAAAAGAGATAGTGGCTACACCAAGGAGAGAGGACGTATCTGAGGAAAACTGGATGGCACTCCTTTAAAACCTTCAAGAGGAAGACATCGAGTGGAGGGCTCCTTGGATGATTCCCGATGAAATTCTTTATCGATGTGGGAATTTTGACTGGGATCCTTTACTTGGAATTTGGGGAGCTGTTGGGTATGCTACTTTGCTCGTACTAAGACAATATGGATCAAGACAGTTCGTACCAGTAACATATGGGCTGGCTCAATGTGAGTTCTCATACAGAGGGGATAACTAGAAGAAGAAGGTTAAGGAGATTTCTAATGCATGGAATCAGATTCGTAGGATGAAGAGATTATCCGCAGGCCCAATGACGACCTCAGAATACAACGGATGGATGATTAGAAGGGTTAATGATAACATCCTTGAGCTAAATCCAGAAGGCACCTGATCAAAATAGGAATAATTGCAAGTGATCCCATCAGAATTAGAGATTATAGAACAAGATTTCGAGAGGATGAGTTCAGAGCTTGGAAAGATGATGGAAAAATTGGAAGAAGAAAAGATGTACCTGAGATTAGATGTGGATGTTAAGAAATTAGGGGCCGAAAAATTAAGGAAAGGAAAGAAAAGGGTCAGGAAGATCTGGATAGTCTAAAGACAGAATATAAGAAGCTATGCCTATCAATGAAAAATGTCAGATTGGGGAAGACTTTAGAACAGTGACAACAGGAGATTCAAGAGGAAAAGGCCAAAGCTGACTATTGGGAGAGGAAGTTTCAAAAGATGCAGATGCAAAACGAGGCCCTAGAAAGGAGTTTGGAGGAAAGTTAGAAGGAGAAATGTGGATTAAAGGCTAGAGTGGCTGAACTGGGACATTCTCTTCACCACCATTGAAGCCGTAATTCTACAATCGAGTTGAAGTCGAGTCTAAACAAGATTGAGGAAATGAACGACAAGATCAAAAAATTGGAATCGGCATTGCAAAATTGTGAACTACGGATCGAACTTCTTGAAGCAAGAGAAAGGCATTAGAAGGAAGAGCTCTACCATTCCCATGATCAAGTTAGAAATTGGGATTATCTCATGGGTGAGGCCATTGTTCAGATTCGAGAGGTAAATGATCATTTACAGACTTTGGTGGTACAGGTGATACATTGAGCATGAAATATGAGCTACAATCAAATCGTGGTCAAGAGCTAGCCTTGTTGTTTAGGAAAGTTAAAACTTTGGGCATTAGGGAGAAAGCATATTTGTAGTCTGTTTTATGTAAAGGATTTTGTTTTCTAATAAATTTTTCTAAATGAAGTTGAATCTGAATCGATGCCTTCTTTTTTGCATTCATACATTTGAATTACATCACATTATATGCATTTAAGTCCATAGAGAGATCCTAATTAGTTGAAATTATCAGAGAGAAAGAAAAAGAGGGAAAAATCTGGAAACTAAACACCGTTACGGTACACGCGCTAAGACAAAGAATATAGATTAAAGACTCGAACAGTTCCAGAGAGACATGCAAGACTAGTTGCAAGAGCAATTGGCAAAAATCCAGCAAGATATGAGGGAACAAATGATGGAAGCCCAAAAGAATATGGTAGCTCAAATGTCTCAACTACTGAATGGGACGATGGACAAAGGAAAAGGTCCCATGACTAATACTAGGGAAGATAATAAGGACTTTCCTCCAGGTTTCACCCCACCACATGCACAAACACAACCTGAGGTGTATCCCCAAAGGCCATCTATCATAATTAGGACTCAACAAGGGCAAAATGATATTGGGGTACCCATGAACTTCCAAGTTGGCACAGGATCTAACCTAGGAGAGAACCCTGCTAATCCTGTTATCCTTAATTTAGATATAGCAGAGAGGGAAGGAACAAGAATTGAATCCTCAAGGCAGTTAGAGGATCGTTGTAGATGGTTAGAAGAAAAGTTCAAGGCCTTGGAAAATACTGATAATCACCATGGAATTGATGCTAAAGACTTGAGCTTGGTTCCAAATTTGGTGCTTCCTCATAAGTTTAAAATGTCAGAATTTGAGAAGTACAATGGGACTAATGCCCTGAAGCCCACATCACCATGTTCTGTAGACGGATGACAGTTTATGTTAATAATGATCAACTCTTGATTCATTGTTTCCAAGATAGTTTGGTAGGGGCAGTGTCCAGGTGGTAAAATCAACTGAGCCATGCTAGGATTAATTCCTAGAGAGACCTAGCCCAAGCTTTTATGAAGCAATACAATCATGTCATAGACATGACACCTGACAAAATCACTTTGCAGAATATGGAGAAGAAGTCAAATGAAAGCTTCAAGCAGTATGCGCAAAGATGGGAGAGGTTGCCATACAAGTTCAACCACCGCCCCTAGAAAAAGAAACTACAATATTTTTTATTAATACCTTGAAGGCTCCATTCATTACTCACATGATAGAAATACCACCAAGAGCTTTGCGGATATAGTGATGGCAGGAGAAATGATTGAAAATGCCATAAAGGGTGGCAAGATTGAAGTAAGGGAACCCACTAAAAGGTCTGCTCCCAGGAAAAAAGAGAATGAGGTGAATAACACGAGTACATACAACAAAAGGTACTCGAAGACAATCACTATTAGCCAGCCAAAAGTAATTACTACTGGGCAATAAGGGTCAAAAGACAAGAATCAGCACAAGGAAAAATTTTGAAAAGCTCTAATTTATGCAATTCCAATGACATATAAGGAGTTATATCAAATTTTATTTGACGCACACGTGGTGTCCCCATTTTATCTAAAATCGCTGCAGCCCCCATATCCCAAATGGGATGATTCAAACGCTCAATTTGACTACCATGCGGGAATACCGGGGCATTCAATAGAAAACTGCACTGCCTTCAAAAAGGTAGTCGAGAGACTAATCAAGATGGGGATTGTGAAGTTTGATGATACATCTAGTGGGGAGAACCCGTTACCTAACCATGGAGATAAAGGGATAAACGCTATTGGTGAAAATATCGTGAGAAGGATCAGGGAGGATATTATGGAGGTAAAAACCCCGTTGAGAATGGTCTGGAGGGAAATGGTAGAAAGAGGATTGATAGAATCCGATTCTATGAAAGGATGTGAAGGAGTAAGGGACTACTGTGAGTTTCACAAAGCAGAAGGGCACGAAATTCAAGAATATGTTGAGTTCAAAGACCTAGTGCAGAGCCTTATGGACAATAAGGAATTGGAATTTTATGAAAAAGGCTTAGAGGTAGGAAACATATACGCAACAGAAGGGGAGTTGACAAAGTAAAAAGTCAATTACCTGAGGATCATCATCTCTTGACCAAGAAGTACGAAAGGTGGATCCATAAACATGTTTCCTTTCCTTACAAGGATAACAAGATGGTACCTTGGAATTACGACTGTAATGTGACAATACCGAGAGGGAAAACTTAGCTAGCACTTCCAAGGAGGTCCAAAGTGAAGGATCTTACACACATAGTGGAAGGCGTTATGACTCGATAAACGTCAGGACTGAGCCTGTGAAAGCAAAGACCTTGGTAGTTGAGCAAGAGAAAGGGGCTTAGGCACTTATCAATGAACCTGAAATGGAAGAAGAGGCTAAAGAATTTTGAAATTCTTGAATCACAGTGAATACAGCGTGGTAAAGTAGTTGTGTAAATAATCGGCTCACACATCAGTGTTAGCCTTGCTTTTAAGTTCAGAAGTGCATCGTGAGGCATTGATGAAAGTGTTGAATGAAACTTACGTTACTAAAGTTATATCCATCAACAAACTGGACCGTTTGGTTAGTAATATAAGTGTTGATAACTTTATTTACTTCAGTGATGATTAAATTCCACCTGGAGGCATAGGATCGACTAAGGCTTTGCACATCACTACTCGTTGCAAAAGATATACTCTACCAAGCATGTTAATCGATAATGGATCGGCTTTGAATGTTTTACCATTGTCTACATTGAAAAGATTGCCTATAGACAGTTCTCACATGAAGACATACCAGAACATAGTGAGAGCGTTTGATGGCACTGAGAGAAGAGTGATGGGAAAGATTGACATACCGTTTTTGATTGGGCCAAACACATATGAGGTGATTTTTTTGTGATGGATATCAAGCCATCCTACAACTGCTTGTTGGGAAGACCCTGGATTCATTTGGCAGGGGCAGTGCCCTCTTCACTGCACCAAAAATTAAAACTAGTAACAGAAGGTCGGTTGGTTACTATAAATGTAGAAGAGGACATCATAGAAACTGTTACCAATGATGCGCCATACTTAAAGGCAAATGAGGAGGCTACTGAGTGTTTCTTTCGATCTTTAGAGTTCGTGAACGCAACATTTATTTTGAAAGGGAATAAGGTTCCGGTGCCTAGGATATTTAGAACCACGAGAATGAGCATACAAATGATGGTGGAGAAAGGAGCCTAACCGGGAAAAGAACTGGGCAAACATCTCCAAGGAGGGGTTCAAGTTCCAATGCTAAAAGAGAAAAGAGACCATTTTGGCTTGGGTTTTAGGCCAGATGCTAGATAAAGGAAGAATGAAATAAAGAAAAAGCAAGAGAGAAGAAGGGCACGACTGAATGGGGAAGCAGTCAAGTGGCAATTGATGACATTCCCTCACATATCCCAGACTTTTGTATCAGGAAAGATAATTCACCCTGAGAGAGGATTGTTGGAAAATGAAAACCTTTACATCAATTCCTTACACGAAGAAATTAAGCAAAGAAACATGTTGGGCATTCATCCTTATGAACCTAGAAGTGTTTTGAACAATTGGACTGCAGAGGAACTTCCTGTAGTATTTAGATATTGCACAGAGTAATGTTCAGAACACACTTGTTACTTTAAAGCCTAGGAGCAATAAGATTTCTTTTGTGAAATAGGCTCATGTTCAGACATCTTTTGTTTCAATAAAATACATCTTTAATGATCAATTCGAGTAAATATTCTTTCATTTTTTGATCTTCTAATTTCATTCCAAAATTTTTTTTGTTATTCTCATTCATATTATGTGAATAGTTATTCTTGAATTCATTTGTTCTTTGTACATTCTTTTGTGCCTACCACAGGTCCCTAGATATCAATGACATGAGCAATGATACTACAAATTCAGAGGTCCTTTTTGAGCAAGACATGTGTTTAGAGGAATCTCAGGATTTTGAGGGTGACAGAGATTGTGACTTGTTTCCAGATTTGTTAAGAATGGTAAAGCAAGAAGAGAAATAAATTTTACCCCATGAAGTGGTGGTAGAGAATATAGTCTTAGAGGAAGAAAAGGTTGTGAAAATTAGAACGCGCATAGTCGAGGAGACGAAGTAAGACCTCATTAAGTTATTGCAGGAATTCAAAGACATCTTTGCATGGTCATACCAAGATATGCCTGGGCTAAGTACTGATATTGTAGTGTATCGCCTTCCAATAAGAGAAGAGTGCAAGCCAATTCAACAAAAGCTACGAAAGATGAAGCCTGATGTGGTGTTGAAAATAGAAGAAAAGTCAAGAAATAGTTTGATGTTGGTTTTCTGTAAGTGGTCAAATACTCAGAGTGGGTTGCCAATATTATTTATGTCCCTAAGAAGGATTGAAAGGTTCAGATGTGTGTAGACTATAGGGACTTAAATAAAGACAGTCAAAGGACAACTTCCCTTTGCCTCATATTGACACGTTGATGGATAATACGGCAGGATACTAATTATTTTCTTTCATGGATGGTTTTTGGGATGCAATCAGATCAAGATGCACCCTAAGGATATGGAGAAAACTACTTTCATAACATTGTGGGGTACCTTTTGCTATAAGGTGATGCCATTCAAGCTAAAGAATGCAGGAGTAACATATCAAAGGGCCACGGTAACCTTATTCCATGACATGATGCACAAAGAGATTGAAGTATATGTTGATGACATGATCACCAAATCTCGAACAGAAAAGGAACACATTGAAGTTTTGAAGAAGTTGTTTTAAGATTGAAAAAATCTCAATTAAAGCTCAACCCGGCAAGTGTACTTTTGGAGCTCGGTCAGGGAAATTACTGGGTTTCGTGGTCAGTGAGAGAGGAATCAAAGTTGACTCATGAGGTCAAAGCTATACTAGAATTGCCTCCACCGTGCACTCAAAAGGAAGTTCGAGATTTTCTTAGAAGGTTAAATTACATTGCTCGGTTTATTTCACAATTAATTAAGAAATGTGACCCCATATTTCGTCTTCTTAAGAAACACAACCAAGACGTATGGGATGATGAGTGCCAGAAAGCTTTTGACAAAGTCAAACAATATCTGTCAAATGCCCCAGCACTATCTCCGCCTAATCCAGATAGACCACTAATACTGTACTTGACAGTGTTTATAACTCCATGGGATATGTGCTTGGTCAACATGATGAGTCAGGAAGAAAAGAAAAGGCGATATACTATCTCAGTAAAAAGCTCACTGAATGTGAAATGAGATATTCGTCAATTGAGAAATTGTGTTGTGCCTTGTTTTGGACAACTCGGAGATTGAGGCAGTATATGCTATATCATACAACCTGGTTAATTTCGAAGCTTAACCCTTTAAAGTATATGATGGAGTTAACTGCTCTGAATGGAAGAATGGCAAGGTGGCAGATTCTGCTTTTTGAATTTGATATAGTCTATGTAAACCAAAAGGCTATAAAAGGGAGCTCAATAGCCGAATTTTTTTCTAACAAGGTTTTGGAGGATTATGAACCTTTGAACTTTGATTTCCCCAATGAAGAGCTAATGTATGTGGCAACTACTGAAGAGTGTCCGTGGAACCTAAATTTTGATGGAGTGTTAAATGCTATTGGAAATGAAATTGGGGCAGTCTTGGTATCCCCTAGTGGTGATTATTATCCATTCACATGCAAATTGGATTTTGATTACACAAACAACATGGCAGAGTATGAAGCATGTATCATGGGAATTCGAGCAGCTGTAGAGCGTAAAATTAGAGTGTTAGAAGTATATGGAGATTCTGCATTAGTAATCTACCAACTTAAAGAAGAATGGGAAACAAAAGACCCCAAACTAATAGATTATCAAAAAATAGTTCTAGGGCTGATTGAGGAGTTTGATGACATCACTTTTAATTATCTCCCACGAGATGAAAACCAGATGGCGGATGCTTTGGCAACCCTGGCTTCTATGATCAAAGTAAACAAACCAGAGGATATGAGACCTATTCAAATGAGTATTTTTGAAGTTCTAGCTCATTGTTATAACATTGAAGAGGAAGAAAATGATGACCACCCTTGGTATCATAATGTATTGCTATACATAAGAAATCATGAGTACCCTGATCATGCAACGAAGAATGACAAAAGGACTTTGAGAAGATTAGCCTGTGACTATGTTTTAGATGGGGATATCTTGTATAAAAGGAGGAAAGATCAAGTATTATTGAGATGTGTTGACGTTGTTGAAGCTAGGAAAATCCTGGAAGAAGTTCATGAGGGTGTTTGTGGAGCACATGCTAATAGGTTCATAATGGCTAGACAAATAATGAGATTCGGATACTATTGGTCCACCATGGAAGGAGATTGTATCAACTATACTAAAAGATGCCATAAATGCCAGATTTATGGAGACAAAATCCATTATCACCTTCACATTTGCATGTTATGACTTCTCCATGGCCTTTTTTCATGTGGGGCATGGATGTCATTGGGTCGATCTCACCGAAAGCTTCGAATGGGCATCAATTCATCTTTGTGGTTATTGACTACTTCACGAAATGGGTAGAGATTACTTCCTACGCTAGCATTACTAAGTCAACAGTTAGTCGTTTCTTGAAGGAGGAGATCATTTTTTGATATGGAATGCCCGAAAGGATCATATCAGACAACGCGCTGAACTTAAACAATAGCATGATAGCGAAAGTTTGTAGTCAATTCAAGATCAAACACCACAACTCGTCTCCGTATCGTCCAAAAATGAATGGGGCAGTGGAAGCGGCCAATAAAAATATCAAGAAGATATTAGGAAAATGATTGAGACTTATAAGGATTGGCATGAGAAGTTACCCTTTACACTCTATGCTTATCGAACGTCCGTTAGAACTTCTACTGGGGCAACTCCTTTCTCATTGGTCTACGGGATGGAGGCAATCCTACCTATTGAAGTAGAGATACCTTCTCTTCGAGTTTTGTCAGATACAAAACTAGATGAAGTGGAATGGATCCAGTCTCGACATGATCAACTAAGCTTGATTGAGGAAAAGAGGCTAAGAGCTATTTGTCATGGTCAAATGTACCAAAAACAAATGATGTGAGCCTATGATAAAAAGGTCCTCCTGAGAGAGTTTCATGAGGGGGACCTTGTATTGAAAAAGATCATTCCCATACAAAGGGATTTTAGAGGAAAATGGATGCTGAATTGGGAAGGTCCATATGTGGTGAAAAAGGTTTTATCTAGAGGTGCACTGATTCTGACCGAAATAGATGGGAAAAGCTTAACCAATCCTGTGAACTCGGATTCAGTTAAAAAATATTTTGCTTAAAAAGGAGAAGAGGCCAAGGTAAAAACCCACAAAGGGCGCTTTGAGACTTTAAAAAAAAGGAGTGGCCAAGGCGAAAACCTGCAAAGGGCACTTTGAGACGAAAGGGGTTTTGAGTTGAAAACCCGAAAAGGGCGACTCAAATTCTGAATAGGCATGTAGTGATCTTCCTATACCTAAATCAACAAGAAATGAAGTATGTTGCATATCGGGGCATCAACAAAGTACTTTGGATCTTCTAAACACATGTTAAGCTCAAAGCAGTCTTCATGGAGTTTGTATCTAGAAGCCTAATCTGCGATATTTAGGGCATCTGGTCTTTGTCTTACTCGATATCAATTTACTATCTTTGGATTCTTTTTCTTCTCAAAGATGTTTTCCTAGTTATTTCTTTGTTATCGATGATTTACTCAGTTTGAATTATCTTTAAAATCAAGTTATTTGTTTTCCATTATTATTATTCATAAGCATGTTACATTGAAATAATGATTAACGAACTAATAATTTCACAAAAGAAGTTCTACATATTACTTTGGAAATTTCTAGATAATACAAGAAACTGAAACAGGACAATTGTTTAGAATTTCCATGTGCATGGATTAGAAATATTTGAGAAAGGAAAGTCTAGATGAAGACTATTTCTCTAAACGGTAATTGGACAAAATAATGAGTGGATGTGACGAAAGTAAACGATGTCATCAGGTCATAACATTCGGGGAATGCTATGACAAACCAAATTGATGGAAAAATTCAAAACCCCTGAATTGTGGTGGAATTAATTGGGGTTGAAACAAATCTTGTATCCTTAGATTGCAATAAGGACAGACAGAAAAGTTTCGATTTGGGGGATGGTTTGAAGACGGTATGAGCCTTGTGCCCCAAGGTTTAAGAGGAGTGGGCCCTAAAATTTCTATGGGGCAAATTATTTGAGCAAGAATATGATACTTCAAGAGGAACGAAGATGAAACCTTGATGAATAAATGAATGATAACACCTTGAGTAGGAATCATACTCATATCATTTTTTTTGCATTCACATATCATAGCATGTCTAAATAGGAAGCATTTGACTCATTTCGATCGGGGCATCCTAATTATTAGGCATAAGCATATACCCATTCTATAGGTTATGTCCTCTAGAGGACAATGTAGTAAGGTAGATTGAAGATACTAGTCTGATCTCCCTGAAATTGTAGTGGAGCAAACTGAAAATAGTAGATCTAGCATTCTTGAAGTTGCAGTGAAGCAGATCGAAGACATTAGATATTGTCTCCTTGAGTTTGCAGTGGAGCAGATTAAAATATCAGATCTGGCATTCCTGAAGTTGCAGTGAAATAGATCGAAAACATCAGTCTTGTCTCCCTGAGTTTGTAGTAGAGTAGATTAAAATAGCAGATCTGGCATTCTTGAAGTTGCAGTGAAGCAGATCGAAGACATCAGATCTTGTCTTCCTGAAGTTGCAGTGAAGCGGATCGAAGATACTAGTCTGGCATCCCTGAAGTTGCAGTGGAACAGACTGAAGATAGCAGATCTTGTCTTCTTGAGATTGCAGTGAAGCAGATCAAAGATGCTAGTTTGGCATCCCTGAGATTGCAGTGGAGCAGCTTAAAGATAGTAGATCTTGTCTTCCTGAATTTACAGTGAAGCAGATTGAAGATACTAGCATATCTCCCTGAGGATATAGCCATTTGACAAGCCTTGTAAAATGGGTCCTTTTATTGTCTTTGCTCTATTCTCATTACACGACAATGAGCAAAAAGGGGCAGCTGTAATAGCCCATTTATGCCCGGGCTTGAATAAATAAAAATAATAAAATAGAATAAACCAATGTCCAGCTTGTTTTTACAGTCCATTTTCAAAACCAAAATTCAAACCCAAACCCAATTAGCCCAAAACACATTACAAACCACGCTACCCAAAACTAAACCCCTAACCCAACAAACCCAAAACCTACGGGGCCCAAAAAGGCCCAAATACCAAACAGAATCAGAAGACCTAGGGTTGCTTGAAAACCCTAGGCGCGCAGCACCCAAGATAGACCTTCCTCATGCCGCAATCAGTGCACGGATAGCACTCCACCGCCGAGTTTCTCGCCATTCACCTGCAAAACAAGGAAAGAAAAATGGATAGTAGCAACAGATTGGGATTTTGTATTTATTTTTTTAGGGTTATAAAAACCCTAATGAAATCTGTAAAACGAATACATGCATACACAGAAATATACAGAAAAAATACAGAGATTAAAAAGAAAAACCTAATAACAGAGGTGATTTTCGAGTATTCATTTTTGTTTTTTTTTTTTCCTCTCTTTCTATTCATGCAATTTTTTTATGCAAAATACTACTAAAAATAAAAAGGACGATTTTACCTTTCAACTCGCACTGAAGAAACGAAGTTTTTTTTGCCTCCGGTCGTCGTATATGGTAGCACTGACGAGTGGCACGTGTGGTGCGTGTGACGATGGCCCGTAGGTCCGATGATCGGAACCCAATCGGGAGGAAGAGAGGATTTGAGAGGATTCTTTTAAGTTTTTTTTAAAAGATTAATACAAATGATTTTTTTTTATAAAACTAGCTTATATAGGAATATAGAAACGACGTCGTTTTTGCTTAAGCCAATAAGTATTAAAACGACGTCGTTTAAAAACGAGGATCAAGACGTTGACCGATACCGGGAGGATCCGCGTGTTTTTATAAAAGGGGCAATTTGCATCTTTAGTCCCTCTGCAATTTTATTTTTTATGATTTCGTCCAACTTAAACGTTTCTTTTATTTTTCAAATTAGCCCTGAAAATTTGCCTCCATTTCAATTTGGTCCCTCGGGCTATTTAAAAGGTGGTATCGTAAGCAGCGTCGTTTAGGAGATAAGGCATAATTGCCTAATAAGTCCCTATAGTTTGGCGCGCGTTCCAACATCATCCTTTTTACTATTTTACCTTAATTTTTTTATTTTAATTTGATCCATGTATCTTCTATCTTTAATTATTTTTATTTTCATATTTATTCTTATCTTTAATTATTTTAGTATTATATATATGTATTAAAATATTACTATTTATTATTTCTATTAGGTTATTTTATTAAATTCAATATTATTTATATATTATATATTATTTTAAAATTTGCACATTAGTTATTATATTACACTTTTTATTTTGTATATTATATATTATTATATTATATCATATGTAATATTGTATAAAATTTTGTATATTGTATATTGTTTATCTTTGTTTATTCTTAAACATGTAGTTTTATGCATATATGTATTAGATTATTATATTATAAATATATTTTTATTTAAAGTTATATATCATTTATTTATTTGAAAATATATTTTATTTATTTTCTCATAAATATATAAATTTTGATTTTTCCATATTATATTTATGTTTTTAATTTATAATATCTATTTATTATTTGATATATGTCACTCATTCTATGTTGATTTATTTTACACTTAATCTTGCATGTAAAGTTTTATATTTATTTAGGAGTTTTTTTTATCTTTCGTTATTTCTTGCTTTACATCTTATATTTATTTATCCATGCTCTTTTATTTGTTTATGAATTTTATATTTGCTTTAGTATAGTTATTCCATTATTTGTATCATTCGTTATTTTATGTTATCCTTTCTTTAATTGTCTATATTAGTATTAATTGTTAATATGACTGTAATTATGATGAATTGCTATTTGATATGTATGTTGTAATGTATTAATGCAATATCTTACTCAAACCATTTTTTATAAAAACCCATTTTGCTAAGTTGTCGCATTTTATTCAAAAGTTTTTAATACATCGATACATAATATTTGGGGACTCTGAGAAAAATTATACCCTAACTTACTGGGTTTTAATTTTCTCATGGAACTTAACGTATCAAGTATCCTTTTTTAAAAACCCATAAACTTCAAATCAAAACTTATCATCGAAAATTCAAAGTATTATATCTTAACTTATTAGATATAATGTTTCGTATCTCGAGATAAGGATTTTCTGCAAATAAAGGCAAGCTTAATTTCGAAGTCTTGAGATGTTACATCCTAACTTATTAGGTGTGACATTTTATTTCTTTGAGATAAGTAAGTTTTAACTTTCTTTCAAATAAAAGGATCGTATTTTAAGTTTTTTAAATTTTCAACATTGGGACGTGATTTTATCAATTAGGTACCAATTTTTGGGCGTTGCGAGGGTGCTAACCCTTCCTCGTACGTAACCGACTCCCGAACCTTTTTCTTGAATTTCGTAGGCCAAAATTAATGTTTTAAACAAAACATGTTTTATAAGGTGATCTGATCACACCTAAATAAAAAAAGAGATCGGTGGCGACTCTATTTTTGTTTTTAAAGTCGATCCCTATTTTTTCAATAGAAAACTTGAAAATGGTTTCGACAGTCGTAATATAAGGTGAAATATTATTACTGTTCATTCCTTAGATTATATAAGATTATGAGTATAATATTAAATTTTAGACCAATTTGCCCTTTGTTTTTATTATTTTAATCAATTTAGGTTTTTCTTAAATAAAGTTTAAGACTAATTAAGAACAAAAAAACATATCTAATTTTGTCTTAATAGTGAACTAGTAAATATCATTCATTACAATTATAATTATTATATTATATTTTATATTTTATTTATTAATATATTAATTATGGTTATAATTATAATTATAGTTGGTGTTACTATCACTTTTCATGAATTATTATTATTATGATTTATAAATTTATTTGAACATCATATATTTAATTATTAATATATAATTTATAATATAAAGTAAAAATTTAATAATTTATCATAATTTTATAGAAATTGAGACTAAAAAATTAAAGGAACTAAATTTGTTAAAAATATAAATTCTATAACAAGGACAACAACAAAAATGTGCTTCTAGATAATATTATACTTCCATTAACTAAACATATAAATCTTACATTTCAATCAAATAAACCTAATAAGGTAATATCATATTCCACTCGTAATCTTTCATTTCTGTAATCTATTACGAAACGTAACATAAAATTTGGCGAACCAAACACACCGAGGGTGCAAATACCTCCTACCCATTGAAGTAAAACAAAAGAAGGGAAAGAAATAATATTCTCTTATTTGGATAACTTTTTTCTTTAGGTAAAGGAAAGCTAAGCAAGTTGAGTAAGCCTTACTTTCTCTCAAAATGTCAAATTTTTAGTTACTCCAAATTGGGAGGAGAGTTAGAGAAAGGAAAGTAAATAAATTTTAAGATAGAAAATATCATTTTAACATCTTTATTTTTATATAATTATACTATGAAAAAGATTATAATGGTAAAAATCGCTATACTTAATTATTTCCTTTCATTTCCATTGTTTAACCAAACAAAATTGCTAAATTTACTTCACTGTTCTTTCCTTATTAATTTTAACAATCCAAACAAAATAATATATAATCATTTTCTTTCCTTAATTTTTTTCTATTACTTTTCTTTACTTTATTTTCCTTTATAGGTATTGTATCACTCCAAAATTAATATATTATAAAAGTATTATTAAATTAAATAGTGTATAATTAATTTTTCGGTAATTTAAGAAAAGGATATTGTAATCCCCATGTAACATCCCAAATTTTAGATTAATGAGAATGCAAAATTATTTCAAAAAATAAGGAAATAGCTTAGTGGTTAATTGATAATTATGGAAGCATAAAAATTAGACTAATGTTCCAAGTTTGATTCTCTTCCGCTGCAAAATAATTAAATTTTGCAAAATCTATCATCCGTGCCTAGTAAAACCTAGGTATAAATATTATTTTTAACTAATTTGATCATTCTTTAATCATTCTTTCTCCACCCTAGCCATCCCTCTCTTTTTCTCTTCAATTTTTCTTTCTCTCTTGTTGTCGCCGCCCAAACAACCTTGAAACACCATCTCTTTTTCTTTTCTTTTACCACAAGATCTTGCATCATTCTCCCAACTTTCTTTCTGCCCTTTTTCCTTAATTTTCCAGCCCCAAATTTGAAAATCTTGGACATTTAAGAACGATCTTCATTGTTTCCAAGAAGTCTCATTGTCTCCCCTTTATCCTAGCTTGTGTAAGTGCTTGTTTTCTTTCAATTTTTTAATGGATCTTTCAAGTTGAATATCCAAATTTCTAGAGCTGGAATTGTGGTGATTTTTAAATATTTAATGGGTATTTTTTCCATCCTTTAAAGTGATTTCAATTGTGATTTTAAATCACCCCCGATTTTCCCACCGTTGGTGGTGGTGTGCCGCGCCTAGAGGCACAAAGGGGGCTGTTGTTTCTTTAATTTTTCTCATCTATTTCCAGCAATATCATGGGTTCTTGAACCCTTCCTAATCAACCTTTAATCATGTTTAATTTATAAAAAATCAATCTTGATCATTCGACGACTTAGATCTGACAATTTGGGAAGCTTGATCATGGGCTAGTGTGTAGTTTCACTTTAGACGTTGGGAAAATTGTTAATTGATCGAATTAAAGATTTTAAACATGAAATAGCTACTGATTTTTCAGTATTTAAATGTATTAGGTGTCGACTTAAATGCCCCAAATCAACAGTGAAGTCGATAGACATTCGCGTGTGTGTTTCACATCAAACCAGTGTAAGGAACCTAACAAGTTTGGATATGAAAAATCATTATAATTGTAATGATTGGATTGATCTCATAAAATTGTGTTTGGGGGTTGTTTAAGAGGTATATTAATTGAGCTTATTGATGATTTTTAATTTAGGTTTGATTTAAAGTTTTAAAGAGAAATCACGAGATTCGCAAGTGTGTCGTAGCAGAGCGTAAAATAAGGTGTGGGTCTTAACTCGTTAACTTGAATGTTTAATAATATTTTAAATGTTATAATTGGTCACTAAGCTTGCTGTTCGGGCATGGCTAAATGGCTAAGTAATTAAATTGTAATTGGTTGAACCAAGTATGTTTCGAGCCTTAATTGTTTGGCATGTTAGCAAAGAGGTGAGATTGATTCAATGATTGTATGATTGATATTGTTGTAGATGATTAGTTAGTATGATGTATGTTGATTGTAAGTATAGCATGTTCCAGAATGAGAATGAGGCTTATGTGTGATATATTTGTATAAATGATTTGCTATTAAATGTTTGAAAGGCTACTATACATGCACTTAGTCAAGTATTGTAAGTTTTATGACATTGTTATATGTTGAACGGCACAATCTTAATGGTAAATTGAAAGTTGGATAAATAATCCTATTGATTGAAAGTATATGAATGTATAAGAGCACGTTAGCCACTGAGATGAGAGAGTATTGAATTCATGATTATGTATGAGATTGTATGACATCTTGCATGTGCATCGGGGTGGATTGATGTTGTGGTTCATAGAGGATTTTCATGGAGTACTGACGGCATGTTAAGTCCGCATTTATACTTAGTCAGTGCACTTCACCGGGAGTACTGTGGAGACAAGCGATTTTATCTCATTTAATGTTAAATGGTTGAATTTCTGCAATTATGTTTATATGGTGGTTTTTACGACATCAAGCTTTGCTCGCAATGTTGTAGTTTGGCAGACGAGTTTTGGGGAACTCGTGGTGTGTAGCGGATGATTGAGGTAAGAATTCATTTTGCATTATGACATGATCATGACTCATTATAATCTTGTTATTATTGCAATCATTGTGATATGTGGATTCTTGTGTGAATGCCTGAAATGTATGCTAAATGCTCTTATTGTTTAGACTCACACTGAGCTAGTTAGCTCACCCCATTACTTCAAACTCCTCAGGTAATGAACGAAACTAGGAACAGACGTGGCATGCGGACCTATGGCGGACTTCGGACTTAGACTCTATTTTATTTTATTTTATTTTATTTAAAGTTCCCTAAATTTACTTGGTAATTTAGGTTTTAGACTGTAAAGTTATTTGGACTGTAAAGTTATTTGAACTATGGTTTGGGTTTATTTTTGTTTTGGGCATTTTCATGCATGCATAACTTCATACTTTAAATTGATTTATAGGACTATTCTGAAATTGGACTGAGCATGTTACTCAGCTTAATAGATAATTGGATTTTAATTGTTTTTTCGCTGCAACTAAACCTAATAGGGTTTTTCAAAAGCAATGTTTTTTTCCCTAAAATCACGCCAATGTTATTAACTTGACTTAATAAAAGTGGACCTATTTAATGAACGTTCCAAAATAACAAAGGTAACTGCAATTTTAATTAAAAGATTGTGCATTTGAGGTTTTCAGCCGACAATAAGGCAGATTCATAGTTTAGGTGTCCTATGTGACTTTCACGATTCGGCCATAATGTTTAGGATGGATTTAGAAGGTTACATTTAATTATATTAGAGCCAAGGTTCAAAACCTTAGACTAAATTTTTGTTCTTCAAAATGAGTTTGTATGCATACATGAAAGAATGAATTTTTGAGGAAAAACAAACCACAGTGTTTTGAAAAGTACTTTTAGGAAATGGCGAAGTCCAAAGGTTCGATCCCATACCCATAGAAATAGTAAAGAAACCTTAAAGAGATAATAAAGACAATTGCATAAAATTTTAAATAAAAACAAATTTGATTAAGAGTGTGATAAAAGATTAAACAAAAATACTAAAGATATTCTTACTTGTAAATTGTAGATCTCATAAAATACTGAAATGAATACTCGTGGAATGATAACTCATGGTAAGAGGGGCCGTAGAGGGCGACCTCAGATGGCTCTAGCTGAGTCGTCTGCGTCTCAAGAGCTCGTACAGGATAATGAACTGAATGAGGCTGTTAGTAAACCCACTTTTGAGGGTGGGAATATGGATAATCAAGATTACAATAATGAATATGAAAATGCTGATCCCGTAACACGAGCTTTGTTAAAGGTTTTAAATCGGGTTGCTGGGGCTCCGATTGGTGGTGTTAGTCATGGGATAATTGTTGAGAGGCTTCGCTCTAGTAGAGCAAAGTTGTTCAGGGTATTGTTGGAACTACTACTACAATGGTCGAGTATTGGATGGAGACCACTAAACGTATTTTGGATGACTTGGGCTGGACTCCTGAATAGAAACTTAAGTGTGTTGTATCCTTGTTGAGGGATAAGGCATACATGTGGTGGAAATTAGTGGTTAGGGGTACGCTGCCAGAGCGTATTGATTAGGCCTATTTTCAGGATGCCTTTCAGGGTAAGTTTTTGGGTCCTCGTTATGTAAAGGCCCGACGATTAGAATTCATAGAGTTGAAACAAGGTGATATGACTATTTCTGAGTCTGAGGCGAAATTTCTGAGGTTAAGTCGCTATACACCTAGTATGGTGGTGTCTGAGAAGGAAAAGAGTTTCCACTTTCAGAAGGGTTTGAGGTATGCCTTTAAGGTATAGGTAGCTGTGTTTGAGGCTTTGGTCGAGAAGACCAAAATTATTGAGGAGATTAAGTGCATGGAGTGTGAGAAAAAGGGAAAAGAAAGGGATCAGCCTAAGAGAGAGGTGGCCTCTGATGGCCCAAATTCGCGTCCTATTAAGCAGGCTAGAGAGGCTAGGCCACCGTAGAATAGAGAAGCTGTGGACCCTAGAGAAGAGAAAATTCAGGTATGTCAGTATTGTTAAAGGCACCATCTGAGCGAATATCCAATATATAAGTGTTGTTGGTCCTTTTGTTGATAGCATTCATATAGTAAGAGAATTTTCTGATGTGTTTCCCGAGGAACTATCGGGGTTGCCTCTGGATCGGGAAGTGGAAGTCAATATTGAATTGTTCCCAAGAACGGCACCGGTGTCCATTGCTCCCTATCGTATGACACCTAAAAAGCTTAAGGAATTGAAGGTACAATTTCAAGAATTATTGGATATGGGTTTCATTAGACCTAGTGTATTTCCATGGGGCACACCGATTTTATTTGTGAAAAAAAAGGATGGTAGACTACAATTATGCATTGATTACCGACGACTGAACAAACTGACTATTAAGAATAAGTATCCTCTACCAATGATTAACGACCTATTTGATCAGTTCAAAGGTGCAACTGTCTTCTCTAAAATTGACTTGAGATCCGAGTATTACCAACTTAAGGTAAAGGAATATGAAATTCCCAAGACTACTTTTAGGACCCGTTATGGACATTACGAGTTTCTTGTCATCCCTTCTGGGTTAACTAATGCGCCAATGACATTTATGGATATCATGAACCTTATCTTTTAGCCTTTCTTTGATCAGTTCTTTATTGTATTCATTGATGACATCTGGTATATTCCAAGATAGAATCTGAACACAATGAGCATTTGAAGGTGGTCCCACAGATACTTCGAGAAAAGTAACTTTTTGCTAAAATTAGTATGTGTGAATTTTGGTTGAAGGAAGTGCTATTTTTGGGTCATGTGGTATCAACACAAGATATCTGTATATATACCAAAAAGGTTGAAGCCATATTAGATTGGAAACAACTGAAGAATGCTTTAGAGATTCGGAGTTTTCTAGGTCTCGCTGGGTATTATCAAAGGTTTGTCGAGGGTTTTTCCTTAATAGTATCCACATTGACTAAGTTGTTGATGAAGAAGACTTCGTTTAAGTGGGAAGAAGACCAGCATGCTAGTTTTAAAAGTTAAAATTCGTGTTGACAGAAGCTCCCATCCTAATTCAAACAGAACCTGGTAAAAAGTATGTTGTGTATAGCAATGCTTCTCATGTTTGGCTTGGATTTGTTCTAATGCAAAAGGGTAAGGTAGTAACTTATGCCTCAAGACAACTTAGGCCACATGAATGAAATTACCCCACTCATGATTTAGAGTTGCCAGCTATGGTTTTCGCCCTTAAAATTTAGAGACACCACATGTATGGTGAGAAGTGTACTATTTACACGGATCTTAAAGGTCTCAAATATCTTTTTACCCAGAAGGAACTTAACTTGAGACAAAGTAGATGGATTGAATTGTTGAAAGACTATGACTGTACAATTGAGTATCACCTTGGAAAAGCTAATGTAGTGGTTGATGCCTTAAGTAGGAAGGCAATGTCCAACTTGAGAGCTATGTTTGCTCGTTTGAGTCTGATTGACAATAGGGGTATCTTCGCAGAGTTGCAAGTGAAGCCTGTTTTGATTTAGACAATCAAATACAAGTAGAGTTTGGATGAATTTTTAGCACTTCGGTTTAAACAGGTCAAGGATGGGTCGATTGAGGATTTGGGGATTAATTCGGATTGAATATTGTGCTTCAGAGGCAGATACTGTGTACCCAATAATCAGAATTTAAGACAACTTATACTTCAAGACGCACATAGCAGCCCTTATAATATGCATCCTGGTAGTACTAAAATGTATCGTGACTTAAGAGAAGTGTATTGGTGGTCGGGACTTAAGCGAGAAGTAATGGAGTTCATATCAAAATGTTTAACTTACCAGCACGTTAAAGTTGAGCATTAGTTTCCATCAGGGTTGTCCCAACCAATTCGAATTCCATAGTTGAATTAGGATAGGGTGACAATGGACTTTGTTAGTGGGTTTCCTTTGACACCTACTAAGAAAGACTCACTTTGGGTCATAGCGGATAGATTGACGAAGTCCATCCATTTTATTCCTATTCGCACTAATCGTTCTCTTCAAAGGTTAGCTAGGGTTTATATTTTCGAAATATTGTGAGTGCATAGAGTGCCAGTGTCAATTATTTCATATTGGGATCCTTGATTTACCTTTCGATTCTAAAAGAAAATGCACAAAGCTTTAGGTACTCGGTTGGATTTCAATACGGTCTTCCATCCACAATTTGAAAGTCACCCAAAAAGGGTCATTGAAATTATAGAAGACATGTTGAGGAGTTGTGTAATCGACTTTCAGGGTAGTTGGGAGGAGTATTTACTAATGGCAGAGTTCGCATACAATAACAACTTCTATTCAAGTATCCAAGATGCACCTTACGTGTAACACCCCAAACCCGAAACCATCATCGAAATAGGATTAAGGGGTATTACCGATCAATCAAAACATTTAACCTCTAAATGTCGATACAAAGCCAATCATCATCAAACATATTCATATATAATCATAGTGTCCCTTAAACGAGTCTTCGAGACCCTAAGCATGCTTATAAATCGAGTCGGGACTAAACCGAATCACATATAAAATTTCATGAAAAATTGAAACTTTTCTAGAATACAGGGGAGACACGCCCGTGGGGGTAGGCCGTGCCTCTCCCACGGCTACATGACACACCAGTGTGACCTCCCCGTGGTTATATACTGCCAAGATCAACACGGCTAACAAGCACGCCCGTATGCTAAGGTCGTGTCCTATAAGGTCATATTGTAACATCCCAAAAGTGGGGCTATTTGGAATTTAATTACTTTTCTTATGTATGAAATGCTGTGATTTTATTTATTGAATAATAGAGCTTAATTTAAGGCCTTGAGTGTGCACGGTTTGGTAGAAAATTTCAGTTTGTAACTTTAAAGGTAGGGAGCCTTAGCAGGAGGGTGTTATAAGAATAAATGAAGGAAATTGGACACCAAATGAGGCCTTGGCAAAGTGGCAAAAGTGAGGCCACTTAAGAGCTAGTGTGACGCCACCAAGGAGCAAGGGAGAACCTTGGTTCGAGTCACAGAAATCCTCCCTTTTGCTCTTTATTTGGACGGCACAAGGGGAGAGAAATTCTCTCCTTAGATTATTATTTTTTATTTATCTATTTGGATAATAAGATAATATGAGTATTTTAATTGCTTAATTCTAAGGATAATTAGGATAATATTAGTTTTATTTTGATAATACAAGATAATTAAGGAGATTATTGGATTAAGAGGATTATTTGATATTATTTGGGATATTAGGGATACTACATGGATTATGAGGAGATTATTATTTATCATTAAAGATTAATTCAAGTTATTTGAATTAAATTAAATGATGGGTCAGGAGCAATTGGGGAAGATTGATGAAATTTGAACTCCTTGGTGGAGTAGTGTGAAGCGGCAAGCTAAGGGGTGCTTAATGCTTATAAATAGCACCAACTTAGCACTTGTTTTGTTTTTTTCTCCATCTTGGCAACCGCCAAATTCTCAAACCTTCCATCTATTTTCTCTCCTTTCTTTTCTCTCAAACACCGCAAGCAGAAAACTCTCACCATCTCCTCCTCTCCATTAGTTTTCTACCATTATTTCTCCTCTATTCTTTTGGCGAATATCCACTCCTCTGCTGTCAAATCCTCTTCTCCTGTTAAGACTCACTTTGGCCGAATATCGAAGTCATAAGAGTTTCTCGGGATTTCTTCTTCGAATCGATTAGCAAGGGTAAGTATGTCAAAATCTTTCATCTTATTATCTCCCTATGTCAACTTGGTCAAAAGGAAAAGCGAATTATCTTGATGGCTAATTAATGTGGTAACGATTCATTTAGGTGCCGGGATTTTAAGGTATTCGATCTGAGTCTCTATCCTCCGTCAACCGAAATTGGTAAGTGTGGGTAAGGCCTATGTTAGTATTCAAAAGCCGAAAGCTTTGGTTATGAGTAATAATGACTAATCGATTATTTTGGGAAAACAGATTCAAGTATCGGGTGCCGTGGTTAGTAGCCAAAACGAGGAAAGGTAAGATACCGGGTTCATAAGAAACTCCCTTTCAATAATTTGGTTTGGCCGATTAGGCCATAATATTAATCCTAAGAGTTGGTCGAATATAGGTGCAGATAGATCTAGGTGGCCGACTCCTCTTTCGGGATCTAGACTCCTCGTTGGTGTCAGGTGTGTACATACACACATATAACTTGTTAATATGCTGATTGTTGTGAATGCTATCTTGATTTTTATGTAGCATTGGATCATATACCATATCGGTAGATGGTGATTCAGGTAAGTACCTGTTAATATGAATTTGTTATTTGATGCTTTTGGGAAGCATGACTTATTTAATACATGTGATAAATGAATGAACTCTGTTATGACTGTGATATGGGTTGATGAGTGGAGGGGGCAGTATTAATCGTGCCGACGGGCACCAGTGTTTTAGTAACACACCGTGACTACTGATCACCAGAGGTTTGGTACCTCCGGAGGTTTGGCACCTCATAGCGACTTGTCCTCGTGGTTAACACCACCGTGGGTTGGCCCCACTTGAGATATGGGATCGTGCGCGTTGATTTGGTATCACACGATGGGTTGGCCCCATCAAATGATCTGTGTCTCACGGACACCGTGTTTTAGTAACACATTGTGACTATATGTCACGGTGGTTTAGCACCACCGGTGGTTTGGTACCACAACAGGGTAGATAATTGGCGTTTGGATGGCTAGGATGGGTACTTAATATTCGCATATTAATGGTTATATGTTGTGTATGAAAATGTTTTAAAAGCGGGAAGGGTTACATCTTGAGTCTTGGTGACTCACCTTCTCCATTATTTTTTCGGTGATGAATAGATCGCGGATATGGAGCCAGGAGGGACTTGAGGTGGCCATGCGGTGGATTTAGAATTAAATGAACTTTAATTTAGTTATGGTAAATTTTATTATTGGGTTGTTTTATTTTGGATGTAATAAGGCCTCCATATACTTTACTTTAGTTATTTTTCTTATATGTTGGATATTTTGTTTTTAACTATAAATTTGAATCACACGTTTTCTAAATTAACACGAAAAATATTTTATCGTGCCATCGCACATCCGAAATTTGTATAATAACTTGACTTAATTAAATTTTCGAATTTGGACTAAGTATAATTTCAAAGAAGATAACTTAAAGCGAGCGATTTTCAACAAAACTTAAGTGGCTTTTGAAAATGGGTTTCAAAAAGTTCTTCTTCGTAACGACCCATATCCGGTCCTAACGTTTGGGCGAGTTTGAAACATTACAAATTGGTATCGAGCCCAATTCAAAACTCCTACATGGGGCCCAAGGCTCAAAAATGTTTTAGTAGGCCTTATTAATTGATTTTGGGTTTTAAAAAGATGGCCCAAGTCTCCAAGACCGATCCGCCTGTAAGTACATCTAAACCTCTTTGTGAATTATATTCTGTAGAAGGGTAGGAAGCATGGAACGTAGATAGACTTATAGGAACTTGAACCCTAGGATTAGATTACTCAAACACACAAACAGAATATAAGACTTAAAGAACGAAACCAACCTATGACTTAGTCACTGAGCTAGGGTGTGGTAACCCCTGTACGCATGTCTAGGATTGGATCCGGAAGAGCCTGGTATTTAAGCAGTCCGAGTGACTCACCACCTCTTCGCAGGAATCCTACCTGGTGCGTAGCTTGGGTTCACCCTAACCCAGAGGGCTCAGTGGTGTGGTAACCTCTGTGCGCATGTCTAGAAAGGTTCGGTGGGAGCTTGGTATTTAAGCAGTCCGTGTGACTCACCTCCTCTCCACCCGAAACCTGCCTGGTGCGTAGCTTGGGTTCACCCTGACCAAGAGGGCTCGGTCATAGGCTAAACATAATGACTAAAACCCGAAAGGGAATTAGCCTTGATTTTCGAAAAAGGAATGAAACAACAAAACTTGGTTTTAAAACTTTTAAAATCACTCCTTCAAAAGTAAGAACAACTCTTTTTACAATGTTTTCCCCGAAAAGTTCGATTTGTGGAAAATTACGAAAATACCCTTAGGGGTAAAATTACTAAAATGCCCTTGGTTCATAAAACATCAAATCAATGATTTTGTCCAAAAATTTTAACTACTTCTCAAATATTCAACTCAGCTTTGGAAATCATCAATGAAACACTTTGGTTTTGGAAAAACTACGAAAACGCCCTCAACTTATAAAATTACCAAAACGACCCTGAGTACAAAATTTTTGCAACATCACCGTTTTAAGAAAGGAAAATTCTCAAAAAGGGGCCCTCAGGGATTTACAATTACTAAAAACACCCTTGATTTACAAAAATCACAAAATTACCCCTGATGGACAAAATTACCAGAATACCCCTGATTCTCGAAATGATGCCATAACTTCAAACCTTATCAATTTTTTTTAATAATACCCTCCAGTGTTGGGAATTGAAAAAAAAAACAAAAAAACAACCTACTTTACTAAAGTTTTAAAATCTCTTTTATTACTTAAAATACCTCAGAGGAAAAAAGCGAAAATACCCCGGGTTAGAAATGGGCAGAAATGTCCGAAGAGCGAATAGGTATGGAAAGTATTAAGGAATGGATGCAAGAACTTCTTTGTGTGAACTAGGTTAGGAAACTGAAACCTTGTTTGACCGAAAGAATCCTTATTCAATTTCTCATAAAATTTTTCATGTAATGTCAATGGAACAAATTACTAATTCATAAAATTTTTCTTAATCAGATTAAAGTGCGTTAGATAGAATGAGTTCTAGAGGACGTGGCCGACGTGGACGTGGTAGGGGAAGAATGACTATATCTGAACCCGTTAGGTCAGGGCATGGTTCTGAAAATGAGGTACCACCGCCACCACCACCTCAAGCTTTTGGAGCAGAGGAGCGAGGATCGACGGGAGGAGGCGTGCTCATGGTCGTGTTGCGAGTCCTCAAATTGGTGGTGGGGTGGTGGAAATTTGGGAGCTCTAAGTCTGTTTCGGCGACTCGATCTAACTGAATGAGGTATTTGGGGTGTGTCGAGAGTGGCACCCAGTAGCAATGAATATTGGCTAGAATCAGCGGAAAGGATTATGGATGATCTTGACGACTAATGAGGAGAAGTTAAAAGGAGCGTGTCACCGAAGGATGAAGCGTGTCGGTGGTGGCTCACGGTCCGAGATGGTGCCACAGCAGATGATCTTACATGGGATTACTTCAAAGCGCTTTTGAGGAAGAAGTATGTGGGCACCACTACTCGATGCTCGGAGGAAAGCTTTTCTAGGGTTAGTACAAGGAAATAAGTCGATGTCGGAATATGAGGCGAATTTTTAAAATTTGAGCCGCTATGCTCGGAGAATTGTGTCAGCGGAGCACGAACGCGTGTCCGCTTTGAGGACGGACTTAGGATGATCTAAGGTTCTTGATTGCTCCACAACAAGAGCGTGAGTTTTCGATCCTAGTGGAAAAGGCTAAGGTAGCGAAGGGATCAAAGAGTCCGTAAGACGTAATCACGAAAAAATAAATGTAAGAGAGGCTTTGGATCGCTGGATCGGGCAAGAATGTAGAGAAGAGGGCTAGATTTGGGGAATCGAAAGAGCCACAAAGCCTACTCGGTGGCCACCTCAAAGGTGCTAGATGGGAAATCCCACTCGGGAGAATGTTTGGCGGGAAGTAGAGGTGCTTTGAGTGTGGATCGTTGGATCAACGTGTAAGGGACCTCCCCGGAAGTTAGCTAAGAATCAACCGGAGGTCAAAACCGTGCTCGGGTTAGAAATGAAGGACCACCACGGAGGGTCGAGGTGCAACTAGAGGTAATGCTAATGGTAATGGGCATGGTCGAGGTCTTTGAAGGTGCAGAGGCGAGGCAACCAAGGTTGGTTTATGCAGTTGGCCGTCATGAGGAGGAAGATGTGCGGATATGACAACGGTAAGTTCCTTATATCCAGGAGTACTTTTAATTGCCTTGGTTGTGGTTACGTTAGTTCATTCTTTGTATTGCTAGTAAAGTGTATGGAACTTGGATTATGGACTTAGGGAATGTGTAGAAAGTATGATAGTTCTTTAAGATCGAGTCTTGTGACGATAACGTAGGATGACGAGTTAAGGATACACGATTAGACGATAGTAAGTAATTTTGGGGACGAAATTATTTTAAGGGGGTAGAACTGTAACATCCCAAAAGTGGGGCTATTTGGAATTTAATTATTTTTCTTATGTATGAAATGCTGTGATTTTATTTATTGAATAATAGAGCTTAATTTAAGGCCTTGAGTGTGCGCGGTTTGGTAGAAAATTTCAGTTTGTAACTTTAAAGGTAGGGAGCCTTAGCAGGAGGGTGTTATAAGAATAAATGAAGGAAATTGGACACCAAATGAGGCCTTGGCAAAGTGGCAAAAGTGAGGCCACTTAAGAGCTAGTGTGGCGCCACCAAGGAGCAAGGGAGAACCTTGGTTCGAGTCACGTAAATCCTCCTTTTGCTCTTTATTTGGGCGGCACAAGGGAGAGAAATTCTCTCCTTAGATTATTATTTTTTTATTTATCTATTTGGATAATAAGATAATATGAGCATTTTAAATTGCTTAATTCTAAGGATAATTAGGATAATATTAGTTTTATTTTGATAATACAAGATAATTAAGGAGATTATTGGATTAAGAGGATTATTTGATATTATTTGGGATATTAGGGATACTACATGGATTATGAGGAGATTATTATTTATCATTAAAGATTAATTCAAGTTATTTGAATTAAATTAAATGATGGGTCGAGCAATTGGGAAGATTGATGAAATTTGAACTCCTTGGTGGAGTAGTGTGGACTGACAAGCTAAGGGGGAGGTGCGAATGCTTATAAATAGCACCGACTTAGCACTTGTTTTGTTTTTTTCTCCATCTTGGCAAGCGCCAAAATTCTCAAACCTTCCATCTATTTTCTCTCCTTTCTTTTCTCTCAAACACTGCAAGCCGAAAACTCTCACCATCTCCTCCTCTCCATTAGTTTTCTACCATTATTTCTCCTCTATTCTTTTGGCCAAATATCCACTCCTCATTGTCGAAATCCTCTTCTCTGTTAAGACTCACTTTGGCCGAATATCGAAGTCATAAGAGTTTCTGGATTTCTTCTTGAGACCGATTAGCAAGGGGTAAGTATGTGAAAATCTTTCATCTTATTATCTCCCTATGTCGACTTGGTCAAAAGGAAAAAGCGAATTATCTTGATGGCTAATTAATGTGGTAACGATTACATTTAGGTCTTGGGATTTTAAGGTATTCGATCCGAGTCTCTATCCTCCGTCAACCAAGTTGGTAAGTGTGGGTAAGGCCTATGTTAGTATTTAAAAGCAAAGCTTTGGTTATGAGTAATAATGACTAATCGATTATTTTGGGAAAAGCAGATTCAAGTATCGGGTGCCGTGGTTAGTAGCCAAAACGAGGAAAGGTAAGATACCGGGTTCATAAGGAACTCCCTTTCAATAATTTGGTTTGGCCGATTAGGCCATAATATTAATCCTAAGAGTTGGTCGAATATAGGTGCAGATAGATCTAGGTGGCCGACTCCTCTTTCGGGATCTAGACTCCTCGTTGGTGTCAGGTGTGTACATACACACATATAACTTGTTAATATGCTGATTGTTGTGAATGCTATCTTGATTTTTATGTAGCATTGGATCATATACCATATCGGTAGATGGTGATTCGTAAGTACTGTTAATATGAATTTGTTATTTGATGCTTTTGGGAAGCATGACTTATTTAATACATGTGATAAATGAATGAACTCTGTTATGGTGTGATATGGGTTGATGAGTGGAGGCGGTATTAATCGTGCCGACGGGCACCAGTGTTTTGGTAACACACCGTGACTACGGTCACCGAGGTTTGGTACCTCCAGAGGTTTGGCACCTCATAGCGACTTGTCCCGATGGTTAACACCACCGTGGGTTGGCCCCACTTGAGATATGGGATCGCCGCGCTGATTTGGTATCACACGATGGGTTGGCCCCATCAAATGATCTCGTCTCACGGACACCGGTGTTTTGGTAACACATTGTGACTATATGTCACCAGTGGTTTGGCACCACCGGTGGTTTGGTACCACAACGGGTAGATAAATGGCGTTTGGATGGCTAGGATGGGTACTTAATATTCGCATATTAATGGTTATATGTTGTGTATGAAAATGTTTTAAAGCGGGAAGGGTTACATCTTGAGTCTTGGTGACTCACCTTCTCCATTATTTTTTCGGTGATGAATAGATCGCGGATATGGAGCCGGAGGGACTTGAGGTGGCCATGCGGTGGATTTAGAATTAAATGAACTTTAATTTAGTTATGGTAAATTTTATTATTGGGTTGTTTTATTTTGGATGTAATAAGGCCTCCATATACTTTACTTTAGTTATTTTTCTTATATGTTGGATATTTTGTTTTTAACTATAAATTTTAATCACACGTTTTTCTAAATTAACACGAAAAATGTTTTATCGTGCCATCGGGCACATCTGAAATTTGTATAATAACTTGACTTAATTAAATTTTCGAATTTGGACTAAGTATAATTTCAAGCAAGATAACTTAAAACGAGCGGTTTTCAACAAAACTTAAGTGGCTTTTGAAAATGGGTTTCAAAAGTTCTTCTTAAATAACGACCCATATTCGGTCCTAACGTTTGGGTAGGGTTTGAAATTGTTATATTGCCATTTCTCATGAGACACAGTAGGCATGCCCGTGTCATGGCCGTGTACTATTAAAGCCAGCTACTGACTTGTGCACCACGGTTAGATGACACCCCCGTGTCGAGGCCGTGTGTAGTTTAAGCCATATTCTGCCAATTTACCCACGGTCCGAGGCACGCCCGTGTGCCCCAACCGTGTGACATATATAGGTCATTTGTAAGACCAAAATGCCACCCAAATGGGTCATACCTATAAGCAACCATTCTCATCACATGTCATGCATATATGGCAACCCAATACATACCAAAATGACCATTTCATATGTATCAAGCCATACCAAAACATAAATCATATGAATCATTCATTCAAACATTAAAATAACCCAAAACTTGTCAAAATACATGGCTAAGTTCACTTTTTAACATATACACATATTTATCCTATACATGCCATAATTAGCTATATACATTTTCAAAAGGGTACCAAAATGAGTTTAGTTGTGTGATGATGATCCTTGACGGTCTCGAGCCTTCAGTAGCTTTGACGACCTATAAAACAAAGAATAACACACACACAGAGTAAGCTTTACAAAGCTTAGTAAGTCATAATACAAATAAACTTAGCATAAGGGCATATACGCATAAACTACATTGACACATAACATTTACTTAGCAAACTATCACATATTGCTTTGGTTCATATACTTGGACACAATTGCCACATTCATTCATTCAAGAATCATATATATATATATATATATAAACAACTCTTTCTTAAACATTATTGCATCTCATTCTTGTTCTAATATTCAATCATACCTTTCTTCAAACCAAAGTTTTATAGGTACTTACCTTTTATGCACACTTAATGTACATGCCAAACGTATCTAAAATGAATATACATTCTTGTAATTGTTCATAGCTCAGATTTTCTCATTGAACAGTTTAGAATCTAATAAGATACTCGTAAACTCAGAATGATTGTACAATACCAACGTCCCAGACATAGCTAAAATACTCATTCACTCATTCATAGCTTGCTTATAACTCATCAACCACAAAGGTTCAATACATACCTTATCTAACACATAATTATTCAACTTCCAAGCTATTCAATGCTCGATATTACATGTTGATCGTCCTTTAGTATTCATTCAACCTAATCGCACACTCAGTGCTATATACATAATCGAAGCATATTAATCCTCACACACTTAGTGCCTATTCTTTTATTAGACTTGTCTCGATATCACACACATAGTGCCAATTCAATAAGCCGAAGCTTTCATATCATCGCACACACAGTGCTATTCACTTCTTATAATCGCACACTTAGTGCCTATTCTTTTAATCGACTTGTCTCGATATCACACACACAGTGCCATTCAATAAGCCGAAGCTTTCATATCATCGCACACACAGTGCTATTCACTTCTTATAATCACACACTTAGTGCCTATTCTTTTAATCGACTTGTCTCGATATCGTACACACAGTGCCAATTCAATAAGCCGAAGCTTTCATATCATCGCGCATACAGTGCTATTCACTTCTTATAATTGCACACTTAGTGTCTATTCTTTTAATCGACTTGCCTTGATATCGCACATACAGTGCCAATTCAATAAGCTGAAGCTTTCATATCATCGCACACACAGTGCTATTCACTTCTTATAATCGCACACTTAGTGCCGTGATTCGTTGTCGAGACCTAAATGACATCGCACATTTAGTGCATTAATACAAAACCGAACTTAATTCGGTATCCTCTCATAAGCATCCATTATCAACATTAGTCATATAAACAATTACAATTTCATGCAAATGCATTTATTTGCATAGTGACTTACCTCGGATTCGGTTTATCAGGATGAAAACGGTTACTCTGTCACTTTCGCTTTCCCGCGATTTAAGTATTTTTTCCTCGGTTCTTGATCTAAACATATTCAGAATTAACCCATTTATTCACTAATTCATTCAATTCAATCCAAAGACATATATTTGGGGCTATTTACAAATTAGACCTCACATTTACACATTTCGACACTTTAGTCCATTTTTCACAAAACATCAAATTCACAAATTCCACACATGCACATGCTTGGCTGAACCTCTCTAGGGATTATATAAGTCCAAATATTTCATCAAATTTACTATTTAGTCCCTCAACTTTCCATTTTCTCAATTTAGCCCTAATTAGCTAAATTCATCAAAACTTCAAGAACAAAGTATGTTCATCTAACCCATATCTTTCATTTAACATCAAAAATCATCACAAAGCTCAATATAGCATCAATGGCATCTCACACAAACATCATCAATACTCAAAATTCAAGCATGGGTTTTGTAGAGCACAAAGCAACGATTACGAAAATGTAGAAATTATTAAAAATCGAGATCAAACATACATTAATTCAAGTTAACCCTTGCCGAAATTTTCAAAGCTTTTCTTACTTCTTTTCTTTTGTATTTTCGGCACTAAGAAGCAAAGATGAGCACCATTTTGCTTTTGTTTTATCATATTATTAACTAATTTATCCATTCACAAATTTACCCTTTTATTAACCATAAAAGACAAATTTATACTATGGTTATTTAGTCATTTAAATATCCACTATCATAAAAATGGATCAATAACAATATAAGGCCCCCACCTTAAACAGCCAACAACATTTAAGTACTCACAAATAAGCACACAGCATTTTACTCTCTATGCAATTAAGTCCTTTATCTTAATTCGACACACAAACGATCAAATTATCACACAAAATTTTCACACAGGCTATGTCACGTATCATTCACACAGAAAATATCATTAAAATATTTTTATGACCTCAGATTTGTGGTCTCAAACCACTGTTCCGACTAGGGTCTAAACCGGACTGCTACATTACGAGGCTCTTTCTGGTCGTAAGTGTCGCTTGCCTTTATGTTGGGCTGAAGTGCGTGAAAAAAAGTTGATGGGTCCATGGTTTCGGAGACCGAGGATAAAATGTGGATAATTTGAGATAGATTGAAGGCAACTTCTGATAAACAGAAGTCATATGCTGATTTGAAGCGTAAGGACATTGAGTTCAATGTGTGAGATTGGGTTTTCCATAAAGTCTCTCCATGGAAGAAAGTTTCAAGGTTCGGTCAAAAGGGCAAGTTAAGCCCTAGGTTCTTTGGCCCATATCAAGTGCTTAGAATGATTGGTCCCGTGGCGTGTCAACTAGAATTGCCTTTTGAGTTGGATTATATTCACAATGTGTTTCATGTTTCGATGTTGAGGCGATATCGATCAAATCCCTCGCATGTTGTTCCAGTAGAGGAGATAGAGGTTAGATCAAATTTGACGTTTGATGAGGAGCCTATTCGAATGTTGGATCATGAAGTTAAGGTTTTGTCTTTTTATCCATATTCCACTCCTTTGTAATTCATGTACAGAGGTAGAAATATGAGAACCACAACTGATATCTAATACCTAAGAGGTATATGTTGATAAATTAATATCAATAACACAAATACCTAAAGTGGACGCTCCGTTTTCCTTTGACTTCTTGACCTCTTCAAGATAGGTGGGGCAATTCCTCTTCCAATGTTCGATCTTACCGCAATGGAAACATTTTCTTCCTTAACAATTCCTCCTTCAAGTTTTAATGTAGTCTTTCCTTTGTTGGATTTTAGCTTGCCATTGTCCTTAGGTTTTGCCTTAGCATTAAGCTTTCCTTTGCCCTTGTCCTTACAGACCATCATAATGGGCTTAGGTCCAACTCTTTTCATGTTACTTTCAGTAGTTTTCCACATGCCAAATAACTTGGAAAAGTCTTATTAATTTCATTCGTGTTAAAATTAAGGGAAATTTGGCTGAAACTATTTGACAACAATTGCAGGATGACATCGGTGGCTAATTTCACACCTAGAGGGACTCCAATTTTTTTGAGGCTTTCAATATAGCCTATCATCTTGAGAACATAAGTTCCCATAGGGGTTCCCTCCATCATTTTTCATCGAAATGGAGCTTTAGAGGTATCGTACTTCTCTTGACATGCTTGACCCTCATATAATTCTTTGAGGTGTTGGATCATATCATAGGCAACCATATTTTCATGTTGCTTTTGAAGCTTAGGAGTCATGTTGGCAAGCATTAGACATCTTATGTCTAATATATCATCAATGTGCTTCTCATAAGCATCATTGTCAGCTCTAGAGGCATTGCTTATTGGTTCATTAGGAAAGGGTTCTTCAATGACATAAAATTTTTGTTCTTGTTTGAGGACAATCCTCAAGTTACAGGAAGTTCAAGTCGTTCAACTTGTCCTTCTCAAGGACAAATAGAAACGATAAAGAGTTTGAGTTGTTTGCCATAATAAATCTACAATAATAAAACATGCTTATGAGTAAATTTACCAAGTTTGTTATGAATATTTAAAAGAACTTTATTAAAAGATGCTTCCACTATTTTATTCAAAATTAATAACCCTCAGATATTAATTTCAAAAAAATCTTTCTCTAAAGTTTTCTAGTGGGCAAAAATCCATATTGTGAACAACTCTTGTTAGGTAAGCAACACTGGCTAATTACATCCTATGTAACTCTTCATTTTGTGAACAACTCTTGTTCCAATCATCTCATGATCATACAAATTTCTTGCCTCTAGGTTTCTAATCCTATTAGAGTAACCTAGTTAAGTTATTAACCAATATTACAATCGAAAGCGAATATCACTTTCTTATTCTTCGCATTTGACCAAGATAGATACAAGTACTTCATTTTAGCGTAACCCACTTTGTATCGATCGAGGCTTTAACGAGGGTAAATATTGGAAGGCAATCATAACTTAATATTTTATTAGTGGTTTTAAATAAATTCATCTTACCATTAATGTTTAACTTTAATCCATTTTATTTATTTATTAAAGTTGATTGTATCAATATACTATAACATACATGCTAACATATCATTCCAGTGTATCAATAACTTGAATAATATAAAGCAGTAAATAAATGCAATAGTTATAGCCAATAAAACTAAGGTGGTCCCTTCCAAGCCAATGGGAGAAATGAAAAGAATCCTAAGGGTGCAAGTCACTTCACAAGCTTTTTTTCACTTTAAGTAGCCCAACTTTCATTTCCTTTAGTCCGTAACAACTCGTACAATTTATAATTATAGAAACTCATTTTATATATGATGGAGCAAGATAAGAAGAGAAAAATAGAAAGGCACGATACGCAGGCCGTATTTATAATGTAACACCCTTACCCGTATTCAACGCCGGAACCGGATACGAGGCATTACCGAACTTAACTTGCTCAAACATATAGCATCGGGTCGTGAAATTTTGTTTCAACTTAAAAACTTTTCATTCATATTCATAATGTCCCTATTATGGTCTACGAGACCCTAAACATACATACAGTGTAACATCCCTTACTAGTAATACTTGCCGGAATCGGTCCCGAGGCGTTACTGTATTGAAACCACATGATTGTCACTTAGGCTCATTATGACTACTCTTTTAAGTCGCCTCAACAACCCTAATCTTGACTTACGAGGCCTCACTCAAACTCATGAGGGCTCTCAAGACCCTAACGGAAACTTCTTCGATTTTAAAAATTTTCCACCTAAAAAGGGATTACACACCCGTGTAAGGTAAGACACACCGTGCAAGGTCACACAAGCCCATGCCCTCAACCCGTGCATGAAAACCCAAGCATTCTACTAATGCCCGACGGCTAGGACACACTTTGTGCTCACCACCTGTGGTAAACACTGACTACACCACACGGCCTGAAGTCTAGACACACGCACGTGGCCTATATTGCTCGAATATATCAAAGAGACACGGTGTGTCACACGCCCGTGCTGGCCGTGTGTCACACATGGCCCAAACACATGCCTGTGTGTCCATCCACATGGACAAGAACAAAGATATGTGCTAAGCTCTTCTCACCCCTCAAGTTCTTATAACATATACTCAGACAACACATCAATAATCAATTCAAATTCAAACACAATCTCATATGGATAACTACATCTTTTCATATAATGAAGCAGCCAACAACTATGGCATTATACAAAATAGGTTATCCATCCATAGGCTAACACATCTTAGCCATTTACAACAAAATTCACTAACTTATCTAGCCCTTATACATGCCACATACAAAACATTTAGTCTAATGTACCGGAGTGAGCTAATAGTGTGGGCGATCTTCCGATTAATCCACGTATCTCGATTCAACCCTCTTTCTCTATAAGACAAGGAAAATGAAAAGGAGTAAGCCTTGAGCTTAGTAAGTTTACACATAAACAATTTAAGCATTCTAGTATAAACCAAACAACAATTAGCATTATACTACCAAATAAACTCACATCCACAATTATGCTTACTCTTTCTATCCCTTACCACATTTCCAAAACATTATGAGTCACATACTCATAATCATTGACATGCACCCCAGCACTCAAAACCACATTTACTTGAAAATGTAACACATCATTTTATCACACTAATACATCCACACAGCTAAATTACTCAGTGGTTTTACACTCAGCCTACCACAATCAGGTAATAAGGTAGTATCGCACATAGCCTACCAAGAGGTACTCATAGTGGTTTCGCACATAGCCCACTAAATAATATACTTAACTATGGTATCGCATATAGCCCATAGTTGTTAAGTATTAAGGTGGTATCGCACTTAGCCCACCATCAATTATTATCACTACACATCCACATATCTACTTATTTATTCATTCGTTCATGATATCTACCACATTCACTCCACTTGAACCACATAGATTCTCAATCATTCTCATTTATTCTCATTCATGCTACACACTAGCTAGCATTAAGAACGTATAAGTACAACGCATTGATTACGCATAAACTTACCTCGGTATTCAAAAAGTATAAAGATGTGCAATTTAGTCCACTACCTTGCTCTTGCCTCTGTTTCGATCCGGGCTTCGTCTTTCTTGCTCTATAATGATAAATCAACTCATTCAATACACACATTAACTAAATTGACCATTATCTCATACTTTAGCAAAATTACCATTTTGCCCTTAAACTTTCTCATATTTACACATTTGGCCCAAGGCTCGTAAAGTGATTTTCATTCAACTTTCTAGTTGTTCATGCATAGCCAAACCATTTACTCAACTAAAGAAATCAACAATTTTCACTAAATCCTACATGTATGACCAATCTCAAGACTTTCACAAACAAGTCCCTACATGCAATTTTTTAATGGAATTCTCTTAACAAAGATGTTTCTACTACATCAAGCTTTCATATTCTTCCATAAAACATCAAAATACATGCATGTCATACATGGGTACATTTTTGAACATCCATCTTAGCTCAACATATAGCTAAAAATAGTTTACTCATGCTACTAGGACTTCAAAAATACGAAGAATATCAAAAACGGAGCTAGAATACACTTACTAGCTAGCTTGAAAAGTTGAAGAGCCCTAACAATGGCTTCTCTCAATTTTCGGCAGCCTTGGGAAGAAGATGAATGAAAATTCTATCATCTTTTTCCCATTTTAAACATTTAATTGACAAATGACCAAAATGCCCTTTTGTCAAACTTTCAAACTTTAACCCATTCATGCCAAAATTTGTCCAAAAATTAGAATTTGGGAAAATTAATATTTAAGGACCTCTAATTGATAATCCAAAGCTATTTCACACAAACAGCTTCTAGAATCTCACATTTTGCAACTTTTGCAATTTAGTCCTTTTAGACAATTCAATCACAATTTGACAAAATTACTTCATGAAACTTTCACACTAACATGCAAACATGGCATATACCTAAAAAACTCATAAATATATCTCAGATTTGTGGTCTCACACCACTATTCTGACTAGGCCCTAAATCGGGATGTTACAACTCTCCCCCCTTTAGAGATTTTCGCCCCCGAAAATCTTACCAGTAAAGAGATTTGGATATTGCTCTCTCATAGCTTCTTCCGTTTCCCACGTAGCCTCTTCCACACCGTATTTTTGCCACAACACTTTCACTAGGGCTACGTTCTTATTTCTCAATTGTTTCACTTCTCGAGCCAAGATCTTAATCGGCTCCTCTTCATAAGACATATCCGATCTTATCTCAACTTCTGTTGAAGGAATCACATGCGAAGGATCGGAGCGATACCGTCGTAACATCGACACATGAAACACTTTATGAATCTTTTTTAATTTCACCGACAAGGCTAAACGGTAAGCCACTGGTCCAATTCTGTTGGTAATTTCATACGGCCCGATGAATCTTGGACTTTATTTCCCCTTTCGTCCAAATCTCATGATCTTCTTCCATGGAGATACTTTCAAAAGCACATTGTCACCCACATCAAACTCAATTTCTTTTCTTTTCAAATCCGCATACGACTTCTGTCAGTCTGAAGCAGCTTTCAAACCATCACGGATCACTTTCACTTTCTCTTCAGTTTTTTTCACAAAATCGACCCTAAGGATTCGCTTCTCACTAAGCTCGTCCAATACAAAGGAGTCTGACACTTACGTCCATACAAGGCCTCATACGGAGCTATCCATATACTCGACTAATAACTGTTGTTGTAAGAAAATTAGACCAAAGGTAGATATTTCTCCCAACTACCTTCGAATTCCAACACACAACATCGAAGCATATCTTCAAGAACTTGAATCACTCATTTAGACTGACCATCAGTTTGCAAATGGAATGCAGTACTGAAATTTAACCTCGTACCCATGGCTTCTTGCAACTTCTTCTAGAACCTCGAAGTAAACCTTGGATCTCTATTCGATATTATAGACACAGGCACACCATGCAATCTCACTATTTATGCCACATACAATTCAGCTAACTTATCTAGTGAATAATCAACATGTACTGGAATAAAGTGAGTCGACTTCGTCAACCTATCCACAACAACCCATACAAAATCTTTCTTCTTCGGAGTCTTCGGCAACCCTGTCAAAAAATCCATGGTAACCCGATCTCATTTCCATTCGGGAATAATCACTGGCTGAAGAAACTCAGAAGGCACTTGATGTTCAACTTTTACCTGTTGACCCACAAACTCTGAAATGTCTCTTATCATACCCAGCCACCAATAAAACTTTCTAAAATCATTGTACATTTTTGTACTGCCCGGGTGTACTGACCAATAACCACTATGCGCCTCATGCAAGACTTTTGGATTAACTCATCATCTTTGGTTACACAAATTCTATCATGATACATTAAATAACCGTTCGAGTCCACTCGAAAATCAGAATCACTTCTTGATCCGCACTTAGCTCTCTTAGCCTGCATCTCACTGTCATTTCTCTGTGCCTTAATTATCTGTTGAACAAATAGTGGCCTAGCTCTCAACTCAACCAATATACTCCCATCATCAGACAATGCTAAACTCAGGCTCATAACTCTTAGAGCATACAAGGATTTCCTACTCAGGGCATCCGCAACCACATTTGCTTTTCCCGGGTGGTAATCAATGACTAACTCATAGTCTTTCAACAACTCAATCCATCGCCTCTGTCACAAATTCAGATCCTTCTGATCCATAAAATATTTCAAACTTTTATGATCCGCAAAGATCGGCACTTTTCCCTATACAAGTAATGTCACAAAATCTTTACGCGAAAACAATCGCAGCCAACTCTAAATCGTGAGTCGGATAATTCTTCTCGTACGGTTTTAATTGCCTCGAGGCATGATCGCTGCAAAATAGTCTAGTTTTAAAATTTATAAAGGATAATCAAACCTATAGACTAACTATGACAATGATAGAGGCAAGTGCACCTGTCGAACAGTAGTATAACTTTGGCAAGAATATCTTATCGAACCCAAGGAACCTAAAAGTACTACTACTCACTTTCTTCCTATTATTTACCCTTAAATATGGAGTGATTAATTAACTTATCTAAGACTAATGAAATACTTAAACTAAATGCAAAGACAAAAGAATAAACTGGGAAAAGACTTTGGAAAACTCAGTTGATAAAAACGATACCCTCGAGAAGAATCCACCTATGACTTCACTTATTATCTAACTTTCAATTCATATGATTTCTTTTACTTAGCTTGATCCGTGAGACTCTCTAACCTATATTAAACCTTCTCTCAAAGTGAATAACATCTAACCTTAGGTTAATAGTGGAACACTCGTTCTCTTATAATAACCCCCTAAGGAAGTAGTAAATCGATCAATGGACTCCCATATTAAGTTTCACCCTAATCTGGCAAAATCTCGTAACCTTATCTCTAGGCGCCCGATCAACTCCGCTTAATTATGCTAGATCTACTCTTAGGCAGGGTCTATTCCTCCTCCACCTAAGCACATCAGATTAAATTGAGCAACATAATTAAGAACAAACTAAGTATTTATCATATAAACCAATAGATCAAATAACAAAATCCATCATAGGTTTCATCCCCTTCAGGTATTTGAAGGATCTAGTTCATAATAAAATAAGAAAACATCTCAAGAGAAAAGATAAAACAAAACATAAGAAATTCCCAAAACCCCCTGAAGGAATTGAAGGGGAGATCATCCGTCTTAAGTAGAATCCTGACTCTTCGAGATGGATCAACTGGCTATCTTCGAGTAATTCCCTAAACGAGTAAAGCTCTAGCAGAAAACTCTGCTAAAACCTGACGACTTTGAATTGCTGCCTTGGATTGTTTATATAGACATTTGGGATGCTTTACTTGGCTCCTTAGTACTCGTAATTCAAGTGAAATTTGTCCTAAGTGTTTGAGTAGACTTAGGATTGCATTTCTTGGGCTCCAAGCATCCAATTTTGAGTGAAATTGCTCTTTCTCGCGATAGGGGCATGGCCTTGACACGCCGTGTAAATCGTGGTCCAGCTCGTGTCTCCATCCTGTCGATTTAGGCACGGCTATGACACGCTCGTGTAATATCTGGGTAGAGGTCGTGCTTCGGATCTGCCAATTGGGGCACGACCGTGTACATCGAAGTTAGGCTGTGTTGGGCTTTTTGTCGACGAGGCACGGTTGTGTAAATCAGGGTGCGACCGTGTGCAATCTAAATATTGGGGCACGGCCGTGTGGCATGAAGTCCAATCCATGCCGACTTCTTGGGTTGGCCCACTTTGGTCCGTTTTAAACCCGTTTTGTGTCCTTTTTATCCTTGGGTGCTTTCCTGAGTATAAGACATGAAAAGAAAGGATTAAGAACACCTTTTTACATAAATTAAGGATAAATTCATCCAAAAGCATACTAAATGTGGGATTAAAATATGTTACTTTTATGGTTTATCAAATACCCCCACACTTAAGCTTTTGCTTGTCCTCAAGCAAAATTCTCAACTTACAATTAAAACAAACTTTCCAAAATTCATAATTCCCATTGATAATGCCTCATCATAATTCATAGATAATTTATACATGGATCATTTAGCTCGAAGTACCCTAAAGATTCAAACGAGATAAGTCATGATTTTGTAGCATGAAAACATAGGTGTCTCCCCTTATTTAAATAATTACCTTTGATTCAAAACCAACAAGGATTGACATCCTCACTAAAGATTCACTCAAAGCACTCAAAGTGTTTAAGGATCAAGAAAAAGCTCTCAAAAGTCGAACCTGAAAAGTTAATCCCATAGGCTTGCCTGAAAATCAAATCTCCACCACTGTATATGAGATAATAAATAGATCAAAAGGTCTTTATTAGGGTTGTAATGGGGCTTGGGTTAAAAGGTGTGGATAAAGGCTGAATTAGAGGGTTAAAATCGAGATTGAATTGACTAATTACCTAATCTAAAAATAATGAACTAAATATGAATATTTACATCGAATGAAAAGTAATAATACCACTATTGATAATTGCTCTATAATAAAGAGTATTTTCTTCACTTTAAAATTTGATAATACTTTAATACGAGCTTTTTTCTTCAACAATTAGAGTTTAATTGCTCTAAGCTCTTTTATTGAATAAACTTGGATTTTTTTAAGAACAAACTAAGAAAAACTTAATAGAAGGAACTTTGATAATTGAAATAACCTAATTTGGCAATTGATCAAGTCAATTCTCGATAGAGGGGTAGTCAAAAGAATGTTGATAACAAATACAAAGGGATTTTGGGATAATATTAGTGGGTGAGTCAATAAAAAGGTTGTTAGGATTCAACGGGGTTCACTAGGAGTTATTTATGTAGGTAGGCTTTTTAGTGGAGTGAACGGGTTAAAACCTAGGTGCCTTTATCATCTCAGTATATCAAATCATTATTGTGGTCTCGACATGCATAAACGAGGCAAGTTCTAGAATAACAGTTCAAAGTTGACACACTCAATATCAATAAAAGTGAGCATGAAAATAATATATGCTCTATAAGGCTCAATATCTCACGAAATTATGGGTGTTTTTGACATCAATCCTATAGATTTCAAATTTCAAAGTAATACTCATATTTAGTTCAACAACCTATCAATTTTATTTTTGAAAAATAGACTTATCATGCTTGATTCTCTAGTATTCTTCAAATTTAATCATCAATGCACAATTAACCATGATTTGTTCTAAAACATATCAATAAAAAATCATAAATCATAGAAATTTCATCCTAATTAATAATATGAGAAAAATACTTAAGATCAAGACTAAATTCAGGATTTGAGAATAAAACAAAAAGTTGGACACTTTTACTCCCCCACTTAAGATGTACATTGTCCTCAATGTACAAAGATAGATAATGAAATTTATGTGCCAAATCAAAAAGATAAGTGGGGAAAGTAATACTCCCTGAAATCTGGATGATCCCGGGCGTCTTTGGTGGCGGTGATGGTGTTTTCTATGGGCTCGGTGGAGTGGCTACCGAGAAGCAATTTGCTAGATGAAGAAATTAGGTAGTCTGTGAAGATATAGCCAAGAGATCTAGAGAAATAATAATAATATACTAATAATAAATTTAAAGATTAAGGAAATAAAAAGAAGGAGACTAAGAAGAAAACTGAAATTGAAAGAAAAGACTAATGGACTAAGGAGTCCTTATTGTTGGATGGTTTGCGAAGTGGGTGTGACCTCGAAGGCTGTGGTGTGTGATTCCCTAGCAGCCTTTAGATCCTAAAACCATGAAACTACTATGAAATAAATTAAATTAAGCAGAAAAGAAGTATAGATAAGGAAAATAAAGGAGACGAGAAAAGAAAAATAGAACCAAAAAGGTTTTCGAGACCTTTGGCGTGTCAATTAAGTGAAGCTGCCAGCATGAACTCATGTTGAGGTCTCCTCTAAGGAGATGATGCTTACGTTTCTTCGGCATGATCTTTGTGTTGCTCAAGTGTCTTGGATCTTTTCTATGAATAGGAAGAAAAATTTGAAAGAAGAGAAGGAAGAAGGAATGTGGGAGAGAAGAGGAAGGTGTGGGGATTTAAATAAAATTTCACATTTGGCACGTTCCCAAGCCCGTGTATCGAGGGTGTGTCCATTCACACTACCGTATGCATGGCCTTGGCTAATGGCGTGTTGTCCTTTACACTCTCGTTTCTTAGTCACCTAAACGCCCATTTCGAGAAAGTTGGAAGCTTCACACGGTTCATGCAAATAAGTGAGTATCTTAGCATTCTTGTCAATACCCGTGCTTTAGGGTTGTTGGGCTCGTGACATCGGAGAGTGGTTGGATTGACTTGCACGGCCCTGTTTCTGTCAGTGTGATGGTTTCGGTGGTCCACACGGCCATAGACACGGCCGTGTGTAAGGTCGTGTGGTCTGGAAATCTGCACTTTTGTGTTAGTTTCCAACTAAATACTTAGGAAAGAAAGATGGAAAGAAAAGAAACTGAAAACAAATTTGAAAATAAATAGTGTTAATGTTTGGTTGCCTCCCGAGAAGCGCTCGTTTATAGTCTTAAGCTAGACTATCCTCATGTTTGAAAATTTCAAGGAGGTTTAAAGGTTTGAATATCTTCCCTCATGCTTGCGATTTTATTTTCATGACAAAGTTGGAGTCGAGAAGCATTTACCTTGAATTTATCGAATTTTGGGTTACTTACCTTGACTGTGTTGTGGGGGAAGATTTCGTGTACCTTGGGAAGAATTTCTCCCTTTCCTCAAGTCTGTTGAAGTGATGTGAAGAGACCGGTCTCCTATTTTAAAGTAATTCGATGTTCCTATGAGCTCTTCCGGTGGTTCCTTAGGTTTTACTTCGTGTGGATCCAACTTTTCTTTGGTGTATATCTGTCGCTCTTCTAAATTGTTGATCGACTAAGATGCTATGTTGGCTCGATTTGATGCTTCGTGATGTTTCTGCGATGGAGGTTGAATAATTTGATTATCTATTGAAATGACTTTCTTACCTTCATCTTCTATGGTTCTGGCTGAGTCGAGAGCTTGAAGATTGACTGATTCATCTCCTACACAAAGTATGAGTTCTCCTGTGGCAACATCAATTTTAGTCTTGGCAATTGCAAGAAAAGGTCTTCCTAAAATTAAAGGGATTGAATTTTCCTCATCCATGTCTAAAACAAAAAAATCTACTGGGAAAACAAATTTATCGATTTTGACTAAAACATCTTCAATAATGCCCCTAGGGATTCTAACAGTTTTATCAGCTAGTTGAATACTCATCCTAGTTTGTTTGGGCTTCCCTAGACCTAGTCATTTAAATAGTTCATAAGGCATAACATTTATACTTGCCCCTAAATCAGCTAACGCATTATCAATAGTCAAACTACCAATTAAGCATGGAATCGTAAAACTCCCTGGATCTTTTAGTTTTTGTGGTAGCTTGTTCTGTAGCATTGCTGAGCATGTTGCGTTTAATTCCACATGGTGCTCTTCATCTATTTTGCATTTGTTTGTCAAGAGCTTGCTTAAGAATTTCCTTGCATCGGGCATCTGAAAAAGAGCTTCAAGAAGAGGTAAGTTAATATGTAATTTCTTCAAGAGTTTTAGAAACTTACCGAATTGTTCCTCTGAATCTTCTTTTTTCAATGCTTCGGGATAAGGTATGCGAGGTTGGTATTCTTTGATTACCGATTTTGTCTTTTCTTGAGCTACCTCGGTCTTATCCTTCTTTTCTTACGCTGATGTGGGTCTATCTACTTCTGTACCCTCTTGAGTTGTAATGGCTTGGATTTGCTCTTTTGGGTTTATTTCTGTGTTGCTTGGTAGACGTCCTTGTTGGCATTCAGAAATTAGCTTTGTGAGGTGTCCCACTGACCTAGTAAGTTCTCCAACTTGATTCTCGAGTCCTTTCATCGACTTCTGTTGTTCATCAAGGTTTGTATCAGTCTTTTGAAGACGAGATTCTGTGGCTGCCATGAATTTTGTCAGCATCTCTTCAAGGCTTGATTTTTTTCCTATGGGTAGGGCTGATTTTGATAATTTGGAGGAGGTTGTTGCCTTTGAATTCCTTGATTTCCTTGTCCTCCCACAAAAATTTGGGTGGTTCCTCCAACCTGGGTTATAAGTATTACTATAAGGATTATTATTGGATCTAAAATTGTTACCTATATAGTTTGTCTGCTCATTTTCTGCTCCTGGTTGGTAGGGTGGGTACTCAGCATTCGCCACATTCCCGCTTGCTTCGCATTGCATTACTGGATGTACCTGCGAAGAACATAAATTATCAAGCTTTTTATTCATTAACTCCACCTGTGTTGTGACATTGTCATTTGCGTCTATGTTGAAAACTCCGGCTGATTTTGTCGGCTTTGCCCTTGTGATTTGCCATTGATAAGTGTTCAATAACATCTCCTCAATAAAATCGTAGGCCGCTTCAAGAGTTTTGTTGTTCAGAGTTCCACCGGCTGATGAATCAATCATTTGCCTTGTTGAAGAATTCACACCATTGTAGAAAGTTTGGACTTGAAGTCACAAAGGTAATCCGTGGTGTGGGCATCTTCTTAGGAGATCCTTGTATCTTTCCCATGCATCATATAATGTTTCTGCGTCATTCTGCACAAAAGAAGATATGTCATTCCTAAATTTGGCCGTTTTGGCTGGTGGAAAATACTTTAAAAGAAATTTTTCGATCATTTGGTCCCATGTGGTGATTGACCCTCGTGGTAACGAAGTTCAACCATCGCTTTGCTTTATTCCTTAATGAAAAGGAAATAATCAAGACGTATGGCATCATCGAAATGCCATTTATTTTGAAAGTATCACGAACTCTAAGAAATTAGCTATATGAGTATTTGGATCTTAGTCCTACAATCCATCAAATTGAACAAACTGTTGAATCATTTGTATTGTGTTAGGTTTTAATTCAAAATTATTAGCGACTATAGCGAGCCTAACAATACTAGATTCTACTCCGTCAAATTAGGTTTAGCATAATCATACATAGTACGCGAGCATTCGATCTTCTTGCATCGTGCAAATTATTTTCGGTCATCCCATCAAGAGGATTGGATCATTTTGTTGTTCTTCTCTTTGGTAGTCTAGAGCTTGTCTAGTTTCTCTGCGATTTCATGAGCGGTAGCTTCAATATCACCGTCGTATTCTAATGGTCCTCTAGGGTTTCTTCTAGTCATAAACTAGAGGTACCTTGCAAGTTTAATAAAGAAAGAGGATTAGTAAAATTAGAAATTTAATAAAATAAAAATTAGAAATAATGGCTAAAGTAATAAAAATAGAGCTTTAAGTAATATTTTAGAATTTCCAACAACGGCGCTAAAAACTTGATCATTGCAAAATAGTCTAGTTTTAAAATTTATAAAGGATAATCAAACCCTGTAGACTAACTATGACAATGATAGAGGCAAGTGCACCTGTCGAATAGTAGTATAGCTTTGGCAAGAATATCTTATCGAACCCAAGGAACCTAAAAGTACTACTACTCACTTTCTTCCTATTATTTAGCCTTAAATATGGAGTGATTAATTAACTTATCTAAGACTAATGAAATACTTAAACTAAATGCAAAGACAAAAGAATAAAGCGGAAAGAAAAGACTTTTGGCGAATAACGGTCTTAGGTTAATTCCTCCTCCACCTAAGCACATAGGTTTAAATTGAGCAACATAATTAAGAACAAACTAAGTATTTATCATATAAACCAATAGATCAAATAACAAAATCCATCATAGGTTTCATCCCCTTCAGGTATCTGAAGGATCTAGTTCATAATAAAATAAGAAAACATCTCAAGAGAAAAGATAAAACAAAACATAAGAAATCCCTAAAACCCCCTGAAGGAATTGAATGAGAGATCCTCCGTCTTGAGTAGAATTTCGACTCTTCGAGATGGATCAAATGGCTATTTTCGAGTAATTCCCTAAACGAGTAAAGCTCTGGCAGAAAACTCTGCTAAAACCTGACGACTTTTAATTGCTACCTTGGATTGTTTATATAGACATTTGGGATGCTTTACTTGGCTCCTAAGTACTCGTAATTCAAGTGAAATTCGTCCTAAGTGTTTGAGTGGACTTAGGATTGCGTTTCTTGGGCTCCAAGCATCCAATTTCGAGTGAAATTGCTCTTTCTCGCGACAGGGGCACGGCCTTAACACGCCGTGTAAATCATGGTCCAGCCCGTGTCTCCATCCTGTCGATTTAGGCACGGCTATGACATGCTCGTGCAATATCTAGGTAGAGGTCGTGCTTCGAGTCTGCCAATTGGGGCACGATCGTGTACATCAAGGTCAGGCCGTGTTGGGCTTTTTGTCGACGAGGCACGGTCATGTAAATTAGGGTGTGACCGTGTGCAATCTAAATATTGGGGCACGGCCGTGTGGCATGAAGTCCAGGCCGTGCTGACTTCTTGGATTGGCCCACTTTGGTCCGTTTTAAACCCGTTTTGCGTCTTTTTATCCTTGGGTGCTTTCCTGAGTATAAGACATGAAAAGAAAGGATTAAGAGCACCTTTTTTACATAAATTAAGGATAAATTCATCCAAAAGCATACTAAATGTGGGATTAAAATATGTTACTTTTACGGTTTATCAAGGCATAAGCAACTACCTTACCCTCTTGCATCAACATACAACCGAGACTATTAAACGATGCATCACTGTAAACCATGAACTCTTTTCCCGATTCTGGTTGAACCAAAACCAGTGCCTCAGTCAACAATGTTTTCAACCTATTGAAACCCTGTTGACATGCCTTAGACCAATCAAACTTTACATCTTTATGTAACAGTTTCATCATCGGGGTAGCAATCACAGAAAATCCCTTTACGAAACATCTGTAATATCCTACTAAACCCAGAAATCTTCTAATTTCTATTACGTTCTCGCTGTTTCCAATCCACAATAGCTAAAATCTTACTCGGGTCAACTCGGATACCATCACCCGACACAATGTGTCCTAGGAATCCGACCTCTCGGAGCCAAAACTCACTCTTTCTAAACTTAGCATACAACTGCTTATCTCTTAAAGTTTGCAAGACAATTCTCAAATGTTCTTCATTATCATTCTCATCCTGAGAATAGATCAATATGTCGTCAATGAAGATAACCACAAACTTGTCCACATACGGTCTGAAGACACGGTTCATCAGATCCATAAAAATTGCAAGTGCATTCGTTAAACCAAACGGCATGACCAGAAACTCGTAATGGCCATACCTTGATTGAAATGCAGTTTTCAACACATCCTGCTCCTTCACTCTCAACTAGTAATAACTAGACCTCAAATCTATCTTGGATAACACTGAAGCTCCCTTCAGTTGATAAAAAAGATCATCAATCCTTGGTAAAAGATACCTATTCTTCACCGTCACCTTGTTAAGTTGCCTATAGTCTATGCATAATCTCATCGACCCATCTTTCTTCTTCACAAACAATACCGGAGCACCCCACGGTGAGTAGCTCGGTCTCACAAAACCTTTATCCGTTAACTCTTGCAACTGAACCTTCAGTTCTTTTAACTCTACAGGTGCCATCCTATACGGTGCAATTGAAATAGGTGTCGTTCCTGGAATTAAGTCAATCCCAAACTCGACCTCCCTCATGGGAGGTAATCCGGGTAACTCTTTCGGGAATACATTCGGATACTCACATACCACCGGTCGGCACTGATTCAATTTTCACCTTAGACTCTTGAGTATTTGATACAAACGCGAGATAAGACTCACATCCCTTTCTCAAGCATTTTTCTGCCACTAAGGAAGAAATCATCACTAGTAGACTATCCGATCCACCTGACTCAACCCGAATAACATCTTCACCTTCACATTTCAGCTTGATAAATTTAATACCATTGTTCATTAAGACACTATGTGTAGTCAACCAATCCATGCCAAGGATTAAATCAAACTCATCAAATGACAACAACATCACATTTGCCGAAAAATAATGACTTTTAAACATCAGAGGACAATCCTTACACACCTTGTCCACTAACACATGCTTACCTAACGGGTTTGACACCTTAACCACAATGTCCGTAGACCCAACGGTCATACTCAAACTAGATGTCAGTCTCATGAAAATATAGGAATGGGTAGACCCTGGGTCAATTAAAGCAATAACAAAGGTGTCAAAGAGAGAAAAGCTACCCGTTATCACATCTAGGGAAGATGCCTCTTCGCGAGCGCAAATGGCATACATCTTGGCGTGCTCTTGACCCTCCAGTCTCACAGCAAAATCTCGTGACACACCTCTACCACTAGTCCCCCTCTCCGGTTCTTTGGTGGCCTACCCCTCGTAGGTACATTGCTAGATCTTATCTCTTGCTTCTCTTCCTTGTCATCCCTCTCGAGGCAATTTTGAATAAAATGATGGAGGAACCACACTTATAACAATTTCGACTGTTACCCCAACACTCTCTAGTGTGATATCTACCACAACTTGGACACTCCGATTTGTTCTTCAGATTGCCCACACTTTCCATCTAGGTGGCTTGGACTCTTGAACCCGAATGAGTGTTGCCTTGATCTTGAGGTGAATATCCGACCGATGTAGTGGTCTGAGGATTCACCTCCTTTGATCTTTTCGATTGAGCTTAGTATGATTTTCCCATCGGCCGTTTTCTTACATCTCAAGATTCACCACTCTCCTCTTTTCCTTACTCAGTTCTTCGGCCTTACTTGCCCTATCAACCAACACTACGAACTCTTTTAGTTCCAAAATTCCAACCAGGAGTTTGATATCCTCATTTAGTCCATCTTCAAACCTCTTACACAAGACGGTCTCCGTCAACACACATTCTTGAGCGTATTTGATAAGCCTAACAAACCCGCACTCATATTCTGCTACTAACATTCTTCCTTGCTTCAACTCAAGGAATTTCTTCCTTTTTCGATCGGTAAATCTCTAGCTTATATACTTCTTCTGGAACTCTTCCAGAAAGAAGTCCCACGTCACCCTTCTCTCGGGACTATCGACGTCAACGTCTTCCACCAATGGTATGTTGAATCTCTTAGGAAAGATACGGCACAGTTCAGGTTCTCTTCAAGTGTACATGAGAGTTTATCGAACACTCTCATCGAGTTCTCCAACCAAAATTCTACCCTCTCAGAGTCATCATCTACCTTAGCTTTAAACTCATCAGCCCCGTGTTTCCTAATCTTATCCATCGGGGGCTTCGTTACTCTCACTACTTTTATACCTTGAGGAGCCACTAGAACTAGCTGGGGTATAGGAGGAGGTGGAGGAGGTTGAGCATTAGGGTTTGCTCGAACATACTTTGAGTACCCGTTACTTATCATTTGGAGAAAGGCTTCCCGAGCCTCATCTCTTTGACCCTCGGTCCGAAGTTCACTCTACAGCAGCGGTCCCTTTGAGAGCAGGTGCATTACTAGATGCGTCATCAGCAGCTGATTGATCGGGATCCATACTCTATATAAAAACAAGTTCAAAATCATCAAAAGTCACCACACTATCATTATACACTTATGGCATGTATAGCTAGACTCTTACACCTGCTACGGTAGTCCTAGAACCGACTAAACCATAGCTCTGATACCACTAAATGTAACATCCCTTACCCGTAATACTTGCTGAAATCGGGCCTGAGGCGTTACTGTACTAAAACCACATGATCGTCACTTAGGCTCATCGTGACTACTCTCTTAAGTCACCTCAACAACCTCAATCTCAACTTACGAGGCCTCAGTCAAACTCACAAGGGCTCTCGAGACCCTAATGAAAACTTTTGTGATTTTAAAAATTTTCCACCTAAACAGGGACTACACGCCCGTGTAAGGTGACACACGCCCGTGCAAGGTCACACACGCCTATGCCCTCAACCAGTGCATGAAAACCCAAGCATTCTGCCAATGCCCCACGACTAGGACACACGCCCGTGCTCACCACCCATGGTAAACACTGACTACACCACAAGGCTTAAAGTCTAGACACACGCCCGTGTGGCTAGCCCGTGGCTTATATTACTCAAATCTGTCAAAGAGACATGGCCAAGGCACACGCTCGTGGGTTGGCCGTGTGTGACACATGGCCTAAACACATGCTCGTGTGTCCATCTACATGGACAAGAACAAAACTATGTGCTAAGCTCTTCTCACCCCTCAAGTTCTTAAAACATATACTCAGACAACACATCAATAATCAATTCAAATTCAAACACAATGTCACATGGATAACTACATCTTTTCATATAATGAAATAGCCAACAACTATGGCATTATACAAAATAGGTTATCCATCTGTAAACTAACACATCTTAGCCATTTATAACAAAATTCACTAACTTGTCTAGCCCCTATACATGCCACATACAAAACATTTAGTCTAATGTACCGGAGTGAGCTGATAGTATGGGCGATCTTCCGATTAATCCACGTATCTCGATTCAACCCTCTTTCTCTATAAGACAAGGGAAAAGAAAAGGATTAAGCCTTGAGCTTAGTAAGTTTACACATAAAAATTTTAAGCATTCTAGTATAAACTAAACAACAATTAGCATTATACTACCAAATAAATTCACATCCACAATTATACTTACTCTTTCTATCCCTTACCATATTTCCAAAGCATTATGAGTCACATACTCATAACCATTAACATGCACCCCTGCACTCAATACCATATTTACTTGAAAATATAACACATCATTTTATCACACTAATACATCCACACAGTTAAATTACTCGGTGGTTTCGCACACAGCCAACCACAATCAGGTAATAAGGTAGTATCGCACATAGCCTACTAAGAGGTCCTCATAGTGGTTCGCACATAGCCCACTAAATAATATACTTAACTATGGTATCGCACACAGCCCATATTTGTTAAGTATTATGGTGGTATCACACTTAGCCCACCATCAATTATTATCACTACACATCCACGTATCTACTTATTCATTCATTCATTCATGATATCTACCGCATTCATTCCACTTGAACCACATAGGTTCTCAATATTCTCATTTATTCTCATTCATGCTACACACTAGATAGCATTAATAACGTATAAGTATAACGCATTGATTACGCATAAACTTACCTTGGTACTCAAAAAGTATAAAGATGTGCAATTTAGTCCACCACCTTGCTCTTGCCTCGATTTCGATCCGGGCTTTGTCTTTCTTGATCTATAATGATAAATCAACTCATTCAATACACACATTGACTAAATTGACCATTATCTCATACTTTAGCAAAATTACCATTTTACCCCTAAACTTTCTCATATTTACAGATTTGGCCCAAGACTCGTAAAGTAATTTTCATTCAACTTTCTAGTCTTTCATGCACAGCCAAACCATTTACTCAACTAAAGAAATCATCAATTCTCACTAAATCCCACATGAATGACCAATCTTAAGACTTTCACAAACAAGTCCCTACATGCATTTTTTTAATGGAATTCTCTTAGCAAAAGATGTTTCTACTACATCAAGCTTTCATATTCTTCTATAAAACATCAAAATACATGCATGTCATACATGGGTACATTTTTGAACATCCATCTTAGCTCAACATATAGCTAAAAATAGCTTACTCATGCTCTAGGACTTCAAAAATACGAAGAATATCAAAAACAGAGCTAGAATACACTTACTAGCTAGCTTGAAAAGTTGAAGAGCCCTAATAATGGCTTCTCTCAATTTTCGGCAGCATTGGGGAAGAAGATGAATGAAAATTCTATCATCTTTTTCCCATTTTAAACATTTAATTGACAAATGACCAAAATGCCCTTTTGTCAAACTTTCAAATTTTAACCCATTCATGCCCAAATTTGCCCAAAAATTAGAATTTAGGAAAATTGCTATTTAAGGACCTCTAATTAATAATCCCACAAATAGCTTCTAGAATCTCACATTTTGTAGCTTTTGCAATTTAGTCCTTTTGGACAATTCAATCACAATTTGACAAAATTGCTTCATGAAACTTTCACACTAACATGCAAACATGGCATATACCTCAAAAACTCATAAATATATCTCGATTTGTGGTCTCTCACCACTATTTTGACTAAGCCCTAAATCGGGATGTTACATACAGAATGGTTCGGGACTAAACTAGAAACTTTAGCACACTTAGAAATTTTTACTCAAAATAGGGCTACACTCCTGTGTGGAAAGGAACACGCCCATGTGGGCAGGCCGTGTGGTCACACATGCCCATGATCCTAGCCCACGTGGATTTTATTTTTCATTTCGAACCTACAGGGGTTTTCACACGGCGTGGCACACGCCCGTGTCTACGGCCCGTGTCCCTCACACGGCCAAGACACGCCCGTGCCCTCACCCGTGTGTAAAAACCTCGGTATTCTGTTCATGACGTCAGCAAACACTTAGGGGCACATGGCCTAGTCACACGCCCGTGTGCAGGCCCGTGTGACAAATTGAATTTTTAAAATTTTGATGCAGGGGGCACACGGCCTATCAACACACCCGTGTGGACAATTAGAAGGCTATTTACCAAGCCAATTGTCATCCTGAAAAACAAACACACTTATACCACCACAAGCAACACATAACATAGCAATAATACACTATGAAGAATCACTAATTCATCATGCATACACTTCACATTTTACTCGATCAATTACACGAACTTGCGCTTTATAAATATCATCATCATTGGATATATATATATATAAAACTTAACAAGTATTGGTCAATTCTCAATGGCCATTTACAAAATGAATGAGTAACAATAATACCCAACACTTTGGCTAACAAATATGACATAACAAAATGACCAAGTTCCTATACATGCCATATCCAAAATAAATCAACTTTACTATACCAAAAGAATAGTTGAAAGTGTGATTCGAACTCCAATGTCCTACGATCCCCGAGTTAGCCTGGCGATACTACAAGGAAAAGGAAAATGAGAGGGGTAAGCAATAAGCTTAGTAAGTTTGCATGAAATAAATAGCAACATAAAGACTTATGATAACATCCATTCATCTCATTGAATAATAGCAACACAAGTTCTCAACACATCAACATAACTTACTCATGCACAATCTTACCAAATCACACATCACATTTTGCATTTATATCTCGTAAGTTACTCATGGGTACTTGTATCACTTCATTACACAACTTTAGCACTCTTATTCTCTTAAACATAGACTTAGCTCTTTGTTATGTGTACATAACTTAACTCTTTGCCCGTTGAATTACTCAGAATATAGAAGGATACCCAATCTCATCATACATGTATCATGATGCCAATGTCATATCCCAGATATGGTATTACATGGGACCACATCTTGATGTTGATGCCATATCCCAGATATGGTCTTACATAGGATCTCATATCTCGATGTCGATGACATATCCCACATATGGTCTTATACGATATCGTATATAGATGTCGATGCCATGTCCCAGACATGGTCTTACACGAGATCTTTCTTTGGTGCCGAGGCCATGTCCCAGACATGGTCTTATACGGGACCTCCTTAATTTGGTGTCGATGCCATGTCCCAGACATTGTCTTATACGGGACCTCCTTCATTTGGTGCCGATGCCATGTCCCAAACATGGTCTTATACGAGACTTTCCTTATTTGGTGTCGATGCCATGTCCCAGACATGGCCTTATACGTGACCTTCCTTATTTGGTATCAATGCCATGTTCCAGACATGGTCTTATACGAGACCTTCCTTATCTCATGTTGTGAAACAAGTATCCTTGTTATTCCGAATGTTCAATCAAGACTTCAACTTAACATGATCTCATTATAATTTCATCGAGACATCATTAATTAATTTCATGGAAATAATGTGCATTTCTCATAATTAATTTAAAACATAATAAGCTTTATTTCACACAAACTTACCTCGGTACTCAAAATATGTATAGTTGTTTGATTTAGTCCACAACCTTGTTCTTGCCTCGATTTTGGTCCGGGCTTCGTGTTTTTTGATCTATAATAACAATTTCACTTGTTTAATAATCACATTGACTAAATTAACCCATGAATCATACTTTGGAAAAATTACAATTTTGCCCCTAAACTTTCACATAATTACACTTTCGCCCCTAGGCTCGTAAAATGATTTTTATTCAATTTCCTTTTATTTTAAGCCTATCCGAATCATTTTCTTAACTATAATAGCCCCCAATTTCCACTAATTCACTCATGTATGACCATTTTCATGACTTTTATAATTTAGTTTTTTTTATGCATTTTTCATGAAAATATCTTAGAAAAAGATGTTTATCATACATCAAACTTTTATATTCCTCCATTAAACATCAAAATACATGCATGTCATACATGGGTAAATTTTTGAACATAAACCCTAGCTCAAAATATAGCTAGAAATAACTAAATCGAGCTACGAGGATCTCAAAAATACGAAGAACATTAAAAACGGGGCTACGAGGTACTTACAATCAAGCTTGAAAGTTGACAAAACCCTAGCTATGGAGAGCTTGAAATTTTTGGCACTTAGGAAGAAGATGGACATGAATTTTTGACTTCTTTTTCCCTTTTAATTCTTTTATTAACCAAATGACAAAAATGCCCTTAAAGCCCTTTCTTGATATTTTTCCTTCCTATGTCTATTTTTGTCCATCTTGACATATATTGGTCTAATTGCTAAATAAGGACTTCTAATAATTTTTATAATGCTATTTCATACTTAAATCTTCTAGAATCTCATATTTTCCAATCTTTGCAATTTAAGACTAATAGACAAATTGTTCACTAATTTATAAAATTTCCTCATGAATTTTTCACACAATCATGCCAACATGCTTTAGGCCTCATAACAGTCATAAAACACATATTTCTACCTCAGATTTGTGGTCTCGCAACAACTATTCTGACTAGGCCCTAAATCGGGCTGTTAAATATAATATTACAACCTTTGTAAATTATAAAATAAATGGATTATCAGGCTATAACCATGCATTTCAAACACCGTGCATATCAACCATAGAAAACAATATATGATATATATTTATTCAGTCGATTGTTAATGTGAATAACCAAATTGTCCTTACAATTAAAGACGCCTAAACAAAGGGGTCAAAGGGCGAAGTCCCTTGCAGGGTCAGGGGGCGGAACCCTCTGTGGGTTTAAGGGGTGGAGCCCCTTATAATGGCGTGACTAGCTGGTCAGCGACAAACCCCGGCAAAAATTAAGAGACTACACTCAAATCTTTATGGGAAAATTATTATCGATTGTAAATTTTTATCAAAAATAAAATATTTTAAATTCAAAATATTATCAAGCTTTGAATCTATGAGCCTTCTTACTGGAACAACTTTTGTTTGAATTTTTGAATGTTATTAGCAAGTTAATTATTAACTTCGAATAACTAAAACCCTATTGTCCCAAGACAGATCTATTAACACTTAAAAAATAATATATGTATTAGATCCAATACGCATCAAAATCAATGATCAACATTTAATCAGTGACTTATAGAAACAAATTATCACATATATTAAGCAGATTACATATATAGTTTATTAAACAGATTACATATATCAAATATACATAAAACAGATCGAGTAAACCAGATTAAACAACATGTATCTCATATAATCGCAACAACCAATAAATGTAATCCTGAATCCATATCGTACAAGTGGCTTTGATACCACTTTTGGATCGTGGGCACGCCCCGTGTTGCAGCAAAAAAATAATATTTTGATGATCATCAACCAATGATCCAAGTACGAGGAACGAATCGAGTTGAAACAGGGTTAGAAATATATACCTTTAGCACTTTGAATTCTTTCGGGGTCGATTCCAAGCCGCAACAGAATCATTTCAAACACTACGTAGGCTATCCAGTCAAGCACGAATAGAAAAACTCTTTGAACTTTTTAGATGGAATTCAAAATTTTAGCTACTAGAACTTTTGAATTTTCTTACTTCCTGTTACTATCCTAAAAGATCTTTTTTCCGTTTTATTAATCACGTATAATAAAACCAAAATAATTCCCCTTTATTTTTTAAGAAAATCATGGAAGGTATTAAAATTTTATATTCTTTTTGAAAGAATATTAACTTTCATCAATATTAACTCTGGGCAAGTAGTTGCAAATCGTATTGGCCAAGAGATACTATCCATCAGAGATGTATGTGGGAGGGTATAAACCAACGTATTTTCGTGAAGTTTGTTTACTTTAACCATAGGGTGTGATCCTGTAGGTTCTTGTAATGTTGGTAGTAATACTAGAACATTTCTAATATTACAAGCAATGAGTGGCATTTAGCAATGAATCATTGCTACCCAAGTTACAAGAAGTCATGATTCGTCATAACCTTTCTGTGATAAACTTTTCATGTATTAAATCATTTTATCATTTATATCTAGATTGGACATAAGTCATGGTATAGTAACACTTTTATAGTCCAATATCATATTTCTTGATATTCTGAGTAGACAATAATAAATAAATTAGTGTGATATCTCATATCAACTTATTTGAGCATGGTCATGCATTTTAGTCTCACTATATTAAGTGGCCAAAGATATTAATCCCATTATGTATGAGGGATAAATCCTATCTTAATCAACCATATCCCGCTACATGGATTGTGGTATATCCAACATCAGTCTTTATAGTATAACCTATTACGATAGACATTTGACTTTATCAAAATATGCGACTCACAATGTTGGGACAATGATGATCTCAAGTCTGAGGACCATATACATAGTTATCACTATAAGTCATGTTTGTGACTATTACATAATAATCTAGGAAACATACTCATGGCGGGTCAATCCAGTATGTTGTTCTCTGACACATACTCATGTATTGATTTTGACATCTCTATGTTAATGACAATACTTTTTCATCAATCAACTACACATTAGTCTCAATGCATTATTATTGTCCAAGGCCATAATAATACTTGACTAAGGACCTTTTGAGAATAATCATATCATTCTCAAGAATTTATTATGAATCAGTTTATTTATACACGTAGAAAAAGAAACTAAAATAACAATGGCATTGCTTTATATTAACAAACAAGGTAAAATGAATGTGTAATTACAACCATCTCATGATTGGTCTTTGAACATACTCTAATAATTATTACTTACCATGATACGTTAAACACCCCTTCCTCTCATTCTTGTAATCGCCACAGTAGACTATATAGAACATTCAGGATATATGGAACAAATACGGAGGTGCATTGATATGCACTAATGGAACAGAAAGCCCCGATGTGCTATATAGAGAGCACAAATGTGCCAAACGGAGAGCACTAACATGCTAAAATCAAATAGCGCACTAAAGTTCCTTATTGGCTTGCCACTAATATCCTACTAGTTCTAACTTGTCTACTTGGGCAATAATGCACTTTTGAAGAATTATACTCACTTTTCTTCTGTTTACAGTTTAGTCCTTAAATTAAACACACGTAAATAATATATTTTTACTACACTTTTCCAACACAAAATACAAAGATTAAAACATACACCATTTATGTCTCTTTAAAATTCTTTACATGTATATTCATAATATATTCCATGATTTTTCCATAATTTAATCATTTTACTTACATAATAAATTCATAATTAATCTAACTAATTATGCTACCATATTAAACATCTTAAGAAAATAATGTGAAATACTTGTAATACTTACAATAAAAACTTGATATAATATATTTCCTTGTCTTTTCAATCCTTGGCCTTCTCTTTTCCTTTTCCTTCAATTTGGTCCTCAAATTTCTTCTCTTTTTCTTCAATCTAGTATCAAAACATATAACACTTACACGTTAAAATCACAATCAAATAACTTTTCTATGTTATTTATTGAAATAAACATGTATGTCATGGAGATTTCACCATTTCTTACCTCCATCTCTTGAAACTAAAATATAGTTCTTATTTTCTTTGTCCTCTGTAGCAACTATGGAGTCTCTTCTCATGAAGTTAAGCTGACTACAAGGCTTCTAAAGAAACATGAAAGAAACTTGAAGGTTTAAGCTTGAAAAGGTTCAAAATTGCTGGAAGGACTTATTTGGAATAAAAGTGAAAGCTGAAAATGGTAGAAAAATGGGGGTAACGGTTTGGCTTCGTAATCAGGGATGAGAGTTATTCATCTTTTCTCCATATTTCTACATAATTCTTCAAAAATATCTCACCATTTAAAAAATGGTCAAATTGTTATTAAGTTCTCAAACTATACATCTTTACACTTTGACCCCTAATCATTATGTTTTAAAATATCTTATCTAATTAATTACCATTTTATCCTTGATCTTTCCTACAATATCAAGCATGAATCACACTTTATGTGGTAAAATTTCTTCTTGGTCTTTCCTTGGCTCCAACTAATTCCATAAATTTTTCTAACTTTTAATTTTCCTACTTTTGTCTCAATATTTTCTCTTCTATTACAATTTAATCATTGTCTCAAATAATTTTTTCTTATCTAAGAAATATTTTTCTAATTTCTATCGACTCTAATTACTTACTAATTTATCACTCAAAATTCCTATTTTGTCTATTCCGAAAATTCCCTACTATTTCCTAACCTCATATAGTACTGTACTCAGTTCCGAGGCATAATGCTAATGTTACACCCTATACTTGACCCGGCTATCGGATCCAATATAGGAATGCCACATTATTTGTCAGAGTACACACCCCTAAGTCCCATTATTAGTTAGAGTATCGTACAATGAATATTTTAATTTAAATATCATAACTTTGTAAGTGTCACAATTTAGGACGAGTGTGGACAAATTTTACATTCATTATTGTAATTAAAATAACTTACTTGTGAAACACAGGGGTCAAGTATCGGAACTAAGTATAGCATACCGATACCATGTTCCTAGTATCGATACCCCTATTAGGTATCAATACTGATTTTGGCTTCAAAAACTAAAAAATTATGTGATAAATTTAGTTGTACTGATACCACTGAATGGGTATCGATACCAATACCAGAGTATCGATACTCTAGTAAGGTATCATACCAATTTGAGCTTTTGTAACTTTAGAAAAATTCAAATAGAATTCATTAGTATTGATACTAAGGTTGGAGTACTGATAATTGCCACTAGGTATCGGTACATAGGTTATGGTATTGATACCAATACCTTATTCTATTGTTTGAGATGTAGTGGAAGTTGTCAACTTCCAAACTTTATCCATTTAAACCCCAGCACATCAATTCCTTCAACATATTCAACCAATTCACCATTTGGAGCATGTAAATCAATTATGATATCAACAATTTAGACTTAATTCAAGTATTTTAAGGATTTTGATTAAATTCTCAAAGTTGACTGAATTTACAAAGTTTGCATTTTAGTCCAACATACCTAATTCCATACCATATAGCCTATGTACATGCTAAATTAAACTAAAATTTAGTGTCATACTTGCTTCCAAACTTGGTGATGTGATGAGATGAGCCGACCACGATCTCAATCCTAACTCGTCTGGTTTAACTTACACTTACGCGTTGAAAATAAACACGTTAAGCTGGTGAGGACTTAATAAGTACAACAAGAATTTAAATCCTTTATATACTAACAACCAACACATTTTTAAGTAAACAGAATCTTGCTTCATTTCAATCCTAGCGTCTAATGTTTAAAAATTTTATGCTTATAAAACTTACCTTGACTTACCATGATATTTTATTAATTTATAAAAGTTCTTATTTCATATTGGATAGTTGGCAATTTAAAATAGGAATATTTTTATTTTTATTTTCAATTAATTTTGAGATTAATTTTAAATAATCCCAATTTAATTGAATACTTGAATTTTGAGGTGAATGCGTGGATATGAATCTTTGGTCTAAAACAAAAAATGTAGTAATTAGAGATTGTTTTTAAATAAAATTAAAATTTTAAATAAATTTGGTTTTGTTTTTAAATAATTTTTAATTATTTCAAAAAAATCCAAAAAAAATGCAAAATTTTAAATTTGGCATAAGTTCAAGTCTTTGCCTTGGTAATTTTATTTAGCCACATTCCTTGCCTTCTGTAGCTTGGTGTTTTCCACGTTATCTGCCTTCTTTGTTCTGACTCAAGTTTCACTGGTATTTGCAGCTGCACTTGGGTCTTAGTTCTCATCTCGCGATGATTAATCACCTCTCTAATGGCTTTTCTTGGACACTTCTTAGATGTATTCATGAAGATGAGAAAATTCTTTCCTGGCCCTGAAGGCAGAATGCAACTCAAAACTGGCAGTTGCTCTGTCTATCATGGAAGAATGCTTTCTGTCTATGGTTGATCCGAGAACAGGTGTCGACATGATCCCCATCTCATGTACAATTGGGGGTGAGACACCGGTTTTTTTTTTTTTTTTTTTTTTTGTATTAATCCCCTATTTGTCATTATCTTCAATGTTCTGGGTCTGGCTTTTACATGTAGACACACATTTTCTCATTCTCCTTGAATATTAATTATTTTTGTTCGCTTCATGTTGATGGTATATTTTGTAGAAAAATGAGTAATTTGGGTTAATTTCTTTTCAATGTCATCTAGTTCTTGACCTGTCTCTTGCTCGTAAATCTTTCCATTTTCTGATTTGAAGGATTCACGTGCTTCTGTTTTTAAAATGATGAGGTTAGAATTTGCACGCTTGAATTTTTCCGGATTTTACTCTGGTCTTGGAGAAGGAAGATGTGGGCATTGTTAACAACTGTATTGTGAAGACTAACAAACAAGAATAGAAAAATAGAATCAACACGTTTGATCTCTTATGGTATTATTTGCTTCCCTTTGAACAACACATGAATAGAATTTATACTTGAATGACTAACTGCTGCTAACTACTTGCTTCAAATATTCCAGCCTGTATAACAAAATGGTAACAGACTAACAGAGTCTATATTGTAATATTCACCCGGCTTCACCCAGCTTCTCAAGAGGTAAGACTTGAAGCAAACTATCGAAACCTAGCAAAAGTAGAGACGTATAGTGGTTTTGTGAGAATGTCAGTGACTTGATCACATGCCGGAACCTCGCCGACAACGAGAGAACCATCGACGACCTTTTCGCAAATAAAAAACAAATCAAGTTCGACATGTTTAAATTTGGAGTGCGAGACTGGATTAGCAGCGACCGCTACTGCACTAGAGTTGTCACAAATTTAAACATGTCGAGCTTGATCTATTTTTTGTTTGTGAAAAGGTCGCTGATGGTTCTCTCTGTTGTCGGCGAGGTTTCGGAATATGATCAGGTCGCTGACATTCTCACAAAACCACCATCCGTCTCTACTTTTGCTAGGTTTCGTAGTTTGCTTCAAGTCTTACCTCTTGAGAAGTTGGGGAAGCCGGGTGAATATTAGAGATACAGGCTGGAATATTTGTAGCAAGTAGTTAGCGGCAGTTAGTCATTCAAGTATAATTCTATTCATGTATTGTTCAAAGGGAAGCAAATAATACCAGAAGAGATTAAACGTGTTCATTCTATTTTTCTTTGTTATTCTTCATAATATAGTTGTTAACAGGCATCAATCAGGTAGTATAGTAGGTATATCATATTAGATCATTTTATACCACATTTTCCACTTTTTCTATCTGAATGTAATAAGATCAAGTTTTAACAATAAAACTTGTTTTTTTTAAGTATGATATATGATCGAGTTGAAGTTCATTCCATACGGTATCAAATAGGAAGCAACATTTTCATTACGAGAAGGGGTCATTCGAGCATATCTAAATAAATACCATGTTTACATAAGGAAGGGATGAGAGTACTTGGGCCTTGATAGGGATTATTCATCTTTGTCGTGTTCAATATAAAGAAATCAATTTGCCACATGTATAGTATTATCAACATATAATCTACGTAGAAAACTAAGGTAAACTAGAAATTAACAGAATACTATTGAATTTCTTATAGAAGTAAGGTAAATGAAAATTGATTTGAGAGAACTTGTGTGAAAGAACTAATTTGAATTTCTTTGATTTCTATTACATTATTCTTGATACATTGATACAATATTTATAGAAGGAATTAAGCCATAACGGTATGCTAACAAACTAGCGATGCTAAACTAACTTATTAACAGACTCTAACATTCACCCATCTTCTCCACTGGTAAGACCCGAAGAGAATGTCGAAATTTATGAAAAACACTTGCTGAAAGTGGTTTAGTCAAAACATCCGCTACTTGATCACAAGCAGGAACCTCACCAACCAAAATAGAACCATCTGCAACTCGTTCACGAACAAAAAAACAAATCTAGTTCCACATGTTTAAACTTAGAATGCAAGACAGGATTGGCCGCAACAGCCACAGCACTCGAACTATCGCACCAAATATTAGGAGTGTCATCAGACTGAATCTCTAGTTCTCGAAGTAACGAAAGTAACCAAACAACCTCACTAGTAGCTGCAGCGAGACCTCGATACTCTGCTTCAGCTGTAGACCGAGAAACTACTTGTTGCTTTTTGGAGCACCAGGACTCCGGAGAGGACCCAAAATAAACACAATATCCCGAAGTGGAGCGACGATCATCAAAATCGAGGCCCCAATTAGCATCAGCATAAGCAACTAATGAGAGACGACTGGAAGGGCAAAAAATAAGTCCAAAATTAAGAGTCCCGCGCAAATACCTTAAGATGCGTTTTAGGGCAACCATGTGGACCGTAGTAGGATTGTGCATGAACTGACATATCCTGTTCACAGCATACGCAATATCAGGTCTAGTCATTACAACGTATTGAAGAGCCCCAGCAAGGCTCCGATATTCAGTCGGATCTGCTAAAGGATCACCATCTGCTTTAGATAGAGTAGAAGAGCTAACCATCGGAGTATGAACACTCTTAGCATCTGACATAGAAGCACGAGCTAAAACATCCCGTATGTATTTGGTCTGACAAAGATGAAGGTGTCCAGAAGATGATCGAGTTACCTCTATGCCGAGAAAGTAGTGTAAGTCACCCATATCCTTAAGAGAAAACTCAGCATTCAGCAATCGAACAAACCAGTCAATAGTAGCAGAATCACTCCCAGTGATGATAATATCATCAACATATACTAAGACATAAAGTGTAGAGTCAGGCTGAACCCGAATAAAAAGAGAAGCATCAGATTTCGAGGCACAAAAATCGATGGACACGATAAACGACTTCAATTTTTCAAACCACGCTCGAGGAGCCTGCCGGAGACCATATAGAGCTTTCTTCAGACGACATACAAGAGGTTGTCCTGAAGAATTGTATTGAACATACCCCGGAGGTTGATGCATATAGACCTCAGTATCTAAATCACCATTTAAAAAGGCGTTATTAACATCCACTGTCTTAGGCGCCTTTGTCTAGAGGCACTCTGATAGAATGACTCTAATGGTGGCGGGTTTCACAACAGGACTAAAAGTCTCCTTAAAGTCACACCCCGGAGTTTGAGAACAGCCTTTGGCAACTAAACGAGCCTTCCTACGGGCAACTGTGCCATCAGGGTTCCTTTTAACCTTGAACAACCACTTACAACCAATTACCTTGCGATTTGGTGGTAGATCAACTAAATCCCAGGTGGAGTTGTGAACAAGAGCATCGTACTCAGCTTGTGCTGCTGCACTCCACTCAGCTGTAGCCAAAGCTTCTTCTATCGAAGATGGTTCAATAGCTTCAACGGAAAAAACTTTCGGTTTGTAAATCCTAGCCTTTGCCCTCGTAACCATAGGATGAGAGTTGACTACCGGTAGGAGAGTATTCGCATCACTGGCGCAGGGGGACGAGCGAACGTTGTTGGAAGGAACATCCTCATTATTGTCCAAAAGCACAGGTAGAGAAGAACCAGAGGCAGGATGAGGAGAAACCGAGTTAGTAGAAGATCGACTGTTATCAGAGACAGAAGGAATCATAACTGGAGACCCGAAGATAGGCACCTCAGATGAACTACTCGTTGAAGGTAGTACGGAAACAGTCTGCAGGGGCCGAGTTAACTGAGGTGTAGAGACAACCTGAACTAGAGGTACCACTGTTGAGACAGAAACATCAGACTGACCTTGTGAGTGACGCTCAGGCATCAAGAATTTATTCTCATCAAACAACACATGTCGAGACACAACAACTTCTCCAGTAGGCAAAAGACACTGATACCCTTTATGTTGAGGACTATAACCTAGAAAAGTAGACGGTTGAGACCGAAACTCCAACTTATGACTTCCAAATGGTAGTAGATACGGATAACAGCAACAACCAAACACTCGGAGATGAGCATAAGGCGGGTCATTCCCATAAAGAACCTTAAACGGGGATTGGCCATTGAGAACCGGAGTAGGGAGACGATTTATGAGATGAACGGCACAAGAGAAGGCATATCCCCAGTACTCCATAGACATACCAGCCTAAGCCAACAGAGACAATCCCATTTCAACAATATGCCGATGTTTACGTTCAGCCACGCCGTTTTGTTCCGAAGTATAAGGGCAAGTCAATCTGTGAATAATTCCTTGAGATGAAAGAATAGACGTTAAAGCCCGATACTCACCACCCCAGTCACTCTGAAATTGCTTAATATCTTTACCAAATTGTGTTTTTATCAACCGTTGAAATTTAGTGAAGCATTTCACAGTTTGAGACTTTTGTCGAAGAAGATATATCCAGGTAAATCAAGTGCTCATATCAATGAATGAAACATAATACCGATTTGCATTACTAGTAACATTTGCAGGACCCCAAAGATCAGACACGACCAACTCAAATGGCTGATATTTCGTATTAGACAGAGGAAAGGACAATTTACATGACCGACCTTGTTGACAAGCAGGACACAAACTATCAAGACTATATTTAGAAGACGTAATTTGACATTTATCCAAAACAGTTTTAACTACAGATGCTGATGGGTGTCCAAGACGTTTATGCCACAGACTAAAGATAGGACACTCAACACTCTTATTTTTAACATTTTCATGAGACTTAGTATTCCCATCAGAAACATTTGTATGAGCAACAAAAAACTTTTATCATGCCAGGAGATACCCTGTGGACGGGAAAGCGTCTGATCCTTCATGAATGTGCCCCTCATCAAAACTTCCTTGGTCACGACATCCTTAATAATGCAATGTGTCGGATGAAATTCGAAGAACACATTATTATCGTTAGCAAACTGAGAAACCGATAGTAGATTCTTGCGGATACTCGGCACATATAAAAATTAGATAAATACAATAATTTTGAATTAGCCGGTAAAAAACCATCACCAACCGATGAAATCATAACCGGAGACCTATCCCCCATCAAGAGCGAAGAATTACCTGAATAAGGAGTAGCATGATGTAGAGCAGAAGGATCCCGACACACATGGTTACTCGCTCCTGAGTCAGGGTACCAAGATGTAGTGCCAATCGATGCGGGAATATCGACCCATCATGCCACCCCATGGACTCAAATTGAGAGGTATTAGCTTGAGACCGAGCAATCGAGTGTCGATGCATGAAGAGCACCTACTCGAGGCATCCCAATGCAAGGGTCAGACCCCGTATAGACACGAGCTTTGGGTTTTGTTGACCAAGGAATCGGCCCAATCTGAACATTATTAGAGGTAGGCACGTGAGGAGCTGAAGGTGCCATAGGTCTGTCATTAGACGGGCCACTAACTAAAGGCCTAGGATTAGGAGGCCCAGGAAAATAAGAACCTGTAGCATTTTGGGGCCCAAAATTTGGACCAACATTCGGCCCATAAGGAGATGGACAAGGGGCATTCGGCCTAGGTGATTTATTTGGCCGCATATGCCCATAAAAATAGGTCCCACGTGGCCCACCATGTTGCACAATATCAGGCTGCACATGCGCATGAGAATAGTACCCTTGTGGCCCACCATGTGAAAAATTATTTTGTTGAAAATTGTAGCCACCAAACACTCCATAATGGCCGGCCCCACTTGCATCCCCACTTGCATCATAATAGCCTGGCATTAGGCAGTATTGACTATCATCAAATTGGCCAGAAGAATACCTATCATGTTTTGAAGGTGTTTCCCACTCACGTTGCGCCGAACCAGAAGGAGAGAAAGCACCAGTGGGCAACGACGGCATGATAGGCAACGATGGTGGCACCTCGCTTCGACTGTAGCGATAGTAGCATCGCTGAGCATCGTGACCAAACACGGAGCGATCGACATCAAGACGCGATCGGAAGATCGCCATGCATGCCACGATCGAAGCGCGACCACCACGCCGGAGGAAGCTTCAACTCTGCGACGACTCTCTTTCCACCAGATTTCGTGAATGATTTGAAACCGAGCGGGCAAGACGAGTTTCACACTCCAAGAGAGCATCAACCAACCGTAGAAAAGATAGAATCTGGGTGAAATAGAGGCGGAGGAGGCGATCGACTCATACTCGGAGGAAGACCGTGAGTAAAATTTGCACCTTCTCATCTTCTAAGATCCATGAGCGAAGACTCTAGCAAAGCGGAACAAGTTTGAGATCGAGCTACATAATCGATGTCGAAGATTACCTTTCTTTAAGGAGTGCAACTCATGGCGAATCAAGTCGTATTTTTTTCTGGAATCGGCCAGTAAATAAACTCACCCGTGTTCGGACATCACAAGATGTGTAGGCGTCGATGAAAGATGGCAAGACCGAGCGGATCGTTGGCGATAGCCATGGCGTCGAAGCGATCTCTTTGTGTATAAGCAGAGGCTAACGGATTAGGAGCACACTCTCCATCGAATTTTGAGCGCATACGGAAGGTGGTGGAGTGGTGCCTTCTAGAAATCCGGCAAGATCGTAGCCCTCTACAATCAATTTGACTTGCTTGCGCCACTGAACATAAGTGGCTTGATCAAGCTTGACAACTTCATGACGAGGAAAGTTATGAACAACTCGAGCACAGTGAGGCGCTTGTGATTCAGAATCAAGTTCATCAATGGTGTTCACCATGGCTCCCAAGATCGGATGGCGAAAGATACCATGTAGAAAACTAAGGTAAACTAGAAATTAATGAATACTATTGAATTTCTTATAGAGAAGTAAGGTAAATGAAAATTGATTTGAGAGAACTTGTGTGAAAGAACTAATTTGAATTTCTTTGATTTCTATTCTGTTATTCTTGATCTGTTGATACAATATTTATAGAAGGAATTAAGCCATAACAGGAATTTCTTTGATTTCTATTCTGTTATTCTTGATCTGTTGATACAATATTTATAGAAGGAATTAAGCCATAACAGTATGCTAACAAACTAACTGATGCTAAACTAACTTATTAACAGACTCTAACAATCTATGTTACTAATTGCCAATTTGGAAATGATCATTCTGAGATTTGTAAATTTGATTGGGGCTCCAATTATTGGACATTGCCTTTACTTCCTCCTAGTTTATTAAGCAAATGTCTTGGACTTTCCGATTTATAATGATGTTCTAATCCATTTTGAACCTTCTATGTCATTGGCATTTCGATTTACTCTGTGTTATTTGGTGTAGGATACATGGGGTAACAGTTGCAGACATGCCTCTTATTGCAACTTGCAGCAAGGAATGTGTCGATCTCTTGTAAACGTCATCGAAGAGGTATGTTCTCTTCTCCATAATTGATATGCTTTGATACACTCTTTGTAGCACTAGTTCAAATATTATATGCACAAGTTGTTTACCATAAGAATTTAACTTTGTAAAATCCTTACGGTTAATAGATATTATCGCTTACGTTTTTGCATCTGTTGTGTTTGAAACTTAATTTTTTTGTTTTATTCACCCTTGCGAATTGATGTTTCATCTAGCTGCTGATCTCATTCAAGGTGGAAAAGCTCGTGATAACTGCCATTCCGAATATTGTGGAAACATGGACCAAGCTGGTACAGGAAGCGGAAGGAAGAACACTTTAATAAGATCAACTTGATGGTGTTCCCCGGAACAGTATTGCTCTCGAAGCCCTTGTATCAATCCCAAAAAACAGATGGAGAAACGCCGCCTTGATCTGCAAGGAAAAAATTAAAAATGGAAATACTTTGGCTTGAAGAAAAAGAAAAATCTAAGCTTTTAAAGATTTGAGTTTTTATTTTGTTTTATTTTTATTTTAAGGCTATAAAAAGGAGATGAACAGACAAAGAAAAAGAGGAAAAAGACACAAACAAGAGGAGGACGAAATACACAGGCAGAAAGCAAAATCAGCACACACAGGTATGGTATTTATAAATTTTAGGTTTTAATTTGGGATTATGAGGTGTATTTGGTTTTCATCTTACAGCAGATTTAGTTAACGGCGAAGAAGAATAAGGAACGCCCATATCCTTTTCAATTTCCAAAATCCAAGGTCAGTGTTTTATGTGTCTTGCTGTTGCTGCTTTTCTTTAATCTGTAGTAAACAATATTCCTGAAAGTATATGATTTAGAATACTCCTGATATATGATAAAAGCTTTAGAAAACTTAAGCACTGGCAACCTGACTTGCTAGTTGGGAATTTAAAGATATTTTCCAAGTTTGAGATTTAGAATACTCGATAAAAAAACAGAAGATATTTCCCAAACTTCAGATAATGTTGCTCTTAACTTTTCTTTATTCTTGAGTATTGGACTGCTGACCCTCCAAGCACCAGAGTCCGAATGACATAGGTTAAACATATTTCCCGCCCCTATTCTAATGCTTCCATCTTCTAGTCTTTGTGCTGCACTTCCTTTGTAGAAAAAGGAACTTACATCTTCTAGTCTCTGTACTACACTTCCTTTGTAGAAAAATGAACCCACATGAGCAGTTATTTGTTGTAACATTCCACCATCTCCATCAGTAATAAGAGTTTCATGGTAATCTAATAGATTTTATTCATTTTATATGATTTCATTTCTTGTAAGTATATGTTTGATTTCTACTAGAAATAGCATGTGGTTTTCCCAAATCCATACTGAAATGTATCAACAATCAATCAGGGCTGCAAAAGGATGTCAATGGAAGATAAGATTAGTGCATTGCCAGATGATACCCTTTTAACCATTTTATCACTCTTGACATTCAAGGAAGTGGTTGCCACCAGCATCCTTTCTCAATGATGGCGATATTTATGGACTTGCCTCCCTAGCCTTATTTTTAGATATGAAGAAGTCGTGCCACGTAATGATGACGAAGGCAACAAAAAACAGTGTCGCCGCCCTATACTTGGAGTTCACATCGATAGATACATTCAAATGGTCAACCAAGTGCTAAGGTTTCGCAAGGGGCAACAGCTGCAAGAGTTTGGAATGCATTTTCCCCTACTAGGAAGTTCTAAAGGTGATATAGATATTTGGTTGCCTTTGTAATTGCCACTGGGGTTTCTAAGCTTGAATTAAACTTCTCACGCTATTTATATCCTATTGGATCCCACGTCAAGAGTTATTCCCTCCCACTCAACCTAGTGCAGCCGGATTGTGTTTTCTCCATTCCTACATCCTCTTTGAATGTCCAAAATCGTTTCAAGTCTCTTAGAGAGCTCCTCCTGAAATTTGTAGATGTTACGGATGATCAGTTTGACATAATTTTATCAAGCTGCACATTTCTTGAGTGCCTACATTTGCTTGAGAGCAGCCGGCTAGTGAATGTAAAGCATTCTGTTCCTCACATGAAGTTGAATTACTTGGAGATATATAATTGTTCTGATTTGGAGAATATTGAAATTTTTGCTCCAAATCTTGTTTCATTTAAGTACCGAGGGTCTAGGATATATATTTTTGTTAAGGATGCTAAATAACTGGAAAATGTTGTTTGCACGTGTTTAAATTTTGGAGTGGATGAATATCCAGCTAAAAATACTTTGGGTTTACCTTATATACAAGGGAAACACTTTGTTTTTGGCCAATTTGGTGATTACCTTTCTCAGTTGGAGTTATTTGATGATGGATGTTGGATCTTTTGAGGTGAGTGGAACCATCTCCAAACGCAGTTTCATTGTCTCTTGGAAATTTTCTCACCACTGGTTTAATTTTACAGGGAATACGAGGATCCAACAAGGTCCCTTTACTTTGCAATTTAAAACATCTGACACTGTCATGTTTGAATGCTTCCCGTGGTCCCTTTGGGATGCTACGTTGCTATCATTTGGTTGCTTCATTTGCCAAGGCATCACCATTCTTGCATCGGCTCAAGTTACATGTACGTATTCTTAGTCGATTACGTATAACCGTGTCAGACACATATCTTTACCCAACAGTCGCCGACAAGATCTGGTTTTTGCAGTTTTCACTATATTCTACTGAAAATCCAGAATTGAGAAGAATTCCTATATTTCCGCACAAATATCTTGAGGTTTAGGTCTGGTTTCAGTGGCAATAAGCTGAGTATGGACTTCATCATGTCTATTTTTTACTTTGCCATTGAACTCGAAAAGATTGAGATAACATCGGTTTATTTAGGTGACGTTGCCAACTCCTTGGTTAAACAAGGAAAGGCTGATGTTGTTGGGAAAAGTATTGGTTTGCTCCGCCAAAGACTGCCTGCAAAAGCTCAATTATACTTTCTTGATGATCAATTTTTTATTAAATCAGGTTCCTATGTAGATACATGTTTGAGCCGTGCTTTTTAATTCATATTTCCATATGTAATGTTTAATTATGTCCGGAAGGGGAAGAGTATGATTTATGTCATGTAATCATATTTCCATTCATGCCTGCAAAACTTGTCTTTGATGATGTCGTCATATTATATAACTTGATATATTTTCTTCCTACTGCTGTCAGTTATTTTTCTATGTTATGTTTATTTATTAATTAAATACATTTAAATTTTAAATAATGTAAAATTGATCCACATGTTCACACTTGTACTGATTTAGGGTCTAAACTTGATTTATTTGTGAAAATTATTTTTTAACTTATTGTTCTTGTTAAATGATGAATTTAATTTTTTTTTTTTTTTTTTTTTTGTGTTTACTAAGCCTAGAATATCTCATCCACATGTAATGGCGGAGTCAAGATGTTAATTTAATCTTAGGGTGTCAAGTTAAAATTAGATATGCTACGTAACAATCGATTTAAAAATATAAACAATTGATTTAAAAGAAACAGTATTTTGATATAACAATTGATTTAAAATAAGTAATATTCTAATGTAACAATCGATTTAAACATATAAATAATCAATTTAAAAGAAATAGTATTCCAACATAATAATCGATTTAAACATATAGACAATTAATTTAAAAGAAACATTATTCCAAAATTTTCTTGAATTGATTACATTGTTACATGTCTACTTAGAATTCGATTTAGGTTCCAACTCGATTTCTTCATACAAATTTCATTTTAGTTGTTAAATCAGGAGTTTAAAAGATTTGAGTACGTCTCCTAGCGGCAACAATACACAACTGGCAACGAAAAACAATGTTATTTCCTTTTCTTTTTAAATCCTCAATGATTAATTTAAAACTATTTATAAAATACATTATATTAACTTTATTATATTTTCAAATTAAAATTTTTAAATAAATTATGTTCAATAAAATTTAAGGTTTTAAATAAATTTTATATTCCCTATTCATATGTCCAACACTTATATCCATATAGATATTAAATATAAATATTTTGAATCTTAAATTGTGATCTATTGGTTGAGTATTCACTTGTAACACCCTTATATTCGACTCAACTATTAGACAAAATATAAGAATGCTATATCAACTATCAAAGTATTAATATAACATAATTTAATAAGTAAAACCTCTTTTTTTCGAATATTTGTATATTATTGTCACACTATTAACAGTTACCATAATTAGTTTGAAACCAAACTTATTTAACAGATTTTCAGATACTAAATACTTCCTAACTTTTGGTACATAGTATGCATCATTCAAGGTTAAAACTTTTCTAGAAGTGAATTATAGTTTAATAGACTATTTGCCTTTGATTGCTGCGATGGAAGAATTTCTAATGTACAAGGCATTGTCATATTCACATTGTTTGAACTATGTGAACATGCTTTTGTCTTTGCACACATGTTTGATTACTCTAGCATCAATTCCCCATGCATTATCATCTTGTGCCATATTAATTTCAGAAATCATGGCAACGAATTTTATGTTATTATCAGCCTTAGAAGATGATTTCTTCTTTAAAAATCAATATTCATTCTTGAAATGTCTCGGCTTACCACAATGATAGCATGAGCCATTTTGTTTCTTTTTGAACTTAGCTGTTATATCAATCTATTTGAACTTTCTCTTGGATTATTTAGTAGTTTGTACTTCCTCCGTAACATGCAATTTGAAATTTCAAAATCTAAGTTCTAATCTTGCTTTTGATATTCTTCTTCAATACGAAGATAATTTGCCAAAACCTCAAGAGATATTTCCTCTTTCTTATGTTCTAGACTTCTTTTACAGTCTTTCCAAGATATAAGAAGTTTGTTTTTAATGGAGGATACAACAATCATTTCATCCATTTTCATATCATATTGTTTAAATTGATTTAACATTTTTCAATATTACGAAATTATTCCGTAACAGAACGACCATCAATCATTTGATAATTATTGAAACGACTAACAAGAAATTTCTTACTTGTATCTTCTTCGATCATGTATCTTGTCTCCAATTTGTCCCATAATTCCTTAGTGATGACCTCGTTTTGGTAGGTGTCGAACAAACCATTGGATAAACCATTCAATATATTCCCTATGCACATGTAATCAGCATTGTCCCATTTTTGCCTTTCTCGGGTTGCAACAACAGGTTCGTTTTTATTTTCTTCCAGTCTTGGAGTATCCAAAATATACGCAATCTTCAAAGTTGATAATAGAAGTGCATCTTTTTCTGTCACCGTCGGAAATTGCCACCATCAAACTGATCAAGCTTCACAAAGTTGGAAGCCAACTCCCTTAGTGTCCCACTTTCATGTGTTGTAATAGTCATCATGAAAATAGAATCTTAAAATTGCTAGTACAAAACTTCAGTGAGGAAAATCTCAAACACACAAACGGAACACGAACAACAACTCAAACAAAAAATGAAGAAATAGGACAAGACTCCAAGATGTGTATCAAGCCACTATCTTTAAGGTTCTATTTGCCCCCACCTATACTCGGTGTGCAAATGAGTTTCAAGCAAATGAACCTTAAGGATACAATGAAGCTCGATGACTATTTGTGTTTTGCACTGACGAAAATAGTCCACTAAGCATTGAACAATGTATAACAAGAAAATCAATATCTATAAAGAAATTTTGTAGTAATTCTTTATAGTACAATCTAAGAATATTAGAAGATGGAGAAAAGATAGAATTTTAGAACTTGTTAGTATGGTTTCCAAATGAAATCCCATTCCTAATTATAGGAATTTTATGTCTCTTCATAGAGAGATTTTATGTCTCTTAATTAAAAAAACTATTGAAATAATATTGTTTGAATAGTTATAATTCTTTGTCAATAACCAAAAAGATATAACTTTTGATTAATTACACATTTTCATTTATAGTTATTTGAACACTATAAATATTATTGAAAATGTTCCAATAGTTCTCTTTGCAAAGTTACTAAATATTAGGGGTGAGCAAAACTCGATTTGACTCGAAAAAATAGAAAAAAATTCAAATTTTGAGTTAAACGAATCAATTTATTCGAGTTATTCGAGTAAACTCGAAATTTTTTTCGAATTTCGAGTTTGAATAAAGTTGAGTTTTTGAATTCAAATAACTTGAATAATTCGAATAATCCGAATATCACACTATAATATTTTACATTTTTACCTCAAACCCCAAATTTGTTTACTTTTTCCCAAAACTTTTACTCCCCTTTCATCTCATCCCCCGTCTACCCCAAACCCATTTTTCCCTAAATTTTTTTTTGAATATTTTCCCCAATTTACTTTCCCCCCAAAACCCCCAAAACTTTTTATTTTCCCCCTAAACTTTTATTTCTCATCCTTTACCCCCAAATCAAAATAATCCAAAAAAAATCCCTAAACCTAAATAGTAATAATTTTATTAACATCTAGTATTTATATTATTAAATTAAATTTCACATTTTGTACTATTTATATTATTGAATTGTTTAATTATATTGAATCTTTATAAAATTTTGTTAAAATTGAATTATTGATGATGCCATAAAAATATTTGTATTAAAATTTTATGTTGGTATCAACTTCACATTTTATCTTTAAAATAACTTTTATTAAAAATCATATTTTTACATTTAATATATTTTAATTTTCAAAATACATATTGACGAGAATCAAAAGATAATTGAAGCAACTAAGCAAGCAAAAAAGCTAACTCGTATATAAAAGACTAATAAATAAATTATGAAAGGATGAAAGTTAGTAACAAATTTATTTATGGTGGGAAAATTTGATTATGGTAGGTGACAGTGGTTAAAAGGACCCAAAGTCATTTTTTTAAAATTTAACTCGAACAAATATATTTGATTTTATTCGATACAAATTTCATCTCACTCGACTCAATTCGAGAAAATTTCAAATCAAGTTAGAAGGATAAAATAGGATTTGTCAACTCGATTAACTCGACTTTTTTCATTCTATTGATTGCTTAATTGAGGTAAAAGGATTAAATTGTACAAGAGGTAAAAGTTAATTGCTATAAATATAAAATACTAAAGGGACCAAAATGGTGATTAGACCATGGTGAAAAAGTCCAAGCGGTGGTGACACAAATCCACTAACTTTTGGGTTATTTATTTATTAAGTCCTAATTAGTTTAAGGTTAAATTGAAATAAAGTTTGTTTAGTTGGAATTTAATATAATTGAAGGACCAATTGTGCAATTGGACCCTCCTTAAATGGCCTAATAATAGAAATGATGTGGAATTCTCTAGATTATGGTAAATTGCAATTAAATCCTAATTAAATAAGGATTTACTAATTAATTCATTTTTCAATATAATCGAAAATGGTGGGTTCGAGGCCACAACTCCGATGTGTCAGACCGTAATATTAATTATTTAATATTCACGAGGCCATTAGTGTTGTATTTAAATTTAGTTAGAAAATTTTAACGTTTGGATGATTAATTAAAGAAAATGACTAAATTCTAAAAACTATAAAAGCCATTTGCTATGTGTTTAAAAGGGTTAATAGAGGGGATCTAAAGGGTGATTAGACCCTTAATATTCATAATGGATAGTAATGGGTTCATTATTGTTGAAATTTGAATGAAATAATAAAGGGCATAATAGTAATTAGGTAAATAAATGATTTTGAAGTAAAGTATGATGGAAATTTCTAGTCCATCTTCTTCTTTCTTTCAAAAATCGAATGGCCATTGATTGGGAGAAGAAAGCTTCGGCCAAGCTTGAGTTCTTTGATTGGGATGAGTAAACCTTATCTGTTTTTAGTAATTTGTATGTTTTTAAACTCTTTTAGTTCGATCTAGCTAACCCGAGGACTAATTCATGAAAATTTCAAATGTTATGAATTTTACCTGTAACACCCCAAACCCGGCCCAAACACTACAATCGGATCTGGTATGTCACTAAGGAAATTTTGTAAAACATGTCGCATTTTCAGAAAAATATTTTGGTAAAGTTTAACCTTTTATTAGGAAAAATTTATAATTTATAGTTTTAAATAAAATATGCCTTTATGAATTAAAACCCAAATTTAAATACATGCCTTAGTTCAATTAAAATAAAAATTTAAATAGCTAAAAGTAATAAAAGCCCGTAATAAAACAAAATATAAACTGGTGGCCCATGGCCTTATTACAACGAGATTTAAAATCCATTAAATAAGAATATAAAATAATAACTAGAGTCTTTTCTTTGGATCCAAATGTTCTTTCGCATGGCCACCTGCGCTCCTCTCCACCAGGTCCGATGCACTAAATGCTACCGAAATGTTAATTAATTGGTTGAGTCGCGAGACTCGGTGTGCAACCTCATGCAAAGATTAGATTTGGGCCTTAGCCCCATAAAACTAAAATAATCATAATTAATATACATAATAAAAATAATATGCAAGCCCAACCCATATCCTAGGTTTCCATCCGCTACACGCCTGCATCGACCATTCACACCATTGGGGATTTCTACAATCAACCCACACCGCTACACGCCTTGATGGCGGTCGTCGTTGCTCATCATCGATCATGGCCATAGCCACTACAACAGATCACAGTAAAACCGCTACAAGATCACGGTAAAAACCACTACATGCAGATCACGGTGAAAACCGCTACAACATATAACTTCCTCCTTTCATCAAACCCAACCCATGCAATCACATAAAATCAATATACTTATATCGCTTAATCGAACATTCACTAACCCGATGATTTGCTTTTACCCTCTTTGGGTTTCTCTATTATGCCCGATTTTGGCATTTATCAAAACATATAAGACTTATAATCATATATTAATCAAATAGATCTAGATGGTAGGAAAGTGTTACACACCGATATCGCGAAATCCAATATTCTTAGTTGATATCCTTGTTATCCCGATCTACAACTTTGCTCAAAAGCGGAAAGATGTGAAAATAGGGCCTCTCCTATATTCTACCATGGTTAGTGTTCTACCCGATTTCATATATTTATAAATAAACCAATCTCCTTACCTTGAAATCCCGAAAATAACACGACTTGAGTGTTACTGATCTTTGACTTAGAGATCTAAGCGTTGACTCCTCTTTAGATCCCAAAATGTCAAAAATAAGAAAAACCCTTGATTAGTCACTAAATAGCCATTCGGCTAGGGACTTTGAAAAGCCAGAGAAATATTGGAAACTCAAAATCGACACATACCTATTGTTTTCTTCAGATTCGACACAAGCAGACTTTACTGAAGAAAATTAGGCAACTTCAGGAGGTGAGATCTAAGAAGTTCGGTTTTTAGAAGATTTAAGAATTGAAGAGATGGCTAAGAGAGATTTGGCCAATGAATATTAAGGAGAAGAATAGAATAATAGAGATGTGATTTTGGCTTTTAGGGATTAGAAAAAATAACAATAGAGGTTAAAAGATTCTACCAACCAGAAATTTTAGAGAGAAAGAAAGGTGAAAAAATGGTGGTTTTGGCTTTTGAGAGGAAGAAGATGAGAAAAGAAAATAAAAGAAAGGCTTCCAAAATTTCAGCACACCCTCTTTATATAGAAAATCGATTCCTCCCTTTAGTAGAGATTGATTTTCACCAACACGCCACACATGATAGCTCTTATCCCTTTTCCTTATCTTAATCTATTATCTCCTCAAAATAGTCTTTATCTCGCTTATTATCCTTAAAGACTAAATCCCTAAATAATAGCCTTTATCTGCTTATTATCTACATAGAATAAATATAATAAAATTCCCAAAAAAAAAAGCCTTGTGCCGTCCACTTCCCTAATCCCTAATGCCAAATTTAACTAACTTAAATTAGAAGATTTGGGCTCCTTAAAACTTAAAATTTGGGCCCCTAACACTTAAATTAACTCATTCCACATATTCACCCATTAAACACATAGGCCCAAAAATTTAGGATGTTACATTACCATTGATGATTTTGGGTTATTTTTGAATATTTATGGAAGATTATTGAACTTTGTTGTTAGTTAGGGTTATTTTATTAAGTTGTTTTGATGATTTTAATATTTAATGACTAAAATGTGAAAATAGTAAAAGTACAAGGACTTGATATTAAATAACAATAAATATGGGCTTTAGAGATACCCAAAACAATTCAGCTTGACTTAGTTTTAATGAAAATTTGTTAACTTGCAAGTTTTGGAGTTAAGGACTAAATTACATAAAAGTAAAATATTTGGGGCAATTTTGTAAAAATATTGAAAAAGACTTAATTGTATAAAAAGATTTAATTATACTATTAAATCAGTTAATTGAATGAAATTATTATTTTAGATCAAGAATGGGTTGAAAATCGAGGCATAAAGAAGTTGTTGAATAGTCCCTATACTTTATCAATTACTATTAATCCGTCCGGTAAGTACATACTGTTATTTCTTTACTATAATGATTCTTTTATACATTCATTGGTTGTTATAATTAAATTCATCATCAAACTTAACAATTGATTGATTGAAATACATGATAAATGAATAAAGCGACTAGTTATCAGGCTTTGAGTCGATGATACAAACCGTAGCGATGGCTGAGATCCTGCATATGTTGCGGATTCTCTATAGCTTGTGTGAGCAGCATCGTGAGATGATGATTCTTTAGCAAGTACTATGTACCGGTTATACAGACAGTAGCGATGGCCAAGATCCTACACATGTTGCAGATTTTTTGCAGCTTGTGTGAGCAGCATCGTGAGTAGGTCAAAATTCTGAAGTTAGCTCGAATGAGCAATATTCTATGATTACCAATATAAGACCTTAATTATACGATGAGTGGAAATATGTTTTGAATTAATGTATTGTGTAATACTCACCTGTTGCGAGTTGTGATTGACAGGAATTCTGATGATAACCTTGTTGACAGGAACTTTGTTTAGTATTCTCATTATTTGATTATTTATGTTTATTCAGTAAGTTATATCGTTTTAATCGAGGAACTTACTAAGCTATATGAAAGCTTACTCGTGTTTTTGTTTGTTTATTTGTAGATTACATTTTGTAGGCAGGAGATCAGATCAACTCGAGGAATCACACTATCCAAGAGGAACACTTGGTAGATTTTGTAAACAATTTGGCTTATATGGCATGTAATAGGCAAATGATTATGTTATAATGTTCATAGTTAAGTGTGATGTCTTGGTATGTTGATGTTGTTGAATGGTAGGCTTGGAAGTATGATATTAGGTGTTTGATGTTTGAATGTGGATCTTAATTGGTATGCTTACTAAAGGTTACACCAAACTCATATGAATGGTTATGGAGTGGTATGTACTATTTTAGCTTGGTATAAAATGGTTGAATTGGATTGTTATGTATATGTTGGATCTTGTAAATGATAGTTAGGTTAATGTTAGATGTGAGCATTATAAAGTGTAATTATAGAGGTTACTTGAATGTGATCTTAAGTGGATGAATATGGTATGTTTTGGATGTTTTCGGTGTGTTTTAAGGTGTTACTAAGTTGTGGTATGGGTTGGTTTGGGTACTTATGCAATTGGTTGAGGGTTAAGCATGATTTTGGTTAGTTTTGGGCACACATGGCTTGAGACAGAGGCTGCCACACAGTCGAGTGGTGCACACGGATAGCCCACACGGATGTGTGCCTTGAGCACGTTAGGTGCAAGGTTCACACAGGCTAGCACACGGGCTGAGACACGGGTGCGTGAGCCAAGTCAGGGAGTTACATGGTAGACACACGAGTGGACGCATGAGCTTGTGGAAGGCCATAAGTGCGTGTGGGAAAACCACAACGTGTGACCCCATGTAGATGAAAATTTCCAGTTTTGCCTAAAAAGTTTTGATTTGTTTCGCTTTAGTCCTTGATTATTCGTAAGCTATTTTAGGGCCTCAGGGGCTCGATTAAAGGCTCGTAAATGTATGTCTTATTCATTCTAATTTTTAACAGTATTAAAAGAATTTATTTGATATCTTAATGTTAATTAATGTAGTAGTTCTGATAAGTACTGTAACCCCTATAACCTTATTTCAACGACAGAAATAGGATATGGGTGTTACAGTACTAAAAAAAGGGCACAAAGAAATGGTATCCCACGTTATGATATATATGGCATGTTCGTTCAATGATAGGGGTAGATGCTAGTTTTTTTCTCAAATATTTTCAAATTTTGAAAGGATCTTCGGATTATCCGTACTTATCTAGGTTAAATAACCAGTTTGGTGATTGAAATTCTATCGAATTCAAAATATCAATCATGATATGGTCCATGCCCCATGTATTGAAAAAAAAATAATTATTATGAAAATGGCAAAGTTTAAAGCTAAGTGTGCACTTTTTTCAGGTTGGTCACATAGTGTTTTATTTGAACATTGAAGCAATGAATATATGAAATGGGACCAAGACCGACTGTAACAGCCCAATTTAGACCCTAATTGAAACAGTGGTTTTGAGACTACAAATTCGAGGTTGGAATAATATTTTAATATTATTTTTGGTGTTTATAGTATGTGATTGATCATGTGTGAAAATTCTATGCAAAAATTTTATCGATTGTGTGTCAAATTATGAAAAAAGACTTAATCGCATAAAATGCAAAAGCTGTGTGCTAATTGTTAAAGTTCATAATTGTCATGGCTTCTTGAATAGAAGGTCCTTATGTTGTTATTATTCCATATGTTAAATGGATGGACAAAAATGCCTAAGGTTATTTTGGAATTTTAAATGAACTAATAAAATGGCAAAATGGTAAATGGTGTATTAATGTTAATATATGAAAATAAAACAAAAGAATAGTGGAAATGTTCATCTTTTTCCACCGAAAATTGAAAGAAAATAAAAGAAAAAGAGATAGCTAGGTTTGGCCATGGTTTCTCTTTGATTAAGGTATGTGTTTTGGTTTGTTTTTGATGATTTCTATGTTTTTGTGATCGTTGCTTTGTGTTCTATCAAGCCCATGTCTTAATTTTAGAATTCGATGGAGATTTTGAGATGTTCCATTTATGAATATGTGAGCTTTATGTTGATAGTTGGTGAAATATGAAAGATATGTGATAGATTAACATATGTTGTCTTTGAATTTTTGGTGAATTTGAGTAATTTGGGCTAAATTGTGAAAATGAGAAATTAGAGGATTAAAATGTGAAATAAATGAAATATTTGGGCTTGTATGAACACAAGGAAAATTCAGCTAGGTATTGTGAAAAGAAATTATGTGAATTTGATGATTTTATGAAATAGGGACTAAAGTGTCGAAATATGAAAATGTGAGGGCTATTTTGTAAAATGCCCTAAATATGTGTGTTTGGACTAAATTGAATGAATTGGTGGTTGAATGAGTTAAATTTGAATATGTATAGATTAAGAAAAGAGGGATTTGGATCGAGATCGAGGCAAAGATAAATTGCTCGATTAATCGACTCATTTTGTTACTTCGACGTCCGAGGTAAGTTCGTGTATAATACGAACCGTTTAAATTCATATCTATGTGTTATGAAATGAATGAATATGTGGTTATTGAAAAATAAATGCTAGATGTGTGAAATTGAGAAATGTGGCACTAAGTGTGCGAATTAAAATTGAGACAGGGGTGAATAGCACTGTGTGTGCGAAATAAAGGAAGCCTTGGCTATATTGATTGGCACTGTGTGTGTGATACCGAATTAATGTTGGTTTAATATAAATGCACTAAGTGTGCGATGATATTAAAGCTTCAGCTAAGAATTTGGCACTAAGTGTGCGAGTAAAACGAATGATTGAAGAAGATTGAATGAAACGTGATATTGAGCATTGAGTAGCAAGTGTAACACCCTTGCCCGTGTTCGAGCCGGAACAGGGTTTGAGGCATTACATAGCTAATATTTCTTAAACATCTAGAATAGGCTTATAAATTTCGTTGAACCCTATCGCTCGCACATATTCGGCCTAGGAGGCCCTAATTACACTTCCGAGAAGTATCAAAATCTTTCCGGGACCTTTCATGAGTTCAAGAAACTTTTTAATCAAAACAGAGGCCATACGCCCGTGTGCCCCTAAGGCATGCTCATGTCTTTCACCCATAGTTGACATTGACTAATTTCACACGGCCTTGACACGCTCGTGTCACTAACCCGTGTGCCAAACCTTGGCATTTTGATTTATCCACACGGCCTATACATACGCCCGTGTACCCCAGCCGTGTGGTGATTTAAATCCCAAGTGCAAGGTGCAGACTTCACACGGCCTGGGTGCACGCCCATGTGCTAGCCGTGCCTCCTACACGGTCTAGACCCATGCCTATGTGTCTACCTAAGTGGGTAATTAGCAGGCTATATACCAAGCCCTTACCACCCTAGAATGCACACATACATACTTCTACTCAAAACAATATAATTTTTATCCCATAAGCAAGTCTAAGAACTCATTTCAACATACAAGATAATTAAAGGGGCATACACTTCATGAATTCCATCTTCATTAAACAAAAGAGTTTGCCAAGTATTTGCCTAACTCATAAGGCCATTTACAAAATGACTTTTACTAACTTACATAGTCAACACTTTGACTAACAATTACAACTTAACAAAGTACTTGAGCCCTATACATGCCATACTCAAAATAAGTCTAAAATTGTTATACCAAAGTGCTATTGATAGTGTGATTTTCAAACTCCTACGTCCATGATCCTCGAGTTACATTGGCAATACTACAAGAAAGAAGGGCAATGAAGAAAGGGTAAGCATAAAGCTTAGTAAGTTTACATGGAAGTAAATAGCAATAATAAGCTCATAAAATAATCCATCCACGGTATTAGCTAATCGTACTCGAGTTAAGGCTTCTTGACAATACTTACTTGCAATTGCCCTTATCTAGCACATACCTTACACATATCGAAATCGATTCTTCGTGACTCATTCACGAGTACTTATATTTATTCACTCACATGACTTAAATATCATTCACATCTCTACGTCTAAATTCATCTACTTATCCCACTATTCACAAGGGATAGTTAAATACATGTGTTTATCGTCACTACTGTAAGTATAAAGCCAATGCCACATCCTCGTGGTGGTCTTACATGGAGTCACCTCTAGATGCCAATGCCATATCCCAAATATGGCCTTATATGAGATAACTTCTAGGTGCCAATGCCATATCCTGGATATGGTCTTATATGGAATTTCCTATCATGTATCGATGCCATATCCCGAATATGGTCTTATATGATTTTCATATTCATTACCGAAGCCATATCTTGGATATGGTCTTATACAGGATCTCAACTCGGTGTCGAGGCTATGTCCCGGACATGGTCTTATACGGGACCTTATCTATTTCACATCTCAACGATAGCATTTCTATACTCAATATGGCCCATTAGGATTTCAACATCTCATTCACATTAACTACTCAATTTGGTAGTGCATCATGTATTAATATAATGCCAAGCAGTCCTTAACATGCTAATTTAAATGTTACTTAAATCACATACAAACTTACCTCGATTTCAAAAAGAGCTAGCTTGTCGATCTAATCCAAGACTTTGTTCTTTCCCCGATCAAGGCGGGTCCTCCATTTTCTTGCTCTATAATAGCAATTTAACTCATTTTAATTACTATATTAATAAAAGCATTCCAAAAATCATGTTTAGGCAAAAATTACTATTTTGCCCCTAGACTTTGGCAAAATGACCATTTTGCCCCTAAGTTGGAAATAATTCTAATCGTATTTCTACCTTCAACAAGCCTAGGTGAACATTTAATACTCTTATAGCTGTCATCAAAACTCAACATTTCACATACTCATTACAAATTTTGTAACATTTTCATCAAGGTCCTATTTGGTGTTTTCATACTAACATCTTTCACAAAAGTTGTTCACCTACTAACTAAGACTCAATTTCTTCCATAAAAATGCAGCAAATAAAAATGAAGGCTCTCATGGCCAAACTCTAAAATCTTCACCATATTGCACATTAGTCCCCTCATATGAAAGCTTAAGCTTTAGGTGTCTCAAAAGTATAATTATCTTCAAGAAAAGTTCACTAGAACACTCACTTGTGAAGAGATGAGTGTGCTGAAATTTTGAAGCTTTCTACCCCCTATTTTCTGCTAATTTTCGGTGGAAGAGAAAAGTAGAAAAGTTGATATTTTTCTCTCTCCTTATTTTATTAATACAAGTCAAATAAGTCACCAACTATCACCAACTTTGACCAACATTGTCCATCTTTGTCTCCTATGGCCGACCATGCTAACTTTATGGGTCTAATTGCCTTTTAAATACCTCCCATTAACAATCTATGGCTATTTAGTACTTTTAGCCTATAGAATGGAACATTTGCACTGTATGCGATTTAGTCCTTTTTCACGATTAAACATGAAATCGCTAAAATTAAAGCACCAAAATTTTCATGCACATATGCTATCATGTTCTAACTCATAATATAACATGAAAATAAATCTCTCTAATATCAGATTAGTGATCCCGAGATCACTATTCTGACTAGCCCCTAAATCGGGCTGTTACAACAAGAATGGTCAATAACTATGTGTTGGCTAAGGTATGTATGGAACCTATGTGGTTGATGATATTGTAAATGGATATATGGATGATTGAGTGAGCATACTAACTATGGATTATATGGTGTATATTTGTGAATTGATCTAAGTGATAGTTTAATTTATGTATTGTAATTGAATTATTGAGTTAAATGTATTATATGACTAACTTACTAAGCTCTTAAGCTTACTGTGTGAAGTGTTTCTCTATTTTACAGTGTCTATAAAGCTAGCTCGGATCCGAGGATTGTCAGTGACTCAATCACACTATCGGCTATCTATTTTGGTATTTTTAGAAAGATGTATATATTTGAATATGGCATGTATAAGCTAGTAGATATGGCATGTTTTGAAGTGTATAAGCTTTGCCTTGTGATATGGCTTGGGAGTTGAATGATGTTGGTTCATATGAGTGGGTTATGTGAATGATAAATATGGTATGAGTTCGTGAAAATGGATATGTATGTTTCATGCTTAAATTGGTTTATGAGTATTGTGGTTCAAATGTGAAATTATGATATGAATTGCATGATGCTTGAATTGTATGATTTGGGATGTGAAATTGGTATTTTAGATGGACTTATTTGAGTTGAAATTGAGTATGGAAATAGATGGTGTGGATGGTGATTAATTAGTACATATATTGGTATGTTTGGTTGCCATTTGAGATATAAATGCATATGGTTTGATGCTTGTAGGTGATTCTAAGTGTGAGTGGCAAGTTTAGCCTTACAAATGGCCTATAATTACCCATACGGTTGAGCACATGGGCGTGTGGTCGACCGTGTCATTTGAGTTTGCAAATTGAATCAAGTCAGATTCACGCACGGGCTGGACACATGGCGTGTGACAGGCCGTGTGGTGCAAGTCAGTTTCAACCACGGGTGAGGCACACAGGCATGTCTCAGGCCGTGTGGACAAGTCAGTATGTATGCCCTATTTTGCCACGGCTTGGACACATCAACGTGTCCGAGGCCATGTGAGGCACATGGCCTACCCACACGGGCATGGGACGTCTGTAGCTTTGAAAAATGTTTGATTTTTCAAAAAATTTTTATGTGTTCGGTTTAGTCCCGACCCCTTTCTATCACATGTTTAAGGTCTCGTAGACCTCATTAATGGACTATATGCATAAAACTTGATTTGTTTGGACGATGATTAACTTTGTGTTGTAAAATGATTGTAAATGTTTCAAATGTTCGGTAATACCTCTTAACCCTATTCCGGCGACGGTTACGGGTTAGGGGTGTTACACCAACATTTTTCTCTGATTTGTTTGCTTTTGATTCCCTATGTATTGTCTTTAATTTAATTAAGCCCACTACTTTTATAGCTATTGTTGCTGCTAGTTTCCTCAAATTTCAAAACAAGTATCTATATGTCTCCCGTATTATACTAAAAGATCCAATTCGAAAATGAATTTGTTAATTTTGATCTAAATTGAAAATTTAATTCAAATTAAACTTGACCCAATTTGATTTAATCATAAAAAGTCAACAATGTGAACTTAAAAGTAAACCGAAACAAAAAAATTAGATAATCATTCTAATAACTAAACTGTTAGCAAGTTGTGTTGATTTTTATATATAAAAAATGAGTAAATTGAGTATTCATAGGCATTTTGTAAATAGAAAAAATAAATTTGCATATACTCCAACGCATATTCATATTTGATATTTACTATTGAGTTTTAGTAACATATTTGAATAACTAAAATCAATTCTCTTATTAACAAAATTGTATGATTTAAGCTATGTTGCTTTGATTATGAATGCTAAATACGAATACTAATAAAATATGGGAATTTAGAGATAAATGTGTGAATTAATGGTAGTATAATTTAGTCATTTCTTCCTTTTTGTGATTTGTTGAGGAATAAAAAAAGCAATTAGAAAAATAGACTAGAGTATTTTAAGTTTTAAGAATTTATGTTCTGTTTTTAAATTTGTAGTGACATCTACTAGAAATCATCGACAGGGTCATCGTAGATGATATCTTGGTGGTTCTTTACTTGCACATATGTGCAGCAATGCTTGTAAAAAATTGGTGGCAAAGTGTATAGGATTCGTTGTGAAATCCAATATTGATATTGAAACACTCGTCAAAGCCTTGCCTCAACCCATTGTGAAACAAATCATTGATTCCCATCTAGAACTTGGTTTAGACAAGCCCAAGAATGTAGGTTTTCCCAATTAACACGTGCGGTGAATTCATTTGGTGTTGGATTCAAATGATGTCGAGTTAGTTCGGATGCTATTGAAAGAGGGTCATACGAATTTAGACGAAGCGCATGCACTTCACTACGTATATTGCAACGTGAAGACCACGACCGAGTTCCTTAAACTCGGGCTCGTCGATGTTGACCATAGGAACTCGAGAGGGTACACAGTGTTGCATGTTGGCATGATGAGGAAAGAGCCTAAGATAATAGTTTATCTTTTAACGAAAGGTGCACGACCATCTGAACTCACTATCGATGGTAGGAAAGCTCTTCAGATATTGAAGCGGCTCACTCAGGCTACCGATTACTATAAATCGACCTAGGAAGGAAAAACTTTGCCAGGGGACACGTTGTGTATAGAGATACTAGAGTAAGCAAAAAGAAGAGATCCATTGCATGGTAAAGCTTTTTTGTCTCTTACCATGGCTTAGGCAAGGTCTTTGTGATACATTGGTCGGTCTCCATTGGCTTAGGCAAGGTCTTTGGGAGACTTTGGTTAGTTCCCATAGGCTCAAGAAAGTTATTGGTGACCCTCTGGTCAGTCTCCATAGGCTCAGGAAAGTTTTTGGTAACCCTTTAGTCAGTCCTTATAGGCTCAAGCTAACTCTTTGTGACGCTTTGGTAGCATGAAAATGAAAATAAATCATTCGGTCATAATGAACATGTTGAGTTGTGAAATACTAAACGAATTTTCTCAAAATTTTACCAGGGGTAAAATCTTCAAAATTTTATCGAAGGTAAAATTGTCAAAATTTTATTGAGGGTGAAATTGTGATGAGAAAATTATTTAATATGTATATATTGAAGCTTATTTTTAGAAATAGAAAATTAGAATCTGGTTGAATCAAATTACAAAGTACTAGGTCAAAAATTCCAGGAAATACTCGTAATTAGACCCAATGTGAGAGAAGCCCAAAAACCCCTCATGGACATAAAGGGGCGGCAACCCTAGTAGGAATACTAGGGTGTGTTGTCCACCCTAGTCCTATTATTAGTAGGATGTTGTTTTTCTATTTGAAATAAACCACTACAACTGAACAAAGGTTCTACCTTCTCTTCCTATAAATAGATGGCACCAATAGAATTATTAACATAACTTTGAGAGATTGTTATTCTGTTGAAAAATGGAGAGAATTTATTATCAACTATTACGTATATTTTTCAAATAACAACTCTACCAGTTTCAATTAAGAAGAGAGAATTTTCGTTTTCACCCCAAAAGGAGAGAAAATTTTTTCTAGTTCTGTGTTTCGATTCAATTGGTTCGAGCCCACACTCGAAGTAGTTCATGGTACGAGAATAGAGGAGAAGATTGTTTGGTTGAAAGTTAGTAATAACGAATGTCCGCTAAGTCAAAAAAATAGGTACAAATTCTATTAAGGTTTATTGCTATAAATATCACAAACTGGGTCGATTTTCAAAATTTTAATTTTTCTCTATGCAAGAAATCTGTTTTCAAATTAGGATTTTTCCAACATACCATTCATTCCATCACAACTAATTATTTTACCAAATCCATTTCATAGCATATCACCTATCCACCATTTAAGTTGTTAAACATACATGCCTAATCCACTCAACAAGAACACCATTAGTAAAGATAATAGCCAACATATATATTTATGATATTCAAAATGCCAAAACATCATCCAAAATATAACATTGTATAACCAAAAGACTCTCTTAGGTACATGCCATTAACTAAAAAAAGACATTACCAACTTTTTGAGTTAGGGGTCACAGCTAGATACTGATATTGACGAGCATACAAGATTGAAACCTAACCTGCATGAAAAACAAAACCGTACACCTAGTATAACTCAGTGATATTTCTATAATTTGAATATTAAATCATATTATAAAACCTACAAAGAAATGAATTGAAGATCATAAGGTGCATATGTCATTCACCTATTAAACTATGTTATTTTTTCATATATATACAACCATTTCATCATCTAATGCATTTATACCATAGTTGGCATCACAACAAGTTTATTGTCACATTTCTATTTTAATTCTAAGTTTTTAATATCAATGATCATCATAATTCTTTATCCCAATTCATTTCAAATTCCATTATTTTTTTTTTACATTTTCAACTCTCTATTAACCTAACTCGAACTCGGACGAATAAGCGAATCCAACCAATCACACTAGTTTGGTATTCAGTGCCTATCGGATAAATCCGAAATGGTAAGTTGTGTCCAGCGTTGGCCGGTATAATTGAAAATAAGTTTGCCCGACACTCCTCGACACGTAGTCATAATTGGACTCTTCCTATCTAATGGTATGCCAATTATACTCAACCCTGCCTGAATAATTAATAGGGTAAACATTTCTCAATCCCATTAATAAGTCAATATCTCAATTCAATAAGATTTTTTCATTAGGCAATCATCAATACATATATATATATCGACATAATTCATCTCAATTCATATTATACAATAATATCAAATCTATTCAATTTAGTTCTTATCATAAACAACAAATCAATTCAAATCAATTCAACTCAATTCATTAATTTTAACTCACCTTATGATCTTACCAAGTAATACAATTCATAATTTCAGCAATTGAAATGATTTCAAATTATAGAAACACAAATCGTAAACTCTAAACTATTTGTCGATAGCTTTGTCTTTTCCTTTTCTTTTTGAGGAATTATGGTACAGATTAACATAAGCTCTACAATTCATCAATACACAATCAATTTCACACTCAATTGCAAATTTATACAACTTTTACATTTTATTCAATTTAGTCCCTAAAATCGAGACTATCATAACTTTCAATCTAGAACTCATATTTTCAATATGTTTTCACTATATCCAAATAGGACTTCTTGTTTCTCATTTCTAACACAAATTTTTGCAATTTATGCATTTTAGTTCATATTATGTGAAGCTACCAAACAATTTTACAATTTAGTTCTTTTTCACTCCTAAGCTTAAAATCTATCAATTTAATACCTAAAACTTCAAAGATTCATCAATGACATCATTATAAAACTTTAACAGTTTTGAAAAGTAACACACAATTCAGCTAGATTAAGCTGCCGAGATTTTTAAAACATAAAAATTACAAAAAAATAACTAAATTACACTAACTAATTTGAAGCTTGAAATCTTAGAACCTTAGGTTGATTTTCACACTTCTTATTCTTTACAATTTGGCAATGAATGGAAATGAGATGAGCTCTCTCTTTCTATCCACTAAGTTTATTTGTTAAACTTTAAATCATTTTACCATTATTTATTAAATTACCATTTTATTCCTTCATAAATCCCATAGCTAGCCATGGTTCACCACCCTTAATAATGGACATTGTAACAGCCCGGTTTAGACCCTAGTTAGAATAGTGGTTTTGAGACCACAAATTCGAGGTCGAAATAATATTTTAACATTATCTTTGGTGTTGATTCTATGTGACATTACCTGTGTGAAAATTCTGTGTGATAATTTTATCGATTGTGTGTTTAATTAAGAGAAAGGACTTAATTGCATAAGGTGAAAAATGTTGTGTGCTGATTTATATGTGCTTAATTGTTGTTGGCTTTTTAAGGTGGAGGCCTCATGTTGTTAATAATCCATTTTTTTTAGATAGTGGATGGTTAAATGACAAGATAACCTTAATGTATTTTTGTCTTATATGTTTATTAAAAGGTTAGTTTGGTAAATTAATAATTATGTTTAATATGTTATAATAAAACATGGAAAATGGTCATTGTTATCATCTTTTCTCCACCAAAAATTGAGAGTGAAAGAAGGGTTTTAAGCTTTGAAAATTTTGGCTATTTTTAATCTTGATTTAAGGTATGTTTGAGCTTGATTTTTGTTAATTTCTACGTTTTCGTAATCGTTGCTTCGTGCTCTAACTAACCCATGTTGAAATTTTGTGAATTGATGATGTTTTTGTGATGAGCCATTGATGAATACATGAGCTATGTTCTAATTGATAGTGAAATATGAAAACTTGGTGTTAGGTTAACATAGTTTGAATTGGGATTTTTAGTTAAATTGAGCATTTTAGACTTAATTAAGAAAATGAGTAATTGAAGGATTAAATTGTAAAATAAATGAAAGGTGTGAGATTGTATGAGCATAGTGAGAATTCGGTTAGGCATGGGTACAAGCAAATTATGTGTATTTGGTAATTTGATGAATTAAGGACTGAAGTGTCGAAATGTGTAAATGTGAGGGCTATTTTGTAAAATTCCCTAAATATGTATGTGTGGATCAAATTGAATGAATTTGTGATTGAATGGATTGAATTTGAATGTGTATAGACCAAGAAAGGAGAGGTTTGGATCGAGATCGAGGCAAAGATAAAGTGCTCGATTAATCGATCGTTTCGCTATTCAACGTCCAGTTGTTAGTTTGTGTTCTATGTGATGCGAATTGAATAATATTTATATAACTATGAGCTTAGAAATGCTATGTGCTAAATCGAATTAGAAAGCACTAAGTGTGCGAAATTAGAAACGCGATAGAAATGATTGGCACTATGTGTACGAGTTGATAGAAGCTTCGACTTATTGAATTGGCACTGTGTGTGCGATACCGATATAAACTCGGTTTAACGTAATGGCACTAAGTGTGCGATGACAAGTAAGTCAGGTCTACAAATTAGCACTAAGTGTGTGACATAAGCAAGAGAATAACAAAGATTGATTGAAGTATAAAGTCGAATGATTAAGTAGCATGGTTGGTGAAGTTACTATGTGTTGGCAAAGGTATGTATGATACCTATGTGGTTGATGAAATTGAAAGTAAATGAATGGAATGCTATGTGAGTATTGGATAAAGTTGAACTTGTGTACCTTTGGTAAATTATCTATGTGATGGCTAAATGTGTCTATTGAATTGGTTCATTGATTTAAATGTATTATAATTCGAACTTACCAAGCTTTAAAAGCTTACTGTGTGATTGTTTCTCTATTTTGCAGTGTCAGTAAAACTAGCTCGGATCCGGGGATCATCAGCATCTCAATCACACTATCGACAATCTATTTTGGTACTTTGGAAATATGTATATTGTAAGAAGCCCATTTTGCCCGGGCTTGAGAAAACCAAATCCAAAAAAAAAATAAAACAAAAATAAAACCAATGTCCATTTATATAGTCCATTTTACATAAGCCCAAAATGGCCTAAATACCACCAGACCCAAGGCAGAACCCAACACCTAAAAACAGTCTACCCAATTAGCCCACTTACAACCGAGCCCAACTAACCCAACAGACCCAACTGACCTACAGGGCCCAAAAGGCCCAAAACTAAACAGAAATCAGAAGACCTAGGGTTTCTGAAAACCTAGGCACCGCAAGCAAGAGTCCAACGCAAGCGTTGCAGCCACCAGCTTTGATCACGCCTCAGTCTGCGAGCCATGCCGCCATCAACGCGCCTCGTCGCCAGTCACGCCGCAATCCGCGCTTAGCCACCGTTGAGATCTCCGCTCCTGCACAAAAAAGGAAAGAGCAGCAAGCAAATATGGCAAAATATATATTTCCTTTTTTTTTTCTAATCTATTTTCGGGTTTATATAAACCCAAAAACTTGTAAAACGGAGGGGATGAATATACATAAATAGAGACAGAGAGACAGATACACGAAAAATAAAAATCAATACAAAATCAGAATTCCCAAATCAGTAAAGGTTCTATTTTTTATTTTCTTTTCGAATACTGTTATTTTATTTATTTATTTTTTTCTTCTCTATCACGTTTTTTTTAAAACTATAATACAATATATATTAAAATATAAATAAAAAAAGAAATTTTTTTACCTATTTTGGGAGTTCCGACCACCATATGCAGTGGCTGGCGACGGAGGACGGCCAACTCACGGAAATCGTCAGGGTAGGGGGAAGTGAGAGCTCTCCTCTGTTTTTTTTTTTTTTAAACAATGAGAAAGAATGATTTTTTTTCAGAATTTCAACTTATATATACCCCCTTAAACGGTGTCGTTTTGGGGCTGAATTTAATAGCTCAAAACAGCGTCGTTTCATGGCTCTGACCCGCGTGACCCGACCACCATCATAGGATCCGTATGCTTTTCAGTTAAATGGGCTATTTACGCATCAAGCCCTTCCACATTTTTTAATTTTTTAATTCAGTTCTCTTGTATTTTAAATTTACCCCAAACTTTCATTTATAGATTCAATTTCCTCCTTTTTCATTTCTTTTATAATTTTTATTATTTTATTATTAATTTTATTATCATTATTGTTAATTTTGATTTTATTATCATATTATTATTGCTTTTACTATTATTATTTTATTATTATTATTTTATTACTAATGCTTTTTATTTTATTATTATCATTACTCTTAACATTATTATTCCTTTTTTATTATTTTATTACAATTTTTTTCCTTACTATTATTTTTCCTATTATTATTAGTACTATTATTATTATTATATTTATTACTATTACTATTATTTTATTTTTATTTTTATTATCATATTTTCTATTATTAGTATTATTACTATTTTATTACCTACATTATTATTGCTATTTTTATCATCTCTATAGTTTTGTTATTAATATTACTTTTATCTTTACTACTATTATTATTTTTATTATTACTATCAATTTTAATATCCTTACATTATTTTATTATTATTAATACTATACTTATTTTTGCTATTATTTTTATCATTATTTTCATTATTATTTTATTTTATAATTGTTAATATTATTTTATTATTATTTATTTATTAACATATTTCCATTTTATTTTTACTATTATTATTATTTTACGTAGCTATTTGTTAATTTGATATTAGTTTCATTTTTGTTATTATTTTCTTTCCTTTTATTTACTTATTTATTTATTTATTTTTATTTTTTTTTATTTAATATTATTTTATTATTATTGCCTTCATTATTATTATGTATATAATTACCCACACATTTATTCCGTTATGCATGTTGCCATTATGATTTATTTTTCAATTATATTATATTTTCTTTGATGCATCGAAAATTTGGTTTTGAAATAAGTAAAATCTTCACATCTAAGGGTTCGAAAGAATTCGTACCCTAACTTACTGGGTTTCGGTTTTCTTCTTCGAGTTCAAAGAACTTATTACTTTCCTTTTAAAAGTTAAATAAAAACTTATTCTCGGGAATTCAAAATGTCATGTCCTAACGCGCTGGATGTGACATTATGTTATCTTGAGGTAAGGCTTTTGAAAACAAGGCAATGTTTCGTCTTTGGAAGTTTGAGAAATTGTGCCCTAACGTGTTGGGTTTCGATTTTTCGTTATTCAAAATAACTAAATATCCTTTTAAATTCAGATTTTTGGAAGTTAAGGGATGATCTTACTTTCAGGGGTTAAAATATCGTACCCTAACGTACTGGATGTGATATTTTATCCTTCTGGAATGAAGGAGTCTTAATATTCCAAAACAGATTATGCAAACACTCTTTAGAAGGAATTGTATTTTAAAATCTTTTCAAATTCTTGACATAAGGACATTAATTAATCGATTAGGTACCAATTTTTGGGCATTACGAGGGTGCTAATCCTTTCTCATTTGTAACTGACTCCCGAACCCGTTTTCTTGTACTTTGTGGACCAAAATCAACATTTTAAAATAAAGTGTTTTATAAGGTGATCCAATCACACCTAAGTACAAAAGGGATTGGTGGCGACTCCCGTTTTCATTTTTCAAAGTCGATCCTCATTTTTATAAACCTTTTAAAAAATGATTTCGACATATATAGTTGAATTATGGCATGTATAGGCTAGTAGATAAGATATGTCCTGAAATGTTTAATCCTTGCCATGTGAGTTGGCTTGGAAGTTGAATGATGTTGAACTTATGAATGAGTTATGGAAATGATATATTTCATGATGGTGTGGTTGATGATAAGATGTGGTTTGAAGAAAGTTTATGATATGGATTACATGATGTTTGGTATATTCATGTTTTGATGTATATTTGTCACTTTGAATGGCTTTAATTGTGATGACAATGAGCATGGGAGTAATTGGTTTAGTTGGTGATTGGATAATGCATGAAATGGTATGTTTGAATGCCTTTGAAAGCATGAATTGGTATTGTATTGATACTTGTAGGTATGATCTTATTGTGGGATGGAAATTTGGCCTTACAAATGGCTGTTTTGCCTACACGGTTATGGCACACGGGCGTGCCTATTAACCGTGGGATAAAGTCAGTAGCTATCTTAAGAGCACACGACCATGGTACACGGGCGTGCCTGATGGCCGTGTGAAGAAGTCAGTATACATGCCCTATTTGACACTACTGGACACATGGGTGTGTCTGTAGTAATGGGAGGCACAGTGCAGTTGCAGGCGTGTGACCTCAACAAAGATGTTGAATAATGCTTGAAATTTTGAAAACTTTTGTAAGCATTCGATTTAGTCCCGACCCCTTTCTAACATTAGATTAAGGTCTCGTAGACCTAGATGAGGGATCGTATGTTTGTATTTGAGCATGTATGATTAATGATAGACTATGTGTCGTAGAATGGATGTATGTGATTGTGGTTGTTCGGTAATGCCTTTTAACCCTATTAAGACGACGGTATCGGGTTAGGGGTGTTATAGTCATGGTATAATTGCTAACTTGATCATTATCCCTTGTTTTTAATTACCACTTCTTTGGCATGTGAACGTTTACTACTTTTAGAATTTAGTCCTTGTATCATAATTAATTACTAATTTGGCAAAATCACCTACTCAAAATTCCATTCACCTATTATTTACCTCCGTAAATATTTTACAGTTTGCGGAAATGGTGTCTTGAAATCGCATTTTTCGACACCATTGACTTTCGGGTCATTACAACAATCAATCAGCAATTCGACTAGCAAAAAACTTAGTCTTTCATGCACGAATAAAGCATGTAGAGGTACACTATCACTACATCCGAGAAAAGGTACTTAACGACGAGATCGAAATGAAACACATTAATAGGGAATAACAAGTCATCGATTTGTTTACCAAAGGACTCAGCAGAGCCAAGTTGAAGAATTTCACAAACAACTCAGGATAGCCTTAAGGGCAATAGTAAATGAGAGAATTCGTTGAGGGGGAGTGTTGAAGTCATCTACTTCTCTCCCTCTCACTTGATCTTTCTATTTGTTTCTAGAGAAATTTAAAGTTTATCATCATCCTTAATCAAACTTATCTTTTAAGCTTATCCATATTAATTAATTTAATTAAAATAATAATATGTGCATGTATCTAGTTAAACCGACTAGGATAAACCAATATAGGAAAACTATAAATAGGCTAACATTTTTCATTTGTTGCATAAATGAGTTGAGAATAAATAGTTAGCTATAAGCTCTCTTTAGAGTTTTGTTATATTTCATTTTTAGGCATCCAAGCTAGTTTTGTTTTCCTTTCAATTTAATCCCTCTTATGGAGTGTGCTTCGTATTTTCAGACACTTTTAAGCCCTTATCGCAACCTGTATTGCGGCAACGGCTTCAATATTGTAACACCAAAGTTAGTTGGTGATGTCACGACGAGAAGCTTCCCAAAGTTGCAATGATGGACAACATTGTGATGACGTGAATGAGGATGAAACACCCCACACCCAGCCCACGAGAATGGACCAGATCTGGTATGTTCCTTGAAGTAACCCGGTTCAAATTCATTCGAATACTTTGAAAACTGTGTGTTTTGAAAGATAGTTTGTTGTGGGTTGGGCTCGAGTTGAAAACAAATTTATCTTATAACAAAAACCCATTTGTTTCAGGTGACAAAATATTTAAACTTATTTTAAATTAAATGGGCTTATTCTTTGTAAAGCCCTAAATTCATAACATAGTAATTAAAGCAGAAATAAAATGTCACGATGGCCTTATTACATAAAATGAAACCCAAAATAAAATTGTACAAGACTTAAAATAAAATAAAGATTCAAATAAAATTAAACTTCAAGTTTGAACATGGCCACCACAAGTTCTCGCCGTCCGGTCCATTATTGCTCATCACCAAACATGTTCCCACAACGGGTGAGTCGATAGACTCAATGTGTAACCAACACCAAAACATAATAGAAATAGGCACACCATACATATCATATTCATATAAAATTCAAGATAATGATGCAAACCCGAACCTAAACCTATATAGCCATCCGCTACACACCACCCGCACCATCCTCGCACACCGTGGGGACTACTAAGTCAACCTCCATCCGCTACATACCATCAAGGCAACATCGCAATGACGTGCTCATCGCCCATATAATTTGTGTCATTAGACACCATATTCAAATAGTGTAACCAAAGTTACCAAATTCAAATATTTGTGACCGTAGTCACCATATAACATTGGTGAGACCGAAGTCAACACCTTCAAAAATAACGTTGGTGAGACCAAAGTCAACACCTTCAAATATAACGTTGGTGAGACCGAAGTCAACACCTTCAAATATAACGTTGGTGAGACCGAAGTCAACACCTTCTTCCCCTTTCTCAATTAACCCGAATGCCCCAAATTATACATATCATGCATATCATATTTAATTTCACTTTCACATCACTTTTCACATGTTAAATATAACATATTTCGAAATCCTAGTAGGATTAGGAAAACGTACCTGGGTACTTTGTACCATAATATGGTACTTTAGCCACATTCTTTCACTTTCACATTAATCATATATAACATATTTAAGCCATAAATCTATTAGGATTAGTGTGGGGTACACACGATACCTTACCCATATTCTTACACTTTTATATTAGCACATATAATAAAATTAAAGCCGTAAATCTATTAAGATTTAGTGTTGGGTACACACCTGATTTGCTTATCAATTCCTTGAAATCCCGAAAACCCGATCTATTGCTTTAGATCTCAATTCCTACATTTGATTAATCACTTACTACTTAAAAAACCATTTGACCATAAATCCAAATCCTAGTAGGATTAGTATTCTTAAAACTTACCTTGTTGCCGATTTCAATACTAATCAAATCCCAAATCTATGCTATGCTCCTCCTTGTATTCGCCAAGCACTAAATCTCATCGGGGTTAGTTTTGGCTTTTAAACAAACAAGAATTAGATCTAATTATCAAAATAGGCCTTAGCCAAAGCTATAGACACTTACCTTGTGGATTTAAATCCCAAACTCACCGAATAACTAGGAACACGCGCCTATGGTGTACCTTCGAAAAGAACTTCTCCTTCCTTATAGCCTACACTTAGTAAATCCCAAAGATCTCTTCAAAGTTTCGCAACCATGAACATTAATGGGATTAGCCCTAGATTTCGATAAGTCTAAAATATAAAAGAATGGAAACCAAACTTGGATCTTACCCTTATTTGAAGGAATCGATTACACCTTCTCTTCAACCTTCAGAGATTCGGCTTAGAGACTTGATGAACAATCGACTATGATTCCCTTATGTATTCGATTTCAAAGATGAAAGAAGAGAGGAATAATAGGCTTAGAAGGAATCAGCTAGGAGGCTAAAAGAAAAGAAGAAAAAGAATAGATGCTCAAGAAGAATATTCGCAGAGGAAAAGAGAGAGGAGAATGAATAATGAATGGCTCTAGTCTCATCCTTTTATAGTCGAAATTACTAGGCCAAGAATCCTTAACTTGGCCACCACTCTTCCTTATTTTCCTAATTAAAGAATAATTCTTCATTTATCCACCTATTTAGCCAATTTTAAAGAGAATTAAACTCTTCCTTAAGAGTCCTTATGATCTTCTAATTAGCCGAGGTTTAAAGAGAATGAAACTCCTCTTTGCAAGCTTGTGCCGTCCACCTCTTGGGCTTCTAGAAGCAAAATAAAACTTATTTTATTTGCTTCTTATGTGACTCGAACTCAAGCCCAACACCCTTGCATGTGGGCCATTTCGAGGCCTTAAGTGGCATCTTCAGCCACTTTTCCAAGTCCGTTAATGGGTCAAATTTCACATACTTTATATTTTAGGGTCACTGCCCTAAGTTCCCTTTGAACTTTAAAATTTGACATTTCGGGGTCATTTTAAGTTTCCAAAAATTTTGCGCTACAGTAAACTTGACATTTCCTAGGTTTCCAAAATGTTTACTTTCCTATTTTGGCTTAGTTTCCAAAATGTTCACTTTCCTCTTTAGCTTAGTTTCCAAAATGTTTACTTTCCTAATTTACTTAGGTTTCCAAAATGGTCACTTTCCTATTTTACTTGGTTTCCAAAACTTAACATTTCTAAAGCATTTCCTTACATTTCCATACATCTCCTTACATTTCCATACATTTCCATACATTTCCATATATTTCCTTACATTTCCATATATTTCCATACATTTCCATACATTTCCATACATTTCCTTACATTTCCTTTCATTTCCTTTCATTTCCTCTCATTTCCTTTCATTTCCTTTTATTTCCTTACATTTTCCTTATATTTCCTTACATTTCCTTTCATCTTAGGGTTCTTGAAACTCTTCGTAACACATCCAACACACCCATCGATCCCACTATCTCATGAATTACGCATTTAACGCATAACCCCTAATCTAGGATGTTACAGCTTCTACCCTTAAAATAATTTCGTCCTCGAAATTACTTACTAACAACAGACAATCCTTCTCACCGCACTTATGCTTATGTTTGCAAGACTCGATCTTAATAGAACCATCATACTTTCCAGGCACAATCTCCAAGTTCACGTCCCTTAGAACTTATTTCTAACGTCGCGATTTAATCTGATTAAGAAGTTTTATGTATTAAAAAAATTTGTTTCACTGATTAACCGCGAAGAAGTTTTATGGAAAGAATTTTTAGAAGTGGTTCTTTCGTATTCATACATGCACAGTCTTTACATTCATACATCCATCAATCAATTATGAACTTTCGTTCATTCAGAGAAATGTTGTAGTTTTTCATTTGTTGTTGTTTTTCCACTACCCGGGGGTATTTTCGTAATTTGTCCTACAGGGGTATTTTCGTGATTTGTCAAAATAAGGTTCCTTGGTGATTTTGTCACAAAGTATTTTTGGTATTTTTAAGTTCCTGGGGTATTTTGGAAAATTTTTGAAATTTGAGGGTATTTCAGAAATTTTTAAATCTTGGGGGTATTTTGGTAATTTTTCCACAAACCGGGGTAAATTGTAAAATTTTAATAAATCAGGGATATTTTAGAAGTTGTAAAACTTTGAGGGTTCTTTTTGAGAAATTTATTTTCCAGCACGATGAAGTTGCAAAAATTTTGGAAATCAGGGTCATTTTGGAAATTTTGGTAAGTTAGGGGCAATTTTGTAATTTTCCAAAAATTATTGTATTTTTGATAGTTTGCAAATTAGGGTTTTTGGACTTTTATAACATAATGAAATTTTGGCAAAACCGTTGAGTAGTTGGGCATTTTATAAACCAAGGGTATTTTTGTAATTTTACCACTAGGGGTATTTTTTTAATTTTATAAGTTAGAAATTTTCGGAGAAAATTGTGTATAAGAAATAGTTTTTGAATTAAGGAAAAATGATTTAAGAATTTTAATATTAAGGTTCAAAATGGCTAGTTCCTTTCGGGTTTTAGTTATTGGGTTTAGCCTATGACCGAGCCTTCTTGGTCGTGGTGAACCAAAGCTACGATCGTGGTGATTCGAGTGGAGAGGAGGTGAGTCACGCGGATCTGCTTAAGTACCAAGCTCCCACCGAAACCATTCCTAGACATGCGCATGGGTTGCCACACCCACTAAGTCCTTCGGGTTGGGTGAACCTGCTACGCACTGTAGGATTCTGTGAAGAGGAGGCGAGTCACTAGGACTGCTTAAATACCAAGCTCTTCAGATCCACTCCTGACATGCGTACCATGGTTGCCACACCATAACTTGATTGACTTAGCCATAGGTTTGTTTAGTGTATTAAGTCTTATGTATACGTGTTTGAGTAGACTAATCTTAGGGTTCAAGTTCCTATCCCGCTATTCTACGCTCCATTCCTTTTCTACCCTTCTATAATTCACATAATCACACAGATAGATGGGGGTACTTACCGTGGATCATGGGTTGGAGACTTAGGGACCATGTCATCATACCTGCCCATTTTCGTAAATATTTTCATAAAACTCATTTGGGCTTGTTTTAAAAACATTTTGGGCCTTAGGCCAAAAGCCGAGAGTTTGAACTGGCTCGATACTAAATCGAAACACCCACACCCTACCACGAGAATGGACCAGATCCGCATGTTCCTCAAGTAACCGGTTCAAATTCATTCAATACTTTGAAAATCGTGTGTTTTGAAAGATAGTTTGTTGTGGGTTGGGCTCGAGTTGAAAACAAATTTATCTTATAACAAAACCCATTTGTTTGGTGATAAAATATTTAAACTTATTTTAAATTAAATGGGCTTATTCTTTGTAAAGCCCTAAATTCATAACATAGTAATTAAAGCGTAAATAAAATGTCACGATGGCCTTATTACATAAAATGAAACCCAAAATAAAATTGTACAAGACTTAAAATAAAATAAAGATTCAAATAAAATTAAAACTTCAAGTGAACATGGCCACCACAAGTTCTCGCCGTCCCGATCCATTATTACTCATCACCTGAAACATGTTCCCACAATGGGGTGAGTCGATAGACTCAATGTGTAACCAACACCAAAACATAATAGAAATAGGCACACCATACATATCATATTCATATAAAATTCAAGATAATGATGCAAACCCGAGCCCAAACCTATATAGCCATCCGCTACACACCACCCGTACCATCCTGGCACACCGTGGGACTACTAAGTCAACCCTCCATCCGCTACACACCATCGAAGGCAAGTCCTGGCAGTGACGTGCTCATCGCCCATATAATTTGTGTCATTAGACACCATATTCAAATAGTGTAACCAAAGTTACCAAATTCAAATATTTGTGACCGTAGTCACCATATAACGTTGGTGAGACCAAGTCAACACCTTCAAATATAACGTTGGTGAGACCAAGTCAACACCTTCAAATATAACGCTGGTGAGACCAAGTCAACACCTTCTTCCCTTTCTCAATTAACCCGAATGCCCCAAATTATACATATCATGCATATCATATTTAATTTCACTTTCACATCACTTTTCACATGTTAAATATAACATATTTCGAAATCCTAGTAGGATTAGGAAAACGTACCTTGGTACTTTGTACCATAATATGGTACTTTAGCCACATTCTTTCACTTTCACATTAATCATATATAACATATTTAAGCCATAAATCTATTAGGATTAGTGTGGGGTACACACGATACCTTATCCATATTCTTACACTTTTATATTAGCACATATAATAAAATTAAAGCCGTAAATCTATTAAGATTTAGTGTTGGGTACACACTTGATTTGCTTATCAATTCCTTGAAATCCCGAAAACCCGATCTATTGCTTTAGATCTCAATTCCTACATTTGATTAATCACTTACTACTTAAAAAAAAAAACCATTTGACCATAAATCCAAATCCTAGTAGGATTAGTATTCTTAAAACTTACCTTGTTGCCGATTTCAATACTAATCAAATCCCAAATCTATGCTATGCTCCTCCTTGTATTCGCCAAGCACTAAATCTCATCGGGGTTAGTTTTGGCTTTTAAACAAACAAGAATTAGATCTAATTATCAAAATAGGCCTTAGCCGAAAGCTATAGACACTTACCTTGTGGATTTAAATCCCGAAACTCACCGAATAACTAGGGAACACGCGGCCTATGGTGTACCTTCGGGAAAAGAACTTCTCCTTCCTTGTAGCCTACACTTAGTAAATCCCGAAAGATCTCTTCAAAGTTTCGGCAACCATGAACATTAATGGGATTAGCCCTAGATTTCGATAAGTCTAAAATATAAAAGAATGGAAACCAAACTTGGATCTTACCCTTATTTGAAGGAATCGATTACACCTTCTCTTCAACCTTCAGAGATTCGGCTTAGAGACTTGATGAACAATCGGCTATGATTCCCTTATGTATTCGATTTCAAAGATGAAAGAAGAGAGGAATAATAGGCTTAGAAGGAATCGGCTAGGAGGCTAAAAGAAAAGAAGAAAAAGAATGGATGCTCAAGAAGAATATTCGGCAGAGGAAAAGAGAGAGGGAGAATGAATAATGAATGGCCCTAGTCTCATCCTTTTATAGCCGAAATTACTAGGCCAAGAATCCTTAACTTGGCCACCACTCTTCCTTATTTTCCTAATTAAAGAATAATTCTTCATTTATCCACCTATTTAGCCGAATTTTAAAGAGAATTAAACTCTTCCTTAAGAGTCCTTATGATCTTCTAATTAGCCGAGTTTTAAAGAGAATGAAACTCCTCTTTGCAAGCTTGTGCCGTCCACCTCTTGGCTTCTGAAGCAAAATAAAACTTATTTTATTTGCTTCTTATGTGACTCGAACTCAAGCCCAACACCCTTGCATGTGGGCCATTTCCTGAGGCCTTAAGTGGCATCTTCAGGCCACTTTTCCAAGTCCGTTAATGGGTCAAATTTCACATACTTTATATTTTAGGGTCACCTGCCCTAAGTTCCCTTTGAACTTTAAAATTTGACATTTTGGGGTCATTTTAAGTTTCCAAAATTTTATGCTACTCAGTAAACTTGACATTTCCTAGGTTTCCAAAATGTTTACTTTCCTATTTTGGCTTAGTTTCCAAAATGTTCACTTTCCTCTTTTAGCTTAGTTTCCAAAATGTTTACTTTCCTAATTTACTTAGGTTTCCAAAATGGTCACTTTCCTATTTTACTTCGGTTTCCAAAACTTAACATTTCTAAAGCATTTCCTTACATTTCCATACATCTCCTTACAATTCCATACATTTCCATACATTTCCATATATTTCCTTACATTTCCATATATTTCCATACATTTCCATACATTTCCATACATTTCCTTACATTTCCTTTCATTTCCTCTCATTTCCTTTCATTTCCTTTCATTTCCTTACATTTTCCTTATATTTCCTTACATTTCCTTTCATCTTAGGGTTCTTGAAACTCTTCAGAACACATCCAACACACCCACTGATCCCACTATCTCATGAATTACGCACGAACGCATAACCCCTAATCTAGGATGTTACAGAGGACGTGGCGACGTGTTTCCCACAAACATCAGGTTTCTTTTCCTAGTTAACCTTTGCTATCTTTTCCTAATCAAATTCTAATTAGTGTAGAGATATTTTAGTTATGTTAGCCCACGAATTTCAGCCTATAAAAGGGGCCTTAATAACCCTAGAATTGATATTCTTCATATCTTTTATCACATTATATTTTAAAAAGAAGATTAAGGGAGAGCTTTAAGGGATTTTCATGTTTTAACTAGAGAGTTTTATTTTTGGGGTTTAAGATTTGTTTTTGATTATTTCCATTTTGTAATTTTTCAAATTATTTGCTCATCTAGTGAAGTCTTGTTTGTTCGTGATTGTTTATTCTCTTTATTAGAAATATTTTTTCACGTAAATATTTATATCTAATTTTATCTATTATTTTTTGTTAGTCGTTTATATAAACCGATCTCAATAACTCCCTTATTTTGTTTAAATTATTTTATATTTGCTACCTCAATTGCTTCAACACAGGTTGCGGCAGGCCTGGCTTTGAGGAGAGCTTTGTACTGATTGCAAAATAATTGTTGTCAAATTAAATGGTGTTATATAAAAAAAATAAAAAAAATTGGAAACTTAATAACTTGCGGACAATATTATATTTTCGAAATCTTTGTAGTCTTAATTAATTACGACAAGTTGACTCCTGACCCCATCTGATGCTTTGTACTTACTTTACTCCCTTTTTCTGTTTACCGTTTCTTTTTCCCAGTCTTTCTACATCTACTTCAACTCCGTTTCCCCTCTGTTGCTTTTCTGTATATATATAAATAATTTTTTCAATTTCAATCATTCGCAACCAAAAATCTCTCTTCATAGTTCTCTATTTCCAATAATTTATTAGACACACACACACACACACACACAAAAAGAGAACTCTTCAAGTTCTTAACCTCCTCCGGCCGCCTATTCCAAATGTTGAGACAATCGAACTCCTCCGTTGAAATCCTTACTTTCTGTTTCTTCGTTTCTCTTATTTGTTTGGCTTCCTTTTCACTCGCTCAGCGACAACAAGAACAACTCGCTGAACCGGATCGGTTCGACGATGACGACGACGGAGGAAACGGCACCGTTTCGAATGCTTCCTCCATAGCTAAACCGAAGGACGGTACATTTGCCGCTATTATTGATCGTGCTCTAGAGAAGGAGTTCACTGAGAACGAACAAAATGAAGGTTTGTTTCTTCTTCTTTTTTTCTCCCTCTGGTTTTGCTTAGATTAGGGTTTAGATTTCAAATCCATGAATCAAAGGCTTAGCAGTGAAGTATACAACTTAGTCATACATTGTACTTGTTTAATTCAACTTTGCTTGTTCTTTATATGCTGTAGCAATTAATTCTTGTTATTTTTATTTATTTTCTAAGGTTTTTAAGCGGGATCTATTGGTAGGTTATGGTTTTTGTTATCAATGGATGGTTTATAAGATCTTAAAGATTTAAGGATAGTTTGTTTGCGTAAATTCCTGTAAATAGATTTGCTAATAGTTTCTTCTTCTTTAAATTACAATTGTCAATTATGCTATAAATTCATCCTCATTTGCAGATGATTATTCAACTTTGAAGGGGAAAAAAATCAATGTTTGAAAGGTTTCTAAAAATGTTTAGCTCAAAATTAGACTGCCAGTGTTTCCTTAACGTATAAACCCAATGGAAATTCAATTTCTGACTTTTTATCATGTTTCCTTTCTGTTGTTGGCAGTAAATGATGATGCTGGAAGTTTCAACAACAGTGTAGTAGAAAAGAAGGTTGGTGGTACTTATTCTTTTGAAAACTTTTCAGTTGGGAAAACTTGCTAGCTTATTCTTTTTCGTATGTGTATGCTTATCAGGCTGTTTTGGAAACTGTGGCCAGAGTGAAGACAAAGAAAAATGATACAAAAGAGGAAAAGTATGTGCTTCTCCTTATTAACGAGTAGATTTAATTTGTAGATTGTGAGTTCTGATTACTTTAGCGTGTTAATAGAAGAGCATAATTTTGTATTTTAATGATCAAAAGTTTTGAACTATTCATACCATATCTTCTTCATAACTGCTTAGAGACATGTAGTAGTTTCCTCATGCCTTTTGCATCCTCCTTTTAGATCATTTCAACTCCATGACGTATTTAATCTAGAGAATGATAACAGAGCTGAAGATACACCTATGTTGATAGATCGGAAGGTTAGATTGGTTAATTTAAAACTTCACGTGATGATATATTCCCATATTTAGAAATCTGAGATGCTGGTTTATTTTCAGGACAATGTCTTCATCATTTCTAATTTTAAATCAAAATATCCAGTGTTACAACTGGACTTAAGGTAACCCTTTTACTATCTTCATTTCATCAACGTTGCTTTTTACATTCATCTAATAGGCTAATGTAATATTTTTTTTTTTGTGCTTATGCTCTGCAGACTAATATCAGATTTGGTAGTTGTCATTGTCTCTGCAACTTGTGGTGGCATTGCATTTGCTTGTGCTGGACAACCGGTCTGATTGTATTGATATAAGCCTATATATTCTTTGTCTTCAAGTCCCTCTTGAGTGTCTTGGATTACTAATTTCCTATATGTTTTCTTGTTACATATTTTACAGGTCATTACTGGATATTTGTTAGCGGGATCTCTTATTGGACCTGGGGGTTTTAACTTTGTCAGTGAAATGGTGCAAGTATGTTGTATATTTCATTAAAAAAAATTACCATCAACATTTATAGCTTATTTATTAAACCCTTTGTAACTGCTCTGAATGATGGTTTCTTGAGCATAATGCTATTGTTCACTCTTTTTCATGGAGCCTTATTATGAAAAATGAGTGTTGTTTCTAATTTGTGTTCCTTCATCTCATTTAATCTGGTTATTATGATTCTTTTAGAGTTCATCTGAAGCCTAAAACAAACCACATCTCTTAGTGATTTGTTGTTTCTAATTGGTCCGTTGGTGGTTTGGTGCCAATATCAAACTAGGGCAATAAATAAAAATAAAAATAAACAATGGTTTAGGTACCAGTAAGTAATATGGTCTATTGGACTCTGTTATACCATTGCTAGCAACTGAAATTGAACAATTTATATGCTAGGTTTGTGATGTCATTTCATAACAGGCTCTTCAGTTTTAACATGTTCGTTGGTTATTCATATATATTACTAAGATTTAATAGTTCGTATTTTCTCTTTCATTTGAATCATGCAGGTTGAAACAGTAGCTCAATTTGGTGTGATTTTTCTTCTTTTTGCATTGGGCCTAGAGTTTTCCATTGCAAAGGTTGGTCTATGCCTCTGAACCTTTTATTTTCTATTTATGTGATACTCTCTACATCAATCTTCATAGCATTTCTCTAACTTCATCCTTTTTGTTTTAGCTTCGAGTTGTTCGAGCAGTTGCTGTCCTAGGAGGGCTACTCCAGATAGTTCTATTTATGTGCCTCTGTGGAATTACAGCCTCAGTATGTCTATTAATTTTGACACAGTCTATGTAGGTTTTGGTTCATTAATCCTTATTAAATGGTGTCATCACCTTCACCTGAATCTGAGGAGACTGAGATTTTACAAGTTACATTTAAATTAGTCAAATGGGAAATAATTTTTGTCTATATTAGATTAACATCATTTCAGATTACATCTGGGTCATAAAGAGGTTTCTTGCCGTTTTGCTGTTGAAATCATCAATATTTCCTACTTGACTTCAAACCCAATTTTAGTTTGCTTTTGTTTTTATGGTATGTTTTTTTCTGAATATGGTTAAGGTACATGCTTTGTCCCAACATGTTATCTTTCTTATTTTCTTATAATTATGGACCATTTTATGCCACAATTGTAATGCTGAATCCTGCAGTTTTAATTGGATGTTGTTTGCAGTTATGTGGCGGTAGACTCTCAGAGGGTGTATTTGTTGGTGTATTTCTTTCAATGTCTTCAACAGCTGTGGTAAAGTTCAGTGCAAAACTTTTAAAGACACTTACAGCACCTACAGACATTCATACTTGCACTCATATATAAGCACTCATATGCATGCACATCACTTGAGTTTAGACACCTTCACACTCCTCGTAGAGACCTTTATCTTTGTTTAGTAACTTTTTATAATGTTGTTTTTCTATTTTTCAATGGCAGGTGCTTAAATTTTTAATGGAGAAGAATTCTAACAACATGCTTCACGGCCAAGTTATCATTGGCACTCTTATTCTGCAAGTATTGATTCCTTCACCCCACAGTTGTCTTCAATGTTCTGTTTTGTTTTTCAGATTCTGTTTATGCCTTCTTGCTGTCAACTCAATTACGTGAACTTTTTATTACACTGGTGTCCTTAGAAGTTTTGAACTTTGCAGGACTGTGCTGTGGGATTGCTATTTGCGTTGCTTCCAGTTCTTGTTGGAACATCCGGCATTTTTCAAGGAGTAATATCCATGACTAAACTGTACGGGAAAAACTTGCAGAAGTCTCACATTCCAATTTTCATCTGGATTACAGGATAAATAGCACTCCTTTTTTAGATGCCATAAAAAGGGAAATATTTGATTAAGGAATAGGCTTAACTTTAATGTGCTTTGTTAGTATTCATGATCTATTTCACCTAAAACTAGAATGATTGATCATGCTTCAGTTCAAATATATACCACTTAGTCACACATAATTTTGATCAGATCAAAAGTCGTACATATTATTGTTCTGGTGCCTTGTGCTTGTGATTGTATAAGAAGTAGAAAGTGGAGTTTGTATTAGGATAAGACCATAAGTTCTTGTTTCGTTATCTTTTTCTCCATTCATGGCTTTGTTTGTTGGTATCGAGTTAATTCTTAACACCAAATATTATGTTAACCAGGTTGGTCATGTTGGCTACCTTTTTGGGTGTTTTGTCGATATTGTCTCGTACAGGCCTTCCTTGGTTGCTCAAACTGATGATAAGTCTCTCATCACAGGTACATATTTATATCTACAGATAGAATTCATACTGATTTTCTTTTTCTACTATATGTTATGAAAACAGGCTTATGTGTGAGTGAGATTGTTGTTCTGATATGATTTGTTTAATTACTTCTTATATGTGCAGACAGATGAACTTTATCAATTGGCATCTGTGGCATTCTGCTTACTTGTAGCCTGGGTATGTTTCTTTTTTCCTCTTGGTTTGTCTTCTTTTTACTTTGACGTTGTCAAGCAACCTGTTATTTGTATGCAATATTATGAGAAATACCCCCTTTGTAACAAATCTAGTGTTTGTTTTATCTGTAAAGATGTATCCATACCATTTTCCATTCTTTTGTGATGCGTAAAACTCTGACAAGCAGGATAGTAATGAAGCCTAACGTTCTGGTTTTTAAATGCTCTCAACTGTCCTTACAGATCTAAAAATAGAAAAGCTTTTGTTGGAATTCCTAAGATTAAGGACAGAAAACTTGCCTTATTACTAGGAGATCTCTTGTAAATAGAAACTAATCTTAGTTACTGATTATTCGGAAGTTACTGCTTTTTAGGGATTGTTTCCTTGATTGTGTTAATTCCTCTCTTTATAACTGTAAGCTAATTAGCAGAAATAGTGTATCAATCTTTTCTCTAAAATTCTACATGGTACCAGAGCTTTAGGATTCATTCGATCCTGCTCATTCATCTCTAAACTCCCTCCCTAAAATCCCTCCGGTTTAATTCTCCTCCCATGGGTGATGTCAATGAAACTCTGTCTGAAACTGAGACTTCACAAATATCTCAGAATATCAATCAGGGAATCACTCAAAGTGAACTTAATTCCTCACTTATAATCACCAGTCATCGACTAGATGGGAAGCACTTCTTTCAATGGTCTCAATCGGTCCTTATGGTGATTCGTGGCCGTGGCAAATTAGGATACATCAATGGAGAAATTCCACGACCAACCACAGTTGACCCTACTTATGCCACTTGGGAACTCAACAACTCAATTGTAATGGCTTGGGTAATTAATTCGATGGAAGGCCATATAAGCCGAACCAATCTCCTTTTCAAAACTGCAAAGGACATGTGGGATGCAGTCAAAGAAAACTACTCGGATCTTGGAAACGCCTCCCAAGTATTTGAGATCAAGCTTAAGTTAAAGGATATCTGACAAGGGACACTCGAAGTAACTCACTATTACAACAATCTAAAAATTTTGTGGTAGGAACTGGATATGTACTATGAGGCAGATTGGGGTGAAGGCTTAGAACACACCAAGTTTATGACTCACCTCAACAATGAGCGTCTTTATGAGTTTCTAGCAGGACTGAACCGTGAGTTAGATGAGGTTCGTGGTTGAATTCTGGGCAGATCACCTCTCCCAACTATTGGTGAAGCATTTGCAGAAGTTAGAAGAGAAGAAAAGCGCCGTCTTGTCATGATGGGAGATTCAAAGGAACCTAAACCTATGACACCTCCTGACAACCGGCCTACTGAGACCTCTGCCCTCATTCTAGGGGTCCACAGACACAAAAACCACATGCTGGAAATGATTCTGGATCAACCAGACCATGGTGTAACCACTGCAACCGTGTTGGTCATACAAAGGAAAAGTGCTTCAAACTCCATGGCTATCCTAAAAAAAAACAGAAGGATAAGAAGATTGCCCTGTTATCCTCCACTGCTGTAGATGATGCTCTCAATGTTCGCCTAACCAAAACCCAACTTGAGACTCTCCATAAGATACTTGATACTTCCACTGCTCATGGATCTCTAGCCACTCAAGTTATTGCCCTCAATATTGCCTTTGAATCTAATAATCAATCCTTTTGGATACTCGATTTGGGTGCCTCCGATCACATGACAGGTAACTCCACTTTGTTTCACACCTACACCTCTTGTCATAACAAGTCCCAAATCCGTATAGTTGACGGTTCGTACTCACCTGTGGGTGGAGTAGGAGAAGTACAAATAACAGAGAATTTTTCTCTCGATAAAGTCCTACATGTTCCAAACTTGTCCTGTAATTTACTTTCAATCAGTAAGCTTACTAAGGATGAAAAATTGCTTGCTGAATTTTCTGCAATTGGTTGTGTGATACAGGAACAGAAATCGGGAGGATGATTAGCATTGCTAAAGTTGATGATGGACTATATGTTTGGAATAAAGACATCACACAAGGGGGATTGGCTCTATCCACTTCAAAAGAGGACACGATTATGTTATGGCACCGTAGGTTAGGGCATCCAAATCTTTTGTATTTAAAAAAACATCTTTCGCTGTTATTTCTAAATAAAAGTATTAATTCCTTGAAGTGTGAAATTTGCCAATTATCCAAACATACCCGTGTGCCATACCCATTAAAACCATATATCCAGTCCCAACCATTTTCATTAATCCACAGTGACCTATGGGGAGCCAGCCGAGTGAAAAATATTACGGGGCTAAGTGGTTTATAACATTCATTGATGATCACACTAGGGTCTGTTGGATCTATCTCCTCAAAGAAAAATCTGAAACACCCAAAGTATTCCAAAATTTTCACTCAATGGTTCGAACCTAGTTCAACTCTACCATACATACTCTCCACACTGACAATGGGAGAGAATACTTTTAACTTTGTCCTAAGCCTATACCTTTCTGACCAAGTCATCATACACCAAAGCTCTTGTCTTGACACTCCACAACAAAATGGGATCTCCAAGAGAAAAAATTGACATCTCCTAGCTGTGGCTCGAGCCATAATGTTCACCATGAATGTTCCAAAATACTTGTGGGGAGAGGCTGTTTTCACAGCCTGCTATCTCATAAACCTAATGCCATCAAAAGTCTTAAATTTCCAAACACCTCTAAATACCCTTCTAAAGGCCTTTCCTCTATTTCGTGTTCCTAAGCTTCCAGCCAAAATATTCGGTTTTAAAGCTTTTGTCCATAACCATCAATCAAATCAATCCAAACTTGATCCTCGAGCCCACACCTGCATCTTCATTGGATATTCCCCCACTCAAAAAGGCTATAAGTGTTACTCACCAACCTTGCGCCGAATGTTTGTCTCTCGGGATGTTAACTTCTTTGAAAATGAACCATACTTTGCAGCATCTCATCTTCAGGGGGAGACTTTCAATGAAGATGAGACCCTTAATACTCTCCTCATTATACCTCATGATCCTACCACTACTATCACAAACAAGCCTAACAACCAAGGTGCTATCCCAGATTTAGATACTGTTTCCCCTGTGCAGCAAGACGTTAGCACAATCCTTCCCAATAACAATACCACCACTGAAGTGCAACAGCCCCCGGATCAAGGAAAACAACAAAAATAGGTTCCCGAAACACAAGTTTACTCCTGACGGAATCGCTTTCTTGAAACTGATACAGCAGTGCCAATTGCATCTCCAACCGAGGACTGTTCTAAAACAGAAGTCTCACCTCCGTCACCATCCATCTATCTTCCAATTGCAGTGAGAAAAGGCACAAGGAGCTGCACTCAACACCTAATTTTTCGGTTTGTATCCTATGAAAATTTATCTAAGTCTTACAAAGCTTTTGTGCCTAATGTTGATTCTGTAAAAACTCCAAAAAATATAGAAGAGGCGCTTGAATCAGCTGAGTGGAGACAAGCTGTGATGGAAGAAATGAAGGCCCAAAAAAAAATGAAACATGGAAAGTCTCGGATCTACCTAAAGGAAAAAAAACAGTAGGATGCAAATGGATCTTTACTACGAAATTTAAACCTGATGGCCATATTGACCGATACAATGCTCGACTTGTGGCTAAGGGCTTCACCCAAACTTATGGTCTTGACTACGACGAGACATTTGCACCAGTTGCCAAGCTAAACACCATTCGAGTCCTCCTATCTCTTGTTGCCAACCTTGATTGGCACTTGACTCAATTGGATGTAAAAAATGCTTTCCTCAACGGGGAATTAAATGAGGAAGTGTACATGGATTTCCCACCCGGGTTTGAAGAAAGCAAGGGCCAAGTGTGTAAGTTGAAGAAGTCCTTGTATGGGCTGAAACAATCTCCACCGGCGTGGTTCAGCCAATTTGCAAAAGCTATGACTAGCAGAAATTACAGTCAAGGACAAGCAGACCACACCATGTTCTACAAGCACTCGGAAAAGGGAAAATGCTGCATCCCCATCGTTTATGTGGACGATATAATATTAACAGGAGATGACACAAGCAAAATTGTGAGGTTGAAAGAATTCCTTGTACAGAGTTCGAACTTAAAGACTTGGGGAATCTTAAATACTTTTTTGGTATGGAGGTAGCAAGGTCTCAAACAGGTATTTCCATCTCCCAAAGGAAATATGTTCTTGATCTACTGTCAGAAGTTGGTTTGATGGGCTGCAAACCGGCCGAAACTCCTATGGAATTTAATCTTAAATTGGGAACTGACGAGGATGGAGAAGAAATTGACAGGGGGAGATATCAACGACTAGTAGGAAGACTCATCTACCTATCTCACACTCGTCCAGACATAGCCTTCAATGTGAGTGTTATCAGTCAGTACATGCATGCCCCGAGGGAGAAGCACCTGGAAGCTGCATATTGAATATTAAGGTATCTAAAAGGAACTCCTGGTAAAGGCCTACATTTCAAGAAAAGTGCCAACTAGAATGTAGAAGTCTATACTGATGCAGACTGGGCAGGTTCTATTAACGATAGACGCTCTACAAGTGGCTATTGTAATTATGTTTGGGGTAACCTCGTGATGTGGAGAAGTAAAAAACAGTCTGTTGTAGCACGCAGCAATGCAGAGGCAGAGTATCGAGCACTAGCTCATGGTATATGCGAAGGAGTTTGGATACAAAGACTTATGGGGGAACTAAAAGTGCCTTATACTAGGCCTATGAAGATGTATTGTAACAACCAGGCAGCTGTCAGCATAGCACATAATCCTGTGCATCACGATCGCACCAAACATGTAGAAATTGATCGCCACTTCATAAAAGAAAAAATACACTCAAGAGAAGTGTGCGTCACCTACCTACCTACTAGACAATAAGTTGCAGACGTGTTAACTAAAAGTTTGAACAGAAACATGTTTGAGGAACTTGTTGGCAAGCTGGGTTTGATAAACATCTATACTATAGCTTGAGGGGGAGTGTTGGAATTCCTAAGATTAAGGATAGAAAACTTGCCTTATTCCTAGGAGATCTCGTAAATAGAAACTAATCTTTGATTCTTAACTGTTTTTAGGATTATTTCCTTGATTGTGTTAATTCCTCTCTTTATTGTAGCGTAAAGAGTGTTGGAATTCCCAAGATTAAGGACAGAAAACTTGCCTTATTCCTAGGAGATCTCCTGTAAATAGAAACTAATCTTAGTTACTGATTCTTAGGAAGTTACTGTTTTTTAGGGATTATTTCCTTGATTGTGTTAATTCCTCTCTTTATAACTGTAAGCTAATTAGCAGAAATAGTGTATCAATCTTTTCTCTAAAATTCTACAGCTTTTATGTAATAAATTGTGTTTTGATAGCTACTTGTGATTCAAAGAGTAGAAGTACATAAGTTTACCTTCATACAAGTGGTGTAACTGGTACTTTAGAATGTATTTAATTGATATTTGCTTGTAAACCATATGAATAATTTTTAGATTTCTGCTGATACATACGTGCACAACTGGTAAAAGAGAAAGAAACTGTGCAGTTTCTGATCTGAATTGTTTGTTACATTGTTGCTATAATTTAAGCCAGTCAGATGTCTGCACATTTTTTTGGGGGGAACTTCTATTTAATTGATAGTGTAATTTTCAGTGTAGTGACAAGCTGGGGCTGAGCTTAGAATTGGGTTCATTTGCTGCCGGAGTGATGATATCAACAACTGATCTTGCTCAGCACACACTTGAACAAGTTAAGATTATGCTTTACACAATTCATTATCTCATGTTAGTGCATTCAGTTTTAATCGACGGTATTATCAGCTTATCCTTATAGTATTCCCACAATTGAAGCTAATCTCTCCGTGCAGATTGAACCCATTCGGAATTTTTTTGCTGCTCTCTTCCTTGCCAGCATAGGGATGCTGATCCATGTTCATTTTCTCTGGAACCATGTTGATATCTTGCTTGCATCTGTTATATTGGTTATCACCATAAAAACAATAATAATTGCCTTGGTTGTCAAGGGTTTTGGCTACAACAACAAGACTTCACTGCTTGTAAGCTTTATTTTATGTATACTTGATTATGTATTGCATTTGAATTTTGAAGTAACTCGAGTTCTTTTGCTTGTGCAGGTCGGGATGTCTCTTGCACAGATTGGAGAATTTGCTTTCGTCCTTCTAAGCCGTGCTTCTAATATCCATCTTGTTGAGGTCAGTGCTACTACCAAGTTTATTGTACTTTGGCAAGATGGGTGTACCAATACATCCCTAGTTAAGAATAGTTTTTGGCTTTACAATCGCCTCCATAACTGAAACCTCGAGCTTTCCAGGGGAAACTGTATCTGCTACTGCTAGGGACAACAGCACTTAGTTTGGTATGATTGATTCTTGGCTTGATCATAATCTTTCAACTGTGGTTATTTTTGTAGTAAAATAGTGATAGCGTTTCAGCTTAGAAAAATGAAAAATGAAAAATGTATGCAAATGCAGCTATGGTTATTTTTTAAGTAAAATAGTGATGGGGTTTCAACTTTCACATCCCCAGGTGACAAGTCCTCTATTGTTCAAGCTAATCCCTGCGTTACTTCATCTCGGGGTGCTCTTACGATGGTTCTCCCCTGAGAGAGAAAGTTCCATTGAGGTAATTACTAGTTTCATGTGTTTTAAGGATCACATTTTGACTTGCATCGGTAAAACTTAAATAGATTTGGTTTCCAGGTTGGAATTAAAGGAGATAACCTCCGTTCAGACAGCGGAAAGCATCGCATTACTTTGATGGTGCAAGAACCCCATGATTCCTGATTAATACCATGTAAGTAAACTAATCGAGAGAAAAATCTCCAATACATGTTTGATCGGCCGTTTTTTTGTGACGCTGCAGATGAAGTTAATGATCTCGTGAAACACACTTTGCTTCCTGTTTTTGTTTTGGCTTACTAACCCTACTATATTTGATTAACAAACTGCATTGTTCCTCTTAAAAAAAATGCCAACAGCATGAGGTAACCTCTAGCTGTTGAAGCAATGCCTTGTAATCATTCATTTCTAACAACTGTTTTTACACGTTTGGTTTGGCTGTATCTAGTGTTTCTCATACTTCCATTTTTTATTTTTTCAAACATGGCATTTTGAAAATATAAGTTTATTATATGTAGTTTTTTTTGTTTTTTAAATGGTAAGTGTATTATATACAGTTGAATGGCAAGATTGATTCATAAATTGAATACATCATCTAGAAGCTTAGCTTTCAACTTCTTGTTTTACCACATGTATTGTTATTTTGTGCTGCCCCACTTCCTAGACCAAATATTGACGACGAAATATGATGGCCCAACTAAATAACCTTTTTTAATAACTACGTCAATAATCAATCCAAAGCAAGTAACAATTGTTTAAATATAAGGTGATATTTCCCATTGATGAAGTCCATCTGGGTCCCTCCCACATCTTCTCATGAAAAGGGTAAATACTCAAATTTAGACTCAACTTTTTAAGTGGCATAATGTTAAACTTTTTTAGCTGGTCAAAAGTAATATTTTTCATAATGGTTCATTAATGATTTAATTTTTTGGGTAAACTATAGTAGTAGTTAGTCAACTATGGGTTCTTGTTTGGTCATTCAATTATGAAAATTTACAAAATGGTGATTCAATTATTCATAATTTTTTAATCATCTAATTATAAAAATTATAAAATGATCATTCAATTATTCAATTTTATCATTTTATTCATTCAATTATTCTGGATTTTTGGGTGTGTTGATAAAAAAGACAATTAAATAGTTGAATGATCATTTTGTAACTTTTTAGTTAGACAATTAAAAAAAAATCATAGTTGAGTGACATCTATCATGACTTACCCTAAAATTTTAAAATATTTTCTAATATCCTATATTATGTTTTAAATAATGTTTTTTAAATAATATCAAATTCAATTTTCGTGTTTTATTTCAAGTAGTTAACGTTCATTTAAATTTGTAGTAAAAGCTAAGGTGAATTGTGAAAGAGCTTTTATCTAACACTTTGTTCTGTGGGGGAAAAAAAGAACACTTTTTTCATTTTGAAAATTTTGATCTATAAATGAGCTAGGCAATATAAGCTTTTAGCCAAAATAATACGAAAAGTGGGAAAATAAATTAGCATTCATCATAGGGTTATTTCATAGCATTATATTTTCTCCAAATCATTTTACATTTTCTTGTTGGTCTAATTCTAATCTTCCAGCAAAGTCTTCACTAAGATTGGCATTGATCGATCAACATCAACCTTTTTTTTTTTTCACTTTCACATTAGATATACCTCTCTTGATTACATGTATAATATATACACTCACATTCAAATTAACAAGCTTTTAGTAAAAAAAAAAAATCAATTGAGTGATTATTAAAAAAATGCACTTAAACAATAATCCAAAAAAAAAAAAAATTAATTGACCTTTTCTATTAATGGAACCAATCAGTCGACCGATTTGACTGTGAACTTCATTGACGTGGCTGACAAAGGCGATAAGAAATTACTACGTCAGTAAAATTATTTTCTTTTCAATCTTTTTCAAAAAATATTTTTAAAAATAATTAAAATGTGCATATAAAATTAATCTAGATAAATAGTTATACAAATTCTTTTTGGATGAGTGCAAAATTAAAAGACTTCAAAATTTATAAAAAGTTATTAAAATTTTAAAAATATATAAAATTTTAAATGTGTAAAACTCAAAAAAAAAATTATTCTCTCTAAAATTGAAATATTATGATTTTTGTTGTTGTTAATAGTTACAAGCTTGTTTAAGTGTTAATATAGAAGTGATTAATTGTATAATTATCAGTAATGAAATTTTATTATACTCGTACGAAGAATTAATAACGTTGAATTTTTGGGTAAATCTGACATTAAAAGAATTGTAACAGAGAAAAGTAATTAATTAATTGCACAGACCTATTTCACCCTGCCCGTTTTATAACCCAAAACCCAAAACCTAAACTCAAACCCAATTAACCCTAAACTCAATCCACTAACCCTATCCCAAGCCATTAAAACAGAAAAAATAAAAAAAAAACCCCCAAACCCTAGGTGCGCCGCACCTAAGGCCCTCGACTGACCACTTGCCTCGCCTTTGTCTGTTCACATCCCATCCACCGCCCTTGCCGAACAAGACCGCCACCGGCTCCACTTGGCCACTTACCTGCAAGCATTAAAAAGAAAGGACGAGTTTAACAAAAGGGCATGTATTTTTCTTCCGGCAAGTTCCCCCCTCCCTCAGCCCTGAGAGAGAAAAGATTAAGAGAATTTTTTTTTTTTGTAACAGGCAAAAAATGATTTTTTTTAGAGATTTTGGGCTCAAATAGACCTAAGAAAGCAGCGTTTTGGGTTGGATACCAGACTAAACGCACGCTTGTTTAAAGCGACCATGAAGCGACAGGCAATCTGATCTAGGATCGCGTGTTTTTTGCTAAAGGGGAAATTGCACAATCGACCCTTCCGCATTTGTGTTTTTAAAATCAAACTTCTAATTATTGCAACATTGGCCCAATAATTTTTTGCGGTTTGCGATTCAGTCCCCCCTTCAAACGCTGCGTTTTAATTTATGGGAAAATTGCCCCTTTGGTCCCCCACTTTCACGCGCGCGTGTTTTTAGCCCCTGAATCTCTACTTTATTTACAATTTGACCCAAAACTTCTATTTTAATGCAATTTAGCCCTTTTTCAATTATTTTGCAATTTTATTATAATTACTATCATTTAATATTTTATTTTATCATTATTATTATATTTACTATTGTTATTATTATTATTTATTATTATTATTTCATTATTTCTATTATTATTCCATTATTATCATTTTCATATCATCCTTATTATTTATTTTTCAGATATCGTACATATTTTTCTTTATCGTTTTGTTTACCGATTGTTACTATTATATTATTATTATTATTATTATTATTATTATTATCATTATTAAATATGTTATTATCACCACTCTTTTTATTATTATTACTATCATCATATTTTCTTTAAAATATATATTACTATTATTTTGCTTGCTAATTGATATTTCATTATCATCATCGTTTTGTTATTATTATTATTTGTATGTTATTATTATTGCTATTATTTATATTTTACTATTATTTGTTTACTATTATTTTATATTATCACCATTGTTATTACCGTTATTTTCATTAGCATCACTATATTATTTTTTACCTATTATTATTTTTCCTTTACTATTATTATTATCAATATCCTTATCGCTTGTCGAACTAATCTTCCTCGATGTCTCAGTTTTCATAACGACCAACATCCCTTATTAGTGATTCGAGAAAATCGAGCCCTAACTTACTGGGTTCCGGATTTTCTCGTTTAAACTAAACAACGGGATACCCCTTTTAAAGTCGCAATACGAGTTTTGAATAAGATACTTGTTCTCGGAAATTCAAAATGTCGCGCCCTAACTTACTGGACTCGACATCTAGATACTTCGAGATAAGCTTCTTTTTCCTAAAAATAGAGGCAATCTTCCGTATTTGAAATCTCAAGAAATCGAGCCCTAACTTACTGGGTTCCGGTTTCTCATTTGACGAATAACGGAAGATCCTCTTCAAAAACGAAAATCAAGTTTTAAAAGACGAGCTTAGCCGAGTCTAAAGTATTGCGCCTAACTTCTTGGACATGATGCTCTATCTCTTGAAAGTAAGCGAGTCCTAGCATCCTTCCAATTCCTTCAAATTTTGAAAATAAAAGGCATCGTATTTTCGAACCCTTTCAAAGTTTTCAACAAATAGGACATCAATCAATCAGTTTGGTACCGATTTTGGGCGTGTCGAGGGTGCTAATCCTTCGCACGTAATCGACTTCTGAACCCGTTTTCTCAAAGTTCGTGGACCAAAAAGCACTGTTTTAGTAAATTAAACGATTTATTAAAACAAAGGTGATCCGATCACACCAAATAAAGATCGGTGGCGACTCCCTTCCTTTTCCTTTTCAAAAAAAATCGAGTCAACCGCGTCATTTACTGTTTCATCCAAAAAATGGTTATGACATTAATGTTGTGCAACATAATTGGAATCTTTATCAATGGGTGTAGGAAGCAAATGGAAGCCCTGCACTAAGTTTTTCAGGTTAAAATTCTTATACCCACCCAAATAAATATTGGTATTCTCCAATTTACATTCTACTTAAATTTTATTTTTATAATTTATTTCTAAAAATATGAAATTTATAATTAGTTAATACTGATAATTAAAATTTAAGATTTTGCTGATGGGTATTATTGAGTTATTATATGTACATTTACTATTGTTTCACCATTAATCAAGCTAATCGTTAACAAAGATTGACTTCATTAATAACAATTTTGCTAGAGTTAGTTGGTGAAAAAAGGCAAATTATTTTTTTAGTTTTTAAGGTATCTATTGGAGCGAGCCTAGTGTCCAATATCACATGTTTTATAAGCCCATTAAAAAGGTAAATATTAATCACAAGTTTTAAAATTGCTCTGAGTAATGATCAAACTCTCAATCATTGGTTAAGGTAGGAGAGAGTCTTACTATCTCATCTAATCCTTGTGGTTGGAAAAATATAAATTATATAAAAAAAATATCATTTGTTAACTTGACTTCATTAATAATAATTCTTTTTAGAGTTTTTGCACATTTTAAATCTTTATATATATTTTAGGGTTTTTAAATATTTTTTTATAATTTTTGAGTCTTTTTAATTTTGTACTCCTCCACAATGAATCTGGATAACTATTTGTTCAGATTCATTCTATGCACATTTTAATTATTTAAAAATATTTTATTTTTTGAAAAATACTTTTTAAAAAAATTGAAAAAATATTCTTTTTGCTGGCGTGACATGCCACAACAGTATATAGTCACAGGGCAATTTTTGGTGGCCTCCGTCAGTTATATTAGTGAAATTAATAATCAAACCGGTCAATTGATAATTTTTGTTAACGGAAGCAATCAATTAAATTTTTTTTAATTACAGAGGGCTCAATTGAGTGCACTCTTTTTATATTGATTTTTAAATTTTTATTGAGGAATTTTTTTACTGTTAAGCTTTAACAATCCAGTATTCTATTAAAAAAAAAAAATCCAGTGTCTCGAAATTATGATAACTTTCTCCCTTACGGAAAACTTGCCTTTTTTTTTTTTTTCTTCTTTCATTAGTTTGCAATGAATGTAGCAAATTGAGACATTTTGGACTATTTTTTCATCAATTCAAAGACAAAGCAGCATATGCACATTTCAAAGTAGTCTTAGTTCATCCTTTTTGTTAATAATAGTACATTATGAATGTTTTAATGTATTAGTTGACCATCATTGTTAACATTTTATGATGGCAAAATAAGTTAGCATTCATCCAAACTTAACTCATGGGTTAGTCGACAACTCAATTAGCTTAATTTCATAGAATATTACAATAAATTTCTTATATTCTATTTTCTCAATAATGTGGAATTACGCAAATTACTAATAAAACCTATTATTTTACCTGAATTCATTATTCATTTAATATTTAAATAAATTAAAATAATTATATTTTATAACCAAATTTAAATAAAAATAATTTATAAATAGTTATTTGGGTTAGTCCAATATCAAAAATTTTGTTTAAGCTCGAATCGGACAAATAACCTGAATGTGGAAAAAAATTCTTTCAAATCTACTATATCTAATATTGGTTTCACTTGGTAATTACTTTTTTTCTCTAAAATATCATTTAGGGCTAGTTTGACAATATTTTTGAAAAGTGCTTTTGAAAAGTGCTATGGAAAACTGCTTTTGAGAAGTGCTTTTGAAAAGTTTGCTTTAAAATTTGAGTGTTTAGCATTGTTGTCACAAAGTACTTTTGAGAAATAAAATGTCCATTTTAGACATGTTATTATTAAGTAACAAATATACATTTAAATAAAATTTAAACTAGTTAATATTATTATATTTTAGTAAGAATAAAAATTACTATAACTTGTTAATATTTTAATATATGAATTATAAATTTTAATTTTAAATATTTTAAGTAATAAATATTAATTACTTATAAAATTTAATTAGAATATATAAACTACATTTTAAATATTTAAATATAACCATTACATATTTGTAATTAATATTTTAAAAATATTTTTTATTTTTAATTAATGATTTTAACACATTTGTAATTAAGCACCACGAAAAAAGAGAGGAAAGTACTATGTTATTAGAAGGGTGAAAAAGTAATTAAGCACTAAAAGTACTTTTGGGAGAGAAAAAGCACTTCTGAAAAGCTAAAATTCTAGCCAAAAGCAGCTTGTTCTACACAACTTTTCTTCCAAAAGTGTTTTTGGAGCCAGAAGTGCTTTTGAAAAGTAATGAAGAACTAGCCCTAATCTAAAAAGAAAAACCTACTGAATCCTATAAAAAATATAAATTTTAAAGCTATATGCATTCCCAAAAATGAATGGAAAATTTGTTGATGTAGCTTGTACGTGGATTGTTACATATATGCCATATTAGCAATTAATTATTTTAAAAAATAAAAATATTAAAAATATTCTTTTTAATTTTATACCTCTTTAATAATTTTAATAATTTTAAAAATTTTAAATTTTTAAATTTTAAAAAATTAATTAATTGCTGATGTGGCATCCAAGAGGATTAACATGTGTGCCACATCAGCAAAGTTAATAGGCGTTAACTTATCTATCAATTTTGAGATGATTTGACTAATAACACAAGTTTAAAGTAAAAAGGGTAAAAAATAAATAAATAAAAGGTTAAAATAACTTTTTTTTTGTTTTTTGTTTGTAAACTTAGAGGACCAACTAAGTCATTATACTTTCTTATTTTACTTCATAACTTTGGTCTAATTTCGAACCAAAATCGAAAAATTAATTGTAATTTAATTTTATTTTAAAAATGAGAAGTTAATCTAATTGAATAATATTTATAAACTTTTTTTTGGTATTGTTCATGTCTATTTTATAATTCATGTTTGAGGTTCATCGCTACCCTTCTTAATAATATTATTTTCAAAATTTAAATTTAAAGAAAGTGCAATGTCTTTTATCACTACACCTAACACTTCGGGTTCTCTACTTTTTATTATTTCTTCTTGTAATATGATAAATTTATTATTTCTATCCCATTTGAGTTGGTTCACTAGATTTATCATTAAAATCAACTATATAATAGTAGCTTTAAAAGAGTATCTACTTAATTTGTATTGTCATGCTTTTATCATATTAAACATTGAAAAATTAATGAAGATGTTTAAAGAACAATCTCACCTTCACTCAAGAATATTTTTTATGTTTTGTGTTGTATTACAGCATTGCCCTTTTTAGCATTTTGCTATGTTTTGTTTTGGTAACTTTGTCTTTTGGTTTTCAAACTTGCATGTCTTAACTAAACACAATGTTCAATCTAAATATATAATATTAACTAATCATATCTTCTCGCTTAATGGGACCTTAGTCAATAGCAAAGTTGAGGCGTTACAACTTTCAAGTCCTACTTAATTTGTATTAGTTGTTCAATTCAATGCTTTATATCTTCTCAATATAAGATACAATATTCTTTTCTATAATGTAAAGATGTTATCTACTAAATTTATTTAATATTTGATATTTTGAAAGTTTATGAAACCACAGTTGAAATAATATTTTTTTATTGACATATCATCTCTTCTCCCTTATTTCGTGTTGATCCATAACTGCCTGCAACCATAAACTCACCCCACTAAAGCTAAAGCCAAAGCTCAAACCTTTGAAGCCTTAACAAGAGTTAGCCTGCCTACCATGATCGACTCAACCCAAGCGCCCCACCAGTGTCTAACCAAAGAAGAATACATGGACCTGAAACCTCTCATTGACACATATCATAACTTCAAGTCAATGCCCAACACATGCATTTCGCTAACAACGCAACACATAAGGGCAAAGCTAGGAATTTTTTTAAGGGGGGCCGAATAAAATTTTAATTTTTAATAGTCTATATCTTTATAATTTTTAAAGGGTTAAATTAAATTTTTATAATTTTAAGGGCCTAAAATGTAATTTTACTTTTACTAATTTAAAATTTTAAAATTTTTTAAAGGGCTCTGGCAGCACATCGATGCCTTACTGCATGCAGTGTGACCATTGGTTTGAAGCTTCCAAAACCTTAAAAAATAAAAGTACTTCATCAAGAGTTTCAATATGACCACCAACATCAAGAGTGTTGGATAAGTCGCCATCATTTTGGTCGTTGGGGGAGAGCACACAAATCGACGAATGAGTATTTTAAGAAAGGGAAAGTAATGAGGGTACTGTTAGTTAGTGAATTAGGTTTAACTAACTTATATGTAAGTTAAGTTGGTTATATGGTTATATATATAACTGTCTTGTATCAAGGTTTAATCAATAATATATCACCAGTTACATTTCTTTCACCAGGCTGTGAAGGTACTTGTTTGGCAATAAGCAATGGATATAGAAATTCGCGCTTTGAAAAATAAATATACTTGGATTGTTGTGCCTTTCCCAGAAGGCAAGCATCCTAATGGTAGATATAAAACAAGATTAGTAACACAAGGATTTACTTAAAAGGAGGGTGTTGATTGCATGGAAATTTTTTGTAACAATTCGTTTTCGGTAAAATTAGAACAGCGGTTTCGGGATTATAAATTCGATTCCGGAAAGAAAATTTATTTTAATATTATTTTATGATCTACAATATGATAATAATGTCATATAAAAATTTCGTAAAGAAATTTTACCAATTACATGTTTAATTTGATAAATGACCAAATTGCACAAAGTGTAAAAGTTGAGTTCTAATAGCTAAAGGGATTAAATAGCTATGGAATTCAAACTTTGAGGTCCTTATATGACAAATAGAACATTCAAAAAATACTTAGCTGTTAAGGATGATGAATCATCTATGGAAAATAAAATAAAGAAAAAGACAAAACTGGAAAGATGAAAAATAAAGATGAAAAATAATAAAATAAAGAAAATATCATCATTTTTATCATCATCTTTCCCAAATAAATATGAAAACCCTAGCCATGGAGAATGGAAGAAAGAGAAAACTTATTTGGCCAAATTAGGTAAGTATTCAAGTACCGTTTTTAGTAATTTTTATATTTTTGAGATTGAGATAACCTAATCTAGCTATTTTGGGGATTAATTTGAAAAGTTATCAAAGTATAGAAAATTTTATATGGATGAATATGCTGAAATTTTGAAATTTATGGTAGAAAATGAAAGGTTGTTGATAGATAAATAACTTTTGTAAAGTGAATTCTGATGAAAATGTGAATTAGGGACTAAATTGTGAAGTTGTAAAATATGGAAAAATTCTGAATTTTGTGAAATACATGGGCTGTAAATGTTACTTGTAAAATTTTTATAGGCTTGGAATAAGGATTAAATTGCATGAATTTCATTTTCCGAGTCTAGGGACAAAATCGTCATTAATTAAAAGTTTAGGGGTAAAATGGTAATTTTGCCTAAAATGTGAATTGAACTGAATTGAGTATGAATTGTATTAAATTGATGTTAAATTTACTCGTATAGATCTGGATAGACTAAATTCGGAGTTAGAACGAGAAAAAGAGAAAAAAAGGTCGGATTAGTATATTTTACATACACGAATATTTGTCGAGGTAAGTTCGTGTAACTAAATTATGTGTAATTGTATACTTGAATTCAATGTTGTGCATGTGAATTGTATAAATATATATATATATATATATATATGAAATTAAAAACATATCCGACAAAGCCCGATAAATGATAATGCTCAAAAAATGTCAAGTCCCGTTTTAATAAATGAAATTTGATTAGATTTCCTGTAATGGTTGTAGTATTGCATATGTTGCAGACATACTATAGCTCAGATGAGCATTCTGTTATTAGCACTATCGAGTTTCCTATTATATAGTTCAGCGAGCATCCTGATCGATAGTAATCTTGCATGTGTTGCGACTACCGCAGCTCTTTTTGAGTGTCCTATTTATTGATCGATTGTGATCATGCATATGTTGTGGACACAAACACAGCTCTTTTTGAGTGTCTTGTTATGCGATCGATTGTGATCCTGCATATGTTGCGAACACAAACGTAGCTCTTTATGAGCGTCCTGATATGGCTCACCTTGGAACACTCGTTTTAGACCCTAGTCGGAATAGTGATTTTGGGACCACAAATATGAGGTCAAAAAAATATTTTAATATTATTTTTCGTGTTTATAATATGTGATTGAGCATGTATGAAAATTCTGTGTGAAAATTTTATCGATTGTGTGTTTAATTTACGAAAAGGACTTAATCGCATAAAATGTAAAAGTTGCATACTGATTGCTAAAGTGTTTATTTGACATGGCTTATTAAAATGTGAGTCCTTATGTTGTTATTATTCCATTGATAAATTAGATGGACAAAAATGGGCTTTAGTTGGTGGAAATTTAAAAGAAATAATAAAGGGCTAAATGGTAAAAAGCCAATTAGTGTGTATTAAAATAAAACAAAAAGATTAAAACATGTTCATCTTTGTTTCTTCCAACCGAAAATAGGAAAATAGATAGGGCTTGGAAGCTTTCTCATATTCGGTTACTACTTAGCTCAATCAAGGTATGTTTTGAGCTCGATTTTTGATAATTTCTACGTTTTTGTGATCATTGCTTAGTGTTCTAGCTAGCCCATGCTTTAATTTTAGAAATTGATGGTGATTTTGAGATATGCCATTGATGAATGTTTGAGCTTTGTGATAGTTGGTGATGAAATATGAAAGATATGTGAAAGATTAACATGTTTTGTCTTTGAATTTTTGGTGAAATTGAGTAATTTGAACTAAATTGTGAAAATAATATTTTGAGGGGCTAAAATGTGAAATAAATGAAATATATGGGCATGTATGAGACTAAGGAAAATTCGGCCTAAGCATGGTGTAGTAAAATTTTGTATATTTGTGATTTTGTGAATTAGAGACTAAAGTGTCGAAATGTAAAAATGTGAGGGCTATTTTGTAAAATGCCCTAAATATGTGTGTTTGGACTAAATTGAATGAATTGGTGATTAAATGAGCTAAATTTGAATAAGTATAGACCAAGAAATGAGAGATTTGGATCGAGATCGAGGCAAAGACAAAGTACTCAATTGATCAACCAGTTTCGGTATTTCGACATCTGAGGTAAGTTCGGATATAGTACAAGTTGTTAAATTTATATCTATGTGATGTGAAATGAATAAACGTATAGAGATGTTATATATATGAGATTGAGAAATGTGGCACTAAATGTGCGTAATTGAAATCGAGACAGAGTTGAATAGCATTGTGTGTGCGAAGTAATGAAAGCTTCGGCTTTACTTATTGGCACTGTGTGTGCGATACCGAATTGAGTTCGATTTTATATTGAGGTACTAAGTGTACGACGAAAATTATGCTTCGGCTACGAAATTGGCACTAAGTGTGCGATTAAATCAAATGGATAACAAAGGTTGATTGAAATGTGATATCGAGTATTGAGTAGTATGGATGGTGAATAACTATATGTTGGCTAATGTATGTATTGAACCTTTGTGGTTGATGATATGGTGCATAGAATTATGAATAGTTGAGTGAGTATATTAGCTATGGATGAAATTGTGTGAATAATTGAAAGTTGATCTATGTGATGAATTAACTTTGTATATTGTATTTGATTTATTAAGTTGAATGTATTATATTACAAACTTACTAAGCTCTTAAACTTACTGTGTGAATTGTTTCTCTGTTTTACAGTGTCAGTAAAGCTAGCTCGGATCCGGAGATCGTCAGCGACTCAATCACACTATCGGCTATCAATTTCGGTACTTTTGAAAGTTGTACATATTTGGTATATGGCATGTATAGGCTAGAAAATATGGTGTATTTTGAGATGTTGGACCATGTCATGTGACATGGCTTGGAAGTTAGATGATTTTGGTTATTATGTGTGAGCTATGTAAATGATGAATGTAGTATGAAATAGTGAGGTTGGAAATGGTATAGCTCATGCTTGAATTGGTTGATGAGATTGGTATTTTAAATGTGAATTTGTGGTATGGCTAGATGATGTTTAGTTTATATAAACTGAGTTGTGAAAATGATGTTTTGGATGGATTTATTTGAGTAGGGATTGAGTACGAAACTAAATGATGTAGTAATTGATTAGTTAGTACTTGTATTGGTATGTTTGAATTGTATTTGAGGCATGAATTGGTATTGGTTTGATGCTTATAGGTGATTTCAAAGTGTGGATGGTAATTTGGCCTTGAAAATGGCCTATAATTGCCCACATGGTTAAGCACAAGGGCGTGTGGCTCGACGGTGTCCTTTGAGGTTATGTTTTAAAACAAGTCAGGCTCGACCACGGGCTGGACACATGGGCGTGTGACTGGCCGTGTGGTGCAAGTCAGTGTCGACCATGGGTGAGGCACACGGGCGTGTCTCAGGCTGTATGAACAAGTCAGTATGTATGCCCTGTTTTGCCACAACTTGGACGCACGGGCGTTTTCTAGGCCGTGTGAGGCACACAGCCTACCCACACGGGTGTGTGACCTCTGTAACTTAGAAAAATGTTAAAATTTTTAGAAATTTTTGTATGAGTTTGACTTAGTCCCGACCCCTTTCTAACACGTGTTTAAGGTCTCGTAGACCTCATTAATGGACTATATGATTGTGAATTATTTTATTTGATTGACTTTGTATTGAAACTGATATGGAATGTTCAAAAATGATTAGTAATACCTCTTAACCCTAGTCCGGCGATGGTTAGAGGTTAGGGGTGTTACATTTTATTGGTATCAGAGCTACGGTTTAGTCGATTCTCGGACTAATGTAGCGTTTGTAAGTCTAGCTATACATGCCGTATATATAATTGCGATAGTGTGATGAATCATGACAGTTGAAAATGTATTTTCGTATAGTAAATGGATCCTGATCGAGCAGTTGTTGATGATGTAGAGAGTAATGCGCCTGCTCCCGCTCAAGGGACAACGCCGGCCACATCTAGGTCGAATGATAGTAGCCAAAGGGGAGAGACTAAGCAAGCCTTCTTCCGAATGATGAGTGAGTGGTTTTTGGAGTTCGTTCGAACGAATCCGACTGCTCCACAACTTCCACCCTCACAAGTACCTGTTGTGCCACAAGCTACAGATCCGATCCGATTGAATAAGCCTCCTATTGATAAAATCTGAAAGTATGGGGTCGAAGAGTTTAGGGCCACAGTTGATGATGATGCCGAGCGAGTTAAGTTTTGGCTTGAGAATACCATCCGAGTGTTTGATAGGATGTTGTTGACTCCTGATGAATGTATTAAATGTGCTGTTTCCTTGTTGAGAGATACGACATATAACTGGTGGAAGACATTGATATCTGTGGTTTCGAGAGAGAGAATCACCTGGGATTTCTTTCAAGCTGAATTTCGAAAGAAGTATATCAGTCAACGATTCATAGATCAGAAACGTAAAGAGTTTCTAGAGCTGAAACAAGGCCGCATGTCCATTACTGAGTACGAACGGGAGTTTGTGAGGTTGATTCAATATGCACGTGAATGTGTTTCAACTGAAGCTACTATGTGCAAACGTTTCATTGAAGGGCTGAATGAAGACATTAAATTGTTGGTTGGAATACTTGATATAAATAAATTTATTGTACTAATTGAAAGAGCCTGCAAAGCCGAGGAGTTGAGCAAAGAAAAGAAAAAAGCAGATTCTGAGGCTAAAAATGAAAGAAAAAGATCGATGAGTAAGTCATCTCAACCTTCGACTAAGAAATTTAGAGATGCAAGCAATCGTTCAAATGCTTCGTTTGGACATTCGAGTAGAGATCGTACGAGGCAAAGTGTTGGTCCAAGAAATCAAACTCTGACCGAATCAAGCGTTGGAAGTGTCAAAAGCAACAAGCCTGAGTGTAGACAATATGGAAGACGACACGTCGGAGAATGCTGGGGCAAGTACAATAATAGAACTTGTTATAAGTGTGGATCACGAGACCATTTCATTCGGGATTGCCCAGAGTTAGTTGAGAAAGATAATGTTCAGAGTGCAAGACCGAGTAATATGACAGCTAGGGGTAGACCACCTAGAAATATTGGAAATGTGAGTGGAAGTCAGAGAGGGACGACAGATACAGATGTGAGATCCGAGTTGAGAGCACCTGCCCGAGCCTATGCTATTCGCTCTCGTGAAGAAGCGTTATCTCCAGACGTCATTACTGGTACTTTTACTCTATTTGATACTGATGTGATTGCATTGATAGATCCAAGATCTACTCATTCATATGTGTGTGTGAACTTAGTATCAAGTAAGACTCTACCTGTTGAGTCCACTGAATTCGTGATTAGAGTATCGAACCCCTTAGGCAAGTGTGTCTTGGTTGATAAAGTGTGCAAGAACTGTCTGTTGATATTTCGGGATATTTGCTTTTCGGCTAATTTGATATTGCTACTTTGCATAATGCCATTGTGAATTGTAAATGGAAGAGTATTGATTTGAGAAGTCAGAATGGTGAGATAGTTCGGATAGAATCCAATGATTTGAATGGATTATCGGCTGTTATATATTCGATGAAAGCTCTAAATTATGTGAAAAGGGTTGTGAAGCTTATCTCGCATATGTGATAGATACAAAAGTGACAAAAAAGAAAGTTGAATCTATGCCTGTGGTTTATGAGTTCCTAGATGTGTTCCTGAAAAACTACCGGGATTACCTTTGATACGAGAAGCTGAGTTTGGTATTGAATTAGTGCCAGGGACGACTTCGATATCGATAGCTCCATATAGAATGGCACCAAATGAATTGAAAGAGTTGAAGTCTTAGTTGCAAGAGTTGATGGATAGAGGATTTGCACGGCCTGAGTTTCTCGCCCTGGGGTGCTCTTGTGTTGTTTGTGAAAAAGAAAGAACACTATGAGGATGTGTATTAATTATCGACAGCTGAACAAAGTGATGATAAAGAATAAATATCCATTGCCGCGAATCAATGATCTATTTGATCAGTTGAAAAGAGCTATAGTATTTTTTAAGATAGATTTGAGATCAGGCTATTATCAGTTAAGAGTCAAAGAATCAGATGTGCCAAAAACTACTTTCAGAACGAGGTATGGACATTGTGATTTCTTAGTTATGCCTTTTGGACTAATGAATGCTCCAGCAGTATTTATGGATTTGATGAACCGGATATTCAGACCATATTTAGATCGTTTTGTTGTGGTGTTCATTGATGACATTCTGATTTACTCGTGTGATGAGATGCAACATGCCGAGCATTTGAAAATTATGTTATAAACTCTGCGTGAGAAGCAATTGTATGCAAAGTTCAACAAATGTGAGTTTTGGCTGCGTGAGGTTGGTTTTCTGGGGCATATTGTATCAGCTGTGGGAATACGAGTTGATCCAAGTAAGATATCAGCTATTTTAGAATGGAAACCACCGAGAAATGCGTCTGAAGTCTATAGTTTTTTGGGACTAGCGGGATATTATAGGCAGTTTGTGAAAGGCTTTTCGATGATTGCGACTCCGTTGATGAAGTTGCTACTGAAAGATGTTAAATTCGAGTGGTCAGAAAAGTGCCAGCAGAGTTTTGAACAGTTGAAAGCATTATTGACAGAGACACCTGTGTTAGTTCAACCTGAGTTTAGTAAAGAATTTATAGTTTACAGTGATGCAGCGTTGAATGGTTTGGGTTGTGTGTTGATGCAAGAAGGCAAAGTCATTGCTTATGCTTCAAGACAGTTAAAGCTGTATGAAAAGAATTACCCGACACATGATCTTGAATTAGCTACAATTATATTTGCATTGAAGATTTGGCGCCACTACCTATTTGGTGAGAAATGTCATAATTATACAGATCACAAGAGTTTGAAGTACTTGATGACTCAGAAAAAATTGAATTTGAGACAGAGAAGATGGTTAGAGCTTTTGAAAGACTATGAGCTTGTGATAGATTATCATCCGAGTAAAGCTAATGTTGTTGCTGATGCTTTGAGCCTAAAGTCTATATGTGCTTTGCGAGCAATGAGTACTCAGATAGATCTATGTGATGATGGTTCGGTTTTGGCTGAATTGAAAGTTAGGCCAATGTTTATACGCCAGATTTGTGATGCCTAGAAAGGTGATGATGAAATAATGACAAAACGAGCTCAGTATGGTTTGAGTTCTAATTTAGAATTTCGAATTGATAATGATGATTGTTTGAGTTTCAAAGGTCGGATTTGTGTTCTGAGGAATTCAAAGTTAATTCAGTTGATTTTGAATGAAGCTCACAGTAGTCATTTGGCTGTTCACCCGGGGAATACAAAAATATATAATGATCTGAAACAGTTTTATTGGTGGCATTGTATGAAACGGGAAATCTCAGAGTTTGTTTCGAGATGCTTGGTTTGTCAACAAGATAAAGCTGAACATTAGGTTTCGTCCGATTTGTTACAACCGATTATGATTCCTGAGTGGAAATGAGATAGAATTACGATGGACTTTGTGTCAGGATTTCCTTTATCTCCGGGCAAGAAAGATGCCATCTGGGTGATAGTTGATAGATTGACAAAATCAGCTCATTTTGTTCCAGTGAGAATAGATTATTCACTTGATAAGTTAGCTGAATTGTATATTTCTGAGATTTTGAGATTACATGGGGTACCACTATCTATTGTGTCTAACAGGGATCTGAGATTTTCCTCGCGGTTTTGGAAGAAATTGCAAAAGGCTTTAGGCACAAAGTTGCATTTTAGTACTACATTTCATCCGCAAATGGATGGACAATACGAATGGATCATTCAGATTCTTGAGGATATGTTGAGGTGTCACATTCTTGAGTTTGAAAGTACGTGGGAAAAGCATTTTCCGTTGATTGAATTTGCATACAATAACAGTTTTTAATTTAGTATCAAAAGGGCACCTTATGAGGCTCTTTATGGTCGAAAATGTCGACCTCCATTGTATTGGATCGAGCTGAGTGAGAACAAGATTCACGGGGTTGATTTGATAAAAGAGACTGAGTAGAAAGTGAAAGTGATTCGTGACAGTTTGAAAGCAGTGTTAGATCGTCAGAAGTCCTATGCAGACTTAAAACGAAAAGATATTGAATTTGAGGTCGGTGACAAAGTGTTCTTGAAAGTGTCTCCGTGGAAGAAAATACTTCGATTTGGCCGAAAAGGTAAGCTAAGTCCGAGGTTCATTGGGCCGTATAAGATTTTTGAACGAATTGGACAGTTGCTTATAGATTATTGTTGCCACCTGAATTAGAAAAGATTCATAATTTATTTCACGTATCGATGCTTCGACGATACAGATCTGATCCATCGCATGTGATTGCTCCAACTGAGGTTGAGATTCAGTCAGATTTATCATATAGTGAAGAACCAATCCGAATCTTGGCATGAGAGATTAAAGAATTGAGAAACAAGAAAATTTCTTTAGTGAAAGTGTTGTGGCACAAACACGGATTTGAAGAGGCTATGTGGGAGCATGAAGATGTTATGATAGAGCAATATCCGAACCTATTCACTGGTAAGATTTCGGGGACGAAAATCCCTAAGAATAACCCGTTTTAGACCCAAGTCAAAAAATTATTTTGGGACCAAAATCTGAGGTCGGAAAATATTTTAATATTATTTTTGGTGTTTATAATATGTGATTGAGCATGTGTGAAAATTTTGTGTGAAAATTTTATCGATTGTGTGTTTAATTTGCGAAATGGACTTAATCGCATAAAATGTAAAAGTTGCATGCTAATTGTTAAAGTGTTTATTTGACATGGCTTATTAAAGTGTGAGTCCTTATGTTCTTATTATTCCATTGATAAATTGGATAGACAAAAATGGGCTTTAGTTGGTGGAAGTTTAAATGAAATAATAAAGGGCAAAATGGTAAAAAGCCAATTAAAGTGTATTAAAATAAAACAAAAAGATGAAAATATGTTCATCTTTGTTTCTTTCAATCGAAAATAGGAAAATAGATAGGGCTTGGAAGCTTTCTTATATTCGGCTACTACTTAGCTCAATCAAGGTATGTTTTGAGCTTGGTTTTTGATAATTTTTACGTTTTTGTGATCGTTGCTTAGTGTTCTAGCTAGCCCATGCTTTAATTTTAGAAATTAATGGTGATTTTGAGATATTCCATTGATGAATATTTGAGCTTTGTGATAGTTGGTGATGAAATATGAAAGATATGTGAAAGATTAACATGTTTTGTCTTTGAATTTTTGGTGAAATTGAGTATTTGAACTAAATTGTGAAAATAATATTTTAAGGGACTAAAATGTAAAATAAATGAAATATATGGGATTGTATGATACTAATTAAAATTTGGCATAAGCATAGTGTAGTAAAATTTTGTGTATTTTTTGATTTTGTGAATTAGGGACTAAAGTGTCAAAATGTGAAAATGTGAGGTGTATTTTGTAAAATACCCTAAATATGTGTGTTTGGACTAAATTGAATGAATTGGTGATTAAATGAGCTAAATTTGAATATGCATAGACCAAGAAAGGAGAGATTTGGATCGATATCGAGGCAAAGACAAAGTACTCGATTGATCAACCAGTTTCGGTATTTCGACGTCCGAAGTAAGTTCAGTTATAGTACAAGTTGTTAAATTTATATTTATGTGATGTAAAATGAATAAATGTATAGTTATTTAATTAGAGATGTTATATATATATGAGATTGAGAAATGTGGCACTAAGTGTGCGTAATTGAAATCGAGACAGAGTTGAATAGCATTGTGTGTGCGAAGTAATGAAAGCTTCGGCTTTACTTATTGGAACTGCGTGTGCGATACCGAATTGAGTTTGATTTTATATTGAGGCACTAAGTTTGCGATGACAATTATGCTTCGGCTACGAAATTTGCACTAAGTGTGCGATTAAATCAAATGAATAACAAAGGTTGATTGAAATGTGATATCGAACATTGAGTAGCTTGGATGGTGAATAACTATGTGTTGGATAAGGTATGTATTGAACCTTTGTGGTTGATGATATGGTGCATAGAATTACGAATGGTTGAGTGAGTATATTAGCTATGGATGAAATTGTGTGAATAATTAAAAGTTTATCTATATGATGAATTAACTTTGTATATTGTATTTGATTTATTAAGTTAAATGTATTATATTACGAACTTACTAAGCTCTTAAGCTTATTGTGTGAATTGTTTCTTTGTTTTACAGTGTCAGTAAAGCTAGCTCGGATCCTTGGATCGTCAGTGACTCAATCAAACTATCGGCTATCAATTTCGGTGCTTTTGAAAGATGTACATATTTGGTATATGGCATGTATAGGCTAGAAAATATGGTGTATTTTGAGATGTTGGACCATGTCATGTGACATGGCTTGGAAGTTAGATGATTTTTGTTAATGTGTGAGCTATGCAAATGATGGATTTAGTATGAAATAGTGACGTTGGAAATGGTATAATTCATGCTTGAATTGGTTGATGAGATTGGTATTTTAAATGTGAATTTGTGGTATGACTAGATGATGTTTAGTTTATATAATTTGAGTTGTGAAAATGATGTTTTGGATGGATTTATTTGAGTAGGGATTGAGTATGGAACTAAATGATGTAGTAATTGATTAGTTGGTACTTGTATTGGGGATTTTAATTGCATTTGAGGCGTGGATTGGTATTGATTTGATGCTTATAGGTGATTTCAAAGTGTGGATTGTAATTTGGCCTTGAAAATGGCCTATAATTGCCAACACGATTGAACACATGGACGTGTGGCTCGACATGTCCTTCGAGGTTGTGTTTTAAAACAAGTCAGGCTCGACCACGAGCTGGACACACGGGTGTGTGATTGGCCGTGTGGTGCAAGTCAGTGTCGACCACGGGTGAGGCACACGGGCGTGTCTCAGGTCGTGTGAACAAGTCAGTATATGCCCTGTTTTGCCACAGCTTGGGCGCACGGGTGTGTCCGAGGCCGTGTGAGGCACACAGCCTACCCACACAGGCATGTGACCTCTGTAACTTAGAAAAATGTTAAAATTTTCAAAAATTTTCATATGAGTTTGATTTAGTCCCGACCTCTTTCTAACACTTTTTTAAGGTCTCGTAGACCTCATTAAAGGACTATATGATTGTGAATTATTTTATTTGATTGACTTTGTGTTGAAAATGATATGGAATGTCCGGAAATGATTAGTAATACCTCTTATCCCTAGTCCGACGACGATTACGGGTTAGCGGTGTTACACACCTGAACTCCCTGATATATAACTATCTGGAGCTCCTATTACATGGCTTTTTGTGAGCATTCCTGATAGGCTCTTCGTGAGCTTCCTGATTAAAAATTATTTATGGACTTCCCATGTTAAACTCTTATGAGTTTCTTGATTTAACCCAGATAAGCTTCCTGTTACATGGCTCATATGAGCATTCCTAATATAAGGGTCGAGAGAGTGCTTCCTGATTATGTACTCTAAAGTGTACCCTTGATTATGAATTGACGGATTTCTAATTTGTACACTTCGAGTGTACCACCTTCGTATCCATCGATATTTCAAATAAATTCAACGGGCAAAATTCTGACATGAGAAAATATGAATATGAAATGAATTATTACAAGTATCTGTTTGAAATACATGAAATGATGATACATGATTTATGGAAATACAAGTTGAAAATATATGAACATGGAATTTGTTTAATAAATATGTTCATCCATGAATATAGATTAGTACACCTTGAGTGTATTTTCCGTGTGACAATGATATTTCAAATGATTTAATGGGTAAAGTTCCGAGATGATATAATCTGAACTCGAGATGAATTATTATGAAAATGTACTTGAAATACAGGGATATGAATTGTATATGTTATTTGAATTCATGACGTGGAAAAATATATGTATATGAGAATTTGATTATTATTGAGCCCATACATGTTTCTTGATGTTTATATGAGATAGTATGACTTAGAAACAAATTATTACCTGTATATATATGAAGTACATGTAAATTACATTACTTGATATAATGATGTATGAAATGGTTATTACATGAATGTGGATCATGCTTGATGACTTTGTTCATCCATGATTAAAGACTATTATATGTGATTACTTGGCTAACATGATGAGGATATGTGTTTAGGGCTTGTAACCAAATTTGTTAATAGTGCCTTGCATGTTTATTTTGAATATAAATATATGGTAAGTTGTTTACCACGTTATACGAACTTACTAAGAATTTCATGCTTACTCTGTTTTACTTTCCCGTGTCTTATAGTAATTGAAAGCTCATTGGATTGGAAGCATTGGCGGAGATTATTCACACTATCCATTAGCCCATCTTGGTATATATGGTAAATTAATTATAGTTATAATGGCATGTATAGGTTAACTAGCCAATGTTGGCATGTAAATGTTTGGGTTATGACTAGCCATTGGAATGGCTTGTGATAAACATGTTTTGATATGAATAAATAAGGCTATAACATTTTTAATGTGTGTTTAAATGGTTGATTGATAGGAATCATATTGACATAATGATGATTAATTTTAGCATATTTGATATAGTGTCATTTGAGGTGCGTAAGAGCACATTGATCGTATGTGAAATTATGTCATGTTTAAGACATGATTTAGACTTGTTTTAAATGTTTGGATATGATTTGTGAATGTGTTTAAGTGTTGGTGTAGGTGGAAGACAAGTTGGGTGACAAATATGACTTGGAAAATAGCCCATTTTCGTCCATATGGGCAGAGACACGAACGCGTGTCTTAACCGTGTGTGACGCATGGCCTAGCACATGGGCATGTGATCTGGTCGTGTGTCCCCTGCATCTTTAAAATGTCAAAATAGAATGCTTAGAATTTATCACACGGCTTGAGACACGGGCGTGTGGATTGGCCGTGTGACCCCTGCACCTATACACCGTCTAAGCACATGAGCGTGTTGACCTGACCTTGTGTCCCAAGTCAGAGAGTTACACGATCTGAGACATGGGCATGTCCTTAGCTGTGTGAACCACATGGCCTGACCACACTGGTGTGTGACCTTTGCACCTAGGACAATTTTGAGATTTTGCGAAAAATTCTCTGAGCACTCGGTTTAGTCTCGATATGATTCTAATGCATGACTTGGGCCTCGAGGGCATATGTAAGGGACTATATGATGTAATTTGATTGAAATTAAATATGAATACCAAATAATTATGAAATTTCTATTATTTATTCTATAAACTCTAATAATGCTTCGTAACCCTGTTTCAGCGACGGATTTGGGCTAAGGGTGTTACACTTTCTCTCTTATTGCAAAGATGGTTTCTTTTAAGGGTTTTTTTTAGCTTTGGTAGTTGTGCATGATTGGCACTTACTTCAGCTCGACATTGATAAAGCTTTCCTTAATGGAATGTTAGATGACGAGGTCTACGTGAAGCTTCCTTTAAGTCTTGCATGTAAATTCTAGAAATCGCTCTATAGCCTTAAACAAGGCTCATGACAATGGTTTGATACTCTTTCTATTTTCATTTTGCCACTCGGTTTTCATCAATCTCTCTGAATCCACTTTCTTCACCAAAGGCTCATGCAAGTATTTTGTTGCTTTATTAATTTAAGTCAATGATATTTTTTTAGTTGGAAAAGATTTCTCTTTGTTAACTATTGTTAGAGCTTCTCTTCAACAATATTTTATGCTAAAAGATCTTGGTTCTTTAAAGTTTTTCGTTGGTTTTGAAGTTACCTGTAATTCTTTTGGTATTTCTTTACCTCAGAGTCATAAAACTTTGCAATTACTTGAATATACTAGACTTATTAGAGCAAAACCTATGGATTTGCCCATGGTTCCTTCATTTAAGTTGGATATTGGAGTTCCTTTGCCTAACCCCACAAGGTACAGGAGATTGGTGGGCTGGCTCCTTGACCTCACCAATATGAGGCTTGATATTACCTTTGTTGTTTACTATCTAAGTTAATTTGTCTCTGATCCTTATACTTATCATCTCAAAGTAGTGTATCATCTTCTTGCTTACCTCAAGCAATGTAACATTTAGCTTACTAAGAATGCAAAATTATTTTAAGAATGAGGAAATAGCCCAATGGTTAAAAGAAAAATGAGAAAGCATGGTAATTAGATTAAGGTTCCAAGTTTGATTTAATTTTGCAAAAATCCCTCTTTTTCCTTTATGTGTGTTGTCCCTACCACTTTTAATTAATTTGATCAGCCTTTAATTAGCTTCCTCCTCCCTAGCCGTCCCTTCCTCTTCTCTTCAATTTTCTTTTCTTTTCTTTCCCCTTATTGTCGCCGCCCAAACCACAAAGAATCACCATATCTTTTTCCTTTCTTTCACAATGGTTTCTTGCAATATTCTCCTCTCCTTCTTTCCGTCATTTTTCCTTTTTTTGTAGCCATAAATCTGAAATCTTTGACCTCCAAGAATGATCTCCATTGCTACCCAAAAAGCTCCATTACCGCCCCTTCCTTCTAGCTAGTGTAAGTGTCTATTTTCTCTAGTTCTCTTGTTGAATCTTTCAAGAGAACCCTCAAATTTCCAGATCTTGAATTGGGTTGAATTATCTTTAATTATTTTATGGATAATATTTTTAGCCTTCAAAAGTGATTTCAATTGACTTTTTAAATCAGCCCCGATTTGCTACCGTTAGTGGTGGTGCGCCGAGCCTAGAGGAACCAAAAGAGGGTTGCTTTTTCTTTAAATTTTCCCATATATTTTGTAACACCCTTCATCCGTATTCAACGCCAGATTATGGTTACGGAGCATTACCAGACTTATAAATCAATTAAACATTCATTTGATATACATTTTCATATTTCATGTAACTATCATTCAAACTCTATCATAATGTCCCTAATACGAGCTTACGATGCTCAAAACATACATTCAGGGTGGTTCGGGACTAAACTGATAACTTTACAAAATTTTTGAACACTTAATTTTTTTAACAAAATATAGGGGACACACACCTGTGTGGCCCGGCCGTGTGTCTCACACGGCCAAAGACACGCCCGTGTCACAGGCTGTGTGGGCATTCAAAATGGGAGTACATGGCCATTTCCCAGCCCGTGTCTGACTCCGTGTAAGTCTCTGACTTGGTCACACAGCCAAGACACACGCCCGTGTGGCTAGCCCGTGTGCCAGGCCATGTGCTAGGTCGTGCCAAACCTGTAGGGTATACTAACTAATGCCACATGGCTAAGTCACACGCCCGTGTGTGAGGTCGTGTGGAGCATACTGACTTGGTTTCTAATTCAACACCAGGGGACACACAGCCGTGTACATGACCGTGTGTCACACAGTTGAGACACACGCCTGTGTCTCTGCCCGTGTGGACAAAAATAGGTTATTTACCAAGCCAATTTGCCACCCAAATTTATGCACACCTACATCAACCCAATTGGCACCAAAACATAGCATAATTTGGCATTTAAACCAACCAATTCAATCCTAATTCATGCATATTCTAAACCACCTTTCTCAATACACACAAGTCACAAAATAGACCATACCATTTATACCAAAACCACATTTACAATTCAACTAATTATACACTTCTAAATATGCACCAATGTGCTCAATTTCACAAACATATATGTTCTATAATTTTAACCATTTAGCATCCACAATACCAACTATCAATAAACATCACAAAACCAACCTCAATCACATATCATAGGCCATATAAACACATATATATACATAACCAAACCAAGCAAATTAAGCCAACTTTCATGGCCATATACAAGCCAAAACATTTAACATTTACAAGCCAATTCAAATGACCATAAGCATTGTCAAGTCATAACCAAAATAACTATAATCCTATACATGCCATATAACCAAAACATAAGCTCAAAAGTACTAAGGTGATGATAATAGGATAGTGTGATGAAGTCTCCGATGATCCCCGAATCCGAGCTAGCTTTGAAATCACTATAAAACACGATAAAATAAACAAAGTAAGCTTTATAGCTTAGTAAGTCGTATGAAATAAACTCAATGAAATCATAAATACACAATTCAAAAATTCAAATATATCAATATGTAGCTCATATTATCGAACATACCTTTCACATCTTTTATCATAAGTTTATATGCAAACTTCTGAATTTCTTCGATTTAAAGCTTATACGGTTCATGTACATACCTGTACCATCTCGTATCAATCTCATACTCAACCATGTCTTTAATTTGCCCGTTGAACCATTCGGAATACTATCGGATACTCGAGAAACTTGCACCGAAATGCCACATACATAGCCAATGCTATCTCAATCTCATATCACATTTGTGCTCATTCTTGAGCTATCAACGGTGCCTGGTCACACAAGCTGTGGGTCAACACGTAGCTACACGGTGTTGCTCACACAAACTTTCAAGTAACCGCAACACATGCCAGTATACTCAGCCACCGGTAGGACGTACAGGACCAGCACCCATATCACATAATCACAATAACCCCTAATGACATGTCATTCGTATCCTAATCTATTCCTAAGGTTCAACCTAGATTTTCACATTTTTCGAATCATCGTCGAACATGTCCATAGTCTCGGATTCATAGTTTATGCAATATCAAAGCATATAAAATACATTTATAATGAAACTTATTACATACGAACTTACCTCGAATGTAAAAAGGGCAAAATGAGTCGACTAATCCAAAATCTTGTTCTTTCACGGTCTAGATCCGAATTTCACTTTTCTTGATCTATATGTAATCAAAATTAAATTATTTAATTATCTATCTATTCAATTTAGTCAAAAACACTCATTAAAGCATATTTACACTTTTCCCCAAGTTTTTAGAACTTTTACAATTTAGTCCTTATTTTATAAAATCACAAATTCATGCAATTTAACCAAAACCCATGCTAGCCAAATTTCAATTAGGTCTCTAGAAGCCCATATTTTCATTTATTTCACATTTTAACTACAACTTTTCCATATTTCACAATTTAATCCCTAATTTGCATTTTCACTAAAAATCACTTAACAAAACTTGTATAACTATCACCAAACATTTATAATCTATGCTTATTCATCAATGGAAACATTCTAAATATTTACTAATTTTGTAAAGTAGTCCTTGGGCTAGCTAGACTAAGCTGTAACGATATTAAAAACATAGAAATCATTAAAAACGGAGCGAAAACGAATTTACATGCACAAGGAGAAGTGACCGAATGCTCAAAGCCATAAAATGGTGTTTCGTTCTTGTATTTTTGGCAATAGGATGAAGATGAACAAAAATTTTGGTTTTGTTTTAGTTATTTTAACTTTAGTTACCATTTTACTAAAATAACCTTATTAATAATTCAAATTTTCAATTATGCCAAGCCATTATCATCTGATATCTAATTAATGGTCTATTTACCAAATAAGGACCTTAAATTTAAGATTCTATAGTCATTAGACACATTTAACTAATAGAATACAAGTTTTACACTTTACGCGATTTAGTCCTTTTTCTCAATTTGAACACTTAAACAATAAAATTTCTTTACGAAACTTTCACAAAAACATACTATCATGCTGTAAAAATTAAAATAATAATAAAATAATTATTTTGACTTCAGTTTTGTGGTCCCAAAATCACTTTTTTGATTTGACCAAAAACGGGTTATTACGACTCTCCTCTTTAGGGATTTTCATTCCCGAAAATCTTACCGAAAAAGAGGTTAGGGTACTGTTTTCTCATAGCTTCCTCAGGCTCTCATGTAGCCTCTTCGACACCATGCCATTGCCACAAAAATTTTACTCAAGCTATACTTTTATTTCTCAACTGTTTAACCTCTCGAGCTAAAATTCTGATCGGTTCTTCGTTGTATGTCATATCAGGTTGACTCTCAATATCTGACGGAGAAATTACGTGTGATGGATCTGATCTATAATGACGTAACATTGACACATGAAACACATTGTGGATCTTTTCTAACTCTGATGGTAAAGCTAACCGATATGCTACTAGTCTTATTCTTTCAATAATTTCATACAGCTTGATGAATCGCGGACTCAGTTTGCCTTTACGACCAAAACGAAGAATTTTCTTCCACGGAGATACTTTCAAAAATACTTTGTCACCAATCTAAAATTCAATGTCTTTTCATTTTAAATCCTCGTACAATTTCTATCGACCTGAAATTGCTTTCAAACTATCGCGAATTACTTTCACTTTATCTTCAGTCTCTCGGATCAAATCAAACCCGTGAATCTTTTTCTTACTAAGCTCGGTCCAATACAATAGATTTCGACATTTGTGACCATACAAAGCTTCAAATGGTGCCATCTTTATACTCGATTGAAAACTGTTTTTTATACGCGAATTCAATCAACGGCAAATATTTCTCCCAATTGCCTTCAAATTGTAAAACACAACAACGAAGCATATCTTCGAGAATTTGTATTACTCTCTCAGACTGACCGTCAGTTTGTGAATAAAATTCTATACTAAAATTCAGCCTCGTACCCAAAGCTTCTTACAATTTCTTCCAAAATCGCGATGAAAACCTCAGATCTCTATCCGAAATAATCGAAACTGGAACCTCATGCAATCTAACGATCTCATAAATGTACAATTCAGCTAATTTATCAAGTGAATAGTTTGTACGAACCGAAATAAAATGTGTAGATTTCGTTAGTCGATCTACGACAACCCAGATAAGATCTTTCTTTTTTGGAGACAGAGGCAAACCCAATACAAAATCCATCGTAGCTCTATCCCATTTCCACTCTGGTATCATCACAGGCTGTAGTAATCCTAAAGGCACTCGATGTTTAGCTTTAATTTGTTGACAAACTAAACATCTCAATACAAAATCTGAAATGTCTCGTTTCATACCCGACCACCAATACAACTGTTTCAAATCATTTTACATTTTAGTACTCCTCGTGTGAACAGATAAACAACTACTGTGTGCTTCATGTAAAATTTTTTGAATGAGCTCAGAATTATTTGGTACGCAAATTCTATCTCAGAACATTAAACAATCATCATATCCGATCTGATGTCTGAATCTCTAGTCGACTCATATTGCATTCTTTTGGTTTTTAAATCATTATCACACTTCTGAGCTTCACAAATTTGTTGAAGAAAAACCGGTTTAGCTTTCAACTTTGTTACAATCTAACCATCATCAGATAAGCTTAGCTGAGTATTCATCGCTCTCAAAGCAAATAATGATTTTCTACTCAGAGCATCTACGACTACATTCGCTTTTCCCAGATGATAATCAATCATCAACTCATAATCTTTTAGCAACTCGAGCCATCTTCGTTGTCGCAAATTCAAATCTTTCTAGGTCATTATAGTTTTCAAGCTCTTGTGATCGGTAAAGATGTGACACTTTTCACCATACAAATGATGTCACAAAATTTTCAATACGAAAATAATAGCGGCCAACTCTAAATCATGCGTCAGATAATTCTTTTCATATGGCTTCAACTGTTTGAAGGCATAAGCTATCACTTTTCCTTCTTGCATCAAAAGACAACCCAAACTGTTCAATGACGCATCGCTGAAAATTACAAACTCTTTACCCGACTCAGGTTGAACCAACATTGGTGCCTTAGTTAACAATGTTTTCAACTGATCAAAACTTTGTTGGCATTTCTCTGACCACTCGAACTTCACATATTTCTGTAGCAATCTAGTCATCGGTGTAGAAATCATCGAGAATCCTTTAACAGAATGTCGATAGTAACCAGCTAACCCTAAAAAGCTTCTAACTTCTAATACATTTCTCGGTGGTTTCCAATCAACAACTGCAAAAATCTTGCTCGGATTAACTCGTATACCTTTCGCTGAAACAATGTGTCCCCAAAATCCAACTTCTCGAAGCCAAAACTCGCATTTCTTGAATTTAGCAAATAGTTTCTTATCTCTCAAGGTTTGAAGCACAATTCTCAAATGCTTAGCATGCTCAGACTCATCTCGAGAATAGATCAAATATCGTCAATGAATACAACAATGAATTCTGTCTAAATATGGTCTAAAAATCTGATTCATCAAATCCTTAAAAATTGCAGGAGCATTAGTCAATCCGAAAGGCATAACAAGAAATTCATAATGTTCGTACCTCGTTCTGAACGTATTTTTCAGCACATCTGAATCTTCAACTCGCAACTGATAATAGCCAGATCTCAAATCAATCTTCGAGAATACTGTTGCCCCTTTTAACTGATCAAACAAATAATCTATTCGAGGCAATGGATACTTGTTATTTATCGTAAGCTTATTGAGTTGACGATAGTCAATACACATTCTTATTTATCCGTCTTTCTTCTTTACAAACAACACTGACGCACCCCAAGGCGAAAAACTAGGTCGTGCAAAACCTCTATCTGTTAACCCTTGCAACTGAGATTTCAACTCTTTCAATTCTTTTAGAGCCATTCTGTACAGAGTTATCAATATCAGTGAAGTTCTCGATACTAACTCAATAGCAAATTCAAGCTCTCTTATCGATGGTAACCCTTGCAATTCTTTTGGAAACACATTCGCATACTCACAGACAATTGGCACTAATTTAATCTTAGATTCTGAGACTTTTGTATCCAAAACATAAGCTAGGTAAGCATCACAACCTTTTCTCATAGATTTCTGAGCTGACATAGACGAAATCACAATAGGCAATTCTCTCGATTCATCTGATTCAATTTGAATGATTTCAATATTCTGACATTTCAATTCAATAATCTGTCATCTACAATTTACAATGGCATCATGCAAAGTTAACCAATCCATACCCAAAATTACATTGAATTCATCAAAAGGTAGTAGCATCAAATCAGCTGGAAAACAATAACCCCGAGTCATTAAAAGACAGTTCTTGCAAACTTTATCAACTAGAACATACTTGCCTAAGGGGTTCGATATTTTAATCACAAACTCAGTAGACTCAACAAGAAAACTCTTATTAGACACCAATTTCATAAATATATACGAATGAGTTGATCCAGGATCAATAAAAATAATTACATTAGTGTCATAAAGAGAAAATGTACCAGTGATAACATCTGGTGACGATGTATCTTCGCTAGCGCGAATAGCGTAAGCTCTAGCAGGTGCTCTCGCTTCAAATTTCATAGTCGAATCTTTTGTACTACTGGTCACATTTCTCACATTTCTTTGTGGCCTTCCTCTAGTGGCTGTGTTACTCGGTCTTACATTTTGGAATTTATCTTTCTTATCTAATTCAGGGCAATCCCGTATGAAATGTTCTTGCGAACCACATTTGAAACAAGCCCAGTTATTCATTCTAAATTCACCAGGATGTCGTCTTCCGCATCATTGACATTTAGGTCTATAATTTCTCACACTGCCAACACTCAATCGATGTTGCTTGAGCTTTAGGATTTGAGTATTATTTTCCACAATCTCTGTTCGAATACACGATTGAAGCATTTGAGCAAGTGTTTGAATCTCTAGATTTCTTTGACGAAGGTTGATATGACTTATTAATCGATCTTTTTCTAGAGTCTCTAGCCTCTGAATCTGCTTTTCTCTTTTCTTTACTGAGCTCCTTATCTTTGCAAGCTCTATCAACCAAGACAATAAATTCTTTCAATTCTAGAATTCCTACTAAAAGTTTAATATCCTCATTTAAACCCATCAATGAACCGTTTCCACATGATTTCTTCAGTAGAAACACACTCCCAAGCATACTTAGTTAATCTTATGAATTCTCTTTTGTACTCGGTCACAGTCATACGACCCTATTTCAATTCTAGAAACTTTTTGTACTTTTGATCAAGAAACAACTGACTTATATATTTCTTCTAGAACTCAGTTTGAAAGAATTCCCAGGTAACTCTTTCTCTCGGTACCACTGATACTAGAGTATTCCACTATTGATACGTAAGGTCCCTCAATAATGAAATAGCACATTTTAAACACCCATATGGTGTGCACGACAGTTCATTGAATACTCGAATAGTATTTTCAAGCCAAAATTAAGCTCTCTCGGGAACGTCATCAACTATAGCTCTGAAATATTTGGCCCCATATTTTTGGATCTTATCAATGGCGGTTTAACTAATCATAAGTTCACACCTTAAGGAGCTATGGGAACTGGCTAGGGATTAGGTGGGGGTAGAGGTTGTTCAGTAGCCAGATTTGTTCGAACAAATTTCGTGAACCACTCATTCATCATTTGGAAAAAACTTCTTTAGCCTCTCCACCGCGACTACTCGATAAAATTCTAGATTCAGACAGCACTGTCCCTTGAGTGGGAGCTGGCGTATTACTATCAACATCATCAGCTACAACTCGATTGGGATCCATTTGCTATACGAAAACCAGTTTAAATTGTCAAGAGCCATCACATCATCACAGGTTATATATGGAATTTATAGCTAGACTCTCATATACGCGACATTAGTCCTAGAATCGACTAAATTGTAGCACTAATACCAATAACTGTAACACCCCTCACCAGTATTCAATGCCAGAATAAGGTTACGGAGCATTACCAGACTTATAAATCAATTAAACATTCATTTCATATACATTTTCATATTTCATGTAACTATAATTCAAACTCTATCATAATGTCCCTAATACAAGCTTACGATGCTCAAAACATGCATTCAGTGTAACAGCCGACTTAGGGCCTAGTCGAAATAGTGGTGCGAGACCACAAATTTGAAGTAGAATGTGTTTAAATGATTTTACAAGGCTTACGGGGTATTTTCATGATTGTGTGAAAATTTCATGGAGGAATTTTATTAATTAGTGAACAAATTGTCCATTAGGACTAAATTGCAAGGATTAGAAAATATGAGATTCTAGAAGGTTTAAGCATGAAATAGAATTATAAAAATAATTAGAAGTCCTTATTTAGAAATTAGACCATTATATGTTGAGATGGACAAAAATGGACATAAGAAGGAAAAATCTTAAGAAATAATCATTAAGGGCATTTTTGTCATTTGGTAAATTAAAGAATTAAAAGGGAAAAGAAGTCAAAATTTGTGTCCATCTTCCTCCCCCTTGGTGAAAATCACAAAGAAGACATAGCTAGTGTTTCTTCAACTTTCAAGCTTGATAGTAAGTGTATCCTAGCCTCGTTTTTAATGTTCTTCGTATTTTTAAGATCCTCGTAGCTCGGTTTAGCTGTTTCTAGCTATATTTTGTGCTAGGGATTATGTTAAAAAATTTACCCATGTATGACATGCATGTATTTAGATGTTTTATGGAAGATTATGAAAGTTTGATGTAGGATAAACATCTTTTCCTAAGTGATTTTCATGAATAATCCATGTGAGGACCAAATTGCAAAAGTTATGAAAATGGTCATACATGAGCAAAATAGTGGACATTAAATGTTGATATAGTTGAGAATATGATTCGGCTAGGCTTGAAATGCAAGAAAGTTAAATAAAAATCATTTTATGAGCCTAAGAGCAAGAGTGTAATTTTAAGAAAGTTTAGGGGCAAAAATATAATTTTTCCAAAGTATGATTTATGAGTCAATTTAATCAATTTAAATAATAAACAAGTTAAATTTTTTATTATAGATCAAGAAACACGAAGCCTAGATCAAAACCGAGGCAAAAATAAGGTTGAGGACTAAATTGCACAACTCTACACATTTTGAGTATCGAGGTAAGTTTGTATGAATTCAAAGCTACATATTACTTTTATAAATAAATTATTTATTATGTCGTACAATGTACATTATTTTCATGAAGTTGATTGACAATCCTAATAAGTAAATCAATGAGAATAAGTAAGTGAAAAACCCGATTGAAGATTTGGAATGTCGAGGATACTTATGTCATATCATGAGACAAGGAAAGCCCATGTAAGACCATGTCTAAGACATGGCATCGACATCAAGGAATGTAGGTCCCGTGTAAGACCATGTCTGGGACATGGCTTCGGCATCGAACGTAGATCTTGTGTAAGACCATGTTTGGGACATGGCATCAACATTGAATAAGGCAAGGATATCATGTAAGTCCATGTCAAGACATGGCATTGATAAGTTACTATAAGGCAAGGATCCCATGTAAGACCATGCTAAGGTATGGCTTTGGTGAGTTCATAAGGCAAGGATACCATGTAAGACCATGTCAAGACATGGCAATGGTAAGTTTCAAATGAGACATATAAGGAAGATTTCATATAAGACCATGTCTGGGGCATGGCATCGACGTCAAACTAACGAATTCCATGTAAGACCATATTTGAGATATGGCATCGGTACCATAAGGCGATCCCATGTAAGACCATATCTGGGATATGGCATTGGCATCGAGATACATGTGTGACGAGATTGAATATCCTCTGTCATTCCGAGTAAACGAGCAAAAGAGACAAGTATGAAAGAAGTAATAAGAAAACTAAGTAAGCAAAATTAATACAAGTTAAGCTATTCAAGAAAGAGAAAGAATTCTACCTGAGTTAAGGAAGATAATAATTTGATGTTCATGTTATATTAGAAAAAGTGCCAATGTATGTGATTAAGTGATACAGGTACCCTAATTTAATTACAAGTATGAAATTATAATGTGGTAAGTGATGAGAAAGAGTAAGTAGAGTAAGTAAGTTCAAGCACTTGAGATTTATGTTGCTTAGTTTTATGAGGGATGAGTTTAAATATATAAGCTATTATATTGCTTAGTTAAATCTTCATGCGAACTTACTAAGCTATATGCTTACCTTCCTCCTTTTCTTTTTCCATGTAGGTTCACCAAGTTAGCTTGGGGATCACAGACGTCGGAGCTCAGATCACACTATCGTCCGCTAAATTGGTATAGTGAAGTTAATTAATTTTGAGTATGGCATGTATAGGAGTTTGATCATTTTGGTCATGTCATATCATGAGCTAAAAGCTTGGTTATTAAGATTATGCATTCTTTTGTATATGGCCATTAGAAATTGGTCAATATTTGTTAAGCTATATACCTTTTTATGATGAAAAGTTTATGCATTTAAGCTTATGCAATGAATGGAATAATTGAGTTGTTTGAGATAGTATAAGTGCGTTTATATTTCAGGGTGGCAACTAGCTTAGAAAATAGCCTCATAATTGTCCACACGGGTAGACACACGGGCATGTGTCTAGGCCATATGTGACACTCGGTCAGCCTTATGGGTGTGTTGGTAGGCCGTGTGTGACACACGGTCAGGCTCATGGGTGTGTTGGTAGGCCGTGTGTCCCCTGCATAAATTTTGTGAAAACACGATTCGTCATACGGGCCAGCACACGGGCGTGTCAAGGCCGTGTGAAGCACACGAGCTAAAGACACGGGCATGTGCTCAGCTGTGTGAAATAAGTCAGTGTCGACCATGGGTGTCGAACACGGGCATGTTTTAAGGGCACACAGGTGTGTCCTTTGGACAACACGGCGTGTGGCCCCTGTTTTGAGTAAAAATTTTCAGGGAGTGCCAAAGTTTCTTGATGAATCCCGAAACCTTCTAGATGTATGTTTAAGGCCTCGAAGGCCTGTGAAAAGTATGTTATTAGTATGAAATGAAAGTTTTAAGATGGAAAGAAATTTTATAGCTCGAGAGTACATGTTCAAGCAAGGTTAAGCATAGTAATGCCTCGTATCCAGTCCTGGAGTCGGAGACGGGTAAGGAGTGTTACATTTAATGGTATCAGAGCTACGATTTAGTCGATTCTAGGACTAACGTAGCGTAAGTATGAGTCTAGCTATACATGCCATACATAAAAGTATTTATATATTGATGGTGTGATGACTCCTGACGACTTAAATTGTATTTCATATAGTAAATGGATCCCGAAAGAGCTACGGTGGATGATGTAGAAAGTAATGCGCCAACTCCGCTGAAGGGACGGTGCCGAATGAAAATGAGAATAGACCCACAATAGTAAGTCAGAGAGGAGGAGAAGAGGCTAGGGAAGCCTTTCTCCATATGATGAATGCTTAATATATGGAGTTAATTTGCACGAACCCAAATGCACCACCCCCTCCACCCCTGCCTATTCCTCAACCTACCCCCATAACCCCTCAAGTGGCAGAAGCGATAAGAAGAGAAATGCATCCAGTAGACAGAATCCAAAAGCAAAGAACTGAGGAATTCTGGGCTAGTAAAGATGATGATTCGGAAAGGGCAAAGTTCTGGCTTGAAAATACTAGTAGGGTATTTGACGAGTTATCATGCACACCTGAAGAGTGCATGAAGTATGTAGTCTCTCTCTTAAGAGATTCTGCGTATCAGTGGTGAAACACCCTTGTGTCGATTGTACCAAGGGAAAGGATTACATGAGAGTTTTTCCAAGAAGAATTCAAGAAGAAGTACATTAGTCAGATATTTATCGATCAGAAAAGGAAGGAATTCTTGGAACTGAAACAGGGTAAAATGTCGATATGAGTATGGCGTCGGTTTGTAAGGCTCGAAGAATCGCCTGAGAGTATGTATCCATTGAAGCTATCATGTGCAAGAGATTTGAAGACGGACTAAACAAAGACATTAAATTGTTTGTTGCTAACCTAGAATTGAAAGAATTTGTTGTACTCATGGATCGGGCTTGTAAAGCCAAAGAATTAGTAAAAGAGAAAAAAAAGGTTGAAATGGAGTCTAGCAAAATCGTGATCAAGAAAAATGAATGGGCCTAAATTTTAGTTGGAGTAAGTCATTCTAGTCCTCGTCCAATAAAAGTCGAGGAGATTTTCCTTCCGTCCTATTTCAAGTCGGGTTTTCAAGCAAAGGCGGTTTTCAAGCAAAGGCAAGAGTAAACAGTATTCAGGGAATAAGGCTCACACTACTTCAGTCGCTAGTGTCGAGAATGTCTGATCTAATAGTCTGGAATGCCTACAGTATGGCAAACGGCACCCCGGTGAGTGCTGAGCACATGAGAGTGCTTGTTTTAAGTGCGGTTCCCAAGATCACTTCATTAGAGAATTCCCAAAATGGTTGAGAAAGACAAAGTTCAGAGTGCAAGAGCAGGAAGCACTAATAGAGGAAGACCACAAAGGAACCCAGGAAGTGGGGCGAGTAGTAAGGGTACACCTTGAGAGCAGACTACAAGACCCGAGGGTAGAGCACCTGCAAGGACTTACGTCATTTACACTCGCGAAAAGGAATCATCTCCCGATGTAATTACGGGTACATTTTCTCTTCATGATACTAATGTTGTTGCTTTAATTGATCCGGGTTCTACCCATTCATACATTTGCATGAAATTAGCATAAAAAATGAATATGCCCATAGAGCCTACCGAGTTTGTGATAAAAGTGTCTAATTCTTTAGGCAAAAGTGTATTAGTTGATAAAGTATGCAAGGATTGCCCATTGATGATTAGGGGACGTTATTTTAAGGCTGATCTCATGCTATTTCCATTTGATGAATTTGAAATTATTCTTGGTATGGAATGGTTAACTGCTCATGATGTGACAGTAAATTGTGGGAAAAATATATTGAGTTAAGATGTGAAAATGGGGATACTCTTTATGTTGAATCAGATGAACAGGACAAATCGCCAGTAGTGATTTCTCACATGTCGGCACAGGGTATGTAAGAAAAAGGTATGAGGCGTATCTTGCCTTTGTGATGAATGCCAAAGAAATCGAGTTAAGGATTGAATCAGTACTGATAGTAGATGAGTACTCAGATGTTTTCCCCGAGGAATTGCCAAGATTGCCTCCGGTTAGAGAGGTTGAATTTGGCATTGAGCTAGCTCCCGGTACTGTACCGATATCAATTGCTCCTTATAGAATGGCTCCAACTGAGTTGAAGGAATTGAAGGCATAGTTGCAAGAATTGACAGACAAAGGTTTTGCTAGACCAAGTTATTCTCCATGGGGTGCTCCGGTGTTTTTGTGAAAAAGAAAGATGGATCCATGAGATTGTGCATAGATTACAGGTAGCTTAATAATGTAACTGTGAAGAACATGTACCTATTGCTGAGGATCGACAATTTGTTTGATCAATTGAAGGGAGCCACTGTGTTCTCTAAGATAGACTTGAGGTCGGGATACTATCAACTGAGAGTAAAACACTCAGATGTGCCGAAGACTGCATTTCGGACAAGGTATGTGCACTATGAATTTTTAGTCATGCGTTTTGGTTTAACTAATGCCCCGGCAGTGTTTATGGATCTAATGAACCGTATCGTTCGGCCATACCTAGAAAAGTTTGTGGTTGTTTTTATTGATGATATATTGATATATTCCCGAGATGAGCCTGAGCATGTCGAGCACTTAATGACAGTTTTACAGATTTTAAGAGATAATCATTTATACGCCATGTTTAGAAAAAGTGAGTTTTGGATTAAGAAAGTTCGATTCTTGGGGCATATTGTTTCGAGAGATGGAGTCCGAGTTAACCCAAGGAAGATCTCAGCCATCATTGATTGGAAACCCCCGAAAAATGTATCTGAAGTTAGAAGTTTTCTAGGCTTATCTGGCTAGTATAGACGGTTTTTCAAGGGGTTTTACATGATAGCGACTCCAATGATGAAACTATTATAGAAAAATGTAAAGTTTGAATGGAAGGAAAAGTGCCAACAAAGTTTTGAGAAATTAAAGGCAATGTTGACAGAGGCTCCAGTTCTAGTACAACCTAAGTTAGGAAAAGAGTTTGTGATTTATAGTGATGCATCCTTAAATGGATTGGGCTGTGTACTAAAGCAAGAAGGTAAGGTAATCGTATATGCCTCCAGACAACTAAACCCACATGAAAGGAATTATCTGACACATGACTTAGAGTTAACTGCTATTGTTTTTCCATTGAAGATTTGGATACACCACTTGTATGGTGAAAAATGTCGGATCTTCACTGATCACAAAAGTCTAAAGTACTTGATGACTCAAAAGGATTTGAACTTAAGGCAACGAAGATGGTTGGCTGATAAAAGATTATGAGTTAATTATTGATTATCACCCGGAAAGGCGAATGTAGTCGCCGATGCTTTAAGTAGAAAGTCTTTGTTTGATTTGAGGGCTATGAATACACAGATGACCTTGTCCGATGATGGTTCCATTCTAGCTGAGTTGAGGGCTAGACCGATGTTTCTTCAAGAGATTTACGAGGCTCAGTGAGATGATAGTGAGTTACAAGCCAAGAAAGTTTAGTGTGAGTCGGGTGTTGAGATCGACTTTCAAATCAATTTAGATGGATGCTTAATGTTCAGAGATAGAGTTTGTATATCGAGGAACGATGAACTTATTTGTAAAGTTTTGCATGAGGCACACAACGGATGTTTATCTATACATCCGGGTAGCAACAAGATGTATAATGACTTGAAGCAACGATATTGGCGGCGAATATGAAGAAGGATATTTCAAAATTCATGTTGAAATTTTTAATTTTTCAGCAAGTGAAAGCTAATAACCAAGTACCTTTAGGTCTGCTCCAACCTATTATGGTACCCGAGTGGAAGTGGGACCGAGTTACCATGGATTTTGTAATGGGTTTGCCGTCGATACCAAGCAAGAAAGATGTTGTATGGGTTGTAGTCGATAGACTTATGAAGTCAACCCATTTCATACATATACGAGTTGACTACTCTCTTGATAAGTTGGCAAACTTGTACATTTTGGAAATAATAAGGCTTCATGGAGTGCCGTTATCAATTATATCAGATAGAGATCCGAGATTTACATCAAGATTTTGGAAAAAGTTGCAAGAGGCCCTGGGCACAAAGTTGAGTTTTAGGACGGCTTTTCACCCCCAAACCGACGGACAGTCAAAGAGGGTAATACCAATGCTTGAAGATATGCTACGGTGTTGTATTCTTGAGTTTCAGGGCAGCGGGGAGAAATACCTACCTTTGGTAGAATTTGCCTACAATAACAGTTTTCAGTCAAGCTTGAAAATGGCACCTTATGAGGCTTTGTATGGGCATAAGTGCCGAACGCCTTTATATTGGACTGAGCTCAAGGAAAACCAGATCCATGGGGTTGATTTGGTTAGAGAAACTGAAGAAAAAGTAAAGGTAATTCGAGATTGCTTGAAAGCAGCGTCAGATCGACAAAAATCCTACTCAGATTTAAAAAGGAAAGAGATTGAGTATCAAGTCGGTGATAGAGTATTCTTGAAAGTGTCGCCATAGAGAAAGTTCTTAGATTTGGCGGAAGGCAAATTAAGTCTGCGTTTCATCAGACCGTATGAGATCACCGAGAAGATAGGGTCGGTAGCTTATCGATTGGCTTTACCGTATGAGTTAGAAAAGATTCATGATGTATTTCACGTATCTATGTTGCGTCGGTACCGATCAGACCCTTCACATGTAATTACGCCAACAGAGGTTGAGGTACAACCCGACATGACTTATGGTGAGGAACTAGTTAAGATTCTAGCCCGGGAAGTCAAGCAATTAAAGAATAAAAGTATAGCTCTTGTGAAAGTCTTATGGAAGAGACATGGGTAGAAGAGGCTATGTGGGAGCTCGAGGAGGCTATGAGGAGTTAGTACCCAAACCTTTTTGTCGGTAAGATTTTCAGGGACGAAATCCCTAATAAGGGAGAATTGTAACAGCTTGACTTAGGGCCTAGTCGGAATAGTGGTGCGAGACCACAAATTCGAAGTAGAAATGTGTTTAAATTTCATGGAGGAATTTTATTAATTAGTGAACAAATTGTCCATTAGGACTAAATTGCAAATATTAGAAAATATAAGATTCTAGAAGGTTTAAGTATGAAATATAATTATAAAAATAATTAGAAGTCCTTATTTAGCAATTAGACTATTATATGTTGAGATGGACAAAAATGGACATAGGAAGGAAAAATCTTAAGAAATAATCATTAAGGGCATTTTTATCATTTGGTAAATTAAAGAATTAAAAGGGAAAAAAAGTCAAAATTTGTGTCCATCTTCCTCCCCCTTGGCCGAAAATCACAAAGAAGACATAGCTAGGTTTCTTCATCTTCCAAGCTTGATAGTAAGTGTATCCTAGCCCGTTTTTAATGTTCTTCGTATTTTTGAGATCCTCGTAGCTCGGTTTAGCTATTTCTAGCTATATTTTGAGCTAGGGATTATGTTAAAAAATTTACCCATGTATGACGTGCATGTATTTTGATATTTTATGGAAGATTACGAAAGTTTGGTGTTGGATAAACATCTTTTCCTAAGTGATTTTCATGAAAAATCCATGTAAGAACCAAATTGTAAAAGTTATGAAAATGGTCATACATGAGTAAAATAGTGGAAATTGAATGTTGCTATAGTTGAGAATATGATTTGGCTAGGCTTGAAATGCAAGAAAGTTGAATAAAAATCATTTTATGAGCTTAGGGGCAAAAATGTAATTTTTGCAAAGGTATGATTTATGAGTCAATTTAGTCAATGTAAATATTAAAAAAGTTAAATTGTTATTATAGATCAAGAAACACGAAGCCCGGATCGAAACCGAGGCAAAAACAAGGTTGAGGACTAAATTGCACAACTCTACACATTCTGAGTATCGAGGTAAGTTTGTATGAATTCAAAGCTACATATTACTTTTATAAATAAATTACTTATTATATCGTACAATGTACATTATTTTCATGAAGTTGATTGACAATGCCTAATAAGTCAATCAATGAGAATAAGTAAGTGAAAGACCTAGTTGAAGATTTGGAATGTCGAGGATACTTATGTCATATCATGAGACAAGGAAAGCCCTTGTAAGACCATGTCTAGGACATGGCATCGACATCAAGGAATGTAGGTCTCGTGAAAGACCATGTCTGGGACATGGCTTCGGCACCGAACGTAGATCTTGTGTAAGACCATGTCTAGGACATGGCATCAGCATCAAATAAGGCAAGGATATCATGTAAGTCCATGTCAAGACATGGCACTGATAAGTTACTATAAGGCAAGGATCCCATGTAAGACCATGCTAAGGCATGGCTTTGGTGAGTTCATAAGGCAAGGATACCATGTAAGACCATGTCAAGACATGGAAATGGTAAGTTTCAAAGGAAACATATAAGGAAGATTTCGTATAAGACCATGTCTGGGACATGGCATCAACATCAAACTACAGAATTCCGTGTAAGACCATATCTGGGATATGGCATCGGTACCATAAGGCGATCCCATGTAAGACCATATCTGGGATATGGCATTGGCATCAAGATACATTTTTGGCGAGATTGAGTATCCTCTGTCATTCCAAGTAATTCAACGGGAAAAAGAGACAAGTATGAAAGAAGTAATAAGAAAACTAAGTAAACAAAATTAATACAAGTTAAGCTATTCAAGAAGGATAAGAATTCTACCTGAGTTAAGGAAGATAATAATTTGATGTTCTTGTTATATTAGCATAAGTGCTAATGTATGTGTTTAAGTGATACAAGTACCCTAATTTAATTACAAGTATGAAATTATAATGTGGTAAGTGATGAGAAAGAGTAAGTAGAGTAAGTAAGTTCAAGCACTTGAGATTTATGTTGCTTAGTTTTATGAGGGATGAGTTTAATTATAAGCTATTATATTGCTTAGTTAAATCTTCATGTGAACTTACTAAGCTATATGCTTACCTCCCTCCTTTTCTTTTTCCATGTAGGTTCGCCAAGTTAGCTTGGGGATCATAGACATCGGAGCTCGGATCACACAATCGTCCACTAAATTGGTATAGTGAAGTTAATTAATTTTGAGTATGGCATGTATAGGAGTTTGATTATTTTGGTCATGTAATATTGTGAGCTAAAAGCTTGGTTATTAAAATTATGCATTCTTTTGTATATGGCCATTAGAAATTGGTCAATATTTGTTAAGCTATATACCTTTTCATGATGAAAATTTTATGCATTTAAGCTTATGCAATGGATGGAATAATTGAGTTGTTTGAGATAGTATAAGTGCGTTTATGTTTCAGGGTGGCAACTGACTTGGAAAATAACCTTATAATTGTTCACACGGGTAGACACACGGGCGTGTGTCTAGGCCGTGTGTGACACATGGTCAGCCTCATGGGTGTGTTGGTAGGCCGTGTGTCCCCTGAATAAATTTTGCGAAAATACGATTTGTCACATGGGCCAGCACATGAGCATGTCAAGGCCGTGTGAAGGACACGGGTGTGTAGTCAGCCATGTGAAATAAGTTAGTGTCGACCACGGGTGTCGAACACGGGCATGTTTTAAGGGCACACGGGCGAGTCCTTTGGACAACATGGGTATGTGGCCTCTGTTTTGAGCAAAAATTTTCAGGGAGTGCCAAAGTTTCCGGATGAATCCCGAAACCTTCTAAATGTACGTTTAAGGCCTCGAAGGCCTATGAAAAGTATGTTATTAGTAAGAAAGGAAAGTTTTAAGATGGAAAGAAATTTTATAGCCTAAGAGTACATGTTCAAGTAAGGTTAAGCATAGTAATGCCTCGTATCCGATCCCAGAGTCGAGAGACGGGTAAGGGGTGTTACATTCAGGGTGGTTCGAGACTAATCGATAACATTAGAAACTTTTTGATCACTTAGAAAATTTTTGCAAAATACAGGGGACACACGCCCGTGTGGCCCGGCAGTGTGTCTCACATGGCCAAAGACACGCCCGTGTCACAGGCCATGTGGACATTTGAAATGGGAGCACATGGTCATGTACCAGCCCGTGTCTGACCCGTTTAACTCTCTGACTTGAGTCACACAACCAACACACATGCGGCGTGTGCTAAAAATGGCCATACATGCCCATGTGCCAGGCCGTGTGCTAGGCCGTGCAAAACCTGTAGGTTATACTGACTTATGCCACACGGCCAAGTCACACGCCTGTGTGTGAGGCCGTGTGGAGCATATTGACTTGGTTTCTAATTCAACACCAAGGGACACACGACCATGTACATGACCGTGTGTCACACATGCCCGTGTCTCTGCCCATGTGGACAAAAATAGGTTATTTACCAAGCCAATTTGCCATCCAAACTTGTGCACACCAACATCAACCCAATTGGCACCAAAACATAGCAGAATTTGGCATTTAAACCAACCAATTCAAGCCTAATTCATGCATATTCTAAACCACCTTTCTCAATACATACAAGTCACAAAATAGACCATACCATTTATACCAAAATCACATATACAATTCAACTAATTATACACTTCTAAATATGCATCAATGTGCTCAATTTCAAAAACATATATGTTCTATCATTTCAACCTTTTAGCATCCACGATACCAACTATCAATAAACATCACAAAACCAACCTCAATCACATATCATAGGCCATATACACACATATATGTAACCAAACCAAGCAAATTAAGCCAAATTTCATGGCTATATACAAGCCAAAACATTTAACATTTACAAGACAGTTCAAATGACCATAAGCATTATCAAGTCATAACCAAAATAACCATAATCCTATACATGCCATATAATAAGCTCAAAAGTACTAAGGTGATAATAGGATAGTGTGACAAAGTCTCCAACGATCCCCGAATCCGAGCTAGCTTTGAAATCACTATAAAACACGGTAAAATAAACAAAGTAAGCTTTATAGCTTAGTAAGCTCGTATAAAATAAACTCAATGAAATCATAAATACATAATTCAACAATTCGAATATATCGATATGTAGCTCATATTATCTAACAAACCTTTCACATCTTTTATCATAAGTTTATATGCAAACTTCTCATTTTCTTCGATTTAAAGCTTATACGGTTCATGTACATACCTGTACCATCTCCCATCAATCTCATACTCAACCACGTATTTCATTTACCCATTGAACCATTCAGAATACTATCAGATACTCGGGAAACTTGCGCTGAAGTGTCACATACATAGCCAATGCTATCTCAATCTCATATCACATATATGCTCACTCTAGAGCTATCAACGGGCCTACTTACACAAGTTGTGGGTCAACACGTAGCTAAACGGTGCTGCTCACACAAGTTGTCAAGTAACAACAACACATGCCAGTATACTTAGCCATAGGTAGGACATACAGGACCAGCACCCGGATCACATAATCACAATAACCCATAATGACATGTCATTCGTATCCTAATCTATTCCTAAGGTTCAACCAGGAATTTCACTTTTTTCGAATCATCGTCGAACATGTCCGTAGTCTCGTATTCATAGTTTATGCAATATCAAAGCATATAAAATACATTTATAACAAAACTTATTACATACGAACTTACCTCAAATGTAAAAACGATAAAATGAGTCGACTAATCCAAAATCTTGTTCTTTCCTCGATCTATATTCGAATTTTGCTTTTCTTGATCTATATGTAATCAAAATTAACTTATTCAATTATCTATCTTTTCAATTTAGTCCAAAACACTCATTAAAGCATATTTACACTTTTACCCCAAGTATTTCACAACTTTTACAATTTAGTCTTTATTTTATAAAATCACTAATTCATGCAATTTAACCACAACCCATGCTAGCTAAATTTCAATTAGGTCCCTAGAAGCCCATATTTTTTATTTATTTCACATTTTAACTACAAAGTTTCCACATTTCACAATTTAATCCCTAATTTACATTTTCATTAAAAATCAGTTAACAAAATTTGTATAACTATCATAAAAAATTATAATCTATCATCAATCATCAAAATGCATGCTTATTCATCAATGGAAACATTCTAAATCTTTAACAATTTTGCAAAATAGTCCTTGGGCTAGCTAGACTAAGCTACAACGATATAAAAAACATAGAAATCATTAAAAACGGAACGAAAACGAACTTACATGCACAAGGAGAAGTGGCCGAATGCTCAAATCCATAAAATGGTGTTTTGTTCTTGTATTTTCGGCAATAGGGTGAAGATGAACAAAATTTTTTGTTTTGTTTTAGTTATTTTAACTTTAATTACCATTTTCCTAAAATAGCCTTATTAATAATTCAAAATTTCAATTATGCCAAGCCATTATCATCCACTATCTAATTAATGGTCTATTTACCACATAAGAACCTTAACTTTAAGATTCTATAGCCATTAGACAACTTTAACTAGTAGAATACAAGTTTTACACTTTACGCGATTTAGTCTTTTTCTCAATTTGAACACTTAAACAATAAAATTTATTTATGAAAATTTCACACAAACATAATATCATGATTTAAACATTAAAATAATAATAAAATAATTATTTTGACTTCAGTTTTGTGGTCCCAAAATCAGCTGTTCCTATTTGACCAAAAATAGGTTGTTTCATATTTTTAGCAATATCTTAGTCTCAAGAATCCCTCCTAATCAGCCTTTAATCATGTGTGATTTAGGCAAATTAGATCTTGATAATTCAATGACTCATATTTGACAATGTGGGAAGCATAAGTGTGGTTGATTGTTGGCTAGTGCATAGTTTTTACTTAATTGTTTGGGAAATTGATAATTGATTGGATTAAAGAATTTTATGAGTTTATAGCTACTAATTTTTCAATATTTAATTGTGTTAGGTGCCAACCCAAATGCCCCAAACCAACAGTGAAGTCGTTCGACGTTCGTGCATATATTTCACATTGAACCAGTGTAAGGAACCTAGCTAATTTAGATTTGAAATATCATTATGGTTATGCTGATTGATTTGAACCCATAAAAAGGGTGTTTTATAGTTGTTTAAGTGATATATTAATTTTATAAAATATTTATTTTTAATTTAGGCTCGATTTAATGTCTTATGGAGAAATCGCAAGTTTCACCAGTGTGCTGCAGTAGTGCAAAAAATAAGGTGTGGATCCTAACTTGTTAACTTGAATATTTAATAATATTTTAAATTATCTAAATGTGGATTAAGCTTGTTGGTCGGGCTTAGTTTAATGTCTAAGTGAATGTGTTAAAGTGGCTAAATCAGGTACGTTACTGGCCTTAACTAAATGGCATGTTTGCAAAATTGTATGGTTAACTGAATAGTTGATTGTTTGGTACTGATATGAAAGGCTTGTTGATGTAATGTGTGATTGATTGTATGTATAAAATGTATTATTTTGGAAATAAATATTGAATGCCTGAAATCTTATTGGGTAAAATTCCATGAAAAGTATTGGATGGAAAAAATTTGTTATACATATACTGGAAATATTTTCCTAAAGTGTTAATGAATGATGATATGATAAAATGTCACCGTATTGATGGTGAAATTGAACGCTTGATGTGTGAACATTATAACGATGGCATGTAAACTATGTTTCTGAAAGAAAATGTATGAAACATGCATTTGATTGAAATATTGTATGACATATTGCATGTGCATGGGGTGGGATATTGTGGTTGATGGAGGAGTTTCGTGGAGTAATGGTGACATATTAAGTTTGCATACATATGTAGTCAGTGCATTGCACCGAGAGTACTATGGAGACTGGTAATTTTATCACATTTTATGTTAAATGGCAAAATATTTGTACTATGTTTATATGGTGGTTTAACCACAACGAGCTTTGATCGCATTGTTTGGAGTTTGGTAGACGAGTTATGGGGAACATGTGGTGTGTAGTGGGTGGTTGGGTTAGGAAATTATTTTTGCATTATGTTACATTCATGACTCATTCTAATGTGATATCGTTGCTATGATTATGTTACATGGATTCTTGTGTGATTGATATTAAACATATGTTAACTGTACTTATTAATTAGACTCACACTGAGCTAGTTAGCTCACTCTATAATGGATAACCTTCTCAAGTAATGATTGAGACTAGGGTTGAACATGGCATGCAGATATCGATGAACTTCAGACTTAGTTTATATCTTATGTAAAGTTCCTTAATTTATTTGGTTTTTGGACTGTAAAACTATTTGAACTATGGTTTGGGTTTATTTTTGTTTTGGGGATTTTCTTGCATGCATAATTTACATAATTTAAATTGATTTATAAGTATATTCTGAAGTTGGATTGGGCATGTTACTTGGCTTAATAAATAATCAGATTTTTAATCGATTTTCTACTGCAACTAAATTTAATAGGGTTTTTCAAAAGCGATGACGAGTAATGTGTTTTTCTTAAAACCATGCCAATGTTACTAACTTGACTTAATAAAAGTTGAAATTATTAAATGAATATTTTCCCAAAATAAGAGAGGTAACCATAGCTTTCTTTTAAAAGATAGTGTATTTGAGGTTTTCAACCAGCGATAGGGTAGATTCGTAGTTTAGGTGTCTAATGTGACCTTCACGATTCGACCGTAATGTTTATGCCGAGTTTGAGAGGTTACATTTAGTGATATCAGAGCCAAGTTCAAAACCATAGCATGCATGTATCCATAAAAAGGGAAATTTTTGGGAAAACCAAACCACATTATTTTGAAAAGTATTTCTTTCATGGATCAATAAAGTCTGAAGGTCCGATGCCATGCTCATAGAAATAGTATTGCAACTTTAGAAAGACACTAGAGACTATTGTATAAAATTTTAAATGAAAGAACTTAGTTAAAAGTGTGATAAAAGATTAAACAAGAATACTAAAGATAATCTTACTTGTAAATTATATATTCCAAAAAACATAGAAATGAATACCTGTGGTATGATATTTCGTGGTAGGCAGGACCGTAGAGGTGACCTCCAATGGCTCTGGCTGAGTTGACTGCGTGTTAGGAGCCTGCGTAGAATAACCGAATGAGGCTATTAGTGAACCCACCACTGAGAGTGGGAATAAGGATAATCGGGACTATAATAATAACAATGAATATGTTGAGGATAATCTAGTGACACCAGCTTTGTTAAGGGCTTTACACAAGGTCGTTGGCCCCCGATTGGTGGTGTTAGTCATGGGACGATTGATGAAAAGCTTTGCTCTAGTGGGGGCAGAGTTGTTCAGGGGTATTACTGAAACTACCCCTATAGTGGCTGAGTACTGGAAAGAGACCATTGAAAGTATATTAGATGATTTGGACTGCACTCCTGAGTAGAAACTTAAGGGAGCTATGTTTTTTATTGAGGAATGAAGCATACAAGTGGTGGCAATCAGTGGTTAGGGGTACGCTGCCAGAGCATATTGATTGGGCCCATTTTTAGGATGCCTTTCAAGGTAAGTTTGTAGGTCCTCGCTATGTGGAGGCTCAACGATTGGAATTTATTGAGTTGAAACATGGTAATATGATCATTTTTGAGTATGAGGTAAAATTTTTGAGGTTGAGCCACTATGCACCTAGTATGGTGGTGTCTGAACACAAAGAGCTTTCGTCTTCTAGAAAGTTGTAGGTATGACTTTAAGGTTCAGGTAGCTTTACATTAGAAGCGTGTGTTTGAGGCTTTGGTCAAAAAGACCAAAATGGAAAACATATAGATCAGCCTAAAAGAAAGGTAGGCTCTACTGGCCCAAATCTATGTCTTGTTGAGTGGGCTAGAGAAGCTAGACCACCACAGAATAAGGAAGTAGTGGGCCCTGAAGAAGGGCAAATACAAGTATGTTAGCATTGTGAGAAGCGTTATTCGAGTGAGTGTTGGAGAAGAACGACTACTTGTTTGGCTTGTGGCTCGATGGAGCATAAGATTAAGGATTTTCCTAACTGGAATAATTAGATGTAAGCACCGATTCGAAATCAAGGCCTAGTTAGGGGTCAAAATCAAAGGGGTAATCAAGGTGCTCAGAAAGGATGTAATCATAACAGAAATGGTAATGGTAATTAGGGACAGAGACCACTGGCTTAGGGTACGAATCGGGCTAAATCTAGGCAACTTGCCTTGGTATTTATGGCTAGACGCCGAGAGGATAGAGATGCGGATGATGTCATAGTAGGTACTTTTATTGTTTATTTAGTGTCTTATTTTACATTGATTGATATAGGATCTACCTATTCTTATATTGCTTGTGATGTAGCTATTAAACTAAGAATTGGGGTAAAGAAAATTGAAAACACTGTTACTATAGTCAGCCCTTTAAGATCATTTGTACTTGTGAATAAAATTTATAGGAGATGCCCTTTAGAAATAGAAAAAGAGATTTTTCCCGTCGACTTAATGAAATTTCCTTTCAATGAATTCGATTTAATTCTGGGGATGGACTGGTTGGTTGAGAACCAAGTCCATTTGAATTGTGCACTGAATACGGTAACTTTGGTGACTGAGTCTAGAAAGGAAATTGTTATGGTTGGGGAATGTAGAAATTATTTATCCAATATGGTATCTACTATGGTAGTAGAGAACATGGTATGGAAAAGGTGAGAAGCATTTCTAGTTGATGTTCAAGATGCAAGCATCGTTGATCCTTCTATTGGTAGCATTCGTATAGTAAAGGAATTTTTTGATATTTTTCTCAAGGAACTATCAGGGTTGCCTCTAGATCGAGAAGTGGAGTTCGGTATTAAATTGTTTCCAAGAATGGCATCAGTGTCTATTGCTCCCTACTGCATGGCACCTAAAGAGCTTAAAGAGTTGAAGGTACAATTCAAGAACTATTGGATAAGGTTTTCATTAGAGCCAGTGTTTCATCGTAGGGGCACCAATTTTTTTTGTAAAGAAAAAGAATGGTACACTTCTGTTATGCATTGATTGCAAACAGCTGAATAAGCTAACTATAAAGAATAAGTATCCTCTACCAAGAATTGACGACTTATTCGATTAGTTCAGAGGTGCAATTGTCTTCTTTAAAATTGACCTAAAATACGGGTATTACCAACTTAAGGTAAAAGAATATGATATTTCTAGGATTGCTTTTAGGACTCATTATGGACATTACGAGTTCCTTGTCATACCTTTTAGGTTGACTAATGCACCAACAGTATATATGGATCTTATGAACTATGCCTTTCAACCTTTCCTTGATCAATTCGTCATTGTGTTTATTGACAACATTCTAGTATATTCCAAGACAGAATCTGAGCATGATGAACATTTGAGGGTGGTCTTACAGATACTTCATGAAAAGTAGCTTTTTGCTAAACTTAGCAAGTGTGAATTCTAGTTGAAGGAAGTTATGTTTCTGGGTAGCGTGGTATCAATTGAAAGTATCTGCGTAGATCCCAAAAAGGTAGAAGCCATCTTAGATTGGAAGCAACCAAAGAATTTTTCAGAGATTCGGAGTTTTTTGGGTCTCGATTGGGTTTGTTTGATGATGGGGGTATCTTAGCTGAGTTGCAAGTAAAGCCTATTTGGGTATAGGAAATCAAAGATAAGTAAGGTTTAGATGAAGCTTTAGCACTTCGATTTAAACAAGTTGAGGATAGGTTGACTAAAGATTTTGGGATTAATTCTAAAGGAGTTTTGTATTTCAGAGACAGATATTGTGTAACCAAATATCAGAGTTTGAGACAGTCTATACTTCAAGAAGCACATAGTAACCTTTATGCTCTGCATCTTGGTATTATCGTAATTTAAGAGAAATGTATTGGTGGTCGGGTCTTAAATGAGAAGTAACAAAGTTGGTGTTGAAATATTTGACTTGCCAGCAAGTTAAGGCTAAGCATCAATTTCTATTAGGGTTACTACAACCAATTCAACTTCCGTAATGGAAATGGGAGAGAGTGGCAATGGAATTTCTTAATGGGTTGCCTTTAAAACCTTCTAAGAAAGATTCAATTTAAGTCATAATGGATAAATTGACAAAGTCCGCCCATTTTATTCCCATCCATACTGATCATTCTCTTCGGAAGCTAGCTAAGCTCTACATTTTTGAGATAGTGAAACTGCATGGAGTGCCAATATTAATTATTTCAGACTGGGATCTTCAATTTATGTCTCGGTTCTGGAAGAAATTACATGAGGCTTTGGGTACTAGATTAGATTTCAATACAGGTTTTCATCCACAATCTGATGGTCAGTTAGAAAGGGTCAAATTTTAGATGATATGCTGAGGAGTTGTGTGATTGATTTTCAGGGTAGTTGGGAGGAGCATCTACCGATGGTAGAGTTCACTATAATAACAACTTCCAGTCAAGTATCCAAATGACACCTTACGAGGCTCTTTATGGTCATAAGTGTCGTTCATTTTTATGTTGGATTGAAGTGGGTGAAAGAAAGTTAATAGGTCCAGAATTGGTTTTAGAGACTGAGGATAAAATTTAGTTAATTCTAGATAGGTTGAAGGCAGCTTCTGATAGACAAAATTTGTATGCCGACTTGAAGCGTAAGGACATCAAGTTTGATGTGGGAGCTTGGGTTGTCTTTAAAGTCTCTCTATGCGATAAACCGTAATTTACACATATTTTAACCCCATTCTTAGCTTAATTTTGGATGAATATTCATTAGATTTGATGAATTTGATGCTCCAAATCTCTTAATTTCATGTTTTATACTCAAGAGAGCCTAGAGAGTTAAAAGAACGAGAAACGGGCCAAAAAAGATAAAATGGGCCTACCTTAGAGACTCACACGGCCTGGGATATGACCCACAGCCGTGTGTTTTGAGTAACAACCGAGACACGGCCAAGAGAGTCGACCAAGGACGTGTCACACAGGCGTGTCCCTGCCATGGAAAAGATGAATTCTATTCGGATTAGGATACTTTTGAGCCAAGAAAGGCATCTCGAAGCCTATATAAACACCCTAGGGGGCAGTCTAAAAAAGAGTTCGATAGGACGTCGAATAAACGTCGAGTAAAAGGAGAAAATACTCCAAGACAGCCATTAGGAACAGCTTAAGAGAAGGATTTCCATCAAGACTGAGGATCTCCCATCAAGTTCTTTAGAAGTTTTTGGGTTTTCTTATGTTTTGTTGTTTTTCCTCTTTTATGATGTTTTCTTCTTCTAGTATAAACTAAATCCCTTAGAACCTAAGGGGATGAAACTTATGACAGATCTTATTATTATTTGATTTATGAGATAAATACTTGTGCTCATTCTTAATTGTGAGTTTTATTCTTATTTTGATAATTCAGGTTATTGATTCAAGTCGAATGTGCTTATTCAGTGGAGCAAAAGTCCCTGTTTAAGAGCAGATCAACACAATTAAGCGGAGTTGATTGCAACCCTAGAAATAAAGCGACGAAAATCTGTCAGATTAGGGTCAAACCTAATATGGGAATCCATAGATCGAATTAATGTGACAATAGGGGTTTTAATTAGAAAGAGATTTCAATTAATCAACCTAGAGTCAGTTGTTAGTAGCCTCGAAAGAGGTATTAATATAGTTTAGGGATTTCTACGGATTAAGTCAAGTGAATAAATCATATGAATCAAAAGTAATAAGTGAAGTCTAGGTGGATTCTTCCTTAGGTGTCTTCCATCTCATATAAGTTGTCCAAAGTATTTTCCCAATTTACTCTCTATTGCGCTCGTAGTTAGTTAAATCAGTTAGTTAAATTTTAGATTAAAAATAAATCCCTTTTAATTATTAGGCTAGATAATAAAAAGATAGTTAATACTAGTACTCTTGGTCCTTGAGGATACGATATTCCGGACTCACCACAACTATACTACTATTCGATAGGTCCGCTTTCTTTTGTCGAAATAATAGTTAGTTTTAAGCTCCATCACTATGGAAAAAAGTTCTGAGGTTCGGTAAAAATGGCAAGTTAAGCCCTAAGTTCATTGGCCCATATCGAGTGCTTAAAAGAGTTGGTCCTGTATTATATCAGTTAGAATTTCCTCCTGAGTTGGATCGTATCCACGATGTGTTTCACGTTTCGATGTTGAGACGGTATCGATTTGATCCTTCGCATGTTATCCCAGTAGAGAAAGTAAAGGTTAGACCGGACTTGACGTTTGAGGAGAAGCCTATTTGAATATTCGATCGTGAGGTTAAGGTTTTGAAGCGAAAGCAAATTCCTTTATCAAAGTGCTTTGGAGAAATCATGGCATCGAGGAGGCTACTTGGGAGCCGGAGGACTCGATTCGATTTCAGTATCCTCACCTCTTCGAATCAGGTAAATTTTGAGGTCAAATTTTCTTTAAAGGGGTAGAGTTGTAACATACCAAATTTTAGCTTAATAGGATTGCAAAGTTATTTCAAGAATGAGAAAATAACCCATTGGTTAAAAGAAAATTAAGAAAGCATGGTAATTAGATTAAGGTTCCAAGTTTGATACCCTTTCCTTGCAAAATAATTTAATTTTTCAAAATTCCCTCATTTTCATTTATTTGTGACATCCATACCTAGTAAAACCTAGGTATGAATACCACTTTTAATTAATTTGATCAGCCTTTAATTAGTTTCCTCCTCCTAGCTGCCATTTCCTCTTCTCTTCAATTTTTTTTCTTTTCTTTTCCCCTTGTTGCCCAAGAAGCTCCATTGTCGCCCCTTCCTTCTAACTAGTGTAAGTGTCTATTTTCTAGATGAATATTTCAAGAGAACCACAAAATTTCCAAATCTTGAATTGGGGTTATTTTTAATTATTTTATGGGTATTTTTCCATCCTTCAAAAGTGATTTCAATTGGCTTTTTAAATTAGCCCCGATTTGCCACTGTTGGTGGTGGTGCACCACGCCTAGAGGCACCAAAAGGGGGCTGCTGTTTTCTTTAATTTTCCCACCTATTTCCAGAAATATCTTGGTATCAGGAACCCCTCCTAATTAGCCTTTAATCATGTGTGATTTAGGAAAATTCAATCTTGATCATTTGACGACTCAGATATGACAATTTGAGAAGCGTAAGTGTGGTTGATTGTGGGCTAGTGCATTTTTTCGACTTAATTGTTGGGGAAATTGATAATTGATTGGATTAAAGAATTTGATGATTGTATAGCTACTTATTTTTCAATATTTAATGGTGTTAGGTGCCAACCCAAATCCCCCAAACCAACAGTGAAGCCATTAGACGTTCGTGCGTACGTTTCGTATCAAAGTAGTGTAAGGAACCTAGCTAATTTAGATCTAAAAAACCATTATGGTTATGCTGATTGATTTGAACCAATAAGAGGGTGTGTTAACGTAAGTAAGGTGTTACTAGTCGATTTTGTCACCTTTCTTCCATCCTTTTCCCTTCATTCACCAAATGTGTATATATATACATATAAGTTATTGACATTTTTTTTTCAGATCTAATTCCCTGTACAACGTTTTAGTGATGAAGAACCAAAAAACAACCACTTTGGATTGCTAGAAATTTTGGAATTGAATTTTATCTCCAACATAAGTATTATAACATAAGTATAGAATGATTTGGGATAATCATCAATTGTTTCCCATTCTTATTATTAAAGGATGATTATAATAGTGATTATTAGTTTTTTTAGTCTCAATATTAACAAATCATAATATTCACATGATTGAAGGACCAAATGCTATCAACTCAAGATCGCCCCTTGCTTTGGAAGTGAATCACAACATCAAAATTAATTGTAATAGCATAAGTGTGGGTTTGGAAATCTAGATTAAATTGTTTCTTATTAAAGGAATAATTAACATAACATTCTAATAATGGATCATTATTATATACTCAGATCTGTGATTGTTTTAGTTAAATCCAAGTGTGGCTATTCGAAGGAGTCTAGTGATTGATAAAATATTGTTTTTTAATTTAGGCTCGATTTAAGGTATTAAGGAGAAACTGTCAGGTTTCGCCAGTGTGCTGTAGTAGTGCGAAAAATAAGGTGTGGGTCTTAACTTGTTAACTTGAATGTTTTAATAATATTTTAAATGATCTAAATGTGGATTAAGCTTGTTGTTTGGGGCTTAGTTTAATGTCTAAGTGAATATCTTAAAGTGGCTAAATCAGATATATTACTAGCCTTAACTAAATGGCATGTTTGCAAAATTGTATGGTTGACTGAATAGTTGATTGTTTGGTACTGACATGAAAGACTTGTTGATGTAATGTGTGATTGATTGTATGTATAGCATGTATTATTTTGAAAATAAACATTGAATGGTCGAAATCTAGTTGGGTAAAATGTCATGAAAAGTATTGAATGGAAAAAAACTACTATATATGCACTGGAAATATTTGAACGAATAATGGTATGATAAAATGTCATTGTATTGATGGTGAAACTGAACGCTTGATATGTGAACATTATAATGATGGCATGTAAACTATGTTACTGAAAGAAAATGTATGAAATGTGCATTTGATTGAAATATTGTATAACATATCGCATGTGCATGGGGTGGGATATTCTGGTTGACAGAGGAGTTCGATGGAGTAATTGAGGTATATTAAGTCCGCATTTAAATGTAGTCAGTGCACTGCACCGAGAGTACTGTAGAGACTAGCAATTTTATCGCATTTTATGTTAAATGGTAGAATATTTGCACTAAGTTTATATGGTGGTTTAACCACAACGAGTTTTGCTCGCACTGTTTGGAGTTTGATAGACGAGTTATGGGGAACTCGTGGTGTGAAGCGGATGGTTGGGGTAGGAAATTATTTTCGCATTATGTTACTTTCATGATTCATTCTAATGTGATATTGTTTCTATGATTATGTTACATGGATTCTTGTGTGATTGATCTTAAACTTATGTTAAATGAACTTATTGATTAGACTCACACTGAGCTAGTTAGCTCACCCAATAATTGATAACCTTCTCAGGTAATGATCGAGACTAGGGTCAGACATGGCATGCGGACATACGACAGACTTCGAACTTAATTTATATCTTATTTAAAGCTCCCTAAGTTTATTTGGTTTCTGGACTGTAAAGCTATTTGAACTATGATTTGGATTTATTTATGTTTTGGGGGTTTTCATGCATGCATAATTTACATACTTTAAATTAATTTATAAGTATATTCTGAAATTGGACTGAACATGTTACTTTGCTTAATAAATAATTAAATTTTTAATTAGTTTTCCATTGCAACTAAATTTAATAGGGTTTTTCAAAAGCAATGACGAGCAATGTGTTTTTCTTAAAGTCACGCCAATATTACTAACTTGACTTAATAAAAATTGAATTTATTAAATGAATGTTTTCTCAAAATAACAAAGGTAATCACAAATTTATTTAAAAAAGAATATAATTAAAGTTTTCAACCAACAATAGGGTAGATTCATAATTTAGGTGTCCAATGTGACCTATACGATTCGATCATAATATTTAAACCAAGTTTAAGAGGTTATATTTAATCACCTAGTCTTGGTCTTTTCTTTTCTTTTTATCTTTTGTTTTGGAGACTTGTTGACATTTTAGAAACCATAAAAGAATTGCGTGTTCACAGTAGAATCAAACACTCATTGAAGTAGGCGGTGGAAAGTAAAGATAAAATGGATAATCCCACCCAGCCATGGAAGCAAAGTCAGTGACCAACCCAAAACCTTCCAACATAGAAAGAGACAAAGCCCATAATCGTGTTCACACTACAGCAAAGAGCAAACTCAGCCCAATATATGAGTTCACACTATAGTCAGATTGCACATCAACACCTTTAGTCAATGGTGAAAGGTTTTACTTCACCCTATAAATTGAAACAAATATAAAAGCAGACGCAAGAAATAGAAAAAGTAAAGCATAACATTATTAGCGTTTTCTCTTGTAAAATAATTATTCCCATGATTTACAGATGTTGACAATGACTTCAACTCAGCTAAAAAAGTTACAAATAAAAGAATTGACAATAATCTCCTTTTCTCTTCGTACTTTCCTTCTCTATCTACATCCCTAGTAATGCTCATAAACACCCTTACATAATATATTATATTATTATAAACAAAAAAAAAAAAGGTGATCTTACCCTTTCTCTGTCATCTTCTCTTAGACTTCCTAAGAAATCCGGGTTTTAATCGGTTTCAACTTCAAGCCCATGCTTTCCGGTGAAAGAAGCTCCGGGAAGATGCAAGTTGGACTCAATGGGCTTCTCGGCCTAAAACTTAGAGTCGGCCTGTATAAGCCAAATCCCAAAAGAAAGTACTCCAGTGGTACCAACATTGCATGGGGCTGCTCCTCAGTTACTATTGATCCACATGCCTGAACCTGTAGGTTTCTTGCATTTCGAGGTAGTTACTTCGATAAACATGGTTTTTGAAAGCTCAATGTAAGAAGACATGATACCGAGTTGAACAACAGACTGTTTTGATTGCATACCTCCACTAAGGCACAATATCTTCTATCTAATTTTGATGTCATGTGGAGAGCCTCGGAATGGAAAGGAGAATTCTCCCCGACAAATATTAGCGATCAGCAATGCAGTTTCCTTAATCCTTCACTAAGGTCACGTCTCCTGAAAGATGTAGAATATGACTTTTAAGCCAACTATGTGAAATCTGTTTAAAGAGAACATTCAAAACAAAAACTGGTCGACGTATTAATCATGGAGACATGCTTACCCATTCATTGCTTCGAGGAATTGCTGAACACTTATACTCTGCCTTTCATCTAGCAACTGCAGGGAAAGAACATGATTCAAGTAAGAAAAGCGCCGTGAGACTACATAATCATGCTTCATTATAAGTCACTCGAGTACATAAGGGGCAAATACAAGGAGCTGAAGAACTAACTCTTCTGCATGCTTGAATTATATCTGATTCGGGTTCTTCAACACTACCACGAACTTCCTGCCATTATGACTCAGAACATCGTAACTAAACTGGTCCAACTCTAGACACAGCAATAAATGGCATAAATTTTTGAATCAGAAAAATACCTCCGCTTAAGCAATAACTCCTTCACCACTCCACACATGCCATAGAAATAAAGTAAGTTTGACATCACCTGAAATAATACAACAATTCATCAAAGCACATAGTCATTGGACCCTTAAGAGAAAAGTAAAAAGACGCAGAAAAAGAACCTTATTTAACAACCATTCTGTCCATGAGGGCGCTCTGCATAGTGGAGAAACAAGTATTAACCCGAAGACACGCTAACTGTATTTCATCTATTAAGACAAAATGCACAATAATTAGTTCCGAGAATACAAACTTAGGTTTTTTATATTTACTTGGATTAAAAATGAAATTGTGTACTGTGCCAAGGTAGTTGACTGACAGCAAATAGAGTAAGAACGTATGCTTCAGCTGTAACCCCCATACACATTACAGCACCAAGCCTACAGTTAAAACCGAAAAAGAATGAAAGAGTTGAAGGATAAGGAATATAAGCTTGCTTGCCTATATTATTTTATATATAAATAACTAATGATAAAACATATTAAAGAAAACAATAGCTTAAGAAATTATATAATGGTAGCAGGTGTATCAATTTATATCATTTTCAGACAACCTACTACAACTACCGGCCATCATGACAAATAAAATGTGCCAAAGAATGTCTAGAGCAGTAGAGATTACAATAAAGTAAATTTTTAATCAACTGATTACCCAAAAAAGTTGAGAACCTCAAGAACCTGATCTGCCAAGTCATCAACAGAAGGCATAAGGTCATCAGAACCGATTGGGGCAGCTCCTACCTGCAATATTTCTTGAAAAAATTCCGGATAAGAAAGGTGTGACTATAGGACTCGACCAAAAATAAAAAGGATGATTGAGATACAAATATGAGACTAAAACATGCACAGAACGGACCTCATGCCCTGGAGGACTTATATGATACATGCAAAAATTGTGGAGGAGAAAGGAATTAACTTCTGGAGAAAAGAACAAGCCTTGAAAACAGGAGATATCTGCAGAATGTTATATAATTATAAGTTACCATTAGAAACCGAAAGAATCATGGATGAAAGGGTCTTGGCCATTGCGGAAATCTTGCAAATAACGTTACAAACTTCATAAACATTAAACTAAAATGTAAAACTCTGGCTCAATTGAAAGCATTACAGCCTCAAAGTCCCATGCATTATGAAAACACAAATTAGGAGAAAAATCATTATTCTAAGATTAAAAATTAAAAAACGAAAGCCGGGTGACCATTGTTAGTCAAATCTGTTAACAAAAATCAATTCCATGGGCTCTGAAACACATATTTTGTCTTATGGAGTCAAGTATAAGGAAATTAAACATTACAGCAAGCTTTTCTGCATTACTTACGATTTAGAGCTAAATCAGGATAGGTAACAAGAGCCGGCTTATCCTGGTCTCCAAATAATGCAACGGAAACCATTCCGCAGCGAGTTTTAACAAGGTACTCCTGCAGATTGATTTTACAATACATAGTTATTCATTCAGCAAACCTTTCTGGAAAGCAAACAAAAGAACCAAAATAAATTGCTACCATCAAAGATATTTTATATATGATCTAGCTAGTTAAAGAGCCTAATTGACTTGGGTTTCTTTTACTTGAAAAAAAAATGAAACTGTTGGAAGCATAGCCCAAGTTAAGTATATTCTAACTAGATAAAGTAAGCATGTGCAGCAGAACCTTTTTAAGAGACCTAAAATTTTTTCTTCATTTAAGCATATTCAGCATCATCCAAATTCCTAATTTGACAAAAACATGGATATATAACTAACGGAATTACTAGCACATGAGGCAAATTATTATTAAAAAAGAAAGGCATTTATATGTTTCAGAACATCATTGGATTTAGTTTACTAATGTAATTTATCAGAAGCAAAAAAGGAATGAATTGCTTTATAGCTGAAATATATAGGAATAAACTAATGGAAAAAAACGCAGCTTAGTTAAAAGGAAAAATATAATGGTGTATTAAACTTTAACATGAAAAGCATATACTTGATTGTTTTCCATTTATTTTACTCTTCCATTCCCACGTTTTCCCGGTAACCAAACAAGAAGATAAATAGAAATGCGGGTTACCTTGGCACCAAAAGAGATCGTTTCCATATAAATGGAAATTGAATCACTAGAATCAGCCATTTTCCCTCACTTTTTCTCTTCATTAGAATTGGCTTCCATGCCTTATATACCAGCAAATCTTTCTCTCCCTTTTCAAATTTCTTCTATATATTAAATTCAAAATTAAAATCTATTTAAAAATGGTTTATCATTAAAAACTACAAGTGACCGATGCTCGATTTGTCAACTCAGAAGCGAACCTTTAACCTGGATATCAGGTCTATTTAACCCCAGTTAAGAGGCCGACAGTTTATTCAAATTTACATTACTACCCTCTAATTTCCTTTTTCCCATTCACTCATTAGCTAATTATATATATTTTTAGTAAATTTATTAGACTGTTTTATTTTCAATATAATTTATTAGAACTAACCTTTGATTCCATATTATCTGTATTTTTATAATAAAAATGCATTATTATTCATATCTCCACAATATTTAAATTTTGAAACTACTTTTGAGTTTATCCATTTCTCATTAATATTTAATCTTTACACATATTATTTTGGCAAGGTCTGAGGCTTCATTGGGGAAAATTCAGAATAAAAAATAAATTTAAATTATAAATTTTGAAAATAATTTATTTTTTATTATATTAATTTAATACATTTATAATTTTTGAAGCAATGAAATTACAATATCATAATTTTTAAGGCCAATGCACCAATATAAGTCAAATGAAGTCAGAATTAATTATTGTCAATTATATGAGATAAAATTGTTGAATCTTCCTAAGTCAAGTTTTAATACTTAGATGATTATTTTTCTTTTTCTTTTAAATACTTTCTATGAAAATATAAAACCGAAATTCCTTTAATTTAATTTAACATAATTTAATCTTTTATTTTATAAATTGTTTTTTTAACAATTAATTGATACGTAAATTTATGATTTATTAAATAATTTTTTTATTTGTACAATACACAGATTAATTATTATAATAATTTAAATATACTATATTTATTTGTTAAAACACTTTTTCATATGCTTATTGTTAATAGGTTTTAAAAGTTGTAAACGTCTCAAGTTTTCTTACCCGTTCGAGCTCAAGAATAGTAGCAAAAGTTTATAAAACTTAAAAATTACCAAATACACAAGTATTTATTAGAAGACCTTATAATATAATATAAATTGAAATATAATATATATATGTATATATATATATAATGGGATTGAATAGAATAGAATTTTCACGTTTCATAACATTATTTTAATGGTATTGTCATTATAAAAATATGAAATTAAATTAGAGATATTAAATCTTAAATTTCATGCCATTTATAATAGAGATATGAGTTTATTATTTTGGGAATATGAAATGAACTTTGGAGAAAAATGATGAAATACAAAAAAGAAAAAAGGAGATATAAAAAGTCAAGGTGTGATTTAACGGTTGAGACGTCAAAGATAAAAAAAAATCCATCGTATTCGCATGCAAGCGGTCATTCTGACGCCGTTTTCCACTCAAAGTTAGTGTCTGTCATTATCAATTTACCATTTCACCTGACAATAAATAAAACTTTTTACTAGAATTGTTCTCAGATCTACTAAATTTAGATTTATATTTTTAAATTGAAGTGCTCAGTTCAACCTGCTTGATTATTGAAGAGTAATAAAATTTTAAAATAATATTTATATATTTTAAAATAAAATTAAGTAATTTTTATTTTAAAAATATATTTAAAATCAAATTTCAATTTCACTCAATCCCATCCACCAATACATCTAATTCATAAAATAATAATAAATAAAACGTGTTCTTTTTATTTTATATATTTTCCACAAATAGAAAAAAAAAGAATAAATGGAATATTTCTAAAACCATTTTATCACCACGTTGTCATTATTATAATAATAATATAAGAAGAAAACTAAAACAATTGGGCTCAATTTCAAGTTTCATCTATTTTCCTTTGTCAATTTGGGAAGCTCGTGCAGATATAAAATCACCATGGCATTCAAATTTGTTAGAAGCAAATATTTTATTTTTAATTTATTTATTTTGTTTCCATTGTAACTTGTAAGTATGGTTTAAAGGGCATTGTCGCTAATTAAAAAAAAAAAAAAAAATGTCAAATGCACCATCATGATACAAACAAGCAACAAGTGTTGGAGACGATATTACTAGGAGCAATAGTCTCAAACTCCCAACATAAAATTATAAAATGAAAATGACAGATACCAAAAAAATACTTTCATAATTTAAATGGTAAAATTGTTAATTGTTGGTAATATAAATGGCTAATTTATCAGAAAATATCAATTTTTAAAAAATTTATGGAAAAGGACCAAAAAATAATTATTTATCAGAAAATGTCATTTTTCGAAAATGCATCACGTCGTAAGGAGAAAAACGTCACGAGGGCGTTTTACGCCACATCACAAAAAACGCTTCCTTGAGGGCGCTTTTTGATGTGGCAAAAACGCTCCCCCAAGGACGTGTTTTAGCCTCTATTTTTTTCTAAAAAAAAAACTATTCTCAAATCAAATTTTCAAAAAAGGTCATTTTTTAGATATTATAAAAATAGACCAAATTTTTAAAATTTATGAGAATAAACCTTTATAAAGCTCAAAGTGACAATAGCATTTTTTTAAGGTGTCATCAATTAATATGGAAATATAACTTACAAAGGAAATTTTTATATAGACCCAAAGTCTTATTTCCCTTATTTTCTTGAATAATGTGGGATATGAGATATGTGTATATATAGATTCATGATTAGTTTTGCAGCTTGTTCCTAAACAATGTGGGATTCCTACCTCTTTTAACTAACAAAATAAGATTAAAGGCTACACTATATTTGATTTTTTTTACAAAAAAATTCTTTTTTTTATATTTTGTTAACATTTTCTTATATTATAAAATTATCTTTTGAGATCTTTAATCTTGTTATATTTTAGAATTGTAATTTATACAAAAGAACTATTAAAAAAAAACAAATTGCACGTATGAAACTTGTACATGCAATAATCTTCTATTCAATTTTAAATGTTTGAAGTTAATATCAATGCAATTCTAATTTTTAAAATAATTTTCCATCATTTAAATTTAGAAGTTATACTTTTAATTTTTATTATTTATTTTATTTTATATTATGAATGTTTGATTAATAAATAAATGGTGAGTATTTGGTACTTAAATAGTATTTTTTGTAATTTTAAAAATTGATATATCTTTTAAATATTTATTTATTTTAATATTTTACTATACTAATTAATTTTTTAATTCTAATTTAATTTAATTTTCATCACCTAATGGATGCCGATAAATTTATTTCAGATATATTTTGACTAGATAGATAATCTATTTAACCATAGTATATAATTATGTTAAATAAGTTTTTTTATAGAAATATATAATATACATAAAATATAATAATTATTTTTATATTTTATATCTAGATTAAATTACATTAGTAGTTACTTAACTATATTTTTAGCTATTGAATTATAAAAACATACAAAAGATCACTCAACTATTAGTAATTTTTAAATATTTATTTTTAATATTTTACCATACTCATTTTATATTTTATATTTTATATTTTTTAATTATAGAGTTTAAAAGTTTTATTTATAATGTAACAAATGTTAACTTTTGTAAAAAATTTAAACTCTAAGGAATCCCACATTGTTTAGGAATAAGTTGCAAAACTATTCATGAGTCTATATATACACGTATCTCATATCCCACATTGCTCAAGAAAATAAGGGAAATGAGACTTTGGGTCTATATAAAGATTTCTTTTGTAAGTTATATTTTCATATTAATTGATGATACCTTAAAAAAAATAGTGTTGTCACTTTGAGCCTTTATAAATGTTTATTCTCGTAAACTTTTAAAAAATTTGGTCTATTTTTATAATATTTAAAAAATGACTTTTTTTGAAAATTTAATTCGAGAATAGTTTTTTTAAGAAAAAAAACACGTCCTTGGGGGAGCGTTTTTGCCACATCAGCAAAGCGTGCCCTCAAGGAAGCGTTTTTTGCTGATGTGGCAAAAATGCTCTCTCATGGATGCGTTTTCCTACTGCATCCCCTGAAAATGTGCTGACGTGGACGCGTTTTCGGGGGAAATGACCAATTCGGTAAATAATTATTTTCGGTCATTTTCTATAAATTTTTTTAAAAATTGGTATTTTCTGGTAAATTGGCCAATATAAACAAGAGTGAAGTCAAAACATTGTTTTAAGGGGTAAAAGTGTCATTTTAATATTTTATTAACTTATAATTGTTTTTTTTTAGAACGATTTCAAAGTAATTTTATCATTTTTAAGGGGTTAAAACTAAGGGTGAGTGTTCGATCGAATCAAGTTGAATCAAGTGAAAATTTTTCGAGTTAATCAAGTTGACGAGTCTTATTTTATCATATTAACTCGATTTGAATTTTTTTTCAAATTGAGTTGAATGAAATGAAATTCAAGTCGAGTTGAATCGAATGAAATTAAATTAGAGTCGAGTCAAATCGAATCAAATTGAGTGAAATTGTTCGAATTAAATTAAAAATTAAACATGTCAAATTAAAATCTTGTTATGGTATAACTAATTTCATGTTAAAGCACAAAATTTGAAACCATATATATTTGAAAACTTTTTCAAAGCAAAACCATTAATTAACTTATTTAAGTCCCCAAAATTATTATTCTAGAAAATATTTTATTTTTAACTTTCTTTATATTTTTTAGGATTTTTATAAAATATAAATTTTAGAATTTTATCAATATTTTGAATTTTAAAAATTATTTTGAATTTTTTAATTTTTGTTAAGACCAATTTGCTCATTTTCAAACTTGACAAGGACCAAAGGAGTATTTACACTAATCTGTTATTCGAATTGTAAAATTCAACTTGATTTGAACTCAAAACTCAAATTACTTATTCGATTTGACTCGAATAATTTGAATAACTCAATTCGATTAACTCAAAAAAAAAATTTATTTTTTAAAATCAAATCGAGTTTTGCTCACCCCTAGTTAAAGCCACTACCTATCTTTTTAGATTTGCCTTTAGATTATAAATAGAAGTTTGAGTCTTGTGCATTCCACCTCCGACATACTGGTTTAAACTTAATACTAATGGAACTTCATTAGGAGACCGTGGGACAATAGGGACGAGAGCCATTATAAGGAATCATGTTGGTGACCTAGTAATCGAAGCTTATCGATATATTCCAAAAGCCACTAGTGTTGAGGCTGAACTATGAGCTTTGAGAGATGGTTTATGCTTGTCTAGGGATTCGAGTATTACCCATCTAGAGGTTGAAGTGGATATCACCACTAATATGCACTTTATGACTTCTGATAGTCTCTAATATTTACTTATCATCTTTGATTGCTAAGTGCAGGATGCTTCTCCATGGTATTGCTTTTAAGTCACTTAAGCATATCTTTCGGGAAGGAAATAAATGTGTTGATGCGCTAGCACGACTCAGAAGCAACTTCCAGTTTGACTCTTTTACTACTGAAGTCCCTTCAGGTGTTAAGTTATTTTGGTTGTTTAGAACCCCACCTAGTTGTTTAATTTATGTATTATCAAATGACAAGCACGATTGTGATTTGTATCGAACAATATTTTAACTTGTTTTAATGGTTATTAGTTCCTTTTTCGACAAAAGAAAAGTCTTTTTTTTTTTTGTACATCATCAAGGAAGAACATTTACGGCTAGGAGAGGCTAATGAAAGTCTTCAAAGCACATGCTTCCCACTTTGTTGTTTCTTTTCTTAAAATGTGATTGTCCTCTAGTGGTTGACCAATGGTGACAAATTGGAGGAGGTTCTGTACATCTTTAAATGTTAGTTTAAGTTTCCACCCTACTTGGTCCATTTCTAGTCGTTGTTCAGTAGCCTACAAGAAGAAATATTGTGAGACTTGAAGGAGAAAAGAATAATGCGAAAGGAATTCTAGCCTAAAGTTTGCTGGCAAACATGAAGCTTCCTTTTGTTATATCCTTTTGTGAGATTTGAGGGACAAAAAATAGTTGCTCCTCCAATCATATCCTTTTGTTAATTTTTAATAATGCATAATAATAGAGACCAATGGAAGAAGTGATCACCAAGGCTGAGAGCAGGTTGATTCCTTGAATGAAAGTTCTGAGAAGAATGAACAAGATAGGCAATGAGAATCAAAAGGTAAAGATCAGATATTATTGTAATGGCCCCTATGGGACATGGATTAGAACCTCGGAGGATGAGTTCCTTTCTCTGTTTTTAATATAATCCAAAGGGTACAGGCTGAAGCAATATAGATTTCTTGAATCTTGAAAGCTTATACAATTTCACTGGAGCCAATGTAGAATCCAAATGAAGATGGATGAGTTGGTGAGAGAGTTGAAGCAGCGTACAATAGGGGAACCGAACCGAATCGAACTAGAAAAGCTACAATATGAAAAGAGATGCTTAGGGGTTTCTTTATCTTCTTTTTATAGCAAAAAATATATATTATCATTGGTGGAGAGCCTTTATGAAAGGAGGTCTTCAGTGAGGAGGTGATTATTGCAAATCTTCCATAGGAAAATAATGATTTTGAAATGGATTTTATGCTGCCAAAGATTAGATCGAACAAGTTGTTGAGCTTGATTGACAGAGGTATGAGAACTCCTCTAGAAAAGAAGGGAATACAAATTTTTAACCGTGAAGACCTCATTGTAATCGACTTTCCATACTAATTTGTTATCTCCTCCTTGATTGCACCACGTCGTACGAATGCCGAGTAGAAAATTAGCACGAAATATCATAAATTAAAGCGGCTTGACCACAAGTGTGATAGGTCAATTGTAATATTTTTATGTGTGACAATGGAACCCTTCGAGTTTTCCAAGGATTGAACCCAAGAGAGATCAGACAATAAGGTGACTAACAATGATAACGCATGCAACTAAGAAGTCTAGCTAGTTAATCAATAAGCATTATATTACGACAAATCATTAAAGATTAGTTACACTAAACTACACCTATGAGGATTACATTGAATAACAAGAAAGAGTGCACAAATATCAATTCAATGAGATAAAAGGTTTGATTGATATCCATGTTGCTAATTAATTCTTGGATTAGGGATCTAAATTGCTTAAACTCCTAATTGGTCCAATTTTACCTTTCGATCACCATTATACCAATTAGACGATTAAGTATGGTTTATCTCTCGACCTCACTAAACTAAATCGAGATAGTCAAGTTGGTTCACAATAGGCTCTCCTCTTGGTCTCACCTATCTAGATATTCACCTAGAGGTGTCAATTCTAGGTTTTGAAGTCTATTCAATTAAGCCCAATTTTTATGATTTAGTCCTTGATCTAAAAACTAACTATGCAACATTTCAATCAACCAACCACCATAATATTTAGTGCATGTTCATCATCAACATACAAATATCGCTAAGTTCATGCTTAAATAACTTATCAAAGAAAACATAAAAATGCGAAGTTGAGAAGTTTTTAGAGGCCCTTGGAGGAGTTTTTCTTGAAGATGCTAACAACACTAAAAGTGAAGAAAGCACAACCAAAGTTGAGATTTTTACACTTTTGAAAGTTCACAAAGAGAATCTATTGAATGCTTTAAGGAAAAATCAAAATAACAAGATAAAGTCTTGTGTTTAGTTGTAAGAAAGTTAAATTTACAGTAAGAATGAAAAACTAATAGGTACTAACTAACTAAGCTATGAAAGGAAAAACTAAAAACCTAAAAATGGTAAAATGAATAAAAGAGTAAACTAAAAAGATGGTAAATGAGGCTACTTTATGTTTGGCAACAAGTATGTCTTTAATACAGTCAAATTTACAACCCAAAAATTTGACAAAAATGCCTTTGGAGTGCATGAGTTGACTTGAGTTGGTGTTGGATACCAAATTGCCCCTACAGTATTTTTCACCCCGTTAGGCTTCAATGTCATGACACCTGGGGTGAATCTAAAGAAATTGGCAGAGCCCCGCCCCTAAAATGAAAAAAATTTCATTTAGGCTCTTTTATAAATTATAAAATTTGAAATTAGTAATGGTAAAATTACACTTTAATCCCAAAAATAATACAAATTTGATTTAATCCTCTAAAATTATAAAGATATAGGCTATTAAAATTGTGAAATTGTATCTTTACTATCATAAAATATATATAATTTAATTCCAACCCCCAAAAGTTCTAACTTCACCCTTGCCCCCTAAGTCGTATTTCTAGATCCACCACTGGGGACATCCAAGCTTTGGTGTCGTAACATCCTCGACTATAGGCACAATCTTGGATTGGGGGTTCTCAATGTTGTGACATCCTCGACAATGACCCTAGGCTCCTTCACTTCAACCATCAGTTTGGAGTTGAGACATTGGGGTTCAATGTCGCGACATAGCACATCTAGTGTTGTGACATCCTTGGTAGATTGCTCCAGGTTGGTTTTTCACTAAAGTTTTGCTCCCCTGAAGTGATGGGAGGTCAGTGTCACGACACACATGTATCAATGTCGTGACATCCATAGCAATTCTTCTTCAAATTGAAAATTTACACAACTGCTCCAAAACCTTACTATAGTATATATATTAAATATCATCATTCACCCTATTCCAAACATGCTTGGCCTTTGTCTAGTCATCTTCTTCATGTGAGTTCTTCTCCTTCTCCTTCTTCTTCGTCATTATAATTTATTTGGTACACATAGTGAAAATTTTTAGAGTAAACTACACTATAGGTCACCCAACTATTGTCCCTTTTCTTTTTTTATCACTCAATTATTGCTCTTTGTCTTTTTTTTTTTCACCCGATTATCAATTTTTAAATTTGGTCACCCAACTAATTGAGATTATTTTTTTGTCCATTTTCATTAACTATCTTTAGATCTCTTACGAGAGGATGACGTGGTAGTTAAAACATTGGTATAATAATAAATTTAGCCCTTAACTTTTACCTATTATATCGATTTAGTCATAATTTTAAAAAATCAACCTTCAAAATTTACAAATAATCTCAATTTGATCCTTCAAATTTACCTTCTTTCCCAACCATCACTACCATCATTGCCTCCACCTTCACCTTTCTCCAAATTTTCTTTTCCCTTTTTTCTTTGATTTTTTATAGATAAAATCGATACTTTGATGAATTTATCAAATTCTAAGGTTTGGACGAAATGCATCAATCTGATTTTTTTTTTTTTTTTGCTTCATTATTGTTAAAGTTGTCGCTTTTATATAGAGAGAAGAAAAACGGATTGCAATTTATTGGACTTCTAGATTTTTATAATTTGTTTATTTCAGAGTACATAATTTTGATTGTGTAGTTTGACGGGGCATTAAATATTTATGACTATATTTATATATTTACTATCTCGATTATTTCTTTGTGAGTTTAAATTAATGATTAATTTAAGTTAAAATAGAATTTGGAACTTGAAACTTTGAGTTTTATGCTTAAAATCGATTTTGAATTTGTAAAGGCCAAGCATACGACACAAGCATACTACTACTACTACTACTACTACTACTACTACTACTACTACTACTACTACAATATTCCTTTCGAACAGTGGACACAAGCATACGACGGCGGCCTACGATATGGTCATATGACCTCAAACCTGACCGAATGCATAAATTATGTTCTAAAAGGAACGCGCCATTTGCCGATAACATCGGTTGTGCGAGAGACATATTTTCGTTTAGCGGCACTATTTTCGAAATGAACAGTGAGTGAGTTATAAAGGCCAAATGCAAGGAGGCCATGTATGGTGCGCGAAGGTCTTACGAGAAATTAACAAGGGGAAGGCACGGGCTAACACCATGCACATAGTGTGCCATGATCGCGACAACTTATGGTTTCATGTGACAGAGTTTGACAGACCGAACCAAGGTATTGTTGGCGGGCAATATCGTGTGCACTTGAGAAATACGACCTGCGACTATGGTATATTTGATGCACTTCGTTACCCATGTGCTCATGTACTTGCGGCTTGTCAGAATCTCCGTCTAGATCCCATGAGCTATGTCAACGAAGTGTATAAAATAAAAAACATGTACAACGTTTGGAGACACGTATTCCCACCAGTCCCAGATAAACGTAAGTGGTCGTCTATATCGCTTTCACCGTATAAGCTGTTACCGGATAGACAACTGCGGCGAAAACCAAAAGGTCAACCTTGCTCGACTAGAATACGCAAAAATATGGATATCCGAAAAACGGCCAACCAACGGAAGTTATGCGGATAGTGTAGGAACCCAGGCCATACATCTCGCTCGTGTCCAAATCGAAATAGTTGATAGTCTTCTTAGCATTTTTGTCTCTTGGTGGCTATGTAAATCCTATTTATTTCTTGATGAAAATGGTGAACTTTTGTAGAAGGACTAAGTTATAAAACAAAAAAAAAATTACAATAAAAAAATCTTGGACTTTATTTTTATTAAAGATATAAAAATTAAATTACAATAAAAATAAAAATAACTTTTATTTTATTAAAGATATAAAATTAAATTTCAATAAAATAATAAACAATTTTTATTTTATTAAATATATAAAAATTAAATTACAAAAAATAAAAACAAATTTTAATTTATTAAATATATAAAAATTAAATTATAATAAAAATAAAAAATTTTATTTTATTAAAGATGAAAAATTAAATTACAATAAAAATAAAAAATTTTATTTTATTAAAGATAAAAAATTAAATTACAAATAAAAAATAAAAACAACTTTTACTTTATTAAAAATAAAAAATTAAATTACAATAAAAATAAAAACAACTTTTATTTTATTAAAGATGTAAAAATTAAATTATAATAAAAATAATAAATAATTTTTATTTTATTAAATATATAAAAATTAAATTACAAAAAATAAAAAACAACTTTTACTTTATTAAAAATAAAAAAATAGATTACAAAAAATAAAAACAACTTTTATTTTATTAAATATATAAAAAATAAATTACAATAAAAAATAAAAAATGGCGATCGGGATCAATGTTGGTGCTGGTCGGAATCAGTGCCACATGAGGGTGGTCGATGGTTACGCGCTGGATTCCTCTTTCTTCTAGCTTCCCGTGGGTCTGGAACCTCGGTGGGGTTCAGTTCCTCTGCAAGGGGTGCAGTTGTAGGTGTGGGGAGGATGACCCACATTGATAAAATAAAGACTGGGGAGGTGTTTGCATAAACCATGGCGGGGTGTCTGAATCCCATACGGCGAAGGAGGCTGGTAAAAAGAAGAGCTCCTCGATGGTGCCTCGTGAGATCCCTCGTGTGACGGTCGCCTCAAGATCGGTGGCGGTCGGAGAAGTCGAACGGACTCAAGCCGGGCCATGCATTCCAACTTTGTCGTGGGATGGGAAAAGGAAACATATAAGGGTTAGGATACATATAAGGGCTAGGTACACTTTGGTATAATCTGAAAAGGCGTGATATGGGTGTCATCATTTGAAGTGTTGGGCCATTGATTGTGTGGCCATTGTTGATGGGCCCAGTGTTTACATTGGCTTGTTGATGGTCTGTCTCATCACCCTTCTCCTTGGATTTAAAGGGCCCCGTCATTCCCTTTGTTCACGAAGTTGCCATCGTCTCTCCTCTTCTGAAAATAAATACGGCTTGCCATGGATCCTAAACCATGGCATGTATTCCGGCACGCACGCTAACTCAACAACGATGATCGGTTCCTAAGTAGGTATATAATCATACTAGTTCTCCTACATTTTGATATATGCTGACCAAAATCTTGGCCAATCCGTATGCAACTACCGTAAGTCGACATTGTGCTTGTCATCGAGCCCTTCAGGTGCCACGAAAATCGGTTGTCGGAATCTAAATTGACGCAAAACTCGATCTGACTGGTGCATCTCCACGGTGGCATAGTTGATCAATGGAACCTTCACATGCCAAAGGTTCGGATTTTGAAAGAACTCCTCCGGAATTACTACCCGAATTGCCAGATCCTCGTATGGTGTCCATTGAAACTATATTAACATGATAAAAATATTAGTTATATACATAATACTAAATACTGAATTCTAAATACGAAATATGAAATACGAAATGACTATTTTATTACGAAAATATATTTTATTTAATACTTACTTGTGATTCCGACCGTTGCTCTAATAGAAGCCGTATATCTTCAAGTGAGGTAGGTATTCCAACATAACTCGCCGAATGGTTCTACCTAATTAAATAAATTTTTAGCATACAATTATATTTTAAATCTACGTAATAATTGTAAAATCCAATATTAAATTTACCTAGTTATAAGTGGGAATGTATATGGGTGGTCGACTCGAGGACGTAAAAATGGATATCGAAATAATGCCCATGATTGCAGTAGTGATAGACAACCTCCGATTTTTGTTTTATTCATTCGTGTCGCCCCGCACATCTGCCGAAACAATTTTGCTAACACGGCAGACCCCTAACTCAATTCACCGACTGCTGTAAAATCAACGAGTTTCAATAGCCATCTCAGGTGTACGAGGTTTCGTGACAGGTCCAGCATCAGATAACCTCTAATCATCTCAAGAATGTATGCCCAAGCATACCGTATTCTTTCTATTTCGGTCGAACCATTATTCGACTTCGAGAATGTGTCTCGTAACCCGCCCATCTCAATCCGACCTCCGTAAATATTATCCGGAATAGCACTCAAAAACTTGTAGCATACGGCGGTCCAATCGGCAGAAGTTGCAGATCCGGTGACTACGTACCCATCCACCGATAATCCCAATTGCAAATACACGTCTTCCAGAGTGATAGTACACTCTCCGCATGGAAGATGGAAAGTGTGCGTCACGGGTCTCCACTTCTCTATCAACGCACTGATTAACTTCGGGTCCAACTTGCACCCCCGACCTATCGTGGCCACGTGCCAAAAACCCACTTCCCGCAGGTAATTCTCGATCAACGGCGATGGCGGATCAGACATATTGCGAATATAGCATTGCAACACCGATCTGATTGTTTAAAAATTATAAAATAAAATATAATTAAAATTGCATAAATTTAAAAAATATTAAATAGTATTAAAAAATTAAAATTAAAATTAAAACTTACCATTGTCATTTGATCGATGGAAATGTGTTTATTGTTGAGACGAATTAATTCCCCGGCCATTGCTAATACGATTGAATATTTTAAAATTTATCAAAAAAATATATTTCAAAAAATTTAAAAAAGGGCTTTTTTGTAAATATTAAAGGACTATTGTGAAATTTAAGAGGAAGTTTCAAGGAATTTAAGAGAAATTTGAGAAGAATTTGAGAGAAAAATGAATAAGGACTTTGTTGTGAAAAAAAAAAGGGTGGAGGGTTTTTAGGTTTTTTTCTGACCATTGGAGGCCTAACGGTCAAAAAAAAATTTGACCGTTGCAGCAGGAAAGTGCTCCCTCAAGGGAGTGCTTTCTCTTTAACTAAACCTTTCCATAAATAATTAAATTTTGTAGCATTTCGTATTTTTTTTTAATTTTGGTATATTTTAGTAAATTGCCCTATGATTTAAATAATGATATAAAAAATAAATAAAATAAAGCGTGGAACTTGTAGGAAAATGGAGACGACATCACGGCGACAAGATTGCCATGTCACGACGTGGAAACCCCAACGTCGCGTCAACAATTCAAAAATTTTTATGAACTTTACAATTTGGCCTTTGATCAATTGTGGATGTTTTAATGAGATCCTTTAACTCATAATTAGTTCTGTTGTAAACTCAATTATTACTAAAATGAGTTAATAATCTACATTAATTAAATAATATGATAAATTGATTTGGATTTTTTAGTAGTTGTTTCGGTAATGAATGTGACATCCTAGTGTCTTGACTCGACGATCGGGTCGGATATGAGGGTGTTACATTTGGTGGTATCAGAGCTCAGGATATTTGATTCCCAAGCTAAAAGTGAGTCTAAAAAATACATGTTATATATTAAAAAAATATAAAATAATGAAATGTGTATTTGAAATTAGAAAAGATAGTGAAATGGGACTTAAATTATTTTTACTAAATAATAATTTTAGCAATATTTGTATGAAATATAGATATGAGAAAAATAATAAAGTTTGGACTTGAGAAAGTAATGGAATAATAAAATTAAACCTTTGTGTTAATAACTTGTTTTCATTAGGTAATGCTTTTGAATATTTACACTTGAGCCAAAAAATTTCACATATTTATGATTTAGCCCTTACTTTAAATCAATATACTAAAACATACTTCTTAATTATTATTATACTCCTCAATATTCTCTTTTATCATGTTTATATCATTTTCTCATTTTACCGAAAAATCAATTATACATTATTTGATTTATTACTACTTTTATTATATATCAATTTTAGGGATGTTACATTTATACTTGTGCCATAGAACTTTTTACATATTTACAATTTAGTTACATCCTTAATACATCATGTCATACTTCTTGATTTAACTCTCTTTTGATATATTGCAAGTTTCATTTTTCTTTGATCTTATACCTTATTTCACTAAGATTTTATCTCATATTGTTTACAACCAAGGGGATTTTGAGGATGACAAATGGCTGCCCTCAAGCACGGAACTAACAAATGGCACAATATACTTTCAGACTCGGAGTTTAGTTTTGAAATGTGGACTGGATCTCAAGGTTTGTAGCTGAATCTCTAGGAGGATCATCATTGTAAGAGTTTAGATGTTTTTATGGTTTAACAACCAGAGATTTTAGTGTTTAGATAGTGTCTCCATATCATCGTTAGCCATGGTTGATTAATGATTGGCTGAGGTAGGTAAATACTTAGAAAAAAGAAGTAATTTATGTAGCACTTCTAAAAAAAAAGTTTAGATACCAAAATAAATAAAACGATATATTTTAGATACAAAATTGTGAATTAAATATTTTTAATTTATGCATTTCATGCAATATTAGTAACAACATGATAGTAATTAGTGATAAAGGCAAAAGCATGGACCAAACAGTGAACCTGCATATTAACAAGAAGATGCTCCTCAAGTAATGCCAAATTGCTATGTATCTTTCTAGTCTTAGTTCAACATGTTGACATTGGACTCTTTACCATATAATCTTCTAACGTTCATTTGAAACCTTCTAAAGCATCCCACAATTTGTGACCCATGCATTACCTTGATGAGTAACTAAAGGCTCTATTTGAGTAATGATGTAATAGCCTGGTTTTAGCTAAATCAAACAGTGGCTTTAGAACCAAAAATTCGATGTCAAAAAATTATTTTAATATTAATTTTTGGTGTTTATAGCATGTGGTTATTTATGTGTGAAAGTTTCGTGAAATAATTTTAGCGTTTGGATGGTTAATTTGAGAAAAAAAACTTAATCGCGTAAAATGCAAAAGTGGCATTTTATATCTTAAATGTGTTTAATTGCTATGATTTATTACATGAGAGGTCCTTATGATGTTATTATACCATTGATAGTGTAATTTGACATAAATGGTCATTAATATGATGATTTTAAATGGTTTAGTAAAGGTTAATTTAGTAAAAATGATAATATACATGAAATAAATAAAACAAAGTTAAAAATAAGCCTAAATATCATCATCTTCACCGAAAATTTAAAAGAGAAAGAAGCCATGGGAGAACATTAGGGTTCGACATACATTTGGCTTGATTAAGGTACGGTTTAAGCTCGGTTTTGATGATTTATATGTTTTTGTAATCGTTGCTTCGTGTTCTAGTTAGCCCGTGCCTTAATTTTTGAATTTGTTCATAATTTTGTGAAGTGCCATTGATGATTATTTAAGCTTTTAAATGTTTTATGATGAAAAATGGATATTTGTTGATAGATTATCATATTTTGTTAAGTGATTTTTGGTAAAAATACTATTTAGGGATTAAATTGTGAAAAGTACAAATTATGTGGTTGAAATGTGAAATATGGGCTGCTAGGGGTACTATGGTAATTCGGCTAAGCATGTGTTTTGTTAAATTTTGTGTAAATTGTGCTTTTATGAACTAGGGACTAAATTGTAAAAATGTGGAACTTTAGGGGCTAAAGTGTAAAAATGCCCAAATATGTGTTTGTGGACTGAATTGAATGATTTGATGAATACATGAGTTAACTTTTAATGTATATAGATCAAGAACAAAAGAAATCGAGTTTAGATCGGGGAAAATCAAAGGTTATTGAATAGTCGTGTAACATCCTGAAAAGGGCCTATGCATCTTCGGTTTAATTGTACGAAATGACATGTCTTATGTGTTATGAATAAATTTTGAATATTTTTGGAAACCTAGGAATGTATAGAAATGTTACGTTAAAAGAGGAAAGTTAACATTTTGGAAACCTAAGTAAAAGAGGAAAGTGAACATTTTGGAAACCTAAGTAAAAGAGGAAAGTTAACATTTTGGAAACCTAAGTTAAAAGAGGTGGCCTTAAGAAAATTAATAGGAAGGATTTGACACCCAAACAGGCTTGGAAAAGTGGCCTGAAGATACCACTTAAAGCCCAGTGGTGGACGCCACAAGCAGTGCAATAGGGCACTGGTTCGAGTCACTTGGGAAGCAAATAAAAGAAGTTTTATTTTGCTTCCAAAAGCGAGAGAGTTGACGGCATTAAGGCTCTTAAAAGAAGAGTTTGATTCTCTTCAAATTTTGGATAAATAGTAGATAAAGGGTGATTTAATAATAGATTATTTTTAAGTGGATTATTGATGAGAATAATTTAGGTGATAATTAAAAGATAAAAATTTATCACATAGGAAGAGTTGGCGATTGGGGAGTCTAAGGCTAGTATTTTACCAAAAGGGAAGAATAAGACCATTCTACCTATTTTCATCTTCCTTTTCCTCCTATTCTCTGTCGAATTCCCAAGTAACACCCTCTTTTCTTCATTTGTTTTTGAAAACACATCTTGTCGGTTGAAACTTCATTACCCAAATTGCTCAACTCTTTTCTTCTTCTTCTTCTTACGCTACAAACACAATCAAAAGCCGAATATACCAATAGCTCTAGCCGATTCCTCATTAAGCCTCAAGAGCCGAAGTTGTGATACACATCAAGGCCATAGCCGATTATTGCTAAGGGTTCAAGCAAGGGGTGTGTCGACTTTTATACTAAGGGTAAGGGCCAATCATCATTTAGTTTTCATTCTTTTTTTAAGAATTGCCGAAGTCTAGGATTAATCCCATTAATATCTTGTTTGTCGAAATTTGGAAAGATCATTCGGGATTTGCTAGTGTTGACTACAAGGAAGGTGAAGTTCTTTTCCCGAAGGTACACCATAGGCCGCATGTTCCCTAGCTATTCGGTGAGTTTTGGGATTTAAAAACAAGGTAAGTACATATATGTACATTCGGCCAAAAGTCTATTTCATACTTTAATATTAGATTAAATCTAATATATGGAATTTTGACAGCATTAAGGAAGTAAGGATCCAATTCGGGATTTAAAATTTTGAAGGTAAGCACATAGGTATATTTGGCCAAGGCCTTATTTTAGTACATAGATCTATTCCCTTATTATCTTAAAAGCCGAAAACTAACCTATGTAGAGATTTAGGATTTGGCGAATACAAGGTGAAGAAAACAAAGTTTTCGAGATTTGAGTGATAAGCAAATCGACATTAAGGTGAGTTTAGTGCACAAATCCTACTAGGATTTGGTTTTGTGGTGAATGAGTTTCTCATTAAACCTTTAATCTTGGGCGAATATAGGAAGCAAGATCTAGAAGCGATGAGATCGAGATTCTTTGGGATTTCAGTGAATTTGCTAAGTTAATCGGTGTGTACCCCACACTAATCTTAATAGATTTATGGCTTTAACATGATATATGTGTTAATATGAAAGTGTAAGAATGTGGCTAAAGTACCATGTTATGGTACAAAGTACTCAAGTATGTTTCCTACTCCTACTAGGATTACGAAATATGTTATATTTAACATGTGAAAAGTGACATGAATGTGAATTTAAGTATGATATGCATGATATAAATAATATGGGGCATTGGGTTATATGAAAAGGGAAGTGAAGGTGGTGACTTTGGTCCCACTATCGAATGTGGTGACTTGGTCACATTATCTCGAATGTGGTAACCGGTTACATTATTCGAATGTGGTGTCACATGACACAATTATTTAATCTGGTGGCTATGCCACAACTTTTATATGGACGATGAGCACGTCGACTGCAGCGACTACCTTCGATGGTGTGTAGCGGATGGAGGGTTGACTTAGTAGTCCCCACGGTGTGCAGGTTGGTACGGGGATGTGTAGCGGATGGCATCTAGGTTTGGGTTTGGGTTGCATCATTATCTTGAATCATTAAATGTGAAATTATGATACGTATGAATATGATTTGTTATGCCTGAATTTGTTAAGACTTAGTGTTTGTGTACACATTGAGTCTGTTTGACTCACCCCGTTGTGGGAACATGTTTCAGGTGACGATCAGTGATGGACCGGGTTCGGCAGAAGCTTAGGGATGGCCATGCACAGCAAGAAATTTACGACTTGGACTTTTATTTTATTTAAGTAATTTAAAGTTTATTTTGGTTTTAATTTTGGGAAATTATTTGATGTAATAAGGCCGTAGTAGCGTTTACTTTACTTTTATTTATTGAGCATACAATCTTTATATTTATTAAAAGTTTAAGTAAAATTATTTTAATTCAAAGCCCAAACGTTTTGTCACCTAAATAAAAAGGATTTTTAATAACGAAATAAACATGTTTTCAACTCAAGCCCAACCCAAAACAAACTTTCCCTCAAAACGCTCAAGTTTTTCCTAAATACAAAAGAATTTGAAATGGTTTTCACCGGGGAACATACCAGATCCGGTCCAAGCTCGTGGGTAGGGTGTGGGGTGTTCGATTTAGTATCGAGCCCGCTTTTAAACTCTCGGCTGTGGGCTAAGGCCCAAAACGTTTTCAAATCGAGCCCAAATAAGCTTTATAAAGTATCTTATGAAATAAGCAAGATTTTCGGCATGGCACCTAAGTCTCCGACCCATGATCCACCGGTAAGTACCCTAACTATCGTGTGATTATGTGAATTATAGAAGGGTAGAAAAGGAATGGAACGTAGAATAGCATGATAGGAACTTGAACCCAGGATTAGACTACTCAAACACAAATACATAAGACTTAATGCACTAAACAAACCTATGGCTAAGTCAATCGAGTTAGGGTGTGGCAACCATGGTACGCATGTCTAGGATTGGATCCGGAAGAGCACAGTATTTAAGCAGTCCTAGTGACTCACCCCTCTTCACAGAATCCTACAGTGCGTAGTTTGGTTCACCCTAACCCGGAAGACTTAGTTGGTGTGGCAACCCACATGCATGCTAGGAATGGTTTCAGTGGGAGCTTGATATTTAAGCAGTCCGTGTGACTCACCTCCTCTCCACTGGAATCCTACCTAGTGCGTAGCTTTGGTTCACCCTGACCAAGAAGACTCGGTCATAGGCTAAACCCAATAACTAAAACCCGAAAGGGAACTAGCCATGTTTTTTTTAATAAGAACCCTAATTTTAAAAACTCCTAAAATCATTTTTCTTTAATTCGTGGAAACTATCTTTTCGACACAATTTTTCAAAAAATTTTTGATTTATAAAATTACAAAAATATCCCTAATGGTAAAATTACAAAATGCCCTTAGTTTATAAAATGTCCAACTACTCAACAGTTTTGCCAAAATTTCATTACTTTATAAATGTTCAAAAACCCTAATTTGCAAACTATCAAAAATGCCTTGATTTTGGAAAATAACAAAATTGCCCCTAACTTACCAAAATTTCCAAAATGACCCTGATTTCTAAAATTTTTGCAACTTCATCGTTTTGGAAAATAAATTTCTCAAAAAGAACCCTCAAAGTTTTGCAAATTTTGAAATATCCCTGAATTATTAAACTTTACAAATCTACCCCGGTTTATTAGCAAAATATCCTCAAAATTCAAAATTATCGAAATACCCCTGGAATTTCCAAATTTACCGAAAAGCCCCAGGATTTTAAAATTTCCAAAGTACTTTTTGAAAAAATCACCAAGGAACCTTATTTGACAAATTACGAAAAATACCCCTGTAGGAGAAATTACGCAAATACCCCTGGGTAGTGGAAAAACAACAACAATGAAAACTATAACCTTTCTCTGAATGAACGGAAGTTCATAATTGATTGATGGATGTATGAATGTGAAGACTGTGTGCATGTATGAATCTGAAGAACCACTCTTAAAATTCTTTTCATAAAACTTCGTCGTGGATAATCGGTGGAATAAGGGCTAATTCATAAAACTTTCTTAAATCGATTAAACCGCATCGTTAGATATGAATTCTAGAGGACGCGATCGTCAAGGGCAGTAGAGGAAGAATGGTCGTGTCGAACCCGTTAGATCGGGTCAAGGGTGCGACAATGAGTTACCACCGCCACCACCACCCCCAATTTGTCGATTGTCGAGCGTGAGCTCGAACGGCGGATGATCTTTATCGCATGTTGTCTTTGCGAGTTTTGGAAATGGTGGCTAGCGTGGGTGGAAATACGGGAGCTCAAAAATCTGTACCCGAGCGACTCCGAGCCAACGGGGCTGAGGTGTTTTGTGGAGTATCCGGTGTGGCACCTAGTACAGCTGAGTACTGGTTGGAAGCAACCGAGCGCATTATGGATGAGCTCGATCTGACCCTGGAGGAGAAGTTGAAAGGAATGGTGGCACTACTACGAGATGAAGCGTATCAATGGTGGTTAACAGTGAGGGATGGTGCTACTGCTAAGGATCGACACAGGAGTATGCTAAGGAGGCATATCAGAAAAAGTATGTCGGACACGTTACATTGATGAGCGGAGGAAAGCTTTTACGAGGTGGTTCAAGGAACAAGTCGATGCAGCGTATGAAGCTAAATTTACGAGGTTAAGCCGATATGCTCGAAGAGTGGTGGCAGCGGAACATGGCGGTGTGTTCGTTTTGAAGACGGTTTAAGGATGATCTCGAGTTATTGATAGCTCCACATCAGGAACGGGAGTTCTCCGCGTTGGTTGAAAAGGCTAAGGTAGTGAGGAATCAAGGACTCGGTTAAGCGAGCTCGATAGGAATAGACCCAAGAGGGTTATGGGTCATCCGGATCGTCGGAAATGTGCGAAAAGGCCCAGAGTGATGGTAGAGGGTCGACAAGTTGGTGCCGGAGGCGATATCGTCCTTGTGAGCATTGTGGAAAGAAGCACTTAGGGGAGTGCTGGAAAAAGACAGGAGGATGTTTTAGGTGTGGGTCCAAGGACCATACGCTCAAAGATTGTCCTAAGAAACCAGATGAAAGTCGATCGCATTTCGTAATGTTAATCAGGCTGGTAGAGGAGGACAGTAGCCTCAACGGGGTTGTGGTTCGAATAACAGAGGTAATGGTGCTGGCAGAGGACGTGGAGCACCAAGCGGAGGTGATGAAGGTTCTGATGCAAGGCAACCAAGGTTGGTTTATGTAGTTCGCCGTCGGGAGGAGAGTGATGTGCCAGATATGACAACGGGTAAGTTTCTTATTTCCGGAATGCCTTTATTGCCCTGTATATTATAGAGCTAGTTCGTTCTTGTATTGCTAGTGAATGGTATGAAACCTTGGATGTGAACTTTGGAATTGTGCATAGGAGATGTGTTAGTTTTAAGATCAGAGTGCGCATCAGTAATGTAGTGTGGTGAGTTAGGATGTACGATTATTTAAGTAATTTGAGGATGAAATTATTTTAAGGAGGTAGAAGCGTAACATCTGAAAAGGGCCTATGCATCTTGATTTAATTATGCGAAATGACATGTCTTATGTGTTATGAATAAATTTTGAATATTTTTGGAAACCTGGGAATGTATCGAAATGTTACGTTAAAAGAGGAAAGTTAACATTTTGGAAACCTAAGTAAAAGAGGAAAGTGAACATTTTGGAAACCTAAGTAAAAGAGGAAAGTTAACATTTTGGAAACCTAAGTAAAATAGGAAAGTGAACATTTTGGAAACCTACGTAAAAGAGGAAAGTGAACATTTTGGAAACCTAAGTTAAAAGAGGTGGCCTTAAGAAAATTAATAGGAAGGATTTGACACCCAAACAGGCTTGGAAAAGTGGCCTGAAGATACCACTTAAAGCCCAGTGAGTGACGCCACAAGCAGGTACAATAGGGCCTGGGTTCGAGTCACTTGGGAAGCAAATAAAAGAAGTTTTATTTTTGCTTCCAAAAGCAGAGAGTTGGACATCATTAAGGCTCTTAAAAGAAGAGTTTGATTCTCTTCAAATTTTGGATAAATAGTAGATAAAGGGTGATTTAATAATAGATTATTTTTAAGTGGATTATTGATGAGAATAATTTAGGTGATAATTAAAAAGATAAAAATTTATCACATAGGAAGAGTTGGCCGATTGGGGGAGTCTAAGGCTAGTATTTTTGGCCAAAAAAGGAAGAATAAGGCTATTCTACCTATTTTCATCTTCCTTTTTCCTCCTATTCTCTGCCGAATTCCTCAAGTAACACCCTTTTTTCTTCATTTGTTTTTGAAAACACATCTTGTGCAGCCGAAACTTCATTACCCAAATTGTTCAACTCTTTTCTTCTTCTTCTTCTTCTTCTTCTTCTTCTGCTACAAACACAATCAAAAGCCGAATATACCAATAGCTCTATCCGATTCCTCATTAAGCCTCAAGAGCCGAAGTTGTGATACACATCAAGGCCATAGCCGATTATTGCTAAGGGTTCAAGCAATGGGTGTGTCGACTTTTGTACTATGGGTAATGGCCAATCATCATTCGGTTTTCATTCTTTTTTTTTTAAGAATTGCCGAAATCTAGGATTAATCCCATTAATATCTTGTTTGTCGAAATTTGGAAAGATCATTCGGGATTTGCTAGTGTTGACTACAAGGAAGGTGAAGTTCTTTTCTCGAAGGTACACCATAGGCCGCATGTTTCCTAGCTATTCAGTAAGTTTCGGGATTTAAAAACAAGGTAAGTACATATATGTACATTCGGCCAAAAGTCTATTTCATACTTTAATATAAGATTAAATCTAATAAATGGAATTTCGACAGCATTAAGGAAGCAAGGATCCAATTCGGATTTAAAATTTTGAAGGTAAGCACATAGGTATATTCGCCAAGGCCTTATTTTAGTACATAGATCTATTCCTTATTATCTTAAAAGCGAAAACTAACCTATGTAGAGTTTAGGATTTGGCGAATACAAGGTGAAGAAAAACAAAGTTTTCGGGATTTGAGTGATAAGCAAATCGGCATTAAGGTGAGTTTTAGTGCACAAATCCTACTAGGATTTAGTTTTGTGGCTGAATGAGTTTCTCATTAAACCTTTAATGTTGGCCGAATATAGGAAGCAAGATCTAGAGCAGTAGATCGGGATTCTTCGGGATTTCAGTGAATTTGCTAAGTTAATTAGGTGTGTACCCCACACTAATCTTAATAGATTTATGGCTTTAACATGATATATGTGTTAATATGAAAGTGTAAGAATGTGGCTAAAGTACCATGTTATGGTACAAAGTACTCAGGTACGTTTCCTACTCCTACTAGGATTACGAAATATGTTATATTTAACATGTGAAAAGTGACATGAATGTGAATTTAAGTATGATATGCATGATATAAATAATATGGGGCATTCGGGTTATATGAAAAAGGGGAAGTGAAGGTGGTGACTTTGGTCCCACTATCTAAGTATGGTGACTTTGGTCACATTATCTGAATGTGGTAACTTCGGTTACATTATCTGAATGTGGTGTCACATGACACAATTATTTAATCTGGTGGCTATGCCACAACTTTTATATGGGCGATGAGCACGTCGACTGCAGCGAATGCCTTCGATGGTGTGTAACGGATGGAGGGTTGACTTAGTAGTCCCCACGGTGTGCAAGTTGGTACGGGGATGTGTAGCGGATGGCATCTAGGTTTGGGTTTGGGTTGCATCATTATCTTGAATCATTAAATGTGAAATTATGATACGTAAGAATATGATTTGTTATGCCTGAATTTGTTAAGACTTAGTGTTTGTGTACACATTGAGTCTGTTTGACTCACCCCGTTGTGGGAACATGTTTCGGTGACGATCGGTGATGGACCGAGTTCGAGAAGCTTAGGGATGGCCATGCACGAGAAGAAATTTATGACTTGGACTTTTATTTTATTTAAGTAAGTTAAAGTTTATTTTGGTTTTAATTTTGGGAAATTATTTGATGTAATAAAGTCAGTAGTAGCGTTTACTTTACTTTTTATTTATTGAGCATACAATCTTTATATTTATTAAAAGTTTAAGTAAAATTAATTTAATTCAAAGCCCAAACATTTTGTCACCTAAATAAAAGGATTTTAATAACGAAATAAACTTGTTTTCAACTCAAGCCCAACCCAAAACAAACTTTCCTCAAAACGCTCAAGTTTTTCCTAAATACAAAAAATTTGAAATGGTTTTCACCGGGAACATACGAGATCCGGTCCGGGCTCGTGGTAGGGTGTGGGTGTTTCAAGTCGATCGATCCATTTATCCCGAATACAAGGTAAGTTAATATGCAAATAAATGTCTTTAAATTGAATTATATATGTTTAATTGTCATTGAGCTGCTATGCTATGAATGTTGAATGATCAAATAAGAGTTTAATTGTCATTGACAGGGTTACAATATTCGAAAGTCTCGTACGAACCTTAGGAATAGTATAGGATACGAATGTCATGACATTAGGATTATCGAGATGTGATTATGTGTAAGACCATGTCTGGGATATTGGCATTATTTTGTGATTACGTGTATGACCATTTCTGGGACATTGGCATCGTTATTTGATTTCGTGTAAGACCCTGTCTGGGACAGTGGCATCAATATGTGATAACATGTAAGACCATATCCTAGGATATGGCATTGTACGAGCTATATGTAATTTTCGAGTATCCTTAACGATTCTAAATGGTTCAACGAGCAAAGTCAAGTCAAGAAAGAATGTGTGAATGAGTTAAGTGGCTCAGGTATGTACGAGATTCATATAAGTATTGAAAAGAGAAGTATTTGATGAATTCACTTATGGTATTGAATATGAATATATTGGGAAAGGTTTGTGAGCTTATATGTGTTTATTCATAGTTTACCTATTGATGGAAATAATTTTGATTCATGTGGTAATTTTATTTGTATATGGCTTACTAAGCTTTCAAAGCTTACTTTGTGTGTTCCTTTCATGTTTTATAGATAATCGAAGCTAGCTCGGACTCGGGGATCATCAGGAACATCGTCACACTATCGATCAACTTGTTGGTACTTTTGATGTTATGTATATATGGTATATGGCATGTATAGGCTAGTGTTAAGATGATATGTTTTGAGTTGTGATTTTAGCCATGAGAGTTGGCTTGTAAATGATGTACATGTTGGTGTGTATTTGGCCATCTAAGTTGGCTTAATTTATGAATTTGGTAAGTGATATGTGATGTATATCTATGGCATTGTGTTTTGGCATGTTTTGGTATGATATATGGATGATTGTAACACCCCTAACCCGTAACCATCACCGGTATAGGGTTAAAGACGTTACTGGATAATCAAAAACTTTTTCTGACAATTTATAATTTAATTCAACCATTCAAGTCAAAGTGTCCTTTAACTAGGTCAACGAGACCTTAATCATACTTTAGAATTGGGCCAGGACTAAACCGAACACATACGAAAATTCTCAAAAATTTAAAATTTTTTCTAAGTTACAGAAGTCACACACCGTGTGGGCAGGCCGTGTGCCTCCCACAGCCTCAGACATGCTCGTGTGTCTAAGCCGTGTCAAAACAGGGCATACATACTGACTTGTCCCCACGGCCTGAGACACGCCCGTGTGTCTCACCCGTGGTTGAGCCTGACTTGCACCACACGGCCAGTCACACGCCCGTGTGTCCAGCCCGTGGTCGAGCCTGACTTGTTTTGAAATAAATCACGAGGGACACGGTCGAGCCACACGCCCTTGTGCTCAATCGTGTGGGCAAATATAGGCCATTTGCAAGGCCAAAATGCCACCCACACTTGGGTCATTTTTCCATGCACATTCAAGCTTCATCCTATACACATTTGGCAACCAAAACACATCAAATTGTACACCATATCTACTCAATTAGGAGCCTAACAATCAAACCAAATTAATAGCTATTTAACTCAACATAACCACAAGCACTTCAATACAAATCCATCACAATCTTACCATCAATAATGTGCTAGTTATTCATCAATAAACTTACCATTCATATGGCTATTTCATTTACTATCAAGATATAACAAAACTAATATCATAGGACATAAATAACCATATATCTAGCCATATCACATGACTATGTACTTATATCAAACATACCTCAAAATAACTAGATTACATGCCATATTTAGTTATATACACATTCAAAAGTACCAAAATAGAGATTGAGTAGTGTGATGACGATCCTCGACAATTTCCTCGAGTCTTCAGTAGCTTTGACGATCTATAAAACAGAGTAATACACACAAAGTAAGCTTTCAAAAGCTTAGTAAGCCATATACAAATAAACTTAGCATAAAATGCACATAACCACATTATTACAATGACATTAATGTTTCTTATTTGCAAATTCATCACATAATCTTTGGCTCATATATTTAGCCATTACTTACCCACATTTCATAACTCAAAGTATCACTTAACTCATAGCTCATTCAAGCATGTATCATATGTTATCTCATCAAATCTATACACATATTCACTTTAGTGATCTCATATAAATACTCACTTTTCATACACATACACAATGTACCTTTCAAACGTACCTGAATCGTTTATACATTTCACATAAAAATTCATTTCTCGGACTTGCTCGTTGAACCGTTTGGAACTAAATAGGACACTCAGAATGCTCGAATAGTCGTACAATGCCAACGTCCCAGATGTGGTCTTACATGTACTCAAATATCGATGCCACTATCTCAGACAGGGTCTTACACGAATCAAATACGATGCCAATGTCCCAGACATGGTCTTACACGTAAACCTCATATCGATGTCAACATCCCAGATGTGGTCTTACACAAAATCTCGAATCAATGCCAACATCCCAGACGTTGTCTTATATGATCTCACATATCGGAAACCAATGTCATGACATATGTAATCCTATCTATTCCTAGGTTCGTACGGGACTTCTCGGATATAGATACACTGTCGATACTATCTCGAATTCCATGTACGTAACATCATGACATATTCATGACAAGATAAATTTCATATATGCACAATTAACTCAATTCAAATGCATTTATTTGTATATCAACTTACCTCGGATTCGGTTAACGTACGGACTCGACTACTCGATCACTTTTGACTTTCCGCGATCTAAGTCTGTTTTCTTGGTTCTTGATCTATACATATTCAAATTTAATTCATTTATTTACTAATTCATTCAATTCAATCAAAAAACACATATTTAGGGCAATTTGTGAATTAGCCTCATTTTTCACATTTTGACATTTTAGTCCCTATTTCACAAAATCACAAAATACACAAAATCTCAATACACCCATGCTTAGCCGAATTCTCATGTAGTCCATACAAGTCCATACATTTCATTTATTTTACAATTTAGTCCCTCAAAATATTATTTTCTCAATTAAGTCCAAATTACTCAAAATCACTAAAAATCCAAAGACAGAACTTGTTAATCAAACATATATATTTCATTTTTTATCATCAAACATCACAAAACTCATGTTTTCTTCAATGGCACATTTCAAAATATTCATCAGTTCACAAAATTAAAGCATGGGTTTCAAAGTACTCGAAGAAACGATTACGAAAACGTAGAAATTATCAAAAATCGATCAAAAACCATACCTTAATCTTGCTTGATAGTAGCCGAAACCTAAAATGGTTTTATTTCTTTCTTTTTATTTCACATTCAGCTAAATAAAGATGAGAATAGCCATCTTTTTATGCTTTATTTTATTATAACTTAACATATTAACATATTTACTTATTTAACCTTTTACTATTAACATTAAAATTCCACTATCATTATACATTAATGTCCATCAATAAATGAAATGGTCCAATTGCATTATAAGGACCTCATATTTATAAAGCCATGTCAAATAGATATCTTTTCATAAAGCATGAAAATTTTGCATCTTTCACAATTAAATCCTTATGTCAAATTAAGCACACAAACGGACAAATTAAATCACAAAAATTTCACACATGCTTAATTATATACTACAGACACAGAAAATAATATTAAAATATTTTTCGACTCAGATTTGTGGTCTCGAAACCACTATTCCGGCTAGGGTCTAAACCGCACTATCACAATTCTCCCCCTTAGGGATTTTCGTCCCCGAAAATCGTATCGTTAAACAAGTTCGGATATTGCTGTCTCATTGAATCTTCAGGCTTCACGTAGCCTCTTCAACTCCGTGTCGATGCCACAGTACTTTAACTTATGAAATTTTGTTATTTCGCAATTCTTTCACTTCACGAGCTAAGATACAGATCGGTTCTTCCTCATAAGTCATATCAAATTAGATTTCAATCTCGGATGAAGGAATCACATGTGATAGATCAGATCTGTACTGACGAAACATTGACACGTGAAATACATTATGAATCTTTTCTAGTTCTGGTGGCAATAACAACTTATAAGCAATTGGCCCAATTCGTTCGATGATCTCATACGGTCCGATGAACCTCGGACTCAATTTGCCTTTACGTCCGAATCGGAGTACTTTCTTCCACAGAGATACTTTCAAGAACACTTTATCACCGATTTCAAATTCAATGTCTTTTCTTTTCGAGTCTGCATAAGACTTCTGACGGTTAGATGCTGCTTTCAAACTATCACGGATCACTTTTACCTTCTATTCTGTATCTTTTACCAAATCAACCCTATGTATCTTACTTTAACTAATATCAGTCCAATCAGAGGGGTTCTACATTTGCGTCCATACAAATCCTCATAAGGTGCCATTTTGATGCTCAACTGAAAACTGTTGTTGTATGCAAATTCAATCAATGGCAGATATTGTTCCCACATACCATTAAACTCAAGAATGAAACATCTCAACATATCCTCGAGTATCTAAATGATCCGCTCAGACTGGCCATCTGTTTGCGGGTGAAAAGCTTTACTGAAATGCAATTTCATACCTAAAGCTTTTTGTAATTTCTTCCAAAACCGTGATTTAAATCTCGGATCTCTATCAGACACAATAGACAATGGCACACCATGCAATCTCACAAAATCAAAAATGTAAAGCTCTGCAAACTTATCAAGTGAGTAATCAGATCGTATCGGAATAAAATGGGCAGATTTCGTTAGTTGATCAACTACGACTCAAATTACATCTTTCTTTCTCGGAGTCAAAGGCAACCCAGAAAAAAAGTCCATCGTCATTCTATCCCATTTCCACTCGGGAATCAGAATCGGTTGTAGTAAACCAGATGGAACCTGATGTTCGGCTTTTACTTGTTGATAGACTAAATATTTTGAAACAAAGTCAGAGATGTCCATTTTCATACCAGACCACCAATAGTGTTGCTTCAAATCATGATACATCTTTGTACTTCCCGGATAAACAGATAGTCGACTACTATGAGTTTCATTCAAAATTAATTGAATCAACTCTGGATTCCTTGGAACGCAAATCTAATCCCGAAATCTCAAACAGTCATTATCATCAACTCTAAATTCAGAATCAGAATTCAAATCACATGGCTCTTTTCACTATCATTTCATTATCAACTTTCTGAGCATCACATATTTGCTGTAAGAATAACGGTTTCGCTTTTGATTCAGCTAAAATCAAACTATCATCAGACAAGTCTAAATGAGCATTCATAGCACGTAATACAAACAGTGATTTTTGACTCAAAGCATCAGCAACAACATTTGCCTTACCCGGATGATAATCTATCACAAGCTCGTAGTCTTTCAACAGTTCTAACCATCTTCTCTATCGCAGATTCAAATCTTTCTGTGTCATTAGATACTTTAAACTTTTATGATCTAAAAATACGTGACATTTTTCACCAAAAAGATAATGGCGTCAAATCTTTAACGCAAACACAATCGCAGCTAGTTCAAGATCGTGTGTCGGATAATTCTTTTCATGCGGCTTCAATTGTCTAGAGGCATAAGCTATAACTTTGACTTCCTGTATCAAAACACATCTCAGACCATTTAACAAAGCATCACTATAAATCAAAATTCTTTACCCGATTCTGGTTGTACCAAAATTAGAGCTTCAATCAATAGATTTTTCAACTGATAAAAGGTTTTCTAGCATTTATCGGACCATTCAAATCTTAAATCTTTCTAAAATAGTTTAGTCAACGGAGTAGCTATCATCAAAAAGCCTTTTCCGAACCTTCGATAATAATTGGCAAGTCTCAGAAAACTATGAACTTCAGACACATTCTTTGGAGGTTTCCATTCCAGAATAGCAGAAATCTTACTCAGATCAACTCGTATTCCAGAGGCTGATACAATATGTCCCAGAAAACCAACTTCTCTTAGCCAGAATTCACATTTACTGAACTTTACATATAATTTCTTATCTCGCAGAGTTTGCAAAACAATTCTCAGATGCTCAGCATGCTCAATTTCATCACCTGAATAAATCAAAATGTTGTCAATGAATACAAAAACAAATCGATCTAGGTACGGTCTGAAAATTCTGTTAATCAGATCCATAAAAATAGTAGGAGCATTTGTTAGTCCAAAAGGCATAACTAAGAACTGATAATGCTTGTACCTCATTCTGAAAGCAGTCTTCGGAATATCTGAATCTTTTACTCGTAACTGATAATATCCCGATCTCAGATCTATCTTTGAAAATATCGCGGCTCCTTTCAGCTGATCAAACAAATCATCAATTCTAGGCAAAGGATATTTATTCTTTATAGTCACCTTGTTCAACTGACGATAATCAATGCACATTCTCATCGTGCCAACTTTCTTTTTCACAAACAGAACAGGAGCACCCCAAGGTGAGAAACTCGATCTTGTAAACCCTTTATCAGTCAATTCTTGCAACTGTGACTTTAATTCTTTCAACTCTGTTGGTGCCATTCTATACGGAGCTATCGAAATAGGAGTTGTTCCGATAACAAATCAATACCAAATTTAACTTCACGTATTGGAGGTAATCCCGACAATTCTTCAGGAAATACATCAGGGAATTCACAGACAACTGGCACTGATTCAACTTTCCTTTCTGACACTTTCGAGTCTATTACATAAGCAAAATAAACTTCATAACCCTTTTTCACATAATTTTGAGCTTTCAACACTGATATCACAGTAGGTAACCCAATCAAATCATTAGACTCAATCCGAACTATTTCATCATTCTAACATCTCAAATCAATAGTCTTTCTTTTACAATTCACAACAGCATCATACAACGTCAACCAGTCCATACCCAAAATTATATCGAACTCATCAAAAGGTAATAACATCAGATTAGCCAAAAAATAGAAATCTCGAAACATCAAAGGATAGTTCTTATATACTTTATCAACCAGAACACTTTTACCTAAGGGGTTCGATACTTATATAATGAATTCAATAGACTCTACAGGCAAAGTCTTACTGGATACTAAGTTCATGCATATATACGAATGAGTAGAACCTTAGTCTATTAATGCAATCATAGAAGTATCATAAAGAGTAAATGTACCCGTTATAACATCCAGAGATAAAACTTCCACTCGATCTCGGATGACATATGCTCTGGCAGACGCACTGGCTTTAGATCTCGCAATTGAGTCTTTTGTAGCTCTCTGGCTAGCACTAACATTCCTTGTATTTCAGGAAGGTCTACCTCTCGCTAAAACATTATCATATCTATGATTCTGAACAATCTCTTACTCGACAGACTCTGGGCAATCTCGGATGAAATGATCTAAGGATCCACATCTGAAATAAGCTCGATCATTCAATCTACAACTACCCAGATGTCTTTTTCTACAATGCTTACATTCGGTCGCTCAGATCGGGCATTTCCAACACTGGCCATTGAAATAGCAAGAGCTTTAAAATTTGACTGTGAACTAGCTCGATCTTTGTTCGAATGTCCCACATTAGTCTTCGATCGGCTATGCTCATATCTTAATTTCTTTGAGGTAGACTGAAATGATTTGCTCAAAAATCTCTTTCTCGCATATCTGACTTCAAACTCGGCTTTTCTTTTATCTTTTCTGAGTGCCTCAGCTTTGCACGCTCGATCAACAAGCACAACAAACCCTTTTATTTCCAAAATCCCAACTAACAGACGGATATCTTCATTAAGGCCATCTTCAAATCTTTTACACACTATTTCTTCAGTTGAAATACAGTCCCGAGCATATTGACTTAGTCTCATGAACTTTCGTTCATACTCGGTAACAGACATGAGACCCTGTTTCAATTCCAGGAATTTTTTTAGTTTCTGATCAATTTCTTCCGAAATTCAGACTGATAGAAATTCTATGAAACCCGTTCCTTTGGAACAACAGAAATCAAAGTCTTTCACAACTGATAAGCCGCATCTCGCAGTAAAGAAATGGTACGTTTTATATATTCTTTAGGAGTCAATGTCATTTTATCAAATACCCGGTTCGTGTTCTCAAGCCAAAATTCAGCTTTCTCGGCATCATCATCACTGGTAGCCCTGAACTCTTCAGCCCCATACTTACTGATCTTATCAACAGGGGGTTTGTTCAACAGATTCAAGTTCATAACCGGAGACACATAAAGTTTGAGGAGGATTAGGAGGGGGCGGATGTTTCCAAACAACCAGATTATCTCTTACATACTGAGTGAACCACTCACTCATCATTTGGAAGAAAGCTTGTTTAGCTTCTCCTTCTTAACCGCTAGCAGTCGGTCTCGAATCAGATGGAGCTGTCCCTTGAGCGGGAGCAGAGCAGGAGCATTACTTTCTACATCGTTAGCTACGGCTCATTTGGGATCCATTACTATACGATAAACACATTTTAAACGTCAGGATTCATCACTCTATCACATTTCATATATATGGAATGTACAGCTAGACTCTTACATGCTACGTTAGTCCGAGAATTGACTATACCGTAGCTCTGATACCAAAAAAATGTAACACCCCTAAACTGTAACTGTCGCTAGTATAGGTTAAAGGCATTACCGGATAATCAGAAACTTTTTCTGATAATTTATAATTTAACTCAACCATTCAAGTCAAAGTGTCCCTTAACTAGGTCAACAAAACCTTAATCATACTTTAGAATAGGGCAGGACTAAACCGAACACATACAGAAATTTTTAGAAATTTAAATTTTTTCTAAGTTACAAAGGTCACACGCCCGTATGGGCAGGCCGTGTGCCTCCGATGGCCTCACACATGCCCGTGTGTTTAAGCCGTGTCAAAACAGGGCATAATACTGACTTGTCCCTACGGCCTGAGACACGCCCATGTGTCTCACCCGTGGTTGAGCCCGACTTGCACAACACGGCCAGTCACATGCTCGTGTGTCCAACCTGTGGTCGAGACTGACTTATTTTGAAATAAAATCACGAGGGACACAGTCGAGCCATACGCCCTTGTGCTCAACCGTGTGGGCAAATATAGGCTATTTGCAAGGCCAAAATGCCACCCACACTTGGTTATTTTTCCATGCACATTCAAGCTTCATCCTATACACATTTGGCAACCAAAACACATGAAATTGTACACCATATCTACTCAATTAGCAGCCTAACAATCATACCAAATTAATAGCTATTTAACTCAACATAACCACAAGCACTTCAATACAAATCCATCACAATCTTACCATCAATAGTGTGCTAGTTATATACCTCAAAATAACTAGACTATACCTGCCATATTTAGTTATATACACATTCAAAAGTACCAAACTAGAGATTGAGTAGTGTGATGACGATCCTCGACGATTTCCTTAAGCCTTCAGTAGCTTTGAAGATTTATAAAACATAGTAATACACACAAAGTAAGCTTTCAAAAGCTTAGTAAGCCATATACAAATAAACTTAGCATAAAATGCACATAACCACATTATTACAATGACATTAATGTTTCTCATTTACAAATTCATCACATAATCTTTGGCTCATATATTTAGCCATTACTTACCCACATTTCATAGCTCAAAGTATCACTTAACTCATAGCTCATTCAAGCATGTATCATATATTATCTCATCAAATCTATACACATATTCACTTTAGTGATCTCATATAAATACTTACTTTTCATACACGTACATAATGTACCTTTCAAACGTACCTGAATCGTTTATACATTTCACATAAAATTTATTTCTCGAACTTGCTCTTTGAACCATTTGGAACTAAATAGGATACTCAGAATGCTCATAATAATCGTACAATGCCAACGTCCCAGACGTGGTCTTACATGTACTCAGATATCGATGCCACTGTCCCAAACAAGGTCTTATGTAACACCCCAAACCCGGCCCACAAGCCTTGACCGGATCTGGTATGTCACTGCGGAAAAACGTTTGAAAGATTTTGACTTATGAGTGAAAACATGAAATTTTGTTGAGTTTGTAAAACGGTGACCATTTAAAATCTTAAGTAAAGTGTGGAGTTTAAAAAAAATATCCGGATTAAAACTTTATTATATATATAGATTTAAATAAAATCGTTTGCAAATGATATTTCAATTGTCAATCCATAATAAAACAAAATAATAAACTTAATGAAAAACACTTAAACAAACTTTAAATATTTTTAGGGGCCCTATTACAATAATTGAATAATCAAGTCATGAAAATATAAATACTTAATTAATTAAAATATCCTTCTACATGAAAATCGTCGCATGGCCACCTTTGTACCCACTCCAACCCGGTCCAATTTCACGATCACCTGCGATGTTGGTAAATATTTGGGTGAGTCACATGCACTCAAGGTGTAATTAATCCACCGAATTCCACCCACATGTTAACCACATATTAACCCATATATCAGATAACAATTATCATATTCACATATTATCACATTCTGGGCTTGGTCGATACTCATATCACTAATCAGATAGCAGGGTAATTAACCGCATAATTTCCACATATCGGGCTTAGCCCATTTCCACACTGATCCACATTCATATACTAGGCTTTACCCATTTTCACAGTAGTCCACATATCAACTGGGCTTGGCCATTTTCATATCAAATACTCATATCAGATACAATATGCAAAGTGCACTCAACCCAACCTAGGGTCCATCCTCTACACACCACCAGTATCGACCTACCACACACCAGGGGATTAACAAATCACCCTCTCCTTTTCACTCCAAAAGGCAATCAATGCCGCCCGTGCAATTAAGCACAATAATCCACAACGCGACCTCGATCGGTGCCAATCCACGATGTAGCTGCAGCTAACACCAAAACCACGATGGGACACATAGTCACTCATCAATCACGATATGGCACATAGCCGATATCAACCACGATGAGGCACATAGCTACTTATCAAGCCACGCGAACTAAATCACAATTAATCCACAACATGACCTCAGTCAAGGTCAATCCACGATGTAGCTCAAGGCTAACATCAAACCACGTACTCGAAGTACGCCCGTACCTTCTTTCATATCATATCCCAACCCATGCACATGCAACATTCCATAATGACATAATATAGTGATGCATGAGCATGTTCATCAAGCATAGTCATAACACATATTCATATTAATAACCACATTTTATCAGATTTGGTACTTACCGGATTATCGACATACCCCTTGAGGGTATCTATATCACAATTTCCACTGCACTAGTTAGCACATTCATAACACATACACATATCACATACATATCATATACTCGGAAAATGGTGGGTTAATCACACACCTTATAACTTGAAGAAATACGCTTTCGATCCCGATGCTATCGCTAAGCGACACTACGGCTATTTGCCTACTTTCCTGTTTTGACGCTGGTCCACACCCCGATGGCCAATCCCGAACTGCAGAAACTGATCTCTTCTTGAGCTTAGGGACAGGGACTATCCCTTGTGCTCCTTGACTAGCATCCACGTCCATCGCAAATCACTTAATCAGAATCCTTTGGTTAAACGTCATAATACAAGATCTTAGGCGAATAAACTACAATTTAACTTACTTACCGAAACGATCTAGAATCCCGAAGGCTCCTATGTACTTCTGTCGATTTGCCCCTAAGAATCATAGTACATAATCGGTCAATACTTAATAACCAACATGGCCTATGGCCGAATATTAGCACTTACTTACCTAGCTTACTTAAATCCAAACCGCACTTGTCTTATAGAATTGTCGAGATCCCTATATATATATCACATGTTAGAATCACTAAACACAAATGTGGACAATAGCCCTTGGCGAATATTACCAATTGCTTACCTTAATCTCGCAAATCTGAAGACTCCTTTTAATGCTCCCAACATTGGCACCACACGTTTGAAGAGACTAGAAGAGAGTGGTCATGACACCTTTCTTGGAGATTCGGCTTTTGAGCAAAACAAAGGTGTTTCAGCACTTTTATTGGTAAAGAGAAAAATACACAATAGAAGAGAGAGCTTAAGAAGATTCGGCCAAGAAGAGAAATAGATTAAAGTGCTTCAAAGTTTCGGCTAAAATCCTAATTAACAAAGGCACATTCGACCATTCAAGAAAAAGGTGATGAATTGGATTGAAAGAAAGAAAAAGAAGAAAAAATAAAAGAATTTCGCCAATGGTAACAAAGAAGGTTTGGCTTCAATTAGAAAAAGAATAAAAGAGAACTCTCTTGACTTTCAATTTCTAAGAAGGAGATTAAAAGATGAACAAGAAAATTCAGCACTTGATCCCCCTAAATGACCGAAAATTACCAACCCAAGGAGCCCTCATTCGCCACCACTATGTTCCTTATCCTATTCCACTTTCTTCTCCTAATTTATCTCTTTATCACCCCTTTGAAATAAATAAAATAATTCAACATTTATCTTCTATCTTATCTCTTAATCACCTCTTCAAATAAATAAAATAAAATAATAATTATTCTTTTCTTCGGTAGAATTTAAAAACAAAACATCAAGCTTATCCTCATCCATTTGAGAGTCCATATGCAGACCACTAGCTCTTCTCCTTGACGTAAAAATAAAAGTAAAACCACCCATTTTGTGCCCCTGTGTTTGAACATGAGACTGCTGGAAACACCCCACGCTACCAGCCACTTTGCTGCTAGCTCCTTTGTGACATAAACTCCCTACAATTCCTTTTAAGAGCTCTTTCCTTAGCTCCCTCTTGTCTTAACGTCAAAAGCAAAATAAAAACACTCCTCCCTGCTGCCCACGTTGTTCGAACCTCCCTGCTCAAGGCGTCATTTCAGGCCCTTAAGTGGCGCCTTGCGCCCACTTTACCAAGGCACTCTTTGTGTCCAAAACCACTTCATATTTCCTTAAAGCCGTCTTCATCCAACTTCCTTCTTGTCGCAAAATAAAAAAAATAAAACACTCCCATGCCGCCTCAAAACTCGACCCTCTTCCCTCCTGAAGCCCCCTTGCACCTTAGCACCCCAAGCCACTTTGCCAATTAATTTCTTGTGTCCTAAACTCCACAAAATTTCCTTTAAGGCCTCCTTGCCTAGTTTCCCCTTTTCACTTAAAAGTCCAATATTTTCCAAAGTTTTTCCCCTTCACCTAAAGTTCTCAAAAACTCCTCAAATATATCCAAACACACTCCAAGCCTACTATCACTTGAATTATGCATTAAATGCATAACCCCTAATCTAGGATGTTACATCTTACATGAATCAAATACGATGCCAATGTTCCAGACATGGTTTTACACGTAAACCTTATATCGATCCCAACATCCCAGATGTGGTCTTATATAATCTCACATATCGAAAACCAATGTCATGACATATGTAATCCTATCTATTCCTAGGTTCGTACGTGACTTCTCAAACATAAATACACTGTTGATACTATCTCGAATTCCATGTACATAACATCATGAGCATATTCATCACAAGCTAAATTTCATATATGCACAATTAACTCAATTCAAATGCATTTATTTGTATATCGACTTACCTGAATTGGTATATTTTGTGGCATGAATTAGTTTATAAAATATTGAGAAAAATGCATAGCGAAAACAGGTGAAATTGTTGGTAATGACATATTATTTTGGTATGTTTATGGTTATGATTTGAGTAGTGAAATGGTTGAAGATGAAATGGCATGATTTGTATATGAATTGACATGTTTTGGTTGCCTATAAATGTGTTGAAATGGTATTATTTTGGTTGTTTAGGTGAGCAGGAGAAAGGGTGGCAAATTGGCCTTGCAAATGGCCTATTCTTGTCCACACGGGCAGAGACACGGGAGTGTGTCTCAGCCGTGTGCAACACATGGTCATGATACACGGCCGTGTGTCCTCTGGTGTTGGAATTAAATTGAAGTTAGTATGCTCCATACGGCGTCACATACGGGCATCTGATCGGTCGTGTGGCACAAGTCAGTATAGCACCCTAAATGGCACATGGCCTAGCACACGGGCGTGTGACTTGGCCATGTTGCATAAGTCAGTATACCCTATAGGATTGGCATGGCCTAGCACATAGCCTGGCACACGGGCGTGTGTGACCATTTCGAAGGGCACACGGGCTAGACACATGGGCGTGTGGTCAGCCGTGTGACCCAAGTCAATATGTATGCCCTATTTTCACACGGCCTAAGACACGGGCGTGTTTGGAGCCATGTGAGACACACGACCTGTTCATACGGGCGTGGGACTCTTGTATGTTTGAAAAACTTCTAAGTTTCCAAAATTTTTATAAGTTATTGGTTTAGTCCGAACCACTTCTAAAGCATGTTTAAGGCCCCGTAGGCCTTTATAATGGACAATGTGTTTATGATTGAATGGTGTTTTAGAATGGATGCATAAATGTATGTTGTATGTTTTGATTTGATAGGTAATGCCTCGTAACCCTATTTCGGCAACGGATACGGGTTAGGGGTGTTACATTAAAATTAAGGTTTTTTTACCCAACTAATCCAAAAAATAGATGTTTTCAAGAACAACCCAGTTTTAAAAAAATGATGCGAATGACCTAAAAGTTACAGTGCATGATGGTGCTGACACCCCATGATCGGCACCTAACTCAATCAATTTCCACTTATTACCTCATGATTGGGTGGGGGACTAAAATAATAATTCTTTTGGCACTGACAGTACAATGGCGATACCCAGTATGTATATTTTCGTGTACTTTTTCAAAAATATGGGTGTTCATCGGTCTAAAACATAAAATAATTTTTTATTAGGTGTCGGTGTCCACGTGGCCGACACTGCCCCAAAAATATTTTTTCGGTATTTTTTGGGGTAACACCCATGTCAAGTTTTTTTTTTATCCTATATTTCTCATGGTCGGCACCAAAGTAAAAAATTAATTTTTTCGGTCCTGACTTTTTCTTTGTCGGCACCAATAGACTATATATACTAGTTGTGGCTATATATACCTGTCATGGATGCACTTTGGGTTCTGATAAAATGGGGAGTGAGAAAAAAAATTTATTGAGATTGTCCTGCCAAAGAGAAAAAAATAGGGAGAGGTTAAAAAATATTTTATCTGTTTGGGGAGTGTACCATCAATTGGAGATTTCTATTATGTATTGTTAGTCATGCATTAACGGGGTTGAATTATATACTGTCACGAGAACCGCAAAGGTTATGCTATCAAAGGGTGGAGGTATCAGTTACGATTTATAAGAGTAGATAGTAGTCTTCGCGGATCAAACTTTTTTCACAAGAACCCCAAACTTGGGGCATGAGAATCCCGATGGAGCCATTTGAAGCTCGACTCAACGTTGTTTGGTTGGAAGCTCAAATAAGAGAAGTCGTTGCGATTTCTGCGCAATTAATAATAAAATTAAAGAACACCAGTGTTTTTGATTAAGGGCAGTTAGATCTAATTTTACTAAATACACTGATAGACCTAATTCAAGCAGAAGATGAATTAGCTTAAGAAAATACTTTTCAAAATACATTAGAATTTTTTTAGTTTGATCGATCCGAATTTAGTTAGTATTATTGCACAATGAGAATTTTCATAAATTATGAAATTAGTTAGGTAAATTTTGTAAAAATTGACAATATTAGAGGTAAATAATTTTTGAGTAAGTTTTAATGTAAATATTAGTATGATAAAAAGAAAGAATTTTTCTTAAATTTAAAAAAATATTTTTCATAAGTTCGTAATTTTATCCGCAACCAAATCGATATAAAATCTAGAATAATAAAAGAAGTAAATGATTTAATGTTTTTAAAAATAAAAATTGTTAAAAATTAATATTATACCAAAATTTTATTCTTTATAAATACAAACTATAATATGAAACAAATAAATATTTAAAGAAAAACGATATTAAATAATGCTAAACAAATCTATTAATTGAATAAAATATTTGTGTTATTGTTATGTATTGAAAAAAAATTAGACCAAAGGAGAAAAAAAAGGCTGGAAGAACATTAGCCACGTGATTGTTGGTCACATTGGAGTTAGAGGATAGGTTGGTGCCGAGCTAGCGATTTGTTGGCATCGACCGCCACCGACTGACTTGATGTGACCGACGACGACGCTGTGACTATTGTACATCCAACCTTTTTTTTCTTTCTTCTTCTCCTATTCTTCTTCTTTCTTCCCATTATATATTTGTCTCAATGGTCCCCCCCACCCATCCTCCACCACATTCCACTAGTCGACCGACCAGTACTCATCGAAAAAAATTTTGTAATTTTTTTCTGTATTAGGATTGAAGTTTTAAGGTGAGTTAGTATGTTGTTAATTTGAATTATTTGTTCAATTATTCATTTTTATTTTAAATGGTGATTGATAATTTAATTGATAATTATTGAGAAAATGCAATGGATTCTCTTATCTGAGCTACCGACCACACAATGCTTATGATTAACGAGTCAGTAAATGTGGTCCGAGGTCAATTTTAAATAAAACCATATAACTTGTTTTTTAAAAATATTTTTGAGTCAGTTTCTTAAAAAAATTTATTCACTAGTTAAGAAAATTAAATCTGTTAATTTTAACAAATATCGATTTTAAATTAGTTTCCGGACTATTGAATTATACCATATTTGGATGTCGTCAGGTTTGGCATAGCGGCATCCGTTCAAATGTTTGACTTAATTTCGAATTTAATATCTACCCTGGTGGAGTGATGGTGCCCAGAAATCCACACATTCCATCTTCCGTGTGGACAGTGCACGATAATGTTGGAGGACGAAATGGTTCAATTGGGGCTCTCGGCTAACGGACTTGTGGTCATGGGGCCAAGTAAAGTGGTCAATCCTTGAGGCCTTGCTACCAACTACTTGGACACGTCCCTGATGATGGGGAAGCAAGATTAACCAGTTTGAAATTTTCTTGGTTAAGAGAAAATTTCGAAGCGCTATCAAGCAGTCCTACCGAGTCTGAGGTCATTTGCGTTGCTCAAGCGTATATTCTGTTGTTGATAGGTGGGGTACTAATGTCGTACTCCAATCAAAATAAAGTTCACATTATGTACTTGTCCTTACTAGAAGATCTTAACAATGCTCGGGCCCACAATTGGGGCTCAGTAGTTTTAGCGACGCTATTCGTGAGCTTTGTCAAGCGACAAAGCTTGAGACGCAAGACATAAACAGTTGCCTTCTTCTTTTACATTCTTAGGCTCTATACAAAATGTCATTTCTGGCATCAATTAGTCACCAACCACCAATGTGGCCACTTGTTAATAGGTAAAAGAATTTTTTTGAAAATTTTGTTGCAATATAATTTTATTTTATGTGTTTGAACTTGATAAAAAATTGCGATTTATTTTTCAAATGGGCGATGACTCCGGGAATCGTGAGGTCAGAGACAATGGTCGTATACCGCCAAATAATTGAAGCGCACTCTGGGGACAACATAAAATACTATTCTGAATTTTATTTCTTTAAATTAAAATATTTAAGTACTATGATTTTTTTTATGTAACACCCTTAAACCCGACCCAATTCACCATATCTGGATCATGGGTGTTTTACACAAAACACTTAGACAACTTCAACAAACTGCACCAGATAACCTAGTATTTAAAACTTACTATTTGTAATTGCATTTAAAGAATAAAACTCAAGGAACAAATATGGTACTTAAAAATAAGATATTACAAATTACAATAAATCTTTCTTAAAACAACCATTTAATAGTTACAGATTCATTAAAGTAGAATCCTACAATACACCACCCACAACAGAATAACCCAATATGCCTCTTCTTTGGCATAATCCTGCCTTTGTCCCTCCAAATGCAATCTTTTAACATGGAAACCTAAAACATAAACACAACATAAATAAATATAATAGTACTTAATGGGCTTTATTACTAAAATGGCTTGATGGATAATTTATGTTCTTGACAGAACATCTTTGCTTCAATCATCTGTCTAAACCACTTATGTAACAGCCCGATTTGGGGGCTAGTCAGATAGTGGTTTCAAAACCACAAATTCAAGGTTGAATAAAATTATTTTAATATTATTTTATATGTTATAGAATGATTATATGGGTGCTTGAAAAATTTGGTGCATTAATTTTAGCAATTGCATGCTTAATTGCGAAAAAGGACTAAATCACATAAAGTGAAAAAGTTTTATTTTACAAGCTAGAGGTGTAAAATAGTTAAGTAACATCAATTGGAAGTCTCTAATGTGCAATTAGGCCTTTTTTAGGGTGGCGGCTGGCCATAGGGACAAAGAAAAGACTTTGTCATTTGGTTAGGTGAAAATTTGGTGACTAAATTGAGTTCAATCATAAAATTAAGAAAAGAAAAGATATCATCTTTCTCATCTTCTTATCCACCAAAAATTAGCAGCAAAATTGGGGTTTGAGAGCTCAAAATTTCAGCCAAGCTTTTCTCCTTGCAAGTAAGTGATTTTAGTGGTCTTTCTTGATAATATTTGTACTTTTGGAGCCCCTAATGCTTAAGTTAGCTAAAGAGGGGACTATTTTGCAAAATGGTTGAAATTTTAGGGATTTTCCATGAGATTTATTATGTTGTTTTCTAATTTTTTTAGGGAAGAAAATGAATTATGGTTGTTAAATAAACAACTTTTGTGAAAGGTTTTTCCATGAAAACACTTAAAAGGACCTTTTTGTAAAGGTTGTAAATTGGGTAGTAAATGCATGAAATGATTGTTACTTTAAGTTGTTATAAGAGTAATAAATGTTCAACTAGGCTTTTTAAATGAAGAAATTTGATGAAAAAGGATTTACGAGCCTAGGGGCAAAATCGTAATTTTGCCAAAGTAGAAATTATTGAAATGTATTGATTAATGTGGTAATTAAATGAGCTAATTTGTTATTATACATCAAGAAGAAAAAGGAATTAACTTTGACCGAGGAAAAAGCAAGGTTTCAGACTAGATCGTAAAATTTCATATCTTGGTACCGAGATAAGTTTGTGTGTAATAAATTCAACATCATGTTATTAAGTTTTAAAATGTTTGATATTAGTGAAGATGTATATTATTTCTATGAAATTGAGAAATGATGTTAAATGAGAAACGATGAAAATTTATGATGTTAAAGTCCCGGTTGGACTTTAAGAAGTGAGAAGATATCATCATCATGACATGAGATTGGTAAGGTCCCGTATAATACCATGTTTGAGACATGGCCTCGGCATCGAATTGAGATCCCGTATAAGACCATATTTGGGATATGGCATCAACATCGAATATGAAAATCGTATAAGACCATATTTGGGATATGGCATCGACATTGATATGAGATCTCTTATAAAACCATATCTAGGATATGGCATCGGCATCGAGATGTGACCCCATGTAAGACCATATCTGGGATATTGCATTGGCGTCTTGCTTATGTGTATGATAATGATTGTGTATCCTCGGGTATTCCAAGTGATTCATCGAGAAAAATAGTTAAGCTTATAATAGAGATGAAATTAGAGGTAAAGCTATGTGATGAAGTGATACAGGTGCATGTGAGTAATTAACAAGAAATGATTACGATATGTGACATGACATGTAATTGGTAAGAGTAAGCATGAGTAAGTTATGACAATGTGTTTGAGACTTTGTGTTTTTATTCAATGCATTGAATGTATAACATTATGAGCCTTTATGTTGCTATTTATTTCATGCAAACTTACTAAGCTTCATGCTTACCTCTCTCATTTCTCTTTTCCTTGTAGTATTGCCAAGCTAACTCGAGGATCGTGGGACGTCGGAGTTCGGAATCACACTATTAATTTCTCTTTGGTATAGCAAAGTTTGTTTAATTTTGAGTATGACATGTATAGGAACTTGGTTATTTTGTGTTATGTCATATTTGTTAGCCAATGTGTGGATATTAATGTCATTAAATTCATTTTGTAAATGGCCATTGGAAATTGGCCAATACTTGACAAGTTTATATATTCAATGGTGATGAAGTTCATGAAGAGCATGCTTATGTGATTGGATGAGTAATCGGTAGAGTATACACATGATGAATGTAGTGTAAACCTATGTATGGATGTCTTGATTTTGGGCATTAGAAGTGTCTTATGGTCATGGTGTATGTTGTAATGAAATGGTATAAGTGTGGTTGCTTGGTAGGGTGGCAATTGGCTTGGTAGATAGCCTTACAATTGTCCACACGAGTAGACACATGAGCGTGTGTGACACACGGTCAACCCCATAGGCATGTTGATAGGCCGTGTGTACCCCTGCATGCTAAGTTGGTAAGTCAGTATGCCTAGTAGTAAACACACAACCTGAGACACGGTCGTGTGGGAGACACGACCTAAGACTCGGGCATATGCCCGGGCCGTGTGAAATCTGCACCTGAAATTAGGAATTTAATTCGACACACGGTCTAAGGACACAGGCATGTGCCTTGGCCGTGTCATCTTATTGAGATGAAGACATCATAAACAGAATGTCAAGGTTTTCACACACGGGTGAAGACACGGGCGCGTCATGGCCGTGTGAAGGACAGAGCTATGGACACGGGCTTGTGCCAGGCCATGTGAAAACCCTGCAGGTTCAAAATGAAAATAAAATCCACACGGACCAGGGACATGGGCGTGTGTTATTACACGGCTTGCCCACTCAGGCGTGTCCCTCTTTACATGGACGTGTGGCCCTGTTTTGTGTAAAAATTTTCTAAGTGTTCAAAAGTTTTCGGTTTGGTCCCGAATCATTCTGTGTGCAAGTTTAGGGTCTTGTAGACCTATAACAAGGACATTAAGGTCTCGAATGAAAAAGTTTTAATTTGAAATGAAATTTTATGGATCGATGTTGTATGTTTGAGCAAATTAAGTACGGTAATGCCTTGTACCCGATTCAGGTGTCGAATACAAGTAAGGGGTTACATTTTTTGGTATCAGAGTTACGGTTGAGTCGATTCTCGGACTAACATAGCGTAAGTATAAGTCTAGCTATACATGCCATACGTATGAGTATTTACATAATGATAGTGTGACGACTCTTGACGATTTAAAATTATATTTTTATATAGTAAATGGATCCCGATCGAGCTGCGGCCGATGATCTTTTGCAAATGTCTGTTGGCTCTCGCATGAGGACCACGCTTGATGAAAGTAGACCCGAGACTTAGGGTCAGGGAGAAGAGGCTCGAGAAGCCTTTCTCCATATGATGAGCAAATGGTACACTGAGTTTATTCGAGCAAATCCGAATGCTCAACCCCCTCCACCCCACCTATTTCTCAGCCTACCCTTGTGGCTCCCCAAGTGGTAGATGTAGTAAGAAGAGAAAAGCCTCCAGTTGATAGAATCTGGAAGCAAGGAGGTGAGGAATTTCGAGCTAGTAAAGATGATGATCCGGAGAGGGTGGAATTCTGGATTGAGAATGCCATCAGGGTATTCGATGAGTTGTCATGCACACCTGAAGAGTGCATGAAGTGTGTTGTATCTCTTTTGATAGATTCGGCCTATCAGTGGTGGAACACCCTAGTGTCGGTTGTACCAACGGAGAAAGTTAACTGGGAATTATTCCAAGAAGAGTTCCGGAAGAAGTACATTAGTCAACAATTCTTTGACCAGAAAAGAAAGGAATTCTTGGAGCTAAAGCGAGGTAGAATGATGGTGACCGAATATGAGCGTGAGTTTGTAAGACTTAGTAAATACACTCGGGAGTGTGTAACACCCCTTACCCGTAATACTTTCCAGAACTAGGCCCGAGGTGCTACTGTATTAAAACCACATGATCGTCACTTAGGCTCATCGTGACTACTGTCTTAAGTCAACTCAACAACCTCAATCTCGACTTACGAGGCCTCACTCAAACTCACGAGGGCTCTCGAGGCCCTATCAGAAACTTCTGCGATTTTAAAATTTTCCACCTAAACAGGGACTACACACCCGTGTAAGGTGAGACACGCCTATGCCCTTAACCCGTGCTTGAAAACCCAAGCATTCTACCAATGCCCCACGGCTAGGGCACACGCCCGTGCTCACCACCCGTGGTGAAAACTAACTACACCACACGGCCTGAAGTCTAGATACAAGCCTGTTTGGGTAGCCAGTGGCCTATATTGCTCGAATCGGTCAAAGAGACACGGCCAAGGTACACGCCCATGGGCTGGCCGTATGTCACATATGGCCTAGACACATGCTCGTGTGTCTATCCACATGGACAAGAACAAAGCTATGTGCTAAGGTCTTCTCACCCTTCAAGTTCTTACAACATATACTCAACAACACATCCATAGTCAACTCAAATTCGAACACAATCTCACATGGATAACTACATCTTTTCATATAATAAAGTAGCCATCAACCATGAAATTATACAAAATAAACTATCCATCTATAGGCTAACACATCTTAGCCATTTATAACAAAATTCACTAACTTGTCTAGCCCCTATACATGCCATATACAAAATATTTAGTCTAATGTACAGGAGTGAGCTGATAGTGTGGGCAATCTTCGATTAATCCACGTATCTCGATTCAACCCTCTTTCTCTATAAGACAAGGGAAAAGAAAAGGAGTAAATCTTGAGCTTAGTAAGTTTACACATAAACAATTTAAGCATTCTAGTATAAATTAAACAACAATTAGCATTATACTACCAAATAAATTCACATCCACAATTATGCTTACTCTTTCTCTCCCTTACCACATTTCTAAAACATTATGACTCACATACTCATAATCATTGACATGCACCCCTGCACTCAATACCACATTTACTTGAAAATAAAACACATCAATTTATCGCACTAATACATTCACACAGCTAAATTACTCGGTGGTTTCGCACTCAGCCCACCACAATCAAGTAATAAGCTAGTATCGGAAATAGCCTACCAAGAGGTACTCATAGTGGTTTCGCACATAGCCCACTAAATAATATACTTAACTATGGTATTGCACACAGCCCATAGTTGTTAAGTATTAAGGTGGTATAGCACTTAGCCCACCATCAATTATTATCACTACACATCCACATATCTACTTATTCATTCGTTCATTCATGATATCTACCATATTCATTCCACTTGAACCACATAGGTTCTCAATCATTCTCATTTATTCTCATTCATGCTACACACTAGTTAGCATTAAGAACATATAAGTATAACGCATTGATTACGCATAAACTTACCTCGGTACTCAAAAAGTATAAAGATGTGCAATTTAGTCCACCAACTAGCTCTTGCCTCGGTTTCGATCCGGACTTCATTTTTCTTGATCTATAATGATAAATCAACTCATTCAATACACACATTGATTAAATTGACCATTATCTCATACTTTATCAAAATTACCATTTTGCCCCTAAACTTTCTCATATTTACACTTTTGGCCCAAGGCTCGTAAAGTGATTTTCATTCAACTTTCTAGTCTTTCTTGCATAGCCGAACCATTTACTCAACTAAAGAAATCATCAACTCTCACTAAATCATACATGTATGACCAATCTCAAGACTTTCACAAACTAGTCCCTACATGCATTTTTTCATGGAGTTCACTTAGCAAAAGATGTTTCTACTACATCAAGCTTTCATATTCTTCCATAAAACATCAAAATACATGCATGTCATACATGGGTACATTTTTGAACATCCATCTTAACTCAACATATAGCTAAAAATAGCTTACTCATGCTATTAGGACTTCAAAATACGAAAAATATAAAAAATGGAGCTAGAATACACTTACTAGCTAGCTTGAAAAGTTGAAGAGCCCTAACAATGGCTTCTCTAAATTTTCGGCACCTTGGGAAAGAAGATGAATGAAAATTCTATCATCGTTTCCCCATTTTAATCATTTAATTAAAAAATGACCAAAATGCCCTTTTTGTCAAACTTTCAAATTTTAACCCATTCATGCCCAAATTTGTCCAAAATTAGAATTTAGGAAAATTACTATTTAAGGACCTCTAGTTGATAATCCAAAGCTATTTCACACAAATAGCTTCTAGAATCTCACATTTTGCAACTTTTTCAATTTAGTCCTTTTGGACAATTCAATCACAATTTGACAAAATTGCTTCATGAAACTTTCACACTAACATGCAAACATGGCATAAACCTCAAAAGCTCATACATATACATTGGATTTGTGGTCTCACACCACTATTCTGACTAGGACCTAAATCGGGATGTTACAAATCTCCCCCCTTTAGAGATTTTTTGCCCCCAAAATCTTACCAGTAAAGAGGTTTGGATGTTGCTCTCTCATAGCTTCTTCCGTTTCCCACGTAGCCTTTTCCACACTGTGTTTTTTCCACAACACTTTCACTAGGGCTATGTTCTTATTCCTCAGTTGTTTCACTTCTCGAGCCAAAATCTTAATCGACTCTTCTTCATAAGACATATTCGGTCTTATCTCAATTTCTATTGAAGGAATCACATGTGAAGGATCGGAGCGATACTGTCGTAACATCGACACATGAAACACTTTTGAATCTTTTCTAATTCTATCGGCAAGGCTAAACGGTAAGCCACTGGGCCAATTCTGTCGGTAATTTCATATGGACCTATGAATCTTGGACTCAATTTCCCCTTTCGTTCAAATCTCATGATCTTCTTTCATGGAGATACTTTCAAAAACACTTTGTCACCCACATTAATCTTAATTTCTTTTCTTTTCAAATCCATCGACTTACAGCCGATGCAAGCGACTTTCAAACCATCACGGATCACTTTCACTTTTTCTTCAGTTTCTTTCACTAGATCGACCCCAAGGATTTGCTTCTCACTAAGCTCGGTCCAATAGAAAGGAGTTTGACACTTACGTCCATACAAGGCCTCATACGGAGCCATATGTTTACTCGACTGATAACTGTTGTTGTAAGCAAATTCTACCAAAGGTAGATATTTCTCCCAACTACCTTCGAATTCCAACACACAGATCGAAGCATGTCTTCAAGAACTTGAATTACTCTTTCAGACTGACCATCAGTTTGCGGATGGAACACAGTACTGAAATTTAACCTCGTACCCATGGCTTCTTGTAACTTCTTCTAGAACCTCAAAGTAAACCTCGGATCTTTATCCGATATTATAGACACAGGCACACATGTAATCTCACTATTTCTGTAATATACAATTCAGCTAACTTATCCAGTGAGTAATCAACACGTACTGGAATAAAGTGAGCCGACTTCGTCAATCTATCCACAACAACCCACACAACATCTTTCTTCTTCGGAGTCCTCGACAACCCCGTCACAAAATCCATGGTAATCAAATCCCATTTCCATTTGGGAACCATCACTGGCTGAAGCAATCCAGAAGGCACTTGATGCTCAGCTTTTACCTGCTGACAAATCAGGCATTTTGCCACAAACTCTGAAATGTCTCTTTCATACCGACCACCAATAAAACCTTCTCAAATCATTGCACATTTTTGTACTGCCCAGGTGTATTGACCAATAACCACTATGCGCCTCATGCAAGACTTTTCAGATTAACTCATCATCTTTGGGTACACAGATTCTATCATGATACATTAAATAACCGTTCGAGTCCACTCGAAAATTAGAATCATTTATTGATCGGACTTAGCTCTCTTAGCTTGCATCTCACTGTCATTTCTCTGAGCCTCAATTACCTGTTGAACAAATAGTGGCCTAGCTCTCAACTCAGCTAATATAGTCCCATCATCAGATAGTGCTAAACTCGTGCTCATAACTCTTAGAGCATACAAGAATTTCCTACTCAGGGCATCCGCAACCACATTTGCTTTTCCCGGGTGGCAATCAATGACTAACTCAGAGTCTTTCAACAACTCAATCCACCCCCTCTGTCGCAAATTCATATCCTTCTGATCCATTAAATACTTCAAACTTTTATGATCCGTAAAGATTCAGCACTGTTCCCTATATAAGTAATGTTGCCAAATCTTTAACGCCAAAATAATTGCAGCCAACTCTAAATCGTGAGTCGGATAATTCCTCTTGTGCATTTTTAACAGCCTCGAGGCGTAAGCGACTACCTTACCCTCTTACATGCAATCGAGACCATTAAATGACACATCACTGTAAACCACAAACTCTTTTCCCGATTCTGGTTGAACCAAAATTGGAACCTCAGTCAACAATGTTTTCAACCTATTGAAACTCTGTTGACATGTCTCAGACTAATCAAACTTTACATCTTTATGTAATAGTTTCATCATCGGGTAGCAATCACAAAAAATCCCTTTACAAAACGTCTGTAATATCCCGCTAAATACAAAAAGCTTCTAACTTTTGATACGTTCCTTGGCTGTTTCTAATTTACAATAGCCAAAATCTTGCTCGGATCAATTTGGATACCATCACCCGACACAATGTGTCCTAGGAATCTCACCTCTCGGAGCCAAAACTCACTCTTGCTAAACTTAGCATACAACTGCTTATCTCTCAAAGTTTGCAAGACAATTCTCAAATGCTTTTCATGATCGTTCTTATTCCGAGAATAGATCAATATGTCATCAATAAAGACAACCATAAACTTGTCCACATACGGTCTGAAGACACGGTTCATCATATCCATAAAAATCGCAGGTGCATTCGTTAAACCAAACGGCATGACTAGAAACTTGTAATGGCCATACCTTGATTGAAATGCAGTTTTCAATACATCCTACTCCTTCACTCTCAACTGGTAATAACCAGACCTCAAATCTATCTTGGAGAACACTGAAGCTCCCTTTAGTTGATCAAAAAGATCATCAATCCTTAGTAAAGGATACTTATTCTTCACCGTCACCATGTTGAGTTGTTTGTAGTCTATGCATAATCTCATCGACCCATCTTTCTTCTTCACAAACAATACCGGAGCACCCCACGGTGAGTAGCTCGATCTCACAAAACCTTTATCCATCAATTCTTGCAACTAGACCTTTAGTTGTTTCAACTCTAAGGGTGCCATCCTATACAGAGCAATCCAAATAGATGTCGATCTCAGAATTAACTCAATACCAAACTCAACCTCTCTCACAGGAGGTAATCCGGGTAACTCCTCGGGAATACATTCGAATACTCACATACCACCGGCACTGATTCAATCTTCACCTTAGACTTTTGAGTATTCAATACAAATGCGAGATAGGACTCACATCCTTTTCTCAAGCATTTCTCGGCCACTAAGGAAGAAATCATAATTGGTAGACTATCTGATCCACCTGATTCAACCCGAATAACATCTCCACCCTCATATATCAGCTCGATAAACTTACTACCACAATTCACTAAGACACTATGAGTAGTTAACCAATCCATGCCAAGGATTAAATCAAACTCATCAAACGGCAACAACATCAAGTTTGCAGGAAAACAATGACTCTCAATCATCAAAGGACAGTTCTTACACACTTTGTCCACTAACACATGCTTACCTAACGGGTTTGACACCTTAACCACAATGTCGGTAGACTCAACATTCATATTCAAACTAGATGCCAATCTCATGCAAATATAAGAATGGGTAGACCCTGGGTCAATTAAAGCAATAACAAAGGTTTCATAAAAAGAAAAAGTACTCGTTATCACATCTAGGGAGGATGCCTCTTCGCGAGTTCGAATGGCATACGTCCTTACAGGTGCCCGACCCTCCGGTCTCACAGTAAAATCTCGTGACGCACCTCTACCACTAGTCTCCCATCCCGGGTTCTTTGGTGGCCTACCCCTCGTAGGTACATTGCTAGATCTTATCTCTTGCTTCTCTTTCTTATTATCCCTCTCGGGGCAATTTCAAATAAAATGGTCGGGGGAACCACACTTATAATAGTTTCGTCTGTTACCCCAACAATCTTCAGTGGGATATCTACCACAACTTGGACACTCCGATTTGTTCTTCGGATTGCCCACACTTTCCATCTAAGTGGCTTGGACTCTTGAACCCGAATGAGTGCTGCCTTGATCTCGAGGTGAATATTCGACTGATGTAGTGGTCCAAGGATTCACCTCCTTTGATCTTTTGATTGAGCTTGGTATGATTTGTCCATCTTGCATCTCGGGCCTCATTTACCACTCTCCTCTTTTCCTTACTCAGTTCTTCAGCCTTACTTGCCCTATGAACCAACACTACGAACTCTTTTAGTTCCAAAATACCAACCAGAAGTTTGATATCCTCATTCAGTCCATCTTCAAACCTTTTACATAAAATGGCCTCCATCGACACACATTTTTTAGCGTATTTGCTAAGCCTAACAAACTCGCGCTCATATTCTGCTACTGACATTCTCCCTTGCTTCAATTCAAAGAATTTCTTCCTTTTCTAATCGGTAAACCTCTGGCTTATATACTTCTTCGAAACTCTTCCAGCAAGAAGTTCCACGTCACCCGTTCTCTCGGGACTACCGACATCAACGTCTTCCACCAATGGTATACAGAGTCTCTTAGTAAAGATACGGCACACTTCAGGTTCTCTTCAGGTGTACATGAGAGTTCATCGAACACTCTCATCGAGTTCTCTAACCAAAACTATGCCCTCTCAAGGTCATCTACGTTAGCTCTAAACTCCTCGGCCCCGTGTTTCTAAATCTTATCCATCGAGGGTTTCGTTACTCTCACTACTTCTATACCTTGAGGAGCCACTAGAACTAGGCTGAGGTATAGAAGGAGGTGGAGGAGGTTGAGCATTAGGGTTTGCTCGAACCTACTTCAAGCATCAGTTACTCATCATCTGGAGAAAAGCTTCCGAGCCTCGTCTCTTTGACCCTGATTCTTGGGTTCACTCTGTACAGGCGCGTCCCTTGTGCGGGAGCCGGCACATTACTAGCTGCGTCATTAGCAGCCGATTGATCAAGATATATACTCTATATAAAAACAAGTTCAAAATCATCAGAAGCCACTACACTATCATTATACGCTTATGGCATGTATAACTAGAATCTTACACCCGCTATGGTAGTCCTAGAACCGACTAAAGCATAGCTCTGATACCACTAATAACACCTCTTACCCGTAATACTTGTCTAAATCTGGCCCGAGGTGTTACTATATTAAAACCACATGATCGTCACTTAACCTTATCGTGACTACTCTCTTAAGTCACCACAACAACCTCAATCTCAACTTACGAGGCCTTACTCGAACTCACGAGGGCTCTCGAGACCCTATAGGAAACTTCTACGATTTTAAAAATTTTCTAGCTAAACATGGACTACACGCCCGTGTAAGGTCTCACACGCCCATGCCCTCAACCCGTGCTTGAAAACCCAAGCATTCTGCCAATGCCCCACGGCTAGGGGACACGCCCTTGCTCACCACTCGTGGTGAACACTGACTACACCACATGGCCTGAAGTCTAGACACACGCTAGTGTGGCTAGCCCGTTGCCTATATTGCTCAAATCTATCAAAGAGACACGGCCAAGCTACACGCCAATGGGTTGTCCGTGTGTCACACATGGCCTAGACACATGCCCATGTGTCTATCCACATGAAGAAGAACAAAGCTATGTTCTAAGCTCTTCTCACCCCTCAAGTTCTTTCAACATATATGATCGTATGTCAGAGTCTTAAAAATTTATAAAAAGAATGACCTAACCTGAAACTAACTAAGACAACAATGGAGGCAAGCGCACCTATCGAACAGTAGTATAGTTTAGTGGCAAGACCGGATTGTCAAACCCAAAGGAACTAAAAGTACTAATACTAACTTTTTTCTTATTATTTAGCCTAAGAATTAAGGGATTTTGTTATCTAATCTAAAATTATCTAAATACTAAACTAAATATTCAAAGACAAAGAGAATGAATTGGGGAAATACTTGTGGGAAAACCAATTGATTAAAATAATACCCGAGGAAGAATCCACCTAGACTTCACTTGTTATCTAACTCTGAACCAGGCGATTTATTCACTTGACTTGATCCGTAGGATTCCCTAATTTATATTAATACCTCTTTCAAGGCTACTAACGTCTAACCCTAGGCTGATTAATTAAAATTTATTTCTAATTAAAACCCCTAAGATTGCATTACCTCGATCTATGGACTCCCATATTAGGTTTGCCCCTAATCTGGTAGATTTACGTCATCCTATTTCTAGGGTTGCGATCAACTCCACTTAACTATACTAGATCTACTCTTAGGCAGGGACTTTTGCTCCACCATTTAAGCACATCAGTGCTTGAATCAATATCTTGAAATACCAAAACAAGAATTAAGAACACATAATTAAGAACAAATCAAGTATTTATCATACAGCTAAGAAAGTAATAAAAGGATTCGTCTTAGGTTTCATCCCCCTCAGGTTTCTGAAGGTTTAGTTCATAGTTATAAAAGAATACATCTTAGAAGAAAATATAAAACAAAACATAAAGAAAACCCTAAAACCCCTGAAGGAATTAAAGGAGAAATCCTCTGTCTTGAGTATAATTTCGCTTCTTGAGATGAATCGCTTCCTTTGAGTGTATCCCACAATTCGGCCCCTCTGGCTTGGCTCTTTGGCCTAGTTGAACGCCCTAAAAAGCCCTGACAGAAGGCTTCGGTCAAACTCCTCGTTTAAGTTGCCTCCTAAGGTGTTTATATACGCTTCGAGATGGCTTTCTTGGCCTGAAAGTATCCTAATCTTAATGAAACTCTTCTTTGCTGCGTCAGGGACACACCCATAGCACACGCTGTAGGATTCGAGGCCAGGCCGTGGTCGAACCTGTGAAAGAGGCATGGCCGTGTATTTGAGGCAGTAGTGGCTATTTTATAATTGACCGATTTCATATTTTCGCTGTTTTTTATTTCTCTATTTTCACCCGAGTATTTTATACAAAGGATTTTTAACTTCCACAATTAAAGGGATAAATCATCCAAAAATGCTAAATGTAGTATAAAACATGAAAACAAAGGATTAAGAGCACCAAATTCCACAATCTCACATGGATAACTATGTCTTTTCATATAATAAAGTAGCCATCAACCATGGCATTATACAAAATAAAGTATCCATCTATAGGCTAACACATCTTAGCCATTTACAACAAAATTCACTAACTTGTCTAGCCCCTATACATGCCATATACAAAATATTTAGTCTAATGTACTGGAGTGAGCTGATAGTGTGGGTGATCTTCAGATTAATCCACATATCTCGATTCAACCCTCTTTCTCTATAAGACAAGGGAAAAGAAAAGGAGTAAGCCTTGAGCTTAGTAAGTTTACACATAAAAAATTTAAGCATTCTAGTATAAATTAAACAACAATTAGCATTATACTACCAAATAAATTCACATCCACAATTATGCTTACTCTTTCTATCCCTTACCACAATTCCAAAACATTATGAGTCACATACTCATAATCATTGACATGCACCCCTGCACTCAATACCACATTTACTTGAAAATACAACACATCAATTATCACACTAATACATCCACACAGCTAAATTACTAAGTGGTTTCTCACTCAGCCCACCACAATCAGGTAATAAGGTAGTATCGCACATAGCCTACCAAGAGGTACTCATAGTGGTTTCGCACATGGCCCACTAAATAATATACTTAACTATGGTATTGCACACAGCCCATAGTTGTTAAGTATTAAGGCGGTATCGCACTTAGCCCACCATCAATTATTATCACTAAACATTCACATATCTACTTTTTCATTCGTTCATTCATGATATCTACCACATTCATTCCACTTGAACTACATAGGTTCTCAATCATTATAATTTATTCTCATTCATGCTACACACTAGCTAGCATTAAGAACGTATAAGTATAATGCATTGATTACGCATAAACTTACCTCGGTACTCAAAAAGTATAAAGATGTGCAATTTAGTCCACCACCTTGCTCTTGCCTCAGTTTCGATCCGGGCTTCATTTTTATTAATCTATAATGATAAATCAACTCATTCAATACACACATTGACTAAATTGACCATTATCTCATACTTTAGCAAAATTACCATTTTGCCCCTAAACTTTCTCATATTTACACTTTTGGCCAAAGGCTCGTAAAGTGATTTTCATTAAACTTTCTAGTCTTTCATGCATAGCCGAACCATTTACTCAACTAAAGAAATCATCAATTCTCACTAAATCATACATGTATGACCAATCTTAAGACTTTCACGAACTAGTCCCTACATGCATTTTTTCATGGAATTCACTTAGCAAAAGATGTTTCTACTATATCAAGCTTTCATATTCTTCCATAAAACATCAAAATACATGCATGTCATACATGGGTACATTTTTGAACATCCATCTTAGCTCAACATATAGCTAAAAATAGCTTACTCATGCTACTAGGACTTCAAAAATACGAAAAATATAAAAAACGGAGCTAGAATACACTTACTAGCTAGCTTGAAAAATTGAAGAGCCTAACAATGGCTTCTCTAAATTGTTGGTAGCCTTGGGGAAGAATATGAATTAAAATTCTATCATCTTTTTCCCATTTTAATCATTTAATTAATAGATGACCAAAATGCCATTTTTGTCAAACTTTCAAATTTTAACCCATCCATGCCCAAATTTGTCCAAAAATTAGAATTTGGGAAAATTACTATTTAAGGACCTCTAGTTGATAATCCAAAGCTTTTCACACAAATAGCTTCTAGAATCTCACATTTTGCAACTTTTGCAATTTAGTCCTTTTACACAATTCAATCACAATAATAAAAATTGCTTCATGAAACTTTCACCCTAACATGAAAACATGGTATAAACCTTAAAAACTAATACATATACCTCGGATTTTTGGTCTCACACCACTATTTCGACTAGGCCGTAAATTGGGATGTTACAAAGTGCGTATCGACAGAAGCCATTATGTGCAAAAGGTTCGAGGACGGGTTAAATGAGGATGTCCATTTATTTGTTGGTGTCCTAGAACTAAAAGAATTTGTCGTGTTAGTGGATAGAGCCTGTAAGGCTGAAGAACTAGTCAAAGAGAAAAGAAGAAGCTGAAATCGGGTCTCGTAACTCGAGGAAGAAACAATTTGGCATCAATATGTGACCCTATGTAAGACCATATCTAGGATATGGCATTGGCGTCGTGTTTATGTGTATGATGATGATTGTGTATCCTTGGGTATTCCAAGTGATTCATCGGGAAAAATAGTTAAGCTTATAATAGAGATGAAATTAGTGCTAAAGCTATGTGATGAAGTGATACAGGTGCATGTGAGTAATTCATGAGTAATGGTTATCATATGTGACATGACATGTAATTGGTAAGAGTAAGCATGAGTAACTTATGGCAATGTGCTTGAGACTTTTTATTTTTATTCAATGCAATGAATAGAAAACATTATGAGCCTTTATGTTACTATTTATTTCATGTAAACTTTCTAAGCTTCATGATTACCTCTCTCATTTCCCTTTTCCTTGTAGTATCGCCAAGCTAACTCGAGGATCGTGGGACGTCAGAGTTCGGAATCACACTATCAATTTCTCCTTGGTATAGTAAAGTTTGTTTAATTTTGAGTATGGCATGTATAGGAACTTGGTTATTTTGTGTTATGTCATATTTGTTAGCCAATGTGTGGATATTAATGTAATTAAATTCATTTTGTAAATGGCCATTGGAAATTGGCCAATACTTGACAAGTTTATATATTCAATGGTGATGAAGTTCATGAAGAGCATGCTTGTGTAATGGGATGAGTAATGGGTAAAGTATAGACATGATGAATGTAGTGTAAACATATGTATGGATGTCTTGATTTTGGGCATCAGAAGTGCCTTATGGTTATGGTGTATGTTGTAATGAAATGGTATAAGTGTGGTTGCTTGGTAGGGTTGCAATTGGCTTGGTAGATAGCCTTACAATTGTCCACACGGGTAGACACACAGGCGTGTGTGACACATGGTCAGCCCGGGCGTGTTGATAGGCTGTGTGTAGCCCCTGCATGCTAAGTTGGTAAGTCAGTATGCCTAGTAGTAAACACACAGGCTGAGACACGATCGTGTGGGAGACACGGTCTAAGACATGGCCATGTGCTTGGGCCGTGTGAAGTCTGCACCTGAAATTAGAAATTTAATTCGACACATGGGGACACAGGCTTGTGCCTTGGCCGTGTGACCTTATTGAGATGATGACGTCATAAACAAAATGTCAAGGTTTTCATACACGGGTGAAGACACGGGCGCGTCATGGCCGTGTGAGGGACACGGGCTACGGACAATGGCGTGTGTCAGGCCGTGTGAAAACCCTTGTAGGTTTGAAATGAAAATAAAATCCACACGGACTAGGGACATGGGCATGTGTGATTACACGGCCTGTCCACACGGGCGTGTCCCTCTTTACACGGGCCTGTGGCCTTGTTTTGTGTCAAAATTTTCTGAGTATTCAAAAGTTTCCAGTTGGTCCCAAATCATTCCGTGTGTAAGTTTAGGGTCTTGTAGACCTATAACAAGGACATTAAGGTCTCGAATGAAAAGTTTTAATTTGAAATGAAATTTTATGGATTGATGTTATATGTTTGAGCAAGTTAAGTATGGTAATGCCTCGTACCCGGTTCAAGTGTCGAATACAGGTAAGGGGTATTACAACTTATATATAGCGGATACCACTATAGTTGTAATACATACATATACACTAATTATATACTCTTATTTAATTAACTGAAGATTTCTTCAATAGTTTCTTAATTCTCTCGTTCACATATGCACGTCTGAACAAAACATACCTTCAGAATCCAACTAATACAACCCATTTTCTAATACTTGGTATTGACTCAAAATAGTTGTTCATTATCTTTATTCATTGGCGGACACATACACATGTGGCGAGTACTTACGTAGATTCGAGTATCATCAAACCATTAAGCAAATCATACCCTGATTCGATACCATACAACCCATACAGATAATGTACTTCATAGATCAATCTATTGACATTCACAATATTATTCCATAATTCCAATGATACGAAATGGGAGTGGAGGAGGCGAATCAAGGATCGAATTCAAATTGTTCGACTCGAAAAAGAAATATTTGGATATGATCTAAAAAGAAGAAATAAATAAATGTGGTAATAAAGAAGTCAAAAATAGTAAAAGAAGAAATTTGAGAATAAAAAAATAAATAAAATCATAAATAAATAAGAAATAGAAATTAAAATAGAACAAAGTGGAAGATGGACGAGTAAACCGATGGATATACGGGATAGACTTCTTATCTATTTATACTTGAACATGATATTTTTTTAATTTATAACTTAAGCTTCTTGGGGTCTAATTTGCTATTTAAATTTATCAAATGTTATACAAATTATTCAAAACACTAATGGTGTTATTTTTATGAGGGTAAAAATAATTAAAATATGACCGACATGTGGTAGATGACATGAAATCTAATGACATAAATGATTACATTATATTAAATTGAAGTTTTCTCTGTTTCACTAATATTCTCAAAATTTACTTTTCATTTGAACTGAGATTGCTTTAACTATTAATTTCAAGAATGATTCAAGAGGTATCACAACCTTAAAGCATGTCCTAGTTTTCATAAAGCCCTTAATTCCACAAAAATATCATCTGAATGAGAGGAAATTTGTGTTAAAAAAATCATGCTTTCAACCATGCTTAATGAATGGATATTGAAGAAGAAAATAAGAGTTTTAAAACCTAAAATAGAAAAAAATGATTATGTTAAATTAAGAAGTCATAATAACTTATTTGGCCCTCCAACTTTATAAAAAATCAATTTAGCCCTCCATTTAAATTTTTACCTTTTTTAGCCATTAAACTTGTATTTTTGTCAAATCACTCCAGATGAATGGAAAAGTTAACTTTTTTAACTTTGTTGACATGAGATACATGTGATTGCCACGTAGGTGACACATCAGGATTTAATTATTTTTTTAAAATTTAAATTTTTCAAAAAAATAATTTTAAAGTTAAAAATCATTAAAATTATTAAAAAATCTTTTTAGATATTAAAAGAATAATTAAATATTGACATGTCATCTACGTGCGTGCCACGTCAACATAGTTAACAAACATTAACTTTTCCATCTATTTTGGGATGATTTGATAAAAAAAATGCAAGTTCAAATGCTAAAAAAGGGAAAATTTAAATGGAAGGCTAAAATGGCTTCTTTGTAAATTTGGAGGGCCAAAAAAGTCTTTATGCCAATTAAAAAATTAAACAAATTAAACTAAAAGTAATTGATCATTTAAATTACAAAAAAGAAATTCCATGCTTTTTACCATATGTAAATCATACATCGGTTATTTTTGCTATCTCATAAAAAAAATAACGTTGTTGGTATATTGGAGCAATTTGTTTAACGTTAAACAAGTTTAGTCATCAAATTAAGAAAATATGTCAAGTTTAGGAAATAGATTGGACTAAAAAAAACTTAGGAACCAAATTAGAAAAAAAAGTGTCAAATTTAATATTAAAAAAACTTAAATACTAAATTTAAATATCAAATGTTGTATTAATCCTTTCGATTTCGGGCTAATTTATCAAAAAATACCAATTTTTAAAAATTTACTAAAAAGGATGAAAAATAATTATTTACTGGAAAGGGTCATTTTCCAGAAAATACGTCCACGTCAGCACGTTTTCAGGGGATGCAGCAGGAAAACGCGTCTACGAGGGAGCGTTTTCCCCAAGGACATGTTTTAGCCCATGCTTTTTTTAAAAAAAACTATTCTCGAATTAAATTTTAAAAATGTCATTTTTAGATATTATAAAATAGATCAAATTTTTAAAATTTTATAAGAATAAACTTTTATAAAGGCTCAAAGTGATAACACTATTTTTTTTAAGGTGTCATCAATTAATATGAAAATATAACTTACAAAGGAAATCTTTATATAAACCCAAAGTCTCATTTTCCTTATTTTCTTGAGCAATATGGGATATGAGATATGTGTATATATAGACTCATGAACAGTTTGCGAATTGTTCCTAAACAATGTGGGATTCCTTCCTCTTTAACTAACAACATGAGATGAAAGGTTACTATATTTGATTTTTTTTTTACTTAGAGTTTAAATTTTACAAAAGTTAACATTTGTTACATTATAAATAAAACTTTTAAATTCTATAAGTAAAAAAATATAAAATATAAAATGAGTATGGTAAAATATTAAAAAATAAATATTTAAAAATTACTAATAGTTGAGTGATCATTTTGTAAGTTTTATAATTTGATAGCTAAAAATATAGTTAAGTATTGCTAATGTAATTTAATCTATATATAAAATATGAAAAATAATTATTATATTTTATGTATATTATATATTTCTATAAAAAACTTATTTAATATAATTATATACTATGTTTAAATAGATTATCTATCTAGTCAAAATATATTTGAAATAAATTTATCAGCATTCATTAGGTGATGAAAATTAAATTAAATTAGAATTAAAAATTAATTAGTATAGTAAAATATTAAAATAAATAAATATTTAAAAGATATATCAATTTTAAAATTACAAAAAATGTTATTTGAGTACCAAATACTCACCATTTATTTATTAATCAAACATTCATAATATAAAATAAAATAAATAATAAAAATTAAAATATAACTTCTAAATTTAAATAATGGAAAATTATTTTAAAAATTAGAATTACATTGATATTAACTTCAAACATTTAAAATTGAATAGAATATTATTACATGTACAAGTTTCATATGTGCAATTTATTCTTTTTTTAATAGTTCTTTTGTATATGTTAACAATTCTAAAATGCAACAAGATTAAAGATCTCAAAAGATAATTTTATAATATAAGAAAATGTTAATAAAATATAAAAAAAAAAGAAATTATTTTGTAAAAAAAATTTCAAATATAGTATAGCCTTTAATCTCATGTTGTTAGTTAAAAGAGAAAGGAATCCCACATTGTTTAAGAATAAGCTGCAAAACTATTCATGAGTCTATATATACACATATCTCATATTCCACATTGTTCAAGAAAACAAGGGAAATGAGACTTTGGTTCTATATAAAGATTTCCTTTGTAAGTTATATTTCCATATTAATTGATGACACTTTTAAAAAAATGGTGTTGTCACTTTGAGCCTTTAGAAAGGTTTATTCTCGTAAATTTTTAAAAAAATTGGTCTATTTTTATAATATCTAAAAAATAACTTTTTTTGAAAATTTAATTCTAGAATAGATTTTTTTTAGAAAAAAACATGGGCTAAAACGCGTTCTTGGAGGAGCGTTTTTGTCACATCAGCAAAGCGCGCCCTCAAGGAAGCGTTTTTTGCTGATGTGGCAGAAAACGCTCTCTCGTGGATGTGTTTCCTGCTGCATCTCCTGAAAATACGCTGACGTGGACGCGTTTTCGAGAAAAATGACCATTTTCAGTAAATAATTATTTTTCAGTTTTTTTCCGTAAATTTTTTAAAAAATTAATATTTTCTAATAAATTAACCCGATTTCTGAGCTCCTCTGTTTTAAAATATATAAACTAAACAATATTTTAATTAAAACATCTTGAATACGAATGCTTACATGCTGCACAACCTCCCGCTAATCCGTTATTCTTACATTTTAGCTTAAGGACTACTCCATAGTCCTTACTCTTAGGCCTAAACAAGCAATTTTACCAAATTAAGAAGGAAGCCTGAAACAAGCAATTTCATTAAATCAAAAGGGGACCAAGGCTCCTTGCCTGTCCCTTCGGGCTCGTCTCTATCGATCATTTTAAGTGAGTTTTTCTATAATTAATTATTTATTAGTTTAGAATTTTTAAATTTTATATATTCTTATTGTCTTAATTTTTCTACATTTTATTATTTATTTTTCACTCTTAGCCGACTTTAATGATTTTTATTTATGATGAAGAATAACTTAATAAAATATATTTTTAAATAATTTTATATTTTATTAACTATACAATTAAATTTTACATTCCAATCAAATAAATCAAAGATTTAAAAATAACATTATGGACACAAAACCATAATTTATTGTAAATAATTTTTTAAAATAAAAATATCAATAGCGGAATTAAATATAAACAATTATTGATGTGAAGTTTGAAAAACATCTGAGTTTTTCCCTGTTTTTATGGATATTTTTATAGGGTGATTATGGTATTTTACAAGTTAAAAAATACAACATAGAAATATTAATAACGATAAGGAAAAGTACAACATTCTTTCATCAATTTGTAAATGCAGTATACGAGGGAAAGATATGGGAAGGGAGAATATTAAATGCGACTGAAGGGGGGACGTTGCCTCTTTTTATACCTCAAGTTTGTCTATGGTGTGGAGAAAGGCTTTGTTTTCCTTTATGTTTAAAATATTTTTCCAAATTATTTATTTTAAAATTCGAAATTTTATTATTATTCTTTTATTAATATCATATTCTTAAGAAATTATTTATGGACTCTTTCTATTACATCATTCATAGTCTCTTTTCAATTATTTAATGACATTTTAATAATTTTTTCCATATTATCTACATATATTTTTGGTAGTTTTTTTTTATTCTAAGCTCCAAACTCGAAATTCTAAATCTTAAAATTCAAGATTTCAAGTTTAGGTTCAAAATTTGAGTTTGAAATTTCAAATTTAGAGTTCAAGATTTTAGTTTTAAAGTTTAAAGTTTGGGATAAAAAAAATTATCAGAATTATGTATAAAATATAAAAAAGAATTATTGAAATATCATAAAATAATAATAAAAACCATAAATAATATAGTAGAAAAGACGTATAAGTTTTTTTAGAGTATCACATATATCAAATAGGCATATGTTTGCTTTGCATCGCATTGCTTCAATGGTGGTTCACGGCTTACGTGGATTAAGCTTGGCCTTTTAATTTGTCATCCCACCTCAACTTATTTTCGCATCTCTGCCTTAACTCCAACAACTACTCTAAAATATCATTCAACTGACAGGCAATGTCAATTTCCCTTGTTCCAATTTCCTATGGTCCTCCTCCTCCACCGCTTCTCAATCTCATACACTCCTTTCTTCATCCTTCCTTTTACTTTTTAAATGCATAGCCACCTACGGGATTGTAGGTTTGTTAGTGTATTAAAGTTGGGTGCATGTAAGTTGAATTGAGAAATTATTAAAAAATATTTTTCAATCTAAAAGAGTAATAAATAGTATTATGAATGTGTTTTTTGTAATTTTATATTTTTATAAAAAATAATTTAAGCCTAGAAGTGAGCCTTTTATTTATGTTACATAATTTTTTATGCATTTAATTTTACATATTTTTCACTATATCATGAGTCTATCATAATCTAATTCCTTTTAAAATATTTAATTTAAATATATTAAATTATTATATAAAAATTCAAATTAGTTTATTTAAACTATATAATATTAAATATTAAATAAATAGTGAATCCAAGCTAATGGGTAGAGTCGAAAATGAATTAAGTTGGGTAGCAATCAAAGTTGATCCATGGATAGTCTAAACACACCCACTAACATATAGTCCAAAGATATAATAAATTATTAAGAGATGATACTTATAAATTTTATAGACAATAAAATAAATATGAACGTCTAGTATGGGTGTAGAGCATGGAGCAAATGCACTTTGGTATTGAGACACAGAGACAAAAGGCCGTCGCTATGGGTTAGTATTGAGAAGGGTTGATGGAGTATTGAGTATATCTCATTCACTTTAATGGAAAATGGAAGAGGAGATAAGATGTGGACAACATGCAGGCAGGACCACTTTCTTCTAGATTGTCCCTACCTCTTTCTGCAGCTGGTGGATAACTGGATATATGCGTATCTTTATATGTTCTTCCAGTTAGGGCAAAACAAAAGGACACCCTGCATGTTTCTTTTCCATTATTAAAGACACGCGACAGTGCTTGAACCGCCCCCCGGCCCCCTCTTTTTATCTTATAAAAAAAATTGAAAACATTCCAACCTAACGCAAGTTGATTCATGCAACAACTACTAAACTAATCTATATATGTTAAAACTGTGTTGGTGGGGTTAAGTTTGGATCGGGTCCGTATAAGAATTGAACCCTTTGAGATATAAATCCCAACAAACTAAATTAATGGCTCTAATCAACTCTCCAAGATATAATCCTTGGCAAATTGAAGGGTGAAGAATGAATTCCCACGATTCCTTGAAGAAAATCGAGAAGAACACTACTTCTAAAAATCAAAAGAAAGAAATCATACAAAAGAAACAAACTCCCAGAGTTGAAAACTTTATTAATGAAAACAATTGTCTCCTTAATGAACAATGAAGAAGCCTTTATATAGGTTAGTTACATAAATCTAAATAAAACTCTTAAGTATACTAGAACTCTAATTAACCTAAACAATAAGTAGTTTTAAACTAAACTTTCTTATTGACATAAAACTCCTAAATAACTTAAAATATTTAATAATTATAAATTTGGAATAATAAAATAATAAGAGTTGATAAATACAATATTGGACTCATATATAATAAAAATTAATCCTAAAACCCAAACTCAATATGATTTAAACTCGAATTAAAAGCCCAAAACTCTTAATTCTCGTCATAATCCCGTCTAAAAATTCTGCTCACGCAGTCTTGACTAAAACGATTATAACTTGATCTCTTGAACTTAAATTTGAGAGATTCAATGTGCTTTTTGAAGCTAAGAGCTTGATTTTGAACGCCATGTAGACATCTCAACCCAAAAATGCTTGGATCCCATCCAAAAAGTCGACGGAAGTATGTTGATTTCTCAAACTTGAAAATTGGCAGCTTCAGTGAATGAAATTTAATAAATTTCACCCTATCCATGCATGTATCATTCCCCATTTCCTCAAAAAGATTCATTCTCAAATCTTGTCTTTGATTGAATCCTAATTTGATTTTCTTGGCCTTTGACATTGTTACTGGGCCTTAATGTAGTGTGAGCTCATCACATCCATGGGTCTGAACTTAAGCCTTGAGACTCGCATCAATCAGATGCTGAAAATTATTGATATTCGGTTTATAAGATTTCAGGTGAAGTCATTATACAACTCAGATATGACAGATTCCAAATAACTTTGATTCAATCGTATCATCATGGTAAATACCTTATTAACATCCCGATACATAGTTCTTTTCGAAAACATCCTTTAAACTTATTCATTTAATTCACATATCTTACTCAACTTTTAACCCTGAACATATCAATACTTATCTCAACCAAGGTTATTATAGAACTACCAGAATTTATCCATATCTTACCATAAAGACAGATACACACAACTTACCAGACATACATGATAGACCACACCACAAGGGCCAAAAAATGTGCCATAACGGAATCATACAAAATCTCGTGTTTACTGTCGTCAGACTTCACCGAAGGTGCCATGAGTCTCTACCTCATGAACTCATACAAAGTTTCATGTATCATGATCTGCCATTTCAATTCATACATTATCGATAGTTACACCATGAACATACATACAATTATATCATATTGGACCATGGGTCTTAGCCTCATGGTCTTACATACATTCATGTATCGTGTTCTGCCAATTCAGTTTTTATCTTACTAGAGGCTACACCATGAAAGTTTCCAAATCATACCAAGCTGCTATGGGCCTCTATCTCATGGTCTTATACTCGATTCCAAATTATGATATGCTAGTCTGGTTAGCAATAAAACTGCCCTTCCAAAAGCTTCACAATAAAACTTTAGCTCAACTTTCACTTGCCTAGATAATCACCTCTTTACTGACTTATACATCTCGTATACTAGACCTTACCTGTCTACTTATCAAACATCATTCCTTTAACTAAACTTTATACATTTTATTACGACACTTCACTTATCTTTACTATACTCATACATTACTAGTTTCCATAAACATCATCACCCTATTTGTGTATGAAAATAAATATTCTTATTATTTGAACAATTCATCTAAAGGAGTCAAGATGAATACTCACCTTAACTCACCTTCTGCAGTTCTAAGCTCTAGACTCAGACATCTCTTTTGAACCAGCAGCAACAACCAATACTTACAGAACATAGAAACACCATTAAAAACTTATTGCTATACAAATTACTATCATCTCAAGCACTTACAATGAAACACCCCAAACTCGGACCACGAGCCTGGACCGGATCTGGTATGTTCCCCGGTGAAAACCACTTCAAATTCTTTTGTATTTAGGAAAAACTTGGCGTTTTGAGGAAAGTTTGTTTTGGGTTGAGCTTGAGTTGAAAGCAGTTTATTTCGTTATTAAAAATCCTTTTGATTTAGGTGAAAAATGTTTGGGCTTTATTTTTAAAAAACTAGATTTACTTAATCTTTTAATAAATAAAAGTTTGCAAATTAAAAAGCAGAATAAAGTAATTCTACTAAGGCCTTATTACATCAAATAATTCCCAAAATTTAAATTCAAAATACTTAAAGTAAAATAGTCCAAATAAAAGAAATCGAACTTCACATGGCCTCCACTAAGCATCTAGCTAGGTCCATCTTGGTCCTCACCGAAAAGTAATCCCACAGCAGGGTGAGTCAATGAGACTCAATGTGTAACCAACACTAAAATTTAATATTTCGGGCATACAATATCATACATGTTCATAAAGCATTTAAACAATATGATGCAACCCAAACCCAAACCTATATGCCATCCGCTACACTCCACACGTGCCATCCCGCACACAAGTGGGGACTACTAAGTCAACCTCCATCCGCTACACACCATCGAAGGCGATTCTTTGCAATCGACGTGCTCATCGCCTATATAAAATTCGTGGCATAGCCACCAGATAATTGTGTCATGAGACACCACATTCAGATAATGTAACCGAAGTTACCACATTCAGATAATGTGACCGAAGTCACCACATTCAGATAATGTGACCGAAGCCACCACATTCAGATAGTGAGACCGAAGTCATCACATTCACTTCCCCTTTCTCAAATAACCCGAATGCCCCATATTATTCATATCATGCATATCATACTTAAATTCACATTCATGTCATTTTTCACATGTTAAGTATAACATATTTCGTAATCCTAGTAGGAGTAGGAAAAGCGTGCACTGAGTACTTTGTACCATAACATGGTACTTTAGCCACATTCTTACACTTTCATATTAACACATATATCAAGTTTAAGCCATAAATCTATTAAGATTAGTGTGGGTACACACGGTACCTTAGCCATGCTTTTCACATTCTTAATAACACATTTAATTTAAAACATAGCCATGAACATATTAAAACTTAGGGTAGGGTACACACGATTCGCTTAACAATTTCACTTGAAATCCCAAATTGATCCATCGCCTTAGATCTTTAACTCCCTACATTCGCCCATATTAAAGGTTTAATGAAAAACTCATTCTACCACAAAACCAAATCCTAGTAGGATTTGTACACTAAGACTTACCTTAATGCCGATTTGCTTATCACTCAAATCCCGAAATCTTTGCTTTTCTTCTCCTTATATTCCGCCAAACACTAGATCTCTACATAGGTTAGTTTTCGCTTTTTAAGATAATAAGAAAATAGATCTATGTACTAAAGTAAGGCCTTATCCGAATGCTATAGTGCTTACCTTGCGGATCTTAAATCTAAAACTCATTGAATAACTAGGAACATCGCGCTTATGGTGTACCTTGGAAACAATTTCACCTTCCTTGTAGTCAACACTAGCAAATCCAGAATGATCTTTCCAAATTTGACAAACAAGATATTAATGATATTAGTTCCTATGTTGCGGTTTAAAGAAGAGAATAAATTAATGGCCATAAAATTCTTACCCTTAATATTGAATTGACAAAGACCTAAGCTTGAAGCCACTTGATATATTTGGCTATGGCCTAAAAAGGCTTACTTAGGCTTTTGGAGGATTAGAAAGAAAGAGAAGGAAGAATAAAGCGTAGGAATTTCAGAGAGAGGAGAATCTGCTTAAGAAATTTGGCAAAGGAAGAGTGAATGAATGAATGAATGGCCTTTCTTCCTTTTATAGCCGAAATTACTAGCTAGAGTCCTTAACTTGACCATCACTCTTCCTATGTGATAATTATCACTTTATCAAAAGAATTAATCCAACAATTATCTCCTAATTAGTGAAATTCTAAAGGAAATAAAACTCCTCTTTTAAGAGCCCACATGCCAGTCCACCTCTCTCGCTCTTTGTAGCAAAATAAAACTTCTTTTATTTGCTTCCTAAGTGACTCGATCCACAGCCCAAATACACTTGCATGTGGCGCCATTTCCAGAGGCCCTAAGTGGCATCTTCAGCCACTTTTCCAAGCACATTTGTATGTCAAATTTCACATACTTTTTCTCTTAAGGCCACCTTGCCTTAATTTCCTCTTTAAAACTTTAAAGCTCGACATTTCTAAGTCATTTCTAAGTTTCCAAAAATTTTCGTTTGGCTCTTTAAACTTGACATTTCCTTACATTTCCTAGTTTCCAGAAATGTTCACTTTCCTCTTTTGAATCATTTCTAAATCATTTTCCTAGTTTCCATAAATGTTCACTTTCCTCTTTTGAATCATTTCTAAATCATTTTCCTAGTTTCCATAAATGTTCACTTTCCTCTTTTGAATTATTTCTAAATCATTTCCTTACATTTACAGGACATTTCCCTACATTTCCTTACATTTCCATACATTTCCTTACATTTCCATACATTTCCATACATTTCCTTACATTTCCATACATTTCCTTACATTTCCATACATTTCCATACATTTCCATACATTTCCATACATTTCCTTACATTTCCATACATTTCCATACATTTCCTTACATTTCCATACATTTCCATACATTTCCATACATTTTCAAGGTTCTAAAAATGCACACTACACATCCATATCATAGTAAACATGCTATTTCATAAGATTAAGCAAAATGCACACAATGGGATTGAACCTCTTCCTCAAAGTACTTCACTTGATGCCATAACCCTTGCACCTTAGGTGGCGCCCCTTGCCACTTTTCCACATCACTTGTTTTTAACTTAAAACCAATAATTGTCCAAAGCTTTCTCTTCCATCCTAGGATTTTAAAACCCTTAATTCACTTCCAAACACCGCCAAAACCTACTACTCATGAATTATGCACAAACGCATAACCCGTAATCTAGGATGTTACGATTCTACCTCCTTAAAATAATTTAGTCCTCGAAATTACTTACTAACAGCGTACAATCCTTCTCACCGCACTATGCTTACGCACACTACGATCTTAATAGAACCATCATACTTTCCAGCACAATCTCTAAGTTCACGCCCCTTAGAACTCATTTCTAACGTCGCGATTTAATTTGATTAAGAAGTTTTATGTATAAAAAATTTTGTTTCCTTTGATTAACATGCAAGAAGTTTTATGGAAAGAATTTTAGAAGTGGTTCTTTCGTATTCATACATGCACAGTCTTTACATCCATACATCCATCAATCAATTATGAACTTTCGTTCATTCGAGAAATGTTGTAGTTTTCATTGTTGTTGTTTTTCCACTACCCAGGGGTATTTTCGTAATTTGTCCTACCGAGGTATTTTTCACAATTTATCGAAACAAGGTTCCTTGGTTTTTTTGTCAATGAGGGTATCTTGGAAATTTTGCATTCTCGGGGTATTTTGGAAAAATTTTGAAATCAGGGTATTTTAGTAATTAACGGGTGAATTTGTAAATCTTAATAAATCACGGATATTTAGGAATTTACAAAGCTTGAGGGTTGTTTTTGAGAATTTGTTTTCCAAATCGGTGTTGTTGCAAAAATTTTTGAAGATCGGGGTCGATTCGGTAATTTTGTAACTTCGAGGTATTCGATAATTTGAGGGGGGTAATTTCGTAATTTTATAAATCTAAAATATTTCAAGAAAATTTTATAAAAATAATCTTTTTCAAATCAAGAAAATAATTTAGAAATTTTAAAACTAGGGTTTCCATAAAATACGGTTAGTCCCTTTCGGGTTTAGTTAGGGGTTTAGCCCGTGTATAAGTCCTCTTGGTTAGGGTGAACCGAGGCTACGCACCAGGTAGGATTCGAGTGGAGAGGAGGTGAGTCACGCGGACTACTTAAATACCAAGCTCCCACTGAAACCAATCCTAGACATGCGTACCATGGTTGCCACACCTTAACTCGGCGACTCAACCACAGGTTTGTTTAATTAGATATTTAAGTCTTATGTATTTGTTGGGGTACACTAGTCCTAGGTTTCAAATACTTATCAGTCTAGTTGCCATAAAAGCCCATATATTTCACATATTCAAATCACTTGAAAGTCGGAAGTACTTACGGTGGATCATGGTTCGGAGACTTAGTGGGCCATGTCGAAAAACACGAAAATTTTTGAAAATTCCTTTTGGGCTTACTTTGGAAAATATTTTGGGCCTTAAACCAAGGAAGAGAGTTTAAAAGCTGGCTCGATATTAAATGAAACACCCCAAACCCGCCCACGAGCACGGACCGGATCTGGTATGTTCCCGGTGAAAACCACTTCAAATTCTTTTGTATTTAGGAAAAACTTGAGCGTTTTGAGGAAAGTTTGTTTTGAGTTGAGCTTGAGTTGAAAAGCAGGTTTATTTCGTTATTAAAAATCCTTTTGATTTAGGTGAAAAACGTTTGGGCTTTATTTTTAAAAAACTAGATTAACTTAATCTTTTAATAAATAAAAGTTTGTAAATTAAAAAGCGAATAAAGTAATTCTACTAAGGCCTTATTACATCAAATAATTCTCAAAATTTAAATTCAAAATACTTAAAGTAAAATAGTCCAAATAAAAGAAATCGAACTTCACATGGCCTCCACTAAGCATCTACCGGCCGGTCCATCACCGGTCGTCACCGAAAAGTAATCCCACAGCGGGTGAGTCAATGCAGACTCAATGTGTAACCAACACTAAAATTTAATATTTCAGGCATACAATATCATACATGTTCATAAAGCATTTAAACAATATGATGCAACCCGAACCCAAACCTATATGCCATCCGCTACACTCCACACGTACCATCCACGCACAGTGGGGACTACTAAGTCAACCTCCATCCGCTACACACCATCGAAGGCGATTCTTTGCGATCGACGTGCTCATCGCCCATATAAAATTCGTGGCATAGCCACGGATAATTGTGTCATGAGACACCACATTGAGATAATGTAACCAAGTCACCACATTCGGATAATGTGACCGAAGTCACCACATTCGAGATAATGTGACCAAGTCACCACATTCGGATAGTGAGTGAAGTCATCACATTCACTTCCCTTTCTCAAATAACTCGAATGCCCCATATTATTCATATCATGCATATCATACTTAAATTCACATTCATGTCACTTTTCACATGTTAACTATAACATATTTCGTGTCCAAGTAGGAGTAGGAAAGCGATACACAGTACTTTGTACCATAACATGGTACTTTAGCCACATTCTTACACTTTCATATTAACACATATATCAAGTTTAAGCCATAAATCTATTAAGATTAGTGTGGGGTACACACGGTACCTTAGCCATGTTTTTCACATTCTTAATAACACATTTAATTTAAAACATAGCCATGAACATATTAAAACTTAGGGTAGGGTACACACCTGATTCGCTTAACAATTTCACTTGAAATCCCGAAATTCGATCTACTGCCTTAGATCTTTAACTCCCTACATTCGGCCCATATTAAAGGTTTAATGAAAAACTCATTCGGCCACAAAACCAAATCCTAGTAGGATTTGTACACTAAGACTTACCTTAATGCCGATTTGCTTATCACTCAAATCCCGAAATCTTTGCTTTTCTTCTCCTTGTATTCGGCCAAACACTAGATCTCTACATAGGTTAGTTTTCGGCTTTTTAAGATAATAAGAAAATAGATCTATGTACTAAAGTAAGGCCATATCCGAATGCTATAGTGCTTACCTTACGGATCTTAAATCCGAAACTCTTTGAATAACTAGGAACATGCGACATGGTGCACCTTGGAAGCAATTTCACCTTCCTTGTAGTCAACACTAGCAAATCCCGAATGATCTTTCCAAATTTGGTAAACAAGATATTAATGATATTGGTTCCTATGTTGCGGTTTAAAGAAGAGAATAAATTAATGGCCATAAAATTCTTACCCTTAATATTGAATTCGACAGCACCTAAGCTTGAAGCCACTTGATATATTCGGCTATGGCCTAAAAAGGCGTACTTCTGGCTTTTGGAGGGATTAGAAAGAAAAGAGAAGGAAGAATAAAACTATAGGAATTTCGGCTGAGAGAGGAGAATCTGCTTAAGAAATTTGGCAAAGGAAGAGTGAATGAATGAATGAATGGCCTTCTCTTCTTTTATAGCAGAAATTACTAGCTAGAGTCCTTAACTTGGCCACCACTCTTCCTATGTGATAATTATCACTTTATCAAAAGAATTAATCCAACAATTATCTCCTAATTTGCGGAAATTCTAAAGGAAATAAAACTCCTCTTTAAGAGCCCACATGCCGTCCACCTCTCTGCTCTTTGTAGCAAAATAAAACTTCTTTATTTGCTTCCTAAGTGACTCGATCCACAGCCCAAATACACTTGCATGTGGCACCATTTCCAGAGGCCCTAAGTGGCATCTTGAGCCACTTTTCCAAGCCCTGTTGTGTGTCAAATTTCACATACTTTTTCTCTTAAGGCCACCTTACCTTAATTTCCTCTTTAAAACTTTAAAACTCGACGTTTTTAAGTCATTTCTAAGTTTCCAAAAATTTTTGTTTGGCTCTTTAAACTTGACATTTTCTTACATTTCCTAATTTCCAGAAATGTTCACTTTCCTCTTTTGAATCATTTCTAAATCATTTTCCTAGTTTCCATAAATGTTCACTTTCCTCTTTTGAATCATTTCTAAATCATTTTCCTAGTTTCCATAAATGTTCACTTTCCTCTTTTGAATCATTTCTAAATCATTTTCCTAGTTTCCATAAATGTTCACTTTCCTCTTTTGAATCATTTCTAAATCATTTCCTTACATTTCCAGCACATTTCCCTATATTTCCTTACATTTCCATACATTTCCTTACATTTCCATACATTTACATACATTTCCATACATTTCCATACATTTCCTTACATTTCCATACATTTCCTTACATTTCCATATATTTCCATACATTTCCATACATTTCCATACATTTCCTTACATTTCCATACATTTCAATACATTTCCTTACATTTCCATACATTTCCTTACATTTCCATACATTTCCATACATTTCCTTACATTTCAAGGTTCTAAAAATGCACTACACATTCATATCATAGTAAACATGCTATTTCATAAGATTAAGAAAAATGCACACAATGGGATTGAACCTCTTCACTCAAAGTACTTCACTTGATGCCATAACCCTTGCACCTTAGGTGGCGTCCCTTGCCACTTTTCCACATCACTTCTTGTTTTTAACTTAAAACCAATAATTGTCCAAAGCTTTCTCTTCCATCCTAGGATTTTAAAAACCCTTAATTCAGTTCCAAACACTGCCAAAACCTACTACTCATGAATTATGCACAAACGCATAACCCGTAATCTAGGATGTTACAGTTCTACCCTCCTTAAAATAATTTCTTCCTCGAAATTACTTACTAATGATCATACAATCCTTCTCACCGCACTATGCTTACGCCACAGACTCGATCTTAATAGAACCATCATACTTTCTAGGCACAATCTCTAAGTTCGTCCCTTAGAACTCATTTCTAACGTCGCAATTTAATCGATTAAGAAGTTTTATGTATAAAAATTTTGTTTCACCGATTAACTGAAGGAGTTTTATGGAAAGAATTTTTAGAAGTGGTTCTTTCGTATTCATACATGCACACGGTCTTTACATTCATACATCCATTAATCAATTATGAACTTTCGTTCATTCGAGAAATGTTGTAGTTTTCATTGTTGTTGTTTTTTCACTACCGTGGGTATTTTTGTAATTTATCCTCACCGGGTATTTTTGCAATTTATCGAAACAAGGTTCCTTGGTGTTTTTGTCAATGAGGGTATCTTGGAAATTTTGCATTCTCGAGGTATTTTGGAAAATTTTGAAATCGAGGGTATTTTGGTAATTAACTTGAGTGAATTTGTAAATCTTAATAAATCACGGATATTTTGGAATTTACAAAACTTGAGGTTGTTTTTGAGATTTTTTTCCAAATCAATGTTGTTGCAAAAATTTTTGAAGATCGGGGGTCGTTCGGTAATTTTGTAACTTAGGGGTATTTCGGTAATTTGCAGGGTGGGGGTAATTTCGTAATTTTATAAATCTGAAATATTTCAAGAAAATTTTATAAAATAATCTTTTTCAAATCAAGAAAATAATTTAGAAATTTTAAAACTAGGGTTTCCATAAAATCATTAGCCCTTTCGGGTTTTAGTTGGGGTTTAGCTCGTGTATAAGTCCTCTTGGTTAGGGTGAACCAGAGGCTACGCAGTGTAGGATTCGAGTGAGAGGAGGTGAGTCATGCGGACTTCTTAAATACCAAGCTCCCTTGAAACCAATCCTAGACATGCGTACCATGGTTGCCACACCCTACTTTCGGCGACTCAACCACGGGTTTGTTTAATTAGATATTTAAGTCTTATGTATTTGTTGGGGTACACTAGTCCTAGGGTTCAAATACTTATCAGTCTAATCTAAGTTGCCATAAAAGCCCATACATTTCACATATTCAAATCACTTGAAGTCGAAGTACTTACCGGTGGATCATGCCTGGAGACTTAGTGGGCCATGTCGAAAAACACGAAAATTTTGAAGAAAATTCCTTTTGGGCTTACATTGGAAAACGTTTGGGCCTTAAACCCAAGGTCGAGAGTTTAAAGCAGGCTCGATACAAATGAAACACCCCAAACCCGCCCACGAGCACGGACCGGATCTGGTATGTTCCCGGTAAAAACCACTTCAAATTCTTTTGTATTTAGGAAAAACTTAAGCGTTTTGAGGAAAGTTTGTTTTGGGTTGGGCTTGAGTTGAAAAGCAGGTTTATTTCGTTATTAAAAATCCTTTTGATTTAGGTGAAAAAACGTTTGGGCTTTATTTTTAAAAAAACTAGATTTACTTAATCTTTTAATAAATAAAAGTTTATAAATTAAAAAGCAGAATAAAGTAATTCTACTAAGGCCTTATTACATCAAATAATTCCCAAAATTTAAATTCAAAATACTTAAAGTAAAATAGTCCAAATAAAAGAAATCGAACTTCACATGGCCTCCACTAAGCATCTGTAGGCCTGGTCCATCCTTGGTCACACGAAAAGTAATCCCACAACGGGTGAGTGTAACACCCCAAACCAGGTCAAAACACCACGATAGAATCACGGTATGCTCTGAGGAAAAAGGTTTTGGGTGGTTTAGGTTGAAGTCTAGAAGTCGATGAAACACTTTGAAACTTTATATTTGAGGAAAACTTGAGTAGGTTTTGATTAAAATTTATGTTGTATTTGAAAACCAGAGAGCTTTGAAAATTTATCCAAGTGTAGGTAAAACTAATTTATGTCGGTTTGAAGTTTAAGTTGTTTCATATTATTACTAAAACATTTTGTCTTAGTAGAAAATCATATTTAAGTTAGAAAAACAATTCGAGTTCATTTTGTTCTAAGTTATAGTATGATACAGATGGTATAGTTTAAAACATCGCTTTTGCACTTTTGAAATCGTTATCTTTCCAAGTTTTAGCACATTTTAACTCAAGTAGTTTGTTAAAGCATATTATAAATCCAAATTAATCGTAAACAAAACATAATTTAAAAAGGCCATTTACAACCCAAATAAGACCAAATAGTAATAATAAAACTTAAGTACCAACTTTCTTAAAGGTCCGAGCAAATCTTTATTTCAGTATGGCATGAGCACCTCGAGTCCATCCCGGCTCCATGTCCGCGTCTAAGTGTCACCTGAAAAGTCAAAGGAGAGAGTGAGTCGCAAGACTCAATGCATAAATCCCTCTCCCGGTATAACATGCCAACACACATATCATATCAAAATAATGCAAGTCATGCACCCAATCCTAACCAACCATATCGCCTTTTCTACCCCGTGTGGTACCAAACCACTGGTGGTGCCAAACCACTGGTGACCCAAAGTCACGATATCCATAATGTGGTACCAAACCACTGGTGACCCGAAGTCACAAATAATCCGATGATGGGGCCAACCCATCGTGTGATACCAAATCACTAGCGACGATCCCGTATCTAGTAAGTGGGGCCAACCCACGGTGGTGTCAACCACAGGGACGAGTCGCAATGAGGTGCCAAACCTCTGGTGTCCCAAAGACACAATGTGATACCAAATCACTGGTGACCGTGGTCACGAATCCAATGATGGGGCCAACCCATCGTGTGATACCAAATCACTGGCGTCAATCCCGTATAATCAACCGTGGGGCCAACCCACTGTGGTACTAAGCCCTGGGATGAGGCGCCGAGGTGCCAAACCTCTGGTGACCCAAAGTCACAAAATACGTGGTACCAAACCACGGAGGTGCCAAACCTCGGTGTCCCAAAGACACAAGTGTCCCAAAGACACGGATATCATATTCCCCTCTCTCGGATCACCCAATCACATATCATACTAGATGCAAAATCGTGCAATCATGCTATCATGCTCACATGCTTAATATGGCATCTCAATGAACATGCACCCATAATCATAATATCGTATATCATCACATAGCTCATATCAGAACGGACTTACCCGAATCCGTATCCATACCTCAATGGGTACCAAAATCAGTCAATCACACTGTTCCATTTACACAACAGGTTATTACATTATTAAGTTAAGATAGTGTGTTGGTTTACACACCTGAATTAGCGGAGGTTTTAATACTAGGAACCGGTCTAAGACCCTCGACCACCTTGACAACTTTGATCCTAATATCGACCAACCAAAGGGTTAGCACACATACCATTCGGCCAAAACCAACTAAATCAAAGGGTATATCGGTTTATCCTTACCTTCAACTTGATTTGGTTTCCTACCAAATCCGAACCCAATAATGGTTCTTTCAGCAATCGGCTTCACCCTAGAGAGAACGTGGTTAATCCTTGGAAACCATATACTTAATCGAAACTAAACAGATAACTATGAGCAATCGTCTCACCACTACTTACCGATTGCTAAGCAGAGTAAAAAGGCTCTCCTTGCTTGATTACGAACTCCAAAGGCCCTATATGGAAATAGTTACCAAAACAAGTGATTACTCCTTTATAATAGATATAGAAATCAGCCCTTAAATATACCCAAAATCGGCAAGGCAACAGAGAAAGGAGAAAGGCCATTGGCCAACACTTACCCCTTTAGTAGACCGATTGATCACCAACACCCCAACACAACCAATAATCGGCCTACCAACTACTAAGAGAGGAGAAAGATTCGGCCACTGCTTGGAGAAAGAGAAAGAATAACAAGAGTAAGTGCTCTCGATTTTGAATGAAAAGAAACAAGAAAAGGGAAGTAGGAGAGAAAGAACTTTCGGCTACTAATGACCAAAATCGGCAAGGGTTTGATTGTGGTTGTGTTGGTTTAGATGAAGAAGATGGAGGATGCAGGTTTTTGGTGAAAGGTGTTACGGTCAAAAGGAAAAGAAGAAGGCTAGTTTTGGTTTAGTGAAATGGTATGGAACAAATGAGAAAATCGGCACAAGGGTTGTAAAACAAAAGAAAGAAAATGAGAAGGAGGATCACTAGTTTCGACTTTGCACAATAAAAAGAAGAAAGAAGAACAAGGTGGGATTTGACAATAAGGGTGCTTGAGGTTTCGGTTGACACAAAAGGTAAAAGAAGAAAACGCAGAAGAAGAGTGCAAGATTGGCAATTGAAGTTGCTTTGTGCTTCGGTTTCAAGGAGCAAGAATGGAAGGTTTTCTCTCTTTTTTTTTCGGCTAAAGCTGTTTGCTATTGAAGAGATCTTTTACTAGCTTTTGATTAAACAAGAAAAAAAATTAACTTCCCCAAAACAAAATTTGACCGAACCTACCCAATTGCCTTAGTGGAAAATTTCGGCACTCTCCCACAAGCTTACCAACCGGCCACACACTCCCTCTCCCCCCAAACTCTCACCAAATCCGGCCAACTCCCCCCATTTACTCTCACACCACTAATTCAAATGGCAAAGACCAAGTCTCCCTCCTACAATTGCTCTCCATCCACCGTTTGAATGTGTTGACCAAGTCCATGGTAGAGTTCAAATTGCCCCCAACTCTTCCCCTCCATGCCGTCAAAATGGATGCAAAAGGGGTGGGATTCTCGTGACTTGAACACAAGACCTCCCCCCTTGTAGTTGACGCCACACACCCACTCTCCATGTGGCGCATGCTTGCCACCTTACTAGCTCCTTATTTGTGTTATAAATTCACTTGATTTAATTAAAAACCCCATCTCCTTGACTCCTATCCCTAAAGCCCAAAACAAAATTTTCCACCTACTCGGGCACACTCCTAGCCTTCATCTAAGCCCCAAACCATACAAACAACATAATAGCTCACCAATAATCATGCAACAATGCCAAAATAAATTAACCCCTTAACCGGGATATTACGGTTCTACCCCTTAAAAATAATTTCGACCTCGAAATTACAGTCGAAAGAGTTGCGGGTATTCTTTGTCTCATCATATCCTCGGGTTCCCACGCCGCTTCTTCCACGCCATGATTCCGCCTAAAGAACCTTAACGAGGCACAGACTTCGCTGAGAACCTTCACATCCCGATCTAAAATCATACGGGTTCTTCTTCCATGGACATATCTGGATTTACCTCGATCTCTTCTATCGTTACCACATGTGATGGATCGAACGATATCGCCAAACATTGAAGCGTGAAACACGTCGTGAATCGACTTAGCTCGGTGGCAACTCGGTGATATGCAATGGTCCCACTCGTCTTAATACCTTATACTGCCCAATAAACCTCGACTTAGCTTGCCTTTCTTCCGAACCTTAATACTTTTTTCCACGGTGAGACCTTGAAAAACTCGATCTCCCACAATAAATTCAATATCTCTCCGCTTAAGATCGGCGTGGGACTTCTGGGTCGAAGCTTCCTTCAATCGAACACAATTAACTTAACCTTGTCTTGATCTCGCGCTAACTTAACTGGTCCCAACAAGCGGCGTTCACTTAGCTCGTCCAACAAGTAGGTGAGCGACACTTCCTACCGCATAACGCCTCATATGGTGCCATCTTGATGCTCGCTTGGTATTTGTTGTTGTAGGCGAATTCAGCTAACGGTAGATACTCCTCCCGGCTACCCTCAAGTCCGAACACACCCCGCAACATGTCCTCCAAGATCAGTATAACCTCTCCGATTGTCTGTCGGTCTGCGGATGAAATACCGTCTTTGAAATCTAGCAGTGTACCCGAGCACGATGTAACGCCTTCCGAACCTTGGCGTGAATCTGGGGTCTCTATCCGAGATGATCGACACGGCACTCCATGCGGTCTCACAATCTCGACACATACTGACCGCCAACCTCGAAGTGAGTAATCCACCTCATGGAATAAAGTGAGTGATTTAGTCGGTAGATCCTGATTACCAGATGAATCCTTCTTGCTCGGTGTAGCGGTAATCCACTAACGAAATCCATAGTTATCCTTTCCCATTTCCATTGTGGAATTTTCTTTGGTCAAGCAACCAGACGGACAGCGATGCTCGACCTTGACTTGTTGACATGTCAGACACTTCTCTACAAACTCTGTTACCTCCTTTTTCAGACCCGGCCACCAAAACTGTTCTCTGAGGTCCCTAAACATTTTGCTACCTCCAGGGTGCATAGCGTAGGGGCTGCTATGTGCATCCTGAAGAATCTTTTGCCTCAACTCAGAATCCCTCGGCATACAAGCCTTCCCCTGAAAACACAAAGACCCCATCCCGGACAAGTCAGAACCCTTCAAACCATCATTACGCACTTGTGTCCTCTGCGCTCAAAACCTCATCCAACAACGCTTTTCTCTGATCTACTCAACCCAAGTAGGCTTAACCTGCAGCTCTGCCAGAATACTCCCGTCATCATACAAACTCAAGTGGGCAAACAACGCTCTCAAATCCAAACAACCTTACGGCTCAATGCGTCGCCACAACATTAGCCTTGCGGATGATACTCAATTGAGCAATCGTAGTCTTTCGCCAGCTCAATCCATGGGTTGTCTCGATTCAAGTCTTTACGAGTCGAAGGTACTTCAGACTCTTATGGTCCGTATAGACTATCGATCTTTCTCCGTACAAGTAATGCCTCCATATCTTTAAGGCAAATACTACAGCTGCTAACTCCAGATCGTGCGTAGGATAATTGCCCTCGTGTGGCCTCAGCTGCCGGGATGCGTAAGCCACAACCTTCCCTTCTTGCATCAGCACACAACCCAAACCCGTATGTGATGTATCGTAGTACACTGTGAATTCCTTACCAGCCTCAGGTTGAATCAGAACCGGAGCTTCAGTCAAAATCTTCTTTAACTTATCGAAACTCTCCTGCCGCTTCTCGGTCAAATAAACGGAACTCCTTTCTCAATAATTTGGTCATTGGTGCCGCAATCAATGAGAAACCCTCTACAAATCTTGGTAGTATCTCGCCAAGCCCGAAAACTCGAATCTCACATCGACTTAGGCGGCTTCCACTCCAAAACCGCTTCTATCTTACTGGGGTCCACTCTAATCCCTCACCGATACTACATGACCCAAAACGTCACCTCCACGAGCGAACTCGCATTCTTGAACTTCGATAGAAATTTGTTTCTCCCTTAGAATCTGCAATACCACCCGTAAATGAGTATCATGTTCCTCCTCAGTCCTTGAATATACCAAGATGTCATCGATAAAAACCACTACGAACTGATCTAGATACTGTTGGAACACCCTGTTCATCAGATCCATGAAAGTTGCCGGTGCATTAGTCAACTCGAGCAGCATAACCAAGAACTCAAAATGCCCATACCGAAATGAAATGCCGTCTTACGATATCCACCTCCTTTACCTTCAAGCGGTGATACCCAGACCTTAGGTCGATCTTCGAGAAAACCGACGCCCCCTTCAGCTGATCAAACAAGTCATCTATCCGAGGTAGTGGATACTTGTTTTTGATCGTCAGCTTATTTAGTTGGCGGTAGTCTATACACATCCGCATAGTACCGTCTTTCTTCTTTACAAAAAGTAAGGCGCTCCCCATGGTGAAATACTTGGCACGATAAAGCCTCGGTCCAATAACTCCGGATTTGAGCCTTAAGCTCCACTAATTCTTTAGGTGCCATCATGACGGACAATGGATATCTTGGCGCGATTAAGATATGATCTATTAAATTCTACCTCCGATCGGTGGCAAACCCTAAGCTCCTCAGAAACACATCCCCAAATTCCTAATCGTCCGAACGGTCTCCACAGAGACTCTTTAGCCTCCAAGGCATACACATGCACCATATATGCTTGCGACCTCTTCGACCATTTCTCGGCTTTGAGCAGATACCACATTAGATGATAGTTTCTCCTATTACCGATCGAACTACTTCATCACCCTTATTTGTTTTCGAGAATCATGCGCTTAGCGCATAATCTAACCTCTTCGGTACTTAACCGGCCGGTCCATTCAGAATTAGATCGAACTCCCGAATGGCGTTCCATCAGATCGACCTCAAATATTACCCTTGGAGTTCTAGAGGTGCGTCTCTATACAATTTATCTACCACTACTGAGTGACCTGAGGGCTTATTACGGTCATCCGCCTAGAAGATACCTCGAGTCTAAATCCATGGTCTTCACTATACTACTTGCAACATACGAATGTGTTGAACCCACATCAATTAAAGCATAAATGGAGACCAAATATTAAAACGCGTCTGTAATGACGTCCGGTGCATCGCCTCCTCTCGGCGCCTCGCGACATACACTAGTCCGACCGTGCGGCCTCGAACTACACGCACCTCGCCCGGTGCTCCACGGCCCCGACCGAGGCGTACCTCCTCGCCATTACCTCGGCCCTCTGCGGCGGTGGTCCATTATTTCAGTATTGATTACTACCGATTTTACATTGAATCCTAGCTAACTTGCGCGGACGGTCCCTCACACAGTGGTCCAATGAGCCACACTCAAAACAACCTCTACCATCGGTCCAACATCCTCCCGGTGAGCCTTTCCACAGCGGTTATCTTTGGCGGTCCCCGCCTAGTAGCAACAAACCTACCCGATCGATTCGCCCACTCGGTCTAGCCCTCTTCTGCGATTGACACCGATGACCCGGAAGATCCAAAACTCCTTTTGTGCGGTTTCTATCCATACTCGCCTCACAGACTCTTTAATGCCCTCGACAACCTTCGCCTTTTCAACTAGAACCGCAAATTCACGCTCCTGCGGGCACAATTATCGACCTTAGTTCGTCTCGCGAGCCATCCTCAAACGAACGCACCTCTCATGCTCGATAGCCACCATACCCCGCATACCGACTCGACCTCGAAACTCGCCTGCGTACTCGACACGATTTGCTCCCTGGACTAACCTCGAAATGCTTTCCTGCTCATTTATGTAGTTAGCTCGACGTATTTTTCCGATAAGCGGCCGAAATAGTCCCATGTCGGATCTTCATTTTAGTTATTATCACGGACCGTGAGCCACCACTGGTATGACTCATCTCGGAGAAGTGATACGATCCCCTTTAATTTCTCTTCGGCGGTCAGTCCGGATCATCCATGATCCATTCTGTCGCTTCCGGCCAATCTTCAAGATCTTTGGAGCAACACCGAGACACCGAAAGAATTGACCCTATTTGCCCAAGTCGCCAGCACGATTTCCTAGCTCCTACGCCTCCACCTGCTCCAGCTACCCTTTCTAAAACCCGCAGCATCGCCTGTGACACTGCGTCATCGCCGGTCTGCTCCTGGAACTCACCACCTTTTTGGTGGCGGGCCCAGTACCTCATTCTCCGAACCCCCCTGGAACCCACGGGCTCAAAAGCAGATCATCCTCTGCGACCACGCCCACGACCACGTCCACCTCGGGTACTCATGACTAAATCTCGTCCGATTAAAAATTTTTTATGTATCGGTCATTATTCCATTGTGTTTAAAGCAAAGTCTTATGAATTTTTAAAGAAGCTTTGTTTTCGCGAGTCCACAGAGTCCTATTAGTTTCAGTCTCTAAAGTAATCTTACTATCGCTAGCCAATCATATCAATCAATATCACAACAAATAGTACGGGGTACTTACCTGGGCGAACTGGTGCCGGAGACTCGGTGACATGCCCTTCAAACCATACTTTTTTTTTTAAAACCAAAACACTTAAAACAGACTTTTGAAAACATTTTGGGCCTCGGGCCCACAATATGAAACTTTGAACACGGCTCGATACCAAAATTGTAACACCCCAAACCGGTCAATACACCACGACCGAATCTGGTATGCTACTGAGGAAAAAGGTTTTGGGTGGTTTAGGTTGAAGTCTAGAAGTCGATGAAACACTTTGCGAAACTTTGTATTTGAGGAAAACTTGAGTAGGTTTTGATTAAAATTTATGTTGTATTTGAAAACCCAGAGCTTTGAAAATTTATCCAAGTGTAGGTAAAACTAATTTATATGGTTTGAAGTTTAAGTTGTTTCATATTATTACTAAAACATTTTGTCTTAGTAGAAAATCATATTTAAGTTAGAAAAACAATTGAGTTCATTTTGTTCTAAGTTATAGTATGATACCAGATGGTATAGTTTAAAACATCGCTTTTTGCACTTTTGAAATCGTTATCTTTCCAAGTTTTAGCACATTTTAACTCAAGTAGTTTGTTAAAGCATATTATAAATCCAACTTAATAAATAAACAAAACATAATTTAAAAGGCCATTTACAACCCAAATAAAACCAAATAGTAATAATAAAACTTAAGTACCAACTTTCTTAAAGGTCCGAGCAAATCTTTATTTCAAGTATGGCATGAGCACCTCGAGTCCATCCCGACTCCATGTCGCGTCTAAGTGTCACTGAAAAGTCAAAGGAGAGAGTGAGTCGCAAGACTCGGTGCATAAATCCTCTCCCGGTATAACATGCCAACACACATATCATATCAAAATAATGCAAGTCATGCACCCAATCCTAACCAACCATATCGCCTTTTCTACCCCGTGTGGTACCAAACCACTGGTGGTGCCAAACCACTGGTGACCCAAAGTCACGATATCTATAATGTGGTACCAAACCACTGGTGACCCGAAGTCACAAATAATCCGATGATGGGGCCAACCCATCGTGTGATACCAAATCACTAGCGACGATCCCGTATCTAGTAAGTGGGGCTAACCCACGGTGGTGTCAACCACAGGGACGAGTCGCAATGAGGTGCCAAACCTCTGGTGTCCCAAAGACACAATGTGATACCAAATCACGGTGACCGTGGTCACGAATCCGATGATGGGGCCAACCCATCGTGTGATACCAAATCATGGCGTCAATCCCGTATAATCAAGCGTGGGGCCAACCCATCGTGGTACTAAGCCCTTTGGGGACGAGACGCCGAGGTGCCAAACCTCCGTGACCCAAAGTCACAAAATACATGGTACCAAACCCTTTGGAGGTGCCAATCCTCCGGTGTCCCAAAGACACAGTGTCCCAAAGACACGGATATCATATTCCCCCTCCTCTCAGATCACCCAATCACATATCATACTAGATGCAAAATCGTGCAATCATGCTATCATGCTCACATGCTTAATATGGCATCTCAATGAACATGCACCCATAATCATAATATCGTATATCATCACATAGCTCATATCGTAAGCGGACTTACCCGAATCCGTATCCATACCTCAATGGGTACCAAAATCAGTCAATCACACTGTTCCATTTACACAACAGGTTATTACATTATTAAGTTAAGATAGTGTGTTGGTTTACACACCTGAATTAGCGGAGGTTTTAATACTAGGAACCGGTCTAAGACCCTCGACCACCTTGACAACTTTGGTCCCAATATCGACCAACTAAAGGGTTAGCACACATACCATTCGGCCAAAACCAACTAAATCAAAGGGTATATCGGTTTATCCTTACCTTCAACTTGATTTGGTTTCCTACCAAATCCGAACCCAACAATGGTTCTTTCAGCAATCGGCTTCACCCTAGAGAGAGAACGTGGTTAATCCTTGGAAACCATATACTTAATCGAAACTAAACAGATAACTATGAGCAATCGTCTCACCACTACTTACCGATTGCTAAGCAGAGTAAAAAGGCTCTCCTTGCTTGATTACGAACTCCAAAGGCCCTATATGGAAATAGTTACCAAAACAAGTGATTACTCCTTTATAATAGATAACGAAATTAGCCCTTAAATATACCCAAAAATCGGCAAGGCAACAGAGAAGGAGAAAGGCCATTCGCCAACACTTACCCCTTTAGTAGACCGATCGATCACCAACACCCCAACACAACCAATAATCGGCCTACCAACTACTAAGAGAGGAGAAAGATTGACCCACCGCTTGGAGAAAGAGAAAGAATAACAAGAGTAAGTGCTCTCGGTTTTGAATGAAAAGAAACAAGAAAAGGGAAGTAGGAGAGAAAGAACTTTCGGCTACTAATGACCAAAATCGGCAAGGGTTTGATTGTGGTTGTGTTGGTTTAGATGAAGAAGATGGAGGATCACGGGTTTTTGGTGAAAGGTGTTACGGTCAAAAAGGAAAAGAAGAAGGCTAGTTTCGGTTTAGTGAAATGGTATGGAACAAATGAGAAAATCGGTACAAGGGTTGTAAAACAAAAGAAAGAAAATGAGAAGGGAGGATCACTAGTTTCGGCTTTGCACAATAAAAAGAAGAAAGAAGAACAAGGTGGGATTTGGCAATAAGGGTGCTTGAGGTTTGGTTGACACAAAAGGTAAAAGAAGAAAACGCAGAAGAAGAGTGCAAGATTGGCAATTGAAGTTGCTTTGTGCTTCGGTTTCAAGGAGCAAGAATGGAAGGTTTTCTCTTTTTTTTTGGCTAAAGCTGTTTGCTATTGAAGAGATCTTTTACTAGCTTTTGATTAAACAAGAAAAAAATTAACTTCCCCAAAACAAAATTTGACCGAACCTACCCAATTGCCTTAGTGGAAAATTTCGGCACTCTCCCACAAGCTTACCAACCGGCCACACACTCCCTCTCCCCTAAACTCTCACCAAATCCGGCCAACTCCCCCCATTTACTCTCACACCACTAATTCAAATGGCAAAGACCAAGTCTCCCTCCTACAATTGCTCTCCATCCACCGTTTGAATGTGTTGACCAAGTCCATGGTAGAGTTCAAATTGCCCCCAACTCTTCCCCTCCATGCCGTCAAAATGGATGCAAAAGGGGTGGGATTCTCGCGACTTGAACACAAGACCTCCCCCCTTGTAGTTGACGCCACACACCCACTCTCCATGTGGCGCATGCTTGCCACCTTACTAGCTCCTTATTTGTGTTATAAATTCACTTAATTTAATTAAAAACCCCATCTCCTTCACTCCTATCCCTAAAGCCCAAAACAAAATTTTCCACCTACTCAGGCACTCCTAGCCTTCATCTAAGCCCCAAACCATACAAACAACATAATAGCTCACCAATAATCATGCAACAATGCCAAAATAAATTAACCCCTTAACTTGGGATATTACGGTGAGTCAATGACTCAATGTGTAACCAACACTAAAATTTAATATTTCAGGGCATACAATATCATACATGTTCATAAAGCATTTAAACAATATGATGCAACCGAACCCAAACCTATATGCCATCCGCTACACTCCACACGTACCATCCACGCACAGTAGGGACTACTAAGTCAACCTCCATCCGCTACACACCATCGAAGGCGATCGTTGCGGTCGGCGTGCTCATCGCCATATATAAAATTTGTGGCATAGCCACGAGATAATTGTGTCATGAGACACCACATTGAGATAATGTGGCTGAAGTCATCACATTCGGATAATGTGACCAAGTCACCACATTGAGATAATGTGACCAAGTCACCACATTCGGATAGTGAGACCAAGTCATCACATTCACTTTCCCTTTCTCAAATAACTCGAATGCCCCATATTATTCATATCATGCATATCATACTTAAATTCACATTCATGTCACTTTTCACATGTTAAGTATAACATATTTCATAATCCTAGTAGGAGTAGGAAAACGTGCACAGTACTTTGTACCATAACATGGTACTTTAGCCACATTCTTACACTTTCATATTAACACATATATCAAGTTTAAGCCATAAATCTATTAAGATTAGTGTAGGGGTACACACATTACCTTAGCCATGCTTTTCACATTCTTAATAACACATTTAATTTAAAATATAGCCATGAACATATTAAAACTTAGGGTAGGGTACACACGATTCGCTTAACAATTTCACTTGAAATCCCAAAATTTGATCTCGCCTTAGATCTTTAACTCCCTACATTCGCCCATATTAAAGGTTTAATGAAAAACTCATTCGCCACAAAACCAAATCCTAGTAGGATTTTTACACTAAGACTTACCTTAATGCCGATTTGCTTATCACTCAAATCCCAAAACTTTGCTTTTCTTCTCCTTGTATTCGACCAAACACTAGATCTCTACATAGGTTAGTTTTCGCTTTTTAAGATAATAAGAAAATAGATCTATGTACTAAAGTAAGGCCTTAGCGAATGCTATAGTGCTTACCTTGTGGATCTTAAATCCGAAACTCACCGAATAACTAGGAACATGCGTTTATGGTGCACCTTTGAAGCAATTTCACCTTCCTTGTAGTCAACACTAGCAAATCCCGGATGATCTTTCCAAATTTGACAAACAAGATATTAATGATATTAGTTCCTATGTTGCGGTTTAAAGAAGAGAATAAATTAATGGCCATAAAATTCTTACCCTTAATATTGAATTCGATAGCACCTAAGCTTGAAGCCACTTGATATATTCGGCTATGGCCTAAAAAGGCTTACTTCCGGCTTTTAGAGGGATTAAAAAGAAAAGAGAAGGAAGAATAAAACTGTAGGAATTTCGGCAGAAAGAGGAGAATCTGCTTAAGAAATTGGGGAAAGGAAGAGTGAATGAATGAATGAATGACCTTCTCTTCCTTTTATAGCCGAAATTACTAGCTAGAGTCCTTAACTTGACCACCACTCTTCCTATGTGATAATTATCACTTTATCAAAAGAATTAATCCAACAATTATCTCCTAATTAGCCAAAATTCTAAAGGAAATAAAACTCCTCTTTTAAGAGCCCACATGTCGTCCACCTCTCTGCTCTTTGTAGCAAAATAAAACTTCTTTTATTTGCTTCCTAAGTGACTCGATCCCTGGCCCAAATACACTTGCATGTGGCACCATTTCCAGAGGCCCTAAGTGGCATCTTCAGGCTACTTTTCCAAGCCTGTTTGTGTGTCAAATTTCACATACTTTTTCTCTTAAGGCCACCTTACCTTAATTTCCTCTTTAAAACTTTAAAACTCGACGTTTTTAAGTCATTTCTAAGTTTCCAAAAATTTTTGTTTGGCTCTTTAAACTTGACATTTTCTTACATTTCCTAATTTCCAGAAATGTTCACTTTCCTCTTTTGAATCATTTCTAAATCATTTTCCTAGTTTCCATAAATGTTCACTTTCCTCTTTTGAATCATTTCTAAATCATTTTCCTAGTTTCCATAAATGTTCACTTTCCTCTTTGAATCATTTCTAAATCATTTCCTTACATTTCCAGCACATTTCCCTACATTTCCTTACATTTCCATACATTTCCTTACATTTCCATACATTTCCATACATTTCCTTACATTTCCATACATTTCCTTACATTTCCATACATTTCCATACATTTCCATACATTTCCATACATTTCCTTACATTTCCATACATTTCCTTACATTTCCATACATTTCCATACATTTCCATACATTTCCATACATTTTCATACATTTCCTTACATTTCCAAGGTTCTAAAAATGCACACTACACATTCATATCATAGTAAACATGCTATTTCATAAGATTAAGCAAAAATGCACACAATGGGATTCGAACCTCTTCCCTCAAAGTACTTCACTTGATGCCATAACCCTTGCACCTTAGGTGGCGTCCCTTGCCACTTTTCCACATCACTTCTTGTTTTTAACTTAAAAACCAATAATTGTCCAAAGCTTTCTCTTCCATCCTAGGATTTTAAAAACCCTTAATTCACTTCCAAACACCTTGCCAAAACCTACTACTCATGAATTATGCACAAACGCATAACCCCTAATCTAGGATGTTACATACAACCCCCATGCAAAACCTTATACTTACATCTTACTGTTCATACACTCCTTACAGACTTACTCTTTCAGAATTTAACATGCATAGTTGTAATACTTACCTAAATGTGGAAGCTTTTTACCCATGTTCAAGAATTTTTTGCACCAGTCTTTATTTTTGTAATCCTTGTGGAAGTTTGTAGCGATGTGTCGGATGCAGTAAATAGACCTCCACGGAACACCGAAACGCCTGCACGTAACAACTAGTCCCTTCAATTTTTTAGAGATAATGTAAATTTTATCCTACATGGAAAAATGCCTACGCAAGTTTCTCAGGAGAAATCCCCACGACTCAAAGTTCTCGGACTCCAAAATGGTGAAAACGATCGACAATGTGCTCTAGTTTTCATCTTGTACAACCGCAATCAAGAGTTTTTGTGTATATTCATCATAAAGCCAGGTACTATCAACCTACACCAACGACTTGCAGTGTGAAAAGGCCCTAACACAGGGATCGAACATCTTAACTTTTATGCGACAGTGTTTACGAATCAATCACGGTACCCAACATATACTCCTGTATCGCGACTATCCACCATTGAAGTTTATTGCATCATGCATCTCAGTCATCATGCAACTATTCTATTGCCATATGTTTCACCGTAATAAATACTGATACAGGAATGGTAAGTGTGTCTTTTACCAACAGCATGATGCAGTTGCAGATTATTTTAGCATCCAATTTTCAGTAGTCTTGCGTCATACATGCAACCATTCATGTGTGAGGCCCTTCTAATTTTTTGATTGTCCATATTTGAGTCCTCTGCATCAATGCAGCCCAAACCTGCCAGTTGCAATGGCTGTTGGCCCTCCAACATTCCCCAACATATAAAGTCTATGTAGACTTCGATACTTTGTAGTCCACCGACAACTTCATGTTGTGTTGCTTTATTGCATATACACGGTCTTTCTTATTATCAAATGTGGCCTACGAACAACTCTCCAACCTCCGAATCTACCTCTATTAGGTGAGAGGTACCATATCTAGGTATTTGACGAACTCGCATACAAACGTCACATCGGGGTTAGACAAGTGGGCCCATGGATCATTCCGTATAATTATACCAAATCTTGTGTTTTTGACTGATTGGAGGTGTACATCTTGACCCTCTACCGCACCTTCATTGTCTATATCTTTGAGACCTCATCTAAATAGAGGTCACTAAATTCTTCAAGATCATGGTAGGACTAATCTTCATTATCAGACCCTTCATCACCATCTGCTATGGTGTTTAACACCTCTGGATGTATCTCTAAACGGAGACTCAGGATTAGGTCATTATATGAACATCCATTGTAGTTTGGATTTTTGGGTGTTTGTGATGTCCCTCCACAGCCCGACTGATCTTCCCAACAGACATTAAGATCAAAATTAAATTTGTAATACTAACTTATTGAATGGATAATTTCAACGGATTCGGGTTCGGCTAACTTTGTGAATAACTCAATTGGTCGGGGATTCTCAATATCAAGGGGGTAATAAATTGCAATCATTGTGGTCATATCATCATCATTATCATCTACAAGCTCCTTATCCAAGAACTTTAATGGATCTGTTGAAATTGGAAATTTGTAAAACAATCTTGACATCTGCTTCCCACAACAGGTAGCTATTGTAACAGCTCGTTTTCTATTGGTGTCAGAAACAGTGGTTTGGGAAACACAAATCCGACGAGAGAATTCGTAAATATTATTATTTAATATTTACGAGTCAAATATAGTATTATAGTAAATTTTGAATTGATAATTTTAGTTAATTGAATGATTAGTTAAGTTCAAGTGAGTTATATCTAAAGTCAAGTGAGTTATCTCTAAAGTCAAGTTTAGAAAATGAGGTATCGAGACTTTATTTCTCTAAACAAAGCCCTGATCATATAGGTGTATTAATTTTAGTTAGAAAATTTTAACATTTAGATAGTTAATTAAGTAAAAGGACTAAATTATAAAAGTTGCAAAAGTAAGTCATTAATAGATTATATGAGTTAAATGGATATGTAAACATGAAGTGAGGGTCTTACAAGGTAATTAAACCTTATTTAATGATAGTGGATGGTAGGTAAATGAAAATGGATTAAAATTATGAAATAATGGCATTTTTGTAATTAAATTCAAATTAAAACAAAAGAAAATGTAGAATGGTGTCATCTTTTTCATTTCTTTTATGTTGGCCGAACCCCCATGGGAAGAATTGAGGGAGCTTTAGTTTGAGTTCATGCTTGCATGTAAGTGTTTTCTTGGTTCGTTTTTCATAAATTCTACGTTTTTGACATCGTTGTATTGATATTTAACTAGTTTAAAGACTAATTTTTGAAGTTACCAAAGTTTAGAAAAATTACCATTAATGTTCTTGAAGTTTTTTTTATGTTTGTTCTGGAGCATGAAGCTTGATAATAATTTTGATCTAATTTGTAAAGTGATTTTTAGTAATTTTCATGCTTAGTGACTAAATCGAAAATAAACTAAAATAGACATGTTTTTTCTTGATAAATCCAAAATTTTAAGGCTATTTTAGAATGCTTAAAACTTAGGTTAAATGGGTTTAAAGTTTAATTGTGAGAAATAAGCTTGTTTTGGTCTTAAGGACCAAATTGATTAAAATGTAAATATTTGGGGTCTAATGTGTAAAATTGTAAATGGGAAGTTATATGTATTGAATTGAATAGTATATGAAATTAAAGCTAATAATTGAATGAAATTATATTATAGATCAAGAACAAGTAGATAACCGAGGAAAAAGGAAAGTAGCTGAATAGTCCCTGAACTTTTACCATTACTGCAGTTTAGCCCTAGTAAGTTCATTCGGTTTATTTTGATATATATATATATATATATATATTACAATATGAATTGAATGAGAATTTAGTAGTTGATTGTTAAATTAAATATTTCGATGTTGAATTAGTGTGAATGAAAATAATAAATTGTTGGATTTTGGTCTAACGGTAATATCTTTTGAGCAGATGAACGTAGGATAGAGTATGATTGACATGCCAATAAGTTATAGTGCATGTGGTACGGGGATTAATTTGAGATGAGACGATGATTCTTGTCCTGTGATTTTACACTTAATATACCAAAGTCTAGCATTTGGTGCGGACTATAGCGATATATTACAGTGATTCTAGTGTGTTACCTAGGCGGATGTAAAGTCTTCGGGCTTGGCACTTAGTGCCCAAGCATGTTTTCGGAGGGATGTTAGCCTACAGGCTAGGGATTTGATGCCGAGGCATGTTATCGGTTGGATTGGATCGTTAGAGCGTTTGGCATGTTTCAGATGGATAATTGTGTACTCATATCCATATATCGTTCATCGAGCAATATTTCTTGTGTTAAATGTCTTGTTATTGAATTGTTGAACGATTATTCATGAATCTCCTGATAGCATTGTGGCTTGATAGTGAATGATCTCATATTTGTTTATGTATAAACTCACTTGTTGTGGATTGGTGGTTGACAGAGACTCTAACTTTTAATCTTGTTATTAAAATTGTTATATTTAATTCAGTAAACTTTATCGTTTTAACCGTTAAACTTACTAAGCTCTAGTGAAGCTTACTTGTGTTCTTTTCTGTTCCTTGTAGATAACGTTTTGTAGAGTCGGGCGATCGGATCAACTTGAAGAAAACACTATCCAGATTCATTTTGGTAGATTTTGATACGCTTATTTTGGGTTATATGGCATGTAATAGGTGTTTTTGTATATGTTTAGATACTTATTACAAATGTTATGTTTTAAGCTTGGTATAAGCTTACTTGTGTATGTGCCTTTAATCTTGGTGTGAATATGTTCATATAAATTTGTTTTGATCATGTGATATAAACCTTATTTAAGTGTTTGAATCATGGTATGAAAGAATATGAATGATTAAGAAGAAATGATAAGTTTGGTATGAGTTTTATATATGAGCTTATGAATTTGAATGCAACTTAGTTGATGTGTCAAGTGAATTGAGATTGATAATTGAACTATGGTGTCAATGAGGACACATTGGTTAGGCATTTAGGTTGATTGTTTTGGCATGTTTTAGGCTTGTTTAAATGTGTTTTTGAAGTACAGAAATGGTTAAACCTAAGTGTTGGATGAAAGTTTTGCCTTGTTTTGGAAGCTTTTTAAAGTGCACACGGCTTAGCCACACGACCATGTGACACACATGGCATGGCCATATGGGCATGTGTATTATTAATTTTTAAGATTTTTCATATTGTCACAGTTAGTTACACGGTCTGGTCACATGGGCATATGGGGAAGCCACACGGCCATGTGACCCCTATTTCTAGAATTTTCTAATTTTTACATATTTTTCTATTTTGATTCATATTAGTCCTGGATTATTTCCAAACTATTTTTAGGGCCTCGTAAACTCGATTTAAGGCCCGTAAGTGTATTCTATCTTGATTTTTATAAGATATTGATTGTTATCTTTTATTTTATATTTTTGTTTCTATTTGATGATAAATGTCCTGATTTGTACTGTAACGCTCCGTAAACCCAATCTGACAACGGAGATGGGTTAGGGGTGTTATAGTTATCTTCACACTAATCTTTCGTTTCATTTTCGCCAGCATTAAACGCTTATTGAATTTTATGTCTACTTTTTGGCGACTTTGAAATGCACAACCTTCTTTAACTTTGTTTACCATTTCTCAATCGAAATGAACATACACTAACAACATCTGGTTCTTTATCTTCAACAAAATTTGTTTCCTCCTCAATAAAACACTAATATTTCTTTGTTTTTTTTTTCTCTAGAATTGTTAAAGCAAAAAAAAAAAAAAAAAACCTCAACCAAAACACAAAAAAATTAATGTCATTTTTTTAATATGGGTGCTGACAAATGGAAGGTCGACACTAAAAAAAATTTATTCAAAAATTAATCGGTGCCGACATGTGGAAGGCCGTCACAAAAAAAAAATACTCATGTGTCGCCACAACAAACACGGGATAAAAAAAATTTTGAACACAGGTGTCAGCAGTAAAAAACACCGAAAAGTATTTTTTTACTCCAGTGCTGACCACGAGAAACACGAAATCAAAAAAAATTTACCTGACATGGGTGCCAACCACATGGACGCCGACACCTAGTAAAAAATTATTATTTTTTAGACCAGAGAATACCTATATTTTTTAAAACAATACACAAAAATATACATATGAATGTCAACCATTGTACTGTCGGCACCAAAAATATCCAATCATGAGATAATGATTGGCAATTAATTGAATTAGGTGTTGGTCATGGGGGTGCTGGCACCACCATACACTATAACTTTTAGGTCATTTCCATTATTGTTTTTGAAGTTTGGTCATTCTTATAAATATTTATTTTTTTTAGATTAGTTGGATTAGAAAGTCAAAAGTTAAAGCCAAACAAAAAAAAAAAAGAAAGTGAAGCTGACCAATAAAGAGTTGACAGCTAAAACTGGTTCCAACAGCATCCAAAAAAGGATCGCTATACACCCCATTAATGAATTATAGCTACTAACATCAATAATTGAAAAGGAGAAGCGTAAAATCAGAAAGAAAATGGGAATATCATGTTACCTGCAAGCACTAAACTAGGAATAACAACCTTAGCAAGCAGAAAAAAATACATCAGATTCCCATCAATCAAATATTTGTTGAGGGCCATTTTACCCAAAAACGCCCATTTCCAAAATTATTTACGGAAATGGGCCAACTTTTTATTATTTATCGGAAAGGGACGAATTCCCCAAAAACGCGTCCATGTTAGTGTGATGTCAGGTACTATGTCAGCAAAACGCGTCCCTAGGGGAGCGTTTTGCCTTTTTTTTTAACCCCCAACGGCTATTTTTTTGATCGTTTAGGTTCCAATGGTAAAAAAAAAAAAAAAAAAAAAAAAAACTATTCCTTTCATTTTTTCACACAAAAGTCTTCCTCTCAAATTTCTCTCAAATTTTCTCAAAGCTCTTTTTAATTTTTGCAAAAAAGCTCTGTTTAAATTTTTTTGAATTATTTTTTTAAATTAAAAAATATTCAATCGTGTTAGAAATGGCCGGAGAATTAATTCGTCTCAATAATAAACACATCTCCGTTGATCAAATGACAATGGTAAGTGATAATTTTAATTTTTCAATAATATTTAATATTTTTTCATTTATGCAATTTTAATTAATTTTTCAATACTATTTAATATTTTTTCATTTATGCAATTTTAATTAATTTTTATTTTATAATTTTTTATAACAGTCTATAGATTGGGTGTTGCAATGCTATATTCGTAATATGCCTGGTCCTCCATCGCTGTTGATAGAGAATTACCTGTGGGAAGCGGGTTTTTGGCACGTGGCCACAATAGGCCGAGGGTGCAAGTTGGACTTGAAACTAATCAGTGCGTTGATAGAGAGGTGGAGACCCGAGACGCACATTTTTTATCTTCCATGCGGAGAGTGTACTATCACTCTAGAAGACGTGCAGTTGTAATTGGGATTGTCGGTGGATGGGTACACAGTCACCGGGTCCGCTCAATCGCTGATTGAGGAGTCGTATGCTATGAGCTTTTGGGTTCTATTTCGGATAATATTAACGGAGTTCGGATTGAGATGGGTTGGTTATGAGACACATTCCCTGAGCCAGATAATGATTCAATTAAACTAGAAAGAATACGATATTCTCGGGCATATATTCTTGAGATGATTGGAGGTTATCTGATGTCAGACTTGTCGTGAAACCTCGTACATCTAAGATGGTTGTTGAAACTCGTTGATTTTAGAGCAGCTGGTGAATTTAGTTGGGGGTCTGCCGTGTTAGCAACATTGTATCGGGAGATGTGTGGTGACGCGACCGAATAAAGCCAAAATCGGAGGTTGTCTATCACTATTGCAATCATAGGCATGATTTCGCTTTCCATTTTTACGTCATCGATTAGACCACCCATATACATTCCCACTTATAACGAGGTAAATTTTATATTAGATTTTACAATTATTACGTAGATTTAAAATATAATTGTATGCTAAAAATTTATTTAATTAGGTGAAACCATTCGGCGAGTTATGTTGGAATACCTACCTCTTGAAGATATACGGATTCTATTAGACCAACGGTCGAAAGCACAAGTATTAAATAAAATATATATACATAATAAAATAGTCGTTTCGTATTTAGTATTTAGTATTTAGTATTATGTATATAACTAATATTTTTATCATGTTCATATAGTTTCAATGGACACCAAACGAGGATCCGGCAATTCAGGCAGTAATTTGGATGAATTCTTTCAAAATTTGAACATTTGGCATGTGAAGGTCCCATTTGTCAACTATGCCAACGTGGAGATGCACCAGTCAGATAGAGTATTGTGACAATTTGGATTCGACAATCGATTCCCGTGGCACCTGAGGTGCTCGATGATGAGCACAAAGTCAACTTATGGCAGTTGCATACGGATTAGCTGAGATTCTGGTCAGCATATATCGAAATGTGGGAAAATCAGTATGATTATATACCTACTCGAGAACCGATCATCGTTCCTGAGTTAGCGTGCGTGCCGGAATACATGCCATGGTTTAAGATCCATGGCAAGCCATATTTATTGCCGAAAAGAGGAGAGGCAACGAAAAATTCGTGTCCAAAAGGAATGACGGGGCCCTTTAAATCCAAGAAAAATGGATGACAACACGGGCAAATCAACAGCGCCCACACAATCACCGAGCCCAACACTTCAACCGATGACACCCATATCATAGTCTTTTCAGATTATGCCAGGTGCATATCCTAGCCCTTATATGTATCCTAACCCTTATATGTTTCCTTTTCCCAATCCTATGGCAGGTTGGAATGCATGGCCCGGTTCATTTCAGTTCCTGATTACTCCGAGTCAACTGCCGATCTATAGGTCGCCGTTGCATGATGGATCACACAAGTCGCCGTCGGGGAGCTTTTCTTTTTACCAATCCCCATCACCTTATAGGATTCAAACACCTCTGCCATGGGTGATGCAAACACCTCTAGAGTCATTATTCTATCAAGGTGGGTCATCCTCCCAACACCACAACCAGATCCTCTTCGGAGGAACCACAATTCCCACCGAAGCAACCACAACCCCCGCCGGAAGCTAAACCAATGAGGAATCCAACGCGTAACCGTCGACAACCCCCATGTGGCACTGATTCTGATTGCCACCAACATTGATTTTTGTTAATATATTTGTACAAAATTTTTTATATTAATTCATTTAATAAAATATAAGTTATTTTTAATATTTTAATTGTAATTTACTTTTTATATTTTTAATAAAATAAAATTTCTTTTGAATAAAGCAATATTTTCAATATTTTTATATTTTTAATAAAATATAAATAATGCAACATAATTTTATTACAACAACTATCAGTTATTCTGATTTGGACATGATCGAGTTGTATGGCCTGGGTTCCTACACCATCCGCACAACTTCTGTTGGTTGGTTGTTTCTCGGATATCCATATTGTTATGAATTCTAGTCGAGCATGGTCGACCCTTTGGTTTGCGACGCAGTTTTCTATCCGGTAACAGCTTAAACAAAGCAAGCGATACAGACGGACACTTACGTTCATCTGAGATTGGTGGGAATATGTGTCTCTACACTTTGTACATGTATTCTATTTGTACACTTCATCGACATAGTTCATGGGATCCAGATGGAGATTCTGACAAGCTACAATTATATGAGCACATAGATAACGAAGTGCGTCAAACATCCCACAGTCGCAACTCCTATTTCTCAAGTGTACATGATATTGCCCACAAATAATACCTTGGTTCGGTCTGTCAAACTCCATCACACGAAACCATAGGTTATCGCAATCGTGACACATTGTGTGCATGGTGTTGACCCGTACCTTCGCCTTGTTAATTTCTTGCAATACCTTCACGCACCATACATGGCCTCCCTGCATTTGGCCTTTATAACTCGCTGTTCGCTTTGGAAATAGTGCCGCTAAATGAAAATATGTCTCTCACAAAATCGATGTTATCGACAAATGAAATATTCTTTTTAGAACAGAATTTATGCATTCAGCTAGGTTTGAGGTCATATGACCATATCATAGGCTGTCGTCATATGCTTGTGTCCACTATTCGAAAGGTATGTTATAGAGGTAGTCTACACCTTCTTCGTTAAATGAATGCAAAACCACCAACATCTCATGAAAATGGTCCTTACTTATCTCATACCTTGCCCATATAAGTTGATAGCGAAAATTACATACCAGTCTTCTATTAGAATAAATTGAATATTACAAACGAAATTATATTAATAGAGATTAAATACCCATGTTAGTCACTTGTCATCGTTCACTTGTAGATCGATATTGCCCGTAGTAGTTGGACGCAACATGCCTTAGGCAATACCGATGGTGTGTGCGATGCCATAGGCTTCCCTGTCGCTCAATTGCGGCTAGTATTCTAGTGCCCCGATTCGATATAACGCAGATATTAGGTTGGGGGTAGACATGCCTCCTTAACCTAGAAAGAAAGAAATCTCAGTCATCAGCTGACTCCCTCGATGTTATTGCAAACGCAATTGGAAGGATTCTCCCACTGCCATCCTGTGCCACAGCTAGCAATAGTCGATGGGTATATCTACCATACATAAAGGTACCGTCAATTTGTACCAATGGATTACAGTATAGAAATAAGTCTCGGCATTGCTTAAAGCTCTAGAACAAACATTTGAACACTTGGCATCTACGGAGCAACCGGTCGTTGTAGTACGCAGGTGCTGTTTCAAGGTCTGTTATGCAACCTGGGACATATCTCTCAAGCACCTGACAACACTGTCACACTTTATTAAATGAAGCGTCCCACCGACCATGCATCTTTTCCAACACCTTTTGCTTAGCTATCCAAGCCTTGCGGTAAGACGGCGTGTACCTCAGTTGGCTACGAATATTGGCAATTAAGACCTGCATTAAAGTCTTGGGATCCGCCTTCACCGTCGATAATATTAAACTGGCTAACATATCTGAATCCATCTTGGGATGATCTTGTGAAACACCTGTCAACGAAGTACGTCAAATAATGCAACATTACGTAATAACAGTATTATTCAAAAACCCTAAACACCTAGTGATATTGTACCGGCAACACATTTATATGGACCTTTGTAATTTTTTATCTTCCACAAACCTATCATTTTCTTCAACGAGGCCATGATTTTCCATGAACATGTACTATCTTACACTGCACATTTGGCCTCATACTTATCAGATTTGGATTTAACCACGTTGTAGTTAACCCTGTTCATGATGCTATGTTGTTTTAATGTACCAAGAAAACCATCCTTATTGGAAAACTCCTTACCAACTTCCAATTCACCCGAATCCAATGACAAACTTGTACGGTCACGCCTTCTTTGTGGTAGATCTGGATACTCCAACGCACTATCTTGAGATAAATCGACATTATGCATGTGGGCTGGAGGCGAGTACTCTCTGAATCACGGATCTTCTTCTTCTTCATTTGAACCCCTTTCAACATCTTCAGGTATGGTTGGAACAAGCTTTAGTTTAGAAAATAATGCAACTTCTATACCATCGGGTCAGGCTCTCGAGGTGGATCCATATCGGACACATCATCTGGCCCACCATCATCTACAATGAACGAGGTCCCCTCGCCGGTGGACATCGTAGGGAGTACATCATTCATTCTTGTGAACGTTTCGTAATGTACCTAATCATATGTGGATTGCCAACCACTAGAAGTTGATGTCGTTCCCCAATACGTATTTCCAGCATCGAACATCGACCCACCGATGTGCATGTCTCTTCCACTAATCGAGTGTCGTGCAGGGGTTGTGTTTTCCATACTGCCACCAAACACGGGCGCTTCTGTATTCTGCCTCCCACTAACAGAGTGTTTGTTAGGGCTCGTGTATTCTCTCGAATAGCAGTAGATGTTGAAGTCTCAAATGCATCATTTGGCGATGAAAATTGTACATATAACTCAAAATAGGGTGATCCACTAGTAAGATGAGTCTGCACCATTGCCTCCAAGCTACGAGGACCTTTGATGTCAAATGAGTCATATCTCACGGGATCAACCGAAGCATAAAATCGATACTTAATAGACAAAACTTTCATTGGTGTCATTCCGAAGATTTTACGCCTAATTCTTTTACGAAGTTCTATCAAATCTATGTTCTGGTTAAAAACCCGCCGTGCTATGTTCTCCGGTAAAAAAATAACGCCGTTCTCGGTGTCATGAACCTCACCATCATAGTAAATAACAGCACTAATACATTCACTCATCTTCAGTTTCTATTCTACTTTAGCCTAAATTTCTCTTGCTGTAACTTATGCAACCTAATAATGAAATTTGGCTCATTTATAGTCTAAGGCCAAATAGGAACTACAGTAGAAAAAGAACGTCCATGTGGGAGCTTTTTTCAGAAATCTTGCTGACAGTGCATCTTGCTTGAAGCGTTTTGGACACTATTTGTTTAGAAACGTCTTCTCAAAATTATTTTTTCAAATACTACTGTAGAAAAAGAGTGTCCACGTGGGAGCTTTTTTCAGTAATTTTGCTGACAGTGCATCCTACTTGAAGCGTTTTGGACACTATTTATTCATAAACATCTTTTCAAAATTATTTTTTCAGATACTACTGTAGAAAAAAAAATTATATTGCTAATATATTTTTTCCAAAACCCTAAAACAAAATTATTTTTAAAAAATTAAAACATAGTTTAATTAATTAACCCTAAACTCTAATTTAATTAATTAACCTTAAGTCCTAATTTAATTAATTTTTTCCTTAAAAAATCCAAAAACCAAGCAGAAAACCCTAACCTTAAAAAAAAGGGGCAAAACGCTCCTCTAGGGACGCGATTTGCTGACACAGCACTTGACATCGCATTGACGTGGACGCATTTTCGGGGAATTCGGCCCTTTTGGTAAATAATAAAAAAATTGACCCATTTCCATAAATAATATTAAAAATTGGCATTTTTGGATAAAATGACCTTTATTGAGAATGAAAAAGAGAAAAAAAGAAAACGATTTACTAGTTGGTCAGAGCTTGATGATAAAACAAACTTGAAATTAACCCTAATAAAAAACCCAAAATTTGAATCTGAATCCAAAATTAGTCAAACTTAAAATTGATTGAATCAAAAAGACTTAAAATTTTAATATCCAAATTAATCCCATCCAAAATTAACTCAACACGGTAAATTAACAAGTCTAACACAAAGGGAAAAAAAAGTATGATTATGCTACTTTCTATGTGCATCCACTATGTTTAGATCTTGTGTTAATTTTTCTAACTTAAATATAAGTTTAGCCACATAAGCCTTTGTTATTTGCTGTATTATAAAACATGAAAAAGCAAATCGTAAGAAATAAATTTTGAAAAATATAGGCATCATATATATTATAATAATAATTACATGTTATTATATATTATCATAATAGGTTAGTTCAAATTAAAAATGATCTAATTTGATTAAAGTTTATTAGACTTTAATTATTAAATAATGTATAGGTTAAATATGTGTAGATATTCTAATAATTAATTTATAATTGATGATGGGCTGATTAGAAATTAAGGCTAATGTGTCAAAGTTATACATATTAGGGTTATGATCCCAAATTACAAACAATGTAACTTTTCTAATATCTCATATTTAGAAAAGAGGGAGTCACCTCTAGATTACTTGTGTGCTAATTTAGAAAATCAAAACCCTAAGATCCATAGATTTTAAGAAATCAATGAATTCAGGTACGTTTCCGCATTTAGTTTTATTCTTAATTTATTATTGATGATTTGGCGTGACAGATCCTAATTTATGGTTTTATTTTATATTTATTTCTGTTCTAACTAGTGGTATTAAAGCCTCGTCATGTCGAATGATTGAGAATGATTTGATTTTTTATTATTTTTAAATTAATTCATACTTGAGATTTTATAGATTTGATATATATATATATATATATATATATATATATATATGTATGTATGTATATAAAGATTTGATGATACTAAATCTTTTGGATTTATTGATACTTGCAGGGTTATTGTTTTAATGAAATTTGGCTAAAAACGTTTTAGTTTTAATGAAGTAGATGATTGAATTCAAGTATATATTACTTACTATTGTATTGCACATTCTGCAAGTTGAATGTGAATTAATATGGGCGATTATTTTCACTTTTCTTTTCGCAAAGTTACTCTGCAAATTTGAGCAGAATTACTTTGGTGCTTCGATGCTTAGTTGGATGTTCTGTTGGATTCATATTTTAATTAATTTGTATAATTTAGGTTGTTTCGAGTTTATTAATATATTAGTATATTTTTAAATAGAATTTCACATATTGATCATTTATCTATTTTGAGTTGGATACAAATTGTATATTTGTGTTATATTTAACCTTGATGTTGTAACATCCTAAATTTTTGGGCTTATGCGTTTAATGGGTGAATATGTGGAATGAGTTAATTTAAGTGTTAGGGGCCCAAAATTTTAAGTTTTAAGGAGCCCAAATCTTCTAATTTAAGTTAGTTAAATTTGGCATTAGGGATTAGGGAAGTGGACTGCACAAGGCTATAATTTAGAGATTATTTTGTTTAATTAATGAGGATAACAAGTGATAAAATAAATGGAGAGTTGATGCAAATGTGGCCTCTTATGGATGAGTGTTTTGATAGGGATAAAGGATAGAAGGATAGAGGAGAAAAGATAGAGTTATCTTCGAGTACAGAGTTGGCGAAATTCCATCTCCTAGAGGGGTGCGAATTTTCCCCATTAATTGTTAATTATTGGCTATTAGGAAGGGCACTTTCGGGATTTGTAGGTAAGTGCTGAATTTCCCTATAAATAGGATAGTAGCTCTTCAAATCGGCATTGGAACCCTATTCTTTTCTCTCATTCTCTGTGCCGAATTTCGTAGCCTCTCCCTCTCCAATATTCTTCTCTTCAATTTCTTCAAAAGCCGAAACCTTTTCTCCATTCTTTTTCCCCTTGAGCCGATTTCTCTAAAAAAAGCCGAAATCTCCATAGTTTTTCTTTATTCATCCTATTTGTAAGTTTTATTCTTCCGGCATTTAAATCTATTTCTCTGGCATAGCCGAATCTTCAAGCCTTTCTTTGTTTTCTTTTCACTTTCCTTTTAAGCGGAAACCACATCAGTTCATCTTTTTGGATTTTTCATAAAAGCCAAAATCGTGAGATTTAGTCTCCGAAGTTGCGAATCTTCTTTAATGGAGTGCTTGTGCCAAAATCAAGGAAACAATAGGTAAGTATTGATTTGGATTTCATTGTTCTTTCACTTTTCAAAGTCCTTAGTAGAATGGCTATTAGAAACTAATCTCTTATTTCACACTTCTTTTCGGCATTTCGGATTTGAAGAAGGAGGCCAATCGCATAGATCTCTAAGTTATAGAATCGTGTTACTTTTGGGATTTCAAGGTAAGAGGATTTGTTTATTTATATATAAAATCGGGTAGAATACTAACCATGGTGAATATAGGAGAGGCATATTTTCACGCTTTTTCGCTTTTAAGCAAAGTTATAGATTGAGGATAATAGATCCGGATAGCAAGGACATCGACTAAGAATATTGGATTTTGCGATATCGTGTGTAATACTTCCCACCATTTAGATCATCATTAAATACCATTTATAAGTATTATATGTTGTGATAAATGCGAAATCCGGCATAAAGATGGAAGCCAAAGAGGGTAAAAGCGAATCACTAGGTCGGTGAATATTCGATGATATGTTATAAGTGTATTGATTTTGTAATTGCATGGGTGGGATTGATGCGGAGGAAGTTATCGTTATATGTGTAGCGGTTTTACCGTGATCGATGTAATGGCTATTGCCGTGAATTGTTATCTACTGCTTCGCCATTATATGTTATAAGGGCTTGGCCATCATATGCGGATGAGCGACATGACCGCCATCATGGTGTGTAGTGGTGTGGGTCGATTGTAGAAATCCCAATGGTGTGAGCGGTTGGTACGGGGTGTGTAGCGGATGGAAACCTAAGCAAATGGGTTGGGCTTGCATATTAATTTTATTATGTATATTAAACTGTTTATTCTATTTTATGGGGTTAAGGCCCAAATCTAATGGTGCATGAGGGTTGCACACTGAGTCTCGCGACTCAACCTATTAAACTAACATTTCAGGTAGCATTTAGTGCATCGGACCGGGCTGGAGAGGAGCGCAAGGTGGCCATGCAAAAGAATATGTGGATCCGGCAAAAAGACTCAAGTTAATTGTTTTGATATTATGTTTTATTTAATGGATTTTAAACCTCGTTGTGATAAGGTCATGGGCCACTAGTTTATATCTTGTTTTATTATGGGATAAATTATTTTAGTTATTCAAACATTTATTTTAATTAAACTAAGGCATGTAATTAAGTTTGGGTTTTATTCATAAAGGCATATTTTATATAAATTACATTTGGGCTTTCGACAACACGATTTGTTTTACAAAATTTCCTTAGTGACATACGGATCCGTTGTGGTGTTTGGTAAGATGCTGGGTGTTATAGATGTATATTGTTTCGGGATAAATGTATATACTATTATCTTTTAATTTGATTGAAAGATACATTTAAGAGAAATATTTTGAAACAAATAAATTTAGATTTTGGCTTTGGGCTTTAATTAAGGATGTTTAATATTTTAAATAAATTAGTTGAATTAAAATGTCGCCAAAGTGACATTTTTTATGTAAATTAGTTTATTTAAAATATTAAGATGATTATTTGTTTTTGTAATTCATGCGTTTATTAATTGACTCAAAGGTAAATTGATATTTGGCGAAATTTGATAATATTTGTGGTGATAAATGTGTGACAATTATAAGTTATTTTACGTGAATAATAAGTTAATCCAAAGATTAATTAATTGTTTGACATAATTTATTGTCAATGTTTGATTGTTACAACAAGAGTATCGCTTCTTCGTTAATATTATTGTCCAAAGACTTGATATTAATATTGTGTTTGGTATCTTGAGATGGAATTAGCAATTATCTTGAATTTATTGTTTACTTATAAATATTGATGTGAGCTTGTTTTTATTTGTTTTTGTTCTATATTTAGCTAGTTCATCTTCTGTTGCCATAATATTTCCTAAAATAATCTCTATATCCATATTTAATGGGACTAATTTTAAAGAATGGAAAAGGCACTTACTTATAGTACTTAGTTGTATAGACATAGATCTTGCACTAAAGGAAGAACAACCTACACCTCTCACTGCAGAAAGCACCCATGATATTAAGAGGGATTTTGAGAGATGGGATTGTTCAAATCGCATGAGTCTAATGATCATGAAACACAACATTCCAGAAGCCTTTAGGGGCACAAAATCTGGAGAGATTACTCAAGCCAAGGGTTTTCTTGACAAAATTGAGAAATGTTTTGTTAAAAACGATAAGGTTGAGATGACATCACTTTTGACTTCTTTGACGTCTATGAAGTGTAAGGTTCAAGGAAACGTGAGGGAGTACATTATGGAGATATTCCATATTGTTTCAAAACTTAAGGCATTTAAGATTGAGTTTTCTGAGGAATTGTTTATTCTTATGGTTTTGGTATCACTTTCTGTACAATTCAATTAATTTAAAATTAGTTATAACCGTCAAAAGGAGAAATGTACTCTAAATGAGCCCATTTCTCATTGTGTGCAAGACGAAGAAAGGTTGAAATATGATAAGTCTGAAAGTGCTCATTTGGCCAATACCTCTAAAGACAAGGGCAAAAAAAAGAAAATATCATAATGAAGCTACTAAGGTCTAGCTCAAAAGGAACAACAACAAGTTACAAAGGTTTTTTTTTTTTTTTTTTGTAATGAGTCTAGACATGTGAAGAAAGAATGTGCTAAATATCACGCTTGGCGTGCAAAGAAATGTATAATTCTTACTTTAGTCTATTATAAGGTTAATTTAGCTTTAGTACCTTAAAACACTTGATCGATAGATTTTGGTGCTACTACTCATATAAGTGTTTCTATGCAGGATTGCCTGAACTACCAAAAGCCAAGTGATGGTGAAAGATACATCTTCGTGGTCGATGAAAAATCGATGAAAGCGAAAGCAATTGGGCATTTTAAGTTATTATTAGAAACTATTTATTTTATTTTATTTGGATTTAAAAAATATTTTTTGTACCGCCTTTTAGACGGAATTTAGTTTATGTTTTTTTGTTGGGCAAATTTAGTTATTGTTGTTCATTTGGAAACAATCAGTTTAACTTGTCTTTAAATTCGAATGTTGTTGGAACTGATTTTTAAATACTTCTGACAACTTTTATTTGCTAGAAAAGGTTGCATCCTATAATGAAACCTTACATGAAGAATCACGTGGTATTACAATATTTACCAAGTGATTATCTTATTTGGTTTCAAAATGGCTTTGGTTAATGATTGTATATATCACAAGTTTAGTGAGTGTAAGTATAGTCTCAATCAATGCCCTAAGAATGATTTTAAGATTACAAAAATGCATAAGATTCCTTACGTTTTAGTAGTGGGAAGTCTAATGTATGTTATTGTTTGAACATATTTGAATATTGTGTACATTGTTGGATGTTAGGCAAATATTTAAACAATCGTAATATGGACCATTGGATATCAGCCAAAAGGATTATAAGGTATTTTTAGATAACAAAAGATTATATGCTCACATATCGAAGGTTTGATAAGTTAAAGATCATCAAGTATACAGACTTCAATTTTTATAGAATATTGATGTAAAATTTTATCTCTAGGGTACAAATTGTGACAATAATTAATAGTCATTTATTTTAATAACAACCGGAGCACATCAAAGTTAAAACACATAAACTTTAAGTTCTTAATTATTAAAGTAAAAGTTCATAGTTGTTAGATGTCTATAAAGCACATTGAGACAAACTCCATGATTGTGGATTCACTTATTAAGGGACTACCACTCAAAGTTTTTCATGAGCACATTGCTCATTCAGGTATAATGTCATTTAAGAATATTTAGTTTTAATGAGAGTTTGTACCTCTAAATGTTTTTTTTTTTTTTACTTTTTGTTATAGACACATTTTTAATTATTTTAATTTATGAATATTAAGTTTATTTTTTACAAAAATAAAATTTATTTAATTTATTCATGACAAAATTACTTGTGATAGAAAATAATGAAGTTTAAAGCATTCTAGAACAATGAAGGTGTAAATTTTAGAAAGAAAAAAACGCTTCAACGATACAAATTTCAATTGAAAACGACAGCAAGAGAAGAAAAACTTACCCAGAAAGTAAAGAATCTCGAAACCCAACTATCTCTCCCTCCAATTCCAATATTGGAATCCCAAACCGAAATTTCAAACAAAATCTCAGTTGCTAAAATAGCGAATCTCGCATCCTCCAACAATCATTTTCCGAATTTCTTCATTGAAAATTTGGGTTGGGGGCCTCAAAATCATTTTTCACCGTCTTCCCCAACTTTACCAACCGTCTAAACGCGCAATAAATCCACAAAACGGGAACTCAAATGATCGTTTTCTACAGCTTATACCAATGTAACTCACGATCCCTTTCTAGCAAACTCACCACTTCCCTCTTCGACTCTTTTTTATCAAGAAATAAAAGGTAAAGCTCGTTAATAACGGGAGCAGGAGTAATTACGGGGATTCTTTGAACGGCATTGCAGGAAGCGGAGCCAGAAACCTTAAAAACGTCATTTGGAAGCGAAGACTGAATTTGGAGAGTGGATCAGGTAAATTCTTGAAAATGGAGGTGAAATTGGTGAAATCGGACGCACGGGAACGGTATTCGGAAAAAGAACGGTGGATGGATTCTGTTAACATTGGTTGAAAAGTGAACGGCGGTTTTGGGAGGTCGGCGGCAGTGGAATTTGAATTCGAATCCAACTGTATCATATTTTTCATGTTTTGAGTTGAGAAAATTGAAACTTTGAAGTTGGGTCAATCTTGGAGGGAAGTAACTGCAAAGTGAAACCTACCTACGCGAGAGGAAGACGATGTTGGAAATTAAAAAAAGTTTAAATTCTGCTACTAGTCCTTAAACCTTATGAAAACTGTAGATTTAATCCTTAAACTTTAATTTGTTCATTTTTAGTCCCTATACTTTTTAATTTTAAAATTTTAGTCCTCACCAAATGATAATTGTTAAACTCATTAAGTTAAGTTCTGCTATTCTCAAAATCTAATTTGGTAAATATATTATCATATGTATAATGTCATGTCAACTTATTATTATCATGTATTACTCACTAAAATTCTAATTAATGTATTCACAACTGTTATTGGTATTAAGATTGAAATCTCAAATTTTGAAAAATATAAGAACTTAGAATGATCCAATTAGAAAATACAAATTAAATCTATAATCTGTGCACATAATACAATACTAGTGATTGAATTTAACCAAACAAATTTAACTACTATTGTTTGAGTTAGGACTAAAATTTCAAAACTAAAAATGTATAGGGATTAAAATTGATCGAATCGAGAAGTATAGGGATTAAAACAAATAAAATTACAAAGACTAAATCCACAAATTTTTAAAATATAAAGACTAATAGCAAAATTTATCATGAAATTTAACCAACAGTAAAAAAGAAAATAATGAAATGAAGGGACAAAACTCAAAATTGGTCAAACAAAAATCGAAATAATTCAACTTAACCCTACAATTTTTTAACATTAATCCTATTATAGATTCTTATCATATATACTTTTTTTGGTACAATGCTTAGAATTATTTATATCTACCAATCCTTAAATATGAGTATAATACATTTTAACATGCTCAAACTCATAATTTTTATACTAATAATAATATCGATATCAATTAAATTAAAATTTATTCCATAAATAAACAATCTTTTAATACTCTCTCTGCATCTTAAACTAAATTAAATATTTGTTTAATTATATATGTTACGAAAAGTAACTAAGGCTACCAAAACCAATGATATTATATTAAAGTGGAATGGGAAGGGAATGTTGCCTTTTTGCAAGACAGACAGAAAGGACAGACTATGCCTCGAAAAGCAGCTACTCTTTAACATTGTATCCATGGAATTTCCTCAAAAGTTAGTCGACCTAGCTTGTTTGCAGTCGTCCTTTCACTATTAAATTGGGCAATGTCATTGTCATGTTATTACATCATTGTGGGTTAAAGGGAAAATTAATATAATTTTAAAATAAATACCAAATTGCTAAATTATTTTATAGAATCTATACTTACAAAATAAAAGGATAAATTATACATAATATTATTAAACTATTAATAAATTTATATTTTAATCACTCAATTTAAAAATTATAAAATAGTTATTAAACTTGGATCATAATAGTTTAATAAACTATTGATACTTTGGTCATAATAGTAAAATTAATTGTTTATTATGCATGGTGTTTTATGTTCAAATATTATTATTGATTAGATTTTTATTGATTTATGAAAAGATAAAAACATCTTTATAAAAATATAACTTAACTAATTTTCTTATTGGTACATGGGTCAATAATGTGTATAAATTAAAATATATTAAAATAGTTATTCAAAAAATTATTTGAAAAATGAAGCATCTTGCTTAGAATAAATTTCATAATAATAAAAATGTTTCATTTGTTAATTTAGATATATAATATTTTAATCAGATATATGATACTAAAATGATTATAAAACTTATACATAAACTTTTAAATTCATAAAAATACAAAGAATTCAAATTTAGTATCCTAACCTGAAATAAATAAAGAGTTAATATAATTAATAAAAGTAACCGTATCATTGTTCTATGGGTTATACTTTTGGCCTGTGATTTGTTAGAAATTATATTATTATTTATAATGTTAAATATAATACACTAAAGCTTTAGTGGAAAAAAATCAATTAGAGTTTTTATAAAAAAAATAACACTCAATCGAGCTCTCAATGATGAAAAAATCAATTGATCTTTTTCATTAATGGATATCATTAGTTGATTAGTTTAATTATTAATCGCTAATATGGTTAATGAAAGCCAATAAAAGTTTTCACGTGACAATATGAACATGGGTAAAAACATTTTTAAAAATAATTAAAATATGTATATAAAATGGATCTGGATAATCATTATCCAAACTCATTTTTAATGAGCGAATAAAATTAAAAATGATAAAAAGATTATTAAAATTATTTTAAAAGTTTTATATATATATATATATATATATTCAAATGTGTAAAACTCAAAAAAAAAAATGTAAAGATTCATTATTCCATCGGTTGGACTTTTGATCTACAAATAAGTAGTTAGTTAGTTAGTTAGTTTGGACATTTAGTAAAAAGTCTGAATAAAAGAATGAAAATATTCACATTCGAAAACACCGATGTTTAGAAGGGGTGGCATAAACATCTTTGGCATCATCACCTTTGTTAATTATATTGTTAACTCTTTATTTAATTCCATCTATAACATTTCTCTTTTCTTTTTCTTTTAATCATTGAAGCATTTACAATCGACAGTATTAGAGTAACTATTGCAATTAGGAAATGGTTAAGTAGTTAGTAGCAATTGTGTGATTCTGGTTTTTTGTTTTACATTAGCCATTACCGATTGTATCAGTATAGATACAAAACTTATGTACTCATCATGGATCAAGATTAATGAATTACTCGTTTTAGTCTATTCTTCCAATATGGTATCGAAGTTTCTCTTTTGTTGATTGTTGCGTCAACAATGGAGTTGCCGCCTTGGCAGAATCAACAAACGGTAATCTATTTTTTTTTGCTTCTCAGAAAGTAGCAAATATTGTTGATAATAGCAATTTCTTGGCGTAGAAGCTGCATGTTCTACTGGTCATCAAGACTCACCGGTTGCATCCTTTCATTGTTGGGACAATTACAGTGCCACCGTAAATGATTGTTGGCGAGGATGGCATATCTGTTGAAAATATGGCTTATGCACAATATGAGCAACAAGTCTCCACGTCATCGGCATGGCTTCTCTCCACCGTAAGCCCGTCGTTACGCAACTAATTTATTGCCAATTCTTCTTATGCTTTTGAACTATAGGAGGCTCTTACGCGAATTCTTGGTACTCAGTCCACTACCAAAGCTATGAGGTATCGTTCTCTTCTCCATCACTTTAAGAAAAACTATCTTTTTATGTTAGCGTATTTGGCCGAAATTAAACATTTATGTGATTCCTTGGCGGGCTGCTGTCAACATGTGTCTTTGGAGGAGCATTAATTGGCCATTCTCAATGGCCTTCCCCCGGAGTTGTATCGATTATTACGACGAGTCGGGTTCCTTTTGATTTACATGGTATTACGACGACGTTACTCGATGTTGAAGCTCAACAATAAGCTAATCTGTCTCACATCTCGTTCTCGGCCAATATTGTTGAGGCCAACAAATCTCCTTCACCGGCTCTCTCGTTGTATGCTAGACAACCACCACCTCAGGCTTTCTGATCACATCGAACGGCGAAGTCCTTTCATGGTTGTGGACGGGGTCGATTTGGGGGCGGAACGCCGCCGCAATTTCAGATTTGGGGCAAAATCAGTCACGTCACCTATCGGTGCTTTTACAGGTTCGATTCTACCTGTCGTGAGGATGAATATGCAAACCCTAATTCCGGTACTGGGCTTATAGGCTCATCTTTCAATGGGTTGGGTTCTCACGTGAGTCGCAGGCCTGAATCAGCCGATATATGTTACACTCACAATGGGTTATCTGAATGCTCTTATTCTGGGACTCACTCTCGCCATTCTGGTATTGTACGTTCCATGCCAGCAACTGCTGCGTCGGCAACCCCGTCTATTGTGGCTGACCTTGCTTGGTATCCTAATAGTGGGGCCACAACACACATGACGAGTGACCCTACCCAGTTCACCGACTCACGTCCATACCATAGGTCATGTAAGGTGATCATAGGTAATGGTCACTCCATTGACATTTATCATATTAGTTACTCTTTTTTCCTATTGGTTCTGATTCACTGCTGTTTAAACTTTATGTACTTGATATTCACAAAAATCTACTGCCGGTGTCAAAGTTTGTTAAGGATAACAAAGTGTTTTTCTGAATTTTATCCGGATCGTTGCTTTATAAAGGACATGGAGACTCATAGCATTTTGCTTCGAGGCTTTGAGAAAGATGGTTTGCACTAGTTTTCATCTGACGCCACCCCCTTCTTTTGCATTGTCTGCTTTACATACAGTTGCTGCTCAATGTGCAGCTGCTGATCGGTCACTTCCACAGCTAGCTACAGTCTCAACATTTGGTCAATGGCATCAACGGCTTGGTCATTCGTCACTCCCCATTATAAATCAAGTACTAAATGCTTGTGGTATTCAAATTCCTAGAAATAAGATCTACTCATGTACTCTTCTCCCTTAGAACTGGTTGTTGCTAATTTGTAGGTGCCAGCCCCTTGTTATTCTTCTGGTCATCAATATTATATTTCATTTGTGGATGCAATTTCAAGGCATATTTGGGTTTATTTTCTTAAAAGGAAATCAAATGCTTTGCAAGCATTTCTGTCCTTCAAAACACATGTTGAGTTACAACTATGAGTGAAGCTCAAGTAACTCCAGACTGATGATGGTGGAGAGTTCAGGAGCTTTGACCCATATCACAAGGATTTTGGAATAGCTCACTGTCTATCCTGCCCTCACACGTCTAAACAAAATGGCCTAGTGGAACGACATCACCGACAAATGTGGAAACTGGTCTGGTTCTGCTAGCACAAGCGTCCCTGCCTTTCTCGTTTTGGACAGATGCATTTTTCTCTGATGTTCATCTCGTCAATATGCTTCCTACAAAGGTGTTGAATGGGATCTCTCCGATTGAGAAGCTCTTTGGTCGACAACTTGAAAACCACCAGCTCAGAGTTTTTGAGTGTCCTGTTATCCCTTGCTTCGACCATATAATCGTCATAAACTTCAGTACGGGTCCACACCTTGTACCTTTCTAGGTTATGCTCCCAATCACAGAGGGTTATAATTGTTTGGATCAGTCTGGCGGAGTTTACATCTCCCAGCATGTGCGTTTTTATGAAAGTGTTTTCCCTTTTGCCAAGTCCACCGCTCCCATCTTCACTTTAGCACCAAATACTGTATGCACAGTGAAAACACTTCCGATTGTGGTTCCTTTAGCAATAGATACTCAAGTTGTGTCAGTTGCGTCCTTAGCTTCTGGGTTTTCCATGTCACCAACTAATACCTCTTTTGTTTCTCCCTAATGTGTAACAGGATCAACAACTGCTCAACATGATTCAGGCCTACTTTCTTCATCAGTTGGTACAAGCGTGCCTCCTATAGCTGCTATTCAGGATCTTCTCGATGGGCTAGCTTCCTCTTCTAATGTTATCCAACAGGTTTCTGTTACTAGTAACATTCATCCTATGGTAACTGGAAGCAAAGTCGAGACATACAAAACAAAGGCGTACATTGCCACTGTCAGCTCTGTGACACCTACTGACATTCAGAGGCTATGGCCATTCCCTCGTGGCAAGTTGCTGTCCATGATGAGATACAAGCGTTAGTCAAAAACAATACATGGGATTTAGTGCCTTCACCACCTAATCGATCACTTGTTGGCTGCAAGTGGTTGTTCAAAGTCAAGACAAATCCAGATGGCAGTGTTGCTCGTAAAAAGTTTGCCTTATTGCTCAAGGATTCTCACAAGCCCCGGGTTTGGATTACCATGAGACGTTCTGTCCTGTTGTCAAAGCCAACATAGTTCGCAGGGTTCTTGCTTTAGCTGTATCCTGCAAATGGAAGTTGCGCCAGGTGGATGTTAACAATGCATTCTTAAACAGAGATTTGGCTGAGGACATTTATATGAAACAACCGATTGGGTTTGAGGTTCTTGATGGCGATGGGAATCCCTTAGCTTGTAGACTGAACAAAGAAATATACAGACTCAAACAAGCATCGAGAGCTTGGTTTGAGAAACTAAAAGGCTTTCTAACTCAAAATTTTCAATTCCAGACCTCACAAGTCGATCCATCACTGTTTGTCAAACACACTTCATCTGGTAACATGTCCATTCTTCTGTACGTGGATGATATAACTATAACTGGTGATAATTGTTCTAAGCTCGATGAAGTGATTCAATGCCTTGATCAAAAGTTCGCTTTAAAAGACTTAGAGGAGCTAAATTACTTCCTTGGTCTCGAAGTTGCACGACATGCAGATTGCGTGCATGTGTCTCAACAAAAGTATGCTAGTGAATTGCTTGAGCAAGCTCACATGGCAAATGCCAAGCCTATGAACACTCCTATGGTAAGTTCTCCTACTCTCAGATATCTGGTTGGCTCCCCTCTTCCGGATGGAACCTTGTATCTGTAAATTGTTGGCAACTTGCAATACTTGTGCTTGACCAGACTTGACATATCGTTTGTTGTCAACAAAGTCAGCCAATATATGCTCTTGCCACATGATATTCATTGGACTGTTGTAAAACAAATCCTATGATACATTCATGGCACAATTGGTCATGGACTGGTGTTTTGACCATCCAATGTGGCCTTAACGGGTTTCTTTGATGTTGACTGGAACAGTTCGCTTGAAGATCGTAAGTCCACCTCTGTCTTCTGTCTATATCTTGGGGATAATATAATTGGTTGGTCGTCAAAGAAACAAATTGTTGTGTCTTGATCCACCTCCAAGGCTGATATAGGAGCTTAGCAAATGTTGCATCTGAACTAACTTGGTATCGCTCATTGCTTGATGAAATAGAAGTAAAGGTCACTAGTACACTGATAATATCTAGTGCGACAATTCCAGCACGGTATCTTTGGCAGTGAATCCCGTCTTACATGCTCGAGTCAAGCATGTAGAGCTTGACATGCATTTGTTCGAGAAAAGGCGCTTAGTAGGCATTTACAGGTGAATTATGTTTCTGGATCTGATCAAGTTGCTGATGTGCTGACTAAACCATTAACTGTAGGAGCCTTTACTCGCTGTCAAGATCGTATGAATGTTCTTCCTGTTGATTTCCTTTGTCGAGAACCTGAAGAGGGAATATTAAAGTAACTATTGCAGTTAGGAAATGATTAAGTAGTTAGCAGCAATTGTGTGATTCTGGTATTTTGCTTTACATTAGCCATTACCGGTTATATCAGTATAAATACAAAACCTCTGTACTCATCATGGACCAAGATTAATGCATTACTCATTTTTGTCTATTCTTCCAGTAGGCAGAAATAGAACATAACTTTAATATAAATATTATAATCAATTCCATTTACGCAAGTAAATAACAAAATAACATATTTAAAATAGGGTTAATGTGTAAATTTCCCACTATACTTTAGGTTAAGGTTCAAACTTGTCACTATACTTTATCTTGAATTTTGCTACTTTACTTTTGTTTGATTGAATTTTGTCATTAAATTTTGATTTTGATTGAATTTTACTATTCAATTTTAATTTAAATTTTTGAAGAAAATAAAATAAAAATAATATTTTAATTTAATTTTAATACTTTTAAACAATTAATTAAATTATTTATAAAAGAAATTTAATATTTAATATTTTTATTTTTAAATTTTCAAGTTTTTATTAATTTTTTGTTAATTTATTATCTTTTAATATTTTATAAATTAATATTAATATTTGAAATAATATTATATTTTTGTTTTATTTTCAAATAATCAAAATCAATATCAATCAGTAAAATTTATTTAAAAATTAAGATTAGTGGCAAAATTTAGTAAAATTCAAAGTTAGAGGTTAAATTTAATAACATAAAAATTGTGGGACAAATTTAATCATATTTTCAAAGTATAATGATAAATATTAATTAAAATAAATTTTATTGACAAATTTCAATATTATTAATAACTTTTCAAAATGATATTAATCATTTAAAATTTTAATTTTGTCAGGAACATTGTGTTCTTAAAAAGGTTTAAATATTTATCTATATATTATATTATTTGAGATGTACATTAAAGCCTTGCGGTAAAAATATTAGATATGCAATTTTGTGTTAGCATACCGTTTCAATTTTTTAAAAAAATGTTAGTAATTGAAGTTTTTTTGAACCTAAAATTTATAATTATTCATGAAATAGAAATTTTAAAAGGTTTTAAAAATCAATGTATAATCAAGAATAAAAACAATTAATATTAATGCAAATAATATCATGTATTGAAAAATTTGGGGATATAGATAATATAATTTAAAACAGATGAAATTAATTTAGGTACTAATCTAAATAGTACCTAAATTAATTGGTAAATAAAAATTTTGGTTGTGATAAATGAAAGATAAATAAAACAAAATTTAAAATGTACATATTAATGAAAATGCTAAATTAATTTATTATTAAATGAGTCACTATATTTTATTTTGATTCATGAAATAATAATAATGAAATAAGGACTTTCTAAGTTTAAATCTTGAGTAGAGAACATTGATTATGAAATAACAAATGAATTGTTGAGATATACTATTTGATATTGATGATTGAGTATAAATGGTATATATATATATATATATATATATATATATATGTGTGTGTGTGTGTTCTCTGTATTATGAATAGATGTGGATAATAATATCATGAATAGAATGAATGTATGTTGTGTTAATTGAGATTTATAAATTATATGGATGTTGGAATATTTTCAAAATATATATAGTATTCTAATAGTTGCAAATGAAAATTATAAGTAACCAAAAATTATGTCACTTGATTATAAACAAATAGCTATAATTATTCAAGTAGACATCTATTGAATAATTATGTTTATTGCCATTTGGATAGTTATGTCCCTATGAAGAGACATGAGACCTCCTTTAAATAGGAGTGAAATTTCATTTGCATGACATACCCAAAAACATAGAAATAAAATTTCTTTTTATTCTCCCACTATCTTTTATATTTCTAGATTGTTCTATTAAGACTTATTGCAAAAATTGTTTATAGAAATTGATATCCCAACTATGCTTTGCTCAATGCTTAGTGGAATGTTTGTAGATAGTCATTTGGCTTCATTGTAACTCTTTTGCACACCATAATATAAGTGGGGGTGAATAGAAGCTTAAAGAAAGTGGTATTGATACACGCCTTGAGGCCTTAATTAATTTCTCATAATTTTATTTTTATCCCCACACATGCCACTATAAGCATGGTACTATGAGGATGGATATTGGCAAATGTGATTGAATCAAGGTCAATGATCCTGTCAAATTTTGATTTAGAAGAACTCTTTATCAAGAAAAGATATGTCAAATTTATTGTTTTACTCTTATTGCATGATTTAGATTTCAGTTGTTATGTGTTTGTTGAATTGTATTATGCAAAAGATATGGGTGTCTTATGCATTAATTACTTGACAAAAATCAAATACTAGTTCATTGTATACATGACATTTTAAAATGCATGATTATGATTAGTATAGAATTATATATTATATATTATATATCATGCAAGAAAGAAAGAAGATGAATGGATGGATGGAATGAAAATGCACGATTGGGAAATAATCTATTAATGGATCGAAACAATATTTTTGTTTTGAATGGTGATGGCATGGTTTAAACAGTAGTTGAATAGACTTCTATCCAATAGAAGCATTATGACCATTCAAGAAAACCTTCATAAGCCAAAAGATGTGTTATTGAATCTAACAGATACTTTCAAAAGGTTGGGTTGAAATTATCTCTTGAAACCAAAAAGTGCAACTTGAAAAGTGATGTATTTTTAAAGAGCCACTTATGCACTTATCAATGCATTATAAATAAACTGTTATGATCGACCTGATTAAGCAACAAGAAAAAATAGCAGAATAAATTGAGAAATTGAACACACAAATTTAACGTGAAAAACTCCTCCAAAGAGGATAAAGAAAATCACGGGCAAAGAATATTTAACTATAATGGCAAAAGAAACGAATAGTACAAAAGATGGAGATAAAAAACTAAACCCCGAAAACCCAAAAATAAAGAACCCTCAAAACGTAAACACAAAAATTCTATAAATGTGTTATGAGTTCTAATATCTAATGGGTGTTTTTTCTAAGGTTGTAAAAGAGCCTATTTATAGGCTAAATTCATAGGTCAAATAATAATAAAATAATCTAAACTAATTAGTGTTTGATTGAAACAAATAAATAGAGTTTAACTAGAAGATTACTTCTCAATTTTGACTGAAATAGGAGTCATACTTAACAAATCTCCACCTTGACTCATATTTCCACAATGCCATCTTTGCTAAAGCCCGCCACGAGCCTATCTTGAACCATGCAGGGAATTAACTGAGTTGAATCTGTGCTTAGAAACTAGAAGACTTCTAGCCTTCGACTTGTACACTACCAAATCAAAACTAACTCGGGTTTGATTTTCACGAACCAGTGCCCTAACTTTTCAAAACCTACATCCAAAAGAGAACCTCTCTTCAACGAAACGGTCATACCTTTTTCCCTCCTATGATCAAGTTGCCTCCGATCTAAATGAGTTGACTTGACTCAGAATGCGAGCGAGGACGTCCGATTTCACCGGTCACTGTAGAACCTTCCAGAATATAAAGACTGCCAGTTCTTTTACCTTTTAACAAAACGAGAGCTCCACGAGATACTTTAATGCCGCTCAACTCGATTGTTGATTCCGCATCCTTTCAAGTCTAAAATATTCAAGGAGATGAGATTCTTTAATAAATCAGGTACATACCTGACATTTGAAAGTGTCCTAATCGTCCCATCGTGTATCCTAATTTTAACAATACCAATACCAATTACCTTACTAGATGAACTGTTTCCCATGCACACAACTCCACCTTCAACCGAACTGTATGTGGAGAACCATTCTCTATTGGGACACATGTGGAAAGAACATCCGAATCTAGGATCCACTCGGACGTGAGCTTGGAGTTATCGCTCGTTGACATTAACAAGAAATCATCACCACTTTCATCGGCTAAATTCGCACCAGCTACATATTCCTCGTTACTCCCAGTAGCTCTTTTATTTCGCAGTTTATAACAATCTGCTTTGACGTGACCTAACTTTTTACAATAGCGACACCTTTTATCTCGTTTCTTTGATGCTATCAAAAAGGAAGCTTGTCTATCTGCCTTGCTATCCAAATGAAGTTCATTTTCGAGTTTGTCTCTACTCAAAAAATGACCCTTCACATCTTCGAACGAGATTTTGTCTCTGCCATAAATCAGGGTCTCCCTGAAAGACTTGTATGAAGGGGGTAAAGAGCACAATAATAGCATAGCCTGATCTTCATCGTCAATATGAACCTCAACATTCTTTAAATCATTTAAAAGAGTAATGAATTGACTGATGTGATCTCTATGCGAAACGTAAATAGATGTTGTTTCAACACTAAACGGTTAGCCAGAGACTTAGTCGCATAAAGAGTTTCTAGCCTTTTCCACAAGGCAGATGAGGTCTTCTCCATCAATACCTCTTGTAATACCGTATTCGCGAGGCACAATTGGATTGCAGACAAAGCCTTTTCATCAAGCTCTTCCCATTCTGTTTTATTAGATTCTTAGGCTTTTTCTCGGTAACAACCTTTTTCAAACCAGATTGAACTAGAATTACCATTATCCAAACTTGCCACAGATTGAAATTTGTCTCACCATTGAACTTCTCAATTTCAAACCTTGTTGCTGCATATCTGAATGGGCTGATCTATGAAAATTGAACTAGTTCTGATACCACTTGTTAGGATCGACCCGATTAAGCAACAAGAAAAAATAGCGGAATAAATTGAGAAATTGAACACACAAATTTAACGTGAAAAAACTCCTCTAAAGAGGATAAAAAAATCACGAGCAAAGATAATTTTACTATAATGGCAAAAGAAACGAAGAGTACAAAAGATGGAGATAAAAAACTAAACCTTGAAAACCCAAAAATAAAGAACCCTCAAAACGTAAACACAAAAATTCTATAAATGTGTTATGAGTTATAATATCTAATGAGTGTTTTTCTAATGTTATAAAAGAGCCTATTTATAGGCTAAATTCATAGGTCAAATAATAATAAAATAATCTAAACTAATCGGTGTTTGATTGAAACAAATAAACAGAGTTTAACTAGAAGATTACTTCTCAATTTTGGTGAAATAGAGTCATACTTAACATAAACAATAAGTTTGGAGGATTGAAATTTAATTCATTCCATCCAATTTGTGAGTGAAATTTTTGGTACAAAAGTATTCTTTCTTTTTATGATATATTTTAATTTGAGATATGAATTTATTTGTTTATTTAAATCATGATATTAGTAACTAGCATTTCGATGATATTGGTGAAGCATTATTTTCATTGTTAAAATGAAAGTTTGCAAATGATCATATAATATAAATAATTTTGGTTGTTGTTTTTTTAAATAACCGTACTCTAAATGAGTTTTATATATGATTGCTATTTTTATTCTTTGTATAAAATAAGTTATATGCATATGCGTGATTGATTTTTCTAGTCAATGGAGAATAGTGAAAATCATTGACTTATATAATATGATCACTATTTTGGTATGAAATCTTCTTGTGAAAATATATAACGTAATAATCATATATTTGAAATCAAGATCATACTATGCATAATTATGATGTTGCACGTGACTTTTATATATGGCTTGGAAATGATCTATAATCTCATTGTTCTATAAAATTTTGAGATATAGTAAATTTTGAAATTTACTTTGGAAGCTATGAATCAAAGATCTCGTAAGTATGAAAATAGCAATATGAATGCTATTCGACTCATTTAGGAAATGAACATGATTTTGTTCATAGTCAATAAATAATTGATAATGTCCATTATGAAAGGTGAATAAAAGTGTGATTTTATAACCACTTGATTGGACAATCGATGGTCCTCTAATATGACTATATATGTTAATTCTTGTATATATATGGTATGTTAAGAAAAAAAAAATGTTATTTCTCCATGAAAGGAAAAAAAAAAAGAAGTTTTAAAGTCATGTATTGACTTTGAAAAGAAGCTATGAAAAATAGAAAATACGTTGTCTAGTTTCAGCAAGGGATTCAAAGCTTTTGCAACAACTCGTTTTTCAATGGTGCTAAAAATAGTGGTTTTGAAACCCTGTTTTCGATAATTGAGTCCATAAATATTATTAATTATTACTTACGAGTTTATTATAGCATTATATTGAATTTTGATCTAAGAATTTTATTGAATTGATAGTTAATTAAGATACAATGATTAAATTGTAAAAAATGATAAAAGTTAATCACTATAAATTTTAATTAATTAAAGGACCAACTGAAGAATTTGAACTTTTTTAATTTTATGAACGGTGATAGTTGACAATTATTATCCACCAAATTGGTTAGTTAATTATTAGTTAATTTAATTATAACCTAATTAAACTATAAAAGACAAAACAATTAAAAGATTTCATCTTTTCTTTTTCTTTATCCTTTTCATCTAGCCCAACCTTGGAGAAGAAAATCCTAAGCCATTCATTTTCTTTCTATCAAAAATTTGATCAGGGTTTGAATTAAGCCTAGAATAATTGGGAAAAAAAGAAAATTTGTGGAATAGTTGTTGCAATTCAATTTGTTTGTCGGTTTTATCATGCAAGTTTATATAGTGTAATTATGTTTAAATCCTTATGAATGTAATATTGCGAACTTATGTATATTTTGTTGAATTTTGGATTATTTATAATTTAGGTTTAGTTTGGATGGCGGTGCGTTTATCTTCGATGAGGTTAAAAATAGAGGTGACAATGAGATTATTTATTGTAGCAAGGAGATTGAATACTCTAGTTGTGAGATTAGAAACAATGGTAAGGTGTGTGTTTGGATTCAAACGTAGTTATAGCGGTGAATGAGATTAGAAAATAACTATTAAAGACATTTGATTAAAAATTATATATAATAGAAGTTTTTTAAATTATTTTACTTTTTCGAAAATATTTAAAAAATTAATAATGTTATTTATATTATTTTAATTAATTAATGTATTTTTTACTCTATATATTTTCAATTTAAATTAAAAACACACTCCAATATGAGAAACAACAATACCCTTCAACATTAAAAGACATGTAACATCCCAAACCCGGTGTAGATGTTACGGACAGATCTGGAGACATTACCATGATTCACTTAGAAAATTCAGAAATCATTTGGACATGTAGAAATAACACAAGCTTTTGGTCAAAACAACTCCAGTTTATTTAATGAAAATATCTTCTTACCTAATTCGTTAATTCTGTCGACTAAATTTGTATTTATAAAATGCTTATGTTTGCAGCGGAACTTTTAGTTAAATCCAGTTTGGAAAATGCAATTCGAAATTATGAAAATTCAATGTTTTGCTGGTAGTGTAATTTTAATTTTAAAACGATAAAACGATTTAAAACAGAAAATAAAAGTCCAAAAAAAAAAAACAATCCAAAATGTCTGAAACAATTCAACAGTACCAAAACAGAGTAAATCAAGTTTTAAATAGTGCAAATTAAAAGTGTTTAACCAAGCTTTCGTCACACCAACCCGTCCTATATCTGAGGATTACCTGAGAATCAGACAAACAAAAAGTGAGCTTACAAGCTCAGTGTGTAACTTACTGTAAATTAAAAGCATATGGAATTTCAGACATGCGTTTAGATACCAATCAGACGAATTTCATAAACAGAAACAGATGCATATTAGATACATCCTACCCCCATTCTCTACACACCATCTTCGACCATCCCTGCACACCAGTTAAGGTATTAAATACCCAACCAGCCCTACACACCAATTAGTGTTAGTATGACACTTTTTAGAATATTTGCAGCCTAGCTGCCAAATCAATAGGCGATATGCCACCAAATGAAGATATACATGGCTGAGCCACCAATTAGGCAGATAAATTAATTTGACATCACTTCCTTCATAAACATATTTCCCACCCCAATGCATATGCTGAACTAAACAGATATCAGATACGTGAATGACATACATGTTTTTCACATCAGATTCAGTTCATACTTAGCATATAACAAGTCATGCTATTACATATAACATACTACTCACGCGTTTACTAGTTATATTTAACAATAATAGAGTATCAGAAGTCGTGGTTTATAGGAAAATTAATATCATACGGACCGGACCTTACAAAAGGGCTATATTCGATTTGTATGACAACTACAGCCCTAGGGTAAATTTTTAAAATTTGGGCCCACACGACCTGACACACAGTCGCCTGTGTGGCCTACACGGTTGTGAGGCCTACACGACCCAATTGGCCCAGACTGTGTGACTCACATGGTCTGGTACACGGTCATATGTCGCACATGACCTGGAACACGACCATGTGGCATCGACAGTCCCAATTTCAACTTTCAGTCGTTCACTGATTTCTCGAGTTTTCATTACACACTTGGTCAAAATTCGATGTAGGATAAAAAAACCGTGTATTCCAGTACCTAAATCGATAAATCAAATGAATAAATAATTAAGATTTTATCAAACCAAATTGATCAATTGCATGAAATCAACACTAACTGAAGCTATTTTCGACAACCAACAGCCCAAAACAGCATTAATCACTTACCCTAGAATATAAACAGCACATTCACACGCCCTAATCCTTCTATGGATTAATTGTTCCATGACCTTCACCTAGATAACCCAAAAGACTAATAACAGAAATTGCAGCACTTAAACCCTAACTTAACCAAAAATAAATAACGAAAGGAAAAACTTCAATAACAGAAGAAACAAATATTGACAGAACTTACGCAAGAATTAAGTTATCAATAATTCAATCAACACCCACCACTGAAATTGAGTATCACAAGAACAACAGTCAAGAACGCAAAGAAAATTGGGGAAAGAAAATCAAGAAAGGGAGAAAAAAAAAGTTGAAGACCTTCCTTTGCTAGAATCCACGTGAAAAGGGAGAAAACAAAGTGAACAGAATAAGGGGAAAAAAAGAACGTGCAAACTGGGGATAGATTTTGAGGAATCTTTTTTTTTTAAATTTCAAAATAAAATAAAGATAATAAAATAAGATAAAAATAAAATAAAATCTAAACTGCCCCAAAATCTTAATATTTTATCAATTTTTTTCCAAAGGCTAAATTTGACCCAACCTCAACCACCTCATGGCCGGCTTACTAAGGAAATAGCAAAAATATTACCATTTACTCACACAGCGTTTCAAACACAAGACCAAAGGGTAAGCTAACACCTTACCACCGAACTAGCAGGCTCATTCTATCACAAGTTGAGCGAAAATAATATTTAAGTCAAAAGAACAAAGATAGGAATAGGAACATAAAAAGAAAAATTTTCCAAGAGTAAGATTTGAACCCATGACCTCAAACACAAAATCAAGGCCCTTAACCATTGAAGAAAATACTTAACTTTGAAAAAATTTAACAAATCAAAATTCAAATTTTTGGGGCATCAAAACTCTCCCCTTAAAAAAAATTCAGCCTCGAAATTTTACCTGATTTAAACAGATATGAGTATTGTTGTTGAATCAAGTCATCAGGTTCCCAAGTGGCTTCCTTAGTGCCATGATTTCGCTATAGAACCTTAACCAAAGGAATGGCCTTCCTCCTCAAGACCTTAACCTCTCAATCTAGAGTCTAAATCAGCTCCTCCTCAAAGGTCAAATCCGATCTTACCTCAATCTCCTTAATAGATACAATATGAGATGGGTCAGACCGATACCACCTCAGCATAGAGATGTGGAACACATCGTGAATACGATCTAACTCTGGAGGTAGCTCTAACTGATAAGTGATTGGCCCAACACGTTTTAGAATCTGATAAGGCTCAATGAACCTAGGGCTCAATGTGCCCTTACGTCCAAACCTAGAACTTTCTTCCACGGAGATACCTTAAGAAAAACTTGATCACCATAGAAAAAACGATATCTCTTCTCTTCATATCGAATATAAATTCTATCTATCATAAGCTGCCTTAAGATGATCCCAAATTAGTCTAGCCTTGTCCTCAGTCTCAGAATCCAACTTAGGACCCATAATTCACCTCACACCCAACTCAATCCAACATAAAGGGGTATGACACCTATGAACATACAGAGCCCCGTAAGGTGTCATCTAACTACTGGATTGAAAGCTATTATAATAAGTGAACTCAACTAGTGGCAAAAATTCCTCCTAAATACCACGGAAATTGATAACACAACTTCATAGCATATCCTCTAAAATTTGTATCACTCTCTCAAATTACCCATTAGTCTGAGGATGGAATACAGTACTGAACTCCAACCGAGTACCCAGAGCCTCATGAAGTTTTTTCCAAATCTGAGAAGTGAAACGAAGGTCTCTATTAGAGATAATCGAGATCAAAACCCCATGAAGTATAATAATCTCAGAAACGTACAACTTGGCCAATTTCTTTAGAGAATAGTCTATCCTGACTAGAATAAAATGAGCAGAATTGGTCAAATGATCCATGAATACCCAAATAAAATCCTTCTTAGTAGGTGTCAAGGGCAACCCAAACAAAGTACATAGTTACACTCCCATTTTCAAATAGGAATCATAATAGGTTGAAGCAAACCCGAAGGCAGTTGGTGTTCAGCCTTAACTTATTGGCATATTAGACAATGAGAGATGAAATCAGTTACCTCCCATTTCAAACTGGGCCACCAATATAACTCTCGGAGTTCCTAGTATATCTTATTTCTACCAGGATGCATAGCTTAAGGGCTACTATGCACTTCTCGTAGAATAGATTGCCTCAACTCGACATCATTAGGCACACAAATCTGACCTCTAAAACACAGAACACCCTCACTATTCAGCCAAAAATCAGAAGTCCTACCCTCTTTAACCTATCAGACCACAGAAACAAAAAATCATTCACTAACTGCTTAACCCAAATCTGATCAATCCAATTGCTTAACTTGCAACTCGGCTAACAAACTACCATCATCAAACATAATTAGGCGAGTAAACATCGCCCTCAAATAAGACATCAGTCTACAACTAAGAGTATCGGCCACAACATTGGCCTTACCAGGATGATACTCAATGGTGCAGTTGTAGTCCTTAAGCAACTAAATACACCTTCACTTACATTAATCCTCCGATGGATTAATCGTTCCGTGACCTTCACCTAGATAACCCAAAAGATTAATAATGGAAATTGCAGCACTTAAACCCCAAGTTAGCCAAAAACAAATAACACGAGGAAAAACTTCAATAATGAAAGAAACAAATATTGGCAATACTTACGCAAGAATCGAGTTATCAACAATTCAATCAACACCCACCACCGAAATTGAGTATCACAAGAACAACAGTCAAGAACGAAATAAAATTTGGGGAAACAAAATCAAGAAAGGAAAAGAAAAGTTGAAGACCTTCCTTTACTAGAATCCACATAAAAAGGGAGAAAAACAAAGTGAACAGAATAAGAGGAAAAAACGTGCAAAGTGGGGATAGATTTTGAGGAATCCTTTTTTTTAATTTTAAAATAAAATAAAGATAATAAAATAAAATAAAATCTAAACTGCCTCAAAATCCTGATATCTTATCAGATTTTTTCCAAAGACTGAATTTGACCCAACCTCAACCACCTTATGGCCGACCTACTAAGGAAATAGTAAAAATATTACTATTTACTCATACAGGGTTTTGAACACAAGACCAAAAGATAAGCTAACACCTTACCACTAAACCAGCAAGCTCATTCTATCACAAGTTGAGAGAAAATAATATTTAAGTAAAAAGAGCAAAGACAAGGATAGGAACAAAAATAGCAAAATTTTTGAGAGTAAGATTTGAACCCATAACCTCAAACACACAATCAATGCCCTTAACCACTGAAGCACATACTTAAATTTGACAAAATTTAACAAATCAAAAATTTAAATTTTTGGGGCGTCATAAGACATTATAAAATCTAAGGATAATTTTGATATTGAAAAAAGATTCTAAACTCACTGCTCACAATTTCACCTAAAAGCTCCAGTTAAAAATAGTCAATATAGCTTATCAATCTCACCACAATGGTGAGAGATCAAAAAAAAACACCAACACCAATTGAAAACATTTTTGCATAGAAAGTTGTGAACCACAACTATTTTGGCATCCAAAGGAAGCCTCAATATTAAATGGTGAAATTTGGATTAAATTGAAAAGAGTTAAATATGAACTTATATGAAAGAAATTACCTTGATGAAACTTAGTAAGCGTATCGTACACATGGTTACAGGTTGACTTCCGATGATTCCAAGCTCCAGAATTTGTTGCGGACTTGAAGATACATGTGACATAGGTTTAGCTTAGACGAGTAACCTAATGTCATTTTATAGATTTAGCTAGGATGGGTAACCTTACATGTATATACAACTCTGTCTAGGTTATTTGATGTGTCGATTAAAGGTTTAGCCTAGACGGGTAACCTGACACAAATGGATAAGTTTAGCTAAGACGAGCATCAGACGTGATTAGTACTAGTGTATTTAAGTTCTTTTATGGTGGTTCATCAGGTAATTTAAAAGATGCAAAATATGAAATGAAATGACATGTAATGTGCTTAATGTTCAAAGTTAGCAAAGTGAATAACTTAATGACAAGTTTGAGTATATGATTGAAATGTGGTTAAATTGGATTTAGAAGATATGAAATTTCATGATTTATGCTTGATATGTTACATGATTGAATAAGTATTTAAGCTCACCTTATTGTGATCGTGTTTTGATATATTAGGTAAACTTTGTTATGTACATTAGTTTAACATACATAAATTTTTTATAAGGTAAGTTAACCATATATATATATATATATATATATGAGCTTACTAAGCATTAGTAATGCTTACTCTCGTTGCTTTCTTTACTTTTCTGTAGATTTTTGGCTTGCGGAACGTGTCGATTGGATTGCACGAGGAACTCACACTATCCATCTCCTGATTTAGTAGACTTTTTTATCATTTGAACTCGGTTATACGTGGCATGTACTTAGGATTGTCAAGTTGTCTATAATATTAAGCATGTTTTGAGACATAGTTGAACATGAACTCTTATGGTAATGACAATTTGCTTGCGTTCATGGATTGGATGTTATATAGTGTAAATATATGGATTGGAAATCAAAGTGAGTTGGGTATGAATGGTATAAGTAGCTTGTGTGGCTTGTAATGGTTCATATGGCCTTGTTGTGTATCGGTGCCAATATGGCATATTGGTTAGATGTTTAGGAGGATGATGTGTGATATGTTTTGGAATGGTTTTGGGGCGTTTTGAACAGGTTTAAAGGTTGCTAATTGCACTTTTTTAACTACCTTTAAGAGTTGGTTTCAAAACAAATACCAAATGGCCTATCACACCCGGATTTCCTTAAAACCCAAAAATTAGGAAATTTAGGGTTAAATTGAAAGAGATCGTAAGATGGTGGTCTTGACCACGTTTGCATGTGCACATAAAAGAAATAATTTTTATAAAATAATTTTAAAGCGCAGTTTTATTGCAAGCGTACAAGTTAATTGTAATATTTATAGTGTTACAATAGAACACTAGAGTATTCCAAGGATCAAACCCAAAGGAGATGGCTATTGAGTGATAAATAGCATACAATATAGATTCTAAGTAGCTACTGATATAATTTTATAGCACAACAAATCATAACAAGAAAGTTTTGCAAGAAAATTAAATATGCTAATCTAATGACCAAATTGTAAATAGTATAAAACTAATAGATTAATCAATAAATGACTAATGATGGTCGGTTGATTTCGATGTGGTTCTTCGGTCCTCGAATGAGGGGCTTAAATCTCTTGAATGACTAAGTGGCCCATTTTATCTCTCAATCTCAATTTTACCGACTTAAATGAATTAATCTAATTTATCTCTCGATCTCACTAATTAATTTGAGACTAATGAATTGGTGTACAACAAGATTACCTCTTGGTCGCACTTATCTAGATATTCCTTTAGGGTGGCACTCCCTAGTTTTTAGGTCTATTCAATTTAGTCCTTTTTCCAAAAAAAATTAGTTTATCCATATCTCCATCAACCAACCTCCTTTTTAGGTTTAGCTACTCATGTTGAAAAAAAAAAAAAAGAGAATGGACATGGAAATGAAAAGCAAGGAAGTCATTAAAGTAAAGCTTAAGAAAAATATAAAAGTTTGGATTTTTATGTAAGAAAACTTAAAGAACATGAAACTAAAGACATTCAACAAGAAAATCTAAAGCAAAAAATATAAAAGGAACTTTAGCTGATTTAAAGTAAAAGAAACTAAAATACATTAAACTATAGCTAGAAACGTCTTACAACCAAGTTACAAGGACTGAAAGTGTAAATAAACCTAAGCTACAATGATAACTAACTTAAATAACATAAAGAAAAAGAAGTAAATGCAGAAAAATAAACTTTAAAAGTAAGAAAGAAGAGAGAATGAAAACCCTAGAAAAGTTGCGGAAAAAACTAAGAGAAAACCTAGAGAAACTAAGGCTAATATTAAACTAATGTCTCTCTCTCCTCATAAGCTAAAATTGGTTGTTTTAGGCTGACTATTGATGAATTTTTGTTATCAAAATTGCCCCTACAAGGGCATTGGGTAATTGGTGGATCAGGTGGACAAAGACTACCCTTTTTGTCCAATTTTGTCCTCCTCATGATGTCAGTGTCGCAATACCCAAAAGAGGATATTGTGATACCTCAGGCAGTTTCGAACCATGGGGTCTTCTTTGAAGGGCAAATATTGCGATACCCAAAGTGGATATTGCGATACCACTAAAGGGTGGTCTCCAATCGTCCATACTATTGGAAGTATCACAATTCCAAGGTATGGATATCGTGATCCCTTTCTTTTGGTGTTGCTTTCGCTCGTTTTCAACCTCCAAAACCTGTCTACACTACTCAACCACATGTTGGGCCCCTTAGATGGCACAATTAGCCAAATTGGGTTACAAAATGAGTAAAAATGAGATATTTACATTTATTAACTAAAAATTACTAAAATCTATGAAAAAGATGCTATTTTTGTAGCATCCTAACCCGTATCTGTCGCCAAAATAGGGTTACGGAGCATTACCAAAACATTTAGAAACATTTAAAGATAATTCATGCAAGTTACTATTCAAATTGTGAAATCATTCATAACATCCCTTAAATGGACCTCCGAGGCCCAATACGAGCATTAGAATCGAATCGAGACTTAATCGGAACCTCTAAGAATTTTTCGTGAAATTTTAAAAATTTTCAAGGTGCAGCGCTCACGCCCGTTTGGTCCAGGGGACACGCCCGTGTGACCCTGGGACATGTCCGTACTGCAGGCCATGTTCAACCTCGTGTAACTCTCTAACTTGTGCACACGACCATTCCACATGTCCGTGTGCTAGGTCGTGTGGTTAATTAATTCCTTTCGAAATTGGATACGGGTTTCACATGGCCAAGGCACATGCTCGAGTTCAAGGCCGTGTCTCTCACATGGCTGAGACACACGCTCGTGTCTCTGCCCGTGTGCTCAATTCTGAGCATTCTGTTTGTCAAATTTAAGGTCCAGGGGACACACGGTCTAACCACACGCCCATGTACTAGGCCGTGTGTCACACACGGTCTAGACACATGCCCGTGTGTCTACCCGTGTGGACAAAATAAATCCATTTCCTAGCCTCATTTGTCACCCAAATTTACCATTTTTGTAACAGTCCGGTTTAGCCCCTAGTCAGAATAGTGGTTTTGGGACCACAAATCCTAGTCAAAAAAATATTTTAATAATATTTTCTATTTTTTAGTATGTGAATTGACATGTGTGAAATTTTCACGATTAAATTTGATCATTTGAGTGCTTAAATTGCAAAAAAGGACTTAATCGCATAAAATGCAAAAATTTGTGTTTTAATTATATAAGTGCTGAATTGACATGGCTTTTTAAATGAAAGGTCCTTATGTTGTTATTAGACTATGTGGTTAATGGATGGACACAAATGCCTAAGGTTTTTGAAATTTAAATGATATTAATAAGGCTAAATAAGTAATTTGTAAAATAAAAGATTAATTAAACAAAACTAAAGCCAAATTCATGCATTATCATCCTTGTTTACCGAATATCGAAAGAAAAAGAAAGAATAAAAGCTTGCTAGGGTTCATCTATGATTTTGGCTTAATTAAGGTATGAGTTTTGTTCGGTTTTTATAATTTTTACATTTTTGAGATCGTTGTTATGTAATCTATCAAGCCCATGTTTCAATTTCTGAATTTCATGAAGATTTTAAGATATTCCATTGATGAAATTGTGAGCTTAGTGATGTTAGTTGGTGAAATATGAAAGATATGTGATAGATTAGTATATTTTGTATTTGAATTTTTGATGAATTTGAGTAATTTGGGCTAAATTGTGAAAATAATATTATGAGGGACTAAAATGTAAAATAAATCAAATGTGTGGACGTGTATGAGCTTAATGAATATTCAGGCAAGCTATTGTGTAATGAAATTATGTTTATTTTGTATTTTGTGAAATAAGGACTAATTTGTGAAAAATATGAAATGTTAGGGTAAAAGTGTAATTTTTCCATTTATGTGTTTTTGGATGAAATTGATTGAATATGTAATTAAATAAGTTTAATTTATATTAATTTAGATCAAGAAAAGAGGAAAATGGAATTGGATCGAGGAAAAACGAAAATCGTTGAATAGCCATTTGTTTTTGTTCGTCATTAACCGAGGTAAGTTCATAAGTAATAAATGTCGTTAAATTCGATTGTATATATATATATTTTTCGAATTGAATTATTACTTGTAAATATATGTGAATGTCGAATCAGTAAAAGAATGGAAGAATTGTCTACGAGCTTGAATTGATTAAGATACGACGTCCGAAAGCCCCATACGAACCTTAGGATTAGTTAGGATACATATGTCATGACATAGGATTCGATATATGTTTTCGTGTAAGACCACGTTTGGGACATTGACATCAACTTGTGCTTACGTGTAAGATCATGTTTGGGACATTGGCATCGTATTTGATTCGTGTAAGACCCTGTCTGGGATAGTAGCATCAATATGTAATTACATGTAAGACCATGTCTGGGACGTTGGCATTGTACGGGCTTTCCGACCATCCTAGTATCCTGATTAATTCTGAATGGTTCAACGGGCATTATCGAGTTAAGATCAAAGGTGAAAACGAACTAAAAGGTTCAGGTACGTGCTATGTTATATGAATATGAAAGTAAGGTAAGTATATGTTTGAGATGAATATATGGATTAGACATGGTAAAAGAGAAATTTATATGTGCTTATGAGTATATGTGCATTCAGCCATTGATGTTATAATATTATTGTATATGAGATAATATTTGAGTTTGCAAGCATAATAAATGTACATTTGGTTAAGGTTTGCTTGATGTGGCTAGTTGATTTAATGCGAATGTTTATTTGATCATTATTTGCTTATGACTTACTAAGCTATGAAAGCTTACTTTGTGTGTGTGTTTGTTCATTGTTTTATAGATTATCAAAGCTACAGTAAGCTTGGGGATCGTCGAGGATCATCACCACACTATCGAACTATATTTTGGTACATTTTTAAGATGTACATATTAAAGTATGGCATGTATAGGCTAGAGAAGTTTGATTATGTTTTCAAATTTGTAAATATAGCCATGTGATATGGCTTATTGATGAATGTGTTTATGGATGAGTTTAATCTATGTTTTATGATGCAAATATTTGGTATGGTTTGATGTGCTCAAGAATGGCCAAAAGAAATGGTCAATTTTGATAAGTTTCATGGTTGATTTGGGAATTTGATATGATGAGAATTGTTATGGATTGAAATGGATTAAAATGATGTATGATTCATTTTTTTATGTGAAGTTGGAACTTTGAATTGGTATGTTTGAGTTGGATTTGTATATGAAAATGAATGATGTTGTTAAAGGTCAAACATGACTTGGCATGTTTTTTATTGCTTTTAGGACATGAATTTAGGCTTGTTTGATGCTTGTAGGTTTGACCCAATTTTTGGGTGGCAACTTGGCCTTGCAAATGGCCTATATTTGCCCACATGGGCGTGTGTCTCGACAGTGTCTCTCAAGGTTGAGATTAGAAGCAAGTTAGGATGCTATACGGACTGGACACACGAGCATGTGACTGGCCGTGTGAGCAAGTCAGTAGCCTCCCTAAATTTCACACGGCCTGGCACACGGGTGTGTCTTGTAGCCGTGTGGACAAGTCAGTATGTATGCCCTGTTTCGCCACGGCTTAGACACACGGGTGTGTCTGATGCCGTGTGAGGCACATGGCCTGCCCACACAGGTGTGTGACCTCTGTAACTTTGAAAAATGTTTAATTTTCAAAAAATTTTGTATGTGCTCAGTTTAGTCCCGACCCCTTTCCAATGCATGTTTAAGGTCTCATAGACCTTCTAAAGGGACTCTATGTGTATATTTCTCTATGGAATGTTTATGAATGTTAGATGTTAGTGAAATGTATATGATATGTTCTGATATTTTCGGTAATACCTCTTAACCTTCGTCCGCGACGGATACGGGTTAGGGGTGATACAATTTTCCTGCACTAAAGCATACCAAACACATTCCAACCATTTCAAGCATTCAAATTAAGCAATTTCCATCATTCAACATGGCATATAATTGCCTGCATACATGTTTACTATCTTACCTTGGTTCAATCCATGTGTTAAACATGATTTCATTAACTACCTAACATGTATATATATATAGCTACCTTAGCATGACATTACAAGTATATCAAAACAAACCATTATTAGCCATTCCAATGGCTAGATTACAAGCATCATTTACATTTACATGCCAATAGGGCCAATATAACCTATACATGCCATTACAACCATAATTGATTTACCATATATACAGATATAGGCCGATGGATAGTGTGAGTGATCTCCGCTGAGCTTCCAATCTAATGAGCTTCCGATTTACTATAAAACAGGAAAATAAAACTAAGTAAGCATTACATGCTTAGTAAGTTCGTATAACATGGTATTTAACTTATCATTCATTCTATTTTGAGGTAACTATGTAAGGCACATTAAATCAATTTGATCTCAAGCCCTACACACATCCTCATTGCCCTTGTTAGTCATATATTCCATAATAACATCAAAAACATATACGGCTCAATAATAATCAAGTTTCCATGTACATATGCTTTCCACAACATGTGTTCATTTAACATGTATAAATCATCTCTCTTTATAATACAAGTATAATTTCATGATAGTTCATCTCGAGTTCAGATTATTTCATGTCAGAACTTTACTCATATCATTCAAAACATCAAGGTCACACGAGTAGTAGTACACTCAAGGTGTACAAGTTTATAATCAAGGATGAACATTCTCATCAAATAATTTCCATGTACAAATATCATCATCTCATACTTTCATATATCACTTGTCATATATCATTATTTTCTTGTATTTTCAGATAAATATGTGTAATAACTTATTTTATTATTCATATTTTCTCATGTCTGGATTGTTACCCGTTGAATTTATTCAGAATACCGATGGATACAAGGTAGTACACTCGAGGTGTACAAATCAAGATCCGTCAATTCATATTTAATGGTACCTATAAGGTACTATTTCAGAAAGTACACTCTTGAGCCACGCATATATACAACAGGATTACCAGTCCAGGCTAAATCCTATCTCCAATATATAAATACTCAATAGAGCTTAATCAGGATTACCAATCCAAGCTAAATCCTTTTTATGACATATGCTCTAAAGAACTTGATCTGGATTACCCGTCTGGGCTAAATCCAATCCATGACATATGTTCGAGAGGACTTATATCAAGTTTACTTGTCCGGGCTAAATCCTTTCATAAATGAGGTCAATAGGATTACTCGTTCGAGCTAAATCCCGTCAGCAACAAATGCAAGACCTCGTTCATTTTGGGGAAATCACATATCCATTGATTTTCATTCTTTCAAATGAGATTTAACATCTTTCAAGCATTATCAAGCAGGTGGTCAATCTCATATATTTATGTATTTATGCAATTCAAATGTTAACATTCAACTCAAGCATAAAATTAACTTTTTTATCATTTATCATTTATCGGACATTAGCATTTATTGGGCTTTAACGAGTATGTGATCATTTCATATATTTATGGCATTTATACAATTCACAAACACAACATTTAATTCAAGCATAAAAACATATACAATTGAGTTACACGAACTTACCTCGACAAATGTTCGTGTACATAAATCTACTAATCCGACATTTTCCTCTTTTCCTCATTCTAACTCCGAATTTGGTCTATCCGGATCCAATTTGGCCATGAAAGTTTCTTCTCTCTCTCCTAGGGTTTCCATGTATTATTTTGGGGAAGAAGATGAGAAAATAAGATGATATCTCTTTTTTTCATCTTTTAATTAATTAAATATTTTCACTTTCCAATTTAGTCCTTGCCCTTTTTCTAAATTTACATGGATGAGCCATCATAATATCTACATACTTTTATTTAATGGTCTAATTCCATATAAGGACCTTAATTTTTGAATTCCATAGCTATTTAATCCTTATAGCTAATAGAATTCAACTTTTGCATTTTATGCGATTTAGTCCTTCTCGTAATTAAGCACATAATCGGTAAAAAAAATTTATCAAAATTTTCAAATGACATTTCTATCATATTACGGACCATAAAATAAAATAAAAATAAATTTTATTTTCAGCTCAGAATTGTGGTCCCGAAACCACTGTTCCGATTTCACCGAAATTGGGTTGTTACAATTTTGCTCGACAAACTCCTTAAGAATACTTTGGTCAAGATGCAGATCAAACTCCCCCACACTTAACTCTTTGCTTGTCCTCTAGCAAACACATCAAACATGCAAAAGACAAGTCGACTCTTGGACTAAACCAGACAATTAAGTCAGATAGTGGTAAAACATCAAACTCATACGAGAACTACCTCACATACAACTTAAGAGTGATATCTAGTTAACTTGTTTATTCCTAATGCAAAAATAATTAGTTCACTAAGTTAAAATGTCAATAGATGTAGAGGCAATGGAAATGAACATAGGTATAAGTGTTATCTATCAAAATAAATTATGCAGACCGCTCATAGATATTTTAAAAGAATTGCTCATGTTCATTCAAAGAAATGCAAGCTATTCACGAATTATTGTGTTGGTGACTTATTCGGGTCCCAAAGGTCTTCTAGGCTTGTAACATTCTGAGGCTTAGGATGGTTTGGAATTCAAACAATAGATACTTAAAATAGTTTCAAGCACTACAAACGGTTAAGAACATGACCTTGATCCCTACTTGTCCCTAATTTATTTACAAGCTCACCTCCTTATTTTTCCTTCTATTGCCTACCTTATTTTTCCAAAATGTTAGAATGTATTACGTGAGATGAGTACATACAAAATTTATAATTGTGAATAGAAAGATTTTCATTTTTGAGCTTAATTTTGATTTATCTTTCTTCTTCTTTTTTCACTATTTTGTTCACCCATTTTTTTAATGTACTATTTCATGTAATCCTTTCTTCTTTTTTTACACAATGCCAACATAATGTTTCTACCTAGCTCTCAATGTCTATGGGTCGATGTCCGTTACATAGTGCATTTAAATAACAGGACAGAAAATGATTGATTACTGGAATCATTTAGGCTCGAGGCTTTGATATTAAGGCTTATAAGAAAAGGGTACTCAAGGCTCAAATATATAGGAACTAGGGCTACATAGCAATAGGTAAGCTTTTAGGCTCTAGGCTATTTCAAGCAATGCCTAAGGTCATTCCTGAATTAATCACCAGCACTAATTCTTTCAAGAATACATCTACTTAAACGAACAATTAAAAATTCAAATTATTTATCTACAATGATTTGCATACTTTATTCATCCTATGTGTAACAACCCTATACCCAATCCAATCGTACAGACTCGGTATAAGACTATTACATTTGGTGCCAAAACGGTTATGACTAGATACTGTTTAATTAAAACATTTGTACATAGTATTTTAACTTACTAACCATATTTGCAAACATACTTATTGTTTTACTAATTCATTTCATATATACCAAAATACTTCAAGTAACTCAAAATAGATAGAATTTCAAGAGTTTACATTTTAGTCCCTATTACATTGGAACACAATTGAACTGCCTATGTACATGCCATTTTAATTCAAAATATAGTACCTACTTTTGAAGCTCTTGAAGATGTGATGAGATGAGAGATCTTCTAACCCGACTCTACCTCTTAGAGTCCACTGTAACTACGCGTTAAAATTTAACGCGTTAAGCCGATGAAGGCTTAGTAAGCACTACAAGAATAAATAGGTAAATAAATCCTAATAAAATATTTTAAAACCCATTCCATTAATACATATTTACATACATATAAGTTTCTTTAGCTATGCCTTATATTAATAAAATTTAATTTATCTTTTTGTAAGTTATAAAACTTACCTTAACACATTGATGATTCGCTTTTGTTCACAACTCATATTCTTGGCCCAAAGTAGATTTTATAGAACACACCGGATATATGGAACAAATACAAAGGTGCATTATTATGCACTAATGAACAGAGAGAACTAAAGTGCTATACAGAGAGCACAGATGTGCTAAACGGAAAGCACCAATGTGCTTATAATCGGAGAGCACTAACGTGCTAATAATCAGATAGCGCGCTAGAGTTCCTTAATGGCATGCCACTAATATCCTAGTAGTTCTAAATTCCATCTACTTGGGCATTAAAACTAAATTTCATACATTTTAATACTTTACATATATATTTCAAAAAAGATTTCTCATTTCTCCCTCATTACAATTTAGTGCACATTTCACAATTCACAAATATCACACCTTTTTCACATATATACTTTTGTCACAACATTATTACTTAATGTTCAAACAATATACCATCTTATATTCTCCATCTATAATTTTCTTTACAAATTTCACAATTCCATAATCTTTTTTTTTTTTTTTACAAATTTAAATATATATTTTACATTTTTATTTTAAGTAATTCTATACTACATTATAAGCATTTAAATAAAAAAATTAAAAATCTTGTAGTACTTACAACAAAAAGGTTGAGATGATGTTTTTCTTCTCGTCCTTAGCTTTCTCTTTTCCTTTTTCTTCAATTAGGTCATCTCCTTTCTTTTCTTTCTCTTCAATTTCATATAAAACATATAACATTTTATATGTTAGAGAAAAAAAACATTCAAATGACTTTCCCATACTATTTAATAAAATAAACATGTATGATATAATAAATTCATCATTTCTTACCTTAGCTCACATTTCAATTTAATCCATAACTAAAATTATTTCTATTTCTATCACAATCTATACCTTATTTTTACTTAAATTTTACTTATAACTTGACTTAACTCTAAAATTTTCACTAATAAACCCTAATTTCAAATTTCTTACATTTTAGTCCTTATTGCATCAAACTTATAACTTATTTTACAATTTAATTTTTTTCCAATTCAATCTCTATTTCATCCATTAATTCAACATAAACTACATTCAAAAATCTACTAAATTTCAAAATTTCAACATATAATTCATAGTATTTTGTTCTAGGATCATAAACACTCAAAATTACAAGAAAATGAATTAAATTAACTTACCAATTTAAGTTACAACCCTTAAAATCCCAAATTTTCTTTTTCTTTTTTCTTTCTTCTTTTTTCTCCCTATTCTCTCTGTTTCGCTTCTATTTCTATCTTATTTCTATTATTTCTTTTGTTTTATATATAATAATAATATAATAAATATAATATAATATAATATTATTATTAATTAAGTAAATATAATATAATGTATATTTTAAATTAAAAATATCTTAGACTTTTCAATGTTAAACCGCCTCAATTTATAATATGGCATATTTGCCTATTTAGTCCTTTTACTTTTTTAATTTATAATTAAATTTTTACACTTATTTCAATCTAATCCTTTTTCCTAATTACTTCTAATTAAGTCAAATTCACCTAATCAAAACCTAATTAGACACACAACTAACTTTGTAAATATTTTTAATAAATATTTAAAATTTAGTTTTATGAAAATGGAGACCGAAAATACATTTTTGGTTATTCGACTATCGGGTCACTACACTATGGTACACTTTATACAATTTCATTTAGGTTATTGCATCTAGTCTATTATACACATTAACTATTTGAACTAATTAGTCTACAATTAAGAATAAGAATTTATTTAATATCATTCAAAATTTACAAATTTGGCAATTATATATACTTATTCAATATGTACAACTAGCGACTTATTACCTAATTATAGTTCAAGCACCTTGCAATCACAAAAAATAAAAACGAAAAATATTTTTGGAATTTTTAGAATTTTTTGAAAAAGGAAAAAAATTAAAATAACACACAAAATGGCATAAAAGCAAGAAAAATAAAACACATAAAACTATATGCACCCCCCACCCAAAAAAATAAGAGGCTACCGGACTTCCCTAGAATAGAGCGTCAGACTAGCTCGGGGGTCCACCTCCTCGTTGAAGCTCGCAATATTGTGTAGTCTTTTAGGGTAATTCATTGCATATAAAACATGCACACAAATAAAAACAATAACAACCAAATAAAATATGAAAAATAAAAATAGCAAGAACAAATCCAAAAGTAATTTATATTTTACATGCCGCATAAAAAATAAAAATAAAGTGAAATGGAAAAGCATGTATCTAATACAAGTCATCTCGGGACCCTCACTCGATCGCGCAATTCCCTTGCCTTTCTCCCTCACAATCGACCATGCGGAAGACATCCCAGGTTTGTGACTCGTCTCACGATTGACGAGTGCCCCTGAGGGTCGTTGCATGGATGCAAAAGCACCCTGGAAATTGTCATCATAGGATGTGAAGTTATCATCCTTCGGTGCCTCGTCATCCTCTTCCTCTTCGACTTTCTCTTCTTACACCTCCGTGACTGTATTGCCCTTAGAGGAATCATGTAACGCCCCAAATTTTGGGCCTAGAAGAAATAGGTTTTGAACAAGGGAACAGTTGGGAGACTGCACATAAATATTTAGTTGTGGAAAAAAGTGACATAAATGAATGTCTGCTTTAGTGGTTAAGGGATTTAGGAGTGTTTGGAAGTGTCTAAGAAGTCAGGGGTTCAAGCATTGGCTTATGAAAAAAATTGTTTTTAAGGAATAAAACCCTTGTCTATAGTTAGTAGGCTTTTAAATTATTGTGGTTAAATTATGACACAAAAAGAGCTTGTGTTCTAATGGCAAGGAGGCGGGTTGTGTAACTATGAGGTCTGAGGTTCATGTCCTGGGTTGCACAACGGAGTATTTATTTTGCTGCTTGAGCTATGTAGGTAGTGGAGTTGGACTGAAACACGGCTAAGGGGAGTTTGAAAAGAAGTTGAATGGAGTTGATGGGGGAGTTGAGGAGAAATCGGTGGAGTAATTTAAGGAGGGATAAGGGGAAAGATACTAGGAGAAAATCAAGGAGTTTCATTGAGAGGAAGTGTTTCTGCCGAATGTGATTACTAGGCACTTAGATGAACTGTTTTGGGGGTTTTGGGTTGTTTTCTCTCTATCTGCTTCGATTTTGATCAGCATTCTTTTCACCTTTTTACTTTTGGTGCCGAATTTTGGCTAAGACTTCGAGTACCTCTCGGGTTTGTTCGTTTTCTTTTTCTGCTCTTACCTTTAATTTCTTTTTTTTGTTTGGCTGAATAGCTCTTTGGTTCTCTCCTCTGTCAAATCCTCTTTTCTCTTCCCCTCTTCTCTTTGCTATTTATTTTCTCTCCTCTACTTTCCTAAACCTTGACCGAATAGTGTTGGGTAGTTTTGTGTTGCATTTTTCTTTTGATTTGCTCTTCCTCTTCTACCCCTTTGTGGTCAACTGTTTGTCGAATATTACTTTTCTCTCCCTTTTCATCTCTTCAATTTTGTTTCTGGCTTGATAACTATTCTCTGACGGTTCGAATTCCTCGAGGAGTGAAAGAGTTTCAGGTGAGATTGAAGTCGTCGAAACCTTTCTCTCATCACTTGATCAAAGGTAAGTATGTAGACTAGCATTCTAAAGTGTAGGCCGAATGCTTTCTGCGATTCTGTAAGTTATCATGTGTGGATTTAAACCACATGAATAAACAATCCTATTTAATAAAATCTGTTTGTAATGCAGATATCCATCAAAGAGATTGTAGTCAACCTTCCTCAGTGGTATAAGTGGGCTAAGCCACATTTGTCAATCGAGGCAAGTGTTAATTTTAATTTTAGTTAAGGGTGTAAAAGAAGGGGATTAACCCTATTGTTCAGCGACTAATGGAAAGCCTTGTATGAATGTAGGTTTTGGTGTTCATGGATCTTGGTGCATTTTCACAAGCAGGTGTGTAATCACACCGCCTTAACTGTAAATTGGCAAAAGCCAAAAAGCCGAAAAACATGGCATTTAAGGCCACATAGGCGTGCGATCGCTCGTGTGGTAATCTGAGTCCACGAAACATGGTGTTTGACTGTAGATGCCGCCATGAGTGATCTCATGGGCTTAGGCCATCATGGGCCACGTTGGGCCGAAAAGAGGCCGTGTAGGCCCAATAGGCTCGTGGCCCCCACACGGATGAAATCCACAATTTGTGAAAAATACTAGACTGGGCTATGTAGGTCTCATAGCCGTGGCAAAAACTGGGCTGAACGGGTCGCACGAGCGTGTAGGCCCACTTCGTCCCATTTACACTGTTATGATCATTTAGGTTACCAGAGTCGCTCGAGGGGACTGCAGACCTTTCAAGAGGTCGATAAATAACCGAAATACCCTCATAAGATAAAATGACCGAAATACCCCCATATGGTAAAATGACCGATATACCCCCATAGGGTAAAATGACCGAAATACCCCCATAGGGTAAAATGACCGATATACCCCCTATAGGGTAAAATGACTGAAATACCCCTATAGGGTAAAATGATCGATATACCCCCACAAGGTAAAATGACCGAAATACCTCCATAGGGTAAAATGACCGATATACCCCTATAGGGTAAAATGATCGATATACCCCTATAGGGTAAAATGACCGAAATACCCCCATAGGGTAAAATGACTGATATACCCCCACAGGGTAAAATGATCGAAATACCCTCACAGGGTAAAATGACCGAAATACCCCACAAGGTAAAATGACCGATATACCCTTAGGGTAAAATGACCAAAATACCCTCGTAGGGTAAAATGATCGAAATACCCCAATAGGATAGAATGACTGAAATACCCCCGTAGGGTAAAATGATCGAAATACCCCTGTAGGGTAAAATGATCAAAATACCCCATAGGGTAAAATGACTATTATACCCCTAGGAGATGAAATAACTGTTATGGCCTTATGTTATGTATGACTGATTTGCTCTATGATATGTATGACTATGATTGAGCATGACATTTTGCATACACGTATGATATTATGTCACGACATATTGCATGGGGATGGGTTATTATTCGGAGGAAGTGTACTGTACTGATAAGGTCGCACGGGTTGCCCAAGACGACTGTGGACCTACTGATGGCTTTTTGCCGTTCATATTATTGGTAAGGTTACACGGGTCGCCCAAGACTACATCAGAGACTCTCGATGGCTATATGCCGCTTATTTTCTTGGCGACTTTTATCGCAATACTGTTTAGTGCCGCAACCGGTACTAATCTTAGTGTGTCTGGCTGGGTGGGTCGATTTTATCCCCACATGGTGTGTTTGGCTGGACGGAGTGGTGTGTAGAGGCTGGATTGGGTAGGATTTTGACTTTATATCTGCATTGATTAATGATACTGTACTATTATTGCATCGATTAATGATATTACATACTGTTCACTACATGACTGATATCTGTTACTGTTATGGGCCAAGGCCCCACTGATACTATTACTGAAGTTGGGCAAAGTCCCTATTGATTACTAGCATTGTGATGGGCTCAAGCCAAATTGTTACTGTTACAGGAAAGGACTTAGGCCCACATTGAACTAGACTGTTATTGTAACGGGCTCAGGCCCAAACTGTATTTATCTACTGTTTAATTGATTGTTTGCTTGTTAGGGGATTACACACTGAGTTTTCGTAAACTAACCCTCTGCTTAATCGTAATAAAAATCCCTCATCGTGGCGGGTCGGCGTCATGAGGACTCGATGATGGCCACACAACCGCATCAGCTTTCGTTTTTAGCTTTTAATTTATAAGTAACTGAATTTGGGTGTTGTTTTTTTGTGTGATAAGGCCTCTTTAAAGTTATAAAATTTAAATTGGGGTTTTTATTTATTTAGTTTGATATAAACTGCTAGTTGTAGAAAAAGACGGATTTTTAAAAGGTAACTGTCGAAACCATTTTTTTTGTTTTTAAAAAACGGAGTCGAATTTAAAAATGGAAATGGAGTCGCCACCGATCTGATTTTGAGGTGTGATCGGATCACCTTGAAATTGATCATTTTAATAAAACTTTGGTTTATTAAAACATATTTTGGTCTACAAAAACTCGAGAAAACGGGTTCGGGAGTCGGTTACGTATGAGGAAAGGTTAGCACCCTTGTAGCGCCCAAAATTGGTACCTAATGGATTATTTAATGTCTTAATGCCAAAAATTTGAAAAGATTCTAGATTATGATCCGTTTACTTAAAATTTGAACGGAATCATATTGAATGCCAAAACCCTCTTATTTCGAAGAAATAAAATGTCAAACTCAGTGAGTTAGGGTACAACAATTTATATTCTCGCAACTGAATTTATCTCTTAGTTTTTAAAACCCGTGTAATAAAGTTTAAAAAGAATATTCGGTTATTTGGGCTTTATGAAAAATTAGAAACCAGTAAGTTAAGGCATAATTTCTCAAAATTCTCGAATACGTAATATTGCCTTTGTTTTTTAAAAATTCTTACCTCGAGATGATAAAACGTCACATCTTGTGAGTTAGGACGCAACGTCTCAAATTCCCAAGAATAAGTTTTTTATTTAAAATTTTTATGCGATTTGATTAGAAGAGAAAAAGGGCACTTGGTTGTTTAGATTTAATGAGAAGAATCGGAACCCAGTGAGTTAGGGCACGATTTTCTGAAGCTTCCAAACATGAACATTTCCTTATTTTAAACCTTTGAATAAAATGATTTTAAAACTTGAACGGTATTAAAACATGACTTTTTAAGCGAATAAAATGCGATAGAATAATAACATACAACGCAGAGTAATTATTTACAAGTGAAATGCTATACTATTAAATCGCAAAATAAAAATAAATATAAAATAAGAATTACAATACACATAATAGCAATAATCACATAACATGTTATCCTAATATCCACATTAACACAAAATGAAATAAGTAATAAGAAAATCTAAAATAAAACATAAAACAATTCTAGGCAAATAATATATAAAAGATTTAAAATTTATGTTTTAAAAGTGATCTAATGTATATAAAATAATTTTAAAAAACTAGTATCCATTCACGATAAAACAATATATAAAACTCTTTACAAATAATATATAAACCTATATAATGTGAATATATATATATATATATATATATATATATATATAACATTTTAAATCAAATGATAGAGATATATATATTTAAAATAGGTAAAATATATATGAATATCAAATAAATAATATATATAAATATTTAATAAATAATACGTAAAACAAATTAAAACAAATAACAAATAGAAAGTATAAAAAGAGATTCAAAATAAATGGTAAAAATAATGTAAACAAAAAGTTTAAAAATAACAGTGTGTAAAAGTTTATAATAATAAAACAATAAAAGAAAAAAAAGAAAAATACATATATAGATACATTAAAGAGTTTAAAATAAGTAAGTAAAGTCACGTCAAATAAGTAATATATATAAAATAATTCAAATAAGATATATTAAATCAAATTTTTAAAAAGTGAATAACATAAATAGTTTACAATAATGACTAAAGTAACTCAAGGATAATAAATAATTTAAAATAAAAATAAATTTACCAAAACCGAGATTTAAAAGGAAAGGGATTCAGTTGAAGCAAAAAAAAAAAAAAAAAACGAAATCAAGAAAATAATTTCTAAATAAATAAAACGTTAAGACAAAATTAAGGACTAAAATATAGTGCGCCGAAGCCAAAGAGGAATAAGAACACGATTTACCCAAGCTCCTGAACACAGCATTTAAGTATGGACTAAATCTAAACTGCATAAAATTATTTGGGCGAAATTTACAGAATAAAAGGAAATGGAAAAGGCCTAATTGAACAATAGTGCAAAAAAGGAAGGATCACGTGCACAAATATTCCCTTATTAGGAAACACCTGGACAGCACCGTTTTGAAGTCTGTAATAAAGGCCAATACAAGCTATAAAACATTTGGTTATCCCTAAAAAATTAAACCCTAGCCTCCTCAAACTCATGTTCTGCCGACTAGCAAAAATCCCTTTCCCTCGCCTCGTCAACACTGTTTCACACCATAATCGGCGAATAGCGTTGTGCTAAAGCCCATTTTGACCCTATTTTATACACATCCGAAGGCTTTGCCATGTTCAAACTCCGAAATCTCCATTTGAACTTCGATTTCGCCGAAGTAAATGGAGATTCGACGACCTCCATAAAGGTAAGCCCCTTTTCTTTTGTTTATTACGATTAAAAGTAAAAAAATGAAACGAAAAAGAGAAATAAAAACCGAGAAAAATAGAAAGCAACCTTTGTTTCTTCTTGAAATTTGCCTCTTTTTTGATATATTAGTGTATTCGTAAAAAAAAAAATTACAATTGTTTGTTTCGATTTTTATAGCCGAATCAAAAACAAAAAACGAAAATAAAATACAATGTATTTTTCTGTTTTTGCTGCTGTCGTTCGTGTCCTTTGCAGGTACAGGGCTTCAGTTGTGGCGGTGTACGGAGGCTCGAACGCGCGGGGTGACGTGGAGGCTGTTGCGGCGCACCTTAGCTGCTAGAGTTTCTGATTTTCCGTTTTGTTTCGGGCTAGGGTTTGGGTAGTGATTTTGGGCTTGCATTTGGGCCAATTTTTATTGGGTTGTATGGACTGGACTAGAGGTGTATGGCCGGGCCGGGTTTGTCAGGTCCAACTAAAATTTTGTCATGGCCCAAAAACTGGACTCTGTTTTGGATAATTTTTATTTATTTTTTATTAAATATATATAATACATCAAAATATTAAAAATTAAAATAAATATTTTCAACAAATTGAAAAATAAATTTTAAAAATATGGACTTAAATAACACTAAAATATTGCAACTTAACAAGAAAATTCTCTAAAATAATAATAAAATTAACAAATACCTTTAAAATAATAACAAAATTAACAATAAAATAAGTTTTATATAATATCCAAAGAATAACAAAATAATAAATAATGGTAGCAAAATAAAGAGAAAATAATAGAAAATAATAAAAAATAATTTTTTTTTCTTTAAAAGGCAGGCTCGCCCATTTTTAAACCGGTCTCATTTTTGTCCAAGCAACATTTTTTTCCTCTCAAAAACCTTTCTAGATGGACTGTTTTGGATTTATTTTTATTAATTTTTCATTTGGTATTTTATCAAAGTGGTTAAATTTGGGTCCGGGCATAAATTGGGTCCTATAGTAATTATTTTAAAGGCATCACGTTTTCGCAACATTTTTTAAAAACCTTTCGCAATAAATGAGATTTTGAAAATAAGTAACGTTTTAAAAGTGATTAGCTTTTAATGATGCACGTTTTGGAAATGAATAATCTGTTTTGGAATCACTGTTTAATAAAAAATGATTAATTGACTTTTAGGATTTCAACGACAATAAGTTTACGCTAAACATTAACCGTTAGATTCGGTCATAATATTTAGGCCGGATTTGAGATGTTATAAATTGCTTGATCATTTGGGCCATTGTAAAATCTGTCCCCCCTAGCTTGCCATGAAGGTGTCCACGAATGGTTTCATGGCCTTCAGTAGCCTCATGTTGTAACGCACATCTCTGCTCAGCCTACATTCCCACTATATAGGCTCATCATCAGTGTACTTTTTGGCACTTTTCTTTCTCACCACTGGAGGCACTTCCATTTTGTTTTTGCGCCGCTGGTTCCATTCTTATATTTGTTTCTTGTAAACTCCTGGAATTGGCAGAGTAGGGTATATCGAATAATTCTCGTAGCCGGGCAATGAAATTGCTCGGTGGTTTCCATCACCACTCCAGCTCTATGGCACAAGTCCATGATTAGGTGACGAAAATATATGCCGACTTTTTACCTAATATACAATTTTTGATCTCCTTATTTACCCAAGTCTCAAGGCTAACTCTTTTTCGCTGCAAACTACAATGCAACAAAGCAGCCTGAAACACATTAATAGTATTAGTATTAAGCAGGGGTGAGATACGAGTACATATAAATTGCATCCAAATTTTGGCAACGAGAAACATTATAGCTTGTTTAAAAGATAAGGGGTAATTATTATACCCTTCACACCTCTATTCACCCCTACCTTCTGTTAGGTACGCTAAAACATCGTCCATATCAACATTAGTAAACTTCTCAAGGTCCACAAAGGACAACTTGTCACTAACATAATATGGCACGCCATAATAATCACTAATTGCTTACAGGGAGATATCGACTTTCTTGTACCGAAAATATACATTGTTCTTTTTAGAAAATTTTAAATTAGGGTAAAACTCCAAAACAATTGGTATTATCGCAGGTATAGTTGGCTCTATCGCAAGATTCATCCATCAATGAAAACAAACCAAATCCCAAATTTCTTCGCAATATGTGGTGACGCCTATACTCGGATCCGTGAACGGGTCAGCTAAGGGTGTTACAATTTTAGTGGTAATTAGAATACGGTTTAGTCTGTCCTTTGGACTTAGGAAATTCGAGGAATACCCCTTATGTAGATGAATATTGATCTGGTTGAGTCCCAGGAGTCCTTGTTTAGTTAAGTTGATATGTGATATGAGTAGATGAATTCGCCTGAATCGGTGAATGGTGAAGACAGTAGAAATGGATGAGTTTGGAAATGAATACAATGGAAGTAAAAAGTAGTAGATACATTAATTGAAAGGTACAAATGCTAAAAAGTAAATATAGGCTAGTTTGGATGGGCGGTGTGTTTACTTGGGTGAGGTTAAAAAACAATGATGGCGGTGAGATTAGTTCTCAGAAGGGTGAGATTGGACAACTGAAGCAAAGTGAGATTAAAAATAGCGGTGGAGTGGTGTTTGGATTCAAACGCAATTGTTTGTGTGTGAGGTGAAAATAAAAATTACCATTAAGGACATCATATTAGAATTGATATATAATAGTTGTTTTAAATTATTTTACTTATGTAAAATTATTAAAGTATGTGAATTTATGAATTCATTTAATAAAATATTAAAATGTATCTTCCAATATTTTATTATAATATTTTAATGAATTATATAATCAATTTAAATTATTTATTAGATAAAATAAAAAATATTTTTAATTTTTATAGTTAAATATTTTTTATAACAATGATAAATATTATTTTCAAATAGTAACATTATACTTGGATCAAATTTTGAAGTATTTAACCGAATGATTTTTAATAAAAAATATAGTAACATAAGACATAACAAGTTTCATTATTACTAGAAATTAAGTTATGATACAAAATTGTTTTACAAATGTTGATTCATTAAACTATTTGCAATGGTTTAGTACAAAGTTCATTCAACTGTGGAGAACACCATGGGAATGCCATATGAAACAACCAACATACCTCGATCTATTGTAAGGAGCCCAAGAATCTTCCGGACATATACATAATAACTTTTATTGAAAATTTCAGATAACCATATCTTTAAATTCCAATTTCATGAAAAAAGGATGAGTTAAAATATTATGGTAGAAATATTATTGACTACCTCCGAGCAAGAATGCTAACAATCGAGAATCTATGGGTCATTGAAATGAAATATCAAGTGAGCAAACCGTAAAACACATCATAGCAAACAAGTAAAAACTTGTGATAATATGATTTCTTTCTCTGCTTGTATTGTGTGTCGCTTGGACCTTCCTTTTTCGAATACCTTGTGCAAGAAATTGTATCATAAAAATCAAGCCATCCAATTTCATCGCCATTACCGTAAGTATAATGTTAGCCTTTGGGTTAGTTCGGATTCAAGGGTTGGAAAATGTCGATTGAGATTGACTCTACAGTTCAATGTGATGTCCTAATCCAGAATAGAGGGTAAGACTAAAATGCAAGAATTCTTGCCAAGCTCAATGGGTAAATCAAATGGCTTGTTTTAGGCATTTTCAACATAAAGGCATAATAAAAGTAACCTCTATGAAGAATTGGTAAACCGATATGGAAGAGAATTCGGTAAATGAAAAGGATGCCACACTCCAAGTAGTCGCACCCAAAGCACTAACTCTTATGGCATATTTCAATGGTCATTGCGTTATCCTGAGTCAATGAAATCAAACACATTTTACCTCGTGAAGTCCTTCACTGACTCATCAAGATCGTTTATGCTAGCTGCAACAAAAACAATCTAGTCCGCCTTCCTAGATATGCAAAAGTCCTAAAGTAGCCAAGCTATCCGCTTGAACTCACAAAATTTTAAATCCAAATATTTATATAACCGCTAACAACATAAACCATGAAGCTGTGGAAATAGTCATACATGACATGGAAATCATGAGACAAACCTTGCTATTAAATGCCGCTTGTTCGGAATTGTGGTTTCTTTGGTGAAAGCTACCGAGAGTTTTCTCCGAGCCAACCCTATCCAAAATTCTAGATCATCACTCTTCTTGCAGATGTAACCTTTGCTCTAAAATGTGACAGAAATGAGTTTCAAATCGCCTCAAGATTCAACTTATGTAATTTGTTGACCAAACAATACCATGTGAAAGATCCATAAGCTCCGCTTATAGCATCGCCTACTAATATTTTAGACAAGGGACAAGAGATATGTTCAGAGCACAATTTCTCTACAAAGAAGACAAAGAATTATAGCCACAATAATTCCCGCAACGCCACCGAATATTCTTGTGTTTAGCTAGGTTAAACCATAAGTTACAGATAATCAATGAATTTCTCCAAAGGTGAAATTCCTAACATGTTTGCGTAAATAAACATACTAATCTCATTCACAGCTACTATAGTGACAGAGTTGTTAAGAGTCGCCGCAAAAACTTACAACTTTCTAACCAGCTCTATGGCACAAGTCCATGATTAGGTGACGAAAATATATGCCGACATTTTACCTAATATACAATTTTTGATCTCCTTATTTACCCAAGTCTCAAGGCTAACTCTTTTCGCTGCAAACTACAATACAACAAAGCAGCCTGAAACACATTAATAGTATTAGTATTAAGCAGGGTGAGATACGAGTACATATAAATTGCATCCAAATTTTAGCAACGAGAAACATTATAGCTTGTTTAAAAGATAAGGGTAATTATTATACCCTTCACACCTCTATTCACCCCTACCTTCTGTTAGGTACGCTAAAACATCGTCCATATCAACATTAGTAAACTTCTCAAGGTCCACAAAGGACAACTTGTCACTAACATAATATGGCACGCCATAATAATCACTAATTGCTTACAGGGAGATATCGACTTTCTTGTACCGAAAATATACATTGTTCTTTTTAGAAAATTTTAAATTAGGGTAAAACTCCAAAACAATTGGTATTATCGCAGGTATAGTTGGCTCTATCGCAAGATTCATCCATCAATGAAAACAAACCAAATCCCAAATTTCTTCGCAATATGTGGTGACGCCTATACTCGGATCTGGTGAACGGGTCAGCTAAGGGTGTTACAATTTTAGTGGTAATTAGAATACGGTTTAGTCTGTCCTTTGGACTTAGGAAATTCGAGGAATACCCCTTATGTAGATGAATATTGATCTGGTTGAGTCCCAGGAGTCCTTGTTTAGTTAAGTTGATATGTGATATGAGTAGATGAATTCGCCTGAATCGGTGAATGGTGAAGACAGTAGAAATGGATGGATGAGTTTGGAAATGAATACAATGGAAGTAAAAAGTAGTAGATACATTAATTGAAAGGTACAAATGCTAAAAAAGTAAATATAATATTAAGGTAGAGATAAAATAAAGTTAAAGCGTTATTTTTCGCTGAGTGAGTGGTTGCCTTAATGGCGTTTCCACCTAAATCCTTTAAAAGGGGGTTGAAGGAATAAATGTGAGTCGGACTACGATAAGGAGAGAGTTGTCGGGCTTCACCTGTCAATCACCCCATAGGAGCTAGGGGCGAGCATATGCAAACCCCCAACTCTGTCGAAAAACTTTCTATGAATCTTGGGATCTATATGTAACGCAATTCACCTGAATGGGTAACCCATTAGGATTAACCCTCCTAGCTTCCACTATGAAGGGCGGGCAATGATGTAGTCATCCTATCAGAGATTGGAAGAAAAAATAGGGATGATGTGATGGGGTATTGAGCAATGCTAATATGGTTTCCCTGCGGTGTTACAGCAGGAGTTGTGACGAGCCGAGCCCCGAAGAGAAACTTGGAAGTTGAGAAAAGGAACTTCCCTAATTTTTGAGGTAAAAACCTGTCTTTTTTTTAAGTTGATAAAAGAAAGAGACGTATAATCTGCTACAATGGAACATTTTCTCTGGGAGTAAACGAAGTAGTTATTATCATCGCCAAGATGACCTTTCGTTTGACCCACACCAAGAACAAAAGTAAGGTGAGTAAAACGGACTTACCAGGATAGTAGGTAAACCACTATATTGAATTCGGTGGGTGTATCCCTATAAGTCGAAAACTAATGTCTTGCATATATCCCCTATAGAAGATTTAATTAGTAGACCAACAAGGAAGGCGAAAAGATAGAGGAGTTGTTTTAGAGATCTTAATGTTGGAATAATGAAGGAACTATACCCTAGGAATGTATATGGTCAAGAAAAAATATGATAGTAAGAAAAGAGGTGAAAGGTAGTAAGAAGATCGGTTGAGTCAGAGGACGATAGGATTATGAACTTCCCTCTTAATGTTCTGGTCTATTTATAACCCTAAAGTGTGTAAGGGAAGTCACGAAAATTTAATGGATGGTAAGTAACTGTTAGGAACTACCAATATATGAGGAACACCATTTGGCATAAGAAGAAGAGAAATCATTTATGATTCCCAATGCAGGAATATTAGCTAGCCTTTGCCTATAAAAAAAAAACAAGTCATAAGGTTGTCTAGCGACAAGTCTTTTCGAAAAAGGCTGAAAAGCTTTCATCACCATTGGAGTAAAACTCCGAAATTCGAGTGTTAATCTCGATACTTCACCAATGTGAAGGTAAAAACATTTAGTGGGCGATCTTAGCTACTCTGCATTAGGAAGAAACTGACCCATTGGATGGGCAGGATTAGCATACTAATGAGCTTAGGAATTTCGAGACTATCTGTCAAAAGTAGGGATAAGGAGAGGTTAGTTAAATGGGATTAATTTAAGGCAAGAGTCCCCCACAGACTCAATAGATTGAGGATACTCACCAAGGACGTTTAGAAAGGTAAGCCGGGAGGCCATATTAATAGGTCACAATGCTGGGAAGAGGAAATCCATATTGGGGATAAGTGGAAGAAAGAAGTTAGTTAAAAGAAAGGATAAATGCCGCAAAAATGGCAAGACATGCAAAGAGTTTGTTAAGGTTGAACGAATGCTGAGAGAATGATCGGAAGGAAATCACTCAACAATTTATCCACCAGTGGATAGAATCGAGAATAGGAAAAGACCACTACGACGGTTTGAAAGAAATGCCCCAAACGAGCAGGGAATGGATGTATTATTATTACTTAATTGAACCCTAACAAGGTGGGGTACATTTTGTGAAATGAAGAAACTCACTAAGTTCATTCGAGCTTATCAAAGTGTGGCATGTGTTTTACTGGACTCGCGGAATAAGGAACTTAAGGAAGGACCAAGCCTGATCGGGTGGAAATTCATTTGAGTAGAGTCATGCACATAGGAATGGGGAACTCTTATGAACTTCACCATGGGGGCAAATATATTGTAATTAAGTAGTTCACTTAGGCTGGAGTAATGATAGCGAACTTTATTTAGAAATTTTGTCTCTTTTGTAAGTTTATTTAAGAAATAAGTAATAATTTAATTTTAAAATAATGTGTGCTAAGTATGTGCATTAAGCCAATTCACTGGTGATGCCTGTACCCAGATTCGATGAACGGGTTGAGTAGGGGTGTTACATAGCCTATTTTTGCACCAAACAAATTCCTTGTCCAGACGTCGAACTCACCTCATTACGACGATGGCCAACAGTTTGTGACATCCCAATGTCAAGTGGTCTGATGTCGTGACGTGACATACTATTTTGGTGCTGCCATGGCGTGGAGGAAGTCACGTCACGATGTCATTTTGAAATTTTGAATTCTTTGCAATTTGGTCCTTATTCGATCCCGAGTCAAATTTAAAGCTTACGTAAGCTCGTATGAGATTTGGGAAAAGTTTTAAATTGTATTGAATGGTTGAAATTATTGGGTTTTGAATCGTTTTATTCGTTAAATTTCCTTAATTATTTCATTATCGATTGTAGCATCTTGTAGCTTGGATCCACCGATTAAGTCGGGTGAAAGGTGTTACAACCTCTTTACAATAACTTACTTAGGGAAAAAGACATGATATATGGTTTCATATATTTGGTGATTGTGAAATTAATTTCTTAGATATCAAGAAATAAAGAAAATAGCCAAATATGAAATTGTCATGATAAGAAAATATAACGTGATCATTGTAATGTAACAATAGTAGAAAGGATATCCTCGATAGCATTCTTTTGCGAAAGAATGGGTAATTGAACATGATAGAGATGTTGGTTTTGTGAATTTTCAAGACACAACTAAATATAAAGTTTCACCATGTGGTATAAATAATTAACATAGCTATGTTGAAAATTTGGAAATTTAAGAATGAGGTACAAGTCTGTAATATTTGAGTCACCCATGATGGAAACTCAACGGTTAGTATAACATCGAGTCTTGAGTTCAATGAGACAGAACATCATCAGTAAGTGACTGGTGGCACTATAAAATATAATATAATATATCATCCCAAGGTAAAAAGTGTTAGGTGCCCGTAGTGATAAGGGGACAAATGAGTATTATACTCTTAATAGACCTATAACATAAATATGTTAGAGTGTTACAATTACGTGAACACTCTCGATAGGATCTATTTATGTGAGTGGAAGTGTGGTCGCTTCTAGGGGCTCAAGAGCTTCGCTCTGATAGCACTAAAGAAAAGAGGTTACAGACACATGGACATAATAGTATCCTTAGATACTGTGCATTAACTGGTGTTGAAATCATTGTGTGAGATGTATTCAATTAATCAAATGGAATAAAAGGTTCAAAGCATAGTCTACCATGAATTTTTATTAACTTTAACATGTTTTCACTAAGTGAAAGTTCAATCGTAAGACACCTTCATTTATGCAATTGATTTTTAGTATTTTCAAAATCTAAAACATTTTGAAAATGGGGGGAGGAGATTGTTAAAACATTTTCAAAATATATATAGTGTTCCAATAGTTGCAAATGAAAGGTTATAAGTAACCAAAAGTTATGTAACTTAATTATTAACAAATAGTCATAATTATTCAAGTACACATCTATTGAATAATTATATTTATTGCTAAAGATATAACTATCCATTTGGGTAGTTATGTCCCTATGAAGAGACATGAAACCTCCTATAAATAGGAGTGAAATTTAATTTGCATGACACACCTAAAAATATAGAAACGAAATTTCTTCCTATTCTCACACCATCTTTTATATTTCTAGATTTTTCTATAAAGAATTACTTTAGAAATTCTTTATAGAAATTGATATCCTTGATATGTTCTGCTCAGTGCTCAATAGACTATTTCCATCAGTGCAAAATGTAGACAGTCATTGAGTTCCATTGTATGCTCAAGGTTAATTTGCCAATAACTCTTTTACACACCATAATATAGATCGGGGCAAATTGAAGCTTAAAGAAAGTGGCATTGATACACACCTTGAAGCCTTTGTTAATTTCTCATAAGTTTTTTTATCCCAACACACCAACAACGGAAAATTGTTAGTAGCCCTAGTATTTTGGTGGTTCTTAGTTGTGATTTAATTGGCATGCCAATAGGAATAGACAACACATTTGGTGCAGGATATGAGATTTGTACAAGATGTGATGTGTATGGGTTATATTATGTGTAACAGCCCAATTTTCAGTGGTGTCGAAAATAGTGGTTCAGAACCACTAAAATCTGACAAGTGAGCTCGAAAATTTTATTAGTTAGTGTTTATGAGCTAATTGTGAATTTAGGAAAGCTATGAATTAGTGATTTGTGCTTTAGAAATAATCATTAGATTAATTGGTATAGAAAACGAGGTATCGAGACCTCGATTTTATAAACCGAATCATAAATATTTTTATAAATATTTACGGAGTGTCCTTGAGTTAGTATTAAAATTTCGTTAGAAAATTCTAACGTTCGATAGTTAATTAATTAAAAGGACTAAATTGAAAAGGTGTAAAATTTATTAATTAAATAAAATAAGTGAGTAAATGGTCTAAATAATAAATAATGGAGGACTTAAAGGAAATTGGACCTAAATGAAATAGGTTGGACAGCATGTTAACGAAAAACCATAGAATAAAATAAATGGAGCGCAAAATTGTAAATTATATAAAATTTAACAAATAAATGGAAATTGAAAGAGATTTCTAGACAATCTCATTTCAATTTCGGTGGAAACGGCATGGGAGAAAGCTTATAAAGCAGTTTCTTCTTTTATTTTGCTACAAGTGATTTTAATTTTACTTATTTCTTGAGAATTTTATGTTTTTGAGACTTTTACAATTAGGTCCAACTATTTATTTCATTAGTTTTTGATTTCATGGGTAATTTTCAAAGTTACCATTGATGAGTTCTAGATATTTATGATGAATTAACATGGATTTGGGGTTTTAATTTGGTTATTTGATGATTTTATCAAGTAATTTCAATGGAAATTAATTTTAAAACCTAATTGTGAAAAGATTTAATCTTAGGGTTTGACATTAAATTATATTTTGCCAAAGGCTATAAAATAGCTTATAATGTTTATATAAAGTGTTAATTGAGAAAAAATTAGCTTATTTGATAGGTTAATTGATAAGGGACTAAATTGTAAAAGCTATAAAAGTTGGGGTAAATGTGTAATTTCAAAAATTGAAGGGCATAAGTGAAGTGAATTAGAATTGAATTAGATGCTAATGAATGAATAATTTTATATTATAGATCAAGAACCCAAAGAAAATCGTGAAAAAGGGAAATTAGCTGAATAGTCCTAAATTACAACAAATTTTACAAATTGGTCCAGGTAAGTTCATAAGGTTGAAATTTCATGATTAATTGTTAATATAGAAATAATATAATGTAATATTTCATATTTTTGTTATCTAATTATGATTATTGTAAGAATATGATAAATTGAATTGAAAGTTCGAATTAAGTGGAACGCAAGATTGAATACGATCGTTCCGTGACATAAGATGAATTGATGGATAAGACCATGGTTGGACCATGGCAATATTTAAATGTAAGACCATAGCTGGGCTATACCATTTTAGTGAAAAGACCATAACTGGGTTATGGCACCGTGAACGTAAGACCATGGTTGGACCATGGTAGTAAATATATTTGTGTAAGACCATAGCTGGGCTATGGCATCCTGAAGACAACACCATAACTGGGTTATGGCACTATGAATGTAAGACCATGGCAGGGCCATGGCAATACATGTGAAAGACCACAGTTGGACTATGGCACAGAGAAAACGATGTACTCAAATCCGTAAGAAGTTCTCTAATTTGACAAAGTTTGGTAAGTGTTATATGGAATTAGTTTAGAATAATTTAAATAGTTATTGATATTGAGCTCAATTAAGTGGATTCATCAACTAAAATTGTGTTTGGCAGGAAATGTTAGTGAAATGCTTTGTTTAATGATTTATTATAGTATGTTCGGTAAGATTTATATTTAAGGCCTATAAACTTACTAAGCTTCATTAAGCTTACTCATGTTGTTTAATATTCTTGTAGATTAACGTGAGATCGGAGGATCGGATCAACACATCGAGCCACACTATCCAGATTGCTCCGGTAGACTTTGTATACATATTATGGTTTATATGGCATGTATAGGGTTTAATTAGAAAAGACTTAAACTTGAAATATGGTTGTGGATAGAGGTGTGCATGGGCCGGGCCGATCCGGGCCCAAAAATTTTTCGGCCCAATTGGTAGGCCCGAGCCCGGCCCAGCCCGCTTTAAAATTGGTGGGCCCGAGCCCTGCCCAAGCCCTACCCGACTAGTATAAATTTTTTATTTTATTAAAATATAAAATATAATAAATTCAATACATTTTAAAAAATAAAATAAATATTAAAACAAAAATAAATAAAAATATAATAAATCAAATACATTTAAAATATAATAAATCAAATACAAATAAAAAATTTAAAATAAATCAAATACAATTAAAATATAACAAATAAAAATATTTGGTCGAAAGAGGCCCGCCAAAAAATCATACAGAGGCGGCCCGTTTTCTAAACGGCCTCGTTTTTGCCCAAGCCCATTTTTCGCCTATATTTTTGTCCAAACCCTCCCACATTTGAGACGGGCCTTGAACTGGCTGAAGGCATTGGACCCATGCATACCTCTAGCTGTGGATGATACATATATATATATGTATGCACGTAGTTAGCAGTAGATTTTAGTAAATTAATGAATGAAGTTGTTTTGGTAAATCTATGCAAATGAATTTTGTGATGACCTATTATGTTTAAAATATGATTTTTGGCTTGCATTGGGTTGCTTGATTGAGATATTGGTATATGATAGTGTTGTATGCAGGTTGATATCTTAAAAGGGTGAGAAAGGTGGCCTTGAAATGGCCTATTTTTGTCCACACGGGCAGAGACACAGGATTGTGTCTCAGCCTTGTGTGACACACGGCCTGGCACTTGGGCATGTGGTCTGGCTGTGTGTCCTCTACACCTTGAAATTTTAATAACAGAATGCCCAGGTTTTTGCACACAGCCTGGCACACGGGCGTTGGACTTGACCGTGTGACCCTTGCATTTTACACACGTCCTAGCACACAAGCGTGTGGTTGGCCGTGTGGCACAAGTCAGAGAGTTACACGGGTAAGAACACTGGCTGGGACACTATCGTGTGTCTCACATCAAATTCCCACACGGACTAAGACACGGGCTTGTCTCCTGGCCGTGTGAGCCACACGTCTTGCCACACGGGTGTGTGTCCCCTGTTTCCAAGAAAAAATTTTACATTTTGCGAAAAATTTTTGAAGTCTTCGATCGAGTCTGTTTACTTGCTAACGCCTATTTTGGGCTTCGAGGGCCCATATAAGGGACCATATGAGTGTTATATGAAAGAGTTATGATATATGTATTAAAGATTATGAAATGTTTGTAATTAGTCTGTAAAGTTCGGTAATGCTCCATAACCCTGTTTCGGTAACGAATATGGGTTAGGGGTGTTACATTATGTGTAATACCCTTCACCCGTCTCCCTCGCTAAAATCAGGTAACAAAATGTTACAGTAATAAATAGAACACGAACATGTGAATTTAAAACAAGATTCATCAAAAAATTCATTAAATCTTTATCATTCAAACAAAAATATTTTTTTCAAACAAGTTCAAGCTTACTAAAGCTCTAGAATCAATATAGAAACAATTGAGGACTGAATTGAAACATTTCGGAAAAGAAATGGCAACATTGCAAAATAGGGGTCACACAGTCGTGTGACTAGGATGTGTATTTCACTGAGACCGTGTGGATCAAAGTGCAAAGATCCAACATAAGTGACACGACCGTGTGAATGGGCCATGTAACCAAATATGATTGTGTGACCTAATTACAACCTATTTTCCAATGGCACACAGTCGTGTCAGCAACCCATGTGTGACACACGGCCATGTCTTCAACAGTGCGAACCAAAAACATGCCATTTATAAGCTTAATTCTAACCTACCATTAATGTAACTTCAAATACATTTTAAACACTTGGAACCATGTTCAAAACACCACAATGCTATAACTAAAACATATCACAAAAGCTTCCTAATAGTGCCTAACCAATATTTCATTTTGGCACCACCACAACCAAGTTGTAGAACATTTCCAAACATCATTTCAATTACAAAACATATTACCTATAATTCAACCTCCCATAACATCGAAGTAAATTTGCCTATGTTTACCATTACACCAACCAAAATTGACCATTTAGGCCTCAATCATACAACTACCTTTAAACATGCCAAAACTTACTGCATCACAAAACCAACTTGGCCTAATAGGCCCAAACACTTCAATTATCATTTAGCACCTATATTTCAAGCTATCATCAAAACATTACCAATTGTAAAACTTATACATGATTCAAGATTGAACATATATCAACTAAATATATCAACATCATATACAACAACCACTAGACATACATACATTGTTATATCAACCAAGCAATACCATATACACTTTCAAAACTGATATTTACATCATAACCATTCCTTAACTGTTGTAACATCATCACTTTAACTCAAAACATATGATCACAATGAAGCCTATATACATGCCACATAATCAAATTAAAAATGATTTCAAAATTTACCGACACTGAAGCTTGATAGTGTGAGCTTGGGAGTTGATCCAATAGTTTTGTTTCACAAAATGTCAACTACAAGAAACAAAATCGAGTAAGCTTTATGAAATCTTAGTAAGTTCATATAATAATATGTAGAATAACTTGCCTTGATAATAAGAAATACATTTTATACAATTAAGTTTTCCTGTAATTCTCAACCTGATAATTCATTTCACGAGAAACAAGTGAATCTTTTATAAAATCATATATAATAGGTCAATTAATATGACATTTCAATCAATTCAGTACAATTACTCAACATTAGTTCATATTAATTTGTCACTAACCTCTTTTATATAATCATATTATCCCGATAAACAATAGTAAAAGAGTTTGGTTACACAGATTACAATATCGAGAAACATTGAATGTTAAACAAGGCATAAGAGTGCATATAGGAGCACCGAAGTGTTTGTCAGGGCACCGGAGCGCATAGCAAGGCACAAATGTGCAGTCAGGGCATTGTAATGCAAACAGGAGCATGAATATACTATCAGGAGCACCATAGTGCTAATAGGAGCACGAATGTGCTATCAGGAACACCATAGTGCTAATAGGAGCACGAATGTGCTATCAGGAGCACTTTTCAGGATTCGGGACATTCATGTTATCACGAAACTTTATGTAACACCTTCACCCGACCGAATCACCGAATTTGGGGGCGAGCGCCCCAACTAAAATGGGTTATTGGTCCTACTAAAATCTTACTACATTAAAGTCAAATTGTATTACCTATTTAATAAAAACTTACAACAGAGTTTAAATTTAATTAAAATTTTATTGCCTTAATTTTAGGGCTCTGAGGAAATTTAGACAAATATTACATGATTTCCCTCTTGGCGATGTTCCTAACGGTACCCTCGTTCTATGTGCATGAAACGTTCCTTCAATGTCCCTTGACTCAACACGATTTGGCTTGGTCCCTCCTTGAGTTCCTTAGTTAGTAATTCCTGCAACCACAGGTCAAACTATTTGAAAGTTTGAACGAACTTAGTGAGTTTCTTTACTATACCAAATATTCCCCACATTGTCATGGTTCAAATAAATAGTAATAAATACAAAAACTCCCTACTCTTAGGAACATTTCTATTAAATTCATTGTAGTGGACCATTTTATTCTCGAACATATTAATGGGTGGATAAATCATTGAGCAGCCACCTTCTCGCCATTCTATCAACCTTCAATCAGCCCTAATAGCTCTTCTGAATATCTTGCCATCTCTTTATTTTTTGTCCTTCTTTTTTGCTTCTTCTTTCTTCCACTCATCACCAAAGTGGATTTCTTCAACACACCATTTAATTGTTGGGGTGTCCTTTGACCTACCCTTCTAAAGGTTCTCCAGGTTATGTCAATTTTTACGGATATTCCACACCTTCACAACCTAAGGTTGATTCCTTATTTTTCCATAGTCTCGCAAGGCTTGTTGACTTTCCCTCTATTAGGATAAGCTAACGAGGTCTCTGATCACCTAGGTGTACTAATTCCCCCTTGGGTCAAATCGAGATCAATTTGCATTTTTGTAACCTGCTTTGTTCATGTGACATGTCCTTTTATGGACCATTTTTCCTACGATACTCATTAGACTCTTAAGTGGCAATCTGAGTTCATAATTTTCCCTACATATCTGCTCCCCACTGAATTAGTTATTTGGTTGGTAATTCTACACTAATTCCTTCCCTTTAAAGAGGAATAATCTTGACAAACAAATCTGTCTCATAGATTTACCTCCTTAGTATCTTTTCCTAACAATGGGTTTTAACTTATCCCTCTTTACCCAATAGACTGTCTAGGGTACTTACGATCGAATCCCTAACCTACCAAGTTTCTCTAAGCATTACCTGGCATACCTTATTGGCGGATTCTTGATTGTGGCCCTTGGTTAAATAATCTTTTATTTACCTATGCATCTGGCACGTACTGGCATCTCTTTTTCCTGACCGCTTCATACTATGTTTCCACCCCTATGCCTTGTCGGCTTTCATGGTTCTATTCTCGCAATCTGTCTTCCCTTTTTTATTACATTTGCTATAAACGGTAGATTCCTTTTACCCGATGGTTATCTAATGCATGCCCATCCTTCCATTTTCCTTATAACACATTTTCCTTAATGTGTGTTTTCCTACGGTTTCTATTCTGATTTTTTACCCATTTATCAACCTAATGAACTCTTTATGTTGCCATAGTCAATCCATGGTCTTTTACAATATACCCTTCCCATGTTTAATGTCCTGGCGGGCTCCATTAGTTGCCATAGTCTAACTATAGTTCTTCACTTCAGTATCTCGTGTTTATCATCCCGATAGTCTACGATGCCATAGCGTCTTTCAACTATGGTCTTACATGATATAATCCCGTCTTTACCATCCCAGCAGATTATCACATATTTAGTGTCTCGTCAAACTATCCGTTTTTAGTATCCTGGTAGACTATCCCGTGTTTAATGTCTCGTTAGACCAACTATGATGCCATAACATCTTTCAGCTATGATTTTACATAATATAACCCCATGTTTATCGTCCCAGCAGACCTTCAAAGGATTCCATAATGTCTTTCAATTATGGTATTAGTCCTATTCAGCCATTCTGGCATGCTTTCATATGATGTCATAGCGTCTTTCAGCTATGGTCTTACTTATTTTCATCATGATGCCATAGCATCTTTTAGTTATGGCCTTACTTATTTTTATCCTGATGCCATAACATCTTTTAGCTATGGTCTTACTCATTTTAGCTGTATAGCCTCTAATCGGTCCCATACCATATCCATGATCTTTTATTCACCTTCCCTATTGCATTTCATCCTTTCCTCCATTTAGTCATTCCTAACATTGATGCTCAAGCATTGTAGTGTTACCTCCGTAAGTGCCGAAGCTTTACACATCACGGGTGTAGACAACAACACCATATGGCAGTATCTAACAGATTCTCCCCTTTTTTCATTTCTAACTTCATCTAATCCCGACGAGTTTTCCCTTACATGTTCACTATTATAAAAGTGCATTACATGCATTTCACAGATGAAATATCATGGAAACATGGTTGATTCATGCATGCAGTATTGCATGGTGGACACCCATATGCCTATATACTCTTATTAGCTTTTCTAGGGTTGGAGTGTAGAAACTCACTTGATGCTTATTCACCTTGTCTGCTTAGCTTTCTCAAAAGCCAAGGCTCTCGTTCTCCTAGTAGCAACTAAGAATGATAACCATTTCATGGGTTAAACTTAGTAATCCCTATTTAAAACTTAGTTTTCCAGAAACATGTAGAATCCATAAAATAGTTTCTGGAAGCCCTTAACTTTGGTTTTTAAATCTTACATACACAAAAGGGTTCAGAACCTTACCAGCTTACTAGATTCTCTAGTTTTCCGACAAACCCTCACAATCATTGCTCCATGCAGAGCTTTATTGTAATCATCTCCTCTAGGAGCTACTAAAGAAGTTGAAGAAGGAAAACAAAATAGGCTGGAAAAAAGTCTTCCAGTAAGTCATTACTTAACGATTTATAGCCCTTCATGCACGGTATCCAACCATATCTCAACCATTCATCCATAATCATTTTGTCTCCCAATAAGATACTAGTTGGTTCTAAATCAATCGAACCAGACTTGGTTCTTAACCCCATCAAATTTCAGTTACTCTCTTTTCTCAATTTTTTAATAGAGACTGCCAGTTTGCAGTCTCTTTCAATTAAAACCCTAAATGTTCTTAATTTTTGGGTTTAAAGGAATCCGGGTGTGACACTTTCAATAACTAAAACATGTATCAAATTCATCTCAATATCGTGCAAAACTCTACACAGGGTTTAATTCTTACATACACATCTAGTTACCTTTCAATTGGAGTCCGAACTCAATTTTTATATCAATGTCATTTCATTCCAAATTCATTAAATAAATACAAGTATTTATAAAGCAGTTAATCAAAATTTATAATCAGTAGCACTTCATGTTTACCTAAAACACATTTCGTAACCAGATCACATTCATTAAGTATCATTTATTTTGATTCATTTTACTCGTCGCATTTTATATTGTTCTAATAACAATTCAAAATATATATCCACATATAATCAATTTAGTCCCTTGATGTACAAACAATTTATAAATATGCATTTTAACAATGTAACATTTCCATGTATATATAATACACTCATATACTTAATTTTCCGTTCATTCAATCTTGCACAATTATTCGTATTTATCACAAATCTCATATTTTTCAATGTAATCCCTTTTCTCACTTTTTATACAAATTTTGTAAACAATTTTAAAGTCTATTCAATTATTATAATTTTACAGTCCAACACAAACATTACATAAATATACTTAATTATACCATATGTACTTTACAGGGACAAACATCAAAAGCAAGAGTGTCATGGACTAATCTACAATTTTCCATTTTTCCAAGATTATCTATCGGTTCTAAATCTATAATTTATTTTCAATCATCAGTTTCAAACACTTCAAATCATCTCAATTCACATATATGACATATTTTATTCATTTTTCACAATTTCCCCAAATTTTTATTTTTATTTAATTTAATCACTAAAACTGAAACAAGCATAGTTTTTATATTTAAACCATAAAATTTTAATTCGACTTTAAAATCATCCTTATACAACTCTCAAGCATCTATATTATAAGAATTTTATGCCAATTTCAACATATTTTTATTTTGGTCCCTAAACTTAAAACTAACAAAAATCATTTAATAAAATAGTCTTATTTTCCATCAAAGCTTCAAAATCAACAATTTAACATAAAAAACCACAAAATCCAACAATAGTAACTTTTCAAAACTTTGACAGTTTTACAATTTAGTACCCGGGCTAGTTAGATAAAGCTCTAACAATATCAAAAATATAAAATTTATGAAAAATGGACCGAATATGCATACCGTTCAAAGTCGGATATCAAAGGAATTTTAAGCTTTTAATTCTTTACTTACATGGAGTTTGAAAGGTGGGGAGGAAGATGAGAATGGCATTTCTCTTTCCATCCACCTTTGTTTTATTAATAATTATATTATTATTTTATTAATTTTAATCAAAATTCATACAAAAATAAAGCCATCATTCATGCATTAACCGGTCACTATGGTCTATTGTGGCCACTTTTCCCATTAAACCCTTGCACCATTAATAAATAAGCATTTTAGTTAGTAGAATTCAATAGCGATTAATTTTTATGAATTTTATGATTTAGTCATTATACCTTAATTAATCATCCAATCACTAAAATTTTTGGACCAAAATTAAAGACGTCTATATAAAAAATCTGTAAATATTTAATAAAAATATTTAAGGCATTAGTTTATAAAAACAAGACCCCCATGCCTCTTTTCCCGCAACCACTGATTTTAAGATCTAATCACTTGTACTTTAATTAGCCATCTTGTTAGCAAAATTTATCATATAAAAATCCACTGTAACATTGTATTTGACTCGTAAATAATAATTAATAATATTTAAGGGCTCTCTCTTCATAATTGTGGTCCTGAATCACTATTTTCGACACAATTAAAAAACGAGTTCTTACAACTCTCCCCCTTTAAGAAATTTCGTCCTCGAAATTTTTACCTGTGAACAGATTTAGATACTGAGATTTCATCAGTTCTTTTCTTTTTAAACAATCTTAAATACTACAGACTTTATCTTTGGTCTTTCTGATCAAATCTGTTACAACTAACTTTCTTTCGCTCAATTATGACCAGTATAACGGAGTTCTGCATTCACGTCCGTAAAAAGCCTCACTCTGTGTCATTTTAATACTGAATTAATAACGATCAACAAATGCACACTTTGTTATTGGTAGAATTTCTTTTATACAACAACGTAGCTTACCTTTTAGTGAAACACCCCACACCCGGCCCACGAGCCTGAACCGGATCTGGTTTGTTCCTTAAGTTAACCGGTTTTCAAGTTCTTTGTTACTTAGACAAAATTTGTATAATTTTTGGAAAAATGTTGTTGTGGATTGGGCTCAGATTGGGAACCCATTTAATTGATCTTGTAAATCCAATTTAAGTAAAGTGACAAAATAATTTTAGGGTTCATTTTTAAAGAAATAAATTTTGTACTTACTTACATCCAAAATAGTTCTTAGCACAATATTTAAAAGTAAAGCAATAATAAAGAAAAATCCTTTGGGCCTTATGGCCTTATTACATCTAATAAAACCCAAAAATAAAATTAAAGGTACTAAAAAGAAATAAAGTCCAAATTAAATAAAATCTTCAAATGAAACATGGCCACCTCAAGGTCTCTAGTCCCGGTTAAAATCCTTGTTCATCACCGAAAATAATTCCCACAATGGGTGAGTCAACAGACTCAATGTGCACAATACTAACATTCAACAAATCAGGCATACATGTTCATATCAAATTCATATTCATATAAAATAAATGATGATGCAACCCAAACCCAAGCCTATTTTTCCATCCGCTAACACCACCGTACTCGCCGGTCACACCGTGGGACTACTAAGTCAACCTCCATCCGCTACACACCATCGAAGGCGATCATTGCGATCGACGTGCTCATCGCCCATATAATTTGTGTCATTAGACACCATATTCAAATAATGTAACCAAAGTTACCAAATTCGGATAATGTAACAAGAGTTACCATATTCAAATTTTGTGTAGTAGTCACCATATTCCGTTAGTGAGACCAAGTCAACACTTTCTTCCCTTTCACATAGATCTCGAATGCCCCATAAATTTTATATCATGCATAACATACTTAATTCTCATTCATATTATTATTCATATGTTCAAAATATATCATATTAAGTAATCCTATCGTAAGTAGGAAGCGTGCTGGTACTCTTACCACATCGTGGTACTTGGCCACATTCACATTCTTATGCATATTCATATATTAAAATAATTGCCATATGATATATCGAAAGTTAGTGTGCGTACACACGATTTGCTTAATAGATTCCTTGAAATCGAAGAATGATCTACCGATCTAGATCTTTAACTCCTATATTGACCAACCATTAGAACATATTAACATACCTATTTGGCTTAAAACCAAATCCTAGTAGGATTTGTATTACTTACCTTGTTGCCGAATTGAAAGATTGTAAATCAAATGCCGGAAATTGATAGTACTCCTTCCTTAAATCGGCTAGCCACTAAATCAGGTAATTATGTCAGTTTCTAACTTTTGAGTAAATGGAAAATAATACCATTATAATCCTAAGCCGATTGGATCTATGTACTTACCTTATAGTTTCCAAATCCCGAAAGTTTCCCTTGTCTTGAATATCTGTCGAAATCCCTATAACTTCATGTCAGATTTATTTTAATATTGACACATAATCAAAACCTTGACCGAATATTTATATTCCTTACCTTAGATCCTTGATCTTATATTCGGTAATTGTAGAAACCTGAGAGATCCTTGTAGATTCGGCCATGAACAAGAATAGGGATTAGGCCATTCTCTTTCAGCAAATAGAAAAGAAAGGAAATTGAATAGCTTAACCTTACCTTGATGCCTTTAATCGATTGCTTCCTTGCCTAGAGTCACAGAGATTCGGCTATGGAGATTTAACAGGGATCAAAGAGTGTTTTGGCTCGACAATAGCAAAGGAGAGGAGAAGAAAAGATGGAGTTTTGCTTAGTAAAAATTTCGGCAGAGAGAAATAGGGGCTAGGGAATTTTCGGCACACTTAGGAAAAAGATGAGAGAACAGCCTAACTCTCCTCCTTTAGCCAAAATTATCAATAGGAGAGTCCCTTACTTGGCCAATACTCCTCATAAGTGATAATATTATCTCTTTTATTTAAAATAAAAGTGTTTAATCCATCATTTATCTCCTCAATAATTATATTAAAAGAAAATCCTTTATTTATCACTTATTATTCACATATTTATGGAATTAAAACACCTCTATTTCTAGAAGCTTGTGCCGTCCACCCTCTTGCTTATGGAAGCAAAAATAAAACCTTCATTATTTGCTTTCCAAGTGACTCGAACTCAGGCCCATTCCTCTTGCACATGGCGCCATTTCCATAAGCCCTAAGTGGCATCTTCAGGCCACTTTTCCAAGCCTGTTTATGTGTCAAAATTCTCCAACTTTTTTCTTTTAAGGCCCTCTTGCCCTTATTTCCTATTTTGAACTTTAAAATTTGACATTTCTCGATCATTTCTAAGTTTCCTAAAATTTTGATCACTCAGTAACTTGCCATTTTTCTTACATGTTCAAGTTTCCAAAATGTTGAGTTTCCATTTTGGTTCATTTCCAAAATGTTCAAGTTTCCAAAATGTTCAAGTTTCCAAAATGTTCAGGTTTCCATTTTATGCATTTCCAAGTTTCCAAAAATATCAAAAATTTATTCTTAGTGCTTAAACTTGTCATTTCATACAATTAAACTGAAAATGCATAGGCCCTTTTCAGGATGTTACATTTAGAGTCTGAACGACCCATTCAGATTGTCTACATTGAAATTCAATTTGGTAACTAGAAATTCATGTAGTTTATCTAAAAATATATAAAGATAAATCTCGGTCTCAATTAGAACTAATAAAGAACAATATATCATGAAATATGATGATCTCGGAGGCGTACAATTCAACTAACTTCTCAAGTGAATAATCTATTCTAATAGGAATAAAGTATGCTAACCTGGTCAATCTGTCAACTATTGCTTAAATTACATCTTTCTTTTTAATGACAACGGTAAACCCATTGCAAAGTCTAACATAACATACTCCTATTTTCATTCTGAAATCATCATAAATTGTATTAGATCTAAAGAACAAACATTTAGCCGTAAATTATGAAATTTCTCATTTCATCCTTGACCACTGATATAATTTTTCTAAAATTGAATTTCACGACATTCACCATCAATTTCAAAAACATAGATTCCTGAAATTACCAATTATGAACACTGAAGTCTGATTGTTTTCAATAAGTTTCTAATTAGCTAAACACTTCAGTTCATCTTCCCAAAATTCTTAAATTCTCTGTAGAAATACCAATTTAGCTCTCAACGCGGCTGAAATAAAACCGTCACATTCTCAATTCAAGTGAGCGTTTATAGCTTTTAGAAATTCCAGGCTAAATAAATCAGTCACCATATTTGTTATTCTAATATCATAATCAATCAAATTTAATGGCATAATCTCTTAAATTACTAAAACAATACAATTGTAAAAATGCATCACTCCAGAATTAATCACTATCTGTATAAAAATAGTAGATAAAAAAAGTGTACTCATAATATCATCAGGAATAATGGCCTCTACTCTGGCTTGATCAGTACAAACTTAGGAAGTTGTACAAGTTTCAAGTCTTATTGATGTATCTCTAGCCTCATCTAGATTAGTAGTACCACTATTACCAATTTCTAGTCTTCTATTCTTCTATGGAGTTTATATCAATTTAATAATCTGATCTCTGATAACATTTGGCTTCTTCGAACAATCCCACACAAAATGTTTAGTGGAGCTACAATATTTTTTACCACAATACTTGCAAACTGCTTTGTGAATATTCTCTGGAATACCTGAAGAAGTAGAGAAATGATTTTGAAGGTCTTTCAAATTTTCAGGTGGAGGCATTAAAAATGATCCAGCTACACTATGTTTCCATGTATTTCTAATCTTGAACATGTATTGCTTCTTCTTAATACGTTCATTCCCCTTTTTTCTTGCATAATCATTCGTCTCATGATCAACCAAATTATCAATCAGAAATCATTGATCAATTACCATATATTTTAAGGACAGAGGAGTGTTGAAAAAGAAACGATAGGGGTAGAGGTTGTTGAGTCGCAATATTGACTCGTAAAATCTTTGAAAACCGCTGATTCATTATGCCGAAAAAGGCATTTTTCACTTCATTTTTTGAAATTTGTGGAACCAAAAGACTATGAATCTCTTCCTGTTTGAAATTCGGTGCATTACTGTCTACTTTATCAGTGACAACATGATTAGACTTTGCCGACATCTTTTAATCTACAAGAAAACAAGGTCAGATCGGATCAAAAGCATCACACTATTGCAACTTATATGTAACATGTATTTTCTAGACTTCAAACACGCTACACTCAGTCCTAGAATTGACAAAATCATAGCTCTGATAGCACTAAATGTAACACCCTTCACCTGTCTCCATCACCAGAATCAACCGGAATGTTACAGTAATAAACATAACTGGAACATGTGAATTTAAAACAAGATCCATCAACACATTCATTAAACCTCTATCATTCAAACAAAAATATGTTTTTCATAAAAGTTCAAGCTTAAATCGAACTTACTAAATCTTTAGAATCAGTCCAGAAACAATTGAGGACTGAATTGAAACATTTCAAAAAAGAAAGGCTAACATTGCAAAATAGGGGTCACATAACCGTGTGTGGCAGTGAAGTCATGTAGCATAGAGTCACATGGCCGTGTATCTCACTGAGACCGTATGGATCAAAGTGCAAAAATCCAACATAAGTCACATGGCCGTGTGAATGGGCTGTGTAACCAATTATGACCGTGTTGTTGGAAAATCGGGTTTGGAAAATGTAGTGGAAAATAAGTTTAAGGGAAAAATCAAAGTTTTAAATATTTTTCCAAAAGAAGAACTTGGTTGTGATATCTAAAGTAATAAATACTTAATCAAAATTGTACCTTTTCGATTCATCTAGGATGAATGCTTTGACCGAGTAGTCTTCTCGCTATTCTCAAGCTCAAATCTGCCGAGTGCGGGCTCGCTTTGAATCAGAAAATTTTCCAAAAAATTAATAATAGGGTAATTTTGTAATTTCACTAACCTTTAGGGTCAAGTTGTAAATAAGAAAAATATATCTAGAAATCTTTTGAAATAATTTCTTCAAATAATTTTCTCTTTACAACTTTCTCTTGAATTCAAGTGTGTGAAAAATAATGACTTATGGCTCTCTTTATATAAGGAGAATTTAGAGAGTTTAACTATGATTAAACTTAATTGCTTTAATTTTAAACTAATATAATACTTATCAAGATAAATATTAGATTAAAATTAAAATTAAATCTATTAAATTAATAGAATATTTATCTACAAGATAAATATTAAATTTAAGATAAATACTTTAATATTAAATTAATAAAATACTCTAAAGATAAGTATTAATTTTAATTTAATATTAAATCTATTAAAATAATATTATTTTTTGAATAGTTAATCAGAAATCAAATTATCTGATAAAGTCTCAGTAGCAGTGTGATTCCTCCAATTCTCAATCACCGAAGAACCGCCATTGCCAACTATCCGCATGCCACCGAAATGTCTCTGTCACAACCGTCAGCACCATTGTGTCTGGTGGTGCCATCGTAGGAGCAACACCGCCACAGCACCCGAGCCGATTCGGTTGTTGCCGATTTGGTCCGGGATAGTGACGGCCTAACCGATCCGGCTTAGTCGATTCGGTTTCACATATTGGGCCCAATTTGACCAATTTTTGGTCTCGATCTCAATTATTGGTTCTCGGGCCCAATTTTCGATTTCAGGTCCATTTTTCAAGTTCAATTATCCATTGGATCAATTGTTTGACTTAAAAATTAATTTTTAAAAATATCATATTAATTTTAATTAATTTGATTAATTTAATTTTACTTGATCAAAATTAATTTTTTCAAAAATCATTTACGCACGTTTGGTTGGCATGAATGACTATTCCATTCATGCCTTATTCAGCGTAATAACCCTATTACATTATTTGGTTTGACTGAATGAGTGAAACAACCGGATAGTATTACGACCTCATTTTGACTTCTTACGAAATAGCCATTCATGGCTACCACCAAAGAGTAGCCATTCCAACCTTTCACTGAATAGCCACCAATTTTTTTCCCAAAAATACCCCAAACCAAAAACATCATATTTACCACATTTTCGATCGATGGATTATATCCATGGAAGAAAAATCAAGAAGAAACAGAAATTAAAACCCAATCACTAAACAAATTTCGATTCAATGCTTTCCCAACTTCGATTTCATCCAACAATGTTGTTTTCACAGCATCAACACAAGGTCTCCTCCACTCTATCATGTTCTAAGTCCAATGGCAGGGATTTTAGCTCTAGTGTTCAATACATAGAAATTTCCTAGTATCCAAGATTTTCCTTTCATTTTCCTTGATTTTCTCACCCACCAAACAAGAAAAATGGGCAAGCTTTTCAACTTATATTGGCTTTTGTTTTGGCATTTGAATTACCAGAAACATTCCCCCAAACCCAATATCTCGATTTTACACTAGAAAATGCAAATTAAACTTAAAACTCGATAATGAAATTTAGAAACCAAAATAAAACAACCCAAACGTGATGTTAGATTTTCCAAATTAATTTTTCAAGAAAATTATTTAATCAAATTCTCTAGTTGAACAATTCTCATGATCGCCTAATTTAATTCTACATCGAATAAATCAACTCAATTAAATTATTTCTAAAGTCGTAAAATTGTCTTCTGATTCAAATGCAGTCCGATCGAGCTTTTGTTGAACTAGCGGAGGGACCAATCGGACATATACAATTAGGCTCGAGTAATTGCAATTATGTCTAGAAGCATCATTCTGATAATTTGCAATTACTTAACCATGGAGTCAATCTACAAGAAGTAGCATGATTGAAAACTTCTTATTATGCATTCTTTACGAAAGCAATTCATCCAACTGTTTTGTCCAATGACCTCATCATGTGTGTGTTCCCTCATATGATATCCTTGATTCCTTTGAGTTAAATCCGTTCACTCAATACAATCCTATTTTATCTCATTGTCACCATTGAGTCTTCTTAATGACTAATATGATCACTGTTAACAAATGACTGTGATAAATTGCTTGTTTGAGAATAAGCAACCCGTGGCCACATTCCATATTTATCAATCCACACAATGTCAATGAGAGAATGTTAACTTTTTAATCGAACTATGAATTCCATTATTGCTAGTAAAGCCATAACATACACAATTCATGCACCCAACGTACTGGCTATGCGCTCAATCATAAGTATCCCCTTATATCAAAGCACATGCGTTACATACACATGGTGAGTGACTAACTCAGGATTTAGGTAAATTGCACCATGAATGTCACAAGTGAATTAATTCACAAATGGATTCAGAAATAATTCATCTTGGGTTCAGTCCAATAAATCATTCTTCCAATTGAAACATCTATGTCTCTACCGTAGAGTCAACTACTCCTATAGTCAAGACTAGTCATCTCCTCAATTGGAATTGTAGACGACATAATAATCCTTCTAAGTATTTGAATCAAATGCTCACTTTAATTCTTTTACGGGATTATGGACTCGTTTAGATTATCTACTGAAGTAAGTTGTATTTCTCGTAATGTAAACATTCTTACAGTGCCACTTATCATTAGTTTGAACTTAGACAACCAATGAGCTAATATTTTCTTGTCACAATTTCACTATGCGTGCAAGACATAAAAGATAGAAACACAAAAGACATAATAGTGAAATGTGAAATCAACTTTATTAATTTATTCATCATTTAAATACATAAAAAATAATTACATGTTTACTATAATATAGACACATTTCCCAACATGTGTGACCTAATTACAACTTATTTCCAGTGGTACACGATTGTGTCTTCAACCGTGCAAACCAAAAACATGTCATTTATAAGATTAATTCTAACCTACCATTAATGTAACTTCAAATGCATTTTAAGCACTTGGAACCATGTTCAAAACACCACAATGCTACAACCAAAACATATCACAAATGCTTCCTAATAGTGCCCAACCAATATGTCATTTTGGCACCATCACAACTAAGTTGTAAAACATTTCCAAACATCATTTCAATTACAAAACATATTAACTATAATTCAACCTCACATAACATCAAAGTAAACTTGACTATGTTTACCATTTCACTAACTAAAATTGACCGTTTAGGCCTCAATCATACAACTACCTTTAAACATGCCAAAACTTATCGTATCACAAAACCAACTTGACCTAATAGGTCTCAACATTTCAACTATCATTTAGTACCTATATTTCAAGCTATCATCCAAACATTACCGATTGTCAAACTTATACTTGATTCAAGATTGAACATATATCAACTAAATATACCAACACCATCTACAACAACCACTAGACATGTATACATTGTTTATATCAACCAAGTATACCATATACATTTTCAAAACCAACATTTACATAATAACCATTCCATAACCTTTGTAACATCATCACTTGAACTCAAAAAATATGATCACAAACAAGCATATATACATGCCACATAATCGAATTAAAAATGACCTCAAAATCGATCGAGACTGAAGTTTGATAATGTGAGTTTGGGAGTTGATCCGACAGCCTTGTTTCGTAAAATGCCAACTACAAGAAACAAGAAACAAGAAACAAAACCAAGTAAGCTTTATGAAAGCTTAGTAATTTTATATAATAATATATACAATAATTTACCTTGACAATAAGAAATACAGTTATACAATTAAGTTTTCCATGGCATTCTCAATCCTGATAATCCACTTCACAAGAAACAAGTGAGTTTTTCGTAAAATCATATAACAGATTAATCAATATTACATTTCTCAATCAATTTAGTACAAGTACTCAACATTCATTCATATTAATAAGTTACTCACCTCTTTTATATAATCATATCAGCCCGATGAACAATAGTTAAAGAGTTTAGTTACATAGATCACAATATCAAGAAACACTATGGTGTTAAACAAGGCACTAAAGTGCATACAGGAGCACCGAAGTGCTTGTCAAGGCACCAGAATGCATATCATGGCACAAATGTGTAGTCAAGGCATCATAATGCAAATAGGAGCACCGTAGTGCTAACATGAGCACGAATGTGCTATCAAGAGCACTTATTCAGGATTCAGGACATTCATGTTATCACGGCATTTTTAATAACTAAAACATGTATCAGATTCATCTCAATATCATGCAATACTCTACAAATGGTTTAATTCTCACATACACATCTAATTACCTTTCAATTAGAGTCCAAACTCAACTTTTATATTAATGCCATTTCATTTCAGATTCATTAAATATATACAAGTATGTATAATGCAATTAATCAACATTTATAATCAGTTGCACTTCCATGTTTATCCAAAACACATTTCATAACCTGATCACATTCATTCAGTATCATTTATTTCAATTCATTCTACTCCTCACATTTTATACTGTTCTAATCACAATTCAAAATATGCGATGGTGGATGAAATAGAAGTTTGTATTATGCATATCGACTTGTGATTTATTTGAGCTTGAGATGTAAGTAGAAATTCGGTAAGTGACAGATGTATATGCTGTTGTTTTATCATGAGAAGTGATATATATATATATATATATATATATATATATATATCATTCATTCTACTCCTCACATTTTATACTATTCTAATCACAATTCAAAATATGCGATGGTGGATGAAATAGAAGTTTGTATTATGCATATCGACTTGTGATTTATTTGAGCTTGAGATGTAAGTAGAAATTCGGTAAGTGACAGATGTATATGCTGTTGTTTTTATCATGAGAAGTGATATATATATATATATATATATATATATATGCATGTAACATTTGTTATGAAATCTATTTTTGAATATGTCACTATTCGGCCTTAAGGTTATAAATGTAATAATTTACTAAATTATGGTATAATGTTTTATTGTTATGTAATTGCTTATAACTTACTAAGCTGTTAAAGCTTACTTTGTTCTTGGTTGTTCTCGTGTTTAGATCTCTTTTGGGTGATCATCTCGTGCTCGGGGATCGTAGTTGAAGCTCATCAACTATCATCAATACTTTGGTACCTCTTTTGTGAATGAACATAAAGTCTATGGCATGTATAGGCTAAGTTACTTTTTGAATTGACTCAAATGGTATATATGTGGATGTATATAAATGCCATGCAAAAATGACTATATTTATATGCTTGGGTTGACTTGGTTATAAGTTATTTATGATTCAATAATGGTGTTTAAATCATGTCATTAAGTGCTAGTTTATGTTAATGGCTAAGATGTGGTATTTTGGTCTTATGCAAATTTCGATCATGATGATAACTTATTTTTGAAAGTAAAATTTCCAATATGCTCATGCTTGATGTTAATTATATCGCTTGATTTATTTGAGTTAAAATTATAGTTGTGAAACTCGATCATGGTGTATACAAAATGTGGCAAATAAACTTTTATAATTGGTATGAATGAAATTATAGGTTATGTACTTGGGTTGGTATATTAGGACATTATATACGTATGTGTATGTGTATAGAGTTTAGATTTATGTGATTTGGATTATGGGAGATATGTTTGGTCTTGTTGATTTGACTATGTTTTATAAGAGAAATGATCTATATTATGATTGAATGTTTTGAAATTGATATAGAAATTGGTTACTTCTTGTTGATAGGAATTGGATATATATATATATATATATATATATATATATGCTTCATGTTCGGTTTTGGTAATTGATGATTTGTTTAAGTAAAATCATTATAAATGTGAGCATATCCGGCTAATGAAATTTTAAAATGACCAAATGAATAGTGATTTTTACTAATTGTTGAAACAATTTTATGTTCATATATGAATTTGAATGAATGGATTTAAGTTAAATGCATTAATGATTAAGCATGCGATGAAAGTACATCATTATCTTTAATGCATTCGGTTATGACTTTATAAATAGTAACTAGTTGCTATGATATGTGTTAAGCCTGGTAATGTCTTATAACCCTAATCCGTGTGGATACGGGTGAAGGGGTTATATATTTGCTTGTTAATTTGCATCTATCTTAGTGTTATTTATATATACATATTTAATATTTATTTTAATGTTTTAGTATTTTTAATATATTATATATTTAAAAATTATATAAAAATAATATAAAATAAATTAATACGATCAAGCTGGGTCGAACCTAAATTTTAGCATTTTTATTTAAACCGAACTTTAAAAAAATTTTAAGTCCATTTTTTGGGTGGGGTTCAAGCCTAACAAACGGGCATAATTCTTTAGTTGGGCCCAACTCCTGACTCATGAACACCTCTAATATTACGTTGGCTTATTTTACCAATTTAAAAACACAATGATTTTTTTTCCACATTTTTGTTAATTTCAATAAAATAAATAATACATTTTTTGTTGCATTCTAAAAGATCTTTCAAAAGACGAAGATTCTTCCTGCTGATATTTTTTATTTTTGAGTTTTTCTTTTTAGGGCTATTGATTGAAGAAAAGCAGAAATTAAAAAGAAAGAAAGGAGAGAGAGCCTTGTAATCTACGCTAAACATAGCATTGCCCTCAACCTCATCCATAAAGCTGAGAAAACAAAAGTCGACGCCGTTTTATCACCAAATAGGAATAGTTTCCCATCGAATATTTCCAAATCAGTTAAATTAATCACCAAAATACAATCCAGAAAAAGAATATGTCAAATTCTAAAAGAGTCCCTCTGCCATGTTTATTTCAGTTAAACATGCTTTACGAATTCAGTCCTTTTACTTTGTTAGATTTAAAAATGTAACACCGTTAAAATTTTATTGTTAATTTCAAGTTTATTATAATATTATTTTTGTTATATGATTATTTAGTGATTTTTCTATTCAAAATATTGCACCAACGAATTAATAAAAAATTTTAACGATGTTAATAATTATATTTAGAAATTTAAAATTTAAAAATAAAAGAGCTAAATTTTAAAACTGAAAATAAATGGACTAAAATCTACATATTAAAAAATTATAGAATTTTTTTCAGAATTAGATTTATAAATAGATTTTATTTTATTAATTTATCAAATAATTTTGATGTTGCTTATTTAAAAAGCACACTTCAATAGTGATATATACACTTGTTTTAAAAAAATCAAAATTTGTTTGAAGTAGTGGTCAAAGTTCTTGTCTAATAACTAGATGAAATAGGTTTAAATTAAAAGTGTTAATAGATCGAGTCAAAATATGATATTAACATATTTTATTATTGCTTAAGTTTGTTTCATTTCGAAATATGAGTCTTAAATTTTGTTAAAGTCCACCCATATTTGTAAATAGATAACTCAAACTCATTTTAGATTCAATTTGTTTTAATTTTTAAAATTATATATTTATATCATTTTAATTTAATATTTAATAATTCTATATATTTTTATTTATTAAAATTTTATATATAGTCATCTTAACATTTTTTTAATGCTTACATTATAATAATATATTATTATATATTTAATTTTTTGTACTACTTAAAAACCAGTATGAGTTGGATCGAACTTAAACATTAAATGTTCAAGTGAAACTCAATTCATATTTTAAATGAATTTAATTTTTTATCCAATCCTCTAATCTTGTTCAAACCATGATAATATTTATCAAACTATATAAAAATATTAACGTATAGATGTCATATTTTTCAAAAATATTTTTAAAATTAAAATAATAAAAAATTCATTTCAAAATTGAAAATATTCATTTTAAAAACATAAACAAATAAAAATATCAAAGCATATAGTAAGTGCTTAATATTAAAAAAAACATAGTACAGGGACCTTCCATAAAAATTGACCAGAAAGAAGAAGAGAGAGGGGAGGGGGTCCAATAATCGGCCAAAAAGCTTCGTCGCATTTCCAGCTTCGTCATTATCCTCCAATTTACATTTTTCTTTCTTTCTTCTCTCCCGAATTAAAAGAAACATAAGAGAGTAAACTGTGAAAGTTTTAATTGAAGGAGATAGAGTGGAATCTCGTCGATGTTTATTTTTGTTTCAAAATACATCAAATCGATGTTCATTACCGGTTAGAGAAAAAAAAGAGTGATAAAGGAACACCGATGAATTTTCTTTGTGGAATATATAGATGATCGATCGAGAAGCTTTGCATTTTTCAAATGGAGACTGTTTTAAATCGATGAAGTGTTTCGGTTTTGTTGTGAATCTGAGCGCCAGATCGGCTCGTTGATGCATTGAGTTTGCTTTTTATTTTATTTCGTGAGGTGGAATCGTTTTTTTTTTTTTTTGAGACAACGATGAACAACGGCGGCGCTGAAGCAGCCGTGGCTCCGGTGGGGGGCCACAACCGCTGGAGTGGAAATTCTCGCAGGTGTTCGGAGAGCGAACTGCCGGAGAGGAAATACAGGATGGTACAATATTTGGATTTATTCGATTCGGTTTCTCTTAGAGCTATTCATTATTGATTTTAGAGTTTCATTTTTTTAACCCAAATAGCTACAAGTTTTATTATTTAGTCGTTTTTCCTCATTGCTATTTCTTTTCTCGATTGTTTATATTGGTAATACGTGACTTCAATTTGATATAACTTTCGGCTGGATTGCATTATAATGTTAGGATCTAGGTCTAGCTTCACAACTGTTTCAAAGTGTGATATGAAACAACGGTGTGTAAGTTGTGGTTTATCAATTTGTTCCTGTTTTATAATTATCGCTTGAGTTTCAGCTGAGGTTTTTTTTTTTTTTTTTTTGTTCATTGAGTTTCAGCTGAGGTTAGTTGTTATTGACTAAATGATTGAAATAATTAATCAATAAAATGTTATTTCATATATGCTTGGCCGTTGTTTTCCGCAAGTTGTTCTAATTACTAGGGTCTTGGAGTTTGGTGCACAAAAAAAGAAAGGGAAAAAAAGTTATTTAACAAGCCTTTGGTGGCAAGTGACTGAGTTTGCTTGCGTGATTGATGCACTTGACTTTAGGTTGTGATTTCTGGACTAACATGGTCATTGTCAAAGTATACTAGCGTTTATTGCATTATGTCTCTCATTTCGGAGGAGTTGTAGAAAATGGAAAAAGGTCCAAGTGAACTAATCAAATTGTCCGACTTAGAATCTTTCCATGTAAGTGACTAGGTCCATGAATTACTGTCGTTTTTGTCCTGTGGGAAACATATAATTTCTTTGTGTGAAGCATTTTCAGCTGCGCTGTTATTAAGTTTGCTCTTTACAACACCTTCCTTTCATCGTTCTCAATGCTAGGCGGATTAAATTGATATTTGGTGATATAATTCTCCCTGATGCTCTTTGCTTGGTGATTCTGCTTGTGTGAAGTAAACAGTTATGGGTATGATGTACTTGGTACTTGCTTGTCCTGCATTTCTGATTCCTCTGCTCGCTTCATTACATGGCGCTTTTTTTTTTTTCAGTTGATATCATCTCCACTATTGAATTTAATAGAATGGGAGATCTCCTTGCTACCGGAGATCGAGGAGGTCGGGTGGTTTTGTTTGAAAGGACAGACACTCAAGATGTATGTTGCTGACTGTTTCCTTCTTTTATATTTCTGAAGCTGTGTTGTTTGTTTCACTCACTGTGTTGCTCCATTGTTCTGTTCAACTTTTGTGGTATGTTCTTTGACAAAACTGAATAATGTGTAGCATGTTGGGCATTGGAGAGATCTAGAGAAGATGGATTATCCAATTAATAGGCACCCTTTATTTCGTTATAAAACAGAGTTTCAGAGCCATGAACCTGAGGTATTTATGTTTGGTTATGCTAGATAAACATAATGAATGTTTGGGTTTACATGCTAAAATATTTCTGGACTTGAATTTCATTGAAATGTCTATGATATTGGTTTAATACAGTTTGACTATCTCAAGAGCTTGGAAATTGAGGAGAAAATTAACAAAATTAGGTGGTGCCAGTCGGCTTCCGGTGCTCTTTCTCTTTTGTCGACAAATGACAAAACAATCAAGTTCTGGAAGGTAGGTAAAGGCATCTTTTATGTCCAAGATTTTACAATTATAAAGTTGTACACAGATTAGTGTCTATTGTCTTTTTCCAACACTTACGTCCCAAAAGTGGCAGTACAACAAATCTACTCATCTAACCTTGCTATCTGGTTGGTCTTTCTAATGTCATTTCAAACTTGGACAGGTACAAGAGAAGCAGGTTAAAAAAGTATGTGACTTGAATGTGGATTCCACCAAAGCCATGGGAAATGGTCCTATTGTTGGTTCAAGTATATCAACAAGCTCCAAACAATACATGGCAAATGGAGGATGCACAAGCAATGACTTTTCATTGCCAAGTGGGGGTTTGCCATCTTTGCGTTTGCCTATGGTAGTTGTTGTCTATCATGAATACTTAAGAAATTATTATGTTATTTTTGTCATTTTTTAATGTTTAGGCTGTGTCTGATACGCCAAATTGTTGTTTATATGGTTTGTTGATCTGACACATAATGCTTATGTTGTAATTAGGTTACTACTCTTGAGACAAACCTTATAGCCAGGTGTCGAAGAATATATTCTCATGCGCATGACTATCATATTAATTCCATATCCAATAACAGGTCTATATACTTATTTGATTGATTTTAGCCACAACTGGCCCCCATCTCCCTCGTATTCCTTGTATATGGATTATGATGTATATCTTGTTTTATTTTCCTTTGAGTTTCTACTTTCTTGGGTTGAATCGTTTACATTTGCTGTCTGTTGGTTGGGAGGTGGGGAGTGCATTTAGAAAGATCATAAACTGAGAGAAAGTAATTTCTCAACTTTTTGAACCTCAAATACTTCGTCTTCAAAGCTAGATCATGATTTTATCAATTACTTATTATTCCTTTCTTCTTTATTTGTAGTGATGGTGAAACTTTTATTTCGGCTGACGACCTGCGAATTAATCTCTGGAACCTGGAAATTAGCAACCAAAGTTTTAACATTGTTGATGTGAAACCTGCAAACATGGAGGATTTGACTGGTGGGGTATCAGTTTTCTAATTGGACATTATGGATTTATATATTTATTTTATATATGTCCTTTATTGCTTATGGGTTGATAGATCTGTTCTTTCTGTTATCCTCATCCTTCTTGCTTTCCTTCTGTTTTTGGTTATCCATCTGCAAAAATTTCTTCCTCTTTTCTACACCCTGCTATTTTTCCTAGTTGACTATCATCATCTCACTCTTTGGGTTTCACAATGTTACTCTTATCAATTTATGGGTGTGTCTCTGCAAAATATAATACTCTTATGTATTTTTCATGTTTGCATGATTCATTTGCTTGAGATATACTTGCAGAGGTGATAACTTCGGCAGAATTTCATCCTATACACTGTAATATGTTAGCTTACAGTAGTTCAAAGGGTTCAATTCGTCTTATTGATATGCGACAGTCTGCGTTGTGTGATACCCACAGTAAATTGTGAGTGACCTGTGGTATTTCTGTTTTTTCTTGGTTGATTTAACATTTTAACAGTCATATTTTGCTGTTAGATACTTCTGTCGCATTTCCTTGTATTCTTTTTTCTGGTTTTTGAAGTTTCTTGATGGTACAGGTTTGAGGAACAAGAAACTCCAGGCTCCAGGTCGTTTTTCACAGATATCATAGCATCAATCTCAGACATCAAGTTTGCCAAGGATGGAAGACACATACTAAGTCGTGACTACTTGACCCTTAAGGTTGATATGTTTTTACGGAATTAATTCTTCTCCTCTTGAATAACACTTTGCCCTTGTGTCGCAGGCATCTGATGCTTGCATAAAAGCTGAGTTTCTATATTTGTTTTCTCCTTCCTCCTTTTCTATTGTTTGGTAACAAGGTTTTCTTTGTGTCAGCTGTGGGACATAAATATGGATTCTGGTCCAGTTGCAACCTTCCAAGTTCATGAATACCTTAGGCCTAAGGTAATGTGTACTTCTAAGGCTCTTCTATTTTGTTTAGATACTATTTAAAAAGAGACCCTATATGTACCCGTATGATGGATGTTTTTCTGTTATTATTTTGGGACCTTGAGCAGCTTTGTGATTTGTATGAAAATGATTCCATCTTTGATAAATTTGAGTGTTGTCTAAGTGGAGATGGACTTCGAGTGGCTACTGGTTCCTACAGGTACAGTTTTTCTTTTTATTATCTCAAATAAACAGTCAAATATGCCAGGACCTGGACAATACATAACCTAGTGATTTCTGTTATTCCAGCAATCTGTTTCGGGTGTTTGGTTGTTCTGAAGGTAGCAAGGAAGCAACAACACTGGAAGCCAACAAAAACCCCATGAGGTATGTTCCAATATTCTGTTGTAGGTATAATGATTTGAGTAGCTTTTAAAGGAACTTGTTTGACCTTTCTTGGTTTGGAAAATCCTGAATCAAAAGAATGACATTTTTATTTTTGTAATGAATTTCCAGAAGACAAGGTCTGACAGCATCAAGACCTTCAATATCTCTTGGTAGTCCTTCTGGTGTTGTTAGACGAGGTATGCTTTTCACATTGTTCTTAGAATCCAAAAAGTTTGAGATGTTTGAATCATCGATTTGTGATTTTGCTTGATCATTAGTGAATTAGGATTATAGCCTTCTTCTTTTCCCGCAAAGTATCCAATTTCCAAACAATTGTTTTTGACTTCTGTAAGTGAGACACTTATACTTGCAAGCTATTCAAGTTCCACTTGAAAAAGAAATTTCTAACTTGATTCAGTTGTTGTTGAGTCAAGCTTGAGCAAACTGAGTTTGTTAATACTCAATTCAAGCTGCTCGCTAGCCTAATCAGAGCTTTATTTATACTATATATTTTTAAAATTTTATAATTAAATTAGTATCTTACCCCATATATATGCACTTAATATCCAGACCCTACTTTTTTTCACTATTTTTTTCCTTTAACAGCTATCTGTCATTTTTTCATTCCCCTGTAACACCCCTTTTTCTTCTCAACAAGTCTGCGTCTCTACTTTTGAAATTTGAATACTGCTTGCTGCCATTTACAATGATTTACTTTCTTTCCTTCTTTCTTTTTCTTAAGCTCTTATATTTTCAGATCTGGGTTTTGTTTTGCTGATACTCAGATTTGATTTCAACTTTGTATTTTGCTTTAGTTATTTGTATTTTGTGTTTTTTCTTGTACTTTTTTATGTAGCTTTGGTTTGGTTTCAACTATTTATTGTAGTTCTGGTAATTCCAGGGAAAAAAATCTTTGCCAATACACTGACTAGTAATGTATATAATAACTTCGGTTTGAACACTGATTGCTAATCCTTTTTCCCATGAATTCTTAGCATTTCATATTTCATTATTTTAAGATAAAATTTGTATATGAAACGAGCTTGGATTCAATCTCGAGTTTATAAATTGTGTAAACAAGTTTAATCAAGCTGAGCTCAAAGAATTCGATTTTTTTTTTTCAAGCCAAGTTCAAGCTCAAATGATAAGGTTCGGTTAAGCTTGAACCAAGTTTTGAGTCGAGCTCAAGCTCAACTTGGCTCGATACACCCTATGGCTATACTTGAGCTTTGTTTCACATCTTTTTCTGCTATCCATATCTCGTCTCATTTTTTAGGGAAAGGAGCAGATAACTCAGCAGTTGATGCAAATGGAAATACTTTTGATTTCACAACAAAGTTGCTACACCTAGCATGGCATCCAACTGAAAACTCCATCGCTTGTGCCGCATCAAACAGTCTATACATGTACCATGCGTGAAGATGATCCAATGGAGCTAATGTTTTTTTTTCCCCGGGCAGGGCTTTTGCTGATTGCTTTTTGCTTTGCGCCTTCCTTTCTAATTAATGATGCTGAAGCTGCAGCGGTTTATCACAATACTCTTGGTGATTTATTGAAATTTTCTAGGCTTAAGTATAAAAAAAAATCTCTTCAATTAAAATTAAATAATTATCCAAGCCCCTATCATTTTATTACAATCAATTAAACATCTATTTTCACTTAATTGACCTGTAGATTGGATGGAAACTGATGATACCTCTAATCAAGGGCTCAATTTGATGGAAACAGATGTTTGAAATTTTAATTAACTGCAATAAAATGATGTGGGCTTGAATGATCATTTGGTTTTAGTTTAGGGACCTTTTTTTATATTTAAGCTAATTTTCTATCATGACTAATGTCTTCCAAGTTCCAGCACCAGAAGTCCAATGTTGCTGTTGTTGATTTGTGGAGGAGGTAAATTGGTCCTTTCATACACATTTAATATTCTTTATAGGGATAGACACAGTGGTATTCCCCGTCTGACTTTGTTTAGTGGGAGAAAATATGATGATTAGCACTCCGTCTACGCTTAAACAACAGCTTTCGAAATTATGCTGGAAATGGCAATGGCAATGACAATGAAAATGTTGCTGGGTTTTGGAGACCAATGGGGATCTTAAACCCAAATTCAAGGGGAAAAAAGAGCTATACAGGTGCATCAATTCTCTTTGATATAATTTTAGCCCTTTGTGCTTAAATCTTGTACTATTTCAACTTTAATTTGTGTTATGATTATTGTTCTTTTAATTTCTAACTATTTTCCTTTCTCTTCCTCCGTAGCCATAGAATTTGCTGTTTTCTGTTGGTTTTGGGATGAAGTAGAAGCTCTCGTTAAAAACCATTCTCTGTCTGACTCACGTTATCTCCCGAGTTATTTATCCATGATTTTATATTATATTAATTCAGTTGAAAATGATTAAAAATCATTTTTTACAAAATATCAAATGCCATATAGAGTGTCTTTTTATCTTTGAACTTAAAGTATATTTTCAATTGACGTTATTTTTTTCCGTAATGTTTTGTTTTGTGAATATAATTTATATATTGAAATTGCGGGATCTTATATAATATAATGAATGAATAAATATTTCAGGCTGTAATAAAATATATTGAAAGTTTATATATTACTGGTACTTAAATTATGTCTTTCTTTTTTTTGTCTTTAAAATTTTGTAGATAAATTATATTTAAGGTTATAAAACTATTAATAAATATGTACTTAATCATTCAAGAAGTTTCCATTAAAGTTATTATTTAAGTCATTAGTTAACTTTTGGGTTTGATAAGTTTTTATTCATTCAAGTTTGGCATGCGAGCTTCAAGTCAATAAAGCTAATGATTTTATATTGAGTGTATCTAGTATCTTTTCAAATTTATGATAATCAAGTAAAGCATTAATCTTATTTAACCAAAACAAATTCATGTTTTTTTTAGGCAAGTTTGGTCCATGCAAGAAAGGATGATATAGTTAAGTTTCCTTTTTTAGTTTCATTATTAGAGAATGGAACTTTTTTCAAGTATGCTCGTATCACTAAATAAATATTACTAAAATATAACAATTTTGAGGCTTAAACCACCAAATGGTGCTTAAATTATATATTGAAAGCTTATATATTATATAACTAAATAAATATTACTAGAATATAATAATTTTGAGGTTTTAAACCACAAAATGGTATTTAAATTATGTCTTTTTACATGTTGGCCTTTAAATTGTTTTACGTAAATTACATCTAAAGTTACTAAATTATTAGTAAGTTTATGTTTAATCACTCAATTTTAAAAAGTTGCAAAATGATCAATGAACTATTTAAAAGTTTTTATTTAAATTATTGAACTATTCAGAAGTTATTAGTTAAGTCATTGGGTTGGTAAGTTTTTTTTTTCTTTAAAAGTTTAGCTAACGAGTTTTAAGTGATGATTCGGTGATTGGTACGGTGGATCAGTACCCATCAATTAGTATAACTTACCTTAAATCCAAATAGATTTGATGGTCAATGTCGAATGTTGGAGAAGAAAGTTAATTGGATTTTGGTTCCTATATACGTGATGTTTAAAGTTGTTTCATGAAAAAAATTGAACCGTAAAAAAAGAAGAGTATGAGCTTTTGATTGGTACAAGAGATGCAAATAGATAAAGTCATATAATAATGATTTTAACATCGCAGTGATTTAAATAATTTTTTGTGAATAATTTAGTGATCGCTTATGTAACTTTTTAAAATTGAATGACCAAAACATAAGCTTACTAATATTTTAGTGACTTTAGGTGTAGTTTATCTAACTATTTTTTTCTTAAGTGGCACTCAAATTATATTGTTATTAAAATTATTTCTTAAAATAATGTAGTATAGATTAGGTATCATTTATAATAAAATAAAATTAAATATCAATTTAATTATATTTAAGAAAATGTGTAATTTAAATAATAATTTATGGTTTTAAGTCTAATTTCAACCAAACAGTAAAATGTACATTTCGTGCCTCTGGCCTTTTTGTACAAGCATTGCTAGCGTTTGCAGCACATACAAGGACAGTATGTTCCATTCCCATTCAACCAAAAGACTTGGAATAAAGGAGGGTGTAAAGGGTGGAAAAATGGAAAATTGAAGGAATAAAAAACAAGAAATTTGGAAAATATAATTTATCTTTTCATATTTGTATTTGATACGAAAGGTGAGAGAATTTTAAAAAATACTCAGCTCTTATTATAAGTGAATTTCTAAAATTCTTTTGATTTTTAAAATTCTTGAAATCATTTTATTTCTTGGTGTCAATATCAAAATAAAATAGGATATATGGTATAAAAACGGGAATCTATTTTCTTTTTCCAAAAATGCTTTTTTCTGCTATTGCTTGGTATTGTTAAAATTGAGAGAAAAAATATGAAATTTTGAAAATATATAATTTTAAATTGATATGTATATTTCTTTTATTTTCTATCATTTTATCATTATAATTTGGGAGAATTTACTTTTATGCATTAAAATGAAAAGTTGAATCTCACTTATTTATTTCCTTACTTCTCTTTCCAACCAATCATTCTTTTTTTTTTTTTTTTTTTTACTCTTTTTCATTTTCCATTTCTATCCTATTATTTTTCCACTCAATCAAATACATCTAAGAAAACACTCCTCCCGGTAAAAATGCTAGCTCAAATAAGCAATAAGTGGACAAAACCATTTTGTCTGTTTTTGAAAAAATTAAAATGATATATTTTATGTCTTTTTTTATTTCAATAAGAAAATAAATTTAAATATTTCTTTACGTTCCTTTCTCTACTTCACAACAAGTACTTTTACTTAAAAAAGTTAAAAAAGAACACTACAAGTAAATATTAAGATTTTACTTTCTCCTAATCTTTTACAAAATAATATTTTTTCCTTTTATGAAATTTATAAAAATATTTTTTATTTTATGTGAATACAATAATTATAAAATTTTGAAATATAAGTAATTAATTAAATAAAATGTTGGTTTATAAGATTAACAAAAAATAATGCAAAAATAATAGTTTGAAGCTTTTATTTTATTTAAAACATATGGAAAATTTTGTTAGAGATTTAGATAAGAAATTTGTTGAAATAATTTTACTTGAATATTACTTTCGCCTGAACAAGATTATACTCAGATCATAAGACAAATAACAACACTTGCAACTATAAAAATAAAAAAAAAAAAAAATTGCAAAGTTGTAGGAGATTTAATAATTTTATAAGAATTTTAGTAATTTACTTGATAAGAAATTCAGTAATTTTTTTAAATTAATAATTTTATAAAAAACTTTAGTAATTTTTTATAAAGAAATCAATAAATATAAAATTATATAAATTTGACCTCTCCACCTTTCCTAGCCGAGCCGAGCCTAGCCTAGCCTAGCCCAGCCCAGCCCAGGCGTGCTTGCTAACAAATTCAAACTACTACTAAAACCAAACGATAAGCAGCAGCAGTAACATGAGCCCAAAATTGAGACTTGTCACCGAATCAAAGCTCTCCCAAATTTCTAAAACTCACCGACCCATGTCCCTACTCACCCGAGCCACAGCCAATCGCCTCCCCCACCTCCTTTTCGCACAGCGGGCTCTCTCTTCCTCCTCCGCCACCCCAACCACTTATGTTCGCCCTTCTCCTCCTCCTTCTACCTCCGGTCCTCCCCCCGGCATCTCCAAGACCGCCGAATACGTGATCTCCAAGGTCGATGACCTCTTGAACTGGGCCCGTCGTGGTTCCATTTGGCCCATGACCTTCGGCCTTGCTTGCTGCGCTGTTGAAATGATGCACACCGGCGCTTCTCGCTATGATTTCGACCGCTTTGGTGTCATTTTCAGGCCTAGCCCTCGCCAATCCGATTGCATGATCGTTGCTGGCACTCTCACTAATAAAATGGCCCCTGCTCTCCGCAAGTATGTTACAATCTCATTTCTTTCTTAGTATTTTATTTAGCTCAAAATCTGTTGCCTTTGTAGTTTGATAATGTTTGAGATTTAAAACGTTAAAAATTTTAAAAAAAATTCTATTACTACTTAAGTTATAGTCTAAGTGCCAATGAGGCGGCTTAATGGCAAGGTATCGGGAAATTTGAGGTCTTGTTTCAAATTCTATCATGTGGTGTACACTGGTTTGTTAGTTTGTGTTCAATTTGCTTATGAAATTATAGTATGTGTGTGGATTGTAAATTTTGATGGAAAATTATCAATAAATAGATTAGGATTTTTAAATAAAAATTAAGAGATTTAATTTTTATGTTTTAAGTAAATGATTAAGTTTACTTTTATCCTACCATGTGTGTGGTTGTTCTGGTTTGTCGATTTGATTCCAATTAGTACTTGTAATGATTGATTCTGACGGGTTTTGATTGTATTTTATTGTAATTTAGTATGTTTGTTAAGTTCATAATATGAGTGGATTGATGGTAAGTTTTGATGGAAACTATATTAGGATTTTTAAATAAAAAGGTAAGAGATTTAATTTTTTCAATTTTGTAGGTAAATCAATAAGTCTCAAATTCGTTCAAATACAGGGATTTGCAGCATATTTCAACATCAGTCTAAGAATTTAATAGTCCTTTTCTTTCCATCTCTATATTTTAGGTTTGGAAGCTCTTTAGTTTTTGTTTTGTGCAGTCCAAACAATTGTTTTATCTCATTGTTACATTTTTGGGCTAATTAATACAGGCTTAATTGCAATTTTTAATTCATGAGAACTCCATTTGTCAAGGAAATATTTAGATGATCCTATCTTTTTAATCATGTAAAATTATAAATTGATTTGTGACTGAATTCCAATGATGCTAACTCTTTCCTTTGATTCAAGTTGGGAGCAAATTTCAAATACTGAAAGATCATAATAATATCTCTGAATTTACGGATTTTTATTTGGGAATATGGTAGATAAAATAAGAATGATATGAAATCCACCTGAGGTTGTTTCTTCTTCAGTCTATACATTGCCATCTTCGTGCTCCTTTACATAAAACATTGTGGTTGCTACTCCGACTTTGTATTAGTCTATTGAACTTTTCAGCTTCCTTCTGATTTTGAGGAAATTGTTGAAGAGTCAAGAAGATGAAGAACTATGATTACAACAATTTTTATCTGTGATCTTTCAAGCCCTTATCTTGGTTGGCTGAACATTGATTTTAAAGGTTTAATTGTAAAGCCTGGAGTTCAATATGGAGCTACCTTGAATGGTTTTGAATAAGTTTGTGTGATCTACCTGGTTTGTTATGTTAGTAGTTAGGTTCACAAATTATAAATAGATTACTTAACATTGATGTTTGCTCTATTGAACTTTTATATAACTAGTTTCTTGTGTGTCTAGTCGTAAAAAGCTACATGATACCTTGGCAGAGCTTGTCATATTTGAGTCTTGGTTGAGTCTGATTAGGACCATAGGCTTAATGTGTGATGGTGAATTATGCAAAGGTTGTTTCAATGGTGGTGTCGCATTTTGATTTGTTCCTCTTGTGTTGTGCCAAATAAACACGTTATTTTTTTACCAATGCTGTTGGTTCGTTCTCTTCTCTCTACTGCTTCCTTTCTGTTTCCTGTTATTTTCCTGTTTCAGTTGTACAAATTTGATTGAGCTTTGGTAATTTGATCACCCTATTGTAATTTTTGCAGGGTTTACGACCAAATGCCAGAGCCCAGGTGGGTTATTTCTATGGGAAGTTGTGCAAACGGTGGAGGATACTACCACTACTCGTACTCCGTTGTTAGAGGTTGCGACAGAATTGTCCCTGTTGACATCTATGTCCCTGGTTGCCCACCCACTGCCGAGGCATTACTGTACGGAGTTCTTCAATTGCAGAAAAAGATCAACCGCCGCAAGGATTTCCTCCATTGGTGGTCCAAATAAAGTATCAGAAGTTGCTTCTGGACTACTTTTTTGGACCCCACTGTTAAGAACAAATAAACTAGTTCTCTGCTGAAATGAAATGTAGATGGAGATGATTGTTAAGCTGGTTTTAAATATAATGTCCGCTTGAGTTTTCCACAAATCAGGCTTGTGTTACATGTTTTTGGTGACTATCTCTTCTTGTATTTGACTACTTGTGCTTCTGATCAAAGCATGTTTAAGCTTGTGAAAAATGTTTTTAGAAAGTGATTTTGAAGTTGGTTGGTTAAGTGGGAAGATGCTTGTCGATGGTTTTTTCAATATTTTTTGTTTTTATTTTTTTGGCATTTTTTAATTAAAAAAATTAACCACAATAATAATGTTAAATCAATACTAAAGTAGCTTAGTGATGTTTTGTTTAAACAATCCACAAAATCAGCTTAATGGAAATTAAATAGATATATTTAAAATGAATGTCGCCCCTTTCTCCAAGTTGAGGACTCAACCAATTTGTTTTAATAATTATCAAATTATTGATTTTCGCTTCATTTCATTATTCATTTTACAATAATTAATTAAAAGGTGAAACTACACTTGCACTTTTTTTTTATTCTAATTAATTTTTGAACTTGACAATTATTCTTATATAGGGGTTTAAATTTTTTTGGGTCTAAATTGATCTTTGAACTTCGTAATTGTTCTTCCATAGGATTTGAATTTTTTTTTTGTCCAAATTAATTTTTGAACTTGTCTATTAATTTCATATTGGGGTTTGAATTTTTTTCTCCAAATTAATTCTTGATATTTTCTTGAAAATCCTAAAGTTTAGGCCTCAAAGTGAGAACAGTTGTCAAGTTCAAGCCTCAATTTGAGAACAATTATCAAATTCGGGGATTAATTTGAACAAAAAAAAAAGTTTAAACTCTAATGTGAGAACAATTACCAATTTCATGCTCTAATATGAGAACAATTATCAAGTTTAGAGATTAACTTGAAAAAAAAAATTCAAATCCTATGTAAGAGTTGTTGTCAAGTTCATGCCTCAAATAGCAATTAAATCCTTAAATAAATAATTAAAAATTATAAAATTTTAGTAATTATTAAAGATTTAATTATGGTCTTGATCATTGTACTGTTTACGCATTTTAAATTTAGACCTTTTATTTTTAATTTCTAAAATTTGGAATTTTATTCTTTTAATTTAATAACTAAAGTTTGATTAGTATTATTGTCAAAAGATTTTCATTAAATTTAAATATTCACATTTTAAAAAATTTGCTCATGTTGTTATCAAACTAGATATGAATGTTAAATCAAAAGAATATAACATCTAAAATAATGAGATTAAAAAGTAGAATGGATTTTTTTTTTTTTAGGTTTAAACATTTAAGGTATTAAATTTTAAATATGTAAAAGTATAAAGATTGAGATCAAATTAGGCAAAAGTAGAAGTCAACTCTCTAACTCTTGAGTCATGTGTCATGTGGGACTAGCAAAATTAAAGTAATGGACACTTTTGCATTTTATCTTATTAATAGGACCCTGCTTACTCATTGATTTTGGGAGTGAATTTAAATCGATTAGATTAAAAATTAATATAGATTAATTGAATAATTTTTTAAATGAATCGATAAATTAATTAATTCGATTTAAAAAAGAAAGTAAAAAATGAACATCCAAATTAAATAAATTATATCATCTCTTCTCAATTTAATCAATTAAGTATTTATTTAGAAATGATTAAACAATAATTTATAAATATTAGGGATAAATCTTAAAATTATATATAAACTTTGATTAATATGTAATTGTATAGTGAATTTTGATTTGATTTAATTATTACAAATTATTAATATAATTATTGATATATTTATATACTGCATATAAAAATAATTATATTTATCAAAAATAAAATAAATAATTGTATTTATTTTTACAAATATATATGATTGAATTAAAATTAAAGTTTAGTATATACATTTGAAGTGCAATTAAAATTTAATATTATACTAAATTAAAGTTTAAAATTATTTGAGATTTATCTTTGATAATTATAACTAATTTTTAATACGATTCATAATGTTGATAACAATTTGATGCTTCCCTGGTCGAACCGGTCAAAATTATTAAGTTTGAATTTAATGGGTTGATCCGGTTCATTCCAACCGCAAATCGAAGGAGAAAAATCCAGCTCACTCGAGGGCATAATATAAATATAAAATAATGAAATTTTCTAGTTGTTATATCACATAATAATATCCTCCCATTTTCTTAATCTAGGGTTTCTCTCGCGCAAACAGATATGGCAGACGAAGCACAGTACTCTTCAGGTCTCGATGCCGGCAGCAACAAGCGTAAATACGATGACCAACCCCCTCTCCCCTCCGGCGCTAGGAGGCCTACTGGTTTCTCCTCCCCAGATTCGGCTCCTCCTTCCTACAACAGCGTTCCACCGCCGCTCGATGGCATCGAGATGGCCAAGCAGCGAGCTCAGGAGATTGCTGCTCGCCTGACTGCTTCCGTCGCCTCCGCTGGCGCCGAGCCCAAGCGCCCTCGTTTTGAAAACGGCTCCGGCGGTGGTTTTGATCACGACAAGGGGTTTAGCTCCGCTCCTTCTGGTATAGCTTTCCTTTTATTTTTTGATAGCGAAAATTTTGTTCTTTAATGAGATTGTTGCTTCTAGGATTTTGTGTTTAGAATTTCTAGCTTTTAATGATGTAAAATAGCTTTCGAGTTTTGGCTGCTTCTCCTTGCATGATTTTTGAAATTAAAAAGCATTGATGTTGTGCAAATGTAAAGACCTTTACCAAACTCTGCTCCTTCAGCTACCATAGCGTGGTGAAGTTAAAAGCGTTGATGTTGTGCAGATGTAAAACCTCTTTCGAATTCTGCTCCTTCAGCTATACCGGTTTCGTATGGCAGCTACCATGGTAGTAGCAAAAAGATTGATATTCCTCAAAACAGGGTCGGTGTTATAATCGGGAAAGCTGGAGAAACCATTAAGTATCTTCAACTACAATCTGGGGCAAAGATTCAGGTCCAAAGAGATATGGATGCTGACCCTAATTCTGTGACTCGGCCTGTAGAGCTTGTGGGTACTGCTGAACAAATATCTAAGGCAGAGCAGTTGATAAATGATGTTCTTGCTGAGGTTATTTATCCTCTTTTTTTTTTCTAATTATTGTTATTTATGTCAAATTGATGCATTGCTGCTATGCAGAATATGAGCAATATAATTTATACCTTTTAATTTTTTATCAAGGCTGAAACAGGGGGTTCTGGCATAGTTTCCCGGCGATTGACAGGACAGGCTGGAAGTGAACATTTTGAAATGAAAATTCCGAATAACAAGGTATACTGGTGTAAAAGTTTTATTCAACATTTCAACTACAATGAATTTGTTTAAGATGGTACTAAAAAGTGCATGATCTCAGGTTGGTCTGGTGATTGGTAAAGGTGGTGAAACAATTAAAAACATGCAAGCTAGAACTGGAGCTCGTATTCAGGTTTGAATCTTAGTTTCATCTATATTTGGAAGTTATTATTAGGAATTGGATGCATGGCCATTCTATATCTGCTAACTTTTGACGGACTCTTATGTATTCTAATCAGTATGTTCCGTATACAATGCACTTCTGGATCTTGTTGTGATTGCACCTAAACATACCATTTGAGATGGAAATACCTCTGTTAATATTATGCAGGTGATACCTTTGCACTTGCCCCCAGGTGATACATCAACAGAAAGGACATTACATATAGATGGAACAAGTGAACAGATTAAACATGCAAGAGAATTGGTTGATGAGGTCACAAGTGAGGTATGTTTGGAAGTGGATGTTGGGAGGAAAGTGTTTCCTCAATGTAAATTATGTCTGCCACTTTTATATGAATTGCCTGTGTTTGTTTTGTACGATTAACATGCATGCCTACTGCAGTAGATTCTTTTAGTTCTATTCATAATTGTTCTAGTTTAGTTTGTTATTTGAATATTGATTATTGTGATCTTGTGGCTAGTCTTGACTCTTGACAACATAAGTAATGATAGGATTTTTGAAATTTCACTTTTATTGAGGCTTCCAACATTGGTTAAGAGAGTTCACTGTACAGGATATTGTAGAGTTGCTCCATACATTTTTAATTGCAAGCAAAACCCTTTTTCTTTCCTATATATATTATTGTATTATGACCTGTCAATCATTTTCCTGATCAATATTCTGAAACTTTCCCCCTATATTTTAACAAGTTCTCAGATTTTCTTATACATTTATATACCTGTTGAGGGAGAATATTATTTTGCACAAGCAGGTTATAATATTTCTTCCGGGTAGTATGCTGAATAATTCTTCTATAGCTGCTTTTGCTATCCCTTTGTAGTTATTCAGTCGCTTTGAGATATGGACTGGATTTTATATTATCATCTATTTCTCTTCTTCTCTTTGTTCCACTTGTAAAATCTTGAGAGTTGCAGACGTTTTTTGGTGGTGACCCTTGTTGCTCTGGCAGCTGGTTGAGAAATTGTTGTAGGTGTCAAATGACCAATGGAAGATGAGCAGGTCCTCTACTTTGTAAGAGATTCGTAGCTGTTTTGTATCAAAATCTTCTGGTTCTAGCTTAATTTTAGGAACTGGATAACGTGGTGGTTTTCATTGTTCACTGCTTGGTACCCTTGAAATCAAATCTTATGGGTTTAGTTATAATTTTACATGTTAAGTTCAAATTGTCAAGCTCTTCACATGCAGTTGCTTTCTTATATATTATTAAGGTAAATGGTCTTTTACTATTTGGATAGAGGTCAAACTGAATGGTTCGAATTTGGTGAAGACTGATGGTTATTGTCCTTCAGTCTTCCTCAAGATTTGTGCTAAGATTTTGATAAAAATATTGAAGTTTTATCACCATAAAGGGGAAGTCATTGTTTATGTTTTGATATCTTAACATAACTTGACTATGACCACCAGTCAGTCGCCTTATCTAAATGCAGATTTCAATTTTATAAGTGTAACACCTATAATGCTTTTTTCCCTTCTTTGGTTTAGAGAATTCTAGGATCTGTTCTAGGTGATAATCATTTGCTTAATGCATGTTGGTTGATCTATCTAGGTTGTTGGCATTCCTTATCTGATCTTCTTTTTTTTTTAAAATGTATCAATTGGATTATTGGATAGATGATATAGAGTGAACTTTTAACTGTGAGAGTTTCTTGCCTGTATATGGCAATTGGGTTTATAGTTCCTTTTGCTATGTTGTAAAAACTTCTATTAGTGTCTGTGGGGTTTTTTTTTTTTTTTGCACCCATTCACTTCAAATAGGGAAATGATGGGCTTCTGCTGGAGTAAACTCAATAATTCCTCCGACCATACGGTATGTAGGCATTATACTCTTCATGGTTTATGCTATAGTACGAATCCATTAAATCCACTGAACACATTTTGTTTATTTTTGCAGTTTTATGCTGAGTTGATATTGTATATGCCTGTTGTATATATATGCATATTCTGTAATGCTGTATGTGTTTATGTGCTATCATCATCGGAAAGTACATATTGGTCATTTGAGGAATTGATCTTGTGCAGAACCGTATGAGAAATCCATCAATGGCTGGGGGATTTCCACAGCAAGGTTATCAAGCAAGACCAGCCTCAAGCTGGGGCCAAGGGGCTCCTCCAATGCAACAGCCTGGTTATGGTTATATGCAGCCTGGGGCATATCCTGGCCCATCATCGCAGTACAACATGTCGCAGCCTCCTTATGGGGGCTACCCTTCCCAACCGTCATCTGGTGGATATGCCTCTGGTTGGGACCAGTCATCTGTACAATCAAACCAGCAAACCTCTTCTGCAAGTGGTTATGATTACTATAACCAACAGCCTTCACAGCAGCAGCAGCAAACCTCTGGTGATTCCGTAACTCCAGCTGATAACAGTGGTTACAATTACAGTCAACCTCCAGCTTCTAGCTATATGCAACCAGGACAAGGTTATTCTCAGTATGGCTATGGTGGATACCATCAATCTGGTTATGGGCAGCCATCATCATACGATCAGCAACAAAGTTATGGTTCTGCTTCGAGCTACGGTAATGTGACAAATCCAACTCAAGGTGGTCAAGGGGATTCAGGTCAGGCACCTACGTCTACCCAACCATCTGCAACAGGCCAACAAGGGTATAATACTAGTCAGCAGCCTAACCCAAACCCTGGAAGTTATCCACCTCCAGGAAGTACTCAACCTGGTTATGGAATGCCGCCTTCCCAAACTGGCTATGGGAATCAGCCACCAGCACAGCCTGGTTATGGAGCTGGGTATGGACAACCACAAACGCAGAAACCCTTGGCCAATCCCCAGATGTATGGGCAGGCTCAACAGTCGCCTAGCACCCCAGGAAGTTATGGCCAGCCAGGATATCATTCACAGCCACCATCTTCTGGTTATGGTCAACCAGAGACAGGTTCACAACTTGCTCAACCACCAAGTTATGGTGCGACATCTGCCCAGGCTGGATATGGAGCCCCAACCTATGGAGCTGGTTATGGAGCACCTTATAACACCTCTTATGGGGGTGGTTACTCACAGCCTCCAACATATCCTGCTGACAACAGTACTGGTGGGAGCACTAATGGAAATTACGATACAGTACCAGCATCTAAAACTGTTGAACAGGGTGGAGTTGCCAAGGCATCCCCCAAAAGTTGATTTGGCCTTAGGACGATTTTATAATTTTGAATTTGTGGTCAAGTTTTTGCAGTGTTTTTAGGACAATACAATGCTTACGGTGTGTTGAGTGTTTTAACTTGAATATTTAATGTGCTGGTAATGGTATTGGATTTGGTTTATATGTGATTTTGGTATAAATCCAAGGCGGTTTATTAGTAGTGGTTTATTTGAGATGATGCATTATATCATGGTTGAATCCAAAATTCATCACTCTTTAAGGCAAGCAAAATGGATATTGTGTGTAAATGCAATCGTTTGGGCAGAACATCAACTATATGAAATAAATAGCAACGTCTCCAATTATATGTTAAATGCTTCTATCATTCTATTTCTTCCTTGCTTGAACTCCTATAAGATCATTTTCTCCCAATTTGAGGCTATTCACCTCATAATCATAATGAGAGGACTAATCATTACTGCCGTGATTACAGCAAAAAAGAGCTTTAAATTTCAAATGTTTATTTATATTAAATCCAAATACTACTATTTAAATTTGAATTGATTAACTTATTTTTGGGTACCTAAGTCCCTACTTAGTAAATAATTTTTTTTTAAAATAAAGCTTTGTTTGGTTTTTAAAATATTTTCTGTTTTATTTTTAGAAAACAATTTTCATTTTCTAATTTTTAAAATTGAAAACACATTTTGCAAATAAATATATAAAGAATATTAATCAATAATGAAAACATGGTTAGTACTTACTAAATAGGTTTTTTAAAAAAAAACATATTTATATGGATGCTTGTTATCAACAATGAAAACATTGTTGGGTATCTATTTTCTAATATTTGAAAAATTGTTGAGAAAAAAAGATATTTTTGTGTTCCTATTGAGTTTAAACTGAGTTAACTCATTCAAAGTCATTATTTTGGATGTAAACAATATTTTATTGATTTATAATTTTCGTTGTTTTTGGAGAAACGAAAATGATTTTTTATTTCCTAAAACTAAACTCGACCACATCTCATTCTCATCAGAGTACACGAGGCTTCTTGAGAATTAATAGACGTATTGGAAATATGATCCAGACTGAAGTAACCTTCTTTAATCCCTCTTTAGACGTTAGGCTTTATATAACTCGATTCATGAAACATGGTTTAAAAATTTAAAGTAAATTGTGGCAGATTTATCTTCTTCACGAGGATATAGTGTGGTTGTACACAGCTTTTATCTTCATACCAAAAGATAATGGCAGCCATGGTTGAACCAAATATTTAGAGGATGGCCGAGCATAATTCTTACTCTCTGTGGATGCAAACCAAGGTGAGTTTTTACCCACTATTATTTCACTCCTCCTATGGTATGTATATCAAACAAATCTCCGTAATTCATTCTTATCTATACCCTCTTTCAATTAAACCCTTTTTATGATTTTTTTCATAACGGAGATGATTCCTAAGTGCAAATACCACCTTTGGTCTTAATTGTAGCAAAACAAACGCCAAGATCGAACAGAAGAACAGTTTAACAAGGTATCTCACTGGCTCGTAGTTGGTTTCTTCTGCAGCTTCCCTTGAAGCTGACAGTGCTTTTGCGGATGGTAGAGCTTCAACTACCGCGTCAGCTAGATCCGTGATGAAGTAAGAGGTGCAACCTAGGGCAGGAACACGACCCCAATTCTCGATTCCAGATTCAAGAGCAAAGTGCTTATATTCCATGTCCATCTCTTCCAGGGTTTCTACGTGTTCACTCACAAAGCTGGAATTGATATGGATCTAGTGTTAATATTTGTCCCTTACATAATCATGCATTTCAAAGCACACCTACCTCAGTAACAACTCATGTACCTTATCGGAACAGCTAGAAGACTCTTCACACCTTTCTGTCCAAGCTCAACAAGCACTTCGTCTGTGTAGGGCTTTAGCCATTGCACAGGCCCAACTCTACTCTGGTATGGAAGCATGAAGAAGAAGTTGAGCATAGCAGTTTTTATTACTTTTTTCTTATTTTACAAGTGACAGCCAAAACTTTGCTCTAAAACCAACCTGGTAAGCAGGGTATGATCATTTCCAATTCCTCTAGATTTCAGCTCTTGCATAATTAAGTAGACGCACTCCTCCGTTTGATCTTTGTATGGATCTCCAGCATCCTCAACATAACTAACAGGCACCCCATGGGCACTAAAGAATATCATGACCTGAAGTTCAAATGAATACATATTATCCTAATCCTTGACTTTAGGCATAAAAGATTGCAGACTAGACCATACGGTAAGCAAACAAACCTCTTCAGGCTTTGCAAATCTCTCCAACTCTTCTTTAATGAAATCAGCCACGGAACAAATATAACCTTGTCGTTGGTACCAAGAGAGGATGACAGAAACAGGTAGTCTCGATAAATACACATCTTCCCTGAAATATAACTTGCATTACAGCCATTCACAAAGGGGAACACTGATGGATGAAGTCAAGCAGAAAATTATAACACAAAATATCAACACCAACCTGAAAATATGCTGGAGAACTTGGATGCTCGACCCAGTTGTGGAAATGGAGAACTGAGGATATAGTGGCAGCACAACAAGCTTTTTTATCCTGTCTAGCTTAATCTGTGTTGCACATAATAAATGCTTATCAGTAATCAGTATATAACCTGAATTGAATTTGAAGATAGATCATTCAATGCTACACGGAGAATTCCAAATTAATATATGAGGTATAACGTTCTTCAAAGGCATAACCAAATAAGAGTATCCCTCATGTAAGGAATTAATCAACTTAACAACCACCCTAAATATCACCAAAAGCACAACAGAAAGAGCTCACTCTCTGTATATGGTATCATACAAGTTCAAAACACACGCAAATTTGTTAGGCTATCAAGAGATGAACCTGCTCAATGGCCTCCTCTGTGAATGGATACCAATATGACATTCCAACATACACAATGACATTCACATTCTTTGCCTCCAAAGCCATTCGAAGAGCATTTGCCTGCAACGAGCTCTTTAAACTATAAATATACTTGCCAGTTTTCCCAAAGCACAACATGGTTCCCTTTGGAAAAAAATATCCATATAAAAGTACAATAGTTCATTTTCAAGCCACTAACTCAGGACAAAGTAACAAGCAAATTTCTACAATCAAGGGACTTGATTTTACCTGTTCATCGGTTATTTTACGCAAAGGCGAGCCGCCACCGATGGCAGCATACCCTTCTTTACTTTTCCGAGCTCGAAGAACAGATATTAGCTTCGCCAATGGCCGTTGAAGTAACTTAAACAGCCCAGGCAACCGTATTATATCCTGCACAAAGAAACATCATCACCTTAACACCATTGTAACTTGAAACCCACAAATGTTCATATGAAATACACACACAAACAACAAAAAAAGAACAAGCAAAATAACGTACAGGATCAGCAAACAAGTTATATAGAAAAGGTTGAACATCTTTAAGAGTCTCTGGCCCTCCAAGGTTCAAAAGAAGAACCCCAATTTTTTCCTCCATGGCATGTGAGTGATGAGATTCCACAACATCATTTTCACCCAAGGTGTAAACCCCCACCTCACAAATTGCTTGCAAATGCAGATTTCTCCTCTGAATTAGGCCATCACTGAGAAAGGGTCCTTTGATAAGGGCTTTAGATGAAGATATATTCACACCATTGAATCCATTAGATGAATGTCGTGAGAAAGACGCAATGCGTCTGCCCCGAGGAATCGACCAGGAAAAAAAAAACAATATAAAGAAACAGACAAATCCAAGAATTTCATCTTTGATTCACAAAAAGAAGAGCTAAGAACAATCTTAGGTTCTATAAAGTTTAAAAAAAAAAGAAACCATTCAGACAAAAACTATAAAGCATAAACCTCTGATTAACAGTTCAAAGAAAATAAAAGGATTACCTTGAAAATCTATCATCAAAATGGCAGAGACTGGAACCAGAGAGTTTGGTATATGAAAGAACTCCAGATAAAGATGCTGCCTCCATGATTTTTATAAAAAAAAAGAGTTGGAATCTGGGTATTAGGTGAATTTGGGAGAGATTTTCTAAAGTTGTTTATAAAGAAAACTGGAAATATCAGATTAAAAACTGCGTTGGTTGGTTCCCAAGATTGAACGTATTATTAATGCCTCCAAAAATGTTGGTTCAAACACCCCCCCAACATAAAAGCCTTCCTTGAGAACTAAGGCGGTGCCTTATTCTTTTACAGTGTTTTACTAGAAAAGAGTAAACTACATTGCAAGTCGCTCAAGTACTAATAAATTTTGGTTTTAATCATCGAAAAGTTATAAAACGACGAGTAACATTATCCGTTAACTGCTTTTTTCTTTTTTTTTTTTTTTTGTGAAAAAAACAAACTAAACAAATAATGCAAAGCAAAAAATCAACTACCCTACCGTTCCTAAATCGTCCTAAAAAACTTCATAGTTAGAATTGCTTTCTCTAGACGAATACCACCTATACGTTATGCTATACTGTTTCGACCAACTCACTGATATCTTAATAATTTTCAAGAAATTTCAAGAAATGTCTTGAAAAATAAAGAGATTTTTATTTTTTCATATTTGCCATATAAGCAAACCAAAAAAAGTGGGCTAAGGAACCTCATTTCTTAACGTCTATCCTGAACTCCCCAAATTTGTCATAATCCAATCTAAGAGTCAAAAAAAAAAAAAAAATGCATTCTACAATTTCCTGGCACAAAATAATTCCAAACATCTTTAACAATTGGGCAATCCCTAAAGATAGGAAAAATATCTTCTATCTCATGACGACAGACTAGACATGACATATTTTGTCCAATGCCCCTTCGGATTCTCTCCTAATTGGTAAGCAATCTTTGTTTGCAAACAAGCCAAAAGAAGAAACAAACACGATGCAGTCCTTGATACTTCCAAATGACCTTCCACCTAGCATCTCGTGCATTCCATGTGTCTTTTTTAATTATTCGATATGCACTTTTTACCGAAAATCCTCCATTATTTGTATACGTCCAAAAGATTTTATCAGGACATGCTAGGGGTGTGGAAGAGGAATGTTTGCAATTTTTTTGACAATTTCTTCTAGTCAACGTTCCTTAAAGGCCTGCAAATTCCATACTCCGTCTTCTGCAACCTTGTCTTTAAGAAAACATTCTTTGATTGGCCGATCCATGGAAGAGACAAAACGCTTTTAATGACCCTACTTTTGGGAACCAAGAATCCTCCCAACAGCGGATCGAGGACTCTGTTCCAATGGACCAGCATAAATTCTCTCTCAGTAGGGGCTAAACCTTTGCAATCCTTCTCCATACAACTAAACAACTTCCTCTTGCTATGCTTTCAAGGATACTTTCTCTCATCCCATATTTTGATCTCAACACCCTAACCTATAAAGCTTCTTCATTGGTGACGATATTATACCATAATTTTAGCAAGAAAGAAGTATTTTGATCTTCTAAATATCTAATACCTAAACCCTCACAAGCACGAGGCTGGCACATAGAACCCCAATCAACCAACGCCATTTTCTATTTCCTTATACTAGACCCTTATATGAATTGTCTTGCGAGGCGCTCAATCTCTTCACACACCCCTTTCGGGATTCGCATAGACTGCATAAAGTAATTTGGAATAACGAGGAGGATAGATTGGGCCAAAGTCAATCTTCTGCCATAGAGAGTTATTTTGCATCCCAATTACATAGTCTAGCTCTGACCTTCTCAATCACAAACCCTAAGGTTACGTTGGTGACTCTTTTGTGGAATAGTGGAATCCCTAAGTATGTTCCCAACTCTTGGACCTTCTGAAAGCCCAGTAGCCTGCTTAACTAGTTACTAATATTTTCATCAACTCCTCGAGAGAAGAACACATTAGTTTTTTGTGCATTGGTTCGGTGCCCTAAGAAACTACAAAATCGATCCAAAATGCTTTTAAGTAATACGCCATGCTTTGTGTCTACTTTGTAAAAGATTACTAAATCATCTGCAAAAAATAAGTGGGATAAAGTTGGCCCTGTCCGTGCAAGCTTAATAAGACTTCATTCACTGGAAATCTCAGTTGCTTTGTTACTGTGCCCTAACCATTCCATACATAAAACAAATAAGGAGATTGAAGGCATCCTTGACATACTCCTCTAGTGGGTTTGAATTTTTCTCTAAGGACTCCATTCCACAAAACTTGCATAGTGGATGTTGAAATGTCAGACATAATCACCTTTTGTAAGGATTCCGGTATTCTTGCTGCCTGTATAGAACTATCAATAAAGTCCCACCGTACCCTATCATATGCCTTTTCCAAGTCAATTTTAACGGGCATCCATTTTTTACTCCTTCCTTGCATGGAGTGAATAACTTCTCGAGCAATTAGGATATTATGAGAGATACTTCGGCCAGCAATCAACCCAACCTGTTCTTGTGAACTAATTTTTGGGAATACTACTTTGAATCTATTGGCTATAACTTTCATGGCCAATTTATAGAGAACGGAACATAGACTAATAGGTCAAAATTGTGAAATTTCTTTAGGCTGAGTAATCTTTGGGATGTGAACTATATGTGTATTGTTTAATTCTTGATCAATAGGCTTTCCTTTAAATACTCATTTGATCCACTCGCAAATTGTCCCCCCAATACTGTCCCACTGATTCTGGAAAAATATCACATGATACCCATCACTCCCCGGAGCTTTTAACGGGGCCATATCAAAGAGTGTCGTTTTAATTTCTTCATTTGTAACCTCTTTTTCCTAGAAAATTAATGTCACTTGTTCTAACTGAGGAAAGCAATTGGGAGGTAAATCCCTCATCATACTTGGCTTCTCCCCATACAACTGTTGAAAATAGCCTACTACTTCTGATTGAATTTCATCCGATTCATACAACCAATTACCATTTCTATTGCACAAAGCATTAATGCGATTGGCTTTTCTTCTATGCAATGTTCGACTGTGGAAAAATTTTGTGTTCCTGTCTCCTAGTTTGAGCCAGTTACACCTTGACTTTTGTTTCCATAACAACTCTTCATGATTAAGCACCTCTTCGAGCTCCTCTTTTATATCCATCTCCCTTTTAGCTCTCATGTCTGAATTTGACCTTTCCATTTCTCTTTGGATCTTGTTTAAGGAATATAGTAATTCTCGTTTACGCACCCCGATATGTCCATAAACCTTCTTATTCAATTCTTTGAGACCCATGGTGAGTTTTTCCAAAATGTCTGATATATTCCCACTGAATCTCCACAACTCTTGTACGATGCCTGAGAAATTTTGATGTTGGGTCCATCCGGCTAGGAACCGAAAAGGGCACCCTTAAGGTAAGTTAAGATCCGGGTTAATGTTGATGAGAAAAGGTCAATGATTGGATTTAATTTGTATAAGATGCGTCATGAGGAACTTCAAAAAAGTTTGAATCCAAGCATTATTTCCCAATGCTCGATCAAGTCTCTCAAAGATCCCTCCTCTTTGCCAAGTAAACGGTGGCCTTATAAACCTTAGATCTTGTAGATCATTTGACTCAACAAATTCTCTGAATTGGGGACATTATTTTTGAACTGTGATACCCTATTTTTTATCACTCTTAGAAAGGATAGCATTAAAATCCCCTATCGCCATTTAAGGAACAAAATTGGTAGGAATTGTGTCTTTTAATGTTTCCCAAAGTAGTTTCCTTCTAGTTCTATTTGGGTCACCATATACGAAAGCAATAAAAACAGTTTGAGAGGCAAATTTGAAGGAAACCTGTGTCAAAATAAACTGAGGGTGATTTTGAACAATTTTGAGACGAACCGAATCTTTCCATCCTATCTAAATTCCACCAGAAAATCCATTTGCTTTAACCCGATGCGAATATTGGAATCCTAGCTTTGCAATTGTCCCATCTGCTTTTCCACCACTGACTTTTGGCTCTAGAAGGCTAACAACATCGGGCTTATGTTCCTCATTATACTCTCTAAAAATGTGAGGAAACTTTACGTTTGCACACCCCTGATAGTTCCAAGTAAACATAGAAAATTTAGAGTTCATTAAAAAATAAATAAAAACAAATTGCAAGGCACTTCCTCTTTTACTAATGAACACTATCCTTGTAACACCCCAAACCCGGCCGAGACGTTATGGCCGAATCTGGCGTGTCACATTGAAGTGTTTTTCGAAAACCATGTTTTTATTGAAAACCCTTATTGAAGTTTAAAACTTGTACAAAACCTCAATTTGCATTTGTTTATTTTCAATAGTGGTTTATTAAAAAGTTATTCCCTTTAAAATGTTATTACCTTTAAAACCTTATTGTTGCGGAAGCTTAATTTAAAACAAATGATTTACAAAAACGTGATATTTAAAAATTTAGTTGCGAAACGTAGTGTTTGAAAATGTTATTATTTTGGAAACCGTGTTCTACTTCTAGCATATATAAATCACAATCATTAAAATCCCAAATATCCAGAAATTATAGAGGCTTATTACAACCCGAATCAAAATCAAAGTTCTTAAGTAAATGAGCAAAACAGAATAAAACATGTGTAGTTATGTGGCCTTCTCTGAGTCCCTCGTAGCTCTGAACCGTCTAACGCTAGGGATTACCTGAAAGGTTAAAAACGGGGTGAGTTTACAAAAACTCAGTGTGTAATCCCCTTATTAAAGAAACAATCAGCATACAGAAATAGAATCAGTTTGGGCCTGAGCCCTTTAATAGTAACAGTACAGTTCAGTTCACAGCATATGTGGGCTAAAGCCTAAAACAATATCATTTGGGTTACAGCCTATAACAGAACCAATTGGGCCTAGCCCATCACAGTAATAGTCTCAGTATGAATGATGCATGATGCATGCAAACCCATCCAACCCTGCATTCCCTTCGTCCAACCTTGCACTACCTGTGGAGAATAAATCACCCACGCCATCCCTACACTTATAATGTTAGTACCGATTGCAAAGACTAATCAAATCACAAAGAAAGTCGCTAGTATATATCGGCTTTAAGCCTTGATATGATCTCATAATTGGCACATAGCCATCGGTAACTGTAATAAGATCGACACATAGCCATCAGCTATGGTAATATAACCAACACACAACCATGGGTAAGTATGATCGACACAAAGTCATCAATAATTACGATCAGCACATAGCCATATATATATATGATCGACACAAAGTCATAATCAAGACGGCACAGAGCCATAATTAGGTTGGCACAGAGCCACATTCAGATTAACTGGCTTAAAGCCATCGGTAGGTCCACAGTCGTCTCGGGCAACCCGTGCGACCTTAACAGATCATTACTGGGTCCACAGTCGTCTCGTGCGACCCGTGCGACACTATCAGAACAGTAATTCCTCCATAACCAATATCCCAAACCCATACAGTATGTCATGCATGCAGAATGTCTAGTCCACAAATCATCATATCATTCACCGTTAAGTCAATCAAATCATAGTCATACAATCACAGTCGAATCATAGCATAAGTCAGTCGTTTACCCTCGAGGGGCAAAATAGTCATTTACCCTACATGGACATTACTGTCATTTTACCATACAGGGGCATTACAGTCATTTTACCCTACAGGGGCATTACAGTCATTTTACCATATAGGAGCATTATGGTCATTTTATCCTACAGGGGCATTACGATCATTTTACCCTACAGGGGTACTACGGTCATTTTACCCTATAGGGGTATTACGGTCATTTTACCCTACAAGGGTATTATGATCATAACAGTGTAAATGGGCACAAGGCCCAATATTCGGCCCAAGTGGGCCCACACGCTCGTGTGGCCCATTTAAAGCCAAATTCAGTCATGGCTATGCGAACTACATAGCCCAGTCCAGTATTTACCATGTAACATGGATTTTATCCGTGTGGGGCCCATGAGCCCATTAGGCCCACACGACCCATTTCAGCCAAACGAGGCCCAAGATCACTAGAACGTTCGTAGTGGCCTCAATAATCTATCACCCATAATTTGTGGGCTCGATTTACCACACGAGCGATCGCACGCTCGTGAGGCCTCAAATGCCGAAGCTTCGGCTTTTCGGCTCTTGCCGATTCATAGTAGAGATAGTGTGATTACACACCTGTTTGCAAAAATGTGCTAAGATCCACAAAAACTCCAAACCTAATCAACCACGATACACCATCAGTCTCTTAATTAATAGGATTTAGATAATCCCTTTCAATACCACTATCCAAAATGATTTAATACTTGCCTTGATCGACAGATGTGACTTAGCCCACTTAGATCGCTGGTTAGGATTGATCACCCATTGCTTGCCGAATATCTGTGTTACAAGTGCACTCCTATTAAACACGTTTGCCTAAACCCAAAGGTTGATCATACTCACAAAACCCCCAGGTAAAGGAAAGTAATATTCGACCACAACAAAATATACAACCAACACATTCTAGATTGAGCACAATAATAGCAACAGGGTTACCTTCAGAAAAATGACGATAGAAACGTTTCGAAATGCTTCATTATTTCTTGAGTAGTCCTTCACTCCTCGCGGAATTCTAGAACCCGAAGAACACAATCGACAATAAGAGAATCAAGAGGAGAAAGAAGTATTCGGCTTTCAACAGTGTAGAGAGAGATGGCTTGAAAATGATTGATAAAACAAATACAAGAAAGAGTCGAGAATACTCATCGGTTGCAAGAGGATAGATGTCAAATCGAAAACCAAAATGAAGAAGTAAAGGCTGAAGAAGGAAAAGATCGGTCATGTACCAAAGCCAAAGCCAAAAGAAATGAAAAAGAGGAAGAGAGGAAATAATCGACCAAAGCAAAGTGTTTGAGTGAGAGGGAAAAATGAAGTCACCAAAACTCAAGAGTAGGGGAGAAAAAAAGAGAGAATCGGCCCAAAAGAAACTCTAGATGCAAGGGGAGGAAGAGAATTGCCAAAATCGATCGACACTTGAAATCTCTCACAAACTTCAATACAAAGGAAAAAGAAATCGGTTACCAAAGAATAAATAAAAGGGGTCCCAAAATGAAAAAACCGGAACGCACCTTTACCACAATTGATTTTCAAGCAGACAAAACTGAAACCAAATAGGTAAAATTGAAAAGAGTTCCAACACTTGCCTAGCAAAATAAATATTTCTTCATCCCAAGCGTGACTCAAACACCATCCCCCTTTGAAGCTTTATCACGCTACTTACCATCAAGCCAATAGATTCTTTATGTCATAACTTATCCTTAATATTTTATAAAGCCTTCACGCCAATATCCAGGTTTATTCAAGGAACAACCAAAAATTCTACACACGCCCTGACTTGAACCTTAGACCACATGCATACTCCTAAAGCCACCTTGCCACTAGACCACAAGCTCTTCTTATGTCATAATTACAACACAATTTCTTTTAAAGCCTACATGCTAACACCAAGGTTCACTAAAGAGAAAACCAAAATTTTACAAAAGCCAGGGCTGGAACCTAAGACTTCGTCTACACTCTCAGTACACTTAACTACTGAAGCAGATACATAGTTGTGTTGTTTCCTAACACACATAAACTTTTATGTGTTCTATGCTCAATGTCTATTTCTTCTAAGCCCAAACTTCGGGGTGTTACAATCCTGGCCTTATGTATTCTTGTATACTTCCTTAGAAGCCGTCATCACCCGCCCTTGTTGAAATTGGCTCTGTAATAATTCGACAATGTTGTTTACTGATTTGGTCAAAGGAACTTTTTAGGAGGAGGCCTTGAAAGGACTGCCATCCTCTCTTATAGTTTTATTTAATTTTGATTTTTTATTTTTCCCAATCTATTTCCCCCCATCGACCTTGATCACTGCGAAACTCTATGACCTTGGGTTTGTTTGCCGGAACCATTAACTTTCTTTAACCTTTAACAAAATAATGATATCACATGTTTTATATAGGTTTAATATCTAAGTTAGCCTTTAAGCTATAATTAAAATATTAGTTTAGTACTTTTAAAATTTTTAATAATTATTTTAAAAATAATTAAAAAATTCTAAAATATTAGATTTAAAAAATCTTAAAATTCATAACTAGATTTTTAATTATAAAAAGAATTACAATTATATTTATGAGGAAATTTTAAAATTTTAAAAAATCATAGAATTGTAAAAAGTTCTAAAATGTCGAAAATTTTCAAAAGAATAAAAAATTGAGTATTTTTTTAAACCATTCCTTCCATCTTATTAACCACTCGTTGGTTTTGGAGTTTGGTTGCTAACAACATTGACAAGGCGAAGAGCGGCCTACCATCATCTTCGGCTGCTTATCATGTCAGCTCTGGTGGGTACATGCGAGGGACCGTCTTCTGGGAACCCGATACCCCCTCACCATTGAAGAATTTCATATGTCTCATCTCAAAGCTAGAGAAGCTCTTATTAAAACTAAGGGGTTTTTTTTTCTTTTTAGTTTCATAAGAAAGGAGACACCAAGATTTGAAATGGGTCAACTCCATTGGTACAGGCTGTGGAGTATGCTAATAAGGAGACACCAAGATTTGAAATGGGTCAACTCCATTGGTACAGGCTGTGGAGTATGCTACTCTGATCTTCATGTTATAAAAGGCGAAATTCCATTTTCTAGTCCTTATGTTCTCGGGCACGAGGTAACTGGGGAAGTCGTTGAACATGAGCCAATCACCAACCGCAACTAAAACAAAGATTTTTCCATATTCCATTCGACAGATTACTTGAAGGAAGCCAATTTCATCTGATGCGCGATTTAGGGGAAGGAAATTGAAGAATTAGGGTGAAAAGGGGTGAAAAGTTTTTTCTTACCTCTTTTTAGCAATTTATTTTTATTTATTTTTTATTTTTAAAATAAATATTAAGGGAAATAAAATTTTAAATGACGTAGCGTTATTCTAGTAGCTACAACTTTTTTAAATTACCCTTTAAAACCTTTTGTTGAATTAAGCAAAAAAGAAAAGCCAATTTTATTTCTTTGGAATCTTTCGAATAAAAAAGGAAAAGCTTATTTGTATATATTAAACCTTCTCGTTACTGAACATTTTTGCAAAAATAATTAGTAAAAATAGCAAGTAGGATCGAATCCATATAGATATTCCTTCAACTAAAACAAATAGTATAAAAAGGATTGAAAGATTGTGGCACATGCACGGATGGGGTGAAATTTATTAAATTTCATTAACCAAAGCTGTCAATTTTTAAGTTTGAAAAATCAATTGACTGGCGACTACTTTTTGAATAAGATCCAGATATTTATGAGTTAAGATGTCTTCAAGCGTTCGAAGATCTATCTCTTAGCTTCGGAACGCATTTTGAATTACTTGATTTTGAGTTTGGGAGCTCAAATTATGATCATTTTAGTGAAGATTGCGAGATTAGAATTTCTGGATGGAATTATTACAGAAATTATGAGTTTCAAACTTTTAATTCTAGTTTAAATCATATTGGATCCTATTTTTAGGCTTAATTTTTTATTAAATATGAGCCCAATATTGTATCTATTTGGTCTTATTATTTCATTATTTATTCTTTTGTTATTCATTACGTTCATGTGTAATTATTCTAATCTTTGATTTGGATTCCTTGTTGTTTTTTTATCTTAATTATTTGTTTTAATTGCTACCCTTTTAATTCTTAGATTTGACTTGGATTTGTTTGCGTTTCAAGATCGCAAGTTTGTCAAAATCATGGATTTGATTTAGGGCTCTAGACAATCTCAAAGAAATTTGGATTTTGACACAACTTGAAACACAAACAAATCCAAGTCAGGTCTAAAAATTAAAAGGACAACAATTAAAAAAATAATTAATATAGAAAAAGAACAGGGAATCTAAATCAAATATTAGAAAAAATTAAACACAAACAAAACAAAATAAGAAAATAAATGGAATAAGATAGATAGAAAAGATGGAAAGTAGTGTGTAGAAGTCCTAAGGAGCCTTGGAAACCAGATAAACCCAAAACTGCCTCCAAACGACTTTAATTTCCCCTCCAAGAAAGAAAACTTGAAAAGAAAAAGCTCAAAGATTGTAACACCTCTAACCTGTCTCCGTCAGATTAGGTTATAGAACATTGCCTATTAAACCATAACCAATAATGACCTTTAGAAACAATTAACCAATTTAAATAATAACATTCAAACTAATACTTATTCATGGCATAAACATGGTTACGGACATTAACTCGAGCTTATAAGGTCATAAAAATAAGTTGGGAACATCCAGGGACCAATTTGAAACAAATCAAAAAATTTTGGAATAATTTAAAAATAGGGGTCACACGACCATGTAATCAGGCCGTGTGACATAGCTCAGGTCGTGTGAGTATTCGAAGTATGGGACACACGGCCCTGTCCTAGCCTGTGTGGGTATTTAAAATAGGGCCACAAAATTTTGTCGGAGGCCGTGTGAAACTTGCCCCTAAAATAATATTGACACACGGTCGTGTGGGGTGATCGTGTGTGCCACATGGCCGTGTGACAGCCCATATCCTAGGCCATGTGCTTTATAAGTTACCCCTAAAACAAGCCAAATCAAGCACCAATTCTTGCACACCAAGACACACCATTTCCTTATGCATTCATATGACCAAAATACATTCAAACACATTCCAAAGCATACCAAATCAACCATCCTATAAGACCTAACCAATATGCCAACAAAGGCATCACAGTTCACATATCAATCTTAATCTAATTCAACATCTCAAGATCATTCATTCTACATAAATCAAACATACCAAAACCATTTCACACATACATATCATTCAACAATGATTTACCTATCATGACATGGACATGCATAAGTGTTCGAAAACACACCTATTTCCACCATTATTTTGAAACCATTAATTAAAAACATTAAGGCATACACAAGTTTGGCGCCACTCAAGCATACCAAATTGCCAAGTTAACAATCAAGCCCTATTACATGCCATTTATAACATTGAACCAAAATCTACCAAACTGATGATTGGATAGTGTAATCATGATCTGATGCAATTCCAACCGATCGAGCTTCTAATGATCTGCAAAACAATGAAAAATAATTATATAAACAACTAGTGCTTAGTAAGCTCCTATAAAGGAAACTTAAACTTACTGAACATAAAACGATTAAACCATTCAAACCTTGCTCATTAGATTATATGGATATTTTTCTTTACTATTCAAAACAATTCATATAGTTAGTGGATGCATTTAAGAACATATCAACCAATGAAACATGACACAAATCATGAAAATGATTTCAATATATAAATCATTCATCACATAATCCATTTTTTTTGCCTTTTCAATCCAATTACACATATTACATTTTCCATTCCATATTCTCAATAAAATAGCTCATTTCATATATGTACCTTTTCATTTTAAATATTAATTACCCGTTGAACCAAATAGAATAACATCAGATACTCGAGAAATACTGACACAAAGTGTGCCTTTATATGTAACTATAACCGTATCTATAATGCTCACACAAGCTGTGAAATGGGTCTGCTCATAGAGCTGTGGGTCTGGGATGTTAGCTACACGATGCTGCTCACACAAGCTGTGGAGAAATCGCAACAAATGCAGGACCTTAGCCATTGGTAAGACATCCATGACCAATACTCAAAACCGTAAAATCCCTAATGACATGTCATTTGTATCCTAAATATTCATAAGGTTCAAACAGGATGTTTTCCATATCCAACCTTTAACTTCTTTCCATTATATTATTTCTAATACATACATCCATAAAATTTCACATTCTTCATAAATATGCATAAATTGAATAAACATTCAATTTACTCCAAATTACTAGTTAACAATTTATATTCAATAAAAGTTAAACAAAGCATAACCTTAATTAATCATTCATCTAAAATAGAAATTAACCATTTTACCATTATACAAACTTACCTCGATAAAAACAATTATAAAAACAAAGTCGACGACTAATCCGACACTGTAGCTTTTCCTTGGTTTAGATATGTTTGGTTCGTTTCTTGATCTAAATAATAATTTTCATTCAATTAAATCATTCAAATAACTTAATATAATTAATTCAAATCATAGACCTTATCAATGGAAAATTTAAAAAATTACCCTCAATGTGCAATTTAGTCCTTAAACCCAAAACTTGCAATTTAACCACTTTTAATTAAAATTCATGCTAGCCGATTTTCCCTTAGTTTTATATGTAACAGCCCGATTTTGACCCTAATCGGAACGGTGGTTTAGGGACCATGAATTCGAGTCAGAAAAATATTTTAATATTATTTTCTATGTTCATTATGTGTGAATTGGTGTGTGTGAAATTTTCGTATTAAAATTTGATCGTTTCGGTGCTTAATCGAGAAAAAGGGCTTAATCGCATAAAATAAAAATTTGATGGTTAAATGAGATAGTGCCTAATTGATGTTGTCTTAATAGCAAATTTACCATAAAAAAATGAGTATTGGCCGGTTGGTAATGCATGTAATAGTGATTTGATTTGTTTGTTTTATTTTATAATATAATGTTATAATTTAATATTTGTTAAATATTATATTTGGTAAAAAGATGAAAGTGTTCATCTTATTTATTTCTTTTTGACCGAAACTAAGAGAGAAAAAGAAAGTTTTAAAGCTTTGGCACATTCGGCTTTTACAAGTTGAAATAGGTAAGTGATTTGGTTCGATTTTTGATAATTTTTACGTTTTTGAGATCGCTGCTTTGAATTTTCGAATTTGATGATGTATTAATGAAATGCCATTGTTGATAGCTTGATGAAATTGATGTTTAGTGATGGAAAATAAATATAGAATGTTAGATTGTTAAGTTTAATTAAGGCATTTTTGGTAGAAATGTCTAAATAGGATTAAATTGTGAAATTTATAAATTAAGGGGTCAAAATGTGAAATAAATGAAATATATGGGCTTATATGAACACTATGAAAATTCGGCCAAACATGGGTACCTTGAAATTTTGAGTATTTTGTGTTTTGTGTAATAGGGACTAAATTATAAAAATTATAAATGTTAGGGGTAAAATAGTAATTTTCCCATTTGTGTTTTTGGATTGAATTGAATGAAAATATGTTTGAATGAGCTAAATTTGAAATTTATTAGATCAAGAACAAAAAGGATCGGGATTGGATCGGGGAAAAGCGAAGTTAGTCGAATAGTCGGAAAATATAGTCCATCGATACTCGAGGTAAGTTTTTAAGCAATTGATTTGAATTTGATTTATTTATAATGGTGTACATGAATTTAATGTGATATCTATAGATGTGAATAGTATAGCCGAATGTGAGGTTTGTATATGTGCCATTGGTACACCCGAATGAGATGTTGATTATTGAGATCGAAATAAGCTAATTTGTATATTTATAGTTGAGGTTTAATTCTTATGTGTGTGTCTATATAAATGTGTAACAGGATTGAGAAATGCACTAAGTGTGCAAATTTAAAATATCGAGCACTAAGTGTGCGAAATAGGTTACTATGCACTAAGTGTGCGAACTGAATTACTGAGCACTATGTGTGTGAAATCAGTCAATGGGCACTAAGTGTGCGGAGTTAATTATCGAGTATTATGTGTGCGAAATGAGTAATAAAGGTATGAGTTAATTTTCAATTCAAAGATCAACTTTGGTAAGTATTGAAACTACGAGAAGTGGTATTTGAAATCAAGAGTAAGTGATTATTTGTGGATTGGATGGACTGTTTCTTTTAAATGTATAGTTTGTATAAAATAAATTGAGATGCACGAATGTTTACAAAATCATATTGATTGTTATATGAATTACAAAATGTGATTCGGTTATGTGGAATTTTGGTATAAGATATATGTTTGAATAGTTTGGAACTTGAATATACGGATAATGCATGGGAATGAAATATTTATATCAGGTTCGTCTTGAATTTGAGAGATACGAAATGTTTTTGTGGTTACACAAGTAAATGAGTAGTTGATGGCTCTTTGTCTATTAAATTTTTATTAAATTTATGATATAATGATATAATTCATTGTTGTTACGAAACTGCTTATAACTTACTAAGCTATGATAGCTCACTGTATGTGTTTAAATATATTGTTTTATAGATTTTGGAGACAAGTTACGAGCTCGGGGATCATTGTCAAAGTCTACCACACTATCTACTAAATTTGGTATTTTACAAGCTGAATTTTTGAAACTATGGCATGTATAGGCTGGGTTATATTTTGAAATGATTGTTTTGGGTTATGTATATGTATATATTATGCCATGCGAAAATGGCTAAATATTAATACTTAGAACTTATGCGAATTTGGTCATGGTGTTGGCTTGTTATGGAAGTATATTTTATAGTGTAATTATGCTTGTGTTGGTAGTATGGTTGATAATGATGTTATTCATGATATGTATTTGATTAAGTAATTAGCTCATTTTAGAAGTATATTATATAGTATATTATGGGTGATGGATGTTCTTATGACTCGATTTAAATGTTGAGGTAGTTGATGAATGTGATTTTGATTGAGCATGGCTTTATAAACTATGGATGAAAATATCATTGTTTGTTAGTTGGTCATATTGATACGACTTGAAATGATAAGGAATGCTATGATTCATGAAAGATTTGATGGATACTTGGTTGGTATAATGTGTAATATTAAGGCTAATTTGATAGCCGAATATGTGGTAAGTGAATTGGTTGTTTATAAGAAATTTTTGGTATAATGTCTAGGCATATTATTTGACTTGTAAACCAGATATGCTATCAATTATCATTTGTGACCGAAGATGATTAATGATATTATTGTGAAAAATGCATAAATTAGTTAAGTATAAGATTATATTGGACCATTTAGTAATGTTTGCTATTGTCGTATAAATAAATGTTGTAAAATATATGCTTGGTTTATGAAATGAAATATGCTTGTTTATTAACTAGGAATTGAAAATCATGCTTGTAATATTTGTATGTTTGAACTTTATGTCTATTAAGTATAAGTAGTTTAGCTTTGATGCATGTTAGTTGGATTGTTAATTTGATTAAATAAATGATAAGTATATGTTTGAACTTTGAAGCATGGATTATTTATGTATTAGTAGTAATAAAGCACGAATGGATTTTTGTTGGTTAAGTGATCTATATATGATAAAATGATTTATATGAGCGTGCTGAGCTGTGTTATGTCAGGTAATGCCTCGTAACCTTAATCCGGTGACGGATACGGGTTAGGGGTGTTACATTATAATAGTCTATATGTTTCTTTATTTCATACAATTTACATTGAATTTTACTATTTCAACAATTTAATCCCTAAACATTAAAATCATAAAAAATCACTTAACAAAATACTTATATTTAACAACCATGCTTAATAATCTATCAATTAAATTCACAAACACACTTAAACCATTCATGGTAAGTCCCTATACTTTTAACAGTTTTACGAATTGACCCTCGGGTTAGCTAGATTAAGCTAAAACGATTTCAAAAACATAAAAATTATAAAAAAGGGGTTCAAAATCACTTACCTTCATGGGAATTGGCTTGGCCGAACCTTGAGGACTTGAAGCTTTTATTCTTAAAAATGGTGGAAAGTTCGGTGGAATTAAATTTCGGCTTATCCCTATACATTTTTTTCTTTTGTTTTATTATATTTTACTTAACATTTTAACATTAAAAATATTATATTTAACTTAAAAGTCATACCAAACCGTGCACTCACATTAATTATAACATATTTTGCATTTAAAATCCCTTAACTAGTCCATGAACACATTTAGTTCATAAAAACTCATAGTGATTAACTTTTGCAATTTTTATGATTTAGTCCTTTTAATTAATAAATTATCTAAACATTAATTTTCAGGCCAAAATTTCAAAATACCTATATAATCATTCTATTAAATATTTACGGGTGATTTATAGAAACGAGGTCCCGAAACCTCATTTTCTAAAACCACTTAACTTAAGAAATTAACCACTTGAACCTAAATACTTCTTTCAATTAACAAAATTTATTAAATCAGAGTTTCAATAACGTTATACTTGACTCATAAATATTAATTAATAATATTTTTGAACTCACTCGTCGGATTTGTGGTCCCAAAACCACTATTTTTGACACCACTGAAAAACGGGCTATTACAAGGATGATCTCCATAATCTGAAAAGATTATTGAAACTCTTCTAAAAAAAAACTCAAGAGACATTCTTGAAGAGAAAAACTCAAAGAGAATTATTAACTCAAAAGAGAAAAGTTGTTGAATGAATTGATGAATTGTGTACACTGAAGAGACCTTTATATAGGTTAACTAAGTATATCTAAATAAAACTCTCAAGTATATTGAAACTCTAATTAACCTAAATAAGTAGTTTAAACTGAACTTTCTTGTTGATATAAAACTCCTAAATAATTTAAAATACTTAGGAAATATATCTAAAATTCGGAATAAATAAATAGTGAAATAATAAGACCTAATAAATATAATATTGAGCTCATATATAATAAAAAATAAGCCTACTAATTGGACCTAATATGATTTAAACTTGAATTAAAATTTTCATAATAATCCCGTCCAGAAATTCTGCTCGTGCAGTCTTCACTAAAGCGGTCATAACTTGAGCTCCCGAACTCGAAATCGAGTGATGCGCTTCGAAGCTAAGTGTAACACCCCTTACCCGACCCGATCACCAGGTTAAGGTACCAGGATGTCACATTCATTGCCGGAGCAACTTCAATATTACCCTACCAAATAAACATTCATAATGCATTAAGAATATGATTATCTAACTTAATTGAGCTTTATAAAACTTTTGGACAAAACAAAACTCAATTCGGGACAAAAGGATGAGAACTCAAGCATTCAAGAGATCATCACGACGTCAAATTTTCCTTGTCACGACATTGGTCTCTTGTATGACGTCAAAGAGATCCTTCATCACAACGTGAGTCACTAGCTTGATCTTGTCATGACTACAACATCCTATTGTTGCAGCATCGATTGCTCATTGCAACATCAAACACCTCTCGTCATGACGTCGATTCTGCAACCTTCAAACTTGCACACTTTTACTTTCAAATCACCATTAACCACTTCCGAATGCCTTAACCCTTCCAATTACCAAATAATACACTGCAAATATACTTTTTTATCAAACTTTAACCTTATCCAAATCATCATGAACAACTTAAAATATATCCAAAATGCAAAGTTGACAAATTAAGCCATGACATCTATGTTTTTCATAACATGCATCCTAAAATACATCTAACAACATCCTATTGTACATGCCATAACTAATGCCCAAAATTTAGTTCATAATCTCTTCAAACTTGACTTGTGATAACATGAGTTGAGAATGCCCTTCAACTTCTAGCTTCAAAGCAAATTTTACCTATACGTTAAGCTCACAAAGGTGGAATAGTTATATCAAGAATTATGCAATATAATCAAATTTTAATTTATACAAATTCATGAATATATATATATATATATAAATATATATAAACATGATCATGTGTATAATACTAGCATTAATCTCTAACCTCATGCACAAGTTTGTTTAAAAAAAAAAACTACAACTAGGTGTCATTTCACACCATACGAGCCACTTACCATTGCTACCTTAATGTACACTTACATTTTTTCTTTTTTAAATTTCATTTCCCAATTGTAGACTTAATAGAACACTTTAGGATATATGGAAATGTCAGTAAGATGCACTAAAGTGCCGCTATTCTTCGCACGGATGTGCGGACTTCACTTTGCACTGAAGTGCCACTCACTTGCACCATAGTGCCGTTTTCACTTGCACTGTAGTGCCACTATCATGCTTAATCACTTAATGGCATACCACTTCATTACACTTTCTTAACAATTAAAACAATTCAAACTTTAATAATTTTACAATTTAGTCATTATCTAAATGGAAACAACAATTATCAAAATTTCACTTGACATTTATTTCATCAAATTATAACACTTAGATAAATACTTCATATTATTATTTACTTCATCAAATTCACTATACATAGACTCTTTAATATATTATAACTATTCGACTCCTCTTTCAATTAAATTTCATAATACAAGGCATAATTTTAATATATAAAATAAGATTACATGATATTGTTAAATTAGTTCATCAAATTTTCATCAAGGGTTTAAGTAATATAAACTAAAATTCTTGATATACTTACAAAAAAAAAAAAAACTACTTGGATGGATGTTTCTTCTTCCTTATTTACTCTTTTGCAACCCCTTTACCTTTATCTTCAATTTTTCTTCACCTTCTCTTTCTCTTCAATAACATAATACACATACATATCATTCAATATCAAAACAAGAATCCTACACTATTTCCAAGTATTAGAGTGAAATAAACATAAAATCTTTAAGAAATTCCATCATCTTACCTTAACTTTTTAAAATCCCTAACTTCTCTTTTCTCATCAAAGTGTATTCTTGCTATCACCACCAAAACTAATCATACCATGAAATTCCTATGGTTGTTTTTCTAAAATCTACGGTGAAACTTTAAGTTTAAAAGCTTGGGAAGGTTGAAAATGGTGGAGGGGACTAAAATGAAAAGAAAAGAAAATTTGCTATAGTTAGGGGAGAAGGAAAGTGTAGAAGAAGATAGAAAAAGATGATGATGTTTCCTTCTTTTCTACATCTTTTTAAAAAAAAGAAAAATCTATCTATCAATCTTTTTTTTCTCTTCTAAGAAAAACTAGCACTTAATTAGAAATAAGTATAATCATCATAATTTCCATCACATCTCCATGTATTTCATGGTCAATTTACACTCTAAGTCCTTGCTCTTTTTCTTATCCATCTAATTCCATCATATCTAACTTTTAAATTTTGCATTATAGTCCAACAATTCCCACACTATTTCAATTTAGTCCACTCCTTAATTTAATTTCTCTAAATTTAAAAGTCCTTTTTAATTTCCTATAGTTTTTAATTATTTTCTCCACTGATCTTAATATTTCCATTTTTTTTCTTCCCTGAAGATTTCAAACACATGTCAACCCAAATTGACACTATTTTCTTCCCAAGAAATATCAGGGATGTTACACTAGGAGATATATCTTCGAACACTATGAAGACATCTCAACATAGAAATGCCTGAATCCCATTTAAAAAGCAGCTGAAAGTCGATTGATTTTTCAAACTTGAAAATTGACAGTTTCGATGAATGAAATTTAATATTTCAACCCATCCATGCATGTAACAGCTCGATTTTGGGTCTAGTCGGAACAGTGGTTTTGGGACCACAAATTCGACACAGTAAAATTTATTTTTATTATATTTTTTATGGTCTACAGTTTTATGAAATGATTTCGTTCGAAAATTTTGATGTTTGGGCACTCATTTTAGTTAAAAGGACTAAATTGCAAAAGGTGTATTCTAGAAACTAGAGGTGTCTAATTGCTATGAAATTTTAAATTGGAGGTCCTTAGATGGTAATTAGACCATTATACTTTAGTATGGACAAAAATGGGTATGGTAAGTGAAAAATTTCAAATTTTAGGTGAAGGACAAATAAAGCCAAAATAACTAAATAAAAGTCTTCATCTTCATCAATTTTGTCCCCATGGCCGAATATTGCAAGAAAAGACATAGTTAGGGTTTTGGCCACTTTCAAGCTCGATTGTAAGTCTGTTCTAGCCTTGTTTTTAATGATTTTTATGTTTTTGAGATCCTTGAAACTAGAGGTGTGCATGGTAAATTGGCCGAGACAGGTTTGGTAGGCCCAACTAAAATTTAGGCACATTCATTGGGCTCGGGTTGGTAGGGCCCAAAATGGGCCTAAAATTTTACCCAAGCCCGAACCATATAAAATGTTAAAACTCAGTCTGACTAAGTCACCAGTATAATTTTTATAATATTTTATATAATTTTAAATATATATAATACATCAAAATACTAAAAAATCAAAATAAATATTTTTCAACAAATTGAAAATAAATTTTAAAAATATGTAGATTAAATAACACTAAAATAGATGCAACTTAACAAGCAAATGCCTCTAAAATAATAACAAAATTAACAAATGTCTTTAAAATAATAACAAAATTAACAATAAAATAAGTTTTATATAATATCTAAACAATAACAACAAAATAATAGAAACATAATAGTAAAATGGTAGTAAAATAAGGAGAAAAACAATAAGAAAATATTATTAAAAAATAGTTTTTTTTCATTTAATGAATTCAGGCCGGGTTGAGCCGGGCTCGGGCCAAAAATGCCTTACCCGAGCTCGACCCATTTTTTAAATGGGCTTTATTTTTTAGTCCAAGCCCATTTTTTGGGCCTATATTTTTGCTGAAACCCTCCCACATTTCGGGCGAGCCTTCGCCCGGCCCGGCCCATGCACACCTCTACTTGTAACCTAATCTAGCTATTTCAAGGACTAATTTAAAGAGATGTCAAAGTATAAAATTTTACCCATGTTAGACATGCATGTATTTTGATGTTTAATGGTAGATTATGCAAATTTGATGTTGGATAAACAACTTTTACTAAGTGATTTTTGATGAAAATGTCAAAAAGGACCTATTTGTAAAAGTTGTAAAATATGTTGTAGAATTTTGATTTAATGAGAAAGGTGGGTTTTTGTGAGTATGAAAATGGTTTGGCTTGGCTTGGGTTTTGAAGAAATTGACTATATTTCATTTTAAGAGCCTAGGGACTGAAGTGTAAAATATTGAAAAGTTAGGGGCAAAATGTAATTTTTTCATAATTTGATTTTTGGACTAAGTTGAAGAATGTGAGTATTAAATGACTCAAATTTGCTATTATAGATCAAGAAAAACAAAGTTCAGACCTAGATAGGGGGAAAACAAAGTGTTTGACGATTAGGTTCATTTTCACTATTTTTGTACCGAGGTAAGTTCGTATGTAAATAATGCATTATTATATTTATGTTTTAAATGTTTTAATATTGTATGAAGTGTGTTGGAAGTATTCGACAAAGTTTCAACAAGCGAGAAATCCCGGTTGAACCTTAGGAATAGAATAGGATAGGAGTGATATGTCACTAGGAACCCATGTGTTTATGTGATCTAGGTACTTGTCTTGTACGTCCTACTAGTGGCTGGGTATTTTGGCATATGTTGCAGATACCTGACAGCTTGTGTGAGCAGCATTGAGTAGCTACGTCTCGATTGACAGCTTGTGTGAGCAGGCCCGTGGATAGCTCGAGAGAGAGCTTATACGTATCATAAGATTTGTGGTAGCATTGGCTACATATATGGCACTTATGTGCAAAGTTTTTCATGTATCCAAAAGTATTCCAAGTGGTTCAACGGGTATGTCCAAGATGAGAAAGTATGTGATTATGTTACGAGTTGGTACAGGTATGTACGTAAAATTCATAAGTAATGTGCTCGATATGTGATGAACCCTTGGTAAGGTTGTGATTGAGCAAAGTTATGATTATGAGATTTTAATAGCATTTATGATAACTTACATTATGTTAATTGTGTGTTAAATGTGTGGTTATGATGCTTATTATTTGCATAGGAACTTACTAAGCTTTATAGCTTACCCCCCTTTCTTTGCCTTACCTTATAGTGTCACCAAGCTAGCTCGGGGATCGGAGACCGTCAAAGATCCATTCACACTATTAACAGTTATTTGGTATCAATGAATTCAACATTTTGAGTTATGGCATGTATAGGGGACTTGGTCATTTTGTTTTGTGTCATAATTGATTTGGCCAAATATGTTGGCTTATATTGGTTGAAAGTTCATTTTGTATAAGGCCATTTGAAATTGGCTAATATTGGTATAATTATATTCATATGATGATGCCTTTCATGAGTGTGGAAACTTGCATGATTTCAGTTGATAAGTATGTGATGTTTATGTATGATAGATGTAGCATGTGAATGATGTGTGGATGTCTTGGTTGTGGATGTTTTGGTTGCCTAAGTATGTTATGTTTTGTGCCTTTGAATTGGTGTAAGTGTATGTGTGAATATGGGTGGAAAATGGCTTTAGAAATAGCCTTTATTTTGTCCACACGGTCTATCCCATGGGCATGTGTTTTGGCCTTGTGTCCCCTGCACCTTAATTTTGAGAAACATAATGCTCAGAGTTGAGCACACGGGCAGAGACACGGGCATGTGTCTCAGTCGTGTGAGGGACACAGCCTCAGGCACGGGCGTGTGAAGTCTGCACCTATTTTATGAAAAATCATGAAAATTAAATCGACCACACGGCCTAGCACATAGGCGTGTGACTTGGCCGTGTGACTTCAATTTGTTCATGAGTTACAAACAGAGAGTTCCATGGGGTTGGTACACGGGCGTGTGTGACCACACGGCCTGACCACATGGGTGTATGACCTCTGTTTAGTGGAAAATTTTCTAAAGTTTTGTAAAAATTTCTAAAGTTCTCGGTTTAGTCCCGAACCATTACTAAAGCATGTTTTGGGCCTTGTAGGCTCGTATTAGGGACTTTATGATTAAATGCAAAAAAGTTTTAATTTGGATATGGCTCGAAAATATATGTTTGCTTGTGTTTAAGTCCGGTAATGCCTCGTAACCTATTTCGGCTTTGAATACGGGTAATGGGTGTCATAGTGCATGTATCAAAATTTTGAGAAAAAGCAATGAGATGAAATTCTAGTCAATGTAAATTCTATTTTTATTCAAAGGTTTTATAATTGATGCAAAAACGAATTTCAATATTCTTTAATAAATTAGTTAAAGTTACCGACAGTAGTCATTAATTACTTCTCTTATTGACAAATAACCTTATAACAATTACTTAGGAATTTAATTTATCAATAGTCTTAAGGATGAAAGACACCAAATTATAACTAGCAAACACAAAATCAAAGTTTATTTAAGTTAGATTACATGCCCATACTACAGAAATAATATCATGTAGTCATCACAATTATTGGAATCAATCAATCGATTAAATCCATAATTGATAAGGCAATCATTCTAAGCTGTCAAATGCTAGCCACATATTTAACAAACCTAAATAATTGTAATTAAACCAGAAGACATGTAAATACCAAAGAACAAAGAAAAGATTATTAACAATTCTATCTCACAAACTTTATAGAATCAAACTTTGAATATTACTTCAACTAGAAAATAAGAGTTTAGCAAGCCATAAAGAAAAAAAAAAACGCAAAATCAACTAAAGTTGAGAGCGGAGATGTATCCATCTCCTCCTAATAATGTCTCTTTATAGGAAAAAAATAATATAATCGAGAAAATACAAAAGTGCCCTTGAATTAAAAAGCAAATTTTTGGGCTTGAGTCATTTTTGGGTGCCATCCTGACATTTTTGGGCTTGAGTCATTTAATAACTTTATATTTTTCAATTCTCATAAAATGATATATTATATGCCCAAAAAGAATGTCTGTAGCTCAAATTATGGCCAAAATACTGAAACTACACTAGTCAAAGTAAATTGCAAAATTTATCAAAAATAAACTTTAAGATCCTTTTCTCTAATTATTCCCGAATACATAATAAATAAAATATAAGTATAAATAATATAATTAAGAACATAAATAGCATAATTCAAGAGGAGAAATACCACAAATAATTGAGAAATTACGCACTTATCAAATTTCCCCACACTTGAATCATACTTCTCCTCAAGCATGAAACTAATACAAATGATATAATCGAGAAAATACAAAAATAATATGATCGAGAAAATACAAAAGTGCCATTGAATTTAAACAGCAGAATTTTTCTAGGTTTTCGACAATTTTCGTGTTAAACTTCCAAGCCATTTTTGGGTACCTTCCTGACCTTTTTGGTTTGAGTCATTTAATAACTTTATATTTTTCAATTCCCATTGAATCGGTATATTATAAGCCCCAAAAAATGTCTGTAGCTCAAATTATGGGCAAAATATTGAAACTACACTATTGAAAGTCCAAACTGCAAAAATTTGCCAAAGATAAACTTTATGATCCTTTTTCTCTAATTATTCCCTGAATACATAATAAATAAAATAAAAGGATAAATAATATAATTAAGAATATAAATAGCATCATTCAAGAGGAGAAATATCACAAATAATTGAGAAATTACGCACTTGTTAAATTCTCTCACACTTGAATCGTACTTGTCCTCAAGCATGAAACTAATGTAAATGAAATGTGAATGAAAATGCAACCTAAAGAAACACTTAAATTGATAATTGAAAATAGCATTATATACCAATAGGGCAAGCAAACATGTTTTCATGAATACATTCTAAATCTTGTAAGCTAAACAAAATGTAGCATTAACAATGATTCATACAATTAGGAAGAATTAGAAACAATTGAACTTTGTGCTCATGTATGGTTATCTTCCCTAATAATATGAAATGTATAAGATACTAGAGAAATCAAGAGAATATTTTCAAACTTCATCATGCTTTCTAAAATCACTAGGTTCACAACATCCACAATTTGAATCGAGCATAAAGTATCAAACTTCTTTTCCTTCAACTTCACTTCAATATTTTTATTAGCATGAGATAGAAGAATAATTCAAGCAATAATACGATACTTGTTTTTCTCCTTCTTTTTTAATGTAGTACGATTACCTTTGAATGCGAGTGTAGATGACAACCCAAGAACCTACTCGAATTACTCGGTTAATCAAACCTAAACAATCTTCAACTATACTCATATCTACATTAGGGGAGTATCCTAGGAAAAATGAACCTTTTAACGTGAAGGTAAATGAAAACCAGCACATTCCCCCAGTTACTCAGCCCGACTGCTAGTTCTTTTTGAAGCTCAAGCAATAGATAGAGGAGTAATAAATGCTTATGATTATTATCAAGGTTATCCAATTAAGCACATTTATTAATATTCAATCCAATACTCAAGCTCGAAAATATCACCTAGATCATTCTTTGTAAGCATGCTTCAAATAAAATTATATCACCTAGATCATTCTTTGTAAGCATGCTTCAAATAAAATTATTCTCTCAAAAAATTATAAAAATTGATTATAGAAAGCATATCAAGAGAAAAGCATTGTGAATTTAGATCATTTGAAGTTTCTATTGTTCTAACAAACATCCTAACAACATAAATCAATGTTACAAATTTTATATAAAATCAACATTTAGGTTTCAAAAATATTTATTAGGACAAATTTACAAATCTCAAAGGCATATAAAAATAATTTACCATCTCATCAAGTTAAGATTTCATGTAAACTACATGCATCATGCAAAAATCAAAGAAATAAAATATGTAAAAGCTTAAAAAATAATTAACTAAAAATTCATTTTAACTAAACTGACTTGAATCCCCCACACTTTAATTGAATGTTGTTCTCAATGTTCCAAAAATAAGTGAAGAATTACGAAACTCCCCTATTTATGCGCTCAGAAAATATATCAAAGGAGACCTATCCTTCGTTCCTCTCGAAGCATCAATGACTTTTTCTATCAAGTGGGGTGATACTGACTGTAGTTCAAGAATTAGTTTCGTAGTTGCATCTATCTCTCTTGTCCATGTGTTCAACAATAAGTCTAAAAATAGCGATAATTTAATGAGAAAAAAAATCAAATAATAAATTAAACTGGTCTTATCAAATTTCTGAAGTCGCTTCCTTGATCTATTGTAGAAACTTTTCTTTTATTACATTTGATTTCACATAAAAAGAGGAAAATGACTAAACCGAGTAAAACGAATTTAAGAAGGTCAAATATAAGGTATAATATCAAATATAAAATTATAAAATACAAAAAACCCTTAAAATGTGAATTTCAGTTGTCCACTCCACCAAAAATATGAAAAAAATCAAATTGAGAGGGTTTCCGTCGGCATAGGGGTGTGGAAGGGCACCAAGGTGCAAGCAAGCATTGAATAGGGGCTCATTTGTGTTGGGGTATGGTCTTGTGGTGCCGAGGCTTACGAACGATTGCATCGTGACTCCAGATTTCGCATTGTAGCACCAAATATGGGGCTGTGGCTCCACGATTTTGAGTTGCAACCCACTCATCCTTCTTTTAGTTCTTTGCATTTTACCTTTTTTTGCCCATTCATTTCATTTCCATTGGTCCTCAAACTTGGACCCAAGTTCATATGCACCTAATTAGAGTCAAGAAACACCAAACTATATAATAATACTAAATCATATAAAATTAAAGCAAAAATGCTAATATATGAAAATGTGACACTAAACATGCAAATGAAACTAAAACATGATATTTTACTTGAAGAGTAATGAAAAGTAAAGTAACAAGTGTCCAAAATATATGAATTATGAGTACTTATCATACATAACCTTTTGCTTGTCTTCAAGCAAAACAAACATTAATGCACATGAAATGCAAATAGACATGTGACTTAGAGATGCATTCTATATGCAATGTAATGAAAAAAATAAACATTATTTAAGCACGGAGTTGCCTCCCCATAAGCGTCTTTGTTTAATGTATTTGGTTAGACATTTCTTTTTGATATGTATAAGTAATTGTATCAAGCAAAAAAATGCCTTTATCTTGCAAAATTTTTCGTTTAGCTTACTAAGTGGTTTTGATCTCTTTTGCAATGCTAAAATTTCCTATAATCTTTTAAGAGAGAGATTTCTACAAGGAAGCACTTTTGAACTGACAACATTAGTAGATTTAAATGGGTTAAAACATATATAAAAAAACACAAGATATAACATTTAAATTTTTAATAACATCATAAATATTGAACTTAGTTATCCCACCATTAAATTCCATAGTCATTGTGCCTTCACGCTTATCAACTTTAGTTTTAGATGTTTTTAGAAAAACTCTTTTCAATAAAATTTGTGCTGAATGAGGGTAAAATCATTTTCATATCAAGTACATAAAAATCGGCAGGAAAAACCAACCCATTAACTTTCACCAAAACTTTTTCCAAGACCCCTTCAAGATAAACCAAAAATCTACCAGCAAATTGAATTATCACACTTGTTCCTTTTAATGGACCAACATTTAAAGATGAATAAAAGATGAAGGCATGACCATTTATTGAAGCTCCTAGATCACACATGTCACACTTAATTTTCACCTTACTTATTGTGTAAATGATGGTCAACATACCTAGGTATTCAGATATAGGAGGTAATTTGTTTTGGAGAATGACAAAAACATTTTCCCCCACATTTATTTTCTTATTTCCTCTTTTGGTGCACAATTCTTTAAGAATTTTAGTATATCAAAGTATTCATTTAATATCATCAAGTAAAGGGATAATTACCTTGACTTTGCAAAATGTCTCAAGTATTTCCTCATCTTCCTTTGCCTTGTAAGTCTTAGCGAATCTCTATAAGAAGGGAAGCCGAATCATGAACTGCTTCGGTTCATCTATGCTCAATTGATTAGTTGATTCTTTGGCTGCAATAACCTCCTTTTTAGTCTCTTCATCCATGGCTCGATCAAGTTTGGCTTTTCTAGGATTTACCGTTCCTCAGGGTAATTGCACTAACTTTATGGATTAGATTGACGATAATTTGGGAAGGCAGCTTACCTTGAGATTCCAATCTATTCAATATGGTAATGAATTGATTGAGTTGACTTTTTATGTTTTGAAAGCAGTTCTTTGAACATTTTTTAATCTCTCAATGGATGACCTCATTTCCTACCGAGATAATTGAACAGGGTTAGTAAGAGATTCAACTATATCTTTGAGAGATTTTGTTTTCTTTGAGGATGAAGGTTGTGTTGGTATCGGTGATTTGCATTGGAAAATTTATTGTCTTTGTCCATAAGTGAAATTTGGATGATCCCACAATCTAGGATTGTAAGTGTTCAAATAGGGATCATATATCTTTTGAGGTGGTCTGGTAAATCCTTCAACTGCATTGGTGTATTTGTTTGAATTTTCGGAGAATGTTAGGCATAAATTAGTTTGATGACCGTAAGCATAACATATATGCTACACGTCTTAACTTCTTGGGTGTTCCCTAGTTCCATCTGTTCAACCATAGCAGTTAGTTTATCAAAACAGTGTTTAATATAAGATGTATTTACTTCATTTACTCATCTTGGTACATCCTATTACAATCAAATTGTTGAGAATTTGCTGTCATGTTCGAAACTAACTCCCTAGCCTCAGTAGGAGTTTTGTTTACTAAAGCATCACTGCTTGTAGCATCCATCATCTTCTGCTCCATCAAAAGAAGTCTTTCATAGAAATATTGGATGAGCAGTTGTTTCGAAATTTCATATTGTGACCAACTTGCACACAATTGTTTAAATCTCTCCCAATATTCATGAAGGCTTTCCATAACCTTTTGTTTAATCTCGCAGATTTCATTCCTAATAGATGTAGCACGTGAGGTAGGAAAAAAATTATCCAAAAATAATCTTACCATCTCTCCCCAAGTGTTTATTGATCCAAAAAGAAAATACAAGAGCCAATCTTTTCCTTTATCCGCTAATGAAAAGGGAAAAACCCTCAGTTTGACTTGCTCTTTGGTTACGTTGTGAGGCCTCATGGTGGAACAAACCACATGGGATTCATGCAAGTTTTTGTAAGGATATTCATTCTAAAAACAATGAAAAGTAGGAAGTAAGTGAATTAAATGAGATTTCAGTTCGAAAGGTACCTCAAATTTAGAATACTGAATACTGAGTAATTGTTGATTTACTACTAATTCAACCAATTCTCTCAAAGTTCTATTATCAGCCTTGACTTATTCTATTTCACTTATGTCGGTTTCACTAGATGATAAATATGGCTTACTATTGATATCGGATTTTGTAACGCCCCAAAATTTCTAATTTTGTTATTGTGAAAGTATGACACAAATATCTGTCAGCTTTAGTGGTTATGTGTTTTGGGAGTGTTTGGGAGGTCCCAAGTTCAAGCCTTCGCTTGGGCAAATTTTGGTATTTTGAATGAATTAGGCCTTACTCTTGTTCAGTAGGCTTTTATTTGATTGTTAGTAAAAATATATTAGGATGAGCCTGCTAGTCTAGTGGTTAAGCGGAGTGTTAGTGTGTAGGAGGTCCTGTGTTCGAGTCTCTACGCAAGCAGGGGAACTAATTTTTGTTTGAGGTGTATGGCGTGGTGGAGTTCAAATTAAACTGGACTATTGAGTAGTTGTGTTTTAGTGGGTTAATAGGGAGTGTTTTTAGGAGATAATTAGGGAGAAGTTATCAAAATAAGATTTTCTTCTTATCAGTTTTCTATTTTCTTTTTTCCTAACAAATTTTTTGATGTTAGACTTTTGTTTCTCTGCTTTTTTTTTCTTCCTTATTGTTCACTTTTGGTTTTTGTTCCCCTTTGGCCGAATCTTGTTTCTTCTCTTTCCCCTCTCTTTTTGTTTTTGTATATTTTGCGACTCATCTCTTTGGGTGCAACTTTTGACTTCATCTATTTCGGTAAGTGGAATTTTTCCCCTTAGTTATTGTATTTCGAGTAGGTAATTAACAAACGGTTCGTTTTACTCTCGTTTAGGTGCTATTCAAAAGTTTTAAGCAGATATTCTAGTGTGTGGAGACGATTGGTTATCGGATTCTTCGTGGTAAGTTTTTGAATCATCGTTGGATTAGTTCCTCAAGTTTTATGTTGGGGATATTTGGTTTGGTTGACAAATCAAGTGGTTAATTAAGGGATATATTGGTAAAATATAGGTTTTTGAAGGCTCGGGTTACTTTGCACAGCGAATTGATACTAGGTGTGTACCCGAAACGTAGAAAACGGGATTTGACGAAAAGCCAAAATTGCTTGCCGTCGAGAAATAAGTGAAAATGATGAGAAAAATTGTAGAGAAAGGAAATAAGGGTGTTATAAACTTGGAAATCAACATTTTACACTAAAATAGTTTTGGACAGCAGTAGTAGTCTAACTTTGAAAAATCATAAAAAATAGAGAAAATTGAGTTAGAGGTTGAATAAAATATGAAATTAAATTTTATTGAGTCTAGTTTTTCATGGAAGAAACAGTGTAAGCAATGGAATTGTAAATCTTGAGCTATAATAAATTTTGTGAGACAATGTCAGGATGATTTCGGGTTCCCCTGTTCTGACTTAGGAAAATCATCAAAAATTGTAAAAAAAAATAATTAGGAGCTTAAATTTATATGTTTAAATCCTTAATAAGTTTATTTTCAAGAGAAACAAATAGAAACATCATCTAAATTCCTAATAGATAAAAAATTTTTAGTAAGGAACGGATGAAGCTGTCAAACAGTAGAATAAGGGTAACTTTAAAGATTTTACTGTACTTATTTGATAAACTATAAATTTTAAAAATATTATGGTAGAAAGGTATATGAGTCTAGTTTTAAAAACATCAAGTGGATCATAATTTTTAATTCTTTAGCTCAAGATATAAATAATTTAGTGATAATGACTTAAGTAGACAGCTTTGAATGAACATATAAGTAAATAGTGAAAACATATATGATTATTGAGCTGGCATACGTTACTTTAAAGATGGATCACACGTCCAAGGCTAATTTGGGCCGAGTGGGCCACATGGGTGTGTGGGCGCACACTGGCAGATCAAATGGGCATGTGGGCCCATTTTACCAAAATGTTTTTAAGGTTGCACAGGTCGCTCAAGTCGACTGTGAACCTACTGTTGGGTCGGTAAGCACTATTTAGACCCCTAAATGTGTGAAATTGACTGAATGATATCTGTACTGAGCATGTTAATATCTGAACTAATTATATGTACTAAAATTGCATGATAGCATATCATCTATTGTATGTTACAATGCATTGGGTTGGGGGTTGTTATTCAGAGGAAGTGTACTGAAAGACTTTAAGCCTAATTTACTGGCAGCTTAGCTGCAAACTATTGTTTTGTATCGCATTCGGTACTACTTGGAGTTTAGGGATGGGTGGGTTGATTATATCCCCACATGGAGTGTAGGGTTGGACGGAGATGGTGTGTAGAGGCTGGTTGGGTAGGATTTTACTACTGCAAAATTTGTTATGCTACTGATACTGTGATGGGCTAAGGCCCTACTACATTTTTGACACTGTATTGAGATAGGCTAAGGCCCAAACTGTCATTGAAACTGAAAAGGGCTTAGACCCAAGACTGTTCAACTGTGCGCTGTGAATATTGATTATTTGTTTGTTTCTACGGGATTACACACTGAGTTTATGTAAACTCACCCTTTTTGCTTAATGTGCATAGGTAATCCCTAGACTTAGATGGATCGGTGCGACAGAGGACTCAGCGGTGACCACAATAGTTTTTGGACTTCATGGTTTTTAATTTATGAGTTATGTTTTCTTTATTATTGATTTTTTTGGTTGTAATTTAAGGACCCTCTGAGACTTTGGTTTTAAATTTGGGTTTTATTTATTTATTTTACTTTATGGAATTATACCTGCTGGTCGTAGGAAATTCGATTTTCAAAAAAAAAGTTAAAGTATTTTTTAAATGCATGATCACCTAGATTGATTTATTAAAGCTTCCGCAATGAGGGATGTTTCAAAACAAATGTTTTAAATGAATAAAGACGACTTCCTAAGTTCTAACAAAGGTTTACTAAAGATAATAACATAGAATGTTTTCATCGTAACAACGAGGTTTCAAAAACACTATCGTGTAACATTGTCAAATACGGCCATAACGTCTAGGCCGGGTTTGGGATGTTACATTTAATGGTATCAAAGCTAGGTTACAAAACTTGGCTGTGGATTATGGGTTTTATCAAAAAATGGGCTTTTGAAAAATTAATTGATTTCCAAATGATTTGAAATGTTTTTACTAAGTAAGTGGTACACCGAGTCTCCGACGCCGATCCTGTAAGTATTCTGAACTGTGACCTGTTTTAAACTAAAACTGTTATGGATAGTATATTTTGAAACTATTATATGCAGTAAACTGTACTGAAAACACTCTAGTTAGTGTATACTGAAAATTGTAGAGAACCTGAAAACTGTAGTGAGACTATGATTTACGAAAATGAACTTTGAATAATCGATACTATTTTACATAAAACATTTGTTAATAAACACTAGAACTATAACTGATTCATAAAACTGTTAATACAGATAAATGTGATTAGACAATGAGCGAATGAGGTATCCGCGGACGGGGTACTAGAGGCCGAGGTAGAGGCCGTAGAGGAGCTCGAGCTGAGTCCTCTTTACTGGGTAGCATACTGAATTTGGATACGAATGAGACGCCGGTGTCACCTGCTACTGAGACTGGGTCTCAAGATTGCATGGCTGGGGACGACACATTTTCCCAGGCTATGTTAAGGATTTTGGAGAGGGTCGCTGGGCCCAATACTAGATCTGGGGGCCGAGGGTCAATTACGAAACGACTCTGGTCCAATGGAGCTTTGCTCTTCGGGGGTGTCACTTGATTTGCCCCTAATGTGGCTGAGTTCCTGCGGCTGAGCCGCTATGTGTGAGGTATAGTGGCCTCTGAGTATGAGCGATGTATCCGCTTCAAGGATGGTCTCAGGGATAATCTGAGGGTTTCTGATAGCTCCGCAGAGGGAGCGAAATTTTACTGCACTGGTGGAGAAGGCGAAGATCGCCGAAGAGGATAATGAGGTAGTCATGATTGGGGAACGACAAAATTATCTGACTAATGGGATCTCTGCACTGGTGGCTGAGAAATTGGTTCGTAAGAGATGTGAGGCATTTTTGTCCTATGTGAGTGTTTCTATTTTTGGGGACTCTACCGTCAAGGACATTAGAATTGTAAAGGATTTTTTGAACGTTTTTCTTAAAGAGTTATTGGGTTTACCTTCGGATCGTGAAGTATAGTTTGGGATTGAGCTTTTTTCTGGTACAGCTCCAGTGTCTATCGCCTTCTACCGAATGGCACTGAAGGAGCTTACGGAGCTTAAGGCTCAGATTCAATAGTTGTTGGATTGTGGGTTCATTCGTCCCACTGTGTCTCCATGGGGAGCACCTGTGCTGTTTGTGAAAAAGAAGGATGGGACGATGAGGATGTGTATAGACTATCGACAGCTAAATAAGCTAACGATTAAGAATAAGTACCCACTTCCGAGGATTGATGATTTGTTTGACCAGTTTCGAGGGGCTTCTGTGTTCTCCAAGATTGATCTGCGTTCTGGATATCATCAATTGAAGGTTAAGGAGGTTGATGTATTTAAGATGACATTTAGGACTCGTTATGGATACTACGAGTTCCTAGTGATGCCCTTTGGACTGATGAATGCACCGACAGCTTTCATAGACCTGATGAACTGAGTAGACCAGCCCTATCTAGATCAGTTTGTGGTGGTGTTCATCAACGACATACTGGTTTATTCGAAGACTGAGGATGATCATGATGAGCACCTTAGAGTTTTCCTTTAGAATTTGAGGGAAAGGCAGCTCTATGCTAAGTTTAGTAAGTGCGAGTTTTGATTTTCGTGGTAGTTGGGAGGAGTATTTACCGTTAGCAAAGTTTGCCTATAATAACAATTTCCAGTCTAGCATCTAGATGGCACCTTATGAGGCACTTTATGGTCGTAAGTGTCGCACTCCTTTATGTTAGACTGAGTTGGGCGAGCGACGTGTTCTGGGTTCTGAGTTTGTTTCTGAGACAGAAGATAAGGTTAGACTAATTCGGGATCGACTGAAAGTGACTTTTGATAGATAGAAATCCTATGCAGACCTGAAGTGACGCGAGATTGAGTATTTGGTGGGAGACTTTGTATTCCTTAAGGTCTCGCCATGGAAGAAGGTACTGAGGTTTGGTCGTTAGGGCAAGTTGAGCACTAGGTTTATTGGACCTTACCGTATTTTGAAGCGAGTGGGACCAGACGCTTATCAGTTGGAGCTACCTCTCGAGTTGGATCGTAACCATGACATGTTCCATGTCTCTATGTTGAGGTGCTACCGTTCTGATCCTAATCACATTGTCCCTGTTGAGGAGATTGAGGTTAGGCCAGACTTGACCTTTGAGGAGGAGCCTGTCCAGATTCTAGATCGTGACGTAAAGATTCTGAGGAGGAAGTCTATCCTTTTGGTGAAGGTTCTATAGTGTAACCATAGCACTGAGGAGGCCACCTCAGAGCCTGAGGATACGATGCATCAGCAATATCCTCATCTATTCTGATCAAGTAAATTTTGAGGATGAAATTTTCTTTTAGGGGGTAGAGTTGTAACGCCCCAAAATTTTTATGTAACACCCCAAACCCGATCAACACACCATGATCGAATCTGGTATGTCACATGAGAAAATGATTTCTAACAACACGGTTGCCGGTCAGATTTGGAGATATGGGGGTCAAAATTTAAAAAAAAATAGGTTGTTTCCAAAAACTGATTTAGAAAGGTTGTGTGTTGTCTCCTATTATAAGAAAGCCCTTCGTTTTTGTTTAATAGCCAAAATATTTCAATTTAATTGCCAAAACTGTTCCCCATTGAGTTTTTAAAGATACCGTGTTAACCTATTGATACTACTTGTTGGTTTTTACCCGATGGTAAAGTTTTAGAAAAACTCGGTAGTTTATGCAAGTTCAGAAAACATTCATTTTAAGGCATGCTATTTTGGGTAACTTATATCAATTTTCTGTGAAAAGTAAAACAGATCAATAACCCTAAAAAAATAAAGTTAGTGGCCTTATTACAATTTGAAAACCAAATTGAAAGTATGTAAACCAAAGTAGTAGTTTAAATCAAAACCCAAAAACAATGAGCATGGCCACCTCGAGTCCGCCCCAGCTCCATATACACAATCTAAGGGTTACCTGCAAAATTACACAAAAGGGGTGAGTCATCGAGACTCAGGGTGTAAACCCCCCATCCTGAAAATCGCAATGCTCATACACAAATTTCATAAGTCAACATGTAAGTCATGCAATCCAAAAACCTAGCCATCCGTACTCCTGTTTCTACCCCGTGTGGTCAAAACTACTGGTGGTCAAAACCACTGGTGACAGTAGTCACAATTAATATCGGTGTGGTCAAAACTAGTGGTGACCGTAGTCACAATAATACTCGTGGAGCCAACCCACAATGTGGTCAAAACCACTGGTGACAATCCCGTATCAATATGTGGGGCCAACCACGGTGGTGCTGGACCACAGGGACGAGTCACAAAGATATCAATATGTGGTACCAAACCACTAGTGGTCAAAACCATTGAGACTTAGTCACAAAAATATATAGAAAGTGGGGCCAACCCACTGTGTGGTCAAAACCACTGGTGACAGTCTAAATTATCCTTCTCCCTCCTCTCATTATACCCACTTAATGTAGGCATAAATATCATGCTTAATAATCAGAGATTACATGGCAGGGCAAATACAGATTTTTAACCGGCATTTAACGTTAGCCAATCAGAGTGGACTTACCTGAAGTCCTCGCTTTTTACCCACAAGGGTAACATACCGTTTCAACAGTTATTTTGGATTTTAGCAATTACATGATACAACATATTAACAAATAAAGTGTGTAAGAGTTACACACCTGATTACTCACAAAACAACGCTCTCTACGTCGGTACTATCGTTAATCGACACCACCGCTATCTGACTACTACGCTGCTCAGGTGTTCGCCCACACCCAGGTGGCCAATCTCGAACCGTCGACACTACCCTCTTTTTGAACTTAGGGGCTGGGGTCTCAGATCCAACCCCTCCCAATGTTTGTTTAGCCTTTGAGTCCATAACACACCTTAGTCACTAACTCAGATTAAAGCAGTGAAATGAATTGTAAGAACTAAACCCGAAGTTAGAACCCTTACCAAAATCGACAAGAACCCAAGGCTCTAAACATGACCCACAACCAACGGATCCCGAAGATTCACACCAGACGACGTCAATACACCCCCATCCTGCATTCGGCCAAACATCACGTAGCATAGGGTATCTATTTTTTTGGCATTTTAATGCAACAAGAGACGATTGAATCAAAATGGAAACACTTACCCCAACCCGAGAGAACCCGATTGAGAGTGGTGAAGAATAGGTAACGGCAACCACTAGAACTAAAGCCAAAAGAAAAAAGATATGGATGTTAGAGGAATTTGGCTTCCTTCCAAATAAATCAAGAGAAGAAAAAGAGTGAGTAAAAGTTCCTAGAGGGATTCACCTAGACCAAACAGAACTTACCAAATGCCAGAAATATTCCGCTCTTGAAAAAAAAGAGATGGCGAAGCAAGGTACTATCTACCACAAGAGATTCGGCTATGGTGTTTGAGAGAAAAGAGAAGGGAATGCCAGAGTTTCGACAGAAGATGAGGCTTCAGAGGGTTTTGGCTTTGATGTTTATGGCAACAAAAATGAAATGGAAATAGAGAGTGAACGGTAGTATGAGTTTCGGCCAAGCACAAAAGAAGAAGAAACTAAGAAGAGGATTGAGATGTGATTCGACTTTGATAAATGGGAGAAAAGAAAATGCCAAACAAATGGTATGAGAGTATTTTGGTTTGTATTTGAGAGAAAAGATAAAAAAGCCACAAAGTGGTATGAACGTTTTGGTTTTGACAAAAAGAATTGTACAAAAAAAAATGCCCTTGGTTCCCTAGCTAGCCGAAGTTCCCAACACCCCTAGGCACATTTGGCCACCCCCTTAAGCACCCAAAGCCGAATCCACCCCTCACCCAAATTCGAGTACACAACCCCACTCCCTTCAAACACTATGCCGTCCCCCCCTTTACTCATTGAATCCCTCTCTACCACTCATTCAAATAAGTAAATTTCCTTTCTTCCACCCATTTGAAATTGTTGACACTTTCCAACCTCATCCTTCAGAGTCCCACCTGAGTGCAACTTTCCCTTGTCCTAGTGTCAAAAAGAAATGCACAAAGGGGATTCTTGCAGCTCGAACCAAGGCCCTCTAGCTTGCATGAGGCGTCACTCCCTTGCCTCCCAAGTAGTGCCCCTTTGCCACTCTACCAAGACCTCTCTTACGGCACAATCCACCACCAATTACCCTTAACACCTAATGCCAGTAGCTCCCTCCTTCTAAAGCCCAAAACGCAAATTTCTGCTGAGACTCAGGCCTATCCCTAGCTCGAGCCTAGACCCTAAAATAGTGTAAACTAACATACCTACTATACAATACACATGCAACCACACGCAATGCAAATACCCCGATTTAAGGATGTTACATTCTAATTTCGTTATTGTGAAAATATGACACAAATATCTGTCAGCTTTAGTGTTTATGTGTTCTGGGAGTGTTTGGGAGGTCCCAAGTTCAAGCCTTCGCTTGGGAAAATTTTGGTATTTTGAATGAATTAGGCCTTACTCTTATTCAGTAGGCTTTTATTTGATTGTTGGTAAAGATATATCAGAATGGGCCTACTGGTCTGGTGGTTAAACGGAGTGTTAGTATGTAGGAGGTCCTGTGTTCGAGTCTCTGCGCAAGTAGGGGAACTAATTTTTGTTTGAGGCGTGTGGCATGGTGGAGATCAAATTAAACTGGACTGCTGAGTAGTTGTGTTTTAGTGGGTTAATAGAGAGTGTTTTTAGGAGATAATTGGGGAGAAGTTATCAAAATAATATTTTCTTCTTATCAGTTTTCTTTTTTTTTCCCACAAATTTTCTAACGTTAAACATTTGTTTCTTTGCCGTTTCTTCTCCCTTCTTGTTCACTTTTGGTTTTTGTTCCCTTTTGGCCGAATCTTGTTTCTTCTATTTCCCCTCTCTTTTCATTTTTGTATTTTTTGCGAGTCATCTCTTTGGGTTCAACTTTTGACTTCATCTGTTTTGGTAAGTGGAATTTTTCCCCTTAGTTATTGTATATCGAGTAGGCAATTAACAAATGGTTTATTTTACTCTCGTTTAGGTGCTGTTCAAAGGTTTTAAGCGGATATTCCAGTGTGTTGAGATGACTGGTTATCAGATTCTTAGCGGTAAGTTTTTGAATCATCGTTGGTTTAGTTTCTCGAGTTTTATATTGGGGATATTCGGTTTGATTAACGAATCAAGTTATTAATTAAGGGATATATTGGTCAAATATAGGTTTTTGAAGGCTCGGGTTACTTTGCACAACGAATCGATACCAGGTGTGTACTCGAAACGTAGAAAATAGGATTCTATAAAAAGCTGAAAATGCTTACTGTAAGAAATAAGAGAAAATGATGCGAAAAATTGTAGAGAAAGGAAATAAGGGTGTTATAAACTTGGAAATCAACATTTTACACTAAAATAGTTTTAGACAGCAGCGGTTGTCTAACTTTGAAAAATCATCAAAAATAGTGGGAATTGAGTTAGGGTTGAATAAAATATAAAATTAAATTTTATTGAGTTTAGTTTTTCAGGGAAGAAACAGTGTAAAAAATGGAATTTTAAATCATAAGATATAATAAATTTTATGAGACAAGGTCAGAATTATTTTGGGTTCCCCTGTTCTGACTTAGGAAAATCATCAAAAAATTTTAAAAAAATAATTAGGGCTTAAATTTATATTTTTAAATCCTTAACGAGTCTATTTTCAAGAGAAACAAATGGAAACATCATCTAAATTTCGTACTAAGAGATAAATAATTTTTAGTAAGGAAAGGATGAAGCTGTCAAACAGCAAAATAGGGGTAACTTTAAAGATTTTACTGTACTTATTTGATAAACTATAAATTCTGAAAATTTTATGGTAGAAAGGTATATGAGTCTAGTTTCAAAAACATCAAGAGGATCATAATTTGGAATTCTGTAGCTCAAGATATAAATATTTTAGTGATAATGAATCAAGTTGACAACTTTGAATGAACATATAAGTAAATAGTGAAAACATATATGAGTATTGAGCTAGCATGGGTTACTTCAAAGATGGATCACACAACCAAGGCCAATTTGGGCCGAGTGGGCCACATAGACGTGTGGGCCCACACGGGAAAATCACATGGGCATGTGGACCCATTTTTACCGAAATGTTTTTAAGGTTGCACGAGTCACCCAAGTCGACTGTGAACCTACTATAGGGTTAGTAAGTGTTACTTAGACCCCTAAATGTGTGAAATTGACTGAATGATATCTGTACTGAGCATGTTAATATCTGAACTGAATATATGTACTGAAATTGCATAATAGCATATCATCCATTGTATGTTGCATTGCATTGGGTTGGAGGTTTTTATTCGGAGGAAGTTTACTGAAAGACTTTAAGCCTAATTTACTGGAAGCTCAGTTGCAAACTACTTTTTTGTGCCGTCTTCGGTACTACTTGGAGTGTGGGGATGGGTGGGTTGATTATATCCCCACATGGAGTGTAGGGTTGGACGGAGATGGTGTGTAAAAGCTGGTTGGGTAGGATTGTGCTCTTGCATAATCATATCGCCATCGACATCTTGTGATGGGCTAAGGCCCTCTGCATTTTGACATCAGTCTTGAGATGGGCTAAGACCCAAAGCGTTATTGATCTTGAAAAGGGCTTAGGCCCAAGGCATTCAAGCTGTAATCGTGAATACTAATTGTTTGTTTGTTTCTGCGAGATTACACACTGAGTTTACGCAAACTCACCCTATTTGTTTAATGTGCACAGGTAATCCCTAGACTTAGATGGATCGATGTGACAGAGGACTCAGCGGTGACCACATTAATTTTTGGACTTCATGGTTTTCAATTTACGAGTTATGATTTGTTTATTATTAATTATTCGGGTTGTAATTTAAGGACCCTCTGGGAATTTGGTTTTAAATTTGGGTTTTATTTATTTATTTTACTTTATGGATTTATACCTGCTGGTCGTAGGAAATTCGATTTTTAAAAAAAAGTTTAAGTATTTTCTAAACGCATGATTACCTAGATTGATTTATTAAAGCTTCCGCAAAACAAATGTTTTAAATGAATAAAGACGACTTCCTAAGTTCTAACAAAAGTTTACTAAATATAATAACATGGAATGTTTTTATCGTAACAACAAGGTTTCAAAAGCACTATTCTGTGACATTGCTAGATATGGCCATAACGTCTAGGCCGATTTTGGGGTGTTACAGATTCTGTCCCCGAAAACAATGGGTTTCGGTTGATACTAGTTTCCTTTCCCAACCTTCTTATAGTTCTCTCAATCTCTGAATCGTATACGAGCTCACATGTACGAGAAGATCATGGCATAAAGATAAAGTAAAGAAAAGAAATAAAAAATAAAATTAAAACTGAAGAAGAATAAAGAAGAAATAAAAATTATCGACATCGATCCTCGACAATGATGCCAAAATTTGTCTGGTTGTCGAAGCCTTTAAAAATTAAAACCTACTTGGAAAAGAATAATTAATAGAAGTGACAAGTAGGGTTAAATCCATAATGATCGGTAGAAATTTTATTCCTTCAACTAAAACAAATAAAATAAAAGGGAATGGGGGGTTTTTGAAAGAAAACTTAAAAAATTAAAATTTAGGAAAAATAAAGAAAACAATAATCAAAATTTTGGGAAAAATCATTGAGATGAAATTCTAGTCCAAGTAAATTCTCCGTTTGATTCAAGGGTTTGATCATTGATTCAAATATGAATTTCAATGTTATTTAATAAATTAGTTATAATTATCGAAGATCACCTAGTAACCTAATCTCTTTTTACCTTCTCGATAATTAAGACCATCGCCATTAATGATTGCTTAGGAATTTAATTTATCAATAGCATTAAGAATAAAAAAACTCAGTTCTTACCAATAAACACACAATCAATGTTTATTTAAGTTAGATCACATGCCCACACTACACAAATAATCATGTAGTCATCATAAATATTAGAAATCGATCAATCGACTAAATCCCTAATTGACAAGGCAATCATTCCAAACTATCAAATACTAACCACATATTTAACAAACCTGAGTAATTGTAATTAAACCAAAAGACCAAATGCCAAAGAACAATGGAAATATTAAGAATAATTCGATCTCACAAACTTTATAAAACCAAATGCCAAATGCCTCCGTCTCCCCCTTATAGTGTCTATTTATAGGATAGAAATAATATAATAAAAGAAAATTCAAAAGTGCCCTTGAATACAAAAAGAAGAAATTTTCTAGGTTTTTCAGCAATTTTCACATCAAACTTTCAAGCTGTTTTTGGTTGCCTTCTTGACGTTTTTGGGCTTGAGTCGTGAAATAAATTTAGCTAGATCTTTCAATAGGGGTGTTCAAACGGTTAATTCGGTTAATATTCAAATTGAATTACCATTAATCGAAATTTTAAAACCCTTAACCGTTAACCGAATCATTTTTTTAAAAATCTATTAACTGATCAAAATAATTTCGATTGATTTGGGCGATTAACCGAATTAATTGAATTTTACATGTTTTTTATTTTGCTCAAATAAGTTTGAAACATGAAAAACATACATTGCAAGCTTTTTTCTTTATTTTTAATTCAAAAAAGAAAGTAAAACAACAAATAACACAGCAGCAACACTAAATTAAAAACATAGGTAGTGTCAGCTCAATTTGCTTAAATAAACAAAAAAAAAGAAAGTCTGAAAGGTGAAGATTCGAAGAATATGATCAAGATTCAAGCAGCGCCCTTACTGCCTTTCAAACCTTGTTTTGATAACATAAAGAAAAAAAAAGGCAGTTTAAGTTGCCTCGAAGCCTTTCACGAATTATTTAAGGCTTCTTTACTTTTATTTTTAATTTTTTGTTTATTTTTTAGTTTGAATATATATAAATCTATTAAAATTAAGCCCATTATAATAATTTTCATAAATTAATTAAGTTTTAAGCCCATCCTTTAATTTTTATATTTTGGGCGTACATAATATAATGGACCTATCTAATATATTGGGCTTATAATATTTTATTATTAATAATTTAAGTTAATTGGTTAATTACTCAGTTTTGAATTAGATTAACCATTAACCAAAATTTCAAAAAACCTTTAACCGACCTTCGACTGAATTAAATTCGGTGGCCAACCAATTAACCTAACTAATTTGGTTTGGTCGGTTAATTCCTTTAAATCGAAGTATTCATACCCCTATCTTTCAATTCCCTTTGAATCAATATATTATAGGCCCAAAATAGAAGTCCGTAACTCAAGTTATGACCAAAATATTGACATTGCACAGTGTTGAAAGTCTAAACCGTATAAACTTTCAAAAAATGAACTTTAAGTTCCTTTTTTCTCTAATTATTCCTTAAATTCATAATAAATAAAATATACGTATAAATAATATAAATAATAACATAAATAGCATATTTCAAGAGGAGAAATATCACAAATAACTAAGAAACTACGAACTTATCATTAAGCATAAGGCAAATGGTTCTATTGAGCATTATAAGGGACACTTAGTTGCCAAATGATACACACTAAAAAAAGGGATTGATTATTTTGATACATTTTCCCATGTAGCCAAAATCACTATTGTTCGATTGCTTCTTACCTTGGCAACTTCTAATAATTGGCATTTTTAGCAACTTGATGTTAATAATGCTTTCTTACACTGAAAACTTAATGAAGAAGTCTATAAACCCTTACCTCTAGGGTTTAATTCTGCTAATCCTAATTAAGTTTGCAGATTAAAAAAAATCTTTGTATGGCCTCAAGCAAGCTAGTAGAAAACAGTTCTTTAAGCTCATATTTGCTCTTTTTTCACTTGGATATTTTCAATATTTAGTTGGTTATTCATTGTTTGTGAAAAATCAAAGTTCTTCTTCCACTACCTTTGTAACACCCCTCACCAGTATTCTACGCCAGAATAGGGTTATAGAGTATTATCAGACATACAACACATTTGAACATACTTTTCTCATACATTTAATCAATACATGCAATCATCATTCAATCTCAATCATTTTGTCCTTAATACGAGCCTACGAGGCCCTAAACATGCATTGGGAGTGGTTCGGGACCAAACCGAAAGCTCGAGAAATTTTTATGAAATTTAGAAAATTTTCCTCAAAACAGGGGACACACGCCCGTGTGGTCAGGCCGTGTGTCTTACACGGCCACCAGACATGCCTGTGTCACAGGCCGTGTGAACATTCGAAATGGAAGCACATGACCATGTCCCAGCTCGTGTCCTACCCCGTGTAACTCTCTGACTTGGGTCACATGGCCAACACACACGCCTGTGTGGCTAGCCCGTGTGCCCTAAAAATGGCCATACACACCCGTGTGCCAGGCCGTGTGCTATGCCGTGCCAGTCCTGTAGGGTATACTGACTTATGCCATATGCCCAAGTCACACGCCCGTGTGTGAGGCCGTGTAGAGCATACTGAATTCAATTCAATTTCAACACCAGGGAGCATGTAACTCCCCTTACTCGTATCTTATGCCGGAACAAGGTACGAGGCATTACCTAACTTAATAATATGCATACAAACATTTTCGGGTTATGAAATTTCATTCAAATTTAAAACTTTTCAAACTTCATCTTGAAGTCCCTAATATGGGCCTACGAGGCCCAAAACATACTTTAGAAATGGTTCGGTACTAAACCAGGCACTTTAGAAAACTTTGGATAATTTCACTGAAAATAGGGGCACACGCCCGTGTGGGCAGACCGTGTGATCACACAGGCCCATGTCCCTAGCTGTGTGGATTTATTTTTCAATTCGAACCTACAGGGGTTTTCACACGGCCTGGCACATACCCGTGTCCATGGCCCGTGATCCTCACATGGCCATGACAAGCCCGTGTCTCAGCCCGTGTGTTAAAACCTTGACATTCTATTTCTGACATCAGCAACATTTTAGGGTCACACGGCCAAGGCACATACCCGTGTGCTATGCCGTGTGGCGAATTTAATTTCGCATTTAAGGTGCAGACTTCACACGGCCTAGGCACATGTCCGTGTATTATGGCCGTGTCATCCACACGATTGAGACACACGGCCGTGCCTCAGCCCGTGTGGTTACTACTGGGCATTCTGTTTTACCAAATTAAGGTGCAGGGGACACACGGCTGGACTACAAGCCCATGGGGAAGACCATGTGTCACACACGGCCTAGACACACGCCCTTGTGTCTACCTGTGTGGACAAAAACAAGGCTATTTACCAAGCCCTTTTGCCACCCTTACTTGCACCAACATAAGCCACATCAAGTAACACCAATCCACACATAAACATCTGACCAAATCAACCACAACCAAGAAATACACACATCAAGGCCACTACATTCCATTCACAAGCAAACGTTATCACATACTTTATCAATAACAAGTATTAGCCATCATCCATGGCCTTATACAAAATGAATCAACTTCATGATAAACCAACACATTTGGCCAACACAATATGACACTTAACAAAAAGACTAAGTCCCTATACATGCCACGCTCAAAACATTTAAGCTAACTACACCAAAAACTTCAGGTGATAGTGTGATCGATGCCTCCGATGTCCCTTGATTCCCGAGCTAGCTTGGCAGCACTATAAGAAAATGGAAAAGAGAGGGAGTAAGTATAAAACTTAGTAAGTTGCATGTAAATAAGTAAGAACATCAACCATGCATCTTTAAACACATAGCATATTATAAACCAGCACAACATTCTTGATTCAATAATGGTAGATTTACTACATATTTACACATAACAAGTATAAGCCAAAGATTACAAGATCGTCCCGAAATCATTCTCATAGATTGAACTTACTCAATTTCATCCTTACCATTAAGGCATCATAACTAAGTTCATATCTCATGAGTTCCGAGTAAGAACCTGTTCCACTCACAACATGATTATATCCTTTCATATCTTTATCATAAGCTTTAAATAACCTGTGGAACCATTTGGAATACTAAAGTGTAACATCCTGAATAGGGCCTATGCATTTCCAGTTTAATTGTATGAAATGACAAGTTTCAAGTACTATGAATAAATTTTTGATACTTTTGGAAACCTAGAAATGCATGAAAATGGAAATGAAAATGAAAATGGAAATGAAAATGGAGATGGAAATGAAAATGGAAATGGAAATGGAAATGGACATTTTGGACATTTTGGAAACTTAGACATTTTGGAAACTTAGACATTTTGGAAACTTAGACATTTTGGAAACCTAAACATTTTGGAAACTGAACATTTTGGAAACACGAACATTTTGGAAACACGAAGATGTAAGGAAAATGGCAAGATTCTGAGCCATGTGAAAATTTTAGGAAACTTAGAAATAAGGCGAAATGACAAATTTTAAAGCCCAAAATAGGAGATAAAGGCGAAGGGCCTTAAAAGAAAAAGTTGGTGAATTTTGACATACAATCGAGCTTGGAAAAGTGGCTCAAGTGTCACTTAGGGTTTATGGAATGGCTCGAGTTCGAGTCACTTGGAAAGCAATTATTGAAGGTTTAATTTTGCTTCCCAAGGCTAGGGGTGGACGGCACTTATTTGCTAAAAAAGAGAGTTTTATTTTTATTAAAACTTGCCAAAATAAAGTGATAAATAAAAGATTTTCTCTACTAAGATAATGTGGAATTAAAGGATGGATTAAAGACTTTTAATTTAATTAAGTGATAATTAATGGAGATTAAATTATCACTTGGGAGAAATAGTGGCCAAGTTTTGGACTCTTGGTCTAGCAATTTCAGTTAAAGAGGAAAATTGAGACTTCTCTCTCATTCACTCTACCTTCTTAGAAATTTTGCTCTCTTCCCCTCTCTTTGCGAAATTTCCCTAAGCAAGGACTCCATCTTTCTTTTCCTCCCTTTGCCATTGCATAGTCAAAACCTTTCTCTTTCAATCACGGTTAACTCTCCATAGCCGGATCACAGTAACTCAAGACAAGGAAGCAAGTGATTAAAGGCTTCAAGGTAAGTTAAGCCATTCAATTTCCCTCTCTTTTCTAGTTGCCGAAAGTAAAAGGCCTAATCCCCATTTTTTTGATCATGGCCGAATATGCAAGGGATCTCAAGTTTCCACAACTACCGAATACAAAGATCAAGGATTTAAGGTAAGAACAATTAATTCTTGTTCTTCTGATTCGTTTAAACAAGGCTTAAGAAAATAACCTCTCTTATGTCTATGGCCGAATGTCAAAGGAGGAGGTTCGGGATTTCAGATTCGAGGAAATTAAGGTAAGACATATTCGACCAAAGGCCAGTTATAACTTATTAAAGTTAGATCGGATCTAACATATGAATTTTAGGGATTTGACGGATATTTAAGACAAAAGGGAACTTTCGGGATTCGGAATCTATAAGGTAAGCCTCTAAAATATTCGGCCAATGGTTGTAAGATTATCTAGATCAATTCCTTAATTTTTGAAAAGCCGAAAAACTAACCCATAATGAAATACAAGGTTGGCCGAATATCAGGTAGAGGAAAAACCAAACTTTCGGGATTTGTATAAACACCAAATCGGCAAAGGTGAGTCTTTTTACAAATCCTACTAGGATTTGGTTTTGTTTTAAAGCCAAATAGGTTTATTAATGTGACTTATATGATGGCCGAATATAGGAGATAACAGATCTAAAAATTAGATCGGGATTCTCGAGATCTCAAGGAACTTTTATTTAAGCGAATAAGGTGTGTACCCTTACTATCCTTCGATATTTTATGGCTAAATATTTTAATATATGATTATGAATAAGAATGTGAATGTGGCTATGTACCACAAATGTGGCAAAAAGTACCCAGGTACGTTTCCTACTTCTGATAGGATTGTGAAATATGTTATTTAATAACATGCGAATATGTGTATATGGACATGAAATTAAGTTATGCACAATATATATATTTTTGGGGCATTCGGGATTTATGTGAAAGGGGGAGAATAGGTGTTGACTTCGGTCTCACCAACGAAGGTGTTGACTTCGGTCTCACCAACGAAATATGTTGACTACGGTCACATTGCGAAATTTTGGTAACTTCGGTTACAATAGTGTCTAATGACACAACGTATAAATTTGATTATAGTGTCTAATGACACAACGTATATGGGCGAATGCCTTTGATGGAGAGTAGCGGATGGAGGGTTGACTTAGTAGTCCCCACGGTGTGAATGGCGTCTGGTGGTGTGTAGCGGATGGACCATTAGGATTGGGTTTGGGTTGCATCATAATTTCATTATTATATGGACTTGATGATTTGAACATGAATGCCTGATTTATTGAATGATAGTATTGTGTGCACATTGAGTCTGTTGACTCACCCCATTGTGGGAATTATTTTTTTCGGTGATGAGCAGTGACGGACCGGGCCGGTGGACCATGAGGTGGCCATGCTACATGCGAAAGTTTCATTTAGTTTGGACTTAATTTTATTTTTAGTCACGTTTGTTCTATTTTGGGTTTTACTTGATGTAATAAGGCCTTAAGGCCCAGTGGATTATTCTTTATGTTTGCTTACTGTTAAGTTTCATGCTAAGAACTATATTGGATGTATTTAATTAAATGGGCTTACAAGATTAAATAAATGGGTTTCCAATCTAAGCCCAGCTCAAAATAATAGTTTTTCTAAAAATTTACAATTTTCTCTAAGTATCGAAAATGATTTTGAAATCGGTTTACTTTAGGAACATACCAGATCCGGTTCAGGCTCGTGGGCCGGGTGTGGGGTGTTTCATAAAGGATATCCGATAAGCCTCACACAAGAGGGTAAAATGCAGATGCCATGTCCCATACATGGTCTTACACTGGCTCACATGTCGAGGCCGATGCCATGTCCCAGACATGGTCTTACACTAGCTTTCATTTCAATGCCGATGCCATGTCCCAGGCATGGTCTTCTATTGGCTCTCATAATGTGGTCAATGCCATGTCCCAGACATGGTCCTACACTAGCACACATATCACCCAAATGTCATGGCATGGATATCCAATCTATTCTTAATGTTCAACCTGGAGTTTTTACTACATCAATTCTCATCATGCATATTCAAAACAATAATCAAACACTTTATGCCATATTAATTGTTCAATACATAATATCAATAAAGTTGTATTATTTACGTACAACTTACCTCGGTATACAAAAAGTGGGCGACTAGATTGAATTAGTCTACTAGCTTGGTTTTCCCCTAGTCTAAGTCCGAATTCCATTTTTCTTGATCTATAATGACAAAATTTACTTATTTAATCATCATATTAATCAAGACATTCCAAAATTCCTACTTTGGCAAAATTATCGTTTTGCCCATAAACTTTTACATAATTACGATTTTGCCCCTAGGCTCGTAAAACGATTTTAATAAAATTTCCTTCTTTAATAAGCCTAGTCGAACCTTTATTACTTTTATAGCAACTCACAATTTTGAATTATTTCACACATTTACAACCTATTTGATAAACTTCACAAAATGGTCCTTTTGGGTGTTTTCATAAAAGCCCCTTTCACAAAGGTTGTTTATTTAACAACCAAGATTCATTTTCTTCCATAAATACTCAGCAATCATGACAAATCCTCTCATGGTAAATCTCTAGACTATCAAACATTTTGCAAAATAGTCCCCTCATTAGCTAGACTAAGCTATAAGGGTTCCAAAATAAAAAATTAACAAAAACAACCACCAAAATCACTTACTTGCAAGAGAAAAGCTAGGCTGAAATTTGAGCTCTCAAAACCCCCTTTTTTGCTGAGAATTTCGGTGGTGAAGAGAAGATGATAGCCTCCTTTCTTTTTATTTTATTTTTTTATTAAGCAAGTCACCTAATGTCACCTAATTTTGACCATTTTTATGACTTTGTCTCCAATTAGAAATTCCATGTCCAACCACCATAATTTTATTGGTCTATTTTCTTAACAAGGACTTCTACTTTAGTGTTCCATAGCTATTTAACACCTTTTGCTTGTAGAACAAGACTTTTGCACTTTATTCAATTTAGTCCTTTTTGAAATTAAGCAAGTAATCACTAAAATTAATTCACCAAAATTTTTATGCACTCATATAATCATGCTGTAACACATAAAATAATATAAAAATAACTTCTCCGGCCTCAGATTAGTGGTTCCAAAACCACTATTCTGACTAGCCCTAGAATCGGGCTGTTACAGAACATACGACCATGTGTCACACACGGCAGAGACACACGCCTGTGTCTTTGCCTGCGTGGACAAAAATAGGCTATTTACCAAGCCAATTTGCCACCCACAATCTCATGTACCTAAACAAACCAAATGGCACCAATTCATAGCATAATTGAACATCCATTTTAGCCACATTCAAGACAATTTCATACCATTTCCAATACTTCTAACCAATATACTTATACCTCAAATTTTACTCAACCAAAACATACCAAAATATATATACCAATCATCTAGTTAAACCTTTACTTAACATGCATCATTATACATCAAGATCATAAGCATATAACTACTCCAATAGCAATCAAATAACTTTTACAATTTGTATAATATACAAGCCACATATATTTATTCATGAACTCACAACATAAGCCATATATTTATGTATATATACACATAGTTCAACCATACCAAAAGAAGCCAAATTTCATGGCTATATACACAAACCAAAACATATACATTTACAAGCCATCTCAAATGGCACAACTCACTACCAAATCATAACCAACATGACCATAGTCCCTATACATGCCATATACTTAAAATACCAAGTTCATAGGTACTGAGTGAAAGGTGGATAGTGTGAAATGATCTCCGACGACCCTTGAATGCGAGCTAGCTTTGTTAATACTACAAAACATTTGAAAAACAAACAAAGTAAGCTTTATAGCTTAGTACGCTCATATGAAATAAACTCAACTAATCATAAATACACAAATCATCAATTTGAACTTGTTAGCTTGTAATTCATAAATACTAACAAACCTTCCACGTGCTTAATCATATACTTATATGCAAAACTTCATAACTTCTTCGGTTTTAAGCTCGTATGATTCATATACATACTTGAACCAATCCGTAACAAACTCATACCCAAACAGAATGATGTCGAATACCCAAATTTTCACACACTAAGTGCCAATACATAGCCGAAGCTATTTTAATCTCTCACACTAAGTGCCATACATAGCCGAAGCTATATCGGATCGCACACTAATTGCCATATATAGCTGAAACTATCTTGAATCACACACTAAGTGCCATATATAACAAATTTTTCATCAAACATGACTTGTATGCACAATTTATGCAATATCAAAACATTTAAAGCATAATTATAATAATGCTTATTACATACGAACTTACCTCAGATGTGAAAACGACGACACAATTGACTAATCCGATATCTTGTTCTTTCCTCGATTTAAGTCCGTATTATGATTTTCTTGATCTATATAATATCAAATTGAGCACATTTAATCCTCCATTTATTCAATTTAGTCCAAAATATACATTTGAGCTAATTTATACATTAACCCCTAAACTTTTACATTTTTACAATTTAGTCCTTATTATACAAAAACACAAATTAATTTAATTTAATCCATTCACATGCTAGCCAAATTTTCCTAATACACATATCAGCCCACATTTTTCATTTATTCACACATTTTCAGATTTTCACAAATAAATCCCTATTTTGCATTTTTACTCAAAATCACTTTACAAAATATGTAAATCTAACAACAAGATTTCATATTTCATCATCAAACATCAAAACTCATACATATTCATCAATGGAAACTTTCAAAATCTTTAATAGTTTTACAAAACAGTCCCTGGGCTAGCTAGTACTAGTTGCAACAATCACAAAAACATAGAAAGTATTTAAACGGGACAAAAATTGTACCTAATTGAGCATATAAAGCAATGGCTGAATGAAACCTAAAAACTTTGGCTTTTCTTCTTGCAAGAATCGGCTAAGGAAGATGATGATAATATCAAATGGTTTTGTTTTATTTTTTTCATTAATTAACCAAATTACCTTTTAAACCTTAATAATAATTCAATATTTCAATTATGCCAAGCCATTATCATCCACTATCTAATTAATGGTCAAATTACGACATAAGGACCTTAACTTTAAGGTTCTATAGCCATTAAACACCTTTATCTATTAGAACTCAAGTTTTACACTTTACAAGATTTAGTCCTTTTTATCAAATTGACCAACCAAATAATAAAATTTCTTAACGAAACTTTCACACAATCATTAAATCATACTGTAAACATTTAAATAATAATAAAATAAATATTTTGACCCCAAATTTGTGGCCTCAAAACCACTATTCCTATTTGATTAAAAACGGGCTGTTACAACCTTGTTAATTTTTATTGATGATGCTACCTTAACTGGTAATGATCTCAATAAAATTACCAATCAAGACTTTTTTAAACATCACACTGGCCTTAAGGTTGCTTAAAGTACTTTTGGTATTCACCTTTCTAAACAAAAGTATGCTCTTGATATACTTATTAATTCTAGATTTTTGGAATATAAACCTACCAAGATTTCTATGTCTACTTCTACAAAACTAATAAATGGTATTGGTAATCCCTTTAATGATAGCACTTAGTTTTCCCAAGTTTGTTGCTTGCCTCTTGTACTTAACATCTACAAGACAGAACATTTCTTTTGTAGTTCAACGACTTAGTCAATTCATGGATAAACCTACAATAATTCATATACAAGTTACTTATAGAATTCTTCACTATCTAAAAGGTTGTTTTAGGATTGGGTTTTTCTTTCCTATTACTTTATAACTAGCCTTGAAAACCTTTAGTGATTATGATTAGTCTAGTTATCCAGATACAAGGAGATCAATCACTAGTTTTTGTTTTTGTTTTTTTTTTTTTGAGATTCACTTATCTATTAGAAGGCTAAAAAAATCAATCAATTGTTTCTCGTTCTTCTTTAGAAGTTGAGTATTGTGCCTTAACTTCCACCACTCATGAAATAAAATGGTTACACTATATTTTATAAGGTTTCATATGGTCTTACACTTCTATTCTGTAACAATAAATCTACACTTCAAATTGCAGCTAATCCAAGTTTCCATGAAGAAACCAAACATATTGAAATTAATTGACATATTGTTCGTGAGAAAGTTACTAATAGCCTTGTTCATCTCATGCTTTGCATATCCAAAGATCAATTGGCTAACATATTCACCGAACCATTGGTTGGTGCACTATTCCTTGACATTATGTTCAAGCTGAGAATACTCTACACTCATTCCATAGCTTTGCAGAGGGCTATTGGATGATAATTCTACTTAATTTTTGTAATTTAAATTATTGTAGTATCTATTCAAACTTTGTTAGGATTAGTTAGTTTAGATATTTTCAGTTGATAAATTTATATTTTCATCTTAAACTATATTAGCATAAGTTAACTAGTTATAATTTCCATTCTACATGCAATCTTTCTTAAGTTTGGTTTGTTAAATATGAAAATTTATTTTCTCTTTCATTCAATTTCTATACACTAATAACATCTTAATGCTTACAATTGTGAAAATAATAAAAACTAATATCATAAAATTATTATAAAAATAAAATTAATAAAATCTCAACTTCAAATATGGTTAAATTATGGAAATAATAAAACAAATTGATATATTTATATCAATTACAAAACAATCAAGTAAAAACGAAAATGTTATCTTACTTATATACCAAAATTGAATATTAGGTAATTTTAGGACATAATATTGAAATCAAATTACTAAAATATATATAATATTGATTTTTAGACATAATAATATAAACATTTCAATGGAATTAATTTACAAAATTAATTATGCAAAATGTGCTCCAACAAATACAAACTTTTAATTTCCAAAATAAAAAAAGTATATAATTTTTTTTCAAAGTGAAATGTATAAACAGAGAATTAAAGATGATAGCTTGCAATTTATAAGTGGAAAAAAGTCAGATTTGAAAAAAAACAAAGTTGTTAGTGTAGAACTAACGTCAATAATGGAAATGTAGAACAATCACAAAGCAATAAGAAAAAAGAAAAAAAATAAAGCACACATATTTTGTAACACCCCTCACCTGTATTCAATGCCGAATAGGGTTACGATGTATTACTGATCTATTCACAACACATAAAGCATACATTTATACAACAATAAGTATTCATTCTCATAAATCATTCCACACAATCACATTGTCCCTTATAAGGCTTACGAGGCCTTAAACATGCTTTAGAAGTGGTTTGGGACTAAGCCGATATCATACAAAAATTCTGGACACTTAGAAATTTTTCATGTAAACAAGGGTCACACGCCCGTGTGAATAGGCTGTGTGCCTTACACGGCTAGTAGACACGCCCGTGTTTCAGGCTGTAACAGTCCGGTTTATACCCTAGTTGGAACAGTGGTTTCAGGACCACAAATCTGAGTCTGAATAATATTTTAATATTATTTTCTGTGCCATTGAGATGTGACTAAGCATGTGTTAAATTTTCGTAAGTTAATTTATCTGTCTGTGAGCTTAATTTGAATAAAGGATTGGATTGCATTAAATGCGAAACTTGCATGCTATATGATAAAGTGCCTATGTGTTGTGGCTTTATAAAAGTGATGGCCTTAGGAAGCAATTAGACCACTATTTAATTAGTCGGTGAATGAAAGGCAAATATGCCCTTGTTATATGTTTGTTTTATTTATTAATTGAATAGATATTTTAGTAAAATGAATAATAATATGTTTGTAATAATAAACAAAAGAAAAGATGAATGCTATCATCTTATATTTGGGTGCCGAAATTGAAGAAAGAAAAATAAGAGAAATGTGCTAGGGCATTCGACTTTATTTATGCAAGATTAAGGTATGTTTTTACTTCGGTTCTTGATAATTTCTACGTTTTTGTAATCATTGCTTTGAGAGCTACAAAACCCATGCCTTGATTTTGTGTTTTGATGATATATGTGAAATATACCATTGATGATTTTGCAAACCTTGTGATGTTTGAGAATGAAAAATGAAAGATTTGAGCTAGATGAACATGTTATGTTCTTGAAGTTTTGATGAATTTAGCTAAATAGGGCTATATTGAGAAAATGGTAAATTAAAGGACTAAATTGGAAGTTTGATGAGAAATGTGGACTTGTATGTGATGTATATGTATTCGCCTAAGCTTGTGCATGCATTGATCTTGTGAAATTTGATGTTTTGAGTAAAATGGACTAGATTGATAAAATGTGCAAATGTGAAGGCTAAGTTGTAAATAGCCCTAAATATATGTGTTTGGATTTAATTGAATGAAATAGTGAATAAAAAGGATAAATTCTGAATATGTTTAGATCAAGAATCGAGGAAAACAGACTTAGATCGCGGGAAAGCGAAAATAACCGAGTAGCCATTTCCGTTCGATAAACCAAATCCGAGTAAGTCACTATGCAAATAAATGTATTTGTATTGAATTGAATAGATTCATATGGCTATCAACGATAATGAATGTTTATGAGATGTTAGGTGCATGAAATCTGAGATAAGTCTCATTTAGTGATTAAGTCCAAAAAGTCCCGTACGAACCTAGGAATAGATAGGATTAGCTATGTCATGACATAGGTATCTGTTCTATTTTATCATGTAAGACCACGTCCGGGACGTTGGCGTTGATTTGAAATTTGTAATATCCCGGGTTAAGGGGCTATTTTGTTGCTGCATGTTATTGCATGTGTTTAGTGTGCTGTGTTGCTATTTCGGTGTTTTAGGGGCTTAATTGTAGCCTAGGAGTGTGCCTGAGTGAATGGGAAAATTTTGGTTTTTGGGTGTTAAGTCAGGGGAGCTGTTGGAGCTAGGGTATAAGGGTTTTCTTTGGTGTTTTATTGCACAAGTGAAGAGCTGGCAGAGTGGCAAGGGAGGAGCTTGGTGTGGCGTCATCTACAGGTGAGGGAGGTCCAGAGTTCAAGTCGTAGAGCTCCCATTTTGTCACCCATTTTGGACGGCATGGAGGAAGAGGTAGAAGGCAAGTGGAATTCTACCTTGGACTAAGTCAAACCGTTCAAAAGTAAGGTGGAGAGTGATTGTAGGAGTAAGACTTGGTAAACACATTTGAAATGTGTGGAGTGGAGTGTTTGGGGGGATATGGCCGAATGTTGGGGAAGTGGGGAGTGTATGGCCGGTTTTGGGAAGTGGGGAGTGAGTAGGCCGAATGTTCCTTTTGAATGTGATGCATATTCGGTCATTGGGAGACCAAACCAACTTTTTCATTTTGGAAACACAAAGTCAAGTTCTAAAGAATTCTCTCATCTTTTTCTTCACCTCTTGAACCGAAATACCAAGTCTCATTAGTTGCCAAAATTGTCTTGTTCACTTGACTTGTGTGTAGCCGAATACACTCTTGCATCTATCCTTTTTTCTTCATTTGTGTAAGCTGAATCGGTTTCTTTTCTTCTCACACTTTCATTCATTTTCTCTTGTCATGCTTGTGCCGAAATCATACTACTTCTAAACCCAGTTTCTATTTTGACTTCTCCATTACTAGTAAGTCAAACCATATCATCTTCTTCCCTAAAACTCTCATTTGCTTTTCTCAATAATCCTAGCCGAATCTTTCATTTGTGCCTTACCATTTCATTAAGCCGATTTCTTTCAAAACCGTAAGTATTTATTCCCATCCATTTCATATAATTTTTTTTCTTTTATCTTCCATTTCAAAAGCTCTTGAGCCGAATGTCCCTTTTCTCCTAGGGATTCTTGTGGCCGAATTCTTGGTGGTTGGTGTTGGGGTAAGTCCTTGGCCGAATGGTCATGTTCTCTTTCTCTAGTTTTATGATTGATTTCAATTAGATTAAAGCTTATGATGGTTGTGGATTGAAGTGAGTTAATCGTTGTTAATCTCTTCATTATAGGACATCAAAGGTTTCAAAGCAAGCAAGAGGAGCCGTTTTCTTCGTCAATTTGATTAGTAAGTGGAGGTTAAGTGATTGGTTGTTGTTAGTTCATTCTCTTAGTTCTTGGTTAGTCAAAGCTTCAAGAGATTAATGTTTCCTTCTTGATAGGTGGGCCGATTGTCTAAGGAACCACTTTTGGTTGGATTTGGTAAGGAAACCAAATCGGTGAAAGGTAAGGGCTTTGACAAACCCTTTTTGTCTAAATGGTGTTGGCGAATGTGTAGATGTCTAACCCCTATGTTTTGGCCGATTGTAGAAGCTAGTACTCGAGGGACTTAGATTGCTTTTGTCAGGATTTCTAGACTCGTATTTACCATGTGTGTAAACTAACACACTGATACCTAGTAATGTTATTAATAAACCTGTTTGCCTGTTAAAAACGATACCAGTATGATGGATAATTGGATACCCAAATGGGGTATGGGTACGGATCCCGTAAGTCTATTTTATTACAAGTCCTATTATGGATACTTTGAATATGATGATCTATACTATATATATATGCTATGAGATGCAATGTTGGACATGGTTGCATGAGTTACATGATTGCATATTGTACATGAGTCAGTATGACATGTATGGGTGATATGAGTGGAGGGGGTGATATTTTGTGTCGACGAGCACCGGTGTTTTAGTAACACAACTTTGTGACTTTGGGTCACCGGAGGTTTGGCACCTCATTGCGACTCATCCCCGTGGTTTGATACCACCGTGGGTTGGCCCCACATGAGATATGGGATCGCCTCGCTAGTGATTTGGTATCACACGATGGGTTGGCCCCATCATCGATTTGTGACTTGGTCACCGGTGCTTTGGTAGCACAATTGTGTCTTTGGGACACCAGTGGTTTGGTACCACATTGACGGATATTGTGTCTTTGGGACACCAGTGTTTTGGTAACACATTGTGACTATATGTCACCGGTGGTTTGGCACCGCCAGATGGTTTGGTACCACACGGGGTAGAAAAGCGATATGGATGGTTAGGATCGGGTTGCATTAATTATGTTGCTTTGTATGATGTGTGTTAGCATGTTGTTTTGGGAGCGGGTTTACACATCGAGTCACTCGACTCACCCTCTCCTTTGACATTTCAGTGACTCGTAGAGCGGACATGGAGCCGGATGGACTCGGGTGCACATGCCATGCTTTAATAAAGGACTATTGAATTTGGGCATCTGTAGCTTATTTACTTTATTTGGGTTTTATATTGGATTTGTAAAAGGCCTTTAATTTATGTTTTGGTGATGTTTATGTTTTAATTAGATTTTAATATGCCTTAACAAAACAAGTTGGTATGAATTTTTAAAACTTGGAAAGATAATGATTTCAAAATTATAACGCAATGTGTTTTTTTAAACCATACCATCGGGTATCACATTATGTCTTTATAGTAAGCAAATTCAAATGATTTTCAAATCAAACTTGTATTACTCCTAAGTCTAATAAGGTTTTGAGTAACACTAAGAAACTATTAAGGTTTAAATGGTTTAAACTTATTTAGCCACACAGTCTGGTTAAGATTTCAAAAATCTCCGGGTTTCACATACTCCATTTGATTTCAAACAAGTCTACTCAAATTGTCCTCAAAATACACTGTGTTTTCACTCGGCTTTTAGCGAAAAATTTAACCTCTCACAAACATGTTTCCCCCGTAACATACCAGATTCGGATGTGGTGTCTTGTCCGGGTTTGGGGTGTTACAATCATGCTATAACTTAGAACAAAATGAACTCAATTGTTTTTCTAACTTAAATATGATTTTCTACTAAGACAAAATACTTTAGTAATAATATGAAACAACTTAAAATCAAACCGACATAAATTAGTTTTACCTACACTTGAGATAAATTTTCAAGGCTCTCTGGTTTTCAAATACAACATAAATTTTAGTCAAAACCTACTCAAGTTTCCTCAAATACAAAGTTTCATAAAAATGTTTCATCGATTTTTAGACTTCAACCTAAATCACTCGAACCTTTCTCCTCAGAGCATACCAGATTCTATCGTGGTGTATTGACCGGGTTTGGGGTGTTACATTTGTGGTATCGAGCCAAGTTCAAAGGTTTCTACTGTGGGCCGAGGCCTAAAATGTTTTAAAACTATAGTTTTCAAGTATTCATTTTAAAGTATGGTTTGAAAGGCATGACACCGAGTCTCCCACTACCCGCCTGTAAGTACCGTACTATTTGTTGTATTGATTGATATGATTGGCCGATTAGTAGGACTACTCTAGAGACCGAAACTAATAGGACTCTGGACTCATGAAAACAAAGTCTCTTTAAAATTCATAAAACTTTGCTTTAAAAATAGTGGAATAATGATCGATACATAAAATTCTTTAATCGGACGAGATTTAGTCATGAGTACCGAGGTGGACGTGGTCGTGGACGTGGTCGTAGGATGACTGCTTTCGAGCCCGTAGGTTCGGGTCGTGGTTCGAGAGAATGAGGTACCTGCCCGCCACCAGTGGAGGTGGTGAGTTCCGTGAGCGCAGCCGATGATGCAAAGGTCACAGCGATCTGCGGGTTTTAGAAAGTGGTAGTGGAGCGGTGGAGGCGTAGGAGCTAGGAAATCGTGCTCTGCGACTTCGGCAAATAAATTTGAGTTCTTCCGGTGTCTCTGGTGTTGCTCCTAGCATCGCCGAAATCTTCGCTAGAAGCGGTGAGCGGATCATGGACGATCTGGACCTAACTACCGAGGAGAAATTAAAGGGATCGTATCACTTCTCCGAGATGAGTCATATCAGTGGTGGCTCACGGTCCGTGACTGCACTGCAGCTGAAGATCTGACATGGGACTATTTTCGGCTGCTTATCAGAAGAAGTACGTCGGAGCTAACTACATAAATGAGCGTGAAAAGCATTTTGAGGTTAGTTCGGGAGTAAATGCGTCGAGTACGAGGCCGAAGTTTCGAGGTCGAGTCGGTATGCTGTGGGTATGGTGGCCATCGAGCATGAGAGGTGCGTTCGTTCGAGGATGGCTCGCGAGACTAACCGAGGTCGATAATTGCGCCAGCAGAGCGTGAATTTGATTCTCGTTGAAAAGGCGAAGGTTGCCGAGGGCATTAAAGAGTCTCGTGAGGCAGAGTATGGATAGAAACCGTGACAAAAGGAGTTTTGGGTCTTCTGGGTCATCAAGAAACCAACAGAAAAGAGCTAGACCGAGTGGGCCGAATCAGTCGGGTAGGTTTGTTGCTGCTAGGCAGGGACCGCCGCAGTGTAACCGTTGTGGAAAGGCTCACTAGGGAGGATGTTGGACTGATGGTAGAGGTTGTTTTGAGTGTGGCTCGCTGGATCACCGAGTGAGGGATTGCCCGCGCAAGTTAGCTAGAATTCAGTCAGAAAATCAGGGCCGTAATCAATACAGAAATAATGGACCACCGCAGAGGGGCCGAGGTAATGGCAGAGGAGGTAATAGTTCTGGTCGGGGCCGTGGAGCACCCGGGATGAGGTGCGAGTAGTTTTGAGGCCGCATGTACGGGGGCTAGTGTATGTTTGCGAGGCACCGAGAGAGGGCGACGCACCGGACGTCATAACCGGTACGTTTTTGATTTTTGGTTCTCCTTATACTGCTTTAATTGATGTGGGTTCTACGCACTCTTATGTTGCCAGTAGTATAGTAGAGACAATGGATTTAGACTCGAAATATCTTCTAGGCGATGACCATAATAAGCCTTCTAGGTCACTCAGTAGTGGTAGATAAACGTATAGAGACGCACTCTAGAACTCCAAGGGTAGTATTTGAGGTCGATCGATGGAACCGCCATTCGGGAGTTCGATCTAATTCTGAATGGACCTGGCCGGGTAAGTATCAGCGGTTGGATCATGTGCTAAGCGCATGGTTCTGAGCACGGTGAGGGTGATGAAGTAGTTCGATCGGTAATAGGAGAAACTATCTGTCAATTTGGTATCCGCCTCAAAGCCGAGAAAATGGTCGAAGGTCGTGAAGCGTATGTGGTTCATGTGTATGCCTTGAAACTAAGGAGTCTACCGTGGAGACGGTTCAGACAGTTAGGGAATTTGTGGATGTGTTTCCTGAGGAGCTTCCGGGTTTGCCACCGGATCGAGAGGTAGAATTCGGGATAGATATGTTATCGGAATCGCCAAGATCCATTACTCCGCATGTGATGGCACCTAAGGAGTTAGTGGAGCTTAAGGCTCGAACATGTGAATTGTTGGACCGAGGCTTTATCGGGCCAAGTATTTCGCCATGGGGAGCGCCGTACTTTTGTAAAGAAGAAAGATGGTACTATGCGGATGTGCGAGATTACCGCTAATCGAATAAGTCGACGATCAAAACAAGTATCCACCGCCTCGGATAGATGACTTGTTTGATCATTTGAAGGGCGTCGGTTTTCTTGAAGATCGACCTAAGGTCCAGGTATCACCAGTTGAAGGTAAAAGAGGCGGATATCTCGAAGACGGCATTTCGCACTCGGTATGGGCACTTTGAGTTCTTGGTTATGCTGTTCGTTGACTAACGACATGGCGACTTTCATGGATCGATGAATAGGGTGTTCCAACAAGATTACCTAGATCGGTTCGTGGTAGTTTTTATCGCGACATCTTGGTATACTCAAGGACCGAGGAAGAACATGATACTCATTTACGGTGGTATTGCGATTTTAAGGGAGAAACAAATGGCGCGAAGTTCAAGAATGCGAGTTCGCTCGTGGAGGTGACATTCTTGGGTCATGTAGTGTCGATCGAGGGATTAGAGTGGACCCCGCAAGATAGAAGCGATTTTGGATTAGAAGCCTAAGTCGAAGAGTGAGATTCGAGTTTTCGGGGTTGGCGGTGATACTACCAAAGATTTGTGAAGGTTTCTCGTTAATTGCAGCACCGATGACCAAATTATTGAGAAAGGGAGTTCCGTTTATTTGGACTGAGAAGCAACAGGAGAGCTTCGACAAGTTTAAGAAGATTTTGACTGAAGCTCCGGTTCTGATTCAACCTGAGGCTGGTAAGGAATTTACAGTGTACTACGATGCATCACATACAGGCTTGGGTTGTGTGCTGATGCAAGAAGGTAAGGTTGTGGCTTACGCTTCTCAAGAATCGAGGCCACATGAGGTCAACTATCCGACGACGATTTGGAGCTAGCGGTGTAGTTTTGCCTTAAAGATTTGGAGGCATTACTTGTATGGAGAGAGATCGATAGTTTACACGGATCATAAGAGTCCAAGTATCTCTTGACTCGAAGGATTTGAATTTGAGGCAATGCAGATGGGTTGAGTTGTGAAAGATTACGATCGCTCGATTGAGTATCATCCAGCAAGGCTAACGTGGTGGCGACGCGTTGAGCCGTAAGGTTGTTTCGCACTTAAGAGCTTTGTTTGCCCATTTGAGTTTGTATGACGACGGGAGTATTCTCGCGTAATCGCGAGTTAAGCCTACTTGGGTTGAGCGGATCGAGAGAAAGCAGTTAGTGGATGAGGTTCGAGTGCGCCAAGGTTACAAGTGCGGATGGTGGTTTGGAGGGTTACAACTTGTCTAGTAATAAGGTTCTGTTTCCAAGGTAAGGCTTGTATGCCTAAAGATGTTGAGTGAGGCGAAGATTCTTCAGGGGCACATTATATGATCCTTATGCTATGCATCCCGGAGGTAGTAAGATGTATAAGGATCTTAGAGAGCGATTTTGGTGGCACAGTCGAAGAAAGAGGTGATGAGTTTGTTGGGAAGTGTCTAACATGTCAGCAGGTCAAGGCTGAACACCAGTTGCCGTCGGGTTTGCTTCAGCCTGTAAAGATTCCTCAGTGGAAGTGGGAAAGGATAACCATGGATTTCATCAGTGGGCTACCGCTCACGCCAAGCAAGAAGGATTCAGTTTGGGTAGTGGTGGATCGTCTGACTAAATCACTCACTTTATTCGGTGAGGTTGACTACTCGCTTGAAGCTAGCAAAGTCTGTATGTGTCGAGATAGTGAGGTTGCACGGTGTGCCGCCTCGATAATCTCGGATAGGGATCCGAGTTTACGTCAAGGTTCGAAAGCATTGCATCGAGCTCGGTACTCGCTTGATTTCAAAGCTTTTCACCGCAATCGACGGCGGTCAATCGAAAGGTCATTCGGATCTTGGAAGATATCTTTGAGAGGTTGTGTCCTAGATTTGAGAGGTAGTTGGGAGGAGTTTCTACCATTAATGAGTTTGCCTACAACAATGAGCTACCAAGCGAGCATCAAGATGGCACCGTATGAGGCGCTTGTATGGTAGGAAGTGTCGTTCACCGACTTGTTGGATGAGTTAAGTGAACGCCGCTTATTGGGACCGAGTTGGTTGGTCGAGACCGAAGACAAGGTTAAGTTGATTCAGCTCGATTGAAGGAAGCTTCGACCGCGAAGTCCTATGCCGATCTTAAGCGGAGAGATATTGAGTTTTCGTGGGAGATCGGGTTTTCTGAAGGTCTCACCGTGGAAGAAAGTATTAAGGTTCGGAAGAAAGGCAAGCTAAGTCCGAGGTTTATTGGGCATGATAAGGTACTAAGACGAGTGGGACTAGCTATGATCATTTCGAGTTGCCGGTGAGCTAAGTCAAATTCACGACGTGTTCCACGTTTCGATGCTTCGGCGATATCGTTCCGATCCGTCACATGTGATGGCAGTAGAAGAGATCGAGGTAAACCCAGATATGACCATGGAGGAAGAGCCTGTACAGATTTTGGATCGGGATGTGAAGGTTCTGCGCAGGAAGTCCGTGCCGTTGGTTAAGGTTCTTTGGCGGAATCATGGCGTGGAAGAAGCGACGTGGGAACCCGAGGATATGATGAGACAGCAATACCCGCAACTCTTTTGATCAGGTAATTTCGAGGTCGAAATTATTTTTAAGGGGGGTAGAACTGTAATATCCCGGGTTAAGGGGCTATTTTGTTGCTGCATGTTATTGCATGTGTTTAGTGTGCTGTGTTGCTATTTCGGTGTTTTAGGGGCTTAATTGTAGCCTAGGAGTGTGCCTGAGTGAATGGGAAAATTTTGGTTTTTGGGTGTTAAGTCAGGGGAGCTGTTGGAGCTAGGGTATAAGGGTTTTCTTTGGTGTTTTATTGCACAAGTGAAGAGCTGGCAGAGTGGCAAGGGAGGAGCTTGGTGTGGCGTCATCTACAGGTGAGGGAGGTCCAGAGTTCAAGTCGTAGAGCTCCCATTTTGTCACCCATTTTGGACGGCATGGAGGAAGAGGTAGAAGGCAAGTGGAATTCTACCTTGGACTAAGTCAAACCGTTCAAAAGTAAGGTGGAGAGTGATTGTAGGAGTAAGACTTGGTAAACACATTTGAAATGTGTGGAGTGGAGTGTTTGGGGGGATATGGCCGAATGTTGGGGAAGTGGGGAGTGTATGGCCGGTTTTGGGAAGTGGGGAGTGAGTAGGCCGAATGTTCCTTTTGGAATGTGATGCATATTCGGTCATTAGGAGACCAAACCAAACTCTTTCATTTTGGAAACACCAAAGCCGAAGTTCTAAAGAATTCTCTCATCTTTTTCTTCACTTCTTGAACCGAAATACCAAGTCTCTTTAGTTGCCAAAATTGTCTTGTTCACTTGGCTTGTGTGTAGCCGAATACACTCTTGCATCTATCCTTCTTTCTTCATTTGTGTAAGCTGAATCGGGTATCTTTTCTTCTCACACTTTCATTCATTTTCTCTTGTCATACTTGTGCCGAAATCATACTACTTCTAAACCCAGTTCTCTATTTTGACTTCTCCATTACTAGTAAGCCGAAACCATATCATCTTCTTCCCTCAAACTCTCATTTGCTTTTCTCAATAATCCTAGCCGAATCTTTCATTTGTGCCTTACCATTTCATTAAGCCGATTTCTTTCAAAACCGTAAGTATTTGTTCCCATCCATTTCATATAATTTTTTTTTTTTATCTTCCATTTCAAAAGCTCTTGAGCCGAATGTCCCTTTTCTCCTAGGGGTTCTTGTGGCCGAATTCTTGGTGGTTGGTGTTGGGGTAAGTCCTTGGCCGAATGGTCATGTTTTCTTTCTCTAGTTTTATGATTGATTTCGATTAGATTAAAGCTTATGATGGTTGTGGATTGAAGTGAGTTAATCGTTGTTAATCTCTTCATTATAGGACATCAAAGGTTTCAAAGCAAGCAAGAGGAGCCGCTTTTTCCTCGGTTGATTAGTAAGTGGAGGTTAAGTGATTGGTTGTTGTTAGTTCATTCTCTTAGTTCTTGGTTAGTCAAAGCTTCAAGAGATTAATGTTTCCTTCTTGATAGGTGGGCCGATTGTCTAAGGGAACCACTTTTGGTTCTGGATTTGGTAAGGAAACCAAATCAGTGAAAGGTAAGGGCTTTCGACAAACCCTTTTGGTCTAAATGGTGTTGGCAATGTGTAGATGTCTAACCCTATGTTTTGGCCGATTGTAGAAGCTAGTACTCGAGGGACTTAGATTGCTTTTGTCGATTTCTAGACTCAGATTTACGGTGTGTAAACCAACACATCGATACCTAGTAATGTTATTAATAAACCTGTTTGCTGTTAAAAACGATACCAAGATGATGGATAATTGGATACCCAAATGGGGTATGGGTGCGGATCCGGGTAAGTCTATTTTATTACAAGTCCTATTATGGATACTTTGAATATGATGATCTATACTATATATATATGCTATGAGATGCAATGTTGGACATGGTTGCATGAGTTACATGATTGCATATTGTACATGAGTCAAGATGACATGTATGGGTGATATGAGTGGAGGGGCGGTGATATTTTGTCCGTGAGCACGGTGTTTTGGTAACACAACTTTGTGACTTTGGGTCACCAGAGGTTTGGCACCTCATTGCGACTCGTCCCCGTGGTTTGATACCACAGGTTGGCCCCACATGAGATATGGGATCGCCTCGCTAGTGATTTGGTATCACACGATGGGTTGGCCCCATCATCGATTTGTGACTTCGGTCACCGTTGCTTTGGTAGCACAATTGTGTCTTTGGGACACCGGTGGTTTGGTACCACATTGACGGATATTGTGTCTTTGGGACACCAGTGTTTTGGTAACACATTGTGACTATATGTCACAAGTGGTTTAGCACCACCGGTGGTTTGGTACCACACGGGGTAGAAAAGGCGATATGGATGGTTAGGATCGGGTTGCATTAATTATGTTGCTTTGTATGATGTGTGTTAGCATGTTGTTTTTGGGAGCGGGTTTACACATCGAGTCACTCGACTCACCCTCTCCTTTGACATTTCAGTGACTCGTAGACGGACATGGAGCCGGATGGACTCGGGTGCACATGCCATGCTTTAATAAAGGACTATTGAATTTGGGTACTGTAGCTTATTTACTTTATTTGGGTTTTATATTGGATTTGTAAAAGGCCTTTAATTTATGTTTTGGTGATGTTTATGTTTTAATTAGATTTTTAATATGCCTTAACAAAACAAGTTGGTATGAATTTTTTTTAAAACTTGGAAAGATAATGATTTCAAAATTATAACGCAATGTGTTTTTTTTAAACCATACCATCGGGTATCACATTATGTCTTTATAGTAAGCAAATTCAAATGATTTTCAAATCAAACTTGTATTACTCCTAAGTCTAATAAGGTTTTGAGTAACACTAAGAAACTATTAAGGTTTAAATGGTTTAAACTTATTTAGCCACACAGTCTGGTTAAGATTTCAAAAATCTCCGGGTTTCACATACTCCATTTGATTTCAAACAAGTCTACTCAAATTGTCCTCAAAATACACTGTGTTTTCACTCGGCTTTTAGCGAAAAATTTAACCTCTCACAAACATGTTTCCCCCGTAACATACCAGATTCGGACGTGGTGTCTTGTCCGGGTTTGGGGTGTTACAATCATGCTATAACTTAGAACAAAATGAACTCAAATTGTTTTTCTAACTTAAATATGATTTTCTACTAAGACAAAATACTTTAGTAATAATATGAAACAACTTAAAAATCAAACCGACATAATTTAGTTTTACCTACACTTCAGATAAATTTTCAAAGCTCTCTGGGTTTTCAAATACAACATAAATTTTTAGTCAAAACCTACTCAAGTTTCCTCAAATACAAAGTTTCGCAAAAATGTTTCATCAGATTTTTAGACTTCAACCTAAATCACTCAGAACCTTTCTCCTCAGAGCATACCAGATTCGATCGTGGTGTATTGACCGGGTTTGGGGTGTTACAAAATTTGTGTAAGACCTCATCTGGGACATAGGCATCAATATGAATTCTATGTAAAAGACCTCGTCTGGGACGTAGGCATCGATAGGAGCTTTACGAGTAAGACCATGTTTGGGACATCGGCATCGTATTAATTCGTATAAGACCCTGTCTGGGATAGAGGCATCGATATCTAAGTACATGTAAGACCTCATCTGGGACGTTGGCATTGTACAACTATTACAAGCTTTTTGATTATCCAACTAGATTCCTATGAGTTCAACGAGCAAGACTATAATATGAATGTCAAATCCGAGCTATGAACAATTATGTGATATTAAGTTCGATTCAGGCACGTTATCTATACACTATTTGTGTATGTAAGGTAAGTATCTAAGTGATCTTACTATGGTGATAAGTACATGGAATTTGTGATATGATAAGAATTGTTTTGGCTCGATGAGCTATGTGTTCATATGATTCTTGAATGGTGAAAATGGCTAATGTGGTTAAAAGTGTATGAACCAAAACAAATATGTGAAAGTTTGCCAAGTGATTGATATATGCTTTCCATACCAAGTTTATTTGTATATGACTTACTAAGCTTTTGGAAAGCTTACTCTGTATGTGTGTTTTCTCTGTTTTATAGGTCGTCGAAGGTACTAAAGGCTCGGGATTGTCAAGGATCGTCATCACACTACAAAAACTTATTTTGGTACCCTTTTGGAAATGTATATAGCTAAATATGGCATGTATAGACTAGATATGTGTATATGTTTTTGGAAATGAACTTAGCCATGTGTTTTGGCAAGTTTAATTTGGTAATATGCTTGAATGAAACTGATATATGATGCATATCTTGGTAACGTGGAAGCTTATGAAATGGCCAAGTTTTGAGTGAGCTATTGAATGAATTATGCTTGTAATGATATGAGTTTATTTCTTTGGAATCATCATGGTTGAATTGGTATTAAGTGTATAAATTGAATGGTCAATTTGGTATGTTTTGGTTGCCATATATGCAAGGTATGTGTTGATATATATATTGCTTGTAGGAAAACCTTAAGTGGGTGGCATATTTGTAAAATGGCCTATACTGTCACACGGTTGAGACACACGGGCATGCCTAAGACCGTGGGTAAATTGGCAGAATGTGTCTTAAATTGCACACGGCCTCGACATCGGTGTGCTTGGTGGCCGTGTGAGAAATGGCAGTATGTGATCTATTAGTACACGGCCTTAGCACACGGGCGTGCTTGGTGACCGTGTTGATTTTGGTAGTATACTACCACCGGGAGGACACACGGGAGTGTCAAGTAGCCGTGGGTGAGGCACGGCCTACCCCCACGGCCGTGTGTCCCCTGTATGTTAGAAAAGTTTCAAATTTTTATGAAATTACTTATATGTTTCGGTTTAGTCCCGACTCTGTTTATAAGCATGCTTAGGGTCTCGATAACTCATTTAAGGGACTCTTTGATTGAATTCTAATGAGATTGATGATGATTGACTTTGTGTCGTGAATGTGATGTGAAATGATTCTATTGTTCGGTAATACCTCTTAACCCTAATTCGGTGACGGTTTTGGGTTAGGGGTGTTACACAGGCCGTGTGAAAATAGGGCATACATGCTGACTTAGGTCACACTGCCAACCAGACGCCCATGTGTCTAGCCAGTGTACCCTTCGAAGTGGCTACACAAGCCCGTGTGCCAGGCCATGCCAAAAATGTAGGGTATACTGACTTGTGCAACACGGCCAAGTCACACATGTAACATCCTGATTTAGGGGTTGTTTGTAATTTAATTATTTTTCTCATGTGTGTGCTTGAAGAAGTGAATCCTATGATTGCTAGGCATGTTTTAGGGTCTAGTTATAACCCCGAGCTAGGTCGGACTTAGGGTTGAAATTTCTTTTTAAGTGTTTAAAAGAAGGGAGCTAGGTGAGATAGGGGTTAAGAGAAATTTCGGGAGAAACATGACACAAGGAATAATTTGGCAAAGTGGCTTTCATGCGCCACTTAAGAGCTTGGAGGTGACGATGGGCGCAGGTCTTGGGTTCGAGCTGTTGGAGTGGCGTTTTGGAGTTTTATTTTTATTTGCGGTGATGGGCTAGGAAGGCCTTAAAAATAAATGGTGAGGGTTATGGACATGAAAGTTGGTTTGTTGGAGTGGCTTGGGGCGCCACTTAAGGGTCTTGGCAGATGGACTCAAGTTCGAGTCACGCTGGAAGCAATGGGTGTTTTTATTTTTGTTTTAGGCGTTAAAGCAAAGGGAAGCTAGCGAAGGAGCTCTTAAAAGAATTGGTGACGAGGTTATGTCACAAAGACACGCCTTGGCAGGATGGTTAGAGGCGTTGTTGTAGTTTGCCTCCATCAGGTCCTGTGTTCGAACTAAAGAAGCCGCAGGTTGGTTTTTTTTTTTTTATGCACGCTGGCGTGAAGAGGGTGAGTTAATGGCCTGATTTTAGACTCTTAATTTGATAAGGATAAGCTTGATTTTTGCTCTAAAATTCGGTTGGAAGAGTAAGTGTTAGCAGTTTATTTTCATTTAATTTGTTTGATGAGGTGGTTAGGAGATTAAATGTAAGATAAATCTTGCTTTATTTTTGATAATTAAAAGCTGAAATTATCACAAAAAGAGAGGGGTGATGGTGGATTTGGGACACCTTAGGGGCATCCACAATCGGCTTGAATATAGCAAGGGAGTGCCAAAAATTCATCAACATTATTTCTTTTCTTGTTGCTGGCCGAATTCTCTCTAGCCATTGCCCGAAAATCTTCAAAAATTCCTTTCTTCTTTTCTTCTTTTGTTCCCTCTTGGCCGAACCTACCCCCTTCTACTAAAGATTTCACCTTCCATTTGTGTTGCTAGCCGAATATCCCCTACTATAAAGGGCATAAGCTGAATTTTTCCCCCTAACTAAGGTGCTGCCAATTTTAATAGTGTGGTAAGGACTCTCTATAGGTTTAAATCTTTTATTCTTGTTTTGGCCAGCCAAAACCATGAGGCTTAACCCTATATTTTTGTAGGACCGAACCTATTCAAGGTCTTGGATTTGTAACCCTTTTTGGAAGCCAGCGTTAAGGGGAATTGAGAGGTCTTTCGGGATTTAAGGTGAGCATGGTATGTAGGTTATGACATTCGGCCAAAGGCCATGTTATGTATTTTAAGTGGTGATCGATTTTTATTGTGGGTTGTTTAAGGAATTTCAGCAGAGTCTTAATCAAGTGACGTTTTCGGGATTTGTTTGGAAACCAAATCCGCTTAAGGTAAGTGCCGCAAATGAGCCTTTGGTATTAAGTTGTTATGGCCGAATAGGCCTATGGCACTAATCTTGTTGTTGGCCGAATATAGGGTCAAAGGATCTATACGATGAGATCGGATCTTTGGGATCTAGGATTCGCGTTAGTGTAAGTGTGTAAAACTCTTTACACACTTTATTAGTAACATTGCTATATTGTTGCCTTTTTAGTCTTTGTGGTAGTGATTTGCTTGTGGACATGAGCATGGATTCCGGGTAAGTCCCCTCTTACGTGATCTATGATGTATGTTGTGTATGTCATCACATACTGTTGAATGATATGCTATAAATGAATGCATGATATGTGGGAATTATGATATTTGTTATGTAAGCATGATGATGGTGGGATTGATGAGAGGAGGGGGATGATCTCTATGGACTGTCACTAGTGGTTTTGACCACAAGATGGGTTAGCCCCATCAGTTTAATTGTGACTTTGGTCACCAATGGTTTTGACCACACCGTTGATGAATCGTGACTAAGTCCCAGTGGTTTGGTACCCCCAGTGGTTTTGACCATATTATGATAATTGTGACCTATGGTCACCAATGGTTTTGACCACACGATGGGTTGGCCCCATCATTTGATTTGTGACTCTAGTCACCAGTGGTTTTGACCAGCAGTGGTTTTGACCACACGGGGTAGTTAAAGGAGTACGGATGGTTAGTGGGGTTGCATGTTTGCATGTTTTTAATAATTTGTGTATGAGTTGCATTTCCGGGTGGGGGATTCACACACTGAGTCTTGGTGACTCACCCTTCCCAAATTATTTTGAGATGAGTAGATCATGAGATGGAGCCGAGAGGACTCGAGGCGGCCATGCTTGTTCCTTAGTTTTTGGAATTTTATTTGATTCATTCATGTTTATTTACTTTCTACATTTTAAATTGGGTTGTAATAAGGCCGCTAATTATTATTTGGATGTTTAATTAGTTGTTTTAATTTACTTATACTATATTACAAAATGAAATTATAAATGTTAAGTAAATCGGTTAAAAGCAACATTTTCAAATTAAGTAACTTTTATGAGTTTTCAAAGATGTTACCATCGGTAGCAAAATACACCAAGTCAACTATAACCTCGATGATTTTAAAATTTTACATGATCAAACGTTTTCAAAGGGTTTATCAACACAACCATGTTTATAAAAATAATCCCAACTGAGTTTTATCAAACACTGTTTTAATACCTTAGCCATATTTTATCAAGTTTTCACCAGACACTCAAAATGTTTCAAATTGTTTTACTCCGTGACATACCAGATTCGGTCAGAACTCATGGGCCGGGTTTGGGGTGTTATATTTTTGGTATCAGAGCCCAGTTCAAAACTCGACTGTGGGGGCCCAAGGCCCAAAGTGTTTTGTTTGTTAGTAGGCCTTATTAGAATGTTTTGGGAAATTGTTTATGGTTCGAATAGCATGGCACCGAGTCTCCGGCACCTATCCGCCCAGGTAAGTAATTCTATCTATTTTTGTGAATACTTGATGGGGGTAGAAGGGTAAATTGGGAACGTAGACTATTAGAATAAGGAATTGTTGAACCTAAGGGTTAGCGAACCCCAACAAACAATGCATAAGATTTAATAATTCCCTAAACAACCCTATAAGTTGTCACTAAGCAAGGGATGTGGCAATCGTTATACGCATGTCTAGGATTGGATTTGGTGGGGGCCTGGTATTTAAGCAGTCTAGTGACTCACCTCCTACTCACTCAAATCCTACCTGGTGCGTAGTGACGGTTCATCCTAGCTAAGACGACACACTCACAGGCTAAACTTGATAACTAAAACCCGAAAGGGACTAGCCGTTTTGTTTTGAAGTAATTAAAACCTTGGTTTTTTAAAAAAAATGAATGACCAAAATACCCCTGGTTTGTAAACTACCAAAATACCCTCCGTAGGAAAAATTTCCAAATAAGAAAAATTCAAAATATCCTTCTTTTGTGAAATCAATTAGAACCAAATTTTGGAAATCTTGTTATGAAGAAAAATTTACTAAAATACCCCTAGTGGTAAAATTACAAAATTGCCCCTAACCAACAAAATTACCAGAATGACCCTGATTTTCAAAAATTTTATAACATCACTGTTCTGGAAAATGCAACTCTAAAAAATAACCCTCAAAGTTTTACAACTTTTGAAATATCTCGGATTTATTAAATTTTACAAATTCACCCTGATTTGTGAAAAATTACCGAAATACCCCTGAGGTCCAAAATTATCGAAATACCCCCGGATTTCAAAATTTATTCAAAATACCTTGGTAATTTAAAAGTTCCAGAAACCTTTTTGACAAAATCATTCGAGAACTTTTATTTTTGAAAAATTACAAAAATACCCCTGTAGGACAATTGACGAAAATACCCCTGGGATAGGAATGGACAGGAATATTCGTTGAGTGAATGTGAATGGGAGATACTAAGGAATGGATGTATTTTTCTGTGAATTAGGATAGAAAACTTGAACTTTGAATGATCGAAAGAATCCCTATTAAGCTCTCTTCATAAAATTCCTTCGCGGGTAAACAAGTGAAGCGAAAGTACTAATTCATAAAACTTCTTAATCAGATCCGGTCAGAACTCATGGGCCGAGTTTGGGGTGTTACAACACACCCGTGTGCTAGGCCGTGTGCCATTTAGGGGGTATACTGACTTGTACCACACGGCCAGTCACACGCCCGTGTGTGAGACCGTGTGGAGCATACTGACTTCAATTTAATTTCAACACCAGGGAATACACGACCGTGTAATTTGACCGTGTGTCACACATGGCTGAGACAGATGCCCGTGTGGACAAATATAGGCTATTTACCAAGCCATTTTTCCAACCTATTTGGTACAAACCTTCACCTACACACATATGGCACAAAAATAAATCAAAATAGGCAATCCATAACTACCAAATCAACCATAATTCTTACCATTTCATCTAACATTTCTTAGCCTAAACTTCAATCACAATCATCATCAATTTATCAACTGTTTCCAAGTAACATTAAACACTTTACAAAATGACATTAATTCATATCTAAAAACATTTACGAAACATACATCATTTTGCTCCAATTCACAAGCATAATACCAATTCCACAAACCTCATAATATAAGCCATAAGCACACTTATATATATATATATAATCAAACTGGCCAAATTAAGCCGAATCTCATGGCTATAAATACAAACAAAACATAACCATTCATAAGTCATCTCAAATGGCAATATTCACTTTCAAAACATAACCAAAATAACTCAAGTCTATACATGCCATATACCATATATACACAATTCAAAAGTACCAAGTAGATGGTTGGATAGTGTGACGTAGACTCTAACAATCCCTGAATCTGAGCTAGCTTTGACAAACAAAGTAAGCTACAAAGCTTAGTAAGTTCGTACTAAATATACTCAACAATTCATAAAATACAAATCATCAATTTGAACAAGTTAATGTATACTTCATGATAATATCAAACCTTCCATAAGCTTATTCATATACTTATATGCAAAGTCATAACCTTTTCTATTTGATTTTCATACTTACATGTACATACCTGTATAAATTCATAACGAACTCATACCTTCTCGTAACACTGTCGAATACTCGATGTTTCGCACACTAAGTGCCATCGCATAGCCGAAGCTATTATAATTTCTCACACCAAGTGCCTTACTCGATGTTTCACACACTAAGTGCCATCTCAATGTCTCGCACACTAAGTGCTAATCTTAATGTCTCGCACACTAAGTGCCAATCTCAATGTCTCGCACACTAAGTGCCACAATTAGCCGATTTATTGTCGAACATAAATGTAGTCTTGTATATACAATTTATACAATATCAAAGCATGAAAAAACATAATTATAATAATGCTTATTTCATACGAACTTACCTCGAATGCTAAAATGACGAGTCGATTAGTCGATAACTTTAATTTTCCCCGATCCCGATCCTGATTCAAATTCCATTTTTCTTGATCTAAATATATTCAAAATTAACTTATTCAATCATCTATTCATTCAATTTAGTCCAAAACATACTTTAAGACACATTTACACTTTTGCCCCACATATTTCACATTTTTTACAATTGAGTCGTTATTGCATAAAATAAAAAATTAGTGTAATTTCAATTATACCCATGCTAGCTGAATTACTATTATACCCCCAGCAGTCTATAGTTTCCTTTTATTTCACATTTCAACCACATAATTTTACATTTTACAATTTAACCCTATTATGCATTTTCACAAAAAATCACTTAACAAAACATGTAAAACTATCATCAAGCTTTCATATTTCAACATTAAACATCAAAGAACACATGGAGTCAACAATGGAAACTGTCAAAATCTTTAATAGTTTTGAAATCTAAGGTACGTGCTAGCTAGAATACGAAGCAACGATCTCAAAAACGTAAAAATCATAAAAAATCGAGCTCAAAACACTTACCAATTGACCTTGCAAGTGACGAACCCTAAAAATAAATCAAAGGCTTTCTTCTTCATCAATATTCAGCCAAAAGAGAGAAAAGATGGACAAAAATTAACTTTGTTTTTATTAATATAACATGTATTAACTATTTTTCCATTTTAATCTTAAAATCAATACAAAATTTCATTTATGCCAAACCATTAACATCCACTAACCAACTAATGGTATATTTACCACATAAGGAACTAAAATTCAAAGTTCTATAGCTATTTGACATTATTAGCTAATAGAACAACACTTTTGCAATTAACGCAATTTAGTCCTTTTTACCGAATTAACCATTAAAATAGTAAAATTAGCTGACGAAATTTTCACACATATCAAATAACATGCTGTAAATATCGAAAATAATATTAAAATAATTTTCCAACATCAAATTTGTGGTTCTAAAACCACTATTCTGATTTGACCAAAAATGGGCTGTTACATATATTATGTGGAAAACCCTTTCGGGAAAAACCACGGGAAAAGGAGAAGAAAATTCACTAATTTCGAATTTGAATGATATAAGAGGAGTTTAGATTGCATCTATTTATAGGTTGAAAAACCTTATTCTAATCAATGCCAAATAGATGAAGTGTAGTAAGGTTGAAAAACCTTATTCTAATCAATAATATAAGAAGTATAGTTCTACATGGATTTTACTTTTATTTTATTTTACCACTATATTTTATTTTAATAAGGTGTAACACCTCAAACCCAGCCCATTCGCTATGACCGAATTTGAAATGCCACTGCAAAAAACGTTTGAAAAACTTTTGACTTAGAATTAAAAACATAAAATTTTGTTGTCCTTACTAAAACATTGTGTAATTAAAATTTCAAGTAAAACTAAGTTGTTTAAAATAAAACATTTTCAAATAATAATATAAGCGACAAACCAACTTAAAACATAATAAAAGTCCTTAAATACTTAAAATGGCCCTTATTACAAAAATTAAATACTTAAAATCTTGAAACATAAATTGTATAAAGAGAATCCATTTCGCATGGGCCACCTCGTATCCACTCCAACCCGATCCAAGCTTTATGCATCACCGAAAGGTTTGAGAAAAATTGGGTGAGTCAAAGCAGACTCAAATTGCATAGTTATTACACATGCCTCTACGTATGGGCTTGGCCCATATCCACACATCAATCACATATCAAATGATAAGGCATTATATCTACATAATTCCACATGTTAGGCTTGGCCCATATCCACATTGATCCACATAAATAGTCATGCAAAATGCATAAATATGTAACATGAAGCCCAACCCAACCTAGAGTCCATCCGTTACTCCTACCTTAGCAGACTCACCAAGGTCAGTGGCTAATCCACCGATCACATAGTGATCCACATATCTTACCTTGGCGGACTTGCGCCCAAGGCCATGGCTAAGCCAAGAATCACATAGTGATCCACATATCTGTATCCACGAGGTGACTCGAGGTCATCCTCAATCTATGGTGATGCACACAGCTATCATCCGCCAAGATGGGCACCTAGCCAACACCTCCCTTGATGGAGCACATAGCCACCATCAAGCGCCAATGTAGCACAAGGCTAACATCAGACCACGTACATAATGTACACCCTTTCCTTCGATAGTCACATCCCAAGTCCCATGCAAATATGTATATCATGGCAACATATCACTTAAACAATAATGCATCACATGCCATCACATTTCATATATTCATCAATGATCATTTAATATCATAAATCACTGACCTAAGTATTCGATCACCCACCACGGGTATTCACAATCTTAGCTCTTAATTCGGCTACCATTAACATCATATCACATATATATAAATATAACACATACACACAATCAAGAGACAGTGCGATAACTACGCACCTTTTTGGCACAGTCGGCTAAATCCCGAAGACCCGATCTACCACACTAGATCACCTTGTCCTACATTCGGCCAAACCACAACACTTTAATCAAGACCATTCGGCCAACATCAAATCTTAATCCCAATAGCCTTAGGCTTTCTCAACCAACAAGGAATATTGAATCCTTACCACTTGACTTACCAACTTCGATTGCTAATGGAATGGGCTTAGATCGATTGTTTTCGAAATCCCAATGAGCCTAAGAGAATAATCGAATCCAAAAAAATGGTTAGAACCTTGCAAAACAATGCCCAAAGGTTCGGCCTTTGTCCACAAGAAATATCATAGAAACGAGAAAGTAAAAGAAGAAAAACGTCCATGAACACTTACCCCTTTTTATCCAAAATCGATAGAAGAAACCCAAGGAGAGTCTACCCTTGAATATTCGGCCAAAATAATACTAAAAGGAAGTAGGGAGTTTCGACAATTTGGTTATGAGAGAAGAAAATATGTGAATAGATGAAAGAGAGAGAGAGAGAGAGAGAGAGTTCGATTTTAGCAACAATGGAGAAAAGAAGAGGGAGTTTGGAGAGGAGAGTTTGACCAAAAGGAAGAAAAGAATAAGAGAAAATAGGGTTAAGAGATTGACCAACTCCTTGTTTGCCAAAAATAAAAGTGCACAAAAGTACCAATGTTGTTTTGGTTTCAAAAGGATAAAATGAAAGAAAGAAAAAGTAGGATTTGGTTCCAACAAAATAAGGCTAAAACCAAAAGGAATTTTGCACTAAAAGCATAGCACACATTCGGTCAAGGAGGGGAGTTTTTGGAGAGAAAGAAAACAATACAAAAGATGCACAAAAAGCAAAGGTTGACCAACTATTCCCCCCCAAGCCACCTAACAACATTTGGCCATCCCCCTAGACACCCATACCATCCACATACATGCACTAAAGGCCTAGGATTACTTTCCAAAACATCCTCCATATTCAATGCCTTTGTCCCCTCATCATACCATAACCTTAAGATTCTTATCCCCAATTTCAAGCTTTCCATAAACCAATATTCAACTTACCAAAAGTTAAGAGTCCAACCTATCATAAATAAGGTTTGACCGACATTTAATGCAAAGCTACATAAAAATAAAGTCTTCTAAATACAATCCATGCAACTTGAACCTCTTCCCTCAAGCAACCCTTCAAGCATCATAACCACCTTGCCACTAACTCCTCATGTGCTAGAATCTAACACTTAAATTAAATTAAGTGTCAAGTTCACTTAATCCACTTCATTAAATAAACCATACTAAAAATTGTTCTAGCTTCCTAAATAAAATCAAGCCTTCACAAGACTATGCTAACACACAAGATTCATACCCGAGCCAACACAAATAATACTCAAATTTTCTTCCTAAAGCCCAAGGCCCAATCGGCCCAATCCTACTAGGCCCAATTTTGGGATGTTACATAAGGATTCAAGTCACTCAACTCTAACAATCTCCACCTTGACGTAAATTCTCGGTGAACTAGTTATTCACCAAAAACTCTCAACAAATAAGTTCTCCACCTCTTCCATAAACCCCTTTAAAGAGTATTCTGCAACAGTGAACACCAACCAAGTTCAAGCAATGCTCAAACAATGAACACCTCTTCCATCTCATGAAACATTTGATCCTTCGTAAGGAAGATAACACTCTGACTATCACAAAACGCTGTACTGATCTGAAGGTCTTTATTGAGTTTACCAAAGAGTCCCTTTAACCAAATAGCTTCTTTACAAGCCTTAGTAATCGTCATGTACTCAGCTTCAATAGTAGACCAAGCAACTGTAGTTTGCAAAGTGACTTTTCAACTGATTGCGTAACCCCCAATAGTAAAGACATACCTTGTGAGAGATCTTCTTTTATCAAGGTCTCTAGCAAAATCAGAATCAACATACCCAATGACTCCATCTCTATTTCTTCCAAACAGTAAGCAAACATCAGTAGTACGTAATAAGTATCTGAAAATTCACTGAACTGCTTTCTAGTGTTCTTTACTGGGTTTCACTATGTATCTACTAACTGCACTAATTGCAAATGATGAATCTGGACGTGAATAAACCATAACATACATGAGAGATCCCACTGCACTAGAATATGGAACACGTGATATGTAGTCAATCTCATCATCTGATTGTGGAGACAAAGCCAATGAAAGTCTGAAGTGGGCTGCTCATGGAGTACTAACAGGCTTGGCACTCTACATATTAAACCTGCAAAGAACTTTCTTAATGTACCCTTTCTGGCTTAGGTACAATTTACAAGCTTTTCTATCTCTGAAAATCTCCATCCCAAGTATATTCTTTACCGCTCAGAAATCTTTCATCTTAAATTCTTCACTAAACTGGGCTTTAACCTTTCTAATCTCTCCTTTATCTTTGTCTGCTATCAACATGCCATCAACATAAATGAGTAGATATACAAAAGAACCATCATTCTTTTTCTTAAAATAAACACAACTATCAAAGCTGTTTCTATTGAAATCATGAGTAGTCATAAATAAATCAAACCTTTTGTACGGCTGCCTTGGTGACTATTTTAGGCCATAAAGGGACTTTTTCAACAAGCAAACATAGTCCTATTCTTTTGAGAGTATAAAACCCTCTGGTTGTTGCATGTAAATATCTTCCTCAAGTTCCCTATGCAAGAATGCTATTTTACATCTAACTACTCAAGCTCTAAATTATACATGGTCACAATATCAAGCAAGACTCGAATCAAATTATTCCTCACAGCTGGAGAAAACACATTTGTAAAGTCAACACCTAGAATTTGACTGTAACCTTTTGCAACTAGTTTTACTTTATATCTGGGTTCTTCAACTCCTAGAGTCCCTTTTTTCTTCTTGACACCTATTTACAACGAACAACCTATTTACCTTTAGGAAATTTCACTAGGTTCCATGTTCTATTCTTATGGAGTGATTTCATCTCTTCTTGCATGACAAACATCCACTTTTATGAATCTTTACAGCTAGCTGCCTCGGAATAAGTAGATGGCTCTTGATTTGCATCTATATCTTCAGCCATGTTTAAAGCATAAGTAACCATATCAGCCTCGACATACCTTTTTAGAGGTTTAATTTCTCTTCTAGGTCTGTTCTTAGTAATAGAATATTGTGGTACTGACTGTGATGAAGAAGCAACTCTACTCTGAGTTTCTATTTTAACCTGAGAAGTAGACTCTATTGTAGATCTTGGATCATTCTGAAGCTCCACCTACTTCACATATGTGTTTGAAATTTTCTGGTCTTTATTGAAAGAGTCTTTAAGAGGTAAGTTAGACATCATATCAGTTTCATCAAAAATAACATCTCTGCTAATTACAACTTTCCTCGTTTAAGGACACCATAACTTATACCATTTAACACCAGCCTTATAACCAAGAAAAACATATTTAATAGATCTAGGCTCTAATTTCCCATTATTAACATGAGCATACGCGGGACACCCAAAAATCTTAAAATCAAAATAATTAGAAGGAGTACCAGACCATACCTCTTGTGGAGTCTTTTTCTCAATGAAAATGGACGGAGATCGGTTAATTAAAACCATGTTGTAAAGGTCACTTCAGCCTAGAACGGCTTCGATAAATGAGGATTTGACAACATGTATTGAACCTTTTCCATGATTGTTCTATTCTTTCGTTCTGCAATGCTGTTTAGTTGTGGAGTAAGGCGATCTGTTAAATGTCTCACGATCCCTTCTAATTTGCACAATTCATTAAACTCATCAACAAAATTCCAAGCCATTATTTGTGTAGAGGTGTTTTATCTGTCTTCATGTCTTCTTCTTGATCATAGTTTTCCAATTTTTAAATGTGGAAAACATATCACTTTTCTGCTTTAAGAAGAATGCCAAAACTTTTTTGGAAAAATAATCAATGATCGTTAGCATATAATTAGCATCACCCCTCTAAGGCACTCTAGATGGTCCCCAGAAATTAAAATGAATATAATCTAGCGTTCTCTTTGTGTTATGGATTTCTCTAGTGAATCGAACTCTCTTTTGCTTCCTCAAAATGCAGTGCTCACAGAACTTCAATTCGCTAATGCCTTGTCCATAAAGAAGTCATTTTTTACTTAATTATGTCTTGTCATTCTCACTCATATGCCCTAGATGCATATGCCAAAGTCTAATAACATCATCATCTGACAAGGAAGAGGAAGCGACGTGTAACACCCCTAATCCGTATCTAAGAACATAAATTTCAAACATTATAAATCATATCAATAATCATATTAAAACCAATCAAACTCATACATATTGTCCCTTAAACGAGCTCTCGAGGCCCTAAATACGTATTAGAAACAAGTTGGGACTAAATCAAAAACTTCAAGAATTTTTTAAAAAAATAAAAAATTTTAACACTGTAGGGGTCACACGACCGTGTAGGTATTTGAAATAGGGACACACAACTGTGTCCCAGCCCATGACTATGCCTGTATAACTCACTGAATTAGGTCACACAGCCAAATCATATGCCTATGTACCTGTAACGCCCCAAAAAATCTTTAATATTTATTTTTGTATGTTTGTGACACAAGTGTGTATCTGCTTCAGCGGTTAAGTGTTTTGGGAAGTGTCTGAGAGGTCCCAAGTTTAAGCCTTAGCTTGGGAAATTTTTTTTATTGAATAAACCCCAATCTTTAGACAGTAGGCTTATAAATAAATGTCGATAAAACATGTCAAAATGGGCTTGCTGGTCTAGTGGTTAAGTGGAGTGTTAATGTTGCAAGGGGTTTAGAGTTTGATTCTCTGCGCGATCAAGGGGATTTATTTTTGTGCTTGTGCCGTGTAAGAGTTTGAGGTATAGTGGAATACTATGTGGTTGAGGGATAGGGATATAGTAGCCAAAATTTGGGAGGATTTTATGGAGAGTTTTAAGGATTGTTTAGTGTTGGAACTGAATTCGAATTACCCTTGGTACTCAAAATTTCGGCAGGGGTCATTTGGTTGGTGTTTTTGCTTTCTTTTTCTCTATTTTTGTTTTTCTGCCGAAGAAGGTTTCTCCAACTTTTCTTCTGCTGCTGATTTCTTCTTTTCTACTTTCTATCTCTACCATTTTTGTTCTTTGGGGTCTTTTTCAATCAAAGTTAAGTCTTTTTTTTCTTCTTTTGTAAGACTTGTGACGTTAGTGTCCCTATTTTTTCCCTAGGTTATTGATTTCTTTTTCTCTCTTATCTCCTTGGTCGAATCTCTATTGATCCTTTCTGCTCTACCAAAGTACTGTTGTCCTCTCCGTTGTGTTATTTATATATATTTATATACATTTATATATATATTTATATATATAAATTTATATATATGTACATGTAAGGCTATATTTTAGCATGCTATGTAGATTGTACTGAATACATACACGATACTATGATATGACATGACATGACATGATTGCATGATGCATTGCATGGGGATGGGTTGTTATTGATCAGAGGAAGTGTACTGAAAGGCTTCAAGCCTAAATTACTGGCAACCCAGCTGCATGTCACTATATAGTGCCGCATTTGGTACTTTCTGGGGTGTTGGGATGGGTGGGTTGGTTATATCTCCATATGGAGTGTAGGGTTGGATGGAGATGGAGTGTAGACGCTGGATGGGTATGACTTTTGTACTGTTTAAATCTATTACTCCACAGATTATTGATACTGTAATGGGCCAGGGCCCAAATACATGGCTGTTCTGTACTAAGATAGGTTAATGCCCAAACTGATATTGACACTGATACTGAACAAGGCTTAGGACCAGACTGTGTTTGTTTTCTATCTGTTTGCTTTTATGGGATTACACATTGAGTTGTTGCAAACTCACCCTTCTTTTTTAACAGTACAGGTAATCTCACAACATAGATGGATCAGTGCAACGGAGGACTCAGCGGTGGCCACACAACCTTTCTAATTTGATTTAGTATTTTATGATTTTAATTTAATTTTTAGAGTATTTTACTATAATAATGGCCTATTTGGATTTTTATTTTAATTTGTGATTTTGGTCGTTTTGATTTAGAACTACTAGCAGTAGGATAAGACGCGACTTTTTAAAAAGACAAACATTTTAGAAAAAATACCACGAATACACAACCTATTCAAAAGCTTCAGCCATAAACGACATTTTGAAAATTAATAACGTTTTTTTAAAGTGATTAACTTTTTGAGGAGTCATGCTTTGAAAATGAACAACATGTTTTTAGATTCACCACACAAAGCGATTAAATAGAAACGATGATTTCAATGACAATGTACTTTACGAAAAACACTTCAATATGACATCACCAAATGCGGCCATAAAGTCTAGGACGGGTTTGGGGTGTTACATTTAGTGGTATCAGAGGCAGGTTCTAAAACTCGACTGTGGATTGGGCTTTTAAACTTGAATTTATAAAGAACTGCTTCCAAATGGTTTGAAATGTTTAGAAATATTTTACTAAATGTGTGGCACGTCGAGTCTTCGACGCCGATCCTGTAAGTTTTCTCTAAAATTGCATTATAATTTTGACTGAAACTGTTATATGTTCTAATCTGGAACTACTATAGGTAGTATATCCTATGACTACTATAGATGGACTGCACTAAAAAACACTTAAAATAGAGTATACTGAGACTGTAGCAAAACTGTTAGGTCGATTTATGAAAACAAACACTGAATTACTATACTGCTTTGCATAAAAATTTGATTAACAAATATTGAAATTGTGAATTGATATGCATAAAAATTTTAATACAGATAATACGAGATTATACAATGAGCACTAGAGGTACTCGCGGACGGGGTACAAAAGGCCGTGGTAGAGGTCGTAGAGGTGCTCGAGCTGGGTCCTCGTCATCTGGCCATATACCTAATTTAGAAACCAGTGAGACACTAGGTTCACCTATGACTGAGACTGGGTCTCATGATCGAACAGCTGGGGACCACACACTGTCCCAAGCCATGTTAAGAATCTGGAGAGGGTTACTGGGACCAATACTGGTATTGGGGGCCAAGGGTCAGTTACGGAATGACTTCAGTCCAATAGAGCTAAGATTTTTAGGGGTATTACTGGAGTTTCCCCTTACGTGGCTGAGTACTGGATAGAGGCCACGGAGAGAATTATGGATGACCTGGACTGTACCCCCGAGCAAAATTTAAAGGGTGCTGTATTGCTGCTACGAGATGAAGCATATCAGTGGTGACTCACTGTAAAGGAGGGCACTCAGCCCGAATGATTGACCTGGGAATTCTTCAAATCTGCCTTCCAGGGAAAATACGTGGGTGCCAGTTACGTGGATGCCGAAGGAGAGAGTTTTTAAATCTGACTCAGGGGGATAGATTAGTGGCCGAGTATGAGGCCGAGTTCTTAAGACGGAGTCGCTATGCGAGAGGTATAGTGGCAACTAAGTATGAGTGATGTGTTCGTTTCGAGGATAGCCTCAGGGATAGCTTAAGGGTTCTGATAGCTTCACAAAGGGAGCAAGACTTTGCTGTACTAGTTGATAAAGTGAATACCATCGAAGAAGTTAAGCGTACTGAGTGCCAGAACCGTGAGAAAGAGAGGTAGGAACAAGAGCCATTTAGAACCCTCGAGTTCTGTTCAGAGGCCAAAGAAAAAAGCCAGAGTAGATAGGCCGATTAGAGTTGGGGCCCCTGTTGCTACTACTAGATAGCAGCCTTGTACTGATTGTGGGAGACACCACTTAGGTGAGTGTTGGAAAAGAACTGGGGCATGTTTGAGGTGTGGTTCATTGGAGCACCGTATTAGAGAGTATCCACGGAGGCCTGATCAGATGCAAGCTCCTGGAATGGGTACAGCACAGTCGTAGAGGGGTGTTCAGTAGCCACTGAGAGGCTACGGTTAGGCTCGAGATGGTAATGGGTTGGGCCGTGGATAAAGAGCACTAGGTAGAGGTGCTAATCAGACTGAGGAGAGGCAGTCGACTCTGGTATATGCTACACGTCACTGAGAGAGGAGATGCTCCAGATGTCATCAAGGGTACATTCTTAATTTTTAATGTACCTTATACTTCATTGATAGATATAGGATCCACCCATTTCTATGTTGCCTACTCTGTTGCTAAAAACTTGAGGATCCCGGTTGAGAGTACTCCGAGTGAAATTATGGTATTAAGTCCATTGAGGCAGTCCTTCTGGGTTAATAAGTTATTTAGTGACGTCCCTATAGAGGTACAATGAGTTATTTTTCTGGCCGATCTAATGAAACTCCCTTTGGGAGAATTCGATCTGATACTAGGGATGGATTGGTTGGTCAAACATCGAGTGAGTTTGGATTGTGCCACTAAACGGGTTGTACTGAGATCTGAGAAGGACAATGAGGTAGTTGTAATTGGGGAACATCGAAACTACTTGTCGAATGTGATTTCTGTATTGAGAGCTAAAAAGTTAGTTTGTAAGGGATGTGAGGCGTATCTAGCCTACATCAGTGTTTCAGATTCTGGGGATTCTTCTGTTAGGGAAATCAGGACGGTTAAACACTTTCCAGACGTCTTCCCTGAAGAGCCACCTGGGTTACCTCCAAACCGTGAAGTTAAGTTTGGGATTGAGCTCCTTCCTGGTACAACTTCAGTGTCCATCACCCCTTATAGAATGGCACCGAAGGAGCTTGTGAAGCCTAAGGCTCAAATTCAAGAATTATTGGATCGTGGGTTCATCCACCTTAGTGTGTCTCTGTGGGAAGCACCAGTTCTGTTCTTAAAAAGAAGGATGGATCCATGCGTATGTGTATTGATTATCAGCAACTAAACAAGTTGACCATCAAGAATAAGTACCCCCGTCAAGGATAGACTACCTGTTCGATCAATTTCAAGGAGCTTTGATTTTCTCTAAAATTGACCTCCGATCTGGGTACCATCAGTTGAGAGTTAAGGAGGCTCATGTACATAATACTGCATTTAGGACTCGCTATGGGCACTACGAATTCTTAGTAATGCCGTTTGGATTGATGAATGCATCAGCAATTTTTATGGATCTGATGAACTGAGTGTTCCAGCCCTATTTGGAATGATTCGTGGTAGTCTTTATTGACAAAATTCTAGTGTATTCGAAGACTGATGATGAACATGATGAACATCTCTGAGTGGTTTTACAAGTTTTGAGGGAGAAACAACTGTATGCCAAGCTTAGTAAGTGTGAGTTTTGGTTAAAAAAGTAACATTTCTGGGTCATGTGGTATCTGCTAAGGAGATTAGGGTCGATCTTCGAAAGATTGAGGTTGTCTTGGATTGGAAACAACCTAAGACTGTATCAGAGATTCGTAATTTTCTAGGACTGGCTGGGTACTATCGACGATTTGTAGAGGGGTTTTCTCTTGTTACAGTACCTTTGACTAAGTTGCTACGTAAGGGTGTGCCGTTTAACTGGACTGATACGTAGAAAAAGAGCTTTGAGAAGCTCAAGACCGTGATTATTGAGGCCCTGTTTTGATCTGACCGAGTGGGATAGAGTTCTTGTGTACGATGATGCATCACATGTCAATTTAGGATGTGTGTTGATGCAAGAGGGTAAGGTGGTTGTGTACGCGTCTCGACAACTTAAGACTCATGAGGTAAATTATCTGACATATGAGTTAGATTTGGCTGTAGTGGTATTCACACTAAAAATTTAGAGACATTACTTGTATGGTGAGAAGTGTATCATTTATGCTAATCACAAGAGTCTCAAATATCTCCTCACTCAGAAGGAGTTAAACCTTAGGCAACATAGATGGATTGAGTTGCTAAAAGATTACAACTGTACGATTGAATACCATTTTGAGAAGGCCAATATGGTGGCTGACGCAATGAGCCGAAGGGCTATGACTGATTTGAGAGCGATGTTTGCTCGTCTCAGTTTATTTGATAATAGTAGTCTGTTGGCTGAACTCTAGGTTAAACCGATATGGATCGAGAAGATTAAGGGTAAACAGTTGGAGGATGAGTCACTGTGTCTTTAATTCTAGTAGATTGAGAGTGGTAACACATCGAATTTTGGACTGAATAGGGTAGTCTATTTCCGTGGGAGAATTTGTGTTCCAAAGGATATTAATTTGAGGCAGTCCATACTCCGAGAGACGCATAGTAGCCCTTATGCTATGCCTCCTGGCGAAAATAAGATGTTCCGAGACCTTTGTGAGTTATTCTGATGGCTAGGTCTTAAGCGAGATGTTACCAATTTTGTGAGTAAATGTCTAAGATGCCAGCAGGTTAAGGCTGAGAAATAGCTACCCTCAGGTTTACTATAGCCAGTTAAAATACCGCTTTGGAAGTGGGAAAGAGTAACTATGGATTTCGTAAGTGTGTTGCCCTTAACGCCTACTAAGAAAGATTTAGTGTGGGTCATCGTGGATCGGTTGACCAAGTCTGCCCATTTCATACCGGTTCGTACTGATAAATCTCTGCAGAAGCTAGCTAAACTGTATGTGTCTAAGATAGTGAGACTGCATGGGGTACCCGTTTCAATAATATCTGATAGGGATCTTCGCTTCACGTTTTGATTTCGAAAAAAGCTACATGAAGCTCTTGGTACAAGGCTAGAGTTCAGTACTACGTTCCATACTCAGACAGATGGTCAATCTGAAAGTGTGATTCAGATACTGGAGGATATGTTAAGGGGTTGTGTAATTGACTTTTGAGGTAGTTGGGAGGAGTTTTTACCGTTGGCAGAGTTTGCTTACAACAACAGTTACCAGTCTAGCATACATATGGCACCTTACGAGGTGTTCTATGGTCGTAAGTGTCGTACTCCTTTGTGTTGGACTGAGTTGGGCAAGCACCTATTCTAGGTCTTAAACTAGTTTTTGATACTGATGATAAGGTCAGGTTGATTCTAGATCGACTAAAAGAGGCATCTGATAGGCAAAAGTTGTATGCAAATCTGAAGCGTCAAGAGATTGAGTATTCTATGGGGAACTTTATTTTTCTTAAGGTCTCGCCATGGAAGAAGGCTCTGAGATTTGGTCGTCAAGGGTAAGTTGAGCCCCAGATTCATTGGACCTTATCGCATACTGAGGCGTGTGGGACCAGTTGCCTACCAGCTGGAGCTACCTCTAGAGTTAGAGCAAATTCACGATATGTTCCATGTCTTTATGTTGAGACGTTATCGCTATGATCCCACACATATTATTCTAGTTGAGGAGATCGAGGTTAGGCCAGATCTGACCTTCGAGGAGGAGCCGATATAGATATTGGACCACGATGTTAAAGTTCTGAGAAGAAAGTCCATCCCACTGGTTAAGGTTCTTTGGGGTAATCATAGTTCTAAGGAGGCCATGTGGGATCCTGAGGATGCAATGCGACAACAATATCCTCATCTTTTTTGATCAGGTAAAATTTCGAGGCCAAAATTTTCTTTAAGGGGGGTCGAGTTGTAATGCATCAAAAATTTTTAATATTTATTTTTTTAAGTTTGTGACAGAATTGTGTATCTACTTCAACGAAAGTGTTTTGGGAAGTGTTTGAGAGTCCCAAGTCCAAGCCTTAGCTTGGTCAAAAATTTTGTTTTTATTGAATAAACCCCTATCTATAGACAGTAGGCTTATAAATAAATGTTGATAAAACATGTCAGAATGGACCTACTGGTCTAGTGGTTAAGTGGAGTGTTAATGTTGCAAGGGGTCTGGAGTTCGATTCTCTGTACGATCAAGGGGGTTTATTTTTGTGCTTGTGTCGTGTATGAGTTTGAGGTATAGTGGAATACTAAGTGGTTGAGGGATAGGAATATAGTAGCCGAATTTTGGAAGGATATTGTGGAGAGTTTTAAGGATTGTTTAGTGTTGGAACAGAATTCGAATTACCCTTGGTACTCAAAATTCTGACAGGGGTCATTTGGTTGGTGTTTTTGCTTTCTTTTTCTCTATTTTATTTTTCTGTCGAAGAAGGTTTCTTCAACTTTTCCTCTGCTGCCGATTTCTTCTTTTCTACTTCTTATCTCTACCAAGACTTTCTTTTTCTTCTTCACCAAGACTTGTGATGTTAGTGTCCCTCTTTTTTCCATAGGTTGCTGACTTCGTTTTCTCTCTTATCTCCTTGGCCGAATCTCTATTGATCCTTTCTGTTCTACCGAAGTGCTATTGTCCTCTTCGTTGCGTTTTTTTCCCCTTCTCACATTTTCTTTTTGATAAACCAAGCCTTACCCGCATCGTCTCAGTGACTCGAATTCGTGTTGGTAAGTTTGAAATAGTTTGATTCTTGTTTTTCTCAAACATCCGTTTGATAGGGGGTTCATTTCTGTATTAGGTGAAGTCTAAGAATCTGAGGTCAGACAATTGGCGTACTCATACTGCAGAATCGTGTGTTCGCTCTACGGTAAACGTGTTTTTATTCTTTTTGAGAATGGCCCTTTGGTTGGTATAAGTTGTGTACCATTTCAATTGATTAATTGGATGACTAACTGGTTAATTTTAGGTGTGAGTTATCTCAGAGTGTGGTTTAGATTCAACGAAATAAGGTGTGTAACAGTACTCTATAAACGATATCGGTGAGATGCCGAAAAGTGTGTAAACATTATTCTACAATCCCGATTATTAAAATCGACAAAAATAAGAATTAGTGAATGTCGACGCTACATGGGCGTGCGCTCGCCCGTGTGGTAGGCCGTGTGACTAAACATGGGTGTGTGATCGATGAGGCCGTCCATGTGCGATTTCATGGACATGGCCGAACTGGGCCTTATGGGCCCCACACGAACAAACCTCACGGGCATGTGGAAATTGTTGGGCCAGGCGTGCATTTCACACAGCCATGGCCATTATGGGCCGTGTGGGCCCATATGGGCTAGCAACATAGGCTATTGGGCCCATTTTCACTATTTGACTGCTAAGGTTGCACGGGTCACCGGAGTGGACTGTGGACCTACTGTTGGATCGGTAAACTTACTTAGACCCCTAATTGACTAAATGACTTTTATGCCCTTGTGTGATATATTTATATATATGTACATGTAAGGCTATATTTTAGCATGCTATGTAGACTGTATTAAATACATACACGATACTAAGATATGGCAAGACATGATTGCATGATGCATTGTATGGGGATGGGTTGTTATTGATCGGAGGAAGTGTACTGAAAGGCTTCAAGCCTAAATTACTGGCAGCCCAACTGCATATCACTATATGGTGCATTCGATACTTTCTAAAGTGTAGGGATGGGTGGGTTTATTATATCCCACATGGAGTGTAGGGTTGGATGGAGATGGAGTGTAGAGGCTGGATGGGTAGGACTTGTGTACTGTTTAAATCTATTACTGCACTGATCATTGTTACTATAATGGGCAAGGGCCCAAACACATGATTGTTCTGTACTTAGATGGGTTAAAGCCCAAACTAATGTTGACACTGATACTGAACAGGGCTTGGGACTAGACTGTGTTTGTTTTCTGTCTGTTTACGTATATGGGATTACACACTGAGTTGTCACAAACTCACCCTTCTATTTTGACTATACAGGTAATCCTCAGACATAGGCGGATCGGTGCAACGGAGGACTCAACGGTGGCCATGTGACCTATCTAATTCGATTTAGTATTTTATGATTTCGATTTAATTTTGGGCGATTTTACTGTAATAATGGCCTATTTGGATTTTTATTTTAATTTGGGATTTTGGTTGTTTTGATTTATAACTGCTAGCAGTAGGATAAGACTCGAGTTTTTAAAAAGACAAATGTTTTAGCAAAAATACCACGAATACACAACCTATTCAAAAGCTTCAGCCATAAATGACATTTTGAAAATTAATAATGTTTTTTTAAAAGTGATTAACTTTTCGAGGAGCCATGCTTTGAAAATGAATAACATGTTTATAGATTTACCATTGATTAACACAAAGTGATTAAATAGAAACGAGGATTTCAATGACAATGTACTTTATGAAAAACACTTCAATATGACATCGCTAGATTGACCATAGCGTCTAGGTCGGGTTTGGAGAGTTACATTTAGTGGTATCAGAGCAAGGTTCCAAAACTTAACTGTGGATTGAGTTTTTAAACTTGAATTTACAAAGAACTGCTTTCAAATGGTTTGAAATTTTTTGAAATATTTTACTGAATGTGTGGCACGTCGAGTCTCCAATGTCGATCCTGTAAGTTTTCTCTAAAACTGCATTATGATTTTGAATGAAACTGTTATATGTTCTAAATTGGAACTGCTATTGGTAGTATATCCTACGACTACTATAGATAGATTGTACTAAAAACACTTAAGATAGAGTATACTGAGACTGTAGCAAAACTGTTAGGCTGATTTACGAAAACGGACACTAAATTACTATACTGCTTTGCTTAAAACTTTGATTAAAAATACTGAAACTATATACTGATCTGCATAAAACTATTAATACATATAATACAAGATTAGACAATGAGCACTAGAGGTACTCATGGATGGGGTACAAGAGGCCGTGGTAGAGGTCGTAGAGGTGCTCGAGCTGGGCCTTTGTCATTTGGCCATATACTTAATTTAGAAACCAGTGAGACACCGACTTTACCTGTGATTGAGACTGGGTCTCATGATCGAACGGCTGGGGATGACGCACTGTCTCAAGCCATATTAAGGATTCTAGAGAGGGTTGCTGGGACCAATACTGGTACTGGGGACCGAGGGTCAGTTACGGAATGACTCCGGTCCAATAGAGTTGAGATTTTTAGGGGTATTACTAGAGTTGCCGCTAATGTGTGGATAGAGGCCATGGAGAGAGTTATGGATGACCTAGACTGCACCCCCGAGCAAAATTTAAAGGGTGCTGTATCGTTGCTACGAGATGAAGAATATCAGTGGTGACTCACTGTAAAGGAGGGCACTCAGCCCGAACGACTGACCTGGGAATTTTTCAAATCTGCCTTCCAGGGAAAATACGTGGGTGCTAGTTATGTGGATGCCTAGAGGAGAGAGTTTTTAAATCTGACTCAGAGGGATAGATCACTGGCCGAGTATGAGGCCGAGTTTTTAAGACTAATATATGGTGGCAACTGAGTACGAGCGATGTGTTCGCTTCGAGGATGGCTTCAGGGATAGCTTAAGGGTTCTGATAGCTTCACAAAGGGAGTGAGACTTTGTTGCACTAGTTGATAAGGCAAAGATAGCCGAAGAAGTTAAGCGTATTGAGCGCCAGAACCGTGAGAAAGAGAGAGGTAGGAACAAGAGGTATTCGGAACCTTCCAGTTTCGTTCAGAGGCCTAAGAAAAAATCCAAAGTAGATAGGCCAATCAGAGTTAGGGCCCTTGTTACTGCTACTAGACAGTAGCCTTGTACTGATTGTGAGAGACATCATTTAGGCGAGTGTTGGAAAAGAACTGGGGCATGTTTGAGGTGTGGTTCATTGGATCACCTTATCAGAAAGTGTCCACGGAGGCATGATTAGATGCAAGCTCCTGGTATGGGTACAGCACAGTTGCAGAGGGGTGTTTAGCTACCACTGAGAGGCCGCGATCAAGCTCGTGGTGGTAATGGGTTGGGCCGTGGGCAGAGAGCACCGGACATAGTTGCTAATCAGACTGAGGTGAGGCAGTTGGCTCTGGCATATACTGCATGTTACCGAGAGGAGGGACATGTTTTGGATGTCATCACAGGTACATTCTTAATTTTTAATGTACCTTATACTGCATTGATAGATATATGATCCACTCATTCATATGTTTCCTGCTCAGTTAATGAAAACCTGGGGATTCCGGTTGAGAGTACTTTGAGTGAAATTATGGTATTAAGTCTATTGGGGCAGTCCATCTAGGTTAATAAGTTATTTAGAGTATCCCTTTAGAGGTACAAGGAGTTATTTTTCTAGTAGATCTAATGGAACTCCCTTTTGGAAAATTCGATCTGATATTAGGGATGGAATGGTTGGTCAAACATCGAGTAAGTTTGGATTATGCCACTAAACGGGTTGTACCGAGATCTAAGGAGGACAACGAGGTAGTTATAATTGGGGAACATCGGAACTACTTGTCGAATGTGATTTTCGCATTGAGTGCCAAAAATTAGTTTGTAAGGGATGTGAGGCGTATCAGGCCTACATCAGTGTTTTAGATTCTGGGGATTCTTCTGTTAGGGAAATCAAGATGGTTAAAGACTTTCCAAATATCTTCCCTAAAGAGCTACCTAGGTTATCTCCAAATCGTGAAGTTAAGATTGGGATTGAGCTCCTTCCTGGTACAGCTTCAGTGTCCATCACCCCTTATAAAATGGCACCGAAGGAGCTTGTAGAGCTTAAGGCTTAGATTCAAGAATTACTGGATCGTGGGTTCATTCGCCTTAGTGTGTCTCCGTGGGGAGCACCAGTTCTGTTCTTAAAAAGAAGGATGGATCCATGCGTATGTGCATTGATTATCAGCAACTAAACTAGTTGACCATCAAGAATAAGTACCCCCGTCGAAGATAAATGACCTGTTAGATCAGTTTTGAGGAGCTTTAATTTTCTCTAAAATTGACCTTCGATCTAGGTACCATTAGTTGAAAGTTAAGAAGGATGATGTACATAAGACTGCATTTAGGACTTGCTATGGGCACTACGAGTTCTTAGTAATGCCATTTGGATTGACAAATGCACTAGTAGTCTTTATGGATCTGATGAACTGAGTGTTCCAACCCTATTTGGATCGATTCGTGGTGGTTTTTATTGACAAAATTCTGGTGTATTCGAAGACTGATGATGACCATGATGAACATCTTTGAGTGGTTTTGAAAGTTTTGAAGGAGAAACAACTGTACGCCAAGCTCAGTAAGTGTGAGTTTTGGTTAAAAGAAGTAACATTTCTGGGTCATGTGGTATTTGCTAAGGGGATTAGGGTCGATCCTCAAAAGATTTAGGCTGTCTTGGATTGGAAATAGCCTAAGACTGTATCAGAGATTCACAGTTTTTTGGGACTGGCTGGGTACTGTCTACGATTTGTAGAGGGGTTTTCTCTTATTGCAGCACCCTTGACTATGCTGCTACGTAAGAGTGTACTGTTTAACTGGACTGATGCACAACAAAAGAGCTTTGAGAAGCTCAAAACTGTATTGACTGAGGCCCCTGTTCTAATATAGCCAGAGTTTGGGAAAGAGTTTACTATGTACAGTGATGCATCACATGTATGTTTAGGATGTGTGTTGATGCAAGAGGGTAAGGTGGTTACGTATGCGTCTTGACAGCTTAAGACTCATGAATTATCTAATGCATGACTTGGAGTTGGCTGCAGTGGTATTTGCACTAAAATCTAGAGATATTACTTGTATGGTGAGAAGTGTATCATTTACACTGATCACAAGAGTCTTAAATATCTCCTCACTCAGAAGGAGTGAAACCTTAGGAAACGTAGCTGGATTGAGCTACTAAAGGATTACGACTGTATGATTGAATACCATCCTAGTAAGGCCAATTTGGTGGCTGACGCACTGAGCCGAAGGGCTATAACTGATTTGAGAGCGATGTTTTCTTGTATCAATTTATTTGATGATGGTAGTCTGTTGGCTGAACTCCAGGTTAAACTGATGTGGATCGAGTAGATTAAGGGTAAACAGTTGGAGGATGAGTCACTGGGTCTTTAATTTCAACAGATTGAGAGTGGTAACACATCGACTTTTGAACTAAATAGTGAAGGGGTACTCTGTTTTCGTGGGAGAATCTATGTTCCAAAAGATATTGATTTGAGGTAGTCCATACCGTGAGAGGTGCATAGTAGCCCTTATGCTATGCATCCTGGAAAAAATAAGATGTACCGAGACCTTCGTGAGTTGTACTGGTGGCCAGGTCTTAAAGGATATGTTACCGATTTTGTGAGTAAATGTTTAACATGCCATCAGGTTAAGGCTGAGCATCAGCTACCCTCAGGTTTACTATAGTAAGTTAAAATACCTCTTTGGAAGTGGGAAAGAGTGACTATGGATTTCGTAAGTGGGCTACCCTTAACGCCTACTAAGAAAGATTCAGTGTGGGTCATCGTGGATCGGTTGACCAAGTCTGCCCATTTCATACTGGTTCGTACTGATTACTCTCTGCAGAAGCTGGCTAAACTGTCTGTGTTTAAGATAGTGAGACTGCCTGGGGTACCGATTTTGATAATATCTAATAGGGATCCTTGCTTCACGTCTCGGTTCTGGAAGAAGTTATATGAAGCTCTGGGTACAAGGTTGGACTTCAGTACTACGTTCCATCCTCAGACAAATGGTCAATCTGAGAGCGTGATTCAGATACTGGAGGATATGTTAAGGGTTGTCTAATTGACTTTCGAGGTAGTTGGGAGGAGTTTTTGTCATTGGTAGAGTTCGCTTACAACAACAATTACCAGTCTAGCTACAGAAGGCACCTTACGAGGCGCTATATGGTCGTAAGTATCGTACTCCTTTGTGTTGGACTGAGTTTGGTGAGCACTGCATTCTGGGTCTTGAACTGGTTTTTGATACTAAGGATAAGGTCAGGTTAATTCGATATCGACCAAAAGAGGCATCTGATAGGCAAAAGTCATATGCGGATCTGAAGCATCAAGAGATTGAGTATTCTGTGGGGGATTTCATTATTCTCAAGGTCTCGTTATGGAAGAAGGTTCTGACATTTGGTCGTAAGGGCAAGTTGAGCCCCAGATTCATTGGACCTTATTACATACTTAGGCGTGAGGGACTAGTTGCCTACCAGCTGGAGCTACCTCCAGAGTTAGAGTGGATTCACGATGTGTTCCACGTCTCTATGTTTAGACACTACCGCTCTGATCCCACACATATTTTTATAGTTGAGGAGATCGAGGTTAGGCCAGATCTGACCTTCGAGGAGGAGTCGGTACAGATATTGGACCGTGATGTTAAAGTTTTGAGAAGAAAGTCCATCCTACTGATTAAGGTTCTTTGGCGTAATCATAATTCTAAGGAGGCCACATGGGAGCTTAAGGATGCAATACGGTAGCAATATCCTCATCTTTTTAATATTTAATATTTATTTTGGCATGTTTGTGACACAAGTGTGTTCTGATTTAGCGGTTAAGTGTTTTGGGAAGTGTTTGAGAGGTCCCAAGCTCAAGCCTTAGCTTGGGCAAAAATTTTGTTTTTATTGAATAAAACTCTATCTTTAGATAGTAGGCTTATAAATAAATGTTGGTAAAACATGTCAGAATGGGCCTGTTGGTCTAGTGGTTAAGTGGAGTGTTAATGTTGCAAGGGGTCTGGAGTTCGATTCTCTGCGAGATCAAGGGGATTTATTTTTGTGCTTGTGCCGTGTAAGAGTTTAAGGTATAGTGGAATACTATGTGGTTGAGGGATAGGGATATAGTAGCCAAATTTTGGGAGGATATTGTGGAGAGTTTTAAGGATTGTTTAGTGTTGGAACCGAATTCGAATTACCCTTGGTACTCAAAATTTCGGCAGGGGTCATTTAGTTAGTGTTTTTGCTTTCTTTTTCTCTGTTTTTGTTTTTTTTCTGAAGAAGGTTTCTCCAACTTTTCTTCTGCTGCTGTTTTCTTCTTTTCTACTTCCTATCTCTACCATTTTTGTTCTTTTGGGTCTTTTTCAACCAAAGTTCAGTCTTTCTTTTTCTTCTTTTGCAAGACTTGTGACGTTAGTGTCCCTCTTTTTTCCCTAGGCTACTGATTTCTTTTTCTCTCTTATCTCCTTGGTCAAATCTCTATTGATCCTTTCTGTTCTGCCAAAGTGCTATTGTCCTCTCCGTTGCTTTTCCTCCCCTTTTCACGCCTCTTATTTGATAAACCAAGCCTTACCCTTATCATCTCGGTGACTCGAATTCGTGTTGGTAAGTTTGAAATCATTTGATTCTGGTTTTTTTGAAAGCATCCATTTGATGGGGGCTCGTTTCTGTATTAGGTGAAGTCTAAGAATATGAGGTCAGACAATTGGTGTACTTATACTGCAGAATCGTGTGTTCGCTCTAAGATAAGCGTGTCGTTGGTCTTTTTGAGAATGGCCCTTTTGGTGGTATAAGTTGTGTTTCGTTTCAACTGATTAATTGGCTGACTAACTGGTTAATTTTAGGTGCGAGTTATCTTAGAGTGTGTTTTAGCTTCAACGAAATAAGGTGTGTAACAATACTCTATAAACGATATCGGTGAAATGCCAAAAAGTGTGTAAACACTGTTCAACAATGACGCTACACGGGCATGCACTAGCTCATGTGGTAGGCCGTGTGACTAAACATGGGTGTGTGATCGACGAGGTCGGCCATGCATGATTTCATGGGCCGGACCACTGGGCCATCTGGGCCCATGAGCAAACCACATGGGCGTGTGGAAATTGTTGGGCCAGGCCGTGCATTTTACACGGCCAAGGCCATTATGGGCCGTATGGGCCAGACGGGTGTGTGGGCCCACAAGGGCTAGCAACATGGGCTTATGGGCCCATTTTCACTGTTTGACTGCTAAGGTTGCACGGGTCGCCCGAGTCGACTATGGACCTACTATTGGGTCGGTAAGCTTACTTAGACCCCTAATTGATTGAATGACTGTTATGCCCCTGTGTGATATATTTATATATATGTACATGTAAGGCTATATTTTAGCATACTATGTAGACTGTACTATAACGGCCCGATTTTGACTCTAATCGGAATAGTAATTTTGGGACCAAAAATCTGAGTCCAAAAATATTTTAAAATTATTTTCTGTGTTTATTATGTGTGAATTTGTTTGTGTTAAATTTTCGTGACTTAATTTTGTCGTTTAGATACCCGATTAAATAAAAAGACTTCATCGCGAAAAATGTAAAAGTTACAAATTAAAGAGTAAGTGCTAATTTGATAGTGTCTTTTTAATGTGAGGTTCTTAAAGGGAAATTAGCCCATTTTAAAAGTTAGTGGACGACATATGTCAAGATTAACCTTATTATTATCGTTTTATATATTAAAATATAAAGGTTATTTAAGTAATTTATTAATTAAGTTAATAATAATAAAAAAAGTCATGAAATAACATTTTGTGTTCATCTTCTTGGTGCCGAAAGTGAAGAAACAGAAAAGAATTAAAACCTAGCTAAGTTCGGTCATCTTCAAGCTTGATTAAAGCGTTCGTTTTTGTTTGGTTTTTGATAATTTTTATGTTTTTGAGATCGTTGCTTTGTGTACTTCAAAACCCATGTCTCAATTTGTGATTTTGATGATGATTTTGTGTTTTTCCATTGATGATACCTTGTGGTTTTTGATGTTTGATGATGAAATATGAAATATATGTGTTAGATTAAAAAATTTTGTCTTTGAATTTTTGATGAAATTGAGTAATTTGGAATACATTGCAAAAATGAATTTTTGAGGGACTAAAATGTGAAATAAATGAAATTTGTGGGCTTGTAAGAACACTAGGAATATTCGGCCCTAAAGGAGTGTAGTTAAACTTTGTGTATTTTGTGTTTTGTGCAAAAAGGACTAAATTTTAAAAAGTGTGAAATGTTAGGGGCAAAATTGTAATTTGCCCTTTATGTGTTTTTAGGCTAAATTGAATAAAATGGTGTTTAAATAAGCTTAATTTGAATATGTTTAGATCAAGAATTAAAGAAATCGGATTTGGATCGGGGAAAGACAAAAGTGGTTGAATAGCCGATTTCACAGTCATCAACGTCCGAGGTAAGTCAATAAGCATTTAAATGCTGTTATATCTACGTATATATATTTGTTACATAATCGAAATGAATTATTTGAATTATTTATGCTGTGGCCGAATGTGTACTTGGATAATTGGCTATCTTTTGAGCTTGATTCGATCGAGATTTGACGTCCGTAAGCCTCGTACGAACCTTAGGAATAGATAGGATACACATGTCATGACATAGGATATCCGGTATGTTTTAATGTGTAAGACCACGTCTGCGACATTTGCATCGACTTGTGATTACGTGTAAGACCCTGTCTGGGACAGTGGTATCGATATGTGATTACATGTAAGACCACGTCTGGGACGTTGGCATTGTACGAGCTTCCGACTATCTGTGTATCCTTTTGAATTCTGAATGGTTCAACGGGCATGTGTAAATGAAGGCCAATGTGATATGTGAATTAAAAGAACTCAGGTACGTATATACACTATGTTAACAAACGAAAGGTAAGTTATATGTTTATTACATTGTATAGAAGTTAATGTGTAAACATGTGAATTGTGTATAAGCTTTAACTATGTGTATTCGGCCAAAAGGGTATATTATGTGACTTTGATATTGAGATTTGAGTAATTACTTGTGATTTTGTATAAATCAATACTTGATATAACTTTGTATATATGATTTTGCTAAGTTAATTGACTTTACCTTGCTATTGACTTACTAAGCTTAAATAGCTTACTTTGTGTTTCTCTGTCTATTTCTGTTTTATAGATTTGAGATACGTTACGAGCTCGGGGATTGTCAGTAGGACTATCACACTATCGACAGCTTTCTTTGGTATTTTGGCTATGATAATTTTGAATATATGGCATGTATAGCATAGCAAAAGGTTGAATATGAGTTAAGTATTTTGAATGTAAATAATAGCCATGCAAAGATGGCTTATCTTTTTATGATTGACTTGGTTTATGAGTTTGTGATTGGAAATGGTCTTAGAAAGTAGGTTTATACTTATGCTTATTTGATTATGATATATGTGCATAATAGGTAAGTATGGGATATATTTTGAAGCTATAAGTATTGAACTTGGTTATGTTTGGTATGGTGAGTTGAACTAGTTAATGTATGAATTTGAATTGAATGTATATGTTGACAAATTGGTTGCGATTAAATGATGATATGCATTATGTAAAGTTAATTTATTTACTAAATGAACTATGGTTGAATGTATCTTTGAATATGTATATAGGTATTAATTGAATGGTGTTTAACAAAATGTATATGTAATTAAGTATTGGTAAGTATGTAAGCTAATAAGTGGTGATTTGGTTTTGATGATATATATATATATATATATATATATGTTTGATTATAACAATTAGGTATGTGTTCATATTGATCATCAAGCCTTGATAATTGGAATTGAAATGATAAGGTTAATGTATATATGTATACGACAATGTTGTGATATTATGACGGATGAATGCATGTAATACATATGAATTTGGTTTTATGATTTGTTTATGAATTTGTGAAAATTATATATATTTGTGGTTTGTGAAATGATGGTCATGTTAATGATTAAATTGGTTTTATATGGGTCACTATTGAATAGAAGAATCATGTAAGTATATGTTTATGCATTTGGCTTAGAAATTTAACTAAGAGATTATAAATATATTTGCATATATATATTGGATGTGTTTTAATAATATATTGGTATGTTTATTTAAAGATTTGTTTATGATTTGTCATAGACTTAAATTTGTAAAATAAAGTGATGATGAATATAGTTGTATGGGAGATAATAAGTATGGCCGAATGTTATACATAATGTGGTTGATGCCATTTGGTTTTAATGATACAATGTTCGAATACCATAAATATGTGTGCTTTAAAGTGATGTTTATTTATTAAGACTTTAATAAAATGGTTAGATTAATGATGCTAATTATGAATGATTGATTATGTTATAAATTTGAGATAGGTGTTTTGTTGTAATGTAAATGATTTTGGCATTGTCATTGAGGTGTGAAATTTGTATTGGCAAAATATGCAACTTACTCTGTTCAGATGATTCAATACATATAAAAATTAAAAAAAAATTATATGCCTATTTTGGGTTGTGTCTTCTTCAGTAATGCCTCGTAATCCTAGTCTGGCGACGGATACGAGTTAGGGGTGTTACATGTACTGAATAATTTTGGACTACATCTATTTATAGGTTGAAAAATCTTATTTTGATCAATGTCAAATAGATGAAGTGCAGTAAGGTTGAAAAACCTTATTCTAATCAATGTAAAATAAAAGAAGTACAGTTTTATATAGATTTTACTTTTATTTTATTTTACCACTGTATTTTATTTTAACAAGGATTCGAGTCACTCAACTCTAACAGTTAGAAAAGGCCACACAAAACTAATGTGGTGTTTGGTGATAAACCGTAAAAGCAACATATTTTAGGCCCACATTTAGTATGCTTTTGGATGATTTAGCCCTTGATTTATGTAAAAAAAGTGCTTTTAATCCTTTCTTTTCATGTTTATACCCAGGAAAGCACCCGAGGACAAAAAGAACAAGAAACGAGCTTAAAACGGGCCAATTTGGGCCAAAGTGGAAATCAACACGGCCTGGACTTCAAGCCACTTGGCCGTGCCTCGACAATTAACTAAAATACGGCCATGCCACAATTTACACAACCGTGCCTTAATCAACAGAATCGAAACACGGCCTAAAGTCAATTTACAAGGCGTGTGCCATGCCCATGCCCCTGTCATGGAAAAAGAGAAATTTCACTCGAATTTGGATACTTTGAGGCAAAGAAACACTTTCCAAATCTTATTCAAACACCGAGTAGGAAGTATTCTTGAATTAGGACACTTAGGGGCCAAGTAAAGCATTCCAAAAGTCTATATAAACACCCTAAGTGTATCTTGAAGAGGGGGTCGGCAGAAGCCTTCTGCCAGGACTTTTAGCGGTTAGCTAGGCCAAGGAGCCGAGCCAGAAGGTCAGATTTGTGGGAATTACTCGAAAATAGCCAGTTGATCCATCTCAAGGAGCCGGGATTCTACTCAAGACGACAGACTTCTCCTTCATTTCTTTCAGGGGGTTTTAGGGATTTCTTATGTTTTGTTTTATCTTTTCTCTTGAGATGTTTTCTTTATTCATTATGAACTAAACCCTTTAGATACCTGAAGGGGATGAAACCTAGATGAATCTTGTTATTGTTTTCTGAATTATATATAAATACTTAGTTTGTTCTTAATTAGGCGTGCTTAATCCAAATTTGATGTGCTTAGATGGAGGAGGAATAGACCCTGCTTAAGAGTAGATCTAGCATAATTAAGCGGATTTGATCGCACGCCTAGAGATAGGGTGACGAGATTTTGCCGGATTAGGGTGAAACCTAATATGGGAGTCCATAGATTGATTTACTGCTATTCTAGGGGGTTATTATTCGAGAAAGAGATTTCCATTAATTAACCTAGGGTTAGACGTTATTCGCCTCGAGAGAGGGTTTAATATACGTTAGGGAAAGTGAATAAATTGTATGGTTCAGTGTTAAATAACAAGTGAAGTCTAAGTGAATTCTTCCTGAGGGTATCGTCGTGATCAACTGAGTTTCTCTTCAAGTTATTTCCCAATTTGTTCTTTTTGTCTTTGCTTCTTTAGTTTAGTAGTCGTTAATTTAGATTAAAGCAACTTCACTTATTTTAGCTAAATAATAAAAAGAAAGTTAGTATTAGTACTTTTAGTTCCTTTGGGTTCGACAATCCTGTCTTGCCTAAGCTATACTACTGTTCGATAGGTACACTTGCCTTTAATCATTGTCAGAGTTAGTTTCCAGGTTCGATCATTCTCTTTATAAATTTTAAAACTCGACAAAACAACGATCAAGTTTTTAGCGCCGTTGCCGGGGAACTAAAATATTAAGAAAGCTCTATTTTATTACTTTAGCCATTATTATTATTATTATTATTATTTTTATTTCGCAATTTATTTTTGTTATTTTTGCTAATTTTATTTCTTCCTTTTTCTAGCAGGAACCTCTAGTTTATGACTAGAAGGAACCCGATAGGACCTCTAGTATACGATAGTGATATTGAAGCTACCGCTCATAGGAATCGCAGAGAAATTAGGCGAACCCTAAATTACACAGAAGAAGAGTGAGAAGGCAAATCCAATCCTACTGAAGGGATGGACGAGAATAATCCACTACGAGATGTGATTGAAAAAAATGCTCCACGTACTATGTTTGATTATGCTAAACCTCATTTAACAGGAGCTGAATCTAGTATTGTTAAGCCTACTATAGCTGCTAATAATTTTGAATTAAAGCCTAACACAATACAAATGATTCAACAATTTGTTCAATTTGATGGTTTGCAGGACGAAGACCCGAACACTCATATAGCTAATTTTTTAGAGTTCTGTGATACTTTCAAAATAAGTGGCGTTTCTGATGATGCCATTCGTCTTCGGTTATTTCCCTTTTCATTAAGGAATAAAGCCAAACAGTGGTTATACTCGTTACCACGAGGGTCAATCACTACATGGGAGCAGATAACCAAAATTTTTATTAAAATATTTCCTACCGGCCAAATTACGGAATGATATCTCTTCTTTTGTGCAGATGGATTTAGAGACATTATACGACGCATAGGAGAGATACAAAGATCTCTTGAGGAGATGTCCGCACCATGGTTTACCCTTGTGGCTACAAGTCTAAACATTCTATAATGGTGTAAAACCCTCAATGAGGCAACTCATCGATTCAGCCATCGGTGGAACCCTGAACAACAAAACCCCTGAAGCAGCCTACGAGTTCATTGAAGAGATGTCACTGAATAACTATCAGCGGCAAGTTGCAAGGACAAAACTGACAAAATCAATCGGAGTTTACAACCTCGATGCAGTGACCATGCTATCAACACAGGTAGAGATGATGAATAAAAAGCTTGATAGTTTGTGTTCTTCGCAGGTACATCCAGTCATGCAGTACAACGCAAGTGGAACTGTGGCGAATCCTGAGTTCCCACCCTACCTACCGGACGCAGAAAGCGAATAGATGAACAATATAGGTAATAATTTCAGATCCAATAACAATTCTTATAGTAATAATTACAATCCAGGTTGGAGGAACCACACAAATTTTTCATGGGGAGGCCAAGGAAACCAATGAAATCAAAGACAACAACCTTCTCAAAATTTCCAAAATCAGCCACATCCGCAAGAGAAGAAGCCAAACCTTGAAGAGATGCTGACAAAATTCATGGAAGACACAGAAAACTGTTTCCAAGATACTGAGAGAACACTTAAAGATCAACAAGCGTTAGTTGAAAAACTTACTGAGTCATTCAGGGAGCTCACTAAGTCGATTGGACTACTTACTGAGATGATCTGTGAAATACGAGCAGAGATTTTTTCTAAAGAAACAGAATAAGTAAAAGAAGTTACACTTAGAAGTGGAAAGGAATTAGTTGAACCAAAGAAACAAATCCCACATGAAGATAACAAAGCAAGAGATGAGGGAGTTGAGGATGTTAATCCAGTACGCAAAGAAAGTAAACCACCAATCCCATATCCAGCAAAGTTAAAAAAGGAACGATTAGATGCCCAATACGGTAAGTTTTTTGAACTTTTTAAACAAATACATATTAACTTACCTTTTGTTGAAGCTATTTCACAGATGCCGAAGTATGCAAAATTCTTAAAGGAACTCCTGACAAATAAAAGGAAGCTTGAAGAAGTATCGACGGTGGAACTTAATGAAGAATGCTCAGCAATCCTCCAAAACAAGTTACCAACCAAATTAAAAGACCCAAGAAGTTTTACTATTCCTTGTTTAATTGGTAGCTTAAATATTAAGAAAGCATTAGCTAATCTAGGTGCTAGTATTAATTTAATGCCTTACAAAATGTTTAAACAATTAGATCTTGGGGAACCAAAACCCACTAGGATGAGTATTCAGTTAGCCGATAGATCCATTAAATATCCTAGAGGAGTTATCGAAGATGTCTTGATGAAAATTGATAAATTTATTTTCCCTATTGATTTTGTTGTGTTAGACATGGATAAAGACATTAATGTTCCCTTAATTTTAGGGCGTCCTTTTTTAGCCACTGTTAGGGCTGCTATTGATGTAGTTGACGATAAACTTGCATTAAGGATAGGCGATGAAGAAATTATTTTTCAAATTTATGATGCCTCTAAAGAGCAAGATGATTTATGTTATTTTGTTGATACTACTGATCATATCATTCAAAATTCATTACAGGAAATCATACATGACGACACGAAGGAATTGTGCTTGACTCAAGAAGAGGGGGGAAGAAGATGAAGGCGATGAGAGGAATTTGAATACATTGTCATTCAGACAAATGAAAGAAGAAAGCATTGAAAATGATGACGAAATAAAATAGAAATCCTCCATTAATGAGCCACCCAGTCTGAAATTGAAACAGTTGCCAAAACACATAGAATATGCATTCCTCAGGGACAATTCTACGCTACTGGTAATTATCTCTTCAGAACTAGAACCCAAGGAAAAAGAGGAATTGATAAAAGTACTAAGAGAACATAAAAAAGCCATAGCTTGGAAAATCTCTGACATCAAGGGTATAAGCCCCTCGTTCTGCATGTAACATCCTGAAAGGGGCCTATGCATTTTCGGTTTAATTGTACGAAATGACATGTCTTATGTGTTATGAATGTATTTTGAACATTTTTGGAAACTTGGAAATGTAAGAAATGACTTAGAAATTGTCAAGTTTTAAAGTTAAAAGAGGAAACTGAGGCAAGGTGGCCTTAAGAGAAAAGGTATGTGAAATTTGACACACAAACAGGCATGGAAAAGTGGCCTGGAGATGCCACTTAGGGCCTCTGGAAATGGCGCCACATACAAGGGAATTGGGCCTAAGTTCGAGTCACATGGGAAGCAAATAAAAGAAGTTTTATTTTTGCTTCCAGAAGTAGAGAGGTGGATGGCATTAAGGCTCTTAGAAGAGGAGTTTTATTCTCTTTAAATTTCGGCTAAATAGGGGATAAATAATAGATTTATTTTAGATTACTTTCAAGAGATAAATAAGGATTATTCTTTAATTTTTTTAAATTAAGGAGATAAAGCTATCAAAATAAGGAAGAGTGGTGGCCAAGTAAGGGACTCTAGCTAGTAATTTCGGTACTAGAGGAGAAGAGGCCATTCATCCATTCACTTTTCCAAATTTCTCAAGAAAATTCCTCTCTCTCTCTCTGCCGAATTTTCCTTGGCCAAGTAGCCTCTCTTTCATCGATTCTTTTCCTCTCCAAAATCCTTCTTTTCTTCTTTTCTTCTTTTCTCTTCTACTGTCAAAGCCGAAACCTTTTATCCCTGTCTAAGTCTCCATAGCCGAACCTTGGTGGGACTTCAAACAAGGGTGTGTCGACTTCTTCAAGTAAGGGTAAGGATCTATTACTATTATTTTCATTCTTCTTTAAATCGAAAGTCAAGGTTCTAATGCCATATACATGTTGGCCAAAACTTTGAAGGAAAGCTTTGGGATTCTGTGACTGTCGACTACAAGGAGGGAAGTTTCGGGATTTCTAAGATCTAAGGTAAGGCAAGTGTTGGCCAAGGGCCATTTATTATATTTTAATGTTAGAAATTGGTCTAACATGTGACAATGTGATTTTGACAGATACCAAGGGTATATAGCACTTTTCGGGATTTGAAAATCACAAGGTATGTGTTTAAGACATTCGGCCAAGGCCTATTTTAAGTGTTTGGATTTATTCTCAAAAGCCGAAAAATTAACAAGTAAGTGACATAGTAGTGGATCGATTTCAAAAGGAGCATAACAAGGTCTCGGGATTTGGCTAGCAATCAAATCGATAGCAAGGTAAGGGTTTTTCCTTTAGGATTTAGTTTTAAAGTTGAATACGTTTATTAATATGTTTAAATGATTGGCCGAATATAGGAGTTAACGGATCTAAAAGCATAGATCAATTTTTTTTTGGGGATTTCAAGGAATTCGTTAAGCAAATCAGGTGTGTATTCCACACTAATTCTTAATATGTTTAAATGATTGGCCGAATATAGGAGTTAACGGATCTAAAAGCATAGATCGGTTTTTTTTTGGGATTTCAAGTAATTCGTTAAGCAAATCAGGTGTGTATTCCACACTAATTCTTAATATGTTTTATGGCAATATTTAATATGTGCATGTTTATAAGAATGTGAATATGGGTAAGGTGCCGTGTTACGGTACAAAGTACTCAGGTACGTTTCCTACTCCTACTAGGATTACGAAATATGTTATATTTAACATGTGAAAAGTGACATGAATGTGAATTTAAGTATGATATGCATGATATGAATAATATGGGGCATTAGGGTTATATGAAAAGGGAAGTGAAAGTGGTGACTTGGTCTCACTATCAGAATGTGGTGACTTGGTCACATTATCCGAATGTGGTAACCGGTTACACTATCTAAATGTGGTGTCTCATGACACAATTATTTAATCTAGTGGCTATGCCACGAATTTTATATAAGCGATGAGCATGTCATTGCAATGACGCCTTCGATGGTGTGTAGCGGATGGAGGTTGACTTAGTAGTCCCCACGGTGTGCGAGGTTGAGTGCGGGGATGTGTAGCGGATGGCATCTAGGTTTGGGTTTGGGATTGCATCATTATCTTGAATTATTATGTGAACATGATACGTATGGTATGCCTAAATCTATTAAATTTTAGTGTTGGTTACACATTGAGTCATTGACTCACCCGGTTGTGGGAACATGTTTGGTGATGAACGGTGATGGACCGAGACGGCGAGAACTTGTGGTGGCCATGCTCATTTTAAAGTTTTATTTAATTTGGACATTTTATTTTATTTAAGTACTCTATAATTTTATTTTGGGTTTTGTTTTATGTAATAAGGCCATAGTGATGATTTTATTGTTGTTTTAATTACTATGTTACTTAATTTATGTTATTTAAAGATTAAGTCAATTTAATTTAAAATAAACTTTAACTATTTTGTCACCTGAAATAAATGGGTTTTCAATATAAAAATAAACTTGTTTTCAACTCGAGCCCATCCCACAAATAAACTATCTTCAAAACACACAGTTTTCAAAGTAACAAAAGAATTTTGAACCGATTTACATCGAGGAACATACCAGATCTTGTCTAGGCTCGTGGGCCGAGTGTGGGGTATTTTAGTTTGGTATCAGAGCCCAATTTTAAACTCTCAGCCTATGGTCTAAGGCCCAAAACATTTTCAAATCGAGCCCAAATGAGTTTTATGGAAGTATTTCTGAAAATAGGCAGGTTTGATGGCATGGCACCTAAGTCTCGACCCATGATCCACCGGTAAGTACCCCAACCATCATGTGATTATGTGATTTATAGAAGGGTAGAAAAGGAATGGAACGTAGAATAGAATGATAGGTACTTGAACCCTATGACTAGTCTACCCTAACTACTACATAAGACTTAAATGCCTAACTAAACAAACTTATGGCTAAGTCAACCGAGTTAGGGTGTGGTAACCCCTGTGCGCATGTCTAGGATTGGATCCGGAAGAGCCTGGTATTTAAGCAGTCCTAGCAACTCACCTCCTCTTCGCAGGAATCATACCTAGTGCGTAGCTTCGGTTCACCCTAACCCGGAGGACTTAGTGGGTGTGGCAACCCCTGCGCATGCCTAGGAATGGTTTGATGGGAGCTTGGTACTTAGCGATCTGTGTGACTCACCTCCTGCACTCGAATCCTACAGTGCGTAGCTTTGGTTCTACGACCAAGAAGACTCGGTCATAGGCTAAACCAAATAACTAAAACCCGAAAGGGAACTAGCCATGTTTTTTTAGAACCCTAATTTTAAAACTCTTAAAATCATTTTTCTTTAATTTGTGAAAACCATTTTTTTCTACACAATTTTCCAAAAAATTTCTGATTTATAAAATTACAAAAATACCCTTAGTGGTAAAATTACAAAAATGCCCTTGGTTTATAAAAATATCTAAAATACCCATAGTTCTAATCAACATTTTCATTATTTTATAACAAGTCCAAAAACCCTTATTTGCAAATTATCAAAAATACCTTAATTTTGGAAAATTACAAAATTGCCCCTAACTTACCAAAATTTCTAAAATGACCCTGATTTCCAAAATTTTTGCAACTTCATCGTTTTGGAAAATAAATTTCTCAAAAAGAACCCTCAAAGTTTTGCAAATTTTGAAATATTCTTGAATTATTAAACTTCTGATTTACCCGGTTTATTACCAAGACACCTCGAAATTCAAAATTACCAAATACCCTAAAATTTCCAAATTTATCGAAAAGCCCCGGATTTTAAAATTTCCAAAATACTTTTGACAAAATCACCAAGGAATTTTTCTTTTAAAAATTACGAAAATACCTAGAGGACAAATTACAAAAATACCCACAGGTAGTGGAAAAACAACAACAATGCGAACTACAACATTTCTCCGAATGAGCGAAAGCTCATAATTGTTTGATGGAGGTATGTATGAATGTAAAGCTGTGTGCGTGTGAATCTGAAAGAACCACTCCTAAAATTCCTTCATAAAACTTTTGGCGGGTAATCAAGTGAAACAAGGACTAATTCATAAAGCTTTAATCGGATCGCGACGTTAGAAATGAGCTCTAGAGGGCGTGGTCGTCGTGGACGAGGTAGAGGAAGGATGACCGTGTCGAACACATTAGATCGGGGCAAGGGTCGACAATGAAATACCACCGCCACCACCACCCCAACTGTTAGTGTTGAGCAGCAAGCTCAGATAGGGGAAGATCTTTGTGTCGCAGTGTCTTGCGAGTTCTTGAGTTGGTGGCTGGTGCAGGAGGAAATTCGAGAGCTCAAAGTGCGTGCTGGCGGCTCCGTGCTAATAGAGCTGAAGTGTTTCGTGGCGTATCTGGTGTAGCACCCAATACGGCCGAATATTGGTTGGAGGCAACCGAGCGCATTATGGATGAGATTGATCTTACCCCTGAGGAGAAGTTAAAAGGAATGGTGGCACTGCTACGCGATGAAGCGTACCAATGGTGGTTAACTGTTCGAGATGGTGCCATAGCTGAGGATCTGACCTGGGATTATGTTAAGGAAGCATATCAGAAGAAATATGTCGGACAAGGTATACTGATGAGCAAAGGAAGGCTTTTCTGGGGCTGGTTCAAGGGAACAAGTCCATTGTAGAATATGAAGTTGAATTCTTGAGGTTGAGCCGATATGCTCGAGGAGTAGTAGTAACTGAGCATGAACGCTGTGTCCATTTTGAGTACGGACTAAGGGATGATTTGAGATTGTTGATAGCACCGCATCATGAGCGGGAGTTTTTTGCTTTAGTAGAAAAGGCCAAGGTAGCCGAGGGAATTAAAGATGCTACAAAGCATACTATGGATCGGAATAGGCTAAAAAGAGGTTTTGGATCGTGCAGGAAGGTTCAAAAGAGGCCTAGAGTTGATGGGCATAAAATCGCAAGTGATGCAGGATGGAATATCGTCCTTGTGATCATTGTGGAAAGAAGCACTTAGGAGTCTTTGGAAAAAACAGGAGGATGTTTTAGGTGTGGGTCCAAGGACCATATGCTCAAAGATTGTCCTAAGAAACCGGATGAAAGTCGATCGTGATTCGAATGTTAATCAGTGGTAGAGGAGGAATGACCTTAACGAGGTCGTGGTTGAATAACGAGAGGTAATGGTCTTTGGCGGAGGACGTGGAACACAAAGTAGAGGTCTGCTAACACCGAGGCAAAGGCAACCGAGTTTGGTTTATGCAATTCACGGAGGGAGGATGGTGGCCTTGCAGAATGTTATAACCAATCGTTCCTTATTTATGGCAAACCTTATTATGCCTTAATTGATGTCGGCTCGACCCATTCTTATGTTGCATATAGTGTAGTGGAAACACTAGGCCTAGACTCTAAACTTTCTGATAGGCAGATGATTGTAGTAAGCCCATTAGGCCAAACTGTAGTGGTGGATAAAATCTTTCGGAGTATACCTTTAGAGATTCAGGGAGTGAACTTTCAGGCTGACTTAATGGAACTACCCTTTGGGGAGTTTGAACTCCTACTTGGAATGGACTGGCTAGTAGAGCACCGAGCCGTGTTGGATTGTGTAGCTAAACGAATGGAACTAAAGACCCCGGAGGATGAAGTAGTGGTAATGATCGGAGAAAGAAGAAACTACCTGTCTAACGTAGTTTTGGCATTGAAGGCTGAGAAAATGGTTAGGAAAGGGTACAAGGCATTTCTGGTTTTCGTCCGGTCTTGTGACGCAAAAAAGGGGAATTAGTGGAGTTGAATAGTAAAGGACTTTAAAGGCGTATTTTGAGGAATTACGAGAATACCCCAGATAGGGAGGTGGAATTTGGAATAGATTTGCTATAGGAGCGACTCGTGTCAATCGCTCCATACCGAATGGCGCCAAAGAAGTTAGTGGAGCTCAAGGCTCAAATCCAAGAATTGCTGGATCGTGGGTTCATTTGACCCAGTGTGTCTCCATGGGGAGCACCGGCCCTATTTGTAAAGAAGAAGGATGGAACTATGCGTATGTGCATAGATTACCGTCAGTTAAATAAGCTGACCATTAAGAACAAGTATCCTTTGCCAAGGATCGATGACTTGTTTGATCAGCTGAAAGGGGTCGCAGTATTCTCAAAGATATACTTGAGGTCGGGATATCATCAGTTGAAGGTGAAGGAGGAAGATATCCATAAGACAGCTTTTAGGAAAAGATATGGCCATTTTGAGTTTGTAGTAATGCCGTTTGGGTTGATGAACGCTCCAGCCGCGTCCATGGATATGATGAACCGAGTTTTCCAACCTTACTTGGATAGGTTCGTCGTTGTGTTCATCGATGATATTTTGGTGTACTCCAAGTCTGAAGAGGAGCATGATGAGCATCTCCGAGTTGTCTTTGCAAGTGTTAAGGAGAAGAAGCTCATGCCAAATTCAGCAAGTGTGAATTTTGGCTCAAGGAGGTGGCGTTCTTAGGGCATGTGGCATCCGCAGAGGGAATAAGAGTGGATCCTAGGAAGATCAAAGCGGTGTTGGATTGGAAACCACCTAGGTCTGTGGCTGAGATCTGAAGTTTCTTAGGTTTGGCAGGCTATTACAGAAGGTTTGTGGAAGGGTTCTCGTCAATAGCTGCGCCTTTGACAAAGTTATTGAGGAAGGAAGTACCCTTTGAATGGACGGATAAGCAATAGGAGAGCTTCAAAAAGCTTAAGAGGGTGTTGACGGAAGCTTCAGTGTTAATTTAGCCGGAGGAAGGAAGGATTTTGTGGTGTACTGTGATGCTTCGTATACGGGATTAGGATGTGTTCTAATGTAAGATGGAAAAGTAGTCGCTTATGTGTCTCGGCAGTTAAGGCCGCATGAGGTTAACTACCCAACCCATGACTTGGAATTGGCAGCAGTGGTTTTATCCCTTAAGGTGTGGAGGCACTATCTCTATGGAGAAAGGTCAGTGATCTACACAGACCACAAGAGCCTTAAGTATCTGTTGACTCAAAAGGAGTTGAACTTGAGGCAGCGAAGGTGGGTGGAGTTATTAAAGGATTATGATTGCTCGATAGAGTACCACCCGAGCAAGGAGAATGTGGTGGTGATGCCCTAAGTTAGAAGGTTGTGCCGGATCTAAGGGCTATATTCACTCACTTAAGTTTGTATGATAATGGAAGCTTTGTTGGTAGAGTTGCAAGTCAAACCCACATCTTTGAATGAGGTGAAAAGGGACAGTTGGTGATAAGGACCTAAGTGCTAAGTTCTGACAAAGTCTGAGCGGAGAGTTAGAGGATTATGGCGTTAATGATGAAGGAGTATTGTGCTACAAAGGAAAAGTTTGTATCTTTGAAGGGCGAGGAGTTAAGACAGAGGATTCTTGGGAAGTGCATAGTAGCCTTATGCTATGCATCCGGAGGCATTAAGTTGTCTGAGAGATCTAAAGAACAATTTTGGTGGCACGATCTTAAGCGGAAGTTCTTGAATTTGTGGGAAAATGTCGGCGATGTCGACAAGTTAAGGTGAACACCAAGTTCCATCGGGATTGCTTGACCAAGCGAGATTCCACGATGGAAGTGGGAAAGAATTACCATGGACTTCGTTCATTGGGCTTCCCTTACGCCTACTAAGAAGGACTCGGTATGGGTAATAGTGGACCGTTTGACTAAGTCCGCACACTTCATCCGGTAAAGTGGATTATTCCTTGAAGTTAGCCAAATTATCGTGGCGGAGATTGTAAGGTTACAGAGTGGCGGTGTCAATTATTTGGATAGAGACCCAAGGTTCATGTCTCGGTTTTGGAGGCACTTCATCAAGCTTTAGGCACTAAGTTGGACTTCACTCGGACTTTTCATCCACAATCGACAGGCGATCGAGCAGGTAATACAAGTGTTGGAGGATATGTTGAGAGGTTGTGTGATGGATTTCTGAGGAAGTTGGGAGGATTACTTGCCTTTAGCAGAGTTCGCCTACAACAACAGTTATCAGGCTAGCATTCGGATGGCACCATATGAAGCATTGTACGGTAGGAAGTGTCGAACTCCTACTTGTTGGACTGAGTTAGGAGAACGTCAAGTTTTGGGACTAGAGTTGGTGGCAGAAACTGAAGAGAAGGTTGAGATAATCCAAGCACGGTTAAAGGAAGCCTCTGATAGGCAGAAGTCTTACGCCGACCTCAAGTGAAAGGAAATAGAGTTTGAAGTGGGAGACCAAGTGTTTCTAAAAGTCTCGCCTTAGAAGAAAGTGATGAGGTTTGGTCGGAAAGAGAAGTTAAGCCCAAGGTTTATAGGGCCCTATTGAGTACTAAAGTGAGTTGGGCCAGTGACATATCAGCTAGAGTTGCCACCAGAGTTGCAGCGGATGCACGACATATTCCATGTATCCATGCTACGTCGCTACTGATCAGATCCATCTCAGGTGGTACCAGTTGAAGAAGTGGAGCTAAGCCCAGACTTATCCTACGAGGAAGAGCCGATTCAGATATTGGAACATGATGTGAAAGTGTCACGGAGGAAGTTAGTTCCTCTAGTCAAAGTGTTATGGCGCAATCATGGATCGGAGGAAGCTTCGTGGGAACTAGAGGAGGCAATACGATAGCAATACCTTCAATTATTTTAGCTAGGAAATTTCGAGGATGAAATTATCTTAAGGGGGTAGAACTGTAACATCCTGAAAAGGGCCTATGCATTTTCAGTTTAATTGTACGAAATGACATGTCTTATGTGTTATGAATGTATTTTGAACATTTTTGGAAACTTGGAAATGTAAGAAATGACTTAGAAATTGTCAAGTTTTAAAGTTAAAAGAGGAAACTAAGGCAAGGTGGCCTTAAGAGAAAAGGTATGTGAAATTTGACACACAAACAGGCTTGGAAAAGTGGCCTGGAGATGCCACTTAGGGCCTCTGGAAATGGCGCCACATACAAGGGAATTGGGCCTAAGTTCAAGTCACATGGGAAGCAAATAAAAGAAGTTTTATTTTTTCTTCCAGAAGCAGAGAGGTGGACAGCATTAAGGCTCTTAGAAGAGGAGTTTTATTCTCTTTAAATTTCGGCTAAATAGGGGATAAATAATAGATTTATTTTAGATTACTTTCAAGAGATAAATAAGGATTATTCTTTATTTTTATTTAAATTAAGGAGATAAAGCTATCAAAATAAGGAAGAGTGGTGGCCAAGTAAGGGACTCTAGCTAGTAATTTCGGCTACTAGAGGAGAAGAGGCCATTCATCCATTCACTTTGTCGAATTTCTCAAGAAAATTCCTCTCTCTCTCGAATTTTCCTTGGCCAAGTAGCCTCTCTTTCATCGATTCTTTTCCTCTCCAAAATCCTTCTTTTCTTCTTTTCTTCTTTTCTCTTCTACTGTCAAAGCCGAAACCTTTTATCCCTGTCTAAGTCTCCATAGCCGAACCTTGGTGGGACTTCAAACAAGGGTGTGTCGACTTCTTCAAGTAAGGGTAAGGATCTATTACTATTATTTTCTTTCTTCTTTAAAACGAAAGTCAAGGTTCTAATGCCATATACATGTTGGCCGAAACTTTGAAGGAAAGCTTCAGGATTCTGTGACTGTTGACTACAAGGAGGGAAGTTTCGGGATTTCTAAGATCTAAGGTAAGGCAAGTGTTGGCCAAGGGCCATTTATTATATTTTAATGTTAGAAATTGGTCTAACATGTGACAATGTGATTTTGACAAATACCAAGGGTATATAGCACTTTTCGGGATTTGAAAATCACAAGGTATGTGTTTAAGACATTCGGCCAAGGCCTATTTTAAGTGTTTGGATTTATTCTCAAAAGCTGAAAAATTAACAAGTAAGTGACATAGTAGTGGATCGATTTCAAAGAGAGCATAACAAGGTCTCGGGATTTGGCTAGCAATCAAATCGACAGCAAGGTAAGGGTTTTTCCTTTAGGATTTAGTTTTAAAGTCGAATAGGTTTATTAATATATTTAAATGATTGGCCGAATATAGGAGTTAACGGATCTAAAAGCATAGATCAGTTTTTTTTCAGGATTTCAAGGAATTCGTTAAGCAAATTAGGTGTGTATTCCACACTAATTCTTAATATGTTTTATGGCAATATTTAATATATGCATGTTTATAAGAATGTGAATATGGCTAAGGTACCGTGTTACGGTACAAAGTACTCATGTACGTTTCCTACTCCTACTAGGATTACGAAATATGTTATATTTAACATGTGAAAAGTGACATGAATGTGAATTTAAGTATGATATGCATGATATGAATAATATGGGGCATTGGGTTATATGAAAAGGGAAGTGAAAGTGGTGACTTGGTCTCACTATCTGAATGTGGTGACTTCGGTCATATTATCTGAATGTGGTAACTTCGGTTACACTATTTGAATGTGGTGTCTCATGACACAATTATTTAATCTGGTGGCTATGCCACGAATTTTATATCTGCGATGAGCACGTCATTCGCAATGATCGCCTTGATGGTGTGTAGTGGATGGAGGGTTGACTTAGTAGTCCCCACGGTATCTTTGGTTGGTGCGGGGATGTGTAGCGGATGGCATCTAGGTTTGGGTTCGAGGATTGCATCATTATCTTGAATTATTATGTGAACATGATCGTATGGTATGCCTAAATCTATTAAATTTTAGTGTTGGTTACACATTGAGTCATTGACTCACCCGGTTAATGGGAACATGTTTGGTGATGAGCAAGTGATGGATAGGACGGCGAGAACTTGTGGTGGCCATGCTCATTTTAAAGTTTTATTTAATTTGGACATTTTTTTTATTTAAGTCTTGTACAATTTTATTTTGGGTTTTGTTTTATGTAATAAGGCCATATTGATGATTTTATTGTTGTTTTAATTACTATGTTACTTAATTTATGTTATTTAAAGATTAAGTCAATTTAATTTAAAATAAACTTTAACTATTTTATCACCTGAAATAAATGGGTTTTCAATATAAAAATAAACTTGTTTTCAACTCGAGCCCAACCCAAAAATAAACTATCTTCAAAACACACAGTTTTCAAAGTAACAAAAGAATTTTGAACCGATTTACATTGAGGAACATACCAGATCCGGTCCAGGCTCGTGGGCCGGGTGTGGGGTGTTTCACTGCACCCACAAAATTTTAATGGAAGAAGAATACAAGCTGTGTGTGTAGCCCCAGAGACTGATAAACCCCAACATGAAAGAAGTGGTCAAAGTCGAGGTAATTGAACTTCTAGATGCAGGAATAATTTATCCTATTTTTGATAGCACTTGGGTAAGTCCAGTGCAGGTAGTTTCAAAAAAAGGAGGTATGACGGTGGTGCCCAATGAAAAGAATGAATTAACCTCCACAAGAACAATTACAGGTTGGAGAGTCCGTATAGACTATAGAAAGCTCAACGATGCCACCAGAAAAGATCACTTCCCTCTACCCTTCATAGATCAAATGTTAGAAAGACAATCCGGGCATATGTACTACTGCTTCTTGGATGGACTCTCCTGCTACTTCCAAATCCCCATAGCTCCTAAAGATCAAGAGAAGACAACATTTACATGCCATACGGTACGTTTGCTTATCGTAGAATGCCTTTTGGATTCTATAATGCTCCTACTACTTTTCAGCGTTGCATGTTGGCAATCTTTGACAAACTCGTGGAAGACATCATGGAGGTATTTATGGATGATTTCTCGGTATTCGGTAATTCTTTCCATATTTGCCTTAAAAATTTAAAACGAGTTCTAATGAGATGTGAGGAAACAAACCTTATTTTGAATTGGGAAAAATGTCACTTTATGGTTAGAGAAGGGATTGCATTAGGACATAAGATTTATAGTAAAGGGATTGAGGTAGATAAAGCAAAGGTTGAAACCATAGAAAAATTACCTCTCCCTAGTTCAGTTAAGGCTATTAGAAGCTTTTTAGGACATGCAGGGTTCTATAGAAGATTTATTAAAGATTTTTCTAAAATAGCTAAGCCTTTGACAAAATTACTAGAAAAAGATGTTCCTTTCAATTTCAATCAGGAATGTTTAGATTCATTTAATGTCCTTAAGGATAAATTAATAAATGCTCCAATTATAGTTGCACCTGATTGGAACTTACCCTTTGAACTAATGTGTGATGCAAGTGATTTTGCAGTAGGTGCAGTTTTGGGACAACAAAGAGACAAGCATTTTCAGCCAATTTACTACGCTAGCAGAACATTAACACCTGCATAAGAAAACTACACCACCACAGAGAAAGAATTGCTAGCTGTAGTTTTTGCTTTTGAAAAATTTAGGCAGTATCTAATATTATCTAAAATTGTCGTTTACACTGACGATTCGACTCTTCGCTATCTCTTAAACAAAGCTGATGCAAAACCTCGACTCATACGATAGATTTTACTCTTACAGGAATTTGACTTGGAAATACAAGATAAGAAGGGAGCTGAGAATCTTACGGCAGATCACCTCTCCAGACTTTAGAATCCACATATCAGAGAGCTCGATACAAATGAGATAAACGATTCATTTCCCGAAGAATAACTCTTTTCTATAACACATTTTGAGGTACCATGGTTTGAAAATATTGTTAATTATTTAGCAGCTAACATCTTTCCAAAAAGACTAACACATCACCAAAAGAAGCGATTCTTTGCTGATGTGAAAAGCTATTTTTAGGAAGATCCTTTTCTTTTCTGCATATGTACAGATCAGGTAATTCGAAGATGCGTTACAAAGATAGAAGAAAGCAAAATCTTGGAACATTGCCATTCAAGACCCTCAGGAGGACACTACAGTGGCATTAAGACAGCACACAAAATACTCGAATCAGGTTTTTATTGTCCCACTTTATTTAAAGATGCCAATAGGTATGTTACCTCGTGTGATAAATGCCAAAGAACAGGTAATATTTCTAAACGTGATGAAATGCCTCAAACATATATATTATCATGTGAATTATTTGATGTATGGGGTATTGATTTTATGGGACCATTCCTACTTCATTTGGAAATAAATACATCCTAGTGGCAGTTGATTACATGTCAAAATGAGTAGAAATTATTTTCTAGATTTGGGACACCTAGAGCTATCACTAGTGATAGGGGTACTCATTTCTGTAATACTCAATTTGAAAAAGTTCTAAAGAAATATGGAGTACACCATAGGACAGCTACCCCATATCACCCTCAAACTAGTGGGCAAGTTGAAGTAGCAAACCGAGAACTTAAGCACATCCTAGAAAAAAATAGTTGAATCAAATAGAAAAGATTGGGCATTAAAAGTAGATGACGCCTTATGGGCCTATAGAACAACATTTAAAACACCTCTAGGGACATCCCTATACAAACTTGTATACGGGAAAAGCTATCATCTACCATTCGAGTTAGAACACAGCTTTTTGGGCCATAAAGTTTTTAAATTTTGATCTTAGAACTGCAGGAAAAAAAAGAATGATGCAGATGAATGAACTAGACGAATGGAGAGCTGAGGCCTACGAGAACTCGAAACTATACAAAGAGGCAACAAAGCGACGCCACGATTCTTGTCTAAAGAAGTCGAAACAATTTGAAGTAGGGGACTTGGTCCTACTGTACAACTCAAGGCTCAAATTGTTCCCTGGGAAGCTGAAATCAAGATGGTCAGGCCCATTCATGATCAAAACAATTTTTCCATATGGCACAATCGAGGTAACTCACCCCACTAAGGGCACATTCAAGGTAAATGGTCACCGACTCAAAATTTATAATGGTGCAGATTTTGAAGATATAAAAGAGGAGCTTCTGCTCCATGAACCTTCTTTTAGAACCGAAAATAGGGAAAGTCTAGCTCAAGACTATAAACAAGCACTTCTCGGGAGGTAACCCGAGCACTAACTTCCCTAACATCATACCTTTAAATGTTCATCATCTAAATAATCTAATAAAGTGTAGGTTTTAGACCACACGGCCTTATACACGGGCATGTCCATGGCTGTGTGGAAGCCAGGAGACAAACCATGGGCGGGCCAATAGCCGTGCACGACAAAGAAGAATTTGTTTTCCCAACACGACCTGCGATATAAAACCACGCCCGTACCAACTACCCGTGCGAGGTTACTGACTTATTGAGCACGGGCAAGACACGGCCGTGCCCTCCAACCGTGTGAAGATACTGACTTGCCACACACAGGCTACACACGCCTGTGTTACCTCATCGTGCCAACATACTGACTTATCGAACACCGGTAGAACACGCCCATTTTATATGACCGTGTGAATAAGAACACGAGCGTGCCACAAATACCCACGACCGTGGTTAAACATTTGAACACGCCTAAAATTTAAAATCATGAAAAACACGGGCACTTTAAAATAGAGCACGGACGTGGCACTAGCCTGTGTCCCCTGTCCTATTTAACCAAATTAAACCGTCACTTTCCCAAAACCCACCCTAAAAACAATTTTCACCATTCTTCCTCCCAAAATCTGGCCACACCCATATTCCCCACCTTCCCAAAACCTCATTGAACTCCCATTTCTTCCCTAAAAACACACTACAAACCACCCCATGCCTGCACCACCACCGTGCTGCTAAACTCCACGCCCCTGCCACCACTGTGTTCGTACTGCAAACTCACACCACCGCCGTGCTCATCCCGTGTCCGGTAGAAAACCACCACCATCACCCCTGGTTCCTTCCATTATTTCACTTTCTTAACTAAAGTTTGCTAAATTTCATATTATTTTGTTTTATTTATACTCTTTGTTTAGTTTTAAGTAAGATTTTTCTCATGTCTATTACATCATTGTGATAGTGTTATTAGTTATTTGATTGTTACTTTTATATTTGTGTTTAGTTTTAAGTGTGACTTTTCTCATGTTTCTTTCAATATTTCATTCATGAATATCATATATATTTGTGACATTATAGTGATAGTGATATTAGTTATTTCTCATATATGTTATTACAAATCCCTATTTTGAATTGGTTGCTTATTCGAATATCTTGAACCTGGATTATATTTTGGTACAAACCTTTTCTTTTTCTTTCAGATACCATGTCATCATCATGACCAAAATAATCCATAGCCGCCTCAAGCAAGAAAAGAAAGGGGCCCGGATCATCCTCAGCAAGTGCTTCTTCCGAAATACGACACCACTTCTTCCAATTCTCTCAGGAAGCCCAAGAAGAATGATACCAGGCATTCTAAAAAAGACCTCTTGGTACTGGAAGGTACATTGACTGGAATGCCATAGAACAAGTCAGACTAGCGGTCGATATTTGAGCGCTCATATCAACCGAGCCATAGGAGTAATTTTTCTCTATAATCGAGCCCACATATTTGGAACTCACAATCGAGTTCTGCACCACTTTCACCTTTCAGACAGTGATGACTCGATATGACGATCCAGGCACAGTCTAATTCTGTTTAGGGGGCACAGTATGTCGACTAAGCGTACCGCAATTTGGTATAGCACTCGGACTCTATATGTAGGAGTTTATAGCAGAAAATCCTTTCTCCGAGTTAGACCGTCAACTCCACTGCACTCCATGCAACTACTGGCGCAGCTTTGCCACCACCACGGGAGTCTACGACCCCAGTCGCTCTAAGGCGACAGCCCTTGGACCATTCTTGCAGTATATCCATGCCATTTTTGCTCATACTATCACCGGTCGACGTGAGAGTACTGGCGTGGTAAATAAGCATGATGTCTACTACCTATGATGCATGTCAGAAGGGCACGTGTTAGACATTGCCTACTTTATCGCCTATGCAATTCAACACCAAACAGAACCGCATAAGAAGGGCATTTTATCGATGGGGCCATACATCACTCGATTTGCTCAACACTTTAGCCTCCTCAACACCGAGGCTCAGATCACCTCATTAACAATGATCGGCCAGATGGTGCCTCAGGGCATCCAAACAATGCTACACATGAGGATGATCAAATATCGTCGTGGGACAGACCCCCTCAGTACCGACTAGCTACAGATGAGGAGGTGCCCAAGGACATTACTGATGATGTCCCACCAGTCCCGAGCCAGCAGCCATCCCATCCAGCAGCCTCGATGGAAGATATCTCTGCACACCTCACCCAGTTCGAGCAGTACTGTACTCAGCAGTTCACTGACACCGCTCGATGTTTTGATGATATCGAGGCCACACACCAGCAAATGTGCCATCACTTCCATATATCATCACCAACACCACCACAGGACCCGGCCGATGATGAGGACCTCTGAGTCCTTTTGATTATCTAAATTTTATTTTCTCATTTTTAGTTTTATTCTATTTTTATTTTTATTTTTCTTTTATTTTAATTTTCTTTATTTGTCGTAATATGAAACTTTTCTTCATTGCAAACGTTTATTATGTTTATCATTGGTTATCTAATCTTCGAGTATGCCTAACATATATTTTTATACCACCGAAATATCTAACTGATGACTTCGCAGTTTCAATCACACACTCCACATACACGAACAAATCACTAGGAGTACTTCACTAATACATAAGTCATCTTCCACCACGATCTCTGCCTACTCTTAGAATCAATCTAAAAATTCAGGAAGTGTTACTGCTCCCATTCTCTTTTGATTCTATTATTACTTAATTATTTATCTATCTTTGTACGTTGAGGACAATGTACATCCTAAGTGTGGGGGAGTAAAAGTACCTAACTTTTTGCATTACTCCAAAATCTTGAATTTTAGTCTTGTTCCTAAGTAATTTTCTCATATTATCAATTAGTGTGAAATTTCTGATGATTTATGATTTTTTATTGATATGTTTTTGAGTAAGTCATTGATAATTGTGCATTGATGATTTATACTTGAAGAATACTAGAGAATCAAGTATGATAAGTCTATTTTTTCAAGAATCACAAATTTTCTAGGTTGTTGAACTGAAATTGAATATTACTTTGAAGTTTGAAATTTACAGGGATTGATGTCAAATACCCATAATTTTTGTGAGATATTGAGCCTTATAGAGCATATATTCTTTTTTGTGCTCACTTTATTGATTATGAACATGTCAACACTGAATTGTTATTCTAGAACTTGCCTTGATTATACATATCGAGACCACATTAATGATTTGATATACTAAGATGATAAAGGCACCTAGGTTTTAACCCATTCACTCCACTAAAAAGCCTACATTCACAAATTAACCCTTAGTAAACCCATTTGATCCTAATAACACTTTTATTGATTTACCCGCTAAATTTTAACCCAAAACCTTTTGTATTTGTTATGACCATTCTTTTGACTACCCTTCTATCGAGAATTGATTTGATCAGTTGCTGAATTACTTTATAAAGTTTTCTTTATTATGTTTCTATTTGATTTTAATATATATATATATATCGAAATCAAAGTATATTCAGCATTAGTAGTATAAAAAGTGAGCTTGTACATTTAAATTTCAATTATCAAAGAAAAAAAGCTCGTAGTATTATTAGATTCAAAGTTTCATGTGATGTAATTATTCAGATTATTAGTTCAATTATTTCTCTAAAAGTTAGGTAACTTTTCAATTCAATCTCGATTCTAAACCTTCTAATTCGGCCTTTATCCACACCTTTAACCCAAGCCCCATTACAAACCTGTTAAAGACCTTTTGATTAGTGTATCATCTCATATTATGTAACATCCTGAAAATGGGCCTATGCATTTTCAGTTTAATTGTACGAAATGACATGTCTTATGTGTTATGAATGTATTTTGAATATTTTGGAAACCTAAGTTAAAAGAGGAAAGTGAACATTTTGGAAACCTAAGTTAAAAGAGGAAAGTGAACATTTTGGAAACTTAAGTTAAAAGAGGAAAGTGAACATTTTGGAAACTTAAGTTAAAAGAGGAAAGTGAACATTTGGAAACTTTTAAAGAGGAAAGTGAACATTTTGGAAACACGGAAAATGTATGGAAATGTTAAGTTTAAAAAAAGGAAACTAAGGCAAGGTGGCCTTAAGAAAATTAATAGGAGGAATTTGACACACAAACAGGCTTGTCAAAGTGGCTTGAAGGCATCACTTAAAAGCCCAACAAGTGACGCCACAAGCTTGTATATTTGGGCCAGGGATCGAGTCACTTGGGAAGCAAATAAAATAAATTTTATTTTGCTTCTAGAAGCAGAGAGGTGGACGGCATTATGGCTCTTAAAAGAGGAGTTTTATTCCCTTTAAAATTTTGGCTAAATAGGGGATAAATAATAGATTTAGTATTAGATTACTTTAAGTGGATTATTGATGAGATTAATTAAGGTGATAAATAAAAGATAAAAATTTATCACATAGGAAGAGTGGTGGCCAAGTAGGGACTCTAGCCTAGGAATTTCTAAGAGAAGGAAAATAAGGCCATTCTTCATTCATTCTTTTCTCTTCAAGGAAGCCTCTGCCGAAATTCTCTAGCAAATTTCCCCATTCTTTTCTTTCTTTCCCCTACCGAATTCTCTCTGCCATTATTCTCTTCTTCTCTTTTCTTTTCTTCTTCTATTACAAACACAATCAAAAGCCGAAAGTACCAATAGCCCTAGCTGATTTCTCACTAAGCCTCAAAAACTGAAATTGTGATATATATTAGGGCCATAGCCGAATAGTGCTAAGGGTTCAAGCAAGAGTTCCATCGATTTATCCAAGTAAGGGTAAGATCTAGACTCGGTTTCCACTCTTTTATTTTTTTAAGCCTGTCAAAATTTAGGGACTAATCCCTCATATTGTATTTTGGCCGAAACTATGGAAGGGAATTTCGGGATTTAGGTGGTGTCGACTAGAGAAAGAGGAGTTCTCCGGGATTTCAACATTCAAGGGTTTTCGACAGTATTAAGGAAGCAAGGATCCAATTCGGGATATTAGATTTGGAAGGTAAGCACATAAGTATGTTCGGCCAAGGCCTGATTTGATACCTAGATCTATTTGATAATCGTTTAAAAAGTCGAAACTAATCTGTTTAAGTGATTCAATGCTTGGCCGAATACAAGAAGAAGCATAGCAACGATTTTGGGATTTGAATAGTCATCAAATCAGCACCAAAGGTAAGAAGTTGACTACATAAATCCTTCGGGATTTGGGTTATAGCCGATTAGGCTTTAAAAGAAAACACTAAGTTTTGCCGAATAGGCCTTTGCTAAATATTACCATGTTGGCCGAATATAGATCGATTTTTTTCGGGATTTCAAGGAATTCGTTAAGCAAATCAGGTGTGTATTCCATACTAATTCTTAATATGTTTTATGGCAATATTTGATATGTGCTTGTTTATAAGAATGTGAATACGGCTAAGGTACCGTGTTACGGTACAAAGTACTCAAGTACGTTTCCTACTCCTACTAGGATTATGAAATATGTTATATTTAACATGTGAAAAGTGACATGAATATGAACTTAAGTATGATATGCATAATATGAAAAATATGGGGCATTAGGGTTATATGAGAAAGGGAAGTGAATGTGGTGACTTGGTCTCACTCTCACTGGTGACTTGGTCTCACTAATGTGGTAACCGGTTACATTATCTGAATGTGGTGTCTCATGACACAATTATTTAATCTGGTGGCTATGCCATGAATTTTATATGGACGATGAGCACGTCGACTGCAGCGACTGCCCTCGATGGTTTGTAGCGGATGGAGGGTTGACTTAGTAGTCCCCACGGTGTGCAGGTTGGTACGGGGATGTGTAGCGGATGGTATCTAGGTGTGGGTTCAGGATTGCATCATTATTATTATGTGAACATGATATGTATGGTATGCCTAAATCAGTTAAATTTTAGTGTTGGTTACACATTGAGTCTGTTGACTCACCCCGTTGTGGGAACATGTTTCAGGTGATGAACAGTGATGGACCAGGACGACAGAACTTATGGTGGCCATGCTCAGCTTGAAGTTTTATTTAATTTGGACAATTTATTTTATTTGAGTACTCTACAATTTTATTTTGGGTTTCATTTTATGTAATAAGGCCATAGTGATGATTTTATTGTTGTTTTATTACTACGTTATGAATTTAGGTTATTTAAAGATTAAGTCAATTTAATTAAAAATAAACTTGTTTTCAACTCGAGCCCAACCCACTACAAACTATCTTCAAAAACACATAGTTTTCAAAGTAACAAAAGAATTTTGAACCGGTTTACATCGAGGAACATACCAGATCAGGTCCAAGCTCGTGGGCTGGGTGTGGGGTGTTTCATATTTCGTGGTGGTGATTTGATTTTCAAGCAAGCCTATGGGATTAACTTTTCAGGTTTGACTTATGAGTGCTTTTTTTTGAACCCTAAACACTTCGAGTGCTTTGAGTGAATCTTTAGTAAGGATGTCAATCCTTGTCATTTTGAATTAAAGGTAATTATTTAGATAAGGGGAGACGTCTATGTTTTTATGCTACAAATTCATGACTTAGAATTGTTTGAGTCTTTAGGAGTCTTTGAGTTAAATTATCCATGTATGAATTATCTATGATTTGTGATAAGGCAATGTTGATAAGAATTATGAATTATGGAAAGTTCGTTTTAATTGTAAGTTGAGAATTTTGCTTGAGGACAAGCAAAAGCTTAAGTGTGGGGGTATTTGATAAATCGTAAAAGTAACATATTTTAGGCCCACATTTAGTATGCTTTTGGATGATTTAGCCCTTGATTTATGTAAAAAGGTGCTTTTAATCCTTTCTTTTCATGTTTATACCGAAGAAAGCACCCGAGGACGAAAAGAATAAGAAATGGGCTTAAAACGGGCCAATTTGGGCCAAAGTGAAAATCGACACGGCCTGGACTTCAAGCCACATGGTCGTGCCTCGATAATTAACTAAAACACGACCATGCCATGATTTGCACGGCCGTGCCTCAATCAACAAAATCGAAACATGGCCTGAAGTCAATTTACACGGACGTGTGCCATGGCCGTGCCCCTATCGTGGAAAAGGAGAAATTTCACTCGAATTTGGATACTTTGAGGCAAAGAAACACTTTCCAAAGATTATTCAAACACCGAGTAGGAAGTATTCTTGAATTAGGATACTTACGGGCCAAGTAAAGTATTCCAAAAGTCTATATAAACACCCTAAGTGTATCCTGAAAAGGGGGTCAGCAGAAGCCTTCTACAAGGACTTTTAGCAGTTAGCTAGGCCAAAGAGCCAAGCCAGAAGGCCAGATTTGTGGGAATTACTAGAAGATAGCCAGTTGATCCATCTCAAGGAGCAGAAATTCTACTCAAGACGGTGGATTTCTCCTTCAATTCCTTCAGGGAGTTTTAGGGATTTCTTATGTTTTGTTTTATCTTTTCTCTTGAGATGTTTTCTTTATTCATTATGAACTAAACCCTTCAGATACCTGAAGGGGATGAAACCTAGATGAATCTTGTTATTTTTTTCTAAATTATATGATAAATATTTAGTTTGTTCTTAATTATACATGGTTAATAAAAATTTGATGTGCTTAGGCAGAAGAGGAATAGGCCCTGCTTAAGAGTAGATCTAGCATAATTAAGCGGAGTTGGTCGTACGCCTAGAGATAGGGTGATGAGATTTTGTCGGATTAGGGTGAAACCTAATATGGGAGTCCATAGATCGATTTACTACTATTCTAGGGGGTTATTATTCGAGAAAGAGATTTTCGTTAATTAACCTAGGGTTAGACGTTATTCTCCTCGAGAGAGGGTTTAATATACGTTAGGGAGTCTTACGAATCAAACTAAGCGAATAAATCGTATGGTTCAGTGTTAAATAACAAGTGAAGTCTAGGTGGATTCTTCCTGAAGGTATCATCGTGATCAACTGAGTTTCTATTCAAGTCATTTCCCAATTCGTTCTTTTTGTCTTTGCGTCTTTAGTTTAGTAGTCGTTAATTTAGATTAAAGCAACTTCATTTATTTTAGGCTAAATAATAAAAAGAAAGTTAGTATTAGTACTTTTAGTTCCTTTGGGTTTGACAATCCAGTCTTGCCTAAGCTATACTACTGTTCGATAGGTTAACTTACCTTTAATCGTTGTCAAGTTACTTTCCAGGTTTGATCATTCCCTTTATAAATTTTAAAACTCGATAAAACAATGATCATTTGGTTGAAAGGGATAGGATATGCATTCAAACCTCATTCATTGGGACCACTATTTTTCCATAGTTTGGTTCACTATTTTGCTTATTACGACTTTTGTTGCTTACATGCTTATTACGGGCAAGACTGGCGTATCCATTCAGTGCACACCCAAAAGAATGGTTATTCAGGCCATGATGGAATAGATAAAAAAATTATTCTTCTGATATTAACCCTTTAAATTTGTTTAAATTTATCATTTATAGAGCATTGCAGTCTCTCTTTTGGATTTTTACTTCTTTCAAAGGATTTTCTTTAATAGAAATATTTTCCCATCAACTATTATGGTATACGGTACTCCTATATTTCACCATTATTCATCATGTTATCTAGAACATCACAAATAAATCTAAAATAGAAAGCAAAAGGAGGAGAGAATTTTAGTTCCTTAATTTGAAACAGAATATCACATCCAAAAATTGGGTTAGTAGAATCAGGATTGTGAACTATATAACACCCCAAACCCGGCCTAGACGTTATGATTGAACCAGACGTGTCACATTAAAGTGTCTTCTGAAAATTGGACTTGGTAAAAATTCATTTCTAAGTTTAAAAAAACCCCCTTTATTATTATTTAACAATTCATCTAGTCAATGCGTTTGCCTTATTATCTACAATTGTTATAGCAGGTTGATTTAAATCGCGGAAGCTTTTAAAAAAATCTAATGTTTAAATTTCGTGTCATTGAATACGGTAATTATTTTGAAAATTCATCTTCTCCTAAACTAGCAGTTTAAAATAAGTAAACAAAAGCCCCAATTAAGAATTTAAACAAGCATAAATGGCCTTATTACATAAACAAAACCCAATACAAACTTTAAGTTTAAATAAAAGCAAGTGTAGAACTGCTGCAGTTGTGTGGCCACCTCCAAGTCCCACACAACACCAAATCGCCTATAGCTGAGGATTACCTGTGCAGTTAAAAAGAAAGGGTGAGTTTATGAAAACTTAGTGTGTAATCCCTATCATCATCAAGATACAACATGCAAGAATGCAGGCGAGCCCTATTCAAGAATAAAGACAAAGTGTGGGTCTTAGCCCAATACAGTAATAGTGTGGGCCTTAGTCCAATACCATACTAGTACAGTGTAATAATGCAACCCATCCCAATCCAGCCAACACACCACTCCGTACCAACAACACACCATGTGGGGATAAAATCGACCCACCCAGCCAACACACCAATATCGCAGAAAAGCTACAAGTAATATGATATAGCAAAGAGTGCCGAATGAGATCACAAGAGAGCTACCAAGATGTGATATCACAACAAAGTCACAAGATAAGATTGCAACAAAGCTACTAGTAATGAGATATGTGGGAAAGCCAAGATGCAGCTTTACTTCCACCATAACAGTATCCCAACCCCATGCAGTATGTCATGTCATCAATCATATGTATATGCATAATGTCATACTCAGTAACAATCATCTACAAATCATGAACACATCAGTCAACCTATCTTTAGAGGTATAACGGTCATTTCCATCTATTAGGGGTAAAATAGTCATTTCACTCTTTAGGGGTAATTTGGTTATTTTACCTACTTTGTGGGTCTCAGTGCAGATATCTACCTCTAAGAAGGTCTGCAATTGCCTCGAGCGACTTCGATAACCTAAACGGTCATAATGGTGTAAGTGGGCCCACATGCTCGTGCGGCCCGTTCAACTCAGATTTTTCCACGTCTATGAGACCTACATAGCCCAGTCCAGTATTTGCCACAAATCGTGGATTTCATTCGTGTGGGGCCCACAAGCCTATTGGGCCCGCATGACCCCTTTTCGGCCCAACGTGGTCCATGATGGCCTAAGCCCATGAGATCGCTCATGGCAGCATCTACAGTCAAACACCATATTTCGAGGGCTCAGATTACCACACGAACGATCGTATGCTCATGTGGCCTCAACACCGTGTTTTCTGGCTTTTCAGGTTTTTACCAATTTTCAGTTAAGGCAGTGTGATTACACACTTGTTTACGCAACCGTTCCAAGTTCCACGAGCACCAAAACCTACATGCATACAAGACTTTCCATTAGTTGCTGAACAATAGGGTTAATCCCCTTATTTTACACCCTTAACTAAAACTAAAATTAACACTTGCCTCGATTGACAAATGTGGCTTAGCCCACTTATACCACTGACGAAGGTTGACTACAATCTCTTTGACGGATATCTACATTAAAAACTGATTTTATTAAACAGGATTGTTTTCATGTGGTTTAGATCCACACATGATAACTTATAGAATCACAGAAAGCATTCGGCCTACACTTTAGAATGCTAGCCTATACACTTATCTTTGATCGAGTGATGAGAGAAAGGTTTCGACGACTTTAATATCACCTAAAACTTTTTCACTCCTTGAGGAATTCGAACCACCAGAGAATAGTTGTCAAGCCAAAAACACAATTAAAGAGATGAATAGGGAGAGAAAGGCAATATTCGATAGACAGTTGACCAAAAAGGAGGAGAGGAAGAAGAGCAAATCAGAAGAAAAATGCAACACGAAACTACTCAAAACTATTCGGTCAAGGTTTGGAAAAATAGAGGAGAGAAAAGAAATAACAATGAGAAGAGGGGAAGAGAAAAGAGGATTCGACAGAGGAGAGAACTAAAGAGCTATTCGACCAAACAAAAAAAAAAGAACTAAAGGGAAGAGCAGAAAAAGAAAATGAACAAACTCGAAAGGTACTTGAAGTCTTAGCCAAAATTTAGCACCAAAAGAAACAAGTGAAAGAATGCTAACCGAAATCGAAGCAGATAGAGAGAAAAAAAAAACAACCAAAAAACCCCAAAACCAGTTATCTGAGTGCCTAGTGACCAAATTCGACACAAACACTTCCTCTCAATCAAACTCCTTAATTTTCTCCTAATATTTCTCCCATTATCCCTCATTGAATTACTCCACCGATTTCTCCTCAACTCCCCCAACAACTCCATTCAACTTCTATTCAAACTCCCCTTAGCTGTGTTTCAGTCCAACTCCACTACCTACATAGCTCAAGCAACAAAATAAATACTCCATTGTGCAACCCAAGACTTGAACCCAGGCTTCTCAAACTCTCCCATACACACCCAAATCACTTACCCATTAAAGAAAACAAACAATTTGTGTCATATCATGCAAAAATTAAAGACTTAAAATTTTGGGGCATTACAACTCTACCCCCTTAATGAAATTTTGACCTTGAAATTTACCTGATCAGAATAGATGAGGGTATTACCGACGCATTGCCTCCTCAGGTTCCCACATGGCTTCTTTTGAACTGTGATTACCCAAAGCACTTTGGCTAGTGGAATTGATTTCTTCCTTAGTACTTTAACCTCACGGTCCAATATTTGCACTGGCTCCTCCTCGAAGGTCAGATCTGGCCTAACATCGATCTCCTCAACTGGTACTATATGTGTGGGATCAGAGCGATAACACCTTAGTATGGAGACGTGAAACACATTGTGAATCTGATCTAATTCTTGAGGCAACTCAAGTTGATAGGCGACCGGTCCTACACGCTTCAGTATACAGTAAGGCCTAATGAACCTAGGGCTAAGCTTACCCTTCTGTCCAAACCTCAGTAACTTTTTTCCATGGGGAGACCTTGAGAAATACAAAGTCCCCTACAGAATACTCAATCTCTCAGTGTTTAAGATTTACGTAAGACTTCTGCCTATCAGATGCTTCCTTCAACCGATCTTGAATTAGTTTTACCTTCTCTTCAGTATTAGAAACTAATTCTAGCCCCAAAACTCGTCGCTCGCCTAGCTCAGTCTAATAGGTAGGAGTACGACACCTACGACCATATAACACCTCGTACGGTGCCATTTGAATATTAGACTGGTAGCCATTATTATATGCGTACTCTGCTAGCGCCAAATAGTCTTCCTAACTACCTCGAAAATCAATTACAAACCTTCTTAACATGTCCTTCAGTATCTAAATCACCCTCTTTGACTGACCATTTGTCTGAGGATGGAACGCAGTACTGAAGTCCAACCTATTATCCAAAACCTCGTGTAATTTCTTTCAGAACTGAGATGTGAATTGAGGGTCTCTATTGGATATGATGGAAACTGGTACCCCATGCAGTCTCACAATCTCAGCCATATACAACTTTGCCAGCTTCTGCAACGAGTAATCAGTACGGACTTGTATAAAATGGATAGATTTAGTCAATCGATATACAATAACCCATACTGAATCCTTCTTAGTAGGCGTTAAGGTAGCCCACTCACGAAATCCATAGTTACCCTCTCCCACTTCTAAAGTGGAATCTTAACTGACTGCAGTAACCCTGAAGGTAGCTGATGCTTAACCTTAACTTGCTAGCATGTCAAGAACTTACTCACAAAATCAGTAACTTCGCGTTTTCATCCTGGCCACCAATATAGCTCACGAAGATCTCGGTATAAGTTGTTTTCGCTAGGATGCATAGCATATGGACTACTATGTGAGTCCTATAGTATAGATTGCCTCAGATCAAAATCTCTCGGTACATAGACTCTCCCACGAAAACATAGTACTCATTTACTATTCAGCCTAAAATTCAAACATAGACTCTCCCACGGAAACATAGTACTCCTTTACTATTCAGCCTAAAATATGAAGTTTCCCCATTCTCAACCTATTGAAAACGAGGAACCAGTGACTCATCCAACAACTGTTTACCCTTAATTTGTTCAGTTCACGTCGGTCTAACTTGCAGCTCAGCCAATAAGCTACCATCATCAAACAAGCTGAGACGAGCAAACATTGCTCTCAAATTAGATATAGCCCTACAGCTCAGTGCGCCAGCTACCACGTTAGCCTTACTAGGGTGGTACTCATTTGAGCAATCATAATCCTTAAGCAGCTCTATTCATCTTTGCTGCCCAAGATTTAGCTCCTTCAGAGTGAGGAGATACTTGAGGTTCTTGTGATCTGTGTAGATAATACACTTCTCACCGTATAAATAGTGCCTCCAAATTTTTAGTGCGAATACCACCATGGCTAAATCCAAGTCATGAGTAGGGTAATTCGCCTTGTGAGGCATAAGCTGACAAGATGCATAAGCAACCACCTTACCCTTCTGCATCAGCAAACAACCCAAACCAACATGTGATGCATCACTATAGACAGTGAATTCCTTCCCAAACTTTGGCTGCAAAAGGACAGGGGCCTCAGTCAGAACTTTCTTCAGTTTCTCAAAACTTTCTTGCTGTTTATTAGTCCAGTTAAATGGTACCCCTTTACGTAGCAACTTAGTCATAGGTGTAGCAATCAAGGAAAACCCCTAAACAAAACGTTTGTAATACTTTGCTAGGCCCAGAAAGCTTTAAATATCAAATACGATCTTAGGTGGTTTCCAATCCAGTACGACTTCATTTTTTCTAGGATCAACACTAATCCTCTCGGCCGATACCACGTGACCCAGAAATGTCACTTCTCTATGCCAGAACTCACACTTGTTGAACTTAACATACAATTATTTCTCCCTTAAAATCTGCAAAATAATTCGGATATGTGCATCATGTTCATCCTTGATTCTTGAATACACCAAGATATCGTCTATAAATACCACCACGAATCGGTACAGATAGGGCTGGAATACTCGAAACATTAGGTCCATGAAGGCAGCTGGTGCATTCATCAGCCCAAACGGTATTACTAGGAACTTGTAATGGCCATAATGAGTCCTAAACGCAGTCTTATACACATCAGCCTCCTTAACTCTTAGCTGACGGTACCTAGAACGAAGATCTATTTTGGAAAAAACTGAAACTTCTCGCAGCTGATCAAATAAATAATCTATCCTCGGCGAAAGATACTTATTCTTGATAGTTAGTTTATTCAATTGCCGGTAGTCAATGCAATGCGCATGGTTTTATCCTTCTTCTTTACGAACAACACTGGTGCTCCCCATGGAGACATACCAGGTCGAATGAATCCTCAATCTAGCAGTTCTTGGATTGAGCTTTTAACTCCACCAGCTCCTTTAGTGCCATCCTATAAGGAGCGATGGACACTGAAGCTATTCTAGGCAGGAGCTCAATACTAAATTCAACTTCGTGGTTTGGAGGCAACCTATGGAGCTCATCAGAAAATACATTAGAAAAATCATTACCTGTTCTGATATCTCCAATAGAAAGACCCTTAGAATCAAATACACCAGTATAGGCTAGAAATGCCTCACAACCCTTGCAAACCAATTTTTGGCCCATAATACAGAGATCACATAGATAGAAAGTCCCTTCGCTCCCCAATCAAAGCCACCTCCTCATCATCCGTAGTCCTCAATACCATACGCTTAGTAGCACAATCCAATCTTGCATCGTGTTTTACTAGCCAATCCATCCTCAAGATTAGGTCGAATTCACCAAACTGTAGCTCCATCAAATCCGCTGGAAATATAACTCCTTGAGCCTCTAGGGCTACATCTCTGAACAACTTGTCTACTCTTACTGGCTGTCCCAGTGGACTTAACATAGTCATCTCATTAGCACTTCTCTCACACCTAATACCCAAGGTGCCAGACACAGTGCATATAATGTATGAATGCGTAGACCCTATATCAATCAGAGCAGTGTAAGGTACATTAAGAATTAGAAACATACTAGTTATAATAGCATAGACCAGTGTTGGCTATCTCGCCTCAATGTTACCAGCTCTGCCTAGCGCTCCACGACCTCGTCCCACACTATTTCCACCCTTGGCCTGCCCACGACCTCTTGGTGGCTACTGACCACCTTTCGCTGGCTGAACATAACCCTGACCTGCAGCTTGCATTTGAATAGGCCTCTGAGGACAATTCTTGACTTGATGCTCCATAGACCCATATCTGAAACATGCCCCAATCTTCTTTTAGCATTCACCCAAGTGATGTATCCCACAATCAGCACAGGGCTGTGGTCTTGCAACAGCAACCCCAGCTCGGACTGGCCCATCAAACTTGGCCTTCTTTTTAGACCTTCTAAAAGAACTTGAGGGCTTTGAATCCCTCTTATATTTTCCCCTATCCTTCTCACAGTTCTGGCACTCAGAGCACTTCACGTCCTCGGTGATTTTTGCTTTTTCTACTCAAGCAAAATTTCACTCCCTCTGTGGAGCTATCTAGACTCGTAACTCATCTTGGAGGCTGTCCTCGAATTAAACACAACATTCATATTCATTCGCCACTATCCCACGAGAATAGTGACTCAGTCGCAGGAACTCTACCTCAGACTCTACCACAGTTTTATTCCATTTGGTCAAGCTCAGAAATTTCTTTCTTTCAGCGTTCACATAACTTACACCCACATACTTTCCTTGGAATGCCACCTTCAAAAAATCCCATGTTAATCTGTCGGCCTGAGTACCCTCTCTCATGGTAAGCCACCACTGATAGGCCTCGTCTCACAGTAAAGACATTGCACCTTTTTATTTTTATTCAGAAGTGCAGTTGAGGTCATCTATTATTCTCTCTATGGCTTCCAACCAGTATTCAGTCACATTAGGGGCTACTCTAGAAATACCCCTGAAGATTTCCTCTCCATTCAGTTGGAGTCGTTTTGAAATCGACCTACGGGCCACAGCACCAGTACTGGTCCCTGCGACCTTTTCCAGAATGCGGAGCATAGCTTAGGATAGTGCATCATTCCCAGCCGCTTGATCGTATGATCCCGTCTCAATCACCGATGAAGCTGATGCCTCCCTAGCCTAAACATTAGGCATGTGGCCTGATGCCGAAGACTTAGCCCTAGCACTTCCCTGGCCTCTACCATGGCCTCGTGTACCCCTTTTGCGAGTACCTCTAGTGCTCATATCAAATAATGTATTTTCTGTTTAAGAAGTTTTATGCATCAGTTTGTAATTCTAGTAATTATTAACAGATGTCTTATGAAAAGTAGTAATCAGAGTTTTGTTTTGCAAATCACGGTCTCCCTACAGCTTCCAGTTTCCTGCAGTCTCAGTTTACTCTAACTAAAGAGTTTCAGTACAGTCCTATTATCTATAGTAGTCTCTCAGTGTATTTCAGTCCAAGCAGTCTACAGTATAATAGAAAACTTACGGATTCAGCGCTGGAGACTCGGTGTGCCATACTTTTAAACCTTCTAAAACACATCAAGAACAGTTTTCTAGAAATTCTAAATATTTTTAAAACCCATTACACAACCAAGTTTTGTAACTTGGCTTTGATACCACTAAATGTAACACCCCAAACCCGACCTAGACGTTATGGTCGAACCCGGCGTGTCATATTGAAGTGTCTTTCAAAAATTAGACTTGCTGGTAAAAAATTGTTTCAAAGTTTAAAAAACCCCCTTTATTATTATTTAAAAATTCATCTAGTCAAAGTGTTTGCCTTATTATCTGCTATTGTTATAGTAGGTTGATTTAAAATTGTGGAAGCTTTTGAAAAATCTAATGTTTAAATTTTGTGTCATTGAATATGGTAATTATTTTGAAAATTCGTATTCTCCTAAACTAGTAGTTTAAAATAAGTAAACAAAAGCCCCAATTAAGAATTTAAACAAGCATAAATGGCTTTATTACATAACAAAACCCAACACAAACTTTAAGTTTAAATAAAAGCAAGTGTAGAACTGATGCAATTGTGTGGCCACCTTGAGTCCCACACAACACCAAATCGTTTATGGTTGAGGATTACCTGTACAGTTAAAAGAAAAGGGTGAGTATATGAAAACTCAGTGTGTAATCCCCTATCAGTCAGTCAGTATACAACATGCAGTAACAACGGGCTGAGCCCTATTCGATGCTGATAAAGTGTGGGTCTTAGCCAATCTGATAATAGTGTAGGTTTTAGCCCAATATAGTAACAGTGTCGGCCTTAGTCCAATACCATACCAGTATAGTGCAATAATGCAACCCATCCAAATCTAGCCAACACACCACTCTGTACCACCAATACACCATGTGGGGATAAAATCGACCCACCTAGCCAACACACCAATATCGCAGTGAAGGCGCCGATGATATCGCGGCCGCCAATAATAATATTGTAGTAGAGTGCCGATAAGATATCACGGATGCCGATAACGATATATGTAGCGCCACCGATGTAATATACTTCCTCCATAACAGTATCCCAACCCCATGCAGTATGTCATGTCATAAATCATACGTATATGCATAATGTCATACTCAGTAACAGTCATCTACAAATCATAAACACATTAGTCAACCTCCATTAGGGGTATAACGGTCATTTCCATCTATTAGGGGTAAAATAGTCATTTTACCCTTTAAGGGTATTTTGGTTATTTTACCTACTTTGGGGTCTCAGTACAGATATCGACCTTTTAGAAGGTTCGCAGTTGCCTTGAGTGACTCTGATAACCTAAACAGTCATAACGGTATAAATAGGCCTAAGGCCCATTACTCGGCCCAAGTGGGCCTACACGCTCATGCGGCCCGTTGGGCCGAGTAATGGGCCTTGGGCCCATTTAAATCGTTATGACCGTTTAGGTTACCAGAGTCGCTCGAGGTGACTGCAGACCTTTCAAGAGGTCGATATCTGCAATGAAACCCCAAAGTAGGAAAAATGACCAAAATAACCCTAAAAGGTAAAATAACTATTGTACCCTTAATAGATGGAAATGACCGTTATACCCCTAAAGGAGGTTGACTGATGTGTTTATGATTTGTAGATGACTGTTACTGAGTATGACATTCTGCATATACGTATGATTTATGGAATGACATATTGCATGGGGTTGGGATACTGTTATGGAGGAAGAATACTGTACTAGTGGCGTTGCCATATATATTGATATTGGCAGCTTTGCGGTAATACTATTATTGGCAGCTTTCCTGTGATACTGTTATTGGTAGCTCTGCTGCGATACTATTACTAGTAGCTCTACTACGGTACTATTACTGGCAGCTTTGCTACAATATTAGTGTGTTGGCTGGATGGGTCGATTTTATCCCCACATAGTGTGTTGGCGGTACGGAGTGGTGTGTTGGCTGGATTGGAATGGGTTGCATTATTGCACTATACTAGTATGGTATTGGGCTAAGGCCCACACTTTTACTGTATTGGGCTAAGACCTACACTGTACTATTACTGAATAGGGCTCAGGCCAAGACTGTTACTGCATGTTGTATACTGACTGACTGATAGGGGAGTACACATTGAGTTTTAGTAAACTCACCCTTTCCTTTTAACTGTACAGGTAATCCTCAGCCATAGGCGATTTGGTGCTGTGTGGGACACGGAGGTGGCCACACAACTGCAGTAGTTCTACACTTGCTTTTATTTAAACTTAAAGTTTGTGTTGGGTTTTGTTTATGTAATAAGGCCATTTATGGTTGTTTAAATTCTTAATTGGGGCTTTTGTTTACTTATTTTAAACTGCTAGTTTAGGAGAAGACGAATTTTCAAAATAATTATCGTATTCAAAGGCACGAAATTTAAACATTAGATTTTTCAAAAGCTTCCACGATTTTAAATCAACCTACTATAACAATAGCAGATAATAAGACAAATGCTTTTATTAGATGAATTGTTAAATAATAATAAAGGGGTTTTTTTAAACTTAGAAATGAATTTTTACCAATAAGTTCAATTTCCGAAAGACACTTCAATGTGACACGCCTGATTCGACCATAACGTCTAGGTCTAGTTTAGGGTGTTACAAACTAGGCATGGCACGCACTAGTTTTAGGATTATCTTTGTGTGTTTGGTAAATAAATGAGTTACTAGTTTAATGGTTAAGTGTTAGTGAAACTGTCATTGAAACTTAGGTTCAATTCCCTTCCCTCGCACCATTTTGGTTATGTTGCAAATTTTGCTTCAATCCCTAGTAGGTGTCACTCCTTGTTTCAAAACTAAAGTTCATAAAATCATTTCAAGAATGAGTAACTGGCTTAATGGTTAATAGAAAATAAGGAGATAGTGCAATTGGCTTTGAGAATTGAGTTTGAATCTATTCCCGAACAAATAAATTCTGGTATTTTTTCTCTCACTCCTTAAGTGTGCCATCCAACCTAGTGAAAACCCTAGGCATATAAGTTATTTATTTTATTTTATTTTATATTTTCTGACTTCTTCCTCTACCCTAACTGTTCCTCTCCTCTCCCTCTCTCATTTTCTCTCAAATTTTCTCATTTCTTTTTTTCTTGTGTCGTCCCTAGCTTAGTGATTTTCACCATTGTTGCGCCACTTCCTTGCTCTATTATTTTGTTATCATTCTTCCAGCCTCATTGCTGGTATTTTAATCACCAAATCAGCCCCTTTTCTTTCCTAAAACCCTCTTTTGATAAGCGTAAATCAACCTCTCCTTGCTGACATTAAAACCTCCATTGCGGCCCTTTCTTCTCTACTTGTGGTGCACCATTTTGTTTCCTTTTCCTTCTCGATTCTTTTTCTTTTTCTTGTCAAAATTTTCTATTGTTTTTACAACCATTTTATTACTGATTTCAACCTCTAAAATTCATCCTATTTTCTGCGAAAACCTATTTTTGTGCCACCCCAAATCAGCCACATTCTTGTCACCGCTTGTGGTGGTGTGTCGCCCCTTGGTGTACCACTTATAGGCTGCTATTTTCTCTCTTTTTTTCCACCCATTACAGTAGTGTTTACCTCAATTTTCCTTTGTTTACAACAACCCTAAACATTCTTAATTAATGGTGTATTCGATCTTATTCAATTGACATCTCAGATCTAGTTAATGTAAAGCATAAGTGCGGATTTAAGCGAGTTATTGTGATGTTTTCATTTCATTAAATTTTTTGGTTTGGCCAAATGTTCTAAGGCCTTTAATTGGTTATTTATTTTTAAGTATTATTTCAATATTAGGTATTGATTTGAATGTCCTGGATCAAAAGTGAAGTCGAATTTCGTTCACGCCATCGTTTCGCATCAAATCAGTGTAAGTTACCTTGCCGAATTAGATTTGAATATTTGTTGGTACAACACTAATTTGGTTGAACTCTTAGGGCTGTTTCAAGGCTGGTTTTAACAGTATTTTAACACATAAATTGTTGTAATTTGGTTTTAGGCACGTTTAAGGTTTAAGTGTGGAAGCACAAACTTTGTGGATTAATGCTGCAGAGTTGCGATTTAAGGTGTGAGTCCTAACTTTGTATAACCGGTTGTTAAATCTTAATATAATTCTTAAATTTATACTAAATTCTTACTATTAAAGCATGCTTAATGGCTTAATTAGTGAATTAAAAGTTTTCAAAAAGGTACGTGACTTAAAAATTATTGACCGAATGATTAAGCCTTTACTAGGATTGTCTATTTGCGTAATTGTTGTATTTGATTGTCTGATTGATTGCCAATGTTATGGATTGCTGTCTACTAGTTGTGACATGCTTTGAAATGATGCTATATCATGTTCACTGATTATAGGATGCAAGTGGAGTGTTTACCATGTAATGTCACTATTCAAATTGTATACTAAGTATGACAGGATTGTATCACATATTACATACCAATAAAACTGTTAGTTTGATTGACTGGATGTTTGCAAAACTAAAATCGGACATGTAATTTGTAACACCCCTTACCCATGTTTGACATCGGAACAAGGTACGAGGCGTTACCTAACTTAAACACATACTCACATACATTTTTGGTTCATAAAAGTGTGTTCAAATTTAAAACTTTTCAATCTTTAACTCAAAATCCTTAATATGGGCTTATGAGGCCCAAAAAACACTTTAGAAATGGTTCGAGACCAAACCGAGTTCTTTAGAAAACTTTGGAAAATGACACTTAAAACAGGGGCACACGCCCGTGAGGAAAAGCAACACGCCCGTGTGACCTGTTAACATGGCCATGTTGACGGACCGTGTAACACACATAGCCTAAGCATTTAGGGACACACCCATGTCCCATGCCTGCATCCCTCACACGGCCTTGACACGCCCGTGTCTTGGCCCGTGTCCAAAAACCTTGACATTTTGTTTCTGACGTCAGCAACCTCATATGATCACACGGCCAAGGCACACGCCTGTGTCCTTAGACCGTGTAGTGAATTAGATTCCTAAATTTGGGTGTAGACTTCACATGGCCTGGGCACATGTCCATGTCCTATGGCCGTGTCTTTCACACGGTCAAGAAACACGGTCGTGTCTTTCACACGGTCGAGACACACGGTCATGTCTTAGTCTGTATGGTTACTACTGGGCATTCTGTTTTGCCAACTTAGGATGCAAGGGGACACACGGCCGAACTACACTCCTATGGGGCAGACTATGTGTCGCATACGGCCTAGAAACATGCCTGTGTGTCTACCCGTGTGGACATAAACAAGGCTATTTACCAAGCCTTTTTTGTCACCTTTACTTATACCATCATAAGCCACATCAAACAACATATTTATTCATGCAATAATATACCAAATACCCAACCATGCAATTTACACATCCATAAAAAACATCATCATTTTCATATAACAATAGTGAGTAGTAGCCATCAACCGTGGCATTATACAAAATGAATTAATTTCCAAAACAAGCCAGCACTTTTGGCCAAAACAAGATGACACTTGACAAAGACTAAGTCCCTATACATGCCATAATCAAAATAATCAAACTTTACTATACCCAAAAGAATAGCTTGATAGTGTGAAACGAGCTCCGACTTCCTTCGAATCCCTGAGTTAGCTTGACGGCACTACAAGGAAATGGAAAAGAGAAGGAGTAAGCACAAAGCTTAGTAAGTTTACATGTAAATAATGAACACCATACCACATACTTATTCATCAAGAACATTTCATACAACTCAAGAACAATTCTAAACCTTGTAGTTGTACTTACTCATTTCAAATCTCACCACATCTCAAATACATATCATAAGCAATGCTCACATTTTCATGCACTTATACCCTGCACTTGTCATCACAAAATCACATGTAATTTCACTTAGTCAAAGTTTATCTATGAACAATTTGGAATATTACTGGATATATGGTGGTTCCGCACACAGCCCACCAGATAATCACATATCTGCAGTGGTATCGCACATAGCCCACCAATAATCATAAATACAGTGGTATCGTACACAGCCCACCAATAATAATAAATATGATATTTATCCTTATCATTTTCCTAATTCAAAGGTTCATTCGAGAAATTCCTCACTTTCTATTATTTTGATAGATATCAATAATATTCATTTACATTTCACATAATATATTTATATGTAAAAACATAAGTAAAAAGGATGTATTATTTACATATAAACTTACCTTGATACAAAATACGTCAATTTGAAGTTTAGTTCGAAACATTGCCTTTTCCTCGGTCAAGGTTGATTCCAGGTACTTCTTGATCTATAATAAAATATTCACTTATTTAATCACCACATTATTCAAAATATTTCAAAATTTCTATTTTGGCAAAATTATTGGTTTGCCCTTAGACTTTCACATGATTATGATTTTGCCCTTAGGCTCGTAAAATGATTCTAATCAAATTTCATCCTTCAACATGCCTAGCTGAACATTTATTACTCTTATAGAAACTCACAATACCAATTATTTCACACATTAACTACCTAATTTCCAACCTTTACAAAAAGGTCATTTTTAGGTGTTTTCATGAAAACCCCTTTCACAAAAGTTGTTTATTTAACAACCAAGTTCCATTTTATTCCATAAAATTTCAGGAAACATCACTAATGTTCCCATGTCAAAAACCTATACTCTCAACCATTTTACAAAATAGACCCCTCATTAGCTAGCTTAAGCTACAAGGGTTCCAAAAGTACAAAAATTATCAAAAATGACAATCAAAAACACTTGCTTGCAAGGATTAAAGGTTGCTAAAATTTTCAAGCTTCTAAGACCCTTTCTTGAGAGTAAAAATCTGTGAAGAGAAGGGTGAATGAAAAAGATGACAACTTTCCCTTATTTTATTCTATTTCTCCAATTAAGTCACCTAACCACCAACCTTGACGAATTTTTCCCTTCCTTGTCCCCTATGGCTGGCCAACACATTATTAAGGGCCTAATTGCACATTAGGGACCTCCAATTTAATATTCTATAGCTATTTGACACCTTTAGAATGTAGAACAAAACTCTCACACTTTATGCGATTTAATCCTTTTTCAAAATAAAGCATGCAATCACTAAAATTAATGCGCCAAAATTTTCATGCACCCACATAATCATGCTATAACACATAAAATGATATTAAAATTAATTTATCCAACCTCGGATTAGTGGTTCTGAAACCCATGTTTTGACTAGCCCTAAAATCGGGCTGTTACATACTGAGAGCATGATTGAATGGCACTGTTATTTATAAATGAAAATTTTGCAAGATATACACAAACTCTAATTATTGATAAGCATGGTAGGCATGCCATTGAATTGGGTATGTTACTATAAGCATGAAAAACATGGCATTGTATTGAAATTGAACCAAAAGCATGATTTTTCTCAATGATTGTATGTCATAATGCATATGCATGAGGTGGGTTTTTATGTTTGACAAAGGACCGGCGACAGTTAAAGCCCACAATATTGTTGTCAGTGTACTGCACTGGGAGTACCGAGGAGATTAATGATTTATTGCATTATTGGCAGCTTGTCTACATATATTGGCATTTTACTTACATTATCGTTACTGGCAGCTTGTCTGTATATATTGACAATTTATCTACATTACCAATATTGGAAACTTGTTTGCATATATTAACAATTTATCTGCACTACTGTACTGGTGGTTTATCCACATCGAGCTACGGCTCGCACTATTTGGTGTTCGACAAACAGGTTTTAGGGAACTCATGGTGTGTAGCAGATGGTTAGGTAGGAACCTTTGCATTGCATCATTTGCATCACCCCATGCTCATACGTCGTTGGATATCGCATGATAATTGCTATGTATTGACATGAATTTGCAATGTTGGCTCAGTGTTTTTCTATTAATGCTTATATGCACTACTTGATGAAATTCCAAGTTTATTATAGATATTGTATTAATGATTCTCTGCGTTATTGTAGTTGAATGCTTTTCGATTTAAATAACTGTTTGACTCACACTAACATTTCATAAGCTCACTCCCTCACAGTGTTTAAATTTTTAGGTGAACCTCGGAACTAGGGTCAGACCTAGCATACAGACTATCACCTCGAACATTAGACTATTTTTAATGAAGTTTTATTAATAAGTCTCTATTGGTCTTGGTTTGTAATTGTAATTATTTTCGGTCTGTGGCTTGGTAACTTTTCATTTGGAGATTTTTGCAAGCATGAATTACTTAAACATAATAATCGGTAAATGCATGATATCTGACTTAAGTAAATTTGACAACAATCTCCAATTTCCACTACATTTCAAAGAAACTATTTTTGCAAAAACAAACAAATCGATAAGGCAACTAGATTTCTAAAATGAAAGGGGTAGTAATTTTTTCACTGCATTAGTTAACATCAAATTTTTACAAAGCAGAGTGACAAACAACATTGACAACAATAAAATGAATCTAAAGTAAGGATGACCTAATAAATGAATGTTTTTAAACCAACTCAAAGTGCAACCATGTTTTTTTTTCCTTTCTCTCTAAAACGAGACGATTTAAGGTATTCAAAATTATTGTAAGTTAGCTTAGCCATTTTGATGGCTAATGTAACCTTCTCAATCTAGCCATAATGTTTAGGTCGGGTTAGGAGATTACACAGAGAAATAAAAAGAGAGATTCAACATGGAACCCAAAACTAAATAAAAAAAATCTAAAACAAAAAAAGGAGAGAGAAAGAGGAGAGACTTTTGGTTCTCTAATTCAACATGCTACCCGAAACTAAATAAAAAAAAATCTAAAATAGAAAAAAAGGCGTTTGAAGCTTATTATGTTTTTCTTTAATGGTTTCTAAGTTTGCTTTTGGGTACTTGTTTTAGGGCTTCTAGCTTAAGGAGGGACGAAAAGAGAGAAGAGAGAATAAAATGTCAAAAAATCGTGCTTTTCGGAGCAGCAAAAGATGACGAAATGTGGGTGGTAGCTTCAAAAACTTTTTGTAGATCTACAATGTTAAGGGTTGATTTAGAAAAAAAAAACTAACAAAAGAATCGAAAAGAGGATGTTGAATTCATCCAAATATGATATTTTGATAAAGAAAGGGCACCAAATGACAACGTCCCATGATGGTTGGTGCGGCAGTACATGGCGGTGAATGGTGGTTTTCTTGAAAAATGTTGAACGATAATTTGCTTATATGACATTTTTATTAGCAATTATTTATTTTAATTTAAAATATATTTTATTTAAATACTTTTACTATATATTAGTAATATAAATAAAACATTTTTTATTTTTAAGGGTAAAGTTGTCATTTGTGATCTATTCCTAACCTATTCATTGCCATTCTATTCAACCAAACTATGTAATATTTGGGGCCTTATTCCATTCCATTACAGTTCTATTATAGCCCTATTCCATTGCAACATTATTTCATTACAGTGAACTAAATATATTCTAAGTGTAGGAAATTTTACCTCAAAAACTTAAAAATCGTTTTTTCTTTAGCTTTTTATTTGCCATAATGAATTTTTTGGCACTCCATCTTTATAAAAAAATTATTTTAGCTCTTCATTTAACTTTTTCATTTTTTTAGTCCTTAAATTTGAATTTTTTTATCAAATCATCTCAAAATAGATCAAAAGTTAACATTTGTTAACTTTGCTAACATGACATATACGTGGATGGCATGTTAGCATTTAATTAATTTTTAAAAGTTAAAAAATAAAAATAATTTTTCATTACTTTATTTTTTTAATTTTTTAATATTTTTAATTTTAAAAAATATTTTTATATTGTATTTAAAATTAAATTAGATGTTGACGTGTCATCCATGTGGCAATCCAAGTGTATGCGACATCAGCAAAGTTAAAAAACATTAACTTTTTCTTCCATTTTAAAGTGATTTAATAAAAAATAAGTTTAAAGGCTAAAAAAAGTGAAAAAAAATGAAGGGCTAAAATGACTTTTTTTATAAAATTAGAATGTCAATTAAGTCATTATATCTTTCTATTTAAAGAACCCAGTTCCATGAAAATCTGTAACACCCCAAACCCGGCCTAGACGTTATTGCCGGATCTAGCATGTCATAGCAAAAGGTAGTTGAAAAGCTAAGTGGTCGTTAAAATGCTGCATCTTTTATTGTAACTCCGGGTTTCGTTGTCTGTTTGTAAAAAAAACCACGATTTGCTTAATGTCTAATTCTTTAAAGTTGTTATCATTTTGAAAACTATTTTTGTTGTGAAAATCGAACTTGAATAGTTGCGGAAATGTGATATTTTGAAAACGGTTATTAACGTTTTAAGAAAACCCAGTGTTTAATCGATTAACAATTTAATAATAGCCGAAATGAAAGTTTCAAAGGAAAATAAAATCCAATGGCCTTATTAAAAAATATTAACCCCAAAATAATTAACATAAAATAAAATAAAACTGGATTTACTAAGTTTCGTGACAAGTAATTCCGATGTATGGCCACCACCGAGTCCTCCGTAGCTCTAAATCCTTTGACGCTGGGGATTACCTGCAAGGTTAAGGGAAAGGGGGTGAGTTATGAGAACTCAGTGCATAATCTCCTATAATAGTCACTATCTGGGCCTGAGCCCTTACGGCATCAGTCTGGGCCTAAGCCTTATATGGTAATAAGCTGGGCCTAAGCCCCAAAATCATGATAATGCAACAAAAATGCAGCCCAACCCAATCCAGCCAATCACGCCCCCGTACCAACCAATCGTCACCTGTGGGGATCAAGTCAACCCACCCCGCCAAACACACCAATATTGCAGACAAGCTGCTAATCACGGTATTTGTGGCTGAGCCAACAAAATAATAGTATATATGTGGCATAGCCACCAGGCTACACTTCCTCCGATAATCAAACCCAACCCATGCAACATGATATAAATGCAATGTACGAAACGTATAAAAGTGTAAATAAAATCATATACATGATATTCAACCATAATCGAGGGTATAACAATAATTTACCCTCTAGGGGTATTTATATAATTTACCTCTAGGGGTATTTCGGTAATTTACCCTCAAGGGGTATTTCGATAATTTTGCAAACTAAGAGTATTTCGGTAATTTTGCAATCCGGGAGTATTTCGATAATTTTGTAAATTAGGGGTATGTAGGTAATTTTGCAATCCAAAGCATTCTAAACAAAGATAATGATGCGAATGGGCCTAGGGTCCATTCTCGGCCTAAATGGGTCCACATGCTCGTGTGGCCCATTTAGCCCAAATCTAGCCACAGATATGAGATTCACATAGACTATTCCAATATCTACTACACAATCATACAATTTATTCATACGGGCCCACGGGCCCATTGGGTCCACTTGGCCCAAATAGCCTGAACCCACAAGAACACTCATGCTGGCCTCAACTAAAGCATCGAAGCCCCCACACGTGCGCTCGTACGCTCGTGTGGCTTCCATTTCCGTGTGACCAGCATTTCAGTATTTGCCGCTCTACAGCTAGAGTAGTGCGAAATACACACCTAATAGGATTCTGAAGCTATTTCATGCTCTGAATACTCCTATGCCCAAACGCCAAACAAGGTATGCTTCCTCTCCTCATAGATTGCTCTATTTAAAGCGAGGGATCCCTCCTTCAGCAGAGTTTAAATCCAACACAAACTCTGGTCGTCCCAACTTAGCAAAATAAAAGCCTCCAATTTGCCATCTGTGGGATTCGAACCCCTTCCCTCCATGCTCTCCACTTGATGCCACAACCACTCTATCACATGGCCAGCTTGTGTCTAAAATCATGCGCAACTAAATATAAGTCTATGGGCCAAAGTCTAAGTTCACATAAAAATAAATCAAAATGAAATGCAAGCACCAAGACTTGAACCTTGGACCCCTTGCTCCTCTATGGCGTCACTTCCTTGTATCCCATGTGGCGTCATTTGCCACTAGACAGCAACTCCTTTTGTGTCATTTTTTTCCACATTTTATTCTTAAAGCCTACTTACATACATCCAGGGTTTTATTCACCTACAACCAAAATTTTTCCTAAGCCGAGGTTTGATCCAAGGACTTCATAGAAGCCCCCTAACCTTCTGAAATCACTCACCTAATAGGTCCAACTTGCATTAGGGTCGTTCTCTTGTTCTAAAAAATTTTAAATGCTCCCATAGCCAAGGTCCAATAAGCCCAATTCTACTAGGCCACAATTCGGGTCTTTACAAATCTACCCCTTTAAAGAAATTTTGTCCTCAAAATTTCCAACTATATAATAGAGCACAACACAGGTTACCCCACTACGCTTCCGCTGCGCACTCTCATCCCAATAACATTACAACACTTATAACTTAATCTTGAAACCTCTTACACACAATCGACCATCTAACCACAGGAACAAACAGATATTTATCACATATGCATACAATTTCTATATTCAAACATCACATCCAAACAAAACGCACACAAAATAAATACAAAATATACAGTCATTTCATCTTATAACAAAGTTTAAGATCAAGAATTTATGAATTTGGTGCCGGAGACTCGGTGTGCCATACTTCTAGTAACACTATCACTTTCCAAGTTAAAAATTTAAACGCTTAAGGAAAAATTTCAAAACCTATTCAACAGCCGAGTTTTGCAACCGGGCTCTGATACCATAAATGTAACACCCTAAACTCAGCCTAGATGTTATGGCCAGATCTAGCATGTCACATCAAAAGGTAGTTGAAAAGCTAAGCGATCGTTAAAATGTTACATCTCTTTTTGTAACTCCGGGTTTTGTTGTCTGTTTGTAAAAAAACCATGATTTGCATAATTTATAATTCTGTAAAATTGTTCTCATTTTGAAAATTGTTTTTGTTGTGAAAATTGAACTTGAATAGTTGCGAAAACTTGATATTTTGAAAAAGGTTATTAACGTTTTAAGAAAACCCAATGTTTAATCGATTAACAATTTAATAATAGTCGAAATAAAAGTTTAAAGGGAAAATAAAATCCAATGGCCTTATTACAAAATATTAACCCCAAAATAATTAACATAAAATAAAATAAAACTGGATTTACTAAGTTTCGTGAGAAGTAATTCCGATGTATTGCCACCACCGAGTCCTTCACAACTCCAAATCCTCTAACGCTGGGGATTACCTGCAAGATTAAGGGAAAGGGGGTGAATTACGAGAACTCAGTGCATAATCCCCTATAACGGTCACTATCTAGGCCTGAGCCCTTACGACATCGGTCTGGGCCTAAGCCCTATACGGTAACAAGCTGGGCCTAAGCCCTAAAATCATGATAATGCAACAAAAATGCAGCCCAACCCAATCCAGCCAATTGTACCCCTGTACCAACCAATCGTCACCTGTGGGGATCAAGTCAACCCACCCCACCAAACACACCAATATTGCAGACAAGCTTCTAATCAAAGTATTTGTGACTGAGCCACCAAAATAATAGTATAAATGTGGCATAGCCACTAAAATAGTATGTGGCAGAGCCACTAGGCTACACTTTCTCCGATCATCAAACCCAACCCATGCAACATGATATAAATGCAATGTACCAAATGTATAAAAGTGTAAATAAAATCATATACACAATATTCAACCATAATCGAGGGTATAACGGTCACATTCACCCCAAGGGTATTTCGATAATTTACCCTCCAGGAGTATTTCGATAATTTCACAACTTGGGGGTATTTCGATAATTTTGCAATCTAGGGGTATTTCGATAATTTTGTAAATCAGGGGTATATCGGTAATTTTGCAATCCAAAGCATTGTAAACAAAGATAAAGATGCGAATAGGCCTAGGGCCCACTTTCGACCTAAATGGGCCCACATGCTCGTGTGACCCATTTAGCCCAAATCTAGCCACCGATATGAGATTCACATAGACTAGTCCAATATCTACTACACAATCATACAATTTATTCATATGGGCCCACGGGCCCATTGGGTCCACTTGGCCCCTTTCGACCCATCGTGGCCTAAATAGCTTGAACCTACAAGAACACTCATGATGGCCTCAACTAACGGGTCGAAGCCCCCACACGTGCTCTCGCACGCTTGTGTGGCTACCATTGCCATGTGACCTGCATTTCAGCATTTGCCGCTCTACAGCTAAAATAGTGCGAAATACACACCTGATAAGAGTCTGAAGCTATTCAGGTATGCTTCCTCTCCACATAGTTTGCTCTATTTAAAGCCAGCTTCTTACCTTCCCTCATGCTAGCTTTCGTTGTGGGATCCCTCCTTCAGCAGAGTTTAAATCCAACACAAACTTTGGCCGTCCTAACTTAGCAAAATAAAAGCCTCCAATTTGCCATCTGTGGGATTCGAACCCCTTCCCTCCATGCTCTCCACTTGACGCCACAACCACTCTACCACATGGCCAACTTGTGTCCAAAATCATGCGCAACTAAATATAAGTCTATGGGCCAAAGTCTAAGTTCACTTAAAAATAAATCAAAATGAAATGAAAGCGTCAAGACTTGAACCTTGGACCCCTTGCTTCCTCTATGGCGTCACTTCCTTGTCTCACATGTGGCGTCATTTGCCACTAGACCAAAACTCCTTTTGTGTCATTTTTTCCACATTTTATTCTTAAAGCCTACTTACTGACACCCAGGGTTTTATTCACCTACAACCAAAATTTTTCCTAAGCCCAGGTTTGATCCCGGGACTTCATAGAAGCCCCCTAACCTTCCAAAATCACTCACCTAATAGGTCCAACTTACATTAGGGCCATTCTCTTGTTCTAAAAACTTTTAAACTCTCCCATGACCAAGGCCCAATAAGCCCAATTCTACTATGCCCAAATTCGGGTCGTTACAAAATCAATCCTAGATTTTAGGTGCAAATTTGACAAAAAGAAAAAATTCTGAAAGAAAGTTATTTTGATTTTGAAAATATCTTTCAAGTGAACTTTGAAAAATAAAAAGAGTAAACTACACCATTAGTCATTAGCTTATGGGTATGGTTACTTAATTAAAAAAATGTTACAATTTTGTCATTAAAATTTTCAAAATTATTTTTTCATCACTTGACTATTAAATGTCACTTTTTAATTGGTATAATAATACTTGAGTTATCATTTTTATACTTTCTATAAATTTGACCTTGATTATATATAAGATGATAAAAATAAAATTCTTTTTAAAAATTTAGAAAAATCTAAAATTAAAAATAGATAAAAATTCAAAAATAGATAAAGTAAGATAAAATGGGGAAAATAATTTTAAACCTCTATTTTTCTCCTTGTATTATCTTTATAGAAATATCAGTTTGGGATGTTCTTCAGGGGGTATGTAACTTGACTTAAAGAAATTCTAATTTGGTTTCGAAAAATACTGAGAAAGCATGTAATGATCTAGCTTTTTTGGGGGGTTATTTAATTTGTTATTAGATTCCATCAAATGATATTTTTTTTTGTATTTCTCATACATATTGGTTCTTCAACAACAATATTTTTGAGATTTTATTTTTCTAAATTTTTGTATAGTATTTTCTATTTTTAAATTATTTTATATAGAATTGGGGTAAAATTGGTAGACAATATAAAAGTGAGGACTAAAATGTTATTACACCAATTAAAATTGCCACTTAATAATCAGATTATAAAAATAATTTTGAAAATTTTAGTGGCTAAATTGTATTTTTTAGTTAAGTGACCAAAATAAAACTTAACCATAATTCATTTAGTGTTATGGTTTACGCTAAAGGAAAAAAATTTGATAAGACTATTAGCAATTTAATTTAGGAAAAAATAAATGGGTTGTGTATAAATATTCATAATTTATTAAAGAATGGGCTAAATTAACTAAATGTGTCATTTTTTTTATTTTGCCTTTTGTGCTGTTTTTTTTTAAATTTTAGGGAAATAAATCATTTTTGGAGAGAGAAAGGGAAAGCGTGTCCAGCTAAGCGTGCTTTCCCTTTCTCTTTCCCATGGTTAGGCTTTTTGTTAGGGTTAGGATTTTTAAAGGGTTTATAGGTGAAATCGTGAAAGTTCATAGGTAGATTTGAGGGGTCGGGGATGTGATAATACGCCTTAGAACACAAACATTTCATATGTCATGGCGGGGTAGGACCATTACCTCAGAAATCCATCCTAGGGAAGTCAGGTTTTGGGATGACAGTGCTTTATACAATCGTAGGTCAAAGTCTAGTTGGAGGTCCTAGTTGGCGACTATGATGCGATCACGGGTTCCAGTATAAACGGGGGTCAGTTGACGGTTGTTATGCGGTCACGAGTTCAAGCGTTTTGGATACCCGCAAATGATGCCTTATATATAGCATACATAAAACTGAGGCCATAATCATAAGAAAAATAGAAGGATTTCTAATGTAATCAACGTAATTTTTTTCTCTATTTCCAGCAGTGGTATCTTTAAACTTTCATTCTTATCCGAAGGCTGACACCGAGGTGGACACAAGATGGCTCTCAGGTCGAGAATGAATGTTCCGGCATAGTAGAGGTCAAACTTGAGTCTACGCGACACTGGCTGTAGTTATTAATGGGTTGTTTAATAATGACAACTGTTGTCACCCTGAAAGGAGCATCACCTTTACTACACCACAAAAGTCGCTCCCCATTTGAGAGTCTTTCTATGTCTACGGTGATGCCGGCCTTTAGATAAGAAGGAAGGTTAAAGGTATCAACTGCCTAAAAAAAGGAGAAAATAATTACGCCTGTTATAGCGGGAAGCCCTACAATTTTTTCGTATGATTATGCCCTCAAAATTCTATATGGTATTTCTACGGCAACATTTTTGGGTATCCAAAAAAATTGAGCTCGTAGCAACATAACGACCGCCAACTGGCTCCCCCATTATACCTCAATCCATGACCGCATAACGATCATCGATTGAAACCTATACGTAGACTTTCATCCATGATCGTACAAAGAAATCACCTCAAAACCCAACTTTCCCAGGATAGGCTTTGGAGGTAATGGTCTCATCTCGACATGATATATGAAATGTGTGCGTTTTGGAGCAATATCGCATACCGAAAACTCAAGAATACCTCGAACGGTCCTAATTTTATTAATGACCAAAATTTTTAACATTGAAAAATTTTGTATAATGGAGGAATGGAGAGGCTGAGGGACAATATGTTTCAGGGATAATGAACTATGGAGTTGGAGACCCCTTTTATAGGCACGAGGGAAGGGTGAGATTGCAAAGCACAAAATTCTTGTGATAAAAAATGCACCACAGGACTAGGAACTTTGACGAATATATTCAAATCATGATTAAAATCTGCTAAAAAATTTGATGTGTCAGATAGTTTTATTTTTCAGACCAAAAAATGTTAGAGAAGGCTCATCTAGCTAGAGGACCTTGCCTGTTGATATGGTAGGAAAAGGTGTCGATCTAGGTGAGCTTTCCTACCATGTTAGTAGGGAAACTCACCAAGCTGGATGTGACTTCTCTAATATTTTTTCGTCTAAAAAATAAAAGTACTTGAATTTGAATTTTTCAGCAGATCTGAAGCACCTTATGCACATAATATCTTGGTAAGCATGCTTCTGATGAAATTATATAACTTTTGAAACATGTTTTTGAGTAATACTTTGCATTTCATCATCATTGTTCGATGAAAGCACGTATCCAAAAATGAATTTATCATCATGTATTCCCTCTCTCCTTATTCTATTTTCCTATTAAAGTAACAAAAATTTCATAACTTAGGCACACAGGAAATTCATATCAAACATCAAACAGTTGAGTTGCAAGAGTTGTGCGTATTTCTTTGGACAACCATCAACTGATTTTTTTGCTTCGTCTTATCCAATTCATAACTGATATTAAAATGAGTCGACGAGTGAAATCTATTATTTACTATGTCACACCCCAAAATTAAGCTTAGGAGTTTTAAGGGTATTTTAGGAATTTTGGCCTAAATGAGTTTGAAACTTCATAAGTTTGGTAATCGATAATTTTTTCGGCATTGGTTTTCAAAAAATTAAGTCAATTTCTAAAAATGAGTTTTAAATGTCTTCAATTCAGTAAATAGGACTGATTTCTAAATGTGTCAAAATTGGGAGTCTTTATAAAGAAAATGGACCAAATTTTTAAATTCACTCTAAAATCCCCCAATTCCAAGTATGTTTCACGAAAATTTTCTCCCCCAATAGCTAATGTGCCGTTTTTGCTCCCCTATTACTTTTTTCAGTGATTTATGTCATCTTTGATTCCTAAATCCCTTTGATTTCTATCATCTTTGAATCATCAATCTCTATTAAAACTAAGCAAATCACCCAAAAACTACATCTCCTTCATCTTTGTCGAAACCATTTTGTATTTTATATTTTGAAAATAGGGTCGACTTAAAAATGTGATGAGGAGTCGCCACCAACCTTTTTTGTTTAGGTGTCATTGGATCACATTGTAAAAAAAATTTATTGGTCTATGAAATTAAATAACAAAAAGGGTTTGGGAGTCGGTTACGCACGAGGAAGGGTTAGCACCCCGTACGCCTCAGAACGGGTACCAAATCGATTAATTAGTGTCCTTGCGTTGAAAACTTGAAAATGTTTAAGGTATGATTCTTTTTAAGGAATGTTAATAATTTTGAATTTAATCTCAAGATTCACTCGTTCCAAAGGAATAAAAATATCATATCCAACATGTTAGGATATGACACATTTATACCTCAACACCGAGATCATCTTTGATCTTCAAAACATGGAATTAAAAGGATATTTGGTTATTTGGTTGAACGGAAAATTGACACCCAGCACGTTAGGGCTGTAACACCCCAAACCCAGCCTAGAAGTTAGGCTCGAATCTGGCTTGTCACATTGAAGGAACTTGAAAAGCTAAACAATTGTTTAGAAAAGTTTTATCAGATTTTTGAACTTCGAGTTCGTTGTTTGTTTGAGAAAAATGCGATTTGCTAAATGACCGTTTAAAAGTTGTTATTATTTTGAAAAACTGTTTTGTTATGAAAGTTGAACTTGCATCGTTGCGTAAACATGATATTTTAAAAAACGATTGCTAATGTTTTAAGAAAAACCCTGTATTTATAAGTTTAACATTTATAAATGAAAACTTAGAAAAATAAAACAATGGCCTTATTACAAAATATTAACCCAAAATAAAAAATAAGGTAAAAATCAAAATTACTAAAGTTTACGAGTAGTATCTCCGATGTATAGCCACCCTCGAGTCCTCCACGGCTCCCAATCCTCTATCACTGGGAATTACTTGAAACATTTAATAGAAAGAGGGGGTGAGTTTACAAAAATTCAGTGTGCAATTACCCCACATGAACCATAACTGGGCTCGAGCCCATTCAAATACCATTTAGGCCTTAGCCCTTACAAAACCACCTTGGGTGAAGCCCATTCAGAATCGGACTGGGGCTTAGCCCCCTTTTACATAATCACATTGGGCGGAGCCCATTCGAAACCAGATTGGGCCTTAGTCCCACAGTTCAGAATAGCAAGTAGCATATGAAAATGATCTGTAACCCAACCCCAACCTAAATTTCCATCCGCTACACACCACCGTGCACACGCCAATCACACCAATGGGGATTTCTACAATCGACCCTCACTGCTACACACCATTGATGGAAGTCATGCTGCAGTTAGCTGCCCATCATTAGAATCGTGGCAGAGTCACTAGGTTATGTGGCATAGCCACCGAGCAGTGTGGCGAGCCACTGTAATGCATTGTGGCAAGGCCACCAGAACGCTTCACCTTTTCATTAATAATGTATATATCCACCCCTATGCAGACATAAAATCATGATGTATGGATGCAACAGGTTTCGGCATACATGTATAAAATATTCAGAGTGTACAGATAATCATGACAACATAGTCATTTATATAGCATAGTCAGAAGTCACAAACCTGATGTCTCATTTTTACCTTCATGGATAACCCCACAATCGATACTGAAGTTTCAGGCATTTAATAGAACATACATAAATTAACAGATACAACAAGCATAGGTGTGGGAATTACACACCTGTAAACATGAAGAACTAAACTATTGATCTCGCTAACCCCTTCACTCGTAGAGATCACAACGATTTGCTTTTCTCTCTCTGAAGTTGGCCCACAACCCAGTGGAAAGTCTCGAATGGCAGACACTGCAAGCTTCTTGAACTTAGCGGTAGGGACTGGAAGTCTAACCCCCCTTACTTGGCTGGTATTCGATTCCATAAAAGATCTTGGTCTGAAGATCAGGTTAAGACATTAAGAAAAAAATATGAAAACGAGAACACACACTCAAACGAAGAGGTTCCTTACCTAGATCGACAGAAACTGAAAGCTTCATGCTTGGATTATGAGATCGATTGAGTACCTATATAAATACCATGTGAGAATCGGTTCCCCAAGAAAATAGATCCAAAGAAGTGACCTACTGGCCAACCAAATGAATAGAAACCTCCTATGGTCTATTCGGCCAACAACACTTACCAACCCCTCTTGAAAGTAGGCCACTCAAAGAAAGGATGATGAAGACACGTCCCTCTACCACTGGCTAATGTCCATATATAAGAATTAGAACCTTCAATTAGCCATAAAAAAAAGAAAGAGAAGAGAAAATGATAAGGAAAGCGAAGAAGATTCCTTACCGAAGCAAGAGTGTAACTATTAAAAGTTCTATGCTCGGCTATCAGTAAAGTCGACAGAAGGGTAAAGATTCGACTAAAGCAAAAAGAAATAAAAAAGATGAAATGGTAGCAGATGATGATTCGGTCAAGAAAGAAATGAGAGATGGGGTTCGGCTATGAAGAACAAATGGAGGAAATATGAGCAAGAAAAAGAGAGAAGAAAAGCAAAGGGGTGCTACGGCTTGAATAGAAGAGAAAAGAAACAAAACAAAAAGAAGAGAAAAGGAGCTTGTGAGGATTCGGCAAGGGTTGGGAGCTTGGGGAGAATGAAAGCAATTGAGAGAGAAAAAGAAGAATAGAAAGGAAAAGAGTGCCTAAATAGGTTTCGGCCTACCAGTGAGGAGATGACTAAGTAGCAGCCTTAGGAGTTTTGGCTAACAGAGAAAGAAAATGTGTTGAAAGAAGAGAACACCAAAAGCCAAAAAGAGAACCTTCAACACACAAAATTTGCTAAAAACATACCACAATTTCGGCACCTAAACCCCTCCACCAAAATCGAATGCCTACACCCCTCCCAACACTACTCAAAATTCGGCCAACTTTCTTCTCACCTCAATCCCCATGCTTCCTCCTTGATTCTCTCCTAAATCCCCTCTCTTCCACTCATTCAATTCGGTTTGAAAAATTCAAACACTCCAAATGACTCTCCACCACTTTTTGAATTGTTTGACCAGGTCTTCCCTCTCTCTTTCAGAGTTTGATTACCATCCAGCTGCCTCTCTTGCCTGTACTAAAAAAAATAGTACCCTCCTGCACTGCTTGAGAGATTCAAACCCTCTCCCTCTCAGCTTCTCTTGTGACGCCAGCTCCCTGCATGCTAGGTGGCATCTCCTTGCCACTTTACCATTGCACTTCTTGTGTCACTAGACCTAAGCAATAATCCTTAAAGCCTGACCCAGCCAGCTCCCCCCTAAAGTACCCAAAAATTGAAATTTTTACTAAGGCTTCAGCTTGACCCCGAGCCTTCCGGGGCCCCCTAACATAACAGGTTAGCAGATAAAGCATACCAGGACACAGAAACGCAATAAATACAAAGCCCTTAAATCCCAGATGTTACAAGGGCGCAATTTTCTGAATTTCCAAACACACAGATATTGCCTTATCTTGAAAAAATTTTCAAATACGCAATCTTAAAATTGGCTCAAAATGCTTTTTTGTAAAAAAATGAAACATTTAATAAAAGCTCAAATACATTGGAGTTTGAATCATAAAACAATAACAAGAAGCACAAACATAGCATTAAGCATGAAATATCACACAAATTCAACATCCTACATATGAACGATGGTTATAGAAATAATTTAAACACACAAATATACAATAATGATAACTACATGGTTTAAAAAGACATATATTAGCAATCAAAGATCAATAAGCTACAAGATATAATAATTCTACAAAACTAACAATGGCAAATTAATATAAAACAAAATTTTGAATGTTAACAAATGTATTTAAAATAAAAAAATGGAGTTTGAAATCTACAATTTATGAAATTGATCAAAATAGAATAATTTGTAAATGAGTTTATGAAATATATATTTAAAAATTTGAAATGAATTATGAAACACCCCAAACCCGGCCCAAAAAGCCCGACCGGATTTGATATGTTCCTCGAGTAAAACTTTAGCAAACTCTCACTTATTTAAGAAAAACTTGATGATTTTTGAATAAAACAGATTAACTTAAGGAACGGGTTGAAATTTAATTGTAAAGTAAATTAGCATCTTCTTAAAACGTTATTTTTAAGAGGAATAATAAGTTAACGAAAACCAAATTTAATGAAAAATTTATTAATATTGTAGAAATATATTTTGTTTTCAAAGCAGTTTAAATTATTTATCAAAATCCATTTAGTTATTTAATTAATAATTATTCATGGCAAAATAAATCCAAACACAAAAAATTTAAAAACAGTTTATAGTGGCCTTATTACATAAAAATAGCAAAAACCCATAATAAAGTCTAAGAAATAAATTTTAATAAGTTTAAATTGGAAAATCTCCAAAATACTTGATATGAGCATTGGCCACCACGGAGTTCTTGCTGACCCGATCCATCGCACTACAAATCATCTGAAAAGTTATCCCACAAAAGGGGTGAGTTATAAACTCAATGTGTAACACATACATTAAAAAGCCCATTTGATCATAGCCTTAAAGCCCATTAATTACACATATGGCCATAGGCCCATTTAGCTCATATTTAGCCCAAAAGCCCATTTTCATAGCAGATTATATATTAATCATTTAATATCACATGGATATGTACATATAATGAAATGCAAACCCACCCACCTAAATATCCATCCGCTACACACCACCGTACCAACCAACACACCGTAGGATTACTAAATCGACCCTCCATCCGCTACACACCATCGAAGGCGATTCTTTGCAGTCAACATGCACATCGCCCTTATAATTTTGTGGCAAGGCCACAGACAAAATTGTGACCAAGTCACCGATTTCAAATATGTGACCAAGTCACAGATTCACATATGTGACCGAAGTCACCGATTTCAAATATGTGATCGAAGTCACGGATATTGTGGTAAAACCACCGAATACTTCCCTTTATCAATTTTACCCATATTCCCATGCACATACATATTATTAGGTTTTCATGCCATTCACCCCAAAATCATAACAAAATCATACTTATCTCACAATTATGCATATAGCAAAATTAACAAAATATTGGGGTAAACATACACGAATATCGTATACCACTGAATGGTATCCACAATCATTATCAAACATATTGTCATATAATCACATTTAATATATAGATCTATGAGATTTTATTGTAAGGTTACACACCTTATGACTGTGAGAACGATACCTTCTCGCTCGTCAACACCTAGTTATTAATCACACTTGGTTAGAATATACTATTACTAATAAAATTATACTTATTGATGAGAGATCTAAATCCTTACCCTCGGATTCTCGAACAACCGTTATTTGTGGTTTTTCTCCACTAGATGGATCAAAACCCACTAATAACCCACCAACGTAAAGTGGTTCGGTTGTACGCACTACTTCAAATAACCGATCTTCGTTAGTAGAGGGTCCACAACCGGTGGAAAATCTCTTATCGCCGATCTGACCCTTCATTTGAGGTTCGATGGTAAAACAAGGCCTCCTCTCTTCCAAACACTCAGATCGCTCTTTTCTTACCTATCTTGTTAGTCTCAAAACACCCCTAAAATAAAGTTAGTTAATAACTATCTAAAAGGATTAATATAACCAAAAGGGATAATCTTACCTTGGATAATTTGAAAGATCACTTCTTAAAAGTTGGTTTCAAAAGATCCTTAAAATCCCTTCCAAGGATTCGGCCTAGAGAGAAAAATAAGAGATTTATTTTTCTAAATCAACTATAGTAAAAGAGATAATGAAAACAATTGACAAAACCTTACTTGATCACTTGAAGATTCGCCTAGAACAAAAAGAAGAAAAGGAATGATGATTCGGCTTTAAGAGAAAAATATGGTGCTTTGGCTATGGTGGTTTAGGGTTTCCAACAAAAGAAAAGAGAAAAAGATAGTGATTTTATGGCTAAAATGGTTTCGGTTTTCAATAAAAGAAAAGAAAGATTTAGATGAAAAAGAAAGGTGATTTGGTTTGACAAAAGAGAAGGAAAGTATGTTGATTTTGATGTTGGTAGAAAATAGTTTCGGTTGAGAGTGAGGAAGAAAGAAAATGAAATTGAAAGAAGAGAGAAATAGAAGAAGAAGAAAAGATGATGATGAAGGTGATTCCAAAAGAAAAGAAATAGATTTAGGGACCTATGTGCATTCGGCCAAGAGGGAGAAATTAAAGAAAAATAGTTCTTTGAACTTTGATAGTTTAAGAATGAGGTAAAAGAAAAGAAGAAATGTTTTCCAAACTTTTGATGTTTTTGACTAAAGAGAACAATAAATTGAGAGAATAGGAACTTTAGCCAAAATGGTCAAAATGAAAGCCAAAACAAAGAGAAATTTTTACCTAAAATCAATAACAAAAATCGGCTAGGAGAAAAAATTTTGGAGAAATGAGAAAAGATGCACAAAAATGCAAGACTTTTTGGCCAACTTTCACCCCCTAATGGCTAAGCAAAATTTCGGCCAACCTATGCCAACATTATCCCCCTTTTTCCTCCTTGTTTCTTCCCCATCAACCCTTAATTTGCTATCACAATTAACCATCCCCTTTAGCCCCTAAAACCGACTAGGTTCATGGTCAAATGACCATGAAAAAGCTTCCAAAACATTGCCCTTACATCAAGCCTTTTGTCCCCCCTATCTTACCATCCTTTCATGATTCCATGCCATAAGTTTTAGCTTACCTTTTTCATATGGTCAATTAACCAAAATTAAAAAGATGCTCATCCATTCTAGAAGAGTCTTGGCCGACACTATTAGGAAGGAAACAAAAAAAAATAAAATCCTCCCATTTGCTAGCTAGGGGATTCGAACCTCTCCCCTCAAGCACTCATCCATGCATCCTAACCACCTTGCCAATTACTCATCTTATGCTTAAAACCTCTTGTCATTATTTCTTAAAGCCTATCATGCTTAGCTCCATCTTAGTTATTAAAATTTAATAAATCACTAAGCATTCACTTAATTAATGAAGTTCAAAAATAACTTCCAAAATACACTCAATCATATTTAAGCATGCAACATCATTCAATTAAGTAAAGATGCATAACCCTAATTATCGTGGATGTTACGCTTCTACCCCTTAAAATAATTTCGTCCTTGAAATTACCTGGTTGGAACAAGTGAGGGTATTACTGTCGCATCGCTTCCTCCGATTCCTACGAAGCTTCTTCTGATCCATGATTACGCCATAATACTTTGACGAGAGGAACCGACTTTCTCCGTAAAACCTTTACATCTCGCTCCAGAATTTGAATTGGCTCCTCTTCATAGGACAAATCGGTCTTAATTCCACCTCCTCAAGCGGCACTACATGAGATGGATCTCGACCGTAGAAGCGTAACATTGAAACATGGAACACATCATGCATTTGCTTCAATTCCAAAGGTAATTCTAACTGATATGCCACAGGTCTGACCCGCTTCAAAACTCGATAAGGTCCAATGAACCTGCGACTTAACTTTCCTTTGCGACCAAATCTCATCACCTTTTTCCAAGGTGAGACCTTTAGGAATACTTGATCTCCCACAGTAAACTCTATTTCCTTCCGCTTTAGATCTGTGTACGACTTTTGTCTGTCAGATGCTTCTTTTAACCGAGCCTGGATTACCTTAACCTTTTCTTCAGATTCGGCCACTATTTCTGGACCCAAAATCTAACGTTCCCCTAATTCTGTCCAACACGTAAGAGTGCGACACTTCCGTCCATATAGTGCTTCATACGGTGCCATCCGAATACTGGCTTGGTAACTGTTGTTGTACGCAAAATCTGCTAACGGTAAGGACTCCTCCCAACTTCCTCTAAAATCTATCACACATCCCCTTAACATATCTTCTAAAATTTGGATTACTCGTTCAGATGGCCGCCGATTGTGGATGAAATGCCGATCAAGTCCAATCTAGTGCCCAAAGCCCGATGCAATGCTTTCCAAAACCATGACGTAAACCTTGGATCCCTATCCGAAATAATCGACGATGGCACTCCATGCAATCTCACAATCTCAGCCACATATAACTTCGCCAATTTCTGCAAAGAGTAATCAACCCGAACTGGGATAAAATGTGCAGATTTCGTCAATTGGTCCACTATCACCCATAGAGAGTCTTTCTTAGTAGGTGTAAGAGGAAGCCCACTAACAAAGTCCATGGTGATTCTCTCCCATTTCCATTGCGGAATCTTTATCGGTGAAGCAATCTCGAAGGTACTTGATGTTTAGCCTTGACTTGCTGACACATTAAGCACTTTCCTACAAACTCCATAACTTCCCGTTTAAGACCAGGCCACCAAAACTGATCTCGCAAGTCTCGATATAACTTACTTCCTCCAGGATGCATAGCATAAGGGCTACTATGCGACTCCCAAAGAATCTTTTGCCTCAATTCCTGATCCCTCGGCATACAGACTTTACCTTTGAAACACAATACCCCATCGCTGTTAATACCAAAATCTTTCAATTCCCCATTCTGTACTGCCGTAACTTTACACTCAGATCTTCATCTACTAACTGTCTCTCTTTCACTTGACTCAACCATGTCGGTTTAACTTGTAATTCTGCCAACAAGCTCCCGTCATCGAAAAGACTAAAATGTGTAAACATCGCCCTTAAATCTGACACCACTTTCTGACTTAGAGCGTCTGCCACCACATTCGCCTTGTCTGGGTGGTACTCGATAGAACAGTCGTAGTCTTTCAACAACTCTATCCACCTTCGTTGCCTCAAATTCAATTCTTTCTGAGTCAGTAGATATTTCAGACTTTTGTGGTCCGTGTATATCACTGACTTTTTCCCGTATAAATAATGTCTCCAAACTTTAAGAGTAAAGACCACCGCTGCCAACTCTAAGTCATGTGTCAGGTAATTAACCTCGTGTGGTCTCAACTGCCGAGACGCATACGCAACTACCTTTCCATCTTGCATCAGAACACATCCTAATCCCGTGTGAGAAGCGTCACAATATACGACGAAATCCTTTCCTGCCTCAGGCTGAATCAAAACTAGAGCTTCAGTCAAAACCCTCTTGAGCTTCTCAAAGCTCTCTTGCTGCTTATCAGCCCATACGAAAGGTACCTCCTTTCTCAATAATTTCGTTAAAGGTGCAGCTATCGATGAGAATCCTTCGACGAATCTTCTGTAGTAGCTTGCTAATCCCAAGAAACTGCGAACCTCGATTCTGAGACTTAGGTGGTTTCCAATCTAATCTGACCTCAATCTTCCAAGGATCCACCTTATCCCTTCACGACACCACATGGCCTAAAAACGCAACCTCTTTCAAATTAAAATTCACACTTCTTTGAATTTGGCATCTGACTCTTCTCCTTAAAACTCGCAACACAATCCAAGATGCTCATCATGCTCCATTTTGAACTTAGAATACACCAGGATGTCGTCTATGAATACCACGACGAATTGATCCAAGTAGGGTTGAAAATTTCGATTCATCATATCCATGAACGCAGCTGGGGCGTTCATCAATCCGAATGGCATTACCAGAAATTCATAATGCCCATATCTAGTTCGGAAAGCTGTCTTATGGATATCCGCTTCTTTCACTTTAAGCTGATGATACCCCGACCTTAGATCAATCTTTGAGAATACCGCAGCTCCTTTGAGCTGATCGAACAAGTCATCGATCCTTGGCAAAGGATACTTGTTCTTGATGGTCAGTTTATTCAACTGCCGGTAATCTATACACATCCTCATCGTTTCGTCCTTCTTCTTCACGAATAAAACTGGTGCTCCCCATGGGGATACACTAGGTCGGATAAATCCATGATCAAGCAACTCCTGAATCTGAGCCTTAAGCTCAACTAATTCCTTTGGTGCCATTCTATATGGAGCAATAGAAACTGGCACCGTTCCAGGCAATAATTCAATCCCGAATTCTACCTCTCGGTCCGGAGGTAATCCTGGAAGTTCTTTCGAAAAACATCTACAAATTCATTCACAGTCCTGACTTCTTCAACAGTTGCTTCCTTAGCCTCCAAGGCACTCACCAACATCAGGAAGGCTACACATCCCTTTCTAACCATCTTTTCCGCCTCAAGAGCGGATACTACATTAGATAAGTAGTTTCGTCTCTCGCCCATCATTACAACTTCTTTATCATCAACAGTTCTTAAGGACATTCGCTTAGCAGCACAATCCACATTTGCACAATACTTCACTAGCCAGTCCATGTCTAAGATCAGGTCGAATTCCCCGAATGGCAACTCCATTAAATCAGCCGGAAACTGCGTCCCTTGAACTTCTAAAGGCACTTCCTTAAAGAGTTTGTCTATTACTCGTGCATCCTAAAGGACTAAGTACAATCATCTTCCTAGGTATGCAGATCTCGAAGTCACATGCAAAGTCCAGATACTTCACTAGCGATATATGAGTGAGTTGACCTATATCTATCAAAGCAATAAAGGGCAACCCGAAATCGAAATGTACCGTGATAACATCAAAAGGCCACTATCCTCTCTGCGATTTAATCTGCATATACCGCACTGTCTGTCTCACCTCGAGCTACCACGCCTCGCTTGAAGTCCGTAACCTCTACCGAACCATTACCCTTCTATTTGGACCACGACCCTTATCATTTCATTGTTCACCTCTGCCACTGATTAACAACCCGACTTTCATTGGGCGGTTCTTTTTAAATTCTTGGACAATCCTTGATCATATGGTCTTTAGATCCGACTTGAAACATCCGGTCTTTTTCCAACACTCTCCCGGGTGCATCTTCCCACATTGAGCACAAGCACGATGTAGTCCATCCAGAAGATCTGCGACCTCGCATGATCCTTCATTTCTTGGTTTCTTTTGGAAATTCCCGGATGACCCTGAAGATCCAAAGCTTCTCTTGTTCTTATTCTGGCCTCTGTCTCGGTTCTGTCTTTCAGTCCGCTTAACCTCTTCAGCTATTCTTGCCCTTTCTACTAAGATTGCAAAATCTCTTTCCCGGTGCGGAGCAATCATCACTCGCAGTTCATCTCTAAGTCCATCTTCAAATCTAACACACCGTTCATATTCAAGTAGCTACTATCCTCCGCATAATGGCTAAGTAGCAAAACTCGCTTCATACTCACTATCGACTTGTTTCCTTGCACCAAATTGAAATGTCTTCCTCGGGAGATGATGTAGCTAGTTCCAACGTATTTTCCTTGAATTTAATTTTAAAATACCCCAATCCAATCGATCCATGAGGGTACTCTCCTTGATAGTGAGCCACCTTTGGTAGGCCTCATCACGGAGTAGTGAAATAGCACCTTTTAGTTTTTCTTCAGCAGTGCAGTCTAAATCATCCATGATCCTCTCGACTGCCTCCAACCAGTATTCCGCTACATTTGGAACTACTCCAGATACTCCCCTGAAAACCTCAGCTCCATTCGATCTTAGTCTCTCAGCTACTGACTTTCGAGACCCATTTCCAGTACTAGCTTCTGCTACTCGTTCCAATACTCGAAGTACAGCTTGTGATACTGCGTCACCTCCTCCATTTTGCTCTTGAAAATCCACCCCAACAGTCGATGGCGGAGCTTCATTCTTAGAACCTTGACCAGATCTAACTGGTTCCGATATAGTCATTCTTCCTCTTCCACGTCCACGACGACCACGTCCCCTAGAACTCATGTCTACTACGTGTCTTTATCTATTTTTACGAAAAAGTCTTATGTATTAGAGTCTTTTCACTTCTTATTAAAAGAAAGTTTTATGTAACAGATATTTATTCAGTGGTTTTTCCGTAGTAGCACACATACACCTAGGGTCCATGTCTCTAAAGTATAATTTCCTTAGGTTTATCACTTTAGAATATCATACACTTACATCACTTTATCAACAAAAAGTATTTACCTGATGGATCTGGGTCGAGAACTCGGGTGCCATGCTTCTATAAAACCATTCTAACTAAAGAAAATTTTCAAAAAGTCATTTGGGCCTAATTTTGAAAACGTTGTAGGCTTCAAAACCCAAGGTCGAGAGTTTAAAACTGGGCTCTGATACCAAGTTAAAACACCCCAAACCCGACCCAAAAAGCCTGACCGGATTTGATATGTTCCTCGAGTAAAACTTTAGCAAACTCTCACTTATTTAAGAAAAACTTGATGATTTTTGAATAAAACAGATTAACTTAAGGAATGGGTTGAAATTTAATTGTAAAGTAAATTCGCATCTTCTTAAAATGTTATTTTTAAGAGGAATAATAAGTTAACAGAAAACCAAATTTAATGAAAAATTTATTAATATTGTAGAAATATATTTTGTTTTCAAAACAGTTTAAATTATTTATCAAAATCCATTTAGTTATTTAATTAATAATTATTTATGGCAAAATAAATCCAAACACAAAAATTTAAAAACAGTTTATAGTGGCCTTATTACATCCATAATAAAGTCTAAGAAATAAAATTAATAATAAGTTTAAATTGGAAAATCTCCAAAATACTTAATATGAGCATTGGCCACCACAGAGTTCTTGCTGACCCGATCCATCGCACTACGAATCATCTGAAAAGTTATCCCACAAAAGGGGTGAGTTATAAACTCAATGTGTAACACATACATTAAAAAGCCCATTTGATCATGGCCTTAAAGCCCATTAATTACACATATGGCCATAGGCCCATTTAGCTCATATTTAGCCCAAAAGCCCATTTTCATAGCAGATTATATATTAATCATTTAATATCACATGGATATGTACATATAATGAAATGCAAACCCGGCCCACCTAAATATCCATCCGCTACACACCACCCGTACCAACCAACACACCGTAGGGATTACTAAATCGACCCTCCATCCGCTACACACCATCGAAGGCGATTCTTTGCAGTCAACATGCACATCGCCTTATAATTTTGTGGCAAGGCCACCAGACAAAATTGTGACCAAGTCACCGAATTTCAAATATGTGACCAAGTCACCAGATTCACATATGTGACCAAGTCACCGATTTCAAATATGTGACCGAAGTCACCGGATATTGTGGTAAAACCACCAGAATACTTCCCCTTTATCAATTTTACCCATATGCCCATGCACATGCATATTATTCAGTTTTCATGCCATTCACCCCAAAATCATAACAAAATCATACTTATCTCACAATTATGCATATAGCAAAATTAACAAAATATTCGGGGTAAACATACCTGAATATCGTATACCACTGAATGGTATCCACAATCATTATCAAACATATTGTCATATAATCACATTTAATATATAGATCTATGAGATTTTATTGTAAGGTTACACACCTTATGACTGTGAGAACGATACCTTCTCGCTCGTCAACACCTAGTTATTAATCACACTTGGTTAGAATATACTATTACTAATAAAATTATACTTATTGACGAGAGATCTAAATCCTTACCCTCGGATTCTCGAACAACCGTTATTTGTGGTTTTTCTCCGCTAGATGGATCAAAACCCACTAATAACCTACCAACGTAAAGTGGTTCGGTTGTACGCACTACTTCAAATAACCGATCTTCGTTAGCAGAGGGTCCAAAACCCGGTGGAAAATCTCTTATCGCCGATACAACCCTTCATTTGAGGTTCGATGGTAAAACAATGCCTCCTCTCTTCCAAACACTCCGTACTGCTCTTTTCTTACCTATCTTGTTAGTCTCAAAAACACCCCTAAAATAAAGTTAGTTAATAACTATCTAAAAGGATTAATATAACCAAAGGGATAATCTTACCTTGGATAATTTCGAAAGATCACTTCTTAAAAGTTGGTTTCCAAAAAGATCCTTAAAAATCCCTTCCAAGGATTCGGCCTAGGAGAGAAAAATAAGAGATTTATTTTTCTAAATCAACTATAGTAAAAAGAGATAATGAAAACAATTGACAAAACCTTACTTGATCACTTGAAGATTCGGCCTAGAACAAAAAGAAGAAAAGGAATGATGATTCGGCTTTAACAAGAGAAAAATATGGTGCTTTGGCTATGGTGATTTTGGGTTTCCAACAAAAGAAAAGAGAAAAAGATAGTGATTTTATGGCTAAAATGGTTTCGATTTTCAATAAAAGAAAAGAAAGATTTAGATGAAAAAGAAAGGTGATTTGGTTTGACAAAAGAGAAGGAAAGTATCTTTGATTTTGATGTTGGTAGAAAATAGTTTGGTTGAGAGTGAGGAAGAAAGAAAATGAAATTGAAAGAAGAGAGAAATAGAAGAAGAAGAAAAGATGATGATGAAGGTGATTCCAAAAGAAAAGAAATAGATTTAGGGACCTATGTGCATTCGGCCAAGAGGGAGAAATTAAAGAAAAATAGTTCTTTGAACTTTGATAGTTTTGGCAATGAGGTAAAAAGAAAAGAAGAAATGTTTTCCAAACTTTTGATGTTTTTGACTAAAGAGAACAATAAATTGAGAGAATAGGAACTTTAGCCAAAATGGTCAAAATGAAAGCCAAAACAAAGAGAAATTTTTACCTAAAATCAATAACAAAAATCGGCTAGGAGGAAAAGTTTTGGAGAAATGAGAAAAGATGCACAAAAATGCAAGACTTTTTGGCCAAATTTCACCCCCTAATGGCTAAGCAAAATTTCGGCCAACCTATGCCAACATTATCCCCCTTTTTCCTCCTTGTTTCTTCCCCATCAACCTTTAATTTGCTATCACAATTAACCATCCCCTTTAGCCCCTAAAACCGACTAGGTTCATGGTCAAATGACCATGAAAAAGCTTCCAAAACATTGCCCTTACATCAAGCCTTTTGTCCCCCCTATCTTACCATCCTTTCATGATTCCATGCCATAAGTTTTAGCTTACCTTTTCATATGGTCAATTAACCAAAATTAAAAGATGCTCATCCATTCTAGAAGAGTCTTGGCCGACACTATAGGAAGGAAACAAAAAAAAATAAAATCCTCCCATTTGCTAGCTAGGGGATTCGAACCTCTCCCCTCAAGCACTCATCCATGCATCCTAACCACCTTGCCAATTACTCATCTTATGCTTAAAACCACTTGTTATTATTTCTTAAAGCCTATCATGCTTAGCTCCATCTTAGTTATTAAAAATTTAATAAATCACTAAGCATTCACTTAATTAATGAAGTTCAAAAATAACTTCCAAAATACACTCAATCATATTTAAGCATGCAACATCATTCAATTAAGTAAAGATGCATAACCCTAATTATCAGGATGTTACAAATTATACAAAACACAAAAACATAGTATATGAATTTAAAAATATATAAAACATATATAAGTAATAGTATGTAAAAATATTTGAAATAAGTTAAAATATACAATAAAATATGATCTTTCAAAGTGATAAATTATGTACACTAAATTTAAAATAGAAATATATACATATATAAGTAATTTTAAAAGAAACTAAATATACATATAGATAGGTTTAAGAGGAAATATATATATATATATATATATAAAATAATGTAAAATCAATAATATGTAAAAAACATTCTTATCATTTTATATGTATGTTTGTATAAAATAGTAACATATAATTGTACTTAAATTAAATATTATATAAGTCATCAAAGAAATACATAATATATGATTTGAAATTAAATATTTATACAATAAATATGAACAAAATCCATATAAATGGAGAATAAAAATTAGAACGTTGTAGAATTGGTTTCAAAATAATTTTATTAAAATAGCTTGAATAATAAATAAATTTAATACTATAAAAAGTTACAAGAATTATAAACAAAAATTAAAACTTAATTGAAATAAAAATAAAATTAGGAGACTATTTCATAAGTAAACAAAATTATTTAAACAAAATCGATGATCATATTGAATTTTGCAAAAAAAAAAAAAAAAAGGGATCAAACTAGCAAATAGTCCAATATCCAAAACGCAGCACATGGATAGGACTAGATTGAAACAACGCACAAATTGCATAGATCAATTAAGAAGCAAATGAAATGTATAGCAGGTCTAATTGAAAAAAGGTACGATAAAGGGGGACTAAATGCACAAATATTCCATCACTGCAAAAACGCGAGGATCTTGTGGATGTTAGATTGGGTCGGACCGGGGCGTTTCACACGGTGCCGTTTTGAGACTATTGAATTGAGTCCAAATAGCGTCGTTTCCTCAATGAATTATAATCCCTAAAAAAATGAACAGAGACTAAGACTATTAGCCAAATCTTTTAAACCTGAAACCCTAGTCCATCTTTCTTTCGTTCTCAGCCGCACCCTGCTTCTTCGTTCAGCCACTAAACGCCACCATAAACGGCGAGTAGTGGTACACGAAAGCCCGATTTAGTCGAGCAATGCCTTCGTCTATCCCCGATTGGGATAGAGAAAACGAGGGCAGGATCTTACGACAGTAATCCCTTCCTTTTTTATTTTTGTATATGTATTCAAAGTAGAAAAATAGTGAAAAAGAAACTCTAAATCGAAGGAAGAAAATGAAATCACCTTTTTGATTCTTGCTTTTTTTGATTTCATATTTTTTTGCCTATTTGTTTATGTGTGCGTAAAAATTTACTGTATAATATTCGGCTTTTTATAGTTAGAAAAAATGAAATACATGTTTCTCTTTTACTGTATTCTCGATTTTCTACTCTTCTCTATTTCTGTTGCAGGTACAGCTATGGAGGAGGCCGTTGTTGGTGCACGAATGCGTGATGCTGATAGCGTGGATGCACGCGGGGCGTGCGTGGGAAAAGGCTGCGGAGCTGGAGGGTTTTAGAAACCTCTAGGGTTTTTGGAAAGCGCTAATGATATTAGGCTATTTGGGTCTGGTTATGTAACACCCTGGTTTAGGGGTTATGCGTTTGGAGCATAACCCAGCATTTAGTAGGCTTAAGGTCTGTTGGAGGAATTTTAGGGTTTTGGAGAACCCTAGAAGGCAAGGGATGGCTTAGGAAAATTTTAATTTTGGGGTTAAGAAATGGATTTGGGCTTTAGGGGCTTAAGAAAAATTTTTTGGATGATTTTGGTACATGAAAGGCATTAGCAAAGTGGTTATCTTATTTGTTTAAGAAATTTGGAAGAAGGTCCATCGAGGGTCTGGTTCGAGTTGAGCGGCAACAAAAGTGGCGTTTATTTTTGGGATTATGGCGTTGCAGGTAGAAGGCCTTAAAATAATTTGGGCGTGTACTTGGCACAAGCAAAGAACTTGGCCAAGTGGTTATCGTATGCACATAGGTGTTGGAGGGAGTGAGAGTCGGGTTCGGCGCTGGGCAGCGACATTTTGGGCGTGATTTATTTTTGGCGGTTGTGGGCTGAAGTAGGAAGGCTTTATAAATTATTGTTGGGGCTATTTGGCATAAAAATCAAAGTGGCCGAGTGGTGCAGGCGTTGGAGGAAGGTGAAGAAGAAGAGTTCCGTGTTCGAACCTGTGTATTGGCATTTAGAGTTTTATTTTTTTCTTTTATTTGGCAAGACTTGGTAATGTGTGGGCGGCACATGGGGGTTTCAAATAGGATAAGATTAGATTAGTGTTTAGCTTTTAAATTGGTGGAAGAAGGGAATATTATTATTAGTTTATCTTTTATTTTCTTTATTGATAAAGTTATAAAATGGGAAAGGAATTTGAATTAGAATTAAAGAGGAGTTGGTGGTTGCTAAAGGTTTTGGTGGTGTTTGAATTCTTTGGAAGGTGTGATAAGGATTGGGTTTTGTTATTTTATTATTTTAAGATAATAAAGGATTATTTTAGTTAGTTTTAAATTAGAGAATTAGAGATAATGGGCTGCTGGTGGTTTAATTGTTTTAATAGGATTAAGTGATATTTTAGATTAATTGAGTGATAAAATATGGATAATAGTGGGGAAGTTGGCTAATTCAAATTTAATTTGAATTAGTAGGTGATGGCCAAAGGATGGATTCTTCACGTGGGTAGGTGCTTAGAATTCTATAAATAGGGTGTGCTCATCCTTAACCTAATTTTAGCCATTTCTTTGTTGCCAAATTATTTCTTCCTTAGCCTCTTGCGAAACCAAGTCAAGGAACACTTCCTCTTTTGCTTTTATTGTGTGGAAGCCAAAGCCGAAAGTTGGAGCATCTACTTTTTTTTCTCCCTTCCTTTATACTTTTTCTTGGAAACTCTGCTTAGGCCGAATTCCCCTTTTCTTCATAAAACAATTCTTTTGTTGCAACTCTTGAAGGCCTAGCCGAAACTCCCTATTAGTCATTTTGGTGTAGTTAAGACGAATCAAGGCGGAGCATCTCCAATCGGTTTTAGAGAAAGGGCTTTAGATTTGGAAGCAAGCAAGCAAAGATTTTACCCTTGAGTATTCGGTTGGTAAGTGATCCATTGAAATTCGGCCTTAGGCCATTGTTTGTGTTTTTGTGATTGACCGAGTGGTGGCTATGATCTTTTAGGGCCAAATTTACAGAAGCAAAGGGGAGCCTTCGGGATCTCAGTATTTCGGTAAGGATGTTATTAGGTGATCTAAATTCAATAATAGTAAATTATGACTTGTTGATTAATGGTGTGATTACGATTAAGTGCCGATGGATGCAAGTGCCTACCAAGAGGGAAAGGAAAGCCCCATCCCGAAGTTCAAGAAGAGGTCGGTTTCACATGCGAGATTGGCCACCGGGGTGTGGGCGTAAATGTAAAAACGATAAGCAAATAACAGTAGTCTCGCTAAACGATAGCGTCGGGATCGAGGGTTTAGAACTTCAGTTATAAGGTGTGTGATTAACCCATCGATTTCGGGTATATGATATGTATGCGATAGGTGTATGTGTTAAATATATGTTAATAAGTGCGTTGACTATGTGAATCGGATACCCTTAAAGGGTATGTCGATAAACAAAGTTAGTATCAAATCTGTTGAGATGTGGTTATTAATACGTGTATGTGAGTATGTCTATGAATATGAATGTATGCCCGAATATCATGTACATGCTTTTTTCACTATGTCATTATATTATGTTACATGTGCATGGGTGGGTTTTTGAAAGAAGGTACGGTGTACTTGAGTACGTGGTTGATGTCACTTTGTGCTACATCGTGGATTGGCGCCGATCGAGGTCGCGTTGTGGATCTTTGCGATTTAGTTCGCGTGGTTACCTTGATTGATATGGGCTTTATGCCATATCGTGGCTTGATGGATTGTTTGTGTGCTCCATCGTGGTTTGATGTTAACTATACGCTACATCGTGGTGGCATTGGTTGCCTTTTGGAGGGAAAAGGAGAGGTGACTCGTTAGTCCCCTGGTGTGTGGTAGGCTGGTTAAGGGGGTGTGTAGCGGATGGACCTTAGGATTGGGTTGGGTTTCATATCGCATGGTTTTGTTATAAATTGATATGGAAATGGGCCAAGCCCAATATGGAATATGAATAGGTATGTTTTGAGAACATACGTGGAAATGGGCCAAGCCCAGTAATCAGTGGATTAATAAGAAAAGGGCCTAGCCCAGTGCTTGAATATGATTTGATTGTGGGCCAAGCCCAGATTGTGGTAATATCCATGTGATTATGTTTACATGTTGCATTTGATAATTGGGTTGATTTGTGGCTAGCATGTGGGTGGATATCAGGGGTTTAATCACACACTGAGTCTGTATGACTCACCCAATTATTTTTCCTAACATGTCGTGACTCTTGAGATTGGATAGGGATCGGAGAGGACACATGGTGGCCCATGCAGAGAAAGAGTTTAAATATTTTAAAGCTTATTTATATTAAGTTTGGTTTAAATATTGGTTGTAATAAAAGGGCCTCTTTATTTATTGTTGGGATCATTTTATTATCTTTTTAATTAGGGTTTATATTATACTTAGATATATTTCCTTCAAATGATTTATAATATAATAAATTATAATAAAGTTTTAATTCACATATTTTATATCGCTTATAGTATTAATTAATTTTAAATGGACACATTTTCCAAAAGTTAACAAAATTTTCAAGTTTTCCTAAAGACAAAGATTTTCAACCGTTTTTTCAGAAGTTGGCATAACCAGATCCTGGCCAAGGCTCGTGGGCCGGGTTTAGGATGTTACTGATTGGTATCGAGCTGTGTTCAAAACTCGACTTTGAGGTTTTGGGCCCAAAACATTTTCAAATGGGCTTTTCAAAATATGGGCTTTTATTTGTGTTTTTTCGGCATGGCACTGCCTCTACCGAGTCCACTGTAAGTACTTTGACTTGTGAAGTAATTTGATATATGAACTGTTATGGGCTTTGTTGGGCTCGTAGATTAGTGAATTAGGATCATTGAACTCTAAGGCTAGTCTACTCAAACATGTGCATAAGACTTAAAGCTCTTAAACAAACTCGTGAAGTAAGTCGCAGTGTTAAGGTGTGGCAACCTGTGTGCGCATGTTCAGGAGTGGTATTCGGTGGGAGCTTGGTATTTAAGCAATCGCGTGACTCACCTCCTCCACTTGAATCCTACAGTGTGTAGCTACGGCTCACCTTAACCAAGAGGACTTGTTCACAGTGAACCAATTATTAAAACCCGAAAGGATTAGCCTTCATTGCTTTAAAATTCTTGGTTTTAAAATTTTCAAATTTACCCTTTTGGTTTGTAAACCCTAAATCTAGTTTTGAAAAAAAAGTGTTTTTCTCGATTTACCCAAAATTACCAAAATGCCCATAGCGGCAAAATTACAAAATGCCCTCAGATTATAAAATTACCACATACCCTCAACTTTTGTTAAAATGATTTTACTTTGCAAAATATTAAAATCTCTAGTTTTCAAAATATCAATATACCCCGATTTGGGAAAATTTACTAAAATACCCTCGTGTTGAAAATTACTAAAATGCCCTCGACTTTTAAAATTTCGAGTTAATCCCAATTTTAATAAAATTCTCTCACTTTGCAAAAGTACCCAATTTTTGTATTTCAAAATAACACCACGACTCTTGAAATTTACAAAATTACCTCGTTGACAAAATTACTAAAATACCCCGGTTTCTAAAATTTCACAGATTCTAATTTGACAAATTTTCGAAATGCCTCCCGATGTGGAAATTTCAAAATGTTCTGGTTTATTAAGTTTTAAAATTTCCCTGGTTTATTACGGAAATGTCCCTGTAGGACAAAATGACGAAAATACCCCTAGGGTAGAAACGGGCAGAAATGTCCGAATAGTGAATGTGTGTGGTAGATACCACTGAATGTGCCTTTACTGAGGAAGGAATGTGTTCTTGTTGATGAACGGATGTGTGTGTGAATGTGATTCTTGAACTAGAGTAGTAAACTCGAACTGAAACTTTGTGTGATCGAAAGAACTACTTCTAAATATCTTTCATTTCATAAAATTTGCTCGTGGTTAAATATTGGAACAATTACTAATGCATAAAACTTCTTAATTAGATAAATCAAGACGATAGAGATGAGTTCTAGGGACGCGGTAGAGGTAGAATGGCGAGATCGAACCGATAGGGTCAGCCATGGGACGAAAGTGAAGTGCCGCCAGAAGTGGGACGGAGGAGCAAGATCGACAGAGAAGATGACGAGATCGCGGGCCATGTTGCGAGTGCTAGAGCGAGTAGCGGAGTTAGAAGAGGAAATGGAACTCTAAGTCGGATCGGAAAGGCTTAGATCGAAGCGAGCCGAGATCTTTAGAGGAGTGTCGGGAGTAGCTCCTAATGTAGCAGAGTATTGGCTAGAAGCAGTCGAAAGAATCATGGATGATTTGGATTGCACCAATGAAGAAAAGCTGAAGGGCACTGTTTCTTTACTTCGCGACGAAGCCTATCGTTGGTGGCTCATTTGTCAAACAAGGTGTATCGCAGATCGATTGGATTGGGACTTCTTTAAGGCTAAGTTTGAAGGAAAGTACGTAGGAGCCAGTTATTTGGACTCGCAAAGGAAAGCGTTTCTAAATCTAGTGCAAGGAATAAGTCGATAATGAGTACTGAAGCAAAATTTGTGCGGTTAAGCCAAGATGCTAAGGGAATTGTGGCCACCGATTACGAAAGAAGTGTTCGATTCAAGATGGGCTACTGAGATGAGTTGCGCTGTGAGTTGATTGCTCCATACAGAGAGAGAGACTTCGGTGCTAGTGGAGAAAGCTCTGATCGTTCAAGAGGTTAAGAAGACTATAAGGAAAACCGAGAGAAGAATAGGAACGAGAATAAGAGAAAGGTTGGATCATCAAGATCGTTTGGTAATGCCGGAAAAGACTAAGGACCGAGAACCCCGTAAGTGCATTTGTACCAAAGGATCGGAATCGCCCTTGTGCTCGGTGTGGAAGACCTCACGGGAGAGTGTTGGGGAAATAATAAAGAATGCTTTGGTGTGAATCTAAGGCACATCGGTTAAGAATTGTCCTCGAGCAACGAAGGGTCGTGGTTCTAGTCAAAGTCAACCAAGGATGTGATATCGGGTAAGCTCCTTTGTTTTGGAATACTCTTTAATTGTTCTCCTTGTTTGTAAGTTAATTCTTTCTGTATGATTTGGATCTCGAGTGAGAACTTAGAGACTACATTTGGGAAGTATGATGAATTGGAATCAGTGGCGCAATGGAGGCGAGAGTAGGGAGTTAGGATTGCATGGCGATAAGTAATTTCGAGGACAAAATTATTTTAAGGAGGGTAGAATTGTAACACCTGGTTTAGGGGTTATGCGCTTGGAGCATAACCCAGCATTTAGTAGGCTTAAGGTCCTGTTGGAGGAATTTTAGGGTTTTGGAGAACCCTAGAAGGCAAGGATGGCTTAGGAAAATTTTAATTTTGGGGTTAAGAAATGGAGCTGGGCTTTAGGGGCTTAAGAAAAATTTTTTGGATGATTTTGGTACATGAAAGGCATTAGCAAAGTGGTTATGCTTGCTGTTTAAATGGAAGAAGGTCCATCGAGGGTCTGGTTCGAGTTGAGGCGGCAACAAAAGTGGCGTTTATTTTTGGGATTATGGCGTTGCAGGTAGAAGGCCTTAAAATAATTTAGGCGTGTACTTGGCACAAGCAAACAACTGGCCAAGTGGTTATCGTCTGCACATAGGTGTTGGAGGGGAGTGAGAGTGCGGGTTCGAGCGTCTGGGGCAGCATTTTGGGCGTGATTTATTTTTGGCGGTTGTGGGCTGAAGTAGGAAGGCTTTATAAATTATTGTTGGGGCTATTTGGCATAAAAATCAAAGTGGCCGAGTGGTGCAGGCGTTGGAGGAAGGTGAGCAAAGAAGAAAGTTCCGTGTTCGAACCTGTATTGGCATTTAGAGTTTTATTTTTTTCTTTTATTTGGCGTGACTTGGTAATGTGTGGGGGCACATGGGGGTTTCAAATAGGATAAGATTAGATTAGTGTTTAGCTTTTAAATTCGGTGGAAGAAGGAATATTATTATTAGTTTATCTTTTATTTTTTATTGATAAAGTTATAAAATGGGAAAGGAATTTGAATTAGAATTAAAGAGGAGTTGGTGGCCGGCTAAAGGTTTTGGTGGTGTTTGAATTAATACCGAAGGTGTGATAAGGATTGGGTTTTGTTATTTTATTATTTTAAGATAATAAAGGATTATTTTAGTTAGTTTTAAATTAGAGAATTAGAGATAATGGTCTTTGGTGGTTTAATTGTTTTAATAGGATTAAGTGATATTTTAGATTAATTGAGTGATAAAATATGGATAATAGTAGTAGTTGGCTAATTCAAATTTAATTTGAATTAGTAGGTGATGGCCAAAGGATGGATTCTTCACGTGGGTAGGTGCGAATTCTATAAATAGGGTGTGCTCATCCCTTAACCGAATTTTAGCCATTTCTTTGTTGCCAAATTATTTCTTCCCTTAGCCTCTTGCAGAAACCAAGTCAAGGAACACTTCCTCTTTTGCTTTTATTGTGTGGAAGCCAAAGAAAGTTGAGCATCTACTTTTTTTTTCTCCTTCCTTTATACTTTTCTTGGAAACTCGCTTAGGTCAATTCCCTTTTCTTCATAAAACAATTCTTTTGTTGCAACTCTTGAAGGCCTAAATTAAACTCCTATTAGTCATTTTGGTGTAGTTAAGACTAATCAAGGCAGGAGCATCTCCAATCGGTTTTAGAAAGGGCTTGAGATTTGGAAGCAAGCAAGCAAAGATTTTACCCTTGAGTATTCGGTTGGTAAGTGATCCATTGAAATTGACCTTAGGCCATTGTTTGTGTTTTGTGATTGACCGAGTGGTGGCTATGATCTTTTAGGGCCAAATTTCTGAAGCAAAGGGAGCCTTGGGATCTCAAGATTTCGTAAGGATGTTATTAGGTGATCTAAATTCAATAATAGTGAATTATGACTTGTTGATTAATGGTGTGATTACGATTAAGTGCCGATGGATGCAAGTGCTATCAAGAGGGAAAGGAAAGCTCCCATCCGAAGTTCAAGAAGAGGTCGGTTTCTGCATTGACGAGATTGGCCGGGGTGTGGGCGTATAAATGTAAAACGATAAGCAAATAACAGTAGTCTCGCTAAACGATAGCGTCGGGATCGAGGTTTAGAACTTGAGGTTATAAGGTGTGTGATTAACCCATCGATTTCGGGTATATGATATGTATCGATAGGTGTATGTGTTAAATATGTGTTAATAAGTGCGGTGACTATGTGAACCGGATACCCTTAAAAGGTATGTCGATAAAAAAGTTAGTATCAAATCTGTTGAGATGTGGTTATTAATACGTGTATGTGAGTATGTCTATGAATATGAATGTATGCCCGAATATCATGTACATGCTTTTTTTCACTATGTCATTATATTATGTTACATGTGCATGGGTGGGTTTTTGAAAGAAGGTGCAGGTGTACTTGAGTGCGTGGTTGATGTCACTTTGTGCTACATCGTGGATTGGCGCCGCCGAGGTCGCGTTGTGGATCTTTGCGATTTAGTTCGTGGTTACCTTGATTGATATGGGCTTTATGCCATATCGTGGCTTGATGGATTCTTTGTGTGCTCCATCGTGGTTTGATGTTAGCTATACGCTACATCGTGGTGGCATTGGTTGCCTTTTGGAGGGAAAGGAGAGGTGACTCGTTAGTCCCCCGTGTGTGGTAAGTGGTTAAGGGGTGTGTAGCGGATGGACCTTAGGATTGGGTTGGGTTTCATATCGCATGGTTTTGTTATAAATTGATATGGAAATGGGCCAAGCCCAATATGGAATATGAATAGGTATGTTTGAGAACATACGTGGAAATGGGCCAAGCCCAAAGAATCGATGGATTAATAAGAAAAGGGCCTAGCCCAGTGCTTGAATATGATTTGATTGTGGGCCAAGCCCAGATTGTGGTAATATCCATGTGATTATGTTTACATGTTGCATTTGATAATTGGGTTGATTTGTGGCTAGCATGTGGGTGGATATCAGGGGTCTAATCACACACTGAGTCTGTATGACTCACCCAATTATTTTTCCTAACATGTCAGGTGACTCTTGAGATTGGACCGGGATCGGAGAGGACACATGGTGGCCCATGCAGGAGAAAGAGTTTAAATATTTTAAAGCTTATTTATATTAAGTTTGGTTTAAATATTGGTTGTAATAAAAGGGCCTCTTTATTTATTGTTGGGATCATTTTATTATCTTTTTAATTAGGGTTTATATTATACTTAGATATTTTTCCTTCAAATGATTTATAATATAATAAATTATAATAAAGTTTTAATTCACATATTTTATATCGGGCTTATAGTATTAATTAATTTTAAATGGACACATTTTCCAAAAGTTAACAAAATTTTCAAGTTTTCCTAAAGACAAAGATTTTCAACCGTTTTTTCGCAGTGGCATAACCAGATCCGGTCAAGGCTCGTGGGCCGGGTTTGGGGATGTTATAGGTTAGGAATCGGGCTAGGTTCAGTTTCTAAATTTGGGCTCAGGTCAGGCCGTTTGGTTACTGGACTATTTTATTTTAATTTGGACCATCATTTGTAATTTGGATTTATATTAGATTGTTTTGTAAATAGACTTTGGAATGTTATTATTGGTTTTATTTTGTTATTGTTTTTAGTTTTATTCTTGGGTTTACTTTGGTTAATGGGCTTGGGCGAATTGGGCCTATTACAATCTTCTCCAAAACGTGGATTTTTTGGGTTGTGTCAAAATGTAACAACCCGATTTAGGGCCTAGTCAGAATAGTGGTCATGTGACCACAAATCTGAAGTATAAATATGTGTTTTATAATTTTTATGAGGCTTATGATGTGTTTGCATGATTGTGTGAAAATTTCATATGGAAATTTTATTTATTAGTGATTAAATTGTCCATTAGGACTAAATTGCAAAGATTAGAAAATATGATATTCTTGAAGATTTAAGTATGAAATAGAATTATAAAAATTACTAGAAGTCCTTATTTAGCAATTAGACCATTAAATGTCAAGATGGACAAAAATGGACATGGGAAGGAAAAATCTCAAGGAAGGGCCTTAAGGGCATTTTTGTGATTTGGTTAATTAATGAATTAAAAAGGAGAAAAGAAGTCAAAATTGTGTTCATCTTCTTCTCCCATGGCTGAAAATCACTAAGGAGCCATAGCTAGGGTTTCTTCAACTTCCAAGCTTGATAATAAGTGCACCCTAGACCTGTTTTTAATGTTCTTCGTATTTTTTGAGATCCTCGTAGCTCGATTTAGCTATTTCTAGCTATATTTTGAGCAAGGGTTTATGTTAAAAAATTTACCCATGTATGACATGCATGTATTTTGATGTTTTATGGAAGAATATGAAAGTTTGATGTAGAATAAACATCTTTTTCTAAGAAATTTTCATGCAAAATGCATAAAAGGACCAAATTGTAAAAGTTCTAAAAATGGTAATACATGAGTGAAATAGTGGAAATTGAAGGCTTTTTTAGTTAAAAGAATGATTTGTCTAGGCTAAAAATACAAGAAAGTTGAATGAAAATCATTTTAAGAGCTTAGGGGGAAAAGTGTAATTATATAAAAGTTTAGGGGAAAAATTGTAATTTTACCAAAGCATGAATTATGAGTCAATTTAGTCAATGTGAGTATTAAACAAGTGAAATTTTATTTATAGATCAAGAAACACAAAGCCCAGACTGAATTCGAGGCAAGAACAAAATTATGGACTAAATCGAACATCTACACCTATTTTGAGTACCGAGGTAAGTTTGTGTGAAATTAAGGCTACATATGTTATTATGTTTAAATTACTTACTATTTTGAGAAATGCATATTATTTCCATGAAGTTGATTAATGATGTCTTGATGAGAAAATAACGAGAATATGCTAAGTTGAAGCCCAGGTTGAAGATTCGAAATAACGAGGATAACTATGTCACGACAAGAGATCAGGATAGTCTCGTATAAGACCATGTCTGGGACATGGCATCGGCACTGAATGTAGGTCCCGTATAAGACCATGTCTTGGGCATGGCATCGGCACCGAATGTAGGCACCGAATAAGACCATGTCTGGGACATGGCATCGACACCGAATGTAGATCCCGTATAAGATCATGTTTGGGCCATGGCATCGGCATCGAATAAGGAAGGTCCAGTGTAAGACCATGTCTGGGACATGGCTTCAGAACCAAAGGAGGATCTCGTACAAGACCATGTCTGGGACATGGCATCGACATCCATGTACGATCTCGTATAAGACCATGTCTGGGACATGGCATCGACATCAAGATAAGAGATCCCGTGTAAGACCATATCTGGGATATGGTATCGGCGTCAAGAGGTGATCCCATGTAAGACCATATCTAGGATATGGCATTGGCATCGTGATACATGTATGATGAGATTGAGTATCCTATGATATTCCAGGTAGTTCAACGGGCAAAAGAGCTAAGTATGTAAAGATGATAAAGAGCTAAATTATACAAGGATGACAAAGAGTTTCATTTAAGTTAAGGATGTTAATGATTTAAGTCTATGTTCAAGGTAGTATAAGTGCTAAATTATGTGTTGAAGTGACATAGGTACCATGAGTAAAACACGAGTTATGAAATCCGTAATGTGATATGTGATAGGTAAGAATAAGTATGAGTAAGTATGTCAAAGTACTTGAGAAGTTGTGTTGCTATAGTGCCATGATGAATGGATTTTACTATGGATACTTATATTGCTATTTTAATTCATGCAAACTTACTAAGCTATATGTTTACCCCTTTCTTTTCCCTTTTCCTTGTAGAATTGATAAATCGTAAAAGTAATATATTTTAATCCCATATTTAGCATACTTTTGGATGGTTTATTCCATGAATTGTGTAAAAAGGTGCTCTTAATCCTTTCTTTTCATGTTTTATACTCAGGAAAGCACCTAGGGATGAAAAGAACGAGAAACAGGCTCAAAATGGATCAAATTGGGCTTACTCATGAAATCGACACGACCTGGGCCCAAGACCACATGGCCGTGCTTCCCTAAATTACTCTAACACGTCCTGGACCCCGAAATACACGAGCGTGTCTCTTCAGTAGACTCGACCATGGCCTGAAATTGATTCACACGGGTGTGTGCCAATTTGGATACTTGAAGGCAAATAAACACATTCTAAAGCCTATTCAAACACCCTAGTAGGAATTCTACTTGAATTAGGATATGTAGGGGCCAAGTAAAGCATCTCAAAGTCTATATAAACACCCTAGGGGGCAACTTAAGCAGGGAGTTCGGTAGAAGCCTTCTGTCAGGGCTTTTGGCGGGGTTCAACTAGGCCAAAGAGTCGAGCTAGAAAGGCCAGATTTGTGGGAATCACTCGAAGATAGCCAGTTGATCCATCTCTAGAAGCCAGAATTATAATCAAGATGGCGGATCTCACCTTTAATTCCTTCAAGGAGTTTTAGGGATTTCTTATGTTTTGTTTTATCTTTTTTTCTAAGATGTTTTCTTTTATTATTCTGAACTAAACCCTTCAGATACCTTGTAACACCCTAAACCTGGCCCATACGTCATGACCGGATCTGGTATGCTACGGGTTGAATGTTGAAAATTTTGCTTTAAAGGGGTTTTGAAAATCTCAGTTTATTTTAACCGACTAATCATTAATTGTGACATTTTTGAAAGGAACCTTAACATTCGAGTTGAATGTGCTTGAAAAGCCCATTTTCATTTCACTTATAATTAAGACTCTGAAAACATAAGCTTATAACTTGTAACATAAAAAAAAATATAGATCGATAACCTAATTTATGGAGGCCTTATTACAAAAATAATCCCAAAATTAAAACTCAATGAAAAATCGAAAACAGTCTATGAAAATAAAAGACTTGATGGCCCCTCGAGTCCACCTCGGCTCCCATGTCCATGATCTACTGCTTATTTGAAAAGTTGGGAAAAATAAAAGGGTGAGTCACCAAGACCCAGTGTGCAAATCCCGAAAACACATAAAAGCCTTGAGGCCCACAAACACATTATGGTCCTTGGCCCATACACAATGGCAACAGATTATTTTCATGCAATATGGCCCATCCCAAACCTAAAAGTCCATCCTCTACACACCCCCGTACCAACCATCACACCGTGGGGATTTCTACAATCAACCCTCCATCCGCTACACACCATATCAACAGCTGTGCTACCTGTCATAAAGACCGATCACTATGTGACCTATGTGGCAAAGCCACCGATCGCCATGCGACCTTAATAATACATTGTAGTATTTCGACAACTGTGCTGCCTGTCATAAAGACCGATCACTATGTGACCTATGTGGCAAAGCAACCGATCGCTATGAGACCTTCTTCCTCTTCATCATATCAATCCCATCCCATGCATGCATATATATAAGAATCAAATCATTATACTATCTAAAAAGATCACATACTTTCACATACTTTGTTACACATAGAGAAGTTTCTATGATCACGTACCTGGCATCCATTGCCTACCCTTTTCGGGTAACACGACTGTTCATACAGCCTATTTCTAGGTTTTAGCCCATAACATATACATAGTATAGTTTAACTAGGTGATAGAGATCTACACACCTGATTACCGATAGGTAAGTACTTTCTATGTCGACACTATCAAAAACCGATACGATGGCTAACTATCTAAGGTTTTGTTTCGAAGCTGGTCCACAACCCGGTGGCCAATCCCGTACTGCTGACACCGCGCATTTCTTGAACTTTGGGGCTGGGACTACAGATCCAACCCCTTCCTTCAATTTGCTAACATTCGGGTCCATGAATGACCTTAGTCAGAGGATACTATAATGATTGCTTAACGAGGCATTAGGTTAAGGCACAATAAGGAAAAGAAATCGATTGAACACTTAGGGAGAATCGAAACCTTTACCTTGAAATCCCGAAAAAGTAATGTGGTTCGAAGGCTAATGATTTCTAGCTTAGAAACCTAGGCGATTAGATCTCCTTTAAATCCCGGAATGCCACCCAAAAAGAACACGAGATCAGTGAAAATGTCAAACTAAAGATGGCCTAAAAACCAACAAGCCATTCGACTATGGTCTCAAAAATCGAAAGAGAAGAAAAAAGAGTAGAAGAAATCGGCACTTACCTTAACACAGAGAATTTGGCAACTCCTAGAGAATTTTGGCTTTTGAGAAGATCAGAAAGAAAAGATGATCTCAAGAGATCTATAAAGATTTGGCTTTGATGAAGAAATCGGCAAAGAGAAAAGAATAGGCAAGGGTATTCAGCTATGGAGATGAAAGCAGAGAAAACAATAGAATTTCGGCTTTTGCATAAAAGTGGAGATAAGAGAATAAGATTAGGGGTTTCGACTTTTGAATAATAAGAGAAGAGAATGGGAAATAAAACCTTATTACCGAAAATAAAAAGATATTCCCCTCACCTAAACACAGAATTTGGCGCCTACTACATAAACCCGAGAATGCCACTTTTTAAAACGTCAAACTAAGATATTAATCAATGGAAATTTTGGCACCCCTTGGATATATCAAAATCGATTCATCCTCCCCCTCAGTGTTGGAATTTCGGCCACCACTGTGACCAGTAGATAATCCTAAATTTTCTCCCTTATCTTCATTTGATTACTCATCCACCATGTCATGGATAACACCACCTCTTCCTTCCTTTATCAGCACATTATCCACATTATCCAAGTCATTTAATCCCTCCTAATTTTAAGCCTTATTGCCATCCCACTTGCTCCTCCTTTAAGTGCCGAAAATAGCCCAAATACATGGGCTCCAAGCGGTCATAACTTGGGCCTCTTCATCTGCTAATGATGCCACCTTATAGTTCCTTTGCAGCGCCCCTTGCTACTGGGCCACAAGCCCATTTTGTAATTTAAACCACAGATACCATCTTTTAAACCCTATAGTGTCCAAACAGAAAATTTAACCAAGACCTCGGCCCTATCCTGAGCCCAATCTGGACCCCTAACACTCTAATTAACACATTACACATAACCACACATTAAATGCATAGGCCCATTAATTCAGGATGTTATAGTTCTACCCTCTTAAAGAAACTTTGGCCTCGAAATTACCTGATCAGAATAGATGCGGGTACTGCTGCTGCATCGTCTCCTCCAATTCCCATGTAGCCTCCTCAGAACTATGATTCCGCCATAGAACCTTAACCAACGGAACCGTCTTCCTTCGCAACACTTTGACATCAAGATCCAAGATTTCCACTGGTTCCTCTTCGAAGGATAGGTCAAGTCTTACCTCGATTTCCTCCACAAGCACCACATGAGACGGATCTGAACGATATCGTCTCAACATAGAAACGTAGAATACATTGTGAATCTGGCTTAGCTCAGAAGGTAGCTCTAACTGATAGCTACCAGCCCCACTCATTTCAACACTCGATAAGGTCCGATAAATCTGGGACTTAATTTACCCTTTCGTCCAAACCTCAGCACTTTCTTTCATGGCAACACCTTCAAGAACACCTTGTCACCCACTGCAAACTCTATGTCCTTAAACTTCAAGTCTGCATAGGAGTTCTATCGGTCTGACGGTTCTTTTAGTCGAGCTCAAATTAACTCAACCTTCTCTTCTGTCTCGGTAACCAACTCCGAACCCAAAATTTGACATTCCCCTAATTTCGTTCAACAGGTAGGAGTACGACACTTCCGGCCATACGATGCTTCATAGGGTGCCATCTGAATACTAGACTGGTAACTGTTGTTGTAAGGAAACTCCACCAATGGTAAAAACTCTTCCCAACTAATTCTGAAATCAATGACACATCCCCTCAACATGTCCTCCAAGATATGAATTACCCGCTCAGACTGTCCATCTGTCTGAGGATGAAACGCTGTACTGAAATCCAACTTCGTACCCAACGCTTGATGCAAAGCCTTTCAAAATCGCAACGTGAACCTCGGGTCCCTGTTCGATATGATTGATACTGGTACCCCATGCAACCTCACTACCTCTGCTATATATAACCTAAGCAGCTTTTGCAGAGAGTAATCGACCCGTACTGGTATGAAATGAGCAGATTTGATCAAGCGATCAATAATCACCCAAACTAAATCTTTCTTAGTAGGCGTGAGGGGTAGCCCACTAACAAAGTCCATTGTGATCCTTTCCCACTTCCATTGTGGAATCTTCACTGGCTGCAACAACCTTGATGGTAACTGATGCTCCGCCTTTACCTGCTGACAGGTCAAACACTTACTCACCAATTCAGTTACCTCATGCTTCAAGCCCGGCCACAAGAATTGATCCCGTAAATCCTGATACATCTTACTCCCTCCGGGGTGCATAGCGTATGAACTTCCATACGCTTCTTGCAAAATCCTATGACTCAATTCTGGATCTTTTGGCATGCAGACTCTCCCTTGAAAACATAACAGTCCTTCCTCATTCATACTGAAGTTCGTCGATCCATCACTTGATCCTACATGAAACTTCTCCTCTAGCAACTCATCGGTCTGCTGTTTCTCCTTAACCTGACTGACTCAAGAGGGTTTCACTTGAAGTTCAGCCAATAAGCTCCTATCATTATACAAACTAAGGTGAGCAAACATTGCCCTCAAGTCAGATATTACTTTACGACTTAAGGCATCCGCCACCACATTAGCTTTACCCGGATGGTACTCAATCGAGAAATCATAAACCTTTAACAACTCGATGTAACATTCTGAAAAGGGCCTATGCATTTTGGCCAAATTGTATGAAAAGACATGTTTTATATGTTTTGAATAAATTTTGAATATTTTTGGAAACCTGAGAATGCATGGAAATGTTACGTTGAAAATAGGAAAGTGACCATTTTTGGAAACCTAAGTAAATTAGGAAAGCGAACATTTTGGAAACCTAAGCTAAAAGAGGAAAGCAAACATTTTGGAAACTAAGCTAAAAGAGTAAACATTTTGGAAACTAAGTAAACATTTTGGAAACTAAGCTAAAAGAGGAAAGTAAACATTTTGGAAACCTAGGAAATGTCAAGTTTATAGAGCCGAACGAAAATTTTTGGAAACTTAGAAATGACCTCGAAATGTCAAGTTTTAAAGTTTGAAGAGGAACTTAGGGCAAAAAGGCCTTAAGATAAAAAAAAGTACGTGAAATTTGACCCACTAACGGACTTGGAAAAGTGGCCTGAAGATGCCACTTAGGGCCTCAGGAAATGGCCCACATGCAAGGGTGTTGGGCCTGAGTTCGAGTCACATAGGAAGCAAATAAAAGAAGTTTTATTTTGCTTCCATAAGCAGAGAGTTGGACGGCATAAGGGATCTTGAAAGAGGAGTTTTATTTCCTTTAGAATTACGACTAATTAGGAGATAATTGTTGGAATTTAATATTTTGATAAAGTTAAAATTTATCACATAGGAAGAGTTGGCCGATTGAGGGATTCTAAGGCTAGTATTTTCGGCCAAAGAGGGAAAATAAGGGCCATTCTTCATTCTTTTTTTTCTTCAAGGGAACCCTTGTCGAAATTCTCTAGCAAATAGCACCAATCTTTTCTTCTCTCTTTAGCCAAATTCTCTCTGTCAAAACTCTCTCCTTCTCTTTTCTTTTCTTCTTCTATTCCTTCACAAAAGCCGAAACTTTGTGTTCCATATAAGAGCCATAGCCGATTAGTATAAAGGAACACTGGATTTGAAAACAAGGTAAGTACATCTATGTACATTCGCCAAAAGGTCTCTTCCATATTTGAGCGATAGATCAAATCTAACATGTGATTTCGGCAGAATCTAAAATAAAAGATCAATTTTGGGATTTGAGAACTCCAAGGTAAGTGTGTTCATATATTCGGCCAAGGCCCAATCTTAGGTATTTAGATCAAATTAATCAAAAACTAATCGATTCAAGGATTTAGGATTTGGTCGAATATAAGGAAGAGAAAAGCGAAGTTTTCGGGATTTAAAATCCACAAGGTAAGCACCTAAAAGCATTCGGCCAAGGCTTGTATGAATATATGGATCGGTTCTTTAATTATTAAAAAGCGAAAACTAACCTATGTTGAGATTCAGGGTTGGCCGAATATCAGGTGAAGGAAAACCAAGTTTTCGGGATTTGAATAATCATCAAATCGGCATCAAAGGTAAGTCTTTTTACAAATCCTACTAGGATTTGGATATTATAGCCAAATAGGATTTATGCTAAGTAATAAGTGATAAATCAAATGTAGGGACAAGGATCTAAACATTAGATCTAGCTTTTCGGAATCTCAAGGAATTGCTAAGCGAATCATGTGTGTACCCCACACTAATCTTTATAGATTTATGGCTTAAATATGATATATATGTTAATGTGAAAGTGTAAGAATGTGGCTAAAGTACCATATTATGGTACAAAGTGCTCAGGTACGTTTTCCTACTCCTACTAGGATTACGAAATATGTTATACTCAACATGTGAAAAGTGACATGAATGTGAATTTAAGTATGATATGCATGATATGAATAATATGGGGCATTCGGGTTATTTGAGAAAGGGGAAGTGAAACGTGATGACTTCGGTCTCACTAAGAATATGTGACGACTTCGGTCTCACTAAGTGAATGTGGTGACTTCGGTCACATTAAGTGAATGTGGTAACTTCGGTTACATTATCTAAATGTGGTGTCTCATGACATAAATATCTGGTGGCTATGCCACAAAATTTTATGTGGGTGATGAGCACGTCGACTGCAGCGACTGCCTTCGATGGTGTGTAGCGGATGGAGGGTTGACTTAGTAGTCCCCACGGTGTGCAGGTTGGTACGGGTAGAGTGTAGCGGATGGCATACAGGTTTGGGTTCGGGTTTGCATCATTATCTTGAGTTTTTAATATGAACATGATATGTATGGTGTGCCTAATTCTATTATATTTTAGTGTTGGTTACACATTGAGTCTATCGACTCACCCCGTTGTGGGAACATGTTTCAAGTGATGAGCAGTAATGGACCGGGACGGCAGAACTTGTGGTGGCCATGTTTAGCTTGAAGTTAAATTTAACTTGAACCTTTATTTTATTTTAAGTACTGTATAAATTTTATTTTGGGTTTTGTTTTATGTAATAAGGCCATAGTGATGATTTTATTTCTGTTTTGATTACTATGCTATGAATTTAGGGCTTTATAAAGAATAAGACCATTTACTTTAAAATAAGCTTAAATATTTTGTCACCTGAAATTATGGGTTTTCATTATAAAAAAAAAGAAGATAAACTTGTTTTCAACTCGAGCCCAACACACAAAAAAACTATCTTCCAAAACACACAGTTTTCAAAGTATTCAAAAGAATTTCGAAACGGTTTACACCGGGAACATACCAGATCCGGTCCATTCTCGTGGGCCGGGTGTGGGGTGTTTCACTCGATCCACCTCCTCTACCTTAAATTCAACTCTTTCTGGGTCAAAAATTATTTTAGGCTTTTATGATCTGTATAAATAACAGATTTCTCCCCGTACAGATAGTGTCTCCAAATCTTTAAAGCAAAAACCACTGCCGCCAACTCCAAATCATGGGTGGGATAATTTGCTTCGTGCGGTCTTAACTGCCAAGATGCATATGCAACAACCTTTCCATCTTGCATCAACACATATCCTAGTCCCGTGTATGACGCATCACAGTAAATCACAAATTCCTTCCCAGCCTCCGGTTGAATCAATACTGGAGCCTTCATCAAAACCCTTTTCAACTTCTCGAAACTCTCTTGCTGCTTACTAGACCAAATAAACGAAACTCCTTTTCGTAATAACTTAGTCAATGGTGCCTCGATTGAAGAAAATCCTTCAACAAACCTTCGATAGTACCTGACCAGACAAAGAAAACTCTGAATTTTCGCCACAGACCTAGGCGGCTCCCAATCCAACACCGCTTCAATTTTTCGAGGGTCAACCCTAATCCCCTCTGCTGACACAACGTGGCCTAGAAAAGTAACTTCACTTAGCCAAAATTCACACTTACTGAATTTGGCATACAACTTCTCCTCCCTCAGAATCTGCAAAACCACTCGCAGATGTGAATCATGCTCCTCTTCCGATCTTGAGCAAACAAGATATCATCTATAAATACCACGAAAAATCGATCCAAGTAGGGTTGGAACACTCGGTTCATCAAATCCATAAATGCTACTGGTGCGTTAGTCAACCCAAATGGCACAGGTCCTGAAAGCTGTCTTATAAATATCCGATTCTTTGACCTTAAGCTGATCGTATCCTGATCTCAAATCTATCTTTGAGAACACTGACGCCCCTTTCAGTTGATCGAACAAGTCATCAATCCTTGGCAACAGATACTTGTTCTTGATAGTCAACTTGTTCAGCTGACGGTAGTCAATGCACATACGCATTGATCCATCCTTCTTCTTAACAAATAACACCGGCGCTCCCCAAGGTGACACACTTGGCCAAATAAATCCTTTATCTAACAACTTTTGTATTTGTGCTTTCAACTCTACCAACTCCTTTGGCGCCATCTTATATGGAGCGATGAACCTTTGTCTTTGTTCTCGAGAAGAAGATCGATACCAAACTCCACTTCACGATCCGGAGGTAATCCCAGAAGCTCTTCTAGGAAAACATCAGGAAATTCCTTCACCGTCCTAATGTCCCCAACAGTTAGGTCCTTGGCTTCAAAGCCGAACAAACATTAATACCGCCTCGTATCCTTTTCTCACCATCCTTTACGCTCTTAGGCGGTCACTACATTCGACGACGGTTCCCCTTTCTCCTATCACCAACACTTCACCACCTCGGGGTTTTCAACACCATACGCTTATTGCACAATCTAAATTAGCTTGATACTTAACCAGCCAGTCCATGCCTAATATTAAGTCGAACTCCCCGAACGGTAATTCCATCAGATTCGTTTGGAAAACTATTCCCTAAACTTCTAAGGGTACCTCCCGATAGAGTTTATTTACTACCACAGATTGTCCCAATGGGCTAATTACAGTCATCGCCCTAGGGGTAATCTCAAAATCTAAACTTAAAGTTCCAGGCACACTACTAGCAACATATGAATGTGTCGACCCAATGTCAATCAATGCAGTGTAAGGCAAACCAAATATTAAAAACGTACCAGTTATAACATCCGGTGCATCAGCCTCCTCTCGACGTCTGGCAGCATAGACTAACCCTGGCTGTCTCGCCTCAATGTTTCCTGCCCCTCATCCTGGTGCTCCACGGCCCTGACCGAAACTACTACCACTTCTAGCTGGACTATGACCCCTCTGCGGCTACTGACCTCCTCTACCTGGCTGAGCATTTCCCTGCCTTACGGGTCTTACATCGCTCGTGGCTGTGGAAAGTCCCCAATTTGATGGTTCAAAGACCCACACCTAAAGCACTTTCCACTGCCTGTCCAACACTCACCTACATGGAATTTACCACAGCGAACGCACCTCTGTGTCTAATTAGCAGCAAGTTTTTCCACCCGGTTTGGCCCATCCGACATAGGTCTTTTCTGAGTACGCCCAGCTACTCTTGACGATCCAAAATTCCTCCTAGTTCCACTTCTATCTTTATCTCAATTCAGCTTTTTCGTTCGCTTTACCTCCTTAGCTATCTTAGCCTTCTTCACAAGCATAGCAAATTCCCTCTCCCGCTGTGGAGCTATCAAAACACTTAAATCATCCTTCAGGCCATCTTCAAATCAAACACACCGTTCATGTTTTGTGGCTACTATCCCTCGAGCATAACGGCTCAAGCGTAAGAATTTCGCTTCATATGCCTCCACCGACCTACTTCCCTGAACCAGATTCAGAAATGCTCTACACTGCGCGTCCACATAACTAGTTCCAATGTACTTACTCTGGAATGCCATTTTGAAGTAATCCCAGGTGATACGGTCAGCCACTGTACCATCCTTAACCGTAAGCCACCATTGATAAGCTTCGTCCCGGAGAAGGGACACTACTCCTTTTAGCTTCTTTTCTGCTGTGAAATCCGGATCATCCATTATGCGTTCGATCGCCTCTAACCAATACTCGGTTTGTACTGGGGCAATACCAAAATTCCCTAAACACTTACGCCCCATTAGCTCTAAGTCACTCAAACCAGATTTTGGGCTCTGTGCCCATACCCCAAACAACCTCTCTAACACCCTCAACATCTCACGAGATACCGCATCATCTCCGATCGTCTGATCCTAAAATTTTGCCTCCACAGCTAGTGTCTCTGGTAGCTCATTCCCTGACTCGTGACCAGACCCTATCGGTTCTGACACAGCAATCCTGCCTCTACCTCAGCCACGCACACCACGTCCTCTAGTGCTCATTCTACCGATTCACGTTTATCTGATTAGGAATTTTATGAATTATTAATTTCTTTCACTGATCAATAATGAACAATATTATGAAAAGTAGTTTTAACAGTAGTTCTTTCGAATTCAAACTCTATCTACAAGGTTCAATTCTCAGGTCTGTATTTCTTAGCTCTAGAATCCACATACATTCAACCATCACATGTCAACATATAAGTAGCATCTATGAACTCACATTTGTCACATAGGGGTATTTTTGTCATTTCACTACTCAGGGGTATTTTTCGTAATTTTATCCTATAGGGGTATTTTCGTAATTTTCCAAAATAGGGTATCTTGGTATTTTACAAAATAGGGGTATTTTGGTAATTTTGCAATCTGAAGGTATTTTGATAATTTTGCAAACTGGGGGTATTTCAGTAATTTTTACAAATTTTGGTAATTTTTACAAATCCAGGGTATTTCAAAAATTTTATAAAACTAGGGATATAAGTAATTTTACAAAAATAGGGTGGCTGGTCCCTTTCGGGTTTTAGTTATAAATTTTGGCCCGTCAACAAGCCCTCTCAATTAGAGTGAACAAACACTACGCACCAGGTAGGATTCCAACGAAGAGGAGGTGAGCCGCTAGGGCCGCTTAAATACCAAGCTCTCCCTGGATCCAATCCTAGACATGCGTATGCCTGTTACCACACCCTAATCCTGCGACTTGTTCACAGACATGTTTAATTAGAAATTAAGTCTTATGAGATTTAAAGAATTGTTTATACTAAACCTAAAGTCCATAAACTCTAGGATACTAGCCTACGTCCCTATAGATCCCATTAAGCCCAACATGCATATCACATAATGAGTTTAGAATACTTACCTGCATGGATCGGGTGCCGAAAGACTCGAAGGCCATATCTCAACTGAACTTTTCTCAAACTTACATCACTTTTACAAATCACTACTGGACCCACTTCATAGCCCGAGTTTTAAATTGGGCTCTGATACCAAAAATGTAACACCCCAAACCTAGCCCATACGTCATGACCGGATCTGGTATGCTACGGGTTGAATGTTGAAAATTTTACTTTAAAGGGGTTTTGAAAATCTGAGTTTATTTTAACCGACTAATCATTAATTGTGACATTTTTTGAAAGGAACCTTAACATTCGCATTGAATGTGCTTTAAAAGCCCATTTTCATTTCACTTATAATTAACACTTTGAAAACATAAGCTTATAACTTGTAACATAAAAAAAATATAGATCGATAACCTAAGTTATGGAGGCCTTAGTACAAAAATAATCCCAAAATTAAAACTCAATGAAAAATCGAAAACAGTCTATGAAAATAAAAGACTTGATGTCCCCTCGAGTCTGCCTCGGCTCCCATGTCTACGATCTACTGCTCATTTGAAAAGTTGGGAAAAAAAAAAAAAGGTGAGTCACCAAGACTCAGTATGCAAATCCCAAAAACACATAAAAGCCTTGAGGCCCACAAACACATTATGGTCCTTGGCCCATACACAATGGCAACAGATTATTTTTATGCAACATGGCCCATTCCAAACCTAAAAGTCCATCCTCTACACACCCCCATACCAACCATCACACCGTAGGGATTTCTACAATCAACCTTCCATCCGCTACACACCATATCGACAGCTGTGCTGCCTGTCATAAAGATTGATCACTATGTGACCTATGTGGCAAAGCCACTGATCACCATGCGACCTTAATAAAACATTGTAGTATTTCGATAGATGTACTGCCTATCATAAAGACCGATCATTATGTGACCTATGTGGCAAAGCCACCGATCGTTATGCAACCTTCTTCCCCTTCATTATATCAATCCCATCCCATGCATGCATACATACAAGAATCAAATCATTATACTATCTAAAAAGATCACATACTTTCACATACTTCGTTACACATAGAGAAGTTTCTATGATCACGTACCTGGCATCCATTGCCTACCCTTTTCGGGTAACACGACTATTCATACAGCCTATTTCTGACTTTTAGCCCATAACATATACATAGTACAGTTTAACTAGTGTGATAGAGATCTACACACCTGATTACCGATAGGACAGTACTTTCTATGTCGACACTATCAGAAACTGATATGACGGCTAACTGTCTAAGGTTTTGTTTTGAAGCTGGTCCACAACCCGGTGGCAAATCTCGTACTACTGACACCGCGCGTTTCTTGAACTTTGGGGCTGGGACTACAGATCCAACCCCTTTCTTCGATTTGCTGACATTCGAGTCCATGAATGACCTTAGTCAGAGGATACTATAATTATTGCTTAACGAGGCATTAGGTTAAGGCACAATAAGAAAAAGAAATTGATTGAACACTTAGGGAGAATCGAAACCCTTACCTTGAAATCTCAGAAAAGTAATGTGGTTTGAAGGCTAACGATTTCTGGCTTAGAAACCTAGGCGATTAGATCTCCTTCAAATCTCAGAATACTGCCCAAAAAGAACACGAGATCAGTGAAAATGTTAAACTAAAGATGGCCTAACAACCAACTAGCCATTCAGCTATGGTCTCAAAAATCAGAAGAGAAGAAAAAAGAGCAGAAGAAATCGGCACTTACCTTAACACAGAGAATTCGACGACTCTTAGAGAATTTTGGCTTCTGAGAAAATCAGAAAGAAAAGATGATCTCAAGAGATCTATAAAGATTCGGCTTTGATGAAGAAATCGGCAAAGAGAAAAGAATAGACAAGGGTATTCAGCTATGGAGATGAAAGCAGAGAAAACAATGGAATTTCGGCTTTTGCATAAAAGTGGAGATGAGAGAATAAGATTAGGTGTTTCAGCTTTTGAATAATAAGAGAAGAGAATGGGAAATAAAACCCTATTTTCAAAAATAAAAAGATATCCCCCCACCTAAACATAAAATTTTGGCACCTACCACCAAAACCCGAGAATGCCCCTTTTTAAAACGTCAAACTAAGCTATTAATCAAGGAAAACTTTGGCACCCTTTGGATATACCAAAACCGATTCCTCTTCCCTCTTAGTGTTGGAATTTCGGTCACCACTGTGACCAGCAGATAATCCTAAATTTTCTCCCTTATCTTCATCTGATTACTCATCCACCGTGTCATGGATAACACCACCTCTTCCTTCCTTTATCAGCACATTATCCACATTATCCAAGTCATTTAATCCCTCCTAATTTTAAGCCTTATTGTCATCCCACTTGCTCCTCCTTTAAGTGCCAAAAATGGCCCAAATACATGGGCTCCAAGCGGCCATAACTTGGGCCTCTTCACCTGCTAATGACGCCACCTTATAGTTCCTTTGCGGTGCCCGCACTCTTGGGCCACAAGCCTATTTTGTAATTTAAACCACAGATACCATCTTTTAAACCCTATAGTGTCCAAACAGAAAATTTAACTAAGACCTCAGCCTTATCTTAAGCCCAATCTGGACCCCTAACACACATTAAACATAACCACACATTAAACGCATAGGCCCATTAATTCAGCATGTTACATACCTGAAGGGGATGAAACCTAAGACGTATCTTGTTATTGTTTTCTGAACTATATGATAAATACTTGGTTTGTTCTTAATTATGTGTGCTTAATTCTTGTGTTAATATTTATGGGATATTGATTCAAGTTGGATGTACTTAGGTGGTGGAGCAAAAGTCCCTGCTTAAGAGTAGACCTAGCATAATTAAGCGGAGTTGATCGCGTGCCTAAAGATAGGGTGACAAGATTTTGCCGGATTAGGGTGAAACCTAATATGAGTGTCCATAGATCGAGTTAATACGATTTTAGGGGTTTTAATTAGAAAGATATTTCAATTAATCAACCTAGGGTTAGATGTTATTTGCCTCGAGAGAGGGTTTAATATAAATTAGGGAATCTTACGGATCAAGTCAAGTGAATTAATCGTCTGGTTTAGTGTTAGATAACAAGTGAAGTCTAGGTGGATTCTTCCTAGGGGTATCGCCTTAGTCAACTGAGTTTTCCTAAAGTTATTTCTTCAATTCGTTCTTTTTATCTTTAAATCTTAGCTTAGTAATCAGTTAGTTTTAGATTAAACAACCAATCACTTAATATTTAGGCTAAATAAAAGAAAGAAGGTTAGTATTAGTACTTTTACTTCCTTTGGGTTCGACAATCCAGTTTTGCCTAAGTTATACTACTATTCGATAAGTGCTCTTGCCTTAAATCATTGTCAGAGTTAGTTTCCAGGTTCGATCATTCTCTTTATAAATTTTAAAACTCGAAAACCAAAGATCAAGTTTTTGGCGCTGTTGCCGGGGAACTAAAATATTAAGAAAGCTTTATTTTTATTACTTTAGCCTTTTTTTTATTTTTTGCAATTTACTTTTACTTTTATTTTATTTTTACTTTGCTAAATTTTCTTTCTTTCTTTTCCTATCAGGTACCTCTAGTTTATGACTAGAAGGAACCTGAAAGGACCATTAGTATACGACAGTGATATTAAAGCTATCGCTCGCAGGAATCGCAGAGAAATTAGGCAAGCCCTAAATTACAGAGAAGAAGAACAACAAGGCGGATCCAATCCTACTAAAGGGGTGGACGAGAATAATCCACCACCACAAGATGTGGTAGAAAACAATGCTCTGCGTACTATGTATGGTTATGCTAAACCTCATTTAACAGGAGTAGAATCGAGTATTGTTAGGCCTGCTATAGCTGCTAATAATTTTGAATTAAAGCCTAACACTATACAAATGATTCAACAATTTGTTCAATTTGATGGTTTACAAGACGAAGACCCGAATACTCATATAGCTAATTTTTTAGAGTTCTATGATACCTTTAAAATAAATGGCATTTCTGATGATGCCATACGTCTTCGATTATTTCCCTTTTCATTAAGGAATAAATCCAAGCAGTGGTTAAACTCGTTACCACGAGGGTTAATCACCACATGGGATCAAATGACCGAAATTTTTTATTAAAATATTTCCCACCGCCAAACAACCAAATTACGGAATGATATCTCTTTTTTTGTGCAGATGGATTTAGAGACATTATATGACGTATGGGAGAGATACAAGGATCTCTTGAGAAGGTGTCCGCACCATGGTTTACCCTTGTGGCTCCAAGTTTAAACTTTCTATAACGGTGTAAATCCCTCAACAAGACAACTAATTGATTCAACATGGGGTGGAACCACGAACAATGAACTCTGAAGCGACCTAAGAGTTTATTGAAGAGATGTCCTTTGAATAACTATCAGTGGCAGGTTACAAGGACAAACCAATAAAATCAGCCAGAGTTTTTAACCTCGATGCAGTAACCATGCTATCAACGTAGGTAGAGATGATGAATAAAAAGCTTGATAGTTTGTGTTCTTCGTAGGTACATCCATTAATGCAGTGCGACACAAGTGGAACTGTGGTGAATCCTGAGTACCCACCCTACCAACCTGGCATAGAAAGCAACCAGATGAACTATATAGGTAATAATTTCAGATCTAATAATAACCTTTATAGTAATACCTATAATCCAGGTTGGAGGAACCACCCAAATTTTTCATGGGGAGGTCAAGGAAATCAACGAAATCAAGGAAATCAAAGACAACAACCTCCTCAAAATTTCCAAAATCAGCCTTATCCACAAGAAAAGAGGCCGAACCTCGAAGAAATGTTGACAAAATTCATGGCAGCCACAGAAAACCTTCTCGAAGACACCGAGGCAACATTGAAAAATCAACAAACATCAATGGAAGGGATCAAGAACCAAGTCGGGGAACTTACCAAATCAGTCGAGGAAGTTACAAAGTCAGTTGGACAACTTGCAAAGTTAATGTCCGAACGACAGTAAGGGCGTCTACCAAGCAACACTGAGATTAACCCAAAGGAGCAAATCCAAGCCATAACAGCTCAGGAAAATGTCGGGTTGGATGAACCCAATTGAACACAAGAAAGTAAGGTAGAAGAAGGTAAAGTTGAGGCAACACAAGATAAGCCAAAATCGATAATCAATGAGTACCAACCCCGCATACCTTATCCCGAAGCGATGAAGAGTGACAATACAGAGGAACAGTTCAGTAAGTTTCTTAAACTTTTAAAGAAATTACATATTAACTCACCACTTCTTGAAGCTCTTTCACAGATGCCAGATTCAAGAAAATTTTTAAAACAACTCTTGACGAACAAGCGTAAGTTAGACGAGGAGTCGCATGTGGAGCTAAATGCAATGTGCTCAGTAATCCTACAAAATAGAATACCACGGAATTTAAAAGATCTAGGGAGTTTTACAATTCCATGTTTAATTGGTAGTTTAACTATTGACAATGCTTTGGCTGATTTAGGGGCAAGTATAAATGTCATGCCTTATAAAATGTTTAAGCAGTTAGGTCTAGGGAAACCCAAACAAACTAGGATGAGTATTCAATTAGCTGATAAAACTGTTAGAATTCCTAGGGGTATTATCGAAGATGTTCTCGTAAAAATTGATAAATTCGTTTTCCCAGTAGATTTTGTTGTCTTGGACATGGATGAGGATAATTTGATTCCTTTAATTTTAGGAAGACCCTTTTTAGCAACTCCTAGGACTAAAATTGATGTTGGCACAAGAGAACTCATTCTTCGTGTAGGTGATGAATCGATCAGTCTACAAGCTCTTGACTCGACCAAGACATCAATTGATGAAGGTGAGAAAGTAAATTCAGTTGATGACCAATTTGTTCACCTTTCACCACAGGATCCACCACAAAGTCGCAGACCTGAGCCGGATCAGAGACCTCATGCAAATAAAGAAGAACTATATAAGGAACGAAGCCTTAAGGTCGACAAACTAGAATAGTGAAAGACACACTTTAAAAAGAAACTAAAATCGCACGAAGAAAAATCGAAGGAACCCCCAGATGAGCTGATAGGAACAACAAATCACTTCAAAATAGGGGATCAGGTATTGATGAATAAGGAAGACCCTCGAATCATCGCTTCAGACATCAAAACAAACGAAGAAATCACCTTTAAAGTACTTAATGTCTTCCTATACGGGACAGTCGAGGTAGGCAATCCTAAATTTAGCACTTTTGAGGTAAACACTACTCGACTTAAACTTTATATCAAAAACTGAGTTGATCGCATGAGAAAGGATTTTCACCTCCTCAAACCACCAAGACCATACAAATAACATGTAAGTTTAGCTCAAGACTTTAAACGAGCGCTTCTCAGGAGGCAACCCGACCACTAACCCCATTTTTATTTTTATTTTCCCTTTTTAGCATTTAAATAAACCAAAAGTACAGATTTCTAGACCACACAGCCTTGCACACGACCGTGGCCGTGGCCGTGTGGGCATTACAGGAAGGAACACGGGCGTGGAATGCATCTCTATTTAAACCCCCTTCTTCCCTTCTCTTTTCCAGTTGTCTTTCTTATTTCATTTTCCATTATTTACTTTTATTATTTTTATTTTTATTTTCTTTATTATTTTCTTCTTATTCTTCATGCCATTTAGATTTAGCTTAGGATACAATAAAACCAAGCCGTCTACTTCGAGGATTCAACTTCAAACGGTTCGAGACGCTTCCCCACGTCACCTCCAATCTTATCAGGTTTCTTTTCATTGACTTCATCCAAAATTCAAGATGTTTCACTTCTCTCCCGATCTTATGATTTTATGATTATTTTGATATTATCTATCTTTCTACATTGAGGGCAATGTACATCTTAAATATGGGGGGTTAACTATAGTATTATTTGAAAATCCCTAAATTATGCCTTGTTCTAAAGTAAGTTTCTCATATTATGATTAGAATGAAATTTCCCTGATTTATGATTTTTGTTGATATGTTTTGGATTAAGTCATTGATAATTGTACATTGATGATTTAAATTTTAAGATACTAGAGAATCAAGCATGATAAGTATGTTTTTCAAGAATAAAAAATTTTCTAGGTTATCGAACTGAATTTAAATATTACCTTGAAGTTTGAAATTTACAGGGATTGATGTCAAATACCCATAATTTTTGTGAGATTTGAGCCTTATAGCATATATTCTTTTTCATGCTCACCTTATTGATTATGAGTGTGTCAACACTGAATTGTTATTCTAGAACTTGCCTCGATTATACATGTCGAGACCACATTATTGATTTGATATACTGAGATGATAAAGGCACCTAGGTTTTAACCCACTCACCCCACTAAAAAGCCTACCTTCACAATTAACCCTTAGTGAACCCTTTGATCCTAACAACCTTTTTTTTATTCACCTAATAAAATTAACCCAAAACCCCGCTTGTATTTGTTATCACCATTCCTTTGACTATGTAACATCCTAAATAATTGAGTATCATTATGTTGCTAAATGTTGGTTCGGGTTTACTTGGAGTTAGAGTAAAAATATTAGTTAAGTGTACTTTAGAGTAAAGAAATTAGGTAACCTTGAAACTTAAGTTAATTAAGTACTAAAAGATGGCATAAGATGAGTAAGTGGCAAAGTGGTGAAGGCACCATAAGTTGGACATGAGGGAAGGAGTTCGAATCACCTAGCATGCAATTAAGAATTTTTATTTTTTCTTTAGCTTAAGCATGTGTCGGCAAGGAGATAAGGTTAGGATGAGTTGGAATGCCTTTATTTTGGTAAGAAGACTAAAGATTTGGAAAGTTAAGGATAAGGGCTTGAAATGGGGGATTTTGTCTCTTCAACTTAAGGAAAATGGAGGAGGATAGGGCTTGAGATTAGGGGATGTTTTGGAAACTTCCTAATAGCCTTTTTACCTTGTATTTCAACGGCATTGAGGCTAAGGGGGATGGACGGTTTTGTGACTTCTTTGGTAGGCATTGGTATTGGTAAAACACTTTCATTTGGTCATTTTCTTAGCAAAACATCTTTTCCCTCCACCCATATTCTCTTTAGCCAAAATTTGCCAACACTCTTGGGTAAACAATTCATTTTTGAGCCATTTTTTTGTGACCATTTTAGTTTTGAAACTTTTTCTCTCCCAAATCTTTCTTTCTCATTGTGACCGAAAGCTCTAAGGCAAGCAAGTATTTTTTTCTTCTTTTCCTTTTCTTATTTTCCTCTCCTATGCCGAATGCATTTTCTTCTAAACTAAGTACCCTTTTCTTTTCTTTTTCTCTTTCTCTCTTGAAACTGAATTATATTACTTCTATTTCCTTATTCTTCATTTTCTTCTTCATCAAAAATTTCTCCAATACTTTCATCCATGGCCGAATGTTAACTTGTTCTTGTGCCAAAAATTTCTTTCATTTTCTTTGATCACAATCGATTTCCTTAATCATACATAATTCTTCTCACTCAATTTTCTTTCCAATCGTGAGCATTAGTGAGATTTTGGAGGGTAGAAACTCAAGGAGTTCTTGAGTAATTTTTTGGAACTTTGGAATCGATTTCAAGAATCAAGGTAAGGAGATTTTCTTTTAAGGATTCTTATTCATTATATTAGTATAGTTATTTATTAATCGATTTTGTTTTAGGGACATAATCGCTCGATCGTTTCTCGAGGAACGAAGATAATCGTGGTAAGCCAAATCTCAAATCTTATAAATTATTAGCTATAGTCAGACTAATGATCTTATGTCTTTAGAGACATTCAAGATAGGACAGAAAAGGGCGGTCCACAGTTTTTGAAAGAGGGGCGGTTCTGCTAATCCCCCTACATATAAACGAAGGGGTGTTTCGGGAATCCAGGTTTTCCACCAAGTTGCGAACCTTCAACCGAGGAAAATCAATTGTTTGAGGTTATTCGTACTCCTGAGCCTTTGTTCGTTCGTGGATTCTCATCGGGCAACGAATCAACAATCAAGGAAAAACCAAAAATAGAAGTGGTTCAAAATCAAAAGGGTAAAGATTTAGATTGTTTACCAATAGTGTATTTTTGATTAATGAAAGTGTTCTAATGGTTCGTATTACGTTTAGGAATTGACGAGCGGGAAGGTTTAGTACTCATGATATCAAGGTGTGTAACTTCTCACTTATCTCGGGTCAGATGTCATACCGTAGTATTAAGCAAAATCGTAAAAATGACAAAATCGGTACATTACGTAATAATTGGTATTTTTGGTGAGATTACATGAAAACAATTAAAGTTGTGAAAATTACGAAAATGCCCTCAATGAGTTAATTGGTAAAATGTAAATTTTATGTCTCATGTGTAAATGGGCCGAAAATGTGCTAGATCGTAAAATGGGCCAAAAAGTATGCTATATAGTAAAATGGGCCGAAATCCCTGTTAGATCATTAAATGGGCCAAAATTCCTGCTAGATCGTTAAATGGGCCGAAATCCCTGATAGATCGTTAAATGGGCCGAAATCCCTAATAGATTGTTAAATGGGCCGAAATCTCTGCTAGATTGTTAAATGGGCCGAAATCCCTGCTAGATCGTTAAATGGGCCAAAGTTGCTAGATTGTTAAATGGGCTAAATGATATTTTGTATTATGGGCCTTAATAAAAACCTGAAATATTGACTCACATGTAAATTGGGCCTTTTTGCTAATAACATCATATGTATATAGACTATTTTGCATACATGTTGCATGGGGTGGGATTAATGATGAAGAGAAGGAAGGCCTGTTGCTAAAATCTAGTTCGGTGGCTTTGCCACAAAATAATTAAATGGCCGATTGCCTCTAGTTCGATGGCTTTGCCACAAAATAATTAAATGGCTGATTGCCTCTAGTTCGGTGGCTCTGCCACAAATATTTTAATGGCTCAATGCCTCTAGTTCGGTGACTTTGTCACAATCTAGTTCGGTGGCTCTGCCACAAATATAAAAATGGCTTTATGCCTACGATTGGTGTGTTGGCGGGGTGGGTTGACTTGATCCCCACAGGTGTGATGATTGGTACGGGTGGTGTGTAGCGGATGGAAATTAGGTTTGGGTGGGAAATTTCATTTTTTGCATGCATCTCATTGTTTATATTGTTAAACCTGTTGATGGGCTCAAGCCCAAATTTATGATTTGATGATCTGGCCCAGTGGATAAAGTAAGTGAGTTATACACTGAGTTCTGAGTAACTCACACCCTCAAAATTTTTTCCTCTCAGGTAATGGAAATTAACGTGGACTTGGGCCGAGGATGACTTCGTGGAGGCCATACTGCAAATATGGGTTAATTAAACTTTGAACTTTTAATAAAGACTTTTTATAATTTACTATTTTGGGTTTGATGTAATAAGGCCTCTATTAATGTTTTATGGATTTTATGTGTGGATGGATTTAAATCATGATTTTGGACTATTAATATGGGCTTATGTTTATTATATAATGTTTTCTTAAAATACTTTGGGTTTTTCAAACATTTGATATACCTTATCTAATCTTACTTTCAAATACTTTTAACTCTTACTAAAAATTTCTTTAGGGTTTTGATAAATTAAATATTAAATGATGAGATTTTCAACTAATGTTTCTCAAATACATCAAACTTAAAATTATTTCTCTTGGTTTTTATTAAACCCTATTTTCAAAAGGGTTTTGATATACCGATTCACCTAAATTATTGAGATAGTTCGATCTATGTAACAAACCAAATCTTGTCTTAACGCCTAGGCCGGGTTTGGGGTGTTACAGACTATCCTTCTATCGAGAATTGATTTGATCAGTTGCCTAAATACTTTATTTTAGTTGATAAGGTTCTTATGTATTTATTGATTTGTTCTTAAAAAAAATTGAAGTATATTCATTATTAGTTCTATAATTAAGTGAGCTTGTACGTTTGATTTCAATATCTTAAAGAAGAAGCTCGTATTATTAGTATTTTCATGTGATGTAATTATTCAGATTGTTAATTCAATTCTTTTTCTAAAGTTAGGTAATTTGTTAGGTCAATCTCGATTCTAACCTTCCAATTCATCCTTTATCCACACCTTTAACCCTAGCTCCGTTACAACCCTGTTAAAGACCTTTTGATCTATTTATCATCTCATTTTGCAGTGGTGGAGATTTGATTCTTAGGCAAGCCTATAGGATTAACTTTTCAGGTTTGACTTATGAGTGTTTTTTCCTAAACCTTAAACACTTTGAGTGCTTTGAGTGAATCTTTAGTGAGGATATCAATCTTTGTCGGTTTTGAATCAAAGGTAATTATTTAGATAAAGGGAGGCACCTATGTTTTCATGCTACAAATATATGACTTAGAATTATTTGAATCTTTAGGAGTCTTTGAGTTAAATTATCCATGTATAAATTATCTATGATTTATGATGAGGCATTGTTAATGAGAATTATGAATTGTGGAAAGTTCGTTTTAATTGTAAGTTGAGAATTTTGCTTGAGCACAAGAAAAAGCTTAAGTGTGGGGGTATTTGATAAACCATAAAATTAACATATTTTAATCCCACATTTGGCATACTTTTGGATGATTTATTCCCTGAATTGTGTAAAAAGGTGCTCTTAATCCTTTCTTTTCATGTTTTCTACTCAAGAAAGCACCTAGGGACGAAAAGAACGAGAAACTGGCTCAAAACGAACCAAATTGGGCCTACTCACAAAATTGACACGGCCTAGGCCCAAGACCACACGATCATGCCTCCCTAGATTACTCTAACACGGCCTGGACCCTGAAACACACGGGCGTGTCTCTTTAGCAAACTCGACCACGGCCTGAAATCGATATACACGGGCGTGTGCCATGGCCGTGTCCTTGCCGCGGCCAAGAGGAGCTTTACTCGGATTTGGATACTTGAAGGCAAAGAAATACATTCCAAAGCCTATTCAAACACCCTAGTAGGAATTCTACTTGAATTAAGAGATGTAAGGGCCAAGTAAAAGCATCTCAAAGTCTATATAAACACCCTAGGGGGCAACTTAAGCGGGGAGTTCGGCAGAAGCCTTTTGCTAGGGCTTTTGGCGGGGTTCATCTAGGCCAAGGAGCCGAGCCAGAAAGGCCAGATTTTTGGGAATCACTCGAAGATAGCCAGTTGATCCATCTCTAAAAGCCGAAATTATACTCAAGATGGCGGATATCTCCTTTAATTCCTTCAGGGAGTTTTAGGGATTTCTTATATTTTGTTTTATCTTTTTTTTCTAAGATTTTTTATTTTATTATTATGAACTAAACCCTTCAGATACCTGAGGGATATGAAACCTAAGACGGATCTTGTTATTGTTTTCTGAACTATATGATATATACTTGATTTGTTCTTAATTATGTGTGCTTAATTCTTGTGTTAATATTTTCGGGATATTGATTCAAGTTGGATGTGCTTAGGTGGTGGAGAAAAAGTCCCTACTTAAGAGTAGATCTGGCATAATTAAGTGAAGTTGATCGCGCGCCTAAAGATAGGGTGATGAGATTTTGCCAGATTAGGGTGAAACCTAATATGGGATTTCATAAATTAAGTTAATGGGATTCTAGGGGTTTTAATTAGAAAGAGATTTTAATTAATCAACCTAGGGTTAGACGTTATTCACCTCGAGAGAGGATTTAATATAAATTAGGATCAAGTCAAGTGAATAAATTGTCTGGTTCAGTGTTAGATAACAAGTGAAGTCTAGGTGGATTCTTCCTAAAGGTATCGCCTTAGTGACTGAGTTTTCCTAACGTTATTTCTTCAATTTTTTCTTTTTGTCTTTAAATCTTAGCTTAGTAATCAGTTAGTTTTATATTAAACAACCAATCACTTAATATTTAGGCTAAATAATAGAAAGAAGGTTAGTATTAGTACTTTTACTTCCTTTGGGTTCGACAATCCGGTCTTGCCTAAGCTATACTACTGTTCGATAGGTGCACTTGCCTTAAATTGTTGTTAGAGTTAGTTTCCAGGTTTGATCATTCTCCTTATAAATTTTAAAACTCGACAAAACAACGATAAAGAATTGCCAAGCTAGCTCGGGGATCGTAGAACGTCGGAGCTCGGATCACACTATCAATCATTCTTTTGGTATAGTAAAGTTGTTTTATTTTGGGTATGGCATGTATAAGAACTTGGTCATTTTGTGTTATGTCATATTTGAGAGCCAAAGTGTTAGCTATTAATGTTATACACTCATGTTGTATATGGCCATTGGGAATTGGCCAATAATTATCAAGTTTCATATTTAATGATGACGACCTCTATGAAATAAGGTCATGCAATTGTTGGAGTGAAATATGAAGTGAATGAATGATGCTTAGTGATTTTTCATATTGTATTATTGCCATGTTATGTATTGCTTGTATTGGCATAAGTGTGTTTATGTTTCAGGGTGGCAATTGGCTTGGAAAATAGCCTTCTAGTTTTCCACATGGGTAGACACACGGGCGTGTGTCTAGGCCTTGTATAACATATGGTCAAGCCCTATGGGTGTGTTGATAGGCCGTGTGTCCCTTGCATCAAATTTGCGAGAATTTGATTCGTCACAGGGCCAGCACACGGGCATGTGCCTAGGCCGTGTGCCCTTTAAGAGGTTGCAGACGTCATAAATAGAATATCTAGGTTTTCACACACGGGTGAGAACACATGCGTGTCTAGGCCGTGTGAGGGACACGGGTCATTGACACGGGCGTGTATCCGGTCTTATGAAAATCCCTATAGGTTCAAAATGAAAAATAATTCCGCAGGGGTTAGGAACATGGGCATGTACGACCACACGGCTGCCCACATGGGCGTATTCCATTACACATGGGCGTGTGGCCCCTATTTAGGCAAAAAATTTCTAAGAGCGCAAAAGTTTCCAGATTAATTCTGAAACATCCCGTATGTATGTTTAGGGCCTCATAGGCCCATTATAAGGATGTTGTGTATATGAATGAGAAGTTTTAAGTTGAAATGAAATTTTATAACCCAAAGTTGTATGTTCAAGCAAGTTAAGGCCAGTAATGTCTCGTACCCGATTCTGGAGTTGAATACGAGGAAGGGGCGTTACACAAAATCACTATTTTTCTGAATTCAAGGTAATGAATCATCTTTCTATTAGTTCTGAAGGTTAATTAGTGCTTTGAATCAAATTATTAGCTTGTAAAATGCATGATTTAGGTAAAAGTAGAAATTATGGTCATTAATGGTGGATTTCAGGTTTGTGGGTAAAAACTTGATTTTAAAGTGTTTTTCAACCTTTTTTTTTAACATGGTTAGAATCTTTCTAAAGGTACTTTTAAGTTTTGTTAAAATTTTATTGTGTTTTAATGAATTTTCAATATTATGGCCAAAATTTGTCAAAAAAATTTGATACTTTGAAATGTGTAGTTTTGTGTAGTTTAAAGGTTGGAAATTAGTCGAAGATGAATATGTAGATGAATGAAACTCATTTCATACAAAAAGATTAAGTGTAGACCAATTTATTTGAATTTTAAGTTTGTCATGCTAAAGGTTTTGATTAGAAGAGAATGTAGCTTAAGGCTTATGTTTGTGACTATTTATGTAACAGACCGAATTTGACCCTAATCGGAACGGTGGTTTCGGGACCACGAATCCGAGTCTGAGAAATATTTTAATATAATATTTCTGTGTCTATTATATGTGAATTTATGTGTATTAATTTTTCGTATGAAAATTTAATCGTTTGAGTGTTTAATTTAGCAAAAAGGACTAAATCGCGTAAAGCATAAAAGTTGCTTACTAAAGTGAAAAGTACTCAAGCGTTAATGGGTTTTTGATATGATGCACTAAAAGGGTAATTTGCCCATTTTATATGTTAGTGGTCGGCCATGGTCAACATTAACCTTATGTTATATGTTAGTTTAATTATTATAATAAGGTTATATTAGTAATTTACAAATAAAGTTGTTATATGTTAAATAAAACATAAAAAAAAAGAGGCCACTATCATCTCTCTCCTAAGTTGGCCGAATGTTGAGAGAAATAAAGGGTTAGAAAGCTTGAAATTTTGGCAATTCAAATGCTTGATTAAGGTATGTGTGAATTTCGGTTTTTGATAATGTTTACGTTTTTGAGATCGTTGCTTTGTATATTACCCGACCCATGCTTGAATTTTTGAGAATCATGTGTATATGAGATTCGGCCATTGATGTGTTCTTATGGTTTTGATATTTGATGGTTTTAGATTAAAGATGTGTTAAAGATTTACAAGTTTTGTATTAGAAATTTTGGTGAAATTTTGTATTTAGGGCTATTTTGTACAAAATAAAATTTTAGAGGGACTTAATTACAAAATAAATGAAATGAGATGGCTTATAAAGTCCCTAGGAATATTCGGCCTTTGTATTGTCTTAGCAAATTGTGTGTATTTTGTGTTTTGTACAATTAGGACTAAATAGTAAAAATGTGAAACTTTAGGGGTAAAATGGTAATTTGTATGTTTATGTGTTTTGGGACTAAATTGAATTGAAATGTACTTGAATGAGCTGAATTTAATGTGTTTTAGATCAAGAGCAAAGAAAAACGAAATTGGATCGGGGAAAGACGAAAATTCTCAAATAGCCGGTCTAAGTTGTCCGTCGACAGTCGAGGTAAGTTCTTAAGTTAAAGTTCATTAAAGAAATAATTATGAAAGTGTGAAATGAAATTAATTGATTAAATTGAATAAGATATGGGTGTTAGCCAAATGTGTATGTTTTACATTGGGATGATTATGTTTTGCAAGATAATATGAATTAGTATATTTGGTTTGACAAGTGAATTGGTTTTTGTGAATATGAATTGATAGTGGTGTATGTGTTAAGAAATGTAAGTTGATGAATTGATTTGATAAACAGTTCGGGCTTATTGCCTAGCAGGCCTCGTGCCGGTGATATATTCGAGCTTTGTGCCTAGCAGGCTTAGTGCCGGTGACATATTCGGGCTTCGTGCCTAGCAGGCTTAGTGCCGGTGACATATTCGGGATTTGTACCTAGCAGGCCTTGTGCCGGTGACATATTTGAGCTTCGTGCCTAGCAGGCTTAGTGCCGGTGATATATTCGGGCTCCGTGCCTAGCAGGCTTGATGCCGGTGATACGTTTTAAATGAAGAAACCTTAAATTACTCAGGGTGAAACGCAGTTAATGTATCAAGTAAACGCTCGAGTAAACGTAAGTCCCTTTTTCATTCACCGAGAGCAATGTAAGTTATGTCTAATATTAATTGAATTTGAATGATACAGTAGAAATGGTATAATGTGAAATTGAACTTATGATCAAAAGTATGAGTAGTATGTGATTGAAATTGAGATTGAATATAATATTTTGGTAGACTTGATTATGAATAGAAATGTTCATTGAATTATGACTTTGATTGGGATAGCATAGACGATGTGAATGGTGGATGTATATGATTGAAATAATGTGATTAATGTAATACATATACCTTGTATTTTGATATAAAATAAATTTAAGGTAAAAAGTGAAACAATTAGGTTAATGAACCATGGTATTGACCTTACATAAATTAGTGTATTGAAATGTTTATTTTACATTATTAATGGTAACTATTATATATGTATTGGTGTTTGGACATTGTATTACCATTAACTTAAAACTTACTAAGCTAGTGTGCTTACTTTGTATATATATTGGTCTTTCTGTTTTATAGATCGTAGACTCAGCTAAGGACTCAGAGGATCGTTAAGAAAGTCAACCACACTCACTCTTTTTGGTATAAATGTTTACCTTTTGAATCAAAGGCATGTATAGGCTGAATTAGGACTTGAATGAATGATGTTCAGTTGTATAAATGTATATATATATGGCCTTGCGAATAAGGCTATTACTTTCGGTTAAGTATGGTTATATGTTTGATATAATGGTTTGTTTTAATCTTTGATATAAGATGTGTGGGTATCATGCTTGGGAGCTAAATGTGGTTATATAGAGTTAATCATTTATATGTATTATATATATAAATATATGTATAAGTATGCCTATTTGGTTGTGTGAATTTTTCTACTTAGATTATTATGTGCTTGGTTATAATTCAAAGTTGATCATGAAAATGTTTATACTCATGTTTTGGGTTGATTATTAGAGTTTTAATTGAGGACCGAATATATGGTCAATGAGTTGTTTATATTTAAGTATCTTGGACTAGTCACAGATCATGTATATGTTTGGTTATGCTATAATGTGCGAATGTCATGTATGTGAGGGAAAAACTAATAGAATATTACGGGCCTATTTGTTTTAATATACATATTTGTAGAAGGTATAAAATGATATGTTGATTTTCAACTAATGCAATAGATATATTTTATATATATATATATGTTTCTTATATGAAATTTGGTGTTTTTATGTGGAAGTTTGATTTGAAATCATACAGATAATGAATTTTAATGTATTGCATTTTGAAATATGGTTATTTGTAATGTAAGTCTTGGGCATCATTTGTTAGTATAATGGATTTATTTCATATAAGACTGTGTTAAACTTGGGGATAAATAAAGCATCTGTGCTTTTTTTGATCTCTCAAAGATTTTATAAAATGGACTTTCTAGACACCCCCAATGACCAATCCTGGCATGAATTGCTAATGATTCGATAAGTCCAACATTGATCCGTTCGGGCGTGTCAATTGGGCAAATCGTCCATAGTGACTAGGATGGATATCTCAGATCCGAAAATTAGCGATTTGGCGGTCAATCCTCCGGGCCCAAATAACTCAATTTTCTCCCATGCACTATTTGTGTCAATGGATTTGTTCGATCCAAAACTTGAGACAATAGGTGTAATCCGAAAAAGAATGTGTCTAGTTCGGTAATGCCTCATAACCCTAATTCAGCGACGTGTATGGGTTTATGGGTGCTACATTTTATTGGTATCAGAGCTACGGTTTAGTCGATTCTAGGACTACTGTAGTGAGTAGGAGTCTAGCTATACATGCCTTTGAATTGTATATATGATAGTGTGGTGACTTTTAACAATTTCAATTGTATTTTATATAGTAAATGGATTTCGATCCCGATAGAGCCGTAGCTGATGATGTGGAGAGCGTTGCGCCTGGTCTCGCACGTGGATCAGCGCCATTAGACTCTCGACCAGTTTTGGGTATCCATGAGGGGGAGGCTAAACAAGCCTTCTATCAGATGTTGAACGAATGGTTTACCCAGTTTATTCAGACTAATCCGGTTGTACAACAACCTCCACCCCCGAATAATCCAACTCCGGTACCTTCAGCACCCTCGATGATAGATCCGATGAGATCTAGCTGGCCTCCCATTGACAAAAATAGGAAATATGGGGCCGAGGAATTCAAGGCCAATGATAATGATGACGCAGAGCGAGCCGAGATGTGGCTTGATAACACTATTCGGGCACTTGATGAGTTATCTTGTACTCTAAAAGAATGCCTAAAGTGTGATATATCTCTACTTCGGGACACTGCCTATCACTGGTGGAACACACTAGTATCCGTAGTTTCGAAAGAAAAAGTAACTTGGGACTTCTTCCAAATTGAGTTCCATAAGAAATATATCAGTCAGAGATTCATCGATCAGAAACGAAAAGAATTTTGGAATTAAAATAGAGCCGCATGACTGTGACGGAATATGAGCGGAAGTTTGTCAGATTGAGCTGTTTCGCTCGAGAGTGTATATCTACCGAAGCCATTATGTGTAAAAGATTTGAAGACGGCCTGAATGAAATCATAAAGTTACTTGTTGGCATTCTTGAAATCAAAGAGTTTGTGACATTAGTCGAGCGAGCTTGTAAAGCCGAAGAGCTAGGAAAGGAGAAAAGAAAAGCTGAAGTAGAAGCTAGAGACACTCGAAAAAGATCATCAAGTAAAATTGTCCATTCTGTGCATAAGAAGTTTAGAGATGACCCCAGTCGACATAAAGCCACTTTAGACTTGCCTAGACGTGATCAACCTCCAGTGAGATCCCGAGCCATGTCGATAGCTAGTGTCGGTAATGTTCCACAGAACCGGGCCGAGTGTAAACATTGTGGGAAATGGCATCCTAAGAGTTGTAGAGTTCGTGATCGGTCCTGCTTTAAATATGTATCGTCGGATCATTTTATTCGAGAGTGCCCGATGTTAGCCGAGCAAAATAAAACTCAAAACACTAGACCGAGCAGTGTGCCAGCACGGGGTAGATCACTTAGACATTCAGGCAATGTAGGTGGAAGTTAGAGAGGGACGAAGGACACCGCAATATGATCAGAGGCTAGAGCTCCAGCTAGAGCTTATGCTACACGAGCCAGAGAGGATGCTTCCTCCCCCGATGTCATTACCGGTACTTTTACCCTTTATGATACTACTGTGATTGCATTGATTGATCCTGGTTCGACTCATTCATATGTGTGTAAAACTCTAGTATCCGGTAAGACTCTTCCAGTTGAGTCTACTGAGTTTGTGATTCGTGTGTCCAACCCTTTGGGTAGATGTGTACTTGTTAATAAAGTGTGTAGAGGTTGCCCGTTGATGATTCGGGATTCTTGCTTCCCAGTCGATTTAATGTTATTGCCCTTCGATGAGTTCGACATAATTTTGGGAATGGATTGGTTAACTTCACATGATGCAGTGGTGAATTGCAAAAGAAAGCTTATTGATTTGAGATGTCAGAACGGTGAGATCATCAGAATTGAATCCAGTGATTTAAGTGGGTTTCCTATAGTAATATCCTCGATGTTAGCCCAAAAGTATGTGAGAAAAGGGTGCGAAGCTTATTTGGCCTATGTACTGGATAATAAAGTGTCTAAAAAGCATATTGAATCTGTACCAGTTGTGTGTGAATACTTAGATATGTTTCCTGAAGAACTACCGATTTTACCACCAGTACAAGAGATTAATTTTGGCATTAAATTAGCACCGGGAATGACTCTGATCTCGATAGCTCCGTATCGGATGGCACCTACTGAGTTAAAAGAGTTGAAAGCACAGTTGCAAGAGTTAACAGATAGGGGCTTTGCATGACCGAAGTTTCTCTCCTTGGGTGCACCAGTTTTTTTGTGAAGAAGAAAGATGGAGCGATGCGAATGTGTATTGATTATCGGCAACCAATAAGGTAACTATAAAGAATAAGTACCGCTACCTCGGATTGATGATTTGTTTGATCGGTTGAAAGGGCTTTAATATTTTGAAGATAGATTTGAGATCGGGTTATTATCGATTCTTGAGTCGAGATCTGAGATGTGCCAAAGACTGCATTCCGGACGAGGTACGGACATTTTGAGTTTCTGGTTATGCCTTTTGGACTCACTAATGCACCTACTATTTTTATGGATCTAATGAATCGGGTCTTCAGACAGTTTTTGGATCGGTTTGTAGTAGTGTTTATTGATGATATACTAATCTACTCCAAAAATGAAACCGAGCATGCCGAGCATTTGAGATTAGTGCTACAAACTTTGCGAGATCAACAGTTGTATGCAAAGTTTAGTAAGTGTGAGTTCTGGATGAATGAAGTCAGCTTCTTGGGTCATGTTGTTTCAGCATCAGGTATTCGGGTGGATCCAAACAAAATAGCAGCTATACTCGATTGGAAACCACCAAAGAATGTTTTCGAGATTCGAAGCTTTCTAGGCCTTGTGGGATACTACTGACGGTTTGTAAAAGGTTTTTCTGTGATAGCTACACCTTTGACAAGGCTACTACAGAAAGACGTCAAGTTTGAGTGGTCAGAAAGTGTCAGAAAAGTTTCGAACAGTTGAAAGCTCTTTTGACCGAAGCTCCAGTGTTAGCTCAGCCTGAATCGGGTAAAGAATTTATCATTTTTAGTGATGCTTCTTTGAATGGGTTGAGTTGCGTTTTGATGCAGGAAGGCAAAGTTATAGCCTACACTTCGAGACAATTAAAGCTGCACGAATGAAATTATCCTACTCACGATCTGGAATTAGCAGCCATTGTTTTCGCATTGAAAATTTGGCATCATTACTTATTCGGTGAGAAATGTCACGTTTATTCGGATCATAAAAGTCTAAAGTATTTGATGACTCAGAAAGATCTGAACTTGAGACAACGCAGATGGTTAGAATTATTGAAAGACTATGAGTTTGTGATTGACTACCATCCGGGAAAAGCCAATGTTGTTGCAGATGCATTAAGTCGAAAATCATTATTTGCTCTTAGTGCGATGAATGCACAGATGGTTATGTCTAGTGATGGTTCGATCATAGCCGAGTTACAAGCAAGACCGATGTTTATTCAGCAAATTTGTGATGCACAGAAAGTTGACAAAGATTTGATTGCTAGACGAATTCAGTGCGAAAAAGATACGGAATCCAAGTTTCAAATTGATGCGAATGACTGTTTGAACTTTAAAAGCCGAATGTGTGTTCCGAAGAACTCGGATTTGATTCAGATGATTCTGAGTGAGGCTCATAGTGGTCGATTATCGATACATCCGGGTAGCACAAAAATGTATAATGATTTGAAATAGTTTTATTGGTGGCCTGGCATGAAACGGGATATATCTGAATTTGTGTCAAAGTGCTTAATTTGTCAGCAAGTAAAAGCCGAGCATCAAGTGCCTTCTGGGTTGCTTCAACCGATCATGATACCTGAATGGAAATGGGATGGAATCACTATGGATTTTGTATCTGGGTTGCCTATGACATCGAGCAAGAAAGATGCAGTCTGGATGATAGTAGATAGACTGACCAAATTAGCTCATTTTGTACCGGTTCGTATGGACTTTTCACTCGATAAACTTGCTGCGTTGTATATATCTCAAATCATGAGATTTCATGGTGTGTCGAGTTCTATTATCTCAGACAGAGACCTGAGATTCACATCGCGATTGTGGAAGAAATTGCAGGATGCTTTAGGTACTAAACTTCATTTTAGCACCGCCTTTCACCCACAGACAGACGGTCAATCTGAGCGAACCATTCAAACACTTGAGGACATGTTGAGATGTTGCATTCTCGAGTTTGAAGGTACGTGGGAAAAGTACTTACCTTTGATTGAATTTGCTTATAATAACAGTTTTCAATCAAGTATCAAAATGGCACCCTATGAAGCTCTATATGGCCGCAAGTGTCATACGCCATTGTACTGGACTGAGCTCAGTGAGAACAAGATACAAGGGGTTGATTTGATTAAAAAGACTGAACAGAAAGTGGCTATAATTAGAGATAGTTTGAAAGCTGTATCAGATCATCAAAAGTCTTACGCTGATTTGAAATGTTAAGATATAGAATTTCAAGTCGAAGATCAGGTATTTTTGAAAGTTTCCCCATGGACAAAAGCACTCCGATTTGGACAGAAAGGCAAACTGAGTCCGAGATTTATCGGATCGTATGAAATCATCGAACGTATTGGGCTTGTTGCTTATAGGTTGAAGTTACCCTCTGAATTAGAAAAGATACACGATGTATTTCACGTTTCTATGCTCCGTAGATACAGATCAGATCCGTCACATGTGATTGTTCCATCTGAGATTGAAATCCGACCCAATATGACGTATGAGGAAGAACCGATCCGTATCTTAGCTCGGGAAATGAAAGATAAGAAACAAAAGGATTCCATTAGTAAAAGTACTATGGAATCGGCATGGAGTTGAAGAGGCTAGGTGGGAGCCTGAGGACTCAATGAGGCAACAATATCTGACGATGTTTAACGGTAAGATTTTGGGGACGAAAATCCTTAAGGGGAGAGTTGTAACAGATCGAATTTGACCCTAATCGGAACGGTGGTTTTGGGACCACGAATCCGAGTTTGAAAAATATTTTAATATAATATTTCTGTGTCTATTATATGTGAATTTATATGTATTAATTTTTCGTATGAAAATTTAATCGTTTGAGTGTTTAATTTAGCAAAAAGGACTAAATCGCGTAAAGCGTAAAAGTTGCTTACTAAAGTGAAAAGTACACAAGTGTTAATGGCTTTTTGATATGATGCACTAAAAGGGTAATTTGCCCATTTTATATGTTAGTGGTCGGCCATGGTCAACATTAACCTTATGTTATATGCTAGTTTAATTATTATAATAAGGTTATATTAGTAATTTACAAATAAAGTTATTATATGTTAAATAAAACATAAAAAAAGAGGCCACTATCATCTTTCTCCTAAGTTGGCCGAATGTTGAGAGAAATAAAGGGTTAGAAAGCTTGAAATTTTGGTAATTCAAATGCTTGATTAAGGTATGTGTGAATTTCAGTTTTTGATAATGTTTACGTTTTTGAGATCGTTGCTTTGTATATTACCCGACCCATGCTCAAATTTTTGAGAATCATGTGTATTTAAGGTTCGGCCATTGATGTGTTCTTATGGTTTTGATATTTGATGGTTTTAGATTAAAGATGTGTTAAAGATTTACAAGTTTTGTATTAGAAATTTTGGTGAAATTTTGTACTTAGGGCTATTTTGTAAAAATATAATTTTAAAGGCACTTAATTGCAAAATAAATGAAATGAGAGGGCTTATAAAGTCCCTAGGAATATTCGGCCTTTGTATAGTCTTAGCAAATTGTGTGTATTTTGTGTTTTGTACAATTAGGACTAAATAGTAAAAATGTGAAACTTTAGGGGTAAAATGGTAATTTGCATGTTTATGTGTTTTGGGACTAAATTGAATTGAAATGTACTTGAATGAGCTGAATTTAATGTGTTTTAGATCAAGAGAAAAGAAAAACAAAATTGGATCGGGGAAAGACGAAAATTCTCGAATAAGCTTGGCCTAAGTTGTCCGTCGACAGTCGAGGTAAGTTCTTAAGTTAAAGTTCATTAAAGAAATAATTATGAAAGTGTGAAATGAAATTAATTGATTAAATTGAGTAAGATATGGGTGTTAGCCGAATGTGTATGTTTTACATTGGGATGATTATGTTTTGCACGATAATATGAATTAGTATATTTGGTTTGACAAGTGAATTGGTTTTTGTGAATATGAATTGATAGTGGTGTATGTGTTAAGAAATGTAAGTTGATGAATTGATTTGATAAATAGTTCGGGCTTATTGCCCAATGAGCCTCGTCTTGGGTGATATATTCGAAGCTTTGTGCCTAGCGAGCTTAGTCTTGGTGACATATTCAGAGCTTCGTGCCTAGCGTGCTTAGTGCTTAGGTGACATATTCGAGCTTTGTGCCTAGCAGGCCTTATGCCGGTGACATATTTAGACTTCGGGCCTAGCAGGCTTAGTGCCGGTGATATATTCGGGCTCTGTGCCTAGCAGGCTTGATGCCGGTGATACGTTTTAAATGAAGAAACCTTAAATTACTCAAGGTGAAATTCAGTTAATGTATCAAGTAAACGCTCGAGTAAATGTAAGTCCCTTTTTCATTCACCGAGAGCAAGGTAAGTTATGTCTAATATTAACTGAATTTGAATGATGCGGTAGAAATGGTATAATGTGAAATTGAACTTATGATCAAAAGTATGAGTAGTATGTGATTGAAATTGAGATTGAATATAATATTTTGGTAGACTTGATTATGAATAGAAATGTTCATTGAATTATGACTTTGATTGGGATAACATAGGCGATGTGAATAGTGGATGTATATGATTTGAAATAATGTGATTAATGTAATACATATACCTTGTGTTTTGATATAAAATAAGTTTAAGGTAAACAAGTGAAACAATTAGGTTAATGAACTATGGTATTCGGCCTTACATAAATTCGTGTAATGAAATGTTTATTTTACATTGTTAATGGTAACTATTATTTATGTATTGGTGTTTGGACATAGTATTACCATTAACTTAAAACTTACTAAGCAAGTGTGCTTACTTTGTATATATATTGGTCTTTCTGTTTTATAGATTGTAGACTCAGCTTAGGACTCAAAGGATCGTCAAGAAAGTCAACCACACTATCACTTTTTTTGGTATAAATGTTTACCTTTTGAATCAAAGGCATGTATAGGCTGAATTAGGACTTGAATGAATGATGTTCAGTTGTATAAATGTATATATATATGGCCTTGCGAATAAGGCTATTACTTTCGGTTAAGTATGGTTATATGTTTGATATAATGGTTTATTTTAATCTTTGATATAAGATGTGTGCGTACCATGCTTGGAAGCTAAATGTGGTTACATAGAGTTAATCATTTATATGTATTATATATATAAATATATGTATAAGTATGCCTATTTGGTTGTGTGAATTTTTCTACTTAGATTATTATGTGCTTTGTTATAATTCAAAGTTGATCATGAAAATGTTTATACTCATGTTTTGGGTTGATTATTAGAGTTTTAATTGAGGACCGAATATATGGTCAATGAGTTGTTTATATTTAAGTATCTTGGACTAGTCACATATCATCTATATGTTTGGTTATGCAATAATGTGTGAATGTCATGTATGTGAGGGAAAAACTAATAGAGTATTACGGGCCTATTTGTTTTAATATACATATTTGTAGAAGGTATAAAATGATATGTTGATTTTCGACTAATGCAATAGATATATTTATATATATATATATATATATATATATATGTTTCTTATATGAAATTTGGTGTTGTTATGTGGAAGTTTGATTTGAAATCTGTATAGATAATGAATTTTAATGTATTGCATTTCGAAATATGGTTATTTGTAACGTAAGTCTTGGGCATCATTTGTTAGTATAGAAAATTTAAATATGCGAAATGGATTTATTTCATATAAGACTGTGTTAAACTGTGTCTAGTTCGGTAACGCCTCATAACCCTAATCCGGCGACGTGTATGGGTTTATGGGTGCTACAATTTAGGGTAAGTTATTGACTGATTTTTGATTGAATTTTTTTATGGTTTGTATTGTTGAAGTGTCAGAGTCAATCGGTGTAACATCCAAGGTTTAGGGGCTATGCAGTTTGAGTATAATTTAGGTGTTGGAAGGTTTTTGGGTGTGCTTGGATGTGTTTAGAGGATTTAAGAATGCTTGGATGAAAGGAGAAGGCTTTGGAAAATTTTAAATTTTTAGTGTAAAAAGGGGAATTAGGGCAAGAAGGCCTTAAAATAAATTGGTGGAATTTAGGACACAAAAGCAGTTGGGTGGAGTGGCATGAGGCGCTTGCTTGGAGCACAGGAAGGTGGCGCCTAAAGGAGCAGGGTTCGAGCTGCTAAGGCAGCAATTTTGTTTTATTTTGCGGCCACCAAAGGATCGGGCTAAGTAGGCCTTAAAAATTAATGGCCAGGATGGTGGACATGAAAGTCCAGTTGGCAAAGTGGCTCTCATGCGCCACTTAGGCGCTGGAGGAGAGAAAGGGCATAGGTTCGAGGGCTAGAGCAGCTTTTTGGCATTTTTATTTTGTTTTGTGGTGATGGGCTGAAGTAGAAAGGAGTTAAAAAATAAATGTTGGGGCTTTATGGACATGAAAGGCAGGTGGGCGGAGTGGCTGAGGCGCTACTTGAAAAGGCGCTAGGTGCAGGTCGCGAGTTCGAGGCGCAAGGGAGGCAGAATTTTGATATTTATTTTGCAAGCTAGTGTTGGAGATGGAAAGGGCTTAAAAGAATATATTGCGCGTTTATGTCACAAAACAACGCCTAGGCCGAATAGCCTAGGGCGCTACTTGGTCGCTGGTTCCCCCAGGTCCTGTGTTCGAACCTTGGAGGCTGCAGGTGGGGTTTTTCTTCTTTTTGCTGCTGATTGGCATGAAGGTGGACGGCACATGGGGGAGCTAAGGTTGTTTAATCCTTTTTGGATTCAGCTGGAAGGAGTGATAAGGGTTGGTTATTTTATTATTTTAGATAAATGTAGAATTATTTTAGTTGGTTTTAAATTAGAAATAAGGGATAATGGCTGCTATTGGATTGTTTTTTTAATAGGAGTAGGGGATAAAATATGAGTTTAAAATAGGAAGGAATTTGGATTAGAATTAAAAGAATTGGTGGCGGCCAAGGGTGGTCTTTTGCTTCGATTAAAGTAGTGATATTGGATATAGTTTTATTAGTAGTTTATTTATTTATCTACTTAGTTATTTTAAGTATAAGATTATTATTATTTATTGGATTAAGTGAGGATAATTCAACTATTTGTAGGATTAATATAGGGAGGTGGACTAATTCAAATTAAATTGAATTAGTGGCCATAGGTGATGGCCGAAACTTGGGTTCTTCAGGTGGGGGAGTAGCCGAATATTATTTAAGGGTGGTGTGCTCTCCTTTTTCCAAATTTTAGTTCACTCTTCTAAATCTTACTTCTCCTTGAATTCCTTTTTATATTTTTCTAGTTGACCGAATCTCTAAGTAATCTTTATTTCTTTTCGTGCTTTGAAATTTAAATCCTCCCAAACACCATTAACCCTTGCCGATTTCTCCTTTGGCCTTTGTAGTCAAATATTTTATTGTGTTCTCTTAATCCCTTGATAGCCGAAACCTTTAGCCCTCCATCTCTCTTCTATTTTACCAAGCTTGAAGCCGAACTTGTGAAGTGTGGTGCTGTCGACATCTAAAGCTTGTGGGTAAGTGATTCTTTGATATTCGGCCTTAGGCCATTGGTTGTGGTTATGGGTTGACCAAATGGTGACTATGGTTTATAGGGCATACCAACAAGAGTAAAGGAAAGCCTTCGGGATCTCAGTTTATTTCGGTAAGGATGAGTAGGTTATGGATATTCATTTGAGATCTGTATTAATCGTGTGTTGATTAGATATCGTTATGGATGCGAGTGCCAGTCAAAGGAGAAAGGGAAAGCTCCCATCCCGAAGTTCAAAAAGAGATCGGTTTCTGCTGTACGAGATTGGCCACCGGGGTGTGGACGTGCAACAGAAAACTATAGGCAAGTGGTCGTAGTTTCGTTAAACGATAGCGTCGGGATCGAGGGTTTAGAGCTTCAGGTTATAAGGTGTGTAGTTAGCCATTGTTTTGGGTTTTATGTGATATCTGCTTATGTTATATGCTTACTAATAAGTGCAGTGGTAAAAGTGCAATAGATACCCTAAAAGGGGTATGACGCTGATCAGGTAAATAGCAAATTGTTAATATTGTTGTCATTTATTTAAATAGGAGTGTATGCCTATGTTTGTGAATGACATGCACATGCATCATATTGTCATTATATCATGTTACATGTGCATGGGTGGGTTATGAAAGAAGGACAAGGTGTACTTCGAGTACGTGGTTGATGTCAGCTTTGTGCTACATTGTGGATTGGCGCTGACTGAGGTCGCGTTGTGGATCTAAGCGATTAAGTTCGCGTGGTTACCGTGATTGATATCGGCTCTGTGCCTTATCGTGGCTTGATGGGTTGCTATGTGCCCCATCGTGGTTTGATGTTAGCTATACGCTACATCGTGGATGGCATTGGTTGCCTACTTGGAGGGAAAAGGAGAGGGTGACTCGATAGTCCCCTGGTGTGTGGTAGGCTGGTTAAGGGGGTGTGTAGCGGATGGACCTTAGGATTGGGTTGGGTTTCATGTTGCATTGTTCCGTTATGAAATGATATGGAAATGGGCCAAGCCCAAAATGACATGTGGATTGGTATGTTATGAGAACATACGTGGAAATGGGCCAAGCCCGATGTCGTGAATTAATGAGAAAAGGGCCTAGCCCAAGATGCTTGAATGTGGATTGGTATGTTATGAGAACATACGCGAATGTGGGCCAAGCCAGTTGTGGTAATGTCTAAATGATTATATTTACATGTTGCATTTGATAATTGGGATGTTATGTGGCTAGCATGTGGGTGGATATCGATGGTTTAATTACACACTGAGTCTGTATGACTCACCCAATTATTTATCCAACATCGCAGGTGATATGATGTTCGGACCGGGTTGGAGTGGATACAAAGGTGGCCATGCAGAAGAAGTTTTCTTGTAGAAGCAGATTTTATGCAGTAGATGTTTATTTGATTTAATCATATCATATTATCAGTTTTGGGTATTTATTTGATGTAATAAGGGCCACCTTTATTTAAAGTATTCTATTTACGATTATCGAAGTTTATATTATACTTAGATATATTTTCTTCAAATGATTTATAGTAAAATAAATTATAATAAAGTTTTAATTCACGTATTTTATATCGAGCTTATATTATTAAATAATTTTTAATGGACACACTCCCTCCAGAAGTTAACAAAATTTTCAAGTTTTATTCTAAAGTCAAAGATTTTCCAACCGTTTTTCCGCAGTGACATACCAGATCCGGTCAGGGCATGTGGGCGGGTTTAGGGATGTTACAATCGGACCTTCAATGAATAGAGAAAAGGCAAAAAAATCTTGCCCAAGCTTTCAATTTTGAACATGAGCTAATTTTTAATGAGTGTTTTGGACTTATCGCTCGCAAGCAAATCGTTGTGTATTTGGGATTTTAGAAGTAACCTAAACCCTTACTCTAAATTCCAAGTATAAATGTTCTCACATTTATGACAGAATGGATTGTATGTATGTTGTAGAAATTGAGATTGTAGACTTTTGAATACAAATGTAATGGTAGAATATATGCCATGAACATGAGATGACTATTGTGTATGTGAATATAAAGGTATGTTAAACATGCCATGTGGCAGAGATTATAAAGTGATATGAATGAGTATGTGTAATGAAAATGTACATAATAATCAATATGTAATTGTGTGTTTTTCTATAGATATTTTGGCCTTGTGATTTATTAAGACTATTGGATATAATTGGCATGTCATAGGGTTATGAGTACTCATACATGTGTTGTGATATTGGGGTGCTGAGGCCTAGAGATAGAACTCAGAGAGATAAAGGAATGTGAGCCAAGCTCCATTCATCGGGATATGTATGCGTGGTGTGTTGGAGAGTGTTAGCTATACGCTTTACTTATAGGATATGACTGACTCAATGAGTCTATGTGTGGTGTGGAGGAGATCCATGTATCCGATGTGTGGTAATAAAGACCACTTTATGTTTCATCTTCTCAACAGCCAATCCATCATAATTTATACTTGTATGTGATCCTTGTGATTAAATGCATGACTATGGATATATATAAGATTCTATGCGAGTCATATGTGTAAAACATTATGCTGTATGTCGCCTTGATGTTGCTACTTGACTTGTTTGCACAAGTGGCTACTATAAGCATTCACTGAGCTTGTAAAGCTCACCCACTCCATTCTTTACCATTCAGATTCTTAGTATTAGTGTGAGCGGTGTGATCATCAAGGGGTGATCCAAGCTATTATTTAGTCGTTATAGTAGGTGTTACTAAATATTCTTGAGTATATAGGCTAAGGCAAAGGGATAGACGTTTATTTTGGTTTGTTGAGTATGTTTTGGATTAGTTGTTTCCATGTTAATTATGTTTAGAAGCATTGAAATTTGGATATGGTATTTTGAATTATTACTTTAGTTGTTTAATGCTTATTTGATTAAATGAATGTAATATAATGTTTAAGAATTGAGTTTCAATGTTTTAAATGCAAATGTATGCTAAATTTTTGTTATCAAAAGTAGGGGTATCGATTTTAAGGCATAAAAATGATATCTCTGTACTTACAAAAGTGCAGGGAGTTAGAATATGAAGTTGGTATCGATACCATAGCCCGAGTATCAATACTCAAGGGGAATTTATCGATACCTTGAGAGTGGTACCGATATTTTTTGATAAGTTTGGTTTCAAGTGGGAAACAGTGCGCTATTTTGGAATCGATTATCCATGTGGTATTGATACCACTAAGAATAAATGTCGATACCTTATATTTAGTATCGATACCTACGTAACCTTTTTGGGAAATTTTTCTATGGGGTCTCAAAGTCTGATAAATGCTCAAATTTAGTTTGAATGTTGTATGTTTGCTCGACTAAGTTTCAAATTGAGTATGCGTGACTCTTAATTGGCTTCTAAGTACTATCATTAAAAGCAACTACAAAAATCCATGTTTACATAATAAAATGTATTCTTGATGGATATGAAATGTGATGGTGATGTAACGTCCTAGTATTAGAGCTCGGCGGTAGGGTCGCATATAGTGTGCTATATTTGGTGGTATCAGAGCCAGGTTAAATAACTTTTGAACCTAGGTGATTGTTGTGTTAAAAACAACTAAAAATATGAATGTTTAAATGATAAAATGTAGTCTTGATGGATAAGAAATGTGATGGTGATGTAACATCCTAGTATTCGAGCTCGACGACAAGGCTGCATATAGGGTGCTATATTTGGTGGTATTAGAGCTAGGTTAAATAACTTTTGGACCTAGGTAATTGTTGTGTGTTTAGAGCTTCGAAACACATGAGTTTAAATCATTTTGATTTCTTGAATTGTTATATTACATGAAATTGTATGAAAGGATTTGATTAAAATTGCATGTGGGGTAGGAATAGGAATACATTGCCTTAAACTCTGTAATTTGTTTGCAGGATCGAGACTTGGATCAGTCCCCCGCCACTCACACCATTTTTTATTTTTTGTGTATGCTAGATAAGTAGAGATGCCTTCTAGACGTGTAAATGTGAGAGCTAGCGCTGAGGAGGATGGTACATCTTCTGCACCTCCTGTGCCACCGCGTAGGGTGAACATTCCTGACCTCTGATGGAAGCAATATTAGGAGCGTTTTAGTGGATTGCTAGTGCTAACCCTGCTCCTACACCTACCAAACCTGTACCTGTGAATCGCTGGCTAACGCTTGAATGTCTTTTAGTGTTAGGTGGTAAAGTGTTATTTAGGGTTAAAAGGACCGATCTAATTGTAGCTGAGTACTAGTTGGAAGAAGTAGGGAGGATCCTCGAGCAGATGTCCTGTTCTGACGAGGAGAAGTTAGGTTGCACAGTGTCCTTACTTGACAATGAGGCTCATTGTTGGTGGAATACATTTAAGAGGGATACAATAGCTGATCATTTGACTTGGGGCTATTTCCTAAGCGAGAATTTCTAGATCTTGTGCAAGGTAGTTTGACTGTGGCTTACTATAAGGTAGAATTTGTGCGTTTAAGTCAGTATGTGCCTGATATGGTTCTGACTGAAAAATACCGTTGTTAGAGATTTCATTTTGGGCTCAGTTGTGAAATTTGGGTTTACTTGGTGGCCCAAAATACTGAGTTGTTTGACGAGCTGGTGGAAAAAGCTAAAGCCTTTGATGAGACTTTGGCTGAGCCAGCTTGTTCTGTGGTAGTTGAGACTGGTAAGAGGGTTTCTGATGGTGTTTTGGGACGTCCGACTAAGAGAGGATGTGATAATTATAGTTATGGTATAGGCGCGAAACATGGGTTTCGACTGAATTAGTTTAGACCGCAAAGTAATGTGGTGAATAGCACTAATGGTTCAAAGGGTGGTTCTGGACAGCTACTGTGTCCACATTGTGAGCGTAGGCATCCCAAAGAATGTTACAAGTTGACTGGGAGCTACTATAAGTGTGGTTCTAAAGAGTATTTTCTGAGGGACTGTCCGAACAGAGGGAAGGTCTCATAGATACAGAGTTTGGCTCCTGTTACTACATTTGCTAGAGGCAGAGATCGTAGTAAAGGTAATGGGAGAATGATTTGGTAGTAGATTATTGCTCACACAATTGCTTGGCAGGTTAAGTTTGGAGGTCCAACTCAGGTGTATGTCGTTAAGGAGCCTAAAGATCAAGATTTGACTGACGTTATAGCAGGTACCTTCATTGTAACACCCCAAACCCGGCCCAAAATGCCACGACCAGATCTGGTATGCTACGGGTTAAATGTTGAAAACTTTGCTTTGGAGGGTTTTGAAAATCTCGGTTCGTTTATGTAGGTATTCGTTAAATAAGTGATATTTGTAGAAAACCTTTGTAGTTTTTTTTTTTTGTAGAACTTGTTTGAAAATCCCTTTTTTCCCTTCTTATAATTAAGTCATTGAACATAAATTTATAGAATGTAAACATTAACAAATATAAATTGATAACCTAAGATATGGAGGCCTTATTACATAAATAATCCCAAAATTAAAACTTAAAGGAAAACCAGAAATAGTTTATGAAAATAAAAGACTTGATGGCCCCTCGAGTCCGCCTCGGCTCCCATGTCCACGATCTACTGCTCATCTGAAAAGTCAGGGAAATAAAAGGGGTGAGTTACCAAGACTCAGTGTGCAAAACCCGAAAACATATAAAGGGCATGTGGCCCACAAACACATTATGGGGCCTTGGTGTAACACCCTTAACCCGTGTCCGTTGCCGGATTAAAGTTCCAGGGCATTACTATGCTTAACACAAATCATATCATTTGTTTACATTCATTAAAAGCATGGAGAAATACATTTCGAGTTTATACTACCATAGCAAACTTAAACATTAATAACTTATCTATTTCCTACTCAAAATATATAAACATAAACTAAATGTATATGCACATGTTCAAACCATATTCAAATATGTCAATTTAAAAACATAGCATAAAACTTCCTATACAAACGGTTAATATAACTTATATAGATCATATGATCTTTGGCCTGTTTTATCATTCCCACCGAACCACACTATCAAAAAAACACCGAATTACCTATTCGACCTATACCTATTATTTTAAACTTATCAACATAATAACCTTAAGCCACATACACTACTTCATGCCATTAGTTTTACATAGCCGAAGGTATACATTATTACACATCTAATTACTCATTACTATTTCACCTCTGATTAACACATGCACAAGATACAATTTATATCATCTATACCTAGTCACATTGAAACACCCCAAACCCGGCCCAAAAAGCCTAACCGGATTTGATATGTTCCTCGAATCTAACTTTAGCAAATTCTCGTTTTATTTAAGAAAAACTTGATGATTTTGTAAAAAATAGATTTAACTTAATATTATAGCTTGAAAACAAATTGTATAGTAAATTTATGTCTTTTAAAACATTATTTTTAGAAGGAATTAATAAATTAAAAGAAAACCAAATTTAAGAAAAATTACTTTAAAACATTTATATATTAGTGACAAAAACATTTTTTTTTACTTATTTATCGAAAAACAATTTAATTATTTAATAGATATTTGATCATGGCAAAATAAAAGTCCAAACACAAAAATTAAAAGCAGTTTATAGTGGCCTTATTACAAAAATAGCAAACCCATAATAAAGTCTAAGTAGTAAAATTTAATAAGTTTAAATTGGAAAATCTTCAAAATACTTGATATGAGCATTGGCCACCACGGAGTCCTTGTCGACCCGATCCATCGCGCATCTGAATCATCTCGAAAAGTTATCCCACAAAATGGGTGAGTTATAAACTCAATGTGTAACACATACATTAAAAAGCCCATTTTGTCATATGCCTTAAAGCCCAAAATTTCACATATGGCCATAGGCCCATTTAACTCATATTTAGCCCAAAAGCCCATTTTCATAGCAGATTAAATAATAATCAATTAAATCACATGGATATGTACAAATAATGAAATGCAAACCCGCCCACCTAAATATCCATCCGCTACACACCAATTGCACCAACCAACACACCGTGGGATTACTAAATCGACCTCCATCCGCTACACACCATCGAAGGCGATTCTTTGCGTCAACATGCACATCGCCCTTATAATTTTGTGGCAAGGCCACCAGACAAAATTGTGACCGAAGTCACCGAATTTCAAATATGTGACCGAAGTCACCAGATTTCAAATATGTGACCGAAGTCACCAGATTTCAAATATGTGACCGAAGTCACCAGATTCACATATGTGACTAAAGTCACCGGATTTCAAATATGTGATCGTAGTCACCGGAATGTGGTAAAACCACCAGAATACTTCCTCCTTTATCAAATATACCCATATGCCTATGCACATACATATCATTTTGTTTTCATGCCATTTACCCCAAAATCATAATATAATCATACTTATTTCACATTTTATGCATATAGCAAAATTAACAAAATATTGGGGTAAACATACCTGAATATCGTATACCATTGAATGGTATCCAAAAATCATTATTAAACACATTATCATAAAATCACATATAAAAATAGATCTATGAGTTTTTAATGTAGGGTTACACACCTTATGACAAGAAGAACGATACTCTCGCTCGTCAACACCTAGTTAATCATCACACTTGGTTAGTATACACTATTACTAATAAAATTATACTATTGATGAGGATCTAAATCCTTACCCTGATTCTCGAACAATCGTTATTTGTGGTTTTCTCCGCTAGATGGATCAAAACCCACCGATATTCCACCAACGTAAAGTGGTTCGGTAAGACGTACTACTTCAAATAACCTATCTTCGTTAGCGAGAGGGTCCACAACCCGGTGGAAAATCTCTTCACGTCGTCATGACCCTTCGCTTGAAGTTCGATGGTAAAACAAAGGCCCTCTCTTCCAAATACTCCGTCTCGCTCTTTTCTTACCTATCTTGTTAGTCTTAAATCACCCCTAAAAATAAGATTGATTAGTAGTCCATCTAAGGAAATTGATGTAACCAAAAGGGATAATCTTACCTTGGATGATTTGAAAAGTCACTTCTTAAAAGTTGGCTTCAACAAAGATCCTTAAAATCCTTTCCAAGGATCCGGCCTAGGAGAGAAAATAAGAGATCATGATTCTAAATTTGCCAAAGTAAAAAGAAAGAAATAATGAAAACGATTGACGAAAAGTTTTACTTACCCACTTGAAGATTCGGCCTAAAACAAAAAGAAGAGAATAAAAATGGATTTGGTGGTTTCGATTTGTACAAAAAGAAAAGGAGAAAAAGATGGTGATTTTGGCTTTAACAAAAGAGAAGAGAAAAGATGGTGGTTTCAAATATGATGGTTTGATTTTTAACCAAAAGAAAAGAAAGAAAAATGGTGAAAAGATTATAGGATAGTTTCGGCTATGAGAGAAGAAAGAAAGAAAATGAAATGAGAAGGAAAGAGAAAAGGAAGAGAAAGAGAAAGAGAAAGAGAGATTAAAAGAAGATGATGATGATGAAAATGATTCTCAAAGAGAAAAGAGATAGGTTTTGGGGCTTATGTGCATTCGGCCAAGAGGGAGAAATGAAGAAAAATGGTGCTTGAACTTTGGTACTTTCGGCAATAAGAGAAAAAAAAGAAAAGAAGAAAGGCTTTTCCAACTTTTGATGCTTTAGAAAGAATTTTGAGAGAATAGGAATTTTAATCGAAATGGTCAAAATGAGAGCCAAAACAAAGAGAAGTTTTTACCTAATGCCCATAGCAAGATTCGGCTAAGAGGAGAGTTTTTGGAGAAATGAGAAAAGATGCACAATTGCTAGAATTTTTGGCCAACTTTCACCACCTAACTCAAGTCAAATTCGGCCAACAAGGAAGCCAACACAATCCCCCTTTTTCCTCCACAATTCTTTCCCATCAACCCTAAGATTGCTATCACCATTAACCACCCTCTATAGCCCCTAAAACCGACTAGGTTCATGGTCAAATGACCATGAACAAGTTTCCAAAACATTGCCCATGTATCAAGCCTTTTGTCCCCCCTATCTTATCATCTTATCTTGATTCCATGCCATAAGTCTTTAGCTTGCCTTTTTCATATGGTCAAATAGCCAAAATTAAAAGTAGAGAAGGAAACAAAAATAAAAATTCTCCCATTTGCTAGCTAGGGGATTCGAACCTCTCCCCTCAAGCACTCAACCATGCATCCTAACCACCTTGCCAATTACTCAACTTATGCTTAAAATCTCTTGTCATTATTTCTTAAAGCCTAACATGCTTAGCTCCATCTTAATTATTAGAAATTAAAAGTTTCACTAAGCATTCACTTAATTAATGAAGTTCAAAAATAACTTCCAAAACATACTCAATCATAATTAAGCATGCAACATCATTAAATTAAGTAAGATGCATAACCCCTAATTATCGGGATGTTACGCTTCTACCCTAAAAATAATTTCGTCCTCGAAATTACCCGGCCGAATAAGTGAGGGTATTGTCTGTCGATCGCTTCCTCCTGTTCCCACTGAAGCTTCTTCTGATCCATGATTACGCCATAATACTTTAACGAGAGGAACCGACTTTCTCCGTAAAACATTTACATCTCATTCTAGAATTTGAATTGGCTCCTCTTCATAAGACAAATCTGGTCTTAATTCCACCTCCTCAACCGGCACTACATGAGATGGATCCGACCGGTAACGGCGTAACATTGAAACATGAAACACATCGTGCATTTGCTTCAACTCCGAAGGCAAATCTAACTGATATGCCATAGGTCCGACCCGCTTCAAAACCCGATTAGGTCCAATGAACCTGGGACTTAGCTTCCTTTGTGACCAAATCTCATCACCTTTTTCCAAGGTGAAACCTTTAGGAAAACTTGGTCCCCCACAGCAAACTCTATTTCCTTCCGCTTTAGATCTGCGTACGACTTTTATCTGTCAGATGCTTCTTTTAATTGAGCCCGGATTACATTAACCTTTTCTTCGGATTCAGACACTATTTCTGGACCCAAAATCTGACGTTCCCTTAATTCTGTCCAACACGTAGGAGTGCGACACTTCCGTCTATATAGTGCTTCATATGGTGCCATCCGAATACTGGCTTGGTAACTGTTGTTGTACACAAATTCTGCTAACGGTAAGAATTCCTCCCAACTTCCCTTGAAATCTATCACACAACCCCTTAACATATCTTCTAAGATTTGGATTACTCTTTCAGACTGACCGTCCGACTGAGGATGAAATGCCGTACTGAAATCTAATTCGGTGCCCAAAGCCTGATGCAATGCTTTCCAAAATCGAGACGTAAACCTCGGATCCCTATCCGAAATAATCGACAACAAGACTCTATGCAATCTCACAATCTCACCACATATAACTTCACCAATTTACGAAAGAGTAATCAACCCGATCGGGATAAAATGTGCGATTTCATCAATCGGTCCACTATCACCCATCTTGAGTCTTTCTTAGTAGGCGTAAGAGGAAGCCCACTAACAAAGTCCATGGTGATTCTTTCCCACTTCCACCGTGGAATTTTATCTATCAAGCAATCTGAAGGTACTTGATGTTCAAACCTTGACTTGTCGACATGTTAAGCACTTTCCTACAAACTCCGTAACTTCCGCTTAAGACCAGGCCACCAAAACCGATCTCGTAAATCTCGGTATAACTTACTTCCTCCAGGATGCATAGCATAGGGGCTACCATGCGACTCCTGAAGAATCTTTTGCCTCAATTCCCGATCCCCAAGATCCGGACTTTACCTTTGAAACACAAGACCCCATCGCTGTTGATATCAAAATCTTCCAATTCCCCATTCTGTACCTTTCGAAGTTTTGCACTCAGATCATCGTCTACTAACTGTCTCTCTTTCACTTGACTCAACCATGTCGGCCTAACTTGTAATTCTTCCAACAAGCTTCCGTCATCGTAAAGACTAAGATGTGCAAATATCGCCCTTAAATCTGACACCACTTTTTGACTTAGAGCGTCTGCCACTACATTCGCCTTGCCCGGGTGGTACTTGATAGAACAGTCGTAGTCTTTTAACAACTCTATCCACCTTCGCTGCCTCAAATTCAGTTCTTTCTGAGTCAGTAGATATTTTAGACTTTTATGGTCCGTGTATATCACTGACTTTTCTCCATTTAAATAATGTCTCCAAACTTTAAGAGCAAAGACTACAGCTGCCAACTCCAAGTCATGCGTTGGGTAACTAACCTCGTGAGGTCTTAACTGCCGAGACGTATACGCAACTACCTTTCCGTCTTGCATCAGAACACATCCTAATCCCATGTGAGAAGCGTCACAATACACAACAAAATCCTTTTCTGCCTCAGGCTGAATCAAAATAGGAGCTTCAGTCAAAACCTTCTTGAGCTTCTCAAAACTCTCTTGTTGTTTATCAGCCCACACGAAAGGTACTTCCTTTCTCAGCAATTTTGTTAAAGGTGCAGCTATCGATGAGAATCCTTCGACGAATCTTCTGTAGTATCCTGCTAACCCCAAGAAACCGCGAACTTCGATTCACGGACTTAGGTGGTTTCCAATCTAGCATGACCTCAATCTTCCGAGGATCCACCCTTATCCCTTCTCGCAGACACCACATGGCCTAAAAACGCAACCTCTTTCAGCCAAAATTCACACTTGCTAAATTTGGCATACAGCTTCTTCTCCCTTAAGACTCGTAACACAATCTGAAGATGCTCATCATGTTCCATCTCGGACTTAGAATACACTAGGATGTCGTCTATGAATACCACAATGAATTGATCCAAGTAGGGCTGGAAAATTCGGTTCATCATATCCATGAATGCAGCTGGGGCGTTCGTCAATCCGAATGGCATTACCAGAAATTCATAATGCCCATATCTAGCTCGAAAAGCCGTCTTATGGATATCCACTTCTTTCACCTTAAGCTGATGATACCCCGACCTTAGATCAATCTTTGAGAATACCGCAGCTCCTTTAAGCTGATCGAACAAGTCATCGATCCTTGGCAAAGGATACTTGTTCTTGATGGTCAGCTTATTCAACTGCCGGTAGTCTATACACATCCTCATCGATCCGTCCTTCTTCTTCTTAAATAAGATCGGTGCTCCCCATGAAGACACACTAGGTCGGATAAATCCACGATCAAGCAACTCCTGAATCTGAGCCTTAAGCTCAACTAATTCCTTCGGTGCCATTCTATATGGAGCAATAGAAACTGGCGCCATTCCAGGCAATAAATCAATCCCGAATTCTACCTCACGATCCGGAGGCAAACCTGGAAGTTCTTCCGGAAAAACATCTACAAATTCATTCATAGTCCTAACTCCTTCAACAGTTGCTTCTTTAGCCTCCAAGGCACTCACCAACATCAGGAAGGCTACACATCCTTTTCTAACCATCTTTTCTGCCTTAAGAGCGGATACTACATTAGATAAATAGTTCCATCTCTCGTCCATCACTACAACTTCTTTGTCATCAAGAGTTCTTAAGGACATTCGCTTAGCAAAGACAATCCACATTTGCACGATACTTCACAAGCGGTCCATGCCTAAGATCGGTCAAATTCTCCGAATGGCAACTCCATTAAATCGGTAAAATCTGCGTCCCTTGAACTTCTAAAGGCACTTCCTTAAAAGTTTGTCTATAACTCATCATCATTCTAAAGGACTAAATAGATCATCTTCCTAGGTACGATCTCGAAGTCACATGCAAAGTCCCAGATACTTCACTAGCAATATAAGAGTGAGTTGACCCTATATCTATCAAAGCAATAAAGGGCAACCTGTAAATCAAAAACGCACCGTGATAACATCAAAAGGCCATCGCTTCTCTCTGCGATGAACCGCATATACCGGACTGGCTGTCTCGCCTCGAGCTACCACTACCTCTCACTCAAGTTCCACGACCTCTACCGAGCCATTACCCTTCCATTTGGACCACGGCCCTTATCGGTCATTCATTGTTCACCTCTGCCACTGATTAACACCTCGACTTCATCGGGCGGTTCTTATCTAAATTCTTTGGGCAATCCTTGATCATATGGTCTTTGGATCCACACTTGAAACATCCCCCGGTCTTTTTCCAATATTCTCCCGAGTGCATTTTTCCACATTGGGCATAAGCACGATGTTGTACACCCATAGCAATCTGCTGACCTCGCGGTCCTTCATTTCTTGGTTTCTTCTGAAAATTCCCGGATGACCCTGAAGATCCAAAGCTTCTCTTGTTCTTATTCTGGCCTCTGTCTCGGTTCTATCTTTCAGTTCGCTTAACCTCTTCAGCTATTCTTGCTCTTTCCACTAAGATTGCAAAATCTCTTTCCCGGTGCGGAGCAATCATCACTCGCAGTTCATCTCTAAGTCCATCTTCAAATCTGACACACCGTTCATATTCAAGAGCTACTATCCTCCGCATAACGGCTAAGTCGCAAAAATTACGCTTCATATTCACTATCGACTTGTTTCCTTGCACCAAATTCAGAAATGTCTTCCTCTGGGAGTCAATGTAGCTAGCTCCAACGTATTTTCCTTTGAATTTAATCTTAAAATACCCCCAATCCAGTCGATCCGCAGGGGTACTCTCTTTGATAGTGAGCCACCACTGGTAGGCTTCATCACGGAGTAGTGAAATAGCACCTTTCAATTTTTCTTCAGCAGTGCAGTCTAAATCATCCATGATTCTCTCGACTGCCTCCAACCAGTATTCCGCTACATTTGGAGCTACTCCAGATACTCCCCTGAAAACCTCAGCTCCATTTGATCTTAATCTCTCAGCTACTGACTTTCGAGACCTATTTCCAGAGCTAGCTTCTACTACTCGTTCTAAAACTCGCAGCACAACTTGTGATACTGCGTCACCTCCTTCATTTTTCTCTTGAAAATCCACCCCAACAGCCGGTGGTGGAGCATCATTTTCGGAACCTTGACCAGATCTAACTGGTTCTGACACAGCCATTCTTCCTCATCCACGTCCACGACGACCACGTCCCCTAAAGCTCATGTCTACTACGTGTCTTATCTGCTTTTCTGAAAAAGTCTTATGTATTAGAGTCTTTTCACTTCTTATTAAAAGAAAGTTTTATGAAATGATATTCATGGTTTTTCCGTAGTAGCACACATACACCTAGGGTCCATGTCTCTAAAGTTATAGTTTCCTTAAGCTTATCGACTTTCATATCACTTTATCAATAAAGATACATACCGATGGATCTCAAGGTGAGAACTCCGAAAGTGCCATGCTCTTATAAAACCATTTTAACTTAAGAAAATTTTCAAAAGTCATTTGGGCCATATTTTGAAAACGTAGTGGGCTTCACAACCCAAGGCCGAGAGTTTAAAACTAGGCTCTGATACCAAGTTGAAACACCCCAAACCCGGCCCAAAAAGCCTAACTGGATTTGATATGTTCCTCGAATCTAACTTTAGCAAATTCTCGTTTTATTTAAGAAAACTTGATGATTTTGTAAAAAAGATTTAACTTAATATTATAGCTTGAAAACAAATTGTATAGTAAATTTATGTCTTTTAAAACATTATTTTAGAAGGAATTAATAAATTAAAAGAAAACCAAATTTAAGAAAACTTACTTTAAAACATTTATATATTAGTGACAAAAACATTTTTTTACTTATTTATCGAAAAATAATTTAATTATTTAATAGATATTTGATCATGGCAAAATAAAAGTCCAAACACAAAAATTAAAACAGTTTATAGTGGCCTTATTACAAAAATAGCAAACCCATAATAAAGTCTAAGTAGTAAAATTTAATAAGTTTAAATTGGAAAATCTTCAAAATACTTGATATGAGCATTGGCCACCACTTGAGTCCTTGTTGACCGATCCATCGCGCCTTAATCATCGAAAAGTTATCCCACAAAATGGGTGAGTTATAAACTCAATGTGTAACACATACATTAAAAAGCCCATTTTTGTCATATGCCTTAAAGCCCAAAAATTTCACATATGGCCATAGGCCCATTTAACACATATTTAGCCCAAAAGCCCATTTTCATAGCAAATTAAATAATAATCAATTAAATCACATGGATATGTACAAATAATGAAATGCAAACCGGCCCACCTAAATATCCATCCGCTACACACCACCCGCACCAACCAACACACCGTGGGATTACTAAATCGACCTCCATCCGCTACACACCATCGAAGGCGATTCTTTGCGGTCAACATGCACATCGCCTTATAGTTATGTGGGAAGGCCACGGACAAAATTGTGACCCAAGTCACCGGATTTCAAATATGTGACCAAGTCACCAGATTTCAAATATGTGACCAAGTCACCAGATTCACATATGTGACCAAGTCACGGATTTCAAATATGTGACCGTAGTCACCGAATGTGGTAAAACCACCGAATACTTCCTCCTTTATCAAATATACCTATATGCCCATGCACATACATATCATTTAGTTTTCATGCCATTTACCCCAAAATCATAATATAATCATACTTATTTCACATTTTATGCATATAGCAAAATTAACAAAATATTGGGGTAAACATTCACGAATATCGTATACCACCGAATGGTATCCAAAAATCATTATTAAACATATTATCATAAAATCACATATAAAAATAGATCTATGAGTTTTAATGTAGGGTTACACACCTTATGACAAGAAGAACGATACTCTCGCCGCCAACACCTAGTTAATCATCACACTTGGTTAGTATACACTATTACTAATAAAATTATACTATTGATGAGGATCTAAATCCTTACCCTGATTCTCGAACAATCATTATTTGTGGTTTTTCTCCGCTAGATGGATCAAAACCGGCGATATCCCGCCAACGTAAAGTGGTTCGGTCAGACGTACTACTTCAAATAACCGATCTTTGTTAGCGGAGGGTCCACAACCTATGGAAAATCTCTTCCGCCGACTGACCTTTCGTTTGAAGTTCGATGGTAAAACAGTGCCCCTCTCTTCCAAATACTCCGTCTCGCTCTTTTCTTACCTATCTTGTTAGTCTTAAATCACCCCTAAAAATAAGATTGATTAGTAGTCATCTAAGGAAATTGATGTAACCAAAAGGGATAATCTTACCTTGGATGATTTGAAAAGTCACTTCTTAAAAGTTGGCTTCAACAAAGATCCTTAAAATCCTTTCCAAGGATTCGCCTAGAGAGAAAATAAGAGATCATGATTCTAAATTTGCCAAAGTAAAAAGAAAGAAATAATGAAAACGATTGACGAAAAGTTTTACTTACCCACTTGAAGATTCGGCCTAAAACAAAAAGAAGAGAATAAAAATGGATTTGGTGGTTTCGATTTGTACAAAAAGAAAAGGAGAAAAAGATGGTGATTTCGTCTTTAACAAGAGAGAAGGGAAAAGATGGTGGTTTCAAATATGATGGTTTCGGTTTTTAACCAAAAGAAAGAAAGAAAAATGGTGAAAAGATTATAGGATAGTTTCGGCTATGAGAGAAGAAAGAAAGAAAATGAAATGAGAAGGAAAGAGAAAAGGAAGAAAAAGAGAAAGAGAAAGAGAGATTAAAATAAGATGATGATGATGAAAATGATTCTCAAAGAGAAAAGAGATAGGTTTTGGGGCTTAGGTGCATTCGGCCAAGAGGGAGAAATGAAGAAAAATGGTGCTTGAACTTTGGTACTTTCGGCAATAAGAGAAAAAAAAAGAAAAGAAGAAAGGCTTTTCCAGCTTTTGATGCTTTAGACAAGAATTTTGAGAGAATAGGAATTTTAATCGAAATGGTCAAAATGAGAGCCAAAACAAAGAGAAGTTTTTACCTAATGCCCATAGCAAGATTCAGCTAAGAGGAGAGTTTTGGAGAAATGAGAAAAGATGCACAATTGCTAGAATTTTGGCCAACTTTCACCCCTAACTCAAGTCAAATTCGCCAACAAGGAAGCCAACACAATCCCCCTTTTTCCTCCACAATTCTTCCCCATCAACCCTAAGATTGCTATCACCATTAACCACCCTCTATAGCCCCTAAAACCGACTAGGTTCATGGTCAAATGACCATGAACAAGTTTCCAAAACATTGCCCATGTATCAAGCCTTTTGTCCCCCCTATCTTATCATCTTATCTTGATTCCATGCCATAAATCTTTAGCTTGCCTTTTTCTTATGGTCAAATAGCCAAAATTAATAGAATGCTCATCCTTTCTAGAAGAACCTTGGCCGACACTATAGAGAAGGAAACAAAAAATAAAAATTCTCCCATTTGCTAGCTAGGGGATTCGAACCTCTCCCGTCAAGCACTCAACAATGCATCCTAACCACCTTGCCAATTACTCAACTTATGCTTAAAACCTCTTGTCATTATTTCTTAAAGCCTAACATGCTTAGCTCCATCTTAATTATTAGAAATTAAAAGTTTCACTAAGCATTCACTTAATTAATGAAGTTCAAAAATAACTTCCAAAACATACTCAATCATAATTAAGCATGCAACATCATTAAATTAAGTAAGATGCATAACCCCTAATTATCAGGATGTTACACACATTGATACATTCAACTAGACATGCCGAAACAAATCATCATCATCCCAATGTCACATAGATATTTGAACCATATTTAATCCATTACTAAATTCTCTAATAGTAAATCCATAATTTAACCAACTCAAACCAACTCAAATAAAGAAACATATACAATCAAGTTTAAACCATAAGGGGCAAGCCATTTTTGCAATTCATCATGATCATTATCCTTTTTCTTTAAAGTAAGTAAAAGACCACTTAATCTAGTACATTACTTACATATGCTTAAACCATAAAATAAACCTTTGAAGTTAACAATAAGCAAAAACCGATTATTCACATCACTAATACCATGACCCACATTACAAGTCACACATTCATAAAAGCATAGCCATTTTCGCATGGCATATATACATATACATATCATTCGAACACAACATATGAGGTTTAGTCTATACATGCCTTTGACTCAAAAAGTATGCAAAACATATATATACCAAAGAGAGTGATAGTGTGGTCGACTTTCTTGATGATCCCCGAGTCCGTAATTGAATCAACAATCTATAAAATGTAAATACAAACACAAAGCAGTGGTAAGCTCGCTAGCTTAGTAAGTCTTAAGCAACTTTAGCATAACATTAGAACATTTAAACATTTATTAACCATAGCATTTACTCTACATTATCATAATCCTATAATTCATCGAACTATAGTATAAACATATTTAACATGAATCTCATGCTCCTTATCTCATAGGTGCAATATTCATATCAACTCTATTATCATATTCACAGCTTTTTACTAATAGCATTTCTACTAGTAACCGAACATCAACAACATAGCACGTTTAAACTTAGATTCTATCTTTACCATTCATACATATCACCATTCTTAATATGCTATTTCAATTCAAGTAACATTAATCACAACTTACCTCACCTTTGATAAATTCAACGAGATTTGAACTTACCTGAGTATTTAGCTTAATAGGTTCACTATAATACACTCGAACCATTTATAACTTCTTCGTTTTAAAGTATCACCAGCATTAAGCCTGCTAGGCACAAAGCCCGAATCAAATCACTCAAGACAAGGCCCTGCTAGGCACGAAGCTCGAATATGTCACCAAGACTAAGCACGCTAGGCACAAAGCCGAATATGTCACCTAAGCACTAAGCTCCTAGGCACAAAGCCGAATCAAATCACGCACAAGGCACGCTAGGCATCAAAGCCCGATAAATAACACCTAGATAAGGCCCGCTAGGCATTAAAGCTCGATATATAACACCAAGACAAGGCCCGCTAGGCTAATAGCCCGAGATATCAACATTTTCAACATTTCAATGCACATTTCAATAATACCATAACCAATTAACTCACTTGAATTTCATAATTCTATCACGCTTCAAATTCAACTTAGCTTATTCATATTTTCTAAATAAAATCATTACATCATTGTATAATCCGCATATCATATTGATTATACACCTTTACATTGTGTTAACAAAACATATCCAATTCAATGTAACATCTTTACATTCGACTATCACATAAAAATATGCCCAAATTTATCAAACATTGTCATTAAACACATTCATAATTCATTCTTTAATATAATCTAGCTTAAGGACTTACCTCGACTATTGACGGACAACGTTAACTAAATTAATCGACGACTTTCGCCTTTCCCCGATCCAAATTTGCTTTTCTTTGTTCTTGATCTAAACACATAAAATTTAGCTCATTCAAGTACATTTCATCTCAATTTAGTCCCTAAGTACATAAATAGGCAATTTACCATTTTACCCTAAAGTTTCACTTTTTACAATTTAGTACTATTTGCATAAAACACAAAATATACATAATTTGCACATAATACTTTAGGGCCGAATCTTCTATACCATCATACCAAGGCATTCATTTCATTTATTTTGCAAACTAGTCCTTCAAAATTTCATTTTTTTGTAATTTAGCCTAAAATACTAAAATTCACTAAAATTTCTAATACAAAACCTATCAATCCTTAACACATCTTTAATCTAAAACCATCAAATATCAAAACTATAAAAACACATCAATGGCCAAACCTCATATACACATGATTCTGAAAAATTCAAGCATGGGTCGGGTAATATACGAAGCAACGATCTCAAAAACATAAACATTATCAAAAACCGAAATTTACACATACCTTAATCAAGCATTTGAATTGTCGAAATTTCAAGCTCTCTAAACCCTTTTTTTTTCTCAACTTTCGGCCACTTTAGAAGCAAGATGATAGTGGCTTTCTTTTTTTTATGTTTTATTTAACTTATTATAACTTTATTTGTAAATTACTAATATAACCTTATTATAATAATTAAACTAACATATAACCTAAGGTTAATGTTGACCATGGCCGGCAACTAACATTTAAAATGGGTTATTTACCCTTTCTATACTTCATATTAAAAAGCCATGCTCAAATTAGCACATTTCACTTTAGTATGCCACTTTTACCTTTTACGCGATTAAGTCCTTTTTCTAAATTAAACACACAAACGATAAAATTTTTCCACTAAACTTTCACACATATTAATTTACATATAAAAAGCACAAAATATAAATTTAAAATATTTCTCGAACTCGGATTCGTGGTCCTGAAACCACCGTTCCGATTAGGGTCAAATTCGGTCTGTTACACTTGGCCCATACACAATGGCAACAAAATATTTACATGCATGGCCCAACCCAACCTAAAAGTCCATCCTCTACAAACCAGCTCGTACCAACCATCACACCTCGGGGATTTCTACGATCAACCCACCAACCGCTACACATCATATCATCAGCTATGCTGCCTATTCCTAACAATCAGGAATAAATTTAATGTGGCTTAGCCACCGATCACTATTGTGACCTAACTTTACAATTTGTGCTTTAACCATCGATAACCAAGTGACCTATTAACATGCTCTTCCCCTTCATCATATTAACCCCATCCTATGCAGAATCAAAACAATATACTACCTAAAAGATCACAGACTATCACAAACTTCGATACACATAGAGAAGTTTCTATGATTACGTACCTGGCATCCCTTGCCTACTCTTTTCGGGTATACGACTGTCCATTCAGCCTTTTTTTCGGCTTTTATCCCATAACATATATAGTACAGATTAACTAGTGTGATAGAGATCTACACACCGACATGCATAAAACGAGACTTTCTATGTCGACACTATCGTCGATACGATCGCTAACTGCCTAAGGTTTTGTTTCAAGTAGGTCCACAACCGGTGGCTAATCCGTCATCACGACGCCGCTTCTTAAATCTAGGGGTTGGATTTACGGGTCCAATTCCCTCTTTCGTTTGACTAGTGTTTGTATCCATGGAACAGATCTTAGTCAACAAAATGGATTAAAACATTGAATCGAATACAAACACGAATGTACATTCATAGTGCAGAGGTCACTTACCTAGAAATCCCGAAAGAGATGGAGTTTAGAGACTAGCGATTTTCAGCTTTTAGATCTAGACGATCTACTTCGATTCCTAATGTGTCGCCCCAAAATAAGAAAACGAGAATAACCAAAACATTACTCCAAGGATAATCTTATCACGCTAACTAGCCTTTCGGCTTTGGCCTCAACAAAAAAAAAATTGAAAGAGAAAAAGTGAAGAGAGAATTCGGCACTTACCTTAACACCAGCAGATTTGACTAACCCTTAGAGATTCTGGCACTTAGCACGATAGAACAAAGAAATCAGCAAGGAGAAAAGAGTGGAGAAGAGAATTGAAGTGAATAGATTCGGCTTTAGAAGAGATAAAAAGAAAAGATGTAGAGAGGAACTGTGAGGTTTCGACTTGTAGAGGGAAGCATAGAAAAGAATAATGGAATTTTGACTTTTGTATAAAAGTGGAGGTGAGAGGGAAGGAAAAAAAAGAATAGGATCCAAATGCCAAAATTGAAGAGATATCCCCCTACTTAACCCAAATTTCGGCACCTACTACCTAACAACCGAAAATGTCCCTTTTTAAAACTAAAACTAAGCTATTAATCAAGGGAAATTTGGCACCCCTTGAACATATCAGAATCGATTCCTCCTCCCCCTCAGTGTTGGAATTTTGGCCACCATTGTGACTAGCAGATAAATCCTAAATTTCCTCCCTTATCTTTATCTGATCACACCTCCAAAAGAAGCCTAGATAACACTACCTCTTCCTCCCTTTATCTGCCATATTATCTGTATTATCTACTCAAACAAAACCTTCTATTTCCAAGCCTCATTGCCGTCCCACTCTACCCTCTTAAATGCCAAAAATTAACTAAATTTGATTAAAATAATTAGGCTTCATGCGACTCAAACTTGGGCCTCCTCAGTTGACGCCACCTTATAGCTCCCTTATGTAGCGCCACTACCCACTGGGCTACAAGCCTATTTTGTATTTTAAAATATAGATAACATCTTTTAAGCCCTATCCTAATTGGCTTTCCACTAGCGTGTCCAAATAAAAAATTTGATTAAGGCCTCGGCCCAACCCTGAGCCCATTCTGGACCCCTAACACTCACATTAAACATAACCACACATCAAACGCAACGGCCCATTAATTCAGGATGTTACAGTTCTACCCCCTTAAAGAAATTTCAGCCTCGAAATTACCTGATCAAAATAGATGCGAGTATTAGCTCGATCGCTTCCTCTGGTTCCCATGTAGCCTCCTTAGAACCGCGATTCTGCCATAGAACCTTAACCAAAGAAACTGTCTTCCTCCATAATACTTTGACATCATGATCCAAAATTTCCACTGGTTCCTCTTCAAAGGATAAATCGGGTCTTACCTCGATTTCTTCCACAAACACCATATGGGATGAATCCAAACGGTATCGTCTTAACATAAAGACGTGGAATACATTGTGAATCTGGCTTAGCTCAGAAGGTAGCTCTAGCTAATAGGCTACCGGTCCCACTCATTTCAACACACGATAAGGTCCGATAAATCTAGAACTTAATTTACCTTTCCGTCTAAACCTCAGTACTTTCTTCCATGGCGATACCTTCAAGAACACCTTGTCACCCACTGCAAACTCTATGTCCTTACGCTTCAAATCAGCATAGGACTTCTGTCTGTCCGATGCTTCCTTTAGTCGAGCCCGAATTAACTCAACATTCTCCTTTGTCTCGGTAACCAACTCTAGACCCAAAAACTAACGTTCCCCTAATTCCGTCCAACAGGTAGGAGTACGACACTTCTGCCCGTACAATGCTTCATAGGGCATCATCTGAATACTAGACTGGTACCTGTTGTTGCAAGCAAACTCCGCTAATGGTATAAATTCTTCCCAACTACCCCTGAAATCAATGACACAACCTCTCAACATATCCTCCAAGATCTGAATTACCAGCTCAGACTGTCCATCGGTCTAAGGATGAAACACTGTACTGAAATCCAACTTCATACCTAATGCTTGATACAATGCCTTTCAAAATCGTGACGTGAACCTAGGGTTCTTGTCCGATATGATCAAGACTGGTACTCCATGCAACCTCACTAGCTTAGCCAATTTTTACAGAGAGTAATTAACCCGTACTGGTATGAAATGAGCAGACTTCGTCAAGCGATCATTAATCACCCAGACCGAATCTTTCTTAATAGGCGTGAGAGGTAGCCCACTAACAAAGTCCATTGTGATCCTTTCCCACTTCCATTGTGGAATCTTCACCGGTTGCAATAACCCTGATGGTAACTGATGCTCGCCTTTACCTGCTGACAGGTCAAACACTTACTCACCAATTCAGTTACCTCTTGCTTTAAGCCCGGCCACCAGAACTGATCTCGTAATTCCCGATACGTCTTACTCCCTCCAGGGTGCATAGCGTATGGACTACCATGCGCTTCTTGCAAAATCCTACGCCTCAACTCTGGATCTTTTGGCATGCAAACTCTCCCTCGAAAACATAACAGTCCTTCCTCATTCATACTAAATTTTGTTGGCCCATCATTTGATATTAACTGCAACTTCACCTTAAGTAACTCATCGGTCTGCTGCTTCTCCTTAACCTGACTGACCCAAGAGGGTTTCATTTGAAGTTCAGCTAATAAACTCCCATCATCGTATAAACTGAGGTGAGCAAATATTGCTCTCAAGTCAGAGATTACTTTACGACTTAAGGCATCTACCACCACGTTAGCTTTACCCAGATGATACTCGATCGAGCAGTCATAATCCATTAACTACTCGATCCACCTCCTTTGCCTTAGATTCAACTCCTTTTGGGTATTTTAGACTCTTGTGATCGATATAAATGATGGATTTCTCCTCATACAGATAATGTCTCCAGATCTTCAAGGCAAAAACCACTGCTGCCAATTCCAAATCATGTGTGGGATAATTCAATTCGTGCAGTCTTAACTGTCAAGATGCATACGCAACAACCTTTCTATCCTACATCAATACGCATCCTAGTCCCGTGTGTGACGTATCACAGTAAATCACGAACTCCCTTCTAGCCTCTGGCTGAATCAACACCGAAGCCTCCATCAAAATCTTTTTTAACCTCTCGAAACTCTCTTGCTGCTTATTAGACCAAACAAACAGAACCCATTTTCGTAACAACTTAGTCAATGGTGCCGCAATTAAAGAAAATCCTTTCACAAACCTTTGGTAGTACCCGGCCAGACCAAGAAAACTCTAAATTTTTGCGCAGACCTAGGCGGCTTCCAATCCAACACCGCTTTAATTTTTCAAGGGTCAACCCTAATCTCCTCTGCCACATACGTGGCCTAGAAAAGTAACTTCACTTAGCCAAAATTCGCACTTACTGAATTTGGCATACAACTGCTTCTCCCTCAAAATCTGTAAAACCACTCGCAGATGTGAATCATGCTCCTCTTCCGACCTTAAATAAACCAGGATATCATCTATAAATACCATGAAAAATTGATCCAAGTAGGGTTGGAACACTCGGTTCATCATATCCATAAATGCTGCCGGTGCGTTAGCCAACCCAAATGGCATCACCATGAATTTGCAGTGACCATAGCGACTCCTGAATGCCATCTTATGAATATCCGCCTCCTTGACTTTAAGCTGATGGTACCTTGATTCAGATCTATCTTCAAAAAGACTAAGGCCCCCTTCAACTGATCGAGCAAGTCATCGATCCTCGGCAACGGGTATTTGTTCTTGATTGTTAACTTATTCAACTGACGATAGTTAATGCACATATGCATCGATCCATCTTTCTTCTTAACAAATAACACCGGTGCTCTCCAAGGCGACACACTTAGTCAGATAAATCCTCTATCCAGTAACTCTTGAATCCGTATTTTCAATTCCTCTAACTCCTTCAGTGCCATTCTATATGGAGCAATAGATACTGGTGCTGTTCCCGAAAGAAGATCGATACCAAACTCTACTTCGTGATCTGGGGGTAATCCCGAAAGCTCTTTGGGAAAACATCAAGAAATTCATTCACCGTCCTAACATCCCCGACAGTTAGTTTCTTGGCTTCTAGAGCCCGAACAAACATTAGAATTGCCCCACATCCATTCCTCACCATCCTTTCTGCTCTTAAGGCAGTCACCACATTCGACAAACAGTTCCCCCTTTCACCTATCACCAGTACTTCACCACCCTCAGGAGTTTTTAACACCATACGCTTGGCTGCATATTCTACATTAACTTGATACCTCACCAGCCAGTCCATTGCTAAGATTAAATCAAACTCCCTGAACGATAATTCCATCAGATCAGTCAGAAAAACTATTCCCTGAACTTCTAAAGGTACCTCCCGATAAAGTTTATTTACCACCGCAAAGTGTCCTAACGGGCTAATTACAGCCATCTCCCTAGAGGAAATCTCATAATCTATTCTTAAAGTTCCAGACACCCAACTAGCAACATATGAATGCGTCGACCCAATATCAATCAATGCAGTGTAAGGAAAACCAAAAATTAAAAACATACTGGTTATTACATCTAGTGCGTCAGCCTCCTCTCGACATCTAGCAGCATAGACTAACCCCAACTATCTCGCCTTAGTGTTTTCTGCCCCTTGGCCTGATGCTCCACGGCCCCGACCGAAACCATTACCACCTCTGGCTGGACCACGACCTCTCTGTGGCTGCTGACCTCCTTTGCCCTGCTAGGCATTCTCTCGATCGTGGGCCCTTCACACCTCACCATCTGAGACAGTTTCTAACTTGGTGGTCCGTAGATCCACACCTAATGCACCTCCCACCGCCCGCCCAACACTCACCTACAAGGAATTTACCACATTGAGCACACTTCTGTGTCTGGCTAGCAGCAGGTCTCTCATCCCATCTCGACCCATCTGACCTAGGTCTTTTCTGAATACGCCCAGCTGCCCCTGATGATCCAAAATTTCTCTTACTTCCACTCCTATCTCTATCCCAATTCAATTTTTCTGTCTGCTTCACCTCCTCAACTATTTTAGTTTTTTCCACAAGGATAGTAAATTCCCTCTCCCACTGTGGGGCTATCAACACACGCAGATCATCTCTCAGACCATCTTTAAATCGAACACACCGTTCATGGTCTGTGGCCACCATCCCTCGAGCATAACAGCTAAGGCGTAAGTATTCTGCTTCATATGCAGCCACTGACCTACTTCCCTGAACCAAATTTAGAAATGCTCTGCGCTGCGCATCCACATAACTCGATCCAATGTACTTACTCTGAAATTTCATTTTGAAGAAATCCCAGGTGATACGGTCAGCCACTATACCATCCTTAACCGTAAGCCACCATTGGTATGCTTCGTCCCGCAGGAGAGATACAACCTCTTTCAATTTCTCCTCTTCCGTGAAATCAAGATCATCTATTATGCGTTCAACTGCCTCCAACCAATATTCAGCTGTACTCAGGGCTATACCAAAAATTCCCCTAAACACTTCTACCCCATTGGCTCTACGTCACTCCGATACAGATTTTCGGGCTCCTATGCCCATGCCTGCCCCAGTAACCCTCTCTAAAACCCTTAACATCGCCTGAGATACCACATCATCTCCTGCCGTCTGATCCTGAAATTCCACCTCCGCAGTTGGGGGTACTAGCATCTCGTCTCCTGACCCATGGCCAGATCCTACTGGTTCTGACATAACCATCCTGCCCCTACCACGACCACGCGTAGGACGTCTACGACCCCTTGTACTCATTCTACCGATTCACGTTTATCTGATTAGAAATTTTATGAATTATTAAGTTCTTTCACTGATTAACCACGAACAATCTTATGGACAATAGTTTCAAAAGTAGTTCTTTCGAATTCGAAATTATATCTACGGGTTTCAATCTCAAGTCTAAATCTCCTAGTTCTAGGAACCACATACATTCAACCATCATACATCAACATACAAGCAGCATCCATGAACTCACATTCATCACATAAGGGCATTTTCGTCATTTCACTACCTAGGGGTACTTTCGTAATTTTATCCTACCAGGGTATTTTCGTAGTTTTCCAAAATATGGCATCTTGGTGATTTTACAAAATAGGGGCATTTTGGTAATTTTATAATCTGAGGGTATTTTGGTACTTTTACTAAACGGGGGTATTTCGATAATTTCACAAATTTTGGTAATTTTACAAATCCAAGGTATTTTGGGAAATTTTCACAAATCAAGGGTATTTCAAAAATTTTACAAAACTACGGATACTTTAGTAATTTTGCGAAATAGGGTGGTTGGTCCCTTTCGGGTTTTAGTTATAAATTTTGGCCCGTCAACAAGTCCTCGTGGCTAAGGTGAACAGTCACTACGCACCAGGTAGGATTCCAGCGAAGAGAAGGTGAGCCACTAGGGCCGCTTAAGTACCAAGCTCTCCCTAGATCCAATCCTAGACATGCGTATGCCTATTACCATACCTTAACCCAACGACTTGTTCATGGACATGTTTAATTAGATTAAGTCTTATAAGATTTGAAGAATTGTTCAAACTAAGCCTAAAGTCCATCAAACTCTAATCATACTAGCCTACGTCCCTATGGAGCCCATCAAGCCCAACGTGCATATCACATAATGAGTTTAGAATACTTATGTAACATCCCGAATTAATGGGCCTGTGCATTTTGGTGTGTTGTATGTTTAATGTGTTAACTTGAGGGTTAGGGGTCCCGATTGGGCTCAAGAATGGGCTGAGGTTTCGGTTAAAATATTCTGTTTAGACATTATAGGGTTTAAAGGTAGGTATTTGTGTTTAAAATGTCAAAATGGGCTTGTGGCCCAAAGTTAGGTGGCGCTACAAAGGAGAAGAGGGTGGTGTCACTAGTGGATGGAGAGGGCCCGAGGTTGGCCGTTTGGAGCCCAAGATTTTGGGCCAATTTTGGCACTTAAAAGGGAGCAAGGGGGATGGCATCAAGGCTAGAATTTAGGGGATTTTAATGTTTTAAGATATGTGGATATTATACTGATAAAGGAAGGAGGAGTTGGTGCTAATTAGGCCTCTTTTGGAGGAGTTAGTAGATTAAGATAACGAAGAAAGATAGGAGCTATCATTTGGTTGCAGAGTTACCAAAAATCAAACACAGGAGAGGGGGAGAATCGATTTAGTATGGCAAGGGGATGTGTCAAAATTCTGAAGGCCATCTTATTTATTTTCTTTTCTCATCTTTTCTCTTCTAAAAGCCGAAACTCACCACCTCCCTCACCCTTTCTTTTTCTTTGAAATTCCCTTTTAGCCGAATCTTCTGATCCCCATTATTATTCTTCTCCCATTCACTAAAAGCTACGCTCTTGTTTGATCTTGTAGTCGAAATCTCTAAGTCTTAACATCATTCCATTCGGTTCCTTTTCTCGAAGTGTTCATCATAACCGAACCCCTATTCTATATTTCGATAAGTTCTCTGTTATTTCCTGTTTTCTTTTCTTTTCTCTTTTTTGGCAGAATAGTCTCTTAAACCTTGTTAAATGGTTCTATTCTTCTTCTTTTAAAAGTCAAATCTTCACTGTTGTGGCTGCTTGTGCCGAACCCTAAAGATAGTCGAAGGTAAGTGGTTGGTGTGGTTGGCCGATTGGTGAAGGAGGGACCCATATCCGCTGTTGGCCGAAAGGTCATCTCCTCTAATCTAAATCTCTTTTTAGATCGAATCTTATTTGGTTTCGATCTAGGTGTGTAATCAACGCTTCAATCCAAGTCTGCCAACTTCAGTATTTAATCGATTTAGTGAGTTTTGTCCAGCAAAATAGTGGTCCGATAGTCGCGATTTCGACTAGAGAGAGCGTCGACCTCGATAGTATATCGTTGAGCGTAATCATGTGTGTAATTTCTCACACCATCTCTATTTTCTATTAGTATATATATAAATCTGCCTATATTCTATTAAATGCCGAAATCCCGGCATGACTGTTGAAAACCTGTGGAGGGTAAAGGGCGACTCATCAGGTTAGTGATTTCTGTGATTTTTTTAAGTAAAATGAATCTGTTGAGTTGACATGATATACATGCATGCCATTTTATATGTTTGCTCGGGGTTGGGCGATTGATGTATATGAAAGGAGAAGTGTTCTATTGTAGTGGCTCTGCCACGATCTGTTCTGGTGATTATGTCAAAAATCTGACGATGAGTAGATAACTGCAGTATGACTGCCATCGGTGGTGTGTAGCGGTGAGGGTGATTGTAGAAATCCCCATTGGTGTGATTAGCGGGTAAGGGTGGTGTGTAGCGGATGGATCCAAGATTAGGATGGGCTCTGCTTAATTCTGATATGTGATATTCTATTATTTTGTTCTGTGAGGCTAAGGCCCAGTCTGACGGTGCACGAGGGATTGCACACTGAGTCTTGTGACTCACCCCGTTGTTTAACATTTTTCAGGTAGCACTTAGTGCATCGGACCGAGCTGGAAAGGAGCGCAAGGTGGCCATGCATGGATTTATTTTGACTCAATAAAGGATGTTATTTTAATTATTTTCCCTTAATATTTTCAATTTGTTTGGTTATATATATTTTATTGTAATAAGGCCACTGGCTATTGTTTATTGGTTTTATGCTTTCGGTTTTTAAGTTTTCATACACTTGGACTTTATGATTAATTGAAACTAAGGCCTGTGTTCAAGTAATAAAACTCAGAGGCAAAATTTTGGTTTTTACTCATTAAAGCATTAATTAAAATTTATTTTTTTTACAAATTATCAAATTATTAAGTTTTCCCGTATAAATGTTTAAACCATGCTCTTCGAAAAAAAAGCGACATGTTTTAAGAAATCTTCTTAGTGACATGCCAGATCCGGTCGGGGTGTTTGGGCCGGGTTTGGGGTGTTACAATTTAGTATCAGAGCTTGGTTCAAAACTCGACTTTGGGGTTTTGGGCTCAAAACATTTTCTAAAGATGGGTTTTGGAAACATGCATGTTTATAAATAATACAGGATGGTTTTCTCGGCATGGCACCTGCGTCTCTGGCCCAAGTCCGCTAGGTAAGTAATTTGAACTCACTGTGTGATATATATATGTGGGCTTGGTGGGCTTTATGGGACGTAGATTATCTTAATTAAGACTTGATGAACTTTAGGCTTAGCTTAAACAACTTCTTAAACCTCATAAGACTTAATCTAATTAAACATGTCCGTGAACAAGTCACAAGGTTAGGGTGTGGCAACAAGCATAAGCATGTCTAAGATTGGATCTAGGGAGAGCTTGGTACTTAAGCGGTCCTAGCGACTCACCTCCTCTTATTTGGAATCCTACAGTGCGTGGTATTTGCTCACCTTAGCCACGAGGACACATTGATGAGGCCAAAGTTTCTAACTAAAACCGAAAGGGACCAGCTACCTTACTTTCACAAAATTACTAAAGTGCCGCTAGTCTTAAAAAAATTACCAAAATGCCTTTGGTTTGAAAAACTACCAAAATGCCATTGATTTGAAAAAAATTACCAAAATGCCCTTGATTTGGAAATTATCAAAATTTGTAAAATTATCGAAATACCCCCGATTTGCAAAATTATCGAAATACCCCCAGATTGTAAAATTTCCAAAATACCCCTACTTCACGAAATTATCAAAATACCCTTATTTTGAAAAAAATCACCAAGATACCCTATTTTGAAGAAAATTATAAAAATACCCCTATAGGATAAAATTTTAAAAATACCCCTGGGTAGTAAAATGACGAAAGTACCCCTATGTGTTGAATGTGGGTTCATGGATGTTATCTCGTATGTTGATTGTTGAATGTATGTAGTTCCGTAACTAGGGGAGTAGACTTGAGACTGGAACACATGAGACATAAATTTGAATTGAAAGAACCACTATCGAAATGACTTTTCATAAGATTGTTCGTGGATAATCGATGGAAAGAATTAATAATTCATAAAATTTCTAATCAGATAAATGCCAATCAGAAGAATGAGTACTAGGGGTCGAGGACATCCATCGCATGTTCGTGGCAGGGGTAGAATACCTGTCGCTTGAGCCACTCGTGGTGCAGCCACGGGTCGAGAAAATGAGATCTGGATCATCAAGCTGTGGAGGGAGAATTTCAGGACCAGATGGCTGGAGATGATGCGGTATCTCAGGCGATGTTGCGGGTTCTGGAGAGAGTTGTTGGGGCAGGCACGGGTTCGGGAGCTCAATAATTTGTGTCTGAACGGCTCCGAGCCCAGAGTAGAGATGTTTAGGGGAGTTTCTGGCGTAGCCCCTAACACAGTTGAGTATTGGTTAGAAGCGAGTGAGCGCATAATGGATGACCTAGACTTCACAGTGGAGGAGAAGTTGAAAGGGGTCATGTCTCTTCTTCGAGACGAGGCTTACTAGTGGTGGCTCACGGTAAAGGAGGGTACTACCGCAGACTCGATTGACTGGGATTTCTTTAAGGATTCATTTCAGGGAAAGTACGTTGGGGCCAGCTATGTGGATGCGCAGAGAAAGGCATTTTTGAACTTGGTGCAGGGAAGCAAATCTGTGTCTGAATATAAAGTAGAATTTCTACGTTTGAGCCTTTACGCTCGTGGAATTGTAGCAACTGACTATGAGCGCTATGTACAGTTCGAAGATGGATTGCGGGATGAGTTGAGAGTGTTGGTAGCACCGCAGCGAGAAAGGGACTTTGCCGTTCTGGTCGAGAAAGCTAAAATATCTGAGGAGGTGAAGTAGACTGAGAAGAAAAATAAGGATAAGGATCGAAATAGGAATAAGAGAAATTTTGGGCCGTCGGGATCATCTAGGAGTTTTCAGAAAAGGCCTAGGTTTGATGGGCCAGCTCGTACTCCGACATCTGCTCTTGGGAGTCAGAATCAATCATGTAACTTGTACGGGAAAGTACATTTCGGGGAGTGCAGAAGGAAAACTGGTGGATGCTTTAGATGTGGATCCATGGATCATATGGTGAAAGATTGTCCACAGGTGGATCGGTCTGACCTCTTTGGATGGGAGTCTTGATCGAGTTAGGAGGGTGGTCGAGCATTACCAAGGGTCGTGGCCCGGTCGGAGGAGGAAATGGGTTGATCGGGTCGTGGAGCACTGGTAGGTGTCTTTGGTAATGTAGATGCAAGGCAATGCCAGGTCTAGTTTATGCGATTCGCTGTGGGAGGATGATGACACACTAGATGTTATAACCGATGCGTTCCTTATTCTTTGGTAATCCATTTTTGCTTTGATTGATATTGGATCAACCCACTCTTATGTTGCATGCTCGGTGTCGAGACTTTAAGTTTAGAATCAAATAACCTGCTAGGAAGATGACTGTGGTTAGTCCGTTAGGATAATCTAGGATAGTGGACAAACTATTTAGGAGTGTACCTTTAGAGACTCAAGGAGTAGTGTTTCCGGCAGACCTAATGGAATTACCATTTGGGGAGTTTGACCTCATTTTGGGAATGGATTGGTTGACTAAACATCATGCTAAGTTGGATTGTGAGACTAAGCGCATGGTGTTGAGTACCCCAGAAGGGGGGAGGTAGTTGTGCTAGGGGAAAGAAGGATTATTTATTCAACGTAGTATCTGCGTTGAAGGTTGTTAAGATGATTCAAAAAGGATGCAATGCATTTCTAGCTTTTATCAGTGCTTTGGACGCTAAAGAGGTGACCGTCATTGAGGTTAGAATAGTAAAGGATTTCGCAGACGTTTTTCCTGAGGAGTTGCCAGGGTTACCTTCAGATCGTAAAGTGGAGTTTGGAATAAAGCTACTTTCAGGTACGACTCTGGTGTCAATTGCTCCTTACAGAATGGCGTCGAAGGAGCTGGTGGAGCTCAAAGCTCAGATCCAGGAACTGTTGGATCGAGGTTTTATTCGACCGAGTGTGTCTCCGTGGGGAGCACCGGTCCTATTTGTGAAGAAAAAGGACGGATCCATATGTATGTGTATGGACTACCGTCAACTGAATAAGTTAACAATTAATAACAAGTACCCGCTACCGAGAATTAACGACCTGTTTGATCAGCTCAAAGGAGCTTCGATTTTCTCTAAGAAGATTTAAGGTCGGGTTATCATCAGTTAAAGGTAAAGGAATGGGACATTCATAAGACGGCGTTTCGAAGTCGCTACGGTCATTATGAATTTTTGGTGATGCCGTTTGGGTTAACGAACGCGCCAGCGGCATTTATGGATATGATGAATCCGGTGTTCCAACCATACCTTGATCAGTTTGTTGTGGTGTTCATTGACGATATCCTGGTTTATTCCAAGTCCGAGGAGGAGCATGATGCACATCTTCGTGTGGTGTTGCAAGTTCTGAGGGAGAAGCAGTAGTTTGCTAAGTTCAGTAAGTGTGAGTTCTGGCTAAGAGAAGTAACTTTCTTAGGACATGTGATTTCAGTAGAGGGAATTAGGGTTGACTCTCAGAAGATAGAAGCTGTATTGGATTGGAAACTGCCGAAGTCTATGACAGAGATTCAAAGTTTTTTAGGATTGGTAGGGTACTACAGAAGGTTTGTTGAGGGGTTCTCATTAATTGCGGTACCTCTAACTAAGTTGTTGAGGAAGGGAGTACCATTTGTTTGGACTAACAAACAGTAGGAGAGCTTTGAGAAGCTGAAGAGAATTTTGACAGAGTACCGGTGTTAATTCAGCCAGAGGTGGGAAAAGAGTTTACCATCTACTATGATGCATCACACACATGTTTAGGATGTGTATTGATGCAAGATGGAAAGGTGGTTGCCTATGCGTCTCGACAGTTAAGATCGCATGAGTTGAACTACCCCACGCATGATTTAGAGTTGGCTGCGGTAGTGTTCGCTCTGAAGATCTGGAGACACTACCTGTATAGGGAGAAGTCTATTATTTACATCGACCATAAGAGTCTGAAGTATCTCCTTACCGAAAAGGAGTTGAATCTAAGACAACGTAGGTGGATTGAACTTTTGAAGGACTATGACTGCTCGATCGAATATCATCCGGGCAAGGCGAACGTGGTGGCTGATGCACTGAGTCGAAAGGTGATAGCGGATTTGAGGGCGATGTTCGCTCATCTCAGCCTATATGAAGATGGTAGTTTGGTAGCCGAACTCCAAGTGAGACCAGTGCGGACAAGTCAGATCAAAGAGAAGAAAATTCTAGACGAGGTCTTGAGTGCTCGACTCCAGCAAGTGCAAAATTGTGAATGGGAGGACTATAGTTTGAATGGTGATGGGGTTCTGTGTTTTTGTAAGAGAATTTGTATGCCAAATGATGTTGAGTTAAGTCAGATGATTCTTCAGGAGGCGCATAGTAGCCCATACGCTATACATCCTAGAGGGGTTAAGATGTATCGGGATTTGCGAGAGTAATTCTGGTGGCCAGGTCTAAAGCGAGGGGTAACAGAATTCGTGGGAAAATGTTTGACATGTCAGCAGGTGAAGGTGGAACACCAGTTGCCTTAGGGTTTGTTGCAGCCGGTGAAGATTCCGCAGTGGAAATGGGAAAGAATCACGATAGATGTTGTTAGTGGGTTACCACTTACGCCTACTAAGAAAGATTTGATTTGGGTGATTGTTGACCGGATGACGAAGTCTGCCCACTTCATACCGGTTCGTGTTGGCTATTCTCTGCAAAGGTTGGCTAAGTTGTATGTGGCTGAGGTTGTGAGACTACATGGTGTACCTGTTTCGATCATATCAGATGAGACCCTAGGTTCACGTCACAATTCTAGAAGGCCCTGCATCAGGCAATGGGAGCAAGGTTAGACTTCAATACTGCTTTCCATCCGCAGACTGTTGGTCAGTCTGAGAGGGTAATCCAGATCTTGGAGGATATGTTTAGAAGTTGCATCATTGATTTCAGGGGTAGTTGGGAGGAGTATTTACCTCTGGCAGAATTCGCGTACAATAACAGCTACCAATATAATATTTAGATAGCGCCTTATGAAGTGTTATACAGACGGAGATGTCGTACTCCTACTTGTTGGATAGAGTTGGGTGAGCGTCAGGTGTTGGGTCCAGAACTAGTTTCGGAGACGGAAGAAAAAGTTAGGTTAATTCAGGCTCGGTTGAAGGAAGCGTCTGATCGGCAGAAATCTTATGCGGATCTAAAGCGTAAGGAGTTGGAATTTACAGTGGGAGATCAAGTCTTTTTGAAAGTGTCACCGTGGAAGAAGGTAATGAGTTTTGGTCGGAAGGGTAAGCTAAGTCCCCGATTTATTGGACCTTATCGGGTACTAGAACGTGTGGGGCCAGTGGCATATCGATTGGAGTTGCCTCTAGGTTAGAGCAGATACATAACGTGATTCATGTCTCGATGCTAAGACGTTACCGTTCTGATCCATCGCACATTGTGCTAGTGGAAGAGATTGAAGTAAGGCCCGACTTGTCCTTTGAAGAGGAGTCAGTGCAAATCTTGGATCGAGACGTAAAGGTGTTGAGAAGGAAGTTCGTCCCTTTGGTCAAGGTTTTGTGGTGAAACCACGGCACAGAGGAAGAGACATGGGAGCCAGAGGATGTTATGCGACAGCAGTATTCCCATCTTTTCTGATCAGGTAAATTTCACGGCCGAAATTTATTTAAGGGGGTAGAACAGTAACATCCCGAATTAATGGTCTTGTGCATTTTGGTGTGTTGTATGTTTAATGTGTTAACTTGAGGGTTAGGGGTCTGAATTGGGCTCAGGAATGGGCTGAGGTTTGGTTAAAATATTCATTTAGACACTGAGGTTTAAAGGTAGGTATTTGTGTTTAAAATGTCAAAATGGGCTTGTGGCCCAAAGTTAGGTGGCGCTACAAAGGAGCAAAGGGTGGCGTCACTAGTGGATGGAGAGGGTCCAAGGTTGGCCACTTGGAGCCCAAGCTTTTGGGCAAATTTTGGCACTTAAAAGGGAGCAAGGGGGGACGGCATCAAGGCTAGAATTTAGGGGATTTTAATGTTTTAAGATATGTGGATATTATGCTGATAAAGGAGGGAGGAGTTGGTGCTAATTAGGCCTCTTTTGGAGGAGTTAGTGGATTAAGATAGGGAAGAAAGATAGGATCTATCATTTGGTTACAGAGTTGGCCAAAAATCAAACACAGAGAGGGGGGAGAATCGGTTTAGCATGGCAAGGGGGTGTGTCGAAATTTTGAAGGCCATCTCATCTGTTTTCTTTTCTCATTTTTTTCTCTTCCAAAAGCCGGAAATCACCACCTCCCTCACCCTTTCTTTTTCTTTGAAATTACCTTTTAGCTGAATCTTCTGATCCCCATTGTTATTCTTCTCCCATTCACTAAAAGTCGAAACTACGCTATTGTTTGATCTTGTAGTCAAAATCTCTAAGTCTTAACATCATTCCATTCGGTTCATTTTCCCGAAGTGTTCATCATAGCCGAACCCCTATTCTATATTTTGGTGAGTTCTCTATTATTTCCTGTTTTCATTTCTTTTCTCTTTTTTGGCAGAATAGTCTCTTAAACCTTGTTAAGTGGTTCTATTCTTCTTCTTTAAAGCGAATCTTCTTTGTTGTGGCTTGTCGAACCACGAAGATAGTCGAAGGTAAGTGGTTGGCGTGGTTGGCCGATTGGTGAAGGAGGGACCCATATCTGCTGTTGGCCAAAAGGTTATCTCCTCTAATCTAAATCTCTTTTTAGATCAAATCTCATTTGGTTTCGGTATAAGTGTGCAATCAACGTTTCAATCCAAGTCTGCCAACCTCAGGATTTAATCGATTTAGTGAGTTTTGTCCGGTAGAATAGTGGTCTGATAGTCGCGATTTTGACTAGAGAGAGTATCGACCTCGATAGTATAGTGTTGAGCATAATCAGGTGTGTAATTTCTCACACCATCTCTGTTGTCTGTTAGTATATATATAAATCTTTATATATTCTATTAAATGTTGAAATCCCAGCATGACTGTTGAAAACCCGTGGAGGTAAAGGGTGACTCATCAGGTTAGTGATTTCTGTGATTTTCTTTAAGTAAAATGAATCTATTGAGCTGACATGATATACTTGCATGCCATTTTCTATGTTTGCTCGGGGTTGGGCAATTGATGTATATGAAAGGAGAAGTGTTCTGTTGTAGTGGCTCTGCCACGATCATTCGTGACTATGTCACCGTCGGCGATGAAGCGGATAAGCTGCGGCATGACTACCATCGGTGGTGTGTAGCGGTGAGGGTGATTGTAGAAATCCCCATTAGTGTGATTAGCGGGTAAGGGTGGTGTGTAGCAGATGGATCTAGGATTAGGATGGGCTCTGCTTAATTCTGATATGTGATATTCTGTTATTTTGTTCTGTGGGGCTATGGCCCAGTCTGACGGTGCACGAGGGATTACACACTGAGTCTTATGACTCACCTCGTTGTTTAACATTTTTTAGGTAGCACTTAGTGCATCGGATCGGGATGGAAAGGAGCGCAAGGTGGCCATGCATGGATTTATTTTGACTCAATAAAGGACGTTATTTTAATTATTTTCCCTTAATATTTTCAATTTGTTTGGTTATATATATTTTATTGTAATAAGGCCACTGGCTATTGTTTATTGGTTTTATGCTTTCGGTTTTTGAGTTTTCATACACTTAGACTTTATGATTAATTGAAACTAAGGCCTATGTTCAAGTAATAAAACTCAGAGGCAAAATTTTGATTTTTACTCATTAAGTCATTAATTAAAATTTATTTCTTTTACAAATTATCAAATTATTAAGTTTTCCCGTATAAATGTTTAAACCATGCTCTTCAAAAAAAAATGCGACATGTTTTAAGAAATCTTCTTAGTGACATGTCAGATCCAGTCGAGGTGTTTGGGTCGGGTTTGGGGTGTTACAACTTACCTGCGTGAATCGGGTGCTTAGAGACTCGAAGGCCATATCTCAACCAAAAATTTCCTCAAGTTCACCTCAATTTTACAAATCACTACTGGACCCATTTCACAGCCCGAGTTTTGCAACCTTGGCTTTGATACCAAAATGAACACCCCAAACCTGGCCCAAAATGCCACGACCAAATCTGGTATGCTACGGGTTAAATGTTGAAAACTTTGCTTTGGAGGGTTTTGAAAATCTCGGTTCGTTTATGTAGGTATTCGTTAAATAAGTGATATTTGTAGAAAAACTTTGTAGTTTTTTTTTTTGTAGAACTTGTTTGAAAATCCCTTTTTTCCCTTCTTATAATTAAGTCCTTGAATATAAATTTATAGAATGTAAACATTAACAAATATAAATTGATAACCTAAGCTATGGAGGCCTTATCACATAAATAATCCCAAAATTAAAACTTAAAGGAAAACCAGAAATAGTTTATGAAAATAAAAGACTTGATGGCCCCTCAAGTCTACCTCGGCTCCCATGTCCACGATCTACTGCTCATCTGAAAAGTCAGGGAAATAAAAGGGGTGAGTCACCAAGGCTCAGTGTACAAAACCCGAAAACACATAAAAGGCTTGAGGCCCACAAACACATTATGGGCCTTGGCCCATACACAATGGCAACAAAATATTTACATGCTACATGGCCCAACCCAACCTAAAAGTCCATCCTCTACACACCAGCCCGTACCAGCCATCACACCTCGGGGATTTCTACAATCAACCTACCAACTGTTACACACCAGATCGACAGCCATGTTGCCTATTCCTAACAATCAGGAATAAATTTAACATGGCTTAGCCACTGATCACTATTGTGACCTAACTTTACAATTCGTGGTTTAACCACCGATCACCAAGTGACCTATTAACATGCTCTTCCCCTTCATCATATTAACCCCACCCATGCATACATCCATGCAGAATCAAAATAATATACTACCTAAAAGATCACAGACTATCATAAACTTGATACACATAGAAGTTTCTATGATTCGTGCAAGCATCCCTTGCCTACCCTTTTTGGGTATCTGACGTCCATACAACCTTTTTTTCGACTTTTAGCCCATAACATATATAGTCAGATTAACTAGTGTGATAAAGATCTACACACGATTCTGAGACAAAGCGAGACTTTCTATGTCGATACTATCGAAGCCGTCGACTACTAAGCTGTCTAAGGTTTTATTACATGGCAGGTCCACAACCGGTTGCCAATCCGTCTTCTTGACACGCCGCTTCTTAAATCTAGGGGTTGGATTTATGGGTCCAATTCCCTCTTTCGTTTGACTAGCATTTGTATCCATGGAATAGATTTTATTCAACAAGTCGGATTAAAACATTGAATCGAATACAAACACGAATGTACATTCATAGTGCAGAGGTCCCTTACCTAGAAATCCCGAAAGAGACGGAGTTTAGAGACTAGCGGTTTCTGGCTTTTAGATCTAGATGATCTACTTTGATTCCCAATGTGTCGCCCCAAAATAAGAACACAAGAATAACCAAAACATTACTCCAAAGATAATCTTATCACGCCAACTAGCCTTTCGGCTTTGGCCTCAACAAAAAAAAAATTGGAAAAGAAAAAGTGAAGAGAGAATTCGGCACTTACCTTAACACCAACAGATTCGACTAACCCTTAGAGATTCCGGCACTTAGCACGATAGAAAAAAGAAATCGACAAGGAGAAAAGAGTGGAGAAGGTATTCGACTAGTAGGAAAGAGTGGAGAAGAGAGTTGAAGTGAAGAGATTCGACTTTAGAAGAGATCAAAAGAAAATATGTAGAGAGGAATTGTGAGGTTTGACATGGAGGAAGCGGAGAAAAGAACAATGGAATTTCGGCTTTTGCATAAAAGTGGAGATGAGAAGGAAGAAAAAAAAAGAATAGGATCCAAATGCCAGAATTGAAGAGATATCCCCCCTACTTAATCCAAATTTCGGCACCTATTACCTAACAACCGAAAATGCCCCTTTTTAAAACTAAAACCAAGCTATTAATCAAGGGAAATTTTGGCACCCCTTGAACATATCAGAACCGATTCCTCCTCCCCCTCAGTGTTTGAATTTCGACCACCATTGTGACCAGCAGATAAATCCTAAATTTCCTCCCTTATCTTTATCTGATCACACCTCCAAAAGAAGCCTAGGTAACACTACCTCTTCCTCCCTTTATCTGCCATATTATCTGTATTATCTACTCAAATAAATCCTCCTATTTCCAAGCCTCATTACCGTCCCACTCTACCCTCTTAAATGCCAAGAATTAACTAAATTTAATTAAAATAATTAGGCTTCATGCGACTCGAACTTGGGCCTCCTCAGTTGATGCCACCTTATAGCTCCCTTATGTAGCGCCACTACCCACTGGGCTACAAGCCCATTTTGTATTTTAAAATATAGATAACATCTGTTAAGCCCTATCCTAACTGGCTTTCCACTAGCATGTCCAAATAGAAAATTCGATTAAGGCCTCGGCCCAACCCTGAGCCCATTCTGGACCCCTAACACTCACATTAAACATAACCACACATTAAACGCAAATGCCCATTAATTTAGGATGTTATATTCATTTTGTAATCTATTCCATTATTTGCCTTGGTTGCTTCTGGTTCCACGCATTCATATATTTTGAGTGAAGTAGTTGGTAAGTTAGGGATTTCTTTTGAGACCATTGATTCAAGTATGAATGTAATTAGTTCTTTTAGAGATAGCGTTGTTGTAAATAAGGTTTATAGTAGATGTTCCCTTATGATACAAGGGCATGTTTTCTCTGTGGAACTCATGGAACTACCGTTTTATGGGTTTGATGTTATTTTGGGTATAGACTAGTTGGTTGAACATAAGACTAAGATAGATTTTGAGACTAAGCGAATTACCTTGAGAGATAGTGGTGGTTTGGAAATAGTTGTAGTGGGTGAAATATCGGGTTTTATGTCTTACATGTTTTTGGCAATGAAGGCTGAATAGATGATAGGAAAAGGTTGTGAGGCTTACGGCCTATGTGATGAATTGAGTTAGTAAGAATAAATATCGATACCTTATATTTAGTATCGATACCTTATATTCAGTTAGTAAGATTATATATTGATACCTTATATTTATCAGGTGGGAAAGAGTGAGCTATTTTGGTATCGATTTTCCATGTGGCATCGATACCACTAAGAATAAATATTGATACCTTATATTTAATATCGATACCTACATAAACTTTTTGGGAAATTTTGCTAAGAGGTCCTAAAGTCTGATAATGCTCAAATTTAGTTCGAATGTTGTATGTTTGCTCGACTAAGTTTCAAATTGACTATGCATGACTCATAATTGGATTCTAAATACTATTGTTAAAAGCAACTAAAAAGATGCATGTTCTCTTAATAAAATGTAGTCTTGATGGATAAGAAGTGTGCCGGTGATGTAACGTCCTAGTATTCGAGCTTGGCGATTGGGCCGGGGTATAGGGTGTTACATACTATGACGGCCAAATCTGTAATACAGAAGTCAGGGTGGTATTTGTAGGAGCCCAGTCCATGGAATTGGTGTTCAATCGTGTCATCCAATTGCATGAGCTACTAACTAGAATCAAGAAGAAAGTTAAGGGTTAGAATCGGGAAAGAATTTCGAGGTTGCAATGTAGATATTTTGCTTTCGTTGACCTCTATAAGTATGAGCTACTTGATGTGAAAGGCAAGCTCGAGCTCGAGACAATCATACCATCGCATTGCTAAAGCAAAAATACTTTAATGGAGTTATATATCGAGTTTGTCAAGACTGATGGATACCGGCCATCTTTGACCACTGTTGCAGCTAATGTTGGAATCGCAGCTGAAGCAAAAAGTCCTACTACATGGTTGTGTGGTGGGTTCATTGGCTTGCTACAAAGCTCCTACTATGTTATCCCCGAAACATCTATGGGTAGACATTCATCTATTTTTGAAACAGATTTAAACTTCAGTGGCCTATACCAGTTGGGGTATGAGCAAAACCTGAATCTCGACACTGGGACTCAACATTCAATTAATGTGTTCAATTTCAAATTCAGTGGATCAATGTCCTGGGATTAAAACACTTATATCAGGGGGTATTGATGTACACCGGCTATCAATCCGGTGAAGATTTTGATGGGCACATGGGTTACAGAAGAACCGATGACTTATTCCTTTCGATCAGGTCTGACGAGAGTATATCTAACCCCTTAGTTGAAGGTGACAATAAAGGCGTAGATGAGGAAAAAGATTTGACCGTGGAAGAAGATGCAGGCGAGGAAGAAGAGGCAACGGATGCAGTTGATGAAACAGAGTCAAACTCTGATCCGATTTAGCAGTGCGATCTGGATGGTCCAGAAATGGAACTTTTTTCCGAACCAGAGTCGGTTCCAATGGAGCCAAAACCTTATAAGAGGGACTTACGATTGTGAGAGATTCCAAGAACTTTGGTTTCCATGTGTACATGTAATTACCGCATGTGGGAACCTATAAATTGAGTACACGCCTTACATCAAGGATGAGTATCGACGAGAACACATGCACAGTGTATGGAGTCTTGAATTTCTACCCATCTCAGATTAGAATATGTGGTCGTTAGGGTCCAACGCATCATACGAGTTGGCGTCGAACATGAAGCTGTGTTGTGTCCGAAAAGGTCACCTAAATTCCACCCAGATACACACCAATATAGATATCCAGTAGAGGGACAATCAACAAAGGTTATGCGAGTATTGTAGACCCAGGGCATACAAAGGCATCATGTTCTATATTGAAGGGTACATTGGGGCCTCAACATCACTAGCATTTATTTTTCTTTTCTGATGATATAAAATTGATTACAATGCTTCCATTATTTTGGTGTCGCAAATTTGTTCCTTCTTGTTAACTTACGTACAACTTATGTTAGAATGTAACAAAGAAAAATATGATTTGCAACCGAATTTATCACTTCTTTATTGATGTCACCTATATTTACATTGCAATAGCTAAATAAAAAATACATCATCAGCGTCATTCGGCCAAATGTGTCTCATTTGAGTGGTGGTGGTTGGTCTGATTGGATTTACATGCATAACTAGTGTTGTCAGCTTATCCACTTGATCGTCATTGTCAGCTTTATCTTCTACATCTTTACCTCCACCCTTGTGCTCATCTTCGTCTCCATCATCATTTTTATCTTCATCTTCATCTCCATCTCCACCCTCAGCTTCGTTTTCGTCTCTATCGCCTTCCTTCGTGCTTGAGTAGTTGTCATCCTAGCCTTCCATCATTTGTCCTCCACTCTACGAGAAGATGGTTCGCTGATGACCAACCTCAATAAAACAATGATGTGGTGGGTGTTTGTAACACTATCAATGTGTAAGTGTATGGCGTCGTAAAACCCGGATACATCGACATGGACCTAGGCACGACACTAGCATCGATGACTGGATCGGTGATAGTACATGTGTCGACATCTACTTTGACATTTGCGTCAGCATCGATGTTAGCATAGGGGTTTAGAATGCGGGGGATGTCGGTGCTCTGAAATATATACCTGCAGGAAATGTAACACCCTACCCGTGTCAAATCGTGAATAGGGTTCTGAGCATTACCGGGGTTTATGAATCAATTAGACAGAAATTTAAAATGCTTTATTACATATCAATATTCATAATAAAAAAATCAATATCATATTTACTGTCCCTTATACGAGCTCTCAAGGCCCGAAATATGCACTAGAAACAAGTCGGGACTAAAACGAAAACTCAAAGAATTTTTCTAAAAAAGTAAATAAGTTTCAAAGTCAGTAGGGTCCTGCAGTAGTGTGACTCACATGGTAAGGATACATGCCGTGTTTCAAGCCGTGTGGCATTCAAAATAAGGACACACGGCCGTGTCTCAGCCCATGTCCGTGCCCGTGTAACTCTATGACTTGGGTCACACGCCCGTGTGCTAGGCCGTGTGAGCAAACTAACTTGCATTCTTAAGAAGATATAGGGGACACGGCTGTGTCACTTGGCCGTGGGTCACACATGGCTGAGACACACGCCTGTGTCTCTACCCGTGTGGATGAAAATAGGCCATTTTCCAATCGACATTTCTTACCCAATTTAATACCAACCTAGACTCAACAAATTGCACATCAACAAGCCATAACAAGGCATTCAAAATAAGCTAAAATCAAGCCTTAAACATGTATTATCACCACATACAACCAATATGCCCTTATGCACCTCAAATGACAACTTAAAACATGTCTACGAAGTATTCAAACTGTCATAATTAATTTACCTAACAAAGTTGCCAAAGTTCACTACTATTCAAATACATACATACATACATATATCACTCATACTAACATCACAATTATACCTTATTCTCATACTAATATGTAAGTTGGTTATATATAAACAAAATATTATTCATAATATTTATATAAGCTAAAATTTGACCAAGACCGTACAAAAGCCTATACATGCCATATAAACCGTATTGAACGTTTCGAAAACTACCAAAATAAGCTGGATAGTGTGACTTGAGTGTCGATCCGGTCGTCTAACCTTCCGAAAATCTACAATGACATTAAACAATACAAATAACATTACTGAAGCTTAGTAAGTTCAACGAGTTAAACAAAAATCTTACCGAACTAACTATGATAAGTTGAATAATAAAAATTATCCATGACAACTCCCTGTCATTTACAACTTCAATCGATAAATACATCTGTATTCAAATCAATACAAAAATAATTAACATATCTTTCAAATTCATTAAATAAATCAATTTTCTAAGATTTTTTCAAAGGAAGAACAACTTACGGATAAGAGTACATTGTCAACAGAATATCATAAGAGCTAGTCCTCCCAAATACACCAAGAGAAGCTCGTAACAGCTGAATAGAAGCTCGTAAGAGCTAAACCGAAGCTCATAAGAGATGATCCACCCAATCATGCCAAATAGAAAGTAAAACACGAGATTTCGCAACAAATACTGAACCTTGATTTACATAGGTAAAATGCCAATATTTTATTCCAATACCATCTCCACTCCATACCTCCATCATACACCAAATCACGAATGTACTCAAAATCCCACGTTCAACTCAAACTGAATATTCAAATCAATATTATAATTCAAACAATAAATTATTTCTAACAAATAGAATATATATACATAATACCAATCATAAATTTATACAAATGTTAAATTTTAACCGTACAAACTTAACTAGACTAAATTGTAGTAATTGCGAAGTTTAGGGACTATTCGCTTTATTTTTCCTTTTATGAGTATCTACGGATTTTGATCTAGAATATAAAAGTTACTCATTTATAGCATATATTTCATTTCCAATTCATTTTACAATTAATAACCTTTATTTTTTAAATTTATGCAATTACCCCAAACTTTTACAATTTTTGCAATTTAATCCCTTAATCGGTTAATCTATCAAATTAACTAATTTTCTCAATCAATAATCTATCAAAATATTCTAAGCCCTCATACATCCCCTAATAAACCCAAAATTCACTATCAAACTCTAATATTTTGACATTTTACAATTTAATCCTAAAATCAATATTTCACAAAATCACTTTACAAAATCATCATACAACACAATCAAATCCCCAAATCCATATTATTCATCAAAAACATATAATATTTATTAATGGTAACTTCCAAAATTTTTCACGAATCAAAAACAAAGGTACGAGTTAACTGGACCGAATTGCAACTATCTTTAAAAACATAAATATTACAAGAAACAGGTAAGACTTGAGCATACATGAAACAGAAGATTGAAGAACCAACTTAAAGCTCTCTCTCCTATGGCAGTTTAGGCCAAAAATAGAAGATGAATTGCATAGAAAGATTTAAAATTCAATTTGTTGTTTTAATTTCATGTAAATTACAAGTTTGCCATTCTAATTACTTTATGCCTTCCCACTATATCAATTTAGGTATAATTGTTTCTTAAGTCCTCCATCATTTATTAATCAAGCCATTTAATCACTTAAATATTATAATTAGCAAGTTTTGTACCTTTTTCAATTTAGTCTTTTTTAATTAATTAACTATCGAAACGTTAAAATTTTTCAACGAAACTTTAATACCACCTTAATGACAATCCGTAAATATAAATATTTACGAAATAGTTTATAGAAACGAGATCCCGATACCTCACTTTCTAAAACCACTTAACCTAAGGTCTTACCACTCGAACCTAATAAATCATTATAAAACATAAATTACCAATTCAAAAACCTTTTTAAAACCATATTTGACTCGTAAATATTAAATAATAATATTTATGAACTTAATGGCCGAATTTGGTGGCCTCAAAAATATTATTTTTGACACCACTAAAAAAAATCGGGCTATTACAATAAGGGTAAAAATAGGGATGTGTAGTGGTTCATAGTGTGGTGATTGTGGAAACCACACGGGGTTAGTGAAATGAAAAGGAATAAGTGGAGTGAATTGATCAGGATATAGCATAGACATAGGCAACATTTGTTCAGTTGGAGCCGATGACAAACCCGTCGTGCGACCACTTCCAAACCTACGTTGCTAGGGCAATCGTCATTGCTTCTTCTGACAAAGTTGCTTACTCATTGCCTCTATTGATAGCATATACGGCTTGCCAATGACTCTGAACCACGACATGTACTCCGAATAGGCCGCCTTGTTCAATGAGAAAAATGGTCTGCGGATGGGTAAGAATTTCATCCTACAATCCCAAGCGTCAATGTACTCCTTGTGAATGTCTCACCAATTCTCGTTGTACTTCCCTAGCAGATCCACCTTGTGCGGTGCTTCCATGTCTCGCGATGGTGCCAAATTTTATTGCCTCCATTCAAACTGTCGCATCACTCGATTCGATTAGTGGATTTCCACCATCGCGTACACTATCAAACACACATTCGCGTTCCACATACTTCGATTAGCCAAATATTCTGGCAGGATGCATTCTATGATATCGGGCTCAACGTATGACATCTATGCAAACTGTAGTGCACAATTGTGAATTCCATTGAGTACGGAATTTTATTTTACAAATCACTTTGTAATTATTATAGGTTAGAAAGAATAAGTAACTAACCTCAGCTTTCAAGCATTGATCTAAGAGCAACCTAATATCTATGAACTGCTCGAGTAGTCTCATGTAACTCTACCCATGGTTCCACTTGTACAAGCGATATGTTAGTTCGAACGTATAATAAATAAATAGCGTTTACTATACAAACTACATATTTACTAAGAAATGATTTTTACCTTGTCACCAATGGGAACATGTATGGGTCGTTCACTTAGGGATGTAGAAATGGTAGTTGCCACCAAGCCCACGATTGCAGCAAGAGCAGGCAACCACCAATTGACATCTTATCTGATTCTGTCGCCCAACACAACTCCCGATACTACGTGGCCAACACAACTAATCCCAACTCAATCGTTTGCATTCTCTGAAGTTGACTAGGTGTAGTAACCACCTTATGTGTACCAAATTTCGAGATTTATCGGGCATTAAAATTCTCCTGATTAACCTCAGGATGAATGCTCGGGCGTATTATTCTTTGACGACCTCGGTCGCATTCGGAAGAAGCTCTTTGAAATTGGTTTCCAACCACTTCATCTCTATCCAACCACCTTGAAACTTGTTCGGGACCTTCCCCAAAATGCATTGCAAAGGTCTTCTTTATCGAGAATGATTGCCGACCCCATGACTATTATCCCATCAATGAGTAAACCGTGTTGTAAAGCTACATCCTTAAGTGTGATTGTACATTTGCTGCATGGAAAATAAAAAGTGTGTGTCTCGGGCCTCCATCTTTCCACCAGCGCGCTAATGAGTGAAGGACTGAGTTTGTAGCCCTCGAGCATATGAGACGTATGCAAGAAACCTACGTCTTGCAAATAACCATGAATTTCAGTGATTGAGCCCTTCGACAAATTGTGTATGAACCCCTCCAAAACACAATCATCTGTCTATTTATATTGACAAAGAAATTAATTTAAAATATTTTAAAAAATAAAAAACTTTAAATTTAACTTAATTGAAAATAACAAAACTTAAAATTATGTCTTACTATTATCTCTTGAGCAGTAGAAATGTGCTTGTTGTCGAAACGAATCAAAGAGGTTACCATTCGTGAAAATTTAATTGAAACGAATAAAATATGAAATAATTAAAATAATAATATTTTTAAACGAGTGTATCAAAAAATTTAGAACAAAACTTGAGAAAAATGAGAGAATTAAGAGAGTTGAGACAGTTGAAAGATTTTAAAAAAAATGGATTTGAGAGAAAAATAAATAAAATTGCATGGTATTTATAGAAAAAAAATTTGATCGTTGGGGTCGTTTAAATTTTTTACCATTGCCAGCCAACGTGTAAAAAGTCGTTTGAATTTACCGTTGGAGGAAAGCACATCCAACGCGCTTAAAGGTGTTCATGGGCCGAGCCCAACCAAAATTTTAGGCTCGTTTGCTAGGACCGACTAGGCCCGAAAAATGGGCCTAAAATTTTTCCCAAGCCCAACCCAGATACAAAAGCTAGAACTCAGGCTCGCCCCGCCCGTATTAATTTTTAATATAATTTTTTAAAAAATTTTAATACAAAAAAATACTAAAAACATTAAAATAAATGTTTCTCAACAAATTGAAAATAAATTTAAAAAAATATGTATACTTAAATAATATTAATATAGGTGCAACTTAACAAGCATATGCCATAAAATAGTAACAAAATTAACAATAAAACAAGAGTTATGCAATATCCAAACAATAACAACAAAAAGTAGAACATAATAGTGAAACGGTAGCCAAATCTTGAAAAAAAATAGCAAAAAAAAAAAAGCAAGAAAATAGTAAAAAAATAGCAATTTTTTTAGCATATTCGGGCTGGGCGGGGCTTAGGCAAAAAAAAGTCTTACTTGAGGCCCGGCCTGGCCCATTTTCTAAACAAACCTTTTCTTTTACCCAATCTCATTTTTCAAGCCTATATTTTTACCCAAACTCTCCCACTTTTCGGGCGGGTCTTCGGACCAAACCGGACATGAACAAGTTTAGACGTGTTTTTTTCTCTCCAAAACAATTTATTTTTCTAAATTAAAAAAAGCCCTAAAAGGAACCACTTAGAGGTGCTCATGGGCCGGGCCGGGCCGGGCTCAACTAAAAATTCATGCCCATTAATAGGGCTCGGTCGGGTTAGGCTCAAAAAATGGGCCTAAAATTTTGCCCAAGCCCGACCTGGATAAAAATGCTAAAACCCGGGCCCGACCCGGCCTGCCTATATTAATTTTTTATATTATTTTAAAATATATATAATATAAGAACCCAATTTAGCCCGGGCCCATACAAAAACCAAAAAATAGTAAACCAGTATCAAAATAATAAAATAATAAAAAATAAATAAAAGTCCATGTAACACCCTGAATTAGGGGTTAATTGTAATTTAAATAAATTCCATGTGGACTTCAAGAAATAAACCAATATGATTTTTTTTTTTGGCATGATTTGGGATCTAAAAATAACTCGAGCTAGGCCTGATCCAGTATTAAAAATTTATTATTAAGTGTGTAAAAGGAAGAAGCTAGGTTAGTTAGGGCTTTAATAAAATTTTGGGCGAGTTATGTCATGAAGGATGGGCCTGGTATAAGTGGCGTTGTGCGCCTAAGGGTTGCTAGGGGTCTTGGGTTCGATCCGCAGAAGTAGCAAGGAGAATTTTTTTTTGGGCGTTAAAGGAAGGGCCCAGGTAAGAAAGGCTCTAAATAAATTTTGAGTAAGGAACGGACATGAATTGAGCAGTGGCCGAGTGGCTGGAGGCATGGAGAGTTTTCTCCAGGTCTCGGGTTCGAGACTTAGGAGCGGCATCTGGGAATTTTATTTTTGGGCTTTGGCACTAAAAGAGAAAAGGGCTCAGGAATGAGGCTTTATGAATAAAGGGTGGGATTATTTGACATGAAAGTCTAAAGGGGAGAGTTGGTTTGGAGGCGCTTAAAAAACGGGGGCTGTTGTTCTTTGCTCAGTGTGAGTTGAATCCAGGCCCGCACCTCATTTTTATTTTTTTTCCCTTTTCTTTCTTTTTTGGCGAATGGGAGAGTTTGGTTCAATTTTGAACTCTCAATTTAATTTGGAAGGAGGTTATTATAGGTAGTTTAATTGCTATTAAATTGTTAGAGGAGATTAAGGGATAGAAATAAGATAAAACTTGTTTTCTTTGGTGATAATTTGAGGTTGAAATTATCACAAAGTAGGAGGTAATTCTTAGAAAATTGGGACTCCTTCAATGTTCTTATTTTGATCTTTCATCTGAGAAAGAAGAGAAAAACTCAACAACAATTTTCTTTCTCTTTTCTCCAAAATTTCTTCTTCTTGAAACCCTTTGTGCATTGCCCAAATTATCAAAAAATTCCACTTCTCTTCTCCTTTTGCAAGCGAAACCACCCCTCTCCCTAAGTCTTTTCTTTTCTTTTCTTCCTCCACTAGCAGAACCTACCCTTCTCCTCTTCTCTAAAATTTCAGCCTTCCAATTGTGCATTAGGTAGAATAGCATATCTCCAACAAAGTGCTACCAATTTTCAATAAGTGTGGTAAGGGTAATCACCTCTTTGGAATTAAAATTATGGCCTATGATTCTTACTAATACAATTAAAGCGATTGTAGGAAGCCATAGCCATTAAGGAAAGCTTTGGATTTATTCCCTACGGTAAGTGGTGGTAAGGATCTATTTTAATAGACAATATTTTAGTGATCGAAAAGTCAAGGCTACTAACAAAGATGATTGGTCGAATGTAGGGTCAAGATCTAGCATTGTAGATCGGAGTTTCGAGATCTAGGAATTACGATAGTAACAGGTGTGTAAGATCTCAATACACACTTTATTAAGTTCATGACTTTATTGTTTGCTAAATATTTTGGTTGTGATTAGCTTGTGGCATAATCATGGATTTCGGGTAAGTCCCTTAACTTGTGATTTTGATGTATGATTTGCATACCATCACATGACATTAAATGCTATGACATGATATATGAAAATTGTTATAAAAGCATGTGATGGTGGGATTGATGAGAGGAGGGGATGATTTTTGGGTATGCATGATGGTTTTGACCACAAGATGGGTTGGCCCCATCGGTTTAATTGTGACCGATGGTCATCGATGGTTTTGACCACATCGATTGATTATTTGCGACTAAGTCCCGGTGGTTTGGTACCACCGATGGTTTTGACCACACTTGATTATTTGTGACCTATGGTCATCGATGGTTTTGACCACACGATGGGTTGGCCCCATCGGATAATTTGTGACTCTAAGTCATCGATGGTTTTGACCACAGGGGTAGTTGAGGAGTATGTATGGATAGGTTGGGTTGCATAATTGCATGTTATTAATGATTTTGTATGAGTTACTTTCTGGGTGGGGATTACACTTTGAGTCTTGGTGACTCACCCCTTTCCTTAACATTTTGCGAGATGAGTAGATCGCGGAGATGGAGCCGGAGAGGACTCGAGGCGGCCATGCTTGTTTTTCATATTTGGAACCTGTTTAATTCAGTTTTAGTTATTTATTTTCTAAGTTTTTATTTTGGGATTGTAATAAGGCCGCTATTATTATTGTTGGATGTTTTATTTTATGGCTTTATTTTACTCATACCAATGGAATTTTATAAATATTAAATGAACCGGTTAAAAGAAATTTTTCAGACTTAATAACTTTTACGAGTTTTCAAAGACGTTACCATCGGGTAACCAAAGATAAACTTAGTCAACTACAACTTGACGATTTTTAAAATGTACATGATCAAATGTTTTCAAAAGGGTTTATAAAGCCCAACTGTATTTAAAAAAAAGGCCCAACTGAGTTTTCAAACCCCGCTTTAATACCTTAACCAAATTTTATCAAACTTTCTCCAAACTTTCAAATTGGCCCAAAATATTTTACCCAGTAACATACCAGATCCGGTCAGGACTCATGGGCCGGGTTTGGGGTGTTACAAATTAATATCGAGCAGGTTCAAAACTTCATTTGTGGGGCCCAAGGCCCAAAATGTTTGGTTTTTGGATAGTAGGCCTTATTATAATGTTTGAGAAATTGTTTTGGCTCCAATAGCATGGCACCGAGTCTCCGACACCTATCCGCCCGGGTAAGTACTTCTATCAATTTTTGTGAATTCTTTTGATGTGGGGTAGAAGGGTAAAATGGGAACGTAGACTATTAGAATAGAAATTATTGAACCCTAGGGTTAGCTTACCCCAACAAACAATGCATAAGACTTAAATAATTCTCTAAACAAAACCTGTGAGTTGTCACTGAGCCAAAGATGTGGCAATCGTTGTACGCATGTCTAGGATTAGATTCGGTGGGGGCCTGGTATTTAAGCAGTCCTCGTGACTCACCTCCTACTCACTTAAATCCTACCTGGTTCGTAGTAACGGTTCATCCTAGCTGAAACGACACACTCATAGGCTAAACTCGATAACTAAAACTCGAAAAGGGATTAGCCGTTTTGTTTTTGAGGAAAATAAAATCTTGTTTGAAAAAAAAGACCAAAATACCCCTCAGTTTGAAAAATGACCAAAATACCCCTGGTTTGTAAATTACCAAAATACCCTCCGTATGAAAATTTTTTCAAATACTTGAATCCTTCTTTTATGAAAATACTTAGAACCCAATTTTTGAAATTGTTTTGAGAAAATACCACGAATGTGAAAAATTACTAAAATACCCTTAGGGGTAAAATTACGAAAACGCCTTTGAATCATGAAATTTCCAAAATACCACGGTTTTAATCAAAATTTCATCACATGAAAAGTGCCCAAAAATCTTAAAATTGAGAACGTCGTGATTTTGTAAAATTACAAAATTGCCACAACCTACAAAATTACGAATACCCTAACTTTCAAAATTTTGCAATATCACTACTTTGGAAAATGCAATTCTTAAAAAGAACCCTCAAAGTTTTACAACTTTTGAAATATCCCTGATTCATCAAAATTTTACAAATTTACCCTGATTTGTGGAAAATTACCAAAATGCCCCTGAGTTTCAAAATCACCGAAAGACCCCCGAATTTCAAAATTTTTCAAAATACCTAGGAAATTAAGAGTTTTAAAATAATTTTTGACAAAATAATACGAGAACCTGTATTTTTGAAAAATTACGAAAATACCCCTGTAGGATAAATTACGAAAATACCCCTGGGTAGTGGAAAAATAATCACCATGAAATCAACAACGTCTCTTTGAATGAATGAATGAATGAAAGACTGTGTGTTTGTTTGATTACGAAAGAACCACTTCTAAAACTTCTATTATAAAATTTCTTGGCGGTTAACCAAGTGAAATACTAATGCATAAAATTCTTAAGCAGAGATACGCGATCGTTAGAATGAGTTTAAGAGGTCGTGGGCGTCCACTGCGTGGCCGTGGTAGAGGTAGGATGACTTTATGCGAGCAGTGAGGTCTGGTCATGGGTCCGGAATGAGATGCGAATTTTGGGCAGAAAATTGAGTTCGAGGATCGACGGTGGTAACGACGTAGTATCGAGCGGCCTTCTGAGTATTAGAACGAGTTCTTTGAGGGCGTGGTCGAGAACGTAAATCGTGGCGAATGACTCGGGCTAATGGAGCGAAGTATTTAGAGGAGTCTTGAGTGGCACCTAGTCTGTGAGAATATTGGTTAGAGCCACCTGAAAGGATTATGGGTGACTTGGATTTCACCCGAGGAGAAGTTAAAGGTATCATCTCTCTACTTCGGGATGAGTCCTATTAGTGGTGGCTCACCGTAAGGGATGGAACAGTGGCAGAAAATCTCACTTGGGAGATCTTTAGGGATGCTTATCAGAAGAAGTATATCGGAACTAGCTACGTGGGCCGACAATGAAAGCTTTCTTGAACACAGTTCAAGGTAATAAGACGGTGGCTGAGTATGAGGCCGAGTTCCTCCGTTTGAGTAGGTATGCTCGTGGTATTGTGGGTACCGAGCATGAACGCTGTGTTGGATTCGAAGATGGGCTTAGAGATGAGCTGAGGATGATGATAGCTCCACAACAGGAAAGGGCGTTCGCGGTCTTAGTGGAGAAATCTAAAGTTGCTGAGGGAGTAAGACAGTCGGTTAGACGAAATCAAGATAGAAATTGGAATAAGAAGGGCTCGGAACCTTTAAGGTTCTACGGTAATGAGCGAAGAGGACAATGTTTGATGGGTCGGATCAAGTGCTGAGCTCTTCTGCTACTAATCCTCAATGGCGCCACGGTGTGATAAGTGTGGTAAGTTTCACAAGGGGAGTGTTGGAATGGTAATCGTGGATGCTTTGAATGTGGGTCTATAGAGCATCGAGTTAGAGGCGTCTAAGAAAGCGACTAAATTTGAAACGGAAGGTCGGGATTGTGCACCGACGAGAAGGATAACCAACAACCACGGAGGGTCAAGGTGCGACTAGGGTAATGGAAATGGTAGCGGGCATGGTAGAGTCTTTGAAGGTCTGAGGCGAGGCAACCAAGGTTAGTTTATCACGGTTGGCCGTCGCGAGGAGGAGGATGTGCGGATGTGACAACGGGTATGTTCCTTACGGAATACCTTAATTGCTTTGATTATTGTAGTGTTTTCTTGTTTTACTAGGAAGTGCACAAACCTTGGTTGTGAACTTAGAGATTGTGCCTAGGAAGTAAGATAGTTCTATTAAGATCGAGTGCTGACATAAGCATAGTGCCTTTGAGTTAAGAGGTACTGAATATTCGTTAGTAAGTAATTTCGAGGACGAAATTATTTTTAAGGGGGGTAGAAGCGTAACACCACGAATTAGGAGTTAATTGTAATTTAAATAAATTCCATGTGGACTTCAAGAAATAAATCAATATGATTTTTTTGGCATGATTTAGGGTCTAAAAATAACTCGAGCTAGGCCTGATCCAGTATTAAAAATTTATTATTAAGTGTGTAAAAGGAAGAAGCTAGGTTAGTTAGGGCTTTAATAAAATTTTGGGCGAGTTATGTCACGAAGGATGGGCCTGGTATAAGTGGCGTGGTGCGCCTAAGGGTTGCTAGGGGTCTTGGGTTCGATCCGCAGAAGTAGCAAGGAGAATTTTTTGGGCGTTAAAGGAAGGGCCCAAGTAAGAAAGGCTCTAAATAAATTTTGAGTAAGGAGCAGGACATGAATTGAGCGGTGGTAGAGTGGTGGGCGTGGAGAGTTTTCTCGTGTCTCGAGTTTGAGACTTAAGAGCGGCATCCGGGATTTTATTTTTGGGCTTTGGCGCTAAAAAGAAAAGGACTCAGAATGAGGCTTTATGAATAAAGGTGGGATTATTTGACATGAAAGTCTAAAGGGAGAGTTGGTTGGGCGCTTAAAAAGGGGGTCTCATTGTTCTTGCTCCAGTCACGAGTTCAAATCCAGTGCCCGCACCTTGTTTTTATCTTTTTCCCATTTCTTTTTCTTTGGCGAATGGGAGAGTTTGGTTCAATTTTGAACTCTCAATTTAATTTGGAAGGAGGTTATTATAGGTAGTTTAATTGCTATTAAATTGTTAGAGGAGATTAAGGGATAGAAATAAGATAAAACTTGTTTTCTTTGGTGATAATTTGAGGTGGAAATTATCAAAAGTAGGAGGTAGTTCTTGAAAATTGGGACTCCTTAAATTTGTTCTTATTTTGATCTTTCATACAAAGAAAGAAAAGAAAAACTCCAGTAACAATTTTCTTTTTCTTTTCTCCAAAATTTGCTGCTATCGAAACCCCTTTGTGCATTGCCCAAATTATCAAAAAAATTCCAGCTTCTCTTCTCCTTTTGCAAGCCGAAACCACACCCTCTCCCTAAGTCTTTTCTTTTTCTTTTTCTTCCTCCACTAGCCGAACCTACCCTTCTCCTCTTCTCTAAAATTTCAGCCTTTCAATTGTGCATTAGGCCGAATAGCATATCTCCAACAAAGTGCTGCCAATTTTCAATAAGTGTGGTAAGGGGTAATCACCTTTTTGGAATTAAAATTATGAGCTATGATTCTTACTAATACAATTAAAGCGATTGTAGGGAAGCCATGGCCATTAAGGAAAGCTTTCGGGATTTATTCCCCTACGGTAAGTTGTGGTAAGGATCTATTTTAATAGATAATATTTTAGTGATCGAAAAGCCGAAGGCTACTAACAAAGATGATTGGCCGAATGTAGGGTCAAGATCTAGCGTTGTAGATCGGAGTTTCGAGATCTAGGAATTACGATAGTAACAGGTGTGTAAGATCTCAATACACACTTTATTAAGTTCATGACTTTATTGTTTGCTAAATCTTTTGGTTGTGATTAGCTTGTGGCATAATCATGGATTTCGAGTAAGTCCCCTAACTTGTGATTTTTGATGTATGATTTGCATACCATCACATGACATTAAATGCTATGACATGATATATGAAAATTATTATAAAAGCGTGTGATGGTGGGATTGATGAGAGGAGGGGGATGATTTTTGGACTATCGCCAGTGGTTTTGACCACAAGATGGGTTGGCCCCATCAGTTTAATTGTGACCGATGGTCATCAGTGGTTTTGACCACATTTATTTGCGACTAAGTCCCAGTGGTTTGGTACCACCAGTGGTTTTGACCACACTTGATTATTTGTGACCTATGGTCATCAGTGGTTTTGACCACACGATGGGTTGGCCCCATCAGATAATTTGTGACTCTAAGTCATCAGTGGTTTTGACCACACGGGGTAGTTAAGGAGTATGGATGGATAGGTTGGGTTGCATAATTGCATGTTATTAATGATTTGTGTATGAGTTACTTTACCGGGTGGGGGATTACACACTGAGTCTTGGTGACTCACCCCCTTTCCCTTAACATTTTGCAGATGAGTAGATCGCGGAGATGGAGCCGAAGAGGACTCGAGGCGGCCATGCTTGTTTTTCATATTTGGAACTGTTTAATTAGGTTTTAGTTATTTATTTTCTAAGTTTTATTTTGGGATTGTAATAAGGCCGCTATTATTATTGTTGGATGTTTTATTTTATGGCTTTATTTTACTCATACCAATGGAATTTTATAAATATTAAATGAACAGGTTAAAAGAAATTTTTGGACTTAATAACTTTTACGAGTTTTCAAAGGCGTTACCATCGGGTAACCAAAAATAAACTTAGTCAACTACAACTTGACGATTTTTAAAATGTACATGATCAAATGTTTTCAAAAGGGTTTATAAAGCCCAACTGTGTTTAAAAAAAAGGCCCAACTGAGTTTTCAAACCCCGTTTTAATACCTTAACCAAATTTTATCAAACTTTCTCCAAACTTTCAAATTGGCCCAAAATATTTTACCCAGTAACATACCAGATCCGGTCAGGACTCATGGGCCGGGTTTGGGGTGTTACAGTCCATGTTTTTTTTACAATAAACAGGCTTAAGGCCCCAAGCCCAAACAACTAAACCTATTACCCAAAACCCCATTACACCATTGGCCCAATCTTAACCTAACCTAACAAATGAAGTTGGCCCAGTGGCCCAAATATTTTTCAGCCTCAGGAAACCCTAGGTTTCCATCGCACCGCAAGCACCCGACACAGGCCCCTTGTCGAGCCGCAATCAGCGCGCAGATCGCATCCCATCGCCAGATTTCTCGCCATTCGCCTGCAAAAAGGAAAGAAAAGCCAGAGAAACAAACATATGGCAAGAAATCGAAAAATACCAAAAATTGTATTTTGATAGTGGCTATAAAAAGCCGAATACATTTGATGTAAAGGATGACGATTTTTTTTTATGCATATACAATCGTCGAATACAATACAATACACAAGAAAATCAAAAACAGAGGAGCAAAGGTTTTTTTTCTTCGTTATTTTTTCTTCTCATTCGAATATTTTTTTTTTAAGTTTCTTTTTTTCCTTTTTTTACATATATTTAAGTTTATAATATAAATAAATAAAAAAGAAAAAAAGCAACCTTTTTTTCGAAGATCAACCGCTGTGCACGGCGGCGCCAATGGCGGTGGATGGCCGGAAGCTCACTGGAAAATCCTCTCTGGACCCAGGCCTAGGGAGGAGGGCAAAGAGCAAGCAAGGGCTCTCTCAAATTTTTTTAAAAAAAGAAGCTGAAAATGAAATTTTTCTGAAAAAATGGGCTTTTATAAGTGATTAAAACGGTGTCGTTTTAGATCTTGGCCATGCATGCCAAAACGACGTCATTTTGAGGCCAGGATCCGTGCATTGACCCGACCCGGAGAGGATCCACGCGTTTCCTGAAACTGGTATAATTACAAGTCTGGCCCTCCTGCATTTTCGATCTGCTCTAATTTAGTCCTTTTATTTATTTTTATTTATTTTTCAATTTGGACACATAATTTTCGGCACAGCTTGATTTGGTCCCTGACCCACTGATGCGCTGGGATAGACACGTGTCCAGAAATTGGTTTTTTTTTTCTTTTGGCCCTTAGCTTGTTTACTTCTTTTAATTTTAATCATATTTAGTTCTTTATTTATTATAATTTAGCCCTACAATTTTTCTTTAATCCCAATTTGATCCCCATTGTTTTAAATTCAGTTATTTTATTATTATTATCATTTTATTTAATATTTACATTATTGTCCTTGTACCATTATTATTATTATGTTTATTACTATTATATTTTATCATTATCACTACTAATTTTAATATTATTACTATTATTATTAATACCATTTTTACCATTACTTTTATTATTATTTTCATTATTTATATTATTATATTATTATTACTAATTTAGTATTACTAGTATTTTAATATTATAATTATTGTTTTAATATTACTAATGCTATTATTTTTATTATTATTTTATTTATAATTAACTTTGTTATTATTATTATATTTATTATTATTTTATTATCGACATTATTATCGCTATTGTTATTCTTCTTCTTCTTATTAATATTATTTTATTTCTTACTACTATTCGTTTGTTAATATATATTTTATTGCATTTTATTACTATTATTATATTTTATAGTTTTATTTCATTTGTTTATCTTGCTCTTGCTTTATTGTATTTACCTTTATCATTGATATTATATTTTATTACATCATGTTGTTATACATGCTAGCATTGTAAATTGTTTCACATTTTATTTTGAATTCATTTTCCATTTTATTACAAATGCATTACATTCTATCCGATTTTCAAAATAAGCAAACACTCCATGTTTTAAGGTTCGAAAGAAATCGTATCCCAACTTACTGGGTTTCGATTTTTCTCTTCGAGTCTAAAGAACCTATTACTTTCTTTTAAAAAAGGAGGTTAAATAAAAATTTATTCTCGAGAATTCGAGATGTTGTGTCCTAACTTATTGGATATAACATTTTGTTGTCTCGAGGTAAGGATTTTCTACAAATAAAGGCAAGCTTAGTTTCGAAGTCTTGAAATGTTGCATCCTAACTCATGGGGTGTGACATTTATTTCTCTGAAATAAGTGGGTTTTAGCGTACAATTTCATTTATTCAAGTTTTCTTTCAAATAAAAAGGATCGAATTTTAAATTTTTTAGATTTTCGACATTAAGATATTAATTAATCAATTAGGTACCAATTTTGGGCATTACGAGGGTGCTAATCCTTCCTCGTGTGTAACCGACTCCCGAACCTATTTTCTCGAATTTCGTAGACCAAAATCATTATTTTAATAAATCAAAATGTTTTTTATTAAAATGATCAATTTCAAGGTGACCCGATCACACCTCGAAAATAGATTGGTGGTGACTCCATTTTCGTTTTTAAAGTCGATCCCTGTTTTTTTTTCAAAACTTTAATAAATGGTTTCGACAGCTTGGCGACTCCACTGGGGACATAATAAGAGAGTCAAGCCGTAAAATTGATTAATGCCTGTCCTTTTGTCTAAATTTGAAAATTTGATTTGAAAAATTATGATCCTTTTTATTCCATGTTGTTCTTGTAAAGTATTTCTGCAATGCATTGCATTACCGTTGTGGTCACAACCTTTTAAGTGAGAGTGCGAGAAACTATGCCTTCGTGAGGTTTTCACCTCCGCATGGGCTAATGGATTGCTTCCGGGATACATCCGTACCTATGTCTTCGTGAGTTTTCATCTCCTTGCAACCATAAGGAAATGTATTCCCCTGAACTAAACTCAGTCCGTATGAGCCTATAATGGGTGAGGATTAAGGAATCTGCTGGTTCGGGTACCTCAAATTTAGAGCTAAACCATATGTAGAAAACCTAAGGGCTTACCCTAGGTAGAACTACGCCAAACCCTAGTGGTCACCCAGATAAGTGCCCTATTTTGTTATTTATTTCTCTTATGCTAACGTGTTCTCTTTTGTTTTGATTGCATTATATTCACATCATAGAAAAGAGGTGTTGATTCAAATTCAATTGCTAAATAGAAGAGTTTGTCATAAGAAAATAGATTTCTTGATAATGTGGTTTATAATACTGTCGTCCGAATATGGTCCAAGTAAACACAACAAGAGAAGACTGATAGTCCGTGAAGGAATACAAGACTTTATTGCACAAGGATTCAAGCTGAAAAAGACTATTCGAGAATCACCATGTCTCAGCTTTCTTAAAGAGGGTAACGAGCATTGTGGAAATAAGTGAGCAGTGAGTCACGGCCCAGATCAAGTAAAAAGAGCTGGTAGAGACATTTATTAGAAAGTTCGCGAGATTGGACCTTAATATCCAGATAAGAAGAAAGGGATCAATGTCTTCTCTTGGAATATGAGGGAAAGGCTGTATAAATATCTATTTTATGTAAAGGAATTTATTTTTTAGAAAAGTTGTTCTAATGGAATTTAATTTAGAACCAATGCCTCTCTTTCTTTTGCATTCATTACATGCATTTGCATTACATCGCATCATATGCATTAAAATCCATAGAAGGACCCTAATTAGTTGAAGTTATTTTAGAAAAAAGAGAGAAAGAGAGAAAGTTAATCTGGAAACTAAACATCGTTACGGTACTCACGCTAATACGAAAGATATGGATCAAAGATTCGAACAGGTCCAAAGAGAACAAGACTAGCTGCAAGAGCAATTGGCGAAGATCCAACAAGATATAGGGGAACAAATGATGAAAGCCCAAAGAAATATGGTGGCTCAAATGACTCAGTTACTGAATGGGGCAATGGACGAGGGAAAAGGCCCCATGACTAATGCTGGAGAAGATAATAAGAATTATCTTCCGGGTTTTACCCCACCATATGCACAAACACAACCTGAAGCATATCCTCAAAGGCCATCTGTTACAATTAGGCCTCAACAAGGTCAAGCTGATACTAGAGTGCCCATAAACTTCCAAGTTGGCTTAGGATCTAACCCAAGAGATAACCCTACTAATCTTGTTATCCCTGATTTAGATATAGCGGAGAGGGAACCAGGGAACGAAGTTTCCAAGACCTTGCATACTTGGGAGTGTTTTGAATAATGGGACTGTGGAAGAGATCCCTGTATTTTTAGGGCTAATCTAGAGTAATATTCAAAACACGCTTGTTACTTTAAGCCTAGAGGAAATAAGAACCCTTTTGTGAAATAGGCTTGTGTCCTGAATTTTTATTTCAATAAAATGCATCTTTTTGAGCAAATATTCTTTTATTCTTTCCATTTCATACTGTACAAACAATTGTTCTTAGTTTTTTTCTTTTGTTTGGACTTTCTTTCAAGTATTCTTTCATTCTTCATTAATGACCATACAAATAACCATTATTTGAATAATTTATTCTTTGGAATCTTCCTTCGAACCTACAACAGGTCCCCAGATATCAATGATGTAAGCAACGCTATTACTGACTCAGAGTCTCCTTTCGAGTAAGATATGTGTCTAGAGGGATCTCAAGAATTTAAAGATAATAAAGATTGTAACCTATCTTCTGATTTGTTAAGAATGGTAGAACGAGATGAAAAACAGACTCTACTCAGTGGATATTATAGCCTAGCTCACCACAGAAATAAGGTAAGACATCATTGAGTTATTTTCAAGAATTCAAAGATATTTTCGCACTATCATATTAAGACATGCCTGGGAAAATCTTAAAGGGTGTTTAAAGAACATGATAATGGTTCTACAATAGCCAGGCTAATCATAAGGTTTGGGTACTATTGGTCCACCATAAAAGGGAGATTGCTTCAGTTATGTTGTAAATGCCAAATTAAGGAAGATAAGACTTATGTGCCTCATCTATTTCTTCACAGATTTTCTATATGTGGGGAATGGATATTATGGGGCTGATCTCGTCAAAAGCTTTTAGTCGACATTGATTCATCGTCGTGGTCTTCGTTTACTTCATTAAGAGGGTGGAAGTAGCTTCATATGCCAATGTTATAAAGTCGATAGTCATCAAATTCTCAAAAAAAAAAAAGAGATCAGGTGCTGGTAAATAGTGCTAAAAGGGACAATGTCAAAAGTTTGTAGTATGTTCAAAGATAAGACGCTATATCATAGAGCAACAAAGGCAGCCAAAAAGAAAAAAAAAACAAAATAAGGATTTTAGGAAAGATGACCTGGACTTGTAAAGATTGGCATAAAAAAGTTACCATTTACCATCTATCTTATTGAACGTCGGCTAAAACCTTCACTGGGGTAACACATTAGAATAGAAACAGTTTTTCCAATTGAACCTAATCGAAGAAAAGGTTAAAAGTTATCCATCACGGTCAAATGATGCAAGCTTACGACAAAGAGGTTCATTCTAGAGAATTCCACGAGGGGAACCTAATGTTGAAAAAGATCTTTCTTATTCAAAAGGATTTCAGAGGAAAGCAGATGCCAAACTGGGAAGGACCTTATGTTGTAAAGAAGGCCTATTCTGGAGGAGCATTAATATTGACCGAGATGGATGCCAAAGACTTGCCCAATCCAGTGATTTCAGGTTCAGTCAAGAAGTATTTTACCTGAAAGGGGAAAGGCCAAGGTGAAAACCCGCAAAGGGCGCCTTGAGTTAAAAAAAAAAGGAAAGGCCAAGGTGATAACCCATAAAGGGCGCTTTGAGACCAAAGGGGTTTTGAGCCGAAAACCCGAAAAGGGCTTCTCAAATTTTGATCAAAGATAGGGCATGTGGTAGTCTTGCTATGACCGAATTAACAGTGAGGAAGTATGCTACGTCTTGGGGCATTGACAAAGTACTCCAGATCCTCTAAACATGTATTGAGCTCAAAATGGTCCTCAAGAAGTTTCTACAGAGAAGCTCAGGCTGCGATATCTGGGGCACCTAGTTTCTATCTTACCCATTTTGAATTTTCTATCTTTGATTACTTTATTCATTTCAAGATACACCCAAATCAATTTTCTTTTATGGCCTTGGCTATCTTTGATTACTTTATTCTTTTCAAGATACACCCCAATCAATTTTCTTTTATTGCCTTGGTTATCTTTGATTAACTTATTTGTTTCGAGCTATGCTCTTGATTAATATCTTTCTCGTCGATTGTTGTGACCTTTTTCAAGCATTTTATATTGAAATAATGATTAATGGACTAATAATACTTTCATAAAAGGAGTTTCACATATTACTCTGGAAGTTTCTAAATAATACAAGAATCTGAAACAGGACTATTGTTAAGAACTCACCAAGCCCAAGGGTTGGAAATATTGAAAGATGATTATCTCTTCAAATTTTTATTGGATAAGACATTTCGTCGGTGATACCATCTCGATAAATGACGAGCAATGTTAACCCAAGTGTAAAAGGGATCATTCTCAGGAAAAGAAAAATGATACCCTGCAGGCATATACATTGGGTCATTACACCCAGGGAATGGTGTAACAGATCAAATTGATTGAAGATGATACAAATTTCATACCTCTAAGTGGTAATAGGATGGATGAAAGAAACCAAATGTTATTCCCCTGAAGTTGTAGTAGGAGGTACAAACTTTATGTCCCAAGGTTCAAGTGGAGTGGACTCAGAATTACCATGGGGAAATTATTTGAGTAGAATATGATACTTCAAGAGGAATGAAGATGAAACTTTGACAAATAAATGAGCGATGACACCTGAAATAGGAATCATTCTCATAACATTTTTGCATTCATATATCATAACATGTCTAAATAGGAGCATTTGACTCATTTTGATCAAGGCATCTTAATCATTTGGCATAAGCATATACCCATTCTACAAGACAATGTAGTAGGTTACATTGACGCTTTCATTCTAGCATCTCTGAGTTTGTAGTGGAGCAGACTGAAGATAGCAAATCTTGTCTTCCTGAGTTACAGTGAAGCAGATCGAAGATACTAGTCCGCATCCACGAGTTTCTGATGGAGCGGTGAAGATAGCAGATCTTGTCTTCCTGAAGTTACAGTGAAGCAGATCGAAGATACTAGTCTGGCGTCCCTGAGTTTGTAGTGGAGCAGACTAAAATAGCAGATATGGCATTCCTGAAGTTGCAGTGAAGCAGATCAAAGACATCAAATCTTGTCTCCTTGAGTTTGCAGTGAAGCAGATTAAAATAGCAGATCTGGCATTCCTGAAGTTACAGTGAAGCAGATCGAAGACATCAGTCTTGTCTCCCTGAGTTTGCAATGGAGCATATTAAAATAGCAGATCTGGCATTCTTGAAGTTGCAGTGAAGCAGATCGAAGACATTAGATCTTGTCTCCCTGAGTTTGCAGTGGAGCAGATTAAAATAGCAGATCTAGCATTCTTGAAGTTGCAATGAAGCAGATCGAAGACATCAGATCTTGTCTCCCTAAGTTTGCAGTGGAGCAGATTAAAATAGCATATCTGGCATTCCTGAAGTTGCAGTGAAGCAGATCAAAGACATCAGATCTTGTCTCCCTGAGTTTGCAGTGGAGCAGATTAAAATAGGAGATCTGACATTCCTGCGATTGCGATGAAGCGGATCAAAGACATCGATCTTGTCTCCACGAGTTTGCGGTGGGCGATTAAAATAGCAGATCTAGCATTCCTGAAGTTGTAGTGAAGCAGATCGAAGACATCAGATCTTGTCTCCCTGAGTTTGCAGTGAAGCAGATTAAAATAGCAGATTTGGCATCCTTGAAGTTGCAATGAAGCAGATCAAAGATATCAGCCTGACCTCCCTGAGCTTCTAGCGGAGCAGACTAAAGATTGCAGATCTTGTCTTCCTAAAATTGTAGTGAAGCAGATCGAAGACACTAGTTTGGCTTCTCTGAATTTGCAGTGGAACCGACTGAAAATAGTAGATTTTGTCTTTTTGAATATTGCAGTGAAGTAAGATCAAAGATACTAGTCTCATTTTCTTGAAGTTATAGTAGGATGGATTAAATCTACAAGAGCAGATCTTATCTCCCTGAAGTTGCAGTAGAAAAAGATTAAAGCTACAGATTCAACCTCCTTGAAGTTGCGGTTGGGTTAGAGACTGCTTGAAGAAGATGAGGACCAAGAAGTCAAGACTTGGCAAGACCGGACAAAATTGGTCCTTTTATAGTCTTTGCTCTATTCCTTTTACACGACAATGAGCAAAGAGAGGCAACTGTAAGAACCCAATTTAGCTCGGGCCCATACAAAAACTAAAAAATAGTAAACCAGTATAAAATAATAATAATAAATAAATAAAAGTCCATGTTTTTTTACAATAAACGGGCTTAAAGCCCCAAGCCCAAACAACTAAACCTATTACCCAAAACCCCATTACACCATTGGCCCAATCTTAACCTAACCCAACAAATGAAGTTGGCCCAGTGGCCCAAATAGTTTTTAGCCTCAGGAAACCTTAGGTTTCCATTGCACCGCAAGCAACCGACACAGGCCCTTCGTCGAGCCGCAATCAGTGCGCAGATCGCGTCCCATCGCCGAATTTCTCGCCGTTCGCCTGTAAAAAGGAAAGAAAAGCCAAAGAAACAAAAAAGAAAAGCCAGAGAAACAAACATATGGCAAGAAATGGGAAAATACCAAAAATTTTATTTTGATAGTGGCTATAAAAAGCCGAATACATTTGATATAAAGGATGATGATTTTTTTTACGCATATACAATCGTCGAATACAATACAATACACAAGAAAATCAAAAACAGAGGAGCAAAGGTTTTTTTTTTCGTTATTTTTTCTTCTCATTCGAATTTAAGTTTCTTTTTTTCCTTTTTTACATATATTTAAGTTTATAATTTAAATAAATTAAAAAGAAATAAACTAACGTTTTTTGAAGATCGTTGCGGTACAGCGGCAGCAAGGCTTAATGATGGATGGTGGAAGCTCGTCGAAAAATCCTCATCAGACCCAAGCCAAGGGCGGAGGGCAGAGAGCAAGAAAGGGCTCTCTCAAAAAAATTTTTTAAAAGAAGTTGAAAATGAAATTTTCTGAAAAAATGGGCTTTTATAAGTGATTAAAACGGTGCCGTTTTAGGCCCTGGCCATGCATGGCAAAACGACGTCGTTTCGAGGCCAGGATTCGCGCGTTGACCCGACCTGGGAAGGATCCGCGCGTTTCCTGAAACTGGTATAATTATCAGTCTGGCCCTCTCGCATTTTCGATCTGCTCTAATTTAGTCCTTTTATTTATTTCTATTTATTTTTCAATTTGGACACATAATTTTTGGCGCAGCTTGATTTGGTCCCTGACCCACTGATGCGTTGGGATGGACACGTGTCCAGAAATTAGTTTTTTTTCTTTTGGCCCTTGGCTTGTTCGTTTCTTTTAATTTTAATCATTTTTAGTTCTTTATTTATTATAATTTAGCCCTACAAATTTTCTTTAATCCCAATTTTATCCCCATTGTTTTAAATTCAGTTATTTTATTATTATTATCATTATTATTTAATATTTATATTATTATCCTTGTACCATTATTATTATTATGTTTATTACTATTATTTTTTATCATTATCACTACTTAGTATTATTACTATTATTATTTATACCATTTTTTACCATTACTTTTATTATTATTTTCATTATTTATATTATTGTTATTATTATTATTATTATTATTAATTTAGTATTACTAGTATTTTACTATTATAATTATTATTTTAATATTACTACTACTATTATTTTTATTATTATTTTATTTATAATTTTGTTATTATTATTATATTTTTATTTTTATTTTATTATTAGCATTATTATCGCTATTGTTATTATTCTTATTATTAATATTATTTTATTTCTTACTATTATTCGCTTGTTAATATATATTTTATTGCATTTTTATTACGATTATTATATTTTATAGTTTTATTTCATTTATTTATCGGCTCTTGCTTTATTGTATTTTACTTTTATCATTGCTATTATATTTTATCATATCATGTTGTTATACAAGCTAGCATTGTAAATTGTTTTACATTTTATTTTGAATTCATTTTCCATTTTATTACAAATGCATTACATTCTATCCAGTTTTCAAAATAAGCAAACAATCAGTGTTTTAAGGTTCGAAAGAAATCGTATCCCAATTTACTGGGTTTCAATTTTTCTCTTCGAGTCTAAAGAACCTATTAATTTCTTTTAAAAAAAGGTTAAATAAAAATCTATTCTCGAGAACTCGAGATGTTGTGTCCTAACTTATTGGATATAACATTTTGTTGTCTCGAGGTAAGGATTTTCTACAAATAAAGACAAGCTTAGTTTTGAAGTCTTGAAATGTTGCATCCTAACTCATGGGGTGTGACATTTTATTTCTCTGAGATAAGTGGGTTTTAGCGTATAATTTGATTTATTCAAGTTTTCTTTCAAATAAAAAAGATCGAATTTTAATTTTTTTTTATTTTCGACATTAAGATATTAATTAATCAATTAGGTACTAATTTTGGGCGTTACGAGGGAGCTAATCTTCCTCAAATGCGAATCAAACTCGAACCCATTTTCTCAAATTTAAGTAGACCAAAATCATTATTTTAATAAATTAAAAAATTATTAAAATGATCAATTTCAAAGGTGACCACAAACACCCCAAACCCGCCCACAAGCCCGAACGGATCGGCATGCTTCTAAAGAAAATCCATTCGAAACTTGTTTAAAAACTTTGCTAAAACTTGTGTATTATTTTTTTTTTGAAAACTCTTGATTTGGGTTGGTTTTGAAAATTAAACACCTCGTTGATTTGGTGTCAAAACATTTAATAATTATACTTAAGAAAATTTAACTTTTAAACTTTAAATTCGATAATAGTTGTATCATATTAAGTAACTTAAAAGCATGCATAAACGATTCAATACTTTGGCCTTATTACATCAAATAAAACCCGAATAATTCAAAACTTAAACATAAATAAAATAAATCAATCCTTGAGCTTTGCATGGCCACCCCGAGCTCCTACCGACCTGTTCCATCACCGATCATCACCGAAAAATAGTCCCACAAGGGGTGAGTCAAGCAGACTCAATGTGTACAATCAACACTATGTCTCAAAGCAGTTCGAGCATACAAAATCATACATACAGATATAATAACATAAATAATGATGCAATCTCGAACCCAAGCCTAGTTATCCATCCGCTACCGTCACCCGTACCAACCATCACACCGTGGGGACTACTAAGTCAACCTCCATCCACTACACACCATCGAAGCGCGTCATTTGCAATCGGCGTGCTCATCGCCCTTATAAAGTTCATGGCATAGCCACCAGGATACATACTTTGTGTCATGAGACACCATATTCGAGATATCGTGGTCTTAGGTTACCACATTCAGATATCGTGGTCTTAGGTCACCACATTCACTTCCCTTTTCATAATATCCCATATGCCCATGTCATACAAAATCATGCAACATAATGCCTTAGGCCCGATTTCACATTCTTATCATATTCATATTCATGGCATAACAAGTCTTATCATACTCATAGTAGGTGTAGGAAAACGTACCTTAGTACTGTGTACCATAACATGGTACTTAGCCATATTTTCCACATTCATATAACATACATACATATTAAACAGTGCCTTAAACTTATTAAGAAATAGTGTGGGTACACACGATTTACTTATCAAATTCTTTGAAATCCAAAACTCGTTCTATCGCTTTAGATCTTTAATTCCTATATTAGTCCACCCTAACATGTTAGTAAAAAGCCATTCGGCTATAAATCCAAATCCTAGTAGGATTGTTGTAATCAAATGGTGTCTCTGCCTTGAAGGCGGAAAAGATGGTTAAGAAGGGTTGTAAGGCGTATTTGGTTCGAATTTGTGCTTTGGAAGCTAAGGAGTCGTAGATTGGAAAGGTCCGAACGGTTGGGGAATTTCTTGATGTGTTCCCGAAGAACTTAGGGTCTACCTCGGATCGGGAAGTCGAATTCGGTATAGACGTGCTACCGGAGCACTTTGTGTCTATAGCACTCACCGAATGGCACCGAAGGAATTGGTGGAGTGAAGGCTCGATTGAGGAGCTCTTGGATAAGGGTTTATTCGACCTAGCATATCTCGTGGGGAGCTTTGTGTTGTTTGTCAAGAAGAAGGGCGGTTATGCGAATGTGCATCGATTCGTCCGTTAAACAAGTTAACGATCAAAACAAGTACCCATTGCCACGGATCGATGACTTGTTTGACCGATTGAAGGGGCGTCGGTGTTTTCAAAGATAGACCTTAGGTGGGTTACCATCAACTTAAGGTGAAGGGCCGATGTTCACAAGACGACTTTTCGAACTCGGTATGGGCATTACGAGTTCCTAGTGATGCCATTCGGTTGACCAATGCAACGGCGGCATTTATGGATTTAATGAATAGAGTCTTTCAACAGTACTTAGACCAATTCGTCGTGGTGTTCATCGACGACATATTGGTTTACTCAAGGACGGAGGAAGAGCATGACAAGCATTTACGGATAGTTCTGCAAGTGTTGAGGGAAACGGGTTGTATGCCAAATTGAGAAGTGCGAATTTTGGCTAAGGGAGGTGGCTTTCTTAGGTCACGTAGTGTCGTGGAAGGATTAGAGTGGATCCCCGCAAGATTGAAGCGGTATTGGAGTGGAAACCGCCTAAGTCGGTGGCAGAGATACGAAGTTTTCTGGGTTTAGCGGGGTATTATCGGAGGTTTGTGGAAGGGTTCTCTCGATCGCGGTGTAGATTGACTAAGTTACTAAGGAAAGGTGTTCCATTTGTATGGTCGGAGAAACAAGAAGAAAGTTTTGATAAGTGAGAAAGATTACGACCGAAGCTCGGTTTTAGTACAACCCGAGGGAAATTATTCACGTCTATTGTGATGCATCTCACATTGGTTTGGGGTGTGTGTTGATGCAGATGGAAAGGTAGTAGCCTATGCGTCCCGGCGGTGAGACCGCATGAGGTTAACTATCCAACTCACGACCGGAGTTAGCCGCAATGCCTTCGTCCTCGAAAGTATGGAGACATTATCTTTATGGGGAGAAGTCGACTTGCTACGGACCACAAAAGTTTGAGGTATCTTGACACACGTAAGATCTCAATCTGAGGCATGGCCGATGGATTGAGTGTTAAGGACTACGATTGTTCCATCGAATATCATCCGGTAAGGCTAACGTGGTGGTCGACGCGTTGGCCGGAAGGTCGTGGCGGACTTAAGAGCAATGTTTGCTCAGTTGAGCCTATATGACGATGGAAGCCTTTTGGCGTAACTCGAGTTAAGCCAACATGGATCGAGGAGATTAAGAGCAAGCAGTTAGTGGATGAAGGGCTAAATCTGAAGAGAATACAAGTTCGTAATGGTGGTGTAGAGGGTATAGTCCGGTGGTGATGGTGTGCTATGTTTTCGTGGACGGCCTTGTATGCCAAAGGATATGGAGTTGAGGCGAGAAAATTCTCCAGATGCTCATAGCGACCATACGCTATGCATCCCGGAGGAAGCAAGATGTATGGAGATCTACTAGCTTGATTACGGTGGCGGGTTGAAGCGTGAGATAACGGAGTTCGTAGGGAAGTGTTTGACGTGTCAGCAGGTTAAGGCTGAACACCAGTTACCATCGGGGTTACTTCAACCGGTTAAGATCCCTCAATGGAAGTGGGAGCGGATCACTATGGATTTCGTCAGTGGTCTACCCCTTACGCCCAGAAGAAAGATGCGGTTTGGGTTATCGTGAGACCCGTCGACTAAATCACTCACTTCATACCGGTGAGAATGGACTACTCACTCCGAAACTAGCAAAGTTGTATGTGGCCGAGATAGTCGATTGCATGGTGTACCGTGTCGATTATCTCGGATAGGGACCCAAGGTTCACTTGAGGTTTTGGAGAGCGTTACATCGTTGTTGGTGCGCGGTTGATTTCAAGACTGACTTTCCATCCTCGAGACGGACGGAGCGATCGAGAAAGGTCATCTGATCTTAGAAGATATCTTTGAGGGTTGTGTCTTGGAATTCGAGGTAGTTGGGAGAATTCTTACCTCTAGCTGAGTTCGCCTACAACAATAGCTACCAAGCAAGTATTGAGATGGCACCATCTGAAACCTAATGTATGGGCGGAAATGCCGAACTCCGACGTGTTGGACGGAGTTGGGTGAACGACAAGTGTTGGGCCCAGAATTGGTAGCGAGGCGAAGACAAAGTCAAAGTGATTCGGTCTCGTCTCAAGGAAGCATCGATAAGCGTAAGTCTTACGCCGATCTCAAACGCAAGGAAATGGAGTATCTTTGTGGAGACAAGGTCTTTCTAAAGGTGTCGCCTTGGAAAAAGGTGTTAAGATTTGGACGAAAGGGAAGCCGAGCCCAAGGTTCATCAGGCCATATCTGTTTAAAGCGAGTGGGTCCGTAGCCTATCGCCTAGAGTTTGAATCGAGTCGAGATACACGACGTTTTTCACGTATCAATGTTAAGACGGTATCGGTCAGATCCATCACATGTGGTACCTGTGACAGAAATCGAGGTTAACGCAGACTTATCTTTTAAGGAGGAACCGGTTCAGATCTTGGATAGAGATATAAAGGTTCTACGTAGGAAGTCGGTGCCCTTAGTAAAAGTTCTATGGCGGAATCATGGTGTTGAGGAAGCTACGTGGGAACCTGAGGATGTGATACGGCGGCAATACCCTCATCTGTTTTAGTTATGTAATTTCGGGACGAAATTTATTTTAAGGGGGGTAGAACTGTAACATCCCAAAAATGGGGTTATTTGGAATTTAATTATTTTCTTATGTAAGAACTGCTATGTCATTCTTTATGGGAAGGGTTACATCTTGAGTCTTGGTGACTCACCTTCTCCATTAACTTTTTCAGTGATGCTTAGATCGCGGACATGGAGTAGGAGGGACTTGAGGAGGCCATGCGGTGGATTTAAATTTAATGAGACTTTGATTTTGTTATTTTAAATTTGGTTATTGGGTTGTTTTATTTTGGATGTAATAAGGCCTCATTAAACTTTACTTTGGTTATTTTCTTTTATGTTGGATATCTTTATCTTAATTAAAATTTGCATTACGTTTTCCTAAATTAACACGGAAGATGTTTTATCGTGCCATCGGGCACATCCGAAATTTGTATAATAACTAGACTTAATTAAATTTTTAAATTGGACTTTTTATAAATTCAGCAAGATAACTTAGAATGAGCAGTTTTCAACAAAACTTAAGTGGATTTAGAAAATGGGTTTCAAAAGTTCTTCTTAGAATTGACCCTATTCTTGGTCCTAACGTTTGGGCGGGTTTGGGCTGTTACAACCTTGGTGCCGATTGGATTTAAAATCAAATCCCAAAACTTTATGATGCTTCTTTATTGCAATCGGCTATACCCTTAATCATTGAACTAGTTAGTTTCGCTTTTTAAACAAATAAGAATTAGATCTAAATACCACAATAGGGCCTTGGCGAATGTCGATTCACTTACCTTTATGAATCTAAATTCGTAAACCTCGACTTACTTGCCGCCTTCCTTCCTAAAAACCGAAGTCACCTAATTTTTGCCTTCGGCTTTTCCAAAATTGGCACTTCTGGCTTATTATAAAGCAGGTTTCGGCTTCTAGGGCTAAGGAAGAGAAATTGATAGGCATAGACAATTGATTCGGGTTAGATCTTAGTGAGAAGAGAGGAAGAAATCGTGAGGAAAAGAAATCTCGAAACTTACCGAATCACTAAAGAACATGCGGCCTATGGTGCACATTCGGGAAACTAAAACACCCTTGTAGATTCGGCTTTGAGGCTTAGAGAGATTCGGCTATAGGCTTGAAACTTATCTTCGACTTTTGATTGGTTTTGCAAAGGAAAAAGAATTGATGATGGGAAGCACAGGGTATTTCAGTTTTACAAGGAAAGAAAAGGAAGATATAGAACTTAGAGAAATTCGGCAAGACTAGGGGATTTTGTTTTCAGCTTTGTGGAGAATTGAAAAGAAAAAAAGAAGAATAATGGCAGAGAGAATTTGACAGACATTTAAAAAAAGAAGAAAGAATGTTGAATAGCCTTAGTTTTCCTCCTTTTGTCGAAATTACTAAGCCTAGAGAGTCCCCTTTCTTGGCCATCACTCTTATATCTTTATTTTCCTAGCTTAGCCGAAATTCTAAAAGAATTTGACTTCAACTTAAACTCCTACCTTAGTCTCCCTATGCCATCCATCTCCTTACCTTAGGAGTGCCGAATTTTAACCCATTATTTTGGGCTTCATGTGGCCATACTAGGCCCAAGTTATCCTAGCATATGGCGTCATTTCCAGAGCCCTAAGTGGCATCTCCGGGCCATTTTTCCAAGCCCGATTTTGTCACATTTCCAAGGTTCCTTACATTTCCTTACATTTCCTTAAATTTCCTTACATTTCCAAGCTTCCTCATAAGACTTAATATTTTCTAAAGCATTTCCTTACATTTCCTTACATTTCCTTACATTTCCAAGCTTCCTCTTAAGACTTAATATTTTCTAAAGCATTTCCTTACATTTCCTTACATTTCCTTACATTTCCTTACATTTCCTTACATTTCCAAGCTTCCTCTTAAGACTTAATATTTTCTAAAGCATTTCCTTACATTTCCTTACATTTCCATACATTTCCTTACATTTCCAAGCTTCCTCTTAAGACTTAATATTTTCTAAAGCATTTCCTTACATTTCCAAGGTTCTAAAATGCACACAACACATTCACAACACATAAGGCATACTATTTCATGTAATTTTAGCCACAGCCCTATTCTGGGATATTACAGTTCTACCCCCCTTAAAATAATTTTGTCCTCGAAATTACTTACTAACGAAAAATCGTACAATCTAACTCACCACACTACACTATCGTCACAAGACTCGATCTTAAAACTAACACATTTCCTACAAAAATTCACATCCAAGGTTTCATATGCTTCACTAGCATTACAAGAGCGAACTAACTCTATAACAAACAAGGCAACGAAGGGTATTCCACATCAGCGGCTGGGGGTGGTTGTGGCATTTCATTCTTAGATCCTTGACCCGATCTAACAGGTTCAGACACGGTCATTTGGCCTCTTCCACGGCCACGCACATTACGACCACGTCCCCTTGAATTCATACTTCCACTTGCGTTTAACTAGTTTAAAGAATTTTATGAATTAGTTTTGTTCCACTGATTTATCACGAGCAGTTTTATGTTCAATAGTTTTAAGAAGTTGTTCTTTCTATTCATACACATACAGCCTCACATCATTCATTTAGTCAGACACATGAACTTGCGTCCATTACATAGAAATGTTGTAATTGTCGTTGTTTGTTGTTTTCCACTACCCAGGGGTATTTCCAAATTTTATCCTATAGGGGTAATTTGGTAATTTTCAAATTAGGGTATTTGAAAATGTTTTAAAATAGAGATTATTGATATTTTACAAAATTAAAATTACTTGTTGGAAAAATTTCAAGGGTAAAATGGTAATTTATACACTAGGGGTATTTTTGTAATTTTACAAGCCAGGGTCATTTCGGTAATTATTCGCAAAAATATGGTTCCTGGTGACTTTCCAAAACAAGGGCATTTTTAAAGGTTTCTAATTTGAGGGTACTTCGTTGATTTTTCTTACTGAGGGTATTTTGTTCATTTGCACAGGTTAGGGGTAATTCGATCATTTTGCAAATCAGGGTGTCTTTGATATTTTGTAAAGTTTTTGAATACTTGTGCAAAATCAGAAATTATTATTGAAATCGGGGGTAGTATGGTAATTTTGGAAAATCAAGGGCATTTTAGTACTTTTACCACTAAGGGTATTTAGGTAATTTTGTAAATAAAAAATTCTTATAAAGTTTTTCCAAAATAATAATTTTCAAAATATCAAAAGGGTAGTTGGTTGACTTTTAAAACTAGGGTTTCCATAAAAATGTGGCTAGTCCCTTTCGAGTTTTAGTTATTGGGTTTAGCCCGTGACTAAGTCCTCCTGGTTAGAGTGAACCATCACTACGCACCAGGTAGGATTCGAGTGGGTAGGAGGTGAGTCACTAGGACTGCTTAAATACCAAGCTTCCACTGAAACCAATCCTAGACATGCGCACAATGGTTGCCACACCCTAGCTCGGCGACTTAGACACGGTTTGTTTAATTGTGCCTTAAAGTTTTATGTAGTTTTTGGGGTAAACTAGTCCTAGGGTTTAATTCCTAATCCACTAGTCTACGTCCCTATATATCCCTACATACAAATCACAAAGAGGTTAGGAGTACTTACCTGGTGGACTTCGGGTCGGAGACTCAGGTGCCATGCCAGAAAAGCCTGTTTATTTCTTAGAAAAGTCCATTTTCAAAAGACAGAAAACGTTTTGGGCCCTAAAATCCCTCAAGGCCGAGTTTTGAACCGGGCTGTGATCCCAAACTGAAACACCCCAAACCCGGCCCACAAGCCCTGACCGGATCTGGCATGCTTCTAAAGAAAATCCATTCGAAACTTGTTTGAAAACTTTGCTAAAACTTGTGTATTAATTTTTTTGTTTGAAAACTCTTGATTTGGGTTGGGTTTGAAAATTAAACACCTCGTTGATTTGGTGTCAAAACATTTAATAATTATACTTAAGAAAATTTAACTTTTAAACTTTAAATTCGATAATAGTTGTATCATATTAAGTAACTTAAAAGCATGCATAAACGATTCAATACTTTGGCCTTATTACATCAAATAAAAACTCGAATAATTCAAAACTTAAACATAAATAAAAATAAATCAATCCTTGAGCTTTGCATGGCCACCCCTGAGCTCCTACCACCTGCTCCATCACCGATCATCACCAAAAATAGTCTCACAAGGGTGAGTCAAACAGACTCAATGTGTACAATCAACACTAAGTCTCAAACTGATTCAGGCATACAAAATCATACATACAGATATAATAACATAAATAATGATGCAATCCCGAACCCAAACCTAGTTATCCATCCGCTACACGTCACCCGTACCAACCATCACACCGTAGGGACTACTAAGTCAACCCTCCATCCGCTACACACCATCGAAGGCGATCATTGCGGTCGGCGTGCTCATCGCCCTTATAAAGTCCGTGGCATAGCCACCAGATACATACTTTGTGTCATGAGACACCATATTCGAGATATCGTGGTCTTAGGTCACCACATTCGGATATCGTGGTCTTAGGTCACCACATTCACTTCCCTTTTCATAATATCCCATATGCCCATGTCATACAAAATCATGCAACATAATGCCTTAGGCCCGATTTCACATTCTTATCATATTCATATTCATGGCATAACAAGTCTTATCATACTCATAGTAGGTGTAGGAAAACGATTACCTTAATCGTGTACCATAACATGGTACTTAGCCATATTTTCCACATTCAGATAACATACATACATATTAAATTGCCTTAAACTTATTAAGAAATAGTGTGGGTACACACACGATTTACTTATCGAATTCTTGAAATCCCAAAACTCGTTCTCTCGCTTTAGATCTTTAATTCCTATATCGTCCACCTAACATGTTAGTAAAAAGCCATTCGGCTATAAATCCAAATCCTAGTAGGATTGTTGTAATCAAATTCTTACCTTGGCACCGATTGGATTAAAAATCAAATCTCGAAACTTTATGATGCTTCTTTATTGCAATCGGCTATACCCTTAATCATTGAACTAGTTAGTTTCGACTTTTTAAACAAATAAGAATTAGATCTAAATACCACAATAAGGCCTTGGCCGAATGTCAGATTCACTTACCTTTATGAATCTAAATTCCCAAAACCTCGACTTACTTACGTCAGCCTTCCTCCTAAAAATCGAAGTCACCTAATTTTTACCTTCGGCTTTTCCAAAATTGACACTTCTGGCTTATTATAAAGTAGGATTCGGCTTTTAGGGCTAAAGAAGAGAAATTGATAGGCATAGACAATTGATTCGGGTTAGATCTTGATGAGAAGAGAGGAAGAAATCGTGAGGAAAAGAAATCCCGAAACTTACCGAATCACTAAAGAACATGCGGCCTATGGTGCACCTTCGGGAAACTAAAACACCCTTGTAGATTCGGCTTTGAGGCTTAGAGAGATTCGACTATAGGCTTGAAACTTATCTTCGGCTTTTGATTGGTTTTGCAAAGGAAAAAGAATTGATGATGGGAAGCACAGGGTATTTCGGTTTTACAAGAAAAGAAAAGGAAGATATAGAACCTAGAGAAATTCGACAAGACTAGGGGATTTTGTTTTCGGCTTTGTGGAGAATTGAAAAGAAAAAAAGAAGAATAATGGCAAAGAGAATTCGTCAGAGATTTAAAAAAGAGAAGAAAGAATGTTGAATGGCCTTAGTTTTCCTCCTTTTGCCAAAATTACTAAGCCTAGAGAGTCCCCTTTCTTGGCCATCACTCTCATATCTTTATTTTCCTAGCTTAGCCGAAATTCTAAAAGAATTTGACTTCAACTTAAACTCCTACCTTAGTCTCCCTATGCCGTCCATCTCCTTACCTTAGGAGTGCCGAATTTTAACCCATTATTTTGGGCTTCATGTGGCCATACTAGGCCCAAGTTATCCTAGCATATGGCGTCATTTTTAGTGCCCTAAGTGGCGTCTCCGGGCCATTTTTTGATGCCCGATTTTATCACATTTCCAAGGTTCCTTACATTTCCTTACATTTCCAAGCTTCCTCTTAACACTTAATATTTTCTAAAGGATTTCCTTACATTTCCTTACATTTCCTTACATTTTCAAGCTTCCTCTTAAGACTTAATATTTTCTAAAGCATTTCCTTACATTTCCTTACATTTCCTTACATTTCCTTACATTTCCAAGCTTCCTCTTAAGACTTAATATTTTCTAAAGCATTTCCTTACATTTCCTTACATTTCCTTACATTTCCTTACATTTCCAAGCTTCCTCTTAAGACTTAATATTTTCTAAAGCAATTCCTTACATTTCCAAGGTTCTAAAATGCACACAACACATTCACAACACATAAGGCATACTATTTCATGTAATTTTAGCCATAGTGCATAAGCCCTATTCCGGGATATTACAGTTCTACCCCCTCAAAATAATTTTGTCCTCAAAATTACTTACTAACGAAAAATCGTACAATCTAACTCACCACACTACACTGCTGTTGCGCACTCTGATCTTAAAACTAACACATTTCCTACAAAAATTCACATCCAAGGTTTCATATACTTTACTAGCATTACAAGAACGAACTAACTCTATAACAAACAAGGCAACGAAGGGTATTCCACATCAGCGGCTGGGGGTGGTTGTGGCATTTCATTCTCAGATCCTTGACCCGATCTAACAGGTTCAGACACGGTCATTCGGCCTCTTCCACGGCCACGCACATTACGACCACGTCCCCTTGAATTCATACTTCCACTTGCGTTTATCTAGTTTAAATAATTTTATGAATTAGTTTTGTTCCACTGATTTATCACGAGCAGTTTTATGTTCAATAGTTTTAAGAAGTTGTTCTTTCTATTCATACACATACAAATTTCACATCATTCATTTAGTCGGACACATGAACTTGCGTCCATTACAGAGAAATGTTGTAATTGTCGTTGTTTGTTGTTTTCCACTACCCGAGGGTATTTCTGAAATTTTATCCTATAGGGGTAATTTGATAATTTTCAAATTAGGGTATTTGAAAATGTTGTAAAATAGAGATTGTTGATATTTTACAAAATTAAAATTACTTGTTGGAAAAATTTCAAGGGTAAAATGGTAATTTATACACTAGGGGTATTTTTGTAATTTTACAAGCCAGGGTCATTTCGGTAATTTTTCGCAAAAATATGGTTCCTGGTGACTTTCCAAAACAAGGGCATTTTTAAAGGTTTCTAATTTGAGGGTACTTCGTTGATTTTTCTTACTGAGGGTATTTTGGTCATTTGCACAGGTTAGGGGTAATTCGGTCATTTTGCAAATTAGGGTGTCTTTGATATTTTGTAAAGTTTTGAATACTTGTGCAAAATCAAAATTATTATTGAAATCGGGGTAGTATGGTAATTTTGGAAAATTAAGGCATTTTAGTAATTTTACCACTAAGGTATTTAGGTAATTTTGTAAATAAAAATTCTTAGAAAGTTTTTCCAAAATAATAATTTTCAAAATATCAAAAGGGTAGTTGGTTGACTTTTAAAACTAGGGTTTCCATAAAATGTGGCTAGTCCCTTTCGGGTTTTAGTTATTGGGTTTAGCCCGTGACTAAGTCCTCTTGGTTACAGTGAACCATCACTACGCTCCAGGTAGGATTCGAGTGGGTAGGAGGTGAGTCACTAGGATCGCTTAAATACCAAGCTCCCATCGAAACCAATCCTAGACATGTGCTGTGGTTGCCACACCCTAGCTCGGCGACTTAGACACAGGTTTGTTTAATTGTGCCTTAAAGTTTTATGTAGTTGTTAGGGTAAACTAGTCCTAGGGTTTAATTCCTAATCCACTAGTCTACGTCCCTATATATCCCTACATACAAATCACAAAGAGGTTAGGAGTACTTACCTGGTGGACTTCGGGTCGGAGACTCAGGTGCCATGCTAGAAAAGCCTGTTTATTTCTTAGAAAAGTCCATTTTCAAAAGACAGAAAATGTTTTGGGCCCTAAAAGCCCTCAAGGCCGAGTTTTGAACCGGGCTCTGATACCAAACTAAAACACCCCAAACCCGACCCACAAGCCCTGACCGGATCTGGCATGCTTCTAAAGAAAATCCATTCGAAACTTGTTTGAAAACTTTGCTAAAACTTGTGTATTATTTTTTTTTTTGAAAACTCTTGATTTGGGTTGGGTTTGAAAATTAAACACCTCGTTGATTTGGTGTCAAAACATTTAATAATTCTACTTAAGAAAATTTAACTTTTAAACTTTAAATTCGATAATAGTTGTATCATATTAAGTAACTTAAAAGCATGCATAAACGATTCAATAGTTTGGCCTTATTACATCAAATAAAAACTCGAATAATTCAAAACTTAAACATAAATAAAAATAAATCAATCTTTGAGCTTTGCATGGCCTCCCCGAGCTCCTACCGACCTGCTCCATCACCGATCATCACCGAAAAATAGTCCCACAAGGGTGAGTCAAACAGACTCAATGTGTACAATCAACACTAAGTCTCAAAGCAGTTCGTGCATACAAAATCATACATACAGATATAATAACATAAATAATGATGCAATCCCAACCCAAGCCTAGTTATCCATCCGCTACACGCCACCGCACCAACCATCACACCGTGGGGACTACTAAGTCAACCCTCCATCCGCTACACACCATCGAAGGCGATCGCTGCAATCGACATGCTCATCGCCTTATAAAGTCCGTGGCATAGCCACGGATACATACTTTGTGTCATGAGACACCATATTCGGATATCGTGGTCTTAGGTCACCACATTCGATATCGTGGTCTTAGGTCACCACATTCACTTTCCCTTTTCATAATATCCCATATGCCCATGTCATACAAAATCATGCAACATAATGCCTTAGGCCCGATTTCACATTCTTATCATATTCATATTCATGGCATAACAAGTCTTATCATACTCATAGTAGGTGTAGGAAAACGTACCTTAGTACTGTGTACCATAACATGGTACTTAGCCATATTTTCCACATCGTATAACATACATACATATTAAACAGTGCCTTAAACTTATTAAGAAATAGTGTGGGGTACACACCTGATTTACTTATCGAATTTCTGAAATCCCGAAAACTCGTTCTATCGCTTTAGATCTTTAATTCCTATATTCGTCCACCCTAACATGTTAGTAAAAAGCCATTCGGCTATAAATCCAAATCCTAGTAGGATTGTTGTAATCAAATTCTTACCTTGGTGCCGATTGGATTAAAAATCAAATCCCGAAACTTTATGATGCTTCTTTATTGCAATCGGCTATACCCTTAATCATTGAACTAGTTAGTTTCGACTTTTTAAACAAATAAGAATTAGATCTAAATACCACAATAGGGCCTTGGCCGAATGTCAGATTCACTTACCTTTATGAATCTAAATTCCCAAAACCTCAGCTTACTTCTGTCGCCTTCCTCCTAAAAACCGAAGTCACCTAATTTTTACCTTCGGCTTTTCCAAAATCGGCACTTCTGGCTTATTATAAAGGTGATTCGCTTAGGGCTAAAGAAGAGAAATTGATAGGCATAGACAATTGATTGGGTTAGATCTTGATGAGAAGAGAGGAAGAAATCGTGAGGAAAAGAAATCCCAAACTTACCGAATCATTAAAGAACATGCGCCTATGGTGCACCTTTGGAAACTAAAACACCCTTGTAGATTCGGCTTTGAGGCTTAGAGAGATTCGACTATAGGCTTGAAACTTATCTTGACTTTTGATTGGTTTTGCAAAGGAAAAGAATTGATGATAGGAAGCACAGGTATTTCAGTTTTACAAGGAAAGAAAAGGAAGATATAGAACCAGAGAAATTCTAAGAAGACTAGGGATTTTGTTTTCGACTTTGTGGAGAATTGAAAAAAAAAAAAGAAGAATAATGGCGAGAGAATTGGAGAGATTTAAAAAGAGAAGAAAGAATGTTGAATGGCCTAAGTTTTCCTCCTTTTGCCAAAATTACTAAGCCTGAGAGTCCCTTTCTTGGCCATCACTCTCATATCTTTATTTTCATAGCTTAGCAGAAATTCTAAAAGAATTTGACTTCAACTTAAACTCCTACCTTAGTCTCCCTATGCCGTCCATCTCCTTACCTTAGGAGTGCCGAATTTTAACCCATTATTTTGGGCTTCATGTGGCCATACTAGGCCCAAGTTATCCTAGCATATGGCGTCATTTCGAGCCCTAAGCATGCGTCTCCTGCCATTTTCCAAGCCCGATTTTGTCACATTTCAAGGTTCCTTACATTTCCTTACATTTCCTTACATTTCCAAGCTTCCTCTTAAGACTTAATATTTTCTAAAGCATTTCTTACATTTCCAAGGTTCTAAAATGCACACAACACATTCACAACACATAAGGCATACTATTTCATGTAATTTTAGCCATAGTGCATAAGCCCTATTCAGGATATTACAGACTGATCACATTCAAAAAAAAGATTGGTGGTGACTCCATTTTGCTTTTAAAATCGATCCCTATTTTTTTCAAAACTTTAAAAATGGTTTCGACATATAATACATGAAAAATACTAAAACATCAAAATAAATATTTCCAAACAAATTAAAAATAAATTTTAAAAATATCTAGACTTAAATAACACTAATATAAATGCAATTTAATAAGTAAATGCCTCTAAAATAATAATAAAATTAACAAATTTCTTTAAAATAATAACAAAATTAACAATAAAATAAGTTTTATATAATATCCAAACAATAACAATAAAATAGTAACAATATAATAATAAAATAATAACAAAATAGGGAGAAAATAACAAGAAAATAACATTTAAAAATAAAAAATACAAAATTTTTTGTCATTTAGTGAATTCGGACTGAGTCCGACAGGGCCCGGGCAAAAAATGCATTATCCGAGGTCTAGCTCATTTTTTAAACGAATTTTATTTTTTACTCAAACTTATTTTTCAGATTTATATTTTTATATAACCCCTTTTATATTTCAAGCAGCCCGACCCATGAGCAGGTCTGGCAAGTTTTAACACTTAAGCCTACATCATACTTTATCTGTTCGGCGGCCTCCTCTCATGTCCGCGCAATTCATTCCTCTTTCTTGTTGTCTTTCATATCTTATCCCTTAAACAGGTAGTACTAATCTTTCATATTTCACATTCTGTCAGTCTAATATTCTACGCATCAACAATCCATGCAATCGCATTCTATAGCTTAATACTTTTTTCTTTCTTTCTATAATCTTTTTTCAACTGAGAGAATGATTTTCAGATGCTGTAGATTTTTCTCCTTTATTTGTTTCATTATGAAAAAAAGAAACCTATTTTCTCAAAGTTGATTTGCTATGAAACTACTGATTGTTTTTTTTTTTAGTTTGCAAATGCTAAGAGTGATGTCCAGACCGGCTTCATATCAGAGTCAACAGCAGGTGCCAGTCCATGGCCGATCTGACTGCTGCTTGGAGCCAATATTTAGTTAAAGGGGTAAAGACCCGTGAAACTCACGGTTGTTTCATGACACAATAACCCCTTCACATTTTTTTATTGCCTTTTAAATTCATGGTCTAGCATTTGATGGTGTTGTTGAAGGGGGGCATAGAGTCAGACACGGGTGTTTGTTTGTTTACAATAGCAATCCACCTTTTGCGTTGTGCCTAAACCAAAGCCACTTACACGATTAGATGGAGCCTTTGCCTTCTCCATGCTTTCCTTCAAATTTAAAGCAGCTAAATTTTTATTTTATATTTAAATGATTTTAACCATGTATTACTTCTGTTGTGGAAAATAATTTGAGCCTAATGCTGTCACGCATGGTGGATTGGTTGATGGACATTGCAAGGAAAGTATTTGAAATATCATTGTTTATAATATTGTTATCTACAGCTTTAGAAATCATTCCTCCCTTGTTTAATGTGCAGATACACACATATAACAAGGAATGGATGATTTCTAAAGCTTTAGATAGCTTTATCATGATGAGGAAGCAAGGCACCGAGTTCAATATTGTCATGTATGGTGAAAATATCATAATTTATAATACTGTTATCTACAGCTTTAGAATTTATCCTCTTCTTGGGTGTGTAAATATATAATTAAATTGAAACAAATTGTTAGGAAGAGATGATTTCTAAAGCTCTAGATAACGTTATTACAATGAGAAAGCAAGGTCACATATAGTGGACTGGTTGATGCAGATTGCAAGGATGTTGTTGGCAATATTGTTATCTACGGCTTCAGAAACCATCCCTTTCTTGTTTAATTTATGGAATCTGTAATATACAGATTGACACGCCTTGTAATGAAGGGATGATTTCTGAAACTTTAGGTAACTTTATCAGGAATGTTGTTGCAAGGCAGGTGTGGTCGTGGGTGAGAAATCATCATCCCCTTTTGATTTGGTTTAGCACTGTTGTGTTCGCTGATTGAAGATTGCAGACTCATTTTCTCCTTAACTTATTTGTAAAATTTTAGCTTATATTATGTAATACAAATTACAAAGTGTATCTTGATTTGTTTTTACCAATTGTATACATTTAATGTAGGATTTTGTAAATATTTAAATTTAATTTCAATGTTGAATTTGGTATTTAATTTTTTCTTCTCAATTTGGTATTTAAATTTGTTTTCAATGTTCAATACGGTATCTAGATCAAATGATGGACTTTTTACCCAAATGATGTGAAAAATAATTATTAATCAAAATAGGCACCTTACCAATTATTTATTAAAATAGGAAAAATCCATTTTACCTTGTCAGTGCTACCGCTGATTTAAAAAAAAAAAGTAATGGTGCTGTCAACATGTCGAGCAGCATTGAAAAATTAATTTTATTTTTTATATGGTCAAAAGAAAAAAAAAATATCGCTTTTACCTTTTTTCTATTGGTACAAGGGTCGATCGGATAGCGTTGAGATGGGCAGCTAAAGACAATTTTTTTGTCGTTGAAATGTATAAAAATTTATTTAGTATTGAATAGGAGAATAGATCTATGTCTTGGGAGATGATTTGGAAATTAAAATCACCATAGCGTGTACGGGTTTTTATTTGGCTTTCTTGGCAAAACAAACTATTACCCAATGGAGAGCATGTTAGGTGTCGCATGACGGACGAAGGTCATTGTCCTATATGTGATTGTGCATTCGAATTTGCCATTCATGCCATTCGAGATTGCACTTTTCCTAAAGTCGTTTGACTTTCTATTATTTGAAATATAATTAGGGAGTCTATCACTCCTGAATCTCCAAAAGACCCAAACTCAAAGAAGAGCTAGGGAGCCGATTGTATAGAAATAGAAATTTGCAGGCTCTAATGAGATATTTAGAAGTTTAAGTGGCTAGTTGGAAATGATTGGTTTAGTTAGATTGAAACCGACTGGTTTCATAGTTGGAGACAAAATGATTAGGATTGAGTGGTGGTATTGGTCTGTGGAGGCCATGCCAAAGGAGTATATATATATAGGTGTGTGTGGGAAATAGAATTCTTCTTAATTCTGTTTACCAATTTTTCTCTCTAAAGTATCGTCTTCTTCATTCATTCATTCTGAAGAAGAGGATGTAGCTGAAGAAGCTCTGCATGTTGCAGCCGTTGTATGATTTGAAGTCTGAAAGTAGAGAAATTTAGGAACTGGTAAGTTTCATTATCCCTCTAAACTTGTGGATTAAAAGAATGAGTAGAATAAGGATTTTCAAAGTTTCTGTATAATTATGGATTCTTGGTTTTAAGGTTTGAACGCCTTCAAGTTAACCACTAAGCGGTTGTTATGGTTAGCTGTCAGGATAAAGGATGCTCTGGTGTTTGGACAAGTTAAACTGTCAAGAATAAGAAAGCAAGGTGAGTTTTTGTACCTTACCTTCAAGATGATAGATGATGTTATGTAACTTACATGTATCACGTTAATGATGTACTAAGGTACCTTCAAGATGATAGATGATGTTATGTGACTTGCATGTATCACGTTAATGATGTACTAAGGTACCTTCAAGATGATAGATGATGTTATGTGACTTGCATGTATCACGTTAATGATGTACTAAGGTTTCCTAAGTTATGGTGTGTATGTACTTGAAGAAAAATGAGTCTACGTGTGTGCACAATACTATGTAAGCTCTTGTCAATTGACTGGTGGTTGTTTTATGGTAGATAGTTGATGATAGGTAAACTGGCGTAATATATGTTTAATGATAAATTGTATGATATGTTTGAATAATATATGCGTATTATGGAGGGAAATTATCAAAGGGTTAGATGAAGTTAGGATTGAGAAAGGGTGAACCTGTATACTGCTGTATGGTGTTGCTAGATGTAAACCGTGATATGCGAAGCTCTAGGCCTTACCGAGGGGACACTACGGTGTTCAGGCATCAATGTAGAATTGGTGAATAGGAGGTATGGGCGGATGAATAGGGAAATGGAATTACGTTAAGATGCTACCATATGAGGTTTTTGAGTGCAAAACATGATGTGTGAAGCTTTGAGCCTTGTAGAGGGGACGCTTTGGTGTTTGAACATCAAGGTTAAATAAGAAATGGAATTATATCAACTGGTCCTTTGGGGAAACACCGTGATAGCGATAATCAGGTTCTATATAGCAACACCGTGACGACGACCAGCAAGCTCTATAGGGCGGCATTATGCTAAGGTCTTTTGGGGTGACAACTCAAAGAGGTATAAGGTGTAAGACCATAGCTCAACTATTGTAACGCCCTCAACCCGATCCGATTCATTGGATCCAAATCTTGGGTGTTACCACATGAATATAGACATAAGTTTAAATTATTATCACAAACCATGGTTATTTACAAATTCAATTGGTCACATAAACAACAATGACATAAACAAAGACAAGTAAAGTAATTTAATTACAAAAATTATCATCTAATATCATAACTTATTACATTTGTTCTAAGTATAGACTTCTATGTAGCACTACTGATTTTTAATAAGCCATCGAGCTTGCTCTGTATGCATAAAAACCTGATGCGCCACTCCATTAGTGTGGTTCTGGCATCATCCCTCCTAGCACAGACTTTTATCAACAAACTTGAAACATAACATGAAACAAAAATAAGTTCTTAAGAACTTAGTGAGTAAAATACCCCTTTTCCCTTAGTTGATACTTGAATAAGAAAGTTGATGTTTCCTTATAACGATCTTGTTGTTCTTAGACTCTTGATCATACTTTTGGTTAGTACTTTCCAATCTTAGACCTTTACATATAAGTTAACTACCTTACCTTGATCTATACCCATTTCCATTCCTCAATGGTTGACTTCAAATCTTCACTTATATCCTTCAATCTTAACATTCATATATCTATGCCAATTTCTTTCAAAGATCAATGCAACCAGAATATCATTTCATACGTGTACTTAACCTAGAATCATCGTACAATTACTCTTCATAACGAGCACATATTGTAATCAACTGGAAGTCAGTGGTGTCAAAAAGTGTGGTTTCAAAATCCTGATTCCTTATATGATACTCGTAAATATTTTTATTAAATATTTACAGAGTTATGTTAGAAGTGAATTAAATTTCAATTGGGTAATTGTATCGAATTAGGGCTTATTTAGCGTACAGGGACTAAATAGCTAAGAGACTAAAAAAATCAATTATACCTTTGTTTTTAATTGTAACAGACAATAAAGAGATATATAATTTTTATGTATAAGTTATATTAGTATTTCTATATGTTAAATAAAATCATATTAAAATAAAATAAACAATGAATATTATGTGAGTGGATAGTAAGAAAAGTCATTTTCTCTTTTTATTTTTCTTCATTTCGAAATCAAGGTGAAAGGGGGAGAAGCACACACAGCTTGGGCTCTGTCACACGGCCTAGTCAAATGACCGTGTGAGTTCTATTTTGAAAATTTTCTACATATTTTTGTTTTATTTCAAACTAGTCCCTGATTGTTTTCAAATTAATTTTTAGGTTAGTAAGCTCGATATAAAGCCCGTATTTACATATATGATATGAATAATGATTGAGTTTGAATATTTGATATTTAAAGTAATATTTGAATGGTTTCTGTTGATATTTGACTTGTTAAATATTGTAATACTTTAAAACCCGAAATTCAGCAACAGAGATGGGTTAGGGATGTTACATTTAGTGGTACCAGAGCTATAGGTTTCTTAGACTAAATCAACCTCAGAATCGAGTGTAAAGGTACATGCCAAAGTTGAGTCACGTCAGAGTAGGGGTTGGGATGTTGGAGTTAGTTGTTTTTGTTTTATAGATAAAAGATGTTGAGAGAATCAAATAATGAAGTTAATAAAAAGATTCATATTATTGATAATTTTACTAAAAATTTAAATAGAGTGGATTCGGTGGCATCGAGTGTTCGTTCAGCTGGTGCTCAACAACCTAACATTGACAGAGTAATAACGAGGGTCAAGGTGATTCGAATTTACTTTGTGCTATTGTTGAAACTCTTCAGAGAGTAGCAGGAATTACTCCTATTATTGTACCTGGACCTATTATCCGACGAGCTCCAATTAAGGAATTATAGAGATACGGTGCTACTGAGTTTTTTGGTTTGATAGGGGTTGATCCCCCAATTTTCAAAGTTTGGTTGGAATCGATTAAACGTGTTTTGCAACAACTCGATTGCACACTAGAATATGTAATTTTTGTTGCTTCTCTACTGCAAGAAAAAACATATATGTGGCCGCAGATGGTAACACGCTACGTACCTGCTAAGCCAGCCGACTTACAGTTGTATCTTGACGATAGGAAACAAGAATTTTTTCTATTGAAACAGAGTGAGATGGCAATGGTTGATTACGAACGTGAGTTTTTGTTAGAAAATATGTTATAGAATTTGTGTCATCCGAAGCTAAAAGTTGTAAACGATTTCTACATGGTTTATGTGATGAACTCAGAGTACAGCTTTTATCATATTGAATTTTAGAGTTTGTCGATTTAGTCAAACGAGCAAAAATGGTGGAGCAAGCTTTGGGTCTCGATAAAAAGATTGAGACTACACAAGTTGCTGGAAAACGGGCGAAAACTACTAGTTCGCATCCACAATCAGAGCTAACTAAATATTCTCGTGGTAATTGGAGATCGACTTTTAAATCTGGAAGATTTGACAGAAATCGAGATTGCCAACCAACTATGTTCGCGGGCAGTGTGCAAGGTCCATCCCAAGATGTTGAGATACCGAATTACGAGCACTATGAATGTTGGAAATTAACTCGAGCCTATTTTCGTTGTAGATCGTTGGAGCATTTTTCTCAAGAGTGCTTGAGAAGTGATAATGTTACTCATGTTACTACTTAGAAATATACACCTACAACTAGGGGTTGTGGAATTAGTCGTGGTGGTTCTGTTTCTAGAAGTGGTGCAAGAAAGGGGAATGATGCAGTTACTCATCAGTTAGAAGCCAAAGCACCGACACTAGCATACATTGTACAGACTTGCGAGGAAGGTGATGCCACCGATGTTGTAGCATGTATCTTTTTATTATCTTTTGCGCCTGTTTTTGCTTTGATAGACCCTGGATCTTCACACTTTTATGTTAATTCAGAATTGGTCAAATCAAGAAGTTTAAAATTTGATACATCTAAAGTATCCATGGTTGTGTCGAGTCCTTTGGGGTAGTCAGTGTTAGTTGATCAAGTATGTAGGCGGTGTCAGCTAGAAATTCAAAATGTATTTTTTCCTTTTGATTTGTTGATTATGCTATTTATCGACTTTGATTTGACTTTGGGTATGGATTGGCTTACTAAGCATGGAGTGATTTTGGATTGCCGTAAAAAGAAGTTTGTGACTCAGTATATTGACGGTAGTTTGATTGAGGTGAATGGTGTTCAAACGAGTTGTTCAAATCGTATCATTTAAGTTGTTTGAGCTAATAAATTCCTCATTCAAGGCCGTGAAGCTTTTCTAGCATATGTCATTAACTCAAATGTTAGTGATAGTCAAATCAGCAATATTCAAGCTGTTTGTGAATTCCTTGATGTGTTTATTGAGGAATTTTCAAGATTACCACCTGATCGGGAGGTTGAGTTTGCAATTGAGGTGTTTCCTGGTACGGCTTCAATGTTAATATCCTCTTATCATATGGCACCGATAGAGCTAAAGGAATTAAAATTTTAGTTGCAAGCTTTATTGGACCGCGACTATATACGCCCTAGTATTTCGCCCTAGGGAGCTCCAATATTGTTTGTTGAAAAGAAAGATGGTTCGATCCGACTTTGTATAGATTTTTGACAACTGAATAAGTTGACAATAAAAAATTGATACCCTTTACCTCATATTGATGACTTGTTTGATCAGTTGAAATGAGCTTGTCTTTTCCAAGATTGACTTGAGATCGGGTTACTACCAATTGAAAGTAAAAGATAGTGACGTGCCTAAAATGGTGTTTCGTATAGGTTATAGCCATTATGAATTCTTGGTACTGCCTTTCGACTTAACAAATACTCCAGTGCCATTCATGAATCTCATGAACTATATTTTCTAGCCCTATTTGGATCAATTTGTGGTAGTTCTCATCGATAACATTTTGATCTATTCGAAAATTGAAGCGAAGCACGAACAACATCTCTAAACAACATCTATACGGGAAGCTTAGCAACTGCGAATTTTGGTTATCGGAGGTTGTGTTTTTGGGCATGTTATCTCATTTAATGGGATTCGAGTTGATCCAAAAAAAATGAAGGCCATTGTTCAATGGAAAGCACTGAGGAATGTGTCAAAAGTTTGCAATATTTTTGGTTTAGCTTGTTATTATCGAAGATTTGTAAACTTTTTTTTTTGAAAATAGCTGTGTCGATGACAAAGCTTTTACAAATGTAAGCTTAATTTGTTTGGAATGATCAATGCCAAGAAAGTTTCAAGAAATTGAAATAGATGTTGGCTGAGGAGCCAGTTCTAACTTTGCCTACATCGGGGAAAGACTTCGTGTTATATAGTAATGATTCTCTAAATGGTCTGGGCTGCATTTTGATGCAAGAAAAGAAAGTGATTGTGTATGCGTGTTGCTAGCTAAAATGCATGAACGCAACTATTCAACGCACGATTTAGAGCTAGCCATTATGGTTTTTACTTAAAGATCTAGAGGCACTATCTATACAGTTAAAAGTATTATATTTATACCACTCATAAAAGTCTTAAATACCTCCTAACCCAAAAGGAGTTGAATTTGAGATAGCCTCGCTGGGTTGAACTTTTGAAAGATTATGATTGTGTTATCAATTACCACCCTAGTAAAGTTAATGTTGTAGTTGACGCGTTGAGTAGAAAAGCAACAGTTGAGTTGCGGGCGATGTTCACTCAACTCAGTACTTGCGATGATAGCGGTTTGTTGGCTGAATTGAAATTCAAACCAATGTTGTTTGATCAGTTCAAGGGAGCATAGCTTGTTGATGCTAAATTGTCGGGAAAAAGAGATATGGTTCAAAATGGTTCGATAGAAAACTTCAGTATTGATGATTGTGTTTGTTTGAGGTTCCGTAATCGAATCTGTGTTCTAGATGTTGTTTAATTAAAAGAATTAATACTTCGTGAAGCTCATGATAGCCCTTTTGTTTTGCACCCTGGTGGAACAAAAATGTATCGCGACTTACAGGAATTTTATTGGTGGCCCGGAATAAAAATCGAGATAGTTGAATTTATGGCTAAATGCCTAACTTATCAGTGTGTTCAAACGAAACATCAAGTTTCCCACCGGATTAGTTTAGCCTATCTTGATTCCTGAATGGAAATGGGAGTGCATAACGATGGATTTCTTAATAGGGTTACCGTTATATCTGAACAAGAAAAATGTTGTTTGGGTGATAGTCAATCGACTTATGAAATCGGCCCATTTTATTGTTGTTAGAATCGATTGGTCACTTCCGAAACTTATTGAGGTTTAAACTCAAGAAATTGTCAGATTACACGGTGTACCTATGTCTATTATCTCTGATTGGGACCCCCAGTTCACTTCGAGGTTTTAAAAATAGTTGCATGAATCTCTTGGTACGATATTCAACTTTAGCACAAATTTTCACCTGCAGACGGATGGATAATCTAAGAATGTTATTCAGATTTTGGAAGATATGCTTCGAGCCTGCATAATTGATTTTGAACAGGTTGGGAACAGTATTTACATTTGGCCAAATTTGTGTAAAATAATATTTTTCAATCGAGCATCCAAATGGCTTCGTACGAAGCTTTATACGATCGTAAGTGTGAAACACCTTTTGTTGGTCAGAACTGTATGAAAGAAAAGTAGTTGACCCATAATTGATCCGAGAAATGAATGATACAGTTAAGTTAATCTAGGATAGATTGAAAATAGCTTTTGACAAACAGAAATTGTACACAGACTTGAAACGTCAAGATATCGAGTTTGCTGTGTGTGAAAAAGTGTTGTTAAAGGTTTCGCCGTAGTAGAAAGTCCTTTGATTCAGTTAAAAGGGGAAGCTGAATCCTCGTTTCATTAGACCTTATGAAATCACGAAAAGGATTGGACCAGTTGCTTATCGTTTGGCTTTGCCAGTAGAGTTGTAGAAAATGCGTAATGTTTTTCATGTTTCGATGCTCATGAGATATCGTTTAGATCTTGTAACACCGCTTTCCCGTATCCGTCGCTGGAATAGGGGACGAGGCATTACAGGACTTAATCACATATAGCCGATCATTTTTGAGTCAAAAATTTCCATCCAAATTTAAAACTTTTCATATTCAATCATAGAGTCCCTAATATGGACCTACGAGGCCCAAAACATGCTTTGGAAGCAGTTCGGGACTAAACTGAGAACTTTGGAAATTTTCACAACACTTAGAAATTTTTTCTTCAAAATAGGGTCACACTCAATATGCATCCTCAAGAACTCTTATACATGCATAATTATATCTAATTATCATACTATACCATTAAGCCAAACTTAGCCATTCGACATCAAGACTACTAGCGCATTCAACCATTAGGTATTTAGGCCATAACCCACAACTCATCATGTATCATGCAAACACAGCTCACATCACAAGACTTTGGCATATAAATAATATATATAGGTTTACAATCAATTAGCCAATATAAGCCAATTAGCATGGCTACATACTACAATAACCATTAACCATTACAAGTCAATACATTTGGCCAAAACATAAAAATACATACACAAAATGACTAAGTCCCTATACATGCCATAGACTTAAATTACTTGAAGGCATTTGATACCAGTCAAAAGCTTGATAGTGTGATAAAATCTTCGACCATCTCCAACCCAAGCTAGCCTCTGTGACACTATAAGAAAAAAGGAAATGAAAGGGGTAAGCATTATAGCTTAGTAAGTAGGTATGTAAATAATAGGTGATTTATTAACAGATTTTTATATATCTTCAAAATATGTTCTCAAGATAATACATAGTTGCACATAGTTCCACTATTTATTCATGTTCATCTCAAGCTATCTACTTGAGTCATAGTCACTAAATTATTTATATCTCGATCTAAAAAACTCCAAAATAAGATCCGTTAATTTTCCCTGAAACTAGACTCACATATCATATTACCATAAAATTTTCAGAATTTTTGGTTTAGTCAATAAGTATAGTTTATTCTTTAAAGTATTCCCTATTCTTCTGTTGACAGTTTCAATCCTTCTTCACTAAAAATTAATTATCTCTTCGTACAGGATTCGGATTATGTTTCCATTTGTTTATATTAAAGATAGACTAATTAAGAAATTTAAGCATATAAATTAAAAACCATAATTAGTTTTATAAAATTTTTAGTGATTTTCCAAAGTCGGAACAGGGGATTCCAAAATCATTCTGAACTTGTCTCACAAAAATTTGAATATAAAAAAATATGAAATTCTTTTGTTTGCATCATTTCTTTTATGTGAAAATAGACTCAATAAGATTTCATTTCATATCTTATTAAACCTATAATTCTATTTCCACCATTTTTGGTGATTTTTCAAAGTCACACAACTGCTGCTGTCCAAAACTATTTTGTTGCTAAATTTACTCTTTCATAATTCCACTTACTCCATTTCATCTTACCGAAGGTTCAATCAAATATTGAGCACATTGTTCATAAATTTTCACACTTATACCTGCACTTATTCATCACATAGTCATATTCAATTACACTTAGTCATTACATGATCACATGTATTTTCTTTTAGTCAATTTCTCGTTGAACTCATCGGAATAATAACAGATACACGGTGGTATGCACATAGTACCACCCTTGTAGCCGAAGCTATCTGGTGCACATAGTAACCTGCACTTAGTACTACACATGTGACTAAAACCATCACTTGCACATAGTGGCCTGCACTTAGTCCCAGACATGTGATTGAAGCTATCGGGTATGCATAGTAACCTGCACTTAGTACTACAAATACGACCTATCCGTCTGGTACACGTAGTAGCCTGCACTTAGTACTACACACGTGACTAAAACCATCTCATAGCTCTCTTGTACACATAGTGGCCTACACTTGGTACCACACATGTGACCTACCTACCTCATTCGTATCTTTTCTATTCCGAAGGTTCAACTGGGAATTCTCACTTTTCAACATTTTACCAATTCATCCATAATCAATCACAATTCATAATTTACATCAAATAATTACTCCATATTCAAAAATATCTCATATAATATAACAAAATATTAAAACATAAATAAAAACGATGTATTATTTACATACAAACTTACCTCGAAAGCAAAATCGGTGAAAATGACTTATTAGTCCATTACTTATTTTTCACTTGTTCTAGTTCCAAACCTCATTTTTCTTGATCTATAACAACACATTTAATTTATTTATTCATCCTGCTACTCAAATTAGCCTAAATTCACATTTTGGCAAAATTTACATTTTGCCCCTAAACTTTGTCATATTTACACTTTTCCCCTAGGCTCGTAAAATGATTTTTATTCAAATTCCTTGTATTTTAAGCCTAGAAGAACCATTTTCATAACTACAAAAGCCCACAATTTCCACTAATTCACACTTTTATGACAAATTTCATAACTTTTACAAATTAGTCCTTTTAGGCATTTTTACTGAAAATCACTTAGTAAAAGTCATTTCTCTAACCATAAACATGTATTTTATACCATTAAACACAAAAATACACACATATTCATCATGGGTCAAAACCCTAGACTTTAACCATATCTCAAATTAGTGGTAGAAATAGATAGATCTTGTTACGATGATTTAAAAAACTTAAAAATCATTAAAAATAGGGCAAGAATGGACTTACAATCGAGCTTGGAAGCTTGAAAAACCCTAGCCATGGTTTCCCCTTGTGAAATTCGGCCATGGGGTTGAAGACGGACAAAAAATTGGCTTTTTATTTTGTTTTTAATTCATTTTAATTACTAAATGACCAAAATGCCCCTAACTTAAAAATATTCTATTTCACCTATTTCATGTCCATTTTTGTCCAACAAATTAACCAATGGTCTAAATTCCATATAAGGGCATCCAATTGAAAATTTCATAGCAATTTGACACCTATAGCTTTTAGAACTCAAGTTTTGCACTTTTTACAATTTAATCCTTTTGACTAAATTGAGTGCCCAAACATCAAAATTTTCAAACGAAATTTTCACGAAATCATTCCGTGAAATTTTAGACCATAAAAATATAATAAAAATAAATTTTATTACGTCAGATTTGTGGTCTCGAAATCACTGTTTTGACTAGGCCTAAAATCGGGCTGTTACAAATCTGTCTCACGTTATTTCGATGTAAGAAATAGAAATTCAGCCTCATATGTCTTATGGGGATGAACTGATTAAAATTCTAGTTTGTGAGGTGAAAGAATTGTGAAACAAATGTGTTCTACTCGTGAAAGTTCTATGGTGTAGTCATAGTATCGAAGATGCAACTTGGGAGTTAGAAGAGTTGATGAGATCATAGTATTCCCACCTATTTTTAGGTAAATTTTAGGAAAGTGTGGTTTTGAAACCCCAATTCCTTATTCGGGACTCGTAAATATTTTTATTAAATATTTATAGAGTTATGTTAGAAGTGAATTAAATTTCGATTGGGTAATTGTATCAAATTAAGGCTTATTTAGCGTATAAGGACTAAATTACATTAGTATAAAAGTGTGATTTATTATTAAATTATAAGGAAAAATATAGCTAAGGAACCTAAAAAGCAATTATACCTTTGTTTTTAATTGTAATGGGTGGTCAAGAGATATAAGTTATATTAGTATTACTATATGTTAAATAAAATCATATTAAAATAAAATAAATAATGAATATTTTGTAAGTGGATAGTAAGAGAAGCCTTTTTCTCTTTTTATTTTTCTTCATTTCGAAACCAAGGTGTAAGGGGGAGAAGCACGCACAGTCTGGCCACACAGCCGTGTGACCCCTGTTTTGAAAATTTTCTACATTTTTCTATTTTATTTCAAACTAGTTCTTGATTGTTTTCAAATTGATTTTTAGGTTCCTAAGCTCGATATAAAGCTCGTATTTACATATATACTATGAATGATGATTGAATTTGAAAATTTGATATTTAAAGTAATATTTGAATGGTTTATGTTGATATTTGACTTGTTAAATGTTGTAATACTTTGTAGCCCTAAATCTAGCGATGGAGACAGGTTAAGGATGTTTCACATACACAATTGGTCAATACCATATTCGATCATTCAGATTCAAACCTTTATTCAAGACAACTTCCTATACTAATCCATTACTTCTCTATATCTCTTCAATTCATTATCTTCAGTCAAATTTGAGCTTTACCTAATAGCAACCATGTAACTGATAGACACTTTATATCACACTGACTTTACTAAGTATTTTAAAGAATCATATAGAACACGCCTCAGAACTCCTTACAGAACACACCATAAGACCATTCCAATTAGAACACGCCACAAAGGCTTTTCTTTCATAGTACGCCACAAATGTTATTCTTTCAGAGAACATCATAAAGGCTATTCTTTCAGAGTACGCCACAAAGGTTATTTCTTAGCTATTATGTTTACGATATGGATTTGCATAAACTCACATTAAGTGAGGTTTGCCCATCATCAACCTGGGACACACAGAAAACCTCATTGGCTAATCACCTTTCATTAGTTCATTTTTAGAGGGTTTTATGGCCATGGACTTTTCCTTCAGAGTTCGTGTTTTCTGTCCCGGTGGACTTCATCAGATACTACATCGGTGACCAGACACAGACCCACTTTACAAACTCTTCATACATTGACACAATCTAAGCCCAACACCTTGATTCCCTAACTTAGACCCTAAAGAACACACATCTCATAGCATACATTCCAAACAGACATATACTACCATACTTCAACATCATAGTACTCATACACTACTCATCATATAATTGAATTTAATAGATTTCATACCAAATATACATACTATCCTCAGCAAAAATTCATACACTTATAGATTTTTTTTAATAATCATTCATATAGTCGCATGTATATCATATTCATACTATATTTTTTATGGTTTTAGATTCATAGTTTGATAATTTTTCCTACAGATATGCTTCGGTATAAACAATATACATGCATGAGTCAGCATAAGAACTCACTTGATTCTCACCTACTGCAGTTCAAAGACTCCAGTTCCAGATATCCATTTCAAACCAGTAGCAACCACTACTTAGAAACATAGTTTCACTATTACTGTAACATCCCAAAAGTGGGGTTATTTGGAATTTAATTATTTTCTTATGTAAGAACTGCTATGTCATTATTTATGGAATAATAATGATTAATTTAAGGCTTTGTGTTGGCTCGATTTGGTGGGAAATTTTAGTTTTAACTTTTAAGGTAGGGAGCCTTAGCAAGAGGGTGTTATAAGAATAAATAGGGATAATGTGGACATCAAATAAGCTTAGACTAAGTGGCAAAGCAAGCCCACTAAAGAGCTACATGTGACGCCACCAAGGGAGCAAGGAGAGCCTTGGTTCGAGTCACAAAATCCTCTTTTGGCAATGTGATGGACGGCACATGGGGGAGTTTCTCTCTCTTTAAACTCTTTTATTATTTATTTATTGATGATAAATAATAAATTAAATTAAGGATAATAGGGATTTTATTTTATGAGGATAATAGGGATATCACATGGATTATTAAGGATTAATACTTATTATTGGAAATTAAATCAAAATAGTTAGGATTAAACTAAATGGTTGGCCTAGAGTGATTCAAGGAGTTAAGATGGAACTTGGACTCCTTGTTGAGGAGGAGTGGACGGCTAGGACTCATGGAAGGAGGGGGAGTTGTCAATGCTTATATAAGCACTTAAGAGATCACTTGTTTTCCTTTTTTCCAAGTTTACTAGCCGAATCTCCCAAACCCTCTCATCTTAGTTTTTTTCTTTCTCTCCAAAACCTAGGCCAAATCCTCCTAGCATCTCCCATTGTCAATTCCTCCTCAATTCTCTCTTCTTTATTTTCCTACTAGCCGAATCTAACTCCCATCAAGGTGCCGAAATCCCTTTTCCAAAAGCTCTACTTGGCCGAATCACTCCCTTTGAAGGGCTGATTTTCTCTTCTCCTATTTTGCTCACCTTGGCCGAATGGTGTAAGAGGCATAGGCACATCAGGATTTCGCTAGGTGTTCAATCAATTGTATGGTAAGTAGAGTTGGCCGAATGCCTATGCTTCCTTCTTCCTATCCTTGTCGATTTTTACAAGGTACTAACCGAATCTGTCTAGGTGTTCTGGAATTTTGGAGGTCGTCAACTAAGTTCCATTCGTGACCAATCAAGTGGTAAGTGTTGGTAAGAATCGGTTCTCATAAGTTTTAGTTTGCAATATTTAAAAGTCAAGGCTAATGGCTTGTTTACTAATCGGTGGTAATTGATGAAGCAGATTCGGGAATCGGGTATTGTGGTCAAGTATCCTAAAGCGTAAAGGTAACATTCGGGTTCACAAGGAATCCCTCTCAAATTAATTGGTTTGGCCGAATGGCCCATATCACTAACTCTATTATGGCCGAATATAGGAACAAAGAGATATAAGGTGGCCGATTGGTTATCTTCGGGATTTGAGACTATCGTGGTAACAGGTGTGTACATACACACTATATAATATATTAAATATGCTTAACTTTGTGAATGCTCATCTTTTATGAATGTAGCATTGGAATGAATACCAAATCGGTATAAGTGGTGATTCAGGTAAGTACCTGTAATGTGATTTATTATTATTAATGCTTTTGGTAAGCATGATGTGTTGACACATGAAATTTAAGAATGTGATGGCATGAAATATATGTATGTTTATCTGTTGTGGGATTGATGAGTGGAGGGGGCAGTGATATTGTGCCGACGGGCACCAGTGCTTTGGTAGCACACCGTGACTATATGTCACCAGAGGTTTGGTACCTCCAGAGGTTTGGTACCTCAATAGCGACTTGTCCCTGTGGTTAACACCACCGTGGGTTGGCCCCACTTGAGATATGGGATCGCTCGCGGTGATTTGGTATCACACGATGGGTTGGCCCCATCACCGATTTGTGTCTACGGACACCAGTGTTTTGGTAACACATTGTGACTATATGTCACCAGTGGTTTGGCACCACCAGTGGTTTGGTACCACAACGGGGTAGACAGTGGCGTATGGTTGGCTAGGTTGGGTACACATTATTTTGCATATTAATTATTATATGTTGTGTATGAAAATATTTTAAAACGGGAAGGGTTACATATCGAGTCTTGGTGACTCACCTTCTCCATTAATTTTTCAGTGATGCTTAGATCGCGGACATGGAGCCGAGGGACTTGAGGAGGCCATGCGGTGGATTTAAGTTTAAATAGACTTTAATTCTTGTTATTTTAAATTTGGTTTTTGAGTTGTTTTATTTTGGATGTAATAAGGCCTCATTAAACTTTACTTTAGTTATTTTCTTTTATGTTGGATATTTTACTTTATTAAAATTTGGATTACACGCTTTTCTAAATTAACACTAAAATGTTTTATCGTGCCATCATCAGCACATCCGAAAATTTGTGTAACAACTTGACTTAATTAAATATTCAAATCGGACTAAGTATAATTTCAAAGAAGATAACTTAAAATGAGCGTTTTCAACAAAAGTTTATGTGGATTTAGAAAATGGGTTTCAAAAACTTCTTCTTAGTAACGACCCATATTCGGTCCTAACGACAATGGGTTTGGGTGTTACAAATTGGTATCGAGCCCAGTTCAAAACTCATTTGTGGGGCCCAAGGCCCAAAAATGTTTTAATAGGCCTTATTAATTGTTTTTTTGGTTTTAAAAAAAGATGGCCCAAGTCTCCCAAGACCGATCCGCCTGTAAGTACCTCTAGACTTCTTTGTGGATTATATTCAGAGAAGGGTAGGAAGCATGGAACGAGATAGACTTATAGGAATTTGAACCCTAGGATTAGATTACTCAAACACACAAGCTAAACATAAGATTTAAAGAACTAAACCAATCTATGACTTAGTCATCGAGCTAGGTGTGGTAACCCCGACGCATGTCTAGGATTGGAACCTAAGAGCTCGGTATTTAAGCGGTCCGAGTGACTCACCACCTCTTCGCAGTATCCTACAGTGTGCGAGCTCGGGTTCACCCTAACTCAAAGGGCTCGGTGGTGTGGTAACCTCTCAGACGCATGTCTAGAAAGGTTCGGTGGGAGCTTGGTATTTAAGCAAGTCCGTGCGACTCACCTCCTCTCCACACGAAACTCGCTCAGGCGTAGCTTGGGTTCACCCTCGACCAAGAAGGTTAGGTCATAGGTTAAACCCAATGACTAAAACCCGAAAGGAATTAGCCATGTTTTGAAAGGAACGAAACAACAAGAACCCTAATGTTTTCAAAATTTCGTAATAACTCTTTCAAATCGGAAAACATCATTTTACAACGCTTTCCTTGAAAAACTTGATTTCGGAAAAATTACAAAAATGCCCTTGGGGTAAAATTACTAAAATACCCTCGCTCATAAAATATCAAATCAATGATTTTGTCCCAAAATTTTAACTATTCTATAAATATTCAACAACTTAGCCTTGAAAATCATCAGCAAAATATTTGGTTTGGAAAAATTACTAAAACGCCTCAACTTACAAAATTACCAAAATGCCCTCGAGTACAAAAATTTTTGCAACATCACCGCTTTTAAGAAGGAAAATTTTAAACGGGACCCTCAGAGTTTTATAATGGTTAAAACACCCTTGTTTTACAAAAATTACAAAATTACCCCGATGGACAAAATTACCAAAATACCCCCGCTTCAAAGTGATGATGTATCTTTAAAATTTTACAACTTTTTCGTAAAACCTCCATTTTGGGAGTTTCAAACACAACCCACTCAACTAAAGTTTTAAAATCTCTTTTATTACTTAAAATACCTCAGAGGAAAATGACGAAAATACCCCAGGTTAGAAATGGGCGTAAATGTCCAAGAGCGAATAGGTATGGAAAGTATTAAGGAATGGATGCAAGAACTTCTTTGTGTGAACTAGGATAGAAGATGAAACCTTGTTTGCACGAAAGAATCCCTAATTAAAATTTCTTCATAAAATTTCTTCATGAGTAATGAAGTGGAACAAATGCTAATACATAAAATTTCTCTTAATCAGATTAAAAGCGCAGTAGATAGAATGAGTTCTAGAGGACGGGGACGCCGTGGACGCGGTAGGGGTAGGATGACGGTGTCTGAACCCGTCAGGTCGGGACAAGGTTCTGAAAATGATGTACCACCGCCACCACCACCTCCAGCTTTTGGAGCAGAGGAGCAGGATCAGACGGGAGGAGAGGCAAGATCGCAAGCAGGTATGCGAGTCCTTGAATTGGTGGTCAATGGTGGAATTTAGGAGCTCGAAATCTGCTCTCGAGCGGATTCGGTCCAACGGAGTGAGGTGTTCCGGTGTGTCGAGTGGCACCCAAAGGTAGCAGTAGTATTGGTTGGAATCTACGTAAAGAATAATGGATGATCTTGACCGACCGAGGAGGAAAAGTCGAAGGGCAAAGGTCGCTTCTAAAGGATGAAGCGCACTGGTGGTCGACGAGTTCGGATGGAGCCACGGTGATGATCTTACGGGACTACTTTAAAACCGCTTTCGGAAGAAATATGTGGGCACCACTACACCGACGCAGCAGAGGAAGACTTTTTCGAGTTTAGTACAAGGAACTAAGTCCGTGGCCGAGTATGAGGCGAGTTTTTAAGGTCGAGTAGGTATGCGGAGGAATTGTAGCCACCGAACACGAGCGCCGCCAGGTCCGCTTTGAGGACGGACCGAGATGACTTGAGGTTACTAATTGCCCCGCAAAGAAGTTCGTGAGTTTTCATCTCTTGTGGAAAAGGCTAAAGTAGCCGAGGGATCAAGGAGGTCGGAGGCGTAATTATAGTAGAAATAATCAAGAGAGGATTTGGGTCACCGGATCCAGTGGTAATGATCAAGAAGGCTAGGCGAGTGGGCCAAATCAAAAGAAGGCCCGTAGCTAATAATCGAGGCCGGCCAAGGCAATCGTGGGAAGTCCCATTGGGGAGGATGTTCGACCGGTGATAGAGGATGTTTGAGTGTGGATCTTTAGAACATCGGGTCGAGATTGTCCCCAAAGCGAGCTCGGAATCACCAGAGGGGCGTAACTGCATCGGGACCGAAATGTGGGACCGCAGAGGGTCGTGGTAATGGCAGAGGAAGCAATGGTCCTAACCGAGGTCGAGGAACTCAGGCGAGGTTCAGCAAACAGAGGCTAGGCACTGGCTTAGTCTATGCGGCAAGGCGTCATGAGGAGGGTGACGACCGGATGTCATAACCCAGACGCTTCGATTTTGGTCTCCTTATTATGCATTAATTGATGTGGGGTCTACACATTCATACATATAGCCGAGGTGGTAGAGACTTTGAACCTAGACTCGAGATCGCCGCTAGGAGATGACCGTAGTGAGTCCTTTAGGTCACTCAGTAGTGGTAGACAAACTTTTAGGACGCACCCTAGAACTCCAAGGGTCGATTCGTGGTCGATCCGATGGAACTACCATTCGGGAGTTCGATTTGATCCTTGGAATGGATTGGTGGCTAAGTATCGCGAATTTGGATTGCGCGCTAAGCGCATGGTTCTTAAGACTACCGAGAATGGTGAAGTGGTTATGATAGGTGATAGAAGGAACTACCTATCCAATGTGGTGTCCGCCTTGAAGGCGAGAAGATGGTCAAGAAGGGTTGTAAGGCGTTCTTGGTTCAAATCTGTGCTTTGGAAGCTAAGGAGTTAGCAGTTGGAAGGGTCCGAACGGTTGGGGAATTTGTTGATGTGTTCCTGAAGAACTTCCGGTCCGCCTCCAGATCGGAAGTCGAATTCAGATTGACTTGCTACCCGGAACGGCACCGGTGTCTATAGCACCACCGAATGGCACCAAAGGAATTGGTGGAGCTGAAGGCTCAGATTCAGGAGCTCTTGGACAAGGGGTTTATTCGACCTAGTATATCTCCGTGGGGAGCGCCTGTGTTGTTTGTCAAGAAGAAGGACGGTTCTATGCGAATGTGCATCGACTACCGTCAGTTAAACAAGTTAACGATCAAAAACAAGTACCCATTGCCACGGATCGATGACTTGTTTGACCAGTTGAAGGGGCGCTTGTTTTCAAAGATAGACCTTAGGTCGGGTTACCATCAACTTAAGGTGAAGGGGGCCGATGTTCACAAGACGGCTTTTCGAACTCGGTATGGGCATTACGAGTTCCTAGTTATGCCATTCGGGTTGACCAATGCACCGGCGGCGTTCATGGATCTAATGAACAGAGTTTTTCAACAATACTTGGACCAATTCGTCGTAGTGTTCATAGACGATATATTGGTCTACTCAAAGACGGAGGAGGAGCACGACAAGCATTTACGGATAGTCCTACAAGTGTTGAGGGAAAAACAGTTGTATGCCAAATTCAGTAAGTGCGAATTTTGGTGAGGAGGTGGCTTTCTTAGGTCACGTAGTGTCGCGGAAGGATTAGAGTGGATCCCGCAAGATTGAAGCGGTATTGGAGTGGAAACCGCCTAAGTCGGTGGCGTAGATACTGAAGTTTTCGGGGTTAGGTGGTATTACCAAGATTTGTGGAAGGGTTCTCTCGATCGCAAAGACCATTAACCAAGTTGCTAAGGAAAGGTGTTCCGTTTGTATGGTCGAGAAGCAGCAAGGAAGCTTTAATAAGCTAAGGAAAATTTTGACGTAAGCTCCAGTTTTAGTGCAACCCGAGGCAGGGAAATTATTCACAGTCTACTGTGATGCATCTCACACCGGTTTGGGGTGTGTGCTGATGCAGGATGGGAAGGTAGTAGCCTATGCGTCCCGTCAGCTAAGGCCGCATGAGGTTAACTATCCAACTCATGACCTGGAGTTAGCCGCAGTCGTCTTCGCCCTGAAAGTATGGAGACATTATCTTTATGGGGAGAAGTCGGTAATTTACACGGACCACAAAAGTTTGAGGTATCTTGACACGTATGATCTCAATCGAGGCGTCACCGATGGATTGAGTCGTTAAAGGACTACGATCGCTCCATCGAATATCATCCGTAAGGCTAACGTGGTGGTCGACGCGCTGAGCCAAGGTCGTGGCGGATTTAAGAGCAATGTTCGCTCAGTTGAGCCTATATGACGATGGAAGCCTTTTGGCAGAACTTCAAGTTAAGCCAACATGGGTCGAGGAGATTAAGAGCAAACAGTTAGTGGATGAAGGCTTAAATGCGAAGAGAATGCAAGTTCAGGATGGTGGTTTGGAAGGGTATAGTTTGACTGGTGATGGTGTGTTATGTTTTCAAAGACGGCCCTGTATGCCAAAAGATATGGAGTTGAGGCAGAAAATTCTCCAGATGCTCATAGCAGCCCATACGCTATGCATCCGGAGGAAGCAAGATGTATGGAGATCTACTGAAGCAGATTGTGGCCGGGTTGAAGCGTGAGATAACGGAATTGTAGGGAAGTGTTTGACGTGTCGCAGAGTTAAGGTGAACACCGCTACCATCGGGTTACTTCAACCAGTAAAGATCCTCAATGGAAGTGGGAGCGATCACTATGGATTTCGTCGCTGGTCTACCCTTACGCCCAAAGAAGAAAGATGCGTTTGGGTAATCGAGACCGTCGACTAAATCACCACTTCATACCGGTGAGAATGGATTACTCACCCGTAAGCTTGCAAAGTTGTATGTGGCGAGATAGTCGATTGCATGGTGTACCAGATCGCTTATCTCGGATAGGGACCCAAGGTTCACTTCGAGGTTTTGGAAAGCGTTACATCAAGCATTGGGTACGCGGTTGGATTTCAGTACAGCTTTCCATCCTCAGACGGACGGGCAGTCAGAAAGGGTCATACAGATCTTAGAAGATATGCTGAGGGGTTGTGTCTTGGAATTCCGAGGTAGTTGGGAGGAATTCTTACCTCTAGCTGAGTTCGCCTACAACAATAGCTACCAAGCGAGTATTCAGATGGCACCATACGAAGCACTGTATGGACGGAAATGCCGAACCCCGACGTGTTGGACGGAGTTGGGTGAACGACAAGTGTTGGGCCCAGAATTGGTAGCAGAGACTGAAGACAAAGTCAAAGTGATTCGGTCTCGTCTCAAGGAAGCATCGGATAGGCAGAAGTCTTATGCCGATCTCAAACGCAAGGAAATGGAGTATGCTGTAGGAGACAAGGTATTCCTAAAGGTGTCGCCTTGGAAGAAGGTACTAAGATTTGGGCGAAAGGGGAAGCTGAGCCCAAGATTCATTGGCCCATATACAGTATTGAAGCGGATAGGACCGGTAGCTTATCAGCTTGAACTGCCGGCAGAGTTAAGTCAGATACATGACGTCTTTCACGTATCAATGTTAAGACGGTATCGGTCAGATCCATCACATGTGGTACCTGTGACAGAAATCGAGGTTAACGCAGACTTATCTTTTGAGGAGGAACCGGTTCAGATCTTGGATAGAGATATAAAGGTTCTACGTAGGAAGTCCGTGCCCTTAGTGAAAGTGCTATGGCGGAACCATGGTGCTGAGGAAGCTACGGGAACCCGAGGATGTGATGATACGGCAATACCTCATCTGTTTTAGTTATGTAATTTCGGGACGAAATTTATTTTAAGGGGGGTAGAACTGTAACATCCCAAAAGTGGGGTTATTTGGAATTTAATTATTTTCTTATGTAAGAACTGCTATGTCATTATTTATGGAATAATAATGATTAATTTAAGGCTTTGTGTTGGCTCGATTTGGTGGGAAATTTTAGTTTTTAACTTTTAAGGTAGGGAGCCTTAGCAAGAGGGTGTTATAAGAATAAATGGGGATAATGTGGACATCAAATAAGCTTAGACTAAGTGGCAAAGCAAGCCCACTAAAGAGCTACATGTGACGCCACCAAGGGAGCAAGGAGAGCCTTGGTTCGAGTCACAAAAATCCCTCTTTTTGGCAATGTGATGGACGGCACATGGGGGGGGAGTTTCTCCTCTCTTTAAACTCTTTTATTATTTATTTATTGATGATAAATAATAAATTAAATTAAGGATAATAGGGGATTTTATTTTATGAGGATAATAGGGATATCACATGGATTATTAAGGATTAATACTTATTATTGGAAATTAAATCAAAATAGTTAGGATTAAACTAAATGGTTGGCCTAGAGTGATTCAAGGAGTTAAGATGGAACTTGGACTCCTTGTTGAGGAGGAGTGGACGGCTAGGACTCATGGAAGGAGGGGGGGAGTTGCCGAATGCTTATATAAGCACTTAAGAGATCACTTGTTTTCCTTTTTTCCAAGTTTGCTAGCCGAATCTCCCAAACCCTCTCATCTTAGTTTTTTTCTTTCTCTCCAAAACCTAGGCCGAAATCCTCCTAGCATCTCCCATTGCCGAATTCCCCTCCTCAATTCTCTCTTCTTTTATTTTCCTACTAGCCGAATCTAACTCCCATCAAGGTGCCGAAATCCCTTTTCCAAAAGCTCTACTTGGCCGAATCACTCCCTTTGAAGGGCTGATTTTCTCTTCTCCTATTTTGCTCACCTTGGCCGAATGGTGTAAGAGGCATAGGCACATCAGGATTTCGCTAGGTGTTCAATCAATTGTATGGTAAGTAGAGTTGGCCGAATGCCTATGCTTCCTTCTTCCTATCCTTGTCGATTTTTACAAGGTACTAACCGAATCTGTCTAGGTGTTCTGGAATTTTGGAGGTCGTCAACTAAGTTCCATTCGTGACCAATCAAGTGGTAAGTGTTGGTAAGAATCGGTTCTCATAAGTTTTAGTTTGCAAATATTTAAAAGCCGAAGGCTAATGGCTTGTTTACTAATCGGTGGTAATTGATGAAGCAGATTCGGGAATCGGGTATTGTGGTCAAGTATCCTAAAGCGTAAAGGTAACATTCGGGTTCACAAGGAATCCCTCTCAAATTAATTGGTTTGGCCGAATGGCCCATATCACTAACTCTATTATGGCCGAATATAGGAACAAAGAGATATAAGGTGGCCGATTGGTTATCTTCGGGATTTGAGACTATCGTGGTAACAGGTGTGTACATACACACTATATAATATATTAAATATGCTTAACTTTGTGAATGCTCATCTTTTATGAATGTAGCATTGGAATGAATACCAAATCGGTATAAGTGGTGATTCAGGTAAGTACCTGTAATGTGATTTATTATTATTAATGCTTTTGGTAAGCATGATGTGTTGACACATGAAATTTAAGAATGTGATGGCATGAAATATATGTATGTTTATCTGCTGTGGGATTGATGAGTGGAGGGGTGATATTGTGCCGACGGGCACCAAGTGCTTTGGTAGCACACCGTGACTATATGTCACCAGAGGTTTGGTACCTCCAGAGGTTTGGTACCTCAATAGCGACTTGTCCCCGTGGTTAACACCACCGTGGGTTGGCCCCACTTGAGATATGGGATCGCTCGCCGCTGATTTGGTATCACACGATGGGTTGGCCCCATCACCGATTTGTGTCTACGGACACCAGTGTTTTGGTAACACATTGTGACTATATGTCACCAGTGGTTTGGCACCACCAGTGGTTTGGTACCACAACGGGGTAGACAGTGGCGTATGGTTGGCTAGGTTGGGTACACATTATTTTGCATATTAATTATTATATGTTGTGTATGAAAATGTTTTTAAAACGGGGGAAGGGTTACATACTGAGTCTTGGTGACTCACCTTCTCCATTAATTTTTCAGTGATGCTTAGATCGCGGACATGGAGCCGAGGGACTTGAGGAGGCCATGCGGTGGATTTAAGTTTAAATAGACTTTAATTCTTGTTATTTTACATTTGGTTTTGAGTTGTTTTATTTTGGATGTAATAAGGCCTCATTAAACTTTACTTTAGTTATTTTCTTTTATGTTGGATATTTTTACTTTATTAAAATTTGGATTACACGCTTTTCTAAATTAACACGAAAATGTTTTATCGTGCCATCTAGCACATCGAAAATTTGTGTAACAACTTGACTTAATTAAATATTCAAATCGGACTAAGTATAATTTCAAAGAAGATAACTTAAAATGAGAAGTTTTTCAACAAAAGTTTATGTGGATTTAGAAAATGGGTTTCAAAAACTTCTTCTTAGTAACGACCCATATTCGGTCCTAACGATTGGGGGTTTGGGTGTTATAATTACTACTCTTGTTCATAGAGATTACTTATCATATCAACCATTGATAATCTTATGTAGAAACCTTGTACTCATAGTCTTACTGCTCAAGTACCAAATATAGTTTTACTCCTTCAAAGCTTAACATACAGAGTTAAAATACTTACCTTGATGCTAAGCAACTACCGATTATCAAAGAACCGTGGCCTCTAGATCATCAATGTAGGATACATTCAGACTTAAGAAAGGTTTTGGTAGAGATCACTTAAGGAAGAAGAAAGAAGAACCCTCCATTCAAAACTCATCTCTATATATATATATATAACTTAACTTGCCTTCTTAATGGTCTGTAGTTTCCGAGAGAAATATTAATAAATACCTTGAAATCACCATTACCCAGATCGGATATCTTGTTGATTTCTAACCAAGTTACTTAAAATTTAGCTAGCACAAATTTCCAGGCAAATCAAGTGTACTAAAACTTTGGCGAATACTCAGTTCATACTTACCTTTTATCTCATAACACTGACTTTTTATTAATATTGAAGTATCAAGAAATCAAATTCTTACTTTTTTATGTGGGAGATACTATACACCCAACGTATACACCAAAATAATCATTTGGGTGGCTAATACTATGTCAGACAAATTATTTACAGTTATACATTGAAACTTTGGACCCACTAGATCTGAGGTGTTAAAGATATGACAACCAATAGAGTCTGCTGAGATATTAAAAGCGAGGCAATTCATCGGGATAGTAAGCACGAGGAAATCCGCTAGGACATTAAACATGGGGTATAGTGTGTAAGACCATAGCTCGGCTATAACAACATAGAGAGTCCATCGGGACAGTAACATGAGGAAGTTCACCAAGACAACAAACATGGGGTTACAATGTGTAAGACTATAACTCAGCTTTGGTAACCAACAGAGTCCGCTAGGATATTTAACATGGGTTCAGGCTAGGTAAGACCGTAGTTCGACTATGGTGTCAGGTGAAGTTCGCCAAAAAGGTTGGACTAGAAAGATGGCAATATAAGAAAAGAGAGATCGAAGTATGACCTACTTGGATGTTAACACGAAAGGACAAGTACGATGTGTCTGAGAACATGGGTAAATGAGATAGTCCAAAGATCTGCCAGGTTAAGAATACGAGTCTATATGTTCGGGCCAGTAAACCAGATTTGGGGTGAAAATAAGATGATTAAGTGGAACATAAAACTAAGGATCTGTAAGTATCTAGCATCTGGTAAGTCCATTGAGGTCTACGTGAAGATAATAGCAGCCAGACAGTCAGGTGGTGGAAGATGCTAGAACATGCACCAATTTATGGGTGAGCTAATTAGGGTTATGTAATGCAGAATAAATCATATGGAAGCCTTCCAAGGACTACTTGGGTGGAATCTCACCAAAAGGCAATAGAGAGTCTTAATAGGGATTTATCTATTGTCATCAATCATTTTGATCATTGGGAATAGGATGAATAGTTAGCCAGGATTAGATGGTATATGCAAGGCTATCACAGTGGTAAGACATCCCTTCAGATGGCTTATTCACATAGTCAAATTCGTGAACACAGAGCGGGTTAAGGTAAAAAGGGAAAAATTAGAATGCGGCAGAATTAGGCCTACACCATAGAGAACCAAATACGTAAAGAACATGTTTATGACTCAGATAAAGAGTAAGTCAGCCAAAGGTAAGCTATGGAAAGAAAGGAGGGCATAACCTCGCTGGTGAAATTTGTGAATGGTTAAGGATGAACAGGGAGTTGAAATCTCTACTTAAAATATTTTTCCTTAAAGTTCTAATTTTTTATAGGGTCATTATGCAAAAGCTCACTAATGTCAATTGAACTTAAAAATTGTCTGCTTAGTTGCAGGATAAAGTTTTCACTCGAGAATCGAGTGGAGGGCTGAGCCAAATAATGGCAGGTTGAGGGAAAGGCGTGGATGCCATTCATGTGTATAGAGAGGCTCTCTTAGAGACCACACCGTAACATCCCGAAATTGGGCCTAGTAGGATTGGGCCCATTGGGCCTTGAGCACGGAAGCATTTAAAATTTTTGGAGAACAACAGAATGGCTTTATTTTAAGTTGAACTTATTAGGAAGGTGATTTTGGAAAGTTACGGGGTTTCTAGGAAGTTTTGGGTTCAAGTTAGGCTATAGGAAATTTTTTATGTTTAGGCACTTAAAGGGGAGAAGGTAAGTGGCGTCAAGGCATAAGGGAATAAGTGAGTATTTTTCTAACATAAGTGGAACACATGGTGGAGTGGTGTGGCGTCAAGTGGAGAACATGGAGGGAAGGGGTTCGAATCCCATCTATTGCAACTTTTGGGATTTAATTTTTGTGCTTATCAGGTGGAAGATGGTAAGTGTTGGTCATGGCATCTAAGATGGTAAGGAAGACTTTTTATTGAAGGAAAGAACACAAGGGAGAAGAGTAAGCAGAGAATTAAGGGAAGAATAAGGAAAGAAATGAAGGAAAAAGGTAAGGGATAGAACATGTTGGCTGATTTTGTGGTAGATGTTTTGGAAAGAGTTTTGGTCAACAATCATCTTTTTGGTAAAGATGATACAAGGTTTTGGTAGGGAGAAGAAGGGGAGCCAAATTCCTATAGACTTTTTGTAAATTTTGGGTGCATGAAAGGCTTTCTTTCTTTTTGATCAATTTGGTGTTTTCCCTTCCAACATTCTTCCTTTGTTGCCGAAACACTCACCTCATTTTGCATATTTTCTCATTTGTTGCCGAAATTCCCTCTTCTTCTATAGTGTTCCTTCTACTCATCTTTTCTCTCTTTTCATCCAATTCTAGCTAGTACAACTTGAGTCGTGTGTTGCAAATCTCTTCTTGGTCGAAACCCCTACTTTTTTTTTCCCTCCTAATCTTCAAGTGGTTGATTCCATTCTTCTCATCTTTCGGTTTCCATTGCGGTGTGTCTCAAAACCGAATAGTGGTTCTTACATGTTGCTGTTGTGCCGAATATTTTCTTCCATTCGACTTTTCTCTGAGTTAAGTTAATCCGAAATACTCTTTTGCCGATTCTTTTGATAATCAAAGGGTGAGGATCGTTAACATAAGTCACAGTAAAGGAGCGTGTGGTGGTAGTCAGAAGGCGGGGTTGAATATCGGGACTCCGTACAGGGAGATCACGTAATGGTAAGTGATTCAAGTGTAAGTAATACATTGGGTATGAAATCTTTTGGAAATTCGAGGCTAACTTTTGGTTGGTATTGTTCTAGGGTCAACGAAGAGTGGTTCTTTAGGAAATCCAAATCAGGTGTGTAATCTCTTGCCCTTCCGAATACATGTTTGAAATCGTGTGTAATCCCACACCTCTCTGAATATTTGCATGAAATGTTTTTTAATTCGGTGGAAAGATCGAAAAACCGAAAATCGGCATCTGTGACATTATTTTAAAATCGTCTCTTCCAATATTTGCATGAAATGTTTTTTTTAAATTCCACAGGCGTGCGTATGTTCGTTGTAGAAATCATATTTTGCAATGAAACAGTTTTTGGTTAGCAGCAGTGACATGATTTTAAAAAATCATGAAAAATAGGAGAAAAATAATTAGAAGGTGAATAAGGTATAAAATTAAAGCTTATTGTGTCTATTTTTATATGAAAGAAACAGAGTAGGAAGTGGAATTTTTTATTCTGTGATATTTTAATTTTAGTGAGACCGGTTCTGAATGACTTTGTGGTTCCCTATTCTGTCTTGGAAAAATCATTCAAAATTGTATAAAATGAATTATGAGTTATAATTTATATGTATAGATTCCTTTGTGAGTCTAGTTTCAATAGAAACAAGTGAGAGCAACATATGAAAACTGTACAAGGATATATTTTAATTTAGAGTAAGAGATGTCAGAACCATTGGTCAGTGAAATAAGAGAAATTTAATGAATAAACTGTACTAAATGGCTAATCCAAAAATTATGAAAAAATTTTAGTAAGAAGATATATGAGTCTAGTTTCAAGTAAAATTTACGGATCTAAATTTCAAGTTTCCTAACTTGAGTTATAGTCAATTTAGTCAAAATGATGCAGATGGACAGTTTCAATTTTTATGCCCCAAATTAGTAGTTAAGTCCGAGGTTACGATTTACCAAAATGCCCCTATGGGCCAATTTAACGAAATGTCCCTATGGGCCTTTTTACCAAAAATGCCCCTATGGGCCAAATTACTGAAATACCCCAATGGGACGATTTGTTAAAATGCTTTAGTGGGCCAAATTATTATATTACTTTAATGGGCCGATTCATTAAAAGTATTCAATAGATTAATGGTTGTTATTAATATGTGGATATTTTATGTTATTATGTATGTTGCATCTCTACATATTGCATGGGATTGGAAAGTTGAATGAAGAGAAGTGTAGCCTGGTGGCATTGCCACAAAAATCTGATAATGGCTATGTGCCAACCTAAATATGGCTTTGTTCCATCGTGATTATAATACCGTATATGATACTTTGGTGGCTCAGCCACAAATATTATGATAAATGGCAATTTTCCTGCGATTTGGTGTGATTGGCGGGGTGGGTTGACTTGATCTCCACAGGTATGATAGGCTGGTACAGGGGTGTGTTGGATGGATGGGTTGGGTTGCATACATTGCACATATATATATTCTGTCATGTAAATAGGTTTTGGCCCAAGATTATGCTACATGGGCTCCGGCCCAAGTTATTGCTAATGGGTTTAGACCTAGTGGATGACGGTAAGGGATTATACACCGAGTTCTTGTAACTCACCCCTTTTCCTTAACCCTTGCAGGTAATACTCAGTGATGTTGACTTGGGCCATGGATGACTCGGGTGGAGGCCATACTTCATAAATGGTTTTTATTGAACTTTGGATTTCTATTTCCGTTCACTATTATTACTTTTACTATTTGGGTTTTTATGTTATAATAAGGCCTCTGGAATATTTTATTTTACTTTATGTTTGACGTATTTATTATGTTGCTTGAATTATTTTTAAATGGGGATTTTCTAAAAGCGTAACCAACAGTTTTCCAAAAATTGATTAACAAATGAGTTTCCTAATAAACTTTTACAAATATTTTAACTTGGAAATTTTCTCTCAAATTATCAACGATATTTTCAAAAGTCACGGATTTATAAGATCTCTAGTTCAACTTATCAATTTATCAATCAACTTTCGAGGTTAGTAGTACTTTATCAAATATTTCAAATCAAACTTGTTTTCTCGATTATAGCAAAACAACAACTATTTTAGTACGAATAAAAAGGATTTAACATGTTTTTCTCATGTGACATGTCAGATCTGGTCATAATGTATGGGCCGGGTTTGGGGTGTTACACACACCTTGGGGATCAATACAAGTGTAACGACCTTATTTTAAATTTTGGTGTTGTAAATATTGTTAAGTTGTGTGACTGAAGTTTCGAAGAGTTATATTTCTTGTTAAAATTTTGACGTATAATTTAATAGTTTAGGTTGCTATAAATTTAGTGGTATTAGAGCTTCAATTTAGTCGATTATCTAGACATGGGAAGTTAAGAAAAGGCCCCTATAAACATGTCACGACAGGTCTGGCTTAGCATCTCAAGTTATTATAAAGGATTAATGTATGTAACGATTTGGATGTAGCGTGTAAATTATGGAAGTTGGCATTGGGCTTATTATAACAGAAAGGAATGCGAGAGATGCAAACATAAATGATGAATAAAGAATAAGAAATCTTCATTATAGAGAATATTTTACAAGTATATGGCTATTTTAATTTTCTCCTAGAACTGAATCTCTTGGAGAATCAAGGTCGGATGCTTCTAAGCCTTGATTATGAAAGAGTTATCTCGATTCCCTCCATTCTCTCTGAAATTCCTCCCAGCTAGTCCTAGAGGGATTGTAAACGCCGAAGCTAAGGTTCATGTTGGTAAACTGGTGTAAGGAGCTAAAATTTACTTAACTCAAGTCAAAAGGACCCCGGCAACCTATGCGTGCAAGATCAAGTTTACCCTTAATTTGGGCAAGAAATCCTGAATGCCGTACTAGGTGTTCGCCTTGTAATTTGCCAGTGTCTCCTCATTCTCTTTCTGTATGCACTCCCTATAGGCGAGGTGATATTGCTCGAGGGTCTCCAACTGGCTAACCCTCTCCTCCTACTCCTTTGCTCTGGTCTCTAAGGACTAGTATTTGGTCTCCCAAGTGGAGATAGACTCAGTGAACTCAACAATTTGCTAGACAGAGGCCTCATATGATTGGCAGAGCTAAGAAAGAGATTGCTTATTAAAGAGAAGAGCCATTTTAGACTCGGCCTGCTTGGCCTCAAATTCAGCGTAAGCCTATAGAAGGGCCCATCTTGCGAGGCCATTCTCTGCTGATAACATGGAAAAGGAGCCTGCCAGTCCTTTTAGAGTGGGTTTGTGAACGCTAAAGGAAAGGGATGAGGGGTAGGCGAACTCTTTCAATTCCAGGGATAACTCCTAGTCCTTTCATTGTTGGATAGTAAAGAGAGAAAAAGGGATACTAGCCCGCGTGGAGATGATTTCGCCAGGAGAAGAAAGTTTGAACATCCCTTGAAAGGGAGTATAAGTGAGGGCACCAAAAGGGGAAGTGTGGGGAGTTGAGGTGGTAACAAGCGGGTCTGCAATATTGGTGGACTCAATAAGAAGCTTGGGCAGAATTGGAGGGAGGGACCAAGAGCGTACTAGAGGATTAGATGATGGAAATATTGTGTTAGGCATTGACGGGGGAGCAAGGGATTGACCTTCTGGAAAGACCGATTGTTTTCCAATCTGTGGTGGGGCAACTTGTTTCCACTACTCTCCCCAACACTAGACCCCCTTTCAAGTCTTAATCTCATGCGGCTGCTACTACTAGTTCTCATACTTGAAGCAATCGCATCCATGGTTTTTTGTACACCCTCAAACAAAGCCTTAATATCCATGACTTTAGGTTGGAAAAAGGTGTCTGGGGCAAGAGATGAGTAGTGTAACACCCCTAACCCACATCCGTCGCCAAAATAGAGTTTTAGAACATTAACGAATAAATGTAACCTAAATCATTCATTTCAAAACATTTCAATAACCATAACATAATCCATCATTAAACTTGAATACCATCCCTTATTCAAGCCCTCGAGGCCTTAGAATCACTTTAGAAATGGTTCGAGACTAAATCGGGAACATTTGAAAATTTTAGGAAAAAGTTAGAAAAATTTTAACTGCAGGGTCACACGGTCGTGTGACTCACACGGCTGAGACACACACCAGTGTCTTAGGCTGTGTAACTCTCGAAATAGAGACACACGGCTTTGTCCTAACCTGTGTCTGTGCCTATGTAACTCTCTAACTTGGGTCACATGGCCAAGCCAAACGCCCGTGTGCTAGGCAGTGCAACTTTCGAAATGGCCTCACACACCCGTGTGTCTCACATGGCCAAGTCACACGCTCGTGTATCTGGCCGTGTGGACCTAAAATGTACCTTAAACAACAAGTTTATCATTTCCTACTTGCTTAGGCATTAAGCAACTCAAAAACCATTCGTTACACCTATTCAAAACATGATCAAACATACTCAAAACACGTCAAAACAATCATCCTAGGTGCCTAACCAATGTACCCTCATTGGTACCACATTTATATTATTAAAGCATATCATCAATGCGTAATTCAAATCAATATTTTAAGCATACCAATTCATTCACTTTAACCTAACTTATAACTACCTAAAATATCAAGCTTAAGCTCACATACACTTCACAAGCAATGGTTCAAACAATAGGCCAAACTATGGCTTCAAACACAAACATAAATTTATATGCTCAAACTAACATTACACTTATAACTTCATTTACAATCCATCCACAAAATTACTATCACCTAAGACATCCTAGGTACATGCCATCACAAAAAGTAAACATCACCACATTTGAGATCAGGATCGTTGTTGGATGCTAAGTCAGAGATCAAAAGAGAAATACCTAACCTGCGCACGAAAAACAAAAACTGTACACTGAGTAAAACTCAATGATATTTCTATAATCCAAACAATTTAAGACATAATGATGCAAGAATGCATAATTTGTATTATACGAACATACTATTGTCTAAGCTTACAATTACCATATACCATCATTTCAAATTCATGCATATTACCATATCATTTCATACCATACTCAATTTTCACATGCTATCATATTTGATTTGTTTAACAAATATCTCAATTCATATCACTTGCTATATATAATAGCTTTTCACATATCAATCCATATTTCATTCAAACAATGGCATTATCCATTCCATATTCAATTCATGATTACATAACTCATATATTCCATTTATTCACAACATATTTTACATTTCATTTTCAATCCACTATAATTTTCAATTTCTCATATCATTCCATTTTAATATCAATTATAGAACTTTATTATTTATTTATCCTTATTAACACAACTCGAACTCGGATGGATACACAGATCCAACCAACACACCAGTTAGGCACCCAGTGCCTCATCGAATAAATCCGAAGTAATAACTGCACCCAGCGTTATATAAATTGACACCGAGTGTCTCATCAGTTAAACCGAAGCAAATTGGCACCTATTGCCTCATCGACTCAAAGTCGAAGAAATCCCTGAACTCTTTTTATCCTATGGCATGCCATCTATATCCGACTCAGCCTGATACAGTTAATAGGGTTTCATTTCACTTTTCAAATACAACTAATATCCAATTCTCAAATTTGCACATTATCACATTTACACATGTATTCATTTCAATTCAAATAATTAATGCATTCATAATGTATATATCAATTCAATCCATTTCAATCAACTATAATTTCAATTCACTATCAAAGTGCCTAAATACTCACCTCAACCACTTACCATATACATTAAATCAAAATACAACAATTAACAACTAGGTTCGGATTATAGAAATACAAACCGCGAATTCCGAGCTATTTGACGTTGATTTTATCCTTCCCCTTTTTAGTCGAGGATTCCGGTACGACGTTAGCTACGGAATTAAAACAATTAAAATACATTAATACTAAATATTTCAATTTTTACTCAATAGTTGCTTAAATTCCAATTTAGTCCCTAAATCGTGACTAATTTTTATTCTTCACATTTAATCCCATATTTTTATACTAATTTCACTTTAAGCTATATTTAGCTCCTTTTTCAATTAAATCCTTAAATTTCAAAATTTCCACAATTTATTCCCTATTACTCAAAATTTACAATTTATTCTACAATTTAATCCTTTTCCATTTCTAGCTTAAAAATCTACCAATTAAATCACTAATACTAAAACTATTCAACAATAACAATATCTAAAATCTTAGTCAATGTTAAAATTTCAACATTGGTCGAATATCTCTAAACACCAGAATTCCAAAAAGATAAAAATCACAAGAAAAGGGACTAAATTGACTAACCAATTTTGAAGTTGAACATTAAAGTCCCTAGGTTTGCTGTCAGTCATCCTTCTTTATTTCTTTCCTTTTGTTTCTTTTTCTTTCTTCTTTTTAATTTGCATGCCACCACTTTCTCTTTATGTTTTTATTATAATAACCATTATTATTTTATAAATTATACATAATTTAAATGTATTTAAACTATTCACTAAAGCAAAACAGACTTTTAGCGGCCTTTTTTTAGGCCTTTAGCGCCGTTTCTAATAGTATTTGTGGCGCTTTTAGAAGTGGCACAAAAAACACCGCTAAAACAAACGCCATAAACTTTAGCGGCGTTTATGAGGAAAAAACGCCGCTAAAGGTCATGAGTTTTAGCGGCGCTTATCTCATAAACGCTGCTAAAAGTCATGACCTTTAGCAGCGCTTATCTCACAAACGTCGCTAAAGGTCATGACTTTTAGCGACGCTTCTACCAAAAACGCCGCTAAATGTCATGATTTTTAGCGACGCTTATCCCATAAACGCTCTAAATGTCGTGACTTTTAGTGGCACTTTTCACACAAATGTCGCTAATTTGTATAGATTTGCAGTGTACAATTTTTCCAATATCATACCCCTCCTGCACTAAAACCAACCAATAACAGCAAATGTAGCATATAATTCCAACCCAAAACAGCAAATATGGCATAAAAATCACACCAAATGCATTAATTCTAAATGATACTTCAAATTCAATAAAAGATATGTGATATAAATTAATAAATGAATTATAACTGAAAATATTCTTACAATAATGTTAAATGTAATAATGTTAAAAATAATCTTACAACGAGAAACTAAATGTCTAAGATGGTGGCTTCTGCGGCTGCTGAAACATCTGCATCATATGTTGCAGTTGTAGTTGAAGCTCATCGTACTTTTTATTCAGCTCTGCTAGCATCACTGCTACATTTGCCTCCCTCGCAGCGACCGCTACCTCCCTTGCTGTTGTCGCTTCCGCATCCGCATCCGCTCTAAGCTGTTGCTGGAGTTCTTCATATTTTCTTTGAACATCAGTAATTTTCTCAACCGTGCTCACTTGCATCTGAGCTATCTAGTCTTTTAGCCTCTAAACTTTAGCTCGAGATTGACTCCCGGAAGGCATGTATTGCTGGGAGCCAGATCCAAAATATTGGGTCGGGGTAACACCAGATCCTTGAAATCGAACCCAACCATACCTTTCAAGACCCAAAACATCAGTAATAAAAAACAGCAAATGTAGCATATAATTCCAGCCAAAAAGCAACAAATGTAGCATAAAAATTCCGACCATACCTTTCAGGACCCAAAACATCAGTAATAATTCTGTTATCGATATCCTTAATATTAACAAAACTATCAGTCGAAGCAGTCGCTTCATACTTGCCATCTTCTCTTTTAGTTTCTCCTAAAAATCAATTAAACAGTTAGAAACGAAATATACAATAAGAAAGAATGGAACATAACTTAACATTATTAATTTATAACTACTAACGAAGAATTAAACTATTATAATTAAACATTATAAATATTTATAATAAATCAAATATTATTAAGTAAATATACCATAATCTCTCCAACTTTGGATGTCATCGGAGACCCATCTTTCTTCCTATGCGTAATGTCAAAAAGCTGAATGCGTCCAACTTTTTGACCAGATGAGGCTTCTTACAGTGTAGTAGTAAAAATATAATTTAATAGTATGAAGTCATTAATATTTGACAGAATGAATAAATTATAATACCTCGGCCTCAGCTACAGAAGCAAAACTTCTCGACCCTGCCGTGTGCCTGAATTTTTGTTTCTACCTGCTGCTCGTTCCAACACGCTCACGGTCCTACATAATGAAATTATTATTACGTATAAACTGAAAAATTTATAAGATTTTAGAACAAGGTAATACCTCTCCTTTCTTTGAGTTCCAGAATCTAACCGCATCTTCCATTGATAACTTAACATTCCCGGCGGGACATTTCGCAATTTATCCTCAAGGCTTTTTTCTTTCTTAAAATATTCTTTTTTCAATGTGCTTTTATGGTCTCTCCATTTTTTTCCCAATGTCTTCTTTATATAGTCATCGGAGACCTCCAAAGCAAATCTCTCCTAAAAAAACATAAGTTTAGAAAGTAAATATAAATGAAACTTCAACCAAAGTATTATAAATTAAATTCACGTTTTGTTATCTTAATGTTATCAAGAGCCTGATTTTTGTTTCCATCAGGCATGTGATGCCATGATTCGTAATTGATGGGCAACATATTTGCATTTCGTGCAATAATGCCCAAATAGCCTACTAGAAGTCGAGCTTGAGGCCAGCAGTTGGCATGATCGCTTTCTTTACTCTCACACGCTTGATAGGATTTAATTCGTATAAATATCTAAGCAGTGTACGTCCGCGACCTCTGCGCATCCCACCACTCTCAGCTGAACAATGATATATTATTATTATATTAAATTTGAAAAATGAATCAATAATAAAAGTCAACATGCATGTAAAATAAACTTAACATTACTTTGTAATTCTGCAGGCTCATCATCTATGTCAGGCATATTCGAGGATCCAACAACTGTTTGCTGTTCACTATTGCCCTATTTCGAATTTATAGTATTCTGTACAATATTTAAATCTTGTATTCTTCTTCTACTCATTTTTCCTGTAATACACATAAAATAGTTGAAATTTTAGTAACAAATAACAACAATAATGGTACATATAAAATAGTTAAATTATATAAAATGACCAAGATTAAAATTATAATATTACATATAAATAAAAAATCGTAAAATCTTACTACATCATAATTCGTAAATATCTTCGTCCACGTCCTGACGAACCCATTGAAATTGTGTACTAGTACTAGGGATATTTTCATTTAACTTTTGTTCTGGAAAATGCAAAGTTTCTGATCTTTCGACGATGTCATCTCTACTTCCATTGCCCATGTCGAACAAGTCTCTAGGGGTGTTTCGAAGTACAACGTACCAACCCTCATCAGTTGGATCTTTCGAGTAAAAAACTTGTTTCACTTGAGAAGAAAATACATAGGCTCATCTATCAGTTGTTCTCCAGCGTGAATCAATCGAGAGAAATTCACCATTGTAAAACCATATTGATCATTTTTAATTCTGCGAGCCGTATTCACATCAGCCCAACCATCTCGAAATAAGTCAACTTTCCATTTTCCGTAATAGTCCAACTCAATTATGTCAGTATGAAGTCCGTAATACTCCAGATTCCCCTCGATAGGATTACTATCCTTAGCACTAGCATAACTTGTAATTGAAGAATTAACAATAATTCCACAATTTTGGGTTCTCCTCAATGTCTTGTGATATCTTGTATGAAATCTATATCCATTGATGAGGAAGGCACTATATCTTTTCACTATTCTATTTGGACCTTGTGAAAGCCATTTAACTTCATCATTTACTTCATTCCGACTCCAATCCTATTGAATCAAAAGTAAATTTAGTAATTATAAATGTTATGAGAAAACATTATTACTTGTCAATGAAAACTTCAATTGCACACCGTTTGGCTTAACCATTCATGAAATGATTCCGTGAACAACTTATTAATTTCTCGTAGACGTAATCTTCATGAAACACCCCAAACCCGATCCAAAAAGTCCAACCGGATTTGTTATGTTCCTCGAATCTAACTTTTCGCAAACTCTTAAAAATTTGACGATTTTGTAGAAAACAGATTTAACTTAATATTTTAGGTTGAAATCAATTGTAAAGTAAATTTTGTCTTTTAAAACATTATTTTTAGAAGGAATTAAAAAGGAAACCAAATTTAAGAAAATTACTTTAAAACATTTATACATTAGTGACAAAAACATTTTTAAATTATTTATCGAAAACCATTTAGTTATTTACTTAGTAATTGTTCATGACAAAGTAAAAATAAATTCAAACACCCAAAAATTAAAAATAGTTTATAGTGGCCTTATTACATAAAAATAGCAAACCCATAATAAAGTCTAATTAATCAAATTAAATAAGTTTAAATTGGAAAATCTCCAAAATACTTGATACGAGCATTGGCCACCTCAAAATCCTTCTTGAATTCGATCTATCGCACTACTGAATCATCTGAAAAGTTTATCCCACAAAAATGGGTGAGTTATAAACTCAATGTGTAACACATACATCAAAAAGCCCATTTTCATAACACATTTATTCATAGGCCCATTTAAGTCATATTTGGCCCAATGACCCATTAAGCTCATATTTAGCTTAAAAGCCCATTTAGCTCATATTTAGCCCAAAAGCCCATTTTCATAGCAGATCTAATAATAATCATTCAATATTACATGGTTATGTACATGAAATGAAATGCAAGCCCTAGCCCACCTAATATCCATCCGCTACACACCACCGTACCAACCAACACAGTGGGATTACTAAATCGACCCTCCATCCGCTACACACCATCGAAGGCGATTCTTTTGAGTCAACATGCACATCGCCCTTATAATTTTGTGGCAAGGCCACCAGACAAAATTGTGACCGAAGTCACCGGATATCAAATATGTGACCGAAGTCACCAGATTCACATATGTGATCGAAGTCACCAGATTCACATATGTGACCGAAGTCACCGGATTTCATATTTGTGACCGAAGTCACCAGATTTCAAATATGTGACCGAAGTCACCGGAAATGTGGTAAAACCACCAGAATACTTCCTCCTCTATCAAATATACCCATATGCCCATGCACATACATATCATTTAGTTTTCATGCGATTTACCCCAAAATCATAATATAATCATACTTATTTCACATTTTATGCATATAGCAAAATTAACGAAATATTGGGGTAAACATACCTGAAAATCGTATACCACTGAATGGTATCCAAAAATCATTATTAAACACATTATCATAAAATCACATATAATATTAGATCTATGAGTTTTTAATGTAGGGTTACACACCTTATGACAGTGAGAATAATACTCTCTCGCTCGTCAACACCTAGTTAATCATCACACTTGGTTAGTATAAACTTTTACTAACAAAACTATACTTAATGATAATGGATCTAAATCCTTACCCTCGGATTCTCGAACGACAGTTATTTGTGGTTTTTCTCCGCTAGATGGATCAAAACCCGCTGATAATCCACCAACGTAAAGTGGTTCGGTTGTACGTACAACTTCAAATAACCTATCCTCACTAGCAGAGGGTCCACAACCCGGTGGAAAGTCTCTTACACCCGATACTGCCCTTCGTTTGTAGTTTGATGGTAAAAGAGTACCTCCTCTCTTCCAAACACTCTGTACGGCTCTTTTCTTACCTATCTTGTTAGCCTTAATTCGTCCCTAAAATAACGTTGATTAGTGATCCATTCTAAAAGAATTGATCGATCGAAATTAAAATCCTTACCTTGATGATCTCGAAGATCACTTCTTAAAAGTTGGCTTCAACAAAGATCTTCAAAAATCCTTTCCAAGGATTGGCCTAGGAGAGAAAAATAAAAGATTTATTTTCTAAATCAACTATAGTAAAAGGAAATAATGAAAACTATTGACAACAAAAACCTTACTTTGAGCACTTGAAGATTGACCTTGAACAAGAAATGAAGAGAATAAAATTTGATTTGGTGGTTTCGGTTTTCAAAGAAAGAAGAGAAGAAAGAAAATGAAAAATGAAAAGAGAAGGAAGAGAGAAGGAAGAAAAAGAAAGAGAAAGAGAGATTAAAAGAAGATGATGATGATCCTAAAAAAAAAAAAGAGATAGTTTTGGAACCTATACACATTCGCCAAGGAAAGAAATGAAGAAAATTGGTTCTAGAACTTTTGTAGTTTTAAGCAATGAGAGGAAAGAGAAGAGAGAAATAGAATGAAAAGAAAAAGAAAATGAGAGAGGATGCTTTTGGTGAAAGTTGAATTCGGCACTAGAGAGAAAGAAAAAGGATAAGTGTATTCAAAAGTGACAATATTTTGGTATCAAAAGAAGATAAAGATTTGAGAGGAAAAGAAGAAATAAAAGTACCTATTTGGTCAAAAATGCAAAGGCCAAAACAAAGCAAACTTTTTACCAAATGCCAATAGACAAATTCGGCTAAGAGAAAAATATTGGACAAGGAAAAAATTGTACAAATGACAACCTTTTGGTCAACAAAAATCTTCCTAATCTATACCAAAATTCGGCCAACACAATAGCCTACACAATCCCCTTCTTTCCTCCTTAATTCTTCCCTATCAACTCCATAATTTCCAACACAATTAAACCACTCCCTTAGCCCCTTATGCCGTCTAGGTTCATGGTCAAATGACCATGAACAAACTTCCAAAACATTGCCCACATATCAAGCCTTTTGTCCCCCTTTCTTACCATCCTATCTTGATTCCATACCATAAGTCCTTAGCTTGCCTTTTTCATATGGTCAAATAGCCAAAATTAAAAGAATGCTCATCCACTCTAGAAAGTTCTTGGCCGACACTATGGGGAAGGAAACAAAAAAAAAATAAAATTCTCCCACTTGCTAGCTAGGGGATTCGAACCTTTCCCCTCAAGCACTTATCCATGCATCCAAACCACTTTGCCAATTACTCAACTTATGCTTTAAACACCTTGTCATTAATTCTTAAAGCCTAACATGCTTAGCTCCATCTTAATTATTAGAAATTAAAAGTTTCACTAAGCATTCACTTAATTAATGAAGCTCAAAAATAACTTCCAAAACACACTTAACATATTTAAGCATGCAACATCAATTAATTAAGTAAGATGCATAACCCCTATTTATTAGGATGTTACAGTTCTACCCCCTTAAAATAATTTCGTCCTCGAAATTGCCTGGCTGGAATAAGTGAGGGTATTGCTGTCACATCGCTTCCTCTGGTTCCCACGAAGCTTCTTCTGATCCATGATTACGCCATAATACTTTGACGAGAGGAATTGACTTTCTCCGTAAAACCTTTACATCTCGCTCCAGAATTTGAATTGGCTCCTCTTCATAAGACAAATCTGGTCTTAATTCCACCTCCTCAACTGGCACTACATGAGATGGATCCGACCGATAACGGCGTAGCATTGAAACATGGAACACATCGTGCATTTGCTTCAACTCCGAAGGCAATTCTAACTAATATGCCATAGATCCGACCCGCTTCAAAACCCGATAAGGTCCAATGAACCTGGGACTTAGCTTCCCTTTGTGACCAAATCTCATTACCTTTTTCCAAGGTGAAACCTTTAGGAAAACTTGGTCCCCCACATCAAACTCTATTTCTTTCCGCTTTAGATCTGCGTAAGACTTTTGCCTGTCAGATGCTTCCTTTAACCGAGCCCGGATTACCTTAACCTTTTCTTCGGATTCAGCCACTATTTTTGGACCCAAAATCGGCGTTCCTTAGTTACATCCAACACATAAGAGTGCGACACTTCCGTCCATATAGTGCTTTATATGGTGCCATCCGAATACTAGCTTGGTAGCTGTTATTGTACATAAATTCGCATAGCGGTAAGAATTCCTCCCAACTTCCTTGAAATCTATCACACATCCCCTTAACATATCTTCTAAGATTTGGATTACTCTTTCGATCGACCGTCTGATTGAGGATGAAATGCCGCATCTTGAAGTCAATCTGGTGCCCAAAGCCCGATGCAATGCTTTCCAAAATCGAGGCGTAAACCTCGGATCTCTATCGAAATAATCGACAACGGCATTCCATGCGATCTCACAATCTCGACCACATATAACCCGCGACTTACGCAAAGAGTAATCAACCCGGCGGGATAAAATGTGCGATTTAGTCAATCGGTCCACTATCACCCAAACAGAGTCTTTCTTAGTAAGTGTAAGAGGAAGCCCACTAACAAAGTCCATGGTGATTCTCTCCCACTTCCACTATGGAATCTTTATCGGTGAAGCAATCCGAAGGTACTTGATGTTCAGCCTTGACTTGCTGACACGTTAATCACTTACCTACAAACTCCGTAACTTCCCGTTTAAGTCTAGGCCACCAAAACTGATCTCGTAAATCTCGGTATAACTTGCTTCCTCCGGGATGCATAGCATAGGGCTACCATGCGATTCTGAAAAATCTTTTGCCTTAACTCCCGATCCCTCGATATATAGACTTTACCTTTAAAACACAATACCCATCCTTTATTAATACCAAAATCTTCCAATTCTCCTCTGTACTGCCAAGTTTTGCACTCGGACCATCGTCAACTAATCGCTCTTTTTCACTTGACTTAACCATGTAAACAACTTGAAGTTACGCCAACAAGCTTTAGTCATCGTAAAGACTAAGATGTGCAAACATCGCCTTAAATCGACACCACTTTTCGACTTAGGCGTACGCCACTACATTCGCCTTGCGGATGGTACTCGATAGAAACAGTCGTAGTCCTTCAATAACTCTATCCACCTTCGTTGCCTCAAATTCAGTTCTTTCTGAGTCAGTAGATATTTTAGACTTTTGTGATCCGTGTATATCACTGACTTTTCCCTGTATAGATAATGCCTCCAAACTTTAAGAGCAAAGACTACAGCTGCCAATTCCAAATCATGCGTCGGGTAATTAACCTCGTGAGTCTTAATTGCCGAGACGCATACGCAACTACCTTCCCGTCTTGCATCAGAACACATCCTAATCCCGTGAGAAGCGTCACAATACACAACAAAATCCTTTCACGCCTCATTTGAATCAAAATCGAGCTTCGGTCAAAACCTTCTTGAGCTTCTCAAAACTCTCTTGTTGCTTATCGCCCCCACGAAAGGTACTTCCTTTCTTAGTAATTTTGTTAAAGGTGCACTATCGATGAGAATCCTTGATGAATCTTACGTAGTATCCGCTAACCCCAAGAAACTACGAACTTGATTCATGGACTTAGGTGGTTTCCAATCTAGCATGACCTCAATCTTCCGAGGATCCACCCTTATCCCTTCCGCCGACACCACATGGACTAAAAATGCAACCTCTTTCACCAAAATTCACACTTCTTTGAATTTGGCATACAACTTCTTCTCCTTAAAACTCGTAACACAATCGGAGATGCTCATCATGCTCAACTTGGACTTAGAATACACGGGATGTCGTCTATAAACACCACAACGAATTGATCCAAGTAGAATTTGGAAAATCCGATTCATCATATCCATGAATGCTTTGGGCGTTCGTCAATCGAATGGCATTACCGAAATTCAAAATGCCCATATCTAGTTTGGAAAGTCATCTTATGGATATCCACTTCCTTTACTTTAAGCTGATGATACCCCGACCTTAGATCAATCTTTGAGAATATCGCAGCTCCTTTAAGCTGATCGAACAAGTCATCGATCCTTGGCAAAGGATACTTGTTCTTGATGGTCAGCTTATTCAACTGCCGATAATCTATACACATCTTCATCGATCCGTCCTTCTTCTTCACAAATAAGACCGGTGCTCTCCATGGAGACACACTAGGTCGGATAAATCCACGATCAAGAAACTCCTGAATCTGAGCCTTAAGCTCAACTAATTCCTTCGATGCCATTCTATATGGAGTAATAGAAACTGGCACCATTCCAGGCAATAAATCAATCCCGAATTCTACCTCACGATCCGGAGGCAAACCTGGAAGTTCTTCCGGAAAAACATCTACAAATTCATTCACAGTCCTGACTTCTTCAACAGTCACCTCCTTAGCCTCCAAGGCACTCACCAACATTAGAAAGGCTACACATCCTTTTTTAACCATCTTTTTTGCCTTAAGAGCGGATATACATTAGATAAGTAGTTCCGTCTCTCGCCCATCACTACCACTTCTTTGTCATCAAGAGTTCTTAAGGACATTCGCTTAGCAGCACAATCCACATTTGCACGATACTTCACAAGCCAGTCCATGCCTAAGATCAGGTCGAATTCTCGAATGGCAACTCCATTAAATCAGTAAAAGCTGCGTCCTTTGAACTTCTAAAGGTACTTCCTTAAAGAGTTTGTCTATAACTCATCATGCATCCTAAAGGACTAAATACGATTATCTTCCTAGGTACGATCTCGAAGTCACATGCAAAGTTCCGGATACTTCACTAGCGATGTAAGAGTGAGTTGACCCTATATCTATCAAAGCAATAAAGGGCAACCAAGAAATCAAAACGTACCCGTGATAACATCAGGTGCGTCCTTGTCTCTCTGCGATGAACGCATATACCAGACTGGTTGTCTCGCCTCGAGCTACCACGCGCCTCTGCTGAAGTTCCACGACCTCTACCGAACCATTACCCTTCCATTTGGACCACGGCCCTTATCATTGTTGTTCACTTACTGCCACTGATTAACACCACGACTTCTGGCGGTTCTTATCTCAATTCTTGGGCAATCTTTGATCATATGGTCTTTTGACCCTTGCTTGAAACATCCCGGTCTTTTTTAACATTCTCCCAAGTGCATTTTTCCACATTGGGCACAAGCACGATTTTGTCCACCCGTAGCAGTCTGCTGACCTCGCGGTCCTTCATTTCTTGGTTTCTTCTGAAAATTCTTGGATGACCCTGAAGACCCAAAGCTTCTCTTATTTCTATTCTGACCTCTGTCCCGGTTCTGTCTTTCTGTCCTCTTAACCTCTTCAGCTATTCTTACCCTTTCCACCAAGATTGCAAAATCTCTTTCCCGGTGTGGAGCAATCATCACTCGTAGTTCATCTCTAAGTCCATCTTCAAATCTGACACACCGTTCATATTTAGTAGCCACTATCCCTCTGGCATAACTGCTAAGTCACAAAAATTCGCTTCATATTCACTATCGACTTATTCCCTTGCACTAGATTGAAATATCTTCCTCAGGAGTCGATGTAGCTAGCTCCAACGTATTTTCCTTTGAATTTAATTTTGAAATACCCCCAATCCAGTCGATCCACAGGGGTACTCTCCTTAATAGTGAGCCACCACTAGTAGGCCTCATCACGAAGTAGTGAAATAGCACCTTTCAGTTTCTCTTTAGCAGTGCAGTCTAAATCATCCATAATCCTCTCGACTGCTTCCAACCAGTATTCCGCTACATTTGGAGCTACTCCAGATACTCCTCTGAAAACCTCAGCTCCATTCGATCTTAGTCTCTCAGCTACTGACTTTCGAGACCCATTTCCAGTACTAGCTTCTGCTACTCGTTCTAAAACTCACAGCACAGCTTGTGATACTGCGTCACCTCCTTCATTTTGCTCTTGAAAATCCACTCCAACAGCTGGTGGCGGTGCATCATTTTCGGAACCTTGACCAGATCTAACTGGTTCCGACACAGCCATTCTTCCTCGTCCACGTCCACGACGTCCACGTCCCCTAGAACTCATGTATACTACGTGTCTTATCTATTTTTACGAAAAGTCTTATGTATTAGAATCTTTTCACTTCTTATTAAAAGAAAGTTTTATGAAGCAGATATTCAGTGGTTTTTCCGTAGTAGCACACATACACCTAAGGTCCATGTCTCTAAAGTTATAGTTTCCTTAAGCTTATCAGACTTTCATATCACTCTATCAATAAAGATACATACGATGGATGCGGGTGAGAACTCGAGTGCCATGCTCTTATAAAACCATTTTAACTTAAGAAAACTTTCAAAAAGTCATTTGGGCCATATTTTGAAAACGTTGTGGGCTTCACAACCCAAGGCCGAGAGTTTAAAACTGGGCTCTGATACCAAGTTGAAACACCCTAAACCCGGTCCAAAAAGTCCAACCGGATTTGTTATGTTCCTCGAATCTAACTTTTCGCAAACTCTTAAAAATTTGACGATTTTGTAGAAAACAGATTTAACTTAATATTTTAGGTTGAAATCAATTGTAAAGTAAATTTTGTCTTTTAAAACATTATTTTTAGAAGGAATTAAAAAGGAAACCAAATTTAAGAAAATTACTTTAAAACATTTATATATTAGTGACAAAAACATTTTTAAATTATTTATCGAAAACCATTTAGTTATTTACTTAGTAATTGTTCATGACAAAGTAAAAATAAATTCAAACACCCAAAAATTAAAAATAGTTTATAGTGGCCTTATTACATAAAAATAGCAAACCCATAATAAAGTCTAATTAATCAAATTAAATAAGTTTAAATTGTAAAATCTCCAAAATACTTGATATGAGCATTGGCCACCTCAAAATCCTTGCTGACCCGATCCATCGCACTACGAATCATCTGAAAAGTCTATCCCACAAAAATGGGTGAGTTATAAATTCAATGTGTAACACATACATCAAAAGCCCATTTTCATAACACATTTATTCATAGGCCCATTTAAGTCATATTTGGCCCAAAACCCATTTAGCTCATATTTAGCTTAAAAGCCCATTTAGCTCATATTTAGCCCAAAAGCCCATTTTCATAGCAGATCTAATAATAATCATTCAATATTACATGGTTATGTACATGAAATGAAATGCAAGCCCAGCCCACCTAATATCCATCCGCTACACACCACCGTACCAACCAACACACAGTGGGATTACTAAATCGACCCTCCATCCGCTACACACCATCGAAGGCGATTCTTGCGACCAACATGCACATCGCCCTTATAATTTTGTGGCAAGGCCACCAGACAAAATTGTGACCGAAGTCACCGGATATCAAATATGTGATCGAAGTCATCAGATTCACATATGTGACCGAAGTCACCGGATTTCATATTTGTGACCGAAGTCACCAGATTTCAAATATGTGACCGAAGTCACCGAAAATGTGGTAAAACCACCAGAATACTTCCTCCTCTATCAAATATACCCATATGCCCATGCACATACATATCATTTAGTTTTTATGCGATTTACCCCAAAATCATAATATAATCATACTTATTTCACATTTTATGTGTATAGCAAAATTAATGAAATATTGGGGTAAACATACCTGAAAATCGTATACCACTTGAATGGTATCCAAAAATCATTATTAAACACATTATCATAAAATCACATATAATATTAGATCTATGAGTTTTTAATGTAGGGTTACACACCTTATGACAGTGAGAATAATACTCTCTTGTTCGTCAACACCTAGTTAATCATCACACTTGGTTAGTATAAACTTTTACTAACAAAACTATACTTATTGATAATGGATCTAAATCCTTACCTCAGTTCTCGAGCAGCGAGTTATTTGTGGTTTTCTCGCTAGATGGATCAAAACCGCGATAATCCACCAACGTAAAGTGGTTCGGTTATGCGTACAACTTCAAATAATCAATCCTCGCTAGAGAGGGTCCACAACCCGGTGGAAAGTCTCTTACACCCGATCACGCCCTTCGTTTGTAGTTTGATGGTAAAGAGTACCTCCTCTCTTCCAAACACTCGCACGGCTCTTTTCTTACCTATCTTGTTAGTCTCAATTCGTCCCTAAAATAACGTTGATTAGTGATCCATTCTAAAAGAATTGATACGATCGAAATTAAAATCCTTACCTTGATGATCTCGAAGATCACTTCTTAAAAGTTGGCTTCAACAAAGATCTTTAAAAATCCTTTCCAAGGATTCGGCCTAGAGAGAAAAATAAAAGATTTATTTTCTAAATCAACTATAGTAAAAGGAAATAATGAAAACTATTGACAACAAAAACCTTACTTTGAGCACTTGAAGATTGACCTTGAACAAGAAAAGAAGAGAATAAAAATTTGATTTGGTGGTTTGATTTTCAAAGAAAGAAAAGAAGAAAGAAAATGAAAAATGAAAAGAGAAGGAAGAGAGAAGGAAGAAAAAAAGAAAGAAAGAGATAAAAGAAGATGATGATGATCCTCAAAAAAAAAAGAGATAGTTTTGGAACCTATGCACATTGCCAAGGGAAAGAAATGAAGAAAATTGGTTCTAGAACTTTTGTAGTTTGACAATGAGAGGAAAAGAAGAGAGAAATAGAATGAAAAGAAAAAGAAAATGAGAGAGGATGCTTTTGGTGAAAGTTGAATTGGCACTAGAGAGAAAGAAAAGGATAAGTGTCTTCAAAAGTGACAATATTTTGGTATCAAAAGAAGATAAAGATTTGAGAGGAAAAGAAGAAATAAAAGTACCTATTTGGTCAAAAATGCAAAGGCCAAAACAAAGAAAACTTTTTACCAAATGCCAATAGACAAATTCGACTAAGAGAAAAATATTGGACAAGGAAAAAAATGTACAAATGACAACCTTTTGGTCAACAAAAATCTTCCTAATCCTATACCAAAATTCAGCCAACACAATAGCCTACACAATCCCCTTCTTTCCTCCTTAATTCTTCCCTATCAACTCCATAATTTCCAACACAATTAAACCACTCCCTTAGCCCCTTATGCCGTCTAGGTTCATGGTCAAATGACCATGAACAAACTTCCAAAACATTGCCCACATATCAAGCCTTTTGTCCCCCCTTCTTACCATCCTATCTTGATTCCATACCATAAGTCCTTAGCTTGCCTTTTTCATATGGTCAAATAGCCAAAATTAAAAGAATGCTCATCCACTCTAGAAAGTTCTTGGCCGACACTATGGGGAAGGAAACAAAAAAAATAAAATAAAATTCTCCCACTTGCTAGCTAGGGGATTCGAGTCTCTCCCCTCAAGCACTCATCCATGCATCCAAACCACTTTGCCAATTACTCAACTTATGCTTTAAACTCCTTGTCATTAATTCTTAAAGCCTAACATGCTTAGCTCCATCTTAATTATTAGAAATTAAAAGTTTCACTAAGCATTCACTTAATTAATGAAGCTCAAAAATAACTTCCAAAACACACTTAACATATTTAAGCATGCAACATCAATTAATTAAGTAAGATGCATAACCCCTATTTATTAGGATGTTACACTTCGGGACCGTGAACAAGCTCTCAATATTTGTTTGTACTCACTATGTTAAAAAAAGGTTCACTTTGTTAGAAGACAAACAAATTATAATTGATGAATATTTATCAAATTCTAGAACTTACTTGCATAATGGTTCCATTGAATCGTGATGAAAAAAAACGTATCGATGTGCTTGGACCCATGATCTATCGTCTAATTCTGTAATTTTGACTTTGCCGATCGGTTCTCTGAAACTTTGAAATAAATAAGTTTTAGCGAAGTTATGATCTGTGAGCCTAGCATTTCTAATTGGTCTATTCATTCTTGTTTTAACATCTTCCAAATACCTTGAACAGAAAGTCATACATTCCTCTGCCAAGTAGGCTTCGATAATTGATCCTTCCGGATAAGGCTTATTGTGGCAGTAAGACTTCAATTTGGATAGGAACCTAAACACGATATACAACATTATCAAAAATTGCAACTAAAGGCATTGAGGTGAATGAAGGAATAATTTGCAAATAAAATATGACCTTTCTATGGGATACATCCATCGATAAAAAATGGGTCCACCAAGTATTGCTTCACGAGGGAGATGAATTAACAAGTGCACCATAATAGTGAAGAAGGAAGGCGGGAAGATCTTCTCCAGATTGCTTAAAGTCAATGCTGCTCGATCTTGTAGTGTCTCAAGTTCTTGAACATCCAAAACTGTAACATCCAAAAATTTGGGGTTATTTGTGATTAAATTATTTTTCTTGTGTATGAATTGTTGTGATATTATTCGTAAAGTTATAAGACTACATTAGGGGTCTTGAGTATGCTCGGTTTAGTAGAATAATTTTTAGTATGGTTTATTTAATGAAGTGGATTAAGTGAGCTGACCACTTAAGTTAAATTAAGTATTAATTAAAGCACAAGAGGAGTAAGTGGCAAGTTGGTTAAAGAGTTTGAAAGGTGGCTTGAGGTTAGAGGTTCGAGTAGTATGTTTAGCAATTTGAAAGTTTATTTTGTATTTTAACATTAATGGTAGGTCAACCTATGTTTATGATAAGACTTTTATCTTTTGGTAAGTTAAATTTTGCTTAAGGAAAGCTTGAACATGGGGATAAGATTCTTAAGGTTATGGTATGATGAGGGGACAAAGGCATGGAATAGGGAGGATGTTTTGGAAAGTAATCCTAAGCTTTAGTGCATGTATGTGGACAGCATGGGTGTCTAGGTGGGTGGCCGAATTTTGTTAGGTGGTTTAGAGGGGGAATATTTGGCCAATTCCTCTTTTGTGCATCATTTTGCATTTTGCTTTTCCTATCCAAAAACTCTTTCCTTTGGCCTATTGTTATTGTGCACTTTTGTGCAAAATATGTTTGTGTTTTAGCCTTCATTTTGTTGAACCAAAAGTGCTATTCTCTTCCTTTCATTTTTCTCTTGAAACCGTAACAACATTGAATTTTGTGAACTTTTCTTTTAGGCAAAAGGTGTTGGCGAATCTCATCTTTCATCCCTCATCTCTCTTTTCTTTTCTTTTTGACATTGGTTCATAAACATTTTCTTTTCACTCTCTTGGCGAATATTTCTCCATCTCAAATACCATTTTCTTTTCATTTGTTCAAAGATAAAACACCTACTTCCTTTCTTATTTCTTCTTTTCTTTTTCAAATCAACCATAACCGAACCTTTTTCTTCTCTTATAGTCTTTGTTTTGGTCGAATATTCAAAGGTAGTTTTCTTTGATTTTTGTACAATCGATTTTGAAAGAGAGGCTATTTGGGACTTTGGAAGCGATTGATTTAAGCCATATATCTCTCTAGCAATCAAAGGTTGGTAAGTCAAAGGTGGTAAGGATTCATTTTAAGGGATTATTCTTTTGATTATTCTAAAGCCGAAGGCTATTATTTATTTTAATGGTTGCCGATTGTAGGGAAGTGAAGCAGATTCGCGTATCGGTTGCCGTAGTTAGTACTTGAAGGCGATTAGGTGAGGTTTCGAGTTCATAAGATAACCCCGTAGAATTATTTAGTTTGGCCGAATAGTCCATGTCCCTAACTCTTGTGTTTGGCCGAATATAGGAACAAGAAATCTTGTGTGGCCAATTGACTATTTGAGGATTAGGACTATTGTTGGTGACAGGTGTGTACATACACATCTTATAACTATTTAATATGCTAAGTATTATATGTATGTTTAATCGGTTTGTGTAGATACGGATGTAATACCATCATGGTATAAACAAGGATTCGGGTAAGTCTTTGTTGCTATGAGATTACTATTTGATGCTTTTGGGAAGCATGATACATTTGGTATGTGGCTTATAATATATGGCTCATGATAGATCTGTTGGATATTGATTAATAAATCCATTGGCATGACAATTGTTAATTAAATATTATTGATTCATGTGGGATCTAATGAGTGGAGGGGGCAGTGATATTCGTGTCGACGGACACTAGTGTTTTGGTAACACATTGTGACTACGGTCACCAGAGGTTTGGTACCTCGGAGGTTTGGCACCTCATAGCGTCTCGTCCCTGTGGCTTAGCACCACCGTGGGTTGGCCCCACTTTGAGATATGGGACTGACGCCAGTGATTTGGTATCACACGATGGGTTGGCCCCATCATTCGATTTGTGTCCTCGGACACCAAAGATTTAGCATCTCCGGTGATTTGGCATCACATTTGTGACTATCGTCACGGTGGTTTAGCACCACCGGTGGTTTGGTACCACAGGGGTAGAGAAAGGCGTTTGGATGGTTAGGATGGGTGCATCTTAAACTTATGCATGTTAATTGGTTATGATTTGTGTATGTTGTTGCACTAAATCGGGAAGGGTTACACATTGAGTCTTGGTGACTCACCTTCTCCTTTAATTTTTCAAGTGACTCGTAGATTGCGGATGAGGAACCGGATGGACTCGAGGTGGCCATACGGTGGACATTAGATATAAAGAACTTTGAATTTTAATTATTTTTACATTGGTTTATTTTATTTAAGATGTAATAAGGCCTCCTAGAATTATTTTTGTTATTCTTTGCATGTTTTGAATGTTTTGTTTAAACTATTTGATGATGTTAAAAGCGGATGCACATGTTTTCTCAAATTAAATGCAAAATGTTTTAAAGTGCCATCGGGTACATTTGAAGTCTGTAAATAATTCGACTCAATAAATATTTTTAATCAAATTAAGTATGGTTTTGAACAAAGAGAATTGAAAATGAAAGGCATTTCAACAAAAATTTTAAATCGGTTTTTTTAATGGTTTTCAAAATGTTTTCTCTGTAGCAAACCAAATTCGGTCGAAATGTTTGGGCCGGGTTCGGGGTGTTACAAATTGGTATCAGAGCCCAGTTCAAAGCTCGGCTATGGGGGCCTAAGGCCCAAAAATGTTTTTAGTAGGCCTATTTGAAATATTTTGGTTTTGAATAAGCATGGCACCGAGTCTACGCACCAATCCGCCGGTAAGTACCTCTAACTTTTGTATGGATTATTATTGTAGAAGGGTAGGTAGGGAACGTAGTTAGTGTGATAGGTGTTGAACCTTAGGACTAGTCCACCCCAACAAAACTCATAAGACTTTAATAGCCTAATTAAAACCAACCCGTGACCAAGTCGCCGAGTTAGAGTGTGGTAACCTTGGTGCACATGTCTAGGATTGGATCGGAAGAGCTTGGTATTTAAGGTCCTCGTGACTCACCTCCTCTTGAGGATTCCTACAGTGCGTAGCCGGTTCACCCTAACCAAGAGGACTCGATCATAGACAAAACCCTAAATAAAACTCGAAAGGGACTAGTCATGTTTTAAGGAAAACTTGGTTTAAAATCACTAAATTATCTCTTTTAGATAGTAGGACAAATTTATCTTCAAAATTATCAAATATTTTCGGTTTATCAAAATTACCAAAATGCCCCTAGAGGCAAAATTACAAAAATGCCCTTGGTTCTAGAATCATCGAATTACCCCGATTTTAATAAAATCTTCTTACTTTGCAAAAGTAGTCAAAAATCTTATATTTCAAAATATATACACTGACTTTTGGAATTTACAAAATTACCCCTGATTGACAAAATTACCAAAATACCCTTGGGTTTCAAAATTTTGCCATACCTTTAAATTGAAGAATTTTTTGAAAATACTCCTCAATTTTTGAAATTACAAAATGATTTGATTTATTAAAGTTTTCAAATTTCTTTGATTTATTCTGAAAATACCCTTGTAGGAAAATGACGAAAATACCGCAGGTTAGAAAGCGGATAGAAATGCAGAAGAGTGCATAGGTATGAAAGGTATTAGGAATGGATGTACTTTTACATGTAAACTAAATAGAAGACTTAAAACTCGTTTGATCGAAAGAATATCTATTAAATTCTTTTCATAAATTTTTTTTGCGGATAATCAAGTGAAACATGTACTAATTCATAAAATTTCCTAATCAGATTAAAGTACGATAATTAGAATGAGCTTTAGAGGACGTGGCCGTCGTGGACGGAAAGGGTATGATGTGATGTCGTAACACGTCGGTCGGTCGAGGATCGAGAGCGATATACCACCGCCACCACCACCCCCACCTTTGGAGCCAAGAAGCGAGGATCGACGGGTGATGACGCAGATGTCACAAGCAATCTTTGCGGGTTCTAGAAAGGGTAGCTGGAATGGGTGGAGGTGGAGGAGCTTAAAAATCGGTACCTGAGAGACTTCGAGCTAACGGAGCTAAATTTTTTTGAAGAGTATCTCGTGTAGCGCCCAATACAGCTGAGTATTGGCTAGAATCGACCGAAAGAATCATAGATGAAATAGATTTGACAAATGAGGAGAAACTAAAAGGGGAGGTGTCGCTTCTCAAGGATGAGTCATATCGATGGTGGCTCACGGTTCGAGATGGTGCTACGACAGACGATCTTACTTGGGAGTATTTCAAAACTACTTATCAAAAGAAATATATTGGGTCTAGTTACGTTGATGCGCAGCGTAAGGCATTCCTGAGTTTGGTCCAAGGGAGTAAATTCGTATCGAGTATGAGGTTGAGTTCTTAAGATTGAGTAGATATCTTTGGAGGTATTGTGGCTTGAACCTGGCGATGTGTTCGAGTCGAAGATGGTTTGAAGGACGAGTGAGATTGTTGATTGCTCCACATCGGGCGAGTTTGCTACTTTAGTTGAAAAGGCTAAGATATTTGAAAGAATAAAGGAATGGAAGGCGTAACTATGGTAGGAATAAGCATAAGAGAGGATATGGATCATCTGGGTCAGCTGGTAATGTTCAGAAGAGGGCTAGGCAAAATGAGTCGAATTAGTGCAGGAGGTGCATTCGCTAATCGGGACCACCGACGGTGTAACCGATGTGGGAAATTTCATTGGGGCGAATGTTGGACCGGAGGAAAAGGATGTTTCGAGTGTGGTTCGCTGGATCATCGTGTGAGGTACTGTCCACGTAAGCAAGCCAGGAATCAGTCTGAAGGTCAAGGTCATGCTCGATTCGAGAAAAGAGGACCGCCACCGCAGAGAGGTCGAGGTAATGGTAGAGAGACAATGGTTACGGGCGAGGTCGCGGATCATCGAGCAGAGGTGCAAGCAACACGGATGCTAAGCGACTAGTTTGGTGTATCTTTGCGAGGTGTCGTGAGGAGGAGACGCATGCCGGACGTCATAAGCTGATACGTTTTAATCTTTGGTGTCCCATATCTTGCTTTGATAGATGTGGGCTCGGCGCATTCTTCGTTTCTAGTGGCATAGTTAAGACCATGAGTTTAGTTTTAGAGGCGCTTCAGGAGGATGACCGTACTTAGTCTTTTAGGTTACTCTATATAAGTAGATAAGTGTATAGAGATGTACCCTAGAACTCAAGGGGTAGTGTTTGTAGCCGATCGATGGGCGGCGTTTGAGGAGTTTGATCGATTCTTGGGATGGATTGGTTGGTCAAATACCAAGCAAGTTTGGATTACCTTGCTAAGCGCATGGTTTTGAAGGCGGTTGAAGGTGAAGAAGTGGTCATGATAGGTAATAGGAGAGATTATCTATCAAGCGTGGTATCTATGTTGAAAGCGGTGAAGATGGTCGGGAAGGGCGTGAGGCGTTCGTTGTTCATGTGTGCTTTAGAAGCTAAAGAGTTTTACGTGGGGAGTGTTGAATGTAAAGGAATATCTTGGACGTATTTCTGAAGAACTTAGGTTTGCCTCTAGATCGGAAGTTGAATTCGGTATAGACTTGTTACGAAGCACACGTGTGTCTATATGCCGTGCGAATGGCACCAAAGGAATTGGTGGAATTGAAGGCTTAAATTCAGGAGCTCTTGGACCAAGGATTTATCCGACCAAGTATATCTCCGTGGGGAGCACTGTCTTTGTTTGTCAAAAAGAAGGGCGGTTCAATGCGGATGTGTATTGACTACCGCCAATTGAACAAGTTAACGATTAAACGGTATCCATTACCTCGGATTGATAACTTGTTTGACCAAGCTGAAGGTGCATCGGTATTTTGAAGATAGATCTTAGGTCGGGATATCATCAACTCAAGGTGAAGGAGGTTGATGTGCACAAGACGGCATTAGTATAAGGTATGGGCTTTACGAGTTCTTGGTGATGCCTTTTGGGTTGACCAATGCACCGGCAGTATTCATGGACTTAATGAATAGGGTGTTTCAACAGTACTTGGATCAATTTGTCGTGGTGTTCATAGACGACATATTGGTTTACTCAAAGATGGAGGAGGAACATGACATGCATCTACGTATAGTTCTACAAGTACTGAGGAAGAAGCAGTTATATGCCAAATTGATGAAGTGTGAATTTTGGCTTAGAGAGGTGGCTTTCTTAGGTCACGTAGTGTCGCAGAAGGATTAGAGTAGATCCTTGCAAGATCGAGCGGTGTTGGATGAAACCGCCTAGGTCGGTGGCGAAATTTGAAGTTTTTGGGTGCAGCAGGTACTATCGGAGGTTTGTGGAAGGATTCTCTTTAATCGCTGACACCGTTGACAAAGTTATTAAGAAAGAATTCCATTTGTGTGGACGGAGAAGCAACAAGAAAGTTTTGACAATCTAAGGAAGATTCGGCGGAAGCTCGGTTACGAAATGTGACGAGGCGAGAAAAGTTGTTTACGGTTTCTTGTGATCGTCCCATCTTGGTTTGGGATGTGTATTGATGCAAGAAGGGCGGGTAGTGGCCTATCGCCCGTCAACTAAGACCGCATGAGGTTAACTATCAATGCACAACTTGGAGTTAGCGGTACGTAGTTTTCGCTTTGAAGATATGGAGGCATTATTTATGCGGGAGAAGTCGATAGTCTACACGGATCACAAGAGTCTTAAGTATCTTTTGACTCGAAGGATTTGAATTTGAGGCGTCGGTGGATTGAGCTGTTGAAGGACTACTGATTGTTCAATCGAGTATCATCTGGTAAGGCTAACGTTGTGGCGGATCGTTGGCCGTAAGGTTGTATCGGATTTAAGATCGATGTTTGCTCGACTTAGTACATTCGACGATGAAAGTCTTTTGGCGTAATTGCAAGTCAAGCCGACTTGGTTAGATCGATTAAGGAGAAGCGGTTAGAGGATGATGGTTTGAATGATCGGAGGTTGCAAGTTTAGAATGGTGGATTAGAGGATTTTAGTACGTCTAGTGATGGAGTTTTGTACTTTAATGGGAGAGCTTGTATCTTAGAAGGATGTGGAGTTGAGACAAAGGATTCTTGGGGACGCTTATAGCGACCCATATGTTATGCATCCGGAGGTAACAAGATGTATCGATTTGAGAGAGCGATTTTGGTGGCAGTGCAGGCGGGAAATGGCGAGTTAGTGGGTAAGTGTCGGCGTGTCAACAAGTCAAAGCAGAACATCGGTTGCCATCTGGGTTACTCAACCGATGAAGATCCTCGGTGGAAATGGGAGAGGATCACTATGGACTTTGTCGTTGGATTACCCTCACGCCTAGCAAAAGAACTCGGTTTGGGTAATTATGGATCGACTAACTAAGTCGGTAGCATTTCATCACCGGTAAGGGTAGATTATTAAGCTTGAAGCTAGCAAAGTTATATGTAGTCGAGATAGTGAGATTGCATGGTGTGCGATGTCGATTATCTCGGATAGGGATCGAGGTTTACGTCAAGGTTTTGGAGAGCTTTGCATCAAGCCTTGGGAGCGAGATTGGACTTGACCTGACCTTTCACCGCAAAATGACGGACAATTGGAAAGAGTGATCTGATTTTAGAGGATATCTTTGAGAGGTTGTGTTTAGGATTTCTATGGTAATTGGGAGGAATATCTACCGTTGGCATAATTCGCTTATAACAATGGTTATCAAGCGAGTATTCAGATGGCTCCATATGAAGCATTGTATGGACGAAAATGCCGTACTCCTACGTGTTGGACGGAGTTGGGAGAACGACAGGTTTTGGGTCCAGAGTTGGTAGTAAGCGAAGATAAAGTGAAGATGATTGAGGCTCGTCTCAAGGAAGCGTCGGATGGCGAAGTCTATGCCGATCTCAAGCACAAGGAAATGGAATATCTTGTGGGAGATAAAGTTTTTCGAAGGTGTCACCTTGGAAGAAGGTATTACGATTTGGGAAAAAGGAAGCTAAGCCCTAGGTTCATTGGGCCATATCTGATGTTAAGCGAGTGGGACCCGGTAGCTTATCATTTCGAGCTCTTGGTAGAGTTGAGTCGATTCATAGCGTCTTTCATGTGTCAATGCTTAGGCGGTATCGGTCCGATCCATCACACGTCTTACCGATTGGCGAGATTGAGGTTAACTCGGACCTATCTTTTGAGGAGGAGCCAATCCAAATCTTAGATCGAGATATCAAGGTTTTGCGTGGGAAGTCGATACCTTTGGTGAAAGTACTATGGCGAAACCATGGTCTTTGAAAGCTACGTGGGAACCGAGAGTGTGATCGGCGATAATACCCCACCTTTTACGATCGGGTAATTTGAGGTCGAAATTATTTTAAGGGGTAGAAGCGTAACATCCAAAAATTTGGGGTTATTTGTGATTAAATTATTTTCTTGTGTATGAATTGTTGTGATATTATTAGTAAAGTTATAAGACTACATTAGAGGTCTTGAGTATGCTCGGTTTAGTAGAATAATTTTTAGTATGGTTTATTTAATTAAGTGGATTAAGTGAAATTTGAGCACTTAAGTTAAATTAAGTATTAATTAAAGCACAAGAGGAGTAAGTGGCAAGTTGGTTAAGGAGTTTGAAAGGTGGCTTGAGGTTAGAGGTTCGAGTAGTATGCTTAGCAATTTGAAAGTTTATTTTTGTATTTTAACATTAATGGTGGTCAACCTATGTTTATGATAAGACTTTCATCTTTTGGTAAGTTGAATTTTTTAAGGAAAGCTTGAAGATGGGGATAAGATTCTTAAGGTTATGGTATGATGAGGGACAAAGGCATGGAATAGGGAGGATGTTTTGGAAAGTAATCCTAAGCTTTAGTGCATGTATATGGACGACATGGGTGTCTAGGTGGGTGGTGAATTTTGTTAGGTGGTTTAGAGGGGAATATTTGGCCAATTCCTCTTTTGTGCATCTTTTGCATTTGCTTTTCCTCTCCAAAACTCTTTCCTTTGGCGATTGTTATTGTGCACTTTTGTGCAAAATATGTTTGTGTTTTAGCCTTCATTTTGTTGAACCAAAAGTGCTATTCTCTTCCTTCCATTTTCTCTTGAAACCGTAACAACATTGGATTTTGTGAACTTTTCTTTTAGGCAAAAAGGTGTTGGCGAATCTCATCTTTCATCCTCATCTCTCTTTTCTTTTCTTTTTGACATTGGTTCATAAACATTTTCTTTTCACTCTCTTGGCGAATATTTCTCCATCTCAAATACCATTTTCTTTTCATTTGTTCAAAGATAAAACACCTACTTCCATTCTTATTTCTTCTTTTCTTTTTCAAATCAACCATAATAGAACCTTTTCTTCTCTTATAGTCTTTGTTTTGGCGAATATTCAAGGGTAGTTTTCTTTGATTTTTGTACAATCGATTTTGAAAGAGGCTCTTTGGGACTTTAGGCGATTGATTTAAGCCTATATCTCTCTAACAATCAAAGGTTGGTAAGTCAAAGGTGGTAAGGATTCATTTTAAGGATTATTCTTTTGATTATTCTAAAGCGAAGGCTATTATTTATTTTAATGGTTGGATTGTAGGGAAGTGAAGCGATTCACGTCTGGGTTGCGTGAGTTAGTACTCGAAGGCGATTAGGTGAGTTTTGGGTTCATAAGATAACCCAGTAGAATTATTTAGTTTGGCGAATAGTCCATGTCCCTAACTCTTGTGTTTGGCGAATATAGGAACAAGAAATCTTGTGTGGCCAATTGACTCTTTGAGGATTAGGACTATCATTGGTGGCAGTGTGTACATACACATCTTATAACTATTTAATATGCTAAGTATTATATGTATGTTTAATCGGTTTGTGTAGATATGGATGTAATACCATCACGGTATAAACAAGGATTCGTAAGTCTTTGTTCTTTGTGAGATTACTATTTGATGCTTTTGGGAAGCATGATACATTTGGTATGTGGCTTATAATATATGGCTCATGATAGATCTGTTGGATATTAATTAATAAATCCATTGGCATGACAATTGTTAATTAAATATTATTGATTCATGTGGGATCTAATGAGTGGAGGCGAGTGATATTCGTGTCGGCGGACACGGTGTTTTAGTAACACATTGTGACTACGGTCACGGAGGTTTGGTACCTCCAGGTTTGGCACCTCATAGCGTCTCGTCCACGTGGCTTAGCACCACCGTGGGTTGGCCCCACTTTGAGATATGGGATTGGCGCCGGTGATTTGGTATCACACGATGGGTTGGCCCCATCATTCGATTTGTGTCCTCGGACACCGAGATTTAGTATCTCCGGTGATTTGGCGTCACATTTGTGACTATCGTCACCGATGGTTTGGCATCACCGGTGGTTTGGTACCACGAGGTAGAGAAAGGCGTTTGGATGGTTAGGATGGGTGCATCTTAAACTTATGCATGTTAATTGGTTATGATTTGTGTATGTTGTTGCACTAAATCGGGAAGGTTACACATTGAGTCTTGGTGACTCTTTGTAACACCCAAACCCGATCTATGCGTTGAGACTAGATTTGGTTTGTTACGTGATTGAACTATTCTTAAATCTTTAATGAGTTGAAAACTACAATATTGTTTCTGATTTTAAAATTTGAAGAGAATTAAATTTTGATCAATATAAAAAAACATAAGTTGGAAATCATTGTATTATCAAAAACCTTTGGGTAATTTGTTAAAGAGTTAACTATAATAAGATATTTATAAAAGATTTTCATAAACTTTGAAAACTAAATTTTATTTTAATAAAAACATCATCAAACTTTAGCTCATGATTAAAAGTCCAAAGTAAAAATTAAATTCCAAACACACATAAAATCCATAAGTTATTTATAGAGGCCATTTATTACAGCATCCCAAAATAGTAAAAATAATTATTAAAAGTTCAGAGTTTTAAATAACCCATATATAGCAGTATGGCCTCCACGAAGTCATCCTCAGCCCAAGTCCACATCAGTTTCCATTACCTGAGATGGAAAGAAATTAAAGGGGTGAGTTACTTAGAACTCAGTGTGTAACTCACTTACCACCATTATTGGGGCAGATTGTCAAGATATTATCTTTGGGCTGAGCCCAATTCGAAATTCAACAATATATCATGAATTTAAAATAATTAATAATGCATGAAAATGTAATTCCCAACCCAAACCTAATATCCATCCACTAACACCCGTACCAACCATCACACTGTGGGGATCAAGTCAACCCACCCGCCATCACACCAATCGTAGGCATTAAGCCTTTTTATAATTGTGGCATAGCCACATAGAACTAGAGCAATAAGCCGATATTGTGGCGAAACCACGAACTAGAGGCAATAAGCGATATTGTGGCGAAACCCAAGAACTAGAGGCAATAAGCGATATTGTGGCAATGGCCATTCTTCTCTTCATATAACCCACCCATGTAATTATACATGTACTTTAAAATATAAAATTTATTAATAATACATAACATGGTGGGTTTATCAATAATATTTCATTTGGCCCATAATTATAGCAATTTGTCTATTTAGCGGTTTAGTGGGCTTTGGCCCATTTACCGAACTAGAGTGTTATGGCTAAATTTTAACGAACTAGTGTATTCTACCCATTTTCACGAACTAGAGTAATTACGGCCCATTTTCACGAATTAGAGTATTTACTACCCATTTTCACGAACTAGAGTATTTACGCCCATTTTCACGAACTAGAGTATTTACGGCCCATTTTCACGAACTAGAGTATTTACGGCCCATTTTCACGAACTAGAGTATTCTGGCCCATTTTCACGAACTAGAGTATTTACGGCCCATTTTCACGAACTAGAGTATTTACTGCCCATTTTCACGAACTAGAGTATTTGGCCCATTTTCACGAAACATCCAATTTTCATAATAACAATTAATTCCTCGAGGCGTTTTCGTAATTTTCACGATTTAGTAGTTTTTACGCATTTTCGTCAAAATATAATTTTTACGTTTTACCGATCCAATCGTTTTACGATTTACTTCCATCTAGAAATTTGACATCCAACCAAAAATAATGAGTGTGAAATTACACACCTCGATCTAGTGAGTATTAACCCTTCTCGCTCCTCGGCACCTAAAACATATTTTGATCCGTTAGACATCTATTTAGCAAAATAAATCTTAATCGATACGAGATCCAAAATCTTACCCTCTTGATTTTGAATCACTTGATTTTGGCTTTCCTTCGTTTATTGATTCACTAGGAGCGAGAATCCACCAACGTATATTGGCTCGGAGGTTCGCACAACTTGAATAATGGACTTCTTAGGAAGAAGGCCCGCAACCGATGGAAAGTCACGGATGCCGAAACCGCTCTTCGTTTGAATGGGGATTTACAGATCCACCCTCTTACGATAACTAAACACCGCCTTTTCTTCCCTATTTTGACGGTCTTCAAGATTCAAAGGAATTTAGTTAGATCTAAAATAATATCAAATGTTACTAGAGATTTAAAGAGATTTGATTTCCTTACCAAAACAAAGCGTTTCCAACGTTTCTCCCGATCACTTGAGTTCCGATCTCCGTTATTGCACTAAATAATAATAACGAAAAGAACGTTATTAGAATGAGCGTTATATCAATCCAAAAGGCCCTCATAATATCAATGATATTCGCCATAATACTTAAATAAAATGAAAGCGAAAAAAAAGAATCCTTACCTATATTCCACAATCGAAAAGAAAGGATTTGAGAGAGATGTTTGAGAGAGTTGGAGAATTTGGTTATGCAACCATATAAAAGAGAAATTAAATTGGTTATGGCACTTCTAGCATTCGGTCAAGAGAGTATTTGATGGAGGAACTTTCGATTGAAGAGAAATAATATAAAACGAAAGGATGATGGTGATGTTGTTGCTTGATTTTAAAAGAGAAGAGAAGAAAAGAAAGAAAAGAAAAGAACTTTAGGAGCTAGTATATTCGGCCATGGCAAAAGAAAAAGAAAGAGAGCGATTTTGGTATAGGTGATTTCGGCACAAGGAGAATACATAAGTCTTAATCACCTTTGTTTCACTTCAATAAATTCTCCTTAATAATTTTTTCAATTTATGTTTTACCCCTCTGACTTCAATAAGCAATGAAATAAAAATAAGAGATTTTTCTAAACTCCAATTCATGCAATTTAATTACTCGGATTTTGAGGTGTTACACTCACCTTCTCCTTTAATTTTTCGGTGACTCGTAGATTGCGGATGGACTCGAGTGGCCATGCGGTGGACATTAGATATAAAAGAACTTTGAATTTTAATTATTTTTCCGTTGGTTTGTTTTATTTAAGATGTAATAAGGCCTCCTAGAATTATTTTTGTTATTCTTTGCATGTTTTGAATGTTTTGTTTAAACTATTTGATGATGTTAAAGCGGATGCACATGTTTTCTCAAATTAAGCGCAAAATGTTTTAAAGTGCCATCGGTACATTTGAAGTCGTAAATAATTCGACTCAATAAATATTTTTAATCAAATTAAGTATGGTTTTGAACAAAGAGAATTGAAAATGAAAGGCATTTCAACAAAAATTTTAAATCGGTTTTTTTTAAAATGGTTTTCAAAATGTTTTCTCTGTAGCAAACCAAATTCGGTTGAAATGTTTGGGCCGGGTTCGGGGTGTTACAAAAACTTTGCCACAAATGCCTTTCATTATATTGGATAGTTCAGTTACACAAGACGTCACCTTTTTCGACATACAACACCGCATAGCAACTGGCAGTAAGTCTTGCATCAAGATGTGATAGTCATCGATTTTAATCCATATAGTCTTCGATCTTTAAGACTCACACATCGAGATATATTTGATGCATACGCATCCGGGACCTTTATATCCTTGAACACCATACAGAACACTCCTTTTTCTGTCTTCAACATCAAGAAAATAGCAGGCGATAACCGATATTTCATATTCGAAAGTGATTGGGTATGAAGCTCACGCCGAATTCTCATGTGGACTAAATCAAGTCAACTCTAAAGAATGTTTTTTTCGATTTTCCATCGACATTCAAAATAGTCCCAATGATGTTCTCGCAGACATTTTTCTCAATGTGCATGACATCAAGATTATGTCGTAAAATCTGATGCTCCCAATAAGGCAACTAAAAAAAATACTTCTTTTTTTCCACAAGTCCGCCTCATTAGGATCATCCTCTTCATTAGATTCATCATCAGATTCATCCCTTGATCTTCTATTTCTTTGCGTGTTGGGCAGTTGATTCATCTTCCCATAAATGAAATTCATATCTTTCAACATGAACAATATTTTAGATCCACCGGTCTGCGAATGAGCTTCTCTGAATTCTTCAGTATTGTCAAACTGAGCACTCTGAATTTTAAATCTATGCTTTTTCGATAACCACCGATGATGCCCCATGTAAGAGAACTTCTTCCCATTATATAACCATTGCGAAATGTCTACGCAGCACAATAAGGACAAGCATAACATCCCTTGGCACTCCAACTAGATGAATTAGCATAAGCCAGGAAGTCATTAATAGTCCATATCAAAGCTGCACGCAAATTAAAGTTCTCCTTTCTCAGTACATCATATGTCTAAACACCAGCCCATATTGTTTTAACTCTTCAATAAGTGGCTGAAAATATATGTCAATATCATTCCCGGGCCCTTTCTCTCCAGGTATAATCATAGATAAGATAAATGATGATTTTTTCATGCAAACACATGGAGGTAAATTGTACAGAACAAGCACCACAGGTCAAGTACTATACGCTGTAAGGGTTAAATCCATCAGATGCTAGCCCAAGCCTCACACTCCGAGATCGCTTGCAAAGCTTGGAAATTTGGAGTCAAATGATTTCCAAGCTAAAGAATCTGTAGGATGCCTTAACAATCCATCATTGGTTCATCCATCATGGTGCCACGTCATTGACTCAGCTATTTTCGACGATATGAAAAGCCTTTGAAGCCTTGGTATTAGTGGAAAATATCGTAAAATCTTAACTGGCTGCTTCCTTGACTGTGCATCATTTTCATCATCGTTACCATCTTCTGTATTTCTATTCATCCAACGGGATTGACCGCATACATGACATCACTGTTGGTTTTTCCAGTCGCCCCAATACAACATGCAGTCATTTGGGCAACTATGAATTTTGTTGTAGCCAAGGCCCAAATCTTTTATCAGTTTCTTCATGTCTTTAGAAGATTGAGGGATTTTTGCAAACGAAAACATTTCTTGCAAAAACTCTAATAGCATTGTCAAAGAGTTTCCGGTCCACCCTCCCAAACATTTTAAGTGAAAAAGATGAATAAAGAAAGACAGTTTTGAAAATTTTGATCCCTCATATAGTTCTTCATTCATTTCACCAAGTAACGTGTAGAATCTCGCCGCTTCTTCATTTGGCTGTTTATTTTAAAAAGCTGACAGCAAATTAAAAGGTATTTAAGTCAATATGTTATTTGAGTTGTAAACTACAGGTCGACTAGAATTCGACAAATCAAACCACTTATTCGAATTGATTCGAAGAAAAATCAAATAAGTCAATTCAATTAATTCAAAATTCAGTAAAAAATTTTAAAGTACTTAAGTGATAAAAATGATATAGTTAGAGGCTGATTTTGTAGTTAAAGAATTATAATAGAAACAATTATCATAAGCACCAAATATAATAACCAATTTTAATTGTTCTACCAAAGGAAATGAGTATATTAAGTCCCTTTTGCATGCAAAAAGCCATTCATTTTAGTAAAAACAAAGTAAACAATAATTAAATACTATCATGTATTAATCAAAACCCTTAAAAGGAAAAAAAATAAAGTAAAATCAAAACACTTATTATCTATAAAGGTTAAAAAAGAATAGACCAAATAAGAATCAAATCTTATTCTCATTAAATAAAATAATGACAAAGTCATACCTTTTTGGCTTTTCCTTTGTTTTCATGATAGTGTTTCTTCGGGCCTTTGGCTATAAATTTTCAAATTATATCGCATTTGTCTCTGTTAATAATTTAGAAAATTTGCAGCAATTTAAACACCTAAATTAACAACATTTTTAGACCTCAATTACAGCAATAAAACATCTCAATTTCCAGCAAATAAACTATTCAAATTACGAGACACGAGCAGGTTTCAACAGTTTAAAAAGTAGCGATACTTGACCAAATGTACTTTGCTTGAGCAACTGGAAATTCTTTAAGTCATTGGACAGACCCTAAATATGAAATAATTTAGAAGTGGATAAATCAAAGATATGTGAAAATATAAAAAGCATTACCCATGAAATCAACTATACTCACTCTTTCAAACCAATTCTACTTGTTGCTCGACGAAGTTTAGATACTTAGGCAAGTAAGAAAAGATGTGCACAATATCTGAAGCAGAAACCAATATGCAATCAGTATGATTGCTGAAACATGCGTAGCTAAAGTTGCATCTCAAGAGAATCCTATAGTTGATGCAATGCAACATACCGAATATCAATGACTTGTAATTCACAGAGGGGAAAATTAGCAGGGAATTGTGTATGTCAAGGAAAAATAGTAGTTGTCTATGGTATTCAGCCCTTAAATAAATGAAGGATTAAAACATCAATAAGACTTTGATACAAGTGTTATAATACAAGCATTCTTCATTGACACCAACCAAGTGCCAAATTGTGAATTAAATTGCACATTTCACTCTTACTCAATTCTTTATTGACACCAACAAATATTGGATGTAATGCTAAGATACATTGCACTCTAAAAAACACACACATTCGAATTTTCACGATATCCAAACATAAACAACAAAACGAACAAGAATGATAAAAAAATTCTTTACCCGTAGAGTACAATCCACATTTTCAACTACTTTTTGAAATTGCATGTAAGATTTCCTAATGTTTTAATAAAATATACTTTCAAAAAAAATATCCAAAGTTATTAAAAATACAGTACTAGTATCATTTATGTAACATCCCAAAGTTGGGCCTAGTAGGATTGGGCCCATTGGGCTTTAGGCATAGGAGCATTTAAAATTTTTGAGAATAAGAGAACGGTTTTAATGCAAGTTGGATCTAGTAGGTGAGTGATTTTGAAAGGTTAGAGGGCTTCTATGAAGTCCCGGGATCAAACTTTGGCTTTAGGGAAATTTTGGTTTTAGGTGAATAAAACCCTAGGAGTTAGTAGGTAGGCTTTAAGAATAAAATGTGGAGAAAAATGACACAACTGGAGAGTGTGGTGTAGTGGCAAAGTGACGCCACATAAGAGGGAAGGGGGTGACGCCAAAAAGGAAGGAAGGAGGTCTTAGGTTCAAGTCTTGGCTCTTGCATTTTGGTTTTCTTTTTAAATGGACTCTAGAATTTTGCCATAAGGTTATATTTAGTTGCGCATGATTTTAGACACAAGGAAGTGAGTGGTCCAGTGGCAAGGCGTCATTAAGGGTGCAAGGGAGCCTGGGTTCGAATCTCATGACAAGCAAGGAAGTATTTATTTTGCAGATTGGACGAGAAGAGTTTGAGTTGGATTTAAACTCTGCTAAAGGAGGGATCCCACATTGGAAAGATACAAAGAAGGAAGGTGATGGTGGGCGTTTGGGTGCAGACCTAGAGGATAATCGCCAATAGTAACGAAGGAAGGGCTACTATAACGTGAGGTGCACAGTAATGTTACGGTGAGGTTTGAGTTTCTGATAAGTGTACATTAAGTTATGATTAATCATTAGGTGATGTCGATTGTAGGTTCGTGACTAAGGGGTTTGCAGCGCCCGTGGTTACCAGGTGTGTACAAACACTACACACACGAAATCGGCAAAGCTGAAAGTGGCTAAATGGGCCCGGTGGGCCTTGAGGCTAAGTTTGATAAAATGCTTTGGTTAATTGTATGAATTAAGTTAGCCATGCTTGATACATGATCTGGATATGCCTTGGGCCTAATAGGCCATACGATGAAATTTGGGCCTAACGGGCCGTACGGCTGTCATTTGGTTTTGATGGGCTTATGGGGACGTAGACATGTATGTTAGGGATTATGGACCTTAGGTCTAGTTTGAACAACTCTTAAATTCTATAAGACTTAATTTTTCTAATTAAACATGTCTGTGAACAAGTTGCAGGGTTGGAGTGTGGCAACGGGCGTACACATGTCTAGGATTGGATCTAGGGAGAGCTTGGTATTTAAGCGGCCCTAGTGGCCCACCTTCTCTTTTCTGGAATCCTACCTGGTGCGTAGTGTCTGTTCACTTTAGCCGCGAGGACTTATTGATGGGCCAAAGTCCATAGCTAAAACCCGAAAGGAACCGAAGTACCTTCAATTTTTGAAATTACCAAAATACCCCCGATTTGTGAAATTATCGAAATGTCCCTATTTTGCAAAATTATCGAAATACCCTCGATTTGTGAAATTACCAAAATACCCCCAATTTTTTGAAATTACCAAAATACCCTTGATTTGTGAAATTACCAAAATACCCCTAGTGTAACATCCTTAAAATGGGGTCTCTGCATTTTGCATGTGTTTGCATGTGACAGTATGCTACTGTGCTAGTTTAGCATGTTTTGGGGTCTAGGCATGACCTCGGGTTAGGCCTGGGTCATGGCCAAAAATTTTGTTTTAGTGCATAGGAAGAGGGAGCTAGGAGAGTTAGAGGTTAAAGAATATATTGGAAGGTTGTGATACAAACAACCTAGTGGCAAAAATGTGAGGAGGCGCCACTAAGGTGTTTGGTTGGTGGCGCCACATGCGGGGAAGGGGAGTTCAGGTTCGAGCTGCAGAAATCCCTTTTCTGCCTATTATTTTTGATGCCAAAGTGGGAAGAGGTGTGCTCAGGTAGGACTCTGTTATGGATTAAGCTAACTTTAAGTGATAGGTGTAGGACTCATTCAAACTTGTTTGAATAAGTGGATAAGAGGAATTCAAGGAGGGATGAGGGGGAAGGCAAGTGTTTGAGTATGAGTGGATAGGGGTCTTGAGGTGTTGGCCGAAACTTGGACTGTGGGGGAGGAGGTGTAATCGGTTTGGGAAGCTAGGGGAGTGTCGAATCTCAATAGCCAAGTAAGAGTGCATTTTTCGGCTAGCTTAGGAGGATTCCTCATTTTCGTTTGGTGCAAAGAAAAACCGAAACCTCATTGGCATCTCTTTCTTTTCTCTTGCGGCAATTTTGGTAATTGGCTGAACCAACCTTGCCATTCCTCTTGAAGAGTCGAAACTTGATATCCATTCTCTCCTTTTCTCTTTCGGTTCATTCATAGTTAGCCAAAAGCTCCTATCTTGCCGAATCCATCTTTGCTTCACTTCCCTTCTCCCGTTTTGTTCAAAAGCCGAAAACAATTCTCTCTGTTTCATCTTTCTTCCTTCTTTCAATTCTCCTTGCATCGAAACCTCATTCATTCTCCTTTGCCGAAATTATTCCTAATCCACTTTCTTCTCCATCTTTCCATTGTTTTGAAAAGCCGAAAACCTTGTTGAGTTCTCTTCTCTTCCTTTAAAAGTGATTGGCCGAATACCCTTAGTCTATTTTCTTCTCTTCTCACGTGTTCTCATTCTCTTTAAAGTGCCGAACGCTATTCTTTCTTTTGGGTTATTGAAACACCCCAAACCCGGCCCATGAGCCTGACCGGATCGGTATGTCACGGAGTAAAATGTTTGAAATATTTTGATTTTACGGTGGCGGAAAATATTGTTAAGGTTATAAAGCAGTGTTTGATAAAACTCGGGAGGGATTGATTTTGAGTTGAAAACCTTTGAAAACATTTGATCATTTATTTTATTTAGAACCTTCAAAGTTATGGTTGACTTGGTGAATTTTTCTACCGATGGTAACATCTTTGAAAACTCGTAGAAGTTACTTAATTTTGAAAATGTTACTTTTAACCAGATTCACTTAACATTTTATAGTTTCATTTGTAATATAGTATAAGTAAAGTAAAAACAACTATGTAAACATCCAAAATAATAAACTAGCGGCCTTATTACAACCCAAATAAAAATTTAGAAAATAAATAAACTTGAAGCTGTATCAAATAAAATCCCAAATCCAAGGAGCAAGCATGGCGCCTCGAGTCCTCTCGGCTCCATCTCAGCGATCTACTCATCTGCAAAATAATATGGGAAGGGGTGAGTCACCAAGACTCAGTGTATAAAACCCCAACCCGAAAGTGCAACTCATGCACAAATTATTAGTAAACATGCAAACATGCAACCCAAACTAACCATCTGAACTCCTTTAACTACCCCGTGTGGTCAAAACCACTGGTGGTCAAAACCACTGGTAACTAGAGTCACAAATCAAGTGATGGGGCCAACCCATCATGTGGTCAAAACCACTGATGACCATAGGCCACAATTTATCAATATGTGGTCAAAACCACTGGTGGTACCAAACCACTGGGACTTAGTTACAATTTAACAACGGTGTGGTCAAAACCACTTTGGTGACCAGAAGTCACAATTAATCGATGGGGCCAACCCATCTTGTGGTCAAAACCTTTGGTGACGATCCATAGAGAATAATCCCCTCCTCTCATCAATCCCATTACCAACATGCTCATATCATGCTTAACATATTATAAGTAAATCATGCATATAAGTCATGGCATAGCATATTACCCATCATGACATCCATAACAAATTTTAAATCACAAGTGACTTACCCGGAATCCATGCTCAAGCCCACAAGCAAATCACTACCACAATGATTAAAAGGCAATATAATAGCAATGCTAACAAATAAAGTGTGTAAGAGTTTTACACACCTGTTTACTCGTGAGACTAGCAAATCCCGAACTATACTAGCGAAACCCCGAGAGGTTGTTTCCCCCTACAATCGGCCAACACATAAACTTTTAGATCCAATAGCCATTCAGCTATACTAATAATCCCGAAGGACTAATCGCGCTCATAACCAAAATATGGCCCTAGGCCGAATCTTATTATCACTTACCAAAGCAAAATCGAAATCCTGGAAGCTTTTGTTTGCTGGCCGATTAGCCTCTAAATCCATAGCACACAATCGATTATACTTTAGATACCAAAAATGGCCTTTGGCCGAATATGACTAACCACTTACCAAACTTACCGAAATCCCAAAATTGTCACTTGACTTGTCGAGATCCCTACCAAAGCATTTGTTAGAATCGGCTTGCACACTTGTCCATAATCAAGGCCCTTGGCCGAATAGTATATATGCCTTACCTTTGAAGAATTAGCTCCCGATAGGCTCCTTCAATGCACCTTAACGTTAACTACAACACAAAACGTACACTATTAAGACACTTATACATGCTCGATCACCATACCAAGGCTTATTTCTCAAGCTTTCGGCACACTAAAAGGAAGAGAAAAAGGAACCGAATGCTAAAGAGACACTTACCAACCTTTGAAATCGACAGCACCCTCCTTAGAAGGATTCGGCTAGCAACAAATGGAAGATGAAATTTTGAGTAGAAAGGGGTGGTAGGTTCGGCCAAGTAGAAGCAAAAGAAGAAAGGAATTTTTGAAGAATTTTGGGCAATGTGGCTAGAGAGAATTCGGCCAGCAACAAAATTGGAGAGGAAAAGAAAAGCAACTAAATGAATTTCAGCACCTCCCTAATGTGATAAAACCGATTTTGGATGGCCCTAAGGAGTCCTACATTCGGCCATCTCCCCTTTTGTGATAATTCTATGCCTTTCAATTATCACCCCAAAACAAGATTTATCTTCTATCCCCTCCTTTATCACCTCTTCAAATAAAAATAAAATATAAAATAACAACAACACTTACTCTTCCAGCCGAATTTAAGGGCAAAAATTAAGCTTATCCTTATCAAATTAAGAGTCCAAAAGCAGGCCACTAGCCTTCTCCCCTTATGCCGCCACATAAAAAAAACACCCATTGCTGCCCATGCTACTCGAACATGGGACCTCCTTGTCGCAGCCCCCTTACAACGTCTCAAGCCACTTTACCTATCTGACTTTCATGTCCATAATCCCCACCATTTTATTTTTAAGGCCTTCCTAGCCCATCACCTTAAACATAATGCAAAAAAATAAAAAAATAAAACTCCAAGCGCCACTCCAGCAGCTAGAACCCAAGACCTGCGCCAGGCGTCACTTCCAGCCTTTAAGTGGTGCCCAACGCCACTTCTACCAACCAGCTCCTTGTGTCATACTTCTCCCGAAATTTTCTCTTAACCCCTATCTCACCTAGCTCTCTCCTCTTAAGCACTAAAAAGAAATTTCAACCCTAAGTCAGACCTAGCCCAGGGTTATGACTAGACCCTAAAACATGTCAAGTAATTATAGTATTCATTTCTTTTCAAGCAAGCACATGAAAATAATTAATTTGCAAACAACCCCTAATTTAGGATGTTACAGTTCTACCCCCCTTAAAAATAATTTCGGCCTCAAAATTACCTGGATCAGAAGAGTTGGGGGTATTGCTGCCGCATCACATCCTCGGGTCCCTATGTGGCCTCCTCCGTACCATGGTTTCGCCATAGCACTTTTACCAAAGGTATTGACTTCCTCCTCAAAACCTTGACATCTCGATCCAAAATCTATACCGGTTCTTTCTTGAAAGATAAGTTCGAGTTCACTACGATTTTCACAACCGACACTACGTGTGATGGATTCGATCGATAGCGCCTCAGCATCGAGCCATGAAAGACATCATGGATTTGGCTCAATTCTACCGGCAACTCAAGCTGGTAAGCTACCGGTCCCACACGTTTCAACACTGTGTACGGCCCGATAAACCTAGGGCTTAGCTTGCCCTTTCGGCCAAACCTCAGCACTTTATTCCAAGGTGATACCTTCAGGAAGACCTTATCACCCACTGCATACTCAACCTCTCTGCATTTAAGATCGGCGTAGGATTTTTGCCTGTCCGATGCCTCCTTAAGATGAGCCCGAATTACTCTGACCTTATCTTCTGTCTCTGCCACTAACTCTAGATCCAACATCCGACGTTCTCCCAGCTCTGTCCAACACGTAGAAGTACGGCATTTTCGACCATATAGCGCCTCATACGGTGCCATCTGAATACTCGCTTGATAACTATTGTTATAAGCGAATTCTGCCAAAGGTAGGTACTCCTCCAAACTACCATGGAAGTCCAAAACACAGCCCCTTAACCTATCTTCCAACACTTGGATTACCCTCTCAGATTGTCCATCGGACTGCGGATGAAAAGTCGTGCTGAAATTTAACTTCGTACCTAACTCCTGATGTAAAGCCTTTCAGAATCTTGACGTGAATCGGGGATCCCGATCTGAGATAATGGACACCGGTACTCTATGCAACCGCACTATCTCTGCTATATACAGCTTGGCTAACCTTTGAAGCGGGTAGTCAATCCTTACTGGTATGAAATGGGCCGACTTGGTCAACCGGTCCACTATCACCCAAACTGCATCTTTCTTATTGGGCGTAAGGGGAAGCCCACTTACGAAATCCATAGTAATCTACTCCCACTTCCTTGTGGGATCTTCTGCATTTATAATGATTACGATGGCAATTGATGCTCAACCTTAACTTGCGGCATGTCGGACACTTGCCCACTAACTTCGGTTACTTCCCGCTTAAGACCCGGCCACCAAAATTGCTCCCTTAAATCTCGATACATCTTGCTGCTTCCCGGGTACGTAGCGCACGGACTGCTATGAGCTTCTTTAAGGATTCGCTGCCTCAAATCATCATCCTTAGGCATGCATACTCTCCCCTGGAAATACAACACTCCATCACTACCCAAGCTAAACCCTTCGGCCTCACCGCTCTGTACTTGCAACCTCCGAGTACTCAGAACTTCATCAGTCATCTACCCTTCTTTGACCTCAACAATCCAAGACAGCTTCACTTGCAACTCTACCAAAAGGCTCCTGTCCTCATAGAGACTTAGGTGAGCAAACATTGCTCGTAAACCCGCTACCACCTTATGGCTCAATGCATCAGCTACCACGTTAGCCTTACCCGGATGGTATTCGATTGAGCAGTCGTAGTCCTTCAGTAACTCAATCCACCTCCGTTGCCTCATATTTAAATCTTTCTGAGTCAAGAGGTACTTCAGACTCTTGTGATCTGTGTACACTATTGACTTCTCCCCATACAGATAGTGCCTCCAAATCTTCAAGGCGAAAACCACGAGCCTATTCCAAATCATGTGTCGGATAGTTAGCCGTGAGGCTTCAATAAATGACGCATAGCGACCACCTTCCCTTCTTACATCAAGACACATCCTAAACCGTTATGCGATGCATCACAATACCGATAAATTCCTTTCTGCCGCCTCAGTTGAATCAAGGCGGTGCTTGTCAAAATCCTCTTTAGCTTATCGAAACTCTCTTGCTGCTTCTCAAACCACACAAACGGAACTCCTTTCCTCAGCATCTTAGTCAACGGTGCTGCGATTAAGGAGAAATTTTCCACGAATCTCCTATAATATCCTGCCAACCCCAGAAAACTCTAAATTTTTGTAATCGACTTTGGTGATTTCCATTCCAATACTGCCTCAATCTTACGGGGATCTACCCTGATTCCCTCAGCTGAAACAACATGCCCTAGAAAAGTTACCTCCTTAAGCTAGAACTCACACTTGCTGAATTTGACGTACAACTGTTTCTCCCTTAGAACTTGCAGAACCACGTGAAGATGTGTGTCATGCTCCTTTTCTGACTTTGAGTACACCAAAATGTCTTCTATGAACACCACGATGAACCGGTCCAGATAGGGTTGGAAAACCCGGTTCATCATGTCCATAAATGCGGCCGGTGTATTCATTAAACCAAAAGGCATTAGCAGAAACTCGTAGTGCCCATACCGAGTACGGAATGCCATCTTGTGGATATTAGCCTCCTTCACCTTAAGCTGATGGTGCCTTGACCTAAGGTCAATCTTAGAGAACACCGATGCACCCTTGAGTTGATTAAACAAATCATCAATCCTGGGCAAAGGGTACCTGTTCTTTATTGTCAGCTTGTTCAGCTGTCGATAGTCTATGCACATCCTCATTGTTCCATCCTTCTTCTTGACAAAAAGCACTGGAGCTCCCCAAGGCGATACACTTGGTCGAATGAACCCTCTATCCAACAATTCCTGGATCTGAGCCTTCAATTCTACCAATTCTTTCGGCGCCATTCGATACGGAGCTATGGATACAGGCGCGGTTCCGGGTAACAAGTCTATACCAAATTTGACCTCACGATCCGGAGGTAGACCCGGAAGTTCCTCTGGAAACACATCAACATAAACCTTTACAGTCCGAACATCTCTCACCGCTGCACCCTTAGCTTCCAAAGCACAAACATGCACTACATATGCTTCACAACCTTTTCTAACCATCTTTTACGCCTTCAATGCGAAGCAGTTAGATAGGTAATCTCTCCTTTACCTATCATCACCACCTCATCACCTTCCACGGTCTTTATTACCATGCGCTTAGTTTGCACAATCCAAAGCTAGCTCGATACTTTACTAGCCAATCTATCCAGGATTAGATCGAACTCCCAAAATAGTAGTTCCATCAAATCGACCAAGAACACGACCCTTGGAGTTCTAGGGTACATTCTATAGAGTTTACTTACTTCTACAGAGTGACCTAGAGGGCTTAATACAGTCATCTTCCTAGAAGTAAGCTCAAAATCTAAGTGCAGAGTTTCCACTACGCTACTAGCAATGTATGAGTGGGTTGAGCCAATATCAATTAAGGTACTATAGGGTACTCCAAAGATCAAAAACATACCGGTTATAACGTCCGGTGCGTCGCCCTCCTTATGATACCTTGTGGCATAGACCAAACCAGGTTGCCTAGCCTCAGTACCACCGGTACCTCCCCTCAGTGCCCCACGACCTCTGCCAGCACCATTACCTCCCCTTCCTGCACCACGACCTCTTGGCAGCTGTTGGTTATCCCTCCTATTTGGTGCACGATCCTGACCCTCTGACCTCAGCCTAGCTGCCTTTTTTGGACAATCCCTAACTCGATGTTCCATGGACCCACACTCGAAGCATCCCCGATTACCATTCCAACACTCCTCAGACTTCCCACGCCGAGCACCTTGTGGCGACCATTGAGGATTAGCGGCGATGGCAGAGCCTAGCGACTTGATCTAACCCACCATATCTTGTCCTCTTCTGATTACCGAAAACCTTAAAAATCGAGCTCCTCTTATTCAACTCCTATCTGATTACATCGTTTAATTGTCTTACCCTTTAGCAACCTTAGACTTCTCCACTAGGGCGGCAAAAACCGTTCTGTTGTGGAGCTATCATCATCCTCGGATCATCTCTCAACCCATCCTCGAATCGACACGGTGTTCATGCTTGGTACCCACAATACCACGAGCATACTGCTCATAGGAGAATTTGACCTCATACTCCGCCATTGTCTTATTACCACGAACCAGGTTCAAGAAAGCCTTCCATTGCACATTGGCGTAGCTAGTTCCTATATATTTCTTTTGGTAGGCGACCTTAAGAACTCCCATGTGAGATCCTCGCCATCGCTCCATCCCTTACGGTGAGCCACCACCGATATGACTCATCCCAAGTAGAGATTATACCCTTCAACTTTTCCTCAGCTATAAAATTCAAGTCATCCATAATCCTCTCAGTTGATTCCAACCAATACTCCGCCGCACTAGGTGCCACTCCAGAAACTCCTCTAAACACTTCTGCTCCGTTAGCCCGGAGTCGTTCAACCACGAATTTACGGGCTCCTACACCTGCGTCTGCCTCGACAACTCGTTCCAACACTCGTAGTACAGCTTGGGATACTACATCGTTACCACCAGTCTGATCTTGAAACTTAGTTTTCGCCGCCGGTAGATCTGGCATCACATTTCCAGACCCATGACCAGACCTTGCTGGCTCCGACAAGGTCATCCTACCCCTACCACGGCCACGCGACAGACGTCCACGACCTCTTGTATTCATTCTTCTCGTTCGCGGTTTATTTGATTAAGAATTTTATGCATTATTAATACTATTCACTGTTTACCCACGAGCAATTTTATGGGAATTAATTTTTTTGAAGTGATTCTTTCGAAATCGAATCTACCTATAGTTCGATTTGGACTTATCTCCTAGTTCTAAGTACATCCATCACACAAACAACATTCACGGACCATAACTAACGTGTAGGAGCATTTTCGTCATTTCACTACCGGAGGTATTTTCGTAATTTTAACCTCTGAGGTATTTTTTAAATTTTCAAAATAGAAGTTCTTGAATGATTTTGCCAAAAGTATTTTGGAACTTTTAAATTCGAGGTATTTTGAAAAATTTTGAAATTCGGGATATTTTGGTGATTTTGAAGCTCGAGGGCATTTTGGTAATAAATCGAGGTAACTTTGTAAAGTTTGATGATTCACGGTATTTCAAAGCGTTGCAAAACTTTGAGGGTTCTTTTTGAGAATTTGTTTTCCAAGTTGATAGTGTTGTAAAAATTTTGAAAATCGAGGTCATTTTGGTAATTTTGTTGGTTAGGGCAATTTAAGTAATTTTCCAAAATCATGATATTTTCGATATTTTGCAAATTAAGGTTTTGGGCACTTTATATGTAATGGAAATTTTGATTAAAAGCGTGGGTATTTTGGGAATTTCATAAACCAAGGGCGTTTTGTAATTTTACCACTAAGGGTATTTTAGTAATTCCACAAATCGGATATTTTTAGAAAAATGTTGTAAAAAATAGTTCTCACAAATTAAAAAGAAATTTTAAGAGTTTTAAAACTAGGGTTTTTATGAAAATACGGCTAGTTCCTTTCGGGTTTTAGTTAGGGTTTAGCCCATGATTAAGTCCTCCTGGTTAGGGTGAGCAGAAGCTACGCACGGGTAGGATTCAGTGGAGAGGAGGTGAGTCACGCGGATTGCTTAAATACCAAGCTCCCATCGAATACCAATCCTGAACATGCGCACCATGGTTACCACACCCTAACTTCGGCGACTTAGACATAGGTTTGTTTAATTAAGCAATTAAGCCTTATGTAGTAGTTGGGGTAGACTAGTCCTAGAATTCAAGTACCTATCATTCTATCTACGTTCCCAAGTTACCCATTTACCCCTATTAAGCATTCACGAGCAGTCAGAGATACTTACAGGCGGATAGGTCTGGGAGACTCGATGCCATCTTTGTTGGAATGAAAACCATTTCCATAATAATTCACAAAGGCCTACAAAATGTTTTGGGCCACAGGCCCCACAATTTGAGTTTTGAACAGGGCTCGATACCAACAATGTAACACCCCAAACCCGGCCCATGAGCCCTGACTGGATCTGGTATGTCACAGAGTAAAAATGTTTGAAATATTTTGATTTTCTGGTGAAAATTGGAAAATATTGTTAAGGTTATAAAAAAGTGTTTGATAAAACTTGGGAGGGATTGATTTTGAGTTGAAAACCTTTGAAAACATTTGATCATTTATTTTTATTTAGAACCTTCAAAGTTATGGTTGACTTGGTGAATTTTTGCTACCCAATGGTAACATCTTTGAAAACTCATAGAAGTTACTTAATTTTGAAAATGTTACTTTTAACAGATTCACTTAACATTTTATAGTTTCATTTGTAATATAGTATAAGTAAAGTAAAAATAACTATGTAAACATCCAAAATAATAAACTAGCGGCCTTATTACAACCCAAATCAAAATTTAGAAAATAAATAAACTTGAACTGTATCAAATAAAATCCCAAATCCAAGGAACAAGCATGGCCGCCTCGAGTCCTCTCGGCTCCATCTCATGATCTACTCATCGCAAAATAATATGGGAAGGGTGAGTCACCAAGACTCGGTGTATAAATCCCCAACTTGGGAAGTGCAACTCATACACAAATTATTAGTAAACATGCAAACATGCAACCCAAACTAACCATCCGTACTCCTTTAACTACCAGGTGTGGTCAAAACCTTTGGTGGTCAAACCCACGGTGACTAGAGTCACAAATCAAGTGGTGGGGCCAACCCATCGTGTGGTCAAAACCACCGATGACCATAGGTCACAATTTATCAATATGTGGTCAAAACCATTGGTGGTACCAAACCACTAGGACTTAGTCACAATTTAACAGCGGTGTGGTCAAAACCTTTGGTGATCGAAGTCACAATTAATCGATGGGGCCAACCCATCTTGTGGTCAAAACCTTGGTGACGATCCATGAGAATAATCCCCTCCTCTCATCAATCCCATTACCAACATGTTCATATCATGCTTAACATATTATCGTAAATCATGCATATAAGTCATGGCATAGCATATTACCCATCATGACATCCATAACAAATTTTAAATCACAAGTGACTTACCCGGAATCCATGCTCAAGCCCACAAGCAAATCACTACCACAATGATTAAAAGGCAACATAATAGCAATGCTAACTAATAAAGTGTGTAAGAGTTTTACACACCTATTTACTAAATGGGACTAGCAAATCCCAAACTATACTAGCGAAACCAGAGAGGTTGTTTCCCCCTACAATCGGCCAACACATAAACTTTTAGATCCAATAGCCATTCGGCTATACTAATAATCCCGAAGGACTAATTGCGCTCATAACCAAAATATGGCCCTAGGCCGAATCTTATTATCACTTACCAAAGCAAAATCGAAATCTCGGAAGCTTTTGTTTGCCTTGGCCGATTAGCCCCTAAATCCATGGCACACAATCGGTTATACTTTAGATACCAAAAATGGCCTTTGGCCGAATATGACTAACCACTTACCAAACTTACCAAAATCCCGAAATTGTCACTTGACTTGTCGAGATCCCTACCAAAGCATTTGTTAGAATCGGCTTGCACACTTATCCATAATCAAGGCCCTTGGCTGAATAGTATATATGCCTTACCTTTGAAGAATCAACTCCCGATAGGCTCCTTCAATGCACCTTAACTTTAACTACACACAAAACGTACACTATTAAGACACTTATACATGCTCGGTCACCATACCAAGGCTTATTTCTCAAGCTTTCGACACACTAAAAGGAAGAGAAAAAGGAACCGAATGCTAAAGAGACACTTACCAACCTTTGAAATCGACAGCACCCTCCTTAGGAGGATTCGGCTAGCAACAAATGGAAGATGAAATTTTGAGTAGAAAGGGGTGGTAGGTTCGGCCAAGTAGAAGCAAAAGAAAAAAGGAATTTTTGAAGAATTTTGGGCAATGTGGCTAGAGAGAATTTGGCCAGCAACAAAATTAGAGAGGAAAAGAAAAGCAACTAAATGAATTTTGGCACCTCCCTAATGTGATAAAACCGATTGTGGATGGCCCTAAGGAGTCCTACATTCGACCATCTCCCCTTTTGTGATAATTCTATGCCTTTCAATTATCACCCCAAAACAAGATTTATCTTCTATCCCCTCCTTTATCACCTCTTCAAATAAAAATAAAATATAAAATAATAACAACACTTACTCTTCCAGCCAAATTTAAGGGCAAAAATTAAGCTTATCCTTATCAAATTAAGAGTCCAAAAGCAGGCCACCAGCCTTCTCCCCTCACGCCAGTGCACATAAAAAAAACACCCATTGCTGCCCATGCTAATCGAATATGGGACCTCCTTGTCGCAGCCCCCTTACAACGTTTCAAGCCACTTTACCTATCCGACTTTCACGTCCATAATCCCCACCATTTTATTTTGAAGGCCTTCCTAGCCTATCACCTTAAACATAATGCAATAATAATAATAATAATAATAAAACTCCAAGCGCCACTCCAGTAGCTCGAACCCAAGACTTGAGCCAGGTGTCACTTTCAGCCCTTAAGTGGTGCCCAACGCCACTTCTACCAACCAGCTCCTTGTGTCATGCTTCTCCCAAAATTTTCTCTTAACCCCTATCTCACCTACTCCCTCCTCTTAAGCACTAAAAAAAAATTTCAGCCCTAAGTTAGACCTAGCCCGGGGTTATGACTAGACCCTAGAACATGTCAAGTAATTATAGTATTCATTTCTTTTCAAGCAAGCACATGAAAATAATTAATTTACAAACAACCCCTAATTCAGGATGTTACAGTTATAGCCGAATCTCTTGGTAAGTATAACCTTTCATTCTTTTTTTTCTCTCGATTGGTTTGGGTAAATGCTGAAATCCCACTTCTCTTCTATTTCCCTATTTGTTATAAATCCAAGTCTTAAACTCTTTCCTTGTTCTATAATGGTGAGGTAGTCGCAATCCTTAAACATCACTAGGGTGTGCGAACTTTGGTGATTAGAATTTGAATCATCGAGAAGGTAAGGGAGTGACAAACTCTTTTGGTCTTGAGTTCCTAGTTGAGCCGAATGGGCTTTTGATTATTAACAAAGTGTTGACCGATTGTAGGGTAGAGTGAAGGCCAACGTTTCGGGATTTCGCTTAGATCTACGAATAGTCAGGTCTGTAACACTTACACACTTTGTTAGTTTGACATGTTTATTGTGTTTCTATTATAGCCATTAAAACCGATAGTTATGCTTTGTGGGCATGAGCATGGACTCCGGGTAAGTCCCCTGATTATGGATCTTATTATATGCTATCATGTCATTGTCTAAAGTTATGCCATGTGTTATTTTCATCATTATATGTTATTATGCCACCATTGATATGGACATGATGGTGGGATCGTTGAGAGGAGGGGGAAGGAATTATTTTGGACTGTCACCAATGGTTTTGACCACACGACGAGTTGGCCCCGTCTTTGATATTATAATTTGTGACTAAGTCCCAGTGGTTTTGACCACCAATGGTTTTGACCATATATGAATATTGTTACTCGTCCCAGTGGTTTGGTACCACAGTGGGTTGGCCCTACATGTTGATTACGGGATTGTCATCAGTGGTTTTGACCACACGGTGGGTTGGCCCCACCATATGATTTGTGACTACGGTCACCAGTGGTTTTGACCACACTTATATGATTTGTGACTACGGTCACCAGTGGTTTTGACCACCAGTGGTTTTGACCACACGGGGTAGATAAAGGAGATCGGATGGTTAGGTTATGGGTTGCATGATTTGCATGTTATACGGATAATTTGTGTAAGTGCTTGTACTATCGGGTTAGGGATTTATACACCGAGTCTCGGTGACTCACCCCTTCCCTTATATTTTACAAATGAGGCGTAGATTGTGAATATGGAGCCGGGGAGGACTCGAGGCGGCCATGCATGCTAGTTTGGGTTTTGATTATTAAGTTACTATTTTAGTTTTATTTATTTACATCAATTTGGTTTTGGGTTTGTAATAAGGCTGCTAAGTATTAGTTTGGGTTTTTATTTCTAGGTTATATGTTAAATATCTCATACATATGAGATTTGTTTTATTAACCGGTATAAAATCGAAGTTTACAAAATTATACTCTATATCGGGTTTTCCAACGTTACCATCGGGTGACATTATTCACAAGGTAATGACAAAGTTAACAAAGATGATTTCAAATCTAAATTTTCAACAACTAGTAACAACAAACGGATTTTCAAGCATGAGTTCCCTGGATTTTTAAAGCAACACAAAAACGTTTTTAACATTCCCTTGTATAGAGTTTTTCTAAAAGAACGATGAAAGAGTTTTTCTAACATTATCACCCCGTAACATGCCAGATTCGGTTGTGGTGTGTTGACCGGGTTTGGGGTGTTATAATTTTGGTATCAGAGCCAAGTTCAAAAGCTCAGCTGTGGGCCTGAGGCCCAAAATGTTTAAAAGTAGGGTCTCGAAAAGTTTTGTGGGAAATGTACATGGTTTGAACAGCATGGCACCGAGTCTCTGGCACCAATCCGCCCAAGTGAGTATCCCTAACCCTTGTGTGATTTGAATGTGGAAGAAATGGATATTTTGGGATCGTAGATTAGTAGGTTAGGAATTATTGAACCTTAGGAATAGCCTACTCCAACGCAAAAATACATAAGACTTAAATATCAATTAAACAAACATGTGAGTACGTCACTAAGATTAAGGGTGTGGCCTTGGTTATGCGCATGTCTAGGAATGGATTAGAGGGGAGCTTGGTATTTAGCGATCCTAGTGACTCACCTCCTCTTCACTCGAATCCTACCTGGTGCATAGTGACGGTTCACTCTAACTAAGACGACTTATTCACAAGCTAAATTCAATAACTAAAACCCGAAAGGGACCAGCCACCTTGTTTTGTCCAACCCTACAAATATAAACAACAATAATTAATTTAGAGATTCATTTCACAAATTCAGCCCATCATAACACTTTGCAAATTGGCCCATTAAGGCAATCGATCAAATCGGCCCATTAAGGCAATATATCAAAACGGCCCATTAAGGGAATATATCAAATCGGCCCATTAGGGCATTTTCGTAAATTGGTAATCTCGCAACCCAGGGGTATTTCGATAATTTATCATCCAAGGGTATTTTCGTAATTTTGCAACTCCGAACTTAACTACTAATTTGGGCATAAAAATTTAAACTGTCCAACTGCATCGTACTAACTAAATTGACTATAACTTGAGTTAGAAATCTTGAAATCTAAATTCGTAAATTTTCCTTGAAACTAGACTTATATATCTTCTTACTAAATTTTTTCCAGAAATTTTGACTTAACCATTTAGTACATTTTATTCCTTAAATTTTCCCTTGTTTCACTGTCCAACAATTCTGACCTCTCTTAACTTAATTTCAAATATCTCATTGTATAGTTTTCATATGTTGCTTCCACTTATTTCTATTGAAAATAGACTCGCTAAGGAATCTATACATATAAACTATAACTCATAATTCAATTTTTACAATTTTCAATGATTTTTCCAAGACAGACTAGAGAACCACGCAGTCACTCAAAACCAGTCTCACTAAAATTAAAATATCACAGAATATAAAATTCCTCTTCCTCCTATATTTCTTTCAAATAAAACTAGACATAGTAAGATTTGATTCGATATCTTATTCACTTTCTAATTCTATTTCTCCTTTTTTTCATGATTTTTCAAAATCATGTCACTGCTGCTAACCAAAAACTGTTTCATTTCAAAATATGGTTTCAACTACGAACATACTCATGCCCGAGTAATCACATATGCCGATTTCTGATTTTTCGATCTTTCAACCAAACCACAAATGTAATATCCCGGATTAGGGCTTATGCACTATTGCTAAAGTGTGCTTATGTGTGTTGTGAATGTGCATTATGGATTTTGTGAACCTTAGTGTGTAGTTAAATACTTTAGAAATTATTGGATTTTTAATTTAAAAGGGGAGCTAAGCTTGATAAGGCCTTAAGAAAATAAATAAGGGAAATATGACATATAATTGGGCTTGGAAAAGTGGCCCTGAGACACCACTTAAACCCTCTGGGAATGACGCCACTAGCAGGGTAAATGGGCCAAGGTTCGAGTCGCTAGGGAAGCAAATAAAAGAATTTTTATTTTGCTGCAAAGAGAAGAGAGGTGGATGGAAAAAAGGAGTCTATGAGAGGAGTTTGAGATGAGGTCTAATTCTCCTAGAAATTTCGGCTAAGGTAGGAAAAGGGGTAAGGAAGAGTGAATTAAGGAATTTGATAAGTGAGAGGAAGAGGTGGCCGGCCAAGGGACTCTTGGTATAGTATTTTCGACAAGTAGGAGAGGCCAACTATTATTCTTTCCTCTCTTTCATTCTTCTGCTGAAACTCTCTAGTAAAACTTCCCCCTTCTCTTTTATTTTGTTAAAGCCGAAATACTCCCTGTGCTAGCCAAATTTATATTCCACCATCGCCGAAACCCTCAAGCTTTTCTTTCTCATCTTTGTTGAACCGAAATTCTCTAAGTGTTCATCTAAAAACTGAAAACTCCTTCACCCTCACCATTGCCGAATAGTTCATCACCATTTGAAGCCATAACCAATTCTCCATTAAGCCACAAAGCCGAATAGCCCTGTGGATTCAAGTAAAGGTGCCACCGATTTTAAATAAAGGGAGGATCTTTCGGGACTGTGTCTATAGTCGACTAGAAGGAGGATTATTCAGGATTCAATATCAAGGTAAAATCATCTGTATACTCGGCCAAGGGCTATTATTCTTGTGATTAAATGATAGAAATTGATCTAACATATGTTTAAAGGGGTTTCGACAGATACCAAAGAGTAATTAGCAATTTCGGGATTTAGATTTATAAGGTAGGTGTACATGTACATTCAGCCAAGGCCATGTTTGGTGTTATAGATCTATTTCTTAATTGTTCAAAAGCCAAAAACTAACTAGTTAAGGGTTTTAGTGTCTAGCCGATTGCAAGGAGGGCTAACACAAAGTTTCCGGGATTTGAGAATCGTAAGGTAAGTGTACTTACACATTCGGCCAAGGTCAATTTTGGTATTTAGATCTACTCCTTATTTGTTTAAAAAGCCAAAACTAATTAGTTCAATGGTTTAGGGTATAGCCGATTGCAATAAAGAAGCATCATAAAGTTTTGAGACTCGTTTAAGAATCAAATCGGTAGCAAGGTAAGATTTTTGTCGCAACGATCCTTTGGGATTTAATCACATAGCCGAATAGACTTTTGCTAAACATCAAGGTGATTGATCAAATGTAGGAATTGAGATCTAAATCAGTAGATCGGGTTTTTGGGATTTGGAGTAAATTTGCTAAGTATATCAGGTGTGTACCCCACACTAAATCTTGATAGATTTACGGCTTTAATTTATTCTATGTGCTAATATAAAAGTGTAAGATTATGGCTAAGGTACCATGTAATGGTACAAAGTACTCAGGTATGTTTTCCTACTCCTACTATGAGTATGATAAGTTTTGCTATGGCATATACATGAAATTATAAGAATATGAATAAGGAATATAATATGGTTAATGCATAGTTGTATGACATGGGGCATATGGGTGATATGTAAAGGGGAAGTGAATTGGTGGTGTTATACCCCAATATAAGAATGTGGTGACTTATGTCACAATATAAGAATGTGGTGGCTTTTGTCACAATATAAGTATGTGGTGACTTATGTCACGAATTTATATATAGTGGCTATGCCACGAAATCATAAGGGCGATGAGCATGTCATTGCAATGATCGCCTTCGATGGTGTGTAGCGGTTGGAAGGTTGACTTAGTAGTCCCACGGTGTGATGGTTGATGCAGGAGGCGTGTAGCGGATGGCATTTAGGTGCAGGTTGGGTTTGCATCATTATTTATTCTTTTATATTTGTATGTATGATTTTGAATGCCATAATCTGTTGGGCCTTAGTGTTGTGGTTACACATTGAGTCTTTGACTCACCCTTGTGGGAATATTTTTCGGTGATGATCGGTGATGGACCGGATTGGCAAGAGCTCGATGGAGGCCATGCAAAGCCCAGAGACTACTTTGTTTTATTAGTTTTCTTTCTATATTTAAGTTTGAATTATTTTGGGTTTATTTGATGTAATAAGGCCTTCGGTACTAAATTGTTAAGCATGTTTTTAAATTACTTAGTATGATCCGATTATTATCAAATTAAAGTGAAAAATAAATTTTTCTTAAGTGATGATATTAAATGTTTTAACACCTAAGCGACATGGGTTTTAAAATTCGAGCCCAACCCAAATCAACTACTGATTTCAAAAACACACAAGTTTTTAACAAAGTTTCAAACAAGATTTGAATGGATTTTCTTTAGAAGCATGCCAGATCTAGTCAAGGCTTGTGGGTCGGGTTTGGGGTGTTTCAGTTTGGTATCAGAGCCCATTTTTAAACTCTCGGCCTTAGGTTTAGGGCCTAAAACGTTTTCAAAATTAAGCCCAAAAGAAATTTGTGAAAAATTTTGAGAAATAAGCAGGTTTTTTGGCATGGCACCTAAGTCTCCGACCCGAAGTCCACCAAGTAAGTACCCCTATCTCTTGTGTGATTCATGATATGAATTGTAGAAGGGTAGAAAGGGAACGTAGATTAAGTACTTGAATCCTAGGACTAGGTTACCCCAACAATTACATATAATTTTAAATGCCTAATTAAACAAACCTGTGGATAAGTCGACGAGTTAGGGTGTGGCAACCATTGTGCGCATGTCTAGGATTGGTTTCGGTGGGAGCTTGGTACTTAAGCAGTCCACGTGACTCACCTCCTCTCCGCTCGAATCCTACAGTGCGTGCTACTGATTCACCCTAACCAAGAGGACTTATTCATAGGCTAAACCCAATAACTAAAACACGAAAGGGACTAGCCGTATTTTCATAAAACACCCTAGTTTTAAAATCACTAAATTATCCTTTTGATTTGTAAAGACTATTTTTATAAATTTTTCTACAATATTTCGATTTACAAAATTACTAAAATACCCCTAGTGGTAAAATTACTAAAATGCCCTTGGTTTTAAAATTACCATATCACTCTCAATTTCAATAAAATCTTCTTACTTTGTAAAAGTATCCAAAAAAACCCTATTTTGCGAAAGTCCAAAATACACTGATTTGGAAAAAAAATTACGAAATTACCCTTGGTTTACCAAAATTACCAAAATGACCCTGCTTTTCGAAATCTTGACCATACCTTTGATTTGGAAAATTTTTCCTTTAAAATACCCATGAGTTTGGAAAATTTCAAAATGACATTTTGTGATTTTAAAATTGACCCCGATTTATTACCAAAATACCCATGTAGGAAAAATTACGAAAATACCCCTAGGATTGAAACGGATAAAAAATGTTTGAAGAGTGAATGTGTATGGAAGATACTATGGAATGGATGTGTTTTCTTTGAATTAGGATAGAAGACTTGAAACTTTGATTGATCGAAAGAACCCATATTAAACTTCCTTCCATAAAACTTCTTCGCGGATAATCAATGGAATAAAGGCAAATTCTTAAAATTTCTTAAACCAGATTAAAGCGCGACCGTAGATATAAGCTCTAGGGGACGTGATCGCAATGTACAAGGACGTAGTCGGGGCAGAATGACTGTGTCGAACCGTTAGATCGGGTCAAGGATCTGAGAATGAGGTACCATCGCCACCACCACCACTAGTTGTCGGTGTTGAGCGAAGAAGATCGAGACGGAGAGGATCTTTGTATTGTAGGGTCTTTGCGAGTTCTTGAAATGGTGGTCAGTCTTTGGAGGAATATGGGAGCTCGAAAGTCAGACTGAGCGACTCGAGCCAACGGAGCTGAAGTGTTTCGTGGAGTATCTGGTGTGGCACTCAGTACAGATGAATATTGGTTGGAGGCGACCGGGCGCATTATGGATGAGCTCGATCTGACCCCTAAGGAGAAATTGAAAGGACTGGTGGCGCTGCTACGCGATGAAGCATATCAATGGTGGCTCACAGTTCGGGATGGTGCCACCGCTGAGGATCTAACCTGAGAGTATGTTAAGGCAGCGTATCAGAAGAAGTATGTGGGAACCAGATATATTGATGAGCAGAGGAAGGCATTTTTGGGGTTGGCTCAAGGGAACAAGTCTGTAGCAGAGTACGAAGCTGAATTTCTGAGGTTGAGCCGGTATGCTCTAGGAGTAGTGGCTACGGAACATGAGCGGTGTGTCCGATTTTAGGACAGACTAAGGGATGACCTGAGGTTGTTAATCGCTCCACATCAGGAGCGGGAGTTTTCTACATTAGTAGAGAAAGCTAAGGTAGCTGAAGGAATTAAGGACTCGCAGCGTAACTCGATCGAGAATAGAAATAAGAGAGGTTTTGGGTCGTCTGGATCAGCTGGGAGTGTTCAGAAAAAGCCTAGGGTTGATGGGCCGTGAGGTTAACAAACTGGTACTAGAGGGCAATATTGTACTTGTGAGCAGTGTGGGAAGAAACACTTAGGTGAATGCTGGAAGAAGACAGATGGATGTTTCAAGTGTGGGTCAAAGGACCATATGATTAAGGACTGTCCGACGAGACCAGATGGGAATCGACTAGTAGCTCAGAATGTTAATCAGACTGGTAAAGGTGGACAATGACCTCGGCAGGTCGTGGTCTAAATAATAGAGGAAATGGTACCGGTAGAGGACGTGGAACATCGGGCCGAGGTGCTACTAATACTGAGGCAAGGCAGTCGGGTTTGGTTTATGCGATTCACCGGAGGGAGGATGGAGACGCACCAGACTTTATAACCGGTACGTTCCTTATTCATGGCAAGCATTTTATTGCTTTAATTGATGTGGGCTCGACCCATTCTTATGTGGCATGTAGAGTAGTTGAAACTCTAGACATAACCTCTAAACTTTCTGATAGGGAGATGACTGTAGTAAGCCCACTAGGTCAAACTGTAGTGGTGAATAAGCTCTTTCGTAGTGTACCTTTAGAAATTCAAGGCGTAGTATTTTCTGCTGACTTGATGGAACTTCCCTTCGGAGAATTCGATCTCATACTTGGTATTGACTAGCTAGTGGAACATTGAGCTGTGGTGGACTGTGCAGCTAAGTGAATGGAGTTAAGGACCCCAGAGGATGAGGTGGTCATTATGATAGGAGAAAGAAGAAGCTACTTGTCTGATGTAGTTTCAGCACTTAAGGTGGAGAAGATGGTTTGAAAAGGGTGCAAGGCATTTTTGACCTTTATTAGTGCGTTGGAGGGAAAAGAAGGGGGAGTTAGTGGAGTAAGAGCTGTAAAGGATTTTGCGGATGTCTTTCCGGAGGAATTACCTAGAATACCACAGGGAGGTTGAGTTTGAAATTGACTTGCTGCTAGGTACAGCTCCTGTGTCAATCGCCCCGTACAGAATGGCACCAAAGGAGTTGGTTGAGCTCAAGGCTTAGATCCAGGAGTTACTTGATCGTGGGTTTATTCCACCCAGTGTGTCTCCATAGGGAGCGCCGATTCTGTTTGTGAAGAAGAAGGACAGAACTATACGTATGTCCATAGATTATCGTCAGTTGAATAAGCTAACTATCAAGAACAAGTATCTGTTGCCAAGGATAGACGACTTGTTCGATCAGCTTAAAGGGGCCGCAGTTTTCTCAAAGATCGACTTAAGGTTAGGATATCATCAGTTGAAGGTGAAGGAGGTAGATATCCATAAGACGGCTTTCCGGACAAGGTATGGGCATTTTGAATTCGTGGTAATGCCGTTCAGTTTGACAAATGCCCCAGTTGTGTTTATGGACATGATGAACCGAGTTTTCCAACCCTATCTGGACCGATTCGTTGTTGTGTTCATAGACGATATTCTGGTGTATTCCAAGTCTGAAAGGGAGCATGATGAGCATCTCCGAATAGTGTTGCAAGTGTTAAGGGAGAAGAAGCTCTACGCTAAATTCAGCAAGTGTGAATTTTGGCTTAAGGAGGTTGCATTCTTAGGACATGTGGTGCCAGCGGAAGGAATAAGGGTGGATCCTAGAAAGATTGAAGCGGTGTTGGATTGGAAACCCCCTAGATCTGTGGTGGAGATTCATTGTTTCTTGGGATTGGTAGGCTATTACAGAAGGTTCGTGGAAGGGTTCTCATCAATAGCCACGCCTTTGACAAAGTTGCTCAGAAAGGAAGTACCTTTTGTATGGTCGGATAAGCAGCAGGAGAGCTTTGAGAAGCTTAAAAGGGTTTTAATGAAGCTCCGGTTCTGATTCAGCCTGAGGCAGGAAAGGACTTCGTGGTGTATTGTGACGCTTCTCATACAGGATTGGGATGCATTTTGATGCTAGAGGGAAAGGTAGTTGCTTATGCGTCTCGGTAATTAAGGCCTCATGAGGTTAACTAACTGACGCACGACTTGGAATTGGCAGTGGTGGTCTTTGCTCTTAAAGTGTAGAGGCACTACTTATATGGAGAAAAGTCAGTGATCTACACGGACCACAGGAGCCTGAAGCATTTGCTGACTCAAAAAGAGCTGAATCTGAGACAGTGAAGATGGGTGGAGTTACTGAAGGATTATAACTGTTCTATAGAGTATCACCCAGGCAAGGCAAATATAGTGGCGGATGCCCTAAGTCGGAAGGTTGTGTCAGATCTGAGGGCGATGTTTGCACATCTGAGTTTGTATGATGATGGAAGCCTACTCGCAGAACTGCAAGTTAAGCCGACGTGGTTGAATGAAGTAAAAGAGGGACAGTTGGCAGATGTTGGCCTAAGTGTTAAGCTACAGCAAGAACAGAATGAAAAGTTGAAAGATTATGGCATTAATGGCGAAGGAGTGTTGTGTTTCAAGAGAAAGGTCTGTATGCCTAAGAATAAGGAACTTAGACAAAGGATTCTTCAGGAATCGCATAGTAGCCCTTATGCTATGCATCCTGGAGGCACTAAGTTGTACAGAGACTTGAGGCAACAGTTTTGGTGGCTTGGTTTGAAGAAAGAAGTTACTGAATTCGTGGGGAAGTGTTTAACGTGTCATCAAGTTAAGGTTGAACACCAGGTTCCGTCAGGATTGCTTCAGCCAATCATGATTCCACAATGGAAGTGGGAGAGAATTACCATGGACTTCGTTAGTGGGCTTCCCCTTACGCCTACTAAGAAGGACTCGGTATGGGTAATAGTGGACCGTTTGACCAAGTCTGCGCACTTTATTCCAGTGAGAGTTGATTATTCTTTGCAGAAGTTGGCAAAGTTGTATGTGGCGAAAGTCGTAAGGTTGCATGGAGTCTGGTGTTGATTATCTCAGATAGGGACCCAAGGTTTACTTCTCGGTTCTGGAAAGCATTGCATCAGGCTTTAGACACTAAGTTGGATTTTACTACGACTATTCATCCACAGTCGGATGGGCAGTCTGAATGGGTAATCCAAGTGTTAGAGGATATGTTGAGGGGCTGTGTGATGGATTTCAGAGGAAGTTGGGAGGAATATTTGCCTCTAGCGGAATTTACCTACAACAATGACTATCGAGCTAGTATTCGGATGGCACCAGTATGAAGCCTTTGTATGGTCAAGTGTGAGACTCCTACATGTTGGACGGAATTGGGAGAACGTCAGATTTTGGGTCCAAAAATTATGGCAGAGTTCGAAGAGAAGGTTAGTGTAATTCGGGCTCGGTTGAAGGAAGCATCTGATAGACAGAAGTTGTACGCAGATCTCAAATGGAAGGAAATAGAATTTGATGTGGGAGATCAAGTGTTTCTTAAGGTTTCACCTTGGAAAAACGTAATGAGATTTGGTCGGAAAGGGAAGTTAAGTCCAAGGTTTATAGGACCTTATAAGGTTTTGAAGCGAATTGGACCAGTGGCATATCAGTTGGAGTTGCCACCGGAGTTGAAGCAGATACACGACGTATTCCATGTTTCCATGCTACGTCGTTATCGATCAGATCCATCTCATGTAGTTCAGGTTGAAGAGGTGGAGCTAAAGCCAGATTTATCCTACGAGGAAGAACCGATTCAGATTCTAGAACGAGATGAGAAAGTATTACGATGGAAATCAGTACCTTTAGTCAAGGTGTTATGGCGCAATCATGGATCGGAGGAAGCTTCGTGGGAGCCAGAAGAACCAATACGACAGTAATACCCCCACCTATTCTAGCCAGGTAATTTCGAGGACGAAATTATTTTAAGGGGGTAGAACTGTAATATCCCAGATTAGGGCTTATACACTATTGCTAAATTATATGAAATAGCATGCTTATGTGTGTTGTGAATGTGCATTATGGATTTTGTGAACCTTAGTGTATAGTTAAATACTTTATAAATTATTGGATTTTTAATTTAAAAGGGGAGCTAAGCTAGATAAGGCCTTAAGAAAATAAATAAGGGAAATATGACATATAATTGGGCTTGGAAAAGTGGCTCGGAGACACCACTTAAACCCTCTGGGAATTACGCCACTAGCAGGGTAAATGGGCCAAGGTTCGAGTCGTTAGGGAAGCAAATAAAAGAATTTTATTTTGCTACAAGGAGAAGAGAGGTGGATGCAAAAAGGAGTCTATGAGAGGAGTTTGAGATGAGGTCTAATTCTCCTAGAAATTTTGACTAAGGTAGGAAAAGGGTAAGGAAGAGTGAATTAAGGAATTTGATAAGTGAGAGGAAGAGGTGGTGGCCAAGGGACTCTTGGTATAGTATTTTTGCAAGTAGGAGAGGCCAACCATTATTCTTTCCTCTCTTTCATTCTTCTGCCAAAACTCTCTAGTAAAACTTCCCCCTTCTCTTTTATTTTGTTAAAGCCGAAATACTCCCTGTGCTAGCCGAATTTACATTCCACCATTGCCGAAACCCTCAAGCTTTTCTTTCTCATCTTTGTTGAACCGAAACTCTTTAAGTGTTCATCTAAAAATTGAAAACTCCTTCACCCTCACCATTGCCGAATAGTTCATCACCATTTGAAGCCATAACCGATTCTCCATTAAGCCACAAAGCCGAATAGCCCTGTGGATTCAAGTAAAGGTGCCGCCGATTTTAAATAAAGGGAGGATCTTTCGGGACTGTGTCTATAGTCGACTAGAAGGAGGATTATTCGGGATTCAATATCAAGGTAAAATCATGTGTATACTCGGCCAAGGGCTATTATTCTTGTGATTAAATGATAGAAATTGATCTAACATATGTTTAAAGGGGTTTTGATAGATACCAAAGAGTAATTAGCAATTTCGGGATTTAGATTTATAAGGTAGGTGTACATGTACATTCGGCCAAGGCCATGTTTGGTGTTATAGATCTATTTCTTAATTGTTCAAAAGCTGAAAACTAACTAGTTAAGGGTTTTAGTGGCTAGCCGATTGCAAGGAGGGCTAACACAAAGTTTTCGGGATTTGAGAATCATAAGGTAAGTGTACGTACACATTCGGCCAAGGCCAATTTTCGTATTTAGATCTATTCCTTATTTGTTTAAAAAGCTGAAACTAATTAGTTCAATGGTTAAAGGTATAGTCGATGGCAATAAAGAAGCATCATAAAGTTTCGGGACTCGTTTAAGAATCAAATCGGCAGCAAGGTAAGATTTTTGTCGCAATGATCCTTCGAGATTTAATCACATAGCCGAATAGACTTTTGTTAAACATCAAGGTGATTGATCAAATGTAGGAATTGAGATCTAAATCAGTAGATTGGGTTTTCGGGATTTGGAGTAAATTTGCTAAGTATATCAGGTGTGTACCCCACACTAAATCTTGATAGATTGACAGCTTTAATTTATTCTATGTGCTAATACAAAAGTGTAAGATTATGGCTAAGGTACCATGTAATGGTACAAAGTACTCAGGTACATTTTCCTACTCCTACTATAAATATGATAAGTTTTGCTATGGCATATACATGAAATTATAAGAATGTGAATAAGGAATATAATATGGTTAATGCATAGTTGTATGACATGGGGCATATGGGTGATATGTAAAGGGGAAGTGAATTGGTGGTGTTACACCCCAATATAAGAATGTGGTGACTTATGTCACAATATAAGAATGTGGTGGCTTTTGTCACAATATAAGTATGTGGTGACTTATGTCACGAATTTATATATGGTGGCTATGCCACGAAATCATAAGGGCGATGAGCACGTCGACTGCAGCGATTGCCTTCGATGGTGTGTAGCGGTTGGAGGGTTGACTTAGTAGTCCCCACGGTGTGATGGTTGGTACGGGAGACATGTAGCGGATGGCATTTAGGTTTGGGTTCGGGTTTGCTGTAACATCCTGATAATTAGGGGTTATGCATTTTACTTAATTGAATGAAGTTGCATGCTTATTTATTAATGAGTATATTTTTGGAAGTTATTTGAGTTTCATTAATTAAATGAATGCTCAGTTAACTTTTAATTTCTATTAATTAAGAGAGAGCTAAGCAAGTTAGGCATTAAGAATTAATGACAAGGAATTTCAAGCATAAGTTAACTAATTGGCAAAGTGGTTAAGATGCATGGATGTGTGCTTGAGGTGTAAGGTTGAATCTCTAGCTAGCATTAGGGAGGATTTTAATTTTTTGTTGTCTTCCTATAAGTGTCGGCCAAGAATGTTCTAGAGTGGATGAGAATTCATTTAATTTTGGCTATTTGACCATGTGAAAAGGAAGCTAGGAACTTATGGTATGGAATCATAAGTTGATGATAAGATGAGGGGACAAAAGGCATGATATTGGGCTATGTTTTGGGGATGTGTTCATGGTCATTTGACCATGAACCTAGACAACATGAAGGCTAAAGGGAATGGTTTATTTTGATAGCAAATCAAGAGTTGATGGGGAAGAATCAAGGAGGAAAAGGGATAATGTTGGCATTGATTTGGCGAATTTGTGCTTTGCCATTAGGGGGGAGTTGGCCAAAAGTCTTGCATATTCTTTTGTCCATCTTTTCTCCCTTCTCCAAAACTTTTCCCTAAACCGAAACTATCATTGGCATTTGGTACAAGGTTACTTTGTTTTGGTATTGGAATTTTTGACCAAAGAGGTACCCTTATTCCATCTTTTCTTCTCAAAATTCTCTCTTTTGATGACAAAATATTGTCACTTTTGAAGTCACTCCTTTTCTTTCTCTTTAGTGCGAATTTAGCTATCACCAAAAGCCTTCTCTTTCATCTTCTTTTCTCTCTTTTCATTCTATTTCTCTTCTCTCTTTCCCTCTCATAGCCGAAACCATAAAAGACTAAGCACCATTTTCTTCTTCATTTTTCTCTCCCTTAGCCGAATGCATCTAAGCCCCAAAATCAATCTCATTTCTCTTTGATCAATTCTCCTTTTCTTTTTCTTTTCATTTATTTCTCTCTTCTCTTTCTCTCATTGTGAAACCACATAGGATCAAGAACCATTTGTTACCTCCTTGGCCGAATGTGCAAAGGTTCCTAAACATTTCTTTTCTTTTGAGAAATCACCATCACCATCATCATCTTCTTCTTCTCTTTCTCTTTTCTTCCTTCTCTCTTTCCTTCTCCTTTCATTCTCTTTCTTCTATTCCTCAAAACCGAAACCATCATATTGAAACCACCATTTTTCTTCTCTTTTTGTTAAAGCCGAATCTTGAAGGTCTCAAGTAAGATTTTATCAATTATTTTTATCTTTTCTTTTCACTTTAGAAAACTTAGAATCGTGATCTTTATTTTCTCTTCTAGGCCGATTCATTTGAAAAGAATTTTTCAAAGATCTTGTTGAGGACAACCTTTAAGTGACCATTCGAAATCATCAAGGTAAGGTTATTAATCTAGATCACATTAATTTCCTTAGATGGATTACTAATCTATGTTACTTTTAGGGACGATCTAAGATCAACAAGTTAGGTATTCCTTTACCATCGAACTACAAACGAAGGGCTGTATCGGCGGTTAAAGACTTTCCACCGGGTTGTGGACCCTCTGCTAACGAGGATCGATTATTCGAAGTAGTGCGTACAACCGAACCACTTTACGTTGGTGGAATATCGTGGTTTTAATCCATCTAGTGGAGAAAACCACAAATAACTAATCGTTCGTGAATCAGGGTAAGGATTTAGATCCATCGTCAATAAGTATGGTTTTGTTAACAATAGTTTATACTAACCAAGTGTGTTAATCAATTAGGTGTTGACGAGCAAGAGGGTATTATTCTCACTATTACTAGGTGTGTAACCTTACATTAAAAACTTCCATAGATCTATATTGTTAAAAAGTGATTATATGATAATATGTTTGTTTGTGGATACCAATCATTGGTATACAAAATTGTGTATGTTACCCCAATATTCCGTTTATTTTTGCTATATGCATAATTATGAAATAAGTATGATTATATTATGTTTTGTGGGGTAATAGCATGAAAATCGATTTGATATGTATGTGCATGGGCATATGGGTATTGTTGATAAATGAGGAAGTATTACGGTGGTTTTACCACATTTACGGTGACTTGGCCACATATGTGAATTTGGTGACTTGGTCACATATATTTAGCTCTAGTGACTTTGGTCACAAATTTGACTCGATGACTTGGTCACGTATATTTAGCTCGGTGACTTGGTCACGTATGTGAATCCGGTGACTTGGTCACGTATATGAAATTTGGACTTGATCGGTGACTTGGTCACATCTGTTTTGGTGGCTTTGCTACAATAAAGGCGATGTGCATGTTGACTGCAACAAGCGCCTTCGATGGTGTGTAGCGGATGGAGGGTCGATTTAGTAATCCCACGGTGTCTTTGGTTGGTGCGGGGTGTGTAGCGGATGGATATTTAGGTTGGGCCGGGCTTGCATTTCATTTCATGAACATAACCATGTAATATTGTATGATTATTATTTGATCTGTTATGAAATGGGCCTTTGGGCTAAATCTAAGCTAAATTGGGCCTTTGGGCTAAATCTGAGCTAAATTGGGCCTTTGGGCTAAATATAAGTTAAATAGGCCTATGGCCATATGTGGAATTTTTGGGCTTGAAAGCATTTGATAAAATGGGCTTTTTAATGTATGTGTTATACATTGAGTTTATAACTCACCCATTTTTATGGGATAACTTTTCAGATGACTTGTAGTGCGATGGATCGGGGCAGCAAGGATTTCGAGGTGGCCAGTGCTCGTATTAAGTATTGTGGAGATTTTCCAACTTAAACTTTTACTTTAAATTTTATTACTTAGACTTTATTTTGGGTTGCCAATATTATGTAATAAGGCCACTATAAACTATCTTTAATTTCGTGTTTGGATTTACTTTTATTTTGCCATGAACAAATATCTATTAAATAACTAAATTGGTTTTCGATAATTAATTAAAAAGGTTTTCGTCACTAATATATAAATGTTTTCAAAGAAGTTTTTCTTAAGTTTGGTTTCCTTTTTGATTTTATTAATTCCTCCTAAAAATAATGTTTCAAAAGACAAAATTACTTTACAATGTGATTCCACTAAAGTTTTACTCGAGGAACATACCAAATCCGGTTAGGCTTTTTGGGTCGGGTTTGGGGTGTTTCATCTTGGTATCAGAGCCCAGATTTAAACTCTCGGCCTTGGGTTTTGAAGCCCACAGTGTTTTTAAAAGTTGGCCCAAATGACTTTTTTTAAAAAAATTTTCTTAAGATAAATGATTTTTATAAGAGCATGGCACTCGAGTTCTTGGCCCAGATCCATCAGGTATGTACCTTTATTTGATAAGTGATATGAATGTTTGATATGCCTAAGGAAACTTTAGAGACATGGACCCTAAGTGTATGTGTACTACTACGGAAAAACTACTAAATATCATTTCATAAAACTTTCCTTTAATAAAAAGTGAAAAGATTCTAATACATAAGACTTTTAAGTAAAAGCAGATAAGATCGTAGTAGACATGAGCTCTAGGGGACGAGGTCATCGTGGACATGGAAGAGGAAGGATGATTGTTTGAACCGATTCGATCTGGTCAAGGTTCGAGAATGAAGCTCCACCACCTACTGTTAGGCGGACTTTCAAGAATAAAATGAAGGTGGTGGCTTGATATCACAAGTGTCTTTGTGAGTTTTGGGCGATGTAGCGGAAGCTAGTTCGAAATGGGTCTCGAAAGTCGATGGTCGAGGGACTTAGATCAAATGGAGCTAAGGTTTTCGGAGGAGTATCCGGAGTAGCTCCAAATGTAGCTGAATATTGGTTGGAGGCAATCGAGAGAATCATGGACGATATAGATCGTGACCGATGAAGAGAAATTGAAAGGTGCTATTTCACTTCTTCATGATGAAGCCTACCGTGGTGGCTCACTATAAAGGAGAGTACCCCGTGGATAAATGCGGATTGGGGTATTTTAAAGTGAAATTGAAGGAAAATATGTTGGAGCTAGCTACATCGACTCCCGAGAGGAAGACATTTCGAATTTGGTCCAAGGAACAAGTCGATAGTGAATATGAAGCAAAATTTTGCGACTTAGCCGTTATGCGGAGGATAGTGGCTACTGAAATATAAACGTGTATCGATTTGAAGATGGGCTTAGAGATGAATTGCGAGTGATGATTGCTCCACACCGTGAAAGAGATTTTGCAATCTTAGTGGAAAGGGCAAGAATTGTCAAGAGGCTAAACTGACCGAGAGAGGCGTAACGGGACAAAAGCGTAACAAGAATAAGAGAAGCTTTGGGTCTTGTGGTCGCCCGAAACTTTCGGAAGAAATCAAGGAATGATGAACCGCGAGGTCAACAGATCGCTCTGGTGTACAAAATCGTATTTGTTCTCAATGTAGGAAAATGCACTCGGGAGAATGCTGGAAGAAAATCGACAGATGTTTCAAGTGCGGTTCAAAGGATCATATGATCAAAGATTGCCCGATGAACTCGGAGAAGAACCGTTCAGCAAGTCAGGGTGCTAATCAGGCTGACAGAAGTGGACAGCAGCCGATAAGAGGTCGTGGTCCAAATGGAAGGGGCAATGGTTCCAGTAGAGGTCGCGGAACTTCAGGAAGAGGCAGTGGTAGCTCTGAGGTGAGACAACCAGGTTTGGTGTATGCAGTTCGTCGTAGAAAAGACAGTGATGCACCTGATGTTATCACGCACGCGTTTCGATTTACGGTTGCCCTTTATTGCTTTGATAGATATAGGGTCAACTCATTCCTATATCGCTAGTGAAGTATCTAGGACTTTGCATGTGACTTCTAAAGCGTACCTAGGAAGATGATTATACTTAGTCCTTTAGATGCATGAGTTGTAGACAAACTTTTTAAGAAGTGCCTCTAGAAGTCCAAGGGATACAGTTTCGGTGATTTAATGGAGTTGCCATTGGAGAATTCGACCTAATCTTAGGCATGGTGGCTTGTGAAGCACCGTGCAAATGTGGATTGTCTTCGCTAAGAGAATGTCATTAAGAACTTTTGATGAAAAGGAAGTTGTAGTGATGGGCGAGAGACGAACTACTTATCTAATGTAGTATCCGCTCTTAAGGCGTAAAAGATGGTTAGAAAGGGATGTGAAGCCTTCGATGATGGTGAGTGCTTTGGAGGCTAAGGAAGCAATCGCTAATGAAGTCGGGGATGTGAAGGAATTTGTAGATGTTTTAGGAAGAACTTCAGGTTTGCCTTGGATCGTGAAGTAGAGTTTGAATTGATTTATTGCATTCGAACGCGATTTCTATTGCTCCATATAGAATGGCAAGAAGGAGTTGGTTGAATTGAAGGCTCGATTCGTGGAGTTGTTTGATCGTGGATTCATCCGACCTAGTGTGTCTCCATGGGGAGCACCGGTCCTATTCGTAAAGAAGAAGGACGGATCGATGAGGATGTGTATAGATTTCTGGCGAGTTAAATAAGTGACCATCAAGAACAAGTATCCTTTGCCAAGGATCGACGACTTGTTCGATCGACTTAAGGGAGCTGCGGTATTCTCAAAGATTAATCTAAGGTCGGGTATCATCGACTTAAAGTGAAAGAAGCGGATATCCATAAGACGGCTTTAGAACTAGATATGGGCATTATGAATTTCGGTAATGCCATTCGGATTGACGAATGCCCCATTGTGTTTATGGATATGATGAACGGATTTTCCAGCCCTACTTGGATCGGTTCGTCGTGGTATTCATAGGCGACATCTGGTGTATTCTAAGTCCAAAGTAGAACATGATGAGCATCTCCGGATTGTGTTACGAGTCTTAAGGAGAAGAATCGACGCCAAATTCAGCAAGTGTGAATTTTGGTGAAAGAAGTTGCATTTTAGGTCATGTGGTATCTGCGGAAGGGATAAGGGTGGATCCTCGAAGATTGAGGCTATGCTAGATTGGAAACCACCTAAGTCCGTAACTGAGGTTCGCATTTTCTTGGGTTTAACCGGATACTCTGTAAGATTCGTTGAAGGATTTTCATCGATATTTGCACCTTTAACGAAATTGTTGAGAAAGGAAGTACCTTTGTGTGGGCCGATAAGCGAAGAGAGTTTTGAGAAGCTCAAGAAAGTTTTGACGTAAGCTCCTGTTTTGATTCAGCCTGAAGCAGGAAAGGATTTCATTGTGTATTGTGATGCTTCTCACATGGGATTAGGATGTGTTCTGATGCAAGGAGGAAAGGTAGTTGCATATGCGTCTCGGCAGTTGAGACCGCACGAGGTTAATTACCCGACGCATGACTTGGAGTTGGCAGCTGTAGTCTTTGCTCATAAAGTTTGGAGACATTATTTATATGGAGAAAAGTCAGTGATATACACGGACCACAAAAGTCTGAAATATCTACTGACTCAGAAAGAATTGAATTTGAGGCAGCGAAGGTGGACAGAGTTGTTGAAAGACTACGACTGTTCTATCGAGTACCACCCGGGCAAGGTGAATGTGGTGGCTCACGCTCTAAGTCAAAAAGTGGTGTCAGATTTGAGAGTGATGTTTGCACATCTTAGTCTTTTCGATGATGGAAGCCTGTTGGCAGAACTTCAAGTTAAGCCGACATGGTTAAGTCAAGTGAAAGAGAGGCAGTTAGTAGATGAAGATCTGAGTGAAAAGCTTGGACAAGTGCAGAGTGGGAAATTGGAAGATTTTGGTATTAACAGTGACGGGGTATTGTGTTTTAAAGGTAAAATTTGTATGCCAAAGGATCAGGAGTTGAGGCAAAAGATACTTCAGGAATCGCATGGTAGCCCCTATGCTATGCATCCGGAGGAAGTAAGTTATACCGAGATTTCTGAGATCAATTTTGGTGGCTCGGACTTAAGCGGAAGTTACGAATTTGTAGGTAAGTGCTTAACGTGTCGACAAGTTAAAATTTGAACATCAAGTACCTTACGGATTGCTATAGCCGATAAAGATTTCGCGATGGAAGTGGGAGAGAATCACCATGGACTTTGTTAGTGGGCTTCCTCTTACGCCTACTAAGAAAGACTCCATTTGGGTGATAGTGGACCGATTGACTGAAATCGCACATTTTATCCCGATTCGGGTTGATTACTCTTTGCGAAATTGGCAAAGTTATATGTGGCTGAGATTGTGAGATTGCATGGAGTGCCATTGTCGATAATTTGAGACGAGATCCGAGATTTACGTCGCGATTTTGGAAAGCATTGCATCAGGCTTTGGGCACCAAATTGAACTTCAAGACATTTCATCCTCGGTCGGACGATCGGTCAAAAGAGTAATCCAGATCTTAGAAGATATGTTAAGGGGATGTGTGATAGATTTCAAGGGAAGTTGGGAGGAATTCTTACCGTTGGCAGAATTTGCGTACAACAACAGTTTCCAATCCAGTATTCGGATGGCACCATATGAAGCACTATATGGACGGAAGTGTCGCACTCCTACGTGTTGGACAGAATTAGGGGAACGTCAGATTTTGGGTCCAGAGATAGTGGCTGAATCTGAAGAAAAGGTTAAGGTAATCCGGGCTCGATTAAAGGAAGCGTCTGACAGACAAAAATCGTACGCGAATTTAAAATGGAAAGAAATAGAGTTTGCTGTAGGGGACCAAGTTTTCCTAAAGGTTTCACCTTGGAAAAAGGTGATGAGATTTGGACGCAAAGGGAAACTAAGTCCCAGATTCATTGGACCTTATCGGATTGTGAAGCGAGTCGGATCTGTGGCATATCAGTTAGAATTGCCTTCGGAGTTGAAGCAAATGCATGATGTGTTCCATGTTTCAATGTTACGCCGTTACCGGTCAGATCCATCTCATGTAGTGCCAGTTGAGGAGGTGGAATTAAGATCAGACTTGTCATATGAAGAGGAGCCAATTCAAATTCTGGAACGAGATGTAAAGGTTTTACGGAGAAAATCGGTTCCTCTCGTCAAGGTATTATGGCGTAATCATGGATCTGAAGAAGCTTCGTGGGAACCGGAGGAAGCGATGCGACAGCAATACCCTCACTTATTCCAGCCAGGTAATTTCAAGGACGAAATTATTTTTAAGGGGTAGAATCGTAACATCCTCGATAATTAGGGGTTATGCATTTTACTTAATTGAATGATGTTGCATGCTTATTTATTAATGAGTATATTTTTGGAAGTTATTTGAGTTTCATTAATTAAGTGAATGTTTAGTTAAACTTTTAATTTCTATTAATTAAGAGAGAGCTAAGCAAGTTAGGCCTTAAGAATTAATGACAAGGAATTTCAAGCATAAGTTAAGTAATTGGCAAAGTGGTTAAGATGCATGGATGTGTGCTTGAGGTGTAAGGTTGAATCTCCTAGCTAGCATTAGGGAGGATTTTAATTTTTTGTTGTCTTCCTATAAGTGTCGACCAAGAATGTTCTAGAGTGGATGAGAATTCATTTAATTTTGGCTATTTGACCATGTGAAAAAGGAAGCTAGGAACTTATGGTATGGAATCATAAGTTGATGATAAGATGAGGGGGACAAAAGGCATGATATTGGGCTATGTTTTGGGGATGTGTTCATGGTCATTTGACCATGAACCTAGACGGCATGAAGACTAAAGGGAGTGGTTTATTTTTGATAGCAAATCAAGAGTTGATGGGGAAGAATCAAGGAGGAAAAAGGGATAATGTTGGCATTGATTTGGCCGAATTTGTGCTTTGCCATTAGGGGGGAGTTGGCCAAAAGTCTTGCATATTCTTTTGTCCATCTTTTCTCCCTTCTCCAAAACTTTTCCCTAAACCGAAACTATCATTGGCATTTGGTACAAGGTTACTTTGTTTTGGTATTGGAATTTTTGACCAAAGAGGCACCCTTATTCCATCTTTTCTTCTCAAAATTCTCTCTTTTGATGACAAAATATTGTCACTTTTGAAGTCACTTCTTTTCTTTCTCTTTAGTGTCGAATTTAGCTATCACCAAAAGCCTTCTCTTTCATCTTCTTTTTCTCTCTTTTTCATTCTATTTCTCTTCTCTCTTTCCCCTCTCATAGCCGAAACCATAAAAGACTAAGCACCATTTTCTTCTTCATTTTTCTCTCCCTTAGCCGAATGCATCTAAGCCCCAAAATCAATCTCCTTTCTCTTTGATCAATTCTCCTTTTCTTTTCTTTTCATTTTATTTTCTCTCTCTTTCTCTCATTGCCGAAACCACATAGGATCAAGAACCATTTGTTACCTCCTTGGCCGAATGTGCAAAGGTTCCTAAACATTTCTTTTCTTTTGAGAAATCACCATCATCATCTTCTTCTTCTCTTTCTCTTTTCTTCCTTCTCTCTTTCCTTCTCCTTTCATTCTCTTTCTTCTATTCCTCAAAATCGAAACCATCATATTGAAACCACCATTTCTCTTCTCTTTTGTTAAAGCCAATCTTGAAGGACTCAAGTAAGATTTTATCAATTATTTTATCTTTTCTTTTCACTTTAGCAAACTTAGAATCGTGATCTTTATTTTTCTTCTAGGTGATTCATTTGAAAAGAATTTTCAAAGATCTTGTTGAGGACAACCTTTAAGTGACCATTCGAAATCATCAAGGTAAGGTTATTAATCTAGATCACATTTATTTCCTTAGATGGATCACTAATCTATGTTACTTTTAGGGACGATCTAAGATCAACAAGTTAGGTAAGAAAAGATCCGTCCGAGTGTTTGGAAGAGGGAGGTATTCCTTTACCATCGAACTATAAACGAAGAAGGGTCAGATCGGTGGTTAGAGACTTTCCACCGGGTTGTGGACCCTCGCTAATGAGGATCGATTATTCAAGTAGTGCGTATAACCGAACCACTTTACGTTGGTGGAATATCGGCGGTTTTGATCCATCTAGTGGAGAAAACCATAAATAATCGCTGCTCGTGAATCCGAGTGTAAGGATTTAGATCCATCGTCAATAAGTATGGTTTTGTTAACAATAGTTTATACTAACCAAGTGTGTTAATCAATTAGGTGTTGACGAGCAAGAGGGTATTGTTCTCACTGTTACTAGGTGTGTAACCTTACATTAAAAACTTCCATAGATCTATATTGTTAAAAGTGATTATATGATAATATGTTTGTTTGTGGATACCAATCATTGGTATACAAAATTGTGTATGTTACCCCAATATTCCGTTTATTTTTGCTATATGCATAATTATGAAATAAGTATGATTATATTATGTTTTGTGGGGTAATAGCATGAAAATCGATTTGATATGTATGTGCATGGGCATATGGGTATTGTTGATAAAGGAGGAAGTATTCGGTGGTTTTACCACATTTCGGTGACTTCGGTCACATATGTGAATTTGGTGACTTGGTCACATATATTTGGCTCGTGACTTGGTCACAATTTGACTCCGTGACTTGGTCACGTATATTTGGCTCCGTGACTTGGTCACGTATGTGAATCCGTGACTTGGTCACGTGATATGAAATTTGGACTTGGTTAGGTGACTTGGTCACATCTGTTTTGGTGGCTTTGCCACAATAAGGGCAATGTGCATGTTGATCGCAAAGAAGCGCCTTCGATGGTGTGTAGCGGATGGAGGGTCGATTTAGTAATCCCTACGGTGTCTTTGGTTGGTACGGGTGTGTAGCGGATGGATATTTAGGTTGGGCCGGGCTTGCATTTCATTTCATGAACATAACCATGTAATATTGTATGATTATTATTTGATCTATTATGAAATGGGCCTTTGGGCTAAATCTAAGCTAAATTGGGCCTTTGGGCTAAATCTAAGCTAAATTGGGCCTTTGGGCTAAATATGAGTTAAATGGGCCTATGGCCATATGTGAAATTTTTGGGCTTGAAAGCATTTGATAAAATGGGCTTTTTAATGTATGTGTTATACATTGAGTTTATAACTCACCCATTTTATAGGATAACTTTTCGATGACTTGTAGTGCGATGGATCTAGGCGAAGGATTTCGAGGTGGCGATGCTTTCGTATTAAGTATTGTGGAGATTTTCCAACTTAAACTTATTACTTTAAATTTTATTACTTAGACTTTATTTTGGGTTGCCAATATTATGTAATAAGGCCACTATAAACTATCTTTAATTTCGTGTTTGGATTTACTTTTATTTTGCCATGAACAAATATCTATTAAATAACTAAATTGGTTTTGATAATTAATTAAAAGGTTTTCGTCACTAATATATAAATGTTTTCAAAGAAGTTTTTCTTAAGTTTGGTTTCCTTTTGATTTTATTAATTCCTCCTAAAATAATGTTTCAAAAGACAAAATTACTTTACAATGTGATTCCACTAAAGTTTTACTCGAGGAACATACCAAATCCGGTTAGGCTTTTTGGGCCGGGTTTGGGGTGTTTCATTTGCATCATTATTTATGCTTTTATATTTGTATGTATGATTTTGTATGCCATAATCTGTTGGGACTTAGTGTTGTGGTTACACATTGAGTCTGCATTTGACTCACCCTTATGGGAATATTTTTGGTGATGATCGGTGATGGACCAAGATTGGCAGGAGCTCAGTGGAGGCCATGCAAAGCCCAGAGACTGCTTTGTTTTATTAGTTTTCTTTCTATATTTAAGTTTGAATTATTTCGGGTTTATTTGATGTAATAAGGCCTTCGGTACTAAATTGTTAAGCATGTTTTTAAATTACTTAGTATGATCCGATTATTATCGAATTAAAGTGAAAAATAATTTTTTCTTAAGTGATGATATTAAATGTTTTAACACCTAAGCGACATGGGTTTTAAAATTCGAGCCCAACCCAAATCAACTACTGATTTCAAAAACACACAAGTTTTTAACAAAGTTTCAAATAAGATTTGAATGGATTTTCTTTAGAAGCATGCCAGATCCGGTCAGGGCTTGTGGGCCGGGTTTGGGGTGTTTCAACAAAACATTTCGTGCAAATATTCAGAGAAGTTGGGATTACACACCATTTCAAACATGTATTCGGATGGGTACGGGATTACACACCTTATTCGGATATCCTAAAGAACCACTCTTCGTTGCCCCTAGAACAATACCAACCAAAAGTTAGCCTCGAATTTCCAAAAGATTTCCAAAAGATTTCATACCCAATGTATTACTTACACTTGAATCACTTACCACTATATCCGAAGGATTAGCAAATAGAATATATCGAGTGATTTCGTCCCTAAAACATAATCGATTAGTTGAAACTTCAATCCGATTTGCAACATAGCCAAATAGAGTTATAACAAAAAAAATCCAAAAAATAAACCCTTTACCTTAATGATGATAGATCCGAATTCAATTGATTGACTTAAGACTAGAGAGGAATCGGCAAGAATGTGCTTTACGACCACACACTAGAACACGATTCGATCAAAGAAGATGTGTTCAACTCGGAAGATGGAGAAGAGGAGATGATTGAAATTCGGCTATTGATGAGAAAAGAATTAAGAAGATTTCAGCCAAAACAAAAAAGAAAAATGGACAAATGGACTAGAAGATTTCGGCCAAAGCAAAAGGGAAAAGAGTTTGGAAAGAGACACAATTTGCTCAAAGAGAAAAATACCTCTCATGCACTAAAACTTAACAAAATGATCCTAGCAAAATCGGCTACCCTCTCCCAAACCATGTATCATCTTTACCAAAAGATGAACATTGACCCATTAAAAACTTTCCAAAACATCTTCCCCCTTAAAGGACAACATGTTCCCTTATCTTTCCTTTTTCTTTTGATTTCTTTCCCTACCCTCATCCTTTCCTAATTTCCTTAGCCACCTTGCCATATATACCATCTTGGCCGACACTTAGGGAAAGAATACAAAAAAAATTAGTCAAAAATTTACACTTGATGGGATTTGAACCTCTTCTCTCCATGTCCCTACTTGATGCCATAACCTCCTTGCCATAAGCTCATTTATGCTAGCACATTACTCACCTATTTCCATAAGCCTTGATGCCACTTACTATCTCTCCTTAATAGGCTTAAACACAAAATTTTACTAAGGCCCAACTTAAACCAGAAACTTTCTAGAAACTCCATAACTTTCCAAAATTGCCTTCCTAATAAGTCCAACTTAAAATAATGCCGTTCTCTTATTCTCAAAAATTTTAAACACTCCTACGCCCAAGGCCCATTGGGCTCAATTCTACTAAGCCCAAATTTGGGTCGTTACAAGTCGTTACATGTCGACAATGCAAGCCTCTAGCCTATGATTGATTAAATCCCTTATTATCTAATTAAATAATTAATAATCCTAAATTGAGTTATTTATCACCTTTAGCTACGACTACCCTCCGGTTCATCTTCACTAAAGATTACCATCTAAGTCACCTTTCCGATCTCTTCCTAGGCATACGGATACCCTTCCGGTCTCACCGCTTGGCACAAGTTATACACGACAGGATACCTTTCCGGTCTCACCTGTCTCGATATTCTATTAGAGGATTCACTCCCTAATATAATAAATACCCTTGAATAAATACTCAATTTCATATAAATAATTATTTAACAAATAAATTAGTTTAATAATCGAATCATGCAAGATATGAAATAATCAAAATAATCTTTTCTAATATTTATACAATGATTAATTGGCCGAATTAACGAAATCTTAATAAAAGAATAGAAAAGAAGATATAGGAGAATGCTCATAAATATTATTGGAGTTTGGTGCCGGAGCAATCTCCGCTCGCAATTGTCTTCACATCATAATAGAAAAGTTTCTCCTAAACGAACATGAAAAGAAAGGAAAACAAAAACTAAAAAGAAAATTGTTTAGGTCTAAAAATGCTTATAATTTTTGTAACCTTACGGTTGTTTATATAAGCAACGACATACTTAGCGACCACTCAATCCCAAGATACACTTAGATATCGAAGAATAAAAATATTATGCTAAAAGTTAGGGTCTAATATGGAAATTTCCCAAATATGTCGTCCAAGGAAATCAGCTCTTTTCTTCCACGCTAAGGAAATCAACTCCTCGTCACGACGACAAACATGCTCCGAGCCTTTGGCAGCTTTATTGGCTTATTGGGCTCCTTGTCTCATGGTCCGATCATTATTCCTTGTATCCTTAGACCTAAAATGGTATCCTACACACTTAATTAGCTCATTAGTCACTTACGAAGCCCGAATCGGCCTTACGGGTCATCGAATTAGTAGAAAATGCTTAAAATGCTTATTTTATTAACTTTTAGTTCCTAACCTATTAATACTGGAAATGCAATAATTAAATTATAAAATTTCAATAAAATAAGCTCATTTAAATGTGAAAATGACTTAAAATAACTACTACATGTGACGTCAGGTCACGGGGCATGGTTAGTTTACTTTTTTTATTAGGCTAAGGACATGTTTAGGTTCGTTTACTGATGTAAGTTGTCTTTCCGTAATACGATCTTAACACATAATGTCGCTTAATATTAGTTAAACATTAAACAAACAATGAGTAAATATTTTCTTCTATTTTGCTTTACATGAAAAAATCACATAAGGACATTATACAAAGGATATTAATGTCATTCATGAGTAAATTTATTAACCAATCTGATCAAAAAAGTTACAAGTATACAAATGAATATATTACACTTAGGGCAACAAATCCAACACACATCACTTTGCATAAAGACATGATTTCCATTTCACTAATAAAATGAGGTTGATTTCACTATTTCACCAACTTATTTCCATTCATTAGTGTCTCCTTGCAAAGAATATTAAGTTCTGTAACAGCTTGATTTTAGGTCTATTAAAATAGTGGTTTCAAGACCACAAATCCGATGCAAAAATACTCATTTTTATTATATTTTTATGGTCTACAGTTTTGTGGAACGATTTTGTGAAAATTTCGTTTGAAAATTTTGACGTTTGGGCACTCAATTTAGTCAAAAGGACTAAATTGCAAAAAGTGCAAAACTTGAATTCTATAGGTTAGAGGTGTCCAATTGCTATGAGATTTTAAATTAGAGGTCCTTAAATGGTAATTAGACCATTTTTTAAGTTGTGGACAAAAATGGACATGGTTTGGTATGTTTTTAAAGTTTTTTATTAAGGGCATTTTGGTAATTTAGTAATTAAATAAATTAAAAAGCCAAATTAAAAGCCAATTTTTGTCCATCTTCCTCCCATGGCCGAAATTCACAAGTTTAAATCATGGCTAGGGTTTTTCAAGCTTTCAAGCTCGATTGTAAGTCTATTCTAGCCCCGTTTTTTATGCTTTTTGCATTTTTAAAGTAGTTATAACTCGATCTTTCTATTTCTACCATCAATTTGAAGAGATGTCAAGGTCTAAAATTTTACCTATGATAGATGTTTGTGTATTTTGATGTCTAATGGTAGAAAATGCATGTTTGGTGTATGATAAATGACTTTTGCTAAGTGATTTTCGGTGAAAAAGCCTAAAAGGACTTATTTGTAAATGTTATAAAATATGTTGTGAAAATGTGAATAAATGAAAATTGTGGGTTGTTATAAGCATGTATAAGGTTCGGCTGGGCATGGGTATTGAAGAAATTGAGTACATTTCATTTTATGAGCCTAGGGACTAAATTGTAAAATGTCAAAAGTTTAGGGGCAAAAATGTAATTTTTAAAATAATGTGATTTTGGGCTGATTTGAATAGTATAATGATTAAATAAGTTAAATGTGATATTATAGATCAAGAAAAAATGAGGTTTGGACCTAGAACGGGAGAAAAACGAGTATTTGACGATTTAGCCCTTTTCGTCATTTTTATGTCGAGGTAAGTTTGTATGTAAATAATGCATTGTTACATTTATGTTTTACATGCTTTAAAGTTGTATGAATTGTGATTGACTCTATAGAAGTATTCGTCAAAGTTTCGACAAGCGAGAAATTTCGATTGAACCTTAGGAATAGAAAGGATACAAATGTCATGACATTAGGGTTACTGTGATTGCGTGTAAGACCATATCTGAGATATGGCATCGATATGAGACTTCGTGTAAGACCATATCTGGGATATGGCATTGATATGAGACTTTGTGTAAGAACATAGCTAGGCTATTGGCATCGATAAGAGATCCTATGTAAGACCATATCTAGGATATGGCATTGGTAGGGTATTATGTGTGCGAGATTCCCGAGTATCCTTTAGTATTCCAAGTGGTTCAATGGAAAATTCAATGGGTATGTCAAAGATGAGAATGCATGTGAATATGTTATGTGATGGTATAGGTATGTACATAAAACTTAAAAAAAATTAGCTCAGTATATGATGAACAAGTGGTAAGATTGTGATTGAGTAAGTTGTGCTTATGAAGCTTAAATGACATTTATGTTGAAACGTGTTATGTAGTTCATATGATGTGCTATTAGTATATGAAAATTATGTTGATATGTGTTATGTTGATATTAAATGATATTTATGTTCATATGACATTTACGAAGTTTTAATGACATTCATGTTGATATATGTTATGTTATTCATGTGATGAGCTATAGGCAAGAATGTGATTGAGTAAATTATACTCATGAAGTTAATGACATTCATGTTGAAATATGATATGTTACTTATATGATGACCTATTGGTAAGATTATGATGGAGTAAGTTGTGTTTATGAATTTTTAATGACATTTATGTTAATATTTGTTAAGTTATTTGTATGTCAAGTGTATGAATAATGTTTTGTATTATTTGCATATGAACTTATTAAGCTATATAGCTTACCCCCTTTCTTTCCCATGTCTTTTAGGGTTATTAAGCTAGCTCAGATTGGAGTTCGCCTTAGATCCTATCACACTATCAAGCTATCACTTTGGGTATTGATGAATTCAAGTATTTTGAGTTCATGGCATGTATAGGGACTTATTCATTTTGTTAAACGTGTCATTGTGATTGTAGCCAATGTGTTGGCTTGTGATTGTCAAAGGTTTGTTTTGCTATTTGGCCATGTAAGTTGGTTCATATTGGCTAACATGGTTGTAAGCCTAAGTATATTCATATATGTGTCAATGTTTTTGGTGATATGATCATGGTATGCTTGGTGAATGTGAAATGTTTGGAATTGTGATTTATAGCATGATTGTGTGATTTTTGGAAATATGACCTATTGATGAGATGAGGAATTTGAGTATCATTTGGTAACTTGAAAGTAGTTGAATGAAGCCTAATGAATGTGAAATTTGTATGTTTGATTTAGGGCTTAATAAATGTAGTGAATATGTTAGACAAGGATATAAAGTTGATATGTTTTAAGCATGAATGTGGAATCTTGCATGGATTGGTGAGGAAAGGTTGATGTTCTAAGCATGATAAATAATGGCATGAGGATGACATGTTCTTGTCTTGTTTGTGGTTGTTTGTTTGCATTCATATGCTTGAATTTGTGCCATGTGATGTTATGTAGATGAGTGCAAGTGAGGGTGGCAAAATGGCTTGGTAAATAGCCTTATTTTTGTCCACACGGGGGCATGTGTCTACGCCATGTGTGACACACAGTCTGTCCCACGAGCATGTGATTTGGCCATGTGTCCCCTACACCTTAATTGTTGCAAAACAGAATGTCCAGAATTGAGCACACGGGCAGAGACACAAGCGTGTGTCTCAACCGTGTGTGCTACACTGCCTAGCACAAGGGCGTGTGGCACGGCCGTGTGGCACAAGTTAGAGAGCACCCTAAATCTAACACGGACTATAGCACGGGCATGTTTAAGGGTCACACTGGCGTGTCCCTTGGACCACACTGGCGTTTGATCCTGTAACATGGAAAATTTTCTAAGTTTTGTAAAAATTTCTAAAGTTCTCGATTTAGTCCCGAACCACTTCCAAAGCTTGTTTTGGGCCTCGTAGGCTCGTAATAGGGATTCATGATTGGATATGAATGGTTTTAAAATTTGGATGCAAATTTTATGACTTGGAATTGTCGATTGCTTATGATGTAAGTCCGGTAATGCCTTGTACCCTATTCTGGCGTCGAATACGGGTAAGGGGTGTTACAAGTTCAATAACTATTAAACATATTTTACATTTCACATAATATCACATTTCAATGCTTGAAGTTATCTTTTACATGTCATTTACCTATGAGTTCATACATTCAATTTTAATTACATTCATTAATCTCATTACCATATTTTCACATATTTATACCAAATAATCATATCCATATCATCATTTATGCTATCAACACATCTTTCATCAAGTAACAAATTCAATTAATTATCAAGTCACAGATAGAACTTACCTTTAATGAGACAAAGCACTAATGTCTCTTTACTCAATTTAATGCTTAGTCAAACTATAATTATAACAAAACATGAAAGAATAAATTGTATTAGCTACTCATTTATGATTCTCACCTTTCTATTCTTTCGGGACAGCCTGACATCGTCTTTAGCTATATACAATAATTCAAGTATAGAAATGATATTAGTTTTCACCCAATCACATAAAAACACATAATAAAACATATTTTGTATTTTTTTCATTTTAGCCCTTATTTCTAAAATACTCATATTTTTCGGTATTTAACATCGGATCAAAATCCTATTCCATATCCATTCATTAAGGGCCTTGTAACAGCTCGATTTAGGGGCTAGTCAGAATAGTGGTTTCGAAACCACTAATTCGAGGTCAAAGAAATTTTTTTTAATATTATTTTATGAGTTATAGCATAATTATAGGAGTACATGACAATTTTGGTGCTTTAATTTTAGTGATTTCATGCTCAATTGTAAAAAAGGACTAAATCACAAAAAGTGTGAAAGTTTTATTTTACAAGTTAAAGGTGTCTAAAAGCTATAGAATATTAATTGGAGGCCCTTAATGTGCAATTAGACCCTTTGAAATAGGGTGGCCGACCATAGGGGACAAATAATGCCAACATTGGTTAAAGTTGTTGGATTAGGTGGATTAAATTGATGAAATAAAATAATATAAAGAAAAAGATGATATCACCCTATTCATTCATATTCTTCCACCGAAAATATCAGCCAAGGAGGGGTTTTGGGATCCTAAAATTTTCAGCAACTTATCACCCTTGAAAGTAAGTGATTTTGGTGGTCTTTCTTGATAATTTTTGTACTTTTGGGACCCTTGTAGCATGATCTAGCTAATAAAGGGACTATTTTGCAAAATTGTTAAGAGTCTAGGGTTTTTCCATGAGAGTATTCATGTTGATTTCTAAAATTTATGTAAGAAAATGAATCTTAGTTGTTAAATAAACAAATTTTGTGAAAGGGGTCTCCATGAAAACACCTAAAAGGACCTTTTTGTAAAGGTTGTAAAATAGGTGGTAAATGTGTGAAATAATGAGTATTACGAGTTGCTATAGGAGTAATAAATGTTCATTTAGGCTTGTTAAAGGAAGAAATTTGATTAGAATCGATTTACGAGCCTAGGGGTAAAATTATAATTTTGTAAAAGATTAAGGGCAAAATGGTAATTTTTCCAAAGTATGATTTTTGAAATGTCTTGATTAATGTGGTAATTAAAATGAGAGAATTTTTTATTATAGATCAAGAAGAACGTGGAATTAACCTTGACCGAGGAAAAGGAAAGGTTTCAAACTAGATTTGCAAATTGGTATATTTTGGTACCGAGGTAAGTTTGTGTAAAATTAAAGCTACATAATGCTATTATATTCTTAATTGCTTGATATCATGAGAAATGTTTAGTATTTCGATGAAATTGATTTATGATGCCTCGATGAAAGAATAATGCTATTATGTTGAGTTGAAGCCCCGGTTGAACATTAGGAATAATAAGGATACCATTATCATAACATGAGATAAAGAAGGTCCAGTATAAGACCATGTCTAGGACATGGCATCGGTACCAAAATGAGATCTTGTGTAAGACCATGTCTAGGACATGGCATCGAAATCGATATACGATCTCGTATAAGACCACATCTGGGATATGGCATCGACATCGAGATATGAGATCTCATGTAAGACCATATCTGGGATATGGCATCAGCATCGAGAAGTGATTCCATGTAAGACCATATCAAGGATATGGCATTGGCATCGTGTTACCTATATGATGAGATTGAGTATCCTTCGATATTCCAAGTAGTTCAATGGGCAAAGAGCTAAGTCTATGTTTAAGAGAATAAAAGTGCTAAAGTTATGTGATGAAGTGACACAGGTACCCATGAGTAACTTAGGAGAAATGAATGCAAAATGTGATATGTGATTTGGTAAGAGTAAGCATGAGTAAGTTAAGTCGATGTGCTTGAGACTTGTGTATTAATTAGTGTGATGAATGAATGTTATCATGAACATTTATGTCACTATCTATTTCATGAAAATATACTAAGCTTCATGCTTACCCCTCTCATTTCCCTTATCCTTGTAGTATAGCCAAGCTAACTCAGGGATCGTAGGACGTCGGAGTTCGGAATCACACTATCAACTTCTCTTTGGTATAGCAAAGTTTGAATAATTTTGAGTATGGCATGTATAGGAACTTGGTTATTTTTGTGATATGTCATATTGGTTGGCCAATGTGTGGCTATTAATGTCATTCAATTTATTTTGTAAATGGCCATTGGAAATTGACCAATACTTGATAAGTTTTATATATTCAATGATGATGAAGTTCATGAAGTGCATGCTTGTGTGATGGAATGAGTAATGAGTAAAGTATACACATGAGGAATGTAGTGTAAACCTATGTGTGAATGTCTTGATTTTGGGTATTAGAAGTGCCTTATGGTCATGATGTATGTTGCATCGAAATGATATAAGTGTGGTTGTTTTGTAGGGTGGCAATTGGGTAGATAACCTTATAATTGTCCACACGGGTAGACACAATGGCGTGTGTCTAGGTTGTGTGTGACACACGGTCAGCCCTATGGGCGTGTTGATAGGCCGTGTGTCCCCCTGCATGCTAGGTTGGCAAGTCAGAATACCTAGTAGTAAACACACGGGCTAAGACACAACCGTGTGTCTCAACCGTGTGGAAGACACGGCCATAGAACATGGGCATGTGCCCAGGCCATGTAAAGTCTGCACCTAAAATTAGGAATTTAATTCGACACACGGTCTAAGGACACGGGCGTGGCCGTGTGACCCAATGAAAATGATGACGTCAAAGATAGAATGTCAAGTTTTTACACATGGGCTAAGACACGGGCGTGTCTAGGCCATGTGAAGGACACGGGCCATGGACACTGGCGTGTGTCCGGCCGTGTGAAAACCTCTGTAACATCCCGAATTTGGGCCTAGTAGATTTTGGCCTATTGGGTTGTAATGCCCCAAAATCCCAAAACTTTTAATTTCTGTGCATGGGAGTTAATATGTATGTGTAGCACTTAGAATAATAATATTAAGGTATTAGCGGGATTATTTGAAGCCTTAGAGTTAGGGGAGACCATAGGAAAAATTTATGTTCTTACTTAGTGGACCCTAGTCTCAGGCATGAGGCCTCATAAGCAGATTAAGAAAAGCGAGGACACAAAAATGGGCTCAGGTTTGGGTTGAGGCCCTAATTAAGTTTTCTATTTGGGCACTATAGGGTTAAAAGGGTAGCATCTGTGTTTAAAACACCAAAGTGGGCTGGTGGCCCAATATTAAGTGACGCTGCAAGGGAGCTAGAGGGTGGCGTCACTAGCAGTTGAAAGAGGCCCAAGTTTGGCCGCAAGGAGCCCATGTCTTTGGGCCAATTTTGGCACTTAAAAGAGCAAGGAGGAATGGACGGCATTAAGGCTTATTTTTAGGAGGGATTTAATGATAATATTGTGCTGATAATAGAAGAAAGAGGTGGTGTTATCTAGGAGTCTTTTGAAGGCGTAAAGAGATTTAGATAAAGGAAAAAAGTTAGGAGCTATTTGCTGAGAGCAGAGTTGGCCGAAATTCCATCACCTAGAGGAGTAAAGAAATCAGTTTCTAATTGCCATAGGGGGTGCCAAAATTTTTATAAATAAAGGGGGATAGCTCATCAATTCCGGCATTTGAACCCTACTCTTTTCTTCCTTCTTTGTGTCAAAAATCTGAAGGCCATCTTAGTTGTTTTTCTTTTCTCATCTTTTCTCTTCCAAAAGCCAAAAATCACCACCTCCCTCACCCTTTTCTTTTTCTTTGAAACCTCCTTCTAGCCGAATCTTTTGATCCCCATTGTTATTCTTCTCCCATTCACTAAAAGTCAAAACTACGTTCTTGTTTGTTCTTGTAGCCGAAATCTCTAAGCCTTTCCTTGATTTCTTTTTACTTTCTTTCTAAGACAAAGCTGAAACACTTTACTCAGACCTTCTAAAAGCTGAAAGAGCATCAGTTCATCTTTTCCGGGATTTTCTTAAAAGCCAAAATTCTTAGATCTCTAATCTTCTACGCTTCGATCTTCTGCTGTGATTGCCGACTCTTCCTACAAGGAGTAGCCGAAACTATTTGTATAGGTAAGTGTCGATTCGTGAGATTTCAATCTTTTTCTGGCTTTTAGAGATCTTAGCCGAATGGCTATATGGTTAACTAATCGGGTGTTTTCTCTCATTTGCGGTATTCCAAGATTTGAAGGGGGTCCAATCGCTTAGATTTCTAAGCCAAAGTTCAGTATCACTCGGATCAAATTACTTTCGGTATTTTAGGTAAGGAGATCTGTTAATTTAAATGTATAAATCGGGTAAAGCACTAACCTTGGCCGAATATAGGAGAGGCCTTATCCTTGCGTTCTTCCGGCTTTTGAGCAAGGCTGTAGACAAAAGGGCAGTAGATCTGATTAGCGAGGGTATCGATGTAGAGGGTAGTCCTACGTATTTATCAGGTGTGTAACACATCCACACCATTTACATTGCTTGTTATAATATGGTTATAAATTTGTTAAATTCTGTTAAATGCCAAAATCCCGGCATAACGGTTGAAACTTGAAGAGGGTAAAGGCAAATCACCAGGTTAGTGATCTCTGTCATTCTAAAGTGAATGGTTCTATTGATTTGATGTGATAAACATGTATGCCGTTTACGTGATTGCACGGGGTTGGGTGATTAATGAAAGGGAAGTGTTTCGCAGTAGTGGCTTATGCCATGATCATTGTAGTGGCTTATGCCATGATCATTGTAGTGGCTTTTTCCATGATCGATGGTGTGTAGCGGTGTGGGTTGATTGTAGAAATCCCCAATGGTGTGAATGGTTGATGAAAGTGGCGTGTAGCGGATGGAAACCTAGGATTTGGGTTGGGCTTGCATAATTATTGTTATATATATTAATCAATTATTCTGCTCGTGGGGCTAAGGCCCAAATCTAATGGTGCATGAGGGTTGCACACGAGTCTATAACTCAACCTATTATTTAATATTTTCGGTAGCACCTAGTGCATCGGACCGAAATTGGAGAGAAGCGCAAGGTGGCCATGCAAGAGAGTATCGATCCAAAGATAATTTTATTTTTAATATTTTTTATTAAGGATTTTAAGTCTCAATGTAATAAGGCCATGGGCCACTAGACTTATATTTATTTTGGGGTTTTATGTTGGGTCTTTTTTATTCTTAGGCATTTAAATTTTATGTTTAAATTAACCTGAGACATGCGGTAAATTTCGGTTTTACTTAAAAAACACCAAGGCATTTTATAACTTCATATCTTATATAACTTAATAAATTATTAAGTTTTCGGTATAAATGTTTAAACCTGATGATTGGTTTCCAAAGTGCCACAAGTTTTATAAAATCTCCTTAGTGACATACCAGATCCGGTCGTGGTGTTTGGGCCGGGTTTGGGGTGTTACACTGTAGGTTCAAAATGAAAATAAAATCCACACGGACTAGGGACATGGGCGTGTGTGACCACACGGCCTGCCCACACTGGCGTGTCCATCTTCATACGGGCGTGTGGTCCTATTTTTAATAACATTTTCTAAGGTTTTTTAAGGAACTCGAAATGATCTCAGATTGTTTCTAAGAGGTGTTTTGGGCCTCGTAAGCCTATAATAGGGTTGTTAAGAGGAAGTTGGAATAGTTTTAAAGTTGAACGGATTTTTATGTTTCGGAATTGTACATATGCATGAGATTAAGTTAGGTAATGCCTCTTAACCTGTCCCGACGTTGGATATGGGTAAGGGGTGTTACAGGCCTTGTAATTATAATCTTTATAATAATTTCTTAACAACTTTTAATTTATTCAATTAACTCTTTGATGTCATAACATTAGCTAATAATCATATTTAAATTTCTAATCACTTTCACCAATTTCCACTACCTTCTAACTTAGTCCCAACATGCTCAAACTCACACTTCAATTTCTCATCAAAATTAAGCTCAATTTCATCAAAAACCTACTAACAACAACTTCACATATACTTGACAATTTAGTAATTTAAGATTTAGGTATGAAAGATTAAGCTTAGTTGACAAAAAATCTATAAAAATCTCATGAAAATAAATTGATTATGTAACACCCTATACCTGGCCCAATCGCTGAGCCCGAATATAAAGATGCCACACCACCGTCTCACTACTTGTACGCCACAGTGTTCACTATGTTAAAGCTGACACATGTCATTCATAATATTTGCACAAGTTTTAAGACATACAAGCATTAATCATCATTAAATCATGCTAGACATACATCAATATAACTAACCATGTTAAAAATTCAAGCATTTGGACCACTTAGCAAAATTTCAAAATTAAACATGTAGGTATTTGTAACATCCCAAAGTTGGGCCTAGTAGGATTGGGCCCATTGGGCTTTAGGCGTAGGAGCGTTTAAAATTTTTGGGAATAAGACAACGACTTTAATGCTAGTTGGACCTATTAGGTGAGTGATTTTGGAATGTTGGAGGGTTTCTATGAAGTCTCGGGTTCAAGTTAGGCCTTAGGAAAAATTTTGGTTTTGGGTGAATAAAACCCTAGGAGTTAGTAGTAGGCTTTAAGAATAAAATGTGGGGAAAATGACACAAGTGGAGTGTGTGGTGTAGTGGCAAAGTGATGCCACATAGGAGACAAGGGGGTAATGCCACAAGAAAGGAAGGAGGTCCAAGGTTCAAGTCTTGGCTTTTGCATTTTGGATTTCTTTTTAAAAGGACTATAGAATTTTGCCATAGGGTTATATTTAGTTGCACATGATTTTAGACACAAGAAAGTGAGTGGTCTAGTGGCAAGGCATCATTAAGGGTGCAAGGGAGCCTATGTTCGAATCTCATGACAAGCAAGGGAGTATTTATTTAAGATGACCAAAATACCCCTGATTTGTAAATTGACCAAATTACCTCTGATTTCTAAAATTTTTGAAATACCCTCGGTATGGAAAAAATTGCCTAAGTACCCCCGAACTAAAAATTTCTAAAATACCCTTATTTCGTAAAATCACCTGGAACCTTCTTTTGGAAAATTATGAAAATACCCCTGGTTTATGAAATTACCAAAGCACCCCCAATTTTTGGAATTTCTGAAATACCTATGATTTGTAAAGGTTTTCGAATAAAACCCTGATTTATTACTGAAATACCTTGATAGGTTAAAATTACAGAAATACCCCCGAGTAGTGAAATGACGAGAATACCCCTACAAGTGGAGTGTGGGTGGAGGATGTTATTGATGAGTGAACGTGGTTCACTGAATTAGGGTAGAAAACTGGAAATGAAAAATTTGTAATGATCGAAAGAACTACTACTAAACCTCTTTACATAAAACTTATTCATGGGTAATCAGTGGAACACTAATTCATAAAACTTCTTAAAGAGATTAAATCGCAAGCATAGTCATGAGTTCTAGGGGATGTGGTCGTAATGTGCGAGGGCGTGGTAGAGGTAGAATGACCGTATCAGAACCCGTTAGGTCTGGCCAAGGGTCAGAGAACGAGATACCATCACCACTAGCTGCTGGGGTTGAGTACGAGGATCAGACGGGGGATGATGCAGTGCCGCAGGCAATGCTGCGAGTGCTTGAGAGAGTGGCTGGAGCAGGTGGAGGTACGGGAGCTCAAAAATCTATATCTAAGCAACTCCGAACCAATGGAGCTGAGGTATTCCGAGGAGTATCTGGTGTGGCGCCCAATACGACTGAGTATTGGTTGGAGGCGACGGAACGAATCATAGATGATTTAGATCTGACGGCGGAGGAGAAATTGAAAGGGGTAGTGTCGCTTCTCCGAGATGAGTTATACCAGTGGTGGCTCATGGCTCAGGATGGTGCTGCAGCGGATGATCTCACTTGGGATTATTTCAAGGCGACTTATCAAAAGAAGTATGTTGGGACCAATTATATTGATGCGCAGAGGAAGGCATTTTTGAGGTTGGTTCAGGGGAATAAGTCCGTATCAGAGTACGAGGCAGAATTTTTAAGGTTGAGCCAGTATGCTCGAGGAATCGTGGCTACGGAGCATGAGCGATGTGTCAGATTCAAGGAGGGATTGAGGGATGATCTAAGATTACTAATTGCTTCACAGCAGGAGAGAGAGTCTGCAGTCTTAGTGGAGAAGGCCAAAGTTGCAGAGAAAGTGAAACAGTCGGTAAGACGAAATCAGGACAGGGGATGGAATAAAAGGAATTTCGGATCATCTGGGTCTACGACAAATCAACAGAAACGGGGTAGATTTAATGGGCCGAATCAAGCTGCTAGGCCTACTGTTGCTAATACTCAGTGGCCGCCACGGTGTGCTCGGTGTGGAAAGTCTCACACGGGAGAATGTTGGACTGGAAACAGAGGATGTTTTGAGTGTGGATCGATGGATCACCGAGTGAGGGATTGTCCACGGAGGTCGGCTAGGCTGCAGTCTGGGGATCAGAATCTTACTCAGAACAAGAGGGATGGTCAGCAGCCACATAGGGGCCGTGGTGCAGCCAGGGGAGGTAATGGCTCTAGTAGAGGTCGTAGAGCACCGGGAAAAGGTGCAGGAGGTACAGAGGTGAGACAACCTGGATTGGTCTACGCAGTGAGGCATCGAGAGGAGGGCGACGCACCGGACGTCATAATCGGTACGTTCTTAATCTTTGGACTACCTTATAATGCTTTGATAGATGTGGATTTGACACACTCATACGTAGCCAGTAGCATAGTGGAAACTATGAACTTAAACTCTGAGATTACTTCTAGGAAGATGATAGTGATAAGCCCTCTAGGTCACTCTGTAGAAGTAAGTAAACTATATAGTGATGTACCTCTAGAACTTCAAGGGGTCATATTTTTGGCTGATTTGATGAAACTACAGTTTAGGGAGTTTGATCCGATTCTCGGGATGGATTGGCTGGTGAAGTACCAGGCCAGTTTGGATTGCGCGGCTAAGCGCATGGTGTTGAGGACAATGGAAGGTGAGGAGGTGGTGATGATAGGTAATAGGAGAGATTACTTATCCAATGTGGTCTCTGCACTGAAGGAGGAGAAAATGGTAAGGAAGGGTTGTGAGGCATTCATGGTGCATGTTTGTGCTTTGGGAGCCAATGATGCAGCTGTTGAGAGTGTCCGAATTGTAGGGGAATTTGCTGATGTATTCCCAGAGGAACTTCCGGGTCTGCCTCCGGATTGCGAAGTTTAATTCGGAATAGACCTGTTACTCGAAACTGCGCCAGTGTCTATTGCCCCTTATAGAATGGTGCCAAAGGAATTGGTGGAGCTAAAGGCTCAAATTCAGGAGTTGTTGGATCGACGTTTTATCCGACCGAGTATATCTCCTTGGGGAGTGCCTGTGCTCTTTGTTAAGAAGAAAGACAGTACAATGCAGATGTGTATAGACTACCGCCAGCTGAACAAGTTGACGATCAAAAATAAGTATCCATTGCCTAGGATTGACGACTTGTTTGATCAACTTAAAGGTGCATCGATTTTCTCTAAGATAGATCTTAGGTCGGGGTATCATCAGCTTAAGGTGAAAGGGGCTGATGTTCATAAAATGGCGTTTCACACTCGTTATGGACACTATGAGTTTCTGGTAATGCCGTTTGGGTTAACTAACGCACTGGCGGCATTCATGGACTTGATGAATCGGGTGTTCCAGTAGTACTTGGACCAGTTTGTCGTGGTATTTATAGACGACATATTGGTGTACTCAAAGATCGAGGAGGATCACGATGCGCACTTGTGGGTAGTTTTACAAATATTGAGGGAAAAGCAGCTATTTGCCAAGTTTAGTAAGTGTGAGTTCTGGCTTAGGGCGGTGACTTTCTTAGGTCACGTGGTGTCCGCTGAAGGGATTAGAGTGGACCCTCGCAAGATTGAGGCAGTGTTGGACTGGAAATCGCCTAGGTCGGTTGCAAAAATTCAGAGTTTTCTAGGTCTGGCAGGGTATTATCGGAGATTTGTGGAAGGGTTTTCTCTGATCGCGGTGCTATTGACCAAGTTATTGAGGAAAGGAGCTCCATTTGTGTGGTCAGAGAAACAACAGGAAAGTTTTGACAAGTTGAGAAAGATTCTGATGGAAGCTCCGGTTCTGGCTTAGCCTGAGGCAGGAAAGGTATTCACGGTCTACTGTGATGCATCACATACTGGCTTGGGATGTGTACTGATGCAGGAAGGGAAAGTAGTGGCATATGCGTCTCGACAACTGAGACCGCATGAGGGTAACTACCCGACGCATGACTTGGAGTTGGCTGCAATGGTTTTTGCCTTGAAGATTTGGAGACACTATTTGTATGGGGAAAAGTCGATAGTTTACACAGATCACAAGAGTCTTGACTCAGAAGGATTTAAATTTGAGGCAGCGAAGATGGATCGAGTTGTTGAAGGACTACGACTGCTCGATTGAGTACCATCCGGGTAAGGCTAACGTAGTGGCAGATGCGTTGAGCCGTAAGGTGGTAGCGGACTTACGAGCGATGTTTGCTCACCTTAGCCTGTATGACGACAGGAGTCTTCTGGCGGAATTGCAAGTAAAGTCAACTTAGGTAGAGCAGATTAAAGAGAAACAGTTAGTGGATGAGGGTTTGAATGCTCGGAGGTTGCAAGTTCAGAGTAGTGGTTTGGAAGGTTACAGCTTGACCCACGATGGAGTATTGTGTTTTCAAGGGAGAGCTTGTATGCCGAAGGATGTTGAGTTGAGGCAAAGGATTCTTCAGGATGCACATAGCAGCCCATACGCTATGCATCCCGGAGGTAGCAAGATGTACCGGATTTACGTGAGCAATTCGGTGGCAGTGTCCAAGCGGAAGTGGCGAGTTTGTGGGTAAGTATCTGACGTGTCAGTAGGTCAAAGCTGAGCATCAATTACCGTCAGGATTATTGCAGCTGGTAAAGATCCCACAGTGGAAGTGGGAAAGGATTACCATAGACTTTGTTAGTGGGCTACCCCTCACGCCTAGCAAGAAGGACTCAGTCTGGGTGATTATGGACCATTTGACTAAATCGGCTCATTTCATACCGGTGAGGGTTAATTATTCGCTCCATAAGTTAGCCAAGTTGTATGTGGCCAAGATAGTAAGGTTGCATGGAGTGCCAGTGTCAATTATTTCGGATAGGGATCCTAGGTTCACGTCGAGGTTTTAGAGAGCTTTGCACCAGGCTTTGGGTACGAGGTTGGATTTTAGCACAACTTTTCACCCGCAAACTGATGGACAGTCTGAAAGAGTAATTCAGATTCTAGAGGACATGCTAAGGGGCTGTGTTCTGGATTTCAGTGGTAGTTGGGAGGAGTATCTACCGTTGGCGGAGTTCGCTTATAACAATAGTTATCAAGCAAGTATCCAGATGGCACCATATGATGAATTATATGGATAGAAATGTCGTACTCTGACGTGTTGGACAGAATTGGGTGAACGGCAAATGTTGGGTCCAAAATTGGTGACAGAAACAGAGGATAAGGTTAAGGTGATTCGGGCTCGTCTTAAGGAAGCGTCAGACAGGCAGAAGTCTTATGCCGATCTTAAGCGCAGGGATATAGAGTATGCAGTAGGTGATAAGGTTTTTTTGAAAGTATCGCCGTGGAAGAAAGTGCTAAGATTTGGTCGAAAAGGGAAGCTAAGCCCTAGGTTTATCGAATCGTATACGGTATTGAAGCGAGTAGAACTGGTAGCTTACCAGCTTGAGTTGCCAGCAGAGTTAAGTCAGATTCACAACGTCTTTCATGTTTCAATGCTTAGGAATTATCGGTTAAATACGTCACATGTAGTACCAATTGATGAGATAGAGGTGAGCTCAGACTTGTCTTTCGAGGAGGAACCAGTACAAATTTTGGATCGGGATGTCAAGGTCTTGTGTAGGAAGTCAGTTCCCTTGGTGAAAGTGTTATGGCGGAACCATGGTACGGAGGAGGCCACGTGGGAACCAGAGAATGTGATGCGGCAGCAATACCCCCAACTCTTCTGACCAGGTAATTTTGGGGCCAAAATTATTTTTTAAGGGGGTAGAACTGTAACATCCTTAAAATGGGGTCTCTGTATTTTGCATGTGTTTGCATGTGACAGTATGCTACTGTGCTAGTTTAGCATGTTTTGGGGTCTAGGCATAACCTCGGGTTAGGCCTAGGTCATGGCCAAAAATTTTGTTTTAGTGCGTAGAAAGAGGGAGCTAGGAGAGTTAGGGGTTAAAAGAATATATTGGAAGGTTGTGATACAAACAACCTAGGGCAAAGTGGCAAGCGAGGTGCCACTAAGGTGCTTGGTTGGTGACGCCACATGCAGGGAAGGGGGAGTTCAGGTTCGAGCTGCAGAAATCCTTTTTCTGCCTATTATTTTTGACGCCAAAGTGGGAAGAGGTGTGCTCAGGTAGGACTCTGTTGGAAGGATATGGATTGAGCTAACTTTAAGTGATAGGTGTAGGACTCATTCAAACTTGTTTGAATGAGTGGATAAGAGGAATTCAAAGAGGGATGAGGGGGACGGCAAGTGTTTGAGTATGAGTGGATGGGAGTCTTGAGGTGTTGGTCGAAAGTTGGACTGTGGGGGAGGAGGTGTAATCGGTTTGGGAAGCTAGGGGATTGTCGAATCTCAATAGCCAAGTAAGAGTGCATTTTTGGCTAGCTTAGGAGGCTTCTTCATTTTTGTTTAGTGCAAAGAAAAACTGAAACCTCATTGGCATCTCTTTCTTTTCTCTTGCGGCAATTTTGGTAATTGGCTGAACCAACCTTGCCATTCCTCTTGAAGAGCCGAAACTTGATAGCCATTCTCTCCTTTTCTCTTTCGATTCATTCATAGTTAGCCGAAACCTCCTACCTTGCCGAATCTATCTTTACTTCACTTCCCTTCTCCCATTTTGTTCAAAAGCCAAAAACAACTCTCTCTGTTTCATCTTTCTTCCTTCTTTCAAATCTCCTTATACCAAAACCTCATTCATTCTCCTTTGTCGAAATCATTCCTAATCCACTTTCTTGTCCATCTTTCCATTATTTTGAAAAGCTAAAAACCTTGTTGAGTTCTCTTCTCTTCCTTTAAAAGTGATTGGACGAATACCCTTAGTCTATTTTCTTCTCTTCTCACGTGTTCTCATTCTCTTTAAAGTGCCGAAAGCTATTCTTTCTTTTGGGTTATAGCCGAATCTCCTGCCAAGTATAACTTTTCATTCTTTTTTTTCTCTCGATTGATTTGGGTAAATGCCGAAATCCCACTTCTCTTCTATTTCCCCATTTGTTATAAATCCAAGTCTTAAACTCTTTTCTTGTTCTATAATGGTGAGGTAGCCGCAATCCTTAAACATCACTAGGGTGTGCGGAACTTTGGTGATTGGAGGCCGAATCTGTCAATAAGGTAAGGGAGTGACAAACTCTTTTGGTCTTCGGGGTTCCTAGTTGAGCCGAATGGGCTTTTGATTATTAACAAAGTGTTGACCGATTGTAGGGTAGAGTGAAGGCCAACATTTCGGGATTTCGCTTAGATCTACGAATAGTTAGGTGTGTAACGCTTACACACTTTGTTAGTTTGACATGTTTATTGTGTTTCTGTTATAGCCATTAAAACCGATAGTCATGCCTTGTGGGCATGAGCATGGACTCCGGGTAAGTCCTCTGACTATGGATCTTGTTATATGCTATCATGTCATTGTCTAAAGTTATGCCATGTGTTATTTGCATCATTATATGTTATTATGCCACGATTAATATGGACATGATGGTGGGATTGTTGAGAGGAGGGGGAAGGAATTATTTTGGACTGTCACTAGTGGTTTTGACCACACGACGGGTTGGCCCCGTCTTTGATATTATAATTTGTGACTAAGTCCCAGTGGTTTTCACCACCAGTGGTTTTGACCACATATGAATATTGTCACTCGTCCCAGTGGTTTGGTACCACAGTGGGTTGGCCCCACATGTTGATTACGGGATTGTCATCAGTGGTTTTGACTACAAGGTGGGTTGGCCCCACCATATGATTTGTGACTACGGTAACCAGTGGTTTTGACCACACTTATATGATTTGTAACTATGGTCACCGGTGGTTTTGACCACCAGTGGTTTTGACCACACGGGGTAGATAAAGGAGATCAGATGGTTAGGTTATAGGTTGCATGATTTGCATGTTATACTGATAATTTGTGTAAGTGCTTGTACTATCGGGTTGGGGATTTATACACTGAGTCTCGGTGACTCACCCCTTCGCTTATATTTTGCAGATGAGGCGTAGATTGTGGATATGGAGCCGGGGAGGACTCGGGGCGGCCATGCATGCTAGTTTGGGTTTTGATTATTAAATTACTATTTTAGTTTTATTTATTTACATCAATTTGGTTTTGGGTTTGTAATAAGGCCGCTAAGTATTAGTTTAGGTTTTTATTTCTAGGTTATATGTTAAATATCTCATACATATGATTTACAACTAGATTTGCTTTATTAACCGGTATAAAATTGAAGTTTACAAAATTATACTCTATATCGGGTTTTTCAACGTTACCATGGGGTGACATTATTCACAAGGTAATGACAAAGTTAACAAAGATGATTTCAAATCTAAATTTTCAACAACTAGTAACAACAAATGGATTTTCAAGCATGAGTTCCCTGGATTTTTAAAGCAACACAAAAATGTTTTTAACATTCCCTTGTATAGAGTTTTTCTAAAAGAACGATGAAAGAGTTTTTCTAACATTTTCACCCCGTAACATGCCAGATTCGGTCGTGGTGTGTTGACCAGGTTTGGGTGTTACACCCAGTTTGTGAAATTATCGAAATACCCTTAATTTGTGAAATTACCAAAATACCCCGGTTTGTGAAATTATCGAAATACCCTTGATTTGCGAAATTACCAAATACCCCTGGTTTGTGAAATTACCGAAATACCCTTAATTTGCAAAATTACCAAAATACCCTAATTTGTGAAATTACCGAAATACCCCTGATTTACAAAATTATCAAAATACCCCTGGTTTTTGAAATTATCAAAATACCCTGAATTACAAAATTACTGAAATACCCTTAGTGTGTAATTACCATTTTACCCCTAAGCGGCAAATGACCGTTGTACCCTCGTGGTAGTACTAATGTTGTTTATGTTAATTGTATGATTGATTATGTTTGAGATGCACTGCATACATGGATTAGTTATGAGTAGAATTACCGAATTACCCTTGGTAGGTAAATTACTGAAATACCCTCGATAGGTAAAATTACCGTTATACCCTTTGGGGTTGATTAGCGTGATTGTGTGTAACATTCTCACACCATTTGGATTGCCTGTTAGTATATGCTTATAAATCTGTTATATTCTATTAAATGCCGAAATACTGGCATGGCTGTTGAAAACCCGAGGAGGATAAAGGCGAATCATCAGGTTAGTGATCTCTGTCATTCTAAAGTGAATGGTTCTGTTGATTTGATATGATAAACATGTATGCCGATTTCTGTGATTGCATGGGGGTGATTGATGAAAGGGGAAGTGTTCTGTTGTAGTGGCTTTTGCCATGATCTGTTGTAGTGGCTTTTGCCATGATCTGTTGTAGTGGCTTTTGCCATGATCTATTGTAATGACTTTTTCCATGATCTGTTGTAGTGGCTCTGCCACGATCTGTTCTGGTGACTATGTCACGATTCTGACGATGAGCAGCTAACTGCAGCATGACTGCCATCGATGGTGTGTAGCGGATGGAGGGTTGATTGTAGAAATCCCCACGGTGTGATTGGTTGGTACGGGTGGTGTGTAGAGGATGGAAAATCTAGGTTGGGGCTGGGTTTGCATCGCATTGCATACATTATCTACTGTGACATATGATGTGGGTTAAGGCTCAACCGAGGCTATTTTGGGCTAAGGCCCAATTGCTACTGCATCGTAATGGGCTTCTACCAATTGTTGTGATGCATGTTCTTACCGATGAGGGTTGTGCACACTGAGTTTTCGTAAACTCACCCCCTCTTTTTTTTAAATGTCTCAGGTAATTCCCAGCGATTGAGGATTGGGAGCCGTGGAGGACTCGGGGGTGGCTATACATCGAAGATACTACTCGTGAACTTTAGTAATTTTGATTTTTGCCTTTTCTTTTAGATTATTTATTTTGGGTTAATATTTTGTAATAAGGCCATTGGTTTATTTTTTCTAAGTTTTCATTTATAACTGTTAAACTTATAAATACGGGGTTTTCTTAAAACTTTAGCAATCATTTTCTAAAATATCATGTTTACGCAACGATGCAAGCTCAACTTTCATAACAAAATAGTTTTTCAAAATAATAACAACTTTTAAATATTCATTTGGCAAGTCGCGTTTTTCTCAAACAAACAACGAACTCGAAGTTCAAAAATCTAATAAAACTTTTCTAAACAATTGCTTAGCATTTAAACTTCCTTCACTGTGACACGCCAGATTCGAGCCTAACTTTTAGGCCGGGTTTTAAGGTGTTACAATTAAGGTTTACCTCAATTAATATGTACAGGTTGAACGAACGATAGCTTGTGGTACCAAACACCAGAGTTTAAAGGATAAAACCTTATATGCGACATAAAAAAAAAACATGCCATTGAAGTAGTAACTCAAAAACAAGTGCCAAAATATATTACTTATCAAAGGCAGTTGTAAACAACTGAATAAAAGCAGCTCACCACTCTAACACCAATTTCTGAAACAATCATAAAGGACCACTAATATGAACAAAACAAACTTCCGTGACATTCATAAAACTCATACAAAAAGCTTATATCTATCTATGGCCTCAACAGCTCAGCTGTTCAACCTGACAATATAAGAAATGGAATGGATAAAAATTGGACAACTCGTAAAACATAAATAAAACCGGATGATATTATATCTTAGCTCAATAAATGTTGAGTAGAAATGAGTTAAGAAAAAGGGTATGTGAAAGAACAAATGAAAAATAATCGGTCTTATTGAACAATGGAGTGTAACCAAGATTTCAAACAATGGGAGACTCCCATAAATACCTCTGCAGTCCTATAGGTCTCTCAGTCCTTAATCCTTTGATGCAGTTGAGTTTACATATAATGAAGAATCTTTCTGATGGTATGCCTCTGCATCACTTTAACACTTCAATTCACAGCAGTTAAATACTTCAATTGTAACAGTTTAAAACTTCAATTTACAGCATTTAAATTGATCAATTTGCATAAAAAATGGATATATATTCACAAAATGGAAAAATAAACATGATGAAATACCTAATAAAATACCTAATATTTCAAATTTTATAAATAAAATGATGAAATTTATAATTAGAACTTCTAAAAGATTTAAAATTTTAATAAATAAAAATAAAATACCTAATATTTCAAATTTTATAAATAAAAGGATGAAATTTATAATTAGAACTTCTGAAAGATTTCTCTGTTTGAATAATTCATAATTCTATACAAATTGAATTCGAGACTTTAAAAGGCACTTAAATGGTCACACATACGCTGTAAAACACACACAGTTTCGAAAACTTCAAGAATTTAGGGTTCACTAAGGTAAACAAGATTCCCCAATCCCTAAATCGTTTCTCAGTTGCCTCCACCAAGTTTTAAACTTTAAAGTTTGTATTTGAATAAACCAAAATCCCATTCACTATTGACTCCTGAAATATTAATGATAAAGTTTAAACAAATCAAGTTTCTTGATTGGTTGTGGCAGAGAGCAACAAAGGATGTGATGATGTAGCAGAGGAGACAGAATGCAAACAAGTTCTCATTTTCAAGACTTTAGCAGGAGAAGGATGTTCGTTTTTGATTTGGGGAAATTTTTAGGGATTAGGGGAAAGGGATTTGAGGAGATATTTCGGTGGGGGAAATTTCTGTTCTTTCGGGTTTAATTTGAGGGGTATAGTGGATGGAAAAAAACGACGATGTTTTGAAATAAAACTGAATCCATTTGCGGTATTTCTAAGAAAGCGCCACTAAAATCAAATGACAAAATGAATTCGGTTTACAAACAGTTAATGCTTTTAAGAACGCCTCTAAAAACAAAGCAAAAAACGACGCCGTTTTGTAAACACTTAATATATGTTAGCAGCGTTTTTACATAAAACGCCAGTAAAACACAAGCTTTTGCGGCATTTTTTTTTATAAAACGCCACTATAAACAAATAAAACTCAACATTTTGTGGCATTTTAGACAAAACGCCACTGAACATCAGCTTCAAATAGCGTCGTTCCAAATTTCCCATATATATTACTGGTATTTTTTATTAAAAACGCCACTATTCCTAACTTATTATTATTTATTTATTTATTTATAAATATTTTATAGTTTTGTATATATTTTATAAAATTAAACATTCAAATATATAATAGATATATTTTTTATAATTTTTTAGGCTTTTTATTTTTTCGCTTTTAAGAATAAAGATTAAATTAATGAATGTGCAAAGTTAAGGGGTTAAATTTGTTAAATTTTAAAATTAAGATTAAATTGATAGAATCTATAAACATTAACTTTAATTAATCTAGTTAAATAATAAGCAGAGGATGAAAGATTGCTTGACTTTTATTACAATTTTATATTTAATTAATTATTATATAATTCATATCAATTTTAAATAAATAATTTTTCAAACTTAATTTGTGTAATATTAATTTAAAAGAATTAGATACATGCCATAAGTTTTATATAATTTTTTATGTAAGAAAACAAAACAAAAATTCCAAAATATGAAGTAAAAAAGTTTAAAAACAATAATGATAATTTTATACAAAAATTTCATAATATCTCTTTTACGATTATATAATAAATTATTTAATATATAAATTAAAAAATTAACTCCAAACCCCATTACATAACCCCAAATCCAAACTCAAAACCTTAAACTAAAACACATAACCCCAAACCCCAAACTATATATTGATAATTTTAATATTAAAATTCATATTATCTATTTTACAATTATATATAATAAATTATTTAATATATAAATTAAGGATAAAAATTTGAACCTATTTTAAAGAAATAAACATTGGGGTAATGGATACATATACCTTTCGGAGTTATGGGAAGACAGTTTCACAATAGAAGGAAGGATCAATGAACGATGGTCGGATCTAACAGCTTTGGGGTTATAGGATTCTAGGGATTTTGGGGATTTGAATTAGGGGAAACTGATTTGAGGGATTTTGGATCATATACCTAAAACTCTAAACACTAAACCGTAAACCCTAAACTTAAACCCTAAACCCAAAACCCTAACTGACCTATTAACCATTTATCCCTAAACCCTTAACCCTAAACCTTAACCCCTAACCCCTAACACTTAAACCTTAATATCGATAAACACTAAGATCTTAAACACTAAACAATAAACCCAAATAACAAACTTTAAAACACTAAACCCATACACCAAAATAACAAACCCTAAACCATGAAATTAACATACTAAACATTAAACCCTAATTAAATCAATTTTAATAGCTTAATTTCTAACTTAAATGAAAACTTCTAAATTATTTAGTTAGCAATATTTAACTTTTCATAATTAAGTAACTAAAATGAAACTTTCTCATTGCTTATAAGTGAATGTATCAAAATAAAATACAGTTCAAAGCAAGAATAAGAAAAAAATATGAAAAAATGTATGCTCAACTTTTAGCGGCGTTTGTGTAAAAACTCCGCTATTGCTCAGTTTATTAGTGGCGTTTGTGTAAAAACGACGCTATTGCTCAGTTTAGTCGCAGCGTTTTGAATGCCGCTATTGATCAGTTTATTAGCGGCGTTTGTATAAAAGCGCCGCTATTGTTCAGATTAATAGCATTTGTGTAAAACGCCGCTATTGCTCAGTTTATTAGCGGCGTTTGTGTAAAAACTCCGCTATTGCTTAGTTTATTAGCGGCGTTTGTATAAAAGCACCACTATTGTTCAGATTATTAGTGGCATTTGGGCAAGAATGCCGCTATTGATAAATTTTTTGCGGTGTTTTTGGGTAACTATTGCTCAGTTTTTTTTGCGGTGTTTACCTGGAAACGTCGCTAATTTATAATCTTTGCGGCGTTTTTTGTCCAAACGCCACTAAAAATGCCGCTAAAGCCCTATTTTGCTGTAGTGATTATTATAACATATAACATATGTATAATTTAAACTTTCATTAATGACCGTCCACTAACATAAAATAATGTATATTTGCTACTTTAGTCCTTTTATTTAACTTTAATCTATAATTCAACTTTAACCTTTATGCAATTTAGTCCTTATACTATAATAACTCTTAATTCATACAAATTCACTTAACCAAAATCTAATTAACTACACAACTAACTTCGTAAATATTTTTAAATATTTACGAGTTAATTTTAGGGGAATAGAGTCCTGGAAATGCACTTTTTGACACCCCTAACTATAGGGTCATTACAAGTAATGGGAATAGTGGGGTCAACAACGTTCCTAACTAAATCCCTACTTGAAGACTCACCCATGAACCCCCGGAGTTGAAGTAAGCCAACGGCGGGGAGGAATATTTCAAAAAGTATAGAAGAAATTTGTTGGCTCCCTCTATTTTCCCACAAGAGCCCAAGCTAACTCGTCATTGGTCCTAAATGGCCATGCCTCCTCAACGGATTGAACCATTCTACGATTCACTCCGATATGACGGTCGGATGCTCTCCAACCATTTGGGCACCTACCCTCCAAGCAGCAAAGAAAGACAGTTCTAACAGTAATTAGCCTTCTTAACTCTAGAGTCTGCTGTGGACTCAATCTTTCAACTTACATTACAAGGACCTTTGTGTCCAAGGGCTGAGATTGGTAGCAAGTAGATTCGAAAGGAATAAACCACTTCATGGGAAAATCAAAATCGTTGGGAAGTCTGTTTTCACCAAAATGAATTTATTGCGGTCCAAACGAAGGTTTGGAACCTACCCTTTGAGTATGGGTTCGTGACCTTGACGAACACTGAAGTAGACCATTCTAGATGAAGGCCCTTAAGCCAAAACTTACAACCAGAAAAAGTGTTAAAAGATGCCTAGAATGGGTCACTCATCTCAACTATTGTAGTATAAGAAGTATGTTATTAAGGTCCACCAAGATAAATTAGTCAATTGCCTTGGTGAAATTCCATACTCTTTGAGTATTACGCAGAATAAATAGTGTACAAGAAGATGGAAGCCCGCTTCCAATAAGTAAAGAGGTAGAATGAAGCCCTCATTGGAATTACTCAGATGTCTCTCCCTTGTAACAATCTCAAAGTGATATGCAAAGTTAGGCAACCAGATACCTCGAGCTACCAAGTAATTTGCCATCTTCTCTAGAGTGGTTAGGCAAATGAACAATGGTGTTCTTACTGAGGTACTAGTCCCTCGGGACTATGAAACATCTTCATTCTTGATGATAGCCCTCATTGGATGACCCATTTGACTAAGAGGACCAGAATCCCTAGCCCTTCCTCCTAACGCTGGTGCAACCCCGAACAAATGATACAATGTAAGATAAAAGAAAAAAGAAAAGTGAAAAGATTATTTGGAAAATAAGGAGTGCTCGTGGAGGACGAGTAATTCCAGTAAAGAAAATAAAAATGGTGAAAGGTAGGAAAGAAGAGGTTAAAGAAATAAGAAATTAAAGAAAGAAGATTGAGGGTTCAGAAAAGAACTCAAACGATAAAGAAATTTAGGGAACAAAATTAATTTTTGATGATGGGAATTTTTCAAGTCTCGGTTCAAATAACTAATAGTGTAAAGTGATATTTGAATAAGAAAAGAAATAAACTATTTAAATCTCTGAATCTATTTTTGACACCTGTTGATCTAAGGAAGGGTTTTTGTCCACCTCTTGATAAAAGGAAAAGCAGAAAGATTTTGTAACACCCCTCACCTGTATTCAATGCTAGAATAGGGTTGCAGAGTATTACCGAACTTATAAAATTATAAAACATTCAACTCTGCATAATTTTCACATTACAAGCAATCATCAATCAATTTCAATCACGTGGTCTCTATTATGAGCCTACGAGGCCCTAAACATGCTTTGGGAGTGGATCGGGACTAAATAGATAACTCAAGTAACTTTCACGAACCTTTGAAAATTTTTCTCAAAACAAGGGACACATGCCTGTGTAGCCAGGCTGTATGTCTCACACAACCACTAGACACACCCATGTCACAGGCCGTGTGGACATTCGAAATGGGAGCACATGGCGTGTCCCAGCCCGTGTCTTACCCTGTGCCCAAACAAGTGAGCTTATTGACTTGGGTCACACGGTCAACACACACACCCATGTGGCTAGCCCGTGTGCCTTAAAAATGGCCATACATGCCCGTGTGCCAAACCGTGTGCTAGGCCGTGCCAAACTTGTAGGGTATACTGACTTATGCCACACGCCCATGTGTGAGGCCGTCTGGAGCATACTGTGTAACACCCTAAATTAGGGGTTATTGAAAATTTAAATATTTTCCCATGTGTGTGCTTGAATAATTAAATTCTAGGATTATTTGGCATGTTTTAGGGTCTAAAAATAACCCCGAACTAGGTCAGATTTAGAATTAAAAATTTTCTTTTTAAGGATGAAAAACAAAGGAGCTAGGAGATAGGGCTTAAATAAAATTTAAGGAGATGCATGCCACAAAGAATGGGCTTGGCACAATTGGCTTGGTGCGTCTAAGGGTTTGCAATGGGGGTCTTGGGTTCGATTCATGGGAGATACAAGGGGAATTTTTTTTTATTTTGGGCTTTTGGGACGTTAAAAGAAAGGGCAGGTTGGGAGGCCTTAAAGGATTTTTGGTGTTGGATTTGGACATGGAAGTTGGACTAGGTAAGTGGCTACCGTGCGCCACTTAGGAGTGGAGGTGAAGATGGGCGCAGGTTCGAGCTGCTGGAGCAGCGTTTTGCATTTTAATTTTTGGGGTAATCGGCCTAGGGATGTCTTATAAATAAATGAGGAGGCTTTATGACATGAAAGTCGGATTGGGTGGAGTGGCTTGGGGCACCACTTAAGGGTGTTGGAAAAAGGACTCGGGTTTGAGTCGTGATAGACACAAAGGGAGTTTTATTTTTGGGCTTTGGCGTTAAAAGGAAAAGGGCTCAGGTATAAAGGCTTTGTAAATAAATGGTGGGATTATTTGACATGAAAGTCAAATAGGGAGAGATGGCCTGGGGCGTTTAAGAGGCCTGCGGCAGTTGCCTCCATCAGGTCTTGGTTTCGAACCCCAGGAGCTGCACTTTGGTTTTTATTTTTTTTTCAATGCAGCTGGCGTTAGAGGGGAGTGATGGCTGCAATTTGGACTCTTCAAGTGATGAGATTGAGCTTAATTTTTGCTCTAAGATTCGGCTGGAGGGGTGAGAGTTAGTAGCCTATTTTCTTTTAAATTGTTTAAGGAAGATTAGGAGATAAATGGAAGATAAAACCTTGCTTTATCTTGGATAATTAAAGGCTAGAAATTATCACCATAGGGAGGGGTGTTGGCCGAACCTTGGACTCTTTGGGGGCTATCCATATTCGGTTTAACACCTAGAGAGAGGGGCCAAAGTTCTTCAATTTTTCTTTTCTTTTTCTCTCTTGCTGCTGCCGAATCTCCCTCAATCTCCCATCTATCTCTTCTCTTCTTTTACAAACCGAAATCACCCTTGATCCCCTACTTCTTTTCCTTCTCTTTTTTCTTCCTTCATTAGCCGAACCCCTACCACCTTTGCTGTCGAAATCCTGCCTCTTCCATTTGACTCACTTGGCCAAATCTCCCTTAAGGAAAAGGGTGCTGTTTTCGATTCCTTTCTCTTCATTGATGATAGCTGAATCCCTCTCACAACACTAAGAGGTGATGACTTGTGGAGTTAAGGGCCAATATAATTATCAAGGTAAGGGGCTACACTCTCTTTTGGGATTAAGATTATGGCCGAATGGCCTATGACCCTTGATGATGTACTTAAATCGTTTGTAGGGAAGCTTTCGGGATTTGTTTTCCAAAGGTGATTTGGTAAGCACATTCGGCCAAGGGCCCGAACTAATGTGTGCCATGGATTTAGGGGCTAATTAAGGCTTTGGGATTTGTTTGGAAATCAAATCCGTTCAAGGTAAGCCCGTAAGAGAGCCTCTGATATTACTTGGTTTGGCCGAATAGGCCTTTGGTATTAACATTGATGATTGGCCGAATATAGGGTCAAGATCTAGCGTCAAAGATCGGATCTTCGGGATCTAGGGATTTCGGTAGAACAGGTGTGTAAGAACTCACTACACACTTTATTAATTTACATGATTATTGTTGTTGTTATTCACCTTTTTGGTAGTGTTTTGCTTATGGCTAAGCATGGATTCCGGGTAAGTCCCCTAACTTGTGATTTTTAATATATGATTTGCATGCCATCACATGATGTTAAATGCTATGACATGATATATGATAATTGATATTGTAATATCCCGGGTTAGGGGCTATTTTATTATGGCTTTGTTTGCATGTGCATGGTGTGCTATGTTATTGTTTGGATGTTTTGGGGCTTAGTTATAAGCTAGGTGTAAGCTTTGAGTGGTAGGAAAAATCTTTGCTTTTAGGCTTAGGTGGGAGGACCAAGGAGTGGGGTTTATAAATATCTTTAGGTGAATTTTAGCATAACAAATAAGCTGGTGGAGTGGCGGGATAGGCGCCACTTGAGGCTTGTGTGTGACGCCACTGCGGGGAGGAGGTCTTGTGTTCAACTGCAGAGTGCTCCATTTTGGCTTCTATTTTGACGGCATGGAGGGAGGAGTTGTAGGCAGTTCAAACTCGCCTTGGACCAAGTCAAATGTTCAAATGGTGGGTGAAGAGTGAATTTAGGAGGAGACTAGTTCAAACTAGTTTGAATGGATGGCTTGGAGTGTTTAGGGAGTGGTTGTGGGTGATGGCGAATATTGGAGAGCTCTTGGGGGTGAGTGGACGGCTTGGTATGGGGAAAATAGGAGTGCCAATTTCTTTTGGCTATCTTGAGCATTTTCGGTCAAAGCAAAATTGGTAAGCCAAATTCTCCTTTAGTCAAAATGCTAGCGAAATTTTAAGTGTATTTTTTTCCATTTTTTCTCCTTAAACCGAAAGTCCAAGCATCCTTTTTGCCAAAAAGTTGCTTTGTATCTCTTAATTTGGTGTGTGTGTGGCCGAATGTTTGTTCCCATTTCTTCTTATTTTCATCTTGTGTAAACCGAAACTGGCATTCTCTTCTTCTCATACTTTTTCTTCTCTTGGAACCTTGTTAGCCGAAACTCCCTTCTCCATAAGACCTTCCTCCATTTCTTTTTCTTTCAAACCGAAAGCACCCTCCCTCTTTTCATCTTTTACTTTCTTTCTTTTCCCAAAACTCCTTAGCCGATTGTCACCATCTGTTTCTTCCCACTTCTCTTAAGCTGAAACCATCTCAATCTCACCTCTACTCTCCCTTTTCTTTCCACTCAAAGTCGAACATAGGTGTGTTAAACCAAAAGAATGTTACTCACATGTATCAATAATAAGACTTATTCTTTCTTTTGGTGTCCCTCATTAAGTAAAAGCCAATTATCTATCCAATCTAATATTAATTGGATGCCCGAACACTCGAGACTTTCATCCGCTCAGATACAAAGTATCTTCCAACCCTTCTACAACCATTCATTAGTTAATTAGACACTCCGTTATCCAATCTAATTCAAGACTCCTCTAGTAGCCACTCCATTAGTAAGGGGCTCCCATATCAACATTCTCGGATTCCTTCCACTACTTTAGTTTTTCCTTGAATCCTGAGCGTTAGGAGACGTTAGGATTTCGAGTTTTTGTTGATCAAAGCGACACGGATTTGAACTGGGAATAAGGGAATGCAATATTTTTTTATTATTAGAATCAAAAGTTTAATTAGAATAGAAAAGTATAATAAAAGTAAAAAAATAAAGAATATCATCAATAATAATATTACGAAAATACTAATAATATCACGAATATTATAAATAACACAAATAAACTAATCTTTTTTAATCTACCGTGCATCTTCAAATAACCCGATAGATCAAATAACTTGCTAGACTTGTTTAGCTGCTAGCCGAATCTCTTCCTTGTGTTGCCGAAACTTCCCTTTTCTTATTAGTTTTGCACTTTGGCCGAATCTTTCCTCTCCTAGTAGTTGTCTTGTGGTCGATTCTTGTGTGTGGTGATAATATCGGTTGGTGGTTCAATCGGGTTGAGGAAGGTAAGTTTTGGCCGTAAGGCCATCTTTTTCCCCCTTGTTTGTTGTTGATTCTGGTTTGGTTAAACCGATGTTGGTTGGTTGAAAGGAGTTAATTTGTTTGGTTAATCATTTCATTATAGGGCCTTTGGATTTCGGAAGCAAGCAAGAGGAGTCTTCCTTCTCTGATAATCGTTGGGTAAGTGGTGGTAAGAGGTTGCTTTAAGGGTCATTATTTTAGAGTTTGTTAAGCCAAAGACTTGTGAGGCTAATGGTTTGTGTTTCAGGGGGAGGCCGATTGTCAGAAGAACCATTGTTGGTTCGGGTTTGGTAGGAAACCAAACCAATTGCAAGGTAAATGTTAACCCCATTGGTTTAATGGTTTTGACCGAAAGGTATAAGTGGCTAATCTCATGTTTGGCCGATTATAGGAGCAGGGTATCGAGGGATTTAGATCGGTTCGTTGGGTTAAGCTTGCGTGTTAACAGGTGTGTAAACTAACACACCTTCTTTCTGAGTAATATGTTAATAACCTAATTATGTAAGTGAAACAGTATGGTTGACTGATATAATACCCAATGAGGTATGGATACGGATTCGGGTAAGTCCGTTTCATTACGAGATCTGTGATGATATGTGATATCATGATTTATGGTGTATGTATTTTGAGATGTCATATTAAGCATGTGAGCATGATAGCATGATTGCACGATTTGCATTAGTATGATATGTTATTGGGTGATATGAGAGGAGGGGGATATGATATCCGTGTCTTTGGGACACCAGAGGTTTGGCACCTCCAGTGGTTTGGTACCACAGATTGATTATTGTGACTTTGGGTCACCAGAGGTTTGGCACCTCCGCGTCTCGTCCCAGTGGCTTAGCACCACAGTGGGTTGGCCCCACGGTTGATTTTACGGGATTGACGCTAGTGATTTGGTATCACACGATGGGTTGGCCCCATCATTTTAATCGTGACTACGGTCACCAGTGATTTGGTATCACACTTGTGTCTTTGGGACACCAGAGGTTTGGCACCTCATAGCGACTCGTCCCTGTGGTTAACACCACCGTGGGTTGGCCCCACTTTTGAGATACGGGATTGTCGCCAGTGATTTGGTATCACACATGGGTTGGCCCCACAGATGGATCTTCGTGACTTTGGGTCACCAGTGGTTTGGCACCACATCTATGGTTTGGGTACAAAGTGGTTTGGCCACAGGGTTTGGGTACCAAAGGTGTTACTGGATGGTTAGGATCGGGTGCATTAATTGTATTGCTTTGCTATGATGTGTGTTAGCATGTTGCATATACCGGGAGAGGGATTTATGCACTGAGTCTTGCGACCCACCTTCTCCCTTATCATTTCAGGTGACACATAGATCGCGGACATGGAGCCGGGATGGACTCGAGGTGCCCATGCCATGGATAAATTCAGAGTTGCGTTGATTTAAACTTGGTACTTTATTTGACTGGTTTTTCATCTGGTTTATTTGGATTGTAAAAGGCCTTTTTAAACTTATGTTTTGTTATTTACATACTTAGATTGGATTTCAAATATGCCTTAATAATTTATTGGGTTAAAATTTGGCTAAAATTTGTGAAGATAAGGTTTTCAAACTACAAGCGATATGTTTTAAACTTTACCATCGGGTATCACACTATAATTTAAGATAAATGAAACTGAAATGTTCTCCAACTTGAATGCATTCTCGTACTAAGTCAAAATGTTTTTAAGCAACAACAAGGATTACTTGAATTTTTAAACGAGATAAACTTGTTTTACTTACATATCTGATTAAGTTTTCAAAATTATCGGGTTTTCAAATGCACCATCGGTTTTAAAATAGTCATCCCCAAGATTTTCTTCAAGTACAAATTTAGCAAGATGATTTTAACAAACTCCTAAACTTAAACCTAAACCTCCCAAATACATTTTTCCCTGTAACATACCAGATTCGGTCGTGGTGTATTGACCGGGTTTAGGGTGTTACAGATATATAAGCATGTGATGGTGGGATTGATGAGAGGAGGGGGATGATTTTATGGACTGTCGCCAGTGGTTTTGACCACAAGATGGGTTGGCCCCATCAGATTATTTGTGACCTGTGGTCATCAGTGGTTTTGACCACAAGATGGGTTGGCCCCATCAAATTAGTTGTGACCTATGGTCATCAGTGGTTTTGACCACACCGATTGATAATTTGCGACTAAGTCCCAATGGTTTGGTACCACCAGTGGTTTTGACCACACTTGATTATTTGTGACCTATGGTCATCAGTGGTTTTGACCACACAATGGGTTGGCCCCATCATTTATTTTGTGACACTAGTCACCAGTGGTTTTGACCACCAGTGGTTTTGACCACACGGGGTAGTAAAGGAGTATGGATGGTTAGGTGGGTTGCATGTGCATGTTTATTAATGACTTGTGTATGAGTTACATTTCCGGGTGGGGGATTTACACACTGAGTCTTGGTGACTCACCCCCTTCCATTACCATTTTTGCAGATGAGTAGATCACGGAGATGGAGCCGGAGAAGACTCGAGGCAGCCATACTTATCGTTGGATTTGATTTTATTTTATTAAAGTTAATATTATTCATTTTCTAAGTTTTTATTTTGGGATTGTAATAAGGCTGCTATTATTATTATTTTGGATGTTTATTTTACTGTTTTTTTTTATTTTACTTATGTTATACTACAAAATATATTTTTAAATGTTAAGTGAACCGGATAAAAGTAAATTTTCAACCTTAATAAACTTCTACGGGTTTTTAAAAGATGTTACCATCTGCAATGTAAATAAACTAAGTCAACTATAACTTTGATGATTTCAAAAGTACATGATCAAATGTTTTCAAAAGGGATTATCAACTCAACTATGTTTATAAAAGCCCAATGAGTTTTCAAACAAAATTTTCATACCTTAGCCAAATTTTATCAAGTTTTCACCAAGTTTTCAAAATGAAACAAATTATTTTACTCCGTGACATACCAGATCCGGCCAGGACTCATGGGTCGGGTTTGGGGTGTTACATTGTTGGTATCAGAGCCCGGTTCAAAACTCGACTGTGGTGGGTCCAAGGCCCAAAATGTTTTGTTTTTGTTAGTAGGCCTTATTATGATGTTTTGAGGAACTGTTTTGGCTTGAACAGCATGGCACCAAGTCTCTGGCACCAATCCGCCCAGGTAAGTACTTCTATCCATTTTTGTGAATCTTTGATGAGGGGTAGAAGGGTAAAATTGGGAACGTAGACTATTAGAATAGAATTTGTTGAACCCTAGGGCTAGCATACCTCAACTATGCATAAGATTTAATAATTACCTAAACAACCCTGTGAGTTGTCACTGAGCAAAGGATGTGGAAATCGTTATATGCATGTCTAGGATTGGATTCGGTGGGGGCCTGGTATTTAAGCAGTCCTCGTGACTCACCTCCTACTCACTTGAATCCTACCTGGTGTGTAGTAACGGTTCATCCTAGCTGAGACGACACACTCACAGGCTAAACTCGATAACTAAAACCCGAAAGGGACTAGCCGTTTTTTTTTGAAATAATTAAAACCTTAGCTTTAAAAAAAAGACCAAAATACCCCACAATTCAAAAAAAATGACCAAAATACCCCTGGCTTATAAACTACCCTCCATATGAAAAATTTTTAAATAGAAAATTTTCAAAATATCCTTCTTTTGTGAAATCACTTAGAACCCAACTTTTGAAAATCATTTTGTGAAGATACCCTGATTATGTGAAATTACTAAAATACCCTTAGGGGTAAAATTATGAAAATGCCCTTGAATTATGAAGTTTCCAAAATTCCCACGGTTTTAATCAAAATTTCATCACATAAAAAGTGCCCAAATACCTGAAAATTCAAAAACATCATGATTTTAGAAAATTACAAAATTGCCCCTAACCTACAAAATTACCAGAATACCCCTGATTTTCAAAATTTTGCAAACATCCATTCGAGTTCCACTAGATGATATGTTTTGAAATTTTGATACTTTTTAAAATTATTTCATTTCTGTTTTTCAAAAAATCAACTCATATTGCGAGAGGTGAGTTGAGCCTCAGGTCACACGCTGAGGTATTTTTCAATTTTCATTTTTCAAAATCAACTCATATTACGAGAGGTGAGTTGAGCCTTGGGTCACACGCCGAGGTATTTTTCAATTTCTATTTTTTCAAAAATCAACTCATAATGCGAGAGGTGAGTTGAGCCTAGGAAATGCAATTCTCAAAAAGGAACCATCAAAGTTTTACAACTTTTGAAATATCCCTGAATTCTTAAAAATTTAACAAATTCACCCCGCTTTGTGAAAAATTACCGAAATACCCTTGAGGTCCAAAATTTTTGAAATACCCCAGATTTTCAAATTTTTCCAAATATCCCGGGAATTTAAGAGTTTCAAAATGGTTTTGACAAAATCATCCGAAAATTTTTATTTTTGAAAAAAATTTACAAAAATACCCCTATAGGGCAAATTACGAAAATACCCCCGGGTAGTGGAAAACAATCACAACGAAATCAACATCTCTTGATATGAATGAATGGAAAACTGTTTGCATGTATGATTACGAAAGAACCACTCCTAAACTCTTATCATAAAATTCCTTCGCGGGTAATCCACTAAAACAAGTATTAATACATAAAATTCTTAAACAGATAAACGCAATCGTTAGAATGAGTTCAAGAGGTCGTGGACGTCCGCCATGTGGCCGCGGTAGGGGTAGAATGACTTTGTCTGAGCCAGCAAGGTCTGGTCATTGGTCTGGAAATGAGATGCCGGATTTGCCGGTGGCGGAAACTGAATTTCAAGATCAGACGGGTGGTAATGATGTCGTATCTCAAGCAGCATTACGGGTTTTGGAACGAGTTGCTGAGGCTGGCGCAGGTGTAGGAGCCCGTAAATCTGTGGTTGAACGACTCTAGGCTAACGGAGTAGAAGTATTCAGAGGAGTTTCTAGAGTGGCGCCCAGTGCGGCGGAGTATTAGCTGGAATCCACTGAAAGGATTATGGGTGACTTGGATTTCACAGCTGAGGAGAAGTTGAAGGGTATCATTTCTTTGCTTCGGGATGAGTCATATCAGTGGTGGCTCACTGTAAGGGATGGAACGGTGGCAGAAAATCTTACTTGGGAATTCTTCAGGGATGCCTACTAGAAGAAGTATATCGGAACCAGTTACGTGGATGCACAGCGAAAGGCTTTCTTGAACCTGGTTTAAGGCAATAAGATGGTGGCGGAGTATGAGGCCGAGTTTCTTCGGTTGAGTAGGTATGCTCGTGGTATTGTGGGTACCGAGCATGAACGCTGTGTTAGATTTGAGGATGGGCTTAGAGATGAGCTGAGAATGATGATAGCTCCACAATAGGAATGGGAGTTCGCTGTCCTAGTGGAGAAATCGAAGGTTGCTGAAGGAGTAAGACAGTCGGTTAGACGAGATCAAGATAGAAATTAGAATAAGAGGAGCTCCGGATATTCAGAGTTTTCTGGTAATCAGCAGAAGAGGACAAGGTTTGGTGGGTCGGATCAAGCTACTAGGCCTGCTGCTGCTGCTAATCCTCAATGGCCGCCACGGTGTGCTCGGTGTGGCAAGTCTCACACGGGGGAGTGTTGGAATGGTAATCGGGGATGCTTCGAGTGTGGGTCCTTAGAGCATCGAGTTAGAGACTATCCATAAAAGGCAACTAGACTGAGATTAGAGGGTCAGGATCGTGCACCAAACAGGAGGGATAACCAACAGCCACAGAGGGGTCGAGGTGCAGCTAGGGGTAATGGAAATGTTAACGGGCGTGGTCGAGGTGCTGAAGGTACAGAGGCGAGGCAACCAAGGTTGGTTTATGCAGTTGGCCATCGCGAGGAGGAAGTTGTGCCAGATGTGACAACGAGTATGTTCCTTATTTCTGGAATACCCTTAATTGCTTTGATTATTGTAGAGTTTTCTTGTTTTACTAGGGAAGTGCCTGAAACCTTGGTTGTGAACTTAGAGATTGTGCCTAGGAAGTAAGATAGTTTTGTTAAGATCAGAGTGTGCGGCATAAGCGTAGTACGGTGAGTTAAGATGTACGACTATTCGTTAGTAAGTAATTTCGAGGATGAAATTATTTTAAGGGGTAGAACTGTAACACCCTAAATTAGGGGTTGTTGAAAATTTAAATATTTTCCCATGTGTGTGCTTGAAGAATTAAATTCTAGGATTATTTGGCATGTTTTAGGGTCTAAAAATAACCCTGAACTAGGTCGGATTTAGAATTAAAAATTTTCTTTTTAAGGATGAAAAAGAAGGGAGCTAGGAGATAGGGCTTAAATAAAATTTAAGGAGATGCATGACACAAAGAATGGGCTTGGTACAATTGGCTTGGTGCATCTAAGGGTTTGCAAAGGGGGTCTTGGGTTCGATTTATGGGAGATAAAAGGGGGGAATGTTTTTTTTTATTCTGGGCTTTTGGGACGTTAAAAGAAAGGGCAGGTTGGGAGGCCTTAAAGGATTTTTGGTATTGGATTTGGACATGGAAGTTGGGCTAGCTAAGTGGCTACCGTGCGCCACTTAGGAGTGGAGGTGAAGATGGGCGCAGGTTCGAGCTGCTAGAGCAGTGTTTTGCATTTTAATTTTTGGGGTAATCGGCTTAGGGAGGTCTTATAAATAAATGAGGAGGCTTTATGACATGAAAGTCGGATTGGGTGGAGTGGCTTGGGGCATCACTTAAGGGTGTTGGAAAAAGGACTCGGGTTCGAGTCGGGACAGACGCAAAGGGAGTTTTATTTTTGGGCTTTGGCGTTAAAAGGAAAAGGGCTCAGGTATAAAGGCTTTGTAAATAAATGGTGGGATTATTTGACATGAAAGTCAAATAGGGAGAGATGGCCTGGGGCGTTTAAGAGGCCTGCGGCTGTTGCCTCCATTAGGTCTTGGTTTCGAACCCCAGGAGCTGCACTTTGGTTTTTATTTTTTTTTCATTGCAGCTGGCGTTAGAGGGGAGTGATGGCTGCAATTTGGACTCTTCAAGTGATGAGATTGAGCTTAATTTTTGCTCTAAGATTCGGCTAGAGGGGTGAGAGTTAGTAGCCTATTTTCTTTTAAATTGTTTAAGGAAGATTAAGAGATAAATGGAAGATAAAACCTTGCTTTATCTTGGATAATTAAAGGCTGGAAATTATCACCATAGGGAGGGGTGTTGGCCGAACCTTGGACTCTTTGGGGGCTATCCATATTCGGTTTAACACCTAGAGAGAGGGGCCAAAGTTCTTCAATTTTTCTTTTCTTTTTCTCTCTTGCTGCTGCCGAATCTCCTCAATCTCCCATCTATCTCTTCTCTTCTTTTACAAACCGAAATCACCCTTGATCCCCTACTTCTTTTCCTTCTCCTTTTTCTTCCTCCATTAGCCGAACCCCTACCACCTTTGCTGCTGAAATCCTGCCTCTTCCATTTGACTCATTTGGCTGAATCTCCCTTAAGGAAAAGGGTGCTATTTTCGATTCCTTTCTCTTCATTGATAATTGCCGAATCCCTCTCACAACACTAAGAGGTACTGACTTGTGGAGTTAAGGGCCGAGATAATTATCAAGGTAAGGGGCTACACTCTCTTTTGGGATTAAGATTATGGCCGAATGGCCTATGACCCTTGATGATGTACTTAAATAGTTTGTAGGGAAGGTTTTGGGATTTGTTTTCCAAAGGTGAGTTGGTAAGCACATTCGGCCAAGGGCCTTTCGATTAAAAAGTTTATGTTAAATGCCGAACTAATGTGTGCCATGGATTTAGGGGCTAATTAAGGCTTCGGGATTTGTTTGGAAATCAAATCTGTTCAAGGTAAGTCCGTAAGAGAGCCTCTGATATTACTTGGTTTGGCCGAATAGGCCTTTGGTATTAACATTGATGGTTGGCCGAATATAGGGTCAAGATCTAGCGTCAAAGATCGGATCTTCGGGATCTAGGGATTTCGGTAGAACAAGTGTGTAAGAACTCACTACACACTTTATTAATTTACATGATTATTGTTGTTGTTATTCACCTTTCTGGTAGTGTTTTGCTTATGGCTAAGCATGGATTCCGGGTAAGTCCCCTAACTTGTGATTTTTAATATATGATTTGCATGCCATCACATGATGTTAAATGCTATGACATGATATATGATAATTGATATATAAGCATGTGATGGTGGGATTGATGAGAGGAGGGGGATGATTTTATGGACTTCTGTCACGAGTGGTTTTGACTACAAGATGGGTTGGCCCCATCGATTATTTGTGACCTATGGTCATCGGTGGTTTTGACCACACCGATTGATAATTTGCGACTAAGTCCCGGTGGTTTGGTACCACCGATGGTTTTGACCACACTTGATTATTTGTGACCTATGGTCATCGATGGTTTTGACCACATGATGGGTTGGCCCCATCATTTATTTTGTAACACTAGTCACCAGTGGTTTTGACCACCAGTGGTTTTGACCACACGGGGTAGTAAAGGAGTATGGATAGTTAGGTGGGTTGCATGTGCATGTTTATTAATGACTTGTGTATGAGTTACATTTTCGGGTGGGGGATTTACACACTGAGTCTTGGTGACTCACCCCCTTCCATTACCATTTTTGCAGATGAGTAGATCGCGGAGATGGGGCCGGAGAGGACTCGAGGCGACCATGCTTATCGTTGGATTTGATTTTATTTTATTAAAGTTAATATTATTCATTTTCTAAGTTTTTATTTTGGGATTGTAATAAGGCCGCTATTATTATTATTTTGGATGTTTATTTTACTGTTTTTTTTATTTTACTTATGTTATACTACAAAAGATATTTTTAAATGTTAAGTGAACTGGATAAAAGTAAATTTTCAACCTTAATAAACTTCTACGGGTTTTTAAAAGATGTTACCATTGGGTAACAGAAGTAAACTAAGTCAACTATAACTTTGATGATTTCAAAAAGTACATGATCAAATGTTTTCAAAAAGGGATTATCAACTCAACTATGTTTATAAAAGCCCAACTGAGTTTTCAAACAAAATTTTCATACCTTAGCCAAATTTTATCAAGTTTTCACCAAGTTTTCAAAATGAAACAAATTATTTTACTCCGTGACATACCAGATCCGGTCAGGACTCATGGGCCGGGTTTGGGGTGTTACATACTGACTTCTTTTCAATTTCAACACCAAGGGACACATGACCATGTACTTAACCGTGTGTCACACACGGCTGAGACACACACCTGTGTCTCTGCCCGTGTGGACAAAAATAGGCTATTTACCAAGTCATTTTGCCACCCAAATTTAGGTACACCTACACCTCTCAAATAGAACACAATATAGCATCAAAAAACATATAATTCAATTCCAATCAAGCATGACTTATACCAATTCCAACAACAACCAATACAAAACATAAATACCACATATTGCTATCTAATTTCATGGCAATCTTTGTCTTCTCAAAACATCAAAATGGCCATTTATAATTATACATTGCTGTGCTCAATTCCACGAACATACCAATTCGCAAATCATCACCTATTGACATTCAAAATTACCTATTATCAATGAGCATCATGAATCCACCTCAATCACACAACATAGGTCAATTACCAATCTCAAAACAAAAGCCATTTGCACACTTATAAACACATCAAAATCAACCAAAATATGCCAACTTCCTTGGCTATATACAAACCAAACATAAATGTTTATAAGCCAACTCAAATGGCTACATCATTTACCAAAATTGACTCAAAGTCCCTATACATGCCATATAACCCAAAAACATAGTTTCAAAAGTACCAAAGTGTTAGCGGATAGTGTGATGAAGTCTCCGATGATTCCTAAATTCAAGCTAGCTTTGAAATCACTATAAAACATGGAAAAGCAACAAAGTAAGCTATATAGCTTAGTAAGTTCGTAAGTAGAAATGAAATAATCTCCTCATTCATTAGCATTTCAAAATAGATAACATAAATTGCATCAAACCACGAGTTAACATAAAGTTTAATCACATATTAACTCATAAGTTCTCAACTTCTTTAACTTGTTCTCGAACAGTTTTCTATACATACCTGTACCAATATGTTTCTATTTCTCACCAATTCTCTTACCAAACCACTCCAGCTTATAAATGCTTACGGTACAGTACATCGATTTTCCGATGCTATAGTCTAACTATGGTCTTACACATACTATGCCATGGTCCTGCCATGGTCTTACACCCACATGCCATAACTTGGTTATGGTCTTATTTTCCGATTCGCTATTACACAGCTATGATCTTATTTAGCAATTCTTCTTTCTTAAATCGTACATTTCATTTAAAATCTCCAAATTTAACTAATGGAATACAACAATATCAATTCCATCCATCAATTAAATAAATGCACATTTAAGTTCAATTATACGAACCTACCTCGTGTACGGAAATGACGAAACGGACCGACTATTCAATTTCTTTATTTTTTCCCCGATCTAAGTCCGAATTCCTCTTTTCTTGATCAATAAGTAATCAAATTCAAATTATTCATTCATCTTTTTGTTCAATTTAATCCACAACACACTTTAAGGAAAATTTACATTTTCCCTAACATTTCAACATTCTTACAATTTAGTCCTTAATTCACAAAATAAAAAATTCATGCAATTTAAAACCTTCCCATACTAGCCGAATTTTCCTAGTGCACATATCAGCTCATATTTGTCATTTATTCACACTTTTACCACATAATTTATCACATTTCACAACTTAATCCCTAATTGACAATTTTCACAAAAATCACTTTACAAATGTTATTTATCAAACAACAACCATGCATTTTCTACCATTAAACATCACAACACATGCTCATTCATCAATTTCAAAACCCTATACTTTTAACAATTTCTCAAATTAGTCCTTGGGCTAGCTAGATTAAGTTACAATGATGCCGAAAACATAGAAATAATTAAAATCGAGCAAGGAAACACTTACATGCATAAAGAAGTTTGGCCGAACCTTAGAGAACCAAAAATGGCTTCTTCTATCTCAATATTAGGCTGAAGAAGATGATTATGCATGCTTATCTTTTTTTTTCTTTATTTTACTATATTTATTTCATAATTTACCTTTTTAACATTTGATATAAAACATTAAAGTCACCTAATACATGTCCATCTTTGGCCACTAACTTTAAAAATGGTATAATTACAAAATAAGGGCCTCCACTTTAATAATTCATAGCTATTAGATACCTTCATCTAATAGAATGTAAATTTTACACTTTATACAATTTAGTCCTTTTTACCGAATTAAGCATTCAAACGATAAAATTTATAAACGAAATTTTCACACAAACATATTATCCTGTTGTAGACATTAAAATAATAATAAAATAATTATTTAGACATCATATTTGTGGTCCCAAAACCACTGTTCCAATTTGACCAAAAATGGGCTATTACAACTCTACCATGTAGCCTTTTTGATATCGTAATGTTACCACAAAACCTTCAATAGAGCTCTTTAACCTCTCAAGATAAAATTCTGATTAGTTCTTCATTATCTGACATGTCCACTAAATCTCAACATCTGTCAGAGAAATTATATACAAATGGTCTGGTCGCAACATAGATAACTGAAACACATAATAAATTTGTTCTAACTTTTATGGTAATTCAAGTCGGTATGTCACTTGCCCTCTCTCTCAATAAACTATTACAGCCCAATAAATTACAGAGTCAATTTCTTTTGTGACCACAACAAATTATCCTCTTCGAGAGTGGTACACTCAGAAACACTCTGTCGCCGATCTGAAATCCAATATGTTTACGTTTCAAATATACATACCCTTTATGTCAATCTGAAGTTGCTTCCAACTTTCACGAATCACTTCAACCTCATACACCTTTTCTCACTGAGCTCCATCTAATATAATAGAGTTCATCATTTACAACCACATAAAATTTCATACAGTACCATTTATACTCGACTAAAAATTATTATTCTAACAACCCATTTTTAGTCAAATCAGAACAGCGATTTCGGAACCACAAATCTGAAGTCAAAATATTTATTTTATTATTTTATTAAAGTTTACAGCATGATAGAATTATTGTGTGAAAGTTTCGTAAAAAAAATTTACTGTTTGAATGCTTAATTCGGTAAAAAGGACAAAGCTAGGCTTGCATTATATGATTTTTATGAGTTATAACTAAAGTTAATTTAGTAATTTAGTTAAGTTAATAAGTTAAAATTTTAATAGCATAATATCATCATTTTCTTTAAGCGAACATCACCGAAAATTAGAGCAAGAGGAATCCATTGTTCTTCCTTTCATTCGGCCAAGCTCATTTGTGCAATTGTAAGTCCGTTTTTGTCCTGTTTTTAATGATTTCTATGTTTTTGAGATCGTTGCTTCGTATTCTAGCTAGCCCTTACCTTAGATTTTGAAACTGTTAAAGATTTATCATATTTCCATTATTGAATTCTTGAGTAGTTTAATGAATTATGATAGATTTGGAAGGTTTAATGTTAGATTAATAGCTTTTGTAAAGTGATTTTTGACAAAAATGTCAAAAAGGGATTAATTTGTGAAAATGTGAAATGTGGTGGTTAAAAGTGTGAATAAATAAATATATGGGCTGCTAGGGACTCCATTAAAATTTGGCTAAGCATGGGTTGTGGTTAAATTGCATGAATTTTTTATTTTATGTGATAGGGACTAAATTGTAAAAGATGTGAAAAATTAGGGGCAAATCTATAAAAATACCTTAAATTTGGACTAAATTGAATAGAGTGAATACTGAATGTGCTAATTTTGAAATATATATAGATCAAGATAAGCAAGGATTGAATCTAGATCGGGGAAAAGGAAAGGTTGACGATTAGCCGATATTAGTTATCCAAGCGATACGAGGTAAGTTCGTATAATTAGAATCAAACTTTTAAATACTTGTAATTGTTTAAAATGAATGTATATAATTGAGTAAATGATCTACTTGAAATTTGAATTCCTTATTGATATAGTCTGATGGTTACCGAGCCCCGTTTGAGCCATAGGAATTCTGTAATATCCTAATTTTGGTGGGTCTGTGCATTTGGTGCGTTGCATGGGTAAGTTAGTAGGTTAAAGGCTTTGAGGTGTGTAGTGGCCTCAGATTTGGGCTTAAATCTGGGTTAAATTGATTAAAATTTGTGTTAGTAGTAATTTAATGTAAATTACTATGTTTAGTAGCAAGCTGGGTTTATGGCCCAAAAATTGGAGGTGCTTTAAGTGGGCATTAAGGTGGCGTCACAAGGGGGAAGGAGTTGGGCCTAGTGTGGCTGCTTGGGGCCCAGGTTGGTGGGTCAAGAATTTGGCACATAAGGGGGAAGGGGTGGACGGCACTTAAGCTACATTTTTGAAGTCTTATTTCTTTTATTTTGATGACAGAAAAGATGATAATTAAAAGGAAAGAGTTGGTTTTAAGGTGGGCTCTTCTAAAGGTGAGATAAGGATTGGGTTATCAGGTGAGATGAGAGCTATTAGGAGAGAGAGAGTTGGCTGAAACTCCAACTCTGTGTGTGGGAGTATGTAGATGAAATTATTAGCAGAGTATCCATCTTTTCTTTTGTTTTTTTTCTTTTCTTTCTTATCTTTTCTCTCTGGCCGAAATTCCTTTCTTCCCTCTTCTCAAACTTTTCTCTCTTCTAGCCGAAAGTCCCTAGCCTTATATCCCTCTCCAAAATTCCTCTAAAAGCTAAAATCTCCTTGTGTATATCTCTTTCTCCCATGGCTGAACTATCAGGTGAGAACTCTAATTCCCGAAGGTGCACCGTAAGCTGAATACTCCTCAGTAATCTGGTGAGTTTTGGGATTTTGGTTTCTCTGCGATTTCTTTATTTTTATCAAGTTTCTAATCTGAATCACTTTTTCTTAGACTTGTCGATTTCACTCTCTGCCCCTAGAAGCCGAGTCTGTCTCATTAAGGTCTCCTGTGCCGATTTGTGAAGAGGCCAAAGGTAGGTGGTGGTGGTAGGATTCGGCCGAATGGCCTTTTTGGTTCTTTCCTTTTTGGCCGAATATGTTAAGGTACTCTATTGGTTGCGTTTATGGGATCAGTTTAATATTTAAGTGTTGGCCGAATGTAGGAGGGTTTGGTGGTGACGTTTTCATAAAGACTTTCGGGATCTGAAAGCTAGGTAAGGGTTTTGTTTAAACACTATGTTTATTTATTAGATCTCATCGGTTTGATTGGTTTAGTGACCAAGGGTTATTATGGACTCGAATAGCAGTCAAGCAGTAGGAGGGGTTGGATCTGTAAACCCAACACCAAAATACAAGAAGCGATCTGTGTCAAGAGTGCGCGATTGGCCATCCGGGTGTGGGCCAACATCAGAGCTAGATCGTAGGCCAATAGTGGTAGTCTCGAGTGACAGTAGCGTAGAAGCAGTAAAAGCGTTAGTACGAAAACCAGGTGTGTAACTCTTACACACTTTCTATACTAACTATGTAAATGTTGTGTGATGTTAAAAGCCGGAATGACGGAAATGGTTACTAAAATACCCTTGTGGATAAAAGCGAGGATGCCGAGTAAGTTGTTATTATTTCTCGCGGAGATTGTGATCTATGAAAGCATGTTATTCTATATGCGTAATTTTGTATGTTAAGCATGATCATACTGATACTGTTGGCATAAATATGTGTTATGGGTGATGAGAGGAGGGGGAAGTATGATCTATCAGACTATCACCAGTGATTTGGTATCACACAGTGGGTTGGCCCCACATTTTATAAATTGTGACTAAGTCTCAGTGGTTTGGCACCACCAGTGGTTTGGTACCACACATGTTATTTTTGTAACCCGGTTACCGGTGGTTTGGTACCACATATGTTATTTTGTAACCGGTTACGGTGGTTTGGCACCACCGGTGGTTTGGTACCACAAGGGGTAGATTTAGGAGACATGGATGGATATCTAGGTTGACGGGTTGCATGACATGCATATTTGTATCTGAATCTGTGTAAGAGCATATTTTCGTTTGGGATGGGGACTTACACACTGAGTCTAGGTGATTCACCCCTTCCATTATATTTTGAGATAATCCTTAGATCGTGGATATGGAGCCGGAGTGGACTCGAGTGGCCATGTACAGCATTTGGTTTATTACAAAGTTTATCATTCGGACTTGGTTGTTTTATTTAATTTTGGTTTTCAATACTGTAATATGGCCACTTAAGTTTTATTTTTGGGATGTTTTATTTAATTGGTTCTTTAACTTTTGTTAAGCATATTTAAACGTTATGAATTGGTTGTTTTCAAAACCTAATAAAATACCCGTTTTCTAAATCACTGACTAAGTAATAGATATGAAGTAACAATAAGGCAATTAAGTTTTTCTAAAACAAGTTCTAACGCGTTTTAGATGTCACAAGATTCAACTTCATTTCTCTAAAATCTTACATTGGTTTTCTTTTGAAAACAAGTCGACAAATCGGTTTCCAAAACATTTTCTTTCCCGTGGCACGTCAGATTTGTTGTAGTGTTTGGACCGGGTTTGTGGTGTTACAAATTCGTGGGATATGAGTGACATGTCACTAGGGTTACCGCTTAGGTCGAGATCCTGCATGTGTTGCGAACTCACCGCAGCTCGTATGAGCTTACCGATAATTAGCTCGTAAGAGCTTACTGTTCTCAGCTTGCCAGAGCTTACTGTTTTTAGCTCGATAGAGTTTGCTATCCATCATCTTAGGATGAGTTCACCGATCATAGCTTGAAAGAGTGAATATAATTATGAATTGATTGATTACCGATTAATACACTTAGTGTGTATCACCCGTGTATCTATTGTAACACCCATTACCCGTATTCAACGTCAGAACAGGGTACAAGGCATTATCAGACATAAACACAAGCAAACATACATTTTCGAGTCATATCCATTCACATTTAAAACTTTTCATACGCAATCATAACGTCCCTAAAACGAGCCTACGAGACTCAATACATGCTTTGGAAGTGGTTTTGGGCTAAACTGAGAACATTTGAAAATTTTCAAAACTAAGAAAATTTTTCATGTTATAGGGCTCACACACCCGTGTGGTCCAAAGGACACGCCCATGTGACCCTCAGACACGCTCGTGCTACAGGCCGTGTTCAAAATAGGGCACTCTCTAACTTGTGCCACATGGCCATGCCACACGCCCGTGTGCTAGGCCGTGTGGTCGATTTAATTTTCATAATTTTTCATAAAATAGGTGTAGACTTCACACAGTAGAGAATCACGACCATGTCCAAGGCCGTGTAGCACACATGGCCGAGACACACACCTTGTCTCTGCCCGTGTGCAATATTCTGGACATTCTGTTTCTCAAAATTATGGTGCAGGGATCACACGGCCAAAACACATGCTCGTGGGGCAGGCCGTGTGTAGACAGATGCCCGTGAGTCTACCCGTGTGGACAAAAAATAAGGATATTTACCAAGCCATTTTGCCACCTTTACTTGTACATACACACACAACATCATATGGCACCAATCTAAGCATTTATATATAACCAAATCAGCCATAAACAAGACATCAACACATCATTCACATGCTACCATCTACTCAAATCATGTAAATTCCTACATCTATGAAAGGCATCCTCATATAAATTGCTCATACCAATGTAGCCAATTTTTCAATGGCCTTATACAAAATGAACTTTCAACCAATATAAGCTAACACATTTGGCCAAATCAATTATGACACATAACAAAATGACCAAATCTCCTATACATGCCATAACTCAAAATGTTGAATTCATTGGTACCAAAATAATAGTTGATAGTTTGAATGGATCTCCGACGATCTCCAATCCCAAGCTAGCTTGGTGACACTATAAGACAAGGGAAAGAAAAGGGGAGTAAGCCATATAGCTTAGTAAGTTCATATACAAATAATAAACAACATTAACCATACAATTGCCATATAAGTAACAATACGTACATCAACCTAAATGTCATTAAAATCTCATGAACATAGCATAATCAATCACATTCTTACCAATAGTTTATCATTTACCAAATTCATTCCCTTTGAGTTTTCCGTACATACCTGTACCAACTCTTAACATAATCACATACTTTCTCGTCTTTGACATACCCGTTGAACCACTTAGAATACTATCGGATACACGAAAAATTTTGCACATAAGTGCCACATATGTAGCCAATGCTACCACAAATCTCATAACACATGTAAGCTCGCTCTCGAGCTATCATCGGGCTTGCTCACACAAGCTGTCAGTCGTGATGTAGCTACACGGTACTGCTCACACAAGCTATCAGTATCCGCAACATATATCGGTATACCTAGCCACTCGTAGGACGTACAGGACTAGCACCTGTGACACATAAATCACATAATCACATGGGTTCCTAGTGACAGGTCACTTGTATCCTAATCTATTCCTAAGGTTCAACCGGGATTTCTCTCTTGTCGGAACTTCGTCGAATATACTCATAGAATCAATCATACATTTCATGCAATATCAAAGTATTAAAATACAAATATAACATTGCATTATTTACATACGAACTTACCTCGGCTCAATTCAGCCCAAAAATCACATTATAGAAAAATTATATTTTTCCCCTTAACTTTTTAACTTTTTACATTTTAGTCCCTAGGCTCGTAAAATGAAATTTGTTCAATTTCTTCAATACACAAGCCTAGACGAACCATTTTCATACCCATAAAACCCATAATTTCCATTAAATCACACTTTTACTACATATTTTATAACTTTTACAAATAGGTCCTTTTGACATTTTTACTAAAAATCACTTAGCAAAAGTTGTTTATCCAGCTTCAAATTTATATAATCTACCATTAAACATCAAAATACACAAATATCTAACATGGTTCAAACCCTAGACCTTAATCATACTTCAAATTAGTACTAGAAATAGATAGATCGAGTTACAAGGATCTCAAAAACATAAAAATCATTAAAAAGGGGTTAGAATGGAATTACAATCGAGCTTGGAAGCTTGAAAAACCCTAGCTATGTCTTCCGCTTGTAAAATTCAGCCAAGGGGTAGAAGATGAGCTAAAATTGACTTTTAATTTGATTTTTAATTCATTTAATTAGCCAAATGACCAAAATGCCCCTAACTTAAAACATAAAAATTCTCTTACTTCATGTCCATTTTTGTCCACTAACTTAAAAAATGGTCTAATTACCATCTAAGGACCCTCAATTTAACGTTTCATAGCAATTAGACACCTCTAGTTTCTAGAAGACACATTTTGTATTTTTTTTTTTACAATTTAGTCTTTTAACTAAATTAAGTGCACAAACGTCAAAATTTTCGAACGAAATTTTCACAAAATCATTCCATAAAATTGTAGACCATAAAAATATAATAAAAACAAATTTTACTATGTCGGATTTGTGGTCCTGAAACCCCGCTCCGACTAAACCCACAAATGGGCTGTTACAACTCTCCTCTTTTAGGGATTTTCATCCTCGAAAATCTTACCAGAAAATAGGTTTGGGTACTATTTTTGCATACCTTCCTCAGGTTCCCATGTAGCCTCTTTGAATCCATGTCATTGCCACAAAACTTTAACTAGGGATATGTTTTTATTTCTCAACTGTTTAACTTTCCGAGCCAAAATCTTGATCGGTTCTTCACCATAAGTCATATCGAGTCGAATCTCAACCTCAGTCGGGGAAATCACATGTGAAAGGTGTGAGCTGTAATGTTGCAACATCGACACATGATTGTGAATCCTTTCCAACTCTGTCGGCAAAGCTAATCGATATGTCACTGGCCCTATTCTCTCAATAACGTCATACAACCCAATGAAACGTGGACTTAACTTGCCTTTACGGCCAAATCTCAGAATCTTCTTCCACGAAGATACTTTCGGGAATACTTTATCACCAATTTGAAATTTGATCTCTTTTCTTTTCAAATCTGCATACGACTTTGTCGATCTAAAGCTGCCTTTAAACAGTCACAAATTACTTTCACTTTCTCTTCGGTTTCTCTAACTAAATCGACCCCATGTATCTATTTCTCACTAAGTTCAGTCCAATACAACAGAGTTCAACATTTGCGGCCATATAATGCCTCATACGGTGCCATCTTTATATTCGACTAAAAACTATTGTTACAAGTAAATTTGACTAAAGGTAGATATTTTTCCCAACTACCTTCAAACTCCAAAACACAACAGCGAAGCATATCTTTGAGAACCTAAATCATTCTCTCAGATTGGCTGTAGGTTTGTGGATGAAATGCGGTGCTAAAGTTCAACTTTGTAACCAAAGCTTCTTGCAACTTCTTCCAGAATCATGAAGTAAACCTCGGATCTCTATCCGAAATAATAGAAATAGGTACTTTGTGTAATCTCACAATTTCAGAAATGTACAATTCAGCTAGCTTATCAAGTGCGTGATCGGCACGTTCCGGTATAAAATGAGCCTATTTTGACAACCTATCAACAACGACCTAAACGGCATTTTTGTTTTTCGGAGTTAAATGCAAACCCATTATGAAAGCCATCTTAATTTTGTCCCATTTCCACTAGGGTACCATCACTGGTTGAAGTAAGCCCGAAGGTACTTGGTGTTCAGCCTTTACTTGTTGACAAACTAAACATCTTAAAATAAACTACGAAATATCCCATTTCATACCTGACCATCAATACCATTTCTCAAATCGTGATACATTTTCGTACTACCTGGATGAACTGATAAGCAACCGCTATGTGCCTCGTGTAAAATTTTCTAAATAAGTTCATCATTTTTTGGTACACATATTCTGTCTCCAAACATCAAACAATCATCCAAACCGATCTAAAAGTTTGAATCACTACCCTATTCACACTGAGCTCTTTTAGCTTGCAATTCATAATCACTTTTTGAGCTTTATAAATCTGCTGAAGAAACATCGGTCTAGCTCTCAACTCGGCCAAAACTGAACCATCATTAGACAAAGTTAATCTCGTACTCATAGCTCTCAAAGAAAATAAGGACTTTCTGCTCAAAGCATCTGCGACTACATTCGCCATTCTGGGATGGTAGTCAATCACTAGCTCATAATCTTTTAGTAGCTCGAGCCATCTCCGTTGCCACAAATTTAGATCTTTTTGAGTCATCAAATACTTTAAACTTCTATGATCGATATAGATGTGACATTTCTCACCGTACAAGTGATGACGCCAAATTTTCAAAGCGAAAACAATGGTGGCCAATTCCAAATCGTGCGTTGGATAATTCTTTTCGTGCGGTTTCAACTGTCTCGAGGCATAAGCTATCAATTTGCTCTCTTGCATCAACACATATCCTAATCCATTTAGTAACGCATCGCTATAAATCAAAAACTCTTTTCTCGATTCAGGTTGCACTAAAACTAGCGCCTCGGTCAACAATGCTTTCAACTTCTCAAAACTTTGCTGACATTTTTCAGACCATTCAAACTTAACATCTTTTTTGCAATAGCTTATTCATAGGAGTAGCAATCATTGGAAATCCTTTGACAAAACGTTGGTAATAACTGGGTAAGCCCAAAAAGCTTCTAGCCTTTGATACATTCTTCGGCAATTTCCAATCAACAATTACTGATATCTTACTCAGATCAACCCAAATATCGTCTCCAGAGACAATATGTCCCAAGAATCTGACTTGTCAGAGCCAAAACTCACTTTTACTGAATTTAGAAAATAATTTCATTTTTCTGAAAGTCTGTAATACAGTTCTTAAATGCTCGGCATGCTTAGACTCGTCTCTAGAATAAATTAGGATGTCATCAATGAACACAACCACAAACTTATCTAAATACGATCAAAAAATTGGATTCATCAAGTCCATAAAAAACCAGGAGCATTAGTTAGTCCGAAAGGCATGACAAGAAATTCATAATGCCCATACCTTGTTCTGAAAGTGGTTTTCGGCACGTCTGACTCTTTAACTCTCAACTAGTAGTAGCCAGATCTTAAATTAATCTTCAAAAACACAGTTGCCCCTTTCAACTGATCAAACAAGTTATCAATTCTTAGCAAAGGATACTTGTTCTTTATATTCACCTTATTAAGCTATCGGTAATCGATACAAAGTCTCATGGATCCATCTTTCTTCTTGACAAATAACACCAGTGCACCCCATGGTGAAAAACTCAGTCTCGCAAAACCCTTATCCATCAATTTTGTAACTGAGACATCAATTCCTTTAACTCAGTTGGAGCCATTCTATACAAGGCTATCTATATCGATGAAGTCCCTGGTACTAAATTAATACCAAACTCAACTTCTCTAATCGGTGGCAACCCAAGCAACTCTTTTGGAAAAGCATCTGGATATTCACTAACTATCGGCACTGATTCAATTTTCAATTCAGACACTTTTGTATTCAACACATAAGCTACATAAGCTTCACAACCCTTTCTCACATATCTTCAGGCAGTCATTGAAGAAATCACAACAGGTAACTCACCCGACTAATCTGAATCAATGCAAACATAAGAATGAGTCGATCCAGGATCAATCAATGTAACTACATTAGTATTATAGAGAGAAAAAATACCAATGATAACATCTGGAGATGCCGCTTCTTTATGAGCACGGATAGCATAGGCTCTAGCAGGTACCCTAGCCTCAGATCTTACAACTCTATCTTTTGTCACACCTTTACTACTAGCACCATTTCTCGTGTTCCTTGGTGGTCTTCCGCTAGAGGCAGTGTTGCCCGATCTTGCAGTCTAAAACTTACCCTTTTCAACCATCTCTGGGAAATCTTTAATAAAGTGGTCGTGAGAGCCACACTTAAAATAAGCACGATCATACATTCTACATTCACCGGGGTGTCGTCAGCAATTGAGCTAACATTCAGGCCTACCAGACTTAGCGTGACCGATGCTCGCTACTGATGTAGTTTGGGCTTTAGAACCCGGGTATTATTTCCCACGATCTCTGTTGGGATACCTAGCTGAAACACTCGATCGAACATACAAATCTCTCGATTTCTTAGACTGAGATTGAAATGACTTGCTCATCAGCCTTTTTCTTGCATCTTTGGCCTCAAACTTGGCTTTTCTCTTCTCCTTGCTTAATTCTTCAGCTTTACAAGCTCGGTTGAATAGCACCACAAATTCTTTTAGCTCAATGACTCCAACTAACAATCGGATATCCTCATTCAACCCATCTTCAAACCTTTTACACTTGATAGCCTCGGTGGAAACATATTCCTGAATGTACTTACTGAGCCTGACATACTCTCGTTCATACTCGGTTACAGACATTCAGCCCTGTTTCAACTCTAAAAACTCCTTACGTTTTTGATCAATGAACCGTTGGCTAATATACTTCTTCTGAAATTCATCTTGGAAGAATTCTCAATTAACCCTCTCTCTCGGTACAAATGACACAAGAGTTTTCCACCACCAGTACGTTGAGTCTCTCAAAAGTGATACGGTACATTTCAAACAATCATTCCGGGGTACATGACAGTTTATCGAATACCCTGATAGAATTTTAAAGCCAAAATTTTTCCCTGTCGGGATCATCGTCAATATTTGCCCTGAAATCTTCAGCCCTATGCTTTCACATCTTATCAACCGGAGGCTTACTCACTCTTACATATTCCATACATTGAGGAGCTACTAGAACCGGTTGAGGAATAGTTGGGCGTGGAAGGGGTTGAGCATTCGAATTTGTTCGAACAACTTCTGTATACCACTCGTTCATCATGTGGAGGAAGGCTTCCCTACCCCCTTCTGCTCCTCCCTGACTATCTGTGGGAGGTCTACTTTTAGACGGCATCAGTTTCAACTCAATCGAGATCCATTTACTATATGAAAATAGAATTTAAAATTATCAGGAGTTATCACACTATCACAGTTCATTTATGGCATGTATAGCTAGACTTTGACACACGCTACGTTAGTTTGAGAATCGACTAAACCTTAGCTCTGATACCACTAAATGTAAGAGCCCTTACCTATATTTAACGTTGGAACAGGGTAAGAGGCATTACCAGACATAAACACAAGTAAACATACATTTTCGAGTCATAAATTTCCATTCAAATTTAAAAATTTTCATACACAATCATAACGTCACTAAAACGAGCCTACGAGACTCAATACATGCTTTTGAAGTGGTTCGAGACTAAATCAAGAACCTTTGAAAATTTTTCAAAAATTAGAAAAATTTTCATGTTACAGGGCTCCCACGCCTGTGTGGTCCAAGGGACACGCCCGTGTGACCCTTAGACACCCCCGTGCTAAAGGCTGTGTTCAAAATAGGGTGCTCTCTGACTTGTACCACACGGTCGTGCCACACGCCCGTGTGCTAGGCTGTGTGGTCGATTTAATTTTCATATTTTTTTCATAAAATAGGTGCAGACTTCACACGGCCGATACACACGCCCGTGTGTCTACCTATGTGGACAACAATAAAGCTATTTACCAAGCCAATTTGCCACCCTTACTTGTACGTACACACACAACATTATATGGCACCAATTTAAGCATTTACATACAACCAAATCAGCCATAAACAAGACATCAATACATCATTCACATGCTACTATTTACTCAAATCATGTAAATTCCTACATCTGTGAAAGGCATCATCAGATAAAGTACTCATACCAATTGTAGCCAATTTTTCAATGGCCTTATACAAAATGAACTTTCAACCAATATAAGCCAACACATTTGGCCAAATCAATTATGACACATAACAAAATGACCAGGTCCCTATACATGCCATAACTCAAAATGTTGAATTCATTGGTGCCAAAATAATAGTTGATAGTGTGAATGGATCTCCGACGATCTCCAATCCCAAGCTAGCTTGGTGACACTATAAGACAAGGGAAAGAAAAGAGGAGTAAGCTATATCGCTTAGTAAGTTCATATGCAAATAATAGACAACATTAACCATATAATTACCATATAAGTAGCAATACGTACATCAACCTAAATGTCATTAAAATCTCATGAACATAACATACTCAATCACATTCTTACCAATAGTTCATCATATACTGAAGCCATTCCCTTTGAGTTTTTCGTACATACTTGTACCAACTCGTAACATAATCACATACTTTCTCGTCTTTGACATACCCGTTGAACCATTTAGAATACTATCGGATACACAAAAAATTTTGCATATAAGTGCCACATATGTAGCCAATGCTACCACAAATCTCATAACACATGTAAGCTCGCTCTCGAGCTATCCTCGGGCCTACTCACACAAGCTGTCAATCGTGACATAGCTACGCGGTGCTACTCACACAAGCTGTCAGGTATCTGCAACATATGCCAGTATACCTAGCAGCCAGTAGGACGTACAGGACCAGCACCCGAGACTCATAAATCACATAATCACATGGGTTCCTAGTGACATGTCACTTGTATCCCAAGGTTCAACCGGGATTTCTCTCTTACCAGAACTTCGTCGAATATACTCATAGAATAAATCATACATTTCATACAATATCAAAGCATTAAATTACAAATATAACATTGCATTATTTACATAGGAACTTACCTCGATACGAAAATAGTGAAAATGGACCTAATCGTCAAACACTTTATTTTTCCCCCTATCTAGGTCTGAACTTAGTTTTTTCTTGATCTATAATAGCAAATTTAGCTCATTTAATACTCAAATTATTCAATTTTGCCCAAAAATCACATTATGAAAAAATTACATTTTTCCTTAAGTTTTTAACTTTTTACATTTTAGTCCATAGGTTCGTAAGATGAAATATGTTCAATTTCTTCAATACACAAGCCTAGCCGAACCATTTTCATACCCATAACAGCCCACAATTTCCATTAAATCAAACTTTACTACATATTTTATAACTTTTACAAATAGGTCTTTTCTTACATTTTTATCGAAAATCATTTAGCAAAAGTTGTTTATCCAACCTCAAATTCGTATAATCTACCATTAAACATCAAAATACATAAATATCTAACATGGGTCAAACCATAGACCTTAATCATACTTCAAATTAGTGCTAGAAATAGGTATATCGAGTTACAAGAATCTTAAAAACATAAAAATCATTAAAAATGGGGCTAGAACAGACTTACAATCAAGCTTGGAAGCTTGGAAAACCCTAGCTATGTCTTCCTCTTGTAAAATTCGGCCAAAGGGTAGAAGATGAACAAAAATTGGCTTTTAATTTGATTTTTAATTCATTTAATTAGCCAAATGACCAAAATGCCCCTAACTTAAAACATAAAAAATTTCTCTTACTTCATGTCCATTTTTGTCCACTAACTTAACCAATGGTCTAATAACCATGTAAGAATGTTCAATTTAAAGTTCATAGCAATTAGACACCTCTAGCTTCTAGAACACACATTTTGCACTTTTTACAAATTAGTCCTTTTAACTAAATTAAGTGCCCAAACGCCAAAATTTTTGAACAAAATTTTCAAGAATATAAAAATATAATAAAAAAATTTTATTGCATTGAATTTGTGGTCCCAAAACTAGTGTTCTGACTAGACCTAAAATCGGGTTGTTACATCTATCGATATTCTATTAGGTTCAACGGGCATAATTCTGTTAATGGTTATACAGATGAATTATTGGTTATATAAATGGATTGTCGATTATATGAATGACGATGAATTGTTACATATGTTATACATGTTATATAAATTTGGTGTGATATAATACATTGATGTATGACATTGAGATTAGAGTTGATTATATGTACTTATGAGATTAACAAATTGATGAATGCTTGTGTATAGGCATTTGGCAAGTGATTTGATATACTTTGTTTAATTGTTTGATTATGTATAAATGGTAAGTTAAATTCTGAATTATACAGGCTTACTAAGCTATAAAGCTTACTCTATTTCTTTTTCATGTTTTATAGAGGTTCATTAGCTCGCTCGATTCAGATAAAGTTTGAGTTACGCATCACACTATCCAGTTGCCGATTTGTAACGACCTGGATTTGGGCTTAGAATAAATGGGTTTCGTGTGTCGAGAGATTGGATTATGCGTTAAAAAAATTATGATTTCATGTTTAGTTTAATTTCTAGGTGATTTAGGAAGGGTTGGTGGTGTTAGAAAAGCCCTGGGCTCGATCTAAGGGTTTACCGAAAAAATTATTTTTACCCTTAAGTGAGGTTGGTGTTAGTAAAAAGGCTTTTAAAATATTTTTGGGTTAAAAGATAGCATAAGGAAGTTGGTGAGTTGGTGGCTTGGAATGTTTTGAATAAGCTGGTGGTCAAAGGTTCAAGTCTTGGACTTGTAAAAAAAAAATTTTTTTTACGCATGATTTAGTATAAAGGCTAGAGCTTAGGCCTTATAATTAGTTGGGGCTGATTTCCATCAAAAAGAAACACCTGGCATAGTGGCAAAGGCATTAGGAGTAGGAGGGGGAGCAGGGTTCTAGTCGCGGTGTGCGCTAAATGTTTGGTTTTTTTAAAGGTAAACCTAGAACGTGGCAGAAAGAGTTATAATTATTTAGGGAGGAAATACGACTCAAATAAAATAAGCGGCGCAGTGGCAAGGGGTGTGTATCATAGTGAAGAGGTTGGAGGTTCGAAGCTGGGTTTTTGTAACATCCTGAATTAGGGGTTGTTTGTAATTTAATTATTTTTCCCATGTGTGTGCTTGAAGAAATGAATACTATGATTAATTGACATGTTTTAGGGTCTAGAAATAACCCCGAGCTAGGTCTGACTTAGGGCTAAAAATTTATTTTTAGTGCTTGAGAGGAAGGAGCTAGGTGAGACAGGGGATAAGAGAAAATTTTGTGAGAAGTTGGACACAAGGATTTAACTGGCGTGATTGGCTTGGGGCGTCAAAGGAAGTTTTCAAGGGGAGAGGTTCGAGTCATGGGAGTTACAAGGGGATGCGTTTTGTTTTTGGGCTTTTTGGGCGTTTAAGAAAGGGGCTAAAGTAAGGAAGCCTTAAGAAATAAATGGCGAGGTTTTGAGGCATGAAAGTCGATTTGGAAGAGTGGCTTGGGTCGTTATAAGAGGGCTGCGACAGTGAGGTCCTATGTTCGAACCAAAGGAGCAGCTATTGGTATTTTATTTTTTTTCAAGATGGCGTGAATGGGAGAGGGAGCTGATGGCTTGCATGTGGGACTCTTATTATGATAAGCCTTATTTTTTTCGGCTAAGAAGAGTGATTATTTTTATTTTGTTTCTTTTTATTTTTGAAGAGGTGATAAAGGAGGGGATAGGAGATAGGTCTTATATTTAATCTAACTAAATAAGTGATAATTAAAAGCTGGAAATTTATCACAAAAAGAGGGGAGTTGGCCGAATATAGGACTCATTGGGGGCCATCCATAATCGATTATCACATTAGGGAGGTGCCAAAAAATTTATCAAATTATTTCTTTTCTTTTTCTCTTGTTGCTGGCTGAATTCTCCCTAGCGTCAATAGCTAAAATTCTTCAAAAATTTCTAGTTTCTTTTTCTTCTACTTGGCTGAACCTACCCCTCTCTTCTACTCAAAATTTCAACCCTTCCATCTTGTGTTGGCTGAATCTCTTAGGGGCTATCAACTTTTCTCTTGTAGTTCTCCAAGTGGCATAGTGGTAAGTGTTTCTTCCTTAAGGTAATCGGTTTGTTTCTTCTCTTTTGGGATGGCCGAATGTTCATAGGATCACAAGGTGGTATTTCTTTGTTGTAGCTAACAGCAAGGTGCATTGACGGAGCCTATCGGGAGTTGATTCTTCAAAGGTTAGGCACATACACTATTCGGCCAAAGGCCTTGATTATAGTTAAGTGTGCAAGCCGATTCTAACAAATGTTTTGGTAGGGATCTCGACAAGACAAGTGACAATTTTGAGATTTCGATAAGTTTGGTAAGTGACTAGTCTTATTCGGCTAAAGACCATTTTTGGGTATCCTTGTATAACCGATTATGTGCCATGGATTTAGGGGCTAATCGGCCAAGGCAAACAAAGGCTTCGGGATTTGGTTGGAAACCAAATTGGCAACCAAGGTGAGTGTTATTTCGAGCATGACATATCCTTCGGGATTATTTGGTTTAGCCGAATAGGCCTATGTCACTAACCTTGTTGTTGGCCGAATATAGGGTCAAAGGATCTAGCATCGTAGATCGGATCTTCGGGATCTAGGAATTTTGTTAGTAACAGGTGTGTAAAACTCTTTATACACTTTATTAGTTAACCTTGCTATTATGTTGTTTTTAATCATTGTGGTAGTGATTTGCTTGTGGTCATAAGCATAGGTTCTGGGTAAGTCCCCTATTACGTGATCTATGATTGAGTATGCCATCATATGCTGTTAAATGCTATGCTATACATAAACGCATGATATATGGAATTACGATAATTGTGATGTAAGCATGATGATGGTGGGATTGATGAGAGGAGGGGGATGATCTTATGGACTGTCACCAGTGGTTTTGACCACAAGATGGGTTGGCCCCATCAGATTAATTGTGACTTCGGTCACCAGTGGTTTTGACCACACCGATGATAAATTGTGACTAAGTCCCAGTGGTTTGGTACTACCAGTGGTTTTGACCACATCTTGATAAATTGTGACCTGTGGTCATCAGTGGTTTTGACCACACGATGGGTTGGCCCCATCATTTGATTCTTGACTCTAGTCACCAGTGGTTTTGACCACGGTGGTTTTGACCACGGAGTAGTTAAAGGAGTACGGATGGTTAGTGGGGTTACATGTTTGCATGTTATTAATAATTTGTGTATGAGTTGCATTTCCGGGTAGGGGATTTACACACTGAGTCTTGGTGACTCACCCCTTCCCAAATTATTTTGCAGATGAGTAGATCGCGGAGATGGAGCCAGAGAGGACTCGAGGCGGCCATGCTTGTTCCTTAGTTTTTGGAATTTTATTTGATTCTGTTCATGTTTATTTACTTTCTACATTTTTAATTTGGGTTGTAATAAGGCCGCTAATTATTAATTGGATGTTTTAATTAGTTGTTTTAATTTACTTATACTATATTACAAAATGAAATTATAAATGTTAAGTAAATCGGTTAAAAGCAATATTTTCAAATTAAGTAACTTTTACGAGTTTTCAAAGATGTTACCATCGGGTAACAAAATACACCAAGTCAACTATAACCACGACGATTTTAAAATTTTACATGAGCAAAGCGTTTTCAAAGGGTTTATCAACACAACCATGTTTATAAAATAATCCCAACCGAGTTTTATCAAACCTTTGTTTTAATCTGAAACCATATTTTATCAAGTTTTCACAGACACTCAAAATGTTTCAAATTGTTTTACTCGTGACATACCAAATCAAATTCGAACTCATAAATTTGGGTTTGGGGTGTTACATTTTAATATCGAGCCCCGATTTGTTAAATTACAAAATACCCCAGTTTGTAAATTTATCGAAATACCCACAGGTTGCAAAATTCTTGAAATACCCTCGAGTTGTAAAATTACCGAAATACCCTGGTTTGTAAAATTACGAAATACCCTAGCGATAAAATAATCGTTGTACTCGTGGTAGTACTAGCATTGTATGTGTTAATCATATGATTGATTATGGTTGAGATGCGTTGCTTACATGGATTGGTAACAGTAGAATTACCAAACTACCCTCGTAGGGTGGAATTACAAAATGCCTTTGGTAGGTAAAATTACGGTTATACCCTTAGAGGTTGATTAGTTTTATTATGTCGTATTTGTTATTACGATTATGATGGTAATTCTTTTCATCGTTATCTTTGATATATAATTTGCATACATGTCATCTGCATACACGAATTATTATGGTGATGAACATGGCATGAAAATGGGTATGATGAGAAGAGGGGAGGATGATTTAGGCGTCACCGTGGTTTTGACCACACGATTGGGTTGGCCCGCTTTCCTTATTATTTGTGACTAGTCTTAGTGGTTTTGAGCACCGATGGTTTTGACCTTACGGATATTATTTGTGACTACGGTCAAAGTGGTTTTGACCACACATGGATTATTGTGACTCGTCCCAATGGTTTGGTACCACGATGGGTTGGCCCACATGTTGATTATGGGATTGTCATCGGTGGTTTTGACCACACGGTGGGTTGGCCCCACCATATGATTTGTGACTACGGTCACTAGTGGTTTTGACCACACTTATATGATTTGTGACTACGGTCACGATGGTTTTGACCACCGGTGGTTTTGACCACGGGGTAGAACACGGGAGTTCGATTGGTTATGTTGGGTTTGCATGATTTGCATATTGACATATCAAATGTGTAAGTGCCTTGTTATTATCGGGATGGGGATTTACACTTTGAGTCTGGTGACTCACCCCTTTCCCTTACATTTGCGAGATGAGGCATAGATCACGAATGTGGGCCGGTGGACTCGAGGTGGCCATGCACTATGTTTTCGGGTTTTATTTCAATTACTATTTTGGGTTAATTTACTTTTAAATTTGGTTTAGTTATGTAATAAGGCATTGGGTATTTTATTTGGTTTCCGCTTTCAATTTGGTTACTGCTTATTATTAAATGATCAATATGGGATTTTCCTAAAATGATAATAAATCGTTTCTTATTCAAAATTACTTAAACTCGATTTCTCACAACAACTATAAAGAATCGAGCTTTTTAACAAACGCACAGTTTTTAGACATTCCTTTCATGTGACATGCCAGATCCGGTCGTAATGTTTAGGCTGGGTTTGGGGTGTTACAGTTTTGGTGAGTTTCTTTTAGTTTTCTTTAGATAACTCAGTAGCTGGAAAATAGGCTTTAAAAGAAGTTGAGAATGAAAAATATCACAAGAAGAGTTGTGGTGCAGTGGCTGGTAGCGTGTGGTGGTTCCTGTAGGTCCCGGGTTCGAGTTTCCTTGTGCATAATAACTTGCTATTTTTCTGCTGGCGTGGGGAAGGTGTTTGGTGTGGACCAAAACACCAAAGGATGGCTGTTGTTCGGGAAAAGCAATTTGAATGTAATTCAAATTGAATTTTTGTTAAATAAATGGATTTTTGGGATGAGGATGAGGATAAATTTTGGAGATAATAAAGGAATTTAATTGGTGATAAGTTTGAGTCGATTAGGGAACTATAGGTTTATTTATTTATTTATTTATTTTAGTATATATATGGGCGCCAAATTAAATTCCTAGAGTAATGCCGAATTCTCATTATTTTCCTGAAGCATAGCTTTTTGATTTTCTTTCACTTCTTCTTTTCTCCTCCTAATTTTGGCAACTAAGGTTTCTTCTTCTCCTTTTTTGCCTAAACCGAAAACTCCTAACTCTACTTTCCTCTCCACTTTCATACCATAGCCGATTGATCTTGAAAAGTCAAAACGTCTAAACCTCTCTATTTTTCTTTTCAGCTTTCTCATCCAATTTTTCCTAATCATTGCCGAATCCTGTCCACTATTAGGCTAATACCAAAATCTCTTAAGTATCATTCGGATCTGCTATGATAAGGTAAGAGTGTTCTCTTATTCCTTTGTTGTTTTTAGTTTTTGGAGACCATAGCCGAATGGCTAGTTGGTTGATAGACCATCTTTAGTTTGACGTTTCCACTAATCTCATGTTCTTTTGGGCGACACTTCGGGAAATAGGAGTAGATCGAATCATCTAGATTTTAATCTCTAAGTATCCTATCTATTTCGGGATTTCAAGGTAAGGGGTTTTCTTTAGATTCCTATTAGATTCGCTATCATATTTGAGATCTTAAATCATATGATATGGTTTAACAACCCTATTTCGTTATAGTAGTTCTGACAAGGACTTTTGATGGAATCAAATATGGATCAGGCAAAAGAGAGGATTGGGTCCGTAAACCCAATCTCTAAGTTTAAGAAACGAGCAGAGTCCACTGTTTGAGATTGACCGTCGGGTTGTGGACCGACTTCTGAACAGCATCTTAGGCAGATAGTAATCGTATCGACTTCTGATAGTGTCAACATTGAGGGTGTCGTCATAACCGTAATTAGGTGTGTAGATCTTAACACATAATTATTGTTGTAATATATGTGTATGATATAGGCTAAAAGCCGGAAAGAGAGGCTGTATGAAAAGTCGTAATACCCAAAAAGGGTAGGCAAGGGATGCCAGGTACGTAATCATAGAAACTTCTCTATGAGTATCGATGTATGTGAAAGTCTGAGATCTATTTAAATGGCTTGATGTTTTGATTCTTGCATGTGTGTATGCACGGGATGAGATTGATTGATTGATTTATGGAAGGGGAGCAGGTCGCAAGGCGATCGGTGGCTTTGGCACATAGGTCACATAGTGATCGGTCTTAATGACAGCAGCATAGCTGTCGAAATACTATAATGTATTTTTTGAGGTTCGCATAAGCGATCGGTGGCTTTACCACATAGGTCACATAGTGATCGATATGGTGTGTAGCGGATGGAGGGTTGGTTGTAGAAATCCCCACGGTGTGATGGTTGGTACGAGGGTGTGTAAAGGATGGACTCTTAGGTTTAGGATAGGTCATGTTGCATGAAATACTTTGTTACCATTGTGTATGGGCCAAGGCCCATAATGTGGTTGTGGGCCCAAGGCTTTTATGTGATTTTGAGATTTGCACACTGAGTCTTTGTGACTCACCCTTTTATTTTTCGCACTTTTCAGATGAGTAGTAGTTCGTGGACAAGGGAGTCGAGGAGGACTCGAGGGGCCATCAAGACTATTATTTACATAGACTATTTTCGACTTTTCTTTTAAGTTTTTTAATTTTTGGGAATATTTTTGTAATAAGGCCTCCATAACTTAGGTTTTGATTTATTTTTTTTTTTGTTATGTTAGTTTTATAAACTTATGTTTTTTTTCAAAGTCTTAATTATACATGAAATAATAAATGGGCTTTTCAAACTCAATCAACGCGAATGCTTAAAGTTATTTTTTTTAAATTCCATAATTATTTGATTAACCGGCTATAATAAACTGAGATTTTTAAAACCCCTTCAAAGCAAAGTTTTCAACGTTCAACCCGTAGCATACCATATTCCATAATAACGTATGGGCCGAGTTTGGGGTGTTACATTTTGGTATCAGAGTCCAGTTCAAAACTCGGGTGTGAAATGGGTCCAGTAGGAATTTATGAAAGTAATATAAGTTGAGAAAAGTTTTGGAAGATATGGCCTTCGAGTCTACCGACACCCGATCCACCCAGGTAAGTACTCTAACCTTTGATGTGATATATATGATGGGCTTTATGGGCTTTATGGACGTAGACTAGTAGGATAGTGTTGATGGACTTTAGGTTTAGTATAAACACTTCTTCAAATCTCATAAGACTTAATTTTTCTTAATTAAACTCGTCTGTGAACAAGTCACAGGGTTAGGGTGTGGAAACAGGCATACGCATGTCTAGGATTGGATCTAGGAAGAGCTTGGTATTTAAGCGGTGCTAGTGACTCACCTCCTTTTTCGGAGTCCTACCTGATGCGTAGTGGTTGTTCCCTCTAACCGAGAGGACTTGTTGACGGGCCAAAATTTATAACTAAAACCCGAAAGGGACCATCACCCTGTTTTTATAAAATCGCTTATATACCCTTGATTTTGTAAATTACCCCTAAATACCATTGATTTGTAAAAATTTCCCAAAATACCCTTGGATTTCAAAATTACCAAAATACCCCTATTTTGTAAAATACCAAGATACCCTATTTTGGAAAATTACGAAAATACCTCTATAGGTTAAAATTACGAAAATACCCCTGGGTAGTGAAATGAAGAAAATACCCTTATGTGATGAATGTAAGTTCATGGATGCTACTTGTATGTTGATATGTGATGGATGTTGATTGAATGTGTATTCTAGAACTAGGAAATATAGACTTAAGAACTGAACTTTGTAGATAGAGTTCGAATTCGAAAGAACTACTGTTAAAACTACTTCCCATAAGATTGTCCGTTATTAATTAGTGGAAGAAAGAATTATTAATTCATAAAATTTTTAATCAGATAAATCGCGAATGGTAGAATGAACACTAGAGCACGTGGTGTGCATGGCCGATGTAGAGGCAGGATTGTTGTGTCAGAACCCGTAGGGTCTAGTCACGAGTCAGGGAATGAGGCACCAGTGCCACCAGCTATGGAGGCAAAATTTTAGGATCAGACGGCCGGTGATGATGCTATATCTCGGGCAATGTTAAGGGTTTTAGAGAGAGCTGCTGGAGCAGGTATGAGCACAGGAGCTTAGAAACTGTGCTGGAGCGACTTAGAGCCAATAGGGCAGTGGTGTTTAAGGGAATTTTCGGTGTAGCTCCTAGCACAACGGAGTACTAGTTGGAAGCAATGGAGCGGATAATAGATGATCTCGACTTTACGGATGAAGAGAAGCTCAAGGGAGTGGTGTCTCTTCTCCGGGACAAAGCATATCAATGGTGGCTTACAGTTAAGGAGGGTACCATAGCTGACCATATCACCTGGGATTACTTCAGAAAGGCATTCCAAAGTAAGTACATTGGGACGAGCTATGTGGATGCGCAGCACAGAGCATTCCTGAATCTAGTTCAGGGAAGTAGGTCGGTAGCGGCGTATGAAGCGGAATTCTTATGCCTTAGTCGTTATGCTCGAGGGATAGTGGCCACAGAACATGAGCAATGTGTTCGTTTTAAGGATGGCTTGAAGGATGATTTGCATGTATTGATAGCTCCACAGCGAGAGAGGGAATTTGCTGTGCTTGTGGAGAAAGCTAAGACAGCTGAGGAGGTGAGACGGACAGAAAAACTGAACTGGGATAGAGATAGGGATAGGAATAAGAGGAATGTTGGATCGTCGGGGTCAATGGGACATTTCCAAAAAATACCCATGATGGATGGGCCGGGTCAGGATGTGAGATCTAGAGGTAATGGTTAGCCTCAGAGGTGTGGACGGTGTAATAAATTTCATTCGGGCGAATGTTGGGTAGGTGAAAGGAAATGTTTCAGGTGTGGGTCCACAGATCATCGAGTTCGGATCATCCACGAGGATCGGGCTTACCTGAGCCGTAGGGATGGACTAACGCCACTGGTAGAGGAGGTCCACAACCGCAGAGAGGTCGCGATCTAGCCAGAGGGGGTGATGCTTATGGTCAGGGCCATGGAACACAAGGCAGAGGTGCAGGGAACACCGATGCGAGGCAGCCAGCTTTGGTCTATGCAGCACATCGCCATGGGGATGAAGACGCTCCAGATGCGAATAATGGTGCGTACCCTACTGTAGTATATTGAGTGTTTATTATTAGAATTGGAGTGCACAGCGAAAGTGTAGTGGTGAGACTTGGGTAGTAAATTGATAGTTAGTTGAAAATTTTGAGGACGAAATTTCTTTAAGGAGGGTAGAATTGTAACGACCTGAATTTGGGCCTAGAATAAATGGGTTTCATGTGTCGAGAGATTGGATTTTGCATTCAAAAAAATTATGATTTCATGTTTAGTTTAATTTCTAGGTGATTTAGGAAGGGTTGGTGGTGTTGGAAAAGTCCTTGGCTCGATCTAAGGCTTTAGCGAAAAAAAAATTATTTTTACCCTTAAGTGAGGTTGGTGTTAGTAAAAAGGCTTTTAAAATATTTTTGGGTTAAAAGATAGCATAAGGAAGTTGGTGAGTTGGTGGCTTGGAATGTTTTGAATAAGATGGTGGTCAAAGGTTCAAGTCTTGAACTTGTCAAAAAAATTTTTTGTTGCGCATGAGTTAGTATGAAGGCTAGAGCTTAGGCCTTATAATTAGTTGGGGCTGATTTCCAACAAAAAGCGCTGGCATAGTGGCAAAGCGTTAGGAAGCGAGAGGAGGGGCGGGGTTCTAGTCGCGGTGTGCGCTAAATGTTGATTTTTTAAGGTAAACACGGGCGTGGCGAGAAAAGGTTATAATTATTTAGGAGGAAATCGACTCAAATAAAATAAGCGGCCTTGATGGTAAGGCGTGTATCATAGTGAAGAGGTTGGAGGTTCAAAGCTGGGTTTTGGCAAATTTCTTTTAGTTTTCTTTGGATAACTCAGTCGCTGGAAAATAGGCCTCAAAAGAAGTTGAGAATGAAAAATATCACAAGAAGAGTTGTGGTGCAGTGGCTGGTAGTGTGTGGTAGATCCTGCAGGTCTCGGGTTCGAGTTTCCATGTGCACAATAACTTGCTATTTTGCTGCTGGCATGGGGAAGGTGTTTGGAGTGGACCAAAACACCAAATGATGGCTGCTGTTCAGGGAAAGCAATTTGAATGTAATTCAAATTGAATTTTTGGCTAAATAAATGGATTTTTTGGATGAGGATGAAGATAAATTTTGGAGATAATAAAGGAATTTAATTGGTGATAAGTTTGAGTCAATTAGGGAAATGTAGGTTTATTTTATTTATTTATTTATTTTAGTATATATATGGGTGCCGAATTAAATTCCTAGAGTAATGCCAAATTCTCATTATTTTCCTGAAGCATAGCTTTTTGATTTTCTTTCACTTCTTCTTTTCTCCTCCTAATTTCAGCAACTAAGGTTTCTTCTTCTCCTTTTCGCCTAAAACGAAAACTCCTAACTCTACTTTCCTCTCCACTTTCATACCATAGCCGATTGATCTTGAAAAGGCGAAATGTTTAAACCTCTCTATTTTTCTTTTCAACTTTCTCATCCAATTTTTCCTAATCATTGTCGAATCATGTCAACTATTAGGCTAATACCAAAATCTCTTAAGTATCATTCGGATCTGTTGTGATAAGGTAAGAGTGTTCTCTTATTCCTTTGTTGTTTTTCGATTTTTGGAGACCATAGCCGAATGGCTAGTTGGTTGATAGGCCATCTTTAGTTTGACGTTTCCACTAATCTCATGTTCTTTTGGGCAACACTTCGGGAAATAGGAGTAGATCGAATCATCCAGATTTCAAAAGCCAAAAACCGTTAATCTCTAAGTATCCTATCTATTTCGGGATTTCAAGGTAAGGGGTTTTCTTTAGATTCCTATTAGATTTGCTATCATATTTGAGATCTTAAATCATATGATATGGTTTAACAACCCTATTTCGTTATAGTAGTTCTGACAAGGACTTTTGATGGAATCAAATATGGATCAGGCAAAGGAGAGGATTGGGTCCGTAAACCCAATCCTTAAGTTTAAGAAACAAGCAATGTCTGCTATTCGAGATTGGCCGCCGGGTTGTGGACCGGCTTACGAACAAACATCTTAGGCGGATAGCAGTCGTATCGACTTCTAATAGTGTCGACATTGAGGGTGTCGTCATAACCGTAATCAGGTGTGTAGATCCTTAACACATAAGTATTGTTGTAATATATGTGTATGATATGGGCTAAAAGCCAGGCAGAGAGGCTGTATGAACAGTCGTAATACCCAAAAAGGGTAGGCAAGGGATGCCAGGTACGTAATCATAGAAACTTCTCTATGAGTATCGATGTATGTGAAAGTCTGAGATCTGTTTAAATGGCTTGATGTTTTGATTCTTGCATGTGTGTATGCACGGGATAGGATTGATTGATTGATTTATGGAAGGGGAGCAGGTCGCGAGGCAATCGGTGGCTTTGCCACATAGGTCACATAGTGGTCGGTCTTAATGACAGGCAGCATAGCTGTCAAAATAATATAATGTATTTTTTGAGGTTCGCATAAGGGATCGGTGGCTTTGCCACATAGGTCACATAGTGATCGATATGGTGTGTAGCAGATGGAGGGTTGATTGTAGAAATCCCCACGGTGTGATGGTTGGTACGGGGGTGTGTAGAGGATGGACTCTTAGGTTTGGGATGGGTCATGTTGCATGAAATACTTTGTTACCATTGTGTATGGGCCAAGGCCCATAATGTGGTTGTGGGCCCAAGGCTTTTATGTGATTTCGAGATTTGCACACTAAGTCTTTGTGACTCACCCTTTTATTTTCCCACTTTTCAGATGAGCAGTAGTTCGTGGACAAGGGAGCCGAGGAGGACACGAGGGGCCATCAAGACAATTATTTACATAGACTATTTTCGACTTTTCTTTTAAGTTTTTAATTTTTGGGAATATTTTTGTAATAAGGCCTCCATAACTTAGGTTTTGATTTTTTTTTTTTTGGTTATGTTAGTTTTATAAACTTATGTTTTTTTCAAAGTCTTAATTATACATGAAATAATAAATGGGCTTTTCAAACTCAACCAATGCGAATGTTTAAAGTTTTTTTTTTTTTTTTAAATTCCACAATTATTTGATTAACCGGCTATAGAAAACTGAGATTTTCAAAACCCCTTCAAAGCAAAGTTTTCAACATTCAACCCGTAGCATACCAGATCCGGTAATGACGTATGGGCCGGGTTTGGGATGTTACACGTACTTTTGAACTCATGGATATATGTATATATGGCATGTATAGGCTAGTTAATAAGATGGTAGTTATAGTTACTTGAACTTGTGATTTTGTGTACATGTTGTGGTATAAAGTAAAGCCATTTGATTTGGCTTAATTTGGCATCATGCTTTGGTTGCATGTAAGTATTTAAATATGTGTACGTAATGTTATGGATTGACTGCCTATTGAGTTATAAAATGTTGCAAATTATGCTTGTGCAGGTATATGAAACTAGGATGGCAAAATGGCTTTGCAAGTAGCCTATTTTTGTCCACACGGGTAGAGACACGGGTGTGTGTCTCAGCCGTTTGTGACACATGGCTATGTTACATGACCATGTGTCCTCGGTGTTGAAATTAAAATGAAGTTAGTATGCTCCACACAGTCTCACACACGGGCCTGTGATTGGCCGTGTGGCACAAGTCAGTATACCCCCAAATTGGCACACAGCCTAGCACACAGGCATGTGACTTGGCCATGTTACATAAGTCAGTATACCCTACAGGTTTGACACGGCCTAGCACATAACCTGACACACGGGCGTGTGTGGCCACTTCGAAGGGCACACTGGCTAAACACATAAGCATGTGATTGGCTGTGTGACCTAAGTCAGTATGTACCCCCTGTTTTCACATGGCTTGTGACACGGGCGTGTCTGGTGGTCGTGTGCCACACGAGCGTGTGTCCTCTGTGTGAAGAAAAATTTTCTAAGTTTCACAAAAATTTCCCGAGTTATCGGTTTAGTCCCGAACCATTTGTAATGCATGTTTAAGACCTCGTAGGCCGTTTTAAGGGATAAAGTGATTGTATTTTAATGAGATATGAATGATGAATGATTGAATTGAACAAATGTATGATTAAGTAGTTGTTTAACTATTTCATAAGTCCGGTAATGCTCCATAACTCTATTCCATCGTTGAATACGGGTCAGGGTTGTTACAATTATTATACGTGAATTCGAACAACAATAAACATTTTCCCAGTTAACTTTGCACCCTAAACATAGTAACAAAGCATATCGTCAATAATCTGAATCATTCTCTCAGACTTATCATCGATCTGAAGATGAATTTCATTGTTAAAATGCAACCACGTACTCAGAGTTTCCTATAACCTTCTCTATAATCGCAATATAAACCTTGGATCTCTATCCGAAATAAGAAAGATTGGCACTCCGTACAACTTGACAATCTCTGAAGCACATAACTTAGCAATTCTGCCACGTGAGAAATCTATACGTACTGAAATAAATATGCAGATTTTGTCAATTGATCAATAATAACTCAGATAGCATCTTTTTTTTCAGAAATTAAGGTAACCCTGATAGGGAATCTATCATAACTCTATCTCATTTTCCACTCAAATATCATCATTGGCTATAATAGTCCTAAATGCACTTGATATTCGACTTTAACTTGTTGATAAATCAAACATCTGAACACAAAATAAAAAAATATAGCTTTTCATACCCAACCATCAATGTTTCTACCTCAAATCACTATACATCTTATTACTCCCATAATGAATAGACAAGCTACCACTGTGAGTATCGTGCAAATTTTTCTGTATAAGCTCTGGATTCTTCAATACACAAATTCTATCTCAGAAAAATAATAACAGCCATCAAGTCTGACTTGTAATTTAGAACCAGAAGTCTATTCATACTGACTCGTTTCGCTTGCAATTCACTATCACATTTCTGAGCACACGAACATGTGTGGCCACTTCGAAGGGCACATGGGCTAAACACACGGGCATCTGATTGGCCATGTGACCCAAGTCAGTATGTACCCCCTATTTTTGCATGGCCTGTGACACGGGCTTGTCTGGTGGCTGTGTGAGACACACAGCCTGGCCACATGGGCCATTTCTAATACATGTTTAAGGCATCGTAGGCCCTTTTAAGGGATAAAGTGATTGTATTTGAAATGAGATATAAATGATGAATGATTGAATTGAACAAATGTATGATTAAATAGTTGTTTAACTGTTTCGTAAGTCCGGTAATGCTCCGTAACTCTATTCTAGCATTGAATATGGGTGATGTAACAACCCGATTTAGGGCCTAGTTAGAATAGTGGTTGCGAGACCACAAATCCAAAGTAGAAATATGTGTTTTATAATTTTATGAGGCTTATGAGGTGTTTGCATGGTTGTATGAAAATTTCATGAAGAAAATTTTACTAATTAGTGATCAAATTGTCAATTAAGACTAAATTGAAAAGATTAGAAAATATGATATTCTAGAAGATTTAAGTATGAAATAGCATCATAAAAATTATTAGAAGTCCTTATCTAGCAATTAAACCATTATATGTTAAGATGGACAAAAATAGACATGGGAAGAAAAAATCTCAAGAAAGGGACTTAAGGGCATCTTATTTATTTGGTAAATAAAAGATTAAAAAAGGGAAAATAAAGACAAAATCTTGTCCATCTTCTTCTCCCATGGCCGAAAATCACTAAGGAGCAATAGCTAGGGTTTCTTCAACTTTTAAGCTTGATTATAAGTACCTCCTAGCCCCATTTTTAATGTTCTTCATATTTTTGAGATCCTCGTAGCTCGATTTAGCAATTTCTAGCTATATTTTGAGCTATGGTTTATGTTTAAAAATTTACCCATGTATGACATGCATGTATTTTGATGTTTTCCGGAAGAATATGAAAGTTTGATGTATGGTAAACATCTTTTTCTAAGTGATTTTCATGAGAAATTCATAAAAAGGACTAAATTGTAAAAGTTATAAAATGGTCATACATGAGTGAATTAGTGGAAATTGGGGCTATTTTAGTTATGAAAGAGATTCAGCTAGGCTTAAAGTACAAGAAATTTGAATAAAAATTATTTTACGGGCTAGGGGTAAAAGTGTAATTATGTAAAAGTTTAGCAGCAAAATCATAATTTTGCCAAAGTGTGATTCATGAGTCAATTTAGTCAATGTGAGTATTAAACAAGTGAAATTATTATTATAGATCAAGAAACACGAAGCTTGGACCGGAATCGAGGCAAGAACAAAGTGTTGGACTAAATCGAACATCTACACACATTCTAAGTACCGAGGTAAGTTTGCGTGAAATTAAGACTATATATGTTGTTATGTTTAAATTACTTATTATTACGAGAAAATACATTTTATTTCCATGAAGTTGATTAATGATGCTTGATGAGAAAATGAAAAGAATATGCTAAGTTGAAGTCCCGGTTGAAGATTCGGATTAACGAGGATACCTATGTCATAACATAAGATAAGGAAGGTCCCGTATGAGACCATGCCTGGGACATGGCATCGGCACCGAATGTAGGTTCTGTATAAGACCATGTTTGGGACATGGCATCAGCACCAAATAAGGAACATCCCGTGTAAGACCATGTCTGGGACATGGCTTCGACACCAAAGGGAGATCTCGTGTAAGACCATGTTTGGGACATGGCATCGACATCGAGCTGAGAGATCCCGTGTAAGACCATATCTGGGATATGGCATCGGCATCAAAAGATGATCCCATGTAAGACTATATCTGGGATATGTCATTGGAATCGTGATTCTTGTATGATGATATTAAGTATCCTCTGATTTTCTGAGTAGTTCAACGGGAAAAAGAGCTAAGTATGTAAAGATGATATAGAGTTAAATTATACAAGGATGACAATGGGTTCCTTTTAAGTTAAGGACGATAATGATTTAAGTTTATGTTTAAGGTAGCATAAGTGCTAAGTTATATGTTGAAGTGATACAGGTACTATGAGTAAAATTTGAGTTATGAAAATTGTAATGTGATATGCGATGGGTAAGAATAAGTATGAGTAAGTATGTCAAAGTACAATGAGAACTTATGTTATTTTGTTCTATGAGATGATTGATTTTACTATGAGTACTTATATTGCTATTTTTAATTCATGCAAACTTACTAAGGTATATGCTTACCCCTCTCTTTTTCTTCTTCCTTGTAGCATCGCCAAGCTAGCTCGGGGATTGTAGAACGGCGGAGCTCGGATCACACTATCAATCATTCTTTTGGTATAGTAAAGTTGATTTATTTTTTAGTATGGAATGTATAGGAACTTGGTCATTTTGTGATATGTCATATTTGAAAGCCAAAGTGTTGTCTCCTAATGTTATACACTCATTTTATATAAGGCCATTGGGAATTGGTCAATATTTTTCAAGTTTCATGTTTTAATGATGATGAATTTTGTGAAGTGTGTGAATGATGATTTGTGGTTCTTCATAGTGTATTGTTGCCATTTTATGTGCTGTTGGGGTTGGTATATGTGTGTTAAAGTTTAATGGTGGCAATTGACTTAGAAAATAGCCTTCTAATTGTCCACACGGGTAAACACATGTGATACACGGTCAGCCCTATGGTGTGTTGATAGGCCGTGTGTTCCCTGTATCAAATTGTGAGAATTTGATTCGTCACACGGGCCAGCACACGGGCGTGTGCCTAGGCCATGTGCCCTTAAGAGGTTACTGACGTCATAAACAAGATACCCAAGTTTTCACACACAGGTGAGGACACAGGCGTGTCTAGGCTATGTGAAGGACACGGGCCTTAAACACGGGCGTGTGTCCGGCCGTGTGAAAACCCCTGTAGGTTCAAAATGAAAAATAAATTCCACATGGACTAGGAACATGGGTCTGTGTGACCACACGGCCTGCCCACACGGGCGTGTTCTATTCCACAAGGGCGTGTGGGCCCTGTTTAGGCAAAAAATTTCTAAGTGCACAAAAGTTTTCGGTTTAACTCTAAAACCTTCTGGATGTATGTCTAAGGCCTCGTAGGTCCTTAATAAGGATGTTATGAATATGGATGAGAAGTTTTAAGTTGAATTGAAATTTTATAGTTCAAGGTTGTATGTTTAAATAAGTTAAGTTCAGTAATGCCTTGTATCCGATTCCAGCATTGAACACGAGTAAGGGGTGTTACATTTAGTGGTATCAGAACTACGGTTTAGTCGATTCTCAGACTAACGTAGCATATGCATGAGTCCACCTATACATGCCATATGTATGAGAATTTATTTAATAATAGTGTGACGACTCTTGACGACTTAAATTGTGTTCTCATATAGTAAATGCATCCCGATAGGGTTGAGGCGGATGATGTAGAAAGTAACGCACCGACCCCCACAGAAGGGACAGTGCCAAATGAAAATGAGAATAGACCTACAACTATAAGTCAAAAAGGAGGAAAGAGGCTAGGGAAGCCTTTCTCCACATGATGAATGCATGGTATATGGAGTTTGTTCGTGTGAACCCGAATGCACAACCCCCTCCACCCTTGCCTATTCCTCAACCTACCTCAGTAGCTCCCTAAGTGTTAGAAGTGGTAAGAAGAGAAAAGCCTCCGGTTGATAGAATCCAAAAGCAAGGAGTTGAGGAATTCCGGCCTAGTAAAGATAATGATCTGAAAAGAGCAAAATTTTGGCTTGAAAATACCATAAGGGTATTTGATGAGTTATCTTGGACACCTGAAGAGTGGATGAAATGTGTTGTTTCTCTTTTGAGGGATTTAGCTTATCAGTGGTGGAATACCTTTGTGTCAGTTGTACCAAGAGAAAGGATCACATGGGAGTATTTCCAGGAAGAGTTTGAAAGAAATACATAAGCCAAAGATTTCTTGATCAAAAAAGAAAAGAATTCCTTGAACTGAAGCAGGGTAGAATGACAGAAACTAAGTATGAACGTGAGTTTGTTAGGCTCAACAAATACAGTCGAGAGTGTGTATCCACTGAAGCCATCATGTGTAAATGGTTTGAGGAGGACTAAATGAAGATATCCGACTATTTGTTGGTTTTCTTGAATTAAAGGAATTTGTTGTATTAGTGGACCAGCCTTGTAAAGACGAAGAGTTAGTTAAAGAGAAAAAAAAGCTAAAATGGAGTCTCGTGACTGAAGGAAGAGACAACTGAACAAGTCTTTTCAATTTTCCTCTAAGAAGTTAAGAGATTTCACTACCCGATCATCTACTTTGGCTGGGTTTTCGAATAGAAGTAAGGGTAAACAGTACTCGGGGTTTAAAGCTCAGACTACTTCAGTTGCTAGTGTTGGGAACACTCAACCTAATAGATCAAAATGTCCACAGTGTGGTAGATGTCATCCCGGTGAGTGCCGAGCCCATGAGAGAACTTGTTTTAAGTGTGGTTCCCAAGATCATTTTATTAGAGAATGCCCTGAGATGGTTAAGAAAGAGATAATTCATAGTACAAGATCTAGAAGCACTACTAAAGGGAGACAACAGAGAAACCTGGGAAGTAGAACGAGTAGTAAGAGTACACCCCGAGAGCAGGCTGCAAGATCTGAGGGTAGGGCACTGTAAGGACTTATACCATTCGCGCTCACGAAGAGGCGTCATCCCCTGATGTAATTAACGGTACATTTTCTCTTCATGATACTAATGTTGTTGCTTTATTTGATCTGAGGTCTACCCATTCATACATTTGCATGAAATTAGTATTTAGCATGAGCATACCTGTTTAGTCTACAGAGTTTATGATAAAAGTGTCCAATCCTTTAGGCAAAAGTGTATTAGTTGATAAGGTATGCAATAATTGTCCATTGATGATTAGAGGTCATTATTTTAAGGCAGATCTCATGCTATTTCCATTTGATGAATTCGATATAGTTCTTGGTATAGACTGGTTAACCGCTCATGATGTGACAGTAAATTGTAGAAAGAAATACATTGAATTGAGGTGTGAAAATAGGGATACTCTTCGTGTTGAATTAGAAGAACATGATAGATCGCCTATAGTGATCTCTCATATGTCTGGTTAGAGGTATGTAAGAAAGATATATGGAGCATATCTTGCTTTTGTTATGAATACTAAAGAGACTGAGTTAAGAATTGGATCAGTTCCGATAGTATGTGAGTATCTAGATGTATTTCCAAGAGAATTGCCAGGGTTCCCTCCTGTTCGAAAGGTTGAATTTGGCATTGAGTTAGCTATTAGTATTGCACCTATATCGATTGCTCCTTATAGAATAGCTTCAACTGAGTTGAATGAATTGAAGGCACATTGGCAAGAATTGACGGACAAAGGTTTTGCTAGACCAAGTTATTCTCCGTCGGGTGCTCCAGTGCTATTTGTGAAAAAGAAAGATGGCACTATGGGATTATATATAGATCACCGGCAACTTAATAAGGTTACCGTGAAGAATAAGTACCCATTACTAAGGATTGATGATTTATTTGATCAATTAAAGTGAGCCACGGTGTTCTCCAAGATAGACTTAGGGTCCGGTTATTACCAGTTAAGGGTCAAAGACTCAGATGTGCCAAAAACTGCATTTCGAACAAGGTATGGGCATTATGAATTTTTAGTCATGCCTTTCGGCTTAACAAATGTCCCTGCTATGTTTATGGATTTAATGAATCGTATATTTCGACCATACTTGGATAAGTTTGTTGTGGTTTTTTTTATGACATATTGATATATTCTTGCGAGGAGCATGAGCATGGCGAGCACTTGAGGATGGTTTTGCAAATTTTACGAGATAATTAGTTGTATGCTAAGTTTAGCAAAAGTGAATTTTGGATAAAAGAAGTTGGGTTTTTGGGGCACATTGTATCGGAAGATGGAATCTGAGTGGACCAAGCAAGATTTTAGCCATTGCTGATTGGAAATCGCCGAGAAATGTATCTGAGGTTAGAAGTTTTCTAGGCCTAGCTAGCTATTATCGATGGTTTGCCAGGGGATTTTCTATGATAGCTACTTCAATGATGAGATTGTTACAGAAGGATGTTAAGTTTGAATGGACAGAAAAGTGCCAAAAAATTTTTGAGAAATTAAAAGTATTGTTGACTGAGGCTCCGATTTAGTGTGAACAGAGAAAAGAATTTTTGATTTACAACGATGCATCCTTGAATGGATTGGGCTGTGTGCTTATGCAAGAGGGAAAAGTGATAGCATATGCCTCTAAACAATTAAAGCCACATGAAAAGAATTACCCGGCACATGACTTAGAGTTTGCTACCATTGTCTCTGCATTGAAGATCTGGAGACACCATTTGTATGGTGAAAGATGTCGAATATTCACCGATCATAAGAGCGTAAAGTACTTGATGACTCAGAAGGAATTAAATTTGAGGCAACGAAGATGGTTAGAACTGATAAAGGATTATGAGTTAGTCATTGATTACCACCAAGGAAAGGCGAATGTAGTCGCTGATACTTTGAGTAGAAAATCCTTATTTGCATTGAGGGCTATGGATACACAGGTGACTTTGTCAGATGATGGTTCCATTCTAACTGAGTTGAGAGCTAGACCGATGTTTCTCCAAAAGATCTGTGAAGCTCTGAGAAGTGATAGTGGCTTACAAGCCAAAAGAGTTCAGAGTGAATCAGATATTGAGTCCAACTTTCAGATTAATTCTGGTGGATGTCTGATGTTCAGAGACAGAGTCTGTGTACTGAGGAACGATGAGCTTATTCATAAATTTTTGCACGAGGCACATAGTGGATGTCTATCTGTACATCCAGGCAGCACAAAAATGTATAATGACTTGAAGAAATAGTATTGGTGGCCAAGTATGAAGAAACATATTTCTTAATTTGTATCGAAATGCTTGATTTGTCAGCAAGTGAAAGCGGAACACCAAGTACCATCGAGTTTGCTTCAACCTATTATGGTTTCTGAGTGGAAATGGGACCGAGTTACTATAGACGTTGTAACAGGTTTGCAGTTGACACCGAGCAAGAAAGATGTCGTATGGGTTGTGGTAGATAGACTTACGAAGTCAGCCCATTTCATAACTGTACGCGTTAATTATTCACTTGATATGTTAGTAGACTTGTATGTTTCCGAGATTGTAAGGCCTCATGGAGTGCTTTTATCGATTATATTGGACAGAGATCCGTGATTCACATCCTGATTTTGGAAAAAGTTGCAAGAAGTGTCGGGCACAAAGCTAAGTTTTAGTACAGCTTTTCACCCACAAACCGACAGACAGACGAAGAGATTAATACAAATACTTGAGGATATGCTCCGTTGTTGTGTTCTTGAATTTCAGGGCAGCTAGGAAAAAAGTCTACCGTTGGTAGAGTTTGCCTGCAATAACAGTTTTCAGTCAAGCTTGAAAATGGCGCCTTACGAAGCTTTGTATGGGCATGAGTGCCAAACACCTTTATATTGGACTGAACTTAAGGAAAATCAGATTCACGGGGTCGATTTGGTTAGAGTAACCAAAAAGAAGGTAAAGATAATTCGTGATTGTTTAAAAGCTACTTCTGATAGACAAAAGTCCTACTCAGACTTGAAAGAAAAAGAGATCGAGTTTCAAGTTGGTGATAAGGCATTCTTAAAAGGGTCATTATGGAAGAAAGTTCTTAGATTTGGCCGGAAAGGCAAATTGAGTCTGTGTTTTATCGGACCATATGAGATCACTGAGAGGATAGGACCTGTAGCTTATCGGCTAGCTTTACCATCCGAGTTGGAAAATATACATGATGTATTCCATGTGTCGATGTTACGTCGTTATCGATCAGATCCTTCGTCAAGTGATTACACTGACAGAGGTTGAAATTCAACCCGACATGATATATGGCGAAGAACCGGTTAAGATTCTATCACGGGAAGTCAAATAGCTAAGGAATAAAAGTATAGCTCTTGTGAAAGTATTGTGGCAAAGACATAGGGTAGAAAAGCTAGTATACAAACCTTTTCACCGGCAAGATTTTTAGGGACAAAAATCCCTAATGAGGAAGAATTGTAACAGCCTAATTTAGGGCCTAGTTAGAATAGTGGTTGCGAGACCACAAATCTGAAGTAAAAATATGTATTTTGTAATTTTATGAGGCTTATGAGGTGTTTGCATGGTTGTATGAAAATTTCATGAAGAAAATTTTATTAATTAGTGATCAAATTGTCCATTAGGGCTAAATTGCAAATATTAGAAAATATGAGATTCTAGAAGATTTAAGTATGAAATAGCATCGTAAAAATTATTAGAAGTCCTTATCTAGCAATTAAACCATTATATGTTAAGATGGACAAAAATAGACATGGGAAGGAAAAATCTCAAGAAAGGGACTTAAGGGTATTTTAGTCATTTGGTAAACAAAAGATTAAAAAAGGGAAAACAAAGCCAAAATCTTGTCCATCTTCTTCTCCCATGGCTGAAAATCACTAAGAATCCATAGCTAGGGTTTCTTCAACTTTCAAGCTTGATTATAAGTACCTCCTAGCCCCGTTTTTAATGTTCTTCGTATTTTTGAGATCCTCGTAGCTCGATTTAGCTATTTCTAGCTATACTTTGAGCTAGGGTTTATGTTCAAAAATTTACCCATGTATGACAAGCATGTATTTTTGATGTTTTATGGAAGAATATGACAGTTTGATGTATGGTAAATAACTTTTTCTAAGTGATTTTCATGAGAAATTCATAAAAAGGACTAAATTGTAAAAGTTATGAAATGGTCATACATGAGTGAATTAGTGGAAATTGGGGGCTGTTGTAGTTATGAAAGAGATTCGGCTAGGCTTAAAATACAAGAAAGTTGAATAAAAATCATTTTACGAGCCTAGGGGTAAAAGTGTAATTATGTGAAAGTTTAGGGGCAAAATTGTAATTTTGTAAAAGTGTGATTCATGAGTCAATTTAGTCAATGTGAGTATTAAACAAGTGAAATTATTATTATAGATCAAGAAACATAAAGCCTAGACCAAAATCGAGGCAAGAACAAAGTGTTGGACTAAATCGAACATCTACACACATTTTGAGTACCGAGGTAAGTTTGCATGAAATTAATACTATATATGTTGTTATTTTTAAATTACTTATTATTATGAGAAAATACATTTTATTTCCATGAAGTTGATTAATGATGCTTGACGAGAAAATGATAAGAATATGCTAAGTTGAAGTCCCGGTTGAAGATTCGGAATAACAAGGATACCTATGTCATAACATGAGATAAGGAAGGTCCCGTATAAGACCATGTCTGGGACATGGAATCGACACCGAATGTAGGTCCCGTATAAGACCATGTCTGGGACATGGCATCGGTACCTGATAAACCGTAAAAAAAACATATTTTAATCCCACATTTAATATGCTTTTGGATGAATTTATCCTCGATTTATGTAAAAAGGTGCTATTAATCCTTTCTTTTCATGTCTTATACTCAGGAGAACACCTAAGGATAAAAAGAACGTAAATCGGGCTTAAAACGGATCATATTAGGCCAACCCAAGAAGTCGACACGGCCTGGGCTTTATTCCATATGGCTGTGACTTGCTATCCACCTAGAACACGGCCTGTCACCAATTTACACGGCCATATCTCGTCGACAACAAAAGCCCAACATGGCCTATCCCCGAATTGCATGGCTGTGCCCCAATCGACAGACCCAAAGCACGGCCTGTCCCTCAACTTGCACTGGCGTTCCACGGTCGTGCCTAAATTAATAAAATAGAGACATGGGCTGAGCCTTAATTTACACGGGCGTGCCTTAGCCTTGCCCCTGCCGCTGGAAAGAACAATTTCACTCGAAATAGGATGCTTGGAGCCCAAGAAATGTAATCCTAAGTCTACTCAAACACCTAGGACGAATTGTACCTAAATTATGAGTACTTAGGAGACAAGTAAAGTATCCCAAAAGTCTATAAAAAACACCTCAAGGCAGCTATTCAAGGGGTTGAGGATGGAGTAGAGTTTTCTGCCAAGCCTTTCTCGTGCAGGGATTGTCTCGAAGATAGCCAATTGATCCATCTCGAAGAGTCGAAGTTCTACTCAAGATGGAGGATCTCCTCTTCAGTTCCTTCAGAGGGTTTTAGGGATTTCTTATGTTTTGTTTTACCTTTTCTCTTGAGATGTTTTCTTTTTAGTTATGAACTAAACCCTCGAGATACGAAGGGATGAAACCTATAATGATTTTGTTATTTAATCCTTTCGGTTTATATGATAAATACTTAGTTTTTCTTAATTATGTTGCTTAAATTTATCGATGTGCTTAGGTGGAGGAGGAATAGACCACGCCACGAGTAGATCTAGCATAATTGGCCGGAGTTGATCGAGCGCCTAGAGATAGGGTTTGAGATTTTGTCGAATTAGGGTGAAACCTAATATGGGAGTCCATTGGTCGATTTTTGCTTCCTTAGGGGTTATTATAAGAGAATGAGAGTTCCACTAATTAAGCTAAGGTTAGGCGTTATTAAGCTTGAGAGAAGGTTTAATATAGGTTAGGGAGTCTTACGGATCAAGCTAAGTAAAGAAATCATATGAATTGAAAAGGTAGATAATAAGTGAAGTCATAGGTGGATTCTTCCGAAGGTATCGTCTTTATCAATTGAGTTTTCTTCAAAGTCTTTTCCCAAAGTTTCATTCTTTTGTCTTTGCTTAAGTTTAAGTATTTCATTTTTTTTAGATTAATAAACCAATCACTCCATATTTTAGGCTAAATAATAGAAAGAAAGTGGGTAGTAGTACTTTTAGGTTCCTTGGGTTCGATAAGATATTCTTGCCTGAGCTATACTACTGTTCGATAGGTGCACTTGCCTCTATCGTTGTCACGATCGATCTACAAGTTCGATCACTCTTTTATAAATATTAAAACTAGGCATTTTGCGTTGATCAAATTTTTGGCGCCGTTGCTAGGGACTTCTAAAATATTAAGAAAACTCTATTTCTATTACTTTAGCCATTATTTTTTAATTTTAATTTCTATTATTTTTATACATATATTTTTGGTTTTCTAAATTTCTTCCTTTCTTAGCAGGTACATCTAGTTTATGACTAGAAGAAATCCGAGAGGACCATTGGAATACGAAAGTGACATTGAAGCTACCGCTCGCAAAAATCGCAGAGAAATTAGACGAGCCCTAACTATCAAAGAGGAGAATAGCAAGGATCCAATCCTACTGAAGGGATGGATGAAAACAATCCACCGCCAAATGTGCAAGAACAGAATGCTCCGCGTACTATGTATGATTATGCTAAACCTAATTTAACAGGAGCAGAATCTAGTATTATTAGGCCCACTATACCTGCTAATAATTTTGAATTAAAGCCTAACACAATACAAATGATTCAACAATTTGTTCAATTTGATGGTTTGCGGATGAAGATCCAAACACTCATATATCTAATTTTTAGAATTACGTGATACCTTCAAAATAAATGGTGTTTACGGCGATGCCATACGTCTTGATTATTTCCTTTTCTTTAAGGAATAAAGCAAAGCGTTGGTTGAACTTCGTTACCACGAGGGTCAATCACCACATGGGATCAAATGACCGAAAAATTTCTTTTAAAGTATTTTCCACCAGCCAAAATGGCCAAATTTAGGAATGATATATCTTCTTTTGTGCGTAATGGCGCAAAAACATTATATGATGCATGGGAAAGATATAAGGATCTCTAAGGAGATGCCCACACCACGGATTACCTATGTGGCTTCAAGTCCAAACTTTTACAATGGTGTGAATTCTCCAACAAGGAAAATGATTGATTCATCAGCGGTGGAACTCGAATAATAAAACTCACAAGCGGCTTACGATTTTATTGAGGAGATGTCGTTGAACACCTATCAATGGCAAATTACAAGGGCTAAACCGACAAAATCAGCGGAGTTTTTAACATAGACGCATGACAATGTTGTCAACACAAATGGAGTTAATGAATAAAAAGCTTGATAATTTATGTTCTTCACGGTACATCCAATCATGCAATGTGAAGCAGCGAGAATGTGGTGAATTCGAGTACCCACTTTACCAACCGGAGCGCGAAAACGAAAGCGGACAAACTATATAGGTAACAATTTCAGATCTAATAATAATCCTTATAGTAACACTTACAATCTAGGTTGGAAGAACCACCCAAATTTTTCATGGGGAGGACAAGGAAATCAAAGGCAGCAACCTCTTCCAAATTACCAAAATCAACCTTATCCACCGAAAAAGAAGCCGAGTCTTGAAGAGATGTTGAAAAAGTTCATGGTAGACAAAGACGCCCGTCTCTAAAGAGCTGATACAACGATTGATAACCAAGGAATGTCGATTAAAGAAATCAAGGAACAAGTCGGGGAAATCACTAGGTCAGTGGGACAACTCACAAAGCTTGCTTCAGAACGTCAACAAGGACGTCTACCAAGCAACACAGAAATAAACCCAAAAGAACAGATACAAGCCATCACATCTCAAGAGGATACAAAGGTAGACAAGCCCACCCCAGTACAAGAAACCAAGGAAGAAACAGGTAAAATTGAGATAGCATAAGAAAAATCGGTAATTAAAGAGTACCACCTCGAATACCTTATCCGAAGCATTGAAAAGAGATGATTCAGGAGGAACAATTCGGTAAGTTTCTAAAACTTCTAAAGAAATTACACATTAACTTACCTCTACTTGAAGCTCTTTTCAGATGTTCGACTCAAGGAGATTTTTAAGACAGCTCTTAACAAACAAATGCAAATTAGATGAAGAGCACCATGTGGAACTTAACGCAACATGCTCAGCAATGCTACAAAATCGACTACCGTAGAAATTAAAAGATCCAGGGAGTTTTACGATTCCATGTTTAATTGGTAGTTTAACTATTGATAATCGTTAGTGATTTAGGGCAAGTATAAATGCCATGCCTTATACCTTTGTTTAAGCGACTAGGTCTAGGGAAGCCCAAACAAACTAAGATGAGTATCCAACTAGCTGATAAAATTGTTAGAATTCCTAGGGGCATTATTGAAGATGTTTTTGTAAAAATCGATAAATTCATTTTCCCAGTAGATTTTGTTGTGTTAGACATGGATGAGGAAAATTCAATCCCTTTAATTTTAGGAAGACCATTTCTTGCAATTGCCAAGACTAAAATTGATGTTGCCACAGGAGAACTCATACTTCATGTAAGAGATGAACTAGTCAATCTTCAAGCTCTCAACTCACCCGAAACCACGGAAGATGAAGGTAAGAAAGTCGTTTCAATAGATAATCAAATTATTCAACCTCCACCGCAGGAAACATCACGAAGCATCAAAACTGAGCCAACACAAAAGCGTACGATCAAGTTTTTAGAAGAGAAGAAGATATACACCAAAGAAAAGCCGGATCCACACGAAGTAAAACCTAAGGAACCACCAAAAGAGCTCATAGGAACATCAAATCACTTTAAAATAGGAGACCAGGTGCTGTTAGACAAAGCCGATCTTCACATCACTTCAACAGACTTGAGGGCAAAGGGAGAAATTCTTCCCAAGGTACACGAAATCTTCCCCCACAACACAGTCGAGGTAAGTAACCCAAAATTCGATAAATTCAAGGTAAATGCTTCTCGACTCCAACTTTTTCATGAAAATAAAATCGCAAGCATGAGGGAAGATATTCAATGTAACACCCCAAACCCGACCCAAACACCACGATCTAATCTAGCATGTCACTAAGAAGATTTTATAAAACATGTCGCGTTTTTGGAAAACTTTTGTCAAGTTTAAACATTTATACCGGAAAACTTGAAAATTTGATAATTTATAAAAGATGTAAGTTTTAAATTAAAAGCCTTAATGAATTGAAACCGAAATTTTGCCTTTGTTTTTTTTTTTAGTACAAGCCTTAATTCTAATTCTACGTATAATTTAAGTGTCTAAAAATAAAGCCCAAAAACCGAAAATATAAAGCGAATAGCCTGTGGAATAATTACAATGATATATAAAACCCAAAATAACTAAAAGTATTAAAGATAAGTAATTTAACAGTGTCCTTTATTGAATCAAAATAACTCCTACATGGCCACCTTGCCCTCCTCTCTAACCCGGCCCGATGCACTAAGTGCTACCTGAAAAAAAATGTTAAACAACGAGGTGAGTCACAAGACTCAGTGTGCAATCCCTCATGCACCATCAGACTGGGCCTTAGCCCTACAGAGCAGAATAACAGAATATCTTATAACAGAAATTACGCAAACGCATCCCAATCCTAAGTTTCCATCTGCTACACACCACCCTTACCTACCAATCACACCATTGGGGATTTCTACAATCAACCCACACCGCTACACACCATCGATGGCGTCACATTGCAGTTAGCTGCTCATCGTCAGAATTGTGGCATAGTCACCAGAACAGATCGTGGTAGTGCCACTACAACAGATCGTGGGAGAACCACTACAACAGAACACTTCCCCTTTCATCAATCACCCAACCCCAAACAAACATAGAAATCGACATGCATGTGTATCCTATCAATTCAACAGGAACATTCACTTAAGAATGGTAAAAATCACTAACCTGGTGAATCGCCTTTACCCTCCACGGGTTTTCATCAGCCTTGCCAGGATTTTGGCATTTAACAGAATATAAACAGATTTATATACCTATACTAACAAAAAATATAAATGGTGTGAGAAGTTACACACCTGATTGCGCTCAACACTATACTATCGAGGTCGATGCTCTCCCTAGCTAGAATCATGACTATCGGACCCCTACTCTGCCGGGCAAAAACTCACTAAATTGATTGAATCCCAGAGTTAACGAACTTGGCCAAAACATTGGTTGAACCTCTTCAGTTTTCTTCAAGATACGGCACAAGCAGACACCACGGAGAGGATTCGACTTCAAGGAATGAAGAGTGAGAAGAAAAGAACCATCCATCAAGACATAAAGGAAGTGATTTGGTTTAAAATAAGGACGAGAAAGAAAAGAGATAGCAGAGAGGAAATCGTCAGAGAACTTACCAACCCTGGGATGATGATTCGACTATGGTGAGACTTAAGGAAAAGAGGCTGAACTTTTAGAGATTTTGGCTATGAAAGGGAATGAGGGTGTAGTTTCGGCTTTTAGTGAATGAGAGATGAATAATAATGAAGATCAAAAGATTCGGTTAGAAGGAGGTTTCAAAGAAAAAGAAAAGGAAGAGGGAAGTGGTGATTCGGCTTTTGAAGAGTGAAGATGAGAAAAGAAAGAAAACAAATGCTTAAGATGGCCTTTAAAATTTGGCACACCCTTCTAAAGCCAAAACCGAATGCCCCTCTCCTTTCCAACTCTTCACAATCTCGGCTAACACTAACCTTCTAATATAGCTCCTATCTTTCTTCTCTATCTCAATCTTATCCACCCCTCCAGGAGAGATCTAGCTAGCACCACTTCTTCCTTCTTTTATCAGCTCATTATCTCTCAATTATTCAAATTATTTGATTCATTTAACTCCCTATTTGATAGCCTTGATGCCGTCCCCCCTTGATCTCTTTAAGTACCAAATTTAGCCCAAAAACTTGGGCTCTAAGCAACCAAAACTTGGGCCCTCTCCATCCACTAGTGACGCCACCCTTTGCTCCTTTATGGCGCCACCTTACTTTGGGCCACAAGCCCAACTTGATATTTTAAACACAGATACCTACCTACAAACCTTATAGTGACTAAACAAAATATTTAATCGAGGTCTCAGCCCACTCCTGAGCCCAATCTGGACCCTCGACCCTCAATTTAATACTTTAAACCATCAACACACAAAATGCACAGGCCCATTAACTCAGGATATTACAGTTCTACCCCCTTTAAAATAAATTTCGGCCTCGAAATTTACCTGATCGGAAGAGATGGGGATATTGCTATAGCATAACATCCTCTGGCTCCCATGTCGCTTCCTCCGTGCCGTGATTTTGCCATAAAACCTTGACCAAAGGGACGGACTTCCTTCTCAACACCTTTATGTCTCGATCCAAGATTTGTACTAGTTCCTCTTCAAAAGACAAGTCTGACCTTACTTCAATCTCTTCCACTAGCACAATATGCCATGGATCAGAACGATAACATCTTAGCATCGAGACATGAAACACGTCATGTATCTGTTTCAACTCTGACGGCAACTCCAATCGATACGCCACTGGGCCCACACGTTCTAGTACCTGATAAGGTCCAATAAACCGCGGACTTAGCTTACCCTTCCGAGCAAACCTCATTACCTTCTTCCACGGTGACACTTTCAAAAAGACTTGATCTCCTATTGCAAATTCAAACTCCTTACGCGTAAGATCCGTGTAAGATTTCTGCCGATCAGACGCTTTCTTCAATCGAGCCTGAATCAACCTAACTTTCTCTTCCGTCTCTGAAACTAGTTCTGGACCCAACACCTGACGCTCACCCAACTCTGTCCAACAAGTAGGGGTATGACATCTCCGTCCGTATAATGCTTCATAAGGCGCCATAAGAATACTAGATTGGTAGCTATTATTGTACGCGAATTCCGTCAGAGGTAAATACTCCTCCCAATTACCCCTAAAATTAATGATGCAACCTCTTAACATATCCTCCAAAATCTGGATTACCCTCTCAAACAGACCATCAGTCTGCAGATAGAAGGCAGTACTGAAGTCTAGCCTTGCTCCCATTGCCTGATGCAGAGCCTTCCAGAATCATGACGTGAACCTAGGGTCTCTATCTGATATGATCGACACAGGTACACCATGCAGTCTCACAACCTCAGCCACGTACAGCTTAGCCAACCTTTGTAGAGAGTAGTCAACAAGAACTGGTATGAAGTGAGCAGACTTTGTCAGCCGATCCACAATCACCCAAATCGAATCCTTCTTAGAGGGAGTAAGAGGTAACCCACTAACAAAATCCATCATGATTCTTTCCCATTTACACTGCGAAATCTTCACCGGCTGCAATAATCCCGAAGGCAACTGGTGTTCCGCTTTCACCTGATGACACGTCAAACATTTACCTACGAATTTTGTTACCTCTCGCTTCAGACCTGGCCACCAAAACTACTCTCGCAAACCCCGATACATCTTAACCCCTCTAGGATGCATAGTGTATGGGCTATTATGCGCCTCCTGAAGAGTCATTTGCCTTAACTCCACATCCCTTGGCATACATATTCTCTTACAGAAACATAGAACCCCATTACCATCCAAACCATAGTCTTCTCCTTCACCATTCTGTACTTGCCAGAGTCGAGCACTCAAGACATCGTCTAGAAGCTGCTTCTTTTTAATTTGATTTGTCCACGTTGGTGTCACTTGGAGTTCAGCTACCACACTGCCATCCTCATACAGACTGAGATGAGTGAACATCGCCCTCAAATCCGCTATTGTAACACCCCAAACCCGGTCTAAACACTACAATCGAATCTGACATGCCACGAAAAGGAAAAATGTTTTAAAATCGATTCGTTGAGTTTCGAAAAGAGGAAGTCGTTGTTTAAAATCTTACAGAAATTGTTAATGAGTTTTGGAAAGGTTCAAAACATGTTGATATCTAGAATTACTTACTTAGTTATGGTATATAAAAAGAAAATAAAGTATTTACTTAACCTTTGAAAACATCCAATTCATAGTTTTAGCAACATATTAAATAGAATCTTTAGAACCAACTAAATAAAAGAAAACCCAAATAAAACTTAGATGGCCTTATTACAAAACTGAAACCAATATCTAATAAAAATAACTAAGTCCAAATAGAAAATTTCGTCATAAACCGAACACTGTGCATGGCCACCTTGAGTCCATTCCGGCTCCATATCCACGGTCTAAGCATCATCTGCAAAATGTAATGGAAAAGGGTGAGTCACCGAGACTCAGTGTATAAATCCCCTCCCAAAGTAATTATGCCCTTACGAAAATTCATACATTAATATGCAAGTCATGCAACCCATCCAACCTAGTATCCATCCAAATCTCCCAAATCTACCTTGTGGTACCAAACCTTCTTTGGTGCCAAACCATCGTAACAAAGTTACAAAAGAGATACATGTGTGGTACCAAACCCTTTGGTGGTGCCAAAACCACCGAGACTTAGTCACAATTTTATACATATGTGGGCCAACCCATCGTGTGATACCAAATCACTAGTGACAGTCTGATAGATCATACTTTCCCCTCCTCTCATCACCCATAACACATATTTATGGTAACAACATCAGTATGATCATGTTTAACAAACTAAACTATGTATACAAGATAACATGCTTTCATAGATCACATACAACGCGAGTAATAGTAACAACTTACCCGGCATCCACGTTTTTTCTCAAAAGGGTATTTCAATAACCATAGCCGTCATTCCACTTTTAAACAACACACAACATTAACACATATTAAGTAAGAAAGTGTGTAAGAGTTACACACCTGTTTTCATACTACAGCGTCTACGCTACTTTAGCGTTGTTTACAGATCCAACCGCTCCTATTGCTTGTCTAAACTGTCAGATCCCGAAAGTCTTCAAGAAGATGTCTCCACCAACCTCCCTACATTCGGCCAACACCCAAGTATTAAACCAATCCTTTACACGCAATCAAATGGGTACCAATCACATTTGGCCAAAGTCTAAAGAACAACAACAAAACCATTCTGCCGAACCTACCTTTACCTACCTTCGGCTTTCTCACCAAATCCGCACAGGGGACCTTTAATGAGACAGATTCGGCTACTAGAAGTAGAGAGGGAAAATTGACAGACCTTAAACAAGTGTTTCGGATTAGATGTTAATGAAAGAAAAGTGAAATCGCATAGAATAAAATCCCGAAACTCACCAGATCACTAAGGAGTATGCGGCTTATGGTGCACCTTCGGGAAATAGAAACCTCCCTTGTAGATTCAGTTATGGAGGAGGAATATGAGCAAGAAGAATTTAGCTTTCAGAAAGATATTAGAGAAGAGAAGAAGGCTAGGGAATTTCGGCTAGAAGAGAGAAAAGAGAGAAAAGAATTTTGGTTTGAGAGAAAAGATGAGAAAGTGGGAAAATAAATGGAAAAGATGATAACTCCCCTTCCAAATTTCGGTTATACACAGGCACACACTCAGAGTTGGAGTTTCGGCCAACTCTCTCCCTCCTAATAGCTCTTATCTTGCATGATAACCCAATCCCTATCTCATCATAGAAGAGGCCAACTTAGAACCAACTCTTCCCTCTTAATTATCATCATTTGAATCATAAAATAAAAGAAATAAACCCCACTAAATTGTAGCTAGGTGCTGTCCATCCTCTTCCCCCTTGAAGTGTCCAATTTTGGCTCATTAACTTGGGCCCCAAGCGGCCACATTGGCCCAAACTCCTCCTCTAAGTGATGCCACCCACATGTCCTCCTATAACACCTCCAAAATTTGGGCCATAAGCCCATCTTGCTACTAAACATAATAATTCAAATTAAAGATACTACTAACTCTCTTTTTAAATAATTTAACTCTAATTTAAGCCCAAACCTGAGCCCAATCCAAACCTCAAAGCCTTTACCTACTAATTTAGCCATGCAACGCATCAAATGCCTGAACCACAAAATCGAGGATATTACGGTTTACCCCTTAAAATAAATTTGACCTCAAATTTACCTAATCAAAAGAGTTGAGGTATTATCGACGCATAATATCCTCCGGCTCCTATGTTGCTTCCTTTGCTCCATGGTTCTGCCATAGTACCTTTACCAAAGGAATAGATTTTCTACGCAAAACCTTAACATCCCGATCTAAGATCTGCACTGGTTCCTCCTCAAACGTTAAGTCTGGATTCACCTCTATCTCCTCTACCGGCATAAAGTGTGATGGATCCGAGCGATAGCGTCTAAGCATGGAAACATGGAACATGTCATGGATTTGACTCAACTCTGGTGGCAACTCAAGCTGGTAAGCCACTGGTCCTACTCGCTTCAACACCCGATAAGGCCCGATAAATCTAGGGCTCAACTTGCCTTTCCTATCGAATTTCAGAACCTTCTTCCATGGCGACACCTTCAAGAAAACCCTGCCATCTTCAGCAAACTCTATATCCTTCCGCTTGAGATCGGCATAAGACTTTTGCCTATCCGAGGCTTCTTTCAAATGAGCTCAAATCACTTCCACCTTATACTCTATCTCTGTAACCAGTTTCGGACCCAACAACTGCCGCTCTCCCAATTCCATCCAAAACGTAGGGGTACGACACTTCCGACCATATAACGCTTTGTATGGAGCCATCTTAATACTCACCTGATAACTATTGTTATACGTGAACTCTGCCAACGACAGGAATTCCTCTCAACTGCCCTTGAAATCCAAGACACATCCCCTTAGCATGTCCTCCAAAACTTGAATCACCCTCCCCGATTGTCCATCTGACTGGGGATGGAATGCCATACTGAAATCTAATCTTGTGCCTAGTGCCTGGTGCAAAGCTTTCCAGAACCTTGACGTAAACATTGGGTCTCTATCTGAAATAATTGACACTGGCACCCCATGCAACCTTACAATCTCCGCTACATATAATTTTGCCAACTTCTGAAGAGAAAAATTGATACGTACTGGTATGAAATGAGCCGACTTTGTCAGATGGTCCACAATCACCCAAATTGAATCCTTTTTGGTAGGCGTTAGGGGTAGCCCACTCACAAAATCCATTGTAATCCTTTCCCACTTCTATTGCGAAATCTTAATCGGTTGCAACAATCCCGAGGGTAACTAATGTTCAGCTTTAACCTGCTGACATGTCAGACACTTGCTCACAAATTTCGTTACTTCACGCTTAAGGCCCAGCCACCAAAACTGCTCCCGCAAATCCCGGTACATCTTACTACCTCCTGGATGCATAGCATATGGACTACTATGTGCCTCTTGCAAAATCTTCTACCTTAACTCCACATCCTTAGGCATACACACCTTCCCTTGAAAACACATCACTCCATCCCTGTTAAAGCTATACCCTTCCAATTCACCATTCAGTACTTGCAACCACTGAGCACTTAAAACTTTATCTGCCTGTTGTTTTTCCTTAACCTCGTTAATCCACGTTGGCTTTACTTGCAATTCCGCTAACAGGCTCCCATCCTCATACAGACTAAGGCGAGCAAACATGGCTCTTAAATCCGCCACCACTTTACGGCTCAAGGCGTCTGCTACCACATTAGCCTTTCTCGAGTGGTATTCAATTGAGCAATCATAGTCCTTTAACAGCTCAATCCACCTCCTTTGCCTCAAATTTAACTCTTTCTACGTAAGAAGGTACTTCAAACTCTTGTGGTCCGTATACACAACAGACTTTTCTCCAGACAAGTAATGTCTCCAAATTTTCAGCGCAAAAACTACTGCAGCCAATTCCAGATCATGCGTCGGATAGTTCACTTCGTGAGGTCTCAACTGTCGAGAAGCGTTTGCTACCACTTTTCCTTCTTGCATCAGCGCACAACCCAATCATGTGTGGGATGCATCACAATAAACTGTAAATTTCTTTTCGGCTTTCGGTTGAATTAACACCGGGGCCTCCGTCAGAATCCTTTTTAACTTCTCAAACTTTCATGTTGCTTGTCTGACCACATGAACGGATCCCCTTTCCTCAGTAACTTGGTTAACGGTGCTGCAATCAAAGAAAATCCTTTCACGAACCTCCGGTAATACCCTGCTAGCCCTAGAAAGCTCGGATCTTTGCCACAGACTTCGGTGGCTTCTAATCCAAAACGGCCTCAATCTTTCGAGGGTCCACTCTAATCCCCTCAGCTGACACTACATGACCCAAGAAAGTAACCTCATTCAGCCAGAACTCGCACTTACTAAACTTGGCATATAAACACTTTTCCCTTAGAATCTGCAACACCACTCGTAAATGCGAGTCATGCTCCTCCTTCAATTTTGAGTACACCAGAATGTCGTCGATAAATACCATGATGAAACGATCCAAATACGGCTGAAACACTCGATTTATCATATCCAAAAATGCTGCTGGTGCGTTCGTCAACCCGAACGGTATAACCAAAAATTCATAATGCCCGTATCGAGTACGAAATGCTGCCTTATGGATATTCGCCTCTTTTACCTTAAGTGGTGATACCCCGACCTCAAATCTATCTTGGAAAAGACCGATACTCTCTTAAGCTAGTCGAACAAGTCGTCTAACCTAGGCAAAGGGTACTTGTTCTTAATCATCAATTTATTCAACTGACGATAGTCAATGCACATACGCATCGACCCGTCCTTCTTCTTAACATAGAGTACCGGCGCTCCCTACAGAGACGCACTTGGTCGAATGAAACCCCGATCCAACAACTCCTGAATCTATGGTTTCAACTCCACCAATTCCTTTGGCACTATCCTATACGGAGTAATAGACACTGGCGCTGTTCTCGGTAGAAGGTCTATACTGAACTCCACTTCCCGATCTGGGGGCAAACCCGGTAGCTCTTCTGGGAAGACATCAACAAACTCATTCATCGCTCGAACACTTCCTATAGCCGATTCCTTACCTTTCAAAGCACAAACATAAACTACAAACGCCTCACATCCTTTCCTTACCATCTTCTCCGCTTTCAGCGCGGATACCACATTAGATAAGTAATTCCTTCTCTCACCTATCATTACCACCTCTACACCTTTGACCGTTTTCAGCACCATGCACTTAGCCACACAGTCTAATTCTACCTAGTACTTAACCAACCAATCCATTCCTAAGATTAAATTGAACTCCCCAAAGGGTAGTTCCATCAAATCTGCTTGAAACACGACCCCTTGAAGTTTTAGGGGTACGTCCCTATATATTTTGTCTACCACCACAGAGTGTCCTAGAGGGCTAACTACCGTCATCTTCCTAGCAGATATCTCATAGGCTAAGTTCAGAGTTCCTACCACACTACTAGCAACATACGAGTGTGTCAAACCAATATCAATTAAAGCAATGTAAGGCAGCCTAGAAATTATAAACGTACTGGTTATGACGTCCGGTGCATCGCCCTTTTCTCGATGTTTGGCTACTTAGACCAACCCAGGCTGCCTAGCATTAGCCCCTCCAACACCTCAGCCAGGTGCTCCACGACCTCGACCATTGCCATTACTATTACCCCTAGTCGCACCTCGACCCTTCTATGGTTACTGGCCATCTCTCCTGAATTGACCACGTCCTTGACCCTCAGCTTGGATCCTAACTAACTTCTGTGGACAATCCCTTACCAGATGTTCCATCGACCCGCACTCAAAACATCCTCCATTACCAGCCCAACATTCACCCGAATGAGACTTCCCACATCGAGCACACCGGTGGTGCATCGAGTAGCAAAGATCGAGCCTCATGACTTGATCCGCCCACCAAATCTAGTCCTTTTTTTGAGCACTTCCTCCAGACCCTGATGGCCCAAAGCTCCTTTTATACTTGCCCCTATCCTGATTCCATTTCTCGGTCCGCTTCACCTCCTCAACTATTTTGGCCTTTTCCACGAGGACGACAAATTCCCTTTCACGCTAAGGTGCAATCAACACCCGCAGCTCATCTCAGCCCGTCCTTGAACCTAACATAGCCCTCATGTTCCGTGGCCACCATACCCCGAGCATACCTACTCAACCTTAAAAATTTAGCCTCGTACTCTAGTACCGACTTATTCTCTTGTACCAAATTTAGTAACGACCTACGTTCGCATCAGTATAGCCAGTCCCCACATACTTCCTCTGATAGGCTGCCCTAAAATAATCCCAAGTGATATCACCTGCCACTGCACCATCCATGACCGTGAGCCACCACTGGTACGACTTATCCCGGAGAAGAGATACTATCCCCTTCAATTTCTTCTCAACCGAGAAGTCTAAGTCATCCATTATTCGCTCTGTTGCCTCCAACCAATACTCAGCAGCATTGGGAGCTACACCGGACACCCCCTAAACACCTTCGCTCCGTTAGCTCAGAGTCACTCAGCCACCGATTTACGAGTTCCTACTCCCTCACCTGCCTCGACAACCCTTTCTAAGACTCGCAGTATCGCCTACGATACTATATCATTACCACCGGTCTGGTCCTGAAACTCAGCTTTCGCCGTTGAAAGATTCGGCATCACATTTTCGGACCCATGGCCAGACCCTGCTGGCATTGACAAGGCCATCCTACCCCTACCACGGCCACGCGGTGGACGTCCACGACCTCGTGTACTCATTCTTCTCGTTCGATTTATCTAGTTAAGAATTTTATGAATTATTAACTCTGTTCACTGTTTATCCACGAACAATTTTATGGAAAATAGTTTTTAAAAGTGATTCTTTCGTATTCGGACCTATCTACAGTTTTCAGTCTTTTTAATTCTAGGAAACATGCACATTCAACATTCATACGAGCACATCCATCACCTAAGGGTATTTTCGTCATTTCACTACCTAGGGTATTCTCGTAATTTTAACCTATAAGGGTATTTTATAATTTTCCAAAATATGATTTCGAGTGATTTGGTGAAATAAGGGTATTTTGGTAATTTTTTTCAACTTAGGGGTATTTCGATAATTTTGCAAACCCAGGGGTATTTTGGTAATTTTGTAAATTTGGGGGTATTTCAAAAATTTTTCAAGTCAGGGTAATTTGGTAGTTTTATAAACCAAGGATATTTTGGTCATTTTTCAATCTAAGGTAATTTTCACAAATCTAGGGGTTATTTGGTAATTTCAAAACTTGGGTTTTCACAAAACAGTGTATTTGGTCCTTTGGGTTTTAGTTGTAAGTTTTGGCCTGTCGACACGCCCTCATAACTAGGGTGAATAGTCACTATGCAATAGGTAGGATTCTAGTGAAAAGGAGGTGAGTCACTAGGAATTGCTTAAATACCAAGCTTTTCACGAATCCATTCCTAGACATGCATATGCCTATTGCCCACCACAGCTTGGCTAAAGTGAACAATCACTATGCACTAGGTAAGATTCCTGCGAAGAGGAGGTGAGTCACTTGAACTGCTTAAATACCAAGCTCTTCCAGATCTACTCCTAGACATGCATATGCTTGTTGCCACACTTTAGCCTTATAAATTGTCTACAGGTTCTATTTATTAAGATTAAGTCTTATGGATTAGGAAGTTGTTTGTCTAACCTAGAGTCCATTGGTACTATCATCTTTAGCTATGTCTAAGCCCACAAAACCCAACACATATATATCACAACAGGAGTTAGGGTACTTACCTGGGTGGATCGGTACCGGAGACTCAGGTGCCATTCTTAATCATTTCACAAACCCAAAAACATATTTTGGGCCATAAGCCCACAATCGAGCTTTTAAACTGGGCCCTGATACCAAAATGTAACACCCCAAACCCGGTCTAAATGCTACAACTGAATCTGACGTGCCACGAAAAGGAAAAATGTTTTAAAACTGATTCGTTGAGTTTTGAAAAGGGGAAGTCGTTGTTTAAAATCTTACAGAAATTGTTAATGAGTTTTGGAAAGGTTCAAAACATATTGATATCCCGAATTACTAACTTAGTTATGGTATATAAAAAGAAAAACAAGTATTTACTTAACCTTTGAAAACATCCAATTCATAGTTTTAGCAACATATTAAACAGACTCTTTAGAATCAACTAAATAAAAGAAAACCCAAATAAAACTTAGGCGGCCTTATTACAAAACTAAAAACCAATATCTAATAAAAATAACTAAGTCCAAATAGGAAATCTCATCATAAACCAAACACTGTGCATGGCCACCTTGAGTCCACTCCGGCTCTATATCCACGGTCTAAGCATCATCTGCAAAATGTAATGGAAAGGGGTGAGTCACCAAGACTCAGTGTATAAATCCCCTCCCAAAGTAATTATGCCTTTACACAAATTCATACATTAATATGCAAGTCATGCAACCCATCCAACCTAGTATCCATCCAAATCTCCCAAATCTACCCCTTGTGGTACCAAACCACTGTGGTGCCAAACCACCGTAGCGAAATTACAAAAGAGATACATGTGGTACCAAACCTTTGGTGGTGCCAAACCACCGAGACTTAGTCACAATTTTAAACAAATATGGGGCCAACCCACTGTGTGATACCAAATCACTGGTGATAGTCTGATGGATCATACTTCCCCCTCCTCTCATCACCCATAACACATATTTATGGTAACAACATCAGTATGATCATGTTTAACATACCAAATTATGTATACAAGATAACATGCTTTCATAGATCACATACAATGCGAGTAATAGTAACAACTTACCCGGCATCCATGCTTTTTCTCAAAAGGGTATTTCAATAACCATAGCCGTCATTTCGGCTTTTAAACAACACACAACGTTAACACATATTAAGTAAGAAAGTGTGTAAGAGTTACACACCTATTTTCGTACTACAGCGTCTACGCTACTTTAGCGTTTTTTACAGATCCAACCGCTCCTATTGCTTGTCTAAACTGTCGGATCCCGAAAGTCTTCAAGAAGATGTCTCAACCAACCTCCCTACATTCGGCCAACACCCAAGTATTAAACCAATCCTTTACACGTAATCAAATGGGTACCAATCACATTCGGCCAAAGTCTAAAGAACAATAACAAAACCATTCGGCCGAACCTACCTTTACCTACCTTCTGCTTTCTCACCAAATCGGCACAGGGGACCTTTAATGAGACAGATTCAACTACTAGAAGCAGAGAGGGAAAATTGATAGACCTTAAACAAGTGTTTCAGATTAGATCTTAATGAAAGAAAAGTGAAATCACATAGAATAAAATCCCGAAACTCACCAGATCACTAAGGAGTATGCGGCTTATGGTGCACCTTCGGGAAACAGAAACCTCCCTTGTAGATTCGGTTATGGAGGAGGAATATAAGCAAGAAGAATTTATCTTTCAGAAAGATATTGGAGAAGAGAAGAAGGCTAGGGAATTTCGGCTAGAAGAGAGAAAAGAGAGAAAAGAATTTTGGCTTCAGAGAAAAGATGAGAAAGTGAGAAAACAAATGGAAAAGATGATAATTCCCCTTCCAAATTTCGGCTATACACAGGCACACACTCAGAGTTAGAGTTTCAGCCAACTCTCTCCCTCCTGATAGCTCTTATCTTGCATGATAACCCAATCCCTATCTCATCTTAGAAAAGGCCAACCTAGAACCAACTCTTCCCTCTCAATTATCATCATTTAAATCATAAAATAAAATAAATAAACCCCACTAAATTGTAGCTAGGTGCCGTCCATCCTCTTCCCCCCTTGAAGTACCGAATTTTGGCTCATTAACTTGGGCCTCAAGTGGCCACATTGGCCCAAACTCCTCCCTAAGTGACGCCACCTACATGTCCTCCTATAACACCTCCAGAATTTGGGCCATAAGCCCATCTTGCTACTAAACATAATAATTCAAATTAAAGATACTACTAACTCTCTTTTTAAACAATTTAACTCTGATTTAAGCTCAAACCTAAGCCCAATCCAAACTTCAAAGCCTTTACCTACTAATTTAGCCATGCAACGCATCAAATGTACATACCCACAAAATCAGGATATTACAGCTATTGCCTTTCGACTCAGCGCATCTGCCACCACATTAGCCTTACCCGGATGATATTCGATCGAACAGTCATAGTCCTTCAAGAGTTCAATCCACCTACGTTGTCTTAGATTCAACTCCTTCTGGGTAAGGAGATACTTCAGGCTCTTATGGTTAGTGTAAATAATCGACTTCTCCCCGTACAGGCAGTGTCTCCATATCTTTAGAGCGAACACCACCGCAGCCAATTCCAAATCATGCATGGGGTAATTCAACTCATGCAGTCTTAACTGTTGGGACGCATATGCAACAACCTTCCCATCTTGCATCACCACACATCCTAAACCCGTGTGTGATGCATCACAGTAGATGGTAAACTCTTTTCCGCCTCTGCTTGAATTAACACCGGTGCTTCTGTCAAAGTGCTCTTCAATTTCTCAAAGCTCTCTTGCTATTTGTCGGTCCAGACAAACGGTACTCCCTTCCTCAACAACTTTGTTAGAGGTGTCGTAATTAATGAGAACCCCTCAACAAACCTCCTGTAGTACCCTGCCAATTCCAAGAAACTTCGAATCTCTACCACCGACTTTGACGGTTTCTAATCCAATACAGCTTCTATCTTCCAAGGGTCAACCCTAATTCCCTCTGTAGAAACCACATGTCCTAAGAAAGTTACTTCCCTTAGCCAGAACTCACACTTACTGAACTTAGCGAATAGCTGCTTCTCCCTCAGAACTTGCAACACCACACGAAGATGTGCATCATGCTCCTCCTCGGACTTGGAATAAACCAAAATGTCGTCAATAAACACCACAACAAACTGATCAAGGTATGGTTAGAACACCCGATTCATCATATCCATGAATGCCACTGGTGCGTTCGTTAACCCGAACGACATCACCAAAAATTCATAATGACCGTAGCGAGTTCGAAATGCCGTCTTATGAATGTCCCCTTCTTTTACCTTTAACTGATGATATCCGGACCTTAAATCTATCTTCAAAAAGACTGAAGCTCCTTTGAGCTGATCGAACAGGTCGTCAATTCTTGGCAGCGGGTACTTGTTCTTAATTGTTAACTTATTCAATTGATGGTAGTCCACGCACATACGCATGGATCCGTCCTTCTTCTTCACAAATAGGACTGGCGCTCCCCGAAGACACACTCGGTCGGATAAAACCTCGATCCAATAGTTCATGGATCTGAGCTTTGAGTTCCACCAGCTTCCTCGGTACCATTCTACAAGGAGCAATGGACACCAGAGCCGTACTCGGGAGTAGCTCAATTCCAAACTCCACTTCGCGATCCAGAGGTAACCCTGGCAACTCCTCAGGAAAAACGTCCGCAAAATCCTTTACCGTTCTAACCTCCTCAACAGTTACCTCCTTAGCATCCAGAGCACTGATAAAGGCTAGAAATGCACTGCATCCTTTCCGCATCATCTTAACAGCCTTCAATGTAGATACTACGTTGGACAAATAATCCCTTCTTTCCCCTAGCACAACCACCTCCCCGCCTTTCGGGGTACCCAACACCATGCGTTTAGTCTTACAATCTAGATTAGCACGATGTTTAGCCAACCAATCCATTCCTAAGATGAGGTCAAACTCCCCAAATGGTAATTCCATTAAGTCTGCCGAGAACACTACTCCTTGAGTCTCTAAAGGTACATCCTTAAATAGTTTGTCCACTACCCTAGATTGTCCTAAAGGACTAACCACCGTCATCTTCCTAGTGGTTGGTTCAAAATCTATACTTAGGGTCTTAGATACTGAGCATGCAACATAGGAATGGGTTGACCCAATATCAATCAAGGTAAGAACAGGGTTATCAGCAATAAGAAACGTACAGGTTATAACGTCCGGTGCATCACCATCCTCCCGTCGACGAGCTGCATAAATTAGACCTGGCTGTCTTGCGTCTACATTACCTGCACCCTTAACAGGTGCTCCACGACCCCGACCGAACCCATTTCCTCCTCTGGCTGGGCCACGACCCCTTGGTAATGGCTGACCACCTCTTCTATCCTGATCAGAACCTCGTCCAACTGGCTGCACCTGATCCACCTATGGATAGTCCTTTATCATATGCTCCATGGATCCATACCTGAAGCATCCACCGGTTCTCCTTCTGCACTCCCTGAAATGTACTTTCCCGCACAAGTTACAAGATCGATTCTGACCCACCGTATCAAATGTTAGAGCACGAGCTGGCCGATCAAATCTAGGCCTTTTTAAAATTCCTAGATGATCCCGACGGCCCAAAATTCCTTTTATTCCGATTCTGATCCTTATCCTTATTCTGCTTCTCAGTCCGCTTCACCTCCTTAGATATTTTAGCTTTCTCAACCAGAACCGCAAAGTCCCTTTCTCGCTGCGGTGCTACCAACACTCTCAACTCATCCCGCAATCCATCTTGAACCATACACAGCGCTCATGGTCAGACGATATAATTCCTCGAGCGTAATGGCTCAAACGCAGAAATTCTGCCTCGTACTCAGACACAAATTTACTTCCCTGCACCAAATTCAGGAATGCCTTCCTCTGCGTATCCACATAACTAGCCCCGACATACTTTCCCTAAAATGACGCCTTAAAGAAATCCCAGTCGATCCGGTCCGCGGCAATACCCTCCTTTACCATGAGCCACCACTAGTAAGCCTCGTCTCGAAGAAGAGACACGACCCCTTTCAATTTATCCTCCATAGTGAAGTCTAGGTCATCCATTATGCCCTCACTCGCCTCTAACCAATACTCAGCTGTGTTAGGGGCTACGCCAGAAACTCCCCTAAATATCCCCGCTCTGTTGGCTCAAAGTCGTTTAGACACAGATTTTTGAGCTCCTGATCACGTGCCTGCCCCAGCAACTCTCTCAAGGACTCGCAACATCGCCTGAGATACCGCATCATCTCCGGCCGTTTGGTCCTGAAATTCTCCCTCCAAAGCTAGCAGATTCGGCATCTCATTTCCTGACCCGTGGCCAGATCCTACTGGCTCTGACACGGTCATCCTACCCCTACCACGACCACGCAGTGAACGTCCTCGACCCCTTGTACTCATTCTCCTGATCGACGTTATCTGATTAGAAATTTTATGAATTAATAATTCTTTCTTCCACTGATTAATATGGACAGTCTTGTGAAAAGTAATTTTAACAGTAGTTCTTTCAAATCCGGATTCTATCTACAAGTTCAGTTCTCAATTCAGTCTTTCCTAGTTCTAGAGTTCCCATTCAATCATACAAACAGCATCCACGAACTTACATTCATCACCTAGGGGTATTTGCATCTTTTCACTACCCAGGGGTATTTTCATAATTTTTTAAAATAAGGTGTCTTGGTGATTTTACAAAATAGGGGTATTTCGATAATTTTGCAATCCAAGGGTATTTTGGTAATTTTACAAATTTTGGTAACTTTTGTAAATCAGGGGTAATTCAGTAATTTCTTAACAAAGGTACTTTGGTAATTTTCCAAACAAGGGTATTTTGGTCATTCTGCAAAATCAAGTGTATCTCTGTAAATTTCCTCAACCTAGGGTTTTGGGGATAATTTACAAAAAATTAGGGTCATATAAGCAATTTTAAAAAAATATGGTACTGGTTCCTTTCGGGTTTTAGTTATAAATTTTAGCCTGTCAACAAGTTCTTGTGGCTAAGGCGAACAGTCACTACGCACCAGGTAGGATTCCAGAAAAGTGGAGGGAGTCACTGGGACTGCTTAAATACCAAGCTCTTCTTGGATCCAATCCTAGACATGCGTATGCTTGTTTCCACACCTTAACCCTGTGACTTGCTCACAGACATGTTTAATTAGGGAAATTAAGTCTTATGAGGTGTAAAGATTTGTTTAAGCTAAGCCTAAAGTCCATCAATGCTAATTAAAATAATCTACGTCCCATAAAGCCCATTAAGCCCACATACCTATATAACATAGTGAGTTCAAAATACTTACCTGGCGGACTTGGGCTGGAGACGCAGGTGCCATGCAGAGAAAACCATCCTATATCATTTATAAACATGTATGTTTCCAAAATCCATCTTTAGAAAACGTTTTGAGCCCAAAACCCCAAAGTCAAGTTTTGAACCGGGCTCTAATACCAATTTGTAACACCCCAAACCTGGCCCAAACACCACGACCGAATCTGGCATGTCACTAAGAAGATTTTATAAAACATGTCGCATTTTTGGAAAGCTTTTGTCAAGTTCAAACATTTATACCGGAAAACTTGAAAATTTGATAATTTATAAAAGATATAAGTTTTAAATTAAAAGCCTTAATGAATGGAAACCGAAATTTTGCCTTTGTTTTTTTTTTAGTACAAGCCTTAATCCTAATTCTATGTATAATTTAAGTGTCTGAAAATAAAGCCCAAAAATCGAAAATATAAAGCGAATAGCCCGTGGCCTTATTACAATGATATATAAAACCCAAAATAACTAAAAGTATAAAGATAAGTAATTTAACAGTGTCCTTTATTGAATCAAAATAACTCCTGCATGGCCACCTTGCGCTCCTCTCCAGCCCGGCTTGATGCACTAAGTGCTACCTGAAAAAAAAATGTTAAACAATGGGGTGAGTCACAAGACTCAATGTGCAATCCCTCATGCACCATCAGACTGGGCCTTAGCCCCACAGAGCAGAATAACAGAATATCTTATAACAGAAATTACGCAAACGCATCCCAATCCTAAGTTTCCATCCGCTACACACCACCCTTACCTGCCAATCACACCATTGGGGATTTCTACAATCAACCCACACCGCTACACACCATCGATGGCAGTCATTCTGCAGTTAGCTGCTCATCGTCAGAATTGTGACATAGTCACCAGAACAGATCGTGGTAGTGCCACTACAATAGATCGTGGCAGAACCACTACAACAGAACACTTCCCCTTTCATCAATCACCCAACCCCAAACAAACATAGAAATCGGCATGCATGTGTATCCTATCAATTCAACAGGAACATTCACTTAAGAATGGCAGAAATCACTAACCTGGTGAATCGCATTTACCCTCCACGGGTTTTCATCAGCCTTGCCAAGATTTTGGCATTTAACAGAATATAAACAGATTTATATACCTATACTAATAAACAATCTAAATGGTGTGAAAAATTACACACCTGATTGTGCTCAACACTATACTACCGAGGTCGACGTTCTCCCTAGCCAAAATCGTGACTATTGGACCCCTACTCTGTCGGGCAAAAACTCACTAAATCAGTTGAATCCCAGAGTTAACGAACTTGGCCAAAACATTGGTTGAACCCCTTCAGTTTTCTTCAAGATACGACACAAGCAGACACCACAGAGAGGATTCAGCTTCAAGGAATGAAGAATGAGAAGAAAAGAACCATCTATCAAGACATAAAGGAAGTGATTTGGTTTAAAATAAGGATGAGAAAGAAAAGAGATAGCAGAGAGGAAATCGTCAGAGAACTTACCAACCCTGGGATGATGATTCGGCTATGGTGAGACTTCGGGAAAAGAGGCTGAACTTTTGGAGATTTTGGCTATGGAAGGGAATGAGGGTGTAGTTTTGGCTTTTAGTGAATGGGAGATGAATAATAATGAAGATCAAAAGATTCGGCTAGAAGGAGGTTTCAAGGAAAAAGAAAAGGGAGAGGGAAGTGGTGATTCCGGCTTTTGAAGAGTGAAGATGAGAAAAGAAAAAAAAATAAATGCCTAAGATGTCCTTTAAAATTTCGGCACACCCTCCTAAAGCCAAAACCGAATGCCCCTCTCCTTTCCAACTCTTCACAATCTCGGCTAATACTAACTTTCTAAAGATAGCTCCTATCTTTCTTCTCTATCTCAATCTTATCCACCCCTCCAGGAGAGACCTAGCTAGCACCACATTTTCCTTCTTTTATCAGCTAATTATCTCTCAATTATTCAAATTATTTAATTCATTTAACTCCCTATTTGATAGCCTTGATGTCGTCCCCCTTGCTCCCTTTAAGTGTCGAATTTGGCCCAAAAACTTGGGCTCCAAGCAACCAAAACTTGGGCCCTCTCCATCCACTAGTGACGCCACCCTTTGCTCCTTTATGGTTCCACCTTACTTTGGGCCACAAGCCCAACTTGATATTTTAAACACAGATACCTACCTACAAACCTTATGGTGACTAAACAAAATATTTAACTGAGGTCTCAGCCCATTCCTGGGCCCAATCTAGAACCTCAACCCTCAATTTAATACTTTAAACCATTAACACACAAAATGTACAGGCCCATTAACTCAGGATGTTACATTCAAACCTTTAAACCTCCCTGAAATTTTCAAACATAAGGACAGTCTAGCTTAAGACTATAAACTAGCGCTTCTCGGGAGGCAACCCGAACATTAACACTATTTATTTTCAAATTTGTTTTTAGTTTCTTTTCTTTCCATCTTTCTTTCCTAAGTATTTAGTTAGAAACTAACACAAAAATGTAGATTTCCAGACCACATGGCCTTACACACTGCCGTGTGGACCACCCTGAAGCACTCTCCAACGTCACGAGTCCAACCACCCTGAAGCACGGGTACTGACAAAATAAGCACGGGCGTGCCTCTGAACTGTGTGTGGATACTGCCTTTCTCAAAATGAGCGTGGCTGACTAAGAAACGGGCGTGTAAGAAGCAATACACCATTAGCCATGGCCGTGCTAGCAGCCGTGTGAATGGACACGCCCTCAGCACACAGGCGTGGGAACAAGCCAGAGTTGAAATTTTATTTAAATCCCCACAGCCTTCCCTTTTCTCCCACATTCTTTTTTCCTTCTCTTTCTTCCAAATTTTTCTCTCTATTCAAAGAAAAGGTCCAAGACTCTTGAGCAACACAAAGATCATGCCGAAGAAACGTAAGCATCATCTCCTTAGAGGAAACCTCAACATGAGTTCATGCTGGCAGCTTCACTTAATTGACACGCCAAGGGTCTCGAAAACTTTTTCGGTTCTATTTTTCTTTTCTTGTCTCCTTTACTTTCTTTATCTATACTTCTTTTCTGCTTAATTTAATTTATTTCATAGTAGTTTCTTGGTTTTAGGATCTAAAGGCTGCTAGGGAATCACAAACCACAACATTCAAGGTCACACCCACTTCGTAAACCATCCAACAATAAGGACTCCTTAGTCCATTAGTCTTTTCTTTCAATTTCAGTTTTCTTCTTAGTCTCCTTCTTTTTGTTTCCTTAATCTTTAAATTTATTATTAGTATATTATTATTATTTCTCTAGATCTCTTGGCTATATCTTCACAGGCTACCCAATTTCTTCATCTAGCAAATTGCTTCCCGGTAGCCACTCCACCAGGCCCATAGAAAACACCATCATCACCACCAAAGACGCCAGGGATCATCCAGATTTCAGGGAGTATTACTTTCCCCACTTCTCTTTTTGATTTTGCACATAAATTTCATTATCTATCTTTGTACATTGAGCGCAATGTACATTTTAAGTGTGGGGGTAATAGTGCCTAACTTTTTGCATAATTCTCAAATCTTGAAATTAGTCTTGATCTTAAGTATATTTCTCATATGACTAATTAGGATGAAATTTCTAATGATTTATTATTTTTATTGATATGTTTTAGAGTAAGTCATAGTTAATTGTGCATTGATGATTAAATTTAAAGAATACTAGAGAATCGAGCATGATAAGTCTACTTTCTAAAAAAATTAAAATTGATAGGTTGTTGAACTGAATTTGAGTATCACCTTGAAGTTCAAAATTTATAAGGATTGATGTCAAAACACCCATAATTTTTTGTGAGATTTTGAGCCTTATAGAACATGTACCCTTTTTCGTGCTCACTTTAATTGATTATGAGTGTGTCAACTTGGGACTGTTATTCTAGAACTTGCCTCGTTTATACATGTCGAGACCACATTAATGATTTGATACACTGAGATGATAAAGGCACCTAGATTTTAACCCGTTCACTACGCTAAAAAGCCTACCCATACAAATTAACCCCTAGTGAACCCCATTAATTCCTAACAACCTTTCTATTGACTCACCCACTAATATTAACCCAAAATCCCTTTGTATTTGTTATCAACATTCCTTTGACTATCCTTTATCGAGAATTGATTTGATCAATCGCCAAATTAGGTTATTTTAATCACCAAAGTTCCTTCTATTATGTTTAACTTAGTTTGTTCTTAAAAAAAATTCAAGTATATATTCAATATTAGTAGTATATAAAAGAGCTTAAAGCATTTAAACTCTAATTGTTGAAAAAGCTTGTATTAAATATTATCAAAATACTCCTTACTATAGAGTAATTATCGACAATGATATTATTAGTTTTCATTCGAAGTCAATATTCATATTTAGTTCAATGTTTCTAGTTAGGTAATTTGTCAAGTCAGTCTCAATTATAACCACTAATTAAGCTTGTATCCACACCTTTAACCCTAGCCCCTTTACAACCTTGATTAAAGACCTTTTGATTTGTGTATCATCTCATATACAGTGGTGGAGATTTAGTTTTCAGGCAAGCCTATGGGATTAACGTTTCAAGTTTGACTTAGAGTGCTTATTTCTTGAACCTTAAACACTTCGAGTGATTTGAGTGAATCTTTTGTGAGGATGTCAATCCTTGTCGATTTTGAAATAAAGAAAATTACTTAGATAAGGGGAGACACCTATGTTTTCATACTACAAAATCATGACTTATCTCGTTTGAAACTTTAGAGCTCTTTGAATTAAATTATCCATGTATAAATTATCTATGAATTATGATGAAGCATTATTAATAGGAATTATGAATTATGGAAAGTTCATTTTAATTGTACGTTGAGAATTTTGCTTGAGGACAAGCAAAAGCTTAAGTGTGGGGGTATTTGATAAACCGTAAAAATAACATATTTTAATCCCACATTTAGTATGCTTTTGGATGAATTTATCCTCGATTTATGTAAAAAGGTGCTTTTAATCCTTTCTTTTCATGTCTTATACTTAGGAGAACACCTAAGGATAAAAAGAACGTAAAACGAGCTTAAAACAGATCAAATTGGGCCAACCCAAGAAGTCGACACGGCCTGGGCATTATTCCACACGGCCGTGCCTTGCTATCCACTTAGAACACGGCCTGTCACCAATTTACACAGTTGTGTCTCATCGACAACAAAAGCCCAACACGGCCTATCCCCGAATTGCATGGATGTGCCCCAATCAACAGACCCAAAGCACGACCTATCCCTCGACTTGCATGGGCGTGCCATGGCCGTGCCTAAATCAACAGAATAGAGACACATGTTGAGCCTCGATTTACACGGGCGTGCCTTAGCCGTTCCCCTGCCGCGGGAAAGAGCAATTTCACTTGGAATAGGATGCTTGGAGCCCAAGAAACGCAATCCTAAGTCTACTCAAATAGCTAGGATGAATTGTACCTGAATTATGAGTACTTAGGAGACAAGTAAAGCATCCCAAAAGTCTATAAAAAACACCCCAAGTCGGCTATTCAAGGGGTCGAGGATGGAGCAGAGTTTTCTGCCAAGCCTTTCTCGTTCAGGGATTGTCTCGAAGATAGCCAATTGATCCATCTCAAAGAGTCAGAGTTCTACTCAAGACGGAGGATCTCCTCTTCAATTCCTTCAGGGGGTTTTAGGGATTTCTTATGTTTTGTTTTATCTTTTCTCTTGAGGTGTTTTCTTTTTTAGTTATGAACTAAACCCCTCAGATATCGGAAGGGGATGAAACCTATGACAGATTTTGTTATTTAATTCTTTCAGTTCATATGATAAATACTTAGTTTGTTCTTAATTATGTTGCTTAAATTTATCTAATGTGCTAAGGTGGAGGAATAGACCCTGCCTAAGAGTAGATCTAGCATAATTAAGCAGAGTTGATCGGGCGCCTAGAGATAGGGTTACAAGATTTTGTCGGATTAGGGTGAAACCTAATATGGTAGTCCATTGATCGATTTACTGCTTCCTTAGGGGATTATTATAAGAGAATGAGAGTTCCACTAATTAGCCTAAGGTTAGACGTTATTTGCTTCGAGAGAAGGTTTAATATAGGTTAGGGAGTCTCATGGATCAAGCTAAGTAAAGAAATCAGACCACCATGACAGAGTCACATAATCACACTTCCCCTTTTAATCATTTCCCAAACGCCCATGCAACATATTGACATACTGTAATGAATGCAACATAGTTTCAATGTATAACATATGATTAGTTTAAACATACAATAATATGCAAGTGACATAACAGCGGAACATACTCGGTGTCTCCAACCTTACCCACAAGGGTATATCGACAATCAAATTAGTCGTTCGGCTTTCAGCCAACACAAACATTATCATAGATTAATACAGTAGAGTGTGAGCATTACACACCTGATTACGCGTAAAACTATACTCTCTACGTCGACGCTCTCACTAGCAGGGATAACAGCGATTTGCCTATCCCAGGCAGACGTTAGTTCTCTACCACACCCCGATAGAAAGTCTTGAACCGCCGACACAACACGTCTTTTAAATTTGCGGAGCAGAGATTACGAGTCCACCCTCCTCCCTAGCTTAACCAACACTTGCATCCATGAATAGACTTGATCAGAGGTCAGAGAGAAACTTCGATTGTCTAATAAGGGAATTATATTAAAGCAACAAAAAATGCACAAGAAAAATAATAATAACCAAGGAATCCAATAAGATGATCTCTTACCTTGGTTAAGAAGTCGCACCACACTGGGTTTGGCTATGGTCTAAAAGAGAACCTTATAATCGGTTGAAGAGATTCAATTCCATATCAAACCGGAGCGATCATACCATGTTAAAAGAGGGTTAAAAGAGATTAGTTGCAACTTCATCAAACAACAATAGCCACTTTGGCTATGACCACACATAGGACCAAAAAGAAAGAAGGAGTAGAAGAACCCATATTACCTTGCGCTTACCGAAGACTTGAGAGAACAGAATGGATTCACTGCCCAAAAGCACCCTCCTACCTACGGCCACAAGAGGTGGAAGACATGGAAGAAAAGAACTAGTATTGAAGGCTTAGTCGTGCGGTCATAACTTAGAAAAAGAAAGAAACGAAGAAAAATCATATGAATAAGTGAACGTATTACCTTGAACTATCACAATCAGATGAAAAAGGGACTTTCGGCAACCCACTTGCACCTTGCTCCTTGGTATACGGCTAATATTCCAAATGAAAGGACGAAAAGGAGGAATAAAGATGAGAGGCAGCAAGGATTCGACTAAAAGAAGAGAAAGACCAAAAGATGATTCAGCTTGAGAAGAAAATAGTAGCAAAGAGAAAAAAAAAGAAGGTTGAATGGGAAGGGTGGATGGTGAGGAGAGATTTGACTTAGGTATAGAGGATTCAAGGCTAGATTCGGCCAATGGTGTCTTTGATAACTTTGGAGGAAAAGCAAGCACGAATGGGAGGGTTTGACAACTAAAAGGGAAAAGATGAGAAGAATTTTAGAAGAACCAAAAAGAAATATACAAGAAGAGACCTTAGATGCACTTAGGGAATTTTCGGCACACACACAAAGTAAAATTAGGCAATCCAAAAAGGAGAACAAAAAGCTCTCACACAAATTCGGCACCCTCACAAAAGACCGAATGCCTCCTAGCATACCCTCAGCTGAATTTCACCCCCTCTTCCAAGCTCCTACTTTTGGCAAACAACTCAACCAACACCACATCCCTTGATTCTCTCCTTGTTTCACTCCCCATCACTCATTTTGAATTAGTAGACCAAGACTTCCTCCACAAACTCCTCCACACCTTCCATTCAAATGCTTTGACTCAATCAAATCTCCACCAAGAAGGGTCCTTGCCGAAACCATCTTCCTTCCTTCCTGTCGCCAAAAATAAATCTTTATAGTGAGGCTCTTAGGATTCGAACTCCTCCCCTTCTGTTCCTACAAGTGACACACCTCCCTTGTTCCTTAAGTGGCGTCACCTTGCCACCACACCACACTCCTTCTTGTGTCAACACACACAAGAAATTACTCTTAAGGCCTATCTCAACCAGCTCTCCCCCATAAAGTACCTAAAAGCCAAAATTTCACCAAGACCCTAGCTTGACCTCGAGCCTTCCCGAGACCCCCAAACATACCAAATTAACAAGCAAAAGAAGCCAAACACACAGAAACATAAAATGCAGAACCTCTATTCTAGGATTTTACAGTTCTACCCCCTTACAAAAATTTCGACCTCAAAATTTGCCTGATCAAAAGAGGTGAGGGTATTGCTGTCACATCACATCTTCTGGCTCCCACGTGGCTTCCTCGGAACCGTGATTCCGCCACAAAAATTTCACCAACGGAACTATCTTCCTTCTCAAAACTTTCACATCTAGATCTAAGATCTGAATAGGTTCTTCTTCAAAAGATAAATTAGGTCTTACTTCAATTTCTTCCACCAGCACTATGTGAGATGGATCCGAATGATAGCACCTTAACATCGAGACATGGAATACATCGTATATCTGCCTCAATTTCAGAGCTAACTCAAGCGGATAGGCTACTGGTCCCATACGTTTTAGCACTCGATAAGGCCCGATGAACCTGGGGCTCAACTTGCCCTTACGTCCAAACCTCAGAACCTTCTTCCAAGGTAAAACTTTCAGAAAAACCCGATCACCCCCCGAGAACTCTATATCCTTACGTTTTAGATCTGTATACGATTTTGCCTGTCGAAAGCTTCTTTTAATCGAGCCTGAATCAACTTAACCTTTTTCTCTATTTTAGAAACCAATTCAGGACCCAACAACTATCGTTCACCCAACTTTGTCCAGCAGGTAAGGGTATGGCACTTACGACCATACAACGCTTCATAGGGTGCCATCTGAATACTGGATTGATAACTATTGTTGTATGCAAATTCTGCCAATGGTAGAAAATCCTCCCAACTATCCCTGAAGTCGATAACACAGCTTCTCAACATATCTTCCAAAATCTTAATTACCCTCTCAGACTAACCATCAGTCTGTGGATGAAACGCTTGCTGAAATCTAGTCTTATTCCCAACACTTGATGCAACATCTTCCAGAACCGTGATGTAAACCTGGGGTCTCTATCTGATATGATAGACACTGGTAGCCCATGCAACCTCACAATCTCTGCTACATACAGCTTCGCTAACTTTTGAAGTGAATAATCCACTGGAACTGGTATGAAATGAGCAGATTTTGTCAATCGATCGACAATTACCTATATTGAATCTTTCTTAGTAGGCGTAAGAGGAAGCCCACTAACAAAGTCCATAGTTATCCTCTCCCACTTCAAAAGTGGAATCTTCACTGGCTGTAACAATTCTGAAGGCAACTGATGTTTCGCCTTCACCAAATAACACATTAAGCACCTACTCACAAACTCGGTAACTTCTTGCTTTAGACCTGGCCACTAGAACTATTCACGCAAATCCCGATACATCTTACTCCCACCAAGATGTATAGCGTATGGGCTACTATGCGCTTCTTGCAAAATTTTTTGCCTTAACTCAGAATCTTTTGGCATACAAGCCTTTCCACGAAAGCACAATACCCCATCACTGTTCAAACTAAAATCTCCTATCTTACCATCTTCCACTATCTGGAATTTAGAACTTAATGATTCATCTAACAACTTCTTTTCTTTAATCTGACTTACCCATGAAGGCTTCACTTGAAGTTTAGCTAACAAGCTTCCATCTTCATATAAACTGAGATGAGCAAACATTGCCCTCAGGTCCGATATTACCTTACGGTTCAACGCGTCCGCCACTACATTAGCTTTACTCGGATGATACTCGATTGAACAGTCATAATCTTTCAACAATTCAATCCAACTCCGCTACCTTAAATTTAGCTCTTTTGGGTAAGGAGATATTTTAGGCTTTGTGATCTGTGTAGATAATAGACTTCTCCCCACACAAGTAGTGTCTCCAAATCTTCAGAGCGAACACTACCGCAGCTAACTCCAAATCATGCGTGGGATAGATCACTTCATGTGGTCTCAATTACTGAGACGCGTATGCTACTACTTTCCCCTCTTGCATCAATACACATCCTAACCCTGTATACGACGCATCACAGTAGATGACAAACTCTTCCTCGACCTCAGGCTGAACCAACACTGGTGCCTCCGTTAAAATCTTCTTTAATTTCTTAAAGCTTTCTTGCTGCCTATTTGACTAAACAAACGGTACCCCTTTCCATAACAATTTTGTTAGAAGTGCAGCTATCAACGAGAAACCCTCAACAAACCTTCTGTAGTACCCAGCTAACCCAAGGAAACTTCGAATCTCTGTTACTTACTTCGAGGGTTTCCAATCTAAAATAGCTTCAATCTTTCGGGGATCCACCCTAATCCCCTCAGCAAACACAACATGCCCTAGAAAACTAACTTCTCTCAACCAAAATTCACACTTGCTGAACTTGGCATACAGTTGCTTCTCTCTTAAAATCTGCAGAACCACTCGAAGATGCGAATCATGTTCCTCTTCTGTCCTTGAATAAACTAAGATATCGTCTATGAACACTACAACAAATTGATCCAGATAAGGTTGGAATACCGGATTCATCATATCCATAAACGCAGCTGGTGCATTCGTCGACCCAAACGGCATCACTAAAAATTCATAGTGACCGTAACAAATTCAAAAAGCTATCTTATGAATATCCACCTCCTTGACTTTAAGCTGATGATAACCTAACCTCAAGTCTATCTTTGAGAAGATCAAAGCACCTCGTAGTTGATCGAACAAGTCGTTAATCCTTGGAAACGGGTACTTGTTCTTAATCGTCAACTTGTTCAATTGCCTGTAATCAATACACATCCTTATCGACCCGTCCTTTTTCTTAACAAATAACACTGGCACTCCCCATGGTGACACACTTGGTCGGATAAAACCCCAGTCCAACAGTTCCTGAATCTAAGCTTTAAGTTCCATCAGCTCCTTTGGTGCCATTCCATATGGGGCAATGGACACTGGAGCTATTCCCGGAAGAAGATCAATACCGAACTCTACCTCACGATCCAGAGGTAACCCTAGAAGCTCTTCTAGAAAAACATCAGAGAATTTCTTCACCATCCTAACATCTCTTATGGTCAACTCCTTGGCTTCCAATGCACTGATGAAAGCTAAAAATGCCTCACACCCTTTTCGTACCATCTTATCAGCCTTTAAAACAGACACCACATTGGACAAGTAATTCATTCTCTCACCTATCACCAATACCTTCTTATCCTCAAGAGTCTTTAGTATCATGTGCTTAGTAGCACAGTCCAAGTTTACTCAATACTTGACCAACCAGTCCATGCCTAAAATCAAATCGAACTCCCCGAACGGTAACTCCATCAAATCAGCCGGGAAAACTATCCCTTGAACTTCTAAAGGCACATTCCTAAAGAGTTTGTTCACTACTACCGATTGTCCTAAAGGGCTAATCACAGTCATTTCCCTAAGAGTAACTTCAGATTCTATGTTCAAAGTTCAAGACACAGTACTAGCAACAATGAGTGTGTAGACCCAATATCTATCAGTGCTGTAAAGGGCAAACAAAAAATAAGGAACGTACCGGTTATGACGTCTGGTACATCTCCATCCTCTCATCGTCTAGCTGCATAGACTAACCCAGGCTGTCTCGCATCTGTATTCCCAGCAACTCTACTCGGTGTTCCACGCCCTCGACCATAACCATTTCCTCCTCTGGCCGAACCACGACCTCTCGAAGGTTGCTACCCCTCTTCCAAGCTGTACATAACCCTAACCAACTAGTCGTGCCCTGTTTGGCTCCTGTAGACAGTTCCTTACCAAATGACCTACAAATCCACACCTGAAGCATTCTTTACTTCTTGCCCAGCACTCCTTTGAATGGAATCTACCACATCTAGCACACTACTGAGTCCGAGCAACAGCAACAAGCCTCACAACTCGACTCAGCCCATCCAACTTAGGCTTCTTCTAGAAACTCCCAGCAGATCTTGATGACCCAAAATTTTTTTATTCTTACCCCTATCCCTGTCCTAATTTTATCTTTTAAATCGCTTCACCTCTTCGGCTATCTTTGCCTTCTCAACCAGAACAGCGAATTCTCTTCCCCGTTGTGGAGTTATCAGTACTTGCAACTCGTCCTTCAGACCATCCTCAAATCGAACACAATGTTCATGATATGTCGCAACAATACCTCAGGCATAATCACTTAAACGTAGAAATTCCACCTCATATTCGACTACTGACTTATTCCCCTGGACCAAATTGAGAAATGCCATCCTCTGAGCGTCCATATAACTTGTTCCAATGTACTTTCCCTGAAATTGAGACTTAAAGAAGTCCCAAGTAATGCGATCAGCTGCTGTACCATCCCTACCATGAGCCACCACTGGTACGCCTCATCTCAAAGAAGAGACACTACTCTTTTCAACTTCTCTTCTGCGGTACAGTCCAGATCGTCCAAGATTTGTTCGACCGCTTCCAGCCAGTACTCGGCTATGTTAGGAGCTACACCAAAAATGCCCCTAAACATCTCAGCTCCATTAGCTCGGAGTCGCTCAGAAATAGATTTTCGAGCCACTAACCCCGCGCTTGCTCCAGCAACCCGCTCCAGTACACATAACATAGCTTGAGACATAGCATCGTCTCCACCAGTTTGGTCTTGAAATCCCGCTTCTACAATTGGTGATGCCGGCACTTCACCTTCCGGCCCATGCCCTGATTTTGAGGGTTCAGCCTCAACACCTCGGCCTCTACCACGGCCACGCATACCACGTCCATGTCCTCTAGCACTCATGAATACCGATTCAACTTAATCTAATTAGAAGTTTTATGAATTAGTACTTCTTCCACTGTTTATTACAGAACAGTCTTATGAAATTAGCATTAGAAGTGGATTTTTGCAAGAAATATTTCTAAGGGTCTCTATTCTTAGAGTGGTATTTCTTAAAACTATCTGTCACAACATTTCATAAAAATTTAAGCAATAATCAGGGAACTTACCGTGCGGTTTGGTGCCAAAGACTCGGGTGTCATGCTTCCAAAAAATATGTATTTTCAAAACCATTTTCTAAATCGACTTTTGAAAATATTCTTGAACTCCATAACCCACAACCAAGTTTTGCAACCTAGGCTATGATACCATAATTGTAACACCTAAACCCGATTAATACATTACGACCAAATCTGGTATGTTACAGGAAAAGAGGTTTTTTAAAATTTTAACAAGACATCGAATTCCCCGAAAATATTTCGTTGAGTGTCTTCAAATTATAACAATTTAAAACTTTTGTTTGAAGGTTTCGTACTGTCTTTATATTAAATTGATCAAACAGGTTGTAACAACTTTGTTTTACAAAAAACACAAATCAAGGAAATTCATAAATGTGACATTTGAAAACGATATTGCGGTTTTATAAAATCTCTGAGTTAATTAGTTATTCGTAACCCGTCTTTTGTTAACACTTTGAAAACTATTTGCTTATGTTTTTCCCTTAAAAAAACCCCATGTTTGATAGTTTATAGAATATTTAATATCAGTATTAAATCAAAACCCAAATTTAAGTTATAGCGGCTTTATTACATAATAAAATTCCAAACTCAAAAAAAGTTTAAATAAAAGAAACGAGTTTACGAGAAACATTGCATGGCCACCTCGAAGTCCACCTCGGCTCCCAAAATCGCGATCTAAGGATTACCTACAAAATTAAGCAGAGAGGTGAGTCATTGAGACTCAATGTGTCAATCCTCTATAACGCAATCGGCTTTAAGCCCACATAGGCCCATTGGACCTTAGCCCACACAATACAGAAAAATAATCATGCATGCAATGCTGCCCGAACCCAACCGAATTTTCCATCCTCTAGGTTACCTGAATCATCCAATCACCCGTGTCATTTTGCCACCGTGGTCCCAGACCACTTGTGACAGAGTCACAAAATATATATAAACGTGAGGCCAACCCACCGTAGTCCTAGACCACCGTGACCATCCCTGAATAGTATGCGTAGGGCCAACCTACCGTGGTTCCAGACCACCGAGATGAGTCACTGATAAATATACATGGTTTCAAACCACCGTGGCAGACCACCATGACATAATCACTCAATAAATACGTGGGGTCAACCCACCGTGGTTTCAGACCACCGTGACAGAGTCACATAATCACACTTCCCCTTTTAATCATTTCCCAAACGCCCATGCAATATATTGGCATACTGTAATGAATGCAACATATTTTTAATGTATAACATATGATTAGTTTAAACATACAATAATCTGCAAGTGACATAATAGCGGAACTTACCCGGTGTCTCCAACCTTACCCACAAGGGTATATCAACTATCAAATTAGTCGTTCAGCTTTCAGCCAACACAAACATTAACGTAGATTAATATAGTAGAGTGTGAGCATTACACACCTGATTACGCGTAAAACTATACTCTCTATGTCGACGCTCTCACTAGCAGGGATAACAGCGATTTGCCTATCCTAGGCAAACGTCAGTTCTCTACCACACCATGACGAAAAGTCTCGAATCGTCGACACAGCACATCTTTTTAACTTGGGAGCAGAGATTATGGGTCCACCCTCCTCCCCGGCTTGACCGACACTTGCATCCATGAATAGACTTAATTAGAGGTCAGAGAGAAACGTCGAATGTCTAGTAAAGGAATTTAATTAAAGAAACCAAAAACACACAGGAAAAATAATAATAACCAAGAAACCCAATAAGATGATCTCTTACCTTGGTTAAAAAGTTGCACCACACTGGGTTTGGCTATAGTCTAAAAGAGAACCCTATAATCGGCTAAAAAGATTCGATTCCATATCAAACCGGAGAGATTATGCCATGTTAAAAGAGGGTTAAAAGAGATTTGCGTAACTTCATCAAACAACAATAGCCACTTCGGCTATGACCACACATAGGACCGAAAAGAAAGAAGGAGTAGAAGAACCCATATTACCTTGCGCTTATCGAAGACTTGAGAGAATAGAACGGATTCACTTCCCAAAAGTACCCTCCTACCTACGACCACAAGAGGTGGAAGACATGGAAGAAAAGAACCGGTATTGAAGGCTTAGTCGTGCGGTCATAACTTAGAAAAAGAAAGAAGCAAAGAAAAATCATATGAATAAGTGAACGTATTACCTTGAACTATCACAATCGGATAAAAAAAAAGGACTTTCGGCAACCCACTTGCACCTTGCTCCTTGGTATATGGCTAATATTCCAAATGAGAGGATGAAAAGGAGGAATAAAGATGAGATGTAGCAAGGATTCAGCTAAAAGAAAAGAAAGACCAAAAGAGGATTCGACTTGAGAAGAAGATAGTAGCAAAGAGAAGAAAAATAAGGTTGAATGGGAAGGGTGGATGGTGAGGAGAGATTCGACTTAGGTATAGAGGAGTCAAGGCTAGATTCGGCCAATGGTGTCTTTGATAACTTTAGAGGAAAAGCAAGCACGAATGGGAGGGTTTGACAACTAAAAGGGAAAAGATGAGAAGAATTTGAGAAGAACCAAAAAGAAATATACAAGAAGAGACCTTAGATGCACTTAGGGAATTTTTGGCACACACACAAAGTAAAATTAGGCAATCCGAAAAGGAGAACAAAAAGCTCTCACACAAATTCGGCACCCCTCACAAAAGATCAAATGCCTCCTAGCACACCCCCAGTCGAATTTCACCCCCCTCTTCCAAGCTCCCACTTTCGGTAAACAACTCAACCAACACCACATCCTTTGATTCTCTCCTTGTTTCACTCCCCATCACTCATTTTGAATTAGTAGACCAAGACTTCCTCCACAAACTCCTCCACACCTTCCATTCAAATGCTTTGACTCAATCAAACCTCCACCAAGAAGAGTCCTTACCGAAACCATCTTCCCTCCTTCCTGTCGCCAAAAATAAATCTTTATAGTGAGGCTCCTAGGATTTGAACTCCTCTCCTTTTGTTCCTGCAAGTGACGCATCTCCCTTGTTCCTTAAGTGGCGTCACCTTGCCACCACACCACACTCCTTCTTGTGTCAACACACACAAGAAATTACTCTTAAGGCCTATCTCAACCAGCTCTCCCCCCTAAAGTACCCAAAAGCCAAAATTTTACCAAGGCCCTAGCTTGACCTCGAGCCTTCTCGGGACCCCCAAACACACCAAATTAACAAGCAGAAGAAGCCAAACACACAGAAACATAAAATGCAGAACCCCTATTCTAGGATGTTACAGAATAAGTATGAGTAAGTATGACAAAGTCCAATGAGAACTTGTGTTATTTTGTTCTATGAGATGGATGGATTTTACTATGAGTACTTATATTGCTATTTTTAATTCATGCAAACTTACTAAGTTATATGCTTACCGCTCTCTTTTCTTTCTTCCTTGTAGTATCACTAAGCTAACTCAAGAATCGTAGAACGTCGGAGCTCGGATCACACTATCAATCATTCTTTTGTTATAGTAAAGTTGATTTATTTTTGAGCATGGCATGTATAGGAACTTGGTCATTTTGTGATATGTCATATTTGAAAGCCAAAGTGTTGGCTACTAATGTTATACACTAATTTTGTATAAGGCCATTGGGAATTGGTCAATATTTGTCAAGTTTCATTTTTTAATGATGATGAATTTTGTGAAGTGTATGAATGATGATTCGTGGTTCTTCATAGTGTATTATTGCCATGTTATGTGCTGCTAGTGTTGGTATATGTGTGTTAAAGTTTCAGGATGGCAATTGACATGGAAAATAGCCTTCTAATTGTCCACACGGATGTGTGTCTAGGCTGTGTGTGATACACGGTCAGCCCCATGGGTGTGTTGATAGGCCGTGTGTCCCCTGTATTAAATTGCGAGAATTTGATTCGTCACATGGGCCAGAAATAGTGCGTGCCTAGGCCGTGTGCCCTTAAGAGGTTGCTAATGTCATAAATAGAATACCTAGGTTTTCACACACGAGTGAGGACACGGGCGTGTCTAGGTCGTGTGAAGGAGATGGGGCATAGACACGGGCGTGTGTTCGGCCGTGTGAAAACCCCTATAGCTTCGAAATGAAAAATAAATTCCACACGGACTAGGAACATGGGCGTGTGTGACCACACGGTCTGCTCACACGGGCGTGTGGTCCCTGTTTAGGCAAAAATTTTCTAAGTTCACAAAAGTTTTCGGTTTAACTCTGAAACCTTTCGGATGTATGTCTAAGGCCTCATAGGCCCATAATAAGGATGTTATGAATATGAATAAGAAGTTTTAAGTTGAATTGAAATTTTATAGTTCAAGGTTGTATGTTTAAGCAAGTTAAGTTTAGTAATGCCTCGTATCTGGTTCTGACGTTGAACACGGGTAAAGGGTGTTACAGGTGAGGGGTGTTACGTTTATTAGTATCAAAGCTACGGTTTAGTCAATTCTAGGACTAACGTAGCATATGTGAGAGTCTAGCTATACATGCCATATATAAACTATAATAGTGCGATGACTCCTGACACTTGAAAATGTGTTTTTATATAGCACATGGATCCCAATCGAGCGATAGCTGATGAGGTTGAAAGAATGCGCCTGCTCCCGCTCAAAGGACAGCACCATCTAATTCTATACCCGTGACGGATAGTCAGGGAGGAGAGGCTGATAAAGCTCAAAACTAACTAATATTTCAACAAATGCAAGCTCACCTATCGAAGAGTAGTATAGTTGTGGTGAGTCTGAAATATCGTATCCTCAAGGACTAAAATTACTAGTAATAACTATCTTTTTTTTTATCTAGCCTAATAATTAAGAGATTTTGTTTTTAATCTAAAATTAACTAACTAATTGACTATGAACGCGACAGAAAGTGAAAGAAATAATCGAATAAACAAATAATAAAGACAATACCCAAGGAAGAATCCATCTAAACTTCACTTATTATTCTGACTCTGAATTAAATGATTTATTCACTTGACTTGATCCGTAGAAATCCCTAAATTATGTTAATATCCCTTTTGGGACTAAAAACAGCTGACTCTAGGTTGATTAATTGAAATCTCCTTCTAATTAAAACCCCTATCGTCGCATTAACTCGATCTATGGATTCCCTTATTAGATTTGACTCTAATCCGATAGATTTATGTCACCTTATTTCTAGGGTTACAATCAACTCCGCTTAATTATGATAAATCTACTCTTAAATAGGGACTTTTGATCCACTGAATAAGCACACAATCTTGAGTTAATATTCCTGAAAACATTAAAACAAGGATTAAGAACACATAATTAAGAACAAGAACAAGTATTTATCACGTAATTCAGATTTATTAAATAATAAGATTCATCTAGGTTTCATCCTCCCTAGGTATTTAGGGAGTTTAGTTCATAAAGTAGAAGGAAAACATCTTAGGATCAAGAAAACAACAAGACATAAAGAACCCAAAAACTTCTAAGGAACTTGATGGAGATCTTTAGTCTTGGAGTGGATCCGCTTCTGAGATGATTCTAACGGCTTCCTTCAAGTAACTTCTTTGTTCTTCTCTGCGTGCTCTGTGTCTCCCTTAGATCTTCCTTTGGCTCGTATTTATAGACTTTAGAAGGCTCAAAAACCTTAAAAATTGGCTCTTTTGTGTGAAAACAAAGTAGGGTACGACAGGGACACGTGCATGTGCTTAGCCCGTGTGAGAGTGCATAGGCCATGTGGGAATTTGAGTGAATCGCGATCAACAAGGTTGCCCTACCCGTATGGTTCTTGCTTTGCCGTGTGGATCTTAAGGTGGTCCGTTTTGTTTGGTTTTGGCCCGTTCTCCACTCCTTTTGCTTCCCCATGCTCACCTAAGTATAGAAATACAAATTTAAAGGATTAGGATCATCGAATTCACCAAATTATATAAATAAACATCCAAAAACACGCTAAGCATGGGATTAAAATGTGTTACTTTTATGATTTATCAGAGGCTAAAGAAGCTTTCTTCCAAATGATGAATGAATGGTTCTCTCAGTACGTTCTAGCTAATCTGTCTACGCAACAACCTCCACCCCCACCTATTCCCCAACCAATCCCTATAGTTCCTCAAGGTATGGATCCTTTGAGATTGAATAAACCCCCTGTTGATAAGATACAAAAATACGGGGCTGAGAAATTTAGAGCCACTATTAGCGATGACCCTGAGAGAGCCGAGTTTTTGCATGACAACACGATTTGGGTATTTGATGAACTTTCTTTCACACTTGAAGAATGTTTAAAATGTGTTGTATCACTATTAAGAGACACTGCGTATCAGTGGTAGAATACCTTGATATCCGTAGTTTCGCAAGAAAGAGTTACTTGGGAATTCTTTCAAGTTGAATTCAAAAAGAAATACATCAGCCAACGGTTCATTGATCAGAAACGAAAGGAATTTCTTGAACTAAAACAAGGTCGTATGTTGGTAATAGAATGCAAAAGAGAGTTTGTACGACACAACAAATATGCTCATGAATATGTTTCTTCAGAGGCTATAATGTGTAAAAGGTTCGAAGATGGATTAAATAAAGAAATCAAACTGTTAGTTGGGATTTTTGAGCTGAAAGAGTTTGTCGTTCTAGTTGACAGAACTTGTAAAGTCGAAGAGCTTAGCAAAGAGAAAATAAAAGTCGATTCTGAGGCTAGAGAGTTTAGAAAGAGATTTGGGGGCAAATCAGATCAGTCAGTATCAAAGAAATCTAGAGAATATTATCCTCGTTCTACTGCTTCTGCGGGGATTTCGATCAAAGATAGAGATGCGAGACATTTTAGCTCTAAACTTCAAACGACATCTTTACCAGTGTGGATAGTGTAGAAATGTTAGACCTGAATGTAAACACTGCAATAAGCAACATTACTGTGAATGTAGAATATTGAGCAGAGCCTGTTTTAGATGCAAATCTCTTGATCATTATCTTTGGGACTGTCCAAAAAGTCTATAGCTGAAAGAGATCAACCGGTGAAAGGAAGTAATAAAGATACTAGAGGGAGACTACCCTGAAACACTAGAAATACGAGTGGTAACTGAGTTGCTACGAGAGATTCTACTATGAGATCTGAGGCAAGAGCACTTGCCCGAGCTTATGATATCCGTACATCGGAGGAGGCACCATCGTCAGACGTTATTATCGGTACTTTCTCTCTTTTCGATACTGATATAGTTACGTTGATAGATCCTAGATCAACCCATTAATATATCTGTATGAATTTAGTATTTAAAAAGAGTTTACATGTCAAGTCTATAGAATTTGTAATTAAAGTATCGAACTCCTTAAGCAAGTCTGTTTTAGTTAATAAAATTTGTAAAAATTGTCCTTTGATGACTCGGGGTTAATATTTTCCTACTAACTTGATCCTTTTACCGTTTGATGAGTTTGATGTGATTTTGGGTATGGACTGGTTGACTATGCATTATGCAGTTATGAATTGTAGACGAAAGATTATCAAATTAAAATGTCAGAATGGTGAAATTCTTTGGATTGAGTCTGATGATTCGAGTGAATTACCTACTGTGATATCGTCTATGTTAGCTCAGAAATGTATGAAAAAGGGCTATGATGCATATCTTGCATATGTACTAGATACAAAGGTGACAAAATCAAAGATTGAATCTATACCTATTTTTTGTGAGTTTTCGAATATATTTCCAGAAGAATTAATGGGTTTGCCAATGATCAGAGAGGTTGAATTTGGTATTGAATTAGTACCGAGAAAAACACCGATATCAGTAGCTCCTACAGAATGACTCCAACAGAATTAAAGGAGTTGAAAGCTCAGTTGCAAGAATTGACAGATAGAGGTTTTGCACGACCGAGTTATTCTCCCTAGAGTGCACCGGTATTGTTTGTAAAGAAGAAAGATGGCATGATGAGAATGTGTATCGATTATACACAGCTGAATAAAGTGACTATAAAGAACAAATACCCTCTACCGTGAATTGATGATTTATTTGATCAGTTGAAAGGTGCAACAGTTTTTCAAAGATTGATTTGAGATCGAGTTATTATTAGTTACGAGTTAAAGACTCAGATGTACCGAAGAAAGCGTTCAGAATGAGGTACAGACATTATGAATTCCTTGTTATACCTTTCAGAATAACTAATGCTCCTGCAGGTTTATGGACTTGATGAGCCAGATATTCAGACCGTATTTAGATAGATTTGTTGTTGTATTCATTGATGACATTTTGATATATTCACGAGATGATTCTGAACATATCGAGCACTTGAGAATTGTGTTACAAACTTTACATGATAAGCAATTGTTTGCAAAGCTTAGTAAATGTGAATTTTAACTCCAAGAGGTTTGATTTCTGGGGCATATCTGATAAACCGTAAAAGTAACATATTTTAACCCCATATTTAGTATGCTTTTGGATGATTTAGCCTTGATTTATGTAAAAAGGTGCTTTTAATTCTTTCTTTTCGTGTTTATACTCAGGAAAGAACTTGAGGATGAAAATAACGTAAAACAGGCTTAAAACGGACCAAATTGGGCCAACCCAAGAAATCGACACGGCCTGGACTTCAAGCCACACGACTGTGCCTTGCCACTTACTTCACACGGCCATGCCACGATTTACACAGTCGTGCCCCAATCGACAGAATCGAGACATGGCCTGAAGACGATTTACACGGGCGTGTGACATGGGCATGCCCCTGCCACGAGAATGAGCAATTTCACTCAGATTTGAATGCTTGAAGCCAAAGAAATGTACTCCTAAGTCTACTTAAACATCTTAATAGTAATTCTATTTGAAGGAGGTACTTAGAAGCCAAGTAAAGCATTTGATGAGCCTATATAAACAACCCAAGGCAGCCGTTCTAAAGGAGGGAGTTTTAGGCAGAGTTTTCTGCCATAGCTTTTATTCAGGGAATTACTCGAAGATAGCCAGTTGATCCATCTCAAGAAGTCGAAGTTCTACTCAAGACAGAGGATCTCCTCTTCAATTCCTTCAGGAGGTTTTAGGGATTTATTATGTTTTGTTTTATCTTTTCTCTTGAGATGTTTTCTTATTTTGTTATGAACTAAACCCTTCAGATACCTGAAGGGGATGAAACCTATGATGGATTTTGTTATTTGATTTCTAAATTATATGATAAGTACTTAGTTTGTTCTTAATTATGTTGCTTAATTTAATCTGATGTGCTTAGGTGGAGGAGGAATAAACCTGCCTAAGAGTAGATCTAGCATAATTAAGCAGAGTTGATCGCACGCCTAGAGATAGGGTGACGAGATTTTGCCGGATTAGGGTGAAACCTAATGTGGGAGTCCATTGATCAATTTACTACTTCCTTAGGGGGTTATTACAAGAGAACGAGAGTTCCACTAATTAACCTAAGGTTAGACGTTATTCGCCACGAGAGAGGGTTTAATATAGGTTAGGGAGTCTCACGGGTCAAGCTAAGTAAAGAAGTCATATGAATTAAAAGTTAGATAACAAGAGAAGTCATATGTGGATTCTTCCTGAGGGTATCGCCTAAAATCAACTGAGTTTTTCCACAGTCTTTTCCCAAAGTTTCATTCTTTTGTCTTTGCATCTAGTTTAGTTTTTCATTAGTATTTAGATTAATAAACCAATCACTCCATATTTTAGGCTAAATAATAGAAAGAAAGTGAGTAATAGTACTTTTAGGTTCCTTTGGGTTCGAGAAAATAATCTTGCCTAAACTATACTATTGTTCGATAGGTGCACTTGCCTCAATCGTTGTCATAGTTAGTCTACAGGTTCGATCATTCTTTATAAATATTAAAACTCGACTGTTTGACATGATCAAGTTTTTGGCGCCGTTGCTGGGGAACACTAAAATATTAAGAAAGCTCTATTTCTATTACTTTAGCCATTATTCTATTATTTGCAATTTACTTTTATTTTTAGTTTAGATTAAATTTTTATTTACACTAAATGTCTTTCTTTCTTTTTCTAGTAGGTACCTCTAGTTTATGACTAGAAAGAACCGAGAGGACCTTTAGCATACGAAAGTGACATTGAAGCTACCACTCGCAGAAATCGCAGAGAAACTAGAGGAGCTCTAGACTACCAAAGAGAATAATAACAAGACAGATCCAATCCTACTGAAGGGATGGACGAAAACAATCCACCGCCAAATGTGCAAGAATAGAATGCTCCGCGTACTATGTATGATTATGCTAAACCTAATTTGACAGGAGCAGAATCTAGTATTGTTAGGCCTGCTATAACTGCTAACAATTTTGAATTAAAGCCTAATAAATACAAATGATTCAACAGTTTGTTCAATTTGATGGTTTGCAAGACGAAGATCCAAATACTCATATAGTTAATTTCTTAGAGTTCTGTGATACTTTCAAAATAAATGGCATTTCTGATGATGCCATTCATCTTCGGTTATTTCCTTTTCATTAAGGAATAAAGCCAAGCAGTAGTTGAACTCGTTACCACGAGGATCAATCACCACATGGGATCAAATGACCGAAAAATTCTTTTTAAAATACTTTCCACCAGCCAAAATGGCCAAATTTAGGAATGACATATCTTCTTTTGTGCAGAATGACGCAGAAACATTATATGATGCATGGGAAAGATATAAGGATCTCCTGAGAAGATGTCCACACCACGGATTACCTTTGTGCCTTCAAGTCCAAACTTTTTACAACGGTGTGAATTCTTCAACGAGGCAAATGATTGACTCATCAGCCGGTGGAACTTTGAATAACAAAACTCTTGAAGCGGCTTACGACTTTATTAAAGAGATGTCATTGAATACCTATCAATGGCAAATTACAAGGGCCAAACCGACAAAATCAGTCAGAGATTGTAACATAGACACAGTAACAATGCTGTCAACACAGGTGGAGATGATGAATAAAAAGCTTGATAATTTATGTTCTTCACAGGTACACCCGGTAATGCAATACGAAGCGAGTAGGAAAGTGGCGAATCCTAAGTACCCACCTACCAACCAAGAACAGAACATGAGTAGACAAACTATATAGGTAACAATTTCAGATCCAATAATAATCCTTATAGTAACACTTATAATGCAGGTTGGAGGAACCACCCAAAATTTTTCATGGGGAGGACAAGGAAATCAAGGAAATCAAAGGCAGCAACCTGCTTCAAATTATCAAAATCAACCATATCCACAAGAGAAGCAATCAAACCTCAAAGAGATGCTGATGAAATTCATGGCACCCACAGATTCTCGTTTTCAAAAGACTGAAGCAGCACTTGATGAACAACAAAAATCGATCAAAGGGATGGAGAATAAAGTTGGAGAACTTACTAGGTCAGTGGGACATCTCACAAAGCTGATTTCTAAATGTCAACAAGGACGTCTACCAAGCAACACAGAAATAAACTCAAAAGAACATATCCAAGCTATCACAGCTCAAGAGGGTACAAAGGTATACGAGCCCACCACAGCACAAAAAATCAAGAAAGAAAAAGGTAAAATAGAGGTAGCACACGAAAAGCCAAAACCAATAATCAAGGAATACAAACCTCGCATACCTTATCCCGGAGCATTGAAAGGAGATGATTCAGAGGAATAGTTCGGTAAGTTTCTTAAACTTTTAAAGAAATTACATATTAACTTACCCATTCTTAAAGCTTTTTTCCAGATGCCAGACTCGAGGAAATTTTTAAGACAACTGTTGACAAACAAACGTAAAATGACGAAGAGCACTACGTGGAACTAAATGTAACATGCTCGGCAATGTTATAGAATAGACTACTACAGAAACAAAAAGATCTAGGGAGTTTTACAATTCCATGCTTAGTTGGTAGTTTAACTATTAATAATTCATTAGTTGATCTAGGGGCAAGTATAAATGTCATGCCTTATGCATTGTTTAAACGACTAGGTCTAGGGAAGCCCAAACAAACTAGGATGAGTATTCAACTAGCTGATAAAACTGTTAGAATTCCTAGTGGCATTATTGAAGATGTTCTTGTAGAAATCTATAAATTTGTTTTCCCAGTAGATTTTGTTGTTTTAGACATGGATGAGGATAATTCAATCCCCTTAATTCTAGGAAGACCTTTCCTAGCAACTGCTAGAACTAAAATTGATGTTGCCACAGGTGAACTCATACTTCGCGTAGGAGATGAATCGATTAAGCTTCAAGCTCTTGACTCAGCCAGAACAACAGATGATGAAGGTAAGAAAGTCAATTCAATAGATAATCAAATTGTTCAACCTTCACTACAGGACATCACAAGGCATCAAACCTGAGCCAACTCATAGCTCCCAAATCGACAAAGAAGAATCACACAAGAAACAAAACCTTAAGGTCGATGATTTAGAAGAAAAGAAGATACAAGTCAAAGAAAAGCCAGATCCACACAAAGTAAAACTAGAGGAACCGCCAGAAAAGCTCGTAGGGACATCAAATCACTTTAAAATAGGAGACCAGGTACTATTAGACAAAGCCGATCACCACATCACTTCAACAGACCTGAGGGTAAAGGGAGAAATTCTTTTTAAGGTACACAATATCTTCCCACACGAAATAGTCGAGGTAAGCAATCCAATATTTGGCAATTTCAAGGTAAACGCTTCTCAACTTAAACTTTGTCACAAAAATAGAACTGTGAGCATGAGGAAAAATATTCAAACCTTTAAACCTCCCTAAAATTTTTAATTACGAAGGCAGTCTAGCTTAAGACTATAAACGAGCGCTTCTCGGGAGGCAACCCGAGCAGTAACTCAATTTACTTTCAAATTTATTTTCAGTTTCTTTTCTTTCCATCCTTCTTTTCTAAATAATGTGTAAACTAACACAAAAGTGCAGATTTCTAGGCCATACAGCCTTACACACGGTCGTGTCCGTGGCCGTGTGGACCATCGAACCACCACACTGACAAGAGCAGAGGTCGTGCAGTTCAGGCTAACCACCGTCAGACGTCACGGGCCCAACCACCCTTCCCCACGGGCACTGATAGATCAGTACAGCCGTGTCCCTAAATCGTGTGAAGCTATTGACGATCTTCCAACGGGCGTGGCTGACTGAGAAACGAGTGTGGGAGACTCAAGACGCCTGTACCCACGGCCGTGCGACGCGGTCGTGGTTGACAGTGACTACTTAGACACGAGCATGGCACATCAAGAACGGGTGTGGGCAATGCAACACGCTCCACACCACGGCCATGCGAAGCAGCCATGTGAATCGACACACCCTTGAACCACAGGTGTGGGAATGTGCCAAATTTGAAATACTATTTAAACCCCACAGCCCTTCTCCTTCTTCCCATCTTTTCTCTCCTTCCTTCTTTCATTTTTTCTTCAAAATTTTATTTCTTCCTTTAGAAAAAGTGTCAAGACTCTTGAGCAACACCAAGACCATGCCGAAGAAGTGAAAGAAGGCAAGCATAATCTCCCTATGGGAGACCGATCTACATAAGTTCATGACGGCCGCTTCATTCAAACAACAAGCCAAGGGTCTTTGAGACCATATAGTTTTTATTTTCTTTTTCTCTTTTACTTCAATTTCCTTCTTTTTAACAATCTTATGCTTAGTTTAGTTTATTTTAATTTAGTTTCTTGGTTTTAGGTTCTAAAGGCTGCTTGGGAATCACACACCACTGCCATAGAGATCACACCCACCTCGCGAACCATCAAACAATAAGGACTCCGTAGTCCATTAGTCTTTTCTTTCAATTTCAATTTTCTTCTTAGTCTCCTTCTCTTTATTTCCTTTGTCTTTAATTATAATATTAGTATATTATTAATGTTTCTTTAGATATCTTGGTTATATCTTTGCAGGTTACCCAATTTCTTTATCTAACACAAAGATCATCGGTAGACACCCCACCAGAATGGCCCCTCCAACTTATATTTCTCTGCCATCCTCCCGGAAATCACCCAAAATTCAAGAAGTGGCACTCTATCCCTCTCTTTTGATCTTATATTAATTGTTATTACCTATCTTTGTACATTGAGGGCAATGTACATCTTAAGTGTGGGGGGATAAAAGTGCCTAGCTTTTTGCATTATTCTCAAATTAATGCCTAATTTTTCATTATTCTCAAAAATCCTGAATTTTAAACTTGTCCATAAGAAATCTTCTCATATTATTAATTAGGGTGAAATTTCTAATGATTTATGATTTGTATTGATATGTTTTAGATTAAGTCATAGTTAATTGTGCATTGATGATTAAATTTGAAGGATACTAGAGAATCGAGCATGATAAGTCTACTTTCTAAAAATTAAAAAATAATTGGTCGTTGAACTGAATTTGAGTATTACCTTGAAATTTGGAATTTATAAGGATTGATGTCAAAAACACCCATAATTTTTGTGAGATTTTGAGCCTTATAAAGCATATATTCTTTTTCATGCTCACTTTATTGATTATGAGTGTGTCAACTTTGAACTGTTATTCTAGAACTTGCCTTGATTATACATGTCGAGACCACACTTTTGATTTGATATACTGAGATGATAAAGGCACCTAGGATTTAACTCACACACTCCATAAAAAGCCTACCTTCACAAATTAACCCCTGGTGAACCCCGTTGAATCCTAACAACCTTTTTATTTACTCACCCACAAATATTAACCCAAAATCCCTTTGTTTTTGTTATCACCATTCTTTTACTACCCTTTAATCGAGGTTTGATTTGATTAAGTTACTGAATTATATTAGTTCAGTAGTTACATTTATCATTTATGATGTAATATTTTAGTTTGTTCTTAAAAAACCAAGTATATTCAATATTAGTAGTATATAAAAAGCTTAGAGCATTTAAAATCCAATTGTTGAAGAAAAGCTCGATTAAAGTATTATCAAATTTTAAGTGATGAAAATACTCTTTATTATAGAGTAATTATCAATAGTGGTATTATTAGTTTTCATTTGATGAAAATATTCATATTTAGTCCATTGTTTCTAGTTAGGTAATTTGTCAAGTCAGTCTCAAGTCTAACCCTCTAATTCAGCCTGTATCCACACCCTGAACCTTAGCCCCGTTACAACCTTGATAAAGACCTTTTGATCCGTGTATCATCATATATAGTGGTGGAGATTTGATTTTCAGGCAAGCTTATGGGATTAACTTTTCAGGTTCGACTTATGAGTGCTTATTCTTCAACCTTAAACAGTTTGAGTGATTTGAGTGAACCTTTAGTGAGGATGTCAATCCTTTTGATTTTGAATTAAAGGTAATTACTTAGATAAGGGGAGACACCTATGTTTTAGTAAAACAAAGGTATGACTTATCGTGATTGAATCTTTAGGACTCTTTGAGTTGAATTATCCATGTATAAATTATCTATGAATTATGATGAGATATTGTCGATAGGAATTATGAATTATGGAAAGTTCGTTTTAATTGTAAGTTGAGAATTTTGCTTGAGGACAAGCAAAAGCTTAAGTGTGGGGGTATTTGATACACTGTAAAAGTAACATATTTTAACCCCATATTTAGTATGCTTTTAGATGATTTAGCCCTTGATTTATGTAAAAAGGTGCTTTTAATCCTTTCTTTTAATGTTTATACTCAGGAAAGCACCTGAGGATGAAAAGAACGTAAAACAGGCTTAAAACAGACCAAATTGGGCCAACCCAAGAAATCGACACGGCCTGGACTTTAAGCCACACGACCATGCCTTGCCACTTACTTCACACGGCCATGCCATGATTTACACAGTCGTGCCCCAATCGACAGAATCGAGACATGGCCTGAAGACGATTTTCACGGGCATGTGACATGGGTGTGCCCCTGCCACGAGAATGAGCAATTTCACTCAGATTTGGATGCTTGAAGCCAAAGAAATGTACTCCTAAGTCTACTTAAACATCTTAATAGTAATTCTACTTGAAAAAGGTACTTAAAAGCCAAGTAAAGCATTTGAGGAGCGTATATAAACAACCAAAGGCAGCCGTTCTAAAGGAGGGAGTTTTAGGCAGAGTTTTCTGCCAGAGCTTTTATTCAGGGAATTACTCGAAGATAGCCAGTTGATCCATCTCAAGAAGCCGGAGTTCTACTCAAGACAGAGGATCTCCTCTTCAATTCCTTCAGGGGGTTTGAGGGATTTATTATGTTTTGTTTTATCTTTTCTCTTGAGATGTTTTCTTATTTTGTTATGAACCAAACCCTTCTGATACCTGAAGGGGATGAAACCTATGATGGATTTTGTTATTTGATTTCTAAATTATATGATAAGTACTTAGTTTGTTCTTAATTATGTTACTTAATTTAATCTGATGTGCTTTGGTGGAGGAGGAATAGACCCTTCCTAAGAGTAGATCTAGCATAATTAAATAGAGTTGATCGCACGCCTAGAGATAGGGTGACGAGATTTTACCGGATTAGGGTGAAACCTAATATGGGAGTCCATTGATCGATTTACTGCTTCCTTAGGGGGTTATTATAAGAGAACAAGAGTTCCACTAATTAACCTAAGGTTAGACGTTATTCACCACGAGAGAGGGTTTAATATAGGTTAGGGAGTCTCACGGATCAAGCTAAGTAAAGAAGTCATATAAATTAAAAGTTAGATAACAAGAGAAGTCATAGGTGGATTCTTCCTGAAGGTATCGCCTAAAATAAATTGAATTTTTCCACAGTCTTTTCCCAAAGTTTCATTCTTTTGTCTTTGCATCTAGTTTAGTTTTTCATTAGTTTTTAGATTAATAAACCAATCACTCCATGTTTTAGGCTAAATAATAGAAAGAAAGTGAGTAGTAGTACTTTTAGGTTCCTTTGGGTTCTATAAAATAATCTTGCCTAAACTATACTATTGTTCAATAGGTGCACTTGCCTCAATCGTTGTCATAGTTAGTCTATAGGTTCGATCATTCTTTATAAATATTAAAACTCGACTGTGACACGATCAATATCGTTTCAGTTGAAGGCATTAAAGTTGACATGAGTAAAATTTCTGCTATTTTTTATTGGAAACCTCCAAGAAATGTGTCTGAAGTCTGTAGTTTTCTGGGTTTAGCGGGTTATTATAGAAGATTCATGAAAGGATTTTTGATGATTGTGACACCGATGACACGACTGCTTCAGAAAGATGTGAAATTCAAATGGTTAGAAAAATGTCAGCAGAGTTTCGAGCAGTTGACAGTATTGTTAACGGAAGCACCAGTTCTGGTTCAACCTGAATTAGGGAAAGAGTTTGTGATTTATAGTGACGCATCATTAAACAGTCTAGGATGTGTTTTGATGCAAGAAGTAAAAGTTATAGCTTATGCTTCCCGACAATTAAAACTACATGAAAGAACTATCCGACGAATGACTTAGAGTTGACTACAATTGTGTTGGCATTGAAAATTTGGCGACACTATTTATACGGTGAAAAATGCCACATTTATACGGATCACAAAAGCTTAAAATATATGATGTCATAAAAAGATTTGAATCTGCGACAATGAAGATGGCTTGAGTTATTGAAAGATTACGAATTTGTGATTGATTATTACCCGGGAAAAGCTAATGTTGTTGCTGATGCCCTGAGTCGAAAATCTTTGTTTGCATTACGAGCAATGAACACCTAGTTGATGATTTGTGATGATGGGTCTATTTTAGTTGAATTAAAAGCTAAACCGGTATTTCTCCAACAAATTTGTGAAGCTCAAAAAGATGACCGTGAATTGCAAGTTAAACAAATTCAATGTGAGACTATCTCTAATTCAGAGTTTCAGATTAAAGTCGATGATTGTTTAAGCTTCCAGAATAGATTTTGCATACCGATAAATTTAGAACTCATTCAGAAGATTTGGCACGAAGCTCACAATAGCTGTTTATCTGTTCAACTAGGGAGTACCAAAATGTATAGAGATTTGAAATAGTTTTATTGGTGGCTGATAAACCATAAAATGAACATATTTTAATCCCATAGTTAGCATACTTTCCTTTTAATTATGGAAATAGGTGCTCCTAATCCTTTGTTTTCATGTTTTGTACTCAGGAGAGCACCGGATGATGAAAAGAATGTGAAACGGGCCTAAAATGGAGAAATTGGGCCAAAGCACGAATTCCACACGGCTTGGGCCCAAGCCACATGACCGTGCCTCTTAAGAAGAGTCGAACACGGCCTGGACCCCGAAATACACGGCCGTGTCTCATCAACAGGTTTGACCACGGCCTGGCCTTGAATCACATGAGCGTGTGCCATGGACGTGTCCCTGCACAAGAAAATAGAATCCTATTCAGATTAGGGTACTTAGAGGCAAAGAAAGCCATTCCGAAAGCCTATATAAAGACCCTAGAGGCCACTTAAAAGGGGTTCGACGAGATTTTGACAGAAGCCTTCTTCAGGGATTTTCAGGGCATTCAGCTAAGCCAAGGAGCCAAGCCAGAGAAGCTGAATATAGGGATTTAATCGAAGGAAGCCAGTTGGTTCATCTCAAGAAGCCAAAATCATACTCAAGACGGAGGAACTCTCCTTCAATTCCTTCAGGGGGTTTTAGGGTTTTCTTATGTTTTGTTTTATATTTTCTTCTAAGATGTTTCCTTTTACTATTATGAACTAAACCCTCAAATACCTGAGAGGGATGAAACCTAAGACGAATATTATTATTATTATCTGAGCTGTATGATAAATACTTGATTTGTTCTTAACTATGTGTTCTTAACTCTTTTTTTGGTATTTTTGGGATATTAATTCAAGTATTGATGTGCTTAAGTGGTGGAGCAAAAGTCTCTGCCTAAGAGTAGATCTAGCATAGTTAAGCAGAGTTGAACGCAACCCTAGAAATAAGATGACGTAAATTTGCTGGATTAGGGTCAAACCTAATATGGGAGTCCATAGATCTAGTTAATACAATTCTAGGGGTTTTAATTAGAAATAAATTTCAATTAATCAACCTAGGATTAGACGTTAGTAGCCTCGAAAGAGGTATCAATATAACTTAGGGAATCCTACAGATCAAGTCAAGTGAATAAATCGTCTGGTTCAGAGTTAGATAACAAGTGAAGTCTAGGTGGATTCTTTCTCGGGTATTGTCTAAATCAATCGGTTTTCCCTCAAGTCTTTCCCCAATTCCTTCTTTGTCTTAGCATCTGATCGTTGTTTTGTCGAGTTTTAAAATTTATAAAGAGAATGATCAAACCTGGAAACTAACTCTGACAACGACTTAAGGCAAGTGCACCTATCGAACAGTAGTATAGCTTAGGCAAGACCGGATTGTTGAACCCAAAGGAACTAAAAGTACTAATACTAACCTTCTTTCTATTATTTAGCCTAAATATTAAGTGATTGGTTGATTAATCTAAATTAACTAACTACTAAGATAAAGACGCAAAGACAAAAAGAATGAATTGGGGAAATAACTTTAGGAAAACTCAGTTGACAAAGATGATACCCTTAGGAAGAATCCACCTAGACTTCACTTGTTATCTAGCACTGAACCAGACGATTTTTTCATTTGACTTGATCTGTAATATTCCTTAATTTATATTAAACCCTCTCTCGAGGCGAATAACATCTAACCCTAGGTTGATTAATTGAAATCTCTTTCTAATTAAAACCCCTAGAATCACATTAACTCAATCTATGGACTCCCATATTAGGTTTCACCCTAATCCGGCAAAATCTCGTCACCCTATCTCTAGGCGCGCGATCAACTCCACTTAATTATGCTAGATCTAATCTTCAGTAGGGACTTTTGCTCCACCACCTAAGTACATTCAACTTAAATCAATATCCCGAAAATATTAACACAAGAATTAAGCACACATAATTAAGAACAAATCAAGTATTTATCATATAGTTCAGAAAACAATAACATGATCCATCTTAGGTTTCATCCCCTTCAGGTATCTAAAGGTTTAGTTCATAATGATAAAAGAAAACATCTCAGAAGAAAAGATAAAACAAAACATAAGAAATCCCTAAAACTCCCTGAAGGAATTGAAGGAGAAACCCATCGTCTTGAGTAGAATTTTGGATTCTTTAGATGGATCAACTGGCTATCTTCGAGTGATTCCCAAAAATCTGACCTTTCTGGCTCGGCTCCTTGGCCTAGCCCTCCACCAAAAGCCCTGGCAGAAGGCTTCTGCCGAACTCTCCGCTTAAGTTGCCCCTTAGGGTGTTTATATAGGCTTTGAGATGCTTTACTTGGCCCCTGCATATCCTAATTCAAGTAGAATTCCTACTAGAGTGTTTGAATAGGCTTTGGAATGTGTTAATTTGCCTCTAAGTACCCTATTCCGAGTAGAACTCCTCTTGGCCGCGGTAGGGACACGCCCATGGGCACACGCCCGTGTGAATCGACTTCAGGCCATGGTCGAGTCTGCTGAAGAGACACGATCGTGTGTTTCGAGGTCCAAGCCATGTTCTAGTAATTTAATAAGGCACGGCCGTGTGGTCTTGGGCCCAGGCCATGTCGATGTGTTCTTTGGCCCAATTTGGTCTGTTTTGAGCTCGTTTCTCGTTCTTTTCGTCTGTAACACCCCTTACACGTACCCGTCACCAGATTAGGGTTTTGAGGTGTTACCGAACCAAACACAGAACATTACAGTCATTTATCACATTTCATACATTCGTAAAATTCATTACAAATCTCATACCCACACCTGCATAAATCACATATGAAATAATAGTTCCTAGTATCATTATCAAACATGCTCATATTACCAATATAATAGGCATGCTTATTTCTATGCTTTTCATTAGTAAGCATATCTCTATAACCACATCAAGCTTTAAACAAAAATTATCACCAATTACATGCTCATTGCATGGCATCCACAACAAAGATTTATAGACACAAGAATCATTGAATATCATACCAAAATCATGTAATACATGTAACCAATTTGAAAAGCGAATGTACTACTCATAAACCACCACTCTAAATTCGGTTTTAACTACGGCACTTCAAAAATTCCACCTAAATAATTATAACCATTTTACTTATTGCAAACCAAACCATATTGTTATGATAAAGTAAACAAGCAATAAACTATAGTCACCATTCAAGCATAATATACACACGTAAACCAGTTCAAGCCCATTAGACCGCATGTAAATTCACGTTCGAAAGGATCTATTATAGATTCATATCTAACTAGCCACATAACATGCACATCTATTACAACATTTTTACTTAGCATGAACGAAAGTACATTTATAATCGATATTTACATGTCTTTAGACTATTTAATAAAAGATGAGCCATTTTCGCATGGCATACCATTAACAAGTACCAATCCAAAATGTTAACTAGCCTATACATGCATTAATAATTGAAACTTCAACTTCTAATTGTACCCAAAATGAGTTAATAGTGTAGTTGACTTCAGTGTCGATCCCCAGAGTTCGTAGCTTGAATAGAATCTATAAAACGAACAATAGCACACTCAAAGTAAGCTTATTAGCTTAGTAAGTCTTAAGAAATTATATACCATAAATCCAACCATTCAAGTCAAATTTCTTTATCATCAATTCAAAACATAAGTAATATATAGTTTAACTTATAAAGCCAAGGTAACCGAATACCATTAATGTATTTAACTCAATAGCTGTACCTTTCTTACTCATACACACCAATCACCGAGTACATCAAAGATATATATAACATATGCTTACCTAAACAATTTCACCCCATTTATACTTTCGGAAAATCAATCACCACACGATATAACATGTATATATATATATATCTACCTCCAACCAGCGTATAAGATATTTACTTCCTCATGTACTTGTTCATTATTTTCATGAGTAACATGAGTATGAAAATACTTACCTCCATTTCAAATTAACACAATTCATTTTTAAAGCTGTAAATTTCTTGACTTGTTTCATAACTCGGTTCTTGAATACTCTGAGCTCGAATCACATACACTGGCACTAGGCCTGCTGGACTCATGGTCCGAAGTTAAACAAGCATTAAGCACCGCTAGGCAATAAGCTGAATTATTTCAACGCACGCGTGGCTGCTAGGCTCGAAGCCCGAACTATTTACCTAATCAATTCATCAACTTACATTTATTAACACTTACATCACTATCAATTCATATACACAAACCACATTCACCTATCATATCAAATGTACTAATTCATATTGCATTTCAAAACATATCTAATCCAATATAGAACATTTACATTCAGCTATCACATATATTCTTACTCAAATTAATCTAATGATATCATTGAACATATTCATAATTATCTCTTTATTGTACTTAAACTTAAGAACTTAACTCGACTATCAACGAACGACGAAGACCGGCTATTCAATAACCTTCGTCTTTCCCCGATCCAGATTCGTTTTTCTTTGTTCTTCATCTAAACACATTAAAATTTAGCTCATTCAAACACATTTCACCTCAATTTAATCCCAAAACACATAAATAAGCAAATTACCATTTTACCCCTAATGTTTCATATTTTTACAATTTAGTCCTATTTGCATAAAACACGAAATACATAAAATTTCTCAATACTACTCAAGGGTCGAATATTTATAGGGACCCTACAAGTCCATTTCTTTCATTTATTTTTAAATAAACCCCTATAAAATTCTATTTTTGCAAATTAGCCCTAATTACTCAATTTCACCAAAACTTCCAATACTAAATATACTAATCTTTAACATATCTTTAATTTAAAATCATCAAACACCAAAAATCACATGAACACTACAATGGCTGAATATCAAACATGCTTAGATTTGAAAATTTTAACATGGGTCAGCTACGGTTCGAAGCAACAATCTCAAAAAGGTTAAAATTATCAAAAATCGACTAAAATTACATACCGATTTAAGCTTGAAGGATGGTTGAATGTATGAGCTCTCACTTTTATTTTCTTTCTCTCTTATTTCGATCATGCAAGGATGAAGAATCAACTTTATTTTATGTTTTATTTGACATATAATATGGTATTTGATAATTTACTAATTTAACCTTATAATAATAATATTCATTAACATAACATAATGGCAAAAATGGTCTTTAACCGTCCACTAACATGAGAAGTGGGCTAATTTCCCTTTTAACACCACAAATTAAAAAGCCATCACCATTCAGGTACTTTTCACTTTAGTATGCAACTTTTACGCTTTAAGCGATTAAGTCCTTTTTGTCAGATTAAACACTTAAACGATAATTTTTTTCTACGGAACTTTCACACATAATATTTCACACTTAATAAGCACAGAATATAATATTTAAATATCTCTCGAACTTGGATTCGCGGTCCCAAAACCACTGTTCCAATTAGGGTCAAATTCGGACTGTTACAACTCTCCCCTTTAGGGATTTTCGTCCCCAAAAATCTTACCGTTAAACAAAGTCGGATATTGTTGCCTCATTAAATCCTCAAGCTCCCATGTAGCCTCTTCAACTCCGTGCCGATTCCATAATACTTTCACTAATGGAATTCTCTTGTTTCTCAACTCTTTTATTTCCCGAGATAAAATACGGATCGGTTCTTCCTCATATGTCATATCGGATCGAATTTCAACCTCTGACGGAGTGATAACATGTGACGGATCCGATCTGTACTTACGAAGCATCAAAACGTGAAATACATCATGTATCTTTTCTAAGTCAGAGGGAAATTTTAATCTATAAGCAACAGGCCCAATACGTTTGACGATTTCATACGGTCCGATAAACCTCGGGCTTAGTTTGCCTTTCTGACCAAATCGGAGTACTTTCTTCCACAAAGAAACTTTCAAGAATACCCGATCTCCAACCTAAAATTCAATGTCTTTACGTTTCAAATTAGCGTAAGACTTTTGACGATCTGATGCAGCTTTCAAACTATCTCTGATAATAGCCACTTTCTGTTCTGTCTCTTTAATCAAATCGACCCCGTGTACCTTGTTCTCACTGAGCTCAGTCCAGTATAATGGTGTTCGACACTTGTGACCGTACAAGGCTTCGTAAGGTGCCATTTTGATACTAGATTGAAAGCTATTATTGTAAGTAAATTCAATCAAAAGTAGATATCATTCCCATGTACCTTCAAACTTGAGAATGCAACACCTCAACATGTCCTCAAGTATCTAAATGGTTCTCTCAGACTGACCGTCCGTCTGCGGATGAAACGCTAGTGCCTAAAGCATTTTGCAACTTCTTCCAAAACCGTGATGTGAACCTCGGATCTCTATCTGAAACAATGGAACTCGACACACCATGTAACCTCACTACCTGTGCTACATACAATTCAGCAAGTTTATCAAGTGAATAGTTTGCACAAACTGGCACAAAGTGAGCTGGTTTGGTCAATCGATCCACTATAACCCAAATTGTATCTTTCTTGCTCGGTGTTGTAAGCAAACTAGATACAAAATCCATGGTGATTCTATCCCATTTCCACTTAGGTATCATGATTGGCTGAAGTAACCCGGAAGACACTTGATGCTCGGCTTTTAGTTGTTGACAAATTAAGCACTTTGAAACAAATTCAGATATATCCCGTTTCATGCCAGGCCACCAATAGAACTGTTTCAAATCATTATACATTTTAGTGCTACCCTGATAAATTGACAATTGACTGTTATGAGCTTCGTTCAAAATCATCTGAATCAAATCCACATTCCTCGGAACACATATACGGCCTTTAAAATTCAAACAACCATTTGCATCAATTCGAAACTCTGATCCTGCATCATTATCAGACTGAACTTGTCTAGCAATCAAGTCTTTGTCAATTCTTTGTGCATCACAAATTTGTTGAATAAACATCGGTCTTGCTTTTAGCTCGGCTATAATCGAATCATCACTAGACATAACCATATGCACATTCAACGCACAAAGAGCAAACAATGACTTTCGACTTAATGCATCTGCAACAACGTTAGCTTTCCCCGGATGGTAGTCAATCACTAGTTCATAGTCTTTCAACAGTTCTAACCATCGGCGTTGTCTCAAGTTCAAATCTTTCTGTGTCATTAAGTACTTCAAGCTTTTGTGATCTGAATAAACATGACATTTTTCACCGAACAAGTAATGACGCCATATTTTCAAAGTGAAAACAATAGCTGCAAGTTCCAAATCATGAGTTGGATAATTTCTTTTGTGAGGCTTCAATTGTCTCAAAGTGTAGGCTATGACTTTGCCTTCCTGCATCAAAACGCAACTCAAACCATTCAAAGAAGCGTCACTATAAACAATAAATTCTTTACCTGATTCAGGCTGAGCTAACACTGGAGCTTCGGTCAAAAGGACTTTCAACTCATCAAAACTTCTCTGACATTTTTCTTACCATTCGAACTTAACATCTTTCTATAGCAGCTTTGTCAAAGGTGTAGCTATCATGGAAAAACCTTTGACAAATCGTCTGCAGTATCCCACAAGTCCCAGAAAGCTTCAAATTTTGGAGACATTCTCTGGTGGTTTCCAATCAAGTATAGCCGATATTTTGTTCGGATCAACCCGAATACCTGAAGCTGATACAACATGACCCAAAAAGCTGACTTCCTTCATCCAAAACTCACACTTACAAAACTTTACATACAACTACTGATCTAGTAAAGTCTGTAACATTAATCTCAAGTGTTCAGCGTGTTTGGTTTCATCTTTAGAGTAGATCAGTATATCATCAATAAACACTACTACAAACTGATCTAAAAACTGTCTGAAAACCCGATTCATTAGATCCATAAATATAGCGGGTGCATTTGTAAGTCCAAAAGGCATAACCAAAAACTCAAAGTGGCCGTACCTCATCCAGAATGCAGTCTTTGGCACATCAGAATCTCTGACTCGCAATTGATAGTAACTCGATCTCAAATCTATCTTCGAAAACACTGAAGCTCCTTTCAACTGATCAAATAAATCATCAATCCGAGGTAACGGGTATTTATTCTTTATAGTTACCTTATTCAGCTGCCAATAATCGATACACATTCGCATAGTTCCATCTTTCTTTTTCACAAACAGAACTAGCGCACCCCAAGGAGAAAAACTCGATCGTGCAAAACCCCTATCTGTCAACTCTTGTAACTGTGCTTTCAACTCTTTCAACTCAGTAGGTGCCATCCGATGCGGAGCTATCAAAATCAGAGTCATCCCCGGTACTAATTCAATATCAAACTCAATCTCTTGAATTGGCGGTAAACTCGGTAATTCATCAGGGAACACCTCAGGGTATTCACATGCAACTGGTACGGACTTAATCTACTTTTCGGACACTTTATTATCCAGAACATAAGCCAGGTAAGCTTCGCATCCTTTTCTCACATATTTACGGGCTAACATTGAGGATATTACTTAGGTAACCCATTTAAATCACTAGATTCAACCCAGATGGTCTCACCATTCTGACATCTCAAATCAATGATCTTTCTTTTACAATTCACCACTGCATCATACAAAGTTAACCAATCCATTCCCAGAATTATATCAAACTCGTCGAAGGGTAATAACATTAAATTGGCCAAAAAGTAAGAATCCCGAATCATCAATGGGCAACCTTTACACACTTTATCAATAAGTACACATCTACCCAAGGGGTTGGACACACGAATCACAAACTCAGTAGACTCAACAGGCAGAGTCGTACTATGTACCAGAGTTTCACATACATACAAATGAGTCAAACCAGGATCAATCAATGCAATTACGGTAGTATCATAAAGTGTAAAAGTATCGGTAATAACATCGAGGGAAGAAGCATCCTCTGTGGCACGTATAGCATAAGCTCTACTTGGCGCTCGAGCCTCTAATCGAACTGCAGTGTCCCTCGTTCCTCTCTGACTGCCACCTACATTCCCTGAATGTCTGGGTGGTCTACCTCATGCTGACGTGTTGCTCGGTTTAGTGTTCTGAGTCGTATTTTGCTCGACTAACATCAGGCACTCTCGAATGAAATGATTTGACAATCCACATTTAAAACAAGATTGATCACGAAATCTACAACTCCCAGAATGCCATTTTCCACAATGCTTGCACTCAATCCGATCCTGTTGAACATTGCCAACACTAGCCATTGAAGTGGCTCGAGAACTCACTGGAGGTCGATCTCATCTAGACAGGTCAGGAGTAGTCTTATGTCGGTTAAAGTCATCTGTAACACCCCAAACCCGGCCCATGAGTCCTGACCGGATCTGGTTTGTCACGGAGTAAAATATTTTGAAGGACATTGATTTTCTGGTGAAAATTTGATGAAATTTGGCTAAGGAATTAAAACGGTGTTTGAAAACTCAGTTGGGCTTTTTATAAATATAGTTGGTTTGTTCAACTCTTTGAAATTGTTTGATTATTTAAAATTTAAGGAACTTTCAAAATCATGATTGACGTGGTGAATTTTTGTTACCCGATGGTAACATCTTTTAAAAACCCGTAGAAATTTATTAAGTTTGAAAAGTTGCTTTTAACCGGTTCAATTAATTTTTATAAAATTCCATTCGTAATGTAGCATAAGTAAAATAAAGCAATAAAATAAACATCCAACAATAATTATTGGCCTTATTACAAACCCAAAATGAAAACTTAGAAAATAAATAATAATAACTTTAATAAAATGAATTTAAATCCTTCGACAAGCATGGCCGCCTCGAGTCCTCTCGGCTCCATCTCCGCGTTCTACTCATCGCAAAATGTTAAGGAAGGGTGAGTCACCAAGACTCGGTGTGTAAATCCCCAGGAAAAATATAACTCATACACATTTTATTAATAAACATGCACATGCAACCCAACCTAACCATCCATACTCCTTAACTACCCGTGTGGTCAAAACCTTTGGTGGTCAAAACCACCGATGACTTAGAGTCACAAATCAAATGATGGGGCTAACCCATCGTGTGGTCAAAACCACTGATGACCATAGGTCACAAATAATCAAGTATGGTCAAAACCACTGGTGGTACCAAACCAACGGGACATAGTCGCAATTTATCAATCGGTGTGGTCAAAACCACCGATGACCATAGGTCACAAATAATCGATGGGGCCAACCCATCTTGTGGTCAAAACCATCGATGACCATAGGTCACAAATAATCTGATGGGGCCAACCCATCTTGTGGTCAAAACCACTGACGACAGTCCATAAAATCATCCCCCTCCTCTCATCAATCCCACCATCATCATGCTTTATGTACAACATATCATTTAATCATGTATTTAGGCATGGCATTTAACAGCATGTGATGGCATGCAAAAACATATATCAAAGATCACAAGTTAGGGGACTTACCGAGTCCATGCTTAAGCCCACAAGCATATATCATAGATCACTATCATATTTATTAACAAGGCAACAAAATAGTCATGTTATTAATAAAGTGTGTAGTGAATTGTTACACACCTGTTACTACCGAAATTCCTAGATCTCGAAAAGCCAATCTATGATGCTAGATCTTGATCCTACATTCGGCCAATTGTCAGTGTTAATACCAAAGGCCTATTCGGCCATAACAACTTAATACCAAAGGCTCTTACCTTGAACGGATTTGATTTCCAAACAAATCCTGAAAACGTCACTTGATTTGTCGAGATCCCTACCAAAACACTAGTTAAGAATCGACTTGTATAATCACACATAATCAAGGCCTATGTCCGAATGTCACTTACCTATTTACCTTAAGAGAACAAATCCCGAAAGCTCCCTTTAATCAACTATGGCCTCCCTACAATTGGTTTGATCATTTTAGTAAGAAACTTAGGCCATTCGGCCATAACCTTGAACCTAAAAGAGGTGATTACCCCCTTACCTTGATAATTGTTTCAGCCCTTAAACTCCACAAATCAGCACCACTTGGTGTTGTGAGGGGGTTCGACTATCTTCAATGAAAAGAAAAGAATCAAAATAGTAACTTACCTTCGAGGAAATCGGCTAATCACAAGATGGAAAGGGGCTAGAATTTTCCTCTTAAAAGAGGAGGTAGATTCGCTAAAAAGAAACAAGAAAAAGCGGAAATTTTTAACAATTTTGGCTATGGTTTAAGGGAGAATTGAGACAATGAAGAGAGAAAAGAAGAAAAGAAATTGAGGATTTTGGCACTTCTTTGTTGTACAAAATCGATATGGACAGCCCCAAGGAGTCCCTATTTCACCATCACCTCTTTTGGTGATAAATTTCCAGCTTTTATTTATCAAAGATAATGCAAGACTTATCTTACATTTAATCTCCTAATCACTTTCAACACTTTAATAGCAAATAAACTACTAATAACCCCCCTTCCAGCCGAATATGAGCAAAAAAAATAGCTCTCCCTTATCAAAATAAGAGTCCAAAATGCAGCCAATTCTCTCATACACGCCAGCAGCAAAAATAAAAAAAATAACAACCATATGCTGTTCCTATGGTTCGAACCTGGAACCTCTCTAATGCAGCCCCCTGCAACGCCCCTTGCCATCTCTTCCAACCCGACCTTCATGTCATGCACCCTCACCTTTTAATTTTTAAAGTTTCCCTACTTAAGCCCGTCACCGCATATAAAAATAAAATGCAAAATGCCCCTCTAGCCACTCGAACCCGTGACCTGCGCCCATTCTCTCCTCCAGCTTTTAAGTGGCATTCGGTTACCACTTTACCAATCCGATTTTTATGTCCATTCCTTACCCAAAAATTCTTTTAAGCCCTCTTTACTGGGCCCCCTTCCTTTAATGCCCCAAGCCCAAAAAAAAAAATAAAACACTCTTACGTCCTTTATGTCTCGAACCCGAGACCTTTTGCCAACCCCTGAAAGTGGCGCTCCAAGCCACTCCACCAACCTGCCTTTCATGTCACAAACCCCTTCATTTAATTATAAGGCCTTCCTAGCCCAACAATCCATTCATAACGCAAAAATAAAAGCCCCAAGTGCAACCTTGGTAGCTCGAACCCCTGCTCCGCCGTACCACTCTAGCTCCCTAAGCAGCGTCCCAACCACTCTACCAGCTACTTCCTTGTGTCAGGTTCCTTCCAAAATTTTTCTTAAGCCCTAACTCCTAGCTCCCCCCTTATAAACCCTTAAAAAGAAGTTTTAAAATCCAAATTCGTCCTAATTCGAGGTTATGACTAGGCCCTAAAACATGCTTAATAAAATCATAATATTTATTTCTTCAAGCACACATGGGAAATTAATTAAATTTTTAACAACCCCTAATTCAGGGTGTTACATCATCTCTGAGCTTCTTAGATGTTGAATGGAAAGTTTTACTCAACGATCTTTTACGAGTATCTCTAGCTTTTGTCTCAGCCTTTCTTTTCTCTTTTGCGAGCTCTTCAGCTTTGCAAGCTCGCTCGACCAGTACCACAAACTCTTTAATCTCAAGAATGCCCACAAGTAACTTTATGTCTTCATTCAGACCGTCTTCAAATCTTCTGCACATAATGGATTCAGAAGAAACACACTCTCTAGCATATCTGCTGAGTCTGACAAATTTCGCTCATATTCTGTCACGGTCATTCACCCCTGTTTTAGTTCAAGAAATTCTTTACGTTTTTGATCAATGAATCTCTGGCTGATATATTTCTTTCAGAACTCAATCTGGAAGAATTCCCAAGTCACTTTTTCTTTCGAAACTACTGATACTAATGTTTTCCACCAATGGTAGGTAGAGTCTCGAAGTAGAGATATAGCACACTTTAGGCATTCCTCTGAAGTATAGGATAACTCATCAAGTACCCGAATGGTATTATCAAGCCACATCTCGGCTCGCTCAGCGTCATCATCATCATTAGCTTTAAATCCTTCGGCCCTATATTTTCTGATTTTATTAATAGGAGGCCTACTAGATCTCATCGGATCTATCGTCGGGGGTGCTGAAGGTACCGGGGTTGGATTATTCGGGGGTGGAGGTTGTTGTACAGCCAGATTATTCTGAACAAACTGGGTAAATCATTCATTCATCATCTGGTAGAAGGCTTGTTTAGCCTCCCCCTCATGGCTACCCGAAACTGGTCAAGAGTCTAATGGCGTTGATCCGCGTGCACGATCAGGCGTTACACTCTCTACATCATCAGCTACGGCTCTGTCAGGATCAGAATCCATTTACTATATAACACACAGTTCAGAAATGTCAGAAGTCACCACACTATCAAATATACATAAAAGGCATGTATAGCTAGACCCACACACGCTACGGTAGTCCTAGAATCGACTAAACCATAAGCTCTGATACCAATCATATGTAACACCCCTTACCCGTACCCGTCATCGGATTAGGGTTTGAGGCGCATCGAACCAAACATGTAACATTACGGTCATTTATCACATTTCATACATTCGTAAAATTCATTACAAATCTCATACGCATACTTGCATATTTAAAACATATACACTTATAACACCTTGTGATATATCCAATCACATATGAAATAATAGTTCCTAGTATCATTATCAAACATGTTCATGTTACCAATATCATAGGCATGCTTATTTCTATGCTTTTCATTAGTAAGCATATCTCTATAACCACATCAAGCTTTAAACAAAAATTATCACCAATTACATGCTCATTGCACGGCATCCACAACAAAGATTTATAGACACAAGAATCATTGAATATCATACCAAATCATGTAATACATGTAACCAATTTGAAAAGCGAATGTACTACTCATAAACCACCACCCTAAATTCGGTTTTAACTACGGCACTTCAAAAAATTCCACCTAAATAATTATAACCATTTTACTTATTGCAAACCAAACCATAGCAATAAACTATAGTCACCATTCAAGCATAATATACACACGTAAACCAGTTCAAGCCCATTAGACCGCATGTAAATTCACGATTATAGATTCATATCTAACTAGCCACATAACATGCACATCTATTACAACATTTTTACTTAGCATGAATGAAAGCACATTTATAATCAATATTTACATGCCTTTAGACTACTTAATAAAAGATGAGCCATTTTCGCATGGCATACCATTAACAAGTACCAATCCAAAATGTTAACTAGCCTATACATGCATTAATAATTGAAACTTCAACTTCTAATTGTACCCAAAATGAGTTGATAGTGTGGTTGACTCCAGTGTCGATCCCCAGAGCTTGTAGCTTGAATAGAATCTATAAAACGAACAATAGCACACTCAAAGTAAGCTTATTAGCTTAGTAAGTCTTAAGAAATTATATACCATAAATCCAACCATTCAAGTCAAATTTCTTTATCATCAATTCAAAACATAAGTAATACATAGTTTAACTTACAAGGCCAAGGTAACTGAATACCATTAATGCATTTAACTCAATAGCTTTACCTTTCTTACTCATACACACCAATCACCGAGTACATCAAAGATATATATAACATATACTTACCTAAACAATTTCACCCCATTCATACTTTCGAAAAATCAATCACCACACGATATAACATGTATATATATATCTACCTCCAATCAACGTATAAGATATTCACTTCCTCATGTACTTGTTCATTATTTTCATGAATAACATAAGTATGAAAATACTTACCTCCATTTCGAATTAACACAATTCATTTTTAAAGCTGTAAATTTCTTGACTTGCTTTATAACTCGGTTCTTGCATACTCTGAGCTCGAATCACATATATCGGCACTAGGCCTACTAGACTCAAGGTCTGAAGTTAAACACCAGCATTAAGCCTGCTAGGCAATAAGCCCGAATTATTTCACTTAAAGCACGTGGCGCGCTAGGCTCAAGCTCGAGAATAACACACCAAGCACAAGGCCTGCTAGGCAATAAGCCCGAATTATTTCATCGGTACGTGGCCTGCTAGGCTCGAAGCCCGAACTATTTACCTAATCAATTCATCAACTTACATTTATTAACACTTACATCACTATCAATTCATATACACAAACCACATTCACCTATCATATCAAATGTACTAATTCATATTGCATTTCAAAACATATCTAATCCAATATATAACATTTACATTCGGCTATCACATATATTCTTACTCAAATTAATCCAATGATATCATTGAACATATTCATAATTATCTCTTTATTGTACTTAAACCTAAGAACTTACCTCGACTATCAACGAATGACGAAGACCGGCTATTCAATAAGCTTCATCTTTCCCCAATCCAAATCCGTTTTTCTTTGTTCTTGATCTAAACACATTAAAATTTAGCTCATTCAAACACATTCACCTAAATTTAATCCCAAAACACATAAATGGACAAATTACCATTTTATCCCTAATGTTTCACATTTTTACAATTTAGTCCTATTTGCATAAAACACGAAATACACAAAATTTCTCAAAATTGCTCAAGGGTTGAATATTTATAGGGACCCTACAAGTCCATTTCTTTCATTTATTTTGTAAATAAACCCCTCTAAAATTCTATTTTTGCAAATTAGCCCTAATTACTCAATTTCACCAAAACTTCCAATACTAAATATACTAATCTTTAACATATCTTTAATTTAAAATCATCAAACACCAAAAATCACATGAACACTACAATGTCCAAATATCAAACATGCTTAGATTTGAAAATTTTAACATGGGTCAGCTACGGTTCGAAGCAACGATCTCAAAAAGGTTAAAATTATCAAAAACTGACTAAAATTACATACCCGATTTAAGCTTGAAGGATGGCCGAATGTATGAGCTCTCACTTTTATTTTCTTTCTCTCTTATTTTGGTAATGCAAGGATGAAGAATCAACTTTATTTTATGTTTTATTTGACATATAATATGGTATTTGATAATTTACTAATTTAACCTTATAATAATAATATTCATTAACATAACATAATGGCAAAAATGGTCTTTAACCGTCCACTAACATGAGAAATGGGCTAATTTCCCTTTCAACACCACAAATTAAAAAGCCATCACCATTCAAGTACTTTTCACTTTAGTATGCAACTTTTACGCTTTACGCGATTAAGTCCTTTTTGTTAGATTAAACACTTAAACAATAAAATTTTTCTACGGAACTTTCACACACAATATTTCACACTTAATAAGCATAGAATATAATATTTAAATATCTCTCAGACTTGGATTCATGGTCCCAAAACTACCGTTCTGATTAGGGTCAAATTCGGACTGTTACATCGTCCCTAGGTGCTTTCCTGAGTATAAAACATGAAAAGAAATGATTAAGAGCACCTTTTTACGTAATTTAGGGAACAAATTATCCAAAAGTATGCTAAATTTGGGATTAAAATATGTTACTTTTACTGTTTATCAAATACCCCCACACTTAACCTTTTGCTTGTCCTCAAGCAAAATTCTCAACCTACAATTAAAACGAACTTTCCACAATTCATAATTCTCATTAACAATGCCTCATCATAATTCATAGGTAATTCATACATGGATAATTTACTCAAAGACTCCTAAAGATTCAAATAATTCTAAGTCATATATTTGTAGCGTGAAAACATAGGTGTCTCCTATTATCTAAATGATTACCTCTGATTCAAAATCGACAAGGATTGACATCCTCACTAAAGATTCGCTCAAAGCACTCGAAGTGTTTAAGGTTCAAGAATAAGCACTCATAAATCGAACCTGAAAAGTTAATCCCATAGGCTTGCCTGAAAATCAAATCTCCACCACTATAATATGAGATGATACACAAATCAAAAGGTCTTTATCAAGGTTGTAACGAGGCTAGGGTTAAAGGTGTGGATAAAGGCTAAATTGGAAGGTTAAAATCGAGATTGAATTGATAAGTTACCTAACTTTAGAAAAAATGAACTAATAACGTGAATTGTAACATCCTTAAAGTGGGCCTACGCATTTATATGATAGTCTAATATGTTAAATTGAGATTTTAAAGGTTGGGCTGACTTTTTGATTAAATATTTGAATTAGGGTTAAAGTTAGTGCTCTGGGTAATCTAAAATGAAATATTGGGCTTTAAAAATTTAGGTTAGGTGGCTAATAAATGGCGTTAGCTTATAATTTAAGAAGATGGTTAATTAAGTGACAAGCTGGGCTTGTGGCCCAAAGAATTAAAGTGCTTTAAGTGCGCATAAGGTGGCATCATAAGGGGGAGGAGTTTAGGCCCTTGTGTGGCCGATTGGGCCTTAGGAGATGGGTCAAAATTTGGCACTTAAATGGGAAGGGGGTGGACGGCATGTAGGTTACTAATTAGGAGTTTATTTCTTTTTATTTAAGTAATAAAAGATGATAAACAAGGAGGGAGGAGTTGGCTTTAGTGAGGGCTCTTCTAAAGGTAAGATAAGGATTGGGGCTATCAAGTGAGATGAAGGCTATCAGGAGGGAGAGAGTTGGCAGAAACTCCAACTCTATGTGTTGGTGTGTGTGTGCCGAATTTAATAGGGGGAAATCATCTTTTCTTCCATTTGCTTCTCTTTCTTTCATACTTTTCCTCTCTAGCAAACTCTTCTCACTCACTTGCCTTAATTTTTCTTTTCTAGCCGAAACTCCTTAGTGTTTCTCCTCTCCTCAAAAACCCTTCTGAAAGCCAAATGCTCTAAGTGTACATCTTCTTCCTCTATAGTCGAATCTACAAGGAGATCTCTATTTTCCCGAAGGTGCACTGTAAGCCGTATACTCCTTAGTAATCCGGTGAGTTTTAGGATTTCTCCTTTTCTGTGATTCCTTTATTCTTATCAAACTCCTAATTTAAATCATTATTTCCAAGGCCCTACCGATTATACTCTTTACTCCTTGAAGCCAAAACTGTCCCATTAAAGCCGATTTGGTGGAAAAGTCGAAGGGAGGTAGTGGTAAGTGTGGCCGAATGACCTTCCATGATTCTCTGTGCTTTGGCCGAATACTATTTGGGGTTAGGTTGAATGTGTGTAGCAGTTGGTTTGATATTTGGTTGATGGCCGAATGTAGGAAGGTTGGTGGTGACAAATTCTAAAAGATATTCGGGATTTGGCTAACTAAGTAAGTGTTCGTTTTAAAGGTTACATTTAACTAATGAGTTAGATCTCATCGTTTATTTGGTTTAGTGATTAAGGGATTGTTATGGACTCAACTTGTAACACCCTGAAAATCCGAGTATTAAATTGCATGAATTGGTGTTTAGATTTTTTTTTAAAAGGAAAATTTTTTTACTTTTATTTTAGTGCTTATTAAAGTCCTAGAGAGGTAAAGCATAATTTGGAGAAGAAATAAAATTTATTAAATTGAGATTTATTGAAGTGAAATAAAGGTGATTAAGACTTAAGCTAATTATGTGCTAAAAGTGTCATAAAATGAGCATATGGCATGGTGGAATTGGCGCATGGGTTCAAGTAAGAGGAAGAGGTTGAATCCCTTGTATGGCACCTAAATGAATTTTTGCTTTTAATTTTCGCTCATGGCTAGGAAGTGTCGGCAAGGGGACATATAAGGAAGGTGTTGACCATGTATTTTTGGTTAGTGTATCAATGGATTAAGGAAACAACTAACTTATGGCATGGAATCAAAGGTTTAAGGAAAGATAGGGGAACATAAGGCACATATCAAGGGAAAATTTGGAAAGAAATCATGGCCATTTGACCATGTCTTTGGACGGCAATATTGGTAAGGGAGGAGAGCCAAAATTTTGTTAGTTTGGCTAAAATCTCATTCTTTTCTCTTTGGTCATTCTTTGCACATTGTGCAGATTTTTCTTTGTTTTCTCCTTTCAACATCCCTCTTGGCGAATATTGCATTTGGCAAAGCCAAAATCTCTTGACCATTTGGTCACTTTCATCCACTTTGTTAATTTTCTTTTGTATTCTCCTTGTGCGAAATCACCCATACCAAAATCAGTTTCTTTCTTTTCTTTTGCCATGGCCAATGCACTAAATCCTAAAGGTCTATTTTTCTTTCATCTTCTTTTCTCATTGAAATCAAACTATCTCATCACCATCTCTTTCTCATATTCTAATTATTACAATCAAAGTTTCTTCATCTACACTCCCTTAGCGAATGCTATTGTGCCTATAAACCAAATATTTTTCTTTTCCTTGAACATACATAGCGAATCCTTCATCATTTAGACACCATTCTCCATTCCTTCTTTTCGACCGTGGAATATTGGTAGGGTCCTTCCCATTTTTTTCGTTTTATTAAAGTACTTTGGCGAATGGTAATGGTGATTTGAAGGACTTTTAGAATCAATATAACGTTCATTCTAATAACATTCTTTTCGTTATTATTATTTAGTGCAATAACGGAGATCGGAACCAAGTGATCGGGAGAAGCGTTGGAAGCGTTTTATTTTGGTAAGGAAATCAAATCTCTTTAAATCTCTAGTAACAATTGATATTATTTTAGATCTAACTAAATTCCTTTGGATCTTGAAGACCGTCAAAATAGGGAAGAAAAGGCGGTGTTCAGTTATCGTAAGAGGGTGGATCATAAATCCCCATTCAAACGAAGAGCGGTTTCGGCGATCGGGATTTTCCAGGGTTGCGGGCCATCTTCGAAAGAAGTCCATTATTCAAGTAGTACGAACCTACGAGCGTTATCGTTGGTGGATTCTCGTGACTAGTGAATCGATAAGCGAAGGAAAACCGAAAATCAAGTGATTCAAAATCAAGAGGTAAGATTTTGGATCCATTATCGATTAAGATTTATTTTCTGAGTTAGTTGTCTAACGGATCAAAATATATTTTAGGTCTTGAGGGCGAGAAGGGTTAGTACTCACGGTATCGAGGTGTGTAATTTTCACACTCATTATTTTGGTTGGATGTCAAATTTCGTATGGAAGTAAATCGTAAAAGCGATTAGATCGGTAAAAGCGTAAAAATGATATTTGACAAAAATACGTAAAAACGACAAAATCGTGAAAATTACGGCATACTCGAGATATTGATTGTTATTACGTAAATACTCTAGTTCGTGAAAATGGGCCGTAAATACACTAGTTAGTGAAAATGGGCCGTAAATACTCTAGTTAAGTGAAAATGGGCCATAAATACTCTAGTTAAGTGAAAATGGTAGTAAATACTCTAGTTAGTGAAAATGGGCGTAAATACTCTAGTTAGTGAAAATGGGCCGTAAATACTCTAGTTCGTGAAAATGGGCGAAAATACTTTAGTTCGATAAATCGGGCCAAAACACTCTAGTTCGTTAAAATTTAGCCAAAATACTCTAGTTTGGTAAATGGGCCAAAGCCCACTAAATTGCTAAATGGACAAATTGCTATATTTGAGTGCCAAATGAAATGTTATTGATAAACCCACCATGTTATGTATTGTTAATAAATTTTATATTTACATGTATAATTGCATGGGTGGGATATATGAAGAGAAGAATGGCCGTTGCCACAATATCGCTTATTGCCTCTAGTTCGGTGGCTCGCCACAATATCGACTTATTGCCTCTAGTTCGGTGGCTCGCCACAATATCGACTTATTGCCTCTAGTTAGGTGGCTTAGCCACAATATCGACTTATTGCCTCTAGTTTGGTGGCTCTTGCCACAATATCGACTTATTGCCTCTAGTTGGTGGCTATGCCACAATTATAAAAAGGCTTAATGCCTACGATTGGTGTGATGGCGGGGTGGGTTGACTTGATCCCCACGGTGTGATGGTTGATGCGGGGTGTTAGCGGATGGATATTAGGTTTGGGTTGGGAATTACATTTTCATGCATTATTTATTATTTTAAATTCATGATATATTGTTGAATTTGAATTGGGCTCAAGCCCAAAGATAATATCTTGACAATCGGTCCAATAATGGTGGTAAGTGAGTTACACTTTGAGTTCTAAGTAACTCACCCTTTAATTTCTTTCCATCTCGGGTAATGGGCTGATGTGGACTTGAATGAGGATGACTTCGTGGAGGCCATCTTGCTAAATATGGGTTATTTAAAACTACGAACTTTTAATAATTATTTTTACTATTTTGGGATGTTGTAATAAATGGCCTCTATAAATAACTTATGGATTTTATGTGTGTTTGGAATTTTAACTTTATTTTGGACTTTTAAATCATGGGCTATGATTATATGATGCTTTATAAAAAATAAATTTGGGTTTTCAAGTATATGAAATTCTTTATAAATAATTCTTTTATAGTTAACTCTTTAACAAATTACCTAAAGGTTTTGATAATACAATGATTTTCAACTAATGTTTTTTTATAATTATCAAATTCAAATACTCCTCTATTTATTTATTTTAAAACCTGAAATTTATATTGAAGTTTTCAACTTATTGCAAATTTAAAGATAACTCGAATCATGTGACAAACCAAATCTAGTCTCGGCGCATAGACCGGGTTTGGGGGTTACATTTAGTGGTATCGAGCCGGTTCAAAAACTCTTTGTGGTTTGGGTTCAAAAATAATTTACGTATGAAAGCGTTCGATGATATTTTAAAGATCGATTATGGCACCACAAGCATCCGGCAACAAGTCAAGTAAGTATTTATTGCTTAAATGATTACTATGATATGATCATAGGAATACTCTAGAACTTCTAGTTTTAGGCGTGAAAAGCGTAGAGATTGAGACTATAGGATATGTTGCGAAAAATAACTTTATATCTCAAATCTCATAAAATATCGCTAATAAACACCAAACAAAATTTCGATTCATAAAACTTGTAATCGAGATAAGCGAACAAGCAAACATGAGTACAAGAGGGCGTGGTCGTGGGCCAGCGTAGGCGTGGCCGTGGTAGAGGCCGAGTGCTACGGTTTGAAGCACCAAATCATATGCGAAGTAAGCGACTGCGTCATTTGAAAATGAGGCCGGATCACGCGATCACATGGAAGAAGATCATGCATTGACTCAAGCAATGCTACGAGTTTTGGAAAGGGTCTTTGGAACTAGAATTGGGCCAACAACTCGTGGGTCAATTTGAGCGACTTAAGGCGAATAATGCGAAGTTTTCGGAGGAGTCTGGTGTAGCTCGAATGTGGCGAATCTTGGCTCGAAGTCGTGGAGCGGATTATGGATGATATGGAATGCAGGTGAGCAAAAGCGAGAGGAGCTGTATCCTTATTGAGAGATGAGGCGTGTCGGTGGTGGCTCATTTGTCGAGAAAACCAAGTCGCATCGATTAAGCGGAAATTCTTTAAAGCGCCTTCAAGGAAATACGTTGGAGCGAGCTATGTAGACTTCGAAGGAAGGAATTTCGAATCTTGTCCAAGGAAGTAAGGCCGTGGCGGCATATGAAGGCGAGTTTTTACGTCGAGCCGTTATGCGGACAATTGTAGCAACGGATCATGAGCGTTGTATGCGTTTGAGGATGGACTTAATGATGAGTGAGGGTTACGATTGCTCATGACAAGTTAGAAATTTTTCGACTCTTGTGGAGAAGGCTAAAATAGTCGAAGAGGCTAAGAACTTCGAGCAGCGAGCAGAAAGATCCGAAACAAGAGAGACACACATGATCTGGTTCTTCCAAGAGATTCGAAGAAACCTCGGAATGATGAATCGGTTCAAGGCGAGAACCACAGTAGCAAATAATCAAAGTCGAGATTGCACCGAGTGTGGGAAAAGGCATTTTGGGGAATGTTGGAGAAAGCGGTGCATGCTACAAATGCGGTTCAATGGAACATCGATACAAAAGTTGTCCTCGACGAATGGATACGACTCAAGAAGTCCGTAATAATGATGCCACCCGGTCGGGTAATCGGTAGCCACCGAGAGGTCGTGGACGGTCGTGGTGGTAATGGGGCTGGTCGTGGTCAAGGTGCACCGGGTTGAGGCAATGGTAATAGAGAAATGCGGATGCAAGACGGCTGGTGGTCTATGCAATTAGCCGCCAAGAGGCGGCAATGCACTGATGTGATAAGCTGATACGTTCTTCATTTTGATGTACATTATTGCCTTAATAGATATTGGCTCTAATCATTCATATGTATCTAGTGCCATATCTCGAAATCAATTTAGAATCAAAATTCGAAAATGAGATAGCGATGAATCAGTCCTTTAGATGATCGAGAATTAATAAAATATTTAAGGGCGTGCCTTAAAAATCCAAGAGGAAGTATTCTTAGCAATTTGATGGAACTACCTTTGGTGAGTTCGATCTCATTCAGGCATGGGTGGTTGGTTAAACATCGGCGCAATTGGATTGTCTTTGAAAAATGAATGTCGATGGGACCTTGGATGATAAGGAAGTCATAATGATTGGTGAGCGAAAGAACTATCGGCAAATGTGGTATCGCATTAAAAGTGAGAAGTTAGTGCGGAAAGGATACTGGAGCATTCCTAGCCTTTATCGTCTTTGTGGATGCCAAGGAATTATCCGTGAATGATGTGAGGACGGTGAAGGAATTTCGATGTATTTCGAAGAACTTCTGGTATACCTCGGATCGGAAGTAGAATTTGGCATTGAGCTTTTTTGCAGGGCGGCTCCGGTGTCCATTGCTCCTATAGAATGGCAGAAGGAGTTGGTGAGCTCAAAGCTCAAATTCAAGAATTATTTGGATCGGGATTCATTCGACCAAGTGTGTCTCCGTGGGGAGCACTAGTTTTGTTCGTCAAGAAGAAGGATGGATCGATGCGTATGTGCATTGACTACTGACGAGTTGAATAAATTGACGATCAAGAATCGATATCCTCTGCGAGAATTGACGACTGTTTGATCAATTGAAGGAGCTTGATTTTCTCAAAATTGATTTAAGGTCGGGTTATCACCACTCAAGGTGAAAGAAGCGGACATTTATAAGACGACATTTAGGACACGTTACGGACACTATGAGTTTGTAGTGATGCGTTTGGATTAACCAATGCATTTGCATTTATGGACATGATGAGCCGAGTCTTCCAACCATATTTAGACCGGTTTGTGGTAGTGTTCATAGATGATATATTGGTTTATTCGAGAAATGAGGAGGAACATGACCAGACATTTGCGGATAGTATTACAATTACTTCGTGATAAGCAATTGTATGCCAAATTTGGTAAATCTGAATTTTGGCTAAAGGAGGTGACTTTCCTTGGTCATGTAGTATCGGTAGAAGGAATAAGGGTGGATCCTCGGAAAATTGAGGCTATTACGGATTGGAAGCCACCAACATCGAGAGTGAAATTCGGAGTTTCTTAGGCTTGGTTGGATACTATAGGCGCTTTGTAGAGGGTTTTCATTGATTCTTTGCACCCTAACTAAAGCTATTGCGAAAGGGAGCTCCGTATATCTCGACCGAAAAGCAAGAGAGTTTTGAGAAATTGAAGAAGATTCGTGAAGCTCAGTTTTAATTCAACCTGAGGTGGAAAAGAATTCCTTTGTTTATTGCGATCGTCTCACACGGGCTGGGTTGTGTGTTGATGCAAAATGGAAAGGTGGTGGCCTATGCTTCTCGTCAATTGAGACCACACAAGTAAACTACCCTACTCATGATTTGGAGTTAGCCGTTGTCTTTGCTCTAAAGATTTGGAGGCACTATCTCTATGGTGAGAAGTCCATAATCTACGGATCACAAGAGTCTTAAATACCTCCTTACCCGAAGGAGTTGAATTTAAGACAAAGAAGATGGGTAGAATTGTTAAAAGATTATGATTTCTCCATCGAGTACCATCTGGAAAGGCTAACGTGGTAGGCGACGCGTTAAGTCGTAAGGCGGTATCTGAATTAAAACCTTTGTTTGCCCATTTGAGTCATGCGAGGATGGCGGTTTATTAGCGAACTTGGTGAAGCGTGGTGGAACAAATCAAGGAAAAGCAGGACATCGGATGAGAAGTTGGGACATTTCTGCGACAAGTTGAAAATGGCGAAATTGAGGATTTTGGAATAAACACGGAGGTGTGTTGTGCTTTGAGGAGAGTATGCATGCCTAAGGATCTAGATTTGAGGCAAGCGATTCTCGGAGGCGCATAGTAGCCCTTATGCTATGCATCCGGAGGAAATAAGATGTATCGAGATCTCCGTGAGCGATATTGGTGGCGAGGGTTGAGCGTGAGATTACGAGTTCGTGGGAAAATGTTTGACTTGTCGACAAGTGAAGGCGAACACCAATTACCGTCTGGATTGTTACAACCGATAAAGATTCCTCTTTGGAAATGGGAGAGGATAACTATGGATTTTGTTAGTGGGTTACCGTTAACACCGCTAAGAAAAATTCCGTTTGGGTAATTGTTGATCGGTTGTGGAAAACTGCTCATTTCTTGCCGATTTCAGACGGATTATTCATTGCGAAATTGGCGAAACTTTACGTATCCGAAATTGTGAGGTTACATGGGTACCAGTATCTATTATATCGAGATAGGGACCCTAGGTTCACATCACGATTTCGAAAGCTCTGCATGAAGCCTTGGGGACAAAGTTGAATTTGATCGGCTTTTCATCCTCGATCGATGGTCGATCGGAAAGAGTAATTCAGATATTGGAAGATATGTTAAGAGGATGTGTAATCGACTTGAGGGTAGTTGGGAGGATTATCTACCATTGGCGAATTTATATATAATAACAGACTATCGATCTAGCATTGGATGGCACCTTACGAGGCATTGTATGGTCGTAAGTGTCGCTCTCTATTGTTGGTGAGTTGGGCGAAAACGGATGTTAGGTCTGAGATGATATCCGAGGCCGAGGATAAGGTAAAAGTTATTCGAGCACGATTGAAAGAGGCCTCGAGATAGAAGCGAAGTCGATGCAGATCTGAAGCGGAGGGACATCGAGTATAGTGTGGAGATCGGGTTTTCTTGAAGGTATCTCCTTGGAAAAAGATCTTGATTAGGAAGGAAGGGCAAGCTAAGTCCTAGATATATTGGACCTTATCGTGTCTTTGAAGCGTATTGGTCGATGGCATATCAGTTGAGTCACCTCCGGAGTTAGAACAAATTCACAATGTCTTTCATGTTTCCATGTTGAGGCGTTATAGATCGGATCCTTTGCACATTATCTGGGTAGAAGAATTGGAGTGAATTGATTTGTCCTTTGAAGAAGAACCGGTGGAAATCCTAGACCGAGATGTCAAGGTATTAAGGAAGAAAACCGTGCCGTTGGTCAAAGTTCTATGGCGTAACCACGGAGTGGAAGAAGCTACGTGGGAGCAGGAGGATGCAATTCGGCAACAATACCCTTACCTTTTTCAACGAGGTAAATTTGAGGACGAAATTTTCTTTAAGGAGGTAGAGTTGTAACACCTAAAAATCCGAGTATTAAATTGCATGAATTGGTGTTTAGATTTTTTTTTAAAAGGAAAATTTTTTTTTACTTTTATTTTAGTGCTTATTAAAGTCCTAGAGAGGGTAAAGCATAATTTGGAGAAGAAATAAAATTTATTAAATTGAGATTTATTGAAGTGAAATAAAGGTGATTAAGACTTAAGCTAATTATGTGCTAAAAGTGTCATAAAATGAGCATATGGCATGGTGGAATTGGCGCATGGGTTCAAGTAAGTGGGAAGAGGTTGAATCCCTTGTATGGCACCTAAATGAATTTTTGCTTTTAATTTTACGCTCATGGCTAGGAAGTGTCGGCAAGGGACATATAAGGAAGGTGTTGACCATGTATTTTTGGTTAGTGTATCAATGGATTAAGGAAACAACTAACTTATGGCATGGAATCAAGGTTTAAGGAAAGATGGGGGGAACATAAGGCACATATCAAGGGAAAATTTGGAAAGAAATCATGGCCATTTGACCATGTCTTTGATGACAATATTGGTAAGGGAGGAGAGCCAAAATTTTGTTAGTTTGGCTAAAATCTCATTCTTTTCTCTTTGGTCATTCTTTGCACATTGTGCAGATTTTTCTTTGTTTTCTCCTTTCAACATCCCTCTTGGCGAATATTGCATTTGGCAAAGCCAAAATCTCTTGACCATTTGGTCACTTTCATCCACTTTGTTAATTTTCTTTTGTATTCTCCTTGTCGAAATCACCCATACCAAAATCGGTTTCTTTCTTTTTCTTTTGCCATGGCGAATGCACTAAATCCTAAAGGTCTATTTTTCTTTCATCTTCTTTTCTCATTGAAATCAAACTATCTCATCACCATCTCTTTCTCATATTCTAATTATTACAATCAAAGTTTCTTCATCTACACTCCCTTGGCAGAATGCTATTGTGCCTATAAACCAAATATTTTTCTTTTCCTTGAACATACATAGCGAATCCTTCATCATTTAGACACCATTCTCCATTCCTTCTTTTCGATAGTGGAATATTGGTAAGGGTCCTTCCCATTTTTTTCGTTTTATTAAAGTACTTTGGCGAATGGTAATGGTGATTTGAAGGACTTTTAGAATCAATATAACGTTCATTCTAATAACATTCTTTTGTTATTATTATTTAGTGCAATAACGGAGATCGGAACCCAAGTGATGGGAGAAAGCGTTGGAAGCGTTTTATTTTGGTAAGGAAATCAAATCTCTTTAAATCTCTAGTAACAATTGATATTATTTTAGATCTAACTAAATTCCTTTGGATCTTGAAGACCGTCAAAATAGGGAAGAAAAGGCGGTGTTAGGTTATCGTAAGAGGGTGGATCTGTAAATCCCCATTCAAGCGAAGAGCGGTTTTGCGGTCGGGATTTTCCACGGGTTGCGGCCATCTTCGAAAGAAGTCCATTATTCAAGTAATACGAACCTACGAGCCGTTATCGTTGGTGGATTCTCGGACTAGTGAATCGATAAGCGAAGGAAAACCGAAAATCGAAGTGATTCAAAATCAAGAGGGTAAGATTTTGGATCCATTATCGATTAAGATTTATTTTCTGAGTTAGTTGTCTAACGGATCAAAATATATTTTAGGTCCGAGAGCGAGAAGGGTTAGTACTCACGGTATCGAGGTGTGTAATTTTCACACTCATTATTTTTGGTTGGATGTCAAATTTCGTATGGAAGTAAATCGTAAAAACGATTAGATCGGTAAAAACGTAAAAAAATGATATTTGACAAAAATACGTAAAAACGACAAAATCGTGAAAATTACGAAAACGCCCTCGAGATATTGATTGTTATTACGTAAATACTCTAGTTCGTGAAAATGGGCCGTAAATACACTAGTTCGTGAAAATGGGCCGTAAATACTCTAGTTCGTGAAAATGGGCCGTAAATACTCTAGTTCGTGAAAATGGGTCGTAAATACTCTAGTTCGTGAAAATGGGCCGTAAATACTCTAGTTCGTGAAAATGGGCCGTAAATACTCTAGTTCGTGAAAATGGGCCGAAAATACTTTAGTTCGATAAATCGGGCCAAAACACTCTAGTTCGTTAAAATTTAGCCAAAATACTCTAGTTTGGTAAATGGGCCAAAGCCCACTAAATTGCTAAATGGACAAATTGCTATATTTGAGTGCCAAATGAAATGTTATTGATAAACCCACCATGTTATGTATTGTTAATAAATTTTATATTTACATGTATAATTGCATGGGTGGGATATATGAAAGAAGAATGGCGATTGCCACAATATCGACTTATTGCCTCTAGTTGGTGGCTCGCCACAATATCGACTTATTGCCTCTAGTTCGGTGGCTCTGCCACAATATCGGCTTATTGCCTCTAGTTCGGTGGCTCTGCCACAATATCGGCTTATTGCCTCTAGTTCGGTGGCTATGCCACAATTATAAAAAGGCTTAATGCCTACGATTGGTGTGATGGCGGGTGGGTTGACTTGATCCCCACGGTGTGATGGTTGATGCAGGGGTGTTAGCGGATGGATATTAGGTTTGGGTTGGGAATTACATTTTCATGCATTATTTATTATTTTAAATTCATGATATATTGTTGAATTACGAATTGGGCTCAAGCCCAAACATAATATCTTGACAATCGGCCCAATAATGGTGGTAAGTGAGTTACACACGAGTTCTAAGTAACTCACCCTTTAATTTCTTTCCATCTCGGGTAATGGGCTGATGTGGACTTAAGTGAGGATGACTTCGTGGAGGCCATCTTGCTAAATATGGGTTATTTAAAACTCGAACTTTTAATAATTATTTTACTATTTTGGGATGTTGTAATAAATGGCCTCTATAAATAACTTATGGATTTTATGTGTGTTTGGAATTTTAACTTTATTTTGGACTTTTAAATCATGGGCTATGATTATATGATGCTTTATAAAAAATAAATTTGGGTTTTCAAGTATATGAAATTCTTTATAAATAATTCTTTTATAGTTAACTCTTTAACAAATTACCTAAAGGTTTTGATAATACAATGATTTTCAACTAATGTTTTTTTATAATTATCAAATTCAAATACTCTCTATTTATTTATTTTAAAACCTGAAATTTATATTGAAGTTTTCAACTTATTGCAAATTTAAAGATAACTCGAATCATGTGACAAACCAAATCTAGTCTCGACGCATAGACCGGGTTTGGGGGGTTACACAACTAACAGTCAAGCAGAGAAGGTTGGATCTATAAAATCGTCACCCAAATTGAAGAAGCGATCTATTTCGGTAGTGCGAGATTGGCCAACGGGGTGTGGGCCGAAATCGAAGTCAGATCGTGGGCCAATAGTAGTTGTTTCGAGTGATAGTAGCGTAGACATAGCAAAAGCCTTAGTACGCGAATCAGGTGTGTATTACTTCCCCACCGACTAGATCTGATTAATTATATATATGTTCATAAGTTGTATATGTTAAAAGCTGAAATCTCGGATTTAAACGGTGGACCCTCAGGTTAGTAAATAATCTATCTATATGTTACAAGTAAACTGTTGTACATGTTTTAAATTATTGTGCATGTTGCATGGGTTGGGTGATGAAAGGAGGAAGTTATATGTATATGTATATGTGTAACGTTTTTTTACCGTGAATTATTGTAGTGGCTCATACCGTGATTTGTTATACGGGCTTCGGCCAATATATGTTGATGAGCAGCATGACTGCCATCTTGGAGTGTAGCGGTGTGGGTTGATTGTAGAAATCCCCAATGGTGTGTTGGTTGGTACGGGGGCGTGTAGCGGATGGAAACCTAGGCAAATGGGTTGGGCTTTGCATATTACTTGTTATCCATGTAAATGAAATTGTTGTTATGTTTTATGAGGCCCAAATCTAGTGGTGCATGAGGATTGCACACTGAGTCTCGTGACTCACCCCCTTTAAACTAACCTTTCAGGTGAAGATTAGTGCATCGGACCGGGCCAGAGTGAAGCGCAAGGTGGCCATGCAAAAGAAGGTGGATCTGGCGACAAGTTCCCTATATTAGTTTTTTTTTTAAAGTATTTTATATGATGGATTTAAACTACGTTGTAATAAGGCCATGGGCCATTAGTTTACATTTTAGTTTTATTATGGGCCTTTATTATTTATTCTCATTTTAATTTCTTTCAAGGACATGTAATCCAGTTTTGGGCTTTTGCTTATTAAGGCACATTTTATGAAATTCTTATTTGGGCTTTTTGTCGACACGTTTGGGTTTTACAAAAATTTTCTTAGTGACATACCAGATCTGGTAGTAGTGTTTGGGCCGGGTTTGGGGTGTTACATGAATAATTATATCACATGAAAATTTAAAATACTAATAATACGATCTTCTTCTTCAAGATGTTGAATTTAAACATGTAAGCTCTTAGAACATAGAGCTAGTAATGAATATACTTCATTTTTTTTTAAAGAACAAATCAAATATTTACATAATATAAGAAAGAACTTTATCAACTGAAATAAAGTAATTAGGCAACTGATCAAATCAATTCTCGATAGAAGGGTAGTTAAAGGAATGGTGATAAACAAACGGGGTTTTGGGTTAATATTAGTGGGTGAATCAATAAAAAGGGTTGTTAGGATCAACGGGGTTTACTAAGGGTTTATTGTGAAGGTAGGCTTTTTAGTGGAGTGAGTGGGTTAAAACCTAGGTGCCTTTATCATCTCAGTATATCAAATCAAAAATGTGGTCTTGACATGTATAATTAAGGCAAGTTCTAGAATAACAATTTTGTGTTGACACACTCATAATCAATAAAGTGAGCATGGAAAAGAATATATGCTCCAAAAGGCTCAAATCTCACAAAAATTATGGGTATTTGACATCAATCCCTGTAAATTTCAAACTTCAAGGTAATATTCAAATTCAGTTCAACAACCTAGAAAAATTTTTAATTCTGAAAAATAGACTTATCATGCTTGGTTCTCTAGTATCTTAAAGTTTAAATCATTAATGCACAATTATCTATAACTTAATCGAAGATATATCAATAAAAATCATAAATCATTAGAAATTTCATCCTAATTAGTAATATGAGGAATTTACTTAAGAACTAGATATAATTCAGGGATTTGAGAATAATGCTATAGTTAACCCCCCACACTTAAGATGTACATTGCCTTCAATGTACAAAGATAGATAATAGCAAATTAATCATAAAATCATAAGATGGGGAGAGAAGTGAAACTTCCTGAATTTTGGATGAAGCCAATGAAAAGAAACTGGATAGGATTGGAGGTGAACATCGAGAAGCGTCTCGAACTGTTTGAAATTGAATCCTCGAAGCAGCCGTTCTGATTTTATTGTATCCTAAGCTATATCTAAATGGCATGAAAAATAAGAAGAAAATAATAAAGAAAATAAAAATAAAAATAAATAATGGAAGATGAAAAAGAAGGACAACTAGAAAAGAAAAAGGGAAAACAGGTTTGAAATAGGGATGCAGCCAGTGTTTTAGGAAAAATTTTGTATTGTTGCCACACGTCTACGGCCACGCCCTTTTACCTATCTTTGGTGCCCATTTGTACCATGGCTACTACTAGTGTGCAAGGTCGTGGTAATGGAAATCTGCACTTTTAGTTTATTTGAATGCTAAAAAGGGAAAACAAAAATAGGGTTAGTGTTCGGGTTACCTCCCGAGAAGCGCTCGTTTAAAGTCTTAAGCTAGACTTTACCTGTTATTCGTATAGTCATGGTGGTTTGAGGAGGTGAAAATCCTTTCGCATGCGATCAATTCGGTTATGGATATATAGTTTAAGTCGAGTAGTGTTTACCTCAAAAGTGTTGAATTTAGGATTTCTTACCTCGACTGTGCCATATAGACATTAAGTACCTCAAAAGTAATTTATTTGTTTGTCTTGAGATCTAAATTGGTGATTCGAGAGTCTTCCTTATTCAGCAAGACCTGGTCCCTTATTTTGAAGTGATTTGTTGTTCCTATCAGCTCGTCTGGGGTTTCCTTCGGTTTCACTTCGTGTATTCCTAGTTTCTCTTTAAAGTGTGTTTTCCACTTGTCTAGTTTATCGACCTGAAGCCTTAGTTCTTCATGAATTATTTCTTTATGGGTACGAGGTCTAAGATCTAGCTTAGCTAGGTGATTTCGTGATGCTTCCTATAAACGAGGTTGAACCAAATGGTTATCAATAGAATTAACGTTCGTACCTTTATTACTCGATGTCCTAGCTGAGTCAAAAGCTTGAAAAGTGATTGTTTCATCATCTACACGAAGTGTGAGTTCACCAAATTCTTCCTCTGTGTGGTCTTTCTTTATTGCATCGGGATAAGGAACACGAGGTTGGTACTTTGTAATTGCCGATTTTGGTATATCATGGTACGCCTCAACCTTACCTTCACTTACTACAGGTTCTTCCCTTGGGTTTGGTATCTCTAACCCTTCACTATTGTAAATGGCTTGATTTTGCTCTCTCGGGTTAGCTTCAGTATTGCTTGGCAAGCTTCCCTGTGGTAGCTCTGAGATCAACTTAACAAGTTGTCCAACTGACTTAGTAATTTCCCCAACTGACTTAGTAAGTTCACCAACTTGGTTCTTAATCCCTTCAATCGATGTTTGTTGATTCTTATGGGTGGTCTCAATGTCTTGTAGATGGATATCTGTGGCTGCCATGAATTTTGTCAGCATCTCTTCAATGTTCGACTCCTCTTCCTATTGTTGAGGTGGTTGTTGAAAATCTAAAGGAAGTTCTGGTCTTTGGCTATTTTGACCATCCCACGAGAAATTAGGATGGTACCTCTAACCTGCATTATAAGTGTTATTATAAAATTTATTTTGTGGTCTAGAATAGTTACCCGTATAGTGAGCTTGCTCGTTTTCCATACCATATCTGTAGGGTGGGTACTTAAGATTCGCCATGCCTCCTAAATTCGAATCATATTGTATTTCTGGGTGTACCTGCGAGAGACATTGATAATTATTCAGTGCCATCTTCTATAGACTAAAATTATCAACCAAAACCGAATAAAAGAAAAATTAGCAAACTAATAAAAATTAAATTACAGAAAATAAAAAAATGGCTAAAGTAATAAAAATAGGGCTTTCTTAATATTTTAGTTCCCCAGCAACGGCGCCAAAAACATGATCGTTGTTTTTTCGAGTTTTAAAATTTATAAAGAGAATGATCGAACCTGGAAACTAACTCTGACAATGACTTAAGGCAAGTGCACCTATCGAACAAGAGTATAGCTTAGGCAAGACCAGATTGTTGAACCCAAAGGAACTAAAAGTACTAATACTAACCTTCTTTCTAATATTTAGCCTAAATATTAAGTGATTGGTTGTTTAATCTAAATTAACTAACTACTAAGCTAAAGATGCAAAGACAAAAAGAATGAATTGGGGAAATAACTTTAGGAAAACTCAGTTGACTAAAATGATACCCTTAGGAAGAATCCACCTAGACTTCACTTGTTATCTAGCACTGAACCAGACGATTTATTCACTTGACTTGATCTGTAAGATTCCCTAATTTATATTAAACCCTCTCTCGAGGCGAATAACGTCCAACCCTAGGTTGATTAATTGAAGTCTCTTTCTAATTATAACCCCTAGAATCGCATTAACTCGATCTATGGAATCCTATATTAGGTTTCACCTTAATCCGCAAAATCTCGTCACCCTATCTCTAGGCACGTGATCAACTCCGCTTAATTATGCTAGATCTACTCTTAAGCAGGGACTTTTGCTCCACCACCTAAGCACATTCGACTTGAATCAATATCTCGAAAATATTAACACAAGAATTAAGCACACATAATTAAGAACAAATCAAGTATTTATCATATAGTTCAGAACACAATAACATGATCTGTCTTAGGTTTCATCCCCTTCAGGTATCTAAAGGGTTTAGTTCATAACGATAAAAGAAAACATCTTAGAAGAAAAGATAAAACAAAACATAAGAAATCCCTAAAACTCCCTGAAGAAATTGAAGGAGAAATCCCCCGTCTTGAGTGGAATTCCGGCTTCTTGAGATGGATCAACTAGCTATCTTTGAGTGATTCCCACAGATCTGACCTTTCTGGCTCAGCTCCTTGGCCTAGCTCTCTACCAAAAGCCCTAGTAGAAGGCTTCTGCTGAACTCTCCACTTAAGTTGCCCCTTAGGGTGTTTATATAGACTTTGAGATGCTTTACTTGGCCCCTACATATGCTAATTCAAGTAGAACTCCTACTAGGGTGTTTGAATAGGCTTTGGAATGTGTTTCTTTGCCTCTAAGTACCCTATTCCGAGTAGAACTCCTCTTGGCCGTGGCAGGGACACGCCTATGGGCACACACCCGTATGAATCGATTTCAGGCCGTGGCTGAGTCTGCTGAAGAGACAAGCCCGTGTGTTTCGGGGTCCAGGCCGTGTTCTAGTAATTTAATGAGGCACGGCCGTGTGGTCTTGGGCCTAGGCCATGTCGATTTCTTTTTTGGCCCAATTTGGTCTGTTTTGAGCCCGTTTCTCATTCTTTTCGTCCCTAGGTGTTTTTCTAAGTATAAAACATGAAAAGAAAGGATTAAGAGCACCTTTTTACACAATTCAAGGAATAAATCATCCAAAAGTATGCTAAATGTTAGATTAAAATATGTTACTTTTACGGTTTATCAGCGTCTTTAGTTTAGTTATTAGTTAATTTTAGATTAGATAAAAATTTCCTTAATTCTTAGGCTAAATAATAGAAAGAGAGTTAATATTAGTACTTTTGTTTCCTTTGGGTTCGACAATCTGGTCTTGCCACTAAACAATACTATTGTTCGATAGGTGCACTTGCCTCCATCGTTGTCTTAGTTAGTTTCCAGGTTCGATCATTATTTTTATAAATTTTTAAGCCTCTGACACATGATCAAGTGTTTTGGCGCCGTTGCCGGGAAACTGAAATATTAATAACGCTCAATTTTTATTACTTTAGCCATATTTTTATTTTTTTTATTTTTTGCAATTAAACTTTATTTTTACTTTACTGAATTTTCTTTTTCTATCTCTCTGTTCCTAGCAGGTACCTCTAGTTTATGACTAGAAGGAACCCGACAGGACCACTACTTTACTACAGTGATATTGAAGGAACCATACGCAGAAATCGTAGAGAAGTAAGGCGAGGCTTAAATTACATACAAGAAGAGCAAGAGGACGAAACTAATACCACCAAAGGGATGGCTGAGAATAATTCACTACCGCAGGAGGTGGCCAATCATCATGCTCCTCGAACTATGTATGATTATGCTAAACCTAATTCAACAGGAGCTGAATCGAGTATTGTTAGGCCTGCTATAGCCACTAACAATTTTGAACTGAAACCTAACACTATTAAAATGATTCAACAGTTTGTTTAGTTTGATGGTTTGCAGGACGAAGACCCGAATACTCATTTAGCAAATTTTCTAGAATTCTATGATAACTTCAAAATAAATGGCATTTCTGATGATGCCATTCGTCTTCGGTTATTCCCCTTTTCTTTGAGAAATAAAGCCAAACAGTAGTTACATTCTCTTCCACGAGGATCAATCACTACATGAGACCAAATGACCGAAAAATTTTTATTAAAATATTTTCCACAGGCCAAAATGGCCAAATTAAGGAATGATATCTCTTCTTTTGTGTAGATGGATTTAGAAACATTATATGATGCATGGGAAAGATACAAGGATCTATTGAGAAGGTGCCCACACCATGGTTTACCCTTGTGGTTATAGGTCCAAACTTTTTACAATGGTGTAAACCCCTCAACCTAGCAGTTAGTTGACTCAGCAGCTGGCGGAACCCTAAATAACAAAACTCTTGAAGCGGTTTATGAATTCAAAGAGGAGATGTCACTGAATAACTATTAGTGGCAAGTTACAAGGACAAAGCCAAATAAAACAACCGGAGTTTTCAACCTCGACGTAGTCACCATACTATCAAATTAGGTAGAGATGATGAATAAAAAGATTGATGGTTTGTGTGGTTCTTTACAGGTACACTCAGTAATGCAATGTGACTCGAATCTAGGAGGCATGGCGAATCTTGAGTACCCACCCTATAATCTGGGCACGGAAAGCGAACAGATGAACTATATGGGTAACAATTTTCGATCTCAAAATAACCCTTATAGTAATACTTATAATCCAGGTTGGAGGAACCACCCCAATTTCTTGTGGGGTGGCCAAGGAAATCAGAGACAACAACCACCCTTCCAAACTTCCAACAACAGCCCTATCCACAGGAAAAGAAATCGAGCCTTGAAGAGATGCTGACAAAATTCATAGCGGTGTCTGAAACTTGTTTTCAAAACACCGAGACAACACTTAAAAATTAACAAGCATCGATTAAAGGAATCGAGAACCAGTTAGGGAAACTTGCAAAGCTGATCTCCAAATGACCACTAGGTAGCTTACTAAGTAACACTGAGACTAATCCAAATGAGCAAATTCAATCCATAACAGCTCATGACAGTGAAAGATCAGTAGAATCTGAATCTGAGCCAAGGCAAGAACCTGTGGTAAGTAAAGGTAAGGTTGAAGAAAGCCAAGAAAAACCAAAATTGATAATTAAAGAATACAAACCTCATATATCTTATCCCAATGCGATGAAGGAAAACGACAGAGAAGAACAGTTTGGTAAGTTCCTTAAACTCTTAAAGAAATTACATATTAACTTACCGTTTCTTGAAGCTCTTTCGTAGATGCCAGATTCAAGGAAATTTTTTAAAAGAGCTCTTAACGAACAAGCGAAAGTCAGACGAGGAGTCGCATGTGGAATTAAACGCAGTATGCTCAGCAATGTTTCAGAATAGACTACCACAAAAATTAAAAGATCCAGGGAGTTTTACAATTCCATGTTTAATTGGTAGTTTATCTATTGATAATGCTTTAGCTGATTTAGGGCAAGCATCAATGTTATGCCATCTAAAATGTTTAAACAGCTAGGTCTAGGGAAACCCAAGTAAACTAGGATGAGTACTCAACTAGCTAATAAGACTATTCGAATTCCTAAGGGTATAATTGAAGATTTACTTGTTAAAGTTGACAAATTCATATTCCCCGTAGACTTCATTGTTTTAGATATGGATGAAGACAATAGTATCCCCTTAATTTTAAGAAGACCTTTTCTAGCAACTGCTAGATCTAAAATTGATGTTAGCACAGGTGAGCTCATACTTCGTGTAGGTGACGAATCAATCAGCATTCAAGCTCTCGACTCAACTAGGACATTGAGTGAGAAAGGTGAGGACGTAAATTTCGTTAATAAGCATTCAGTTAAACTTTCTTTTTAGGAAGCACCATGAAATTACACTATAGAGCCAGATCCTATAGCTCGTACCAGCAAGGAAATATCTCATGAGGAACCACGGTTTCAGACCTGAGCTAGATGAGTGGGAGACACATTTCAAGGAGGAATCAAACCCACACGAAGTGAAACCGATGGAACCCCCAGAAGAACTTAAAGGAACATCAAATCACTTTAAAATAGAAGATCAGGTACTATTAGATAGAACAGACCCGCGAATCACCACATCAAACCTGAAGACAAATGAAGAGATCCCTTTTATGGTACTTAATAATTTCCCTTATGGAACAGTCGAGGTAAGTAATTCTACATTTGGTACTTTTAAAGTAAATTCTACTCGACTCAAACTATATAATGATAGCATGAAAAAGGATTTTTCACTCCTTAAACCACTGTGAAGGTACGAATGAGAGGTAAGTCTAGCTTAAGACTTTAAACGAGCGCTTCTTGAGAGGCAACCCGAGTACTAACCCTATTTATTTTTATTTCTTTTTCTTTAGTACCTAACTACAAACTAACCAAGTTAATAAAGCGCAGAATTCCACACCACATGGCCTTAACCACGACCGTGACTGTGGCCATGTGGATACTACGAATGTTAGCTATAGAATGGCAGAGATAGTACAAGACAGGATGAGAAAAAAATATCTTCAAATCATGGACTCAACTAACACCACGGCCATGCGACACAGCCCTGGCTGACACTGTTGAACAACACGGGCGTGGCAATCCAATGCAAAGCGTGGGAAAAGTGATTGAACCACCACAAGGTCATGCGATATGGCCGTTGGACACAACACGGCCATGGGACACAGGCGTAGGGATGTACCAGAACTGAAAATTTCTATTTAAAACACCCCTCTCCCTTCTCACCCACTCCCCATTCACTCTTCACTCCCCTCTATCTTCACTTTCCTCCTTCTTCATTCTCTAAAGTCTTGATCTACTCTTCAATAATGCCGAAGAAACAAAAAGACCCTAGCCCAGTCTCCCTCTGTGAGACTAATCAACATAAGTTCATGCCGGCCGTTTCATCCACTCGACAAGCCAAAGGTCTTTGAGGCCATTTAGCTTTTATTGTTCTTTTCTCTTCTCTTTTATTTTCCTTCTCTTTGACTTTCTTATGCTTAATTTAGTTTATTTCATTTTAGTTTCTTGGTTTTAGGTTCTAAAGGCTGCTAGGGAATCACACACCACGGCCTTAGAAATCACACCCACCTTGCGAACCATCTACTAATAAGGACCTTTTGGTCCAGTAATCGGTTCTTTTAGTCTTATTTCCCTTTCTACACTTTTTTTTCTATTTTTCTTTTCTTTAAATATATAATTAGTATATGTTTAATTATTTTTACTATTTCTTGGCTAATCCTTCACAAGTTATCCAATTTCTTCATCTAGCGCAGAGATTGTCAGCGGCCACCACACCACGACCACTGCCAACTCGAGGATCTCATCCAAAATTCAGGAAGTTTCACTTCTCTCCCTCACTTTTGATTTTCTTATTATATGATTTTTATCTATCTTTGTACAATGAGGGAAATGTACATCTTAAGTGTGGGGGGTTGATCGTTGTTTTTTTTCGAGTTTTAAAATTTATAAAGAGAAAGATCGAACCTGAAAACTAACTCTGACAACGATTAAAGGCAAGTGTACCTATCGAAGAGTAGTATAGCTTAGGCAAGACCGAATTTTCGAACCCAAAAAAACTAAAAGTACTAATACTAACTTTCTTTTTATTATTTAGCCTAAAAAAAATGAAGTTGTTTTATTCTGAATTATGAATACTAAACTAAAGACACAAAGACAGAGAGAATGAATTGGAAAATAACTTGAAGAGAAACTCAGTTGATCACGATGATACCCTCGGAAAGAATCCACCTAGACTTCACTTGTTATTTAACACTAAACCATACGATTTATTCACGTAGTTTGATCCATAGGACTCCCTAACATATATTAAACCTCTCTCAAGGCGAATAACATCTAACCCGAGGTTAATTAGTAGAACACTCGTTCTCTTATAATAACCCCCTAAAATAGCAGTAAATCAATCTATGGACTCCCATATTAGGTTTCACCCTAATCCGAAAAAATCTCGTCACCCTATCTCTAGGCGTGCGATCAACTCCACTTAATTATGCTAGATCTACTCTAAAGCAGGGTCTATTCCTCCTCCACCTAAGCACATCAGATTTGGATTAAGCATGCATAATTAAGAACAAACTAAATATTTATCATATAATTCAGAAAATAATAACAAGATTCATCTAGGTTTCATCTCCTTCAGGTACCTGAAGGGTTTAGTTCATAATGAATAAAGAAAATATCTCAAGAGAAAAGATAAAACAAAACATAAGAAATCCCTAAAACCCCCTGGAGGAATTGAAGGAGAAATCCGCCTTCTTGAGTAGAATTCCCGCTCCTTGAGATGGATCAACTGGCTATCTTCGAGTAATTCCCACAAAGCTAGCCTTCTAGCTCAGCTCTTTGGCCTAGCTAACTGCCCCGACAAAAGCTCTGGCAGAAGGTTTCTACCGAACTCCCCCTTAAGTTGCACCCTTGGGTGTTTATATAGACTTTGAGATGCCTTACTTGGCCCCCAAGTATCCTAATTCAAGTATAATTCCTACTCGAGTGTTTGAATAGGCTTTGGAATGTGTTTTTTTGCCTCAAAGTTCCTATTCGAGTAGAATTGCTCTTTTCTACGGCAAGGACACGGCCATGGTACACGTCTGTGTAAATCGTCTTTAGGCCGTGTCTCGATTCTGTCGATGGAGGCACGGCCGTGTAAATAGTGGCATGGCTGTGTCTTAGTTAATTTTTGAGGCACGGCCGAGTGGCTTGAAGTCCAGGCCGTGTCGATTTCCTCTTTGGCCCAAATTGGCCCATTTTAAGCCCATTTCTTGTTCTTTTCGTCCTCGGGTGCTTTCTTGGGTAAAAACATGAAAAGAAAGGATTAAGAGCACCTTTTTACATAAATAAAGGGATAAATCATCCAAAATCATACTAAATGTGGGCCTAAAATATGTTACTTTTATGGTTTATCAGGGGTGAAAATTATTTAGAAAAAGTGCCTAACTTTTTCCATTATTCACAAATCCCTGAATGATATTCTGTCTTAAAGTAATTTTCTCATATCACTAATTAGAATGAAATTCCTATTGATTCATGATTTTTATTGATATGTTTTAGATTAAGTCATTGATAATTGTGCAATGATGATTTAAACTTCAAGATACTAGAGAATCAAGCATGATGAGTCTATTTTCAAAAATTAAAATTTTGTTAGGATGTCTACCTGAATCTAATTGTTACCTTGAAATTTTAAATTTACAAAGTTGATATCAAAAACCCATGATTTTTGTGAGATTTTGAGCCTTTTAGAGCATACATTCCTTTCGTGCTCACTTTATTGATTATGAGTGTGTCAACATTGATTTGTTATTCTAGAACTTGCTTCAATTATACATGTCAAGACCACACCTTTGATTTGATATACAGAGATGACTAAGGCACCTAGGATTTAACCCACTTACCCCACTAAAAGCCTTCCCTCATAATTGACCCGTAGTGAACCCCGTTGATCCTAACAACCCTTTTTTTATTGACTCAACCCACTAATATTAACCCGAAACCCATCTTGTATTTGTTACCACCATTCCTTTTGACCAGCCTTTTATCGAGACTTGATTTGATCAGTTGCCTAATTATATTATTTCAGTTGTTAAAGTTTTATCTTATATTGATTTGTTCTTAAAAAAATTTTGAAGTATATTCACCATTAGTCCTATAATTAAGTGAGCTTATACGTTTAATTTCAACATCTTGAAGAAGAGGCTCGTATTATTAGTATTACAAGTTTTCAATTGATGTAATTATTCAGTTTATTAGTTCATTTTTCAAGTTAGGTAATTTGTCAATTCAATCTCTATTCTAACCCTTTTAATTTAACCTTTATCCACACCGTTAGCCTAAGCCCCGTTACAACCCTTTTTAAAGACCTTTTGATTTGTGTATCATCTCATTTTATAGTGGTGGAGATTTGATTTTCATGCAACCATGTGGGATTAACTTTTCATGTTTGACTGATGAGTGCTTTATTTTTGAACCTTAAACACCTCAAGTGATTTGAGGGAATCTTTAGTGAGGATGTCAACTTTTGTCGATTTTGAATTAAAGGTAATTATTTGGATAAGGGGAAAACACCTATGCTTTCATGCTAAAAACTCATGACTTTGATTGTTTGAATCTTTAGGACTCTTTGAGTTGAATTATCCATGTATAAATTATCTATGAATTACAATGAGGCATTATCAATGAATATTGTGAATATAGGAAGTTCATTTTAATTGTGAGTTGAGAATTTTGCTTGAGGACAAGAAAAAGCTTAAGTGTGGGGGTATTTGATAAACCGTGAAATGAACATATTTTAATCCCACGGTTAGCATACTTTTGGATGATTTTTCCCTTTAATTATGGAAATAGGTGCTCCTAATCTTTGTTTTCATGTTTTGTACTCAGGAGAGCACCAGAGGATGAAAAGAACGTGAAACGAGCTGAAAATAGAGAAATTGGGCCAAAGCACGAATTCCACACGGCCTAGGCCCAAGACCACACGGTCATGCCTCTTAAGAAAAGTTGACCATGGCCTAGACCCCGAAATGCACGGTCGTGCCTCATCAACAGGTTCGACCACAGCCTGGCCTCGAATCACACGGGCATGTGCCATGGGCGTGTCCCTACCACAGGAAAATAGAATTCTATCCGGATTGAGGTACTTAGAGGCAAAGAAAGTCATTCCGAAAGCCTATATAAAGACCCTAGAGGCCACTTAAAGAGGGGGTTCAGCTAGGCCAAGGAGCCGAGCCAGAGAAGCTGAATACAGGGATTTAGTCGAAGGAAGTCAGTTGGTTCATCTCAAGAAGCTGGAATCATACTCAAGACGGAGGAACTCTCCTTCAATTCCTTTAGGGATTTTAGGATTTTCTTTTGTTTTGTTTTATATTTTCTTCTGAGATGTTTCCTTTTACTATTATGAACTAAACCCTCAGATACCTGAGAGGGATGAAACCTAAGGCGAATCTTATTATTGTTATCTGAGTTGTATGATAAATACTTGATTTGTTCTTAACTATGTGTTCTTAATTCTTGTTTTGGTATTTTCGGGATATTATTTCAAGTATTGATGTGCTTAGGTGGTGGAGCAAAAGTCCCTACCTAAGAGTAGATCTAGCATAGTTAAGCAGAGTTGAACGCAACCCTAGAAATAAGATGACATAAATTTGCCGGATTAGGGTCAAACCTAATATGGGAGTCCATAGATCCAGTTAATCCAATTCTAGGGGTTTTAATTAGAAAGAAATTTCAATCAATCAACCTAAGATTAGACGTTAGTAGCCTCGAAAGAGGTATTAATATAACTTAAGGAATCCTATAGATCAGGTCAAGTGCATAAATTGCCTGGTTCAGAGTTAGATAACAAGTGAAGTCTAGGTGGATTCTTCCTCGGGTATTGCCTAAATCAATTGATTTTCCCTCAAGTCTTTCCCCAATTCCTTCTTTGTCTTAGAGACTTTAGTTTAGTTGTTAGTTAATTTTAGATTAGATAAAAATTCCCTTAATTATTAGGCTAAATAATAGAAAGAGAGTTAATATTAGTACTTTTGGTTTCATTGGGTTTGACAATCCGGTCTTACCACTAAACTATACTACTGTTCGATAGGTGCGCTTGCCTCCATCGTTGTCTTAGTTAGTTTCCAAGTTCGATCATTCTTTTTATAAATTTTTAAGACTCTGACACACGATCAGTGGCAAGGCATGAAACAAGATATCTCAAAGATTGTTTCTAAATGTTTGATTTGTCAACAAGTCAAAGCTGAACATCAAGTACCATCGGGTTTACTGCAGCCTGTGATGATTCACAGTGGAAATAGGATAGAGTTACAATGGATTTTGTATCGGGATTGCCCCTAACTCCAAAAAGAAAGATGTTATCTTGGTTGTTGTTGATTGACTAACAAAATCTGCTCATTTCATACCGGTACGTATAGATTATACACTTGATAAGCTAGCTGAATTGTATGTTTCTGAAATTGTTCGATTGCACGGAGTTCCACTATCTATTATTTCTGATAGAGATCCAAGATTAATGTCGCGATTCTGGAGGAAACTACAAGAAGCTCTAGGAACATAGGTGAACTTCAATACTGCTTTTCATTTCAGGCTAACGGTCAGACCAAGAGAGTTATTCAGATTCTTGAAGATATGTTGAGATGTTGTATTTTAGAGTTTGAGGGCAGTTGGGAAAAATACTTACCATTTATTGAGTTTGCATATAATAACAGTTTTCAGACGAGTATAAAAATGGCACCGTATGAAGCTTTATACGGTTGCAAATGTAGAACTCCATTATACTGGACTAAACTAAGTGAGAGAAAGATTCACGGGGTTGAATTGATCAGAGAAACCGAAGAAAAAGTGAAAACGATTCGCGACAGTTTAAAAGCAACTTCAGATAGACAGCAATCAAATACAGATTTGAAACGAAAAGAAATTGAGTTTCAAGTTGGGGACTGAGTGTTTCTAAATGTGTCACTGTGAAAAAAGGTCCTTTGATTCAGCCGTAAAGGAAAGCTGAGTCCGCGATTTATCGGACTGGATGAGATCGTTGAAAGAATATGGCCTGTAGCATATCGACTAACTTTACCATTAGAACTTGAAAAGATTCATAATGTCTTTCACGTTTCTATGCTACATCAATACAGATCTGATCCGTCACATGTGATTTCTCCGGTAGATGTTGAGATACAGATTGATTTGACGTATAGTGAAAAACCGATTAGAATTTTAGCTCTTGAAATCAAAGAATTGAGAAATAAACGTATAACTCTAGTAAAGGTTCTTTGGCATAAACACGGGATTCAGGAAGCTAGAACCTAAAGAAGCTATGAGAAAACGGTACCCTAACCTATTTACCGGTAAGATTTTCGAGGACAAAAATCCCTAAGGGGGAGAGTTGTAACAGCCCGTTTTTATTTTATTATTTTTTTAAATTTTACAGCATGATAGAATTATTGTGTGAAAGTTTCGTAAAGAAATTTTACTGTTTGAATGCTTAATTCTGTAAAAAGGACTAAATCGCGTAAAGTATAAAACTCGTGTTCTACTAGCAAAAAGTGTCAAATAGCTATATAACCTTAAAGTTAAGGTCCTTATGTTGTAATTAGACCATCTTAATTGTGAGTGGACAAAGATGGGCTTGCATTATATGATTTTTATGAGTTATAACTAAGGTTAATTTAGTAATTTGGTTAAGTTAATATGTTAAAATTTTAATAGCATAATAGCATCATCTTCTTTAAGTGAACACCACCAAAAATTAGGGCAAGAGGAAGCCATTTTTATTCCTTTCATTCTTCCAAGCTCATTTGTGCAATTGTAAGTCCGTTTTTGTCCCGTTTTTAATGATTTCTATGTTTTTGAGATTGTTGCTTCGTATTCTAGCTAGCCCGTACCTTAGATTTTGAAAATGTTAAAGATTTATCATGTTTCTATTGTTGAATTCTTGATTAATTTAATGAATTATGATAGATTTGGAAGGTTTAATGTTGGATTAATTGCTTTTGTAAATGATTTTTGACAAAAATGTCAAAATGGGATTAATTTGTGAAAATGTGAAATGTGGTGGTTAAAAGTCTAAATAAATAAAAGATATGGGCTGCTAGGGACTCCATTAAAATTTGGCTAAGCATGGGTTGTGGTTAAATTGCATGAATTTTTTATTTTATGTGATAGGGACTAAATTGTAAAAGATATGAAATATTAGGGGCAAATCTGTAAAAATGCCTTAAAGTGAAATTTGGACTAAATTGAATAGATCGAATACTGAATGTGCTAATTTTGAAATATATATAGATCAAGATAAGCAAGGATTGAATCTAGATCGGGGAAAAGGAAAGGTTGACGATTAGTCGATATTTGTTATCCGAGCGATACGAGGTAAGTTCGTATAATTAGAATTGAACTTTTAAATGCGTGTAATTGTTTGAAATGAATATATGTAATTGAGTAAATGATCTACTTGAAATTTGAATGCCTTATTGATATAGTCTGATGGTTACTGAGCCCCGTTTGAACCGTAAGAATTTGTAGGATAAGAGTGACATGTCACTAGGGTTACCATTTAGGTCGAGATCCTACACGTGTTGCGGACTCACCGCAGCTCGTATGAGCTTACCGATATATTAGCTTATAAGAGCTTACTATTCTCAGCTCATCAGAGCTTACTGTCCATCGTCTCAGGAAGAGTTCACCGATCATAGCTGGAAAGAGTGAATACAATGATGAATTGACTGATTACCGATTAATACACTTAGTGTGTATCACCCATGTATCTATCAATATTGTATTAAGTTCAACGGGCATAATTCCATTAATGGTTAACCGGATGAATTATTGGTTATATAAATGGATTGTCGATTATATGAATGAGGATGAATTGTTACATATGTTATACATGTTATATGAATTTGGTGTGATATAATACATTGATGTATGAAATTGAGATAAGGGTTGATTATATGTACTTATGAGACTAACATATTGATGAATGCTTGTGTATAGGCATTTGGCAAGTGAATTTGATATACTTTGTTTAATTGTTTGATTATGTATAAATGGTAAGTTAAATTCTGAATTATACGGGCTTAGTAAGCTATAAAGCTTACTCTATTTCTTTTCCGTGTTTTATAGAGGTTCATTAGCTCGCTTGATTCAGATAAAGTCGAAGTTATGCATCACACTATCCAGCTGCCAATTGGTACTTTTGAACTCATGGATATATGTAATTATGGCATGTATAGGCTAGTTAATAAGATGATAGTTATAGTTACTTGAACTAGTAATTTTGGGTACATGTTGTGGTATAAAGTAAAGCCATTTGATTTGGCTTAATTTGGTATAATACTTTGGTTGCATATAATTATTTAAATATGTGTATGAAATGTTATGGATTGACTGCCTATTGAGTAATAAAATGTTACAAATTATGCTTGTGCAAGTATATGAAAATAGGGTGGCAAATGGCTTTGCAAATAGCCTATTTTTGTCCACACGAGGAGAGACACGGGTGTGTGTCTCAGCCATGTGTGACACATGGCTATGTTACATGACCATGTGTCCCCTGGTGTTGAAATTAAAATGAAATCAGTATGCTCCACACAGTCTCACACACGGGCGTGTGATTGGCCGTGTGGCACAAGTCAGTATACCCCCAAATTGGCACACGGCCTAGCACACGGGCGTGTGACTTGGCCATGTTACATAAGTCAGCATACCTTATAGGTTCGACACAGCCTAGCACACGGCCTGGTACATGGGCGTGTGTGGCCACTTCGAAGGGCACAAGGGCTACACACACAAGCTTGTGATTGGTCGTGTGACCTAAGTCAGTATGTAACCCCTATTTTCACATGGCTTGTGACACGGGTGTGTCTGGTGGCCGTGTGCCACACGAGCGTGTGTCCTCTGTTTGAAGCAAAATTTTCTAAGTTTCACAAAAATTTCCTGAGTTATCGATTTAGTCTCGAACCATTTCTAATGCATGTTTAAGGCCTCGTAGGTCATTTTAAGGGATAAAGTGATTGTATTTGAATGAGATATGAATGATGAATGATTGAATTGAACAAATGTATGATTAAGTAGTTGTTTAACTGTTTCGTAAGTCCGGTAATGCTCTATAACTCTATTCCAGTGATGAAAACGGGTGACGGGTGTTACAATTATTATACGTGAATTCGAACAATAGTAAACATTATCCCATTAACTTTGCACCCTAAACATAGTAAAAAGCATATCGTCAACAATTTGAATCATTCTCTCAGACTTATCATCGATCTATAAATGAATTTTATTGTTAAAATGCAACCACGTACTCAAAGTTTCCTGTAACTTTCTCCATAATCACAATATAAAACTTGGATCTCTATCCGAAATAACGACGATTGGAACTCCGTACAACCTGAAAATCTCCGAAGAACATAACTCAACAATTTTGCCACATGAGAAATCTATACGTACTGAAATAAATATGCAGATTTCATCAACTGATCAATAACAACTCAGATAGCATCTTTCTTTTCAGAAATTAGGGTAACCCTGATAGGGAATCTATCATAACTCTATCTCATTTTCCACTCAAATATCGTCATTGGCTATAATAGTCCTAAATGCACTTGATATTCGACTTTAACTTGTTGATAAATCAAACATCTGAACACAAAATCAGAAATATCGCTTTTCATACCCGACCATCAGTGTTTCTACCTCAAATCACTATACATCTTATTACTCCCTTAATGAATAGACAAGCTACCATTGTGAGTATCGTGCAAAATTTTTTGTATAAGCTCTCGATTCTTCAATACACAAATTCTATCTCAGAAAAATAATAATAGCCATCAGGTCCAACCTACAATTTAGAATTAGAACTCTATTCATACTGACTTGTTTCGCTTGCAATTCACTATCACATTTCTGAGCTTCTCAAATTTGCAATGAAAACATCAGTTTAGCTTTTAACTCATCTAAAATTGTGCCATCATTTCAAGGTCAATCGTGTAACCATCATTCACAAAGTAAATAATAATTTTCCACTCAAGCATCGACAACTATATTTGCTTTTCCAAAAAGGTTAATCAATAACTAACTCCCAATCTTTCAATAGCTCGAGCCATCAACGTTGTCTCATATTCAAATCTTTTGTGACATCAGCTACTTTAAACTCTTGTGATTAGTAAGTATGTGACATTTTTCGTCGAACAAATGATGTCATCAAATTTTTAACGCAAACACAATAGCAGCCAACTCTAAGTCGTACCTCGGATAATTCTTTTAATATGGCTTTAACCGTCTGGAAGCATAAACTACCACTTTACATTCTTATACTAAAACACATCTCAATCCGTTCAATGACACATCACTGAAAATCACGAATTCTTTACCCGATTCAGGCTGAACCAGAACTAGTGTTTCGGTTAACAATGCTTTCAACTGTTTAAAACTTTGTTAACAAGTATCAGACCATTCAAATTTCACAAGCGCGATAACTTTATCAATCAGAACAACTTTAACTCATAACAACATCTTTTAATTAAAACAAATCTAATAGATATATTTCTGTATCATGTTTTCTAGAACATGAATTATTCATTCAGACTGTCAGTCTATTTACCCGTAAATGCACAAAATTATTTCCATACCTGAGGATAAACTTAATGTATATAACTCAAATTATTCTTCAACTAATTAACCCGCTTAGATTCGAAGCAACTAAATCGATCTTATCTATCAGATAATAACATTTCAAAGTAATCTCTTCTTTATGTTGTTAGAACAATTCAAACATACAATCTTTCATAATTCCCTCAACATACTAGTCAAAGATCTTTTCAAACTATATCAGCTCAACAAATCATAATATCCCAATTTAACTCATTGACCTTAATCAAACTTACCTGAGAAAAGAAAACCATTATACAAATTTGAGCTTGAGTTTCCACCATCTATACTTTTGCAGATGTCAACCCCTTTTACAATAACTAGAAAAACCTGAGATCAGCATCACCATGCTCCCATAATCAAAATAGAAATTATAACCATAATAAATATAATTATTTCTAATCACTGAATATTCTTTACAGATGAGCCATATTTGATACATTAAATAATAAGAATGATAAGAAAACTGAGATAATGAAATCCAAGATGTGAAGCTATACTGAATTTTTGAGAATACAACCCATATTAGATGATAAAGATCTCAATAATATCCCAGAGAAAATCCACAAGAAAAACACCACTCATATGAACTGAAATCAATTGTGACAGAAGCAATATAATTTCCATATATATAAAACAGAGCAACAACTGTTCGAAACATAATACTAGCATTATATGGATTTTACCGTCAAATTTTATATCAAATGTAATGGAATAGAATACCAAGGAAAAAAAAGAGCAATGCCAATCATAAACCAACCAAACCCACAATGCATTCATCTAACAATATGGTTAGTTAACGTTCTCATACGATAAGAATCTCATCCAAAAATGAACAGCCACATATATCTCTGAGAATGAATAAAGACATAGAATACCCAGAAGAGTTCATCATAATCTACTCAACTATAACCACTGCACTCGGATATCTTTACATTTCAAACATGATTTCACTGACTATTACAGTCATCACTAATCCCACATTATTCCATTCAATAACGAAAATCAATTCAGAAGAATTTCCAGTTATACATTCTTTAGACATTATACCTGAATGAGTCGATTAGTCGATATTAACTTCTTCTTTAACAGCATCCTCGTGTAATCTGAATGATCTTCATAACAAGCTGATATCTCTCCTAGAACTGTCTTTACTTGCTAACTCTTTCTCATCTCTAATCGCATTAATAATTATTCCACCACTGAACTCTTTAGTTTCGCACTTGTGAGCTTATCCAAACTAAACCTTGTGAACTTCATTGTATAATACTATACTGGTAAGGGGGTGAAGATTGTAAAGCCTCAAAATTTGATATTCATATATATACACACATATAATACAACATTTATCATCAAAACAATATTAGGAACTTTTATTCATACCTTTTTGAGTTTCAATTCATCATAGACACATTTTTACTCAGATGATTGAGTATCAATTTTAGCATCATCGGAACTAGCTCGGTTGGAAAACATCTCTATCTAATTAAGACAAATCTCATTAAAGTCGGGAGAGATCACACTATCACAGTTTATATATGGCATGTATAGCTAGACTCTCACATATGCTACGTTAATCCAAGAATCAACTAAACAGTAGCTTTGATACCAATAAATGTAACACCCCTCACCCGTATTCAATGCCAGAATAGGGTTACGAAGTATTACCGAACTTATAAAACAATAAAACATTCAACTCTGCATAAATTTTCACATTACAAGCAATCATCAATCAATTTCAATCACGTGGTCTCTATTATGAGCCTACGAGGCCCTAAACATGCTTTGGGAGTGGTTTGGGACTAAATCGATAACTCAAGTAACTTTCACGAAACTTTGAAAATTTTTCTCAAAATAGGGGAAACACGCCCGTGTCACAGGATGTGTGGACATTCGAAATGGGAGTGCATGGCCATGCCACAGCCTATGTCTTACCCTGTGTCCAAACAAGTGAGCTTACTGACTTGAGTCACATGGCCAACACACACACCCATGTGGCTAGCCCGTGTGCCCTAAAAATGGCCATACACGTCCGTGTGCCAAACCGTGTGCTAGGCCATGCAAAACCTGTAGGGTATACTGACTTATGCCACATGGTCAAGTCACACGCCCATGTGTGAGGCCGTGTGGAGCATATTGAATTCTTTTCAATTTCAACACTAGGGGACACACGGCCTTGTACTTAACCTTGTGTCACACACGGCTAAGACACATGCCCATGTCTCTACCTGTATGGACAACAATAGGCTATTTACCAAGCCATTTTTCCACCTAAATTTAGGTACACCTACACCTCTCAAATAGCACACAATATCGCATCAAAAGACATATAATTCAATTCCAATCAAGCATGTTTTATACCAATTCCAACACCAACCAATACAAAACATAAATACCACATATTGCCATCTAATTTCATGCCAATATTTGTCTTCTCAAAACATCAAAATGATCATTTGCAATTATACATTATTATGCTCAATTCCACAAACATACTAATTCACAAATCATCACCTATTGACATTCAAAATTACCTATTATCAATGAGTAGCATGAATCCACCTCAATAACACAACATAGGTCAATTACCAATCTTAAAAAAAGCCATTTGCACACTTATAAACACATCCAAATCTACAAAAATATGTCAACTTCTTGGGTATATACAAACCAAACATAAATGTTTATAAGCCAACTCAAATGGCTACATCATTTACCAAAATTGACACAAAGTCCTATACATGCCATATGACCCAAAAACATAGTTTCAAAAGTACCAAAATGTCAGCGGATAGTGTGATGAAGTCTCCGACGATTCATGAATCTAAGCTAGCTTTGAAATCACTATAAAACATAGATAAGCAACAAAGTAAGCTATATAGCTTAGTAAGTTCGTAAGTAAAAATGAAATAATCTCCTCATTCATTAGCATTTCAACATAGATAACATAAATTGCATATAAAGCATCAAACCATGAGTTAACATAAAGTTTAATCACATATTAACTCATAAGTTCTCAAATTCTTTAACTTGTTACTCGAACAGTTTCCCGTACATACTTGTACCAATATGTTTCTATTTCTCACCAATTCTCTTACCAAACCACTCCGGCTTATAAATGCTTACGATATGAGTACATCGATTTTACGATGCCATAGTCCAACTATGGTCTTACACATACAATGCCATGGCCCTGTCGTGGTCTTACATTCATATGCCATAACCCGATTATGGTCTTATTTTCCGATTTGCCATAGCTCAGCTATGGTCTTATTTAGCAAATCTTCTTACTAAGTCGTACAATTCATTTAAAATGTCCAAATTTAATTAATGGAATACATACAATCTCAATACCATCCATCAATAAATAAATGCACATTTAAGTTCAATTATACAAACTTACCTCGTGTACGGAAATGACGAAACGGACCGACTATTCAATTACTTTATTTTTTCCCGATCTAAGCCTGAATTCCTCTTTTATTGATCTATAAGTAATTGAATTCAACTTATTCATTCATATTTTTGTTCAATTTAATCCATAACACACTTTAAGGAAAATTTACATTTTTGCCCCATATATTTCAACATTCATACAGTCTAGTCCTTATTTCACAAAATCAAAAATTCATGCAATTTAATACCTTCCCATGCTAGCTGGATTTTCCTAGTGCACATATCATCTCATATTTATCATTTATTCACACTTTTACCACATAATTTATCACATTTCACAACTTAATCCCTAATTGACATTTTTCACAAAAATCACTTTACAAATGTTGTTTATCTAACAACAACCATGCATTTTATACCATTAAACATCACAGCACATGCTCATTTATTAATGCCAAAACCCTAGACTTTTAACAATTTCTCAAATTAGTTCTTGGGCTAGCTAGATTAAGTTACAACAATGCTAAAAACATAAAAATCATTAAAAACCGAGCAAGGAAGCACTTACATGAATAAAGAAGTTTGGTCGAACCTTAAAGAACCAAAAAAGGCTTCTTCTCCTTCAATATTCGACTGAAGAAGATGATTATGCATGCTTTTCTTTTTTTTATTTTACTATATTTATTTCATAATTTACCATTTTAACCTTTGATAAAAACATTAAAGTCACCTAATACATGTCCATATTTGTCCACTAACTTTGACAATGGTATAATTACCACATAAGGACCTCTACTTTAATAATTCATAGCTATTAAACACCTTTATCTAATAGAATGTAAATTTTACACTTTATGCGATTTAGTCCTTTTTACCGAATTAACCATCCAAACGATAAAATTTCTTAACGAAATTTTCACAAAAAAAAATATTGTCATGTTGTAGATTTTAAAATAATAATAAAATAATTATTTTCACTTCAGATTCGTTGTACCAAAACCACTATTCTGATTTGACCAAAAACGGGCTGTTATAGATTTGTCCGAGTGAATCAACCATTAAGAATCAACTAGAATTAGAAAACGCTAGTAACACCCCCAAACTCGGCCTAGACGTTACGACCGGATCTGGCATGTCACATGAAAGGGTTGTTTAAAAACTATGCGCTCGTTAAAAACTTCGTATTCTTTTTGAAACTCCGCGCTTTGTTGTTTGGGAAATTCAAATTTGCTTTTATGGTATTCTTGTAAAAGCATTGTTATTGCTATTAGCGAAAACTTTATTTATAGTAGAAATCAGATCCAGTAATTTACGAAAACGTGATATTTTGAAAATAGTTATTAACTTTTTAATAAAACCCAGTGTTTAATCATTTATAGCTTGAATATAACAGAAATGAAAGTTAAAAAGCAAAACAAAATCCAAAGGCCTTATTTCAAATTACTGAACCCAAATTAAAATAATCTTAAAATGAAGTAAAGACCGAATTTACTAAAATTCGTGAATAAAGCTCCAATGTATGGCCACTACAGAGTCCTCCGCAGCTCCAAATCCTCAAATGCTGGGGATCACCAGCAAGATTAAAGCAAAGGGGTGAGTTACGAGAACTCAGGGTGTAATCCCCTAATCGGTGATTAATTGGGCCCGAGCCCATATGGAAGCAGACTGGGCTGAAGCCCATACAGAAGCAGACTAGGCTGAAGCCCTATTCGGTAACAATCTGGGCCTTAGCCCTATAAACATGATCATGCAAACAAAATATGCAGCCCAGCCTAATAATCCATCCACTACACACCACCCGTACCAGCCTAACACACCTATAGGGATTTTTGAATCGACTCATCCATCTGCTACACACCTCGGTGGTAGTCAAGCTGTTCATCACAGAATTTGTGGTGAAGCCACTGAAATAACAAAATATACGTGGCATGGCCACTATACAGATTGTGGCAGAGCCACTAGAATATGTGGTAGAGCCACCAGATCACACTTCCTCCGATCATCAATAACCCAATCCTATGCAGAATGTCATGTATGCAAGCATATATCAAAAATGATGTATGAAATAAATTACCATCACAACCAATTAAACAAAATACACACAACCGTACTAATTAACCCCTAAGGGTATAACAATAATTTACCCACCAAGAATATTTCAGTAATTCACCTACCAAGGGTATTTCAGTAATTTACCCACTAAGGGTATTTCAGTAATTTACCCACCAAAGGTGTTTCGGTAATTTTGAAAACTAGACGTGTTTAGGTAATTTTGCAAACCAGGGGTATTTCAGTAATTTTGCAAACCAGGGGTATTTTGGTAATTTTGCAAACCAGGATATTCTAAACAGAGATAACGATGCGAATGGGCCTAAGGCCCATTCTCTGCCCAAATGGACCCACACGTTCATGTGCCCATTTAGCCCAAATCTAGCCACAGATATGAGATTCACATAGACCAAGTTCACTATCTACTACACAATCATTCAATTTATTCATATGGGCCCACAGGTCCATTGGGCCCACTTGGCCCCTTTCGGCCCATCGTGGCCCAAACAACATCAACCCATAAGAATACTCATGATGGCTTCGACTATAGCGTCGAAGCTCCCGCACGTGCGCCTACACGCTCGTGTGGCTACCATCGCCGTGTGATTGGCATTTCAGCATTTGCCGCTCTACAGCTAAAGTACTACGAGATACACACCTGATAGAATCAAGCTAATCCGCACACCGAATGCTCCTATGCCCAAGCGCACACCAAGGTATGCTTCCTCTCCTCATAAACAGCTCTATATATAGCCAGCTTCTCACCTTCCCTCTTGCTAGCTTTCTGATGTGGGATCCCTTCTTTAGTAGAGTTTAAATCCAACACAATCTCTGGCCGTCCAATCCGAAAAATAAATACTCCCCTGCTTGTATGAGATTCAAACCCAGGCTCCATTGCAACCTTAATGACGCCACAACCACTAGACCACATGCTTATTTGTGTCTAACATCATGTGCAACTAAATATAAATCCATGGGCCAAAGTCCAAGTTCACTTAAAAATAAATCAAAATGAAATACCAGTGCATGAGATTCAAACCCAGGCTCCATTGCAACCTTAATGATGCCACAACCACTAGACCACATGCTTCCTTGTGTCTAACATCATGTGCAACTAAATATAAATCCATGGGCCAAAGTCCAAGTTCACTTAAAAATAAATCAAAATGAAATGTCAGTGCCAAGGCTTGAACCTTGGACCCCTTGCTTCCTTGTGGCGTCACCTCCTTGTCTCTTATGTGGAGTCACTTTGCCACTACACCACAAGCTCTTTTTGTGTCATTTTTCTTACATTTTATTCTTAAAGCCTACCAACTAACTCATAGGGTTTTATTCACCTAAAACCAAAATTTTCCTAAAGCCCAAGTTTGATCCTAGGACTTCATAGAAGCCCACTATCCTTCTAAAATCACTCACCTAATAGGTCCAACTTGCAGTAATGTCGTTCTCTCATTCTCAAAAAATTTCAAATGCTCCTACGCCCAAGGCTTAATGGGCCCAATTCTACTAGGCCCAAATTCGGGTTGTTACAACACTTATATAGACTCAGTTCAATAACTATTGGTGTGAAAGTAATTGTACACAAGGTGTAAGCCAGAGACTCCGTCAGGAAGGTAGATATTCGTTGTGCATGTAAAATGCAGATCCGCCATTCAAGTGGGATGGTTAAAGAAAGCTAGAAAACTAAGAAGTCAAACTAAACTACCCAAATAAGTAGGGGTGTATATCTCTGAACTAGGAGGAGAGTTATCCTATGAATGGTAAAATTTCCTTGAAGTTTGCTACGGACTAGTCACGAAAGGACATTTTGATGATGAAATTTTCTTTAAAGGTGGGGGAGTTGTCACACTCGAATCTCCTAAAAACCCAAACTCAAAGAAGAGTTGGGGAGTCGATTGTATATAAACAGAAATTTTTGGGCTCTAATGAGATATTTAGAAACATAAGTGGCTGGTTGGAAATGATTAGATTTCAATCCTGGTTTAGTTAGATTAGAACTGACTAGTTCTATAATGGGAGACAAAATTATTCGGATTGAGTGGTGGTATTGGTTTGTGGAGATCATGCCAATGGAGTATATATGTAACTGTGTGTAGGAAAAAATTCTTCTCAATTATGTTTACTATTTTTTTCTCTCTAAAGCATCGTCTTCTTAAGTTTCTTTGAAGAAGAAGATGTAGCTTAAGGAAGCTCTGCATGTTACAATCATTGTGTGATCTGGAGCCTGGAAATATAAAATTTGGGGAACTAGTAAGTTTTTTTATCCCTTTAAACTTGTGGATTAAAGGAAAGAGTGAAGTGAGGATTATCAAAGCTTTTTTATAATTATGGATTCCTAGTTTTAAGGTTTGAATACCTTCAAGTTAACCAATAAGTGGTTGTTATGGTTAGTTGTCAAGACAAATAAGGCTTTGCTGTTTGGACAAGCTAGGTTGCCAAGAATAAGGAAGCGAGGTAAGTTTTTTTACCTTGCCTTCTAGATGATAAATGATGTTATGTGACTTTCATGTATCACGTTGATGGTGTACTAAGGTTGCCTAAGTTATGGTGTATATGTGCTTAAAGAAAGAGTAGGTTGTGTGTATCCACAATAATGTGTAAGCTCTTGCCAATTGACTGCTGGTTGTTTTATGGTAGATAGTTGATGATAGGTAAATTGGAGTGATGTATGTTCAATGATAAATTGTATGATATGCTTGAGTAATGTATGCATAGTGCAAAGGGAAATTATCTACAGGCTAGGTGAAGTTAGGATTGAGAAAGGGTGAACCTATATACCTCCATACAGTGTTGCTAAATGCAAACTGTGATGTGTGAAGCTCTGGGCCTTGTTGAGGGGACACTACAGTTTTCGATCATCAAGGTAGAAATGGCGAATATGAGGTATGGCAGATGAATAGGGAAATGGGATCTGTAACACCCCTAACCCGAATCCGTCGTCGAAACAGGGTTATAGAGCATTACCAAAATTTATAAGTCAAATAGATAGAAAATACAAACATTTCATATCATATAGCATTCATGTCAGAAACCAATCAAAATCATACATATTGTCCCTTATATGAGCCCTCAATGCCCAAAATACACATTAGAAACAAATCGGGACTAAATCGAAAACTCAAAAAAAATTTAGAAACATTTAATATTTTTATCACTGCAGGGGTTACATGGCTGTGTGACCAGGCCGTGTGACTCATACGGTCAAGAGACATGCCTGTGTCTAAGGCCTTGTAACTCACTGACTTGAATTCTTTTAAAAGATATAGGGGACACACGGCCGTGTTACCTGGCTATGTGTCACACACGGCTGAGACACGTGTCCGTGTCTCTGCTCATATGGACGAAAATAGGCTATTTTATAAGCCATTTTTCTCACCCAACAAGACATGTACCTTCAGTTAACATTGTGCATATAAACAAGTCATATTATAGCATCCAAAACAAGTAAAATCAATCCCTAAACATACAGTATATTCACATACAACTAATATGCCCTTAGGCACCTTAAATGACAAATACAAATATGTTTAACCATATAATCCATGTAACCAATTAATCAACCAACTTTTATGTCTAATCACATTAATACACAACATGTAAATAATTTACTAAAACTTACCATTTGGTACCAATTGTACCACTTATTCAATAGCATCAAATACATATACACTTACTTTTGCATAGTACCAAATCACATCAAGTTATAAAACATACCTCATATGCACTTTCAACTACTATTTTACCTTTCATCATTCAACCACAAATCATTCCACACATCAACATTTTAAGACAAATTAAACACATATCAAAATACCAAAACATAAGCCAAATGAGTGGCTAAACTCAACAAAACACATATAGCCAATATTTAGCCAAAAATAGCCTATACATGCCATTATAACCAAAATCAAAACATTCAAAAGTACCAATAGAACCGATGAATAGTGTGATATAACTCTGACAAGCTTTTAACCCAATCGAGCTTCCGATAATCTTCAAATTAAAGAAAAACAAATACATAAGCAATGAATGCTTAGTAAGCTCGTATAAACTTTAATCATATCAATTCATTTCAAATATGAAATTTATACGTATCAAAAATGATCCAATATTGATACCACAATACTCATGAAGTTATATTCAACAACTCAAAAGGTAAATAAATCCACAGCATCACTTATACATATTATTCCTAGCATAGTAGGATTTTAAACAACTTTAACTCTTCCAAATTTCTTTATTTTCATTTTCAACTTTAACTGATATCGCCCCGTAACAGAACATTTCCCATTGAACCGTTTAGAAAATCGTTCGAGTAGTACACATGAAATGTACAGAATTGTAATCCATCAATTCATATGCATGTATGCTCATACAAGCATGTAAACGGGAAGCTCTTTCGAGCCATATAACAGGAAGCTCATGTGAGCTGTATATAGAAAAGCTATTATGAGCCAAATATCGGGAAGCTCAAGAGAGCTGTTAATCGGGAAGCTTATGAGAGCCAAGTATCGGGAAGATCAAGAGAGCTGTGGTGTGCCTGCAACACATGTAGGATCACAACCAAATTGGAAACCATAATGACATGTCATTTGGATCCTCCAAATTTCTAAGGTTCAAACGGGACTCGGTAATCATCATACGTCGTTTCATAACACGACAAATTGCATACTAACAAATATACATTAATTTGATCACAATATAATCACCTATTAACACTCACCTTAATCAAAATTATATAGAATACAGTTCATACGAACTTACCTTGCTAGATTGCAGAAATACCAAGATTTAGGGGCATTTTGGTAATTATCCATTTTCCTCGATTTTCCACCCGAACCTGATCTAAATTAATAATTTCATCCAAAATATTAATTTAGACAATAAAACAATTCCTTTCATCTAATTTTATCATTTTTATATTTTTACAAAATTTTCCCTAAAGTTTTATTTTTTATTCAACTTGGTCCTTGAACCCAAAACATGCAAATTAACCATTTTTAATACAAATCCAAGCTTGAAAAATTTACATGGCATTTAATACAGCCCATTTTTGCAATAATTTCACAACAAACCCTTATATTTTTACTATTTTAACAATTTAGTCCCTAATCAAAAAATTTATTAAAAATCACTTAATAAAATACTTTTAAATAACAATTAATATCTCAAATTCATCATTTAATATCAAAAATACAAGTTTCATCAATGGAAACTTTTAAAATTTTTAATAAAATCAAAAACTAAGGTAAGGTTTAGTTGGACCTAATTGTAATAGCCTGATTTTTCAGTGATGTCGAAAACAGTAGTTTGAGGCCACCAAATCCAGTGATTAAGCTCATAAATTTTATTATTTAATATTTATGAGTCAAATAGGGTTTTAAAAATATTTTTGAATTGATAATTTATGTTTTATAATGATTTATTAGGTTTGAGTAGTAAAACCCTAGGTCAAGTGATTTTAGAAAATGAGATATCGAGATCTCATTTCTATAAACCAAGCTGTAAATATTTTTATAAATATTTACGAAGTTTCATTAAGGTATTATTAAAGTTCCATTGAAAATTTTAACGCTTCGATAGTTAATTAATTAAAAAGGACTAAACTGAAAAAGATGTAAAACTTGCTAATTATAATAATTAAGTGACTAAATGGCTTAATTAATAAATGAGGGAGGACTTGAAAAACAATTATGCCTAAATTAAAAGATGAGGCGGCATAAGGAGAAAAATATAATAAAAAAAGGCCATTCAATGGCAAAATGGTAAATAAGTTGAAATTAAAAATAAACAAATTAGATTTTAAAGTTTTCTAGGCATTTTTTCTCCTATTTTCGGTTCAAACAGAAATAGGGAGAGCTCCTTGAGCTGGTTTTGCATATTTTTGCTTCATGTGAGTTCAATTCTTACTCGTTTCTTATAACTTTTATGTTTTTGAGATTTTTATAGAATCCCATTAAGATATCGTCATACGAGGTTTTGAGTACAAACCATTATGTACAAAGCTTCGGGCCTTGCGAAGGGGACACTTTAGTGCTCGAGCATCAAGGTTAAATAAGAATTGGTATGATATTGATTGGTCCTTTGAGGTGACACTGTGACGATGATAATTAGGTTCCATAGAGCAACATCGCGGCAACGATCAGTAGGCTTTATAGGGTGACACCGCGATGGTAATAAGGTCTTTCAGGACAACACCTCAAAGAGGTATAAGGTGTAAGACCATATCTCGACTATAACAATCAATAGAGTCCACCGAGACATTAAAAGCAAGGCAGCCCACTAGGATAGTAAACACGGGGTAGTCCGTTAGGACATTAAACATAATGTATATTGCGTAAAACCATAGCTTAACTATGGTAGCATAGAGAGTCCACTGAGATAGTAAACACGGGGAAATGTAACGACCCAAAATTTCTAGGCATTGGAAAGTGTATTTTCGGGTCTCCGTTTTCATGAAATGGAAATATTTATTAAAAATATTTATGAAGTTAGTTATGTGGTTAATTAGGTTTTGGCTAAGTGAATTAGCTTAAATTATGGATAATTAGGTATAAGGACTAGATTGAATATAGGTAAAATTTGAATTATAGATTAGAGAAAATAAAGGGATTAAATGAGAAAATAAACCATATGTAACACTTGTATAGTAAAAAGTAAATACAAGTGTATGGTAATAGTGAAATACATGTGTAAAATAATAATCATAAGTATAAAATAATAATACATGTATTCCTATTATTTAAGTAATTATTATTTTAATATAATATAATAATATAATAAACATAAAACAACAAAAGAAAAAGAGAAACATTAGGACGAAATAGAGAGGGAAGAAAAAGAAAGGAAAAAATGATAAAGAAAATAAGGAAATTTGTAACAGCCCGATTTAGGGGATAGTCAGAATAGTGATCTCAGGATCACTAATCCAAGATTAGATAAATTTATTTTCATGTTATATTATGAGTTAGAGCATGGTAGTATCTATGCATGAAAATTTTGGTGCTTTAATTTTAACGATTTCATGATTAATCGCGAAAAAGGACTAAATCGCATAAAGTGCGAAAGTCCCATTCTATAAGATAAAGGTACCAAATAGCCATAGATTTTCATTTGGAGGTCTTTAAAAGCAATTAGACCCTCAATAGTTGCTTGGCTGGCCATAGACTAGCATAGGAGACAAATTTGTCAATGTTGGTCAAAGTTGGTGATAGTAGGTGGACTAATTTAACTAGTATTAATAAAATAAGGGGAGAAAAGTTATCATCTTTTCTCTTTCACTCTTCCACCAAAAATTTGAAGCAAATAGGGAGTAGAAAGCTTCAAAAATTTTAGCACACTCATCTCTTCACAAGTAAGTGTTCTAGTGATCTTTTCTAGAAAATAGTTGTACTTTTGGGACCCTTAAAGCTTAAGCTTTCAAATAAGGGGACTATTGTGCAATATGGTAAAAAGTTTAGAGTTTTTCCATGAGAGCTATCTTAGCTATTTACTGCATTTTTATGGAATAAATTGAGTCTTAATTGTAACACCCCTATCCCGTGTCCGATCACCGGAGTAGGGTTAAAGGCGTTACCAGATAGATCGGAAACATTTACAGAATTAATCATACAACCATTCATCATTATCAATCATAATGTCCCTTAAGTAGATCATCGAGACCTTAAGCATGCTTATAAACTAAGTTGGGACTAAATCGGAATACATAAGTAATTTCATAAAAATTTGAAACTTTTCTAACATATGGGACACACTAGTGGGGAAGGTCAGTGCCTCACCCACTGCCACGTGACACTCCGTGTGTCCTCCCCGTGGTAGTATACTGCTAAAATCCACATGGTCACCAAGCACGCCCGTGTGCTAAGGCCGTGTACTAATAGATCACATACTGCCATTTCTCACACGGCCACCAAGCACACCCCTGTCGAGGCTGTGTGCAATTTAAGCCACATTCTGCCAATTTACCCACGGTCTTAGGTACGCCCGTGTGCCTCAACCCTGTGACATTATAGGCCATTTTACAAGGCCAATATGCCACCCACTTAGGGTCTTCCTACAAGCAATATATACCAAAACATAATATGTATATATGGCAACCAAAACATATCAAATGGTTAACTTCATCCATACATTCAATACCAATTCCATTCATACCAAATTACAAACTAAATCCTACATCATTTCAAACATGTATCATCCATTTGCTTAACCAAAACTTAACCATTTCATTTGCATCAAAACATACTAAATATATGCTTCATAACTCATTCATTCAAGCATTTATCAACTCAAAAACTTGCCAATACACATGGCCATGTTCACTTCATAAACATATACACCTATCTAGCCTATACGTGCCATAATCAGCCATATACACTTTCAAAAGGGTACCAAAATAAGTTTAGTAGTATGATGACGATCCTTGACAATCTCGAGCCTTCAGTAGCTTCGACGACCTATAAAACTGAGAAAATACACATACAGAGTAAGCTTTCCAAAATCTTAGTATAAGCTTTCTGAAATCTTAGTAAGTCATATACAAATAAACTTGGCATAAAAAGCATATATGCAATTTGATACATTTGCACATCTCATTCACTTAACAATTTATCATGTATATGCTTGATTCATACTTATGACTACATTTTTCACATTTATCCATTCAAAACTCATTTGAAACACATAGCTCATTCATAATCTTTCTTGCATCTCATTCACATTATCCTATTCAAACATACTTTTCTTCAAATCAAAGTCATATGCATACTTACCATTCATGCATACTTAATGCACATTCAACGCACCTGAATCAGATATTCATTCACTTAATTGATCATAGGTCGGATATACCATTCGTATTGCAGACTTGCCCGTTGAACCCTTAGGAACCTAGTAGGATACTCAGAAAGCTCGAAATAGCAGTACAATGCCAGCGTCCCAGTCGAGGTCTTGCAAGCACTCGTATATCGATGCCACTATCCCAGACAGGGTCTTACACAATTCAATTTGATGCTGATGTCCCACACATGGTCTTACACGTACAGATCATAATGATGCCAACGTCCCAGACGTGGTCTTACACGTAAAACTTATATCGATGCCAACATCCCAGACGTGGTCTTACACGATCTTAAAATCAATGACAACATCCCAGACGTGATCTTATATGATAAAACAGAACAGACATCTATGTCATGGCATAGCTAATCCTATATATTCCTAGGTTCGTACGGGACTTGTCGACTTTACCATTATATCGAACTTATTTCAGAATTCACGCACTTAGCATCTCATACTCATTCATTTTCATCAATAGACATATGAACACATACATTCAATTCAATACAGATAAGTTTATTTGCATAGTGACTTACCTCGGATTTGGTTTATCGAACGGAAATGGCTACTCGATTATTTTCGATTTCCCGCGATCTAAGTCCGTTTTCCTCGGTTCTTGATCTAAACATATTCAAAATTTATCCTTTTATTTACTATTTCATTCAATTAAATCCAAACACATATATTTAGGGCTGTTTGCAACTTAGCCCTCACATTTGTAAATTTTATCAATTTAGTCCATTTTACTCAAAACATCAAATTTCACAAAATCCATACATACACATGCTTAGCCGAATACATATACATCACATTTAAGCCCACATTTTTCATCAAACTTGTAATTTAGTCCTTTAATTTACCATTTTCTCAATTTAGCCCTATTTAGCTAAATTCATCAAAACTTCAAGAACATAACATGTTCATTTAGCTCAAATCTTTCATATATCATCCTCAAACATCACAAATCTTGTAAAATCATCAATGGCATATTTCACATACATCATCAAAACACAAAATTAAGGTATGGATTTTATAGCTCTCAAAGCAACGATTACAAAAACGTAAAAATTATCGAAAATCGAAGTCAAAACTTACCTTAATCTTGCTTAAAGCTAGCCGAAACATCCAAAGCTCAAAACCCTTGTTCTTTTTCTCTTATTTGGTCATCAAATAAAGATGAACATGGCTTTTGCAATTGATTTTGGTTTATTAGCCTTCATTTATTCAAATTACTCATTTAACCCTTCCATAATAATTCAAACAAACATACATTAAGGGCACATTTGTCCTTCTAATGTCCACTATCTTAAAAGTGGTCTATTTTCCACTTAAGGCCACAACTTACAAAGCCACAACACATTGATTCTTTAACAAATGGCAAGCAACTTTCACATTTGATGTAATTTCATCCTTTCTCTTAATTCGACACACAACGATCAAATTATCACATAGAATTTTCACACAGACTATGTCACATATCATACACACAGAAAATATCATTAAAATATTATACGAACTCAGATTTGTGGTCCCAAAACCACTATTTTGACTAATCGATTACATAATTATCCCCTTAGGAGATATTGTTGTCTCATTGAATCTTCAGGCTCCCACGTAGCCTCTTCTAATCCGTGTCGATTCCACAATACTTTCACTAATGGAATTTTCTTGTTTCTTAACTCTTTCACTTCATGAGCTAAGATACGGATCGATTTCTCTTCGTATGTCATATCAGATCAGATTTCAATTTCAGATGGGGCAATCACATGTGACAGATCAGACCAAAATCTACGGAGCATCGAAACGTGAAATACATTGTAAATCTTTTCTAATTCAGAGGGTAACTTCAATCTGTATGCAACAGGCCCAATACATTCAATGATCTCATACGGTCCGAGGAATCTCGGACTTAACTTGCCTTTATGTCCGAATCGGAGCACTTTTTTCTACGGAGATACTTTCAAAAATACTTTGTCGTCGATCTCAAATTCTATATCTTTTCGTTTTAATTCTGCATAGGACTTTTGACGATCAGATGTTGTTTTCAAACAATCTCGAATCAGTTTCACTTTCTGTTCGGTATTTTTTATCAAATCGACCCCGTGTAACTTATTCTCACTAAGTTCAGTCCAATACAGAGGTGTACGACATTTACATCCGTACAAAGCTTTATATGGTGCCATTTTAATGCTCGTCTAAAAATTATTGTTATACGCAAATTCGATCAATGGCGAGTCTTGTGCCCACGAACCATTAAACTCAAGTACACAAAGATCTTAACATATCCTTGAGAATCAATAATTCACTCGGATTGAGCATCCGCTTATGATGAAAAGTCAGATCTTGAAATACAATTTCGCACCCAAAGCATCTTGTAATTTCTTCCGTAATCGCGATGTGAATCTCAGACCCCTATCTGACACAAAAGATAGTGGCACCCCGTGCAATCTCACAATCTCAAAAATATAAAGCTCAGCTAATCTTTCAAGCGAGTAGTCAGATCTTATCGAAATAAAATGGGCTGATTTAGTTAATCGGTCAACTACGACCCATATTGCATCTTTCTTTCTCAAAGTCAGAGGCAAACCAGAAACAAAGTCCATTGTTACTCTATCCCATTTCCACTCAAGAATTAGAATCGGCTGTAGCAATCCCGACAGAACTTGATGTTTGGCTTTCACTTGCTGACAAACTAAGCATTTTGAAACAAATTCAGAAATGTCCCGTTTCATACCAGCCACCAGTAGTGTCGTTTCAAATCATGATACATTTTTGTACTACCCGGATGAACAGATAAACGACTATTATGGGCTTTATTCAAAATCAACTGAATCAACTCCGAATTTCATTGAACACAAATACGATCTTGAAATCTCAAATAATCATCAACAATTCAAAATTCAGATTCAGAACTCGATTCACAAAGAGCTCGTTTCAACAACAATTCATTATCAACCTTCTGAGCATCACATATTTGTTGTACAAATAACGATTTCGCTCTCAATTCAGCTATCACAGAAATATCATCAGACAAATCTAACTGAGTATTCAAAGCACGTAGTGCAAACAATGACTTTCTACTCAACGCATCAGCAACCACATTTGCTTTACCCGGGTGATAATCCATCACAAGCTCGTAATCTTTTAATAGTTCTAACCATCTTCTTTGACACAGATTCAAATCTTTCTGAGTTATTAGATATTTCAGATTTTTATGATCTGAAAACACATGACATTTCTCACCGTACAAATAATGACGCCAAATTTTAAGTGCAAACACAATCGCAGCGAGCTCAAAGTCATGTGTCGGATAACTCTTTTCATGAGGCTTTAATTATATCGAAGCATTAAGCTACCACTTGCCCTCTTGCATCAAAACACATCCCAGACCGTTTAACGACGCATCACTATAAATAACAAATTCCTTACCCGATTTTGGTTGTACTAACACTGGAGCTTCTGTTAACAGAGTTTTCAAATGGTCAAAATTTTTCTGACATTTATCCGACCACTCAAATCTGACATCTTTCTGAAGTAATCTGGTCAACGGAGTAGCTATAGTCGAGAAGCCTTTAACAAATCTGCGGTAATAACTAGCTAAACCCAAAAAGCTACGAACTTCAGATACGTTCTTCGGAGGTTTCCAATTTAGAATAGTAGAAATCTTGCTCGGATCAACACGAATCCTAAAAGCTGACACAATATGCCCTAGAAAACTGACCTCCTTCAACCAGAATTCACATTTGCTGAATTTTGCGTACAATTACTTTTCTCTCAAAGTTTGCAACACAATATTCAAATGTTCTGCATGCTCATTCTCTTCACGTGGGTAAATTAAAATGTCGTCAATGAATACAACAATAAATTGATCCAGATACGGTCTAAAAATTCTGTTCATCAAGTCCGTAAAAGCAGCAGGAGCATTAGTTTGTCTGAATGGCATAACTAAAAACTCATAATGCCCGTACCTCATTCGAAAAGTAGTTTTCAGAATGTTTGAATCTTTAACCCTCAATTGGTAATATCCCGATCTCAAATCAATCTTGGAAAATACAGTAGCTCCTTTTAACTGATCAAACAAATCATCAATTCTGGGCAATGGATATTTGTTCTTTATAGTCACCTTATTCAACTGATGGTAATCGATACACATTCTCATCGTGCCATCTTTCTTTTCAACAAATAGAACAGGAGCACCCCAAGGCAAAAAACTCGGTCCAACGAACCCTTTATCAGTCAATTCTTGTAGCTGTGACTTTAACTCTTTCAACTCCGTTGGTGCCATTCTATACGGAGCTATCGAAATAGGTGTCGTACCAGACAACAATTCAATACCAAATTCAACTTCACGAATCAGAGGTAAACCCAGTAACTCTTCAGGGAACACATCAGAAAAATCACAAACAATGTGTACGGATTCAACTTTCTTCTCGGATGCTTTTGAATCGATCACATAAGCAAAATATGATTCATACCCTTTTCACATAACTCGAGCTTTCAAAATGGATATCACAAAGGCAATCCATTTAAATCACTAGATTCAATCCATACAGCCTCATCATTCGGACCTCGTAAATCTATAGTCTTTCTTTTACGCTTTATAACAAGATCATGCATAAACAACCAATCCATACCCGAATAATATCGAATTCATCAAATGGCAATAGCATCGATCAAGAAGAAAATAGATATCTCAAACATTAACTGACGCTTCTTGCATACTTTGTCAACTAGGACACTTTTACCTAAGGGGTTCGATACTTTTATAGCAAATTCAGTAGACTCTACAGGTAAAGTCTTACCATATACTAAATTCATACATATGTACGAATGTATAGAACCAGGTCTATTAAAGCTCTCACAGAAGTATCATAAAGAGTAAAAGTACCAGTTATAACATCAAGCGACGAAGCTTCTTCACGAGCTTGGATAGCATATGCTCTGACAGGTGCTCTGGCTTCGGATCTGACAACATTGTCTCTCATAGTTCTCTGACTACCATTGACATTCTTTACATTCTTTGACGTTCGACCTCTCGCAGGTGCATTATCAGATCTTGGATTCTGAATAGTCTCTGGTTCGACAGGTTCAGGGCAATCACGAATAAAATGATCAAGCGATCCACATCTGAAGCAAGCTCTGTCATTTAATCTACAGCTTTTTGGATGTCTTTTTCCACAATGTTTACATTCGATTCTCTCAGATTGAATATTACCAACACTAGCCACTGAAGTTGCTGGGTTTTTGGAACTCATTTACGATCTAGCTTTATTTCTGTTTAAATGTCCCATATTATCTCTAGAATGGCTTTAATCATCTCGAAATCTTTTCGGAGCAGACTGAAATGATTTACTCTGAAATCTCTTTTTCATATCACGAGCTTCAGAGTCAACTTTTTTTTTATCTTTCCCGAGTGCCTCAGCTTTGCATGCTCGGTCATAGTTGGCATGAAACCCTATTAACTGTCAGGCTGAGTCGAATATAGTTGGCATGCCATAGGATTGGAAGTGTTCAGGGATACTTCGACCACGAGTCGATGAGACATTGGGTGTCAAATTATTACTTCGGATAAATTGGATGAGGTACTAGGTACCAACTTACTTCGGCATGGCCGATGAGACACTAGGTGTCAACTTATTTCTTCGAATTATCCGATGAAGCACTAGGTGTCAATCCGATGTGTTTTGGTTGGATCCGTGTACCCGCTAAAGTTTGAGTCCTGTTAATAGGGGTAAATAAATGAATTGGCAATATGAATGATGTTGGATGGTTTTGAACATGAATTGGATTGGGATATTAAATTGAGTTATGAAATTGAAATGTATGAACCAAATGAGTTCATGAAATGGTTTTTGATATAGTGAAATGATATGTGTATCCTTTTGAGAAAAGTTATTTGAATATCAGTTATGAGATTCAAATAGCAAGAGATGAGAATTGAAAGTGTTATGAATGATGTGTAATGAAATTGATTATTTGTTTGAATGATTTTTGTTATATGTATTTAGATATATAAATGTTGTAAATTCTTGTTTAATAAGTATTCAGATTATAGAAATACCATCGAGTTTATACTCGCAGCATAATTTGTTTTCGCATGCAGTTAGGTTAAAGTCAAACTGTTGAATCAGCATCCAAAGTCAATCCGTAACTCAAAGTGGTGAAGTATATTTCTTTTTGGTAATGGCATGTACCTAGGACGTTTTATATTGGTTATTTTGAAATGGTGAATGTAAAATATGTTATAAGACACTATTAGTTATATATATATATATATATAAGTTTATATGATATGTTAAGATTACAAAATAGTTTATTTGGTGTGAAATTAGATTTGGTTTGAATAAAGTTAAATGAATTGATTTGGAAATTATGTGTGAAATATCTATGAAAATACATTGATAAGGTTAATAGGTTGAATGTTTTGATATGATTTAGATGTATTTGAATGGGTTTTGGATTGGTTGAATGATTGATAATTGAATTGCTTGGTGCTCAAGGTTTGTTGGGTTGGTATACTTGATGTGCAAAGCTCATTTTGAGTCCACACGGCCTGGCACACGGGCGTGTGAACAGACCGTGTGAGGCACACATCTATCACATGGGTGTGTGGTTTGCCTGTAACAGCCCGTTTTTGGTCAATCGGAACAATGGTTTCGTAACCACAAATTCGATGTCAAAATATTTATTTTATTAATTATTTTACTATTTTAACCTTAATAATTAATCTTTAAAACACCAAATAATGTGTCCATAAATGTCCACTTACTCAAAGGATAGTCTAATTACAACATAAGGACCTCCACTTTAATGATCCATAGCTGTTAGACACCTTTAGCTAATAGAACATCAATTTTGTACTTTACGCGATTTAGTTATTTTTCTCAAATTAACCATTTAAACGATAAAGTTGTAACAGCCCGTTTTTGGTCAATCAAAATAGTGGATTCGAAACCATAAATCTGAGGTCAAAATATTTATTGTATTATTATTTTAATGTTTATAGCATAATAGCATGTATGTGTGAAAAATTCGTGAAGAAATTTTATCGTTTAAATGGTTAATTTGAGAAAAAGGACTAAATGGCATAAAGTGCAAAATTGATGTTCTATTAGCTAAAGGTGTCTAATAGCTATAGATCATTAAATTGGAGGTCCTTATGTTGTAATTAAACCATCCTTTGAGTAAGTGGACATTTATGGACACATTATTTGGTGTTTGAAAGATTAATTATTAAGGTTAAAATAGTAAAATAATTAATAAACATAATAATAAGTGAAACAAAACAAATTCCTCTATTCATCTTCTTCTAGATGAATATAAGAGAATAAAATCACCATTTTTGAACAACAAACATTTGACCAAGCTCTTTTATTGCATGTAAGTGATTTTTGGCTCGGTTTTTAGTGATTTCTATGTATTTGTGATCGTTGCATCTAGTATTAGCTAGTCAAGGACTATTTTGCAAAACTGTTAAGATTTTGAAAGTTACCCTTGATGAATATGTATGAGTTTTGATGATTGATGATGGATTTTGAATGGTTGTTGGTTGTTAAACAAGTTTTGTTAAGTGATTTTGAGTAAAAATTCAAAATAGGGATTAAATTCATAAATGTGTAAAGTTAGTGGTTAAAATGTGAAATAAATGAAAATTATAGGCTGCTAGGGCATTATTGTAATTCGACTAGCATGGGTTTATTTGGAATTTCACTAATTTGTGATTTTATGCAAAAAGGACTAAATTGTGAAAAATGTGAAATATGTGGGACAAAAGTGTAAATGTGTTTTAAAGTATGTTTTGGACTAAATTGAATGAATAGATGATTGAATAAGTTAATTTTGAATATATTTAGATCAAGAAAAGCTAAATCCAGATCTAGATCGGGGAAAAACGAAAGTTATTAATTAATCGACTCGATTCGTCGTTTTAATATCCGAGGTAAGTTTGTATGTTATAAATTCATTTCTAATGTATTTTATATGCTTTGATATAGCATGAATTGTGATTACGTGATTACAGACGAGTTCAGAAATGATTCGATGAAGATTTGACAGTTGAAATCCCGATTGAACCTTAGGAATAGTTTAGGATGCTAGTGACATGTCATTAGGTATACTTGAGTTGGCTTCGGGCCATGATTTAGCACTATGTGTGCGAGATAAATCGATTTGGCTTTGGACCATGCATATCGGCTAATTTGGCTTCGGGCCATGATATCAGAATTTCAGATAAGTTACCTTAATTTGGCTACGGGCCACAGTATAGGTAATTATCGAGTGAGGCCTTGAGTATCTGACTTCTATTCTTAATGGTTCAATGGGAAAATGAAGGATGTGATTGAGTATGAGATTGGTACGATATGGTATAGATACGTAAGGAAATGAATTAAGTTTTGAAAACTAAGAAATTGATGAGTTCCTTGGTAAGTCATATGAATGATCATGTGATGATTTGACATTTAATAGGTTTGTTGCATATTATTTTCTATTATATGAATGGTTAATGAATGATGATAGTTGCTTATTGTTAACATACGAGCTTACTAAGCTATATAGCTTTCTTTGTTGCTTTTCCATGTTTTATAGTGATTTCAAAGCTAGCTCGAATCTGGGGATCGTCGGAGATTTCACCACACTATCCACTGACTTTGGCATGTATAGGTATTTGAGTCTTATTGATTATGTTTTCGTAATGATGTTGGCCAAATGAATTGGCATTGTAAATATATATGTTTTGGTTTGTAAATATAGACATGAGATTTGGCTTAATTTGGTGAATTTGGCTATGTGCTTATATATGCATATTTGTTGATAGTTAAGTTCATAAATGGATGTGAGAATGGTTATATCATGAGAATTGTGGTCATTGTTGCTAATTGGTATTATGAATGTTAAATTGATGATTTGAGAAAGTTAGTATGCTTGTAAAATTAGGCCTAATAATGCATCTTTGATAATGGTCATTTTGATGATTGAATAGACAAGAATTGGTATGAATTTAGTTAGTATATTGCGATACTTATGTGCCTTGAATTGGTTAGTATTGAAATGGTAAGAATTAGGTTTGGCTTGGATGTTTTGGATTGCATATTGTGCTATAAATTGGTGCCATTTGGGTTGTTTAGGTACATGATATTTTGGGTGGCAAATTGGCTTGGTAAATAGCCTATTTTTGTCCACGCTGAAAGCAGACACCAGCATGTGTCTTAGTCGTGTGTCACACACGCTCATGGTACACAGCTGTGTGTTCCCTGGTGCTAAAATTGAAATGAAGTTAGTATGCTCCACACGGTCGTGTGCTCGGCCATGTGGTACAAGTCAGTATACCCCCTAATTGACACACGGCCTAAACACGGGTGTGTGACTTGGCCGTGTTGCATAAGTCAGTATACCCTACAGGTTTGGCATGGCCTAACACACGGCCTGGCACATGGACGTGTGTGGCCACTCAAGGGCACATGGGCATGACACACGGATGTGTGGTTGGTCATGTAACCCAAGTCAAGATGTATTTCGGTTTTCACACTACCAAAGGACACGGGCGTGTCTGGTGGCGATGTGAGACACAGCGCAGTGACCCCGATTTGAAGAAAAATTTGCTAAGTGTTGAAAAATTTCACGAGTTATCGCTTAGTCTCGAATCATTTTATAAAGCATGTTTAAGGCCTCGTAGGCTCTTAATAGGGACAAATTGATTGAGATTGAATGATGAATGATTGAAATGAGAAAATGTATGTTAAATAGTTGTTTAATTGTTCCGTAAGTCTGGTAATGCTTCGTAACCCTATTCTGACGATGAATACGGATGAGGGGTGTTACATTGCCCATGTGTCCCTTGTAACTATTAATTTTCAAAATAGAATGCTGAGTTATTACCACACGGGCAGAAACACAGGTGTGTGTCTTAGCCGTGTGAGGAACATAGCCTAGCACACGGACGTGTGACTTGGCCATGTGAGTAAGTCAAAAGTTACACGGGGTAGGACATGGCCTAAAGCACGGGCATGTCATAAAGTCACACGGGCGTGTCCCTTGGTCACACGAGCGTATCCCTTGGCCACACGAGCGTGTGAGCCCTGTACTTAGGAAAAATTTTAAAATTTTGCAAAAAAAAATTCCAGATTTCCAATTAAGTCCCAAATAGTTTCTAACATGTGAATTGGGCCTTGAGGGCTCAATAAAAGGACATTATAATGTATATGTTAAATTATTATGTGATTGTTCGTATTTGTTCTAAAATATCCGATAATGATTCGTAACCTTTTTCTGGAAACAGATAAGGGTTAGAGGGTGTTATAAGTCCACCAAGACATTAAATATGGGGTTGTAATGTGTAAAACCATAGTTCGAATTTTACAAAATATATAAATGCCGTAACATTTAACATGGATTCAGACTAAGTAAGATCGTAACTTGGCTGTGGTGTCAGGTGAAGTTCGCCGAAAAGGTTGGGCTAAAAAGATGGTAGTATAAGAAAAGAAAGAGATTGAAGTATAACCTACTTGGAAAGTAACACGAAAGGATGAGTATGACTTGTCCGAGAACACGGATAAATGGGATAGTCCAAGGATCCTCCAGATTAGAAATATGAGTCTCCATGTTTGGGCAAGTAAACTCGAGTCGAGGTGAAAATAAGATGATTAAGCGTAACATAAAACTAAAAAGCAGCGGGTATATAGCGTCCAATAAGTCTACCGAACTCTACGCGGAGATAATGGCCGCCCAGACAGTCATATGGTGGAGGACACCAGAACATTCACCAATTGATAGGTAAGCTAACTAGGGTTATGTAATGCAAAATAAACCATATGAAAGTCTACAAATGACTACTTGGGCAGAATCCCGCCAAAAGGCAACAGAGAGTATGGATCAATAAGGATTTATCTATTGTTGCCAATTGTTTTGATGACTGGAAACAGGACGAAAAGTTAGCCAGGATTAGATGGTATAGTGCAAGGCTATCATGGTGGTAAGGCATCCCTTTATATGGCTTATTCACATAGTCAGAATCATGAACACTGAACGAGTTAAGGTAAAAATGGAAAATTTGGAATGAGGCAAAATCAGGCCTGCACCATAGAGGACCAATTCTGTAAAGAACATGTTATGACTCAAATAAAGAGTAAGTTCGCTAATCGTAAGTTCATGGAAAGAGGGAGGCATCAACCTCGCCAAAATGAAATCATGCGAATGACCAAATATGACCAGGGAGTTGATATCTCTACTTAAAACTTTGTTCCTTAAAGTTATGAATTTTGTTATAGGGTCGTTATGCAGAAACTCACTAAATTCAATTGAACTTACAAATTGTTTGCTTATTTGCAGGATAAAATTTTCACTCGAGAATCGAGTAGAGGGCTGAGCCAAACAACGCAAGGTTGAGGGAGAGGCGTGGATGTCATTCATGTGTATAGAGAGGCTCCCTTAAAGGCCACACCTTGGGGATCGATACAAGTGTAACTATCTTATTTTAAATTTTGGTGTTGTAAATACTGTTAAGTTGTGTGGTTGAAATTTAGAAGAGTTATATTTCTTGTTATAATTTTGATGTGTTAAGAGTTTAAGTAAGTTAATTATAATAGACTCGTTATTGTCATTATATTATTTGGGTCCTTGTATCACCTAGTACCCGGATTTGGCGAACGAGACGGGTCTAGGTGCTACAAAGTCTTTCTTCTCGTTATCTATTATTAATTAGCTAAATCAAAATTTATCATGTCAATATGGTGTTGGCAATCATAAATATACATAGGTAACACTCTTTTCTATCCTTTGTTGGCTCCTTTGGAAGACATGTAACAACTACATTTTCACCGGCAAACATAGTTCATTATAGGAAGTTACTGCTACGGCTATCGTATAGGCGAGGAACTGCTCAAGTTCAATGACAGCATAGGTTCTTTCCACGACCACGATAATGTTTACCCATTGGTGTGCACCAGAAGTAGGATGGGTGAAATTAAACACTGATGGAGCAGCCTTGGCGCATGGTATTTGTAATTCGATTAGGGGTGCTCCTTCGAGACTCTCATGAGGAATGGATATGTGGTTTCTCGATGAACATTGCTAAGGATTTCATCTTTAAAGTTGAGTCGAGAACCTTGCTAAAGGAGCGTATTATTGCCTGGGATTTAAGCTTTCGACATGTGGACCTCGAGTGCGACAATGCTATACTGGTGGAAACAATCCTCTTCAAGGTGCAATCAAAAGCAGAGACATGGTTATGTAAACATTCACCAATTCCTTCGCCATAATTGGAAAGTGCGTGTCCAACACATCCCTCAATTTCATAATAGAGTAGCAGATCACAAGCCAAGATTCCTATTACCGATACCAACAGTATACAAATATTCAATACGACACCAATTTCAATGCTGAGTTTGCTAATGGAATATCAGAATAATTCTAATACTGTTTTGTCTTAGTTTCTTTTTATTGTGATCTCTTTTACTATTTCTTTACTACCAATTTTTTTTTATATCACTCGACTATTAAATGACTCTTTTAGTTGGTATAATAGTAATTTTAGTTATCGTTGTTATATTTTCTATCAATTTGACCTTGATTGAATATAAGATGATAAAATTGAAATTCTTTTTAAATATTTAGAAATTTCTAACAATTAAAAAGAGATAAAATTTTCAAAATAGATAAAGTGAGAAAATGAGGAAAATTATTTTAAACCCTCCAAATTTTCTCTTTGTATTATCTTTATAGAAATATCAGTTTTGGATGTTGTTCAGGTGCATGTATCTTGACTTGAAGATATTCTAATTTGGTTTTGTAAAACACCGAGGAAGCATGTAATAATCTAGCTTTTTTGGGATAAAGATTTTGTTCTGCTTTGTAATTTGTTATTAGATTCTACTTAATGATAAATTTTGTATTTCCCATACATATTTTCAAGATTTTATTTTTCTAGAATTTTTATTTTAAAATAATTTTCAGTTTTTCAAACAATTTTATATAGATTCGGGTAAATTTAGTAGAAAATATAAAAATTGAGGACTAAAATGTTATTACACCAACTAAAAAATACCACTTAATAATCAAAGTTACAAAAATAATTTTGAAAACTTTAGTGATTGAATTGTAATTTTTAATTAAGTGACCAAAACAAAATTTACTCATAATTTAATATTTAATAGTGTATTTTACACCAAATAAAAAAATCTGAAAAAATTATTAGTAATTTAATTTAAGGAAAATATTTAATAGATTGACAGTAAAGATTTTAACCCCACAAATAATATTATAGATTAAAAAGTGTCCTTAGGATATAATAAAAATTAAAATAGATATTTAAAAAGAGAAATAGATATTAATTTTTAAAGATGTTGGTGGAATAAAATAAAATAAAAAGGATAAACGAGCAGTGTCTAAATATTCAGAATTTATTAAAGAATGAAGAACAAAAGTAGAAACAAAATAAATAGGAGGAAAAATAAAACACAAACACCTTTAGCCTACATCATATTTATCTGCTCTGCGGCCTCTTCCCATCTCAACGCAATTCCTCACTTTTTTCTCATCTTCAGATCTTATAGATTCTAATTTCAATTTATATCACATAAATTTAAATATATATATATTTAAAATAAATTTTAAATCAAAATAATAAAAATATTTTGAATTTTTATAATTTTGTTGAAAGAAATTAATTTATTCTTTTTTAAATTTATAGGGACTAAAAGTATATTTATATTAATCATTATTTGAATTATAAAATTTAACTCGAACTCGAAACTCAAATTATTTATTTGAGTTAACTTAAATAATTCAAACAACTCTATTCGATTAACTTAAAATTTAACATTTTTTTTGAATTAAATTGAGTTTTACTTAGGACACATCATAGGTCTAAATAATTGACGAATCTAGGGGGTTGGCAAGACCTTGCCTCCTTAATGGAAAATTTTTCATTTTAAAATTTTAAATTAATAAAAATAAAATTACATTTTAATTTCTATTAAAAATAATAAAATTTTAATTTAATCTTTTAAAAATTATATTTTTACTATCATAAAAATTATAAATTTAATTTTAAGCCCTAGAAGAACTTTCTAATTTCGGCCCTGGTCCAAATCCTTGAATTTTAATTTCAGTCTATTTCTTTTCATCTATTTATATCTCATTCATGTTTAATCACTATTATCACCAAATTCCCTTGCTAAATTAAATATATTGGCAACCAATTTTGTGTGAATTAAAAGGCTTTTATAAAACATTTTTTATCCGGAAGTTCATTTAAAAAGCTAAACTTGTGCACTGTGTAGTACGCCGATTACATCTGCTGAAGGAAGGTATGCCCTTGTTTGTAAATTACACAACCACTAATTTTTTAGGGTTTGTTGAGCAACCACTATATAAAGGCAAGTTATAACACCTTATCCTTACGTTGTGCTTTATCTGCTCTGCGGCCTCATCTCATCTCAACGCAATCCCTTCCTCTTTCTTCTTATCTCTCATATCTTATAGATTTCAATACCTTAAATAGGTAATACTAATCTTTCATATCTCACTTTCTGTCAGTCTAATATTCTACGCATTAACAATCCATAAACTGCATCCTATTGCTTAATACTGCATCTTTTTTTTTCTATAATCTTATGTCAACAGAAAGAATGATTTTCAGATGCTGTAGAATTTTCTCCTTTACTTGTTTCATTATGGAAAAAAAGAAATCCATTTTCTCAAAGTTGATTTGCTATGAAACTATTGATTAATTTTTTAGTTTGCAAATGGTAGTGATGTGCAGATCGGCTCCATATCAGAGTCAACAGCAGGTGCCAATCTATGGCCGAACTGACTGCCGCTTGGAGCCAATATTTAGTTAAAGGGGTGAAGACCCATGAAACTCACAGTTGTTTCATGACACAATAACCCCTTTACAATTGTTTATTGTCTTTTAAATTCATGGTCTAGCATTTGACGGTGTTGTTGAAGGGGGGCATAGAGTCAGACACGGGTGTTTGTTTGTTTACAATAGCAATCCACCTTTTGCATTGCGCCTAAACCAAAGCCACTTACACGATTGGAGGGAGCCTTTGCCTTCTCCATGCTTTCCGTCAAATTTAAAGCAGCTAAATTTTCATTTTATATTTTAATGATTTTAACCACGTATTACTTCTGTTGTGAAAAATAATTTGAGCCTAATGCTGTCATGCATGGTGGATTGGTTGATGGGCATTGCAAGGAAGTATTTGAAATATCATCGTTTACAATATTGTTATCTATAGCTTTAGAAATCGTTCCTTCCTTGTTTAATGTACAGATACACGCATATAACAAGGAGTGGATGATTTCTAAAGCTTTAGATAGCTTTATCATGATGAGGAAGCAAGGCACCGAGTTCAATATTGTCATGTATGGTGGAAATATTGCAATTTATAGTACTGTTATCTATAGCTTTAGAAATCATCCCTTTTTTAGATGTGTAAATATATAAATAAACTGAAGCACATTGCTAGAAAGGGATGATTTCTAAAGCTCTAGATAACGTTATTACAACGAGAAAGCAAGGTCACCTATAGTGGATTGGTTAATCCACATTGCAAGGATGTTATTGGCATTATTGTTATCTACGGCTTCAGAAACCATCCCTTTCTTGCTTAACTTATGGAATCTGTAATATACAGATTGACACCCCTAGCAAAGAAGGAATGGTTTCTGAAGCTTTAGGTAACTTTATCACGACTTGATGCACGTTGCAAGGCAGGAATGGTCGTGGATGAGAAATTATCGTCCCCTTTTGATTTGGTTTAGGACTTTTGTGTTCGTTGATTGAAGATTGCAGACTCATTTTCTCCTTAGCTTATTCATGAAATTTTGGCTTATATTATCAAATACAAATTACAAAGTGTATTTTGATTTGTTTTACCAATTGTGTACATTTAATGTTGGATTCTGGAAGTTTCAATGTTGAATTTTGTTAAAATTTATTTTCAATGTTCAATATAGTATCTAGATCAAATGATTGTTTTCACCAGTAAGTACTGAAATTTGTTTTCAATCCAACTTACTGTATTTAATTGAGATAAAACAAAACTCGAGTATTAAATTAAAAAAATTGAAATGTCCAAGTGAAACTTGTAAATCTGGACATTTAAAATTCAAAGGAATCCAATCCCAAATTTGTAATTACCGCATTCAAAGCATAGATTGAAATAAATCTAAACTTTCTTGTGGGAAAGCAACCACTCTCTCTAGAATTGGGAGATGATTAGAAAACCTAAACCACTTGGAGAGCTAGGGATGATAATCAACCAAGCCCACATCATCAAAATTATGTGGAGAATTATATCACTTGAGAGAATTCTATATAACTTGAGATTAGGGATCAACGTTTTATCAATTTAAGTGAAAAATTTTAAGTTAAACTGAGTGTTTAGAATAAATTAAAAATTAAACCTTTTAAATTAAAATCTTATTACACTATAATAATTTTATTTTAGAACATATAAATTTGAAAATAGATATATTTGGAAAAATTCAAAGCAAAATAAATATATATATTCTTAACTTTCTTTATATATTGTCCAATTTTCTTTTAAAATATATAAATTTTAGAATTTTATAATTATTTTAAATTTTAAAATTATTTTGAATTCTTTTTTTGAAAAGAAAGGGATTAAATGAGAAAATAAACCATATGTAACACTTGTATAGTAAAAAGTAAATACAAGTGTATGGTAATAGTGAAATACATGTGTAAAAATAATAATCATAAGTATAAAATAATAATACATGTATTCCTATTATTTAAGTAATTATTATTTTAATATAATATAATAATATAATAAACATAAAACAAAATGAATAAATAAAACAAAAGAAAAAGAGAAACATTAGGACGAAACAGAGAGGGAAGAAAAAGAAAGGAAAAAATGATAAAGAAAAGAAGGAAATTTGTAACAGCCCGATTTAGGGGCTAGTCGGAATAGTGATCTCGGGATCACTAATCCAAAATTAGATAAATTTATTTTCATGTTATATTATAGGTTAGAGCATGGTAGTATATGTGCATGAAAATTTTGGTGCTTTAATTTTAACGATTTCATGATTAATCGCGAAAAAGGACTAAATCGTATAAAGTGCGAAAGTCCCATTCTATAAGATAAAGGTACCAAATAGCCATAGATTTTCATTTGGAGGTCTTTAAAAATCAATTAGACCCTCAATATTTGCTTGGCCGGCCATAGACTAGCATAGGAGACAAATTTGTCAATGTTGGTCAAAGTTGGTGATAGTAGGTGGACTAATTTAACTAGTATTAATAAAATAAGGGGAGAAAAGTTATCATCTTTTTCTCTTTCACTCTTCCACCAAAAATTTGAAGCAAATAGGGAGTAGAAAGCTTCAAAAATTTTAGCACACTCATCTCTTCATAAGTAAGTGTTCTAGTGATCTTTTCTAGAAAATAGTTGTACTTTTGGGACCCTTAAAGCTTAAGCTTTCAAATAAGGGGATTATTGTGCAATATGGTAAAAAGTTTAGAGTTTTTCAATGAGAGCTATCTTAGCTATTTACTGCATTTTTATGGAAGAAATTGAGTCTTAATTGTAACACCCCTATCCCGTGTCCGATCACCGGATTAGGGTTAAGGCGTTACCAGACAGATCGGAAACATTTACAGAATTAATCATACAACCATTCATCATTATCAATCATAATGTCCCTTAAGTAGATCATCGAGACCTTAAGCATTCTTATAAACTAAGTTGGGGCTAAATCGGAATACATAAGTAATTTCATAAAAATTTGAAACTTTTCTAACATACAGGGGACACACGGCCTGTAACAAACCGAATTTGACCCTAATCGGAACGGTGGTTTTGGGACCATGAATCCGAGTCCGAGAAATATTTTAATATTTTATTTTGTGTCTATTATGTGTGAATTAAAATGTGTGAAAGTTTCGTAGAAAAAATTTTATCGTTTGGGTGTTTAATTTGACAAAAAGGACTTAATCGCGTAAATTTTAAAAGTCTCAAACTATAGTGTAAAGTGCCTATTTGATGATGGCTTTTAAAGTGGAGCATTAAAAGGTAAATAACCCATTTTAGAGTTAGTGGGTGGCTTATGTCAAAAATAACCTTAGTATATATGTTAGTTTTATTTTATATTAAAGGTTATATTAGTAATTTAATAATTACTTTATTATATGTTAAAATAACATAAACAAAAGCCACCATCTTTTTCATTCTCTCATGGCCGAATATTGAGAAAGAAAAAAAGGGGGTTTTGTTCTTTGAATTTCGGCACTTGGTGGCTTGATTTCAAGGTTAGTTTGATTTCGATTTTTGTAAATTTTTACGTTTTTGAGATCGTTGCTTCGAACAGTAGCCGGCCCATGTTGTAATTTTTAAAACTGAGCATGTCTAAGGTTCGGCCATTAGCATTCTTATATGATAATTGATGTTTGATGAATTTAATTTATTGTTAGGACTAAGATTGATAAGTTTTGTATTGAAGTTTTAGTGAAAAATTGAGTAAATAGGACTAATTTGTAAAAATAAAAATTTGAGAGGGCTTAAATGCAAAATAAATGAGAGAAATGGACTTATATGGTCCTTATACATATTCGGCCCTTGAGTGTGGTATTGAAATAATGTATATTTTGTGTTTTGTGCAATTAAGACTAGATTGTAAAAATTTGAAATAGTAGGGCTAAAATGGTAAATTGCCTATTTATGTGCTTAGGGACTAAATTGAGATGAAATGTACTTGAATGAGCTAAATTTTAATGTGTTTTAGATCAAGAACAAAGAAAAATGGTTTTAGATCGGGGAAAGACGAAGGTTCTCGAATAGCCGATTTGCACGGTCTATCGACAACCGAGGTAAGTCCTTAAGCAAATTTATATCGAGAAATTATTTACGAAAGTAGTACATGATAAAGTTTGGTATTTAAGGCATGAAAATATATATAGGCCGAATGTGGGGTATGAAATTGTAGTAAATTTGTTTGTTGAATGTGATGTGGATAATTATGTTCGGTTTAACATGAAATTGTAAAATAAAGTATACGAGATGGATGTGATTGTAGCATTAAGTAATGTGTATGGGAATGTTGATTGGGTTGATAATCGGGCTTTGAGCCTAGCAGGCCTCATGCCGGTGTTATTAATCGGGTTTTGAGCCTAGCAAGCCTTGTGCCGGTGTTACATATCAGGCTTTGATGCCTGGCGGGCCTTGTGCCGGTGTTACATATCAAGCTTTGATGCCTAGCAGGCTTCGTGTCGATGATTTATTTCGGGCTTTAATGCCTAGCGTGCTTTATGCGATGATTTATTTCGGCTCTAATGCTCAGAGTGCTTCATGCTTGTTTAAATCTCGGACCTTTGGTCTAGTAGTTTTATACCGATTGATTTTTAATACGAGCTTATGCTTATGAATGAAATGGTCTAGTTATGATGGTATTTGAATAAGCCAAGGTTTATTATTATAGTGTTCGCCAAAAGTTATGTATCGAATCAAGTTTATGATATATGTGATGCTTCTTGAATAATCAAGTTGATAGAAATGTGTTTATATATTCTAGTACTTAAGATATGTGATTAGAAAAGACATTGAGTTGATATGTTTACTTGCTTACTTGAGTTTATTATATTGATATGAGAAATTATACCTATATAGGTTCGCCATGAGCTATACATATAGATAAATGTATATATATTCAATTATGTACCCTTATTTTAAATGTACACAGAAAGTATTATTCGGTTGAAGTGAAAATATATATGTATTGATTAGCAATCTGGGTACCATTGATAAGTTTCATGTTTTAAGTGTACGTTGAATATTATTTCACTAGGTGTGAACATTGATAATCGGCCATGGTAGTATATATGTGTTTTGTCAGTTCATAAATGTTAATAATGTTATTCTATTCAATCTAATTGAATACCTAGTTGAGTTGTAAAGCTGCTTAAGACTTACTAAGCCAGTGAGCTTACTCTTTTTATGTTTGTGCTCTATTTTATAGATCAATAATTCAACTACGGGCTCAGGGGATCATCAAGACAGTCGACCACACTATCACTCTCTTTGGTATAGTTATGTTTTGTAAACTTTTGAATCAAAGGCATGTATAGGCTTTGTTTTGATAAATAATGAATGATGTCGGATTGTAAATATAAATATGGCCTTGCGAATAAAATTTGTTGCTTTTGGTTAAGTTTGGGTTTCATATTTTGATATGGTAGCTTGCATTAAAATACCATTAGATATGTGTCTGCGGTCATGCTTTAAATCATACACGGAAAATGATCATATGATATATATTTATGGTGTAATATTGGGATATGCATTTAGATAATAAGGATAAATGTTGGATGCTAGATGATTTAAAGCATGTAATATGTTAGCAAGTTAATAGGTTGCTATATATATATATATTTGTAAATGGTTTAGTAATGCTTGTTGATGTTGTTATTAATTTATCATGTTTGAATATATCAAGAAAGTTCATTTCATATTATGTTATGTGTGAAATATTAATGATCAAATTATTGTACACTTACTTGTAGTATTCGCCATGGCATTGGTTTAGTTTGAAGTTTATATTTTTATTTGATACTTATATGCATTTGGACATGAAGTTAAAATGGCTAAATTATTTTTGGTGAACATTTAGTGATAGGCATGAGACTATGTAAATATAGTTATATGATTTGTATTAATAACATTATAGATATATTCTGAGTTAAGTACATTTGAAAAGGATATGATTAAGTTTGTATGAGCTTGGTTTTTGTAAATTCGATCATGTCGCCTATAACTAATTAATCGATAATGTAGATGGATGATAATGGTAATTAGTAAAGCTTTGTCATGTAGGTATATTTGTCCTAAATAATAATGCATTTGATTGGTATATATTGAATAAGGGTGGATGTACATATTCGGCTAATGTATTCAAAAATGACCAAAGGAATAGTCTTTTTACTATTTGATTGAAACTTGTTTTTTTTAGATAGTAAAGATATTATTTGTAATAAACTTGTTAGCATTATAATTTTTGAAATGAAAGTACATGTTTGATTGAGATAGCATGAATTAAATTCTATTAATTAATGTAATAGTATTTGTATGAATGCGTTGACCGTGGTTTGACGAGTAATGCCTCGTAACCCTACTCCGACGACAGATACGGGTTAGGGGTGTTACATTTTATTGGTATCAGAGCTACGATTTAGTCGATTCTAGGACTACCATAGTACGTAAGAGTCTAGCTATACATGCCTTTGAATTTTGTATGTGATAGTGTGGTGACTTCTGACAATTTCAATTGTATTTTATATAGTAAATGGATTCCGATCCCGATAGAGCCAGAGTGATGATGTGGAGAGTGTTGCGCTGGTCTCGCACATGGATCGGCGCCATTAGACTCTCAACCGCCACGGGTAACCACGAGGAGAGGCTAAACAAGCCTTCTACCAAATGATGAATGAATGGTTTACCCAATTTGTTCGTAATAATCCCATTGACAACAACCTCCACCCCGAATAATCCAACTCAAAGACCTTCAAGACTTCGATGATAGATCCAATGAGATCTAGTAGGCCTCCGCTGATAAAATCAAGAAATTTAGGCCGAGGAATTCAAGGCTAATGATAATGATGATGCAGAGCAAAATGAAATGTGGCTTGATAACACTATTCGGGTACTTGATGAGCTATCCCGCACTCTGCATTTAATGTTTGAAATGTGCTATATCTTTACTTCGGACACCGCCTATCACCGGTGGAATACACTAGTATCGTGGTTCCAAGAGAAAAGTGACATGGGATTTCTTCCGAATGAATTCGAAGAAATATATCATCAGAGGTTCATCGACCGTAAACGAAAAGAATTTCTTGAATCAAACAGGGAAAATGACCGTGGATCGAATATGAGCGAAAATTTGTCGATTGAGCCGATATGCTCGGGAGTGTGTATCAACTAAAGCCATTATGTGCAAAAGGTTTGAAGACGGTTTGAATGAAGAATTAAAGTTGCTAGTTGGCATTCTTAATATCAAAGAGTTTGTGACACTAGTCGAGCGAGCTTGCAAAGCTGAAGAGCTTGGGAAAGAGAAAAAAAAGGCTGAGACAGAAGCTAGAGACACTCGTAAAAGACCGTCGGGTAAGAATTTCCATTCCACATCTAAGAAGTTTATAGATGACTTCAGCCGACATAAAGCTACTTCAGATTCACCTAGACATGATCGACCTTCCGTGGGCTCCCGAGCTACCTCGATGGCCAGTGTTGATAACGTTCCACAGAATCGAGTTGAATGCAAACATTGTGGAAAATGGCATTCTGGGAGTTGTAGAGTTCGTGATCGGTCCTGCTTTAAATGTGGATCCTCAGACCATTTTATTCGAGAGTGCCCGATGTTAGCTGAGCAGAATATCGCGCAGAACTCTAGACCGAAAGCAAAGGCATCAAGACAGGCGCACCACCCTGCATTCCGCAATGTAGGTGGTAGTCAAAGAGGGATGAAGAACACAGCAGTTCGATCTGAGGCTAGAGCTCCAGCTAGAGCTTATGTTACTCGAGCTAGGGAGGATGCTGCTTCTCCGGATGTCATTATCGGTACTTTCACCCTTTATGATACTACTGTGATTGCATTGATTGATCTGGTTCGACCCATTCATATGTATGTGAAACTCGGTATTCAAGAAGACTCGCCATTGAGTCTCATCGAGTTTGTGATTCACGTATCCAACCCTTTGGGTAGATGTGTGTTTGTTAATAAAGTGTGTAAAAGTTGCCCATTGATGATTCGGGATTTTGCTTCCAATCGATTTAATCTTTGTTGTTTTCGATGAGTTTGATATAATTTTGGGAATGGATGGTTAACTTCACATGATGCAAAGGTGAATTACAAAAGAAAGCTTATTGATTTGAGACACCGTAAGCGGTGAGATCATTAGAATTGAATCCAAATGATTTAGGTGGGTTTCTACGCTTATATCCTCGATGTTAGCCCGAAAGTATGTGAGAAAAGGTGCGAAGCTTATTTGGCTTATGTAATTGGATAATAAATTATCCGAGAAATAGATTGAATCAGACGATTGTATGTGAATACTCGATGTGTTTCAAGAACTATCGGTTTACCCTCAAAGACGAGAGATTGAGTTTGGCATTGAATTAGCTTCAAAACGACTCCGATCTCAATAGCTCCATATCGGATGGCACCCATCGAGCTAAAAGAGTTGAAAGCACAGATTAAAGAGTTAACGGATAGGGGCTTTATGCGACCAAGTTCCTCTCCTTGGGTGCACCAGTTCTTTTTGTGAGAAAGAAAGATGGAACGATGCGAATGTGTATTGATTATCTAAGAATCAATAAGGTAACTATAAAGAATAAGTACCCTTTACCTCGGATTGATGATTTGTTTGATCAGTTGAAGGGGGCTTCAGTATTTTCGAAGATAGATTTGAGATCGGGTTATTATCAGTTGCGAGTCAGAGATACAGATGTGCCAAAGACTGCATTCCGGATGAGGTACGGATATTTTGAGTTTTTGGTTATGCCTTTTGGGCTTACTAATGCACCTGTTGTTTTTATGGATTTGATGAATCGGGTTTTTAGACAGTTTTTGGATCGATTTGTGGTAGTGTTTATTGATGATATATTGATTTACTCCAAAGATGAAATTGAGCATGCTGAGCATTTGAGATTAGTGCTACAAACTTTGCGAAATCAGCAGTTGTATGCGAAGTTTAGTAAGTGTTAGTTCTAGATGAAAGAGGTCAGCTTTTTGGGACATGTTGTTTCAAAGATCGCATTCAGTTGATCCGAACAAAATATCGGCTATAATTGATTGGAAGCCATCAAAAATGTTTTCGAGATTCAAGTTTTCGGGACTTCGGGTTACTATCGACGATTTGTGAAAGATTTTTCTATGATAGCTACCCGCTGACAAAGTTATTGCGTAAAGATGTCGTGTCGAGTGGTCGAAAAGTGTCGTAAAAGTTTTGATCGGTGAAAGCCCTTTTGATGAAGCTCCGGTGTTAGTTCAATTTGAATCGGGTAAAGAATTTGTTGTTTATTCGATGCTTCTTTAAATGGTTTGGGCTGCGTTTTGATGCGGAAGGCAAAGTTGTAGCCTACGCTTCAAGACAATTGAAGCCGTATGAAAGAAATTACCCGACGCATGACTTAGAACTTGCAGCCATTGTTTTCGCATTGAAAATTTGGCGTCACTATTTATTTGGCGAGAAATGTCACATTTATTCAGATCATAAAAGTCTAAAGTATTTAATGACTCAGAAGGATCTAAATTTGAGACAACGCAGATGGTTAGAATTGTTGAAAGACTATGAGTTGGTGATTGGCTACTATCCGGGAAAAGCTAACGTCGTTGCAGATGCGTTAAGTCAAAAATCATTGTTTGCTCTTCGTGCAATGAATGCACAGATAGCTATGTCTGGTGATGGTTCGATCATAGCCGAGTTACAAGCAAGACCGATGTTTATTCAGTAAATTTGTGATGCACAGAAAGTTGACAAGGATTTGATTGCTAGACTAATCGAAGGTGAAAAGGTGCAATACGATTTTCGATTGATGCAAATGACTGTTTGAATTTTAAAAGCCGAATGTGTGTTTCGAAAAACTCAGATTTGATACAGGTGATTCTGAGTGAGGCCCATAGTGGTCGATTATCAATACATTCGAGTAGCACAAAGATGTATAATGATTTGAAACAGTTCTATTGGTGGCCGGGCATGAAACGAGATATATCTGAATTTGTTTCGAAATGCTTAGTTTGTCAGCAAGTAAAAGCTGAACATCAAGTGCCATCCAGATTACTTCAGCCAATCATGATACCTGAATGGAAATGGGATAGAATTACAATGGATTTTGTATCTGGTCTTCCTATGACACCGAGTAAGAAAGATGCCGTCTGGGTTATAGTTGATAGACCGCTAAATCACTCATTTTGTGCGGTCAGATAGAATTTTCACTCGATAAACTTGCTAAATTGTATGTATCGCAAATTGTGAGATTGCATGGTGTACCGAGTTCCATTGTTTCAGACAGAGACCCGAGATTTACATCGCGGTTTTGGAAGAAGTTGCAAGATGCCTTAGGTACTAAACTACCTTTTAGTCTGACTTTTCATCCGCAGCATGACGGTCGATCGAGCGAACTATTTAGATACTTGAGGACATGTTGAGATGTTGCGTTCTCGAGTTTGAAGGTACGTGGGAACGATACCTACATTTGATTGAATTTGCTTATAATAACAGTTTTCAATCTAGTATCAAGATGGCACCTTATGAAGCCTTGTACGGGCAAAAGTGTCGAACACCATTATACTGGACTGAGCTCAGCGAGAATAAGATACACGGGGTTGATTTGATTAAAGAAACTGAACAGAAAGTAGCTATTATTAGAGACAATTTGAAAGCTGCTTCGGATCGTCAAAAGTCTTATGCTGATTTGAAACGTAAAGACATTGAATTTCAGGTCGGAGAATGAGTATTTTTAAAGGTTTCTCCGTGGAAGAAAGTGCTCCGTTTTGGTCGGAAAGGCAAGTTGAGCCCGAGGTTCATTGGACCGTATGAAATCATTGAACGTGTTGGGCCTGTTGCTTATAGGTTGAGGCTACCCTCTGAATTAGAAAAGATACACGACGTATTTCACGTTTCTATGCTCCGTAGATACAGATCAGATCCGTCACATGTGATTGCTCCATCTGAGATTGAGATACAACTTGATATGATGTATGAGGAAGAACCGATCCGTATTTTAGCTCGGGAAGAGAAAGAGTTAAGAAACAAGAAAATTCCATTAGTGAAAGTACTATGGAAAAGGCACGGAGTTGAAGAGGCTACATGGGATCCTGAAGATTCAATGAGGCAACAATATCCGATGTTGTTTAATGGTAAGATTTTCGGGGACGAAAAACCTTAAGGGGGGAGAGTTGTAACAGACCGAATTTGACCATAATCGGAACGGTGGTTTCGGGACCACAAATCCGAGTCTGAGAAATATTTTAATATTTTATTTTGTGTCTATTATGTGTGAATTAAAATGTGTGAAAGTTTCATAGAAAAAATTTTATCGTTTGGGTGTTTAATTTGACAAAAAGGACTTAATCGCGTAAATTTTAAAAGTCTCAAACTATAGTGTAAAGTGCCTATTTGATGATGGCTTTTTAAAGTGGAGCATTAAAAGGGTAAATAACCCATTTTTAGAGTTAGTGGGTGGCTTATGTCAAAAATAACCTTAGTATATATGTTAGTTTTATTTTATATTAAAGGTTATATTAGTAATTTAATAATTACTTTATTATATGTTAAAATAACATAAACAAAAGCCACCATCTTTTTCATTCTCTCATGGCCGAATATTGAGAAAGAAAAAAAGGGGGTTTTGTTCTTTGAATTTCGGCACTTGGTGGCTTGATTTCAAGGTTAGTTTGATTTCGGTTTTTGTAAATTTTTACGTTTTTGAGATCGTTGCTTCGAACAGTAGCCGACCCATGTTGTAATTTTTAAAACTGAGCATGTCTAAGGTTCGGCCATTAGCATTCTTATATGATAATTGATGTTTGATGAATTTAATTTATTGTTAGGACTAAGATTGATAAGTTTTGTATTGAAGTTTTAGTGAAAAATTGAGTAAATAGGACTAATTTGTAAAAATAAAAATTTGAGAGGGCTTAAATGCAAAATAAATGAGAGAAATGGACTTATATGGTCCTTATACATATTCAGACCTTGAGTGTGGTATTGAAATAATGTATATTTTGTGTTTTGTGCAATTAAGACTAGATTGTAAAAATTTAAAATAGTAGGGCTAAAATGGTAAATTGCCTATTTATGTGCTTAGGGACTAAATTTAGATGAAATGTTCTTGAATGAGCTAAATTTTAATGTGTTTTAGATCAAGAACAAAGAAAAATGGTTTTAGATCGGGGAAAGACGAAGGTTCTCGAATAGCCGATTTGCACGGTCTATCGACAACCGAGGTAAGTCCTTAAGCAAATTTATATCGAGAAATTATTTACGAAAGTAGTACATGATAAAGTTTGGTATTTAAGGCATGAAAATATATATAGGCCGAATGTGGGGTATGAAATTGTAGTAAATTTGTTTGTTGAATGTGATGTGGATAATTATGTTCGGTTTAACATGAAATTGTAAAATAAAGTATACGAGATGGATGTGATTGTAGCATTAAGTAATGTGTATGGGAATGTTGATTGGGTTGATAATCGGGCTTTGAGCCTAGCAGTGCCTCGTCTTGGGTGTTATTAATTGGGCTTTGAGCCTAGCGTGCCTTGTGCCGGTGTTACATATCAGGCTTTGATGCCTAGCAGGCCTTGAGCCGGTGTTACATATCAGGCTTTGATGCCTAGCAGGCTTCGTGCCGGTGATTTATTTTAGGCTTTAATGCCTAGCAGGCTTCGTGCCGGTGATTTATTTCGAGCTCTAATGCCTAGCAGGCTTCGTGCCGGTGTTTAAATCTCGGACCTTTGGTCTAGTAGTTTTATACCAGTGATTTTTAATACGAGCTTATGCTTATGAATGAAATGGTCTAGTTATGATGGTATTTGAATAAGCCAAGGTTTATTATTATAGTGTTCGACCAAAAGTTTTGTATCGAATCAAGTTTATGATATATGTGATGCTTCTTGAATAATCAAGTTGATAGAAATGTGTTTATATATTCGGTACTTAAGATATGTGATTAGAAAAGACATTGAGTTGATTTGTTTACTTGCTTACTTGAGTTTATTATATTGATATGAGAAATTATACTTATCTGAGTTCACCATGAGCTATACATATAGATAAATGTATATATATTCAATTATGTACCCTTATTTTAAATGTACACGTAAAGTATTATTTCGTTGAAGTGAAAATATATATGTATTGATTAGCAACTGGGTACCATTGATAAGTTTCATGTTTTAAGTGTACGTTGAATATTATTTCACTAGGTGTGAACATTGATAATCGGCCATGGTAGTATATATGTGTTTTGTCAGTTCATAAATGTTAATAATGTTATTCTATTCAATCTAATTGAATACCTAGTTGAGTTGTAAAGCTGCTTAAGACTTACTAAGCCAGTGAGCTTACTCTGTTTATGTTTGTGCTCTATTTTATAGATCAATAATTCAACTACGGGCTCAGGGGATCATCAAGACAGTCGACCACACTATCACTCTCTTTGGTATAGTTATGTTTTGTAAACTTTTGAATCAAAGGCATGTATAGGCTTTGTTTTGATAAATAATGAATGATGTCGGATTGTAAATATAAATATGGCCTTCTTGAATAAGGTTGTTGCTTTTGGTTAAGTTTGGGTTTCATATTTTGATATGGTAGCTTGCATTAAAATATCATTAGATATGTGCTGCGGTCATGCTTTAAATCATACACGGAAAATGATCATATGATATATATTTATGGTGTAATATTGGGATATGCATTTAGATAATAAGGATAAATGTTGGATGCTAGATGATTTAAAGCATGTAATATGTTAGCAAGTTAATAGGTTTATATATATATATATATATATATTTGTAAATGGTTTAGTAATGCTTGTTGATGTTGTTATTAATTTATCATGTTCGAATATATCAAGAAAGTTCATTTCATATTATGTTATGTGTGAAATATTAATGATCAAATTATTGTACACTTACTTGTAGTATTCGGCCATAGCATTGGTTTAGTTTGAAGTTTATATTTTTATTTGATACTTATATGCATTTGGACATGAAGTTAGAATGGCTAAATTATTTTTGGTGAACATTTAGTGATAGGGCGCATGGGACTATGTAAATATAGTTATATGATTTGTATTAATAACATTATAGATATATTCCTGAGTTAAGTACATTTGAAAAGGATATGATTAAGTTTGTATGAGTTTGGTTTTGCGAAATTCGATCATGTCGCCTATAACTAATTAACGATAATGTAGATGGATGATAATGGTAATTAGTAAAGCTTTGTCATGTAGGTATATTTGTCCTAAATAATAATGCATTTGATTGGTATATATTGAATAAGGGTGGATGTACATATTTGGCTAATGTATTCAAAATGACCAAAGGAATAGTCTTTTACTATTTGATTGAAACTTGTTTTTTTAGATAGTAAAGATATTATTTGTAATAAACTTGTTAGCATTATAATTTTGAAATGAAAGTACATGTTTGATTGAGATAGCATGAATTAAATTCTATTAATTAATGTAATAGTATTTGTATGAATGCGTTGACTGTGGTTTGACGAGTAATGCCTCGTAACCCTACTCCGGTGACGGATACTGGTTAGGGGTGTTACACGGCCGTGGGGGTAGGCCGTGCCTCACCCACGGCTACTTAACACTCCCGTGTGTCCTCCCCGTGGTAGTATACTGCCAAAATCCACACGGTCACCAAGCACGCCCGTGTGCTAAGGCCGTGTACTAATAGATCACATGCTGCCATTTCTCACACGGCCACCAAGCACACCCCTGTCGAGGCCGTGTGCAATTTAAGCCACATTCGCTAATTTACCCACTGGTCTTAGGCACGCAGTGTGTTTCAACCTCGTGACATTATAGGCCATTTTACAGGCCAATATGCCACCCACTTAGGGTCTTCCTACAAGCAATATATACCAAAACATAATATGTATATATGGCAACCAAAACATATCAAATGGTTAACTTCATCCGTACATTCAATACCAATTCCATTCATACCAAATTACAAACTAAATCCTACATCATTTCAAACATGTATCATCCATTTGCTTAACCAAAACTTAACCATTTCATTTGCATCAAAACATACTAAATATATGCGTCATAACTCATTCATTCAAGCATTTATCAACTCAAAAACTTGCCAATACACATGGCCATGTTCACTTCATAAACATATACACCTATCTAGCCTATACATGCCATAATTAGCCATAAACATTTTCAAAAGGGTACCAAAATAAGTTTAGTAATATGATGACGATCCTTGACAATCCCGAGCCTTCAGTAGCTTCGATGACCTATAAAACTGAGAAAATACACACACAGAGTAAGCTTTTCGAAATCTTAGTAAGTCATATACAAATAAACTTGGCATAAAAAGCATATATGCAATTGATACATTTGCACATCTCATTCACTTAACAATTTATCATGTATGTGCTTGATTCATACTTATGACTACATTTTTCACATTTATCCATTCAAAACTCATTTGAAACACATATCTCATTCATAATCTTTCTTACATCTCATTCACATTATCATATTCAAACATACTTTTCTTCAAATCAAAGTCATATGCATACTTACCATTCATGCATACTTAATGCACATTCAACGCACCTGAATCAGATATTCATTCACTTAATTGATCATAGCTCGGATATACCATTCGTATTGTAGACTTGCCCGTTGAACCCTTAGGAACCTAGTAGGATACTCAGAAAGCTCGGAATAGTAGTACAATGCCAGCATCCCAGTCGAGGTCTTGCATGCACTCGTATATCGATGCCACTATCCCAGACAGGGTCTTACACAATTCAATTCGATGCTAATGTCCCACACATGGTCTTACACGTACAGATCATAACGATGCCAACGTCCAGATGTGGTCTTACACGTAAAACTTATATCGATGCCAACATCCCAGACGTGGTCTTACACGGTCTTAAAATCAACGACAACATCCCAGACGTGATCTTATATGATAAAATAGAACAGACATCTATGTCATGACATAGCTAATCCCATCTATTCCTAGGTTCGTACGGGACTTGTCGACTTTACCACTATATCAAACTTATTTCGGAATTCACGCACTTAGCATCTCATACTCATTCATTTTCATCGATAGACATATGAATACATACATTCAATTCAATACAGATAAGTTTATTTGCATAGTGACTTACCTCGGATTTGGTTTATCGAACAGAAATGGCTACTCGATTATTTTCGCTTTCCCGCGATCTAAGTCCGTTTTCCTCGGTTCTTGATCTAAACATATTCAAAATTTATCCTTTTATTTACTATTTCATTCAATTAAATCCAAACACATATATTTAGGGTTATTTGCAACTTAGCCCTCACATTTGTAAATTTTATCAATTTAGTCCATTTTACTCAAAACATCAAATTTCACAAAATCCATACATACACATGCTTAGCCGAATACATATACATCACATTTAAGGCCACATTTTTCATCAAACTTGTAATTTAGTCCTTCAATTTACCATTTTCTCAATTTAGCCCTATTTAGCTAAATTCATCAAAACTTCAAGAACATAACATGTTCATTTAGCTCAAATCTTTCATATATCATCCTCAAACATCACAAATCTTGTAAAATCATCAATGGCATATTTCACATACATCATCAAAACACAAAATTAAGGTATGGGTTTTGTAGCTCTCAAAGCAACGATTAGAAAAACGTAAAAATTATCGAAAATCGAAGTCAAAACTTACCTTAATCTTGCTTAAAGCTAGCCGAAACATCCAAAGCTCAAAACCCTTGTTCTTTTTCTCTTATTTGGTCATCAAATAAAGATGAACATGGCTTTTTCAATTGATTTTGGTTTATTAGCCTTTATTTAATCAAATTACTCATTTAACCCTTCCATAATAATTCAAACAAACATACATTAAGGGCACATTTGTCCTTCTAATGTCCACTATCTTAAAAGTGGTCTATTTGCCACTTAAGGCCACAACTTACAAAGCCACAACACATTGATTCTTTAACAAATAGCAAGCAACTTTCACATTTGATGTAATTTCATCCTTTCTCTTAATTCGACACACAACGATCAAATTATCACATAGAATTTTCACACAGACTATGTCACATATCATACACACAGAAAATATCATTAAAATATTATACAAACTCGAATTTGTGGTCCCAAAACTATTATTTTGACTAGGGTATAAATCGGACTGTTACAATTCTCCCCCTTAAGGATTTTCGTCCCCGAAAATCTTACCGTTAAACAGAATTGGATATTGTTGTCTCATTGAATCTTCAGGCTCCCACGTAGCCTCTTCTAATCCGTGTCGATTCCACAATACTTTCACTAATGGAATTTTTTTGTTTCTTAACTCTTTCACTTCACGAGCTATGATACGGATCGGTTCCTCTTCGTATGTCATATCAGATCAGATTTCAATTTCAGATGGGGCAATCACATGTGACAGATCAGACCGATATCTACGGAGCATCGAAACGTGAAATACATTGTGAATCTTTTCTAATTCAGAGGGTAACTTCAATCTATATGCAACAGGCCCAATACGTTCAATGCTCTCATACGGTTCGAGGAATCTCGGACTTAACTTGCCTTTATGTCCGAATCGGAGCACTTTCTTTCACGGAGACACTTTCAAAAATACTTTACCGTCGATCTCAAATTCTATATCTTTTCGTTTTAATTCTGCATAGGACTTTTGACGATCAGATGTTGTTTTCAAATAATTTCGAATCAGTTTCACTTTCTGTTTGGTATCTTTTATCAAATCGACCCCGTGTAACTTATTCTCACTGAGTTCAGTCCAATACAGAGGTGTACGACATTTACGTCCATACAAAGCTTCATATGGTGCCATTTTAATGCTCGTCTAAAACTATTATTATCATAAATTCGATCAGCAGTAATCGTTCCCACGAACCATTAAACTCAAGTACACAGCATCTTAACATATCCTCGAGAATCTGAATAATTTGCTCGGATTGAGCATCCGTTTGCGGATGAAAAGCTGTGCTGAAATGCAATTTCGTACCCAAAGGATCTTGCAATTTCTTCCAGAATCGCGATGTGAATCTCAGACGCCTATCTGACACAAAAGATAGTGGCACCCTGTGCAATCTCATAATCTCGAAAATATAAAGCTCAGCTAATCTTTCAAGCGAGTAGTCAAATCTTATCGAAATAAAATGGGCTGATTTAGTTAATCGGTCAACTACGACCCATATTGCGTCTTTCTTTCTCAAAGTCAGAGGCAAACTAGAAACAAAGTCCATTGTTACTCTATCCTATTTCCATTCAAGAATCAGAATCGGCTGTAGCAATCCCGACGGAACTTGATGTTTTGCTTTCACTTGCTGACAAACTAAGCATTTTAAAACAAATTCAGCAATGTCCCGTTTCATACCAGCCACCAGTAGTGTCGTTTCAAATCATGATACATTTTTGTACTACCCGGATGAACAGATAAACGACTATTATGGGCTTCATTCAAAATCAACTGAATCAACTCTGAATTTCACGGAACACAAATACGATCTTGAAATCTCAAACAATCATCAATAATTCAAAATTCAGATTCAGAACTCGATTCACAAAGAGCTCGTTTCAACAATAATTCATTATCAACCTTCTGAGCATCACATATTTGTTGTACAAATAACGGTTTCGCTCTCAATTCAGCTATCACAGAAATATCATCAGACAAATCTAACTGAGTATTCAAAGCACGTAGTGCAAACAATGACTTTCTACTCAACGCATCAGCAACCACGTTTGCTTTACCCGGGTGATAATCCATCACAAGCTCGTAATCTTTTAATAGTTCTAACCATCTTCTTTGACACAGATTCAAATCTTTCTGAGTCATTAGATATTTCAGACTTTTATGATCTGAAAACACATGACATTTCTCACCGTACAAATAATGACGCCAAATTTTAAGTGCAAATACAATCGCAGCGAGCTCAAAGTCGTGTGTCGGATAACTCTTTTCATGAGGTTTGAATTGTATCGAAGCATAAGCTACCACTTTGCCCTCTTACATCAAAACACATCCTAGACCGTTTAACGACGCATCACTGTAAATAACAAATTCCTTACCCGATTTTGGTTGTACTAACACTGGAGCTTCTGTTAACAGAGTTTTCAACTGGTCAAAATTTTTCTGACATTTATCCGACCACTCAAATCTGACATCTTTCTGAAGTAATCTAGTCAACGGAGTAGCTATAGTGGAGAAGCCTTTAACAAATCTGCGGTAATAACTAGCTAAACCTAAAAAACTACGAACTTCAGATACGTTCTTCGGAGGTTTCCAATTCAGAATAGTAGAAATCTTGCTCGGATCAACACGAATCCCAGAAGCTGACATAATATGCCCTAGAAAACTGACCTCCTTCAACCAGAATTCACATTTGCTGAATTTTGCATACAATTGCTTTTCTCTCAAAGTTTGCAACACAATATTCAAATGTTCTGCATGCTCATTCTCATCACGTGGGTAAATCAAAATGTCGTCAATGAATACAACAACAAATTGATCCAGATACGGTCTAAAAATTCTATTCATCAAGTCCATAAAGGCAGCAGAGCATTAATTTGTCTGAATGGCATAACTAAAAACTCATAATGCCCGTACCTCATTTGAAAAGTAGTTTTCGGAATGTTTTAATCTTTAACCCTCAATTGGTAATATCCCGATCTCAAATCAATCTTGAAAAACACAGTAGCTCCTTTTAACTGATCAAACAAATCATCAATTCTGGGCAATGGATATTTGTTCTTTATAGTCACCCTATTCAACTGGCGGTAATCGATACACATTCTCATCGTGCCATCTTTCTTTTCAACAAACAGAACAGGAGCACCCCAAGGCAAAAAACTCGGTCTAACGAACCCTTTATCAGTCAATTCTTGTAGCTGTGACTTTAACTCTTTCAACTCCGTTGGTGCCATTCTATACGGAGCTATCGAAATAGGTGTCATACCAGGCAACAATTCAATACCAAATTCAACTTCACGAATCAGAGGTAAACCCGGTAACTCTTCAGGGAACACATCAGAAAAATCACAAACAATGTGTACGGATTCAACTTTCTTTTCGGATGCTTTTGAATCGATCACATAAGCAAAATATGATTTATACCCCTTTTTCACATAACTCTGAGCTTTCAAAATGGATATCACAGCAGGCAAACCATTTAAATCACTAGACTCAATCCGTACAGTCTCATCATTCGGACCTCGTAAATCTATAGTCTTTCTTTTACAGTTTACAATGGCATCATGCATAAACAACCAATCCATACCCAGAATAATATCGAATTCATCAAATGGCAATAGCATTAGATCAGTAAGAAAATAGATATCTCGAAACATTAACGGACAGTTCTTGCATACTTTGTCAACCAGGACACTTTTACCTAAGGGGTTCGATACTTTTATAGCAAATTCAGTAGACTCTACAGGTAAAGTCTTACCATATACTAAATTCATGCATATGTACGAATGTGTAGAACCAGGTCTATTAAAGCTCTCACAGAAGTATCATAAAGAGTAAAAGTACCCGTTATAACATCAAGCGACGAAGCTTCTTCACGAGCTCGGATAGCATATGCTTTGACAGGTGCTCGCTTCAGATCTGACAACATTGTCTCTCATAGTTCTCTGACTACCATTGACATTCTTTACATTCTTTGACGTTCGACCTCTCGCAGGTGCATTATCAGATCTTGGATTACGAGCGGTCTACCGTTCGACGAGCTCAGGCAATCACGAATAAAATGATCAAGCGATCCACATCTGAAGCAAGCTCTATCATTTAATCTATAGCTTTTTGGATGTCTTTTTCCATAATGTTTACATTCGGTTCTCTCAGATCGAACATTACCAACACTAGCCACTGAAGTTGATGTGTTTTTGGAACTCATTTACGATCTAGCTCTATTTCTGTTTAAATGTCCCACATTATCTCTAGAACGACTTTAATCATCTCGGAATCTTTTGGAGTAGACTGAAATGATTTACTCTGAAATCTCTTTTTCATATCACGAGCTTCAGAGTCAACTTTTTTTTATCTTTCCCGAGTGTCTCAGCTTTGCATGCTCGGTCATAGTTGGCATGAAACCCTATTATCTGTATCAGGCTGAGTCGAATATAGTTGGCATGCCATAGGATTAGAAGTGTTCAGAGATACTTCGACCACTAGTCGATGAGACACTGGGTGTCAAATTATTACTTCGGATAAATTGGATGAGGTACTAGGTACCAACTTACTTCGGCATAGCCGATGAGACACTGGGTGTCAACTTATTTCTTTGAATTATCCGATGAAGCACTAGGTGTCATACTGGTGTGTTTTGGTTGGATCCGTGTATCCGCCAAAGTTCGAGTCCTGTTAATAGGGGTAAATAAATGAATTGGCAATATGAATGATATTGGATGGTTTTGAACATGAATTGGATTGGGATATTAAATTGAGTTATGAAATTGAAATGTATGAACCAAATGGGTTCACGAAATGGTTTTTGATATAGTGAAATGATATGCGTATCCTTTTGAGAAAAGTTATTTGAATATCAGTTATGAGATTCAAATAGTAAGAGATGAGAATTGAAAGTGTTATGAATGATGTGTAATGAAATTGATTATTTGTTTGAATGATTTTTGTTATATGTATTTAGATATATAAATGTTGTAAATTCTTGTTTAATAAGTATTCAGATTATAGAAATACCACTGAGTTTATACTCAGCGTACAATTTGTTTCCGTGCGCAGGTTAGGTTAAAGTCAAATTGTTGAATCAGCATCCAAAGTCGATCCGGAACTCAAAGTGGTGAAGTATATTTCTTTTTGGTAATGGCATGTACCTAGGACGTTTTATATTGGTTATTTTGAAATGGTGAATGTAAAATATGTTATAAGACACTATTAGTTACATATATATAAGTTTATATGATATGTTAAGATTACAAAATAGTTTATTTGGTGTGAAATTAGATTTGGTTTGAATAAAGTTAAATGAATTGATTTGGAAATTATGTGTGAAATATCTATGAAAATACATTGATAAGGTTAATAGGTTGAATGTTTTGATATGATTTAGATGTATTTGAATGGGTTTTGGATTGGTTGAACGATTGATAATTGAATTGCTTGGTGCTCAAGGTTTGTAGGGTTGGTATACTTGATGTGCAAGGCTCATTTTGAGTCCACACGGCCTCGCACACGGGCGTGTGAAACAGACCATGTGAGACACACAGCTATCACATGGGTGTGTGGTTTACCTGTAACAGCCCGTTTTTGGTCAATCGGAACAGTGGTTTCGAAACCACAAATTCGATGTCAAAATATTTATTTTATTAATTATTTTACTATTTTAACCTTAATAATTAATCTTTAAAACACCAAATAATGTGTCCATAAATGTCCACTTACTCAAAGGATAGTCTAATTACAACATAAGGACCTCCACTTTAATGATCCATAGCTGTTAGACACCTTTAGCTAATAAAATATCAGTTTTGCACTTTACGCGATTTAGTTATTTTTCTCAAATTAACCATTTAAACGATAAAGTTGTAACAGCCCATTTTTGGTCAATCAAAATAGTGGATTCGAAACCATAAATCTGAAGTCAAAATATTTATTGTATTATTATTTTAATGTTTATAGCATAATAGCATGTATGTGTGAAAAATTCGTGAAGAAATTTTATCGTTTAAATGGTTAATTTGAGAAAAATGACTAAATGGCGTAAAGTGCAAAATTGATGTTCTATTAGCTAAAGGTGTCTAATAGCTATAGATCATTAAGTTGGAGGTCCTTATGTTGTAATTAAACCATCCTTTGAGTAAGTGGACATTTATGGACACATTATTTGGTGTTTGAAAGATTAATTATTAAGGTTAAAACAGTAAAATAATTAATAAACATAATAATAAGTGAAACAAAACAAATTCCTCTATTCATCTTCTTCTAGACGAATATAAGAGAAGAAAATCACCATTATTGAACAACAAACATTTGACCAAGCTCTTTTATTGCATGTAAGTAATTTTTGGCTCGGTTTTTAGTGATTTCTATGTATTTGTGATCGTTGCATCTAGTATTAGCTAGTCAGGGACTATTTTGCAAAATTGTTAAGATTTTGAAAGTTAACCTTGATGAATATGTATGATTTTTGATGATTGATGATGGATTTTGAATGGTTGTTGGTTGTTAAACAAGTTTTGTTAAGTGATTTTGAGTAAAAATTCAAAATAGGGATTAAATTGATAAATGTGTAAAGTTAGTGGTTAAAATGTGAAATAAATGAAAATTATAGGCTGCTAGGGCATTATTGTAATTCGACTAGCATGGGTTTATTTGGAATTTCACTAATTTGTGATTATATGCAAAAAGGACTTAATTGTGAAAAATATGAAATATGTGGGACAAAAGTGTAAATGTGTTTTAAAGTATGTTTTGGACTAAATTGAATGAATAGATGATTGAATAAGTTAATTTTGAATATATTTTAGATCAAGAAAAGCTAAATTCAGATCTAGATCGGGGAAAAACGAAAGTTATTAATTAATCGACTTGATTCGTCGTTTTAATATTCGAGGTAAGTTTGTATGTTATAAACTCATTTCTAATGTATTTTATATGCTTTGATATAGCATGAATTGTGATTACGTGATTACAGACGAGTTCAGAAATGATTCGATGAAGATTCGACAGTTGAAATCCCGATTGAACCTTAGGAATAGTTTAGGATGCTAGTGACATGTCATTAGGTATACTTGAGTTGGCTTCGGGCCATGATTTAGCACTATGTGTGTGAGATAAATCTATTTAGCTTTGGACCATGCATATCGGCTAATTTGGCTTCGGGCCATGATATCAATATTCAGATAAGTTACCTTAATTTGGCTACGGGCCACAGTATAGGTACTTATCGAGTGAGACCTTGAGTATCCGACTTCTATTCTGAATGGTTCAATGGGAAAATGAAGGATGTGATTGAGTATGAGATTGGTACGATATGGTATAGATACGTAAGGAAATGAATTAAGTTTTGAAAACTAAGAAATTGATGAGTTCCTTGGTAAGTTATATGAATGATCATATGATGATTTGAGATTTAATAGGTTTGTTGCATATTATTTTCTATTATATGAATGGTTAATGAATGATGATAGTTGCTTATTGTTAACATACGAGCTTACTAAGCTATATAGCTTTCTTTGTTGCTTTTCCATGTTTTATAGTGATTTCAAAGCTAGCTCGAATCTGGGGATCGTCGGAGATTTCACCACACTATCCACTGACTTTGGCATGTATAGGTATTTGAGTCTTATTGATTATGTTTTCGTAATGATGTTGGCCAAATGAATTGGCATTGTAAATGTATATGTTTTGGTTTGTAAATATAGACATGAGATTTGGCTTAATTTGGTGAATTTGGCTATGTGCTTATATATGCATATTTGTTGATAGTTAAGTTCATGAATGGATATGAGAATGGTTATATCATGAGAATTGTGGTCATTGTTGCTAATTGGTATTATGAATGTTAAATTGATGATTTGAGAAAGTTAGTATGCTTGTAAAATTAGGCCTAATAATGCATCTTTGATAATGGTCATTTTGATGATTGAATAGACAAGAATTGGTATGAATTTAGTTAGTATATTGCGATACTTATGTGCCTTGAATTGGTTAGTATTGAAATGGTAAGAATTAGGTTTGGCTTGGATGTTTTGGATTGCATATTGTGCTATAAATTGGTGCCATTTGGGTTGTTTAGGTACATGAGATTTTGGGTGGCAAATTGGCTTGGTAAATAGCCTATTTTTGTCCACGCGAGTAGAGACACCGGCGTGTGTCTTAGTCGTGTGTCACACACGCTCATGGTACACAGCTGTGTGTTCCCTAGTGCTGAAATTGAAATGAAGTCAGTATGCTCCATACGGTCGTGTGCTCAGCCATATGGTATAAGTCAGTATACCCCCTAATTGGCACACGGCCTAAACACGGGCGTGTGACTTGGCCGTGTTGCATAAGTCAGTATACCCTACAGGTTTGGCATGGCCTAACACATGGCCTGGCACATGGACGTGTGTGGCCACTTCGAAGGGCACATGGGCGTGACACACGGATGTGTGGTTGGCTGTGTAACCCAAGTCAGTATGTACCCCCGGTTTTCACACTACCAGTGACACGGGCGTGTCTGGTGGCAGTGTGAGACACACAAGCGTGTGACCCCTGATTTGAAGAAAAATTTGCTATGTGTTGAAAAATTTCCTGAGTTATCAGTTTAGTCTCGAATCATTTTATAAAGCATGTTTAAGGCCTCGTAGGCTCTTACTAGGGACAAATTGATTGAGATTGAATGATGAATGATTGAATTGAGAAAATGTATGTTAAATAGTTGTTTAATTGTTCCGTAAGTCTGGTAATGCTTCGTAACCCTATTCTGGCGATGAATACGGATGAGGGGTGTTACATTGCCCATGTGTCCCCTGTAACTATTAATTTTCAAAATAGAATGCTGAGTTATTACCACACGGGCAGAAACACAGGTGTGTGTCTTAGCCGTGTGAGGAACATAACCTAGCACACGGACGTGTGACTTGGCCATGTGAGTAAGTCAGAAAGTTACATGGGGTAGGACACGGCCTAAAGCACGGGCATGTCATAAAGTCACACGGGCGTGTCCCTTGGTCACATGAGCGTATCCCTTGGCCACACGGACGTGTGAGCCCTGTACTTAGGAAAAATTTTGAAATTTCGCAAAAAAAAATTCCAGATTTCCAATTAAGTCCCGAATAGTTTCTAACATGTGAATTGGGCCTTGAGGGCTCAATAAAAGGACATTATAATGTGTATGTTAAATTATTATGTGATTGTTCGTATTTATTCTGAAATATCCGATAATGATTCGTAACCTTTTTCTGGAAACAGATAAGGGTTAGAGGGTGTTATAAGTCCACCAAGACATTAAATATGGGGTTGTAATGTGTAAAACCATAGTTCGAATTTTACAAAAATATAGAGCCGGCCAGAACATTTAACATGGATTCAGACTAAGTAAGATCGTAACTTGGCTGTGGTGTCAGGTGAAGTTCACCGAAAAGGTTGGGCTAAAAGATGGCAGTATAAGAAAAGAAAGAGATTGAAGTATAACCTACTTGGAAAGTAACACGAAAGGATGAGTATGACTTGTCCGAGAACACGGATAAATGGGATAGTCCAAGGATCCTCCAGATTAGAAATATGAGTCTCCATGTTTGGGCAAGTAAACTCGAGTCGAGGTGAAAATAAGATGATTAAGCGTAACATAAAACTAAAAAGCAGCGGGTATATAGCGTCCAATAAGTCTACCGAACTCTACGCGGAGATAATGGCGCCAGAGACGGTCATATGGTGGAGGACACGAACATTCACCAATTGATAGGTAAGCTAACTAGGGTTATGTAATGCAAAATAAACCATATGAAAGTCTACCAATAACTACTTGGGCAGAATCCCGCCAAAAGGCAACAGAGAGTATGGATCAATAAGGATTTATCTATTGTTGCCAATTGTTTTGATATTCGGAAGCAGGACGAAAAGTTAGCGAGATTAGATGGTATAGTGCAAGGCTATCATGGTGGTAAGGCATCCCTTTATATGGCTTATTCACATAGTCAGAATCATGAACACTGAACGAGTTAAGGTAAAAATGGAAAATTTGGAATGAGGCAAAATCAGGCCTGCACCATAGAGGACCAATTCTGTAAAGAACATGTTATGACTCAAATAAAGAGTAAGTTCGCTACTGGTAAGTTGCGGAAAGAGGGGAGGGCATCAACCTCGCCAGTGAAATCTGCGAATGACCAAATATGACCAGGGAGTTGATATCTCTACTTAAAACTTTGTTCCTTAAAGTTATGAATTTTGTTATAGGGTCGTTATGCAGAAACTCACTAAATTCAATTGAACTTACAAATTGTTTGCTTATTTGCAGGATAAAATTTTCACTCGAGAATCGAGTAGAGGGCTGAGCCAAACAACGCCAGGTTGAGAGAGAGGCGTGGATGTCATTCATGTGTATAGAGAGGCTCCCTTAAAGGCCACACCTTGGGGATCGATACAAGTGTAACTATCTTATTTTAAATTTTGGTGTTGTAAATACTGTTAAGTTGTGTGGTTGAAATTTAGAAGAGTTATATTTCTTGTTGTAATTTTGATGTGTAATTTAAGAGTTTAAGTAAGTTAATTATAATAGACTCATTATTGTCATTATATTATTTGGGTCCTTGTATCACCTAGTACCCGGATTTGGCGAACGAGACGGGTCTAGGTGCTACAAAGTCTTTCTTCTCGTTATCTATTATTAATTAGCTAAATCAAAATTTATCATGTCAATATGGTGTTGGCAATCATAAATATACATAGGTAACACTCTTTTCTATCCTTTGTTGGCTCCTTTGGAAGACATGTAACAACTACATTTTCACCAAGCAAACATAGTTCATTATAGGAAGTTATCGCTACTGCCTCAGGTATAGGCGAGGAACCGCTCAAGTTCAATAATGACATAGGTTCTTTCCACGACCACGATAATGTTTACCCATTGGTGTGCACCAGAAGTAGGATGGGTGAAATTAAACACTGATGGAGCAGCCTTGGCGCATGATATTGGTAATTCGATTGGGGGTGCTCCTTCGAGACTCTCATGAGGAATGGATATGTGGTTTCTCGATGAACATTGCAAATGATTTCATCTTTAAAGTTGAGTCGAGAACCTTGCTAGAGGAGCTTATTATTGCTTGGGATTTAAGCTTTCGACATGTGGAACTCAAGTGCGACAATGTTATACTGGTGGAAACAATCCTTGCTGAAGGTGCAATCGAAAGCAGATTACAGAAGTTGCAAAACATTCACCAATTCCTTCGCCATAATTGGAAAGTGCGTGTCCAACACATCCCTCAATTTCATAATAGAGTAGCAGATCACAAGCCAAGATTCCGATTACAGGTACCAACAGTATACAAATATTCAATACGACATCAATTTCAATGCTGAGTTTGCTAATGGAATATCAGAATAATTCTAATACTGTTTTGTCTTAGTTTCTTTTTATTGTGATCTCTTTTCCTATTTCTTTACTACCAATTTTTTTTTATATCACTCGACTATTAAATGACTCTTTTTAGTTGGTATAATAGTAATTTTAGTTATCGTTGTTATATTTTCTATCAATTTGACCTTGATTGAATATAAGATGATAAAAATTGAAATTCTTTTTAAAAATTTAGAAATTTCTAACAATTAAAAGAGATAAAATTTTCAAAAATAGATAAAGTGAGAAAATGAGGAAAATTATTTTTAAACCCTCCAAATTTTCTCTTTGTATTATCTTTATAGAAATATCAGTTTTGGATGTTGTTCAGGTGCATGTATCTTGACTTGAAGATATTCTAATTTGGTTTTGTAAAACACTGAGGAAGCATGTAATAATCTAGCTCTTTTGGGATAAAAATTTTGTTACATTTGTAATTTGTTATTAGATTCTACTTAATGATAAATTTTGTATTTCCCATACATATTTTCAAGATTTTATTTTTCTAGAATTTTTATTTTAAAATAATTTTCAGTTTTTCAAACAATTTTTATATAGATTAAGGGTAAATTTAGTAGAAAATATAAAAGTCGAGGACTAAAATGTTATTACACCAACTAAAAAATACCACTTAATAATCAAGGTTACAAAAATAATTTTGAAAACTTTAGTGATTGAATTGTAATTTTTAATTAAGTGACCAAAACAAAATTTACTCATAATTTAATATTTAATAGTGTATTTTACACCAAATAAAAAAATCTGAAAAAATTATTAGTAATTTAATTTAAGGAAAATATTTAATAGATTGACAATAAAGATTTTAACCCCACAAATAATATTATAGATTAAAAAGTGTCCTTAGGATATAATAAAAATTAAAATAGATATTTAAAAAGAGAAATAGATATTAATTTTTTAAAGATGTTGGTGGAATAAAATAAAATAAAAAAGGATAAACGAGCAGTGTCTAAATATTCAGAATTTATTAAAGAATGAAGAACAAAAGTAGAAACAAAATAAATAGGAGGAAAAATAAAACACAAACACCTTTAGCCTACATCATATTTATCTGCTCTGCGGCCTCTTCCCATCTCAACGCAATTCCCGCCTGTTTCTTCTCATCTTTCGTATCTTATAGATTCTAATTTCAATTTATATCACATAAATTTAAATATATATATATATATTTAAAATAAATTTTAAATCAAAATAATAAAAAATATTTTGAATTTTTTATAATTTTTGTTGAAAGAAATTAATTTATTCTTTTTTTTAAATTTATAGGCACTAAAAGTATATTTATATTAATCTGTTATTTGAATTATAAAATTTAACTCGAACTCAAACTCAAATTATTTATTTGAGTTAACTTAAATAATTCAAACAACTCTATTCAATTAACTTAAAATTTAACATTTTTTTGAATTAAATTGAGTTTTACTTAGGACACTTCATAGGTCTAAATTATTGACGAATCTAAGGGGTTGGCAAGACCTTGCCTCCTTAATGGAAAATTTTTCATTTTAAAATTTTAAATTAATAAAAATAAAATTACATTTTAATTTCTATTAAAAATAATAAAATTTTAATTTAATCTTTTAAAAATTATATTTTACTATCATAAAAATTATAAATTTAATTTTAAGCCCTAGAAGAACTTTCTAATTTCGGCCCTGGTCCAAATCCTTGAATTTTAATTTCAGTCTATTTCTTTTTCATCTATTTATATCTCATTCATGTTTAATCACTATTATCACCAAATTCCCCTTGCTAAATTAAATATATTGGCAACCAATTTTTGTGTGAATTAAAAGTGCTTTTATAAAACATTTTTTTATCCGGAAGTTCATTTAAAAAGCTAAACTTGTGCACTGTGTAGTACGCCGATTACATCTGCTGAAGGAAGGTATGCCCTTGTTTGTAAATTACACAACCACTAATTTTTTAGGGTTTGTTGAGCAACCACTATATAAAGGCAAGTTATAACACCTTATCCTTACGTTATGCTTTATCTGCTCTGCGGCCTCATCTCATCTCAACGCAATCCCTTCCTCTTTCTTCTTATCTCTCATATCTTATAGATTTCAATACCTTAAATAGGTAATACTAATCTTTCATATCTCACTTTCTGTCAGTCTAATATTCTACGCATTAACAATCCATAAATTGCATCCTATTGCTTAATACTGCATCTTTTTTTTTCTATAATCTTATGTCAACAGAAAGAATGATTTTCAGATGCTGTAGAATTTTCTCCTTTACTTGTTTCATTATGGAAAAAAAGAAATCCATTTTCTCAAAGTTGATTTGCTATGAAACTATTGATTAATTTTTTAGTTTGCAAATGGTAGTGATGTGCAGATCGGCTCCATATCAGAGTCAACAGCAGGTGCCAGTCTATGGCCGAACTGACTGCCGCTTGGAGCCAATATTTAGTTAAAGGGGTGAAGACCCATGAAACTCACAGTTGTTTCATGACACAATAACCCCTTTACAATTGTTTATTGTCTTTTAAATTCATGGTCTAGCATTTGACGGTGTTGTTGAAGGGGGGCATAGAGTCAGACACGGGTGTTTGTTTGTTTACAATAGCAATCCACCTTTTGCATTGCGCCTAAACCAAAGCCACTTACACGATTGGAGGAGCCTTTGCCTTCTCCATGCTTTCCGTCAAATTTAAAGCAGCTAAATTTTCATTTTATATTTTAATGATTTTAACCACGTATTACTTCTGTTGTGAAAAATAATTTGAGCCTAATGCTGTCATGCATGGTGGATTGGTTGATGGGCATTGCAAGGAAGTATTTGAAATATCATCGTTTACAATATTGTTATCTATAGCTTTAGAAATCGTTCCTTCCTTGTTTAATGTACAGATACACGCATATAACAAGGAGTGGATGATTTCTAAAGCTTTAGATAGCTTTATCATGATGAGGAAGCAAGGCACCGAGTTCAATATTGTCATGTATGGTGGAAATATTGCAATTTATAGTACTGTTATCTACAGCTTTAGAAATCATCCCTTTTTTAGATGTGTAAATATATAAATAAACTGAAGCACATTGCTAGAAAGGGATGATTTCTAAAGCTCTAGATAACGTTATTACAACGAGAAAGCAAGGTCACCTATAGTGGATTGGTTAATCCACATTGCAAGGATGTTATTGGCATTATTGTTATCTACGGCTTCAGAAACCATCCCTTTCTTGCTTAACTTATGGAATCTGTAATATACAGATTGACACCCCTAGCAAAGAAGGAATGGTTTCTGAAGCTTTAGGTAACTTTATCACGACTTGATGCACGTTGCAAGGCAGGAATGGTCGTGGATGACAAATTATCGTCCCCTTTTGATTTGGTTTAGGACTTTTGTGTTCGTTGATTGAAGATTGCAGACTCATTTTCTCCTTAGCTTATTCATGAAATTTTGGCTTATATTATCAAATACAAATTACAAAGTGTATTTTGATTTGTTTTTACCAATTGTGTACATTTAATGTTGGATTCTGGAAGTTTCAATGTTGAATTTTGTTAAAATTTATTTTCAATGTTCAATATAGTATCTAGATCAAATGATTGTTTTCACCAGTAAGTACTGAAATTTGTTTTCAATCCAACTTACTGTATTTAATTGAGATAAAACAAAACTCGAGTATTAAATTAAAAAAATTGAAATGTCCAAGTGAAACTTGTAAATCTGGACATTTAAAATTCAAAGGAATCCAATCCCAAATTTGTAATTACCGCATTCAAAGCATAGATTGAAATAAATCTAAACTTTCTTGTGGGAAAGCAACCACTCTCTCTAGAATTGGGAGATGATTAGAAAACCTAAACCACTTGGAGAGCTAGCGATGATAATCAACCAAGCCCACATCATCAAAATTATGTGGAGAATTATATCACTTGAGAGAATTCTATATAACTTGAGATTAGGGATCAACGTTTTATCAATTTAAGTGAAAAAATTTTAAGTTAAACTGAGTGTTTAGAATAAATTAAAAAATTAAACCTTTTAAATTAAAATCTTATTACACTATAATAATTTTATTTTAGAACATATAAATTTGAAAATAGATATATTTGGAAAAATTCAAAGCAAAATAAATATATATATTCTTAACTTTCTTTATATATTGTCCAATTTTCTTTTAAAATATATAAATTTTAGAATTTTTATAATTATTTTAAATTTTAAAAATTATTTTGAATTCTTTTTTTTTTTTGTAATTTTGTTGAAAGAGACTAATTTGCTTATTTTCAAAATTGAAAGACATCAAAGGGGTTTTTATACCAATTTGTTATTCAAATTGTAAAATTGAACTCAACTTAAACTTAAATCTCAAATTATTTATTCGAGCTGACTTGAATAACTCGATTCGATTAACTCGAAATTTAATTTTTTTTAATTTTTTCGAATCAAACTAAGTTTTGTTCATCCCTACATGAGAGGATACATCATGAGTCCAAATTACACCTATCCATAAACTTGGCCACCTAGCCTGGCCCAAAGACCTGTCTGAAAAATGAAAAAGTTTTGACAAAAATATAAACTCAAAAAATAAGTTTAAGCAAAAAAATGAGACTCGTATTTAAAACGGGCTGAGTCTTGGGTATAATTTTTTTGCCGACCGACCCGAACCATGTGGCTTAATAGGCCACCGTTTTTTTTTTTTCTTCTCTTTTCTCGATTAACACCTCTAAATCCCTTCTTCAGCCCAAACACCCACCGACTACCAACAACTCGGTCACCACCGATCCATCATCATTCACCAATCACCATTGTTGCTTCTTGACTGACAACTCGAAGGTAACACCACCATTTTTGAATTTTCTTTCTTTCAACTCTTTGTTTTCAAAGCTCTACCTTTGAAGAATCCGTAACTTTAAATTTGATTCTATTTAGCTTTTTTTTCTCTGAAAATGCTCTTGTCTTCTTCGGTTTCTAATGTGGACAATAATGGGGAAGGTGATTCTCTTTCTGAGGATTCCAATACAAAGAAGGTCCGGTTTAAGGAATCAGATGTGATTCCTGAAGGTGTGATGGTTGTGGAGGATTCCATCACTAAAAGGACCCGTTCCAAGGAATTAGATGCGACTCCTGATGACGTGATGGTCGTGGAATCATCACCAACGTCTTCTTTTTCTTGGAAAGATATGCTACTTGGGAAGGATAATCCTGCGAAGAATATTTTAGACGATGGTCACTTCCTGGTTGATAAATTTTCCCTTACTAAGCAGGATGTAAAGAAATCGGTTGTCAATGGCGTTCCTTCAATTGACTTCTCGGAGAAAGTATATCAGCTATTGGAGAAGAAGATATTGACCTTTGTAGTCCTCAAGATGTTTGGTCGGAACCTTGGAATCACGACCCTGCATAATAGATTATATGGGATTTGGAAACCTTCCAAGCCTTTTCAATTAATGGATATAGAGAATGGTTATTTTCTTGCTAAGTTCCAAAGCACTGTTGATTATGATAAAGTTCTCTCCTAAGGTCCGTGGGTTATTTTTGGTCATTACCTAACCGTTCAACCAGGGACGATTGGTTTCAATCCTAATCTACCTTACCCTAATATGGTACTCTCTTGGATTCGGTTTCCCGGTCTACCTAGTCATTTGTTAGATTTCAACATAGATAATCTACCTATGGTTTGCTTTATGTTAATTTAGGGAGACCTTTAATTTCTAAAATTCTCATCAATGGCAGCCCTCAAAGAATTGAGTATGATAATCTACCTATGGTTTGCTTCAAATGTGGCCATTATGGACACACCAAGGAGAACTGCCCGGTCAGTTCAAAATCTTCAAAATCGAAAGAAAAAGGAGAGACGTTGGAACTGGGGCGGATTTAGGGGGGCTGGCAGAAGCTTTGGCCCCCCTAAAATGTAAAATTTAAATTTAGCCCCTTAATTTTTTTTAAAATTTTAAAATTAGTAAAGGTAAAATTACACTTTGCCCCCCTAAAATTATGAAAATTCAATTTAATCCTTTAAAAATTATAAAGATATAGACTATAAAAAATTAAAATTTCATTCGGTCCCCCTAAAAATTTGTTTTGTCTTCGGCCCTGGCTGGAATAGACCTCTTCTCCTTTTGTGGCGGCCAGCGATGAGGAATTTGGCCCCTAGATGTTGGTGGAACGGAGGACCAAACGCAGCACCTTGGATGGGATCAAAAAGGAAATTTTTTTAAAGGTGAAAAAATTATGGGATCAAGATTTCATTCATTAGCAGATATGAAGGTGAATTCTACGGGAGATGATTTTATTAAGGAAAATTAGAGGGATTTGAAGAATAAAGGGAAAGTCAAGTTAATTGATTCTTTTGAGCAATCTGCAACGAGTAAAAAATCAGGTTTTAATGGTTCTAAAAAAGGGAATTTGGGCCTGTCGGTAGCGAAAGCTCCTAATTTTAGACCCGCGTCTCAAGAACAACACCTTAGTGCAGGACCATAATCATGTTGGGCTTAAGACGGGCTGGGTCTCCTAGAATCCTTTGGCAGTTAACCATCAGGCCTCTTTGGACAAGCAGCAGGCTTCCAGCGGCATCAATTCTAGACAGCAGCCTAAGAATCGAGCTTTGAAGTAGGCTCGACTAGATTTTACGAAACTTCCTAACGTCATGAATGGTTCAAACCCTAGTGTTGGAGAAAATATTCAGTCACTAAATTCAGGTGATTCTGTAGCCTTTATTCCTTTAGTTTCAAATTTATAGATTGGTTGTGGTGCAGATCACGCGAATGTGGGCACTCCTATTTTAAATCATAAGCAAAAGCAACATGTAGTACATTTCAACTCTACATTTGAAGAGAGTTCGTTCGTTAATGTAGCGGTTAAGGAATGAGTGTTGGAGGCCAAAAACCACTCGACAGTGGTGTTCAAAAAAAGCAACACACTGGAGCCAGTTAGAGAGGTGACAGGGGGTAGTGTCGGCCTGTCTAAAATTAAATTACCTAGAGGGGTCTCGAATGGACAGAATATAAATGTTAAAGCTACTAGCTCCAAATGAGGGTGGAAACTTAACAAAACTCTAAAGGGACCGGGTAATTGTTTCAAGCATTCTGAAAATACCCAGGTTCATTTTGCTGACTCTATGAATAAGGTAGCAGAGCTTATTGCGTCTAAAATTGATGGAAATTCTGCTAAGGATTTTTTGTGGAAAAAAGGAGAGCGAGAGGAGTTCGCCTTTACCTGACAACATTTAGATAGGTTTTTTTTTTTTACTTTTTTAATTTTATCATGATGAATATGCCTATTTTTTCTTGGAATGTGCAGGGGAGTGCATCTGATAAATTCTTGCGTGTCTTTCGTGAGTATAAAAAATTAGTACAAGCCTGATGTAGTTAGCCTTATGGAGCCTAGAATCAGTGGGTTTAAAGCTAACACAATAATTGCCAAGTTAGGCTGGGATAAGTCACACCGAGTGGAGGCGGTGGGATTTTCTAGAGGTATTTAGATTGGCTGGAAGAATTCAATTGATTTGGAAGTGATCGGCAATCATCTTCAATTCATTCTGGTTCGTATCTGCTCTAAATTACATCCTCATCCGGTCTTTGTAGCTTTTGTTTATGGGAGTCCTGATAAACAGAAAACAAAAATTTTATGGAATGATCTAAGTCACATTGTTCCTCGAGAGTATGTTTATTGGATGGCCATTGGTGATTTTAATGCTATCCTTTATTCAGAAGATAAAAAAGGTGGTCATGTTAAAGGCCGCAGATGCTAGTCCTTTGGTGATTTGATGGATAATGCTCTTCTGCATGATCTGGGTTTCCAAGGGCCCCCGTTCACTTGGCATCGGGGTATTCTTTCTGAAAGACTTAATAGGGTTGTGGGGAATGACGCTTGGGTGGAAACCTTCCCTAATTGCCTTATTACTCACCTTCTCAAAATCAAATTGGATCATCGACCTTTACTCATGAAATTCTATCATGAAGATAATGTGTTCCTAATCGGCCTTTCCGGTTTTTAGCTAGCTGTCTTCATCATCAAAATTTCTCTAAATTTGTTAAGAATAATTGGAGCTTCAATGGCAATTTGGCAAGTACAGTTGAGGTGTTTACGGATAAGCTCAAAGAGTGGAATAAAGGTGTGTTGGGAAGAAACCGAATAGCCAAACGGAAGCGAAGTACAACCGGTGTTCTTTCTCTCCCTATAACTCTTGTCAAATATTATGGCAAGCAAAATAGCACAAAAATATGTTCTCTAACAACCTTAATCAACCACAAATCAACCAATGCAACCACAACAAAATAATAAATAGAGACACCAATATTTTTACGTGGAAAACCCTTCTAAATCAAGGGTAAAAACCACAGGACTTTAGAGTCCGATCAAAAGCTCTACTATCATCAAATGTTCAACTACAAGATCACAATATCAAGCCTACAACAAGCATTCAACTCCAACAAGACTAACAATATGTAATCTTTAGCAAAAGAGAGAAAACTAGTAGAACATCACCAAAATAGTAGTCATTGTAAAGCGTGTATTTACGACGCCACAGGACTCGGATGAAAAATCGACCATACAAAGTAAAGAACACCTTGTCGCTAGTCATTGTCAAAAATCAGCTCAATCGAACCACGGATGGACCTTAGATCGAAGAGTTGATCATTGCTATAAATTTTCTTTTCAAGAGAAAAATTTCGCTATACTCAACATTTCTCACCCGTTTTCTCTCCTTTTTAAAAATCGATTTTGGCTCTCCATAAATCTGCCCAAAAATCACGTAAAAGAACAAAAGATAATGATAAAAAATTGTCATGTTTTATGGTAGATTTTGAGGATTCCTACATAGTGGGACCTCACCCAACAAATCTCCCCTCCGACTATGTGGGAATGCCTCCATCTGGAGATCAAACAACATGCTTCAAACTTTCCTCTTGGTAAAGCCTTCGTCAACATATCAGCACCATTATCATTAGTATGTATCTTCTCAAGCTCTAACAACTTAGCTTCAAGAACATCTCGTATCCAATGGTACCTTACATCAATATGCTTAGATCTAGCATGAAAAGTTAGATTCTTACCAAGATGAATAGCACTCTGGCTATCACAATACAGGACATACTTCCCCTGAGTAAAAATAAGCTCATGCATAAACTTCTTCATCCAAAGCATCTCCTTGCATGCTTCGGTTGCTACAATGAACCCTGATTCGGTGGTGGACAATGCAACACACTTTTGCAATCTCGATTGCCATGCCACAACTCCCCCTGCATAAGCGATCAAATAACCTGAAGTAGATCTCCTCGAGTTAATGTCTCCGGCCATGTCTGAATCTGTATACCCAACAAGAACATGTTTCTCATTGCCGAAATAAAATTTCATATTGGAAGTGCCATGAAGATATCTCATAATCCACTTCACTGCATTCCAATGCTCTCTGCTGGATTAAAAAGAAAACGACTAACTGTACCAACAGTATAAGCCAAGTCTGGTCTCGTGCAAACCATTGCATACATCAAACTCCCAACAGTTGAAGAGTAAGGAATTTTCTGCATCTCTTCCTTCTCCTTTTCTGTGGAAGGACTATGCTTAACACTCAATCTAAAGTGCATAGCAAAGGGAGTGCTCACCGCTTTAGCTTTGTTCATACTAAACCTTTGAAGTACTTTCTCGATGTACCTCTTTTGTGATAACCATAATTTCTTGGCCTTTCTATCACGTGTCAACTTTATGCCAACCCCAAATCCTTCATTGCAAAGGATTTACTCAACTCTTACTTCAACTTCTCAATTCTAGAAGCATTCTGACCAACAATAAGCATGTCATCAACATAGAGCAAAAGAATTATAAAATCATCACCAGAGAATCTCTTAACAAACACACAATTATCAGAAGTAGTCTTCTTGTAGCCTTGCTCCCCCATAATAGACTCAAACTTCTTGTACCATTGCCTTGGAGCTTGCTTCAAACCATACAAGCTCTTCCTCAATCTACACACATAGTCCTATTTCCTTTGTGCAACAAACCCCTCTAGCTGCTCCATGTAAAGCTCTTCTGCCAAGTCACCATGAAGAAAAGTAGTTTTCACATCCATTTGTTCAACCTCTAAGTCATAACAGGCTGCCAAACTCAGTATAGTTCTGATAGAGGACATCTTCACTACCGGAGAAAATATTTTCTCAAAATCAACCCCCTTTTTTTTAGTATAACCCTTGACAACCAATCTAGCCTTGTATCGTAGAGATGAAGACTTCTCTTCTTGCTTCAACCTGTAAACCCACCGATTTTTCAAGGTTCTTTTGCCCTTGGGCAATTTCACCACCTCAAATGTATGGTTCTCATGCAAGGATTGAAGTTCATCTTTCATCGCTTCACCCCACTGATCTTTGCATTCACTCTCCATAGCCTCTTCATAACATTCAGGTTCTCCCCCGTCAGTCAAAAGAACATATTCATCAGAAGAATACCTGACAGAAGGTTGTCGATCTCTAGAAGACCTTCGAAGTGAAACTGCTGGTGGAGCTATAGGTGCTTGTTGTTGATTATTCACAACATCATCCATGAGAGTATCAAAGTCACCTATATCCTGATGGTCATCAGTAACATCATCATGCACATCATCCTGGATAGGACCTGGTGAAGAGTTTAGGAGAACCGGATTCACATCGATCAAATCACCACTGTCTTGTGAATTTGCTTTCTCCGTCTTACCAATATCATCAATGGTCTGATTCTCAATGAAGACAACCTTTCTACTTCTCACGAGTTTCTTTTGAACTGAATCATAGAGTCTATAACCAAACTCACCATCTAGACCATAACCAATGAAAATGCATTGTCGAGTATTGGCATCCAACTTGGATCTTTCATCCTTTATAACATGAACAAATGCTTTACAACCGAACACACGTAGGTAATCATATGACACGTCTTTGCCAAACCAAACTCTATCTGGCTCATCACCTCGCAAAGGAACACTAGGTGACAAATTTATCACATGTGTCATTGTATTCAAAGCTTCAGCCCAAAATGATCTTGGCAGCTTTACTTCTGACAATAAACATATGACTCTCTCAATCAATGTTTGGTTTATTCTTTCAGCTAACCCATTTAACTGTGAAGTCTTTGGTGGTGTTTGCTAATGTCTGATTCCCTGTCGCAGACAATACTCATGAAACGGCCCTGTATACTCGTCACAATTATCAATACAAATACACATCAACTTCTTCCCTGTTTCCCTTTCAACTCATGCTTGAAACTGTTTAAACACCTCAAAGACTTGATTTTTAGACTTTAAAGTGTAAACCCATAGCTTTTTCGAACAGTCATCAATGAAAGTCACAAAATAAAGTGCACCGCCAAGTGACCTTACTTTTATCGGACCACAAACATCTGAATTAACCAACTCTAGCAACTCTGATCTTCTATGAGGAGGACGGCTTCTAAATGAAAGTCTTCTCTGCTTTCTTGCTAGACAATGAGCACAATCCTTCAGTATAGCATTTTTAAACCCGAAAGTTGATTCTTCCTCGTTAAATAGTTAAACCCCCTTCTCACTCATGTGACTGAGTCGTTTATGCCACAACTCTGTTGATCTGTCATTCACTGTCACATTCACCGTCTCTCGAGAAGTTGAAGCTTGCATCAAGTATAAATTTGAGCTCTTCTTTCCTCGAGCCACAACCAAGGAGCCTTTAGTAAAACTTCGCGCGCCTCATTTGAAGGTGTTCTGAGAATCCTCATCATCAAGCTTTCCTGTAGAAATCAAATTCAAACGGATATCCGGTGCATGTCTGATATCCTTGAGAGTTAACTTTGTTCCATTATTGCTTACCAAGCTAACATCTCTCATACCGATAATCAAAACCAAACCGTCATTACCTATCTTTAATACCCCAAAATCACCAGGAGTATGAGATGTGAAGAAATTCTTCCTCGACTTGACATGAAGTGATGCACTAGTATCAATCACCCAGCTGGTCTCGTCACATGCTAGGTTGACCAAATGACCAATAGATCTTCACGAGTAGCAGTTGCAACACACTCAAATTTTTATCATCATTCGATCGTGTTTATCACCACCACATTTGTTCTCTTTCTTCCACTTGAAGCAATATTTCTTGATATGGCCTTTCTTACCACATGATGACACTCAAGATTCTTGTATCTCGATCTTGATTTGCTTCGATTTTATCTCTACCCTTTCTATCTTTGTCTCTGTTTCTCCCCTGTTCTCGGTAACCAACACCTCAGACTGTGATGTAGAACCCTGAGATCTTCTTCTAACCTCTTCATTCAATACACCACTCTTAGCCAAATCCAAGGTAATAATACCCTTTGAGGCAGAATTAATGAACGAAACCCGGAAAGTCTCCCAAAAGTCTAGTAGAGTAGTAAGCAACCAAAGCCCTAAAATATCGTCATCAAATTTGACACCCATACCAAGCAACTGATTCATCACGCTCTGAAATTCACTCACATGGTCAGCTATAGACGTTCCTTCTTTGTATTTCAACGCCATCATTTTCTTTAGTAAAAATAACTTGTTATTGCCCGATCTCGAAGCATACAAGCTTTCAAGCTTCTCCCACAATGTTCGAGCATGTGTCTCCTGATAATGTGGTTGTAAACATTTTCTTCAACAAATTGCCGAATAAAGCCACACACTTGCTGATGCTCAAATTCCCATTCTTTATCACTTTTTAAATCGAGTTTTTGAGCAGTAAAGACCGGAAGATGTAGAGCCCTCACAAACAACAAGTCATTCATTTTATTTCGCCAAAGTTGATAATTTGTGCCAATCAACATAACCATCTTGCTCGTATTAATTTTCATAATTATTTGATAGAATAACTGAGCGCTGATACTAGTTTGTTGGGAAGAACCCGAACAGTCGAACGAAAGTGAAGCACAACCGTGTTCTTTCTCTCCTTATAACTCTTGTCAAATATTATGGCAAGCACAATAGCACAAAAATATGTTCTCTAACAACCTTACTCAACCAAAAATCAACCAATGCAACCACAACAAAATAATAAATAGAGACACTGATATTTTTACATGGAAAACCCCTCTAAATCAAGGGTAAAAATCACGGGACTTTAGAGTCCGATCAAAAGCTCCACTATCATCAAATGTTCAACTACAATATCACAATATCAAGCCTACAACAAGCATTCAACTCCAACAAGGCTAACAATATGTAATCTTTAGCAAAAGAGAAAAATAGGAGAACATCACCAAAACAGTAGCTGCTGTAAAATGTGTATTTCTGACGCTACAGGACTCGGATGAAAAATCTGACCATACAAAGTAAAGAGCACCTTGTCGCTAGCTGCTGTCAAAAAATCAGCTCAATCGAACCACGGATGGACCCCAGATCGAAGAGTTGATCACTGCTGTAAATTTTCTTTTCAAGAGAAAAAATTCTGTTATACTCACTGTTTCTCACCCGTTTTCTCTCCTTTTTAAAAATCTGATTTTTGGCTCTCCATAAATGCTGCCCAAAAATCACGTAAAAAGAACAAAAGATAATGATAAAAAAATTGCCATGTTTTATGGCAGATTTTGAGGGATTCCCACATAGTGAGACCCTCACCCAACAAGCGTAAGAGGCAGTTAATGCACAAGCTTGCTAAGATACAGCATGTTTGGATCTCTCGGGTCTAATTATCTTTTTCAGCAGGAAGTGTTTGTTCGTGAGGAGCTTGCAAATATTCTTCACCATGAGGAGATGTTTTGGAAGCAAAAGTCTAGATGAGAGTGGCTAAAATTGGGAGATCGTAATACTAGCTACTTTCACAAGCGTACGGTTATGATAAGGAATTTTAATAAAATCATCGCTTTACGTAATGTCGATGGGGATTGGATTTTCGATTCTAAGATCCTTAAGATGAAAGAGGCTAACTTTTTTCAAAAGTTTTATGGGGAGAATCCAGGTCCATCAAGGTTTTTACCTCCCAATGCTTTTCCAAGGCTCAGTTCTAAAGATGTTGATTCTCTTAGGAGAGGTGTCACGAATGAGGAAATTAGGGCTGCTCTTTTTTATATGGCACCCTTAAAAGTCCCAGGTAGTGATGAGTTTCAAGCCGCTTTCTTTCAGAACCAGTAGGATAATATAGGGAATTATTTGTGAATGGGTTAAAACGGTTTTTGAGGGGGAAACCATTAATCTAGAGTTTAATAACACTCTTATTATGTTAATCCCTAAAGTTCTGAACCCAAAAAACTTCTCACAGTTTCGTCCTATTAGTCTCTGCTATGTGTTGTATAAGTTGGTTACGATGATCATTGCAAATAGATTTAAGAATATCTTTCCTAAGATCATCAACCAAAAATAAGTAGGCTTCATTGCAAGGAGCAGCATTATTGATAATGTTATCATTACCCAAGAAGTGTTACATTCAATGAAATCCAAAAAGAAGACTCAATGGATGGCTATCAAGATTGATTTAGAGAAGGTTTACGACAGAGTTAGATAGGATTTTGTGGAAGCTTCTCTTAATACAGCAGGTATTCCTGTTTATCTGGCTAAAGTTATTATGAATGCTATTTTGTCTTCCTCTATGCAGGTTTTATGGATTCCTACTCAAAATTTTAGACCAGTTAGAGGTATTCGGCAAGGTTGTCCTTTATCTCCATATCTATTCGTTCTCTGTATGGAATGGTTGGGACATAGATTTCATGCGGGTATTTCTTCAGGGGAGTGGAGTCCCATTCGACTATCTCGCACATGACCGAATCTTTAACATTTATTTTTTACAGATGACCTGGTGATCTTCAGTCTGCAGATTTGGCTCATAGTGGTCTCCTCAAGATTTTCTTGAGTAATTTTTGTGAGCTTTCAAGTCATAAAGTTAATGCTAGAAAACAAATATTTTTTTCTCATCGGGTGTTAATGAGTCTTTAAGGAGTGAGATCAATGACATGAATGATTTAGGTCATCATCTCGGGGTTCCACTATTTCACAAAGGGCAGTAATGGTATTCTTAATTTTTTAATGGAAAGAGTTCGTAGTCGGCTTTCTGGTTGGGATGCGAAACGGCTCTCTTTTGCTGGAAGGGTTACTTTAGCACACTTCGTCCTATTGGCCATCCCGAGTTACCTCATGCAGTCTACTCTAGTCCCTAAAGGGATTTGTGACTCTATTGAAGAATTAGCTAGACAGCTCATTTGGAAGGCTGCGAAAGGGAAAAGGAAATTAGCCTTGGTAGGGTGGAATAACATTTGTCAGCCTAAACCGCATGGAGGTCTTGGATTTCGTCGATTGGAGGATCAGAACAAAGCTTTTACGCTGAAAATCGGTTATAGTCTTATTACAAAGACTAAAGCTTTATGGTTCAAGTTCTTAGAGCTAAGTATAGTTTCCACGAGGATCTGCCAGATACTATCATGCGACATAGGTGTTCCTAAATGTGGAAAGCAGTCGCTAAAGCTTGGCCTTTGTTGCGTAGAAATATGATTTGGTCTATCGGTAGTTGGAAGGATAATTGGGTCCCAACTGTTAGTCCCCTTAATCAGTATGTACCGGATCAAGGTAATATTGTTTCACAAAGTAACGTTAATGAGATGGTTTTGGACAATGGGGAGTGGAACATTGATCTTTTCAGATTATGGTTGCAAGAAGAGGTGGTTAATCGAATCATTAGCATTCCTCCTCATTCAGAGTCAGCCGGGCCTGATATTCTTTCTTGGTCCAGAACAATGACTGGTGTTTTTTCTGTAAAAAGTGCTTACTTTATGCTCAAGGAGGAGTCTTGGAATCCGAAGGATGCGAACTGGAGTACTGTTTGGAAAATTCCAGGGCCACAACAAGTTAGACAATTTATCTGGTTAGTTCTTAAGCAGCGTCTTTTAACTAATTCGGAAAGGGTTAGAAGAGGTATTGCACAGGACGCTTCGTGTCATCTCTGTGGTCATTTAACGGAGGATATTCTTCATACTCTTAGGGATTGCTATTTTACGAAGGAAATTTGGAAACAAGTCATTCCTTCCAATCATTCCGATAGTTTCTCCGCTAGTAATATTTCAGAGTGGTTGTTTTTGAATTTGCACTTTTATCCTTCAGATAGCGCAAGAGACTCAACTTGGACTTGCCTCTTTGGGATACTTCTTTGGCGCATTTGGAAGAATCGGAATTTGTTCATCTTTCAAGGGAATTCAATGAGCCCCAAGGACATTATCAGTGCCTCTTATAGTTGGGCGAATCAATTTTCCTCTAACCATAATGCAACGTTGGAGTGCAGCCCAAAACAATCAATTATTCCTCAAAACTCAGGTATGTGTTTTTAACTTAATACTGATGGTGCTTCTCACTCTGTGTCTGGTTTCTCTGCTGCAGGTGGAGTAATACGTGATGGTAAAGAAAAATAGATCTTAGGATATAATCGGCACTTGGGGAAATGTACACCAGCGGTTGCTGAGCTATGGGGAATATTGGATGGGCTTCTGCTCCTTCAAAAACAAGGATATGATGAGGTCATTATTTAGTCTGATAACCTTGAAAATGTTATCTCTTTTTGTGAAAGCAAGCTTGATGGTTCAAAAAGCTCTCTAATAAGGAGGATTCAACAAATTCTAGCCTTTGAAAAGGAGTGGTCCTTAAATTATATTCTAAGAGAGTCTAATCGGGTAATAGATGCTTTGGCAAAAATGGCTTTAACGAGGAGCAAAACTTTGCACATGTGTGAGGAACCCCTTTTGGAGCTTAAAGTGATATTGAAGGATGATTGTAGCTTTGATAATGTGATTAGGAATTAATTTTGTATTACTTTGTTTTATTTTTTTTTTTAAAAAAAAAGGTCTGCCTTTGCAAAAAAAAAAAAAAATGGGTTTTTTGAAGCAATGAGATTGGTTGTTTTTCCGATAAAATGCATTTAAAAATGTAGGTTTTCACACTAGTTCAGTTTTGGAAATAAAAATGGAATTGTTAAGTTAGTGAAGTGTTAGTCAACATGGGATGACTGATACGGCCTCTTGAGTCTTTTGCATATTTAGAACATTTTGCTGGCACTTTAACATAATATTTTTAATCTAACAAATAAAGTTTTTGAATGGATGACATTCATGAGCTATGGTGAACTATAAAGACAATTCTGTACCATTCAACCCTAACCACATGTTATATTCCATTCACTTCAACTCCAAATATACGCACCCTTGCTGTTCTTTCAACGGTTGTTTTAGGTTTTCTAACTTGGTGGAAACTTTTTCACTAGTTTTAGGTTATTTCCCTTCTACAGTACCCTGAAATGAATTTATGTAAAAAATAGGTGTCATTTCAGTTTGTGATAGCATTTACTTTTACTAATGCTGTTTCATATCTTCTGGAAATTGACATGCCACCTGTGATCTTTATTAACTAAAAATAAGTAACTAGTACAACAGTGAGGATAATAAAAGCTCAAGAATTGGCTTGCTGCACTTGATGGACATTCACTGGTTACTTGGCAGCCCATGCCATGGATAAAGTTCGCTTCTAGTTGGAAACTCCATCAAGTGCAGCAAGCCGAGCAATGAAAGTGCTTGAGAATGCAAAAAATACACCATAATAACCTATGCCAAGCCACCTTCTCCTGTTAGGTCTTATAATTTTCCTAACCTCAACACAACTGCTTCGAAATAGTTTAGTTCTGGATCTGCTTTCTTCTCGCAATGTTTTCATCTGCTCGTTCTTTATTTTTCAAATGTGAAGATGTCAATGTAAGTGCATGGTCTGATGATTCATGTGGCATAACGGGATTGTTTCATTTATAGGTTTTTACTGTAAACCCCCCAATTTGTGATGACTAGAGTTTTGAGCTTTTATTATCCTCACTGTTGTACTAGTTACTTATTTTTAGTTAGTTTTAGCAAAATAAACCCCCCCCTTTGTTTTATATAATAAAATAATTTTTTTAAATTAATTTAGGTCGGGCCAGCCTCGGACCCAAGCTTAAACAAAAAATTAAACTCATTTTTTGAATTAGGCTCGAGACTAGCAATTGAGTTTAAAATTCTGTCATAATCCGACCCATGAACAAGTCTAATCTAAATACTTAAATTTTGATTTCTCTATTTCTTTTTCATCTATTAATACCCGATTCATGTTTAATCACTATTCTCACCAAATTCTCCTTGCTAAATTAAATATATTGGTAACCAACCAAGTCACTACAAGAAAAACAAGTCGAGGGGGCACGATGGGTTAACCGCTCGACTAAGTTTTGGTTCTGTAATTGATCAGGATTAGGAGACCCTTAAGGAGAGACGAATAGGAAATGACATTTCTGAAACAGATGGGAAAGCTTCTCATTTCAACTGCCAACTCAACCTTAGTGTACTGTATAGTACGCCAATTACAACTGCTGAAGGAAGGTATGCCCTTCTTTGAAAATTAAACAGAATCTAGAAAGTTTACAGTAGGCAGTGCGTATGAGTTTTGGATTATAACAACGTTGGACAAGTGCAGAACCAGGAATGATATTGTCATGTATGGCTTGACAATAACCTCAACGACAAGAACTGGTACACAAAACCCACAATATCCTGCCATCTCATCTTTGCCAAAACTTTTGACAGTCCTTGTAGGCTAGGCAAATTTCTTGACCGTGCAACTACTGAGTAGCCTATCCTGTTAAGTTCTTGAGATGGAGGAAACCCAACCTCGGTGTAAAATAAACACGGCAACGAGGAATCCTGGCAGGGGAGGAGATGAAGTTGTTATTAGGGATCACAATGGAAATTGGGTAAAAGGATCATATCGACACATACCACAGGCAACAAGCGTGGAAGCAGAACTCTGGACTTGGTATTATTAATATATATAAAAGTAGAATTAGATGCAACTGCTGTAATAAGTCTCATATCAAACACCATTACTTCAATGTGCAAGAATGTGGTGATGTTATTATTGTTTGTAGTGAAGCACCCTTACAACTAGCTTCCTTCTTGACAAAACACCCGCAATCTGTAGCTCAAATAGAACAAATAGTTTTGTTTTGAAAATTTTCTTGTGATTAGTAATCAAAATAAAAAAAAAAAAAAAAAAAAAAATCAGCTCAGGGGAGAGAATGTATCAAAATTTGCATTTCATGTAAAAACTTCATGCCTTGCGTTATACATCATATTTAGCCTAAAACCCTCAAATTTCTGAAATTTGAAAATCAAAGTAACAAAGACTAAATTAACACCAAAGCCCCATTTATCAAAAACAACAATCACAATCAAATGGGCAAAGTGGCGTACTTCCAGCATCAGATTTACTAATACCCAATTCTTCTTCAGTGTAAATTGCAAAACCATCTGCTGTTATTTTCCGAGGCCGAGAAGAAGATTCATTGAATCCCCCTTCCCTGTTGGTTTCTTTACTCTTTTTACTCTTCTTTTTCGACGATTTGGGTTTTGAAATTTCATCGCCGTTCGGTTTCTCGGACCCTTTCGGGTCGGGTTTCTTCCTCTTTTTACCTGCAAATATCTCGTCGATCTCGTTACCAGCCATTTTAGAAGCTGGATTCTTCTGTTCTGCAACAGATTCTTCTTTTTTATTTTCTGCTTTTCTAGAAGGCGTCGTTGAAGAACCCTTCTTCGCCATTAGGTTGAATCTGCAACTTCAAAACAAAAAATTATAGCATACGAAGAACTAAAATCAACAAAAACAAAATTTGAAGAAATATTAAATATATTTATTAAAAGAAAAAACAATACGAATGTTGTGTCAGAGAACACATTATCAGCACTGGAAATCAGACAGGGATAACTGTGATAATATTAAAATTTCTCATCATTCACAACACCGTCTAAAAAAAACTTTGTTTCAAGGAATCCTAGTCGAATAAACGGATTAAACCACTAAAAAAGAAAAACCCAGAGAAGGAAATATCTTCCTATGGATATAAAAAGTAATTATCACTGGTGCCTCCTACCTCGCAGTGAGATCCAAGAGGAGATTACGATATTGGATTTCCCCCAAACGGAAACGACGAAGCAGAAACAAAACGAAGCGGAGGAGTGTGAGACTGAGTTTATTAGAAACCCTAAATTGGGTAAATGAAGATTTTGTTTCGGGTTAAGGGTTTAAGGCTGAGCTTTCTCACACTTTTGGGCTTTTCTTAGAAAATGGACCTTTTTTCTTTCGGCCTTCTTGTGAATTTAATATAGATTGAATGATTAAATTAATATTGGTACTCTAATTTTTTATTTTTTAATATTTAAGTCTAAGTTTGCTATCAGTTTCTACATTATTTGCATATTTAGCATTTAATGTTTTTATTATTTTAATAATAATATAATATTATTATTATTTTTTTACTCTTAATTGAAGTCCAATAATTACGACAAAAAAAATTTAATTAAGTTGGATTAAGTAATATCCTTTTAGAAAATTGTTGGTGATTAATTTTATCACTTTACTTTTAAATAGTGATATTGAATCTTATTATTAGATGTGTTCATAGGTCAAGTCGGATCGAGTTAGATTTGAATCGGATTCATTTAAGGTATTTAGATCAATTTTTTAAGTCCGGATTTAGTTCAATCCAAAAATGAGCTTATTTTTTTGCTCAAGCTCAGCTTAATTTAAGAAAAGTAAACCTAGACTTGACCCGACTTCCCATGTTTGATTTTTTTTAGATTAATGTTTATTTAAAAATAAAATTTTAAAAAATAATATACTAAAAAATGCTAAAATAAAATTTAACACATTAAAAGAACACTACTATAAATATAATAACTACTTTATTAAATTGAAAACACAAATAAATCTAATAAATATTTTATTGTACTAAATATAATTCTAAAATTTTATATTTTGAGTTAGGTGATACTTATTTTGAACAAACCCTCCATTTCTCGGACCCTACATTTAAAATAAAAAATTCTTTGAGGGCATTATCAATTAAATTTCAAATAAATATACTACATTTTAGGATTAAAAGTGAAAATATTAAAATTGAAATGCGTGACTAAGCGATCCACTTATAAATTTAAAATATTGTCAATTAATAAAAAGTTATTTTTTTCCCAAGAAAATAGAATCATAATGAATTAATTATATTATGTATTAATATTGTAGAGAAACCAGATTTAAGGTGATAAAATTATTGCTGGTTGGCATCATAAACCAACGTTTAAGTCCTACGTTACTCATCCCCTTTCATCACTACATCTCAACACTTCTTCAAAAATTTTCATAAATCTATGGAACATTCAAATACAAACCCAGAAATCAGTGTTGGATTTCACCCTGTTATGATATAATAATGTTCCCAGGGCTCTCATTACTAATTAAATCTCACTCATACGCCGGGAATGGGAAACTGGGTGGTAAGTGCTTCGACTCTAGTACGAAGATTGGACACCTTATCCGTCAACAGAAAATCAGGAGACGAGACAAACTTCAAGAACTCTTGGACCTTTGATCCAGAAGCTAATCCCTTAGCCTCAATAGTGATTTGCACGCCCTCATGGATGAAATCAGCAATAGCTGTGAATTCCTTTTCTGTAAATCCTCTGGTAGTCATTGCAGGCGATCCAATGCGAATGCCACCCGGCACAAGTGCACTCTTATCCCCTGCAAATTTTGAGATGTATCAAGGATTGGTATAAATACATATAAAAAGGGAAAAAATTAATTATAAATGAATGGTAAAAAGGGGAACAAGGAAAAACTTACCAGGCACCGAATTTTTGTTCAAGGTGATAGAGGCCATGTCAAGTATTTTCTCCACCCGAGCCCCATCAATATCCTGTTGCAGGAGAAGTTCATTGATATGGAAGAGGCAAAAGGAGTTTAGGGTGTCTACAACAGAATAAAAAAAACAAGAGATCCTACACCTCTAGACTTGTCAATTGGGCAGATCAGGTTGGTTTTGATCAGGTTTACTTGGGTTTTTGAATTTTTAGGTTCGTCAGTTTAAGGTTCAAGTTATTTAGGTTGCTGCTATTTTGGGCATTTTGGGCCAAGTTATTTTGAGTTCGGGTCAAATTTGAGTTCAGATCAATGTGTATTTGGGTTGGGTGGATTCAGATTGTTGGCTTTTTATAGCCAAATTGTGTAAGGTTGGTCAAGTTGAGTCAGGTTTCCGGTTTTGAGTCAATTTTGACAAGTCTAAATGCCACTCAAGTTTGCATGTCTCACAGAGATAGTAACTTACCAGTGGCCTTAGATCCACAAGCACAAGGTGATTATCACTACCACCAGAAACTAGTGTATAGCCAAGTTCAACCAATCGCCTTGCAAGAGCTCTACAATTAGACACTACCTGCAGCATGAAGTACCCATACTTTGACTTAATCACCACATAACTTTGCCTCTTTATTTTTTTATTACTCATCTTTGAAGGAACGTACCTGATTCTGGTAAGCCTTGAATTCAGGTGATTGTGCATGTTGCAAGCAAACTGCTAGTCCTCCAATTGTGTGGTTATGAGGTCCACCCTGCATATACAAACATTATGCTTCTCATGATATAACTAGTTTCATAACTTGAAAGCCGGCAGAAGGATGGAATGGGAAATTCAGACAAGTAATAGGAGCAAAGGAGACCAATCAAACTAACCTGTAAACCTGGAAAAACAGCATTATTGATAGCAGATTCCAAATCAACTCCAAGAACAGGGTCCTTCTTGAAGAAGATCATGCCACCTCTTGGACCTCGCAAAGACTGGAAATGAGTAAAGAAAATCAAGTAGGTTATTCAAACGGACATATTAACACAAACGAAGTAATAGTACTATTTGGAACATACAAGTATCAGTGAGATTATTGGCAAAGAAGCTTATGTAAATTCTAATGCACATGATAAGTAAATCATGATCAAAACAACGTGAAGACATTCTTCGCTACACAAGGGCAAGTGAAATAGGGAAAGAATCAAGTGAGATTTACCATGCTACAAGGTAGTAGATTTTCTCAAGTACCCTTACATATTAATGTTTCAACAAGCAAAACTAGCACTATGTGAAGTGAATTTAATATGCATATAGTTCAAGACAGCATTTGAAAATATTCATCCCAACCTTGTGTGTGGTTGTTGTCACGATATCACAATATTCAAAGGGGTCAGCAACTACAGAAGCAGCAACAAGTCCACTTATATGAGCCATATCCATCATGAGAAATGCACCAGCAGCATCTGCGATCTTCCAACAGATATCAATTCCAATAAGTTAAATGCTTAAAAAAAGTCACTAAATGATGGTAAAGTATGGCAGACTATATAGCACAACCAACAAGCACATCAGTGCTTACCTTCCTCATGCGAGGATAGTCAAAATCTCGAGGATATGCACTGCCACCACAGATTATGAGTTTTGGTCGAAAGAGGGTAGCTGTTTTCTCAAGCATGTCATAATCAACTAGGCCTGTTCCAAATTTCAGACAAATCAAATCAACCACCAAGCAAGCATACCAACCACTAACCAATTAAGTCTTAACAATAACGATGAGTTACCTGTGGATTCATCAAGCCGATAAGGCATTGACTCGAAATAGATTGATGTACCAGATACTCGTCTTTTAGGAGTCATAAATCCATGTGACAAATGTCCGCCATGTGGTAAGTCCAAACCCTATACCAGTTACATTAGGAATCATTTATATGTGCACTATCCAACAAAGAGAACTAAGTTACAGCGGCAGAGACAGGCAGAAGTATCTTACCATTATTCGATCATGTGGATTAAGAATTGCTGTATAAACCTCAAAATTAGCAGGAGAACCAGACAATGGTTGTACATTAACACCCCACTTATTTTCATCCAAATGAAATGCTGCCAAAGCCCTCTTTTGGCAAAGTATTTCAAGTTCATCAATGTACTCATTGCCCCCATAGTACCTGCAATAAAAAATAAGATCATTTGCTGCAAATAATAAATCCAAAAACACGAAGATCACATCTCTATGCATTTAGCTTAATTCGATATACCTTTTACCAGGCAGTCCTTCAGAATACTTGTTTGTGAGACATGACCCAACTGCCTCCATTACTGCTCGGGATGTAAAGTTCTCCGAGGCAATAAGCTCAAGGCTTTTGAACTGCCTCTCTTTTTCCTTGTTAATAATAGCACGAACCTCGGGATCGGCTTCACTGAGGCCATGGTCCACAAATCTGGTTTCGACCACAGGGAATGAGTCCGAAGAGGGAGGCTTCCCAGTAACCAAGCTACTTTCAAGCTGAGCTCTACAGGGTTTGACAGAGTTGAGCTTAAGACCATACCCTTTTAAAGGAAAAATTGGTCTATTCCCTTTGACCCATATGGGCTGTTGCAAAGAACCCATCATTGCAGCTCCATTACAAGCCTGCATTTTGACTGCCCACTAGTATTTCTCACAAGTAACCTGCAAAATTACAAGAGAATAACACATAGAATTAAAATAAGAAATTCAATTCATCATCAATTAATTTATATGTTAGAGCAGAAAATGAACAGCTATTAAGACTTAAATAATCCCATGAGAAACAGGCAAAAAGAAAAAAGGTATTTTCCTTTTAAAACTTGACCATTACCAATTCTTCTGTTAACCCAAAATACGAAAACTAAAGAACAGTAATATATCTTAAGTTAAAATACAGATAAATAAACAAATATCTCAATGACTGGATATGAAAATTAGAGAGAGCAACGAATTAAACAAAATTATAAAAAAGATTGAATAATTCAAGAAATATAGAAAGAAGGGCATACTTGTTGGAAGGGTTCTCTTTTTTTCTCGCGTCCACTTTTTGGGTGCAATGGATTGAAGTGGCTCAAACTCTAAAACCCTAAAACTCGACAGCGGTTTGCTTTAGTACAGTGGCAAAGAAGAAAATTAAAAAGGGTTAATTGCAGTATAAGTCTTAAATTATGATCCAAATTTAAATTAATCCATAAACCTTAAAACTAATTGAATTCTCAAAATATTAATATTGAATAATCATATATTTCCCACATCCTAACTTCCATTTCAACATTAAATTTAAATTTAGATCTAATGTGAAATATATTTAAGGTCGATAAATAAAAACTTTAATATGTGTATATTTATTACATGACATATTTAGATTTGACGATTTATAAAAATTTAAACATTATCATTAATATAATATTAACACTTTATAATTTGATTAAAGTATTTTAAATATACTTCGTGTCAAATTCAAGACAATATTCAATGTCAAAGTTAACGATTAGGTTAAAAATCTAATTAACACTTTAATATTTCAATTAAAATAGTTTAACTTTCAAATACTAATCTAGTGAAATTACCCTAATTAATAAATAAATGTAAGAAAAAGAAAAAGACGAACGGCGCCGAAAATGGAATGGATAGCGGAGATTTGGGTAGTTGTATTATAAGGGTAGAAAAACCTTCCCTGCGGGCTGTTCCATTGTATCTACTCCTATGTACCAGCTCTGATGTTGCCACTTGTCCTACGGTCCTGATTAACTGATATTGGATATAGAGGGAAAAAAATAAATTACATGCATACTACAATGAAAATGCCACATTCTTCAATTATGCTAAGAAAAAAATAGAGTGGTTAGAAATTTGGATAAACTACATGTTACTAAATTATTAATAAATTTATATTAAAATCACTTAATTTTAAAAAATATTAAATTATTCAAAATTCTCATATAAATTATTGGATTGTTTAAATTATTATTGTAAGCTTTCTTTCTATTACGTAACGTCTGCATTAATTAAAAACTTTTTTCTCCTTCCCTTTTATAATTCAATTTTTTAATAAAATAATTTTAAATATAATGAATCTACGACCTAAAAATCAAATAATTTTCTTATCTTTCACACTAACCGTGAAATCAACTTAAATCTAAAATATATTTTACTCAAACTACTCTTTCCAAGCTTATCTCTTCCACTATTCTCGATCAGTTTTGATCAAATTTAGGAGGAGAACCAAGAAATTAACTATAATTATGTAATTAAAAACTGGTTTCAACGAAAATTCTAACCTTCCATAATGGTCTTTAGGCATTTCTTAAACCTAAAATTTTCAAATAATAGCAGACAATATTCAACGTAATTTAAAATTAGAAAGGAAATGAACATAATTTCAATATAAAAAAATAAATTGAAGAAGCCAATAAACAAAGCAGGAGGAAGAAGAGACGACCAAGTTGGTATTAATACATTGGATTAAAAATATTATATAAATAAAAATTTGTAATATCTAAAAAATGCTCTCAATTACGACAAAATTCCGACAACGGTGGTGACGGAGATCCTTATCCTGATGGTGATTGAAATACTAAAAAGGTAAGATTCAAAGACAGTTATGGCGGAGAGGATATTTCTATAGCTGTGGATTCCGACCCACCACCGAATATGTCGTGGAAAGACAAACTTTTGGGGGGACCAACTGTAACTTCCGACTTGGATCGTATTGGTTATTTTGAAGGAATCGATAACGAACTTGAGTTGTTAGAAGGAGACATGAACACAACCATCGTTGACGATGTTCCAGCCATCGCCTTCTCGGATCTATCAAAGATATTCTCTTCAGAGAAATGGAGTTGACGGTCGTTGTTAAGCTACTAGGGCAAAATATCGGATACAACGCTCTTCATAACTGCATCCTTGATATTTGGAAACATGCAAATTCGATTCATCTAATGGACATTGTTAATGGTTATTTTTGGTTAAATTTCAGGTTTTGAAGATTATAACAAAGTATTGTATCAGGGTCCATGGATAGTTTACGGGCACTATCTTACAGTTCAACCATGGACTAAATATTTTAGCCCTTTGCAACCTTACCCTAGTGTGGTGATGGCCTGGATCCGATTGCCGAGTCTCCTGAGATACCTTTCCAAACGGAAAATCATTGAAGCCATAATGGGTCTTATCGGGACAGTAGTTAATCTTGATTTTCAGGCCGACAACAGGACCAGATACCGGTTTGCTCAGTTAGCAGTCTTCATTAAACTGGATAAGTCGTTAATTTCTCAAGTCATTGTTGAAGGCGTCTTCCAAAGGGTGGAACATGAGGCGCTTCCGACAGTATGCTTTTCTTGTGGTAAGTACGGGCACGTTAATGAGATGTGCCCATCAGTGGTGATTGATAAATCCCAAGATAGTTTGTCGAACGCGATGGTTCCACCTCCCGGGGGGATTGTTGGTGAAGGAACAACCGGTGATAGAGACGGTAAAAAGGGACTGGAGTTTAGGCCGTGGATGCTGGTGGATAAAAAATCACAGCGGAGAAAGCCAGATTCTCCGATGAATGATACAGCGAAACAAAGAAACTACTTATTTGGGTCCAAATTTTCGGCGTAACTGGGGAAGGAGAAATCAAGTGCAGATCAGAGTTTACTTGCTGGAGCAATTTCAGGAGGAAAATATAAAGATGTGGATGCTGCTAGTTTATTGGATAAGTTCACGGGGAAAATGCCCTTGGGGTTGGATGGGCTCAATAAAAATAATGAGGGATTTGGTGTTAATTTTCCCAATGCTAAGTCAATTTCCTCCTCTGTGCATATAGGTTCAGCGCAAGTAATTTTGCAAGCAAATAATTCTATTGATGATGCTAGTAATCAAAGCATTATAGAATCCGGAGGGCAGAAAAATTTTAAATTAGGGACTTAGAAGGAATTAAAGCACATTATAATCCAGCGTTTGAAGAATCCAAAGGAATTATTATCCCAATATCCGAACGTGCACGTGATCCAAGTAAGCACTCTGCGGTGACTTTTAAAATGCTCATCCAAAACAACAGGTTAAATCGGGCACGCATTCAGTGGAATTCCTAGGCTCGACTTCGGTTTTGGGTTATTCAAGACCTAAAGATAGGAAAGGCGGTGCTAGAGATAGTAGTAGTCATGGTAACTATAAGACCTCAGTTGCTCTACGGGATCGGGGGAACAGTTTTAAACCTTCCAGAAACTCGCGTATTCCTTTAGCTGAGTTTATGGAGGTGATGGCAAAGTTATTTATCTCCCTAGATTCCTAGTAAAAATATGAATGACGATCTGGACGATACGAGTTTAAATTTAGAAGGCGATATTGCCCCTCGACAGTAAGGTATAACTTCCTAATTTTTATTTTATATCATGAATATTACAATATTTTCTTGAAATTGTATGGGTTGTGCAAATGTTAAATTCCCTAGAATTTTACAGGAATACAACATGGAATACAAACTAGATATTGTTAGTTTGCTAGAACCGAAAGTCAACGGGGACAAGGCAGATAATATTATTGCTTAGATAGGTTTCCATTATTTTTATCGTGTGGAGGCCATTGGTTTTTCTGGAGGTATTTGGCTTGGTTAGAAACATTCTGTCTGTCTTAAAGTGGTTTGCAGTCATCCGCGGTTCATTTTGACTCGGGTTTGGTTAATGTCTTCCTCTTATCCTATTTTCATATCTTTTGTATATGGAAGTCCCAACAGGCAGGTGCAAAAGGATCATTGGAATGATTTGAGGTCTTCAATTCTGCTTAGGCAAAACCCGTGGATTGCTATTGGTGACTTCAATGCAATCCTCTCATCTTCTGAGAAATTTGGTGGTCTCTCTAGAGGTAGGACACTACAAAGAAAAGCAGACTTTTAGCGGCGTTTTTAGTGGCGTTTAAACAAAAAGCATACAAACATTATACATTAGCGGCGTTTGGAAAACAACGCAAAAAAAAAGAGAAATAGCGGCGTTTATTTACAAAGCGCTAATAATGATATATAGCGGCGTTTATTTGTAAAACGCGCTAAAAATCGATCTTTAGCGGCGCTTTTATAAAAACGCCGCAAAAATGTTACAAAACACCGCGTTTTATCTTGTCCCGCTTTTAGTGGCGTTTTGTCAAAACGCGCGCAAATAATTTTGTGTAGTTTTAGTGGCGTTTGTTACGAGAAAATGCCGCAAAATGTTACAAAACACCTTGCGTTTATCTTGTCCCGTTTTAGTGGCGTTTTGTCAAAAGCGCCGCAAATAATTTTGTATAGTTTTAGTGGCGTTTGTTCCAACAAGCGCCGCAAAATGGTTACAAAACAACGCTGCTTTATGTTGTCCCATTTTTAGTGGCGTTTTGTCAAAAAGCGCGCAAATAATTTTATAGGTTTAGTGGCGTTTGTTCCGACAAACGCCGCAAAATGTTACAAAACACCGCTGCGTTTTACTTATTGTAGTTTTAGTGGCGTTTGTTCTTAAAGCGCCGCATATAATTTTATATCGGGTTAGTGGCGTTTGTATATAAAAGCCGCATATATCATAAAACAACGTCGTTTTACTTATTGTAGTTTTAGTGGCGTTTGTTTATAAAACGCCGCTAATTATGTTATATCGTTTTGTGGCGTTTGTGCCTAAAAGCGCCGCAAATATATCACAAAAACACTGCCGTTTTATAACATGAGTATGTAAACGCTACCATTTTATTAGTGGCGCTTGAATAAGCGCCACAAAATTGATATAGCCTAAACGTCCTTTGTTTTAATTAGCCCTTGCCTATCTTTTCTTCCCTCTTTGGTATCAATTCCCCAAATCGATTCCCCAAACGATTCCCTCTTTCCTCTTTGATATCGATTCCTCTTTAATTAGCCGATTCTTTCTCCATTTCTCCCTTTCTCCCTTCTCGATCCAACACCCACCGGCCGTCTGTTTTACCCGTCGCCCCAATCCACGGCATTAGTTGCTTGGATTTGTGAAACCCGACAAGGAATTTCTCAATAGAGGTATGGAATTTGTTTTCCATTTGTTTTCCTTGGCATTATAGTTTTCCTAAAACCATGAGGTTGGTGTTATAATACACTAAATTGGAATGGTCAAGAGATATTTTTGCCCTTTGTTTTTTTTTCTCTTCTTTCTTACCTCGTGTATTCTCATTAATCAATTCAATGCTTGTCAAGGTATATTGTATTTCTTTGTGTCTTCGTGTAATGTGTTAACTTTGTAGCTTTAGCATTGTAATTTTACTTAGTAAATAGATCTTTGTGTTATTTTGTTGTTTGATATCATGCAGGTCTCATCGGTGGTGATAGGAAGCTTGTGTTGGAAGGGCTTCTGATGAAGCCATTCGCTTTCTGCTGCGTTGAATATGGTAAGAAAATTCTTAGTTGTGCAGCATGTTTATTCATTTCTTTTAGTTTTCTCACTACTATGATTCATTGAACAAAATTCTCCATGCAGATTAAATGCATAGCTTATCTTTAATGCTCGTTTCAAAGTTTTTCGATAAAGCTTGGCTCTTGCTGCAGTTTTAGTTGTCTTGTTTTAAGTTGAATGTTTATTTGGTGGAGTAGAAGAAATAGAATCAAGCAAATAACATGGAGGCATTACATTGTTTTGCGGTCTCTGTCATTAGGATTGTGTCCTAAGAAGAAACATAGCAATTGTGATACTTTGATAACATCTATGAATTTAGTAGATTTGATGTCATCTTTATTGAGCTTCATTTGTGATGCATGGGCTCTTTGAAAATTAATGAAGAATCTCTTCCGTTTTCTGGAAGATGTTGCCATAGGTTTTATTATGGTATTTATTTTCCCTTTGCTAAGAAGGGAGAGTTATATGGATTTGATGTTTCTTCTTACAAAAAACGTGTTTTTGTGAGTCAAATTAAGGAAAGAGATAATTCGTCTTATCTATTATAATAGAATTGAATCTTAAGATAAAAGACATATTTGATTGGTTAAATTAAAATTACATCCAACTAGATCCAAAATAAATGAATCTTAAGTTAATTTATAGATTAATTATCTTGTGATGATCATTGTGCTACTTTAATAATAAGTGAATGATTATATATGTATGGCTTATATACTTAGATGTATTGATAACCAATGTATCTTGGAGTAGTAAGCAAAAGGTTGGTACATTTGGTATATAACTTATATATGATATCTGATTTCACTTATAGATAGTTGAATTATAGTTTTCCTAAAACCATGTTTCAAACATGTGAAATTTTGGCCTTATCGATAATTAATGACCACGTCGGCACATTAGCGGTTAATGACGAAAACCATTAGTTAAAGGATTTTTAACGTCTAAGTGTCACCTTGAGTAATGAAAATTATATCTCGATAACATTATTATAGTTAGCGACACATTCCATTTCTATCTGCGATAATGAACACAAATCGGGCTTCACCTATTATTGTTATAGTCATATTTCTTGTTGGTGGTGAAGAAGACCAAGACTCAAGACTGCAGTGACACCTTCCTCAATCTATTCAATTTAGAGCAGTAAACTTGATTGTTTTTATTTTAATTTCTCATTTTCTTCTTTTTTAATCCTTGATGGCGTGGGTATTTTATCTTTCTTTCATTCACTCATAATCGCTTCTATATACAAATTAAATGGTTTTGAATAGTGGTAAGATTAGCCTCTTTTTTTTTAATAAATCTTGTATATGTAACTCTTCTTTTCCTTTTCTTTTTGGGCATGACTTAACACAATCGTTATTCGTTAATTTCTTCCTAAATGGTGAAAAAACCAAGTCTTTGATTTTTTCATTCTTTTAGCCGTCGTTCCTAATCGTAGGAGCTAGACCGATCGAATTTAACTTCCATTGTTTTATTGTCGAGAAACTTTGTCTCATCATCGTTGATTTCTATTAAAGCAAGCAGAATGGAGTAGTAAAAGGTGGGGTCATACAACTACAAACAAAATGACAAAATAATTTTTAAAAGAAAATAATAATATAGATCATTATTGAAAATAATAATTTTAAAATTTTAATTTTGATAAAATCATAACTATTAAATTAATTAAGTTAATTCCAAAATTTCATTCTACAAACATATGTAGTGTCATTTAACTTATTATTTATGCATATTATTAAAAAAAGAGCTCGTTAATGAATTTAATGAATGTTAAAAAGTTAGAATAGATAAATTAAAAAGATAAAACTAAATCTATGATTTTAAGCATAACACAAGACTAATAGCAAAATTTAATCAAAGGGATTTAAGTTGTACTAGTTGAGTTAGGAGACAAAATTTAAAATTTAAAAGTAAAGAGATGGAAAATAAGTAATTTAAAAAGTATAAAAACAAAAATAGATGAAATTAAAGTATAAAACTAATACATAGCTTACTCATAGTAAATGGATTAATTGCAAAATTTGACTCAATCCAATCGTCAAAAGATTAATATACTAGATTTATGATTAATCCATAACTCATAAAACTAAACTCGCTTATATTTGTATAAATTAAATAAAAAAAGACTATATAAACACTACTTTCTGACTTAATAAAATTGTTACATTTTAATTTTTGGTAATAGGATTTTTTCAACCTCGACATTTTATTATTGAAAAAATATATTTTAAAAATTTAACTATAACATTCTAATTGAAGCGGAGAGAATGTAATAAGCGAAATTAACGTATATAGACAAGTATCTTTTTCGCATTGGATTAGGACCACCATTGGTAGGAAAGGTTTTAAGACTACCTAAAAGTTAAGCTATTTGTCCGACTAGATGGAGGGTTAGAAGAATTTTGTAGTTTTTATCAAAATGAGTCACACCAAAAAAAAGTTTAGATTGCTAGTCGATAATCGATAGTGGACATGTCTATCAAGAAATTGGTGTGGGCTTGTTTGTTAGTGTAAGGGAACTTGGTTGAAGTTGGAAACAATGCTTGTACGATTGTTCAATCATTATGCTTTCTCTTTGGTCGCTAGCTTATGGCATTCTTCCTTTTAAAAGGTGGAATTAACATACATAATATATAACCTACATAATACATAACTTACATAATACTTGTATAGAAAAAAGAGATTCAAAGTATATAAATTTGGAAACTGACGGGTTGTTAGTATATCTCACTTGTTAGATATAACGGATCCTCCTAGGTGTAACAATGCCACGTATGTTGAATCTTAAAGAATACATAACTTACATAATATATAACCTACATAATACATAACTTACATAATACTTGTATAGAAAAAAAGAGATTCAAAGTATATAAAGGTTGGAAACACGGACGGGTTCTTAGTATATCTCATTATTAGATATAACGGATCCTCCTAGGTGTAACAATGCCACGTATGTTGAATCTTAAAGAATACATAACTTACATAATATATAACCTACATAATACATAACTTACATAATACTTGTATAGAAAAAAAGAGATTCAAAGTATATAAATTTGGAAACTGACGGGTTTAGTATATATCTCCTTATTAGATATAACGGATCCTCCCTAGGTGTAACAATGCCACGTATGTTGAATCTTAAAGAATACATAACATACATAATATATAACCTACATAATACATAACTTACATAATACTTACATAGTACTCGATTATATATATGAAATTATCATTACTTACGTAAATTATAAATTAACAATTTAGCGTGTAATTTATTGTCAACATTAGACTTCAACAACTACTGAAATGGATAGGACTTGGATGAATTTGTCAAGGGTGAGCAGGTTATCGAAATGGAGTAGAAACTTTTACGAATTTCGCATTTCAAAATGCAAGCCAAGAGAATATGATTCTTTGCCCATGTGAGAAGTGTTGCAATACCAATTGGCATTACCGTGAAGTTGTCTATGAACATCTAGTTGTTGATGGCTTTGTTGGGGTATAAAAATGGATTTTTCATGGAGAGTGTACATCTAGTGGAGCATCATCATCGATGAATCTAGGTTATCCTCATAGTGCTTACAATCGAATGTTAGAGATTATAACATGGAAGGCATGTTGCGGGATGCTTTTAATATGCACGATGATGGTTTGGTCATTTCCATCGACATGGGTGCAGCAGATGATTATAGTTTTGGTGGAAATACTTTCACCGAAGGTGGAAGAAGCATACATGATGAACAACCAAATGAAGAAGCGGCAAGGTTCTACGTTACTTGGTGAAATGAATGAAGAAGCGTATGAGGATCAAAATTTTCCAAAGCGTCTTTACGTATTCGTCTTTTCACTTGAAATGTTTGGGAGGATGGACCGGAAACTCGTTGACAATCTTTGTTAGAGTTTCGCAAGAAATGTTCCGTTTGCGAAAATCCTAAATCGTCCAAAGACATGAAGAAACTAATAAAGGATTTGGGTCTTGGCTACAACAAAATTCATAGTTGTCGAAATGATTGCATGTTGTATTAGGCGACCGGATAAACCAACAGTCTTTGTCATGTCTGCGGTGAATCTCGTTGGATTAAAAGAAATGCGAGAGGATGGTAACGATGACGAGCAGGATATACATTCGAGAAGAAGCGGTTAAGATTTTGCGGTATTTCCGCTAATACCAAGGCTTCAAAGGTTTTTCATGTCGTCGAAGGCAACCGAGTCAATGACGTGGCACCATGATGGAACGAACCGATGATGGATTGTTAAGGCACCCATGATTCTTTAGCTTGGAAATCATTTGACTCAAAATTTCCAAGCTTTGCCGCGACCCTCGAGTGTTAGGCTTGGGCTAGCATCGGATGGATTTAACCTTACAAACTCATGAGCACAACAGTATAGTACTTGGCCGGTGGTGCTTGTTCCTTACAATTTACCTCCATGGGTTTGCATGAAGCAGTCATCTTTTATCTTATCTATGATTATACCGAGAGAAAGGGCCGGAATGATATTGACATATATTTGCGACCACTTATTGAAGAGTTAAAACAACTATGGGTTGGTGTTGAGACATACGATGCAATGAGAAAAGAGAACTTTAACTTACGTGCGGCTTTGATGTGGACTATTAATGACTTCCCGCTTATGCTAATTTATCCGGTTGGAGTACTAGGGACGTTATGCTTGTCCTTGTTGTCTTCTGCAGACATGTTCGAAATGGTTATATAATGGGAAGAAGTTCTCTTATATGGGGCATCGTCGGTGGTTACCGAAAATCATAGATTTAGATATCGAGTGCTCGGTTTTGATCTTGAAGAGTTCAAAGAAGCTCCATCGCGGACCGATGGATCCGAAATATTATTCATGTTGAAAGATATAAATTTTATTTATGGGAAGATGAATCAATGGCCAAGTCGAAAAGAAAGCTGAGAAAGGGATGAATCGATGATGAATCGGCGAAGAGGATGATCCTAATGAGGCGGAGTTGTGGAAAAAAAGTATTTTTTGAGTTGCCTTATTGGGAGCATCGGATATTACGCCATAATCTTGATGTCATGCACATTGAGAAGAATGTCTGCGAGAACATTATTGGGACTATTTTGAATGTCGATGGAAAATCAAAAGATAATCTTCAAAGTCGACTTGATTTAGTTCACATAGGAATTGGCGTGAGCTTCATCCTCAAGCACTTTAGAATATGAAATATCGGTTACGCGCTATTTATTCAATGTCGAAGGCGAAAAAGAAGTGTTCATGCGGTGTTGAAGGATATAAAGGTCCGGATGCATATGCATCAAATATATCTCGATGTGTTAGTCTTAAAGATCGAAGACTATATGGCTTAAAATCGCATGACTATCACATCTTGATGCAAGCCTTCTTGCCGGTTGCTATGCGGTGTTGTATGTCAAAAAGGTGGCGTCTTGTGTAATTGAACCGTCCAACATAATGAAAGGCATTTGTGGCAAAGTTTTGGACGTTCAAGAACTTGAGACACTACAAGATCGAGCCGACCGGCTTTATGCAATCTGGAGAAGATCTTCCGCCTTCATTCTTCACAATTATGGTGCACTTGTTAATTCATCTCCCGCGTGAAGCGATACTTGGTGGACCCATGTTCTATCGATGGATGTATCCCATTGAAAGGTATTAATTTATTTGTAAATTATTCCTTCATTCACCTAAATGCCTTTAGTTCCCAACTTTTGATAATGTTCTATTTCGTGTTTAGGTTCCTCTCCAAATTGAAGTCTTATTGCCGCAATAAGCGTTATCCGAAGGATCAATTGCGAAGGCTACTTGGCGAAGAATGTATGACTTTACATTCAAGGTATTTGGAAGATGTTGAAACAAGAATGAACAGACCAAGTAGAAATCTTGGGCTCATGAGATCATAACTTGGCGGAACTTATTTATTTCAAAGTTTGGAGAACCGATCGGCAAAGTCGAAATTGCGAAATTAGACGACGGATCATGGGTCCAAGCACATCGACACGTTCTTTTCATCACGATTCAATGGAACCATTTAAGTAAGTTCTAGAATTTGATAAATACTCATCAATTATAGTTTGTTTGTCTTTTAACAAATTAACCATTTTTAACATAGTGAGTACAAACAAGTATTGAGAGCTCGTTCACGGTCCCGAAGGTTACATCGACGAGAAATTAATAAGATGTTCACGTAATCATTCCATGAATGGTTAAGCCAAATGGTATAAAATTTAAGTTTTCATTGACAAGTAATAATGTTTTCTCATAACATTTATAATTACTCGATTTACTTTTCGATTCAATAGGTTTGGAGTCGGAATGAAGTTAATGACGGTTAAATGGCTTTCACAAGGTCCAAACCGAATAGTGAAAAGATATAGTGCATTCCTCATCAACGGATCTGATTTCATACAAGGTATCGCGAGAGGTTGAGGAGAACCCAAAATTGTGGGATTGTAGTTAATTCTTCAATTACGAGTTATTCTAGTGCTAGGGACGATAATCACAGCCGAGGGAATTTGGAGTATTACGGACTTATTATCGACATCATTGAGTTGGATTATTACGGCAAATGGAAAGTTGTCTTGTTTCGAGGTGAATGGGGTGATGTGAATACGGCTCGTGGAATTAAAAAGATCAATATGGTTTTACAATTAGCCTCCCAAGCAAAACGTCTTGGATCCTAGGTGGATAGGGTTGGTCGGTCAGACCCATCTCAAAACGACATCGTTTTGTGTTAAATGGTCCAGGTGAAGCGACGTCGTTTCACCCTTCCTATATAAATAAAAATTTTGACAAAAAATCATTTTCTTTCTTTTCTTCAAAAACACCAAAACTTTTCTCTCCCCTTTCTCTCCTTGCGATTTCCGATGAGTCATCTAGTGAGTCTCCTACCACCGTCTGCCGTTGTTTGCCACCATATACAGTGGTCAAATTTTAAAAAGTAAGTTTTTAGCCCCTCTTTTTATTTAATACTTATATCTATATGAATATATATATATATATATATATATATATATATATATATATATATGCATGCAAGGATAGATTCAAAAAGCGTAAAAAAATAAATAAAAATAAAAAATAAACTTTTGCTTGGATTGATGGTATGTGTGTATTAAAAAAAAAATCGCTTTCGGATTTGTAACAATCTTCACAATACCCTCGTATCTATCCCAAAATCCCCATTTACAATGAATATCTATGGCTTTTTATAGCCATATTTACAATATTCTTGCCTCTATTTCTTTGCGGTATGGTGAGCGTGGGTAGCGTGATCCGTAGGCGCATGGTGGTGGAGAGGCGTGGGTAGTGGAGGCATGGTGGCAAGGGAGGCTATGGCGGCCAAAGTCTTGGCTACAGCTGTTTTGAAATTTGTGGGTTAGGGTTTCCTAGTTGAGTTAGGGTTTTTTTTTATTTTGGGCCTGTTATTGAATTATTTATTGGGCTCTGGCAAAAAAAAAAAATTGGGTCTCTAATATTAACACTTTATAATTTGATTAAAGTATTTTAAATATACTTCGTGTCAAATTCAAGACAATATTCAATGTCAAAGTTAACGATTAGGTTAAAAATCTAATTAACACTTTAATATTTCAATTAAAATAGTTTAACTTTCAAATACTAATCTAGTGAAATTACCCTAATTAATAAATAAATGTAAGAAAAGAAAAGACGAACGGCGCCGAAAATGGAATGGATAGCGGAGATTTGGGTAGTTGTATTATAAGGGTAGAAAAACCTTCCCTGCGGGTTGTTCCATTGTATCTACTCCTATGTACCAGCTCTGATGTTGCCACTTGTCCTACTGTCCTGATTAAGTGATATTGGATATAGAGGGAAAAAAATAAATTACATGCATACTACAATGAAAATGCCACATTCTTCAATTATGCTAAGAAAAAAAAGAGTGGTTAGAAATTTGGATAAACTACATGTTACTAAATTATTAATAAATTTATATTAAAATCACTTAATTTTAAAAAATTATTAAATTATTCAAAATTCTCTTATAAATTATTGGATTGTTTAAATTATTATTGTATGGCTTTCTCTATTCGTACGCGTCTGCGTTAATTAAAAACTTTTTCTCCTTCTCTTTTATAATTCAATTTTTTAATAAAATAATTTTAAATATAATGAATCTACGACCTAAAAATCAAATAATTTTCTTATCTTTCACACTAACCGTGAAATCAACTTAAATCTAAAATATATTTTACTCAAACTACTCTTTCCAAGCTTATCTCTTCCACTATTCTCCATCAGTTTTGATCAAATTTAGGAGGAGAACCAAGAAATTAACTATAATTATGTAATTAAAACTGGTTTCAACGAAAATTCTAACCTTCCATAATGGTCTTTAGGCATTTCTTAAACCTAAAATTTTCAAATAATAGCAGACAATATTCAACGTAATTTAAAATTAGAAAGGAAATGAACATAATTTCAATATAAAAAATAAATTGAAGAAGCCAATAAACAAAGCAGGAGGAAGAAGAGACGACCAAGTTGGTATTAATACATTGGATTAAAAATATTATATAAATAAAAATTTGTAATATCTAAAAAATGCTCTCAATTATGACAAAATTCCGACAACGGTGGTGACGGAGATCCTTATCCTGATGGTGATTGAAATACTAAAAAGGTAAGATTCAAAGACAGTTATGGCGGAGAGGATATTTCTATAGCTGTGGATTCCGACCCACCACCGAATATGTCGTGGAAAGACAAACTTTTGGGGGGACCAACTGTAACTTCCGACTTGGATCGTATTGGTTATTTTGAAGGAATCGATAACGAACTTGAGTTGTTAGAAGGAGACATGAACACAACCATCGTTGACGATGTTCCAGCCATCGCCTTCTCGGATCTATCAAAGATATTCTCTTCAGAGAAATGGAGTTGACGGTCGTTGTTAAGCTACTAGGGCAAAATATCGGATACAACGCTCTTCATAACTGCATCCTTGATATTTGGAAACATGCAAATTCGATTCATCTAATGGACATTGTTAATGGTTATTTTTTGGTTAAATTTCAGGTTTTTAAAGATTATAACAAAGTATTGTATCAGGGTCCATGGATAGTTTACGGGCACTATCTTACAGTTCAACCATGGACTAAATATTTTAGCCCTTTGCAACCTTACCCTAGTGTGGTGATGGCCTGGATCCGATTGCCGAGTCTCCTGAGATACCTTTCCAAACGGAAAATCATTGAAGCCATAATGGGTCTTATCAGGACAGTAGTTAATCTTGATTTTCAGGCCGACAACAGGACCAGATACCGGTTTGCTCAGTTAGCAGTCTTCATTAAACTGGATAAGTCGTTAATTTCTCAAGTCATTGTTGAAGGCGTCTTCCAAAGGGTGGAACATGAGGCGCTTCCGACAGTATGCTTTTCTTGTGGTAAGTACGGGCACGTTAATGAGATGTGCCCATCAGTGGTGATTGATAAATCCCAAGATAGTTTGTCGAACGCGATGGTTCCACCTCCCGGGGATTGTTGGTGAAGGAACAACCGGTGATAGAGACGGTAAAAAGGGACTGGAGTTTAGGCCGTGGATGCTGGTGGATAAAAAATCACAGCGGAGAAAGCCAGATTCTCCGATGAATGATACAGCGAAACAAAGAAACTACTTATTTGGGTCCAAATTTTCGGCGTAACTGGGGAAGGAGAAATCAAGTGCAGATCAGAGTTTACTTGCTGGAGAAATTTCAGGAGGAAAATATAAAGATGTGGATGCTGCTAGTTTATTGGATAAGTTCACGGGGAAAATGCACTTGGGGTTGGATGGGCTCAATAAAAATAATGAGGGATTTGGTGTTAATTTTCCCAATGCTAATTCAATTTCCTCCTCTGTGCATATAGGTTCAGCGCAAGTAATTTTGCAAGCAAATAATTCTATTGATGATGCTAGTAATCAAAGCATTATAGAATCCGGAGGGCAGAAAAATTTTAAATTAGGGGACTTAGAAGGAATTAAAGCACATTATAATCCAGCGTTTGAAGAATCCAAAGGAATTATTATCCCAATATCCGAACGTGCACGTGATCCAAGTAAGCACTCTGCGGTGACTTTTAAAAATGCTCATCCAAAACAACAGGTTAAATCGGGCACGCATTCAGTGGAATTCCTAGGCTCGACTTCGGTTTTGGGTTATTCAAGACCTAAAGATAGGAAAGGCGGTGCTAGAGATAGTAGTAGTCATGGTAACTATAAGACCTCAGTTGCTCTACGGGATCGGGGGAACAGTTTTAAACCTTCCAGAAACTCGCGTATTCCTTTAGCTGAGTTTATGGAGGTGACGGCAAAGTTATTTATCTCCCTAGGTTCCTAGTAAAAATATGAATGACGATCTGGACGATACGAGTTTAAATTTAGAAGGCGATATTGCCCCTCGACAGTAAGGTATAACTTCCTAATTTTTATTTTATATCATGAATATTACAATATTTTCTTGAAATTGTATGGGTTGTGCAAATGTTAAATTCCTAGAATTTTACAGGAATACAACATGGAATACAAACTAGATATTGTTAGTTTGCTAGAACCGAAAGTCAACGGGGACAAGGCAGATAATATTATTGCTTAGATAGGTTTCCATTATTTTTATCGTGTGGAGGCCATTGGTTTTTACGGAGGTATTTGGCTTGGTTAGAAACATTACATCTGTCTTAAAGTGGTTTGCAGTCACCCGCGGTTCATTTTGACTCGGGTTTGGTTAATGTCTTCCTCTTATCCTATTTTCATATCTTTTGTATATGGAAGTCCCAACAGGCAGGTGCAAAAGGATCATTGGAATGATTTGAGGTCTTCAATTCTGCTTAGGCAAAACCCGTGGATTGCTATTGGTGACTTCAATGCAATCCTCTCATCTTCTGAGAAATTTGGTGGTCTCTCTAGAGGTAGGAGATGCCCCCATTTTGGTGACTTTGTTGATTCGGCCGAACTCCATGATTTAGGCTTTAGAGGTCCCTCTTTTACTTGGCATAGAGGTGCTCTGTTTGAAAGATTAGATCGTGTTCTGGGTAATGAAGGTTGGGTTCGTAATTATCTTAACAGCATAGTTTCGCATCTCTCAAAGATTAAGTCTGACCATCATCCTCTCCTTTTGGTTCAGAACTTGAGTATTTCTCTTCCCCGAAAGAGACTTTTTAGATTTTTAGCTGGCTGGGTCGAACATCTGGATTTTGATAGCTTTATGAATGACAATTGGGACTTCACTGGTAATATGTCAGAATCTCTTTGTAAGCTCACTCATAATCTTAAGGAGTGGAATAAACATATTTATGGTAATATTATCACTCGTAAGAGAGATCTTGTCAATATAATTTCTCTAGGAAAATAGATTTCTCTAGCTCGAATCTTTTAAACCAGGTGGGTTTGAATCTTCGTCAAGAACTTGAGAGTGTGCTTCATCATAAAGAGCTTCTTTGGAAGCAAAAAGCGAAGTACGATTGGCTAAAGTTGGAAAAGCGTAACACTAAGTTTTTCTACTCCCGTACTTTATAAAGGAGGAAAAATAATCGTATTATCGCCATTTGTAATTCTGATGGTAACTGGATTGATGACCCTGAGGCCATTGCAAATGAGGTAAATGTTTTCTTTCAAAGTTTGTATGGGGAAATTCCTGAGCCTATGGGTACTTTACCTTCTAGAGTTTTTCCTCAGCTTGATCCTGTTGATATTAATTTTTTGGGGAAATTGATGTCGAATGATGAGATTAAGGGGGATTTTTTTGATATGTCACCTCTTAAAGCTCTCGATAGTGATGGTTTTCATCTTCTCTTTTTTCAAAAGCATTGGGGCACAGTTCGGGAAGTTGTTTGTGATTGGGTCAAGAAGGTTTTCGATGGAAACTCCATTGACCCTGATCTGAATAAAACCCTGATCATTCTTATTCTCAAGGTTCAGAACCCTGAAGGTTTTAGTCAACTCCGTTCAATAAGTCTCTGCTCTGTCATTTACAAGCTAGTGATGAAGTAATTACTAACCGTTTTAAGCATATCTTTCCTAAAATTATTGCACATGAACAGGCTGGTTAAATTGCAAGTAAGAATATCACTGAAAACATTATCATAACACAAGAGGTAATTCATTCCATGAAAAGTTAGAAAAAACAGAAATGGATGGCGATTAAAATTGACTTGAAGAAAGCCTATGACAGAGTTAGATGGGATTTCATTGACGCTTCTCTCCAAGCTGCAGGTTTTCTTGATTATCTCAGAAATGTTATAATGTCCTCTATTTCTAATTCTACTATGCAAGTTATGTGGAATGGAGTTTCGTTATCTAAATTTAGACCTGCAAAAGGTATCCGTCAAGGGTGTCCTCTTTCTCCCTACCTGTTTGTGCTGTGCATGGAATGGCTTGTTTATTCGATTCAGTCTACTATTTCAAAAGGAAAGTGGAGCCCTATATGACTTTCTAGACATGGCCCAACTCTCTCGCATTTATTTTTTGTTAATAATTTGGTTATCTTCAACAAAGCAGACTCGGAGCATGTTAGAGTTCTAAAAGACATCTTAGATAGATTTTGTGAGTTATTTGGGCATAGAATTAATGCTAGGAATACCAACATTTTCTTTTCTAAAGGTGTGGATGATTCTATAGTGGATATGATCAACATCATGTTTGGCTTTCAGTGAGTTCATAATCTTGGCCATTATCTTGGAATCCCTCTCTTTCACTAGAGGGACACGAGCAACACTCTTAAATTCGTGGTTGAGAAAATGCATGGAAAGTTACAAAGCTGGGAAGCCAAAAAAATTTCTATCGCTGGGCGCATTACCTTAGCCCAGTCGGCCCTTTTATCTATTCCTAGCTACTTCATGTAGCCTGTGATGATACTTAGGAAAATCAGTGATGAGATTGAAAGTTTGGTGAAATAGTTTATTTGGGGTTCTTTCGAGAGGAAAAAAAAAGATGTCTCTTGGGGATAGGATTCCATTTGCCAAGTAAAATTGTGTGGCGGTCTTGGCTTGAGGAAATTTCGAGATCATAACATATCTTTTTTTACTGAAATTGGGGTTTAATATGGTGTCTGATAAGGAAGATTTTTGGGTCATGTGTTTAGATCGAAGTTCCAAATTAAGGACGATTTACCAGTTTGCATTATTAGGGACAGAAGCTATTTTCTTTAGAAATCTCTTTCTAAAATTTGAGCGTTACTTTCTGAAAATTTATTTTGGTCTGTAAGAGATGGTCATAAAATTCAATGCTGGAAGGATAATTGGATTCCCAGTATTGGGCCTCTATTAGACATATTCCCTCTAATGTTAATATCATTTTAGATTACTTTTTGCACAAGATGATTACTGAGGAAGGATTGTGAAACCTTGATCTTTTCCAAGTTTGGTTATCAGAAGGTGTGATCCAGGCTATTAAGGGTATCCCTCCCCCATACCCTTTTGAAGGACCAAATAGAATCTATTAGAGTCACACTCCGTCCGGTGCTTTTTTTGTTAAAACTACTTACAAGGCTCTTAAGGAAGGAGATTGGAATCCGAAAGATGAGAAATGGAAGAGTGTTTGGAAGATTCCTGGACCTTAATGGGTTCGTGTCTTTATTTGGACTGCTCTACAGAGGAGACTTCTCAATAATGTGGAAAGAGTTAGGAGGGGATTAGCAGATAATTCCTCTTGTCTTATTTGTGGTTATCACTTAAAAGATACATTGCATATCTTACGAGATTGTTCTGCTGCTAAGGAAGTCTAGTCTTAGGTTAACCTAGGTACCTTTTGAACTTTTTCTTTATTAATACTTTTGACTGGTTTCTTCTTAATGTACAGGATAATAGTTTGATTCATGAGGGAGGAGCTAGTTGGGTCTTTTTTGGGCTACTCACTTGGCTCATATGGAAGAATCAGAATTTATATATTTTCACGAAAGACCATTGAGCTCAAAAGAGGTAGTTCAAAGATATTATAGTTGGGCGATTCAATTTTTCTTTTCACCTCGAGAAGTTCTTACCGGCTATCTTGAACGTTCTTATAAAGCACATACTATTGGGGAATAGGTCTTTCTTAACACAGATAGGGTAGTGTAACTAGATTCTGGATTTGCTGCAGCTGGGGGCACTTTTCACGATAAGAATGGAAATTAGATTGTTGGATATCACCAGTTCCTTGGTAAATGTTCTATCTTTGATGCATAACTCTGAGACATTTTTTAGGGTCTCAAACTTGTTAACGAAGTGGCTATGATCAAGTCATCATTCAGTCTGACAGTTTGGAAGTTGTTAAAACCATCATTGGAAACTCTTCCACTATTTCAAATTCCGCCTTGATTAGGCAAATTCATAATATTTTACCTTAGGAAAACCAATGGTTTTTGCAGTATATCCCAAAGGAATAGAATCAAGTTGCGGATTGCTTAGCTAAACAAGCCTTGATCGAGAAAGACAGTTTGCAAGTCCTTGAAGTCCCTCCCATGATGGTTCGCACCTTTATTGATATGCACAAGTCTAAGAATATTTCTTTTGCTCAAAATATCACTATGAAATTAATTTAGTGTTATTTTTTTATCACCAAAAAAATATATTATATAAATTACAACACCACTTGACACTTGATGGAGATTAAATCTTATAACTTTTAATTTTTTCCTATATTTATATTTTATAATAATTTTTTTCTAAATTTTAAATGATATCTCAATATTTTTTGTATTATTATTTTTATCATTTTTAAGTGTCACAATTAAACCTGACCATGAATCGGGTCAAGTTTGGGTGGGGCTAATGAAAATTTTTTAGGCTCGTTTTTTAGGTCTCAACTTGAAAAATGGATTTAAAATTTTGTTCAAGTCCGACCCAGATAAAAAATGCTAAATTTGATTCCAACTCAGCTCGACGTATTAAAAAATTTATATTATTATTTTATATAAAAAATTTTAAAAAATACATCAAACACACTAAAAACATTAAAATAAATTATTCCCAACAAATTGAAAATTCATTTTTAAAATAAGTCTTTATACTTAAAAGTAGTTGCAACTTAGCAAGCAAATGTCTCTAAAATAGTAAGAAAATTAATTATAAAACAAGAGTTATACAATATCCAAACAATAACAACAGAAAAGTAATAATATAATAACAAAATGACAACAAAACAACATCAAAATGCAGTAAACAACGTTGAAAAATTTAGGCAAATTCGGGTCAGTTCAGGCTCGTTTAGAAAATGGGCCTTATTTTTTTTATCCAAATCCATTTTTTAGGCATGCATTTTTGCTTAAACCCTTTCACTTTCTAAGTGGCCTTTCGAGCTTGGGCGAGTGGCCTAGCGCATGATCGGATTTAATCACAACCACAACATGACATATGGTAGAGATACTTAAAAAAAGAAAAGAAAATGGTCATCAAAGTTAATGGTCAAATGGTCTTTTTAATGCATTTTGTCAGTTTAGATACTCAATTGAGTAAAAAGAAAACTTAATTGCTTTTTTTGAAAAAGTTCAAAAGTTTTTTCCACCCTTAAGCCTTCTAATTTTTAAGTATATTTACCAAGTTCACAATAATTTGGTTAATTCCATAAGTACACCAACAATCAATTTTGACAAAAAATTTTATTATGTCATTTATAAAGTAAAATCTTTAAATCGAAAAAATAAAAGAATTTAATCGTAAATAAACTATAAAATAGTCACTCAAATATTTGCATATTTCTATTTTGATCACACAGTTTAAAAATAATTTAATCACTAACATTATTGAAATTTAATATTTTGCTTACTCATTCATTATGAAGGATTTTTATTGACATAATAATAAATTTGTCTATTCAATATTTACATATTCTATTAATTGGTCTTAATTCTAAAAATTCAATAAATTTAACCCTCAATTTTACACATTTTGTTAATTTGGTCTTGATTCTTAAATTTTAAAAATTAAAAATAAAAAATATTTAAAAGTTTATTTTTTTTGATAAATTAACATAAGATTTTGTAACACCCCAAACCCGGTCAATACGTTACGACCAAATCTGGTATGTTACAGGAAAAGAGGTTTTTGAAAATTTTAACAAAACATCGAATTCCCCGAAAACATTTCGTTGAGTGTCTTCAAATTATAACAATTAAAAACTTTTGTTTGAAGGTTTTGTACTGTCTTTATATTAAATTGATCAAACAGGTTGTAACAACTTTGTTTTACAAAAAATCAAAATCAAGGAAATTCATAAATGTGACATTTGAAAACGATGTTGCGGTTTTAATAAAATCTCCAAGTTAATTAGTTATTCGTAACCCGTCTTTTGTTAACACTTTGAAAACTATTTGCTTATGTTTTAACTTTAGAAAAACCCATGTTCGATAGTTTATAGAATATATAATATCAGCATTAAATCAAAACCCAAATTTAAGTTATAGCGGCCTTATTACATAATAAAATCCCAAACTCAGAATAAGTTTAAAAAAAATAAACGAGTTTACTAGAAACATTGCATGGCCACCTCGAAGTCCACCTCGGCTCCCAAAATCGCGATCTAAGGATTACCTGCAAAATTAAGTAGAGGGGTGAGTCATCAAGACTCAGTATGTCAATCCCCTATAACGCAATTGGCTTTAATCCCACATAGGCCCATTGGGCCTTAGCCCACACAATACAGCAAAATAACCATGCATGCAATGCTGCCTCGAACCCAACCTAATTTTTAATCCTCTAGGTCACCTGAATCATCCAATCACCCGTGGCATTTACCACTGTGGTCCCAGACCACTTGTGACAGAGTCAAAAAATATATATAAACGTGGGGCCAACCCACCGTGGTTCCAGACCACCGAGATGATTCACTGATAAATATACGTGGTTTCAAACCACCGTGGTCGTAGACCACCGTGACATAGTCACTCAATAAATACGTGGGGTCAGCCCACCGTGGTTCCAGACCACCGTAACAGAGTCACATAATCACACTTCCCTTTTTAATCATTTCCCAAACGCCCATGCAACATATTGACATACTGTAATGCAACATACTTTCAATGTATAACATATGATTAGTTTAAACATACAATAATCTACAAGTGACATAATAGCGAAACTTACCCGGTGTCTCCAACCTTACCCACAAGGGTATATCAACTATCAAATCAGTCGTTCGACTTTCAGCCAACACAAACATTAACATAGATTAATACAGTAGAGTATGAGCATTACACACCTGATTACGCGTAAAACTATACTATCTACGTTTACGCTTTCACTAGCAGGGATAATAGCGATTTACCTATCCCAGGCAGACGTCGGTTCTCTACCACACCTCGGTGAAAAGTCCTGAACCACCGACACAGCATGTCTTTTAAACTTGGGAGCAGAGATTACGGGTTCATCCTCCTCCCCGGCTTGACCGACACTTGCATCCATGAATAGACTTGATCAGAGGTCAGAGAGAAACGTCGATTGTCTAATAAGGGAATTTGATTAAAGCAACCAAAAACGCACAGGAAAAATAATAATAATCAAGGAATCCAATAAGATGATCTCTTACCTTGGTTAGAAGTCGCACCACATTGGGTTTGGCTATGGTCTAAAAGAGAACCCTATAATTGGCTGAAGAGATTCGATTCCATATCAAACCGGAGCGATCATTCTATGTTAAAAGAGGGTTAAAAAGATTAGTCGCAACTTCATCAAACAACAATAGCCACTTTGGCTATGACCACACATAGGACCAAAAAGAAAGAAGGAGCAGAAGAACCCATATTACCTTGCGCTTACCGAAGACTTGAGAGAATAGAAAGGATTCACTGCCCAAAAGCACCCTCCTACCTACGGCCACAAGAGGTGGAAGACATGAAAGAAAAGAACCGGTATTGAAGGCTCAGTCGTGCGATTATAACTTAGAAAAAGAAAGAAGCGAAGAAAAATCATATGAATAAGTGAATGTATTACCTTGAACTATCACAATCGGATGAAAAAGGGACTTTCGGCAACCCACTTGCACCTTGCTCCTTGGTATACGGCTAATATTCCAAATGAGAGGACGAAAAGGAGGAATAAAGATGAGAGGTAGAAAGGATTCACCTAAAAGAAAAGAAAGACCAAAAGAGGATTCACTTGAGAAGAAGATAGTAGCAAAGAGAAGAAAAAGAATGTTGAATGGGAAGGGTGGATGGTGAGGAGAGATTCGGCTTAGGTATAGAGGAGTCAAGGCTAGATTCAGCCAATGGTGTCTTTGATAACTTTGGAAGAAAAGCAAGCACGAATGGGAGGGTTTGACAACTGAAAGGGAAAAGATGAGAAGAAGTTGAGAAGAACCAAAAAGAAATATACAAGAAGAGACCTTAGATACACTTAGGAAATTTTTGGCACACACGCAAAGTAAAATTAGGCAACCCAAAAAAGGAGAACAACAAGCTCTCACACAAATTTGACACCCCTCACAAAAGACCGAATGCCTCCTAGCATACCCCCAGCTGAATTTCACCCCCTTCTTCCAAGCTCCCACTTTCGGCTTACAACTCAACCAACACCACATCCCTTGATTCTCTCCTTGTTTTACTCCCCATCACTCATTTTGAATTAGTAGACTAAGTCTTCCTCCACAAACTCCTCCACACCTTCATTCAAATGCTTTGATTCAATAAACCTCTACCAAGAAGAGTCCTCATGAAACCATCTTCCTCCTTCTTGGCACCAAAAATAAAGCTTCATAGTAAGGCTATTGGGATTCGAACTCCTCCTCTTCTGCTCCTACAAGTGACGTCTCTCCCTTGTTCCTTAAGTGGCGTCACCTTGCCACCATACCACACTCCTTCTTGTGTCAACACACACAAGAAATTACTCTTAAGGCCTATCTCAACCAACTTTCCCCCTAAAGTACCCAAAAGCCAAAATTTCACCAAGGCTCTAGCTTGACCCCAAGGTTTCCCAGGACCCCCAAACACACCAAATTAACAAGAAGAACAAGCCAAACACACAGAAACATAAAATGCAGAACCCCTATTCTAGGATGTTATAGTTCTACCCCCTTAAAGAAATTTCAACCTCGAAATTTACCTGATCAAAAGAAGTGAGGGTATTGCTGTCGCATCACATCCTCTGGCTCCCACGTGGCTTCCTCTGAACCGTGATTCTGCCACAAAACTTTCACCAACGAAACTGTCTTCCTTTTCAAAACTTTCACATCTCGATCTAAGATCTGAACAGGTTCTTCTTCAAAAGATAAATCAGGTCTTACTTCAAGTTCTTCCACTGGTACTATGTGAGATGGATCCGAACGATACCGCCTTAACATCGAGATATGGAATACATCGTGTATCTGTCTCAATTTAGAGATAACTCGAGCTGATAGGCTACTGGTCCCACACATTTCAACACTCGATAAGGCCCGATGAACCTGGGGCTCAACTTGCCCTTACGTCCAAACCTCAGAACCTTCTTCTAAGGTGAAACTTTCAGAAAAACTCGATCACCCCTAAGAACTCTATATCCTTACGTTTCAAATATGCATACAATTTTTACCTGTCGGAAGCTTCCTTTAATCGAGCCCGAATCAACTTAACCTTTTTCTCTATCTTAAAAACTAATTTCGGACCCAACAACTGTCATTCACCCAACTCTGTCCAGTAGGTAGGGGTATGACACTTATGACCATACAACTCTTCATAGGGTGCCATCTGAATACTGGATTGATGACTATTGTTGTATGTAAATTCTGCCAACGGTAGAAAATCCTCCCAACTACCCCTGAAGTCGATAACATAGCCTCTCAACATATCTTCCAAAATCTGAATTACCCTCTCAGACTGACCATCAGTCTGTGGATGAAACACCGTGCTGAATTCTAGTCTTGTACCCAACACTTGATGCAACGCTTTCTAGAATCGCGATGTAAACCTGGGGTCTCATCGTACGATGAACCTTTGGTACCCCATGCAACCTCACAATCACTGCTACATACAGCTTGGCTAACTTCTGAAGTGAATAATCCACTCAAACCTGCATGAAATGAATAGACTTCACCAACCGATCGACAATTACCCATATTGAATCTTTCTTAGTAGGCGTAAGAGGAAGCCCACTAACAAAGTCCATAGTTATCCTCTCCTACTTCCAAAGTGGAATCTTCACTGACTGTAATAATCCCGAAGGCAACTGATGTTCTGCGTTCACCTGCTGACACGTTAAGCACCTACTCACAAACTCGGTAACTTTTTCCTTTAGACCTGACCACCAGAACTGTTCATGCAAATCCCGATACATCTTACTCCCACCAGAATGCATAGCGTATGGGCTACTATGCACTTCCTGCAGAATTTTCTGTCTTAACTCGAAATCTTTTGGCATACAAGCCTTTCCACAAAAGCACAATACCCTATCACTGTTCAAACTAAAATCTCCTGTCTCACTATCTTCCACTAGCTGAAATTTAGAACTTAACTATTCATCTGACAACTGCTTTTCTTTAATTTGACTTACCCATGAAGGCTTCACTTGATGTTCAGCTAACAAGCTCCCATCTTCATATAAACTGAGATGAGCAAACATTGCCCTCAAGTCCGATATTACCTTACGGCTCAACGCGTCCGCCACTACGTTAGCTTTACGGGTGATACTCGATTGAGCAGTCATAATCTTTCAACAATTCAATCCACCTCCGCTGTCTTAAATTCAGCTCCTTCTAGGTAAAGAGATATTTTAGGCTCTTGTGATCTGAGTAGATAATAGACTTCTCCCCATACAGGTAGTGTCTCCAAATCTTCAGAGCGAACTCCAAATCATGCGTGGGATAGTTCACTTCATGTGATCTCAATTGCCGAGACGCGTATGTTACTACTTTCCCCTCTTGTATCAACACACATCCTAACCCTGTATGCGACGCATCACAGTAGATGACAAACTCTTTCCCGACCTCAGGCTGAATCAACACTGGTGCCTCCGTTAAAATCCTCTTCAATTTCTCAAATCTTTCTTGCTGCCTATCTGACCAAACAAACGGTACCCCTTTCTGTAACAATTTGGTTAGAGGTTCAGCTATCAACGAGAAACTCTCAACAAACCTTCTATAGTACTTAGCTAACCCAAGGAAACTTCGAATCTCTACTACTGACTTCGGGGGTTTCTAATCTAAAATAGCTTCAATCTTTCGGGGATCCACCCTAATCCCCTCAACAGACACAACATGCCCCAGAAAAGTAACTTCTCTCAACCAAAATTCACACATGCTGAACTTGGCATACAGTTGCTTCTCTATTAAAATTTGCAGAACCACCTGGAGATGCGAATCATGTTTCTCTTCTGCCCTTGAATAAACCAAGATATCGTCTATGAACACTACTATAACATCCCAAAATTGGGCCTAGTAGGATTGGGCCTATTGGGCCTTAGGCGTAGGAGTGTTTAAAATTTTGAGAACAAGAGAATGGCATTAATTCAAGTTGAACTTATTAAGAAAGTAATTTTGGAAAGTTACGAGGTTTCTATGAAGTTCCGAGTTCAAGTTGGGCCTTAGTAAAATTTTGTGTTTAAGCCTATTAATGAGATATAGTAAGTGACCTCAAAGCTTATGGAAATAAATGAGTAAATTGTTAGCATAAATGAGTAATTAGTAAAGAGGTTATGGCATCATATGAAGTACCTTAAGGGAAGAGGTTCAAATTCCATTGTGTGCAAATTTTGACTTTTATTTTTGCATTCTTTCCCTAAGTGTCGGCCAAGGTGAATATATAGTAAGGTGGACTTCTTTATTTTTGGTAATGTGGCTAAGAAAATAAGGAAAAGTTGAGGTTGGGGAAAGAAATCAAAAGAAAAGGCAAGTATGGGGGACATATTGGCACAAAAAGGGGGAGAGTGTTATGGAAAGTATGGTTGACCAATTTTGACCATTAAGGCCATGTATGTGGACGGTTTTGTGGGTAAGAGAGGTAGCCAAAATTTCCTTGGTGTTTTGGTAAAACTTTAGTGCTTGTTTTGGTCAAATTCTTTTAGCGTCAAATGTGCCATTTTCTCCAAATTTCCTTCTCCTCCTTGCCAAATCTACAAACTTTGAGGGTGCATATTCTTTTCCTTTCTTTCTTCTTGCTGAATGTACACAAACATTGAGACCAAAGATTTGTTCACTCATTTTTCTTGAAAACCGAAGCTAATCAAACATTCTTCTTCTTCTTCTTCTTCTTTTCACAAAATCCTTCAAGCATCTCTTCTTTTCTAATCCCTTTTCATCATAGCCGAATATTTTACCATTATTCCTCCATAGTCGAAATCTTTCATCTTTTCATTTATCTTTCCTTTTCATTTGAGTTTTCACTCACTCCTCGATCAATCGTGTTCTAAATGGGAAGGCCGAATCTATCATATTTGATTTGCCCGTAGCCATAAGTACAATCGGTAAGTAGTAGTTCTCTCTTTGTCAATAACTTTATTTCATTCGAGTTCTTCATTAATAATCGTGTGTTCTTCTTTCTCTCCCTCATTGGGTCTGAGTTACTTTCTTTTCTGTGATATGGCCATCGTTGGGCTTAAGACTTTCAACAAGGTGAAGGGGCACAAGTGATTTATATTAACCAAATCATTATCGTCGACTCGTCAAGCAAGTGGGGTAAGAACGTTGTTATAAGATTTGTTTTGGCCAAAGGTGGGATATTTGCTAACAACTATTTCGCTCACCAAATATTGTTAGGAAGGGATTTCAGTAGCCAAAGGGTAGGATCAATTCTTGGTGCATTGAGGGAGATCACATTCGTGGTAAGTCGAGTTAGCCTAATAAAGTGTTTCTAGTTACAATTATCAAAGTTGAGACTAACCTTCTATCAACCATCATTATAGGTGTTGAAATCGGTAGAAAACACAACTCGTAATCAAGGTGTGTAATCCCGTACCTTCTGAAAACATGTTTGAAATGGTGTGTAATCTCACATCTCTTTGAAATTTTGTATGATATGTTTTGTGATTCGATCGAAATATCGAAGAAAATCAGAAACCTGCATCCGTGATCACTCGGGAGTTTGTATATTCGTAGTAGTAACCATATTCTGTAATAAAATAGTTTCGGTTAGAAACAGTGATGAGTTTTTAAAAATCACAAAAAAATAGGAGAAAGAGAATTAGAAAGTGAATAAGATATATAATTAAATCTTACTGTGTCTATTTTGATATGGAAGAAACGGAGAAGGAAAAGGAATTTTATATTCTGAGATATTTTAATTTTAGTGAGACTAGTTCTGATTGACTTCGTGGTTTCCTATTCTATCTTGGAAAAATCGGTTAAAATTGTACAAAGTGAATTATAAGGAATAATTTATATTCATAGATTCCCTAGTGAGCCTATTTTCAATAGAAACAAGTGGGAGCAGTATATGAAAACCGTACAATGAGATATTTGAAATTAAGAAAGGAGAGGTCAGAATCGTTGGATAGTGAAACAAAGGAAACTTTAAGGAATAAACTGTACTAATTGGTTAAGCCAAAATTCTGAAAAAATTGTAGTAAGAATATATATGAGTCTAGTTTCAAGAAAAATTAATGGATTTAGATTTTGAGATTCCTAACTCAAGTTATAGTCAATTTAGTCAGTATGATGCAGATGGACAATTTCAATTTTTATGCCCCAAATTAGTAGTTAAGCCTAGGTTACGAAATTACCAAAATACCCTTGGAGGGTAAATTACCGAAATACCCCTAGGTTGCGAGATTACCGAATTAACCTTAGTGGGTATGATTTTTGAATTATGAAATTGCCCCTATGGGCTGATTTGATAAGATTGCCTTAATGGGCTGATTTGATAAGATTGCCTTAATGGGCTAATTTGATAAGGCAACTGATTTGATAAGATTGCCTTAATGGGCTGGTTTGATAAGATTGCCTTAATGGGCTGATTTGATAAGATTGCCTTAATGGGCTGGTTTGATAAGATTGCCTTAATGGGCCGATTTGATATATTGCCTTAATGGGCCGATTTTGCAAAGTGTTAATGGGCCAAATTGTTTGTAATGAATCTCTGAGTTATTAATTATTGTTTATAATTGTAATACCAATTACTATGTATGTTACATATGCATAATTTTGCATGGGATGGGAAAATGTTGAAGAGAAGTTCTGGTGGCTCTGCCATAATCTGTATAGTGGTTATGCCACGTATATTCTGGTGGCTTGTCCATGAATCAAATATGTTATAAATGGCTAAATGCCTGCGATTGGTGTGTTGGCGGGGTGGGTTGACTTGATCCCCACAGGTGTGTTGGTTGGTACGGGTGGTGTGTAGCAGATGGATTATTAGAATTGGTTTGGGAATTGTATTACATTCTCATGATATAATTGATACATTATTTTGTAAAGGGGCTTAGGCCCAAAGTATTGCTAAATGGGCTCAAGCCCAAGATTATGCTTTATGGGCTCAGGCCCAAGTTTTTGCTAATTGGGCTCCAACCCAGTGGATGATGGTAAGGGGATTATGCACTGAGTTCTTGTAACTCGCCCTCCTTTTCTCGTAACCCTTGAAGGTAATGCTCAGTGATGTGGACTTGGGCCATGGATGTCTCGATGGAGGCCATACTTCAGAAATGGTTCATATTGAACTTTAGATTTCTATTTTCGTTCACTTTACTATTTTGGGTTTTATGTTGTAATAAGGTCTCTGGAGTATTTTATTATTTTCTTTATGTTTGATATACTTATTATTTTGCTTAAATTGTTTTAAAGGGAATTTTCTAAAAAAATTAAATAAAGGTTTTCCAAAATCAATTAACAAATGGATTTCAAAATAAACTTTTACAAATATTTTTAACACGAAAATTATCTTTCAAATTATCAATGAAATTTTTAAAAGATTCAGATTCTCTTTCGAATTTTCAAACGTTGTTTTTAAAAGTCACGGTTTTATAAGAGCATTAGTTCAAATTTATCGATTTATCAATCAATCTTCGAGGTCAGTAGTATTTTATCAAATATTTCAAATCAAACTTATTTTCTTAATTTTAACGAAGCAATACCTCTTTTTACATACGAATGACAAGGACTTAAATGTATTTTTCTCATGTGACATGTCAAATCTGGTCTTAACACATGAGCCGGGTTTGGGGTGTTACAACTACTACAAACCGATCCAGATAGGGTTGGAATACCCGATTCATCATATCCATAAACGCAGCTGGTGCATTCATCAACCCAAACGGCATCATTAAAAATTCATAGTGACCATAACGAGTTCGAAAAGCTGTGTTATGAATATCCACCTCCTTGACTTTAAGCTGATGATAACCTAACCTCAAGTTTATCTTCGAGAAAATCGAAGCACCTCGCAGTTGATCGAACAAGTCATCAATCCTTGGCAACGGGTACTTGTTCTTAATCGTCAGCTTGTTCAATTGCCTGTAATCAATACACATCCTCATCGACCCATTCTTTTTCTTAACGAATAACACTTGCGCTCCCCATGGTGACACACTTGGTCGGATAAAACCCGGTCCAACAATTCCTAAATCTGAGCTTTAAGTTCCACCAGCACCTTCGGCGCCATTCTATATGGGGCAATGGACACTAGAGCTGTTCCGGAAGAAGATCAATACCGAACTCTACCTCATGATTCGGAGGTAACCCTAGAAGCTCTTCTGGAAAAAAAATCAGAGAATTCCTTCATCGTCCTAACATCTCTTACGGTCAACTCCTTGGCTTCCAACGCACTGATGAAAGCTAAAAATGCCGCACACCCTTTTCGTACCATCCTATCGGCCTTTAAAGTAGACACTACATTGGACAAGTAATTCCTTCTCTCACCTATCACTAACACCTCTTTATCCTCAAGAGTCTTCAGTCTCATGAGCTTAGCAGCACAGTCCAAGTTTGCTCGATACTTGACCAACCAGTCCATGCCTAAAATCAAATCGAACTCGTCGAATGACAACTCCATCAAATCAGTTAGGAAAACTATCCCTTGAACTTCTAAAGGCACATTCCTAAAGAGTTTGTTCACTACTATCGATTGTCCTAAAGGGCTAATCACAGTCTTTTCCCTTGGAGCAACTTCAGATTCTATATTCAAAGTTTCAGACACAGTACTAGCAACATACGAGTGTGTAGACCCAATATCTATCAATGCTATAAAGGGCAAACCAAAAATAAGAAACATACCGGTTATGACATCCGGTGCATCTCTGTCCTCTCGTTGTCTAGCTGCATAGACTAACCCAGACTGTCTCGCATCTATATTCCCAGCACCTTTTCCCGGTGCTCCACGCATTCGACCATAACCATTTCCTCCTTTGGCAGGACCACGACCTCTCGGCGGTTGCTGCCCACCTCTTTTAGGCTGTACATAATCCTAACCAACTGGTCGTGCCCTGTTTGGCTCCTATGGACAGTCCCTTACCAAATGACCTACAGATCCACACCTGAAGCATTCTTTACTTCTTGCCCAGCACTCCTTTGAATGGAATCTGCCACATCTAGCACACTGTTAAGTCCGAGCAACAGTAATAGGCCTCGCAATTCGACTCGGCCCATCCAACCTAGGCTTCTTTTGGAAACTTTTAGCAGATCCTAATGACCCAAAATTCCTTTTATTCTTACCCATGTCCCTGTCCTGATTCTGTCTTTCAGATCGCTTCACCTCTTCGGCTATCTTTTCCTTCTCAACCAGAGCAGTGAATTCTCTTTTCCGTTGCAGAGCTATCAGTACTCATAACTCGTCCTTCAGACCATCATCAAATCGAACACAACGTTCATGATCTGTCGTAATAATACCTCGGGCATAACGGCTTAAACGCAAAAATTCTACCTCATATTCGGCCACTGACTTATTCCCCTAGACCAAATTGAGAAATGCCCTCCTCTAAGCGTCCACATAACTTGCTCCAATGTACTCTCCCTGAAATACTAACTTAAAGAAGTCCCAGGTAATGCGGTCAGCTGCTGTACTATCCCTTATAGTGAGCCACCACTGGTACGTCTAATCTTGAAGAAGGGACACTACTCCTTTCAACTTCTCTTCTGCAGGTACAGTCCATATCGTCCATGATTCGTTCGATCGATTCCAGCCAGTACTCGGCTACGTTAGGAGCTACACTAGAAATGCCCCTATACATCTCAGCTCCATTAGCTCAGAGTTGCTCAGAAACAAATTTTTGAGCCATTGACCCCGCGCTTGCTTCAGCAACCCACTCCAACACACGTAACATAGCTTGAGACACAGCATCGTCTCCGCCAGTTTGGTCCTAAAATTTCGCTTCCACAATTGGTGATGCCGACACTTCACCTTCCGGCCTATGCCCTGATTTTGAGGGTTCAGCCTCAACACCCCGGCCTCTACCACAGCCACGCATACCATGTCCATGTCCTCTAGCGCTCATGACTACCAATTCAACTTAATTGATTAGAAGTTTTATGAATTAGTACTTCTTCCACTGTTTATTACCGAACAGTCTTATGAAATTAGCATTAGAAGTGGATTTTTGCAAGAAATATTTCTAAGGGTCTTTATTCTTAGAGTGGTATTTCTTAAAACTATCCATCACAATATTTCATAAAAATTCAAGCAATAATTAGGGAACTTATCATATGGTTTGGTACCAGAGACTCGGGTGCCATGCCTCTAGAAAATATATATTTTCAAAACCATTTTCAAAACCGACTTTTGAAAATATTCTTGAACTCTATAACCCACAGTCGAGTTTTGCAACCTAGGATTTGATACCATAATTGTAACACCCCAAACCCGGTTAATACATTACGACCAAATCTAGTATGTTATAGGAAAAGAGGTTTTTGAAAATTTTAATGAAACATCAAATTCCCCGAAAACATTTGGTTGAGTGTCTTCAAATTATAACAATTTAAAAATTTTGTTTGAAGGTTTTGTACTGTCTTTATATTAAATTGATCAAACAGGTTGTAACAACTTTGTTTTACAAAAAACCGAAATCAAGGAAATTCATAAATGTGACATGTGAAAACAATATTGCGGTTTTAATAAAATCTCCGAGTTAATTAGTTATTCGTAACCCGCCTTTTGTTAACACTTTGAAAACTATTTGCTTATGTTTTAACTTTAGAAAAACTCCATGTTCGATAGTTTATAGAATATATAATATCAGTATTAAATCAAAACCCAAATTTAAGATATAACGACCTTATTACATAATAAAATCCCAAACTTAGAATAAGTTTAAATAAAAGAAACGAGTTTACGAGAAACATTACATGGCCACCTCGAAGTCCACCTCGGCTCCCAAAGCTGCGATCTAAGAATTACCTGTAAAATTAAGTAGAGGGGTGAGTCATCGAGACTCAGTGTGTCAATCCCCTATAACGCAATCGGCTTTAAGCCCACATAGGCCCATTGGGCCTTAGCCCACACAATACAGCAAAATAATCATGCATGCAATGTTGCCCGAACCCAACCTAATTTTCCATCCTCTAGGTCATCTAAATCATCCAATCACCGTGGCATTTTGCCACCGTGGTCCCAGACCACTTGTGACAGAGTCACAAAATATATATAAACGTGGGGCCAACCCACCGTGATTCTAGACCACGAGATGAGTCACTGATAAATATACGTGGTTTCAAACCACCGTGGTCAAAGACCACCGTGACATAGTCACTCAATAAATACGTAGGGTCAGCCCACCGTGGTTCCAAACCACTGTGACAGAGTTACATAATCACACTTCCCCTTTTAATCATTTCCCAAACGCCCATGCAATATATTGACATACTGTAATGAATGCAACATACTTTCAATGTATAACATATTATTATTTTAAACATACAATAATCTACAAGTGGCATAATAGCGAAACTTACCCGGTGTCTCCAACCTTACCCACAAGGGTATATCGACTATCAAATCAATCATTCGGCTTTTGGCCAACACAAACATTAACATAGATTAATACAATAGAGTGTGAGCATTACACACCTGATTACGCGTAAAACTATACTCTCTACGTCGACGCTCTCACTAGCAGGGATAGCAGCGATTTGCCTATCCCAGACAGACGTCGGTTCTCTACCACACCCCGACAGAAAGTCCCAAACTACCGACATAGCATGTCTTTTAAACTTGGGAACAGAGATTACAGGTCCACCCTCCTCCCTAGCTTGACCGACACTTGCATCCATGAATAGACTTGATCAGAGGTCAGAGAAGAACGTCGATTGTCTACTAAAGGAATTTGATTAAAGAAACCAAAAACGTACAGGAAAAATAATAATAACCTAGGAATCCAATAAGATGATCTCTTTCCTTGGTTAAGAAGTCGCACCACATTGGGTTTGGCTATGGTCTAAAAGAGAACCCTATAATTGGCTGAAGAGATTCGATTCCATATCAAACCAGAGCGATCATGCCATGTTAAAAGAGGGTTAAAAGAGATTAGCCACAACTTCATCAAATAACAATAGCCACTTCGGCTATGACCACACATAGGGCCAAAAAGAAAGAAGGAGCAGAAGAACCCATATTACCTTGTGCTTACCGAAGACTTGAGAGAACAGAATGGATTCACTACCCAAAAACACCCTCCTACCTACGGCCACAAGAGGTGGAAGACATGAAAGAAAAGAACCGGTATTGAAGGCTCAGTCGTGCGATCATAACTTAGAAAAAGAAAGAAGCGAAGAAAAATCATATGAATAAGTGAACGTATTACTTTGAACTATCACAATCGGATGAAAAAGGGACTTTTGGAAACCCACTTGCACCTTGCTTCTTAGTATACGGCTAATATTCCAAATGAGAGGATGAAAAGGAGGAATAAAGATGAGAGGTAGCAAGGATTCAGCTAAAAGAAAAGAAAGACCAAAAGAGGATTTGGCTTGAGAAGAAGATAGTAGCAAAGAGAAGAAAAAAAAGGTTGAATAGGAATGGTGGATGATGAGGAGAGATTTGACTTAGGTATAGAGGAGTCAAGGCTAGATTCGGCCAATGGTGTCTTTGATAACTTTGGAGGAAAAGCAAGCACGAATGGGAGGGTTTGACAACTGAAAGGGAAAAGATGAGAAGAAGTTGAGAAGAACCAAAAAGAAATATACAAGAAAAGACCTTAGATGCACTTAGGAAATTTTTGGCACACACACAAAGTAAAATTAGGCAACCCGAAAAGGAGAACAACAAGCTCTCACACAAATTCGGCACCCCTCATAAAAGATCGAATGCCTCCTAGCGCACCCCCAGCCGAATTTCACCCCCCTCTTCCAAGCTCCCACTTTCGGCCAACAACTCAACCAACACCACATTCCTTGATTCTCTCCTTGTTTCATTCCCCATCACTCATTTTGAATTAGTAGACCAAGTCTTCCTCCACACCTTCCATTCAAATGCTTTGACTCAATCAAACCTCTACCAAGAAGAGTCCTTACTGAAACCATCTTCCCTCCTTCCTGGCGCCAAAAATAAAGCTTCATAGTGAGGCTCCTGGATTCGAACTCCTCCCCTTCTACTCCTACAAGTGATGCCTCTCCCTTATTCCTTAAGTGGCGTCACCTTGCCACCATACCACACTCCTTCTTGTGTCAACACACACAAGAAATTACTCTTAATGCCTGTCTCAACCAGCTCTCCCCCCTAAAGTACCCAAAAGCCAAAATATCACCAAGGCCCTCGCTTGACCTCGAGCTTTCCCGGGACCCCCGAACACACCAAATTAACAAGCAAAACAAGCCAAACACACATAAACATAAAATGCAGAACCCCTATTCTAGGATGTTACATATTTTATAAAAATACATACAAAATTATAAAAATATTTATAAATAAATGAATACCCATTTTTCTAATACTAAATTTATTTATTAAAATAATATTTTTATAAATAAAATAATAATCTTATACATAAAACAATTTAAGGAAAAAAACATAAGAATACTTGTAACACCACATACTTGACCCGGTCACCAGATCCGAATGCATGATGTCGCATTATGTTATCCAAACAACTTGAACTAACTTAACACATGCTCAAAAAGTTTAGATCATAATTATCATGCATAACAATTAAATCACCCATTATGTTTATAAGCATACATTCATTTATACATAGGATTCTAATTCACTAAGTTACGAGTTATTGTGGGGTTGATTTTAGAGTTAGTACTCAAATCCAACTCAATTATCAAGTTTCAATGCTATGTCTCGAGATAGGGAATTTCATGTCTCGAGACAAACCTCATTTTATTTTAATAATTTATTTATTTATTTTGCTTCGATAATGGCATGTCTTGAGACATTAGAATCTATGTAGTGAGACAAGGTCTCTCATGTCTCGAGACCAACCTTACCTATTTTCTTATTTTAGCTTCAATGTTTGAATGCCTCAAGACAATGAGTTATTGTCTCAAGACCTAGAACAAGACAAAATTTATTAGTTTCGATGTGTATGGTGAATTTTGTTCCAACTGTCTTGAGACAGACTCAAGAGATATCTTTCTCGAGACTCAATGGTGAAATGACCCTAAATGCACATTTTCAAGTACCTAAATCATACCAAATGGTACCATGAACATACTTAAACTTTACACCAATATAAAACCACCAATTTGGCACATTCAAACCCAATCAAACATCATCAAATCATATCTATCAGTGCATCAATACCCAACCAATTAACTTGCATAATCAAATTCATATAAACTAGGTTAACTATTAACTTAATTACATGTCATAAATCCAAAACACATATACATACATACAAAATACTAAATAGGCAACAAGATATATCCTGAGCTGAGTTGTTGAGTTGGATACTTGACCACTTCAAAACTACGTCAACTCTCGTCCGAGATCTGTGCACGAAAACAACAAAACTGTATGTTGAGTATTGAATACTCAATGGTGCAATTATAATTTAAATTTAATATATTAAAATTAAATTAAAACAACTATATGAATATGACTTCAACTACATTACTTTACTTTATCACAAGATCAATAACCACATAATTCTCAAAAAACTTCTCATTCAATACTTATTTCAATATATTACAATTTCATATCACCGTGAACTCAATAATTCAACATGTCATTCAATATCATTTTTCATACTTACTTATTTCGGCCTCTATTAACCGGCGATAGACATTAGTTAAAATATTCAGATCTATATACCAAGTAAATCCACGACCCTCTCAAAATATTGGGATTATTCAATCTGAATGTCAATATAAATCCAGGACTCTCTGGGAATTGAGGTTACTCACGACTCCCTGAAAATTAGAGCTAAATTACTAATATCAATGACTATATGACATGCCAACTATACCTAGACTACATCTCATATCATTTAAGAAGACATAATCATTATTATCACCATTCTCACACAATTCAATATGGTATCAATATCTCAATATTATATATACATTTATATCAACAATATATATATATATATAAAATTATAATTCCACCATTCGTATCTTGATTTCGACAATCATGATATAAAAAATTGTCTTCTCTTAATTTTTGAGAAAGATACGATTATGTCGTCATTTGTTTTGTATTCGTTTATAACAACAATTAATTAGTCTTATAAATAAATTATTAAAAGTGATTTATGGAAGCACAAATCGGAATATCTATTTATGTACCGCTTTGGACTTCCCTTCGTCCCGAAATCATCCTACTTCGTCTTTAGCTATTCTTTAGTTAAAAGCCACGGCAATGGAGAGCTTAAAAACAAATTTCTCCCTATTTTGTTTCTAAGTTTCAAATGAAGAAATCTTTTCATCTATTCTCATTTTCTAATATACATCTAATATGTATTATTAAATTAAAACAAAATATCTCATCCAAGGGTTGAGATTTTATTACGAAAGTGTGAGAGGAATTTAACGGCATGGATCATGCGTATCCACTAACCCACTTTTGATTATGTGAAAATTTGAAATAAGTCCTCGGTTAATTTGCTAGATAAGGCCATAAGTATTTCTTTAATTAATTATCATTTGTGTGACCTCTTTGCAAGGTAGCCCCTATACTATGTTTAATATTCGATTTAATTTAATCCCACTTAATAATTCGACCCTATATTCCTTATCCGATATGTAAATATTCGATTCTATTTTTCAGCTGATTCATTTTAATTAAAACTGATTTCGAATCGGATTTTCCAACACCATTGAAATCGAGTTGTTACAAGAAGCAAATTCAAATTTTCGATTTTTCAATATTAATAACCATTATGTTCAAGTTGGGTCAAAAGCTATAGCCTGAGGGTGGGCATAATTAGGGATAATACATGTGAGAATGAAGTCTTAGAGATCTAGTAGGTGGAAGGCCACGCCGGCAGATCCACAATCGATTCCTAGTTGGATGGTACGATGACGGAGGGTGTGGAAATCAAGGAATTTAGAGTAAGGGTTATTGGCGCCAAGGGTTATAGGAGAAAGCGGCGCCCAACAGTCGACAAATTTGGTAAAGACTAAAGAACATGGCCAAACGTATAATAAATTATTAATTATTTATAAAATAAAATTAAAAAAAGAAAAAGTTTGAATTCGGTTTAAGTCTTGTTTATGATTTTTTAATATTTTATTTATAAAATAATATTTAATAAATAAATTTCATGTTAGAAAAAAGAAATTTGGGTTTCATTTATTTATAATTTTGTTTGTAATTTTATAAAATCTTATGTATTTTTATTGAAAAAAGAAAATTTTCAAGATATATATTTATTATTTTTAAAGTTTCTTAATTTTTTAAAATATAAAAATTTAAGAATAAATTAACAGAATTTGGAAAATTGGTGGTTAAATTTATCAAATTTTTATAATTAGGACCAAACTAATAGCTAAATTTGATATTATGCCAATAAAAAGACTTATTTTAGTGTAATTTAACAAATGAGTGACCCAAATATTAGATTTTAATAACGTTAGTGACTAAAAAAAAATTAAACTTAAAAATCAGATAAAAATATGCTAATAATTGAGCGACTATTTTCATAGTTTACATTTAATTGTTAACATTAAGTAATCTTTATATTTTTACTAATTGTTCACATTAAGTAATCTTTATATTTTGACCAATTTTGTGTGAATCCAACTGAACTGGTGGGTGGATCATTTGAAGTAAGAATCAGCCAAAGTATTGATCAAAGATGGACATTAAATCAATTGATCTATAAATAAGTTGAACTCACTATATAACCGGTAAAACTGAATTTTTTAATTTTATAAATTTTCTAATGATTTAATGATTTATTCAGTTTATTGGACAAATTGATAACTTGATTGGTTCGACCACCAATTTGGTTTTGAAATCATAAATTTTGATTGAAATAAAACAATTTCCAAACGGTGAAGTTAATCAGAAGGCTCCCGAAGCTGAAGCATAATGTAATAACAAATGGAAAACAAATGGAAATCATCCTCCCCACATTATATGAACTATCAAAGCACACAATCTTTGGAACATGATGGAAGCCAAATAGCATAATAACCCAATAGGCAATGGGAAAGGGGGGGTTCTCAATTAACTATCATAACATTTGTATAATTTTCGCCATAGCATGTTCAAATGGAGTGGTCAGATTCTTGACAATAACAACCAGAGCCACGACAGATTCTTTACTCCACATGAGAAAGTCCTCCACCAGTTTCAGCCCGGTCCTGCACGAATATAATTGTTTTTCCATTAATAAAACTCAAAATAATAATTCTTACTACACGGACATGGAAAGGTGTATATATATATGAACCTATGTCAGATATTGATGGAGTAAGGTTTATAACATCTAGACAGACATATCTACCAGGTAGCAGAATAATTCAAATACTTCTGTCGACATCAACCCTAATACATAAAGCGATTTAGCAAGAGCAAAAAACTTACTTGTGATCAGAAGGATTGGGCGTAATTTCATAAACAATCGTTGCAACAACATCTCTTTTTAACTGTCAATCAAATTCGGGGAATATATCATTACGGGGAAAGGCGGGAGGAATCATCTTAGTTGGTAAATCAGAGCAGGAATTGAAATACCTGTGTAGCTTCGCCTTTAAAACCAATGTAGTGAATTTGGGTTGTATCACCACCAAAACTCTCGGGAAAATGCAATGTGATATTTGCCACACTTTGAAACTTTGAGTACCTAAATAAGCAAGTTAATATGGCATCAGAAACTAGAAAACAGAGAGAATGAAAGAGCTCTCCACTATTTCAATTAAATCTTTTATGAGCATTCACTGAACATTGCAAGTGCCAAGTAGAACCAGCCCTCATGTACAAGTAATCATGAACTAATTGTTCGGTGCGGACAAGTAGGACTACCTACCTTGTCTGGTATTCTAACACTCCTTGCAGATTTTCAACCAATTCCCACTCCTTCAAGGAAAATGTAACGATTTAGGTAAACTTTCTTGAATTTAACAGTATATTCCTTGACATGAGGAGATAAGCAGTACCTGAACAGGTTGCATGCTTTGAGCATCAGAGAAATCAATACCTTCTCGATTTATAAATCTAATCAAGACAAATTGAAAAAAGAAAAGATTAATCTTTCATAAATACAACTGGAAGTAATCCATAGAGATTAGGAAGATGGGTCAGCAACATCCCTTTCAAACCACCACAAGATTATGTCGTTTAGAAGTATCAGGAGGTGTTGAACTTAGAGATATCTTCAATGGGAAAGCAGTTAAAAAAGCATTCAAACAAATTTGAAATACCAACATTCATTGCTAAGAGCTAGCAGAAGTTAACCAGAACACTTGATAAATCATATGAACTTACACTCTCAGCTTGGAAGGACTTGTTCCATCGGCACCACCAACAACTGATATACTCTTGATCTTAACATCTGATGTAAACCTACCATAAGAATCAAGTTATATGAGAAATCAGACGAGTAAAAGAACAATTATCAAAATTCATTCAACAATTTTGGCGATCCATCAATGTAACTATTACTTGAATCTCAATATACATTTCAAATATGCACTGAGTTAGCAAGCAACGAACGATGGAAAGGTTAGACATGAGGATAAAACTAACACTAATTAGCAATGAAAATTAAAGATTTTTCATCTCTAAGGTTCAAACAGCATGCCTCCTTCACTTAGCCTCAAACACCAAAGGTTTAATATGGGCACTTATAGCATCAAAATCGAAGATGTAGATGGTAGTTAGTAAATCCATGGAAGTTGTGCCTCGAACTAAGGAATGCTAAAACCACCAGAGCCCCGCCAAAGACTCTTGCCCAAAGAATGCCAAGACAGGTCGCCATAGACAAACAGATGAAGGACTCTCGACAAGCATGGTGAAGGCCCAATGTCCTATTAGCTACAAGCTTAACTATAAGGTTATGCTGTTTAAACCTCTTGAAGACTGCAAGGTATGGGATGCAAACTTTGCAAAGGCACCTGGACCCTCGTCAACAACATCAGGACCCATGTGAGGACCCTTTAAAGGATATGACACTTCCCAATCACATCCCAGAGACATGTTGAGGGTCCTCCATGACTCAGCAGCTGCTTTCCTACACAAAACACCTAAAAGACGAGGATCGCAACACAATAGGTATAATAACCTATCTCTACCACCTTCATGCTTAAGACACCTAAGATACTTTTACTCTGCCAAACCATTCTCAAACCACCTAAACATTTATCCAAGCACTACCCAAGGCTCTTAACACCATCATGTGAACCTTCACTTCTCTTCTACACGCATACTTCACATTAACAGAAGTAATACATGACCTTCAAAGTGAACTGTCAAGTCGTACTAAAAGGCACTAAAACATAAAGCAAAAGTCACTTACGGAATGTAAACAAGTAACTCAGGATCACCCTCATTACTTTCCAAGCGTTCCTGTCACGGTTCAAAACCCTTATCAAGCTACCCATACATTGAAATGACATTGAGATGCATAATACAAAATGATTTTAAATAAGGATTATGAAACTACAGAAATAATTGAACACACTCATCATTTGTTTAAATAAATTCATTTATTTATTTTTTATATAAGCAAACTTAATTAAAAATTAAAAAAATTTACCCCAGAAGAATTTAATCGCTCCTCCCAAGCCTTAAACACCGATTTAACACTTCCTGGATTAGCCTCATTTAAAGCGGTAACCTAACAATAACCAAAATTTCCAAGAAAACACAAAAGCAAATATGTCAATTCATTAAAAAAGAAGATTGAGAACAGAAAACGAATTGTAATTCAAATATCAATTAAGGACAATAAAAATCAGTAACGAATCAGTAGAATATTCAAAAATATTCCAGCAAAAATTAAAATAAAAAATAAAGAGAGAAAGAACCTTGGCGAGGTCGATGTGCTTGTAAAGAGACCAATTAGAAGAACAATCGTGATCTTCGCAGCTGTGGTCGTGCGTACACGCCATTTTTGCCTGATCTCTCTCCCTTTCTTCTCAGCCAAACAAGCAATAAAACACAAAAAACAGAGAACAATCGAGAAAAAGAGATGCTAAAAAACCGTGGCGAATACGCACCGTTTCCTGCCACCTCAATGGGTTGAGTTGGGTTGGGTCAAGGATTACTTATTTTAATTATTTTTTAGATATTTTTTTCAAGTAATCAGAGGAAAGAAATTTCATAAATGAATTAACTTCCAATTAATCTCAAATGGGCGGCTGATTTATATGTATGTCGTTTTTATGTTTAAATTAGGTTTTTAGGTAGGTTTTTTCAAAAATTAAGGAAATAAGTGGTTTTTAGAGAAAAAAATAAAAAGTGCTCCCAGTTGGATATGTTTTTTGTTTTTCTCTCTAGGCTTAGGGTTTTTAATATTTTTAAATTTAAGGTTTTTAGGGTTTTGAGTTTTTGATTGGAATTGCGAAATTTCATAAGTAATTTTGAGGAGTTGGGGATATGATAATGCACCTCATAACACATACATTTCATATGTCATGGCGAGATAGGACCATTACCTAAGAAACCCATTTTAGGAAAATTAGGGTTTTTGGGTGATAGTGGTTGATACAATTAAGGGTTGAAGTCTAGGTGGAGGTTCCAGTTGGAGGTCGTGATGCAGTCATGGGTTCGAGTATAATAGGGCGCCAGTTGACGGTTGTTATACAGGCACGAGTTTAAGCTTTTTCGATACCCACAAATGATGCTTTATGTATACCATACATAAGATTGAGACCGTAATCATAGAAAAACGGAGGGCTTTTGGTGTAATCAATATAATTTTTTTTTCTTTATTTCCAGGTAGCTAATATATTTAACAATTCATTCTTATTCGAAGGCTGATACCGAGGTGGACATAAGAGGACTCTTAGAAGGAGAGTGAATGTTTCAGTGGAAGTAGAGGTCAAACTCGGGTCGATGTTGTAACGTTGTAGTTATTAATGGGTTCTTTAATAACGGAAACCGTCATTGGCTCGAAAGGAGCATCGCATTTACTCCACCGAAACAACCGCTCCCCGCCTGAGAGTCCTCTTATGTTCATGATGGTTCCGACCTTCGGATAAGAAGAAAGGTTAAAGGTACCAGTTACTTAGAAATGGAGAAAAAATTATGCCAATTATAGCTAGAAGCTCCACATTTTTTCCCTATGATTATGCCCTTAAACTTTTGTATGGTGTTTATAATGCAACATTTTTGGGTATTCGAAAAGTTTGTGCTGGTGACCGTGTAACGACCGTTATCTGGCTCCCCCTTTATACCCTGATCCATTGTAACACCCTTAACCCCTACCCATCGCTAAATTAGGGTTACGGGTATTACCGAATAAGTCATACAACAATTTCGATTCCATATACCACACTCGACAAATTGATCTTAACATATGAAATTTAGAAACAAGTAAACCATATTTAACTAATTAATAAAGCAATCCTATTATAACAGTCAATTTATTTAAAGTATTAAGAAAACCACTAGGTGTTGCTTAACAAAATTTAAACCTTTTGCTTTAAGTTCTCTATATACCAATGTATGACTTAATAATCACAAACAACCAATGAAATTTCAAATTCATATTACCGTTAATCACAAAGTTTTATGCTTTCTAAATTATTTTGAATTAACTATTAATTCGTCACATGTATACTCTTAATTATATGTTTCATATCCAATTCAACTCGCAAATAAAATACCGAACAAATTTCTTTTTTTTTTTATTATAAGCATACTTTACTCATCTACTAATAACTATCCATGAACAATTATGCATAAATTTTTACTCATGCCATATTGGTACGGTTAACCAAATCATAACTATACATTTATCAAGTACATATGCAACTTTAACACTATTACCCTATGTACGAATCCAACATTAATGCAACATAACCGAACATACAATATGCTTATCATTACCATGTTTCCAGATCATGTATCAATATCACAGTGTATATACATACTTCGTAATAATCTTTATAACTCATACTATTTCATAATACATATCATGCTGTTCAAATAAACTAAAACATGCAACAACCAATATATATATATATATACACATCTTTTCTTTCAACCCTAATTGCTTAATTTGAACCGCCTCAACAATGCAAAACTTACCAATTCTAAGCTTAAATCAAGACTTCACACACATATATATATATAGCAAACATATTAACTTGCTAACATATTACATGCTTTAAATCATCTAGCATCCAACATTTATCCTTATTAGCTAAGTGCATATCCCAACAATACACCATATATATATATATATATATATATATGATGATTTTTCGTATGTGATTTAAAGCATGACCGAAATCACATATCTAATGGTATTATAATGCAAGCTACTATATCAAAATGTAAAACCTAAACTTAACCAAAAGCAATGACCTTTATTCGAAGGCCATATTTATATTTACAATCCAACATCATTCATTACTTATCAAAATAAAACCTATACATGCCTTTGATTCAAAAGTTTACAAAACATAACTATACCAAAGAGAGTGATAGTGTGGTCGACTTTCTTGATGATCCCCGAGCCAGTAGTTGAATTATCGATCTATAAAATAGAACACATACATAAGCAGAGTAAGCTCAATAGCTTAGTAAGTCTTAAGCAACTTTATTATAACATTGAATAACTTAATTTTCTTTTTCTATAAATTTATAACATCTATATTTATGCTTGGTGAATATTATCAACTTGCAAATCATAGCATTTACACTTCATTACCATAATCTTATAATTGGTGAACCATAGTATAAACACATTTTACATGAATCACATGCTTCTTGACACATAAGTGCATCATTCATATCAAATATATCATCATACTCAAAGTCTTTCCACTATTTGCATTTATACTACTAATCGAACATTCCAAAAATAACATGTTTAAGCTCAAGTTCTATCTTATACTAATCATACATATTGCTTAATAAGCCCAATCACACAAAACACCAATATTGATATGGTATTTCAACCCAAGTAACCTTAATTACGACTTACCTTACTTCTGATGATATTCACTGAGATTTAAGCTTACCTGAGTTTTTAACTCAATAAGTTCAATATACTACACTCGAAAACTTTATGGTTTCTTCATTTTAAAGTACCACCAGATTAAGCTGCTGCTAGGCACGAAGCTCAGTATATGTCACCAAAGACTAAGCACGCTAGGCATGAAGCCCGAATATATCATCAAGACTAAGCTCGCTAGGCACGAAGCCTGAATATATCACCGGCACTAAGCCTGCTAGGCACGAAGCCCGAATTAAATCATCAAGACTAAGCACGCTAGAAGCTGAAGCCCGAATATATCATCTAAGACTAAGCTCTTTAGGCACGAAGTTGAATTAAATCAAGCACAAGGCCTGCTAGGCTCAAAGCCCAAATTTCTAACATTTTTAACATTCCAACATACACTACTTGATGTTGAACATCACAACTATCTCATTTACAACATATCCCTTACACATAATAAACCAAACATAGTTATTCATAGTATATTCAACAAATCAATTTACTATAAATTCATACCCCTACATTCGGCCAACATACATTTTCATGCCTCAAATTTCCAAATTTATTATATACTAAGTTCGTATAATTCTTTGACATAATTTTGCTTAAGGACTTACCTCTTGCTTAGATAGACCAGCATGTGAATCATTATTCGAGAACCCCGATCTAAATCCGTTTTTCTTTGCTATTGATCTAAAACACATTAAAATTTAGCTCATTCAAGTACATTTCATCTCAATTTAGTCCCTAAGCACATAAATAAGCAATTTACCATTTTACCCCTACTATTTTAAATTTTTACAATTTAGTCCTATTTGCCTAAAACACAAAATACACCAAAATTTTCAATACCCCTTAAGGGATAAATATGTATAGGGACTATACAAGCCCTATTCTTTCAATTATTTAGCAAATAAGTCCCTCTAAAATTTTATTTTTTTTACAATATGGCCCTAAAACAAAATTCATCAAAATTTCCAATACAAAACATATCAATCCTTAACATATCTTTTATTTAAAATCATCAAACATCAAAACCTCAAGAATTCATCAATGGCGAACCTCATAAACACATGATTCTCAAAAATTCAAGCATGGGTGGGATAATATCTGAAGCAACGATCTCAAAAACGTAAAAATTAACAAAACCAAATCAAACTAACCTTAATTTTGTGCTTTTAATTGCCAAAATTTCAAAGAAATAAGAAACCTTTTCTTTCTCCCATATTCGCCAAAGAACAACATAAGATGATATTGGCTTTTCACTTTATTTTATTATGTATATAATAGATTATTTTATTAATTTACTAATATAACCTTTAATATAAAATAAACATATACATATAATAATGGCATATTAGTCAAAAGCCATCCAATAACTTATAAAATGGAATATTTACCCACCTAATACCTCAATTTAAGAAGCCATCATCATTCTAGCACTTTACACTAAAGAATGCAACTTTTACGCTTTACGCGATTTAGTCCTTTTATCAAATTAAGCGCTTAAGCGATAAAATTTTTCTCTGAAACTTTCACACACATTAATTCACATATAATAAACACAAAATATAATATTTAAAAGTTTTTCAGACTCAGATTCATGGTCCCAAAACCACCATTCGATTAGGGTCAAATTCGATCTGTTACATCCATGACCACATAACGACCGTCAGTTGAGACCTCCACCTAGACTTCCACTCGTAACCGTGCAAAGCAAAACCACCCTAGAACTCGACTTCCTCAAGATAGGCATCGAAGGTAATGGTCCCATCTGGGCATGATATATGAAATGTGTACAGCTCGGAGTAATATCGCATCACCAAAAACTCAAGAAAACCTCGAACATTAACCAAATATTTTTAGCAACCTAAATTTTTAAGACTGAGAAATGTTTTATAGTGGAGGAATGAAAAGGCTTAAGGAGAATTTGTTTGAGATATGATGAAGTATTTGGTGGGAGACTTCTTTTATAAGCGTGGGTGAAGGGTTAGATTGCAAAGAAGAAATTTCTCGCGGTCGAAAACCTATCGTAGGACAAGCATGTTCAACAAATATAGGCCTACAATTGATTGAAAAATACAATGGGTTAGGTACTTTTAACCTGCAGTAGAAGAAAAATGTCAGAGAAAGCACGCCCAACTACGCGTGATTTCCTGCCATGTCAACATGAAAGCTCACCTAGCAGTACATGCATTCTTTATCTTTTTTCTTTTGCTAGAAGTTAAAAGTTTGAGTCCCCGAGAATCTTTTGTATAATTGATGCATGTTATAATGAAATTATATGTCTTTAGGAACGCGTTTTCGAATAATACTTTGTATTTCATCATCATTATTCGACGAATGCATGTATTCATAAACGAGTTTCGAATCATGTATTTTCTCTCTCACTGTCATTTTTTCCTATTAAAGGGACGTAATTTTCATAACTTAGACATGCAACAACTAAATATCACACAATGAATAGTTGAATTACGAGAGTCGTGTGTACTTCTTTCGACAACCTTGTACTTTTATTTTTGCTTTTGTTAATCCAAATCGTGACTAATATTGAAATGAGTGGATGAGTTAAATCTGTTATTTACTATGAAAATTAAATTTGTAATACAGAGGTCGGGATAATACTTGTAGAAGCCCAGTTGGTGGAATTAACATTCAATCCTACCATTCAATTGCTTAAGCTACAGACTAGAATCAAGAGAAAAGTCGGGGGATCAACTCGGGAAGAATTTCGAGGTTACAATGTAGATATCTTGCTTTCGTTAACCCTTATAGGTATGACCTATTTGATGTGAACGGTGAGCACCAGCTCAAGGCAGTCATATCATTGCATGTCTCAAGTGGAAATGGTATAATGAAGTTATTTGTTGAGTTTGCCAAGGCAAATGAATTTGGCAATCTTTGGCCACCATTGTGGCCAATGTTAGAATCGAAGCTGAAGCAGAAAGTCTTACTATACAGTTGTGCGGTAGGTTCACTGGGTTGTTACAAAGCTCTTACTATGATGTCCTGAAAACATCTATAGGTAGACAGTTATCGGTTTCTAGCATAGATCTAAACTTCTGTGGCTAATACCTATTCGTGTAACAGCTCGATTTAGGGGCTAGTTGGAACTGTGATCTCGGAATCACTAATTCGATGCTTGATAAAATTATATTCATGTTATGTTATGTGCTATAACATGTTTATAAGGATGTATGGAAATTTTGGTGCCTTAATTTTAGCAATTTCTAGCTAAATTGTAAAAAAGGACTAAATCGCATAAAGTGTGAAAGTTCTATTATACAAGGTATAGGTACCTAATAGCCATAGCATGTTAAAATGGAGGTATTTAAAGTGCAATTAGGCCAATAAAATAGGGTTGGCCGGCCATGTAGACAAGGGGACAAGAGCCTTTAATTTTTGGTCAAAGTTGGTGGGTTGAATTGATGTTTTATAATAAAATAAAGAAAGGAAAACAATATCATCTTTTTCTCTCTTCTTCTCCACCAAAAATTTCAGCCAACAAGGGGTGTTTGAAAGCTCAAAATTTCAGCAAGCCTTACTCCACTCAAGTAAGTGATTTTGATGGAATTTCTTGAAGAAAATTGTACTTTTGAGATCCTTAAAGCTTAAGCTTTCTAAAGAGGGGACTATTTTGCATTATGGTAAAAAGCTTAGAGATTTGCCATGTGAGATTATAAGTTGTTAGCTGAGTTTTTATGGAATAAAATGAATGATAGGATGATGAGAAACAACTTTTGTGAAAGGTGTTGCCATGAAAACACCTAATTGGGACTATAATGCAAAAGTTGTAATTTATTCATTAAAGCATGAAATAGTTGAAATTGGAGATAGTTGTAAGAGGATTAAATGTTCATCTAGGCTTGTTTAACAAAAAGATGTGATAAAAATTTATTTACGAGCCTAGGGGCAAAATCATAATTTTGCCAAATTGTAGGGGCAAAATGGTCATTTTTGCCTAAAGTATGTATTATGGTATATTATGATTGATAAGTGATTAAATCAGTAAATTTCATTGTTCTAGATCAAAGAAAATGAGTTTTAGACTTAGAACGGATGAAAAGAGAAAGGTGGGCAAAAGTCCCTTTTCGGTCTTTTCGGCATCGAGGTAAGTTCATATGCAAACATTGCGACTACGTATGAGTTAATATTCCAATGTTGTATGAAATGTATATTTACTTTATGATTGTATGAAATACCTCTTGATGAGGTGTTAATAAAATTGAAATTAAGAGTAATAGGAAATGGGTATAACATGATATGATGATGGTCAAAGTCTCGAGTAAGACCATATTGGTATATAGCCTCTAAGTGCCCACACGGATGAACACATGGGAATGTGTCTAGGTCGTGTGCACCCTGCACCTTTGTATTTTAAGTCAGAATGGACTACGGATGAATCCCACGACCGTTTATTTGGGCCGTGTGTAGTACACAGATGAATGACATGGGAGTGTCAAGACTGTGTGGGTATAGTCAGTGACTCCACACGGGTAGAAGACATGGGCGTGTCTTGGGGTACACGGGCGTGCCTCCATTTCACATGGGCGTGTGCCCTATCCGTGGGAAATTTTGCAGAATGGTGGGGTTTTTAGGCACGGTTTGGGCATATGGGCATGTGAGATGTACACGGGCGTGTGTGTACATCTCACACAGGCGTGTAGCCCCTGTGTAGAAGGGAAAAAATTTTACGTATCATAAGAGTTCCTGATATAGTCTCAAGAGCCCTCGTAGGTACGAGTGAGGTCTCATAAGGCGATGATGAAGTTGTTGTGGTGACTCAAGGAAAGTAGTCGCGTTGAGCCTAAGTGGTGATCAGGTAGATTTGTACGGTAACGCTTCGTGCCCAATCTTGGAGGGGATTACGGTAAGGGGTGTTACATTTAGTGGTATCAGAGCTATAGTTTAGTCGGTTCTAGGACTAACCTAGTGAAAGTAAGAGTCTAGCTATACATGCCATATGTGGACCGTGATAGTGTGATGTCTCCTAACTCTAACAAAATTGTTTTGTTAAGACAGTAATGATTCCAATCGAGCTAATTTCAGTAAGTTTGTATGATTTCTAAGCTTTATGATTACTATCATTGAATTGCTTAGTATAATATACATTGCTATTTGTAATGCCTATCATTTTTGTGAACAAAGAGATTAAACATGAGCAAGCCCCGATTGAATATGAATTCCCCAAGATACCCGATATACCACACAAGATATCATGTAAGTCCAAGGCAAGCTTGGCATTGATCAAGATATCATGTAAGTTCAATGCAAGCTTGGCATTGATCAAGATATCATGTAAGTCCAAGGAAAGCTTGGCATTGATCAAGATATCATATAAGTCCAAGGCAAGCTTGGCATTGAGTAAGTTATCAAGGGCAAGACTTCATGTAAGTCCATGTCAAGACATAGCCTTGAAACCAAGATGAGAAATTCCATGTAAGACCATATCTAGGATATGGCTTTGGCATAAAGTTATGTGGGACGAGATTTGGTATCCTCGATTATTCATAGTAATTCATCGGGCAAAAGAGTAAAGCTTAAATGAGATAGCAAGAAAGGTAGTAGTAAAGTTGATATTATGTCATGCTAGTTAAGGCTGACTAACAAGTATAATTCATGTTATGAATTGTGATGTTGAGATTATGCTTATTATAGTAAAGCATACTGATCTTTTTGATCAAGTGTTACAGGTACCTTGTTTACCTCACAGACATGAGAATAGTAAGCACCATGATGCATGTGAGAAGCAGTAAGAGCAAGAAACCACCAATATTGTGGTATGAGAGCTAAAACTAAGAAGTTTGATTAAGTAGAATGCAAGAGATGAGTATGGTCGTTCAACAATGAAAAGATGAATAAGACCATGGTTGGACCATGGAAATGAAAAGCCGGTGTAAGACCATATCTGGGATATGTCATCGACATTGACATGAGTTCCATATAAGACCATATCAGGGATATGGCATTGGTATTGATATGAGATTTCGTGTAAGACCATAGCGAGGCTATGGCATTGTGATGACATGTAAGGTAATAGCTGGGCTATGAGGATAAGATATGAGTAAGACCATAGTTGGACTATGGTAATCAAGAAAACGACGTACTCAAATCCATAAGACATTCTTTAACTAATAAGTGAGGGTAAGAGAAAGTAAAATTAAATGTTGAGTACTCAAGTAGATAATAATGTAGAACTTGAGTAAGTGAAGACATTATTCTAATGTATTTGTGATAAAAGCAATTGTAGCGTGATAAATGTGAAAACTCACTTGAGATGAGTTGTATGACTATGATGATATTTTATTGATGATGAATGGTAAATTATATGCATGTAGTCACAAGAATCAAGTTAGGGAGCTCTGTGATCTCACCCTCCTTACCACTGCTGAATTATGATGAGATATTATGAGAGTCAAATTGAATAAGTTTACATGTGATTAATGCAGTATTTATGTTAGCATTTTGAGAATGCTTTGTATCACGTTGATGCATGATACTTTACTATATAGGGTAATCGTTGTTGAACATGAGGTTGAAGTCCTAGGGGACTATAATAAAAAGCTATCATTGAAAAAAAAAGAGAGAGATAAGGTCCTGTATAAGACCTGAGACATGGCCTCAATACCAAGTTATGATTCCGTATAAGACCATATCTAGAATATGGCTTCGAAAATGGATATGAGAATCGTATAAGACCATATTTGGAATATGGCATCGATACTTGATGTAGAAGTCCATATAAGACCACCCGGGGGTGTGGCATTGATTTTTACATCTACTTGAATGACGACAAATTTGAGTCTTTGATTCTCCCTAGTGATCAATGGGACAAATAGACGAGTCTAGAAGTATAAATGAGATTAGTACTAAAGTCATGTGAAGGAGGAAATGCAGATATTTGTGAATGAATCACAAAGAAGCAAGTGCGTTGTGTGGCACAATATGTGATGAATAAATGGCAAGTTTGAGTAAGTTGGTTCGAAGCCAGTGGTTGTGCATGGTTAGTTGATGCAATGAAAGGATTATAAAAACCTCCTTGAGTATTTTTGTATAAATATTTGTTGCCTTTCAAGGTTGACATAGTTGTTCTCTTCATAAACTATGATTGTGTGAGAATGGTAGCTGATAGTGAAAAATCAGACAGATCAGTTATCGATTTAGTTATTTGAAATCGATATTTCTTTATATCCTTGTAACCCTATACATGTACTTTGAGGAGGAAGTCCGTGATGATTCTAGTATAAGAAACGAAATCATAAGTTTCACGTTGTATGATGGGTTTCTGAATAAGCTAAATAGAGTCAGTAAATTAGATCGAGATGTCCTTAATGTTGTAAGATACGATGCTAGTAAAAGTTTTAGATTAGCACTGCAAAAGAAACTCAGATGAGAGTGTGCTAGAAAATGTTCTCTATGTGGAGAAAAGAGTAGATTATCGTATTGAGATATGATTCAAGTTCTGTGTATGTTCATGCATGAGTCAGTAAAGAGAATAATTTCTGGGTGTTCCTGAGTAGGAAGCATATTACAGAGATATGCTCGTCAAAACATTTAAACCACGATGGTTGAGTTGAAATCTATAGAATGAATTATTGATTGAAAATTATAATCTTGAGTTCGATCGTATTGAGAAAGATAATTGCAGATTGGTAATCCGAGATGATCCCTTCAGTGTCTGTATGAGAATTAGATGTGTTGTGATGATCTATGGGAAAATCGATGAGTATTCTAAAATTTTCATGAGTGAAAACATCTTATAATCTTGAGATAGTGGAAACGACTTGAGCTATTACCATAGTAGGTATAGTTATTGTAATACTTCACAAATGGTAGTCGTAATGCAGTGTTTAAAGGAAAGCTCCATGTTAAGCGGTGTGAGTTAGCTAGTCGGTGATATCATAATTTCAAATGAGATTAATGTCAAGAGCGAATTTTCTTTTGAATGAGAAGAGTTCGAGAGTGAGATAGCAAATGGTATTTTCTAATAAGCTCAGAGTTAGTTTAGTTAAGATGTAAAATCTGAGTTGCATAAGTTTTCTATGATATTTCCTCAAAATAGAACAAGGAATGATGATGAATTGAACTTATACAAAATTTTTGGCATGAGATTTAGTAGTAGCATATTTACTAATGCAAGAATAAGGAAATTTAGTTATGTGCATAAATGTTTGACAACAGAGTACCTTTCATGATATGAATGAGTTTATGGTTAGAAGTAGTTGACCATAAAAAGCTGAGTATTCAAAGTGTTCAAGTCAGGATTATTATAGCTGGTGAATGCTTTAATGAGAAGTGAGGGAAAACCTTATAGATTTCAAGAGTGGTTTGACAAAATTCCCAAGAAAGAGAATGACATTCGAGTTGTAGTAAATCAACCCAGTAAAGATCCGAATGATCATTTGGACATGTGCGAGTTCTAAATTAGTGGATTCTTGAGCATACGTCACGGAGGACGAAATACCTAAGTAGCAAGTGATGCTTAGACCTTGTGTAAGAGAGCTTAAAGGTTGTTGACCAGAGAAACTTGAAGATAAGTAGATTTGCGATTTTAAAGAATTTCTAGAATGTTTAAAGAATGTGTGCAGCGACTCCTCCTGATAAGATTTTCAAGGATGAAAATCCATAAGGGGGAAAATTGTAACAGCTTGATTTAGGGGCTGTGATCTCGAAATCACTAATTCGAGGCTTGATAAAATTATATTCATGTTATGTTATGTTCTATAACATGTTTAGAAGGATGTATGGAAATTTTGGTGCCTTAATTTTAACAATTTCTAGCTAAATTGTGAAAAAGGACTAAATCGCATAAAGTGCAAAAGTTCTATTATACAAGATATAGGTACCTAATAGCGACAGCATGTTAAAGTGGAGGTATTTAAAGTGCAATTAGGCCAATAAAATAGGGTTGGCCGGCCATGTAGACAATGGGACAAGAGCCTTTAATTTTTGGTCAAGGTTGGTAGGTTGAATTGATGTTTTATAATAAAATAAAGAAAGGAAAAAGATATCATCTTTTTCCCTCTTCTTTTCCACCAAAAATTTCAGCCAACAAGGGTGTTTGAAAACTCAAAATTTCAGCAATCCTTACTCCACTCAAGTAAGTGATTTTGATGGAATTTCTTGAAGAAAATTGTACTTTTGAGATCCTTAAAGCTTAAGCTTTCTAAAGAGGGGACTATTTTGCATTATGGTAAAAAGCTTAGAGATTTGCCATGTGAGATTATAAGTTGTTAGCTGAGTTTTTATGGAAGAAAATGAATGATAGGATGATGAGAAACAACTTTTGTGAAAGGTGTTGCCATGAAAACACCTAATTGGGACTATAATGCAAAAGTTGTAATTTGTTCATTAAAGCATGAAATAGTTGAAATTGGAGATAGTTGTAAGAGGATTAAATGTTCAGCTAGGTTTTTTTAACAAGAAGATGTGATAAAAATTTATTTACGAGCCTAGGGGCAAAATCGTAAATTTGCCAAAGTGTAGGGGCAAAATGGTCATTTTTGCCTAAAGTGTGTATTATATATTATGATTGGTAAGTGATTAAATCAGTAAATTTCATTGTTCTAGATCAAAGAAAATGAGTTTCGGACCTAAATGGGTGAAAAGAGAAATGTGGGCAAAAGTCTCTTTTCGACCCTTTCGACATCGAGGTAAGTTCATATGCAAACATTGCGACTATGTATGAGTTAATATTCTAATGTTGTATGAAATGTATATTTACTTTATGATTGTATGAAATACCTCTTGATGAGGTGTTAATAAAATTGAAATTAAGAGTAATAGGAAATGGGTATAGCATGATATGATGATAGTCAAAGTCTCGAGTAAGACCATATTGGTATATAGCCTCTAAGTGCCCACACGGATGGACACACGGGCATGTGTCTAGGCCGTGTGCACCCTGCACCTTTGTATTTTAAGTCAGAATGGACCATGGGTGAATCCCACGGCCGTTTATTTGGGCCGTGTGTAGTACACAAATGAATGGCACGAGAGTGTCAAGACCGTGTGAGTATAGTCAGTGACTTCACATGGGTAGAAGACATGGGCGTGTCTAGGGGTACACGGGCGTGCCTCCATTTCACATGGGTGTGTGCCCTAGCCGTGGGAACTTTGGCAGAATGATGGGGTTTTTAGGCACGGTTTGGGCACATGGGCGTGTGAGATGTACACGGGCGTGTGTGTAATCGTACACGGGCGTGTAGCCCCTGTGTAGAAGGGAAAGAAATTTTACGTATCGTAAGATTTCCTAATATAGTCTCGAGAGCCCTCGTAGGTACGAGTGAGGTCTCATAAGGCGGTGATGAAGTTGTTGTGGTGACTCAAGGAAAGTAGTCGCGTTGAGCCTAAGTGGTGATCAGGTAGATTTGTACGGTAACGCCTCGTACCCGATCCTGGCAAGGATTACGGGTAAGGGGTGTTATAATCCGGGTCTGAGCATAACCCAAATCTTGACACTTGGGCTTAACATTCAATTAGTGCATTTGATTTCAACTTCGATACGGGCTAAATGACCTGGGGTGGAATCATTTACAACGGTGTAGATTTTGGCAGGCACATGGGTCACAGAATAACCGATGACTTACTCTTTTAACGAGGAACGTCGATGGTATATAGGATCTCCTGCTTGAAAGGGACAATGGAGGTGCAGATGATGAAGAAGATGCTGACAAGGAAGAAGATGCTAGTGAGGAAGAAGATGCTGGTAAGGAAAAAGGGGCAACAACTATAATTGATAAGGTGAAGCCAGACCCTGATCTAATCGACAGTACGGTCTAGATGGTTAGGAATTGTGAGTCTGGCGATTATGGCATCCAGATCCACGATTTAGAGTATATGAACCTCTGACCTACATGACCAACATCGACCTATCGACCGAGGGTAGTTTAAAGTTTCGCAGCTAACGCACAGAACACATGGTCATGAAAACACATCGTGTGATGTTTGTGTACTAGAAGTTAGAATGGAATACCAGGAAAAAGATACTTTTTTCGCTGCACTGAAGCAATAGAACTTCAAGAACGGCGTGAACTACTACGTCACGAAGTCTCCTTCATTACATGTCGATCCAACTACCACACAAAATGACTTTTGGAAGTGAGCAAGATCAAGTCATTGACATGGGTTTGTAGTTTCCACTATTTGAATAATTTTGTCATACCATACTGAGTTTGTTCTTTACATTCATGGGTTTGCTTTTCTTGGTAGGTTACGAGCTCGTCTAATATCGTTTGTATGAAATGTTTGTAAGATCGGTTTAGAACCTAGTCAGAACAGTGGTTTTGAGACCACAAATTTGAGGTCAGAATAATATTTTTATATTATTTTCTATGTTTACAGTACGTGATTTAGCTTGTGTGAAATTTCTATGTGAAGATTTTATCGATTGTGTGTTTAGTTTGCTAAAAGGACTTAATTGCATAAAGTGTAAAATCTGTGTGCTGATTGTTAAAGTATCTATGTGTTATGTTTTTTTATTGAGGAGGCCTTATGAGGCAATTGATCCATTAATTAGTAAGTGGGGTGGTTGATGGACAATTATGTCCATAGTTTAAATGATTTTATAAATATTTTATTAAGGGCAAAATTGGTGTTTGATAATTAAGTTATTTTATAGTAAAGCAAAACATTAGAATGGCCATTTCTGTTCATCTTTTCACCGAAAATAAGAGAAGGAACAAGGGTTTTTAAGCTTTTGAATGTTCGGCCATTGCTAAGCTCAATCAAGGTATGTTTTGAGCTCGGTTTTTGAAAATTTCTACGTTTTTGTAATCGTTGCTTTGTGCTCTTTAAAACCCATGCTTCAATTTTGTGAATTGATGAAGATTTTGAGATGTTCCATGGATGGACATGTGAGCTTTGTGTTGATAGTTGGTAAAATATAAAAGCTTAGTGTTGGATTAACATAGTTTGTATTTGGATTTTTAGTGAAATTGAGTAATTTGGGCTAAATTGAGAAAGGTGTAAATTGAAGGACTAAAATGTGAAAGAAATGAAATGTGTGAGCTTGTATTAGCATGGGAAGATTTTGGCTAGCATATGTGTTTTGAAATTTTGTGTATTTGATGATTTTGTGAAATAGGGACTAAAATGTTGAAATGTGAAAATATAAGGACTATTTTGTAAAATGTCCTAAATATGTATGTGTGGACAATTGAATGGATTGGTGATTGAATGGACTGAATTTGAATGTGTATAGACCAAGAAAGGAGAGGTTCGGATCAAGAACGAGGCAAAGATAAAGTGCTCGATTAATCGACCGTTTTGATAGTTCAACATCCGAGGTAAGTTCGAACATAATACGTGTATTTAGTTATGTTTATTCCTATAAAATGAAGGGTATGACAATATTGAAATGTGAATGCTATGTGAGGGCTTGAGTTATGTGGCACTGAGTGTGCGTATTCGAAAATGTAATCGAGATGATCAGCACTGTGTGTTCGAAATAATATAAGCTTTGGCTTTGTGGTTGGCACTATGTGTGCGATACCGATTTAAGATCGGTCTGATATAGATGCACTAAGTGTGCGATGTTAATTAAGCTTTGACTAACTATCTAGGCACTAAGTGTGAGATGGAATCGAAGGAGAGACAAAAGTTAATCGAGATGAAATAGTGAGTATTGAGTAGCAAAGATAATTGACAACTATGTGTTGGTTAAGGTACGTTCGGAACCTATGTGGTTGTAAAGCTATGAATGAGATCATGAAATGTTAAATGAGTATATTAGCTTTGGATGGTATGTTATATATACTTATATAGAGGTGAAATAAATCTGTGTGATGGTTTGTTTTGGTTTAATATGTTATGTTACAAACTTACTAAGCTTTGGGAAGCTTACTGTGTGTTTTGTTTCTCTGCTTTGCAGTGTCAGTAAAGCTAGCTCAGATCTTGGGATCGTCAACATCTTAATCACACTATTGGCAATCTATTTTGGGTACTTTTGGAAAGATGTACATAGTTGAAATATGACATGTATAGGCTAGTTATTTGAATCATGTTTGAGATATGTAAATAGCCATGAGATGTGGCTCGATATGTGTAGTTTTAAGCATGAATGGTATTGATATATGATGCATGTTTTGGTAAGGTTTATGAGTAAAGAAAATGACTTGTGAATGGTAAACTTTGTGTTGATATGATGCTAGTATGAAATAGAGAATTTGGAAATGAATCATATTGGTATTGAATGTGTTCAAGTGGTGCAATTTAGTCTATTAGTTAACATGGTTGTGAATGAGATTGTATGAGATGATATGTTGATCACTTGACATGAATTTGGTTGACAAATTGTGTGTGTAATCATGCTAAAATGTGCTTGTAGGTTTGGCCCTTGTATGGGTGGCAAATTGGCCTTGTATATGGCTTATTTTGTCACACGATTGTGGCACACGGTCGTGCCTAGTGACCGTGGGGCTAAGTCAGTAGCTAGCTTAAGGACACACGACCATGGTACACAAGCGTGCCTAGTAGCCGTGTGAATAAGTCATTATATGGCCTAAGAGCACACGACCATGGCACACAAGCGTGCCTAGTAGCTGTGTGGAGAAGTCAGAATGCTTGCTCTATTTTGGCACGTCCTGGACACATGGGGGTGTGTTGGTGACCGTATGAGGCACACGGCCTGGTGGCACGGGCGTGTGGCCTCAATAGATTCATTGAAGGTTTGAAATTTGTAAAACTTTCGTAAGTGTTTGGTTTAGTCCCGACCCTCTCTAGCATGTGTTTGAGGTCTTGTAGGCCTCAATAAGGGACTATTTGATTAGGACTTGATGTGTTATGATGATGATTGACTTTGTGTCATAAATGGGATGTGAAATGATTCGATTGTTTGGTAATTCATCTTAACCCTATTCCAGCGATGGTTTTGGGTTAGGGGTGTTACATTTTTTTGGTATCAAAGCTACGATTTAGTCGATTCTCGGACCAACGTAACACGTGTGAATCTAGCTATACATGCCATATATGAAATTGCGATAGTGTGATGAATTCTGATAGTTGAAAATGTGTTTTCATATAGCAATGGATCCCGATCAAGCAGTTCTTGATGACGTAGAAAGTAACGCACCTGCTCCCGCTTAAGGGAAGACGTCGGCCGCATTTAGGCCGAATGATAGTAGTGAGATAGGAGAGGCTAAGCAAGCCTTCTTCCAAATGATGAGCGAGTGGTTTACGGAGTTAGTTCAAACGAATTCGGGTGCTCCACAACCTCCACCCCACAATTACCTGTTGTGCCACAAGTTACAGATCCGATTAGATTGAATAAACCTCTTGTGGATAAGATTCGAAAGTACGGGACGAAGAGTTTAGGGCCACATCTGATGACGATGCTGAGTGAGCCGAGTTTTGGCTCGAGAACACCCTTCGAGTATTTGATGAAATGTTGTTGACTCGGATGAATGTATAAAATGTGCTATTTCATTGTTGAGGGATACAGCTTATAAGCGGTGGAAGACATTGATATCTATAGTTCCGAGGGAGAGAATCACTTGGGATTTCTTTCAAGCTGAGTTTAGAAAGAAGTATATCAGTCAACAATTTATTGATCAGAAACGTAAAGATTTTTTAGAAATTTGAAGCAGGCGGTTTATGCACATCGAGTATGAATGGGAATTTGTGAGATTGAGTCAGTATGCAAGAGAATGTGTTTCGACCGAAGTTACTATGTGTAAATGCTTCATAGAGGGATTGAATGAAGACATTAAATTGTTGGTTGGGATACTTGATATAAATGAATTTGTTATGTTAGTGGAAAGAGCATGCAACGCCGAAGAACTCAGTAAAGACAAGAAGAAAGTTGATTTTGAAGCTCGTGATGAAAGAAAGAGATCGATGAGTAAGTTTTCTCAACCTTCTACAAAGAGATTTAAAGATGCAAGCAATCATTCAGATGCTTCGTTTAGACATTCAAGTAGAGATCGTTCAAGACAAAGTGCTGGTCCACGAACTCAAGCTCTAAATGAATCAAGTGTTGGCAACATTAAATGTAGTAGGCCTGAGTGTAGACAATGTGGGAGACGACATGTGGGAGAGTGTTGGGGCAAGTATAATAATAGAACATGTTATAAGTGTGGATCACAATATCATTTTATTTGGGATTACCCAAAGCTGGTTGAGGAAGAAAATGTTCAGAATGAAAGACCGAGTAATGTGTCGGCTTGGGGTAGACCACCCAGAAACACCAGAAATGTGAGTGAAAGTCAGAGAGGGACAACCAATACAGCTGTGAGATCGGAGGTGAGAACTCATGCTCCAGCCTATGCTATTAGAGCGCGAGAAGAAGCATCATCTCCAGACGTCATTATTGGTACTTTTACTGTATTTGATACTGATGTAATTACATTAATAGATCCAGGATCAACTCATTCCTATGTGTGTGTGAATCTAGTATCGAGTAAGACTTTATCTGTTGAGGCTACTGAATTTGTGGTTAGAGTGTCAAACCCTTTAGGCAAGTGTGTCTTGGTGGATAAGGTGTTCAAGAACTGTCCATTGATGTTTCGAGATATATGTTTTCTAGCTAATTTGATGTTGTTATGAGTTTGACATAATTTTGGGTATGGATTGGCTTACTCTGCATAATGCCATCGTGAATTGTAAAAGAAAGAGTATTGAGTTGAAAAGTCATAATGGTGAGATAGTTGAATTGAATCCAGTGATATGAAAGGGTTACCAGCTGTTGTATCTGCGATGAAAGCTATAAACTATGTGAGAAAGGGTTGTGAAGCCTATTTGGCGTATGTGATTGATACAAAAGTGTCGGAAAAGAAAATTGAATTTGTGCCTGTGGTTTTAAGTTTCCAAATGTGTTTCCTGAAGAGTTACTGGGATTACCTCTGATTTGAGAAGTCAAATTTGGTATTGAATTAGTGCCGGGGACCACTCCTATTTCGATAGCTCCATATAGAATGGCACCAACCGAATTGAAAGATTTGAAATCTCAGTTGCAAGAATTGACTGACAAAGGATTTGCACGACCGAGTTTCTCACTCTGGAGAGCTCCTGTGTTATTTGTGAAAAAGAAAGATGGAACTATGAGAATGTGTATTGATTATCGACAGTTGAACAAAGTGACGATAAAGAACAAATATCCGTTGCCTTGTATCGATGATTTATTTGATCAGCTGAGAGGAGCTACAGTGTTTTCTAAGATAGATTTGAGATCAGGCTACTATCAGTTGAGAGTTAAAGAATCCGATGAGCCAAAAATTACTTTCAGAATGAGGTACGGACATTACGAATTCTTAGTGATGCCTTTCAGACTAACAAATGCTCCTGCAGTGTTTATGGATCTGATGAATCGGATATTCAGACCATATTTGGATCGTTTTGTAGTGGTGTTCATTGATGATATTTTGATTTATTCGTGTGATGAGACGCAGCATGCCGAACATTTGAGAACTGTGCTACAAACCCTGTGTGAGAAACAATTGTATGCCAAGTTTAGCAAATGCGAATTTTGGTTATGTGAGGTTGGTTTTCTCAGGCATATTGTATCAGCCGCTGGAATAAGAGTTTGTAACATCCCGAATTAGGGCCTAGTCAGAACAGTGATTTTGAGATCACAAACCGATGATGAAAATTTTAGTTTTATTATATTTTTATGGTCTACGATTTCACAGAAAGATTTCGTGAAAATTTCGTTCGAAAATTTCGACGTTTGGGCACTCAATTTAGTCAAAATGACTAAATTGTAAAAAGTGCAAAAGTTGATTTCTACATGTTAGAGATGTCCAATTGTTATGAAATTTTAAATTGGAGGTCCTTAAATGATAATTATACCATTGGTTAAGTTGGTGGATAAAAATGGACATGGATGGGTATGTTTCAAAAGATTTTTTAAGGGGCATTTTGGTAATTTAGTGAATTAAATGAATTAAAAAAATTTAAATGCCAAATATGTCCATCTTCTTCATTAGGACGAAATTACAAGGGTTCTCCATAGCTAGGGTTTTTTTCAAGCTTCCAAGCTCTATAGTAAGTGATTCCAAGCCCCGTTTTTAATGTTCTTTACGTTTTTGCGGTCCCAGTAACTTGATTTAACTTATTCTAGCAATAATTTAACCTAGGGTTCATATTTGGAAAAATACCCATAGGTGAAATGTGTTTATTTTGATGTTTTATGGCATAATATGAAGCTTAGAATTATGTTAAACAACTTTTACTAAGCAATTTTAAGTGAAAACGAGTAAAACGACATAATCGACAAAAATACCTAATGTTCATAAGTACATGTTAGAGTGAGAATTTGATGTTTCCATAGATGGGAAAAATGTTCAGCATGTCATAAAACATAAGAAAAAGGAATAAAGTTTAATTTACGAGCCTAGGGATAAAAGTGTAATTTTTGAAAAGTTTAGGGGCAAAATTGTAATTTTTCAAAGTTTGAGTTAGGGACTGTTTTGAGTAATAAATTAATTAAATAAGTGAAATGTGATGTTTTAGACCCCAAAAAATGATATTTGGACCTAGAACGGGGGGAAAATAAAAAATCAAAAAAGTTGGTAAATTGTCGTTTTTGGATCCGAGGTAAGTTCGTGTGTTAATAATAATGCAATAGCATACTTGAATTGTAATTCTCTAGTGATATGGCATAAATTGTATGATTTAATATGTTTAGGAGAAGTTGATGGATGGTATGTATGGTATGGAAAATGTGATGTTTGTTGTGCCATGTGAAATTGAATGGCAAACTAATGTTACATGAATTGAATGTTAAATTAATATTACATGGGTTGTGTGAGTTGCTACACGGTTATACCTGATGAGATTTCGATAAGCAAGTTGGTGTGTTAATAATAATGCAATAATGTTGTAATTTATATTTGAAAGCTAAATTAGTGAATTAATTGAATTATGTTGAATTAAATGTTTAATGTGCCAAGTTTATAAATTGATTTAAAATATGTCTATGGTACATGGAAATGCATTGAAATATTGTACTTAAATGTGACTTCTATGATTATGAATGTTATGAGCAATTGTGAATTAGTGTTATCATGAGACAAGTGATTAAGTGAATATTGACTAAGTGTTAATAAGTGTGAAAAAGTCCCGATTGAACCTTAGGAAACGATTAGAATACAAGTGACATGTCACTAGGAATTTCAGTGTTATCAGTGTGAAAGTGTTCACCGGGTGCTGGTTCATTGTGTTATATCAGTGGCTAGGTGATCGTGCATGTGTTGCAGACACCTGACAGCTTGTGTGAGCAGCACTGTATATTAACCTTGAACTGATAGCTTGTGTGAGCAGTTCGAGGTAACCCCAATGTTAAAGTGGTAGCTTCCGACTACATTACAGTGGTAGCTTAGGCTACATTACAGTGATAGCTTCGGCTATATTACAGTGTGGCACTCAGTGCCTTATTCCGCGTATCCTTTAGTATTCCGTATGGTTCAACGGGTATTGAATTGATATAATGAAAAGTGATTGAATGTGAAAAGGATTTAATTATGTGATAATAATGTGAAAGTGAACATTGTGTTTGATGCATTTATATGAGTAAGTGTGAATATGAAATTGTTTGTATAAGTGAAGTGCAGGTATGAAACTAAGGAGAGAATCGTATGAACAAATAATACAGGTATGTGTATGAAATTATTATTGTATGATTTATATGTTGAATAAAGTGTTTGGGTTATGATGCATCAATTGTAAGGATGCAAATGAGTGAGATGTGCCTATGATCAAATGGTAATTATATGCTAAGTTATACTATGTTTTTGTGCATATGTGTAAAAATGAAAGTGAATACAAGAAAATCATGAAAAAAGTGAAATTAGCATGAAGACAGTACTGGACAGCAGCAGTTGTGTGACTTTGAAAAATCACTAAAAATGGTGAAAATTGAATTAGAGGTTGAATAAGATATGAAATTAAATCTGAATGAGTCTATTTTCACATAAAATAAACGGTGTAAACAAAAGAATTTCATATTTTGAGATATTTAAATTTCTGTGAGACTAGTTTAGAATGATTATGTGATCCCCTATTCTGCCTTGGAAAAATTATTAAAAATTTCAAAAAATAATTATGAGATATAATTTATATTCCTGAAATCCTGAATGAGTCTAGTTTCAAATTAACTAACTAAGGAGGCCATATAAATTCTGTACAAGGAGAAAATTGATTTGTAGTGAAGAGAGGTCAGAATAGTCAAACAGTGAAATAGGGAAAACTTTAATGAATAAACTGTACTAATTGGCTAAGAAAATTTTTTTGAAAATTTTATGGTAATAAGATAAATGAGTCTAGTTTCAGGGAAAATTAACGGATCTTAATTTTGAGTTTCTTATCTTTAGATATAAATAATTTAATGATTGTGACTCAAGAAAACAGCTTAATTTGAATTTTAATAACTAGGAAGAATATGAAAATAGCATGTTATCGCATTGCTTATTATTTTCATGCGAGCTTAATAAGCGTAAAGCTTACTCCATCTTTTCCATTTCTTTTAGTTTTTTAAGGTCAGCTCAGGGTTGGAGATCGTCGGAGGCAGCATCACACTATCGGGCCATTATCCTTGGAATATTGGCATTGCTTGAAAAGTTTTAATTTTGGGTGAAGTTTGGTAACCCAATTTTTAAATGATTGTGAATGTCGAAGTACGGTAATGAATCGAACCCTATTTTGGATTTGGACATGGGTGAGGGGTTTACAGAGTTGATCCGAGCAAATCTCTGCTATTTTGGAATGGAAGCCTCCAAGAAATGTGTCTGAAGTCCGTAGTTTTCTGGGACTAATGGGATATTACAGACGGTTTGTGAAAGGCTTCTTGATGATTACAACTCCATTGACAAAGTTGTTACAGAAAGATGTTAAATTTGAGTGGTCAGAAAAGTGCCAACAGAGTTTTGAATAGTTGAAAGTGTTGTTAACAGAGGCGCCAGTGTTAGTTCAACCTGAATCAGGCAAGGAATTTATAGTTTATAGTGATGCATCATTGAATGGTTTGTGCTGTGTGCCGATGCAAGAAGGGAAAGTCATTGCTTACGCTTCGAGACAGTTAAAACCGCATGAAAAGAATTACCCGACGCATGACCTTGAGTTAGCTGCGATAGTGTTTGCGTTAAAGATTTGGCGTCACTACTTATTCGGTGAGAAATGTCATATTTAGACTGATCTTAAGAGTTTGAAGTACTTGATGACTCAGAAAGACTTGAATTTGTGATAGAGACGATGGTTAGAATTGTTGAAAGACTAAGAACTTGTGATAGATTACCACCCGGGTAAAGCTAATGTTACAACTGATGCTTTGAGTCGAAAATCGTTATGTGCTTTGTGAGCTATGAGTACTCAGATAAATCTGTGTGATGGTAGTGCGGTTATAGTTGAATTAAAAGTAAAGCCGATGTTTGTACATCAGATTTGTGATGCTTAGAAAAATGATGTGGAAATGATGACTAAACGAACTCAATGTGAATCGAATGCTGAATCAGAATTTTGAGTTGATAGTGATGATTGTTTGAGATTCAGAGATCAGATTTGTGTTCTGAGAAATTCAGAATTGATTCAAATGATTTTGAATGAAGCTCACAATAGTCATTTGACTCTACATCCGGGGAGTACGAAGATGTATAATGATCTGAAATAGTTCTATTGGTGGCGTGGTATGAAAAGAGACATTTCTAACTTTGTATCGAAGTGTTTAGTTTATCAGCAAGTTAAGGCTGAACATCAAGTTCCGTCCGATTTGTTACAACCGATTATGATTCCTGAGTGGAAATGGGAGAGAATTATGATGGACTTTGTGTCAGGTTTGCCCTTATCTCCGAGTAAGAAAGATGCAATCTGGGTGATAGTTGACAGATTGACGAAATCAACCCATTTCATTTCGGTGAGAACTGACTATTCTTTAAATAAGTTTGCTGAATTGTATATTGCTGAGATTGTGAGATTGCATGGAGTACCACTATCTATAGTGTTTGATAGAGACTCGAGGTTTATCTCGCGATTTTGGAAGAAGTTTCAAGATGCTTTAGGCACAAAATTTTATTTTATTATAGCTTTTCATCCGCAAACGGATGGTCAATTCGAGCGAATCATTCATATTTTCGAAGACATGCTGAGGTGTTGCATACTTGAGTTTGAGAATACGTGGGAAAAACATTTACCGTTAATTGAATTCGCGTGCAACAATAGTTTTCAATCTAGTATCAAAATAGCACCATATGAAGCTCTTTACGATTGAAAGTGTCGAACTCCATTGTGTTGGACTGAGCTGGGTGAGAATAAGATTCATGGGGTTGATCTTATAAAAGAAATTGAGCAAAAAGTGAAAGTAATTCGTGACAGTTTGAAAGTGGCCTCAGATCGTCAGAAATCTTATGCAGATTTGAAACGAAAAGATATTGAATTCGAAATTGGTGATAAAGTATTTTTGAAAGTGTCTTCGTGGAAGAAAATACTTCAATTTGATAGAAAGGGCAAGTTGAGTCCGAAGTTTATTGGACCATATGAGATTATTGAACGAGTTGGGCCGGTTGTTTACAGATTGATGTTACCACCTGAGTTAGAAAAGATTCATAATGTGTTTCACGTGTTGATGCTTCGATGGTACCGATCTGATCTGTCTCATGTGATTGCTCCTACTGAAGTTGAGATTCAGCCAGATTTGTCATATAGTGAAGAACCGATCCGAATTTCGGCACGAGAGACCAAAGAGTTGAGAAATAAGAAAATTTCTATAGTGAAAGTGTTATGGCACAAACATGGAGTGGAAGAGGCTATGTGGGAGCCTGAGAACATTATGAGAGAGCAATATCCACAACTATTCGCTGGTAAGATTTTTGGGGACGAAAATCCATAAGGGGGAGAGTTGTAACAGTCCGGTTTAGAACCTAGTCAGAACAGTGGTTTTGAGACCACAAATTCGAGGTCAGAATAATATTTTTATATTATTTTCTGTGTTTACAGCATGTGATTTAGTCTGTTTGAAATTTCTGTATGAAGATTTTATTGATTGGGTGTTTAATTTGCGAAAAGGACTTAATCGCATAAAGTGTAAAAGCTGTGTGCTGGTTGTTAAAGTATCTATGTGTTATGTTTTTTAATTGAAGAGGCCTTATGAGGCAATTGATCCATTAATTAGTAAGTGGGGTGGTTGATGGACAATTATGTCCATAGTTTAAATGATTTTATAAACATTTCATTAAGGGCAAAATTGGTGTTTGATAATTAAGTTATTTTATAGTAAAACAAAACATTAGAATGGACATTTCTATTCATCTTTTCACCGAAAATAAGAGAAGGAACAAGGGTTTTTAAGCTTTTGAATGTTCGGCCAGTGCTAAGCTCAATCAAGGTATGTTTTGAGCTCAGTTTTTGATAATTTCTACGTTTTTGTAATCGTTGCTTTGTGCTCTTTAAAACCCATGCTTCAATTTTGTGAATTGATGAGTATTTTGAGATGTTCCATGGATGGACATGTGAGCTTTGTGTTGATAGTTGGTAAAATATGAAAGCTTAGTGTTGGATTAACATAGTTTGTATTTGGATTTTTGGTGAAATTGAGTAATTTGGGCTAAATTGAGAAAAGGTGTAAATTGAAGGACTAAAATGTGAAAGAAATGAAATGTGTGAGCTTGTATTAGCATGGGAAGATTTCGGCTAGCATATGTGTTTTGAAATTTTGTGTATTTGTTGATTTTGTGAAATAAGGACTAAAGTGTCAAAATGTGAAAATACAAGGGCTATTTTGTAAAATGTCCTAAATTTGTATGTGTCGACTAAATTGAATGAATTGGTGATTGAATGGACTAAATTTGAATGTGTATAGACCAAGAAAAGAGAGGTTCGGATCGAGATCGAGGCAAAGATAAAGTGCTCGATTAATCGACCGTTTCGATAGTTCAACCTCCGAGGTAAGTTCGGACATAATACATGTATTTAGTTATGTTTATTTCTATAAAATGAATGGTATGATAATATTGAAATGTGAATGCTATGTGAGGGCTTGAGTTATGTGGCACTGAATGTGCGTATTCGAAAATGTTACTGAGATGATCAGCACTGTGTGTGCGAAATAATATAAGCTTTAGCTTTGTGGTTGGAACTGTATGTGCGATACTGATTTAAGATCGGTCTGATATGGATGCACTAAGTGTACGATGTTAATTAAGCTTCAACTAACTATCTGGGCACTAAGTGTGCGATGGAATCGAAGAAGAAACAAAAGTTAATCGAGATGAAATAGTGCGCATTGAGTAGCAAAGATAATTGACAACTATGTGTTGGTTAAGGTACGTTCGGAACCTATGTGGTTGATAAAGCTATGAATGAGATAATGAAATGTTAAATGAGTATATTAGCTTTGGATGGTATGATATATATACTTATATAGAGGTGAAATAAATCTATGTGATGGTTTGTTTTGGTTTAATGTGTTATGTTACGAACTTACTAAGCTTTGGGAAGCTTAATGTGTGTTTTGTTTCTTTGCTTTGCAGTGTCAGTAAAGCTAGCTCGGATCTTGGGATCGTCAGCATCTCAATCACACTATCGGCAATCTATTTTGGGTGCTTTTGGAAAGATGTACATAGTTGAAATGTGACATGTATAGACTAGTTATTTGAATCATGTTTGAGATATGTAAATAGCCATGAGATGTGGCTAGATATGTGTAGTTTTAAACATGAATGGTATTGATATATGATGCATGTTTTGGTAAGGTTTATGGGTAAAGAAAATGACTTGTGAATGGTAAACTTTGTGTTGATATGATGCTAGTATGAAATAGAGAATTTGGAAACGAATCATATTGGTATTGAATGTGTTCAAGTGGTGCAATTTAGTCTATTAGTTAACATGGTTGTGAATGAGATTGTATGAGATGATATGTTGATCACTTGACATGAATTTGGTTGCCAAATTGTGTGTGTAATAATGCTAAAATGTGCTTGTAGGTTTGACCCTTGTATGTGTGGCAAATTGGCCTTGCATATGGCCTATTTTGTCACACGGTTGGGGCACACGGGCGTACCTAGCTACCGTGGGGCTAAGTCAGTAACTAGCTTAAAGACACACGGCCATGGTACACGGGTGTGCCTAGTAGCCGTGTGAATAAGTCAGTATATGGCCTAAGAGCACACGACCATGGCACACGGGCGTGCCTAGTAGCCGTGTGGAGAAGTCAGAATGCTTGCCCTGTTTTGGCTCGGCCTGGACACATGGGGGTGTCTTGTAACACCACAAACCCGGCCTAAACGCTACGACAGAATCTAGTATGTCACAGGGTTAGGTGAAAACGATTTTCTAACGACTTTAGGAAAAATCATAGTTTTGAAAACCTTTTGATTAAGCGATGTTTCGAAAACCAAGATTTGTTAGCTTGGGAAAAAAATTTCAAAATTTTATTTAACCAATTATTTATTAGACTAGGTGCGAATTTGAAAGAAACGTTATCTAGTGAACTCTAATATCTAAAACCCCATTTAAATTTCGTGACTAATTTTTGCATGGTGTCAGGCATAAATACTAAATCAAACCAAGTATAAATTTAAAAGGCCTTATTACAAAAAAAATCCCCAAATAAAAACTAACTTTAAGCAGTAGAAAGTTCATAAAAATATAACGTCTTTTATGGCCTCCAGGAGCCCACCTCGGCTCCCATATCCACGATCTACTGGTTATCTGAAAGGTTAGGGAAAGGGTGAGTCACCGAGACTCAGTGTGTAAAATCACCAAACACATAAACCGGCCCATGGCCCACAATCTTGTATTTAACTCATACACAATGTCATACAATCACAAGAAATGCATTAAGCCCGACCAACCTAGTATTTCCATCCTCTACACGCCATCCTGTACCAACCATCACACCGTGGGGATTTCTACAATCAACCTTCCATCCGCTACACGCCGTCTCGATAGTCATGCTGTCAGAAAATGCGACAGAGCCACCGATCACTATGTGACCTTAAAATCAACTGTGGCATAGCCACCGATCACTATGTGACCTCATAAACAGATGTGGCAGCGCCACCGATCACTATGTGACCTTAATAAACAATGTGGCAGAGCCACCGATCACCATGTGACCTTATGAACAATGTGGCAGAGCCACCGATCACTATGTGACCTTATCACTTCCCTTTTATCAACATTCCCATATCCCATGCACAACATTTATATCGTGACAGATGTATCATGCTAGTAACAAGGCAATAAATCATCACATACAACCAACTCATATCAGGTAATTACAAAAACAGACCTAGCACTTCCTGCCTTACCCACAAGGGTATTTCGACTATACTTACAGCCTTTTTCGGCTTTTCAGCCCATACAATTAATAATAAAATTAAGTAAAGTGTGTTAGGGTTTACACACCTGGTAGCACGTAAAACGATACTCTCTCCCTCGACACTATCGATAGCAAAAACAACTGCTATCTTCCTACGACTCTATTTTGAAGCTAATCCACAACCCGGTGGCCAATCTCAGACTGCTGACACCGCTCGCTCCTTAAACTTAGGGGCTGGGTTTACGGGTCCAACCCCCTCCTTTGCCTGATCGGTATTGGATTCCATCAAAAGATCTTGTCAGATGCTACTATAATGAAATATGGCTGTTAAACCATAATATAGGGTTAAGGTAACGAATATGATAACGAACCTAAACAAAATCTAAAGAGAACACCCTTACCTTGAAATCCCAAAAAGAGAGATAGGGTTCAGAGATTAACAGCTTCCGGCTTAGGGATTTAGATGATTTGATTTCCTTCAATTCCCGAAATAGCGCCCCAAAGAGAACACAAGAAACAATAAGAATCATAAATCCAATGATGGCCTTACCAAGCTAATTAGCCATTTGGCTTTGGCTTCCAAAAATCGAAAGAGAAAATAAAGAGTTAATAGAAGTCATCACTTACCTTATCACAGGAGGTTTGGCTATCACTTAAGAGAAAATTTGGCAATGACAGGGAAGAAGATGAAAGGGTCAAAAAATAAAATAAAAACTACAAATGGGACTTAGGTGTTTTCAGTTTTAGAAGAGATAAAAAGAAAAGATGAAAAAGAGAAGGCTATAAAGATTCGGCTTGTAGAAGAAATCAGAGAAGAGAACTATGGACAAGGGACATTCGGCTATATCATAGAAATGGAGATGAGAATGGGGTTAGGGGTTTCGGCTTTTGAGAAAGAAACAATTGAGAGAAGAAGAACAAAAACGAAATAAAAAGAAGTGGTAGGAATGGTTAAGAAGAAGAAGAGTTTTGGCAAGACTTAAGTAAGTTCGGCTTTAGCAGAAAATGAAGAAGAGAATGAAAGAAAACCTCAAATGCCGAAAAGGGAAGAGAACTCTCACTTGACTATACAAAATTTCGGCACTTACCAACCCAAGAGCTGAAAATGCACTATTTTGAGAACAAAAAGCCTATGTTTCCAAAGTAGAAATTTGGCACACCCTAGCTACACAAAAATTGATTCCCCCCTCTACTATGAGTTTGAAATTCGGCCAACACCAAGCTCACAATGCCCATCCCTTTCTTTTCTCCTCAAATTCCTCTTGATTACCCGTGTGAAATATTTTGAACACTTCAAGCTCCCCTTTTTCCTCTCCGCCACTCATTCAAATTATTTGACTCAGTCCACTCCCCTATCCTGAAGTGTCCCAGTCGAATTCTGCCTCTGCTCTCCCTGACGCCAAAAAGAACTCCCAAAATGAGCTCCTTGTGACTTGAACCTGCTCCCTCTACTATTCCTTGTGGCGTCACTTACCAGCATCTTAAGTGGCACCTCCTTGCCACTCTGCCACCCCTTTTCTTGTGTCAACGAAACACCAACATTATCCTTTAAGTCCTATTCCAGCTAGCTCCTTCACTAAAGTGCCTAAAAAGGAAATTTTAGCCAGGGCTCCGGCTTTTCCTCGGGCCTTTCCTAGACTTCCATGCACCCTAAACAAGCACATTACACAAAGCATACACACAAAAAAACATCAAATGCATAGCCCCTAGATCAGGATATTACAGTTCTACCCTCCTTAAGAAAATTTCGACCTCGAAATTACCTGGTCAAAAGAGATGAGGGTATTACTGTCGCATCGCTTCTTCTGGTTCCCACGTAGCTTCCTCAGAACCGTAATTACGCCACAAAATCTTAACTAATGGAACTGTCTTCCTACGTAACACTTTGACATCCCGATCCAAAATCTGAACTGGTACCTCTTCAAAGGATAGATCAGGCCTTACTTCGATTTCTTCTACTGACACCACATGAGACGGATCTGAACGATAGCGTCTTAGCATCGAAACGTGGAACACATCATGAATTTGACTTAACTCTACAGGTAACTTGAGTTGATAAGCTACTGGTCCCACACGCTTCAATACACGATAAGGCCCAATGAACCTGGGGCTTAGCTTACCCTTCTGTCCAAACCTTAGCACCTTTTTCCACAGTGAAACTTTTAAGAATACCTGATCACCTATCTCAAATTCTATATCTTTGCGCTTTAGATCAGCATAGGATTTCTGTCGGTCCGACGCTTCCTTTAAACAAGTTCGAATTAACTTAACCTTATCTTCTATTTTCGAAACCAAGTCCGGACCCAACAACTGGCGCTCGCCCAACTCTGTCCAACACGTAGGGGTACAACACTTCGGACCATATAATGCCTTATAAGGTGCCATATGAATACTCGCTTGGTAGCTATTGTTATACGTGAATTCCGCTAACGGTAGAAATTCTTCCCAACTACCTCTAAAGTCTAAGACACAGCCCCTCAACATGTCTTTTAAGATCTGAATTACCCTCTCTGATTGTCCATCAGACTGTGGATGAAACGGTGTACTGAAATATAACTTTGTCCCCAAAGCTTGATGCAATGCCTTCCAAAACCTTGACATGAATCTCGGGTCTCTATCTAAGATGATAGACATTGGTACTCCATGCAACCTTACGATCTCTGCTACATACAACTTAGCCAATTTCTGAAGGGAATAATTGACACGAACCGATATGAAATGGGCAGACTTCTCCAATCGGTCCACAATTATCCGTACCGAATCCTTTTTAGTAGGCTTAAGGGGTAGCCCACTAACAAAATCCATTGTGATCCTCTCCTACTTCCACTGCGAAATCTTTAACGACTGTAACAAACCTGAAGGCAACTGATGTTCTGCTTTTACCTGCTGGCATGTCAAACACTTACTCACAAATTTGGTTATTTCACGCTTCAGACCCGGCCACCAAAACTGTTCTTGCAATTCTCTATACATCTTACTTCCGCCAGGATGCATAGCATATGGGCTACTATGCCCTTCCTGAAGTATCAACTGTCTTAATTCCACATCCTTCGGCATGCAAACCTTCTTATGAAAACAAAAAGCCCCATCACTGTTCAAACTGAAATCCTCTACCCCATCATTCTGTACTTGAAGTAGTCGAGCACTCAAGACATCATCCAGCAATTGCTTTTCCTTAATCTGATTTATCCATGTCGGTTTCACTTGAAGCTCAGCTAACAAACTCCCATCATCATACAAGCTAAGATGGGTAAACATCGCCCTCAGATCCGAGATTACTTTCTGACTTAGTGTATCCGCCACCACGTTAGCTTTACCCGAATGGTAATCAATCGAGCAATCGTAATCCTTTAACAACTCGATCCACCTCCTCTGTCTTAAATTTAGCTTTTTTTGGGTATGAAGATATTTCAAGCGCTTATGATCTGTATAAATGACGGACTTCTCCCCATACAAATAATGCCTCCAAATCTTCAAGGCAAACACCATAGCTGCCAACTCCAAATCATGTGTGGGATAATTTAGCTCATGCGGTCTTAGCTGCCGAGACGTATACACAATAACTTTTCCATATTGCATTAACACACATCCTAATCCCGTGTGTGAAGCATCACAGTAAACCACGAACTCCTTCCCAGCCTCTAGATGAATCAACACCAGAGCTTCCGTCAAAACCCTCTTCAACCTCTCAAAACTTTCTTGCTGCTTGTCAGTCCACACAAAAGATACCCCTTTCCTCAACAACTTGGTTAGAGGTGCTGTAATTAACGAGAACCCTTCAATAAACCTTCGGTAATATCTAGCAAGACCAATAAAACTTCTAATCTCTGCCACAGTCTTAGGTGGCTTCCAATTCAAGGCAACTTCAATTTTTCGAGAATCAACTCTAATCCCCTCTGCCGACACAACATGACCCAGAAAAGTAACTTCGCTTAGCCAAAATTTGCACTTACTAAATTTGGTGAACAATTGCTTCTCCCTCAAGATTTGCAACACCACTCGAAGATGTGAATCGTGCTCCTCCTCTGACCTTGAATAAGCCAAAATATCATCTATAAACACTACGACAAACCAGTCCAGATAGGGTTGGAAAACTCGGTTCATCATATCCATAAACGCTGCTGGTGCATTGGTTAACCCAAACAGCATCACCAAAAATTCGTAATGTCCATAGTGAGTACGAAACGCCGTCTTATGGATATTCGTTTCCTTAACCTTGAGTTGATGATACCCTGACCTCAAATCTATCTTTGAAAAGATTAAAGCCCCCTTCAACTGGTCGAATGAGTCGACAATCTGCAGCAATGGGTATTTGTTCTTGATTGTTAATTTATTCAGCTGGCGATAATCATTACACATAGGCATTGATCCATCCTTCTTCTTAACAAATAACATTGGTGCTCCCCATGGTGATACACTCAGTCAGATAAAACCTCAATCTAAAAGTTCCTGAATCTGAGCTTTCAGTTCTACTAGCTCCTTCGGCGCCATTCCATAAGGAGCGATAGATACAGGCGCTGTCCCCGGAAGAAGATCAATTCTGAATTCCACCTCGCGATTCGGGGGTAATCTTGGAAGCTCTTCTGGAAAAACATAGGAAAACTCCTTCACTGTCCTCACATCTCCCACATACAATTCTTTACCCTCAAAAGTGCAAACCAAGGCTATGAACGCCTGCATCCTTTCCTCACCATTCTTTCAGCCTTTAGAGCAGACACTACGTTAGACAAATAGTTCCTCCTTTCTCCTATTACCACCACCTCCTCATCTTCAGGAGTCCTAACCACCATGTGCTTAGCAGCACAATCCAAATTTGCTCGATACCTCACTAACCAATCCATACCTAAGATCAAATCGAACTCCCCAAATGGCAATTCCATCAGATCAACCGGAAAAATTACCCCTTGAACTTCTAAAGGTACATCCTTATATAGTCTGTTTACCACTACCGATTGTCCTAGCGGGCTAATTACAGTCATCTCCCTAGAAATAATCTCAGAGTCTATACCTAAAGTTCTAGATACCACACTAGCAATATAAGAATGTGTCGACCCAATGTCAATCAATGCAGAAAAAGGCAATCCAAAGATTAAGAGTGTACCAGTTATGACATCCGGTGCATCACCCTCCTCTCGGAGTCTAGTTGCATAGACCAACCCTGGCTGTCTCGCTTCAGTGTTTTCTGCACCTCTGCATGGCATTCTACGACCCCAACTGAAACCATTACCCCCTCTAGCCGGACCACGACCTCTCTGTGGTTGCTGGCTTCCTTTACCCTGCTGAGTATAACCCTGATTCCCTGGCCTTGCACCGTCTCGCTCCTGTGGATAGTCTTTAATCCGGTGATCAGCCGATCCACACCTGTAACACCTTCTGTTACTTGACCAACACTCTCCAAAATGGAATTTACCACACCGAGCACACCTCTAAGGCTGTCTATCAGCAACAGGTCTCACAACCTGACTTGGCCCATCCGTCCTAAGTCTCTTTTGCAACGCCCAACTGACCTTACCGAACTAAAATTCCTTCTATTACTACCTCTATCTTTATCCCTATTCTACTTTTCTGACCTCTTTACTTCCTCGGCTATCTTATCCTTTTCCACTAAAACAGCGAATTCCCTTTCTCGCTGTGGAGCTATCAATACCCGCAGGTCATCCCTCAGACCATCTTCAAACTGAACACAACGCTCATGGTCTATGGCCACTATCCCCCGAGCATAGCAACTAAGGCGTAGGAACTCTGCCTCATATTCAGCTACCAATTTATTCCCCTGAACCAGATTCAAAAATGCCCTACGCTGCGCATCCACATAACTCGATCTGACGTACTTACTCTGGAATGTCGTCTTGAAGAAATCCCAAGTAATGCGGTCAGCCACTGAACCATCCCTAACCGTAAGCCACCACTGATACGCCTCATCCCGAAGAAGAGACACAACCCCTTTCAACTTTTCCTCTTCTGTGAAGTCAAGATCATCCATTATATGCTCAATTGCCTCCAGCCAATACTCAGCTGTATTAGGAGCTACCCCAAAAATTTTCGCTCAATTAGCCTGAAGTCGTTCCAGCACAAATTTTTGAGCCCTTGTACCTAGGCCTGCCCCAGCAACTCTCTTCAATACCCGTAACATCGCCTGAGGCACCGCGTCATCACCACCTATTTGATCCTAAAATTCTACCTCCGCAGCTGGCGGTACTGGCATCTCATTTCCCGACTCATGACCAGATCCTACTGGTTCCGACACAGTAATTCTGCCTCTACCACGGCCATGCACACCACGTCCATGTCCCTTAGTGCTCATAACTAACGTTTGTGACTTAATCTGGTGAAAAGTTTTATGAGTTAGTATTTCTTTCACTGTTTACACCGAGTAGTTTTATGGATAATCGTCTTAAGGAATAGTTTTCGCAAGACTCATCAAACAGTTTCAGTCTCTAAAAGTTGGGTATCTTAAAGCTTAACAAACATACTCATTCATGCTATGAATCATTTCAAGCATACATCACCAAATAGTTAGAATCACTTACCTAGGTAGATCGGGTGCCGATGGACTCGAACGCCATATTTCGCTCAAAAATAGTTTTCTCCAATTCTGATTGTTTTTATAAAATACTGTTGAACCCATTTCACAACCCAAGTGTTTGCAACTTGGCTCTGATACCAAAATTGTAACACCCCAAACCCGGCCTAAACGCTACGACCAAATCTGGTATGTCCCAAGGCTAGGTGAAAACGATTTTCTAACGACTCTGGGAAAAATCATAGTTTTTAAAACCTTTTGATTAAGCGATGTTTCGAAAACCAAGATTTGTTAGCTTGAGAAAAAAATTCAAAATTTTATTTAACCAATTATTTATTAGACTAGGTGCGAATTTGAAAGAAACGTTATCTACTGAACTCGAATATCTAAAACCCCATTTAAATTTCATTACTAAGTTTTTGCATGGTGTCAGGCATAAATACTAAATCAAACTAAGTATAAATTTAAAAGGCCTTATTACAACAAAAATCCCCAAATAAACTAACTTTAAACAGTAGAAAGTTCATAAAAATATAACGTCTTTTATGGCCTCCACGAGTCCACCTCGGCTTCCATATCCACGATCTACTGGTTACCTGAAAGGTTAGGGAAATGGTGAGTCACAGAGACTCAGTGTGTAAAATCATCAAACATATAAACCGGCTCACAGCCTACAATCTTGTATTTAGCTCATACACAATGTCATACAATCACAGGAAATGCATTAAGCTCGGCCCAACCTAGTATTTCCATCCTCTACACGTCATCCCGTACCAACCATCACACCTTGGGAATTTCTACAATCAACCCTCTATCCATCACCGCCTACACGTCGTCTTAGAAAATGACAGAGCCACCGATCATCGTGACCTTAAAATCAAAATGTGACAGAGCCACCGATCATTACGTGACCTTAAAATCAAATGTGGTATAGCCACCGATCACCATGTGACCTTATGAACAATGTGGCAGAGCCACCGATCACTATGTGACCTTATCACTTCCCCTTTATCAACATTCCCATATCCCATGCACAACATTTATATCGTGACAGATGTATCATGCTAGTAACAAGGCAATAAATCATCACATACAACCAACTCATATCAAGTAATTACAGATACGTACCTGGCACTTCCTACCTTACCCACAAGGGTATTTCAACTGTACTTACAACCTTTTCCGCTTTTTAGCCCATACAATTAATAATACAATTAAGTAAAGAGTGTTAGGGTTTACACACCTGGTAATACGCAAAACGATACTCTCTACGTCGACACTATCGATAGCAAAAATAGCTGCTATCTGCCTACGACTCTGTTCTGAAGCCGGTTCAAAACTCAGTGGTCAATCTCAAATTACTAACAACGCTCGCTCCTTAAACTTAGGGGCTGGGTTTACGGGTCCAACCCCCTCCTTTTCCTGATCGGTATTGGATTCCATCAAAAGATCTTGTCAGATGCTACTATAATGAAATATGGCTGTTAAACCATAATATAGGGTTAGGGTAATGAATACGATAACGAACCTAAACAAAATCTAAAGAGAACACCCTTACCTTAAAATCTCGAAAAGAGAGATAGGGTTCAGAGATTAATGAGTTTTAGTTTAAGGATTTAGATGATTTAATTTCCTTCAATTCCCGAAATAGCACCCCAAAGAGAACACAAGAAATAATAAGAATCATAAATCCAACGATGGCCTTACCAAGCTAATTAGCAATTTGGCTTTGGCTTCCAAAATCGAAAGAGAAAATAAAGAGTTAACAGAAGTCATCACTTACCTTAACACAGGAGGTTCGGCTATCAATTAAGAGAAAATTCGGCAATAACAGGGAAGAAGATGAAAGGGCCGAAAATAAAATAAAAACTACAAATGGGACTTAGGAGTTTTCGATTTTAGAAGAGATTAAAAGAAAAGATGAAAAAGAGAAGGCTATGAAGATTTGGTTTGTAGAAGAAATCAGAGAAGAGAACTATGGACAAGGGACATTCGACTATAGCATAGAAATGGAGATGAGAATGGGGTTAGGGGTTTTGGCTTTTGAGAAAGAAACAATTGAGAGAAGAATAATAAAAACGAAATAAAAAAAGTGGTAGGAATGGTTAAGAAGAAGAAGAATTTTCGGCAAGACTTAAGTAAGTTCGGATTTAGCATAAAATGAAGAAGAGAATGAAAGAAAGCCTCAAATACCGAAAATGGGAAGAGACCTCTCACTTGACTATACAAAATTTCGGCACTTAACAACCCAAAAGCCGAAAATGCACTATTTTGAGAACAAAAAGCCTATGTTTCCAAAGTAGAAATTTGGCACACCCTAGCCACACAAAAATCGATCCCCCCTCTACTATGAGTGTAACATCCTGAAAAGGGCCTATGCATTTTTGGTTTAATTGTACAAAATGACATGTCTTATGTGTTATGAATGTATTTTGAATATTTTTGGAAACTGGAATGTATGGAAATGTCAAGTTAAAATAGGAAAGTGAACATTTTGGAAACTTGGAATGTATGGAAATGTCAAGTTAAAATAGGAAAGTGAACATTTTGGAAACTTGGAAATGTCAAGTTAAAATAGGAAAGTGAACATTATTGGAAACCTGGAAATGTAAGGAAATGATTTAGAAATGTTAAGTAAAAGAGGAAACTAAAACAAGGTAGCCTTAAGAAAATTAATAGGAGGAATTTGACACACAAACAGGCTTGGAAAAGTGGCCTGAAGATATCATTTGAGGCCCAGGTAGGTGACGCCATAACAAGGGTATTGGGCCTAGGTTCGAGTCACTTGGGGAGCAAATAAAGGAGTTTTATTTTGCTACAAAGAGCAGTGGAAGTGGACGGCACTAAGGAACCCAAGGGAAGAGTTTTATTCTCTTTAAATTTTGTCTAAATAGGAGATAAATAATAGATTTATTTATCATTATTTTAGGAGATAATTGTTGGATTAATTCTTTTAATAAAGTGATAATTCAAAGGATAAAGTAATCAAAATAGAAGAGTGGTGGCCAAGTAAGGGATTCGAGTAGTAATTTAGGCTATAAGAGGGAAAGAATAGGGCTACTCATCAATTTTTCATCCTCCTCTCTCTCTCGCCAATTTCTTAGTGCTCTCTCTCTCTCTTCTCTTTCATTTGTTGTCAATCTATAGTCCACCATTGCCAAAATTCCTAAGTCTTTTTTTTTTATTTTTTGTGGAAACCGAATACCCCAAGAGAACCCCTAGCCGACTTCTCCATTAAATCCTAAAAGCCAAAACCTTATCATCTAGTCATCAAGGCCGATTCTTTAAGGGCTTTTAATAAGGGTGCACCGATTTCTTAAAAGGGTGTATTCGGATTTAAGAATTATCAACTACAAGAAGGTATCTTTCGGATTTCAAGGACTAAGGTAAGACATATGTATATTCTACCAAAGGCCATGTTTTATGCTTTAATGTTAGATTAAATCTAACATATGGTTATAGGAATTTCGACAAAGATTAAGGAAGCAAGGATCCAATTCGGATTTAAGATTTGGAAGGTAAGACCTATGTATATTCGCAAAAGCCTAGATTAGTATTTAGATCTGTTTTAGATATTCAAAATAGCCAAACTAACAAGTTAATAAATCTAAGGATCATCGACTACAAGGAAGAAGAAATTCTTTTCCGAAGGTACACTATAGGCCACGTGTTCCCTAGTTATTCGGTGAGTTTTGGATTTAAAATCCACAAGGTAAGTATCTATAGCATTCGCCAAGGCCCGTATTGATACTAAGATCTATTTCTTACATGTTAAAAAGCCAAACTAATCTATTCAAGTAATCTAGTGATTGCCGATTTCAAGAAAGAAGGATACAAAGTTTTCGGCATTTGATTAGACATCAATCGGCAACAAGGTAAGGATTTAAGTGTACTAATCCTACTAGGATTTGGATTTATGGTCGAATGGCTCTTTACTAAGTATTAAGTGATTGATCAAATGTAGAGATTTAAGATCTAAGGCATTAGATAAAGCTTTTCGGGATTTGGAGTGAACTTGCTAAAGCAAATCAGGTGTGTACCCCACACTATCTTTTAATAAGATTTATGGCTAGAATTTAATATGAGCATGTTTATAAGAATGTGAATATGGCTAAAGTACCATGCTATGGTACAAAGTACTGTGCACGCTTCCTACTCCTACTAGGATTATGTTAAATATCTCATTACGACACACATGTGACATTATAAGAATGTGAAATAAGAATTTGGCATGTTAATGCATGATATGTATGATATGGGGCATATGGGTTATATGAAATGGGAAAGTGAATGTCGTGACCTAAGACCACGATAACTGAATGTGGGACCTAAGACCACGATATCTGAATGTGATGACCTAAGACCACGATATCCGAATGTGGTGACCTAAGACCACGAATTTTATAAGAGGCGATGAGCACGCCGATCGCAATGAACGCCTTTGATGGTGTGTAGTGGATGGAGGGTTGACTTAGTAGTCCCCACTGGTGTGTGTGATGGTACGGTGATGTGTAGTGGATAGCATATAGGTTTGGGTTTGGGTTGCATCATTATTTCCTATCTCGTTATATGAATATGCATGTAATATGTGAACATATGCCTAAATTGTTAAATTTTAGTGTTGGTTACACATTGAGTCTGCTTGACTCACCCTTGTGGGATTATTTTTTAGGTAACGATCAAGAATGGACCGAGTCACAGGAGCTTAAAGGTAGCCATGCACAAGAAGGAATTTATTTAATTTGGAATTTTATTTCATTAAGTACTTTGAATTTATTTATTTTTTGGGGAATTATTTGATGTAATAAGGCCATAGTAGAACTACTTTACTTTGCTTTTATTTATTAAGCTTACAAACTTTTATCTATTAAAAGATTAAGTAAATTTATTTTAAAACAAAGCCTAAACGTTTTGTCACCTAAAGTAAAGGATTTTAATAATGAAATAAACTTGTTTTCATCTCAAGCCCAACCTAAAACAATCTTTCTTTCAAACACACAAGTTTTTCCTAAGTAACAAAAGAATTTGAAACGGTTTACACCGGGAACATACCAGATCCGGTCAAGGCTCGTGGGCCAGTTTGGGGTGTTTCAATTTGGTATCGAGCCCGCTTTTAAACTCTCTACTTGGGTTTAAGGCCCAAAATGTTTTCAAAGTTAAGTTTAAAAAGAATTTTTGTGAATTAAGCGAGGATTTTCTAGCATGGCCCACTAAGTCTCCAATTCAAGTCCACTGTAAGTACTTCTATCCATTGTGTGATTTATAGTATGACTTGTAGAGGGTAGAAATGGAATGGAACGAGAATAGAGAATAAGTACATTGAACCCTAGGACTAGTGTACCCCAACAATTACATAAGACTTAAATGCCTAATTAAACAAACTCGTGGTTAAGTTCACCGAGTTAGGTGTGGCAACCATGGTACGCATGTCTAGGATTGGTTTTGTGGGAGCTTGGTATTTAAGCAAATCCTAGTGACTCACCTCCTCTCCACTCGAATCCTACCCGTCCGTAGCCCTGCTCACCTTAATCAAGAGGACTTATTCACTGCTAAACCCCTAACTAAAACCCGAAAGGGACTAGTCGTATTTTTTATGGAAACCCTAGCTTTAAAATCCCTATATTACCCTTTTAAGAGTAGCAAAAGATTTTTGCGAAAATTCTTCCAAAATATTTCCTACTTGCAAAATTACTAAAATGCCCTAGTGGTAAAATTACAAAATGCCCTAGGTTTATGAAATTTTCAAAATACCCACAACTCTTATCAAAATTTCATTACGTAATAAAATGTTCAAAAACCCTAATTTGCAAAATATCAAAATACCTTTATTTTGGAAAATTATGAAATTGCCCTTAACTCGCAGAATTACCAAAATGACCCTGATCTTCAAAAAAATTTTTTTTTGCAACAACACTGATTTGGAAAACAAATTCTCAGAAACAACCTTCAAGTTTTGTAAATTCCAAAATATCCTTGATTTATTAAGATTTATAAATTTACCCTAGTTTATTATCGAAATACCCTCGTAATTTCAAAATTTTGAAATACCCCTAGATTTCAAAAATTACCGAATACCCTTATTAACAAAATCTCCAAGGAACCTTATCTTGAAAAATTACGAAAATACTTCGTAGGACAAATTACAAAATACCCTCGGATAGGAACGATGTAAATGTTCAAGAGTGAATGTATGGGAGATACTATGGAATGGATGTGCTTTTTCGTGAATTAGGATAGAAAACTTGAAACTTTGATTGATCGAAAGAACTACTTCTAAATACTTCTTCTCATAAAATTGTTCACGTCTAATCAGTGGAACCAAAGTTCTAATGCATAAAACTTTTTAATCAGATTAAATCGCGACGTTAGAAATGAGTTCTAGGGGACGTCGTCATCGTGGACGGGATAAGAGGAGTTTTGGACCGGCAGAATCGTCTGAGAGTCTTCAGAAAAGATCAAGGTTGAGAATTTCGCCGTGTTTTAAGCCAACCATCGGAAACTGGACTGTCCGTGTGCTTAGTGTGAAAGGTATCATGTTGGTGAGTGCTGGAACCGAGATCGAGAATGTTTTAGATGTAAGTATAAGGCTCATTTGGTTAAGAATTGCCCTTAGGCAACGAAGGTTCGTGGTTTAAACCATGGAGGAAATGGTCGTGGAACACCCGGCAGAGGTGCTGAAGGTTCAGATGTGAAACGACCAAGGATATGATAGGGGGAAAGTTCCTTGTTTTGGAATATTATTTATTGCTTTAGAGATAGTTCATTCTTGTGTTGCTAGTGAAGTGCTTGAAATAGTATCTAAGGAAATGTGTTAGTTTTATTAAGATCAGAGTGCGCAGCAATAGCGTAGTGTGGTGAGTTAGATTGTACGATTGTTCGTTAGTAAGTAATTTCGAGGACTAAATTATTTTAAGGGGTAGAATCAGAACATCCGAAAAGGGCCTATGCATTTTCGGTTTAATTGTACGAAATGACATGTCTTATGTGTTATGAATGTATTTTGAATATTATTGGAAACCTGGGAATGTATGGAAATGTCAAGTTAAAATAAAAAAGTGAACATTTTGGAAACTTGGAAATGTCAAGTTAAAATAGGATAGGAAAGTGAACATTTTGGAAACTTGGAAATGTCAAGTTAAAATAGGAAAGTGAACATTTTGGAAACTTGGAAATGTCAAATTAAAATAGGAAAGTGAACATTATTGGAAACCTGGAAATGTAAGGAAATGATTTAGAAATGTTAAGTAAAAGAGGAAACTAAAACAAGGTAGCCTTAAGAAAATTAATAGGAGGAATTTGACACACAAACAAAGCTTGGAAAAGTGGCCTAAAGATATCATTTGAGGCCCTGTAGGTGACGCCACATACAAGGGTATTGGGCCTAGGTTCGAGTCACTGGGGAGCAAATAAAGGAGTTTTATTTTTCTACAAAAGCAGGAAGTGGACGGCACTAAGGAACCCAAGGAAGAGTTTTATTCTCTTTAAATTTCTTCTAAATAGGAGATAAATAATAGATTTATTTATCATTATTTTAAGAGATAATTGTTGGATTAATTCTTTTAATAAAGTGATAATTCAAAGGATAAAGTAATCAAAATAGAAGAGTGGTGGCCAAGTAAAGGATTCTCGAGTAGTAATTTTGGCTATAAGAGGGAAAGAATAGGCTACTCATCAATTTTTCTTCCTCCTCTTCTCTCCGCCAATTTCTTAGTGCTCTCCTCTCTCTCTTCTCTTTCATTTGTTGTCAATCTATAGTCCACCATTGCCAAAATTCCCAAGTCTTCTTTTCTTTATTTTTTTTTGTGGAAATCGAATACCCCAAGAGAACCCCTAGCCGATTTCTCCATTAAATCCTAAAAGTCTAAACCTTATCATCTAGTCATCAAGGCCGATTCTTTAAGGGGCTTTTAACAAGGGTGCTGCCGATTTCTTAAAAGGGGTGTATTCGAGATTTAAGAATTGTCAACTACAAGAAGGTATCTTTCGGGATTTCAAGGATCTAAGGTAAGACATATGTATATTCGGCCAAAGGCCATGTTTTATGCTTTAATGTTAGATTAAATCTAACATATGTTTATAGGAATTTCGACAGCATTAAGGAAGCAAGGATCCAATTCAGGATTTAAGATTTGGAAGGTAAGCACCTATGTATATTCGGCAAAAGCCTAGATTAGTATTTAGATCTGTTCTTTAGATATTCAAAATAGCCGAAACTAACAAGTTAATAAATCTAAGGATTAGTCGACTATAAGGAAGAAGAAATTCTTTTCCTGAAGGTACACCATAGGCCACGTGTTCCCTAGTTATTTGGTGAGTTTAGGGATTTAAAATCCACAAGGTAAGTATCTATAGCATTCGGCCAAGGCCTGTATTGATACTAAGATCTATTTCTTACATGTTAAAAAGCCGAAACTAATCTATTCAAGTAATCTAGTGATTGCCGATTTCAAGAAAGAAGGATACAAAGTTTCTAGCATTTGATTAGACATCAATCGGCAGCAAGGTAAGGATTTAAGTGTACTAATCCTACTAGGATTTGGATTTATGGCCGAATGGCTCTTTACTAGTATTAAGTGATTGATCAAATGTAGAGATTTAAGATCTAAGGCATTAGATCAAGCTTTTCGGGATTTGGAGTGAACTTGCTAAAGCAAATCAGGTGTGTACCCCACACTATCTTTTAGTAAGATTTATGGCTAGAATTTAATATGAGCATGTTTATAAGAATGTGAATATGGCTAAAGTACCATGCTATGGTACAAAGTACTCGTGCACGCTTCCTACTCCTACTAGGATTATGTTAAATATCCATTATTTACACACATATAACATTATAAGAATGTGAAATAAAAATTTGGCATGTTAATGCATGATATGTATGATATGGGGCATATGGGTTATATGAAAAGGGAAGTGAATGTGGTGACCTAAGACCATGATAATCGAATGTGGTGACCTAAGACCACGATATCCGAATGTGATGACCTAAGACCACGATATATGAATGTGGTGACCTAAGACCACGAATTTTATAAGAGGCGATGAGCACGCCGACCGCAATGACTACCTTCAATGGTGTGTAGCGGATGGAGGGTTGACTTTGTAGTCCCACGGTGTGCGTGATGGTACGGTGATGTGTAGTGGATGGCATATAGGTTTGGGTTGGGTTGCATCATTATTTCCTATCTGTTATATGAATATGCATGTAATATGTGAACATATGCCTAAATTGTTAAATTTTAGTGTTGGTTACACATTGAGTCTGCTTGACTCACCCTTGTGGGATTATTTTTCGTAACGATCAAGAATGGACCGGGTTAAGGTGAGCTTAAAGGTGGCCATGCACAAAGAAGGAATTTATTTAATTTGGAATTTTATTTCATTAAGTACATTGAATTTATTTATTTTTTGGGGAATTATTTGATGTAATAAGGCCATAGTAGAACTACTTTACATTGCTTTTATTTATTAAGCTTACAAACTTTTATCTATTAAAAGATTAAGTAAATTTATTTTAAAACAAAGCCTAAACATTTTGTCACCTAAAGTAAAGGATTTTAATAATGAAATAAACTTGTTTTCATCTCAAGCCCAACCCAAAATAATCTTTCTTTCAAAGCACACAAGTTTTTCCTAAGTAACAAAAGAATTTAAAACGGTTTACACCGGGGAACATACCAGATCCGATCAAGGCTCATGGGCCGGGTTTGGGGTGTTTTAATGAGTTTGAAATTCGGCCAACACCAAGCTCATAATGCCCATCCCTTTCTTTTCTCCTCAAATTCCTCCTGATTACCCGTTTGAAATATTTTGAACACTTCAAGCTCCCCTTTTTCCTCTCTGCCACTCATTCAAATTATTTGACTCAGTCCACTCCCCTATCCTGAAGTGTCCCAGTCGAATTCTACCTCTGCTCTCCCTGACGCCAAAAAGAACTCCCAAAATGAGCTCCTTGTGACTTGAACCTGCTCCCTCTTCTACTCCTTGTGGTGTCACTTACTAGCATCTTAAGTGGTGCCTCCTTGCCACTCTGCCACCCCTTTTCTTATGTCAACCAAACACCAACATAATCCATTAAGTCCTATTCCAGCTAGCTCCTCCACTAAAGTGCCTAAAAAGGAAATTTTAGCCAGGGCTTCGGCTTTTCCTTGGGCCTTTCCTAGACTCCCATACACCCTAAACAAGCACATTACACAAAGTATACACACAAAAACACATAAATGCATAGACCCTAGATCAGGATATTACATGTCTGGTGACCATATGAGGCACACGACCTGGTGGCACGAGCGTGCGGCCTCAACAGATTCATTTAATGTTTAAAATTTCTAAAACTTTCGTAAGTGTTTGGTTTAGTCCCGACCTCTCTCTAGCATGTGTTTGAGGTCTTGTAGGCCTCAATAAGGAACTATTTGATTATGACTTGATGTGTTATGATGATGATTAACTTTGTGTCATAAATGGGATGTAAAATGATTCGATTGTTCAGTAATTCCTCTTCACCCTATTCCGGTGATGGTTCGGGGTTAGGGGTGTTACAATGTTGAACAACTTGGGCATCATGAACAACTTCAGTGCAGTGTATCTAGCAAATATACCCTTTGAACAGTAGACACAATCGCATGAATGGTGTCTACGGTACAGGCACAAGATGTGTTGAAGCGGGCACATTATTTTTGCCGATAATATCGATTGTTTAATAAACATAATTTCACCTGGTTGCCTTATTTCCAAAGCAATTGACGACATTTGCTAGACAAATAGCGGGGGGCCATACCTAGTGTGAGGATGTTAGGAAGGAGATTAGACAGAATATGATGAAAGTGAACACTATTTATGTAGTGTGCCACTTACGTCGGAACTTGGATTTTCGAGTCACGGAGCATGCAATGCCCAACTAAGACATGTTAGAGGCATCATATCGTGTCAACCTAACAAAACAAACTTGCGATTGTGGGAGATTCCAAGCATATCAGTGCCCATGAGTGCATGTAATTATCGTATGTACGGACCTACGAATTGAATACATGTTTTACATACGTATACATATTATATGGAGTCTTGAATTCTCACCCGTCTCAGATCAGTCTCCAACATGCCATTCGAGTTGGCACCAAACAAGGACTTGCATCATGTCTTGAAAGGTAACCGAATTCCACCCAAATAAGGAACAATATGGAAATTTAGGAGAGGAATAGTGAATAGAGATTATACAAGTATTGTAGAAACCCAGGGCATACGAAAGCAAAATGTTCTGTATTGAGAGGTACTTTAGGGCCTCAACATCGTTAGTCTTATTTACTTTCAGAGTATATAAAATTTATTACAATGCTTCCATTATTTTGGGGTACAAAATTTGTGGTTTCTTATTAACTTACATAAAACTTATGTTAGAATGTAACAAACACAAATACGCATACAATAAAAATTTGTGATTTCTTTATTGATGTCATCTATATTTACATCATGATAGATAAGTTAAAAAATACATCATCAGTGTCCTCAGGGAGAATGTGTGCTGCACAGCGGTGGGTGATAGTTGTGAGGAGGATTTCTGCACGCAACTGTTACCGAGGGCTCATAAACTGGTTCATCCCTTCATCATCATTATGTTCGTCTTCACCGCCACCTTCATCGCCATCTTCTTCATTGTCACCATCGATCGTGTTCATCTTCGTATTCACCTTCATCGTCGTGTTCGTCTTCATATTTGCCTTGGTCTCTATCATTTTTCTCCGTGGTTAAGTGTCGTGCCGTCCTAGCCTCCCATTGTGTATCCTTAACTCCAGCAGAATATTGTTGCACTGATAACCCACCTCAATAGAAAAATGATGCGGTGGGTTTTGAGACACTATTGACGTATGAGTGTATAGTGTCCCTAAACCCATAGACGTTGACATTAACTCGGGAATCAAAACTAGCACCGACTGTTGGAGTGGTGACAACAATGGTGTCGTCATCATTGAAGGTACATGTAGTGCCATCCGGCTCGGCATATACAACATAATCGAAGTCAACATTGGGGCATATAATACAGGGGATGTTGGTGCCCTAAAATATGTACCTGTGGAAATAAAAGAACCAGGGATGTGCGGTGCTATGTAGTGCATTGCTTGTGAAAAAAACATGGGGTTAGTGAAATGAATAAGAATAAATAGATTTAATTGACCGAGATATTGTGTAGACATAGGCGGCACTTATTCGGACGAAGCCAATGATGAACCCATCGTGCGACCGTGTCAGGCACTGCATTGTTGGAGTGGTCGCCGTTGCCTCTTAAAAAAAAGTTACCTACTCTTTGCCTCCACTGATAGCAAATACGATTGGCCAAAAACTCTAAACCATGGCATGTACTTTACCGTGTCTGCTGAGAAAAATGGATCGTGGATGGGTAAGAATTCCATCCTATGATCCCAAGCGTCGATGTAGTCCTTGTGAATCTCTTTCTAGTTTTTTCGTTCTTCCCTTGAAGGTCCATATTGTGTAGTTTATCCATGTGTCGCACTGGTGGCGGAATTTATTACCTCTACTTGAACTGCTGCAACACTTGATCTAATTCGTGCATTTCCACCACCGTGTACACTATCAACGACACCTTCGCATCCCACATTCTTTGATTGGCCAAGAATTCTAGCAAGATGCAAAATATGAAATTAGTGTCAGCATATGACATCCATTCAAACTGAAGTGCACAATTGTAAATTCTGTTATGTATGAAATTTTATTTTACAAATCATTGCGTAATTAATATAGGTTCAAAAGAATAAGTAAATAACCTCGTCTTGCAAGCATTGATCTAACGGTAGCCTAATACCTTCTAGCCGGTTGGGTAGACCCACGTAACCCGGCCCATGGTTCCACATATAGAAACGATATGTTATTTCAAACATATAATAAATAAAAACAATTACCAAACAAATTACGTATTTATTAACAAATAATTTTTACCTTGTCACCAACGGGTACATGTATAAGTCGTTGACTCGAGGATGTATAAACAGTAGTCGCCACCAGGCCCATGACTACAGTAAGAGTAGGCAACCACTGATTGACATCTTATCCGGTTCCGTCGCCCAACATAACTCCCGATACAACGTGGCCAACATGATTGATCTCAACTTAGTTTTCCACATTATTTGGAGTCCACTAGGCGTAGTAGCCACTTACGTATACCAAAATTTGAGATTTATCGAGCATTAAGATGCCTCTAGTTAACCTCAACATGAATGGTCGAGCGTATTATTCTTTGACTACGTTGGTCACGTCCGGAGGAAACTTTTTGAAATTGGTCTCTAACCACTTCTTCCGTATTCGACCACCTTCAAACGAGTTTGAGACCTTGCTCAATAATGCCACACAGAGGTCCTCTTTACCGGGAACAATCGCTATTCCCATGACGACTGAGCCATCCATCGACAGACTGAGTTGTAACGCTACATCCTCGAGTGTGATTATACACTCATCACATGGAAGATGGAAAGTGTGTGTTTTAGGTCTCCATATTTCCACCAACGAGCTGATGAGTGTAGGATCAAGTTTGTAGCCCTTGAGTATATGAGACATATGCAAGAATCCCGCCTCTTGCAAGTAAACACGAATTTCGGTGATTGGAGGCATTGCCTAATTATGTATGATCCCCTCCAAAACATGATCATCTGCCTATTTATAATGATAAAAGCATATTTTAAAATATTAAAAAAAATTAAATTTAACCTAATTGAAAATAATGAAATTTAAAATTTTGTCTTACCATTACTACTTGAGCGGCGAAAATGTACTTCTCATCAAAACGAATTAGAGAGGTTTTCATTCGTGAAAATTTAATTCGAACGAATAAAATACAAAATAATAATAAAAAAACTAATATTTTTAAATAAGAGTATTGAAAAGTTTAAACTAATAGCTTGAGAAAATTTAAAGAATTTAGGGAGTTGAGAGAATAGAAGGATTTGAGAGAATAGGATGTGAGGGAAAAAAATAAAATTAGGTGGTATTTATAGGGAAAATTTTTGGAACGTTAACCATTTAAACTTTTTTACCGTTAGGAATTGATTGTCGGGGGAAAGCACGCTCAATTGGACTTGCTTTTCTTTTCTCTCTCTAAAATTGACCTATTTCCCTAATTTTTGAAAAAATTAACTTAAAACCCTAATTTAAAAAAACAAAATATACCACTAATTTACCCTAAATAAGCAACTTCCAAAATATAAACCATTATAAAATAATTAGAATTTTTTTTAATACAACTTAAACTTGATCTATTTTATATAAATGAAACATTGTTATGCTGTTATTAAGAAAATAGTTTAGCGCTGTAACAAAAGTGTAAAAAAATTTAAAAATACTAGATTGGGTGCAATGGTGAGACACATTGCATTTCCAAGGGGAGAATATAAGTTCAAACCCCGGAGTCAACATTGTTAGAAGGGGCAGCCACAAACCCTGAATATCGATCGTAAAATAGGTATGCATAATATAATTTTTTTTAAAAAATAAAGTCAGTTTATAATATTTATAGCAATAAAATTTTACCAAAAATATTAAACCAAACATAAGAGGAAAAGATATTATTACTTTCAATAGTAAGTAAAGATTGTAATTCTATAAAATATAATTCATTTTAAGTAAACAAATTATTTGGCAAAATAATGATAACCCTATATTCAAGAAATGTGTATTATATTAAGTGATGTTATCTATTTATAGGAGAAATAAAATAATTCTAATTGAATAAGGATTAAACAAATAGTATTATTTAAATACAAAACACACTTCTACTCCAACTAATATCGCGATACCCTTGGAATTTCAAAAGTAAAAAATTTTGGTTTTATACAGTGGTATCTTGATACCTTAGATAGAGTCGAAGGTAAAGGGTCCAAAATAGAGGATATCGCGATATCCAACCATGGGTATCACAATATCCAAGTCGAGTCACGCGATACTTGGTTTCAAATATCGTGACCCATGTGTTTTGGGGGCTTTTTAAGCCTCTAAACACCTTTAAACCCCCAATTCCTCTCATTTTTTTTTCTAAATCCTACACCCTAAATCCTTAAAAAACTCTCTTCCTCTCTATTTTCTCTCAGTACTTCTTTCAAATCCTTTCAAACATATTTAAAATGTTTTCTATTTCATTTTTCTTGTTAGTCTCTCATTTTGCTTTGGAAACACGGGATTTCATCGAATACATCAATACCAACATAACACGGTTTAAGTTTCCTATAACATCCTAAATTAGGGGTTGTTTGTAATTTAATTATTTTCCCATGTGAGTGCTTGAAGAAATGAATTCTATATTTGCTAGACATGTTTTAGGGTCTATTCATAACCCCGAACTAGGTCGGATTTAGAACTAAAAATTTCTTTTTAAGTGTTTAAAAGGAGGGAGCTAGGAGATAGGGGTTAAGAAAAACTTCGGAAGGAACATGACACAAGGATTTAATTGGCATGATTGGCTTGGTGCGCCAAGGAGTTTTCAAGGGGAGAGGTTCGAGTCGTGGGAGTTACAAGGGGAGGCGCTTTGTTTTGGGCTTTTTAAGGCCAAAGAAAGGGGCTAGAGTAAGAAGGCCTTAAAATTAAATGGTGAAGTTTAAGGCATGAAAGTCAATTGGTGGAGTGGTTTGGGCGCCACTTAAGAGCTTGAGGTGATAATGGGCATAGGTCTTGGGTTCGAGTGCCGAGTATGTGCCTTTGGGAGTTTTATTTACTTTTGCTTTAGAAGGGAATCGCCTAGGAAGGCCTTATAAATAAATGTCGAGGTTACATGACATGAAAGTCGATTTGGAAGAGTGGCTTGGGGCATTGAAAGGGCTATGTAATTTGTCCTTTAGGTCCTGTGTTCGAACCAAGGAGCAAGTGTTTGTATTTTATTTTTTTCTTTTTGAATGGTGCCATAAAGAGGGAGGTGTTGGATGGCAAATGAGACCTTGGAGGGATAGGGATAAACCTTGTTTATTTTGGCTAAGAAGAATGATAATATGTATTTTATTTTTATTTGTTTAAAGATAGGATTAAAGGATAAATGGTAGATAAATATGGGTGATAATTAAAAGTTAAGATTTTCACAAAAAGGAGGGGTATTGGCTGAATCTAAGACACCTTGTTGGAGAGGAGTAAACGGCAAGGAGAGTGCAAAGGTGGTGGCCGAATCTTCTTTAGGCACCTAGCTTGATATTTTCGGCTAAGGCATACCAAAAACCAAAACCCTTGATTCTCTTTCTCCTTTTAGCTTTGGCCGAATCTCCCTAACACTCTCATCTACCATCTTCTTCTTTTATTCTTTCTCAAACCGAAACCACCATTGACTCCCTACATCTCTTCCTTTTCTTTTTCTTTTCCTATCAGCCGAACCTACCCCCTCTTCCACTCAAGAATTTCCAACCCTTCCATCTTGTGTTAGCCGAATCCCCCTAAGGTAGGGTGCTGTCGATTTCAAAGAGTGGTAAGTGTGTTACTCTAGCATTCGGCTTCTTTTCTTTTCCTTTTGTGTGCCGAAAGCTTGAGAAACAAGCCTTGGTAAGTTGGCCGAATGTGGTTATGGTTCTAATGGTGTACGTTTTGTGTGTAGATAACGTTAAGGTACATTGAGGGAGCCTATCGGGATTTGATTTTTCAAGGTAAGGTTTATACATCATTTGGCCAAGGGCCATTTGTTGAGAATTAGTGCCTAAAGACATATAGGGATTTCGACAGTTTTAGAAGATAGGAGTAGTTTTTCGGGGTTTCGATTTTGCCTTGGTAAGTAATGATAAAATTTGGCCTAGGGCCATATTTGGATTATAGGTGCGATTAGTCCTTCGGGATTACTATTTTAGCTGAATAGGCCTATGGCACTAACTTTGGTAATTGGCTGAATATAGGGTCAAAGGATCTAGCATTGTAGATCGGGTTTTCGGGATCTAGGATTCGCGTTAGTAATAGGTGTGTAAAACTCTTTACACACTTTATTAATTAACATTGCCATATTGTTGCCTTTTAATCTTTTTGCTAGTAATTTGCTTGTGGGCATAAGATTGGATTCCGGGTAAGTCCTCTATTTTGTGATCTATGATATATGATTTTGTATGCCATCACATGCTGTTAAATGCTATGCTATACATAAGTGCATGATATATGATAATTGATATGTAAGCATGATGATGGAGGGATTGATGAGAGGAGGGGGATGATTTTTATGGACTGTCACCAGTGGTTTTGACCACAAGATGGGTTGGCCCTATCAGATTAATTGTGACTTCGGTCACCAGTGGTTTTGACCACATCTTGATAAATTGTGACTAAGTCCCAGTGGTTTGGTACCACCAATGGTTTTGACCACATTATGATATTTGTGACCTATGGTCATCAGTGGTTTTGACCACACGACGGGTTGGCCCCATCATTTGATTGTGACTCTAGTCACCAGTGGTTTTGACCACACGGGGTAGTAAAGGAGTGTGGATGGTTAGTGGGGTTGCATATTTGCATGTTTATTAATAATCTATGTATGAGTTAAATTTCCGAGTGGGGGATTTACACACTGAGTCTTGGTGACTCACCCCTTCCCATGCTATTTTGTAGATGAGTAGATCGCGGAGATGGAGCCGGGAAGGACTCGAGGCGGCCATGCTTGTTTCTGATTTGGAACTTATTTAAATCAGCTTTTAGTTCATTTATTTTCTAAGTTTTTATTTTGGGTTGTAATAAGGCCGCTAATTATTATTTGATGTTTATTTTATTGTTTTATTTTACTTACGTTATAATACAAATGAAAATTATAAATGTTAAGTGAACCGGTTAAAAATAACTTTTTCAAACTTAATAACTTCTACGGGTTTTCAAAGATGTTACCATCGGGTAACAAAATACACCAAGCCAACTATAACCTTGACAATTTTAAAATTTACATGATCCAACGTTTTCAAAGGGTTTATCAACACAACCATGTTTATAAAAATAATCCCAACTGAGTTTTATCAAACCCTGTTTTAATACCATAGCCATATTTTAACAAGTTTTCACCAGACACTCAAAATGTTTCAAATCATTTTACTCCGTGACATACCAGATTCGGTCAAGACTCATGGGCTAGGTTTGGGGTGTTACATTTTTGGTATCAGAGCCCGGTTCAAAACTCGACTGTGGGGGCCCAAGGCCCAAAATGTTTTGTTTGTGTTAGTAGGCCTTATTGGAATATTTTGGGAAACTATTTTTGGCTTGAACAGCATGGCACCGAGTCTCCGGCACCTATCCGCCTAGGTAAGTAATTCTATCTATTTTTGTGAATACTTGATAGGGGTAGAAGGGTAAATTGGGAACGTAGGCTATTAGAATAGAAATTGTTGAACCCTAGGGTTAGCATACCCCAACGAACAATGCATAAGATTTAATAATTCCCTAAACAACCCTGTGAGTTGTCACTGAGCAAGGGATGTGGCAATCGTTATACTCATGTCTATGATTGGATTCTTGGGAGCTCGGTATTTAAGCAATTCTAGTGACTCACCTCCTACTCACTTGAATCCTACCTGGTGCGTAGTGACGGTTCATCCTAGCTGAGACGACACACTCACAGGCTAAACTTGATAACTAAAACCCGAAAGGGACTAGCTATTTTGTTTTTGAAATAATTAAAACCTTTGTTTTTTAAAAAAAATGACCAAAATACCCCTAGTTTGTAAATTACCAAAATACCCTCCGTATGAAAATTTCCAAATAGGAAAATACAAAATATCCTTCTTTTGTGAAATCAATTAGAACCAAATTTTGGAAATCTTTTTATGAAAATGCCCTGATTATGGAAAATTACAAAATTGCCCCTAACTAACAAAATTATCAGAATGACTTTGATTTTCAAAATTTTGCAACATCACCGCTTTTGGAAAATGCAATTCTCAAAGAACCATCAAAGTTTTACAACTTTTGAAATATCATCGATTTATTAAATTTTACAAATTCATCCCGATTTGTGAAAAATTACCAAATACCCTCGAGGTCCAAAATTACCAAATACCCCAAATTTCAAAATTTTTCAAAATACCTCGAATTTAAAAGCTACAAAATACTTTTCGACAAAATCATCCGAGAACTTCTATTTTGAAAAATTACAAAAATACCCTCAGAGGATAAATTACGAAAATACCCCCGGTAGTGGGAAAATAATCACAATGAAAACTACAACGCCTCTTTGAATGAATGAATAGAAGAACTGTGGTGTGTATGAATACGAAAGAACCACTCCTAAAACTCCTATCATAAAATTTCTTCACGGATAATCAAGTGAAACAAAGGTACTAATGCATAAAATTCTTAAATAGATAAACACAAACAAGAGTAATGAGTACAAGAGGTCATGGACGCCCGCCTGCGGGCCGTGGTAGAGGTAAGATGACCTTGTCGAGCCAGCAGGTCCGGTCATGGGTCTGAAATGAGATGCCGATCTATCGTGGCGGAAATTGAATTTCAAGATCGACGGTGGTAATGATGTCGATCTCAAGTCAGACACGGATATTAGAATGAGTTGTCGAGGAGGCGCGGTGTGTGGAGCCCGTAAATCTGTGGTTGAGCGACTCCGGGCTAATGGAACAGAGGTATTTAGAGGAGTTTCTGGAGTGGCACCCAGTGCGGCGGAGTATTGGTTGGAATCGACTGAAAGGATCATGGGTGACCTAGATTTCACAGCTGAGGAGAAGTTGAAGGGTATCATCTCTCTGCTTCGGGATGAGTCATACCAGTGGTGGCTCACTGTAAGAGATGGAGCGATGGCGGAAGATCTCACGTGGGAATTCTTTAAGGCCGCCTACCAAAAGAAGTACATAGGAGCTAGTTACGTGGATGCACAGCGAAAGGCTTTCTTGAACCTGGTTCAAGGCAATAAGACAGTGGCGGAGTATGAGGCCGAGTTCCTCCGTTTGAGTAGGTATGCTCGTGGTATTATGGGTACCGAGCATGAATGCTGTGTTAGATATGAGGATGGGACAATGAGGATGTGTATAGACTATCGGCAGCTAAACAAGTTGACAATAAAGAATCGATATCCTTTGCCCAGGATTGACGATCTGTTCGATCAACTCAAAGGAGCATCGGTGTTCTCTAAGATTGACCTTAGGTCAGGGTACCATCAGCTTAAGGTGAAGGACGCTGATGTCCACAAGACGGCATTTCGTACTCGGTATGGACACTACGAGTTTTTGGTAATGCATTTTGGTTTGACAAATGCCCCGGCCGCGTTTATGGACATGATGAATCGAGTTTTCCAACCCTATCTGGATCGGTTCATCGTGGTCTTCATAGACGACATTTTGGTGTACTCGAAGTCTGAGGAGGAGCATGACGCACATCTTCATGTGGTTCTGCAAGTTTTAAGGGGGAAACAGTTGTACGCCAAATTCAACAAGTGTGAGTTTTGGCTCAAGGAGGTAACTTTTCTAGGGCATGTTGTTTCGGTCGAGGGAATTAGGGTGGATCCCCGTAAGATTGAGGCGGTATTAGAGTGGAAACCACTCAAGTCTGTTACGAAAATTTAGAGTTTTCTGGGGTTGGCAGGATATTATCTAAGATTTGTGAAAATTTCTCCTTAATCACAGCATCGTTGACTAAGCTGTTGAGAAAAGGGTTCCGTTTGTGTGGTCTGAGAAGTAGTAAGAGAGTTTCGATAAGCTGAAGAGGATTTTGATGAAGCACCGGCCTTAATTCACTGAGGGTGAAAGGAGTTCATCAGATATTGTGATGCATCGACATCGGTTTAGGGTGTGTGTTGATGCAAGAAGGGAAGGTGGTCGCTTATGCGTCACGGTAGTTGAGGCCTCACGAAGCTAACTACCCGACACATGACTTGGAATTGGCTACTGTGGTATTTGCCTTGAAAATCTGGAGGCACTATCTCGTATGGGGAGAAGTCGGAATGTACACGATCATAAAATCAAGTACCTCCCGACTCGTAAGGATTTAAATCGAGATAGTGGAGGTGGATTGAGTTGTTGAAGGACTACGATCGCTCAATCGAATACCATCCGTGGAAGGCTAATGTGGTAGCCGATGCATTGAGCCGAAAGTTGGTAGCGGATTTGCAGCAATGTTTGCTCATCTAAGTCTCTATGAGGATGGGAGCCTTTTGGTGGAATTGCAAGTGAAGCCGCCTTGGATTAATGAGGTCAAAGAAAGATGATGACTGATGAAGCTTTGAATACTCAAGGTTGCAAGTATGTAATGGTGAGGTCAAGGTTTCACTTGGGCAATGATGGAGTGTTGTACTTTCGTGGGGAGTATGCATGCCTAAGGATGATGATTTGAGGCAAAAATCCTTAAGGAAGCTTCATAGAGTCCGTGACGCTATGCATCCGGAAGTAGTAAGATGTATCGGATTTAAGGGAGCTTTAGTGGTCGGTCCAAGCAAGAAGTAACCGAGTTAGTGGGCAAGTGTCCGACATGCTAGCAAGTTAAGGCCGAGCATCAATTGCCATCGTGGTTTGTTATACCAAGAAAGATCCCACAAAGGAAATGGGAGGAGATTACTATGGATTTCGTAAGTGGGCTTCCCTCACGCCCAAAGAAGAAAGATGCGCTTGGGTGGTAGTAGACCGCTGACTAAGTCACTCATTTCATACCGGTGAGGGTGGACTACTCGCCCAAAGGTTGGCCAAGTTGTATATCACGAGATAGTGCGGTTGCATGAAGTACTGTGTCCATTATCTCGGATCGGGATCCTCGGTTCACGCCGAGATTTTGGAAGGCCTTACATCAAGAGTTAGGTACGGTTGAATTTCAAAGACGGCTTTTCACCCACAAATCGATGGATAATCCGAGAGGTCATCCAAGTGTTGGAAGACATGTTGAGGGCGTGTTTTGGATTTCGTGGTAGTTGGGAGGAGTACCTACCTTTGGCAGAGTTCGCTTATAAAAATAGTTATCAAGCGAGCTTTCAGATGGCACCATATGAGGCGCTGTATGGTCGAAAATACAGTACTCCTACATGTTGGACGGAGCTAAGAGAGCGACAGATGTTGGGTCCAGAGTTAGTGGCAGAGGTGGAGGATAAAGTTAGAGTAATTTGGGCTCGTCTTAAGGAGGCATCGGACAGCAAGTCCTACGCAGATCTTAAGCGCAGAGAGGTTGAATATGCAATGGGTGATAAGGTCTTCTTGAAGGTATCACCTTGGAAGAAGGTGCTGAGGTTTGGCCGGAAGGGCAAGCTAAGCCCTAGATTTATCGGACCGTACACAGTGTTGAAACGTGTGGGACCGGTAGCTTACCAGCTTGAGTTGCCAGCAGAATTGAGCCAGATCCATGATGTCTTCCATGTTTCAATGCTGAGGCACTATCGATCGGATCCATCGCCGGTTGCGAAAATTGAAGTGAACTCAGATTTATCTTTTGAGGAGGAGCCAGTATAGATTTTGGATCGAGATGTCAAGGTTTTGAGGAGGAAGTCAGTGCCATTGGTAAAAGTGCTATGGCGAAACCATGGTACGGAGGAGGCCACATGGGAACCCGAGGATGTGATGCGCAAAGAATACCCCAACTCTTCCGATCCAGGTAATTTCAAGGCCGAAATTCTTTTTAAGGGGGGTAGAACTGTAACATCCTAAATTAGGGGTTGTTTGTAATTTAATTATTTTCCCATGTGAGTGCTTGAAGAAATGAATTCTATGTTTGCTAGACATGTTTTAGGGTCTAGTCATAACCCCGAACTAGGTCAGATTTAAAACTAAAAATTTCTTTTTAAGTGTTTAAAAGGAGGGACCAAGGAGATAGGGGTTAAGAAAAATTTCGGAAGGAACATGACACAAGGATTTAATTGGCATGATTGGCTTGGTGCGTCAAGGGAGTTTCAAGGGGGAGAGGTTCGAGTCGTGAGAGTTACAAGGGGGAGGCGTTTTGTTTTTGGGCTTTTTGGGCGTCTAAGAAAGAGGCTAGAGTAAGAAGGCCTTAAAAATTAAATGGTGAAGTTTAAGGGCATGAAAGTCATTTGGTGGAGTGGTTTGGGGCGCCACTTAAGAGCTTGGAGGTGACAATGGGCGCAGGTCTTGGGTTCGAGCTGCCGAGTATACGCCTTGGGAGTTTTATTTTCTTTTGCTTTAGGAAGGGAATCGGCCTAGGAAGGCCTTATAAATAAATGTCGAGGTTATATGACATGAAAGTCGATTTGGAAGAGTGGCTTGGGCGTTGAAAGGGTCATGACAATTTGCTCTTTTAGGTCCCAAGTTGAACCAAGGACCAAAGAAAGTTAGTATTTTATTTTTTTTCCTTTTGAATGGCACCATAAAAAGGGAGGTGTTGGACGGCAAATGGGACCTTGGAGGGATAGGGATAAACCTTGTTTATTTCGGCTAAGAAGAATGATAATATGTATTTTATTTTTATTTGTTTAAAGAGGGGATTAAAGGATAAATGGTAGATAAATATGGGTGATAATTAAAAGTTAAGATTTTCACAAAAAGGAGGGGTATTGGCTGAATCTAAGACTCCTTGTTGGAGAGGAGTAAACGGAAAGGAGAGTGCAAATGTGGTGGTTAATCTTCTTTAGGCAACTAGCTTGATATTTTCGCTAAGGCATACCAAAACCAAAACCCTTGATTCTCTTTCTCCTTTTAGCTTTGCCGAATCTCCCTAACACTCTCATCTACCATCTTCTTCTTTATTCTTTCTCAAACCGAAACCACCATTGACTCCCTACATCTCTTCCTTTTCTTTTTTTTTCCTATAGCAAGAACCTACCCCTCTTCCACTCAAGAATTTCCAACCCTTCCATCTTGTGTTAGCCAAATCCCCAAGGTAGGGTGTTGTCGATTTCAAAGAGTGGTAAGTGTGTTACTCTAGCATTCGGCTTTTTCTTTTCCTTTTGTGCCGAAAGCTTGAGAAACAAGCCTTGGTAAGTTGGTAGAATGTGGTTATGATTCTAATGGTGTACGCGTTTGTGTGTAGATAACGTTAAGGTACATTGAGGAGCCTATTGGGATTTGATTTTTCAAGGTAAGGCTTATACATCATTCTACCAAGGGCCATTTGTTGAGAATTAGTGCCTAAAGTTGAAACTAACATGTGACATATAGGGATTTTGACAGCTTTGTAAGATAGGAGTGGTTTTCCGAGATTTCGATTTTGCCTTGGTAAGTAATGATAAAATTCGGCCTAAGGCCATATTTGGATTATAGGTGCGATTAGTCCTTCGGGATTACTTTTTTGGCTGAATAGGCCTATGGCACTAACTTTGGTAATTGGCCGAATATAGGGTCAAAGGATCTAGCATCGTAGATCGGGTTTTCGGGATCTAGGATTCGCGTTAGTAACAGGTGTGTAAAACTCTTTACACACTTTATTAATTAACATTGCCATATTGTTGCCTTTTAATCTTTTTGTTAGTAATTTGCTTGTGGGCATAAGATTGGATTCCGGGTAAGTCCTCTATTTTATGATCTATGATATATGATTTTGTATGCCATCACATGTTGTTAAATGCTATGCTATACATAAGTGCATGATATATGATAATTGATATGTAAGTATGATGATGGAGGGATTGATGAGAGGAGGGGATGATTTTATGGATCGTCACCAGTGGTTTTGACCACAAGATGGGTTGGCCCCATCAGATTAATTGTGACTTCGGTCACCAGTGGTTTTGACCACATCTTGATAAATTGTGACTAAGTCCCAGTGGTTTGGTACCACCAGTGGTTTTGACCACATTATGATATTTGTGACCTATGGTCATCAGTGGTTTTGACCACACGATAGGTTGGCCCCATCATTTGATTGTGACTCTAGTCACCAGTGGTTTTGACCACCAGTGGTTTTGACCACACGGGGTAGTAAAGGAATATGGATGGTTAGTGGGGTTGCATATTTGCATGTTTATTAATAATCTGTGTATGAGTTACATTTCCGGGTGGGGGATTTACACACTGAGTCTTGGTGACTCACCCCTTCCCATACTATTTTGCAGATGAGTAGATCGCGGAGATGGAGCCGGGGAGGACTCGAGGTGGCCATGCTTATTTCTCGAATATGGAACCTTATTTGAATCAGTTTTAGTTCATTTATTTTTTAAGTTTTTATTTTGGGTTGTAATAAGGCCGCTAATTATTATTTGGATGTTTATTTTATTGTTTTATTTTACTTACGTTATAGTACAAATGGAAATTATAAATGTTAAGTGAACCGGTTAAAAATAACTTTTTCAAACTTAATAACTTCTATAGGTTTTCAAAGATGTTACCATCGCGTAACAAAATACACCAAGCCAACTATAACCTTGACAATTTTAAAATTTACATGATCCAACGTTTTCAAAGGGTTTATCAACACAACCATGTTTATAAAATAATCCCAACCGAAGTTTTATCAAACCTGCTTTTAATACCTTAGCCATATTTTAACAAGTTTTCACCAGACACTCAAAATGTTTCAAATCATTTTACTCCGTGACATACCAGATCCGGTCAAGACTCATGGGCTGGGTTTGGGGTGTTACATTTCCCATTTCTTCTTGGTTTTACAATTGATATTGTTGCCTTTATTATTATTTTTGATATCTAGTTCTAGTTTTAGTGTTGATTAGTTGTGAGTATTTGGTAGCAATTACATTATAGTTAGCTTGTTGAGAAATTGATAAACATGCCCCTTAAGACTAAAAAGCAAGCTAAGTCCCAACCCAAACCACTTCCGTCACCAGAGTATGTCCCTAATAAATTTAAGTCAAAAGAGGCCGAAGCTTTTTTCTCAAACATTGAAGGACGAACTTTTATCCTTGAAAAAGGCTTTGACCCTTCGACATCGGATTGCAAGGATGTTTGAGACTTAGTCCATTTTCATCGTTGGATGAACCTTCCCATAGATCCTACTACGCCAGCCATAATTTCGGTTGTACTAGAGTTCTACTCAAATTTATTTTTTTTAAAATAACAAGGTGCTTGTGAGGTACAAGAAGATCGATATATCCCCGAGAGCTATTAGTGAATATTATGGCGTACCCTATTAAGAAAATGATGATTTACATGCCATGTATCTTAACAAATTTGAAAATGTTGATGTGGACACCATTTAAGCATTCTTAATTGAAGGAAGGGGGGAGAAATGAGTGGGGAACGATAATTACCTCCTATCTTTTAATCAAGTTATAATGTTTCCCGTTGCCAAGATGTGGATGCAATTTATTTTCACTTGTATATCACCATTACTCAACACTAATACTGTTAATGTTTTTCGAGGTACTTTGTTGTATTGTATCCTACAAAGTAAGCGAATTAGCCTTGGGAAATGGGTCAATAAAGAGCTCCAAAAATGTTTATGACATCAAGGTTAGGATCTATTTTCCTCACTTAATTACCGATTTGTGCCGCTATGCTGGAGTGGTGATGGGGTCGATGGAATAATTTTATCGTCCCACCACTAGTATTATTAGAGACACTCTTATGCACCAATTCCAAGAGCTTCATAGAAAGAAAATACAAGATCAGATCAGAGGAAGAAATATATAATGGAGATGCCTTCACCCCACGAAATAAATCCATGAAGGCAAAGGTGAAAAAGATCGATGAGCCTACACAATGGGAGCGTAGGCTAGGCTATAATGTGCGCTATAACGTAAGACTTCTAGAGCCTATAAACATAGGCATGACCATGTTCATAAGGATCCAAGAGGGACAAAATATAGAATGGCCCGAACGATCGAGTGACTCGTCTGAGGGCAATGAAGACGCAACAGAGCAACAAGAGGAGGAAGATGAAGAAATAGATGATGAGGCTATGGCGAATGACTACTTTGCCTCATATTAGTGAAACTTCAAGAGTGCCATTGTTCCATAAGGCAACCAAGAGGGGGACCCGTCTTTCAAGATCCTAGTGACCGATCTTGGATGCAACCATCAAAGCCCACTATGAGCAGAGAAGGGAAAGGAATCGCAAGACCGAGTGAGGGTCCCAAGGATGATTCGGATTAGTTACATGATCTCGCAATTTTAACTTCATTTTTACTTATATATGTGACACGTAAAACTTTAACCACTTCTGCTTTTATCTTGAAACATTTTTATTTTACTTATTGTTATTATTTGTTTTTTGATCTTCTTATGTGCAGCGAGTTACCCTGAAAGACTACACAACATATAGAGTTTCAACGAGGAGGTGGACGCCCGAGCCAGTCTGATGCTCAATTTTAGGGAAATCCGGTAACCTCCTATCCTTTCTTTTAAACACATTGGGGACAATGTGTAGTATGAGTGTGGGGGGGGAGGGTGCACATAAGTTTTTATGTGTGTTTATTTTAGTTTTATGCATTTTTCAAAAATTCAAAAAATATTTTCTATTTTTTTAATTTTCAAAAATCCAAAAATATTTCTTTCTTTCATTAATTTTTTTTATTGCATGGTTCTTGGACTGTAATTGAGTAATAAATTAGTAGTTGTACATATCAAATGCGTATATAGAATTGTCAAACTTGTAAATTTTGAATTATACTAGATAATTTCTTACTCTTAATTGTAGATTAATTAGTTCACTTAGTTAATATGTATAATGGAATAGAGGCAATAACCGAAATGAAAATTTATAGAATGTACCGTAAGATGAATAAAAGATACAGATCCTTGTAGACAAATAATTCGAATTGCTAATTGTTCATTTAAATAGATGTATGCTTAATAGATTGTTGCTAGGTGACTAATCCGGGAAAGTCCTTAGGCATTGTTTGTATAGCCTTGAGCCTAAAGGACCAACCTTAAACATTACATTACCTCTAGTTCCTGAATTTGAGCCTTACATTTCCATTCTTAATGAGCCTTTGTGTTTGAAATCTTGAGCCAAAATTGAGTTCAAAACTCAACCCTTCATAGTCCTTGAACTTTGTAATCCAATATTGGATGTATGTCAGGCCATAAACATCGAGGGTTAGGTAGGAACGTTACGGAGGTTTCTCAAAAAAGTGTACTCAAGTGATTAGTAAAGAGGGATTGTGTAACAGACTGAATTCTGACCCTAATCGAAAAGGTGGTTTCGGGACCACAAATCTAAGCCCGAGAAATGTTTACATATTATATTTAGTGTTTATTATGTATGTATTTATATGTGTGAAAGTTTCGTAGAAAAATTTTATCGTTTAAGTGTCGAATTAGATAAAAAGGACTTAATCGCATAAAAAGTAAAAGTGGCCAACTAAAGTGAAATGTGTTAAATTGAGCATGGCTCTTTAATGTGAGGTAGTAAAAGGGCAAATAGCCCATTTTAAGGTTAATGGCCGCCACCTTAGTTGCATGTAATAGTGTTTGGATTATTATAATGTATATTATTACATTATATGTTAAAATAATGAATAAATATATGTTAATAAAACAATAAAATAAAAGCCATTCATTTTATTCATCCTTGGCGAAAGAAACACAAAAGAAAAGGGAGAAAAGCCTTTGAACATTCGGCATTATTCAAGCAAAATTGGGTAAGAAATCTAGCTCGCTTTTTGTTAATTTTACGCTTTTGAGATCGTTGCTTAGTATATTACCCACCCATGCTAAAATTTCTAAGATTAGTGTGTATATATGAATAACCATGGATGAATTCTTGAGGTTTTGATGTTTAATGATGTTAGATGAAAGGTATGTTAAAATTAGTATATTATGTGTTGGATGACTTTAAAATCTTACACCCCGAGTTAATAGTCAAGTCTAGTAATGCCATGTACTCGATTTCGCAAGGGTTTTGTATGGGGTGTTACATTTTATTGGTATCGAGCTACAGCTTAGTCGATTCTAGGACTACCGTAGTATGAAAGAGTCTAGCTATACATGCCTTTAAATTGTATATATGATAGTGTGGTGACTCGATAATTTCGATTGTATTTTATATAGTAAATGGATTCTCGATCCGATAGAGCAGAGCAGATGATGTGGAGAGTGTCGCTACCGGTCTCAAGACATGGATCGGTGCCACTAGACTCTCAACCGCCATTCACGGGTAACCACGAGGAGAGGCTAAACAAGCCTTCTATCAAATGATGAATGAATGGTTTGCCCGCTTTATTTAGAATAATCCAACGGTACAACAACCTCTACCCCGAATAATCCAACTCCGTGACCTTCAAAGACTTCTATGATAGATCCAATGGGATCTAGTAGGCCTCTGTTGATAAAATTAGGAAATTTAGGGCTGAAGAATTCAAGGCCAATGATAATGATGATGCAGAGCGAAATTTGAATTGTGGCTTGATAACACTATTCGGTACTTGATGAGCTATCCGCACTCTGCATTTAATGTTTGAAATGTGCTATATCCTTGTTCGGACACGCTTATCACCGGTGGAATACACTAGTATCGTGGTTCCAAAAGATAAAGTGACATGGGATTTCTTTCGAATGAGTTCCGCAAGAAATATATCGACCGAGGTTCATCAACCGAAACGTAAAGAATTCCTTGAATTAAAAGCAGGGGCAAATGACCGTGACGGAATATGAGCGAAAGTTTGTCGATTGAGCCGATATGCTCGAGAGTGTGTATCAACGAAGCCATTATGTGCAAAAGATTTGAAGATGGCTTGAATGAAGACTTAAAGTTGCTTGTTGGCATTCTTGAAATCAAAGAGTTTGTGACACTTGTTGAGCGAGCTTGCAAGGCTGAAGAGCTCGGGAAGGAGAAAAGAAAGGCCGAGACCGAAGCTAGAGATGCTCGTAAGAGACCGTCGGGTAAGAATTTTCATTCCACATCTAAGAAGTTTAGAGATGACTTCAGTCAACACAAAGCTACTTTAGATTCATCTAGACGTGATCGACCTCCAGTGGATTCCCGAGCTACCTCGATGACCAGTGTTGTTAACATCCCACAGAATCGAGTTGAATGTAAACATTGTGGAAAATGGCATCCTGGGAGTTGTAGAGTTTGTGACCGGTCTTGTTTTAAATGTGGATCCTCGCACCATTTTATTCGAGAGTGCCCGATGTTAAGCGAGTCGAATCGAAGACGAACTCTAGACCAAGTAGTGCATCGATGCAGGCGGACCACCCGACATTCCGCAATGTAGGTGGTAGTCGAGAGGGACAAAGAACACAACAGATCGATCGAGGCTAGAGCTCCAAAGAAGAGCTTATGTTACTCGAGCTAGAGGATGCCGCTTCTCCGGATGTCATTCATTGGTACTTTCACCCTTTATGATACTACTTGTGATTGCATTGATTGATCTGGTTCGACCCATTCATATGTATGTGAAACTACGGTATTCAAGAAGACTCGCGATTGAGTCATCGAGTTTGTGATTCGGGTATCCAACCCTTTGGGTAGATGTGTATGTTAATAAAGTGTGTAAAAGTTGCCCATTGATGATTCGGGATTTTGTTTCCAGTTGATTTAATGTGTTGCCTTTCGATGAGTTTGATATAATTCAGGAATGGATCGTTAACTTCGCATGATGCAAAGGTGAATTACAAAAGAAAGCTTATCGATTTGAGACACCGAATGGTGAGATTATTAGAATCGAATCCGGTGATTCGGTGGGTTTCCTACAGTTATATCATCGATGTTAGCTCAAAAGTATGTGAGAAAAGGGTGTGAAGCTTATTTGGCTTATGTCTTTGGATAATAAAGTGTCTCGAGAAATGCATTGAATCTGCATCGATTGTATGTGAATACTCGATGTGTTTCTGAAGAACTACCGGTTTACCCCTATACGAGATTGAGTTTGGCATTGAATTAGCTCCGTGAATGACTCGATCTCAATAGCTCCATATCGGATGGCACCTCATCGAGCTAAAAGAGCTGAAAGCACAGATTGCAAGAGTTAACAGATAGGGGCTTTGCACGACCAAGTTTCTCTCCTTGGGGTGCGCCATTCTTTTTGTGAGAAAGAAAGATGGAACGATGCGAATGTGTATTGATTATCGGCAATCAATAAGGTAACTATAAAGAATAAGTACCGTTACCTCGGATTGATGATTTGTTTGATCGGTTGAAAGGGCTTTAGTATTTTCGAAGATAGATTTGAGATCGGGTTATTATCGATTCTTGAGTCGAGATACAGATGTGCCAAAGACGCATTTGGATGAGGTACGGACATTTTGAGTTTTGGTAATGCCTTTTGGGCTTACTAATGCACCTGCTATTTTTATGGATTTGATGAATCGGGTTTTAGACGCTTTTGGATCGATTTGTGGTGGTGTTTATTGATGACATATTGATCTACTCCAAAGATGAAATTAAACACTTGAACATTTGAGGTTAGTGCTACAAACTTTGCGAGATCATCAATTTGTATGCTAAGTTTAGTAAGTGTGAGTTCGGATGAAAGAGGTCACTTTTGGGACATGTGGTTTTGAGATCGGGCATTCGAGTTGATCCGAACAAAATCTCGCTATACTTGATTGGAAGCCACCGAAAATGTTTCCGAGATTCAAGTTTTTGAGACTTGCGGGTTACTATCGATGATTTGTGAAAGATTTTCTATGATAGCTACCCGATTGACAAGGTTATCGCAGAAAGATGTCGGTTCGAGTGGTCGAAAAATGTCGGAAAAGTTTTGATCGCTTGAAAGCCTTTTGATGAAGCTCCAAGATTAGTTCATTTGAATCGGGTAAAGAATTCGTTGTTTATTCTGATGCTTCTTTAAATGGTTTGGGCTGCGTTTTGATGCAGGAAGGCAAAGTTGTAGCCTACGCTTCAAGACAATTGAAGCTGCATGAAAGGAATTACCCGACGCATGATTTAGAGCTTTCGACCATTGTGTTCGTGATCAAGATTTGGCGTCATTACTTATTTGGCAGAAATGTCATGTTTACTCGGATCATAAAAGTCCAAGTATCTAATGACTCGTAAAGATCTAAATTTGAGACAACGTAGATGGCTAGAACTATTGAAAGACTATGAATTGGTGATTGACTATCACCCGGGTAAAGCTAACGTTGTTGCGGATCGTTAAGTTGGAAATCTTTATTTGCTCTTGAAATGAATACACGATGGCTATGTCTAGTGATGGTTCGATCATAGCCGAAGTTACGAGCAAGACCGATGTTTATCCAACAAATTTGTGATGCATGTAAAGTTGACAAGAATATGATTGCTAAACGAATTCATGTGAAAAGGTGCAGAGTCGATTTTCAGATTGATGCAAATGACTGCTTGAATTTTAAAAGCCAAATGTGTGTTCCAAAGAACTTCGATTTGATATGATGATTTTGAGTGAGGCTCATAGTGGTGACTATCGATACATCCGTAGTACGAAAATGTATAACGACTTGAAAGCAGTTCTATTGGTGGCCCGGTATGAAACGAGATATATCTGAATTTGTTTCAAAGTGCCTAATTTGTCGACAAGTAAAAGCCGAGCATCAAGTGCCTTCAGGTTGCTTCATAGATCATGATACTGAGTGGAAATGGGATAAAATTACAATGGATTTTGTATCAGGTCTTCCTATGACACCGAGTAAGAAAGATGCCGTATGGGTGATAGTTGATAGACCGACTAAATCACTCATTTTGTGCCGATTCGCATGCAGGACTTTTCACTCGATAAACTTGTTGAATTGTATGTATCGCAGATTATAAGATTGCATGGTGTACCGAAGTTCCATTGTTACGCATGAGACCCGAGATTTACATCGCGATTTTGGAAGAAGTTGCAAGATGCTTTAGGTACTAAACTACATTTTAGTACAGCCTTCCATCCGCAGACTGACGGCCAGTCCGAGCGAACTATTCAAATACTTGAGGACATGTTGAGATGTTGCGTTCTCGAGTTTGAAGGTGCGTGGAACGATACCTACCTTTGATTGAATTTGCTTATAATAATAGCTTTCAATCAAGTATCAAAATGGCACCTTATGAAGCCTTATACGGGCGAAAATGTCGAACACCATTATACTGGACTGAGCTCAGTGAAAATAAGATACACGGGGTTGATTTGATTAAAGAGACTGAACAGAAAGTGGCCATAATCAAAGATAATTTGAAAGCTGCATCAGATCGACAAAAGTCCTATGCTGATTTGAAACGTAAAGATATTGAATTCCAGATCGGAGATCGAGTCTTTTTAAAGGTTTCACCATGGAAGAAAGTGCTCCGTTTTGGCCGGAAAGGCAAGTTGAGCCCGAGGTTCATTGGACCGTATGAAATCATTGAACGTGTTGGGCCTGTTGCTTATAAATTGAAGCTACCCTCTGAATTAGAAAAGATACACGATGTATTTCATGTTTCTATGCTCCGTAGATACAGATCAGATCCGTCACATGTGATTGCTCAAATCGAGATTGAGATACGATGCGATATGACGATGAGGAAAAGCCGATCCGTATTCTAGCTCGGAAATGAACTAGCTAAGAAACAAAAAGATTTCCTTAGTGAAGGTGTTATGGAATCGACATGGAGTTGAAGAGGCAACGTGGGAGCCTCGAGGATTCAATGAGGCAACAATATCCGACATTGTTTAACGGTAAGATTTTCGGGACGAAAATCCTTAAGGGGAGAGTTGTAATGCATCAATTCGACCCTAATCGAAAAGGTGGTTTCGTAACCACGAATCGAGCCCAGAAATGTTTACATATTATATTTAGTGTTTATTATGTATGTATTTATATGTGTGAAAGTTTCAGAGAAAAATTTTATCGCTTAAGTGTCGAATTAGATAAAAGGACTTAATCGCATAAAAAGTAAAAGTGGCCAACTAAAGTGAAATGTGTTAAATTGAGCATGGCTCTTCAATGTGAGGTAGTAAAAGGGCAAATAGCCCATTTTAAGGTTAATGGCCGCCACCTTAGTTGCATGTAATAGTGTTTGGATTATTATAATGTATATTATTACATTATATGTTAAAATAATGAATAAATATATGTTAATAAAACAATAAAATAAAAGCCATTCATTTTGTTCATCCTTGGCCGAAAGAAACACAAAAGAAAAGGGGAGAAAAGCCTTTGAACATTCGGCATTATTCAAGCAAAATTGGGTAAGAAATCTAGCTCGGCTTTTGTTAATTTTTATGTTTTTGAGATCGTTGCTTAGTATATTACCCACCCATGCTAAAATTTCTAAGATTAGTGTGTATATATGAATCGGCCATGGATGAATTCTTGAGGTTTTGATGTTTAATGATGTTAGATGAAAGGTATGTTAAAATTAGTATATTATGTGTTGGATGACTTTAAAATCTTACACCAGAGTTAATAGTCAAGTCTAGTAATGCCATGTACTCGATTCCGACAAGGGTTTTGGTATGGGTGTTACTGATTGAACTAGCTCAGAATTGATTCTTGCGTAAACTGTGCTTAGAAAGAAAAGAAAAATTTTGAAAGAAATAAAAATGAAGATCAAAAGCATTGTGAGAGAACAGAACAAAAAATCCATACATATGCTCAAAACAAGAAAAATAAAGGAGCATAAAATAGTCTAGAAATCAGGTTGAACAAAAATGAGCTAATATCAATCATCCTTTTCCACATTGTTGGAGAAGTAAGGAAGTTGAGAGAAGAAGAAATAAGGCGGTGAGATGTAACGATCACATTTGGGGGGGGAATTGGGAGCAATCTTCTGTGCTATAAAATTCATGGTGCTTGAACCGTTTCAAGATGAACTTTCTTTGAATCTATACCAACCTCATCCTCAGAACGTTACAAGCTTAAAAGACCTTTGGGACTCAAATAAGTCACCAACGCATTAATTTGTACATGGCTTGTATTTGTTGGAATGAACATGAACAATTCTTTTTAAATATCTATGAGCGATTCGCATAATTTATTTTAATGGATAACATTTGTACATATATTCATTTACATTGCCTCTACCACCATTGACACTTTAACTTCTTGAACTAATAATGTTTACATTAGAAGGAGGTAAATTAGCTAGATATCATTCTTAAATTACATCTGAAGTAATTCTTGTACAAATTTGATGTTGTACGACTATATAACTTATTTACCTGATTTAGTCCAAGGGTTGTCTTTTTGCTTGTTTTGTGTGTTTACTTGAGGAGAAGCAAGGACTTAAGTATGGGGGAGTTGATCTACCACAAATCAATGTGGAAAATTAGGCTTTTTAGATGAATTAAATGAGCTTTTTATCGAGCAAAATAGAGTTTTTAGCATAGTTTTTTTTGTTGTTTTCATTATTTTTATATTTTCGAGTAATAAGTGAAAATTTCTTGTTTTTGTCTATTTTTACCGAAATTGGCTACTAGTGTCATTTGGAGACCTAACGTGTGTTTGAATGTTGTAGGGACATGTCGGAGGTCGAAAACGAGCGAGAACGACACCTAGGTCAAAGGTATCATGATATCCAACCCTTGGGATCGCGATACCTCTGACAGTGTGGAAGATCAATGATTCCCTTCAGTGGTATGGCATATCCCCTTGGGTATCGCGATATCCACCTTTCAAGGAAGATCCCAAGTTTTAACACTTCTTGAGATATTACAATATCCTCTTTTGGGTATCACGATATCATTTTCGCTAGGGGGACAAACCTTGACAAAGAGGGTAGCCTTTGTCTACTTGGCCCTCCAAACACACAAGGCTCGTGTAGGGGCATTTTTGGCATAAAAAATTCATCAAAATACACTTCAAAATAGCCAAAAATTTCTGAGGAGGAGAGACACACACATTAGCTTAGTTTTAGGTTAGTTTTCTCTAGGTTTTCTTTAGTTTTTCTCTGCACTTTTTTAAGGTTTTTATTTTTCTCTTCGTCTACCTTAGATTAGAGTTTATTTTTCTACATTTACTTCTTGTTCTTATTGTTCTTAGTGTTAGTTAAGTTATTTAATACTATAGCTAAGGTTTATTTATATTTCCAGTCCCTATACCTTGCTTTCATGACTTTTTAAGCTTTAACTTAATGTAGTTCAGTTTATTTTTCTTTCAATATGTTAAAGCTTGCTCCTGTTATGTTTCTTACCTTAAATTCTCTATTAAATGCTTTTTGTTTCATGCTATTTAAGTTTTCTTCCACAAAAATCTCAACTTTTATATTGTTCTTAAGCTTTACTTCCATGGCTGCCTTGTTTTACATTTTTATGTTTATTTCTTTTACTTTGAGCATGAGTAGCTAAACCTTAAAGGAGGTTGGTTGATGAAGATGTGGGTAAACTAAAAATCTTAGACAAAGGACTAAATCGTAACAAATTGGGCTGATTTGAATAGAACTAATAACTTAGGTTGTGATGCCCCTAAAGGAATATTAAGATAAAGTGAGACCAGAAGGTAATCTTGCCACACACCCATTTGTTAATTTCGGATTAACCGGTAAGATTGGAAGATAAACCGAACCTAATTCGTCTAAGTTCGAAAAATTAAGATCGAAAGATAAAATAGAGCCACTAAGTAATTTATGCGATTTATGTCCATAGTCCGAGATTTGGTGAACCACATAGAAGTCAACCAACCCCTATTAGTTATTTGTTGGAAGCCCCTCTAGTTTTACATTTTTTTCACTTCAGTCCTTAGTGAAGAATATTTAATTTTCTTAAAACTCATCTTTTTATGAATTGTCGTAATATAAAATCGTATTATTAGCCAGTTAGACTCTATCGTGTATGCTAGTGATTACTCAATCGCCTCTTCCTTTGGGTTCAATCCTTGGAATACTTCAGTCTTTCATTGTAACACTATAAATATTACAACTGACCTGTACGCTTGCAGTAAAATCGGGCTTTAAAAATTGTTGTACGAACTTGTTGTTTTAACACGCATGCGCGCAACCAATCATGAAGGCACTTAGTAATTTAAGCTATTTAATTTCCTTGTCTGCGAATTAGTGAACCACACTAAAATCGACCAACCACCGTTAGTCATTTATTTGGTTAAATCCTTGGTTTTATATTTTTTTACAGTTTAGTCCACATATTTGCGTATTTAATTTTATTGCAAAATTTCCTTATTATGATTTTTCGTACTATAAAATTGTATCAGTAACCATTTAGAATCTATCATGTATGCTAGTTATCACTCAATCTCCATCTCATTTGGGTTCAATCCTTGGAGCACTCAGGTGTTCCATTGTAACATTATAAATATTACAATTGACCTGTATGCTTGCAGTAAATTCGAGCTTTAAAAATTATTTTATGAATTTGATGTTTTATACGCACATGTGCGATGCCAGTCAGAAAGTTAGGATTAAATTGAAAGGACTAGTAAATTATCAAACTTCGAAGGAAGATTTGAAAATTTTAGTGGCTAAATTTTGAATAGTTAGATTTTAATTCCAGTTTAGTTATATTGGAACCAGCTGGTTCTAAAGTGGGAGACAAAATGATTAAGAGTGGATGGTAGAAATGGTAGGTGAAGATTGTGCCCAAAGAGCATATATAGGTGTGAGTGGAGACCAAAATTTTCTCAATTCTATATATAAACCTTCTCCACTTCATAAGCATCATCTTCTTTAGTCGTTCTCAAGAAGAAAGGAATACAGATGAAGGAAGCTCTGCATGTTGCAATAGAGGTGTGGATTTAAGTCCGGTGAGGGAGAAACTGAGGAAGTGATAAGTTTCCTTATCTCTCTGTACTTGTGAATTAAAGAAAAGAGGTAGAGTAAGAATTCTCAAGGCTTCTGAATAATTGTGGATTCTGGGTCTTAAAGGTTGAATACCCTTAGTTTAACTAATACATGGTTCTCATGCTTAGCTTCTAGGACGAAGGAGGCTATGGCATTCGGAAAAGGTAAGTTGAGGAGATAATGAACCAGCAGGCGAACTTCTGCACCCTGCCTCTTGATTGATAAACATTGTGAGATCATGCTAGTTATGTGTTGACTGCTATCAGTAGATAAGTGGTACTATATGTATGATTAGTGTATGCATGGTATGAGAGGCAAATATTGATGGGCTAGAAGAAGCTAGGATTCGAAAAAGAGTGATTCTGTTAGATACAACCATACAGGATTGTTGGGAGTAAACCGTGATGTGCAAAGCTCTAGGCCTTGTGGAGGGAATACTATGGTGCTCGAGTATCAATGTTAGGATGGTGAATGGAGGAATGGGCAGAGGAAAAGGGAAAAGAAAATTGGAATTCCATTTCGATTTATGCCATCCAAAATTTTTGGGAGCAAACCGTGATGTGTGAAGCTCCGACCTTGCGGGGGACACTTTGGTGTTCTAGCATCAAGGTGGATATACGATAGAACAACATTGACGATTATTAGGTTCCATAGAGCAACATCATGACGGCGGTCAGTAGGCTCTATTAGGGGACACCGCGACAGTAGTAGGGTCCTTCGGGCTGATACCTACAAGAGGTTTAAGGTGTAAGACCATATCTCGATTATGGCGATTGATCTGCCACAAATAGATATGGAAAATTAGGCTTTTTCAACACACTTAAGGAGCTTTTTATTGAGAAAAATAGAGTTTTTAGCTTATTTTTTTATTTTTGTATTTTTATATTTTTTTGGTAATAAGTGAAAATATCTCATTTTTCTCAAATTTTTTTACCAAAATTGGCCGATAGTTCCATTGGGAGGTCTAACGTGTGTTTGAGTGATGTAGGGACCTGCCAGAGGTAAAAAAACAAGTGAGAACAACATTTAGGGCAAGGGTAGGGCGATATCCAACCCCTGGAATCGTAATTCCTCAGTGGTATCGCGACATCCCTTTGGGCATCGCGATATCCACCTGTCAAGGAAGACCCCCAAGTTTAATGCTTCCCGAGATATCACGATATCCTCTTTTGGGTGTCACGATATCACTTTCGTTAAGGGGAAAAACTTGGACAAAAAGGGCAACCTTTGTCCACCTGACCCACCAATCACACAAGATCCGTGTAGGGGCAATTTTGGCATCGAAAAGTCATCAGAACACCCTTCAAAGTAACCAAAAATTGTTGAGGAGGAAAGAGATACATTTTAGCTTAGTTTTAGGTTTAGTTTTCTATAGGTTTTCTTTAGTTTTTCTCTGCACTTTTTTAGGGTTTTTATTTTTTTTCTTGTTCTACCTTAGATTAGAGTTTATTTTTTTGCATTTACTTCTTGTTCTTGATGTTCTTTATGTTAGTTAACACTGTAGCTAAGGTTTATTTACATTTCCAGTCCCTGTACCTTATTTTCAAGACTCTTTAAGTTTTAGTTTAATGTATTTCAGTTTATTTTACTTCAGATATGTTAAAGCTTGTTCCTTTTATGTTTCTTACTTTAGATTTCTTTGTTAAATGCTCTTGGTTTCATGCTAGGTAAGTTTTCTTACATAATAATATTAACTTTCACATTTTTCTTAAGTTTTACCTTTATGGCCGCTTTTTTTCCATTGTTATCATTATTTTCTTGACTTTGAGCATGTGTAACTAAATATTTAAGGAGGTTGGTTGATAGAGATGTGGATAAACTAATATCTTTGGAAAAATGACTAAATCGTAACAAATTGGACTAATTTGAATAGAACTAAGAACTTAGGTAGTAATGCCCCTAATGGAATATTAAGATAAAGTGAGAGCGAAAGGTAATCTTTTCGTGCACACATTTGTTAGTCCCGGACTAACCGGCGAGATCAGAAGACAAATCGGACCTAATTTATCTAAGTTGATAAAATTGAGATCGAAAGATAAAATGGAGCCACTTGGTAATTTACGCAATTTATGTCCCTAGTTTGAGATTTGGTGAACCACATCGAAGTCAACCAACCCCTATTAGTCATTTGTTAGATAGTCCCTTTAGTTTACATTTCTTGCAATTTAGTCCCTAGAGTAGAGTATTTAATTTTCTTGCAAACTTATCTTTTATGATTCGTCATAATATAAAATTGTATTAGTAGCCACTTAGCCTCTATTGTGTATGCTAGTTATTGCTCAATTGTCTCTTCCTTTGGGTTCGATCCTTGGAATACTTCGGTGTTTCATTGTAACACTATAAATATTACAATTTACTGTATGCTTGCAATAAAATCGAACTTTAAAAATTGTTTCATAAATTAGTTGTTTTAATGCGCACACGTGCAGTTGGTCAAGTTGTTGGTGTCATTGCCGGGGAAGACGGTATAAGATTGAGTAATTTTTAGTGTACAATTTTAGGTAGAGATAAGTAGCCAACATAGGTTTGATAGATACAGCCTTATTTTCTGTTATTTTTATTTTGTTTTCAAATTTAATTAATTTTCTTCAATCCCTTGTGCTTGTAGGAACGTTGTATGACTCAAACCAGTAATTATGTCTTACCATTTGAGACGAAACCAAAATGTATCATCATGTATGACCTCTTTACTTGATGCTATGCTACTTGATCAGAGATGGTTAACAATTGGGATAACAATGTAACACCCCTAACCCGTATCCATTACCAGAATAGGGTTAAGGAGTATTACCGAAGTTTACAGAACAAATAGATAGAAACTTCAAACATTTCACATTATATAATTTTCATGTCAGAAACCAATCGAAATCAAACATATTGTTCCTTATATAAGCCCTCGAGGCCGAAAATATGCATTAGAAACAAATCGGGACTAAATCGGATACTCAAAAATTTTTCAAAAATCACTGAAATTTTTCAAAGTTGCAGGGGTCACACGATCGTGTGACTCACATGATTAGGAGACACGCCCGTGTCTCAGGCTATGTGTGCATTCGAAATAGGGACACACGGTCGTGTCCCAGCCGTGTCCGTGCCTGTGTAACTCTCTGACTTGGGCCACACAGCCAAGCCACACTCTTGTGTGCTAGGCCGTGTGTATGCTGACTTGCGCAATTTAAAAGATATAGGGGGACATACGGCCGTGTGTGACACATGCCCGTGCCTCTGCCCGTGTGGATGTAAATAGGCCATTTTCCAAGCTACACTTATCACCCAATTTGGTACCAACTTAAACACAACAATTTGCACACCAACAAGCCATGACAAGACATGCAAAACAAGACAAAACCAAGTCTTAAACATGAAATATCACCACATACAACAAAAATGCCCTTAGGCACCTCAAATGAAAACTTAAAGACATGTCAACCAAGTATCTCAACTTACCTAAATGACCAAATTCATATATGCATATTCAAACCACATTTTACTTTCTTTCATTCTACCACATCAATCACACATCGAACATGATAAGGTCAATTAAACATATATGCATCAAAATATACCAAACACAAGCCATATAAGTGGCTAATATCAACAAAACAATTACATGCCAACATTGGCCAAATTAACCTATACATGCCATTATAACCAAAATTAATTTACTGAAAGTACCAAAAGGACTAATGGATAGTGTGAAATAGCTCCGACTAGCTTCTAACCCGTACGAGCTTTTGAATTACTATAAAATATGGAAAATAACACAGAGTAAGCATATAAGCTTAGTAAGTTCGTATAACACAAAATTTAATTTACTATATATCCATAAAATAGGTAAGTAAACAAAACATATCTCAACCAATTTCACCAAAAGCCTAAACACATGATCACCAACATATTAGCCATGAAAATCACATATAAGATCCAACACACATGGTTGAATTAATCAAATAATCATATTTCATGTATTTCATGTAAATACCAGTAATAGTTCATATCGAACTCATATAATCTCGTAACAGAACTGTGCCCGTTAAACCATTTAAAATATTGTTGGATACATGGGTAGTACACACGAGGTATACTGAATTGTAATTTGTTAATTCATATTCATGTATGCTCATTGAGCTATGAATCAGTATGCTCTCACGAGCAGTGAATTGGGAACCTCATACGAGCTGAAAATTGGAAAGCTCAAACGAGCTATAAATCGGGAAGTTTATAAGAGCTGTAAATTGGGAAGCTTATACAAGCTGTAGATTGGGAAGCTCATATGAGCTGTGGTGTGTCCAGAACACATGCAGGACCCAAACCAAATTAGTAACCCTAATGACATGTCATTTGTATCCTAAGAATTTCTAAGGTTCAAACGGGGCTCGGTAATCGTCGGATATGCGATTGATATTTATACATAGCAATTATACAAATCACATACATATGGTTCAATTAAAACATATAAATACTCAATTTAATTACATGAACTTACCTCGACAAGAGTACATAAACACGGAGGCGACTAATCCAATATTTTCTCTTTACCTCATCTAACTCTTTATGAGGTCAGACAGGATCTATACGAATAAATTTAACTCATTTCAATATAATTCTCACTCACATTTCTCAATTTAACCCTTAATTGATAATTTCATTAAAAATCTCTTAACAAATGTTGTTTAATTAACAAAAAAGATTTATTTTCTTCCATGAAACTTCAAAACCCTAGCATTTTCATCAATGAAAATCTCAAACTATTCAATAGTTTTGCAATTTAATCCCTTCATTTGCTAGCTTAAGCTACAACGATCCCGAAAACATAAAATTATTGAAAATGGACTTAAAAATCACTTACATGCAAGTCAAAAGCTTGAGAAATAATTTCTTCCTCTCCCATGGAGCATTCGGCCAGCACAAAGTAAATGGAAGAAAGATGATAGCTTTAATTTTTGTTTATTTTGTTTTTAATTGGCTAATTACCAAAAAGCTCTTACCTAATTTTAAAAATTACTCAACTACTAAGCCATGCACATCCACTAACACATTTAATGATCAAATTATCACATAAGGACCTCTAATGTAAAGTTCTATAGCTATTTAACACATTTAGCTAATAAAACATAACTTTTGCACTTTACGCGATTTAGTCCTTTTTTACAAATTGAACACACAAACGGTAAAATTTCCTAATGAAAATTTTATACTATCATACTGTAGACCTCCAAATAATATTAAAATAATTTATTCAACCTCAAATTGGTGGTCCCGAAACCACTATTCTGATTTCACTGAAAAATGACCTGTTACACATACAAGCTTCTAAATTACTATAAAATATGGAAAATAAAATAGAGTACGCATTTAAGCTTAGTAAGTTCGTATAACACAAAATTTTACTTACCATATATCCATAAAATAAGTAAGTAAACAAAACATATCTCAACCAATTTAGACAAAAGCCTAAACACATGATCACCAACATATTAGCCATGAAAATCACATATAAGATCCAACACATGGTTGAATTCATCAAATAATCATATTTCATGTAAATACTAGTAATAGTTCATATCGAACTCATATAATCTCATAACATAACTGTGCCTGTTGAACCATTTAAAATATTGTTGGATACACGGGTAGTACACAAGAGGTGTACTGAACTGTAATCTGTCAATTCATATTCATGTATGCTCATACGAGCTATGAATCAGTATGCTCTCACGAGCTGTGAATCGAGAAGCTCATACGAGCTACAAATCGGGAAGCTCATACAAGTTGTAAATCAGGAAGCTTATACGAGCTGTAGATCGGGAAGCTCATACGAGCTGTGTGTCCGGAACACATGCAGGACCCAAACCAAATCGGTAACCCTAATGACATGTCATTTGTATCCTAAGAATTTCTAAGTTTCAAACGGGACTCGATAATCGTCAGATATGCGATTGATATTTATACATAGCAGTTATACAAATCACATACATATGGTTCAATTAAAACATATAAATACTCAATTTAATTACACGAACTTACCTCGACAAGAGTACATAAACACGGAGGCGACTAATCCAATATTTTCTCTTTACCTCATCTAACTTTGTATGAGGTCAGACAGGATCTATACGAATAAATTTAACTCATTTCAATATAATTCTCATTCAATTTAATCCAATATGGAATTTTGGCAAAATTACCATTTTGTCCTAAACTTTTAATTCCTTTGTAATTTAGTCCTTAGGCTCAAAAAATGAAATTCATACAATTTAATCCTTACTCAAGCCTAACCAATTTTATACATAATAACAGCAGCCCATATATTTCACAAAATTTACAAATTTTACCATAAATTTATCATTTTTTCAATTTAATTCCTAATTGATAATTTCATCAAAATTCTTTTTACAAAAGTTGTATATCTAACAACAACCATTCATTTTCTATTATCAAACTTAAAAATTCCAGCATATTCATCAATTGCAAAACCCTAATACTTTAGCATTTTTGCAAATTAATCCCCAAGCTAGCTAGATTAAGCTACTACGATATCGGAAACATAGAAATCATAAAAAATGAGACAAAAATACATACCTAATTAAGCAAAATAAGCTTGTTCAAATTCAAGCTTCCATGACTATGGTTCCTTTTTTTTTTTTTTTGTGGATGATGATGAGAATAGATTATTTTATTTTATTTATTATAACTTTAATCACTAATTTCCAAAATTACCCTTAATAATTTATTCAATTTCCAATGATGACTACTCATGCTTAACCACTAAGCACTTTAATGGCCTATTTACTATATAAGGACCTCCAATTAAAATTCTATAGCTATTTAATACCTTTAGCTATTAGAACACAACCTTTGCACTTTATGCAATTTAGTTCTTTTTATCAAATTAGGCACTTTATGCAATTTAGTCCTTTTTATCAAATTTTATATGATATTTCTATCATACTGTAGACCATAAAATAATAAAAAAATATTTTTTTCGACTTCGGATTTGTGGTCCCAAAACCACAGTTCCAATTTCAGTGAAAACGGGTTGTTACAACTCTACCGATATAAAGGAATTTTCGTCCCCGAAAATCTTACTAGTAAAGAGGTTCGGATATTACTTTCTCATTGTTTCCTTGGGTTCCCAGGTAGCTTCTTATTTTTCGTTTCGCTGCCAGAGAACTTTTACTAAAGCTACATTTTTATTTCTCAATTCTTTCACTTCTCGTGCCAAGATTTTGATCGATTCTTCACTATATGTCATGTCAGGCTTAACCTCGACATCTGTCGGGGAAATAATATGTGAAAGGTCAGATCGATACCTTCGTAACATAGACACGTGGAAGACATTGTGAATATTTTCTAATTCTGATGGTAAAGCTAACCGATACATAGCAGGTCCGATTCTTTCAGTAATCTTATACGGCCTGATAAATCGCAGACTCAGTTTTCCTTTACGACCGAATCGAAGAATTTTCTTCCTGGACGATTCTTTCAAAACTACTCTGTCGCCGACTTGAAACTCTATATCTTTACATTTAAGATCTGCATAAGATTTCTGATGGCCTAAAGTTGCTTTTAAGCTATCTCAGACTACTTTCACTTTTTCCTCAGTCTCGCGAATCCAATCAACCTCGTGTATCTTTTTCTTACTGAGCTCATTCCAATATAACGGAGTTCAGCATTTGCGACCATACAGAGCCTTGTATAGTGCCATCTTTATGCTCGACTGAAAGCTATTATTATACGCAAATTCGGCTAACGACAAATATTTCTCCCAATTGCCTTCAAACTCTAAAACACAACACCGAAGCATATTTCAAGAATCTGAATCACACGCTCGGACTGACCATCGTCTGAGGGTGAAATGCAGTGCTAAAATGTAATCGCGTACCCAGAGCTTCTAGTAACTTTTTCCAGAATCGTGATGTGAACCGTGGATCTCTATCTGAAATAATGGAGACTGGCACTCGTGTAGTTTGATAATCCCCGAAACATATAGCTCCGCTAATCTGTCAAGTGAGAAATCTATACTTACCGGAATAAAATGTGCATACTTCGTTAAACTATTGACGATAACCCAAATGGCATTTTTCTTTTTTGGAGATAGGGTTAACCCCGATACAAAATCCGTAGTAACTCTATCCCATTTCTACTCTGGTATCATCACTGGCTGTAACAATCCTGAAGGTACCTGATGTTCAGCTTTAACTTGCTGACATATCAAACATCTAGATACAAAATCAGTAATATCACGTTTCATTTTCGGCCACTAGTACATTTGTTTCAAATCATTATACATTTTATTACTCCCTGGTTGAACAGACAAGCTACCACTATGAGTTTCGTTCAAATTTTTCTATATAAGCTTTGGATTCTTCGGTACACAAACTCTACCTCTAAATAACAAACAATCATCGGGTCTTATCTGAAATTCTGAATCAAAAGTCGACTCACACTGTACCCGTTTAGCTAACATCTTATTATCATATTTTTGAGCTTCACAGATCTGTTGTAAAAACGTTGGTTTAGCTTTTAACTCGGCTAAAATCGAGCCATCATCAGATAGTGATAGTTGGCTATTCATCGCTCGCAGAACAAACAAGGATTCTCTACTCAAAGCATCAACAACTACATTTTCTTTTCCTGAATGATAATCAATAACTAATAATCTTTCAATAGTTCGAGCCATGTATGCTGTCTCAGATTCAAATCTTTCTGTGACATCAAATACTTTAAACTCTTATGATCGGTAAATATATGGAATTTTTTACCGAACAAATGGTGTCGCCAAATTTTTAACGTAGAAATAATAGCTGCCAACTCTAAGACATGTGTTGGATAGTTCTTTTCATGTGGCTTTAACTGTCAGAAAGCATAAGCTATTACTTTACCTTCTTGCATCAAAACACAACCTAATCCATTCAATGACGCATCAATGAAAATCATAAATTCCTTACCTGATTCAGGCTGAACCAGAACTGGTGCTTCAGCCAGTAGGGCTTTCAACTGGTTAAAACTTTGCTGACATTTATCAGTCCATTCAAACTTCACATCTTTCTGTAATAGCCGTGTCATCGGTGTAGCTATCATTGAAAACCCTGTCACAAATCTTTGGTAATAACCAACTAATCCCAGAAAACTTCTAACTTTAAATACATTTTTCGGTGGTTTTCAGTTAGCAATCGCTGAAATTTTATTCGAATAAACTCTGATGCCTTCAGCCGATACTATGTGTCCTAGAAAACCAACTTCCTGAAGCCAAAATGCACATTTGCTAAATTTAGCAAACAATTATTTATCTCACAAGATTTACAAAACAATTCTCAGATGCTCGGCATGTTCAGTCTCATCTCAGGAATATATCATAATTTCATCAATATATACCACGGAAAATATATCTAAATACGGTCTGAAAATTCTATTCATGAAATTCATAAATATTGCAGGTGTGTTAGTTACCAAATAGCATCACAAGAAATTCATAATGTCCTTACCTGGTTCTGAATGCTATTTTTGGCACATTCAAATCTTTTACTCATAATTGATAATAGCCATGACGAAGACCAATCTTCGAGAACACTGTGACACCTTTCAACTGATCAAACAAATCATCAATGCAAGGCAGTGGATATTTAATCTTGATTGTAACTTTGTTGAGCTGACGGTAGTCAATGCATAATCTCATCGATCCGTCCTTTTTCTTAACAAACAGAACCGGTGCACCCCAAGGTGAAAAACTAGGTTGTGCAAAACCCCTATCAGTCAACTCTTGCAACTGTGCTTTCAACTCTTTTAACTCTGTAGGACCATTCTGTATGGTGCTATCGATATCGATTCAAGTTCTATAGAAAATTCAACTTCTCTGATCGGCGGTAATCCGGGTAACTCCTCTAGAAACACATCAGGATATTCGCAAGCCACTGGTACTGATTTTGCAAGCCTTTTCTCACATGTTTCTGTGCTGACATAGCTGATATCACAATAGGCAACCCATTCAATTTATCTGATTTAATATGAAGCATCTCACCATTCTGACATTTCAATATGATATGCTTTCGTCTACAATTTACCACAGCATCATGCAGAGTTAGCCAATCCATGCCTAAAATCACATCAAATTCATCTAACAGTAATAGCATCAAATCAGCTACAAAATAGTAACCTTGAATCATTAATGGACAGTTCTTGCAAACCTTATCAACTAACACATATTGACCTAGAGGGTTCGATACTTTAATCATGAATTTGGTGGACTCAACAAGTAAACTTTTACTAGACACTAATTTTGTGCAAACATATGAATGAGTTGATCCGAGATCAATTAAAGTAGTTACATCAGTATCAATAAAAGAGAAAGTAGAGGTAATAACATCTGGCGTAGAAGCATCTTCGCACACACGAATAGCATAAGCCCTAGCTGGAGTTTGTGCCTCAAACCTTACAGTAGAGTCTTTCGTCACACCATGACTACCACTCACATTTTTAGGATTACGAGGTGGTCTACCTCTCATAGTTGCGTTGCTCAGCCTCGAAGTTTGAATATTATCTTTCTCAAATTTCTCCGGGAAATCTCTATAAATCTAAACCCTAAGCACCACAGTTACCACGCACATTTCCAGGATTACGAGGTGGTCTATGTAACACCCTAAAAATCCGAGTGTTTTTATATTGCATGAATTGGTGTTTAGACTTTAAAGGAAAATTTCTTTCTTTTATTTAGTTCTTATTGAAGTCCTAAAGAGGAGTATAGCATAATTGGGATAAGGAATAAAATTTAATTATTGAGAATTTATTGAAGAGAAGCAAAGGTCATTAAGACTTAAGTTAAATTAAGTGTTAATGAGTGTCATAAGTTGAGTACATAGCATGGTGGAGTTGGCACATGGGTTATAGCAAGAGGGAAGAGGTTCGAATTCCTTGTTTAGCATCTAAATAAATTTTTTTTTTTAATTTTCTGCACATGGATTGCAAGTGTCGGCCAAGAACATATATGGTAAGTGTTGACCATGTTATTTTTGGTTAGTGTATCAAAGAATTATGGAAATAGTTATCATATGGCATGGAATCAAATACTTAAGGAAAGATAGGGGGAACATAAGGCACATATCAAGGAAGAATTTTGGAAACAAAATCATGGCTATTGACCATGCTTTGGACGACAATTGGGTATAGAGAAGGAGCCAAATTTTGTGTTAGTTTTGGCTAAGCATTTCATTTCTCTTTGGTCATTCCTAGCAACCTAGTGTAGAATTTTCTTCTTCTCAACCTCTTTTCCCTTTAGCTTAAATTGATCATTGGTAAGCCTTGATTATTTTGACCAATTGGTCATTTTGCTTTTCACTTTAGTGTTCAATTTTGTGCCTTTCTCTTAGTGCCGATTTTACCAATACCTAAAAGATCATTCTTTTCTTTTCTTCTCCCATTCTTTGAACATACATTGCTCTCAAAACTCATCTCTTTCTTTCTTCTATTCTCCATTCTCTTTGAAAGTCAAAAGACATCATCAACATTCTTCTCTCATCTTTATTTCTTTTCACTCATATTTTCTTCCTTTTTCTTCAATGGCCGAATGCTAGAGTGCCCATAGCCGAATTTATTTTCCTTTTCTTTGGTTGCATAGCCGAATTTTCCAACTCTCATAAGCATCGTTTTCAATCCTTTCTTTTTGATCGTGGATTATAGGTAAGGGTTTCTTCTTTTTTGTTTTCGATTTACTAATGGTATTATGGCCGAATATTAATGGTGTTATGAAGGACTTTTTGAATTGATATAACGTTCATTCTAATAACGTTTCTTTCGTTATTATTTAGTGCAATAACGGAAGATCGAAACTCAAGTGATCGGGAGAACCGTAGAAACGTTGGAAACGTTTTATTGTGGTAAGGAAATCCCACTCTTTAAAACCTCTAGTACTATTCGATATTATTTTAGATCTAACTAATACTCCTTTGATCGTGAAGACTTTCAAAATAGGGAAGAAAAGGGCGGTGGTTAGTCACGTTAAGAGGGGCGGATCTGTAAATCCCCCATTTAAACGAAGAGCGATTTCGGCAGTCCGGGATTTTCCACCGGGTTGCGGACCATCTTCCGAAGGGAGTCAATTATTCAAGTAGTACGAACTTAGAACCATTATCGTTGGTGGATTCTGTGACGAACAAATCAATAAACGGGGAGAAGCCGAAAATCGAAGTGATTCAAAATCAAGAGGGTAAGATTTTGGATCTATTACCGATTAAGAATATTTTTACGAAATAGTATTCTAACGGATCGAAATGTGTTTTAGGTGCCGAGGAGCGAGAAGGATTAGTACTCTCAGATCGAGTGTGTAACTTCACACTATTTTTTTCGGTTGGATGTCAATATCGGTATGGAAGTAAAATCGTAAAAACAACTAGATCGGTAAAACGTAAAACCGATATTTTGACTTAAAATACGTAAAAACGACTAAATCGTGAAAATTACGAAAATGCCCTCGAGAAATTATTTGTTATTACGAAAAATTGTATGTTTCTTGAAATTGGGCCAAAAATACTCTAGTTCGATAAATTGGGCCAAAATACTCTAGTTCGATAAATTGGGCCAAAATACTCTAGTTCGATAAATTGGGCCAAAATACTCTAGTTCGATAAATTGGGCCAAAAATACTCTAGTTCGATAAATTGGGCCAAAATACTCTAGTTCGATAAATTGGGCCAAAATACTCTAGTACGATAAATTGGGCCAAAAATACTCTAGTTCGATAAATGGGCCAAAGCCCACTAAACTGCTAAATAGACAAATTGCTAAATTATGTTTATGGGCCAAATGAAATGTTTAAACGATAAACCCACCATGTTATGCATTATTAAGAAATTTTTATATTTTGTTATATAAGCATACTTGCATGGGGTGGGGTATATGAAGAGAAGAATGGCCTGTTGCCAAAATCTAGTTCGGTGGCTCTGCCACAATTATGGCTTATTGCCTCTAGTTAAAGTGGCTTTGCCACATTTATAAAAAGGCTTAATGCCTACGATTGGTGTGTTGGCGGGGTGGGTTGACTCGATCCCACTTGTGTGTGATGGTTGGTACTGAGGGTGTTAGCGGATGGATATTAGGTTTGGTTGGGAAATTCATTTTACATGCATTTTAAATTATTTTATTTTATGATATATTGTTGATTCTCGTAATTGGGCTCAAGCCCAGCATAATATCTTGACGATCTAGCCCAATAATTGTAATATCCCGGGTTAAGGGTTAATTTATTTTGGCATTGTTGCATGATTATTGGTGAGCTATTATGTTGTTTGTATGGTTTGGGACTTATATGAAGGCTAGGTGTGTGCCCTGAGTAGGTGGAAAATTTTGTTTTGGGCCTTAGGGGATAGGAGTCAAGGAGATGGGGTTTTAATTAAATTAAGTGAATTTATAGCACAAGTGATGAGCTAGCAAAGTGGCAAGCATGCGTCACATGGAGAGTGTGTGTGTGGCGTCATCTACAAGGGGGAGGTCTTGTGTTCAAGTCGCGAGAATCCCACCCCTTTTGGCTCTCATTTTGGACGGCATGGAGGAAGAGGTAGAAGGCAACTTGAACTCTAGCTTGGACTTGGTCTTCACATTCAAAAGTGGGGTGGAGAGTGAAAGTAGGAGGGAGACTTGGTCATGGGATTTGAATTGGTGGTGTGGGAGTGAATGGGGGAAGTTGGCCGGATTTGGTGAGAGTTTGGGGGGAGAGGGAGTGTGTGGCCGGTTGGTAAGCTTGTGGGAGAGTGCCGAATTTTTTCCACTAAGGCAATTGGGTAGGTTCGGTCAAATTTTGTTTTGGGGGAAGTTAATTTTTTTTCCTTGTTTAATCAAAGCTAGTAAAAGGTCTCTTGAGTAGCAAACAGCTTGAGCCGAACAAAAAAAGAGAGAAAACCTTCCATTCTTGCTCCTTGAAACCGAAGCACAAGCAACTTCAATTGCCAATCTTGCACTCTTCTTCTGCGTTTTCTTCTTTTATCTTTTGTGTCAACCGAAACCTCAAGCACCCTTATTGCCGAAATCCCACCTTGTTCTTCTTTCTTCTTTTTATTGTGCAAAGCCGAAACTAGTGATCCTCCCTTCTCAATTTCTTTCTTTTGTTTTACAACCCTTGTGCCGATTTTCTCATCTGTTCCATACCATATCTCTAAACCGAAACTAGCCTTCTTCTTTTCCTTTTTGACCGTAACACCTTTCACCAAAAACCTGCATCCTCCATCTTCTTCATCTAAACCGAACACAACCACAATCAAACCCTTTCCGATTTTGGTCATTAGTAGCCGAAAGTTCTTTCTTTCCTACTTCCCTTTTCTTGTTCCTTTTCATTCAAAACCGAGAGCACTTACTCTTGTTATTCTTTCTCTTTCTCAAGCAAAGTGGCGAATCTTTCTCTCTCTTAGTAGTTGGTAGGCCGATTATTGGTTGTGTTGGGGTGTTGGTGATCAATCGGTCTACTAAAGGGGGTAAGTGTTGGCCGAATGGCCATTTCTCTTTCTTTGGTATTTTACCAATTCTTGGTATGTTAAGGGCTGATATCGATATTGGTTAAAAAGGTGTTAACTTCTTGTTTAATCTTTTCGTATAGGATCTTTGGACTTTGGAAATAATCAAGAGGAGTCTTTCAACTCTTTTAGTCGATTGTTAAGTGGTGGTAAGAGGAGTATTTTGTTAGTCCGTTCTTTTAGCCTCGTTAAAGCAAGTTTCAATGGATTAATGGATTTTCTTTTTAGGTGGAGGCCGTTTGTAAAGGAGAAACCTTTGTGGTTCGAGTTTGGTAGGAAGCCAAACGTTTGCAAGGTAAGGACTATTTGATAAACCCTTTTTGGTTTAATGCTTGTGGCCGAATGGTATGATGGTTAATCCATTTGTTGGCCGATTGTAGGATTCGAGTTGTAGAAGTGGTCAAGGGACGTAAATCGATTTTAAGGATTAATACCTTCGCTAATTCAGGTGTGTAAACTAACACACTACATTTAGTAATATAATTGATAACGTGTGATGATTAATGAAAGCAGTGATGATTGATGTGATACCCTAATGGGTATGATTCGGACTCGGGTAAGTCAAGATTATTATTATGAGTTTATCGATGATCTATATGATACCATGGTTGTGGATATATGTGACATGGGGTATGAAATTAGACATATTAGCATGATATGCATGATTATATAATATGCATGATTACATGAGTGTGGTATGTTGATGGGTGATCCAAGTGGAGGGGCGGTGATATTTTGTCTTGTGAGCACCGGTGTTTTGGTAACACACTTTGTGACTTTGGGTCACGGAGGTTTGGCACCTCAGGAGGTTTGGTGCCTCGGCGTCTCGCCCCTGTGGTTAACACCACCGTGGGTTGGCCCCACATGTGAGATATGGGATTGACGCTAGTGATTTGGTATCACACGATGGGTTGGCCCCATCATTGGATTTGTGACTGCGGTCACCAGTGCTTTGGTAGCACAATTGTGTCTTTGGGACACCAGTGGTTTGGCACCACCGGTGGTTTGGTACCACATTGGCGGATATTGTGTCTTTGGGACACCAGTGTTTTGGTAACACATTGTGACTATATGTCACGGTGGTTTGGCACCACAGTGGTTTGGTACCACACGGGTAGAAAAGGCGATATGGATGGTTAGGATCGGGTTGCATTAATTATGTTGCTTTTTATGATGTGTGTTAGCATGTTGTTTTTCGGGAGCGGATTTACACATTGAGTCACTCGACTCACCCTCTCCTTTGACATTTCGGTGACTCGTGACGCGGACACGGAGCCGGGATGGACTTTGGTGCACATGCCATGCTTTAATAAAAGTGTTGCCAGACTTTGAATTTGGGTACTTTAGCTTATTTACTTTACTTGGGTTTTATATTGGATTTGTAAAAGGCCTTTAATTTATGTTTTGTGATGTTTATGTTTTAATTAGATTTTAATATGCCTTAACAAAACAAGTTGGTATGAATTTTCTAAAACTTGGAAAGATAATGATTTCAAAATTATAACATAATGTGTTTTTAAACCATACCATCGGGTATCACACTATGTCTTTATGGTAAGCAAACTCAAATGATTTTCAAATCAAACTTGTATTACTCCTAAGTCTAAAAAGGTTTTAAGTAACACTAAGAAACTATTAAGGTTTAAATGGTTTAAACTCGTTTAACCACACATTCTGGTTAAGATTTCAAAATCTCCGGGTTTCAAATACACCATCTGATTTCAAACAAGTCTACTCGAATTGTCTTCAAAATACACTGTGTTTTCACTCGACTTTTAACGGAAAATTTAACCTCTCACAAACATGTTTCCCCGTAACATACCAGATTTGGACGTGGTGTCTTGTCCAGGTTTGGGTGTTACATTTGTGGTATCGAGCTAAGTTCAAAGTTTGGTTTGTGGGCCGAGGCCCAAAATGTTTTAAAACTATAGTTTTCAAGTATTCTGTTTTAAAAGTATGGTTTGAAAGGCATGGCACCGAGTCACCGGCACCAGTTCGCCCAGGTAAGTACCCCGTACTATTGGTTGTGATATTAATTGATATGATTGAATGGCTAGTGATAGTAAGATTACTTTAGAGACCTAAACGATAGGATTACGTGGACTCATGCAAAATAAAGTCTCTTTAATATTCATAAAACTTTGCTTTAAAAATAGTGGAATAATGACTGATACATAAAATTCTTTAATCAGACGAGATTTAGTCATGAGTACCCGAGGGGGGCGTGGTCGTGGACGTGGTCGCGGTAGGATGACTGTTTCTGAGCCCGTAGGTTCTGGGCAGGGTTCAGAGAATGAGGTACCGGTTCCGCCACCAGTTGGAGGTGGTGAGTTCCAGGAGCAGACCGGCGATGACGCAGTGTCACAGGCGATGCTGCGGGTTTTAGAAAGGGTAGCTGGAGCAGGTGGAGGCGTAGGAGCTAGGAAATCTGTGCCTGAGCGACTTCGGCAAATGAAATTTGAATTCTTCGGGGTGTCTCGGGTGTTGCTCCCAAAGATCTTCGAAAATCTTGGCTGGAAGCGATGTAATCTAATCATGGATGATCTGGACCTAACGGTACCAAGAAAAATTAAAGGGATCGTATCACTTCTCGAGATGAGTCATACCGGTGGTGGCTCACGGTCCGTGACAAAGACCTGCGTTGAAGATCGACATGGGATTATTTTGGGTTGCTTATCGAAAAGTACGTGAGCTAACTACATAAATGAGCAGAGAAAAGCATTTCGAGGTTAGTCCAGGAGCAAATGCGTGAGTACGAGTCGTAGTTTTCGAGGTGAGTCGGTATGCGTGGGTATGGTGGCGATGAGCATGAGAGGTGCGTTCGCTTCGAGGATGGCTCGCGAGACGAATCTAAGGTGATAATTGCGCCCGGCAGGAGCGTGAATTTGCGGTTCTAGTTGAAAAGGAGAAGGTTGCGAGGGCATTAAAGAGTCTCGTGAGGCGGGGTATGAGAGAAACCGTCACAAGAGGAGTTACAGGTCTTACGGGTCATCGAAACCAATGAGAAAAGAGCTAGACCGAGTGGGCGAATCGATCGGGTAGGTTTGTTGCTACTAGGCGGGGACCGCATGATGTAACCGTTGTGGAAAGGCTCACCGGGAGGATGTTGGGGTGATGGTAGAGGTTGTTTTGAGTGTGGCTCATTTGGATCACCGAGTGAGGATTGTCCGCGCAAGTTAGCTAGAATTGATCGGAGAATCGGGTACGTAATCAATACGTAAATAATAGACCACCATGAGAGGCCGAGGTAATGGCGAGGAGGTAATAGTTCGGTCGGGCCGTGGAGCACCCCAAGCAGAGGTGGTGTAGATTCGAGGCCGCACGACTGGATTGGTATATCTTTGCGGGCGCCGAGAGGAGGGCGCTTGACCGGACGCCATAACCGAATGACGTTTTGATTTTGGTTCTCCTTATACCGCTTTAATTGATGTGGGTTCTACGACTCTTATGTTGCCGAGTATAGTAGAGACAATGGATTTAGACTCGAGATATCTTCTAGGCGGATGACCGTAATAAGCCCTCTAGGTCACTCAGTAGTGGTAGATAAAGCTGTATAGAGACGATACCTCTAGAACTCCAAGGGGTATCTTTCGAGGTCGATCTCGATGGGCTGCCGTTTGGGGAGTTCGATCGATTTTGGGATGGGTGGTGAGTAAGCACCGGCGAAGTTGGATCGCGCGACTAAGCGCATGGTTCTCGAAACAACCGAGGGTGATGAAGTAGTTACGACGGTAATAGGAGAAACTATCATCCAATTTGGTATCCGCCTCAAAGCCGAGAAAATGGTCAGGAAGGGCTGTGAAGCGTATGTGGTTCATGTGTATGCCTTGGAAACTAAGGAGTCTGCTGTGGAGACGGTTCGGACAGTTAGGGAATTTGTGGATGTGTTTCCTGAGGAGCTTCCGGGTTTGCCACGGATCGGGAGGTAGAGTTCGAATAGATCATTATCGAAGCTGCGCCAGTATCCATTACTCCGTACAGGATGGCACCTAAGGAGTTAGTGGAGCTTAAGGCTCAGATACAGGAATTGTTGGACCGAGGCTTTATCAGGCCAAGTATTTCGCCATGGGGAGCGCCGGTACTCTTTGTAAAGAAGAAAGACGGTACTATGCGGATGTGCATAGATTACCGCCAACTGAATAAGCTGACGATCAAAAACAAGTATCCACTGCCTCGGATAGATGACTTGTTTGATCAGCTGAAGGGTGCGTCGGTTTTCTCGAAGATCGACCTAAGGTCTGGGTATCACCAGTTGAAGGTAAAAGAGGCGGATATCTGTAAGACGGCATTTCGTACTCGGTATGGGCATTTTGAATTCCTAGTTATGCCGTTCGGGTTGACTAACGCACCGGCAGCTTTCATGGATCTGATGAATAGGGTGTTCCAACAGTACCTAGATCAGTTCGTGGTGGTTTTTATCGACGACATCTTGGTATACTCAAGGACTGAGGAGGAGCATGATGCTCATTTACGGGTGGTATTGCAGATTTTAAGGGAGAAACAAATTTCTGTCGAAGTTCAAGAATCGAGTTTCGCTCGTGGAGGTGACATTCTTGGGTCATGTAGTGTTATTGAGGGATTAGAGTGGACCCCGTAAGATAGAAGCGGTTTTGGATTGGAAGCCGCCTAAGTCGATGGCGGAGATCCGGAGTTTTACGGGCTTGGCGGGGATACTACCAAGATTTGTAGAGGGTTTCTCGTTGATTGCAGCACCGATGACCAAATTATTGAGAAAGGGAGTTCCGTTTATTTGGACTGAGAAGCAACAGGAGAGCTTCGACAAGTTGAAGAAGATTTTGACTGAAGCTCCGGTTCTGATTCAACCTGAGGCTGGTAAGGAATTTACAGTGTACTGCGATGCATCACATACGGGTTTGGGTTGTGTGCTGATGCAAGAAGGGAAGGTTGTGGCTTACGCATCCCGACAGCTGAGGCCACATGAGGTAAATTATCCAACGCACGATCTGGAGTTAGCAGCTGTAGTATTTGCCTTAAAGATATGGAGGCATTACTTGTACGGAGAGAGATCGATAGTCTATACGGACCATAAGAGTCTGAAGTACCTTCTGACTCAGAAAGACTTGAATCTGAGACAGCGCAGATGGATTGAGCTACTAAAAGACTACGATTGCTCAATTGAGTATCATCCGGGCAAGGCTAATGTTGTGGCAGACGCATTGAGCCGTAAGGTTGTTTCAGATTTGAGAGCGTTGTTTGCCCACTTGAGTTTGTATGACGACGGAGTATTACGGCGAGCTACGTGTTAAGCCTACTTAGGTTGAGCAGATCAGAGAAAAGCAGTTGTTGGATGAGGTTTTGAGCGCACAGAGGACACAAGTGCAGAATGATGGGTTGAAGGGGTATAGCTTGTCTAGTGATGGGGTTCTGTGTTTCGGGGGAAGGCTTGTATGCCGAGAGATCTGAATTGAGGCAAAAGATTCTTCAGATGCCCATAGCACCCCTACGCTATGCATCTGGAGGTAGCAAAATGTATAGGGACCTCGAGAGAACAGATTACGGTGGTAAGATGCGAAAAAGGAGGTGACCGAAGTTTGTGGGTAAGTGTCGACTTGTCGCCAGGTCAAGGTCGAGCATCGATTGCGTCTGGGTTGCTTGACCGTGAAGATTCCACAGTGGAAGTGGGAAAGAATAACTATGGATTTAATCGGTGGATTACCACTTACACCGAGCAAGAAGGATTCAGATCGGTAATTGTGGATCTACCGACTAAATCACTCACTTTATTCGGTGAGGTGGATTACTCACTGCAGAGGTTGGCAAAGTCGTATGTATCGAGAGATAGTGAGGCGCCGCGGGGTGCCAAGATCGATCATCTCGGATAGGGATCCGAGATTCACGTCAAGGTTCCGAAGGCGTTACATCGGGCTCGGGTACTGTTAGATTTCAAAGACATTTCATCCGCAGATCGACGGGCGATCGGAAAGAGTTATACGATATTGGAGGATATGCTTCGAGGTTGTGTATTGGACTTGAGGGTAGTTGGGAGGAGTATCTACCGTTGGCTGAGTTCGCCTACAACAAATGCTACCAAGCGAGCATCAAGATGGCACCATATGAGGCGTTGTATGGTAGGAAGTGTCGCCACCTACTTGTTGGATGAGCTAAGTGAACGTCAGTTATTGGGACCAGAGTTGGTTGCTGAGACCGAAGACAAGGTTAAGTTGATTCAGGCTCGATTGAAGGAAGCTTCGGACCGGCAGAAGTCCTATGCTGATCTTAAGCGGAGAGATATTGAGTTTGATGTGGGAGATCGGGTTTTCCTGAAGGTCTCACCGTGAAAGAAAGTATTAAGGTTCGGGAAGAAAGGAAAGCTAAGTCCGAGGTTCATTGGGCCGTATAAGGTATTAAGACGAGTGGGACCAGCTTGCATATCACTCGAGTTGCCGGTGAGCTAAGTCGATTCACGACGTGTTCCACGTTTCGATGCTTGGCGATATCGTTCGATCCATCACATGTGGTAACGATGAGGAGATCGAGGTAAATCCGAGATATGTCCATGGAGGAAGAGCACGCATGATTTTAGATCGGGATGTGAAGGTTACTTGCAGAAAGTCTGTGCCTCTGGTTAAGGTTCTTTGGCGTAATCATGGCGTGGAAGAAGAAGCGTGGGAACCCGAGGATATGATGAGACAAGAATACCCGCAACTCTTTCTCGACTGTAATTTGGGTCGAAATTATTTTTAAGGGGTAGAAGCTGTAATATCCGGGTTAAGGGGTTAATTTATTTTGGCATTGTTGCATGATTATTGGTGAGCTATTATGTTGTTTGTATGGTTTGGGACTTAGATGAAGGCTAGGTGTGTGCACGAGTAGGTGGAAAATTTTGTTTTGGGCCTTAGGGGATAGGAGTGAAGGAGATGGGGTTTTAATTAAATTAAGTGAATTTATAGCACAAGTGATGAGCTAGCAAAGTGGCAAGCATGCGCCACATGGAGAGTGTGTGTGTGGCGTCATCTACAAGGGGGAGGTCTTGTGTTCAAGTCGCGAGAATCCCACCCCTTTTGGCTCTCATTTTGGACGGCATGGAGGAAGAGGTAGAAGGCAACTTGAACTCTAGCTTGGACTTGGTCTTCACATTCAAAAGTGGGGTGGAGAGTGAAAGTAGGAGGGAGACTTGGTCATGGGATTTGAATTGGTGGTGTGGGAGTGAATGGGGGAAGTTGGCCGGATTTGGTGAGAGTTTGGGGGAAGAGGGAGTGTGTGGCCGGTTGGTAAGCTTGTGGGAGAGTGCCGAATTTTTTCCACTAAGGCAATTGGGTAGGTTCGGTCAAATTTTGTTTTGGGGAAGTTGATTTTTTTCTTGTTTAATCAAAGCTAGTAAAAGGTCTCTTGAGTAGCAAATACTTGAGTAGAACAAAAAAAGAGAAAACCTTCCATTCTTGCTCCTTGAAACCGAAGCACAAGCAACTTCAATTGCCAATCTTGCACTCTTCTTCTGCGTTTTCTTCTTTTATCTTTTGTGTCAAGAAACCTCAAGCACCCTTATTGCGAAATCCTACCTTGTTCTTCTTTCTTCTTTTTATTGTGCAAAGTCGAAACTAGTGATCCTCCTTCTCAATTTCTTTCTTTTATTTTACAACCCTTGTGCCGATTTTCTCATCATTCCATACCATATCTCTAAACCGAAACTAGCCTTCTTCTTTTCCTTTTGACCGTAACACCTTTCACCAAAAACTCGTGCATCCTCCATCTTCTTCATCTAAACCAACACAACCACAATCAAACCCTTGCCGATTTTGGTCATTAGTAGCCGAAAGTTCTTTCTTTCCTACTTCCCTTTTCTTGTTCCTTTTCATTCAAAACCGATGGCACTTACTCTTGTTATTCTTTCTCTTTCTCCAAGCAGTGGCCGAATCTTTCTCCTCTCTTAGTAGTTGGTAGGCCGATTATTGGTTGTGTTGGGGTGTTGGTGATCAATCGGTCTACTAAAGGGGGTAAGTGTTGGCCGAATGGCCATTTCTCTTTCTCTGGTATTTTACCAATTCTTGGTATGTTAAGGGCTGATATCGATATTGGTTAAAAAGGTGTTAACTTCTTGTTTAATCTTTTCGTATAGGATCTTTGGACTTTGGAAATAATCAAGAGGATTCTTCCAACTCTTTTAGCCGATTGTTAAGTGGTGGTAAGAGGAGTATTTTGTTAGTCCGTTCTTTTAGCCTCGTTAAAGCAAGTCTCAATGGATTAATGGATTTTCTTTTTAGGTGGAGGCCGTTTGTAAAGGAGAAACCTTTGTGGTTCGAGTTTGGTAGGAAGCCAAACGTTTGCAAGGTAAGGACTATTTGATAAACCCTTTTTGGTTTAATGCTTGTGGCCGAATGGTATGATGGTTAATCCATTTGTTGGCCGATTGTAGGATTCGAGTTGTAGAAGTGGTCAAGGGACGTAAATCGATTTTAGGATTAATACCTTCGCTAATTCGTGTGTAAACTAACACACTTACATTTAGTAATATAATTGATAACCCGTGTGATGATTAATGAAACAGTTGATGATTGATGTGATACCCTAATGGGTATGATTCGGACTCGGGTAAGTCAATTATATTATTATGAGTTTCTCGATGATCTATATGATACCATGGTTGTGGATATATGTGACATGGGGTATGAAATTAGACATATTAGCATGATATGCATGATTATATGATATGCATGATTACATGAGTGTGGTATGTTGATGGGTGATCCAGTGGAGGGAGCGAGTGATATTTTGTCTTGTGAGCACCGGTGTTTTGGTAACACACTTTGTGACTTTGGGTCACGGAGGTTTGGCACCTCCGGAGGTTTGGTGCCTCGGCGTCTCGGCCCCGTGGTTAACACCACGTGGGTTGGCCCCACATGTGAGATATGGGATTGACGCCTTGATGATTTGGTATCACACGATGGGTTGGCCCCATCATTGGATTTGTGACTGCGGTCACCAGTGCTTTGGTAGCACAATTGTGTCTTTGGGACACCAGTGGTTTGGCACCACCAGTGGTTTGGTACCACATTGACGGATATTGTGTCTTTGGGACACCAGTGTTTTGGTAACACATTGTGACTATATGTCACCAGTGGTTTGGCACCACCAGTGGTTTGGTACCACACGGGGTAGAAAAGGCGATATGGATGGTTAGGATCGGGTTGCATTAATTATGTTGCTTTGTATGATGTGTGTTAGCATGTTGTTTTTGGAGCGGGATTTACACATCGAGTCACCGACTCACCCTCTCCTTTGACATTTGGGTGACTCGAGACGCGGATATGGAGCCGGATGGACTCGGGGTGCACATGCCATGCTTTAATAAAAGTGTTGCCTGACTTTGAATTTGGGTACTTTAGCTTATTTACTTTACTTGGGTTTTATATTGGATTTGTAAAAGGCCTTTAATTTATGTTTTGTGATGTTTATGTTTTAATTAGATTTTAATATGCCTTAACAAAACAAGTTGGTATGAATTTTTCTAAAACTTGGAAAGATAATGATTTCAAAATTATAACGCAATGTGTTTTAAACCATACCATCGGTATCACACTATGTCTTTATGGTAAGCAAACTCAAATGATTTTCAAATCAAACTTGTATTACTCCTAAGTCTAAAAAGGTTTTAAGTAACACTAAGAAACTATTAAGGTTTAAATGGTTTAAACTCGTTTAACCACACATTACAGTTAAGATTTCAAAATCTCCGGGTTTCAAATACACCATCCGATTTCAAACAAGTCTACTCGAATTGTCTTCAAAATACTTCGTGTTTTCACTCGGCTTTTAACGGAAAATTTAACCTCTCACAAACATGTTTCCCCGTAACATACCAGATTTGGACGTGGTGTCTTGTCCGGGTTTGGGGTGTTACAATAATGGTGGTAAGTGAGTTACACACTGAGTTCTAAGTAACTCACCCCCTTTTAATTTTTCCATCTCAGGTAATGGAAATTGACGTGGACTTGGGCCGAGGATGACTTCGTGGAGGCCATCTTGCAAAACATGGGTTATTTAAACTTTGGACTTTTTAATAAGTATTTTACTATTTTGGGTTATTGTAATAAGGGCCTCTATAAATAATTTATGGATTTTATGTGTGTTGGGTTTTAGACTATACTTTGGACTTTTGAACATGGACTATGATTATATGATGTTTTTTAAAATAAATTTGGGTTTTCAAGTATATGAAATTCTTTTTATAAACATTTTATTATTGTTAACTCTTATTTAAAAATACCTAAAAGCTTTTGATAATACATGATTTTAAACTAATGTTTTCTAATATTTATCAAATGCAAATACTCTTCTAATTTTATAAATCCTATAAATAATATTGTAGCTTTCAACTTATTGAAGATTTAAACACAAATCGATTAGGGTAATAAACCAAATCTAGTCTTAATGCATAGACCGGGTTTGGGGTGTTACATTTAGTGGTATCGAGCTGTTTCAAAAACTCTACCGTGGTTTGGGTTCATAAATAATTTCGTATGAAATCGCTCAAATTTTTTGATCAAGATGGCACCACAAGCATCCGCAACAAGTCAAGTAAGTATTTATTGATTACTAAAATATAATCATAGGAACACTCTAGAACTTCTAGTTTTAGATGTGAAAACCGTAGAGATTGAGACTATAGGATATGTTGTGGAAAAACAACTTTATATCTCAAATCTCATAAAATATCGTTAATAAATACCGAAACAAATTTTCGATTCATAAAACTTGTAATCGATAAAACGAACGAGCTATCATGAGCACTAGAGGACGTGGTCATGGACGCGTAGACGCCGCCGTGGTAGAGGCCGAGGTGCTACGATCAAGCACCAAATCATATGCGGAAGTAGACGCACTGCGTCAATTGCAAGTGAGACGGATCACGCGATCACATGGAAGAAGATAATGCATTGACTCAAGCAATGCTGCGAGTCTTGGAAAGGGTCGCTGGAGCTAGAATTGGGCCAACAACTCGTGGGTCAATTTCAGAGCGACTTAAGGCAAATAATGCAGAAGTTTTTAGGGGAGTCTCTGGTGTAGCTCCGAATGTAGCTGAATACTGGCTCGAAGTTGTGGAATGGATTATGGATGATATGGAATGTACTGTCGAGCAAAAACTGAGAGGAGCTGTATCTTTGTTAAGAGATGAGGCGTATCAGTGGTGGCTCACTGTTCGAGAAGGCACCAAGTCGCACCGATTAATTGGGAATTCTTTAAAGTCGCCTTCCAAGGAAAATACGTTGGAACGAAAGTTATGTAGGACGTCGAAGGAAAGAATTTCGAATCTTGTCCAAGGAAGTAAGACCAGTGGCGGCATATGAAGTCGAAGTTTTACGTCCGAGCCGTTATGCGGGACAATAGTAGCAACAGATCACGAACGTTGTGTGCGTTTCAAGGATGGACTTAATGATGAGTGAGGGTTCGATTGCTCCTGACAAGTTAGAAATTTTTCGACTCTCGTGGAGAAGGCCAAAATAGTGAAGAGGCTAAGAATTGAGCAGCAGGCGAGAAAAATTTGAAATAAGAGAGAGACACAGCGATGGTTCGTTAAAGAGATTCGGAAGAAACCTGGAATGATGAATCGTTCAAGGTAGAACCCAGTAACAAATAATCGAGTCGAGATTGCACTGAGTGTGGGAAAAGACATTTTGGAGAATGTTGGAGGAAAACGGATGCATGCTACAAATGCGGTTCAATGGATCATCAGTACAAAAATTGTCCTCGATGTATGGATACGACTCAAGAAGTTCGTAATAATGATGCACAGCTGGCTAGAGGTAATCAGCAGCCACCGAGAGGTCGTGGACCAGGTCGTAGTGGTAATGGGGCTGGTCGTGGTCAAGGTGCACCGGGTCGAGGCAATGGTCATAGAGGAAATGCGATGCAAGACACTGGACCGGTCTATGCAAGTTAGACGCCATGAGGACGGCAATGCACCGTATGTGATAACTGCACGTTCTTCATTTTGATGTACCGTTATTGCCCTAATAGATATTGGCTCTACCCATTCATATGTATCTAGTGCCATATCCGGAAACACGAAATTAGAATTTGAAATTACCGAGTGAGATGCGCGAATTAGTCCTTTAGATGATCGGTAATTGTTAATAAAATATTTAAAGGCGTGCCCTTAAAAATTCAAGAGGAGATATTCTTAGCAAACTTGATGGAACTACCTTTCGGTGAGTTCGATCTTATTCTGGGCATGGATTGGCTGGTTAAACATCGGGCGCAATTGGATTGTGCTGAAAAACGAATGTCAGTAAGAACCTCGGATGATAAGGAAGTCATAATGATTGGTGAGCGAAGGAACTATCTGGCAAATGTGGTATCTGCATTAAAGGCGGAGAAGTTGGTGCGAAAAGGATATGGAGCATTCCTAGCCTTTATCTGTGCTTTGGATGCTAAAGAGTTATCTGTGGATGATGTGAGGACAGTGAAGGAATTTTCCGATGTATTTCCCGAAGAACTTCCTGGTATACCTCCAGATCGGGAAGTAGAGTTTGGCATTGAGCTTTTGCCTGGGACAGCTCCAGTGTCCATTGCTCCTTATAGAATGGCACCGAAGGAGTTGGCTGAGCTCAAAGCTCAAATTCAAGAATTACTGGATCGGGGATTTATTCGACCAAGTGTGTCTCCGTGGGGAGCACCAGTTCTGTTCGTCAAGAAGAAGGATGGATCGATGCGTATGTGCATTGACTACAGACAATTGAATAAATTGACGATCAAGAATCGGTATCCTCTGCCGAGAATTGATGACCTGTTTGATCAATTAAAAGGAGCTTCAGTTTTCTCCAAAATTGATTTGAGGTCGGGTTATCACCAGCTCAAGGTGAAAGAAGCGGACATTTATAAGACGGCATTTCGAACACGTTACGGACACTATGAGTTTGTAGTGATGCCATTTGACTAACCAATGCACCAATTTGCATTTATGGACATGATGAACCGAGTCTTTCAACCATATTTAGACCGATTTGTGGTAGTGTTCATAGATGATATATTGGTTTATTCGAGAAATGAGGAGGAACATGACCAAGATTTGCGGATAGTATTACTGACTACTTACGTGATAAACAATTATATGCCAAATTTAGTAAATGCGAATTTTGGCTTAAGGAAGTGACTTTCCTTGGTCATGTAGTATCACCAAGGAATAAGGGTGGATCCTCGGAAAATTGAGGCTATTCTCGATTGGAAACCACCAACATCGAGAGCTGAAATTTGGAGTTTCTTGGGTTTATGGATACTATAGACGTTTTGTAGAGGGTTTTCATTGATTGCTGCACCTAACTAAACTATTGCGAAAGGAGCTCCGTATAATTGGGTGAAAAGCAGCAAGAGAGTTTCGAGAAATTGAAGAAGATCCCACTAAGCTCCAGTTTGATTCACCAGAGGTGGAAAGAATTTCTTGCTTATTGTGATGCGTCTCACACGGGTTTGGGTTGTGTGTTGATGCAAAATGGAAAAGTGGTGGCTTATGCTTCTCGTCAATTAAGACCACACGAAGTAAACTACCCTACGCATGATTTGGAGTTAGTCTGCGTTGTCTTTGCTCTAAAGATTTGGAGGTACTATCTCTATGGTGAGAAATCTATAATCTACACGGATCACAAGAGTCTTAAATACCTCCTTACCCAAAAGGAGTTAAATTTGAGACAAAGAAGATGGGTAGAATTACTAAAAGATTATGATTTCTCGATCGAATATCATCCTAGAAAGGCTAACGTGGTAGCTGACGCGTTAAGTCGTAAGACAGTATCCAAATTAAGAGCTTTGTTTGCCCATTTGAGTCTGTACGAGGATGGCAGTTTGTTAGCAGAACTTCAGTTGAAGCCTCTGTGGCTGGAACAAATCAAGGAAAAACAGACAGCAGATGAGAAGTTGGGACCTTTACTTCGGCAAGTTGAAAATGGTGAAATTGAGGATTTTGGAATAAACACGGAAGGTGTGTTATGCTTTCGAGGAAGAGTATGTATGCCTAAGGATTCAGACCTGAGGCAACTGATTCTATGGGAGGCGCATAGTAGCCCTTATGCTATGCATCCCGGAGGAAATAAAATGTATCGAGATCTCCGTGAATGATATTGGTGGCGTGGTTGAAACGTGAGATTTCAGAATTTGTGGGAAAATGTTTGACTTGTCAGCAAGTGAAGGCAGAACATCAATTACCGTCTGGGTTGTTACAACCGATAAAAATTCCTCTTTGGAAATGGGAACGGATAACCATGGATTTTGTTAGTGGGTTACCTTTAACACCTACTAAGAAAAATTCTGTGTGGGTAATTGTTGATCGGTTGACAAAGACTGCTCATTTCCTGCCAGTCCGTACAGATTATTCATTACAGAAGTTGGCGAAACTGTATGTATCCGAAATTGTGAGGTTGCATGGGATACCTGTATCTATTATATCGGATAGGGACCCTAGGTTTACATCACGATTCTGGAAAGCTCTGCATGAAGCCTTGGGGACAAAATTGAATTTCAGTACGGCTTTTCATCCTCAGTCTGATGGTCAGTCGGAGAGGGTAATTCAGATATTGGAAGATATGTTAAGGGATGTAATCGACTTGAGGGTAGTTGGGAGGATTATCTACCACCGCGTAATTCGATATAACAACAAATATCGTCTAGCATTGAGATGGCACCGTCACGAGGCATTGTATGGTCGTAAATGTCGTTCTCCTATTTGTTGGGTGAGTTGGGCGAAAGACAAATGTTAGGTCCCGAGATGATATCTCGAGATGAGGATAAGGTAAAAGTTATTCGAGCACGGATGAAAGAAGCCTCGGAGATGCGAAGTCGTATGCGCACTGAAGCTTAAAGGATATCGAGTATGATGTGGGGATCGGGTTTTCTTGAAGGTATCTCCTTGGAAAAAGATCTTGATTAGGAAGGAAGGGCAAGTTAAGTCCTAGATACATTGGACCTTATCGTGTCTTTGAAGCGTATTGGTCCGATGGCTTATCGATTGAGTTACCTCCTAATTGGATCAAATCCATAATGTTTTCATGTTTCCATGTTGAGGCGTTATAGATCGGATCCTTCGCACATTATACCAGGTAGAAGAATTGGAGTGAATTGATTTGTCTTTTGAAGAAGAACCGGTGGAAATCTTAGACCGAGATGTCAAGGTGCTAAGAAAAAGAACCGTGCCGTTGGTCAAAGTTCTATGGCGTAGCCACGGAGTGGAGGAAGCTACGTGGGAGCCCGAGGATGCAATTCGGCAACAATACCCTCACCTCTTTCAACCAGGTAAATTTCGAGGAAGAAATTTTCTTTAAGGAGGGTAGAGTTGTAACACCCTAAAAATCCGAGTGTTTTTATATTGCATGAATTGGTGTTTAGACTTTAAAGGAAAATTTCTTTCTTTTATTTAGTTCTTATTGAAGTCCTAAAGAGGAGTATAGCATAATTGGGATAAGGAATAAAATTTAATTATTGAGAATTTATTGAAGAGAAGCAAAGGTCATTAAGACTTAAGTTAAATTAAGTGTTAATGAGTGTCATAAGTTGAGTACATGGCATGGTGGAGTTGGCGCATGGGTTATAGCAAGAGGGAAGAGGTTCGAATCCCTTGTTTAGCATCTAAATGAAATTTTTTTTTTAATTTTCTGCACATGGATTGCAAGTGTCGGCCAAGAACATATATGGTAAGTGTTGACCATGTTATTTTTGGTTAGTGTATCAAAGAATTATGGAAATAGTTATCATATGGAATGGAATCAAATACTTAAGGAAAGATAGGGGAACATAAGGCACATATCAAGGAAGAATTTTGGAAACAAAATCATGGCTATTGACCATGCTTTGATGACAATTGGGTATAGAGAAGGAGCCAAATTTTTGTGTTAGTTTTGGCTAAGCATTTCATTTTCTCTTTGGTCATTCCTAGCAACCTAGTGCAGAATTTTTCTTCTTCTCAACCTCTTTTCCTTTAGCGAAATTGATCATTGGTAAGCCTTGATTATTTTGACCAATTGGTCATTTTGCTTTTCACTTTAGTGTTCAATTTTGTGCCTTTCTCTTAGTGCCGATTTTACCAATACCTAAAAGATCATTCTTTTCTTTTCTTCTCCCATTCTTGAACATACATTGCTCTCAAAACTCATCTCTTTCTTTCTTCTATTCTCCATTCTCTTTGAAAGTCAAAAGACATCATCATCATTCTTCTCTCATCTTTATTTCTTTTCACTCATATTTTCTTCCTTTTTCTTCAATGGCCGAATGCTAGAGTGCCCATAGCCGAATTTATTTTCTTTTTTCTTTGGTTGCATAGCCGAATTTTCCAACTCTCATAAGCATCGTTTTCAATCCTTTCTTTTTCATCGTGGATTATAGGTAAGGGTTTCTTCTTTTTCATTTTCGATTTACTAATGGTATTATGGCCGAATATTAATGGTGTTATGAAGGACTTTTTGAATCGATATAACGTTCATTCTAATAACGTTTCTTTCGTTATTATTTAGTGCAATAACGAAGATCGGAACTCAAGTGATCGGGAGAACCGTAGAAAGCGTTGGAAACGCGTTTTATTGTGGTAAGGAAATCCCACTCTTTAAAACCTCTAGTACTATTCGATATCATTTTAGATCTAACTAATACTCCTTTGATCGTGAAGACTTTCAAAATAGGGAAGAAAAGGCGGTGGTTAGTCACGTTAAGAGGGCGGATCTGTAAATCCCCATTTAAGCGAAGAGCGGTTTGGTAGTCAGGGATTTTCCATAGGGTTGCGGACCATCTTAGAAGGAGTCAATTATTCAGTAGTACGAACTTAGAACCATTATACATTGGTGGATTCTCGTGACGAGCGAATCAATAAGCGGGAGAAGCCGAAAATCGAAGTGATTCAAAATCAAGAGGTAAGATTTTGGATCTATTATCGATTAAGAATATTTTTACGAAATAGTATTCTAACGGATCGAAATGTGTTTTAGGTGCAGGGGCGAGAAGGATTAGTACTCTCGGTATCGAGGTGTGTAACTTCACACTATTTTTTCGGTTGGATGTCAATATCGGTATGGAAGTAAAAATCGTAAAAACGACTAGATCGGTAAAAACGTAAAAACTGATATTTTGACGAAAATACGTAAAAACGACTAAATCGTGAAAATTACGAAAACGCCCTCGAGAAATTATTTGTTATTACGAAAAATTGTATGTTTCTTGAAATTGGGCCAAAAATACTCTAGTTCGATAAATTGGGCCAAAATACTCTAGTTCGATAAATTGGGCCAAAATACTCTAGTTCGATAAATTGGGCCAAAAATACTCTAGTTCGATAAATTGGGCCAAAATACTCTAGTTCGATAAATTGGGCCAAAATACTCTAGTACGATAAATTGGGCCAAAAATACTCTAGTTCGATAAATGGGCCAAAGCCCACTAAACTGCTAAATAGACAAATTGCTAAATTATGTTTATGGGCCAAATGAAATGTTTAAACGATAAACCCACCATGTTATGCATTATTAAGAAATTTTATATTTTGTTATATAAGCATACTTGCATGGGGTGGGGTATATGAAGAGAAGAATGGCCTGTTGCCAAAATCTAGTTCGGTGGCTCTGCCACAATTATGGCTTATTGCCTCTAGTTCGGTGGCTCTGCCACAATTATGGCTTATTGCCTCTAGTTCGGTGGCTTTGCCACATTTATAAAAAGGCTTAATTCCTACGATTGGTGTGTTGGCGGGGTGGGTTGACTCGATCCCCACAGGTGTGATGGTTGGTACGGGGGTGTTAGCGGATGGATATTAGGTTTGGTTGGGAAATTCATTTTACATGCATTTTAAATTATTTTATTTTATGATATATTGTTGACTTCTGTAATTGGGCTCAAGCCAAAGATAATATCTTGACGATCGGCCCAATAATGGTGGTAAATGAGTTACACATCGAGTTCTAAGTAACTCACCCCTTTTAATTTTCCATCTCGGGTAATGGAAATTGACGTGGACTTGGGCGAGGATGACTTCGTGGAGGCCATCTTGCAAAACATGGGTTATTTAAACTTTGGACTTTTAATAAGTATTTTTACTATTTTGGGTTATTGTAATAAGGGCCTCTATAAATAATTTATGGATTTTATGTGTGTTGGGTTTTAAACTATACTTTGGACTTTTGAACATGGACTATGATTATATTATGTTTTTTTAAAATAAATTTGGGTTTTCAAGTATATGAAATTCTTTTTATAAACATTTTTATTATTGTTAACTCTTATTTAAAAATACCTAAAAGCTTTTGATAATACATGATTTTAAACTAATGTTTTCTAATATTTATCAAATGCAAATACTCTTCTAATTTTATAAATCCTATAAATAATATTGTAGCTTTCAACTTATTGAAGATTTAAACACAGCTCGATTCAGGTAACAAACCAAATCTAGTCTTAATGCATAGACCGGGTTTGGGGTGTTACAGTCTACCTCTCATAGTTGTGTTGCTCAGCCTCGAAGTTTGAATATTATCTTTCTCAAATTTCTCCGGGCAATCTCTAAGATAATGGTCAAAAGAACCACATCTAAAACATGCTCCGCTCTTCATTTGACACTTGGGTCTGATGCCTCTAACACTACCTACACTCACTACAGATGTAGCCTGAGATTTAGGACTAGAGCATTGGGTACCTCTGTCTCTACCGGAGTATCCCGTAGAAGTAGTAGAATAGTAGTGATATTCTTTAGATTTCTTCGATGCTGACTGGTATGACTTTCCCGTCAATCTCTTGCTCGAATTCTTGGCTTCAATCTTAGAGTGTCTTTTCTCTTTACTCAGCTCTTCAGCTTTATATGCTCGATCAACCATTACAACAAATTCTTTCAACTCGAGGATCCCGACTAATAGATTTATATCTTTGTTTAAGCCATATTCAAACTGTTTAAACTGTAACACCCCTCACACATATTCACGATCAGAATAGGTTTATGGTATTACCTATCAATACATATCATTTGACATACATAACTCATATATTTATGCATCCATACTCAAATACCATTCAATCATATTCACATTGTCCCTTATAAGGGCCTACGAGGCCTTAAACATGCTTTAGAAGTTGTTCGGGACTAAACCAATAACATATAAAATTCTTGGAAAACTTAGAAATTTTTCAATCATATAGGGTTACACGCCTGTGTGAATAGGCCGTGTGCCTCACAAGGCTAGTAGACACGCTCGTGTCTTAGGCCGTGTGGAAACAGGGCATACATACTAACTTGCATCATAAGGCCGAGGACATGACCGTGTGCCAGGGCATGTGAAAAATGGAGAGTATACTAACTTGGGTCACATAGCCAACCACACGCCTATGTGTCTAGCCCATGTGCCCTTCGAAATGGCCACACACGCGCATGTGCTAGGCCGTGTGCCATTTAGGGGGTATACTGACTTATACCACATGGCCAGTCACATGCCTGTGTGTGAGACCGTGTGGAGCATACTGACTTCAATTTAATTTCAAAACCAGGGGACACACGGCCGTGTAGCATGACCATGTGTCATACACGGCTGAGACACACGCCCGTGTCGCTGCCCGTGTGGAAAAAAATAGGTCATTTGCAAAGTCAATTTGCCACCCTTTTTGCACATACCTACACAAGCTCATATGGTATCATTTTGAGTCACAAATATGTAGCCAAAGTTCATCAACCAATACATAATCATACCATATTCATTTCAACCATTTCAATACTCAATTCCATATCATTTACCTATTATAATACCAAACAATTTAAATTGCTTTTCTAAGTATATTTCACATGTATGGTTCATTTAGAATAACTATTCCAAACATTCATAACTACTTCAATCCCATTCATTCATTATGGTCTATTACCAAACATTAAAAGTAGAACCATATACACATTCATAAACATCATCAAGTTCATCATCTTATGCCAACTCAAATGGCCAAAATACATATCCATCAAACATACCAAAATGACACAAGCCTATACATGCCATATACCATAGATACATGACTCCAAAAGTACCAAATTAGATGATCGATAGTGCGATGAAGTCTCTAACAATTTCCAGATCCGAGCTAGCTTTGTAGAACTATAAAACATAGAAACAATTAAACAAAGTAAGCTTTAAGGTTAGTAAGTTTGTAAGTGAACATGAAATAATCTCAACATTCATTAACAATTCAAAATAGATAATATCATAAACATTTAAGCAATCAATTCATGAGCTAACATAAATTTATTCATATCATCATTCACCAGTTCTTAACTTTCATTAGTTCAACACTAGAATAGTTTTCCGTACATACTTGTACTGAGAAATTTCTATTTCTCAAAATTTATCAAATAGAATAATTACCATCTTAATTTCATCCATCAACTAAATAGATATACATTTAAGTTCAATTATACGAACTTACCTCGTATTCGGAATTAACGGATCGGATTTACTATTTGGTAACCTTGCTTTTCCCCCGATCTAAATCTGAATTCTTTCTTTTTTGATCTATATGAATTCAAAATTGACTTATTTAATCATATACTCTTTCAATTTATTCCAAAACATACATTTAGGCATATTTGCACTTTAGCCCCTAAACTTTTACACTTTTAACAATTTAGTCCCTATTTCACAGATACACAAAATTCACATAATTTCATTATACTCTAGCTTAGCTGAATTACCTATTGGTCCCTAGCAGCCCATATCTTTCATTTATTTCACATTTCAACCCCTCAATTTACATATTTCACAATTTAATCCCTTTTTGACATTTTTGTCAAAAATCACTTTACAAAACATATAAAACTGTTATCAAGCTTTCATATTCTATCATCAATCATCAAATTACTCAAGTATTCAATAATGGAAACTCTTAAAATCTTTAAAAAATTCAAAATCTAAGGTACGAGCTAGCTAGATTTCAAAGCAACGATCACAAAAACATAGAAATCATCAAAAATCGAGCTCAAACCGTACCTTAATCAAGCTTAATTTGTGCCGAACCTAAATGAGAAAAATGGATTCTTTTTCTTCTTCAATATTCAGCCAAGATGAGAAAAATGGACTCAAAATTATTTTTGTTTTATTTAACACATTATAATTATGCTAATTACCATTATAACCTTAATGAATAAACATTAAAAACATATAATGGTTGTCCATAATAGTCCACTATCATTTAAAGTGGTCTAATTACCATTTAAGGCCATCATATTTAAAAGCCAAAGCCAATTTACACCTTTAATAAAAGAATGCAACTTTTGCATTTTACGATTCAGTCCTTTTTCTCAAATCGAGCAATTAAACGATAAAATTACTTCATGAAAATTTCATACATTCATACTTTCGAGCTATAAACACATAAAATAATATAAAAATAATTTTTTTTGATGTCAGATTCGTGGTTTCAAAACCATTGTTTCAATTTAGCTAAAACTAGGCTGTTACATACACATTGCAGTCTCAGTCGAAATACATTCTAGAGCATATTTGCTCAATCGAAAAAATTTACATTCATATTCGGACACTGTCAAATAACCCTATTTAAGCTCCAAGAATTCTTTACGTTTACGTCGAGAAACCTCTGACCAATGCATTTCTTGTGGAACTCAGTTTGAAAGAAATCCCAAGTAAGCCTTTCTTTCGGCACTATAAAAATCAATGCATTCCACCACTGGTAAGCTGAATCTTTTAATAGAGATACCGCACACTTAAGACATTCAGCCGGGGAGCAAGATAATTCATCAAGAACTCTGATGGTATTCTCTAACTAGAACTCAGCTCTCTCAAGATCATCCTTGACAGTAGCTTGAATTTTTTTAGCACCATACTTGTGAATCTTATCAACATGAGGCTTACCAACTCCGATAGGTTCTGTACTTTGAGGAATAACAGGAATCCATTGAGGAACAGGAGGGGGTGGAGGTTGTTACACAGTCGGGTTTGTTCGTGCAAACTCGGTGAACCACTTATTCATCATCTGGAAGAAGGCTTCTTTAGCTTTTCCTTCACAACCTTCAGATACTGGCCTTGCACCACTCGAAGCTACTCCTTGAACGGAGGCTTGAGCATTACTATCTATATCATTGGAATCAGCAGGTTGGATGTCATTGCTATATGAAAACATGTTTTAAAATGGTCAGAAGATATCACACTATCATAGGTTAAATAATGGCGTGTATAGCTAAACTCATATATGCTACGTTAGTCAAATAATTGACTAAACCGTAGCTCTGATACAAATAAATGTAACACCCCTAACTCGTATCCGTCACCGAAATAGTGTTACGGAGCATTACTGAAGTTTACAGAACAAATAGACAAAAACCTCAAACATTTCACATCATATAATTTTCATGTTAGAAACCAATCGAAATTAAACATATTGTCCCTTATATGAGCCCTCGAGGCCCAAAATACGCATTAGAAACAAATAGAAACTAAATTGCGTACTCAAAATTTTTTTTAGAAATCATTGAAAATTTTCAAAGTTGTAGGGATCACACGGTCAAGAGACACACCCGTGTCTCAAGCCGTGTGGGCATTTGAAATAGGGACACACGGTCGTGTCCCAGCCTGTGTAACTCTCTGACTTGGGCCACACAGCCAAACCACATGCCCGTGTGCTAGGCCATGTGCATACTGACTTGCACAATTTAAAAGATATAGGGGACACAGAGCCATGTGTCACACACGACTGTGACACACACAGGTGTCTCTGCCCGTGTGGACGTAAATAAGCCATTTTTAAGCCACATTTCTCACCCAATTTGGTACCAACCTAAACACAACAATTTGTACATCAACAAGCCATGAAAAGGCATTTAAAACAAGCCAAAACCAAGTCTTAAACATGAAATATCACCACATACAACAAATATGCCCTTAGGCACCTCAAATGACAACTTAAAGACATGTCAACCAAGTATCTCAACTTACCTAAATGACCAAATTCATATATGCATATTCAAACCACATTTTACTTTCTTTCATTCTACAACATCAATCACACATCAAACATGATAATGTCACTTAAATATATATGTATCAAAATATACCAAACACAAGCCATATAAGTGGCTAATCTCAACAAAACAATTATATGCCAACATTGGCCAAATTAACCTATACATGCCATTATAACCAAAATTAATTTACTGAAATTACCAAATGGATCGATGGATAGTGTGAAATAGCTTTGACCAGCTTCCAACCCTTAATTTAACACCCCTAACCCATATCGACTCCAAAACAGGGTTACGGAGCATTATTGGACTTATAACACAAACAATCATACTTTTCATGTTCAATTCTCAGTCCAAACAAAAGCCATTCAAATAAAATCATATAGTCCTCAATACGAGCCCTCGAAGCCTAAAACATGCATTAGAAATGGTTTGGGATTAAACTGATAACTTAGGAAATATTTATGAAACTCTAAAAATTTTTCAAACTATAGGGGCCACACACCAGTGTGCCCCGGCCGTGTCCCTCACACGACGAAGAGACATGTCCGTGCCTTAAGCCATGTGGACATTTGAAATGGGATCACATGGCCATGTCCCAGTCTGTGTCCTACCCCTTGTAACTCTCTGAGTTGGTTTACACGGGCAAACCACACGCCCGTGTGTCTAGCCCATGTGACCTTGAAAGGGCCACACACGCCCGTGTGACCACCCCGTGTGAAAAATGAGTGCTATACGACCAAGCCACATGCCCGTGTGCTAGGCAATGTGAACAAAAATAGGCTATTTACCAAGCCATTTTTCCATCCAGACATGTGCATACCTACACCATACCAAAAGGTACCAAAACATAGCATAAAAAGAACATTCCAACCATCCTCAATCAAGCCTTTATCTTGCATAAATCCATACCAAAATTCACTAGATACCAAGTATCCTAATAGGCCATTTCCAAACATACCAAAACTCATAATCTCAATTCATCAATATAGTCCTTTCCAAACATGCATTATTTTACATAAATTCACAAACATACCAATTTCAAATCTCAACCATTTAGTATCTTCAATACTAAATATCAATAACCCATTTACCAAGAAATTATAAACCACATATCAAAGGCCATTGCATATATATATATATATAAACATCACCAATTAAGCCAAATCAAATGGCTAAAAGTATAACAATACATGTAGGCTATCATTAGCCAATACGACTTATACATGCCATTATAACCAAAATTATCAAACCATAGGTACCAAAATAGCTGATAGGTAGTGCGATGAGATCTGCGCCAACTTTCAACTCGTACAAGCTTCCGATATCTAAGCATACAAGAAAATTAACACAAAGTAAGCAAGAAATGCTTAGTAAGTTCGTAATTCAAAAATAAAGCTTACTACTTCAATTTATAAGCATAAACCACTTTAGTCAACTCAATATATCTTGACCTTGGCCTAGATAACATTAATCTCTCATGTAACACCCCAAACACAGCCTAGAAGTTAGGCCCAAATCTGGCGTGTCACATGGAAATGTTTTTCGAAACCATATTTCTTGTTGTTAAAACTTGTTTGAGAGCTAAAACCTCTTTGTTAAAACTCAAAACACATAAGCAATTGTTATCTACTTGAAAAAGTAAATACCTTTTAAAACCTTAGCTGTTGCGGAAGCATATTTAAAATAAACCATTTAAGAAAATGTGATGTTTAAAAATTGAGTTGCAGAAGCATTTTAAAAATATTGCGGAAACATAGTGTTTTAAAGACAGTTATTGTGTTGGAAATCGTATCCCACTTTTAGCAGTTATAAAACATCATAAATAAATAATAAGTTAAAAATAGAGAGGCCTTATTACAACCCAAATCAAAATATTTAAAAGTAAATAATCAAAACAGTAAGCATAAGCAGTGTGTGGTCTCCTCCGAGTCCCTCTCAACTCCAATCCTTCAAAGTTGGGGATTACTGCATGATTAAAAATAGGGTGAGTTTCTGAAAACTTAGTCCCTTACTAGAGTAACAGTCGATGTGAAGCAGAACACAAGCGATCGGCCTAAAACCCTTTAACATGGCGATGCAGTCCGATTCGAGTATACATGGGCCAAAACCCACTACCATATCATTTGGGTCACAACCCATACAGAATCAATTAGCCTAGCCCAAACCAATAACAGAACAAGTGGGCTAAGCCCGATCGATGAATGATCTCATAGCGAGATATGCAATGGTATGAGGATGCATCCCATCCCTATCCAGCCAACACACCACCTGTACCAACCAATACACCCTGTGGGGATAAAATCGACCCACCCAGCCAACACACAAAGCTTAGCACCGGTTGCAGCACTAAGTCAATAGAACGGTTCAGTGCTGTGAATAGAATGGTTAAAAGCCATGATATCGCAGCAATGCTGCCAGTTAACAGAATGACTAAGAGCCATAAATATCACAGCCTCGCTGCCGGTTAAAAGAACGGCTAAAAGCCATAAATATTGCAGCGTTGCTGTCGATTAACAGAATGACTAAAAGCCATAAATATCACAGAAAGGCTGAAAGCCTTGTACAGGACGAAAATGTGCGTACACTTCCTCCGTAACTTTGTCCCAACCCTATGCAATATGCCGTGTACGCCATGCTCAATCATTACACGTGTATGCAAAATGGCCATGCTCAGTAACAATCATTTAAACATGTAATAAAAGCATACCAGTCATGCAACCACAGTCAAATTAGTCAACTCATAGTCTAAGTCAGTCATTTACCCACAAGGGCAAAATAGTTATCTTACCCTATAAGGGTATTTTGGTAATCCTACCATTCAGAGGTATTTCGATAATTTTGCAAACTGTGGGTATTTTAGTAATTTTGCAAATCGGGGATATTTTGATAATTTCGCAACCTAGGGGTATTTTGGTAATTTCACAACCTAAGGGTATTTCGGTAATTTCATAAACTGGGGGTATTTTGATAACTTCACAAACTGAAGGTATTTCAATAATTTTGTAAACTAGGGTATTTCGATAATTTCAGTAAACCAAGGGTATTTTGGTAGTTTTACAAACTGGGGGTATTTCAATAATTTCACAAATTGAGGGTATTTCAGTAATTTCACAAATTTAGGGTATTTTGATAATTTTATAAACTGAGAGTATTTTGATAATTTTACAAACTGAGGGTATTTCAATAATTTCATAAATTGGGGTATTTCAGTAATTTCACAAATTGGGGGTATTTTAGTAATTTTGTAAATTAGGGGTGTTTCGATAATTTCGCAAATTGGGGGTGTTTTGGTAATTTTGCAAACCAAGGGTATTTTGATAATTTTGTTTACCAAGGGTATTTCAGTAATTTTGTAAACCAAGGTATTCTAAACAGAGATAACGATACGAATGGGCCTAGGGCCCATTCTCGGCCCAAATGGGCTCACACGCTTGTGTGGCCTATTTAGCCTAAATCTAGCCACAGATATGAGATTCACTAGTCCAGCTGATATTTACTACACAATCATACAACTTATCTGATTGGGCCTACGGGCCTATTGGCCTCACATGGCCCAAACAGCCTAAACCCACAAGAACACTTATGATAGCCTCAACTATCGCGTCGAAGCTCCCACACGTGTGCTCGCACGCTAGTGTGGCTACCATCGTCGTGTGACTGACATTTCGACATTTGCCGCTCCACAGCTAGAGTAGTGCGAAATACACACTGATAAGAATCTGGAGTTAATTCACGCTCCGAACACTCCTATGCCCAAACGCCAACCAAGGTATGCTTACTCTCCTCATAGATCGCTCTATTTAAAGCCAGCTTCTCGCCTACTATCATGCTAGCTTCTCGATGTGGGATTCCTCCATCAATCCTCCAAAATCGTCCCAAATTAGCAAAATAGTCACCTTTCGCATGCAAGGGGTTTCGAACTCAGGCTCCCCTGTAACTTAATCCACGCCGCTAGACACTTTACTAACTAGCTCTTTCTGTAACAAAACAAGCACAACTAAATATAAGCCTATGGGCCAAAGTCTAAGTTCATTTAAAAGTAAATCAAAATGAATTGCAAGTGCCAAGACTTGAACCCATGCTCCCTTGCAACCTTAATGATGCCTTGCCACTTGACCACTCATTTCCTTGTGTCATTTTTTTCCACAATTTATTCTTAAAGCCTACTTAGTTACTCCCAGGGTTTTATTCGCCTAAAACCAAAATTTTTCCTAAAGCCCAGGTTTGAACCCGAGGCTTCATGGAAACCCCCTAACCTTCCAAAATCATTCACCTAATAGGTCCAACTTGCATTAGTGCCGTTCTCTTATTCTCAAAAATTTTAAACGCTACCATGGCGGGGCCAATAGGCCCAAAAATTGGGGCATTACAATTCTACCCACGTTAAAGAAATTTCGTCCTTAAAATTTCCAACTATATAATAGCCGCACAACATAGGTTACACCACTTCATTGTCGCTGCGCACTCTGATTCTAATATCCCTATCATATTTTAACTAGAATTTGGAACTCCCCATACCTACTCAAAACATCTAACCATTGTTGCAGACATATATCTCATACCCAACCAATTTCTATATCCAAACTTCACAACCAAACAAAACACACAGAGAATAAATACAAAAAATATAGTCCAATATCTAAAGAAACCACTGTATTTCTAACTCACTGTATTTAAATTTCTAAACGCCAAAAGTATTCAAAAAACTTACGGATTCGGTGTCGGAGACTCGGTGTACCACACTTTCAGAAAACAGTCAATACAACATTTCAGAACTTCAAATCTTTTCAAGCCTTTTTGCAAAAATACTTTTAGAAATTCAATTTTGAAAACCCAATCCACAGTCGAGTTTTGCAATCAGACTCTGATACCACTAAATGTAACACCCCAAACCCGATCTAGAAGTTAGGCCCGAATCTGGCGTGTCACATAGAAGTGTTTTCGAAACCATATTTCTTGTTGTTAAAACTTGTTTGAGAGCTAAAGCCTCTTTGTTAAAACTCAAAACACTTAAGCAATTGTTATCTACTTGAAAACGTAATTACCTTTAAAACCTTAGCTATTGCGGAAGCATATTTAAAATAAACCATTTACGAAAATGTGAAGTTTAAAAATTGAGTTGTAGAAGCATTTTAAAAACGTTGCGAAAACATAGTGTTTTGGAGACAGTTATCGTTTTGGAAATCGTATCCCACTTTTAACAGTTATAAAACATCATAAATAAATATCACAACTAATAAGTTAAAAATAGAGAGGCCTTATTACATCGCAAATCAAAATATTTAAAAGTAAATAATCAAAATAGCAAGCATAAGCAGTGTGTGGTCTCCTCCGAGTCCCTCTCAACTCCAATCCTTCAAAGTTGGGGATTACCTGCATAGTTAAAAATAGGGTGAGTTTACGAAAACTTAGTGTGCAATCCCCTTACTAGAGTAATCGTCGATGTAAAGCAGAACCTAAAGCGATGCAGGCTAAAGCCCTTTACTTGATGAATGATGCAGTCTAGTTCAGAGTATACATGGGCCAAAACCCACTACCATATCATTTGGGTGACAACCCATACAGAATCAATTGGCCTAGCCCAAACCAATAATAGAACAAGTAGGCCTGAGCCCAGTACAGTAACAGATCTCATGATAGATATGCAATGGTATGAGGATGCATCCCATCCCTATCCAGCAAACACACCACCCATACCAACCAATACACCCTGTGGGGATAAAATCGACCCACCCAGCCAACACACAAAGCTTAGCATCGGTTACGGCACTAAGTCAATAGAATGGTTCAGTGCCGTGAACAGAATGGTTAAAAGCCATAGATATCGCAGCAATGCTGCCAGTTAACAGAATGACTAAAAGCCATAAATATCGCAGCCTCACTACCGGTTAAAAGAACGGCTGAAAGCCATAAATATTGCAGCATCGCTACCGGTTAACGGAACGACTAAAAGACATAAATATCGCAGAAAGGCTAAAAGGCTTGTATAGAACAACAATGGGTCGTACACTTCCTCCGTAACTTTGTCCCAACGCCATGCAATATGCCGTGTATGTCATGCTCAATCATTAGACGTGTATGCAAAATGGCCATGCTCAGTAACAATCATTTAAACATGTAATAAAAGCATACTAGTCATAAACCACAGTCAAATTAGTCAACTCATAGTCTAAGTCAGTCATTTACCCACAAGGGCAAAATAGTCATCTTACACTATAAGGGTATTTCGATAATATTACATTAAGGGTATTTTGATAATTTTGCAAATCGGGGGTATTTTGGTAATTTCACAACCTAGGGATATTTCGATAATTCCATAAACTAGGGGTATTAATTTCATAAACTGGGGGTATTTCGGTAATTTCATAAACTACGAGTATTTCGGTAATTTCATAAACTGGGGGTATTTCGGTAGTTTCGTAAACTGAGGGTATTTTGATAGTTTCACAAGCTGAGGGAATTTTGGTAATTTTACAAATTGGGGGTATTTCGATAATTTTACAAATCGTGGGTATTTTGATAATTTTGTAAATCGAGGGTATTTTGGTAATTTTACAAACTGAGGGTATTTCGATAATTTCATAAACTGGGGTATTTCGATAATTTCATAAATTGGGAGTATTTTGATAATTTCACAAACTGAGGGTGTTTCGATAATTTCGCAAACCGGGGATGTTTCGATAATTTTGCAAATTGGGGTATTTCGATAATTTTATAAACTAAGGGTATTTCAGGTTATTTTAATAATTTTGTAAACCAAGGTATTCTAAACAGAGATAATGATACGAATGGGCCTAGGGCCCATTCTCGTCCAAATGGGCCCACACGCTCATGTGGCCCATTTAGCCCAAATCTAGCCACAGATATGAGATTCACATAGTCCAGCTGATATTTACTACACAATCATACAATTTATCTGATTAGGCCCACGGGCCCATTGGCCCCACAAGAACACTCATGATGGCCTCAACTATCGCGTCGAAGCTCCCACACGTGCGCTCGCACGCTCGTGTGGCTACCATCGCCATGTGACCGGTATTTCGACATTTGCCACTCCACAACTAGAGTAGTGCGAAATACACACCTGATAGGAATCTGGAGTTAATCCGCACTCCGAACACTCCTATGCCCAAACGCCAACCAAGGTATGCTTTCTCTTCTCATAGATCGCTCTATTTAAAGCCAGCTTCTTGCCTACTCTCATGCTAGCTTCCCGATGTGGGATCCCTCCATCAATCCTCCAAAATCGTCCCAAATTAGCAAAATAGTCACCTTTCACATGCAAGGGGTTTCTAACTCAGGCTTCCCTGTAACTTAATCCATGCCACTAGCCACTTTACCAACTGGCTCCTTGTGTAAAAAAACAAGCACAACTAAATATAAGCCTATGTGCCAAAGTCTAAGTTCATTTAAAAGGAAATCAAAATGAATTGCAAGTGCTATGACTTGAACCCATGTTCCTTGCTACCTTAATGACGCCTTGCCACTTGACCACTCACTTCCTTGTGTCATTTTTTCCACAATTTATTCTTAAAGCATACTTAGTTACTTTTGGGTTTTATTCACCTAAAACCAAAATTTTTCCTAAAGCCCAGGTTTGAACCCGAGACTTCATGGAAACCCCTAACCTTTCAAAATCACTCACCTAATAAGTCCAACTTGCATTAGTGCCGTTCTCTTGTTCTCAAAAATTTTAAACGCTACCATGGCTAGGGTTCAATAGGCCCAATTCTATTAGGCCCAAAAATTTGGGGCGTTACATCTCAATTCTAATTATCATATAAATTAGCAACCCATCTCAACACAACATAGCATAAGTACACTCTACTTAATGTATTCACATTTTCAAGCATGTGTATAAGCATATTTTTACCACCTATTAACTCATACTCTTTTCCATGCTTTCATAGCAATTCTATTTAAGGCATTTGCGGATCTTTCCTTCCAGTTATATCAATTTAACCACGGTTGACATCATCATGTATTCATATGTCATAAACATATATGCCATTCAAATAATATGATTATGATATTCACCAACACATCAATTACAAGGTTAACATAAATTCAATCACGTAATTACTTATAATGTTCACAACTTCCTTAGTTTCAATGCTTGTATAGCCTTTCATACATACCTGTATCGATAAGTATCTATTTCTCACCATTTCACATCTTCAATTTACCTGTTGAACAATTTGAAATAGGAGTCGGATACTCAAGAGTCTCGCACAATAAGTACCTATACCATGGCTCGAAGCCAAATCAAGGTAACTCATCTCCGAAATACCTATACCATGGCCCAAAGCCAAATCAAAGTATGACTCACACCCAAAGTGCCGATATCATGGCCCAAAGCCAAATTAGTGAACTCGCACACTAAGTTCTAATATCACGGCTGAATCCAAATCAATGAACTCGCACACTAAGTGCTAATATCATAGCCGATTCTCTGTCGAACATTTCCGTAAGGTCAAATTCATCAAAAATACAATTATAAAGCATTTAAAATATAATTATAATAATGCTTATTAACATACGAACTTACCTCAAATTTATACGAATCTTAATCAACCAATCAATCTACCACTTTATCTTTTCCCCGATCAAAATCCGAACGTGGCTTTTCTTGATCTAAAACATCAAATTTAACTCATTTAATCATTATTCTACTCAATTCAATCAAATTTCATATTACCCCTAATATTTCAACATATTTACAATTTAGTCCCTAAGCTCGTAAAATTAAAATTCATGAAATTTCACCTCACCTAAGCCTAGCCAAATTTTCTATGTGTTTATAACAGCCCATAGATTCTTCAATTTCACACATTTAACATGATTTTCACATTTCTCAATTTAACCCCTAATTGATAATTTCATTAAAAATCTCTTAACAAATGTTGTTTAATTAACAAAAAGGATTTACTTTCTTCCATAAAACTTCAAAACCTTAGCATTTTCATCAATGGCAAATCTCAAACTATTCAATAGTTTTGCAATTTAATCCCCTCATTAGCTAGCTTAAGCTACAACGATCCCGAAAATATAAAAATTATTAAAAACAGGCTTAAATATCACTTACATGCAAGTGAAAAGTTTGAAAAATAATTTCTTCCTCTCCCATGGAGCATTTGGCCAGCACAAGGTAAATGGAAGAAAGATGATAGCTTTAATTTTTGTTTACTTTGTCTTTAATTGGCTAATTACCAAAATGCCCTTACCTAATTTTAAAAATTACTCAACTACCAAGCCATGCACATCCACTAACTCATTTAATGGTCAAATTATCACATAAGGACCTCTACTTTAAAGTTCTATAGCTATTTAACACATTTAGCTAATAGAACACAACTTTTGCACTTTACGCAATTTAGTCCTTTTTCACAAATTGAGCACACAAAAGGTAAAATTTCTTAATGAAATTTTATACTATCATACTATCATACTGTAGACCTCCAAATAATATTAAAATAATTTATTCAACCTCAGATTTGTGGTCCCAAAACTACTATTCTGATTTCACTAAAAAATGAGCTGTTACAATTCTCCCCCTTAGGAATTTTCGTCCCCAAAAATCTTACCACAGAATTGGTTTGGTACTATTTTCTCGTAGCTTTCTCAAATTCCCAAGTAGCCTTCCTAATCCTATAATGTTGTTATAAAACCTTCACTAAGACTATACTTTTATTTCTCAACTCTTTGATCTCTCGTGTCAAAATTTTGATCGTTTCTTCACTATACGACATATCGGGCTGAGTCTCAATCTCTGCTGGGGAAATTATATGCGATGGGTTCAATCGATACCGTCGTAAAAATGATACATGGAACACATTATGGATTTTTTCCAATTCTGATGGTAAAGCTAACCGATATACCACTAACCCTATTCTCTCGATAATCTCATACAGTCCGATAAATCATGGGCTAAATTTTCCTATACAAACAAAATGAAGAATCTTCTCCCACAGTGATAATTTCAGAAACACTCTATCATCTATTTGAAATTCGCTATCTTTAATTTCAAATCAGCATACGACTTCTGTCGATCTGAAGCTGATTTCAAACGAACATGGATTACTTTCATTTTCTTGACACTCTCTGGTCACATCAACCTCATGTATCTTTTTCTCACTGATCTCGGTCCAATATAACAGAGTTCGTCAATTACAAATATATAAAGCTTCATATGGCGCCATCTTACACTCGATTGAAGATTTTTTTATACGTGAATTCGACCAATGGTAAATATTTTTCCCAAGAGCCTTCAACTCTAAAACATAGTAAAGAAGCATATCTTTGAGAATTTGAATCTCTCTCTTAGATTGACAATCCGTTTGAGGGTGAAATGTAGTGCCAAAAGTGCATCCACTTACACAAAACTTCCTGTAACTTTTTCCAAAATCGTGATATGAACCTCGAATCTCTATCCGAATAATGGAGACTAGCACTCTGCATAATATGACAATCTCTGAAACATACAACTTAGTCAATTTGTCATGTGAGAAATTTGTATGTACTAGAATAAATATGCAGATTTCGTCGAACAATCAACAACAACTCATATATCATATTTCTTTTTCGGAGATAGGGGTAACCCCGATACGAATTCCATCGTAACCGTATTCCATTTCCACTCCGATATCATCACTAATTGTAATAGCCCTGAAGGCACTTGATGTTTAGCTTTAACCTGCCACCATATCACATATCTAGATACTATGTCAGAAATCTCACGTTTCATACCCCACTATTAATACATCTGTCTCAAAACACTTACATTTTATTACTCTCCAGATGAGCAGGCAAGCCACCACTGCGAGCTTTTAGCAAAATTTTCTATATAAGTTTTGGATTCTTTGGTACACAATTTCTACCTTGGAATAATAAACAGTCATCAGGTCCAACCTAAAATTCAGAATCAAAAGTCGACTCACACTGTACTCGTTTAGCTTGCAATTCCCTATCACATTTATGAGCTCATCAGATTTACAATAAAAACATCGATTAGCTTTTAACTCCATTAGAATCCAACTATCATCATACAAGGTAAATCATGTAACCCTCGTTTTGCAAAGTAGACAAAGTTTTCTACTCAAGCATTTGCAACAATATTTGCTTTTCCCAAAGGTTAATCAATAACTACTCATAATCTTTGAATAGCTCGCGCCATCTATGCTGTCTCAAACTCAGATCTTTCTGTGTTATCAGATATTTTAAACTCTTGTGATCATTAAACATGTGACAAATTTAACCGAACAAAAGGTGTCGCTAAATCCTCAATGCAAACACAATAGCGGCCCACTTTAAGTCGCATGTCGGATAATTCTTTTAATGTGGCTTTAACTGTATGAAATCATAAACTACTACCTTACATTCTTGTATTATAATTCATTTCAATCTATTCCATGAGTATCACTGGAAATCACAAATTCTTTACCCGATTTAGACTGAACCAAAATTAGAACTTTGGTTAACAATGCTTTCAACTATTTAAAACTTTGGTAACATGTATCAGACTATTCAAACTTCACAAGTACGATAACCTAATCAATTAGAACAACTTTAACTCACAATAACATCTTTCAATTAGAACTAATCTAATAGATATATGTTTCTGTATCATGTCTTCTAGAATATGAATTCTTCATTCAAACTGTTCGTCTATTTACCAGTAAATGCACAAAATTTATTTCCAAACCTGAGGATAAATTTAAATGCATATAAATCAAATTACTTTTCAACTGAATAAACTGCTCTGATTAAAACAACTGAGTCTATCTTAACTATCAAATAATAACATTTCAAAGTGATCCCTTCTTCATGTTGTATAGACAACTCAATCTATAACTTTTCATAATTCCTTCAAAATGCTAGACAAAGATCTTTATCAATTGCATTAGCTCAAATGAAACATAACATTCTGATCTAACTCAATGACCTTAATTAAGGTCACCGAGGAATGAAAACTAATATACAAACTTGAGCTTGATTCTCCATCGTTTACACTTTTGTCGAACTTTGACTTTGTACAATTAAAAGAAAGAGGAAGAAAATGTGAGAAGAAGGGATATAGGTTTGACACACAATTGAAAAAGAAAAAGTGATGAATGAGCACATTCGGCTATCAAGGAGTTTGAAGAAAATAAAACAAATTGACAACTAGGCTTTGACTTCACGAAGGAAAGATGGAGGAATTTACTTGGAAAGTTTCGCTTGCTTTTGAGAGAAGAAGAATTTGGTTTACAAAGAAGAAATGGGAAAAGGAAATGTTTTTTTTTAGAGGCTTGAGTTTGGTTCCAATAGATGAAGGAAATTGGTTTGTTTTTGACAAAAGAGGGCTTTAGCTTACCAAAGATAATGAAAAATGCACCAAAGATGCAAAGGCATATTGACCTTCCCTTCTCCCACTAAGCCGTCACTTTCCCCCTCCAACTCCCTAAATTTCGGCCACAATCCCCTAAAAGCACCCATTCACTCATTTGAAATGAGTGGACCAAATCCTCCTCCACACTTTGCTCTCCACCATCCAAGTCACCACTTGACCAAGTCCAAGGTAGAGTTTAAATCATCCACAACTCCTCCCTCCTATGCAAGTCAAAATAAGTGACAAAAGGGACTCTGCTTGCTTGAACTCTGGACCTCCCTCACATGTGGATGGCGCCACACCAAGCTCCTCCTTGCCACTCTGCCGACTCTTCATTTGTGCAATAATATACCAAAGACCCCTTATACCCTAGCTCCATGACTCCACGACTTGACACCCAAAACCAAAATTTTCCCATTCACTCGGGCACACTCCTAGGCTACAATTAAGCCCCTATAACAGAAATAGCAACCTGAGACACTAAACACATGCAATAACATGCAACAACAAAATAGCCCCTAACACGGGATATTACGGTTCTACCCCTTAAAAATAATTTCGACCTCGAAATTACACGATCAAAAGAGTTGCGGGTATCATTGTCTCATCATATCCTCGGGTTCCCACGTAGCTTCTTCTACGCCATGATTCCATAAAGAACCTTAACCAGCAGCACGGACTTCTTACGCGAGAACCTTCACATCCCGATCTATAATCTATACAGGCTCTTCCTCCATGGACATATCTGGATTTACCTCGATCTCCTCTACTGTTACCACATGTGATGGATCGGGCGATATCGCCGAAGCATCGAAATGTGGAACACGTCGTGAATCGACTTAGCTCGGTGGCAACTCGGTGATATGCAATGGTCCCACTCGTCTTAATACCTTATACGGCCCAATAAACCTCAGACTAAGCTTGCCTTTCTTCGCGAACCTTAATACTTTCTTCCACGGTGAGACCTTCAGGAAAACTCGATCTCCCACAGAAATTCAATATCTCTCCGTTTAAGATCGGCATAGGACTTACGCCGGTCGAAGCTTCCTTCAATCGAGCTGAATCAACTTAACCTTGTCTTTGGTCTGACAACCAACTCTGGTCCCAATAAGCGGCGTTCACTTAACTCTGTCCAGCAAGTCGGTGAGCGACACTTTCTCTGATATAACGCCTCATAAGGTGCCATCTTAATGCTCGCTTGGTAGCTGTTGTTGTGGCGAACTCGATAGCGGTAGATACTCCTCCCAACTACCCTCAAGTCCAATACACAACCTCGAGCATGTCCTCCAAGATCAGTATAACCCTTCCGATCGCCCATCGATCTGCGGATGAAATCTTGTCTTTGAAATCTAACAGTGTACCCCGAGCACGATGCAAAGCCTTCGGAACCTTGGCGTGAATCGGGGTCCCTATCAAGAGATGATCGTCACGGGCACCCGTGCGATCTCACAATCTACGACACATCTGACCGCCAACCTCTCAAGTGAGTAATCCACCTCACCGGAATAAGTGGCGGTTTAGTCGGTGATCCTGATTACCCAAACTAAATCCTTCTTGCTCGGTGTAGCGGTAACCCCCACGACGAAGTCCATAGTTATCCTTTCCCACTTCCACATGGAATCTTCCTTTGGTGAAGCAACCCAGACGGAAGCGGTGCTCGGCCTTGACTTCTTGACATGTCGGGCACTTCCCTACAAACTCTGTCACCTCCTTTTTCGGACGACCACGGGCTGTTCTTTGAGATCCTATACATTTTGCTACCTCCGGGATGCATAAGCGTAGAAACTGCTATGAGCATCTGAAGAATCTTTTGCCTCAAAGCAGTATCTCTCGGCATACAAGCCTTCCCCGAAACACAGAACCCCATCACTAGACAAGCTATACCCTTCAAACCATCATTACGCACTTGAGTCCTGCTGCGCTCAAAACCTCATCTAACAAGCCGCTTTTCTCGATCACGCTCAACCCAAGTAGGCAACTGCGCAGCTCTGCGAGAATACTCCGTCATCATACAAACTCAAGTGGGCAAACAACGCTCTCAAATCCGAAATAACCTTACGGCTCCACGCGTGCGCCACGGCGTTAGCCTTGCGGATGATACTCAATTGAGCAATCGTAGTCTTTCGCGACTCAATCCATCGGTGACATCTCGATTCAAGTCTTTCTGAGTCAGGAGGTACTTCAGACTCTTATGGTCCGTGTAGACTATCGATCTTTCTCCGTACAAGTAATGCCTCCATATCTTTAGGGCAAATACCACCGCTGCTAACTCTAGATCGTGCGTAGGATAATTAACCTCATGTGGCCTCGGTACATCGGGATCGTAAGCCACAACTTTCCCTTCTGCATCAGCACACAACCCAAGCTGTATGTGATGCATCGCGATTACATAAATTCCTTACCGACCGAGGTTGAATCGAGCCGGAGCTTCGGTCAAAATCTTCTTCAACTTATCGAAGCTCTCTGTTGCTTCTCGGTCAAATAAGCGGAACTCCTTTTCTCAATAATTTGGTCATCGGTCTTTGCAATTAACGAGAAACCTTCTACAAATCTTGGTAGTATCCGCCAAAGAAAACTCGAATCTACACTCTTGACTTAGGCGGCTTCCAATCCAAAACCGCTTCTATCTTCACGAGGTCCACTCTAATCCCCTCGGTCTCTTCATTTGTGCAATAAAATACCAAAGAACCCTTATACCCTAGCTCCAACAGCTCCCCTGACTTGACACCCAAAAACCAAAATTTTCCCATTCACTCAGGCACACTCCTAGGCTACAATTAAGCCCCTATAACACCGAAATAGCAACACAACACACTAAACACATGCAATAACATGCAACAACAAAATAGCCCCTAACCCGGGATATTACAAAATCAAATTACTTTTCAAGCTGAATAAAGCGCTCGATTAAAACAAGCGAGTCTATCTTAACTATCAAATAATAACATTTCAAAGTGATCCTTCTTCATGTTGTATAGACAACTCAATCTATAACTTTTCATAATTCCTTCAAAATGCTAGACAAAGATCTTTATCAATTGCATTAGCTCAAATGAAACATAACATTCTGATCTAACTCAATGACCTTAATTAAGGTTACCTGAGGAATGAAAACTAATATACAAACTTGAGCTTGATTCTCCATCGTTTACACTTTTGTCGATGTCAACCCTTTCACGAAAACTAGAAAAACTTGAGATCAATATCAGCATGCTCCCAAGATCAATTAGAAATTATAACCATAATAGATATATTTATTTCCAGCCAATGAATATCCCTTACAAATGAGCCATGTTTGATAAATTTAACAATAAGAATAATAAGAAATTGAGATAAAGACATCCAAGTTGTGAATCTATAATGAATTTCTAAGTATACAACCCATATAAAATGATATCGGTCTTTATGACTCCTCAGAGAAAATCCAGAAGAAAAACATCGCTCATACTCACTAAAATCAGTTGTGACAGAGACAATATACCTTCCATATATATATAGCAGAATAACAACCAGTAGAAACAGAATAATAGCATCATATGAATTTTACCGTCGACTTTTCTACCAAGCGTAATGTAATAAAATACCGAAGAAAGATATAATAGTGCCGATCATTAACCAACTGGACTAATAATGCTTCTGACTAACATTCTGGTTAGCTCGCGTTCCAATATGATAAGAATTTCATCTGAAATTAAGCCATTACATATATATCTCTGAGAATAAACGAACACATAGAATAACCAGAAGAGATCGTCGTAACCTATTCAACTATTACTGTTTCACTCAAATATATTTACAAATCAATTATTATTCCACTGAATATTACGGTCATTACTACTTCCACATTATTCCATTCACTAACGAAAATCAATTCAGAAGAAATTTTGGTTAATACATTCTTTAGACATTGTACCTGAATGAGTTGATTATCCGAGATTAACTTCTTCTTTAACCGTGACATTGTGTAATCCAAATGTTCTTCATAAAAATCTGATAGCTCTTCTAAAACTATCTTTACCTACTAATTATTCCCATCTCTATCTGCAATATTAATCATCCAGCCATTGAACCCTTTGATTTCACACTTGTGAGCTTATTAAATCTAAATCTTGTGGATTTCATGGTATCATACTATACTAGTAAGGAGGTGAAGATTGTAAAGCCTCAAAATTTAACTCTCATATAAACACGCATATAACATAACATTTCTCATCAACATACTATTATGAATTTTTATTCATACCTTTATGAGTTTCAACTCATCATAGACACATTTTTACTCAGTTACTTGAGTATCGCCTTTAGCACTATCAAAATTAGCTTGATTGGAAAGTATCCCTGTCCTAGTACAAAAAATCTCATTAGAGTCGGGAGATATCACGCTATCATAGGTTACATAATGGCATGTATAGCTAGACTCATATACGCTACATTAGTCCGAGAATCGACTAAACTGTAGCTCTGATACCAATAAATGTAACACCCCTAACCCGTATCCGACTCTAAAATAGGGTTAAAGAGCATTACTGGACTTATAACTCAAACCATCATACATTTCATGCTCAAATTCTCAATCCAAGCAAAAACCATTCAAATACAATCATATAGTCCTTAAAACGAGCCCTCGAAGCCCAAAACATGCATTAGAAGTGGTTTGGGACTAAACTGATAACTCAGGGATTTTTTTATGAAACTTCAAAAAATTTTCAAACTGCAAAGGCCACACACCAGTGTGCCCCGGCCGTGTGGACATTCGAAATGGGATCACATGGCCGTGTCCCAGCCCGTGTCCTACTGCATGTAACTCTCTGACTTGGTTCACACAGCCAGACCACACGCTCGTGTGTCTAGCCCGTGTGCCCTTCCAAATGGCCATACACACCTATTTGACCAGCCCGTGTGAAAACTGGGTGCCACAAGGCCAAGCCACACGCCCTTGTGCTAGGTTGTGTGAACAAAAATAGGCTATTTACCAAGCCATTTTTCACCCACACATGTGCATACCTACAACATACCAAAGGTACCAAAGCATAGCATAAAAAAAATTCCAACCATCCTTAATCAAGCCTTTATCTTGCATAAATCCATACCAAAAATCACTAGATACCAAGTATCCTAATAGGCCATTTCCAAACATACCAAAAATCATAAGGTCATTTCTAAACATGCATTATTTTACCTAAATTCATAAACATACCAATTTCAAATCTCAACCATTTAGTATCTTCAACACTAAATATCAATAAGCTATTTACCAAGCAATTATAAACCACATATCAAAGGTCATTGCACATATATATATACATCACCAATTAAGCCAAATCAAATGGTTAAAAGCATAACAATACATGCAAATCAAATGGTTAAAAGCATAACAATACATGTAGGCTATCATTAGCCAATACGACCTATAAATGCCATTATAACCAAAATTATTAAACCATGAGTACCAAAATAGCCGATAGGTAGTGCATGAGATCTCCGCCAACTTCCAACCTGAACAAGTTTCCGATATCTAAGCATACAAGGAAATTAACACAAAGTAAGCAAGAAATTCTTAGTAAGTTCGTAATTTAAAAATAAAGCTTACTACTTCAATTTATAAGCATAAACCACTTTAGTCAACTCAATATATATTGACCTTGGCCTAAATAACATTAACCTCTCAATTCTAATTATCACATAACTTAGCAACCCATCTCAACACAACATAGCATAAGTACACTCTACTTAGTGTATTCACATTTTCAAGCATGTGTATAAGCATATTTTTACCGCCTATTAACTCATACTCTTTTCCATGCTTTCATAGTAATTCTATTTGAGGCATTTGCCGATCTTTCCTTCCATTTATATCAATTTAACCACGACTGAGTTCATCATGTATTCATATGTCATAAACATATATGCCATTCAAATAATATGATTATGATATTCACCAACACATTAATTACAAGGTTAACATAAATTCAATCACGTAATTACTCATAATGTTCACAACTTTCTTAGTTTCAATGCTTGTATAGCCTTCTGTACATACTTGTATCGATAAGTATCTATTTATCACCATTTCACATTTTCAATTTACCTGTTGAACAATTTGAAATAAGAGTCGAATACTCAAGAGTCTCGCACAATAAGTACCTATACCATGGCCCGAAGCCAAATCAATGTAACTTATCTCCGGAGTACCTATACCATGGCTCGAAGCCAAATCAAGGTAACTTATCTCCGAAATACCTATACCATGGCCCAAAGCCAAATCAAGGTGTGACTCGCACCTGAAGTACCGATATCATGGCCTGAACCCAAATCAATGAACTCGCACACTAAGTGCCGATATCATGGCCCGAAGCCAAATCAATGAACTCGCACACAAAGTGCTAATATCATAGCTGATTCTTTGTCGAACATTTCCATAATGTCAAATTCATCAACAATACAATCATAAAGCATTTAAAACGCAATTATAATAATGCTTATTAACATACGAACTTACTTCGAATTTATACAGATTTTAATCAATCGATCAATCTTCCACTTTATCTTTTCCCCGATCAAAATTTGAACGCTTCTTTTCTTGATTTAAATCATAAAATTTAACTCATTTAATTATTATTCTACTGAATTCAATCAAATTTCATATTATAGGAAAATTACACTTTTGCACCTAATATTTCAACATCTTTATAATTTAGTCCTTAGGCTCGTAAAATTGAAATGCATGAAATTTCACCTCACCCAAGCCTATTCGAATTTTCTATGTATTTATAAAAGCCCGTATATTCTTCAATTTCACACATTTAACACACAATTTTCACTTTTCTCAATTTAACCCTTAATTGATAATTTTAATAAAAATCTCTTAACAAATGTTGTTTAATTAACAACAAGGATTTATTTTCTTCCATAAAACTTCAAAACCTTAACATTTTCATCAATTAAAAATCTCAAACTATTCAATAGTTTTGCAATTTAATCCCCTCACTAGCTAGCTTAAGCTATAACGATCCCGAAAACATAAAAAAATATTGAAAACGGGCTTAAATATCACTTACATGCAGGTGAAAAGCTTGAAAAATAATTTCTTCCTCTCCCATGGAGCATTCGGCTAGCACAAGGCAAAGGGAAGAAAGATGATAGCTTAAATTTTTGTTTATTTTTTCTTTGATTGGCTAATTACTAAAATGCCCTTACCTAATTTTAAAAATTACTCAACTACCAAGCCATGCACATCCACTAACTCATTTAATGGTCAAATTATCACATAAGGACCTCTACTTTAAATTTCTATAACTATTTAACATATTTAACTAATAGAGCACAACTTTTGCACTTTACGCAATTTAGTCCTTTGTCACAAATTGAGCACACAAATGGTAAAATTTCTTAACAATTTTTTTATGCTATCATACTATCATTCTGTAGACCTCCAAATAATATTACAATAATTTATTCAACCTCAAATTTGTGGTCCTAAAACCACTTTTTTAATTTCACTGAAAAACGACCTATTACACGTACGAGCTTCTGAATTACTATAAAACATGGAAAATAAAATAGAGTACGCATTTAAGCTTAGTAAGTTTGTATAACACTGAATTTAACTTACCATATATCCATAAAATAAGTAAGTAAACAAAAAAAAATCTCAACCAATTTGGACAAAAACCTAAACACATGATCACCAACATGTTAGCCATGAAAATCATATATAAGATCCAACACACATGGTTGAATTCATCAAATAATCATATTTCATGTATTTCATGTAAATACCAGTAATAGTTCATATCTAACTCAAATAATCTCGTAATAGAACTATGCCTGTTGAACCATTTAAAATATTGTTGGATACACAGGTAGTACACAAGAGGTGTACTAAACTATAATCTGTCAATTCATATTCTTGTATGCTTATACGAGCTATGAATCAGTATGCTCCCATGAGATATGAATCGAGAAGCTCATACGAGCTACAAATCGGGAAGCTCATATGAGCTGTAAATCGGGAAGCTTATACGAGCTGTAGATCGGGAAGCTCATACGAGCTGTGGTGTGTCCGGAACACATGCAGGACCCAAACCAAATCAGTAACCCTAATGACATGTCATTTGTATCATACAAATTTCTAAGGTTCAAATGGGACTCGATAATCACCGGATATGCGATCAATATTTATATATAGCAATTATACAAATCATGTAACAGCCCAATTTTGGGGCTAGTTGGAATAGTGGTCTCAAGGTCACTAATCTGAGGTCGAGAAAAAATATTTTATTATTATTTTATGTGTTATGGTATTGATATATGGCTATATGGGAATTTTGGTGCTTTAATTTTAGCAATAACATACTTAATTGTGAAAAAGGGCTAAATCGCATAAAATGCGAATGTTTTATTTTATAAGGTAGGGACACCTAATAGCTATATAATATAATTTGGAGGATTTTAAAGTGAAAATAGGCCATTTATCTAGTGATGGCTGGCCATAGGAATGAAGGGGGACAATAGCATTAAATGTTGATCAAATTTGATGGAGATTAGGTGATAAAAAAATAACTAAAATAAAATAAAAAGATGAGATATCATCTTTTACTATTCATGCATATTCTCCTCTGAAATTTGAAGAGAGAAAAGGGGCTTTTGAAGTTAAAAATTTTGGCTACAATTCATCCTTGCTAGTAAGTCAATTTGATGGTTATTTTTGATAATTTTTGTACTTTAGGAGTCCCCAAAGCTTAAGCTAGCTATTGAGGGGACTAGTTTGTGATATGGTTGAAAGTATAAGGACTTGGCATGAGAGTGTTCATGTTGCTAGCTGAGTTTTATGGAAGAAAATGAATGTTAGGAGATGAGAAACAACTTTTGTGAAAGGTATTAGCATGAAAACACCTAGATAGGAATTAAATGCAAAGAATGAAATTGTGTCATAAATGCATGAAATGGTGAGAATGGTGAGTAGTTGTAAGAGAAATAAATGTTTAGCTATGCTTATTTATTGAGAAAATGTGTTGAAAAATGAATTACGAGCCTAGGGGCAAAATCGTAATTTTGCCAATACACAAGGGCAAAATGGTCATTTTTGCCCTAATGTAGAATTTGATGTATTATGATCATAGAATGATCTAAACGAATGAATTTTTTTTGTTATAGATCAAGAAGAACGCAGAATTAACCTTAACCGTGGGAAAGGCAAGGTGATCGAGTAAATCGCTAGATAACACGTTTTGCACTGAGGTAAGTTTATGTGTGACAATGCATATTTTTGTGAACATTATATTGCTAATTAGAGTATGGTATGATTGAGAACATATGTGGCACTAGTATATTGAAAATGGTAGTCATTGAACAATTATCGTATGAATGATGACACAATCATGTGAATATGTAATAACTAATCTCTTGGTGGCCTGTGTGTGATACCACCGTAACTAATATTTTGGTAGGCTGTGTGTGATACCACCGTAACTAATCTTTTGGTGGGCTGTGTGTGATACCACCGTAACTAATCTTTTGGTGGGCTGCATGCGATACCACAGTAACTAATCTTTTGGTGGGCTATATGCGATACCACCGTAACTAATCTTTTGGTGGGATATGTGTGATACCACCCTAATAAAGACTGATGGTGGGCTAAGTGTGAAACCACCGAGTAATTCAACTATGAGTAATGGATTTAGATGTAGTGATGTGTTGTATTGTGTGACCTTATGTTGCTAAGTGTGGGGAACCATTAATGAATGTATGCATTGTGCTTGTGATGTGGTTGGAATGTGTGAATGGAGGAAATGAGTAAACATGATCATTAATGTAGATTTTTTCTTGCTTAGTATATAATGTTATGAAATTGTTTAATGCATGTTAAAATGCTTATATTGTTTACACATAAACTTACTAAGCTTAAAGCTTACTCCCTTTTCTTTCCCTTGTTTTATAGAGCTTAAGAGCTAAGCTGGGATGTGCCGAAAACCAGGAGACCGCCCATCGGTATACTTAGTCTTAATGAATTTGTAAATGGCATGTATAGGGGCTAGACTAGTTAAATTATTTTGGCCAAAGGTGTATTGGCTCTTGTTAAAATAATTATTTTGTAAATAGCCAAGATTGATGGCTCATCTTACCTTTTATGAAATTATAAAATACCTATGGGAATTATGTGGTATGAGTTAGGGGAGTGTAAAGAACTTGGCAAACAATCTCATTTTTGTCCACATGGGTAGGCACACGGGCGTGTGTCCAGACCATGTGTGACACACGGTCAGCCCACGTGCATACAACCTGGCCGTGTGTCCCCTGCATGTTAGCATTTTAAGTCAGGATAGACCACGGACTAACTATAAGGGCATGTTCAGGACGTGTGAAATTAGTTAGTGTCGACCACGGGTGTAAGATACGGGCTTGTCTTAAGGGTACACGAGCATGCCTTATTCCACATGGGTGTGTGCCCTAGCCGTGGGACTTTGGCAGAATGATGGGGTTTTTAGGCACAGTTTGGGTACATGGGCGTGTGAGACTACACACGGGCGTGTGTGTCTTCTAACACGGGTGTGTACTCCTTGTTTAGTTGAGAAAGAAATTTTATGGATAGTAGGAGTTTTTGATATAGTCTCGAGAGCCCTCGTAGTTACGAGCGAGGTCTCGTATGTCAAAAATGAAGTTGTTGTAGAGACTCAAGTAGAGTAGTCGCGTTGAGCCTAAGTGGCGATCAAATAGTTTTGTACGGTAACGCCTCATGCCCGATCCCAGCGGGGATTACGGGTAAGGGGTGTTACATTTAGTGGTATCAGAGCTATGGTTTAGTCGGTTCTAGGACTACCGTAGTGTGTGTAGGAGTCTAACTATACATGCCATAAGCGTATAATGATAGTGTGGTGGCTTCTGATAATTTTAAATTTGTTTTATGTAGTATATGGATCCCGATCAATCGGCTGCTGATGATGCAGCTAGTAATGCGTCGGCTCTTGTGCAAGGGACCGTGCCTTTGAAAAGTGAACCCGAGACTAGGGGTCAAAGAGAAGAGGCTCAAGATGCCTTTCTTCAAATGATGAGTAATTGGTACACTATGTATGGGCAAACCCCAACACTCAACCTCCTCTTATACCTCAACAGTTCCTGGGGTTCCCCAAGGTATAGAAATGGTGAGGACAACTAAGCCCCCGGTCGATAAAATTCGAAAGCAAGGGGCTGAAGATTTTCGAGCTAATATAGATGATGACCCTGAGCTGGCGGAGTTCTGGCTTGAGAACTTAATGAGGGTTTTTGATGAACTCTCCTATACACCTGAGGAAAGCACAAAGTGCACTGTGCCTTTGCTGAGGGACTTGGCATACCATTGGTGGAAAACGTTGACCTCAGTGGTTCCTAAGGAGAGGGTAACGTGGAAATTCTTTTTGAAAGAGTTTCGAAAGAATTATATAAGTCAACAATTTGTGGATCAGAAGCGGAAGGAATTCCTTGAGTTGAAGCAAGGAAAAATGACTGTGGCGAAATATGAGCGTGAATTTGTTCGGCTAAGTAAGTACGCACAAGAATGTGTGTCCACGGAAGCTATCCTATGCAAGAGATTTAAAGATGGGTTGAATGAAGATATCAGACTTTTAGTCGGGATTTTAGAGCTAAAGGAGTTTGTGGTGTTGGTGGATAGGGCCAGTAAGGTCGAAGAATTGAGTAAGGAAAAGAGGAAGGCCGTGAGTGAGGCCCGGGATGCGAGAAAAAGATCGATGAGTAAATCTTATCAAGCTCAATCTAAGAGGTCCAAGAAAGTGAATCTTCGGGTGACTGCATCAGTCGGGTATTCGTAAAGGGAGAGAGGCAACAATTACTTGGGTTCAAGAGTTCAAGCCACTTTGATGGAAAGTGTGGGAAATCGAAGTCTAGACCGGAGTGCCCATGTTGTGGAAGACATCACACCGAGGAGTGTTAGGGAAACAATCAAAATTGTTACAAATGTGGTTCCCCTTACCATTTCATCCGAAACTGCCCTGAAAGAGATGATAAAGAGAAAAAGCAAGAGGTGAGATCAAGCAATTATCCTCTAGAGGTAGGCCACAAAAGAACCCGGGAGGTGGGACTAGTGGTAGAGGTGTATCACGAGACTCTACTGTGAGGTCAGAGGGCCAGGCGCCAGCAAGAACTTATGCTATTCGCGCTCAAGAAGAGGCATCATCGCCAGAAGTAATAGCAGGTACTTTTTCTCTTCATGACACCTTTGTTATTCCTTTGATTGACCCCGAGTCTACCCATTCTTATATTTGTATGAGATTGGCATCTAGTTTGAATATGACTATTGAGCCTACTAAATTTGTGGTAAAGGTGTCCAACCCGTTAGGAAAACATGTGTTAGTGGACAGGGTGTGTAGAAACTGCCCCTTGAAAATTAGGGGTCATTGTTTTTCGGCAAACCTTATATTGTTGCCGTTTGATGATTTTGATTTGATTCTTGGTATGGATTGGTTGAATACCCATAGTGTTTTAGTAAATTGTGGTCGTAAATTCATTGAATTGAAATGTGAAAATAGAGATGTTATTTGGGTTGAATCAGGTGAGTCAGATAATTTACCAGTGATGATCTCTTCCTTGGTGGCTGAGAAATATTTGAGAAAAGGATGTGATTCATATCTCTCTTTTGTATTGAACACTCAAGAGTCTGAAGCAAAGATTGAAACAGTGCCGGTTGTATGTGAGATTTGGATGTATTCCCAGAAGAGTTACCCGGATTGCCCCCGGTTAGAGAGGTCGAGTTTGGAATTGAATTGGTTCTAGGAACGACACCTATTTTTATTGCTCCGTATAGGATAGCCCCACTAGAGTTGAAAGAACTGAAGGTTCAGTTGCAAGAGTTGACGGATAAGGGTTTTGCAAGTCCAAGCTATTCACTGTGATGTGCCCAGTACTCTTTGTAAAGAAAAAAGATTGGTCAATGAGATTGTGCATAGACTATAGACAGTTCAACAAAGTAACTGTGAAGAACAAGTATCCTTTACTGAGGATAGATGATCTATTTGATCAACTGAAGGGAGCTACGATGTTCTCCAAGATTAACCTGAGATCCGATTATTACCAGTTAAGGGTTAAGGAGCAAGATGTTCCAAAAATGACATTTCGGACGAGGTATGGCCATTATGAGTTTCTGGTCATGCCGTTCGGTTTAACGAATGCTCCTGTAATTTTTATGGACTTAATGAATTGTGTCTTCCAACCGTATTTGGACAAGTTCGTAGTTGTTTTTATTGATGACATATTGGTTTACTCCCGAGATAAGAGTGATCATGCGGAGCACTTGAAGATTGTCTTACAGATTTTGAGAGACAAGTAGTTATATGCTAAATTTAGTAAGAGCGAGTTTTGGCTTCGAGAGGTTGGATTCTTAGGACACATTGTGTCGGGTGAGGGTATTAGAGTTGGTCTAGGAAAGGTCTCGGCTATTGTGGAGTGGAAACCGCCGAGGAACGTGTCGAAGTCAAAAGATTTTTGGGTTTAGTGGGGTACTGTAGGTGATTCGTGAAAGGATTCTCTATGATTGCTACTCCGATGACGAAACTATTGCACAAGGATGTTAAGTTTGAATAGACTGAAAAATGCCAACGGAGTTTCAAAAGATTGAAAACGTTGTTGACAGAGGCACCAGTTTTGGTACAACCTGAGTCAGGAAAAGAGTTTGTGGTCTACAGTGACGCATCGTTAAATGGTCTCGGTTGTGTGTTGATGTAAGAGGGTAAGGTGTCGCTTACGCCTCAAGACAGCTAAAACCACATGAGAAGAATTACCTGACTCATGATTTGGAGTTGGACGCGATTGTTTTTACGTTGAAGATTTGGCGACATTACTTATATGGTGAGAAGTGCCGAATCTTCACGGATCATAAGAGTTTGAAGTATTTGATGAATCAAAAAGATTTAAATTTATGGCAACGGCAGTGGCTCGAATTATTGAAGGACTATGAACTAGTAATCGATTACCATTTGGGAAAGCGAATGTGGTTGCGGATGCTCTGAGTAGGAAATCCTTATATGCTTTGAGAGCTATGAGCACGATTTTGTCATTGTCTGATGATGGTGCTATACTGGCCGAGTTGAGAGCTAGACCACTATTTGTTCAATGAATATGTGAGGCTCAAAGGAATGATAGTGAAATACTAGCTAAAAGAGCTAAGTGTGAATCAGAAGCTAATTCTGAATTTCGTCTGAGTTAGGATGGTTGCTTAATGTTTCATGATAGAATTTGTGTACCCAAAGATGATGAGTTGATCCGAGAAATTTTACAAGAAGCACATAGTAGTTATTTGTCAGTGCACCCGGGCAGTACAAAAATGTACAATGATTTGAAGAAATTCTATTGGTGGCTGGGAATGAGAAAAGACATCTTGGAGTATGTAACAAAATGTCTGATCTGTCAACAAGTGAAAGCTGAGCATCAAGTGCCTTCAGGATTACTTCAGCCAGTGATGGTTCCCGAGTGGAAGTGGGATAGATTACCATGGATTTTGTTACAGGCTTGCTTATGACTCCGAAGAAGAGAGATGCTATGTGGGTTATTATTGATAGATTAACTAAATTGGCTCATTTTATACCTGTGCGTATTGATTATTCACTAGAGAAGTTAGCGAGTTGTATATTGCAGAGGTAGTAAGGTTACATGGAGTGTCTGAATCTATTATCTCGGATAGAGACCCGAGATTTACTTCGAGGTTTTGGAAGAAGTTGCAGGAAGCCTTGGGTACAAGATTGAACTTTAACACTGCATTCTATCCTCAGACTGATGGTCAATCTGAGAGAGTGATCCAAGTTCTTGAGGATATGCTCCGATGCTGTGTATTAGAGTTCAGAGGTAGTTGGGAAAGATACCTACCCTTAGTTGAATTTTCTTACGACAACAGTTATCAGTCGAGCATACGGATGGCACTGTTTGAAGCTTTGTATGGTCGTAAGTGTCGGACTCCCTTGTATTAGACCGAGCTGAGTGAGAAGCAAATTCATGGGATTGATTTAGTTAAAGAGACTGAGGAGAAGGTGAAAGTGATACGGGATAGTCTGAAGGTTTCTTCAGACTGGCAAAAGTCATATGCGAATTTGAAAAGAAAAGAAATTGAGTTCCAAGTGGACGACAAGGTATTTCTGAAAGTGTCGCCATGGAAGAAAATATTAAGATTTGGTCGAAAGGGTAAATTGAATCTGAGATTCATAGGGCCGTATGAGATTACAGAGAGGATTGGGCCTGTGGCATATCGATTGGCTTTACCGGTAAAGTTAGAGAAAATCCATAACGTATTCCATGTGTAGATGTTAAGGCGTTATCACTCCAATCCTTCGCATGTGATTCCTCCAACAGAAATTAAGATACGACTGGATATGACATATGAGGAAGAGCCGATTAAAATCTTAGCTCGAGAAATGAAACAGTTGAGGAATAAAGACATAGCCTTAGTAAAAGTGTTGTAGAAAAGACATGGTGTAGAAGAGGCTACGTGGGAACTAGAAGAAGACATGAGAGAGCAATATCCAAACCTCTTTACCGGTAAGATTTTCGAGGCGAAAATCCCTGAAGGGAGAGTTGTAACAACTCAATTTTGGGGCTAGTCGAAATAGTGGTCTCGGGACCACTAATTTGAGGCCGAGGAAAATTATTTTATTATTATTTTATGTGTTATGGTATTGATATATGGCTATATGGGAATTTTGGTGCTTTAATTTTAGCAATAGCATGCTTAATTGTGAAAAAATGACTAAATCGCATAAGATGCGAAAGTTCTATTTTATAAGGTAGGGCACCTAATAGCTATAGAATATAATTTGGAGGATTTTAAAGTGAAAATAGGCCATTTATCTAGTGATGGCTGGCCATAGGAATGAAGGGGGACAATAGCATTAAATGTTGGTCAAATTTGATGGGGATTAGGTGATAAAAAAATAACTAAAATAAAATAAAAAGATGAGATATCATCTTTTACTATTCATGCATCTTCTCCACCGAAATTTGAAGAGAGAATAGGGGCTTTTGAAGTTCAAAATTTCAGCTACAATTCATCCTTGCTAGTAAGTCAATTTGATGGTTATTTTTTATAATTTTTGTACTTTAATAGTCCCCAAAACTAAAGCTAGCTATTGAGGGGACTAGTTTGTGATATGGTTGAAAGTCTAAGGACTTGCCATGAGAGTGTTCATGTTGCTAGCTGAGTTTTATGGAAGAAAATGAATGTTAGGGAGATGAGAAACAACTTTTGTGAAAGGTATTAGCATGAAAACACCTAGATAGGGCTTAAATGCAAAGAATGAAATTGTGTCATAAATGCATGAAATGGTGAGGATGGTGAGTAGTTGTAAGAGAAATAAATGTTTAGCTATGCTTCTTTATTAAGAAAATGTGTTGAAAAATGAATTACGAGCCCAAGGGCAAAATCGTAATTTTGCCAATACATAAGGGCAAAATGGTCATTTTTCCCTAGTGTATAATTTGATGTATTATGATCATAGAATGATCTAAATGAATGAATTTTATTATTATAGATCAAAAGAGCCCAGAATTTACCTTGATCGTGGGAAAGGCAAGGTGATCGAGTAAATCGCTAGATAACATGTTTTGCACCGAGGTAAGTTTATGTGTAACAATGCATATTTTTGTGAACATTATATTGCTAATTAGAGTATGGTATGATTAAGAACATATGTGGTACTAGTAGCTTGAAAATGGTAGTCATTGAATAATTATCGTATGAATGATGACACAATCATGAATGTGTAATAATTAATCTTTTGGTGGGCTGTGTGCGATACCATCGTAACTAATCTTTTGGTGGGCTGTGTACGATACCACCGTAACTAATCTTTTGGTGTGCTATGTGCGATACCACCGTAACTAATCTTTTGGTGGGCTATGTGCGATACCACCCTAATAAATACTGATGGTGGGCTAAGTGTGAAACCACCGAGTAATTCGACTATGAGTAATGGATTTAGATGTAGTGATGTGTTGTATTGTGTGACCTTGTGATGCTAAGTGCAGGGGAACCGTTAATGAATGTATGCATTGTGCTTGTGATGTGGTTGGAATGTGTGAATGGAGGAAATAAGTAAGCATGATCATTAATGTAGATTATTTCTTACTTAGTATATAATGTTATGAAATTGTTTAATGCATGTTAAAATGCTTATATTGTTTACACGTAAACTTACTAAGCTTAAAGCTTACTCCCTTTTCTTTCCCTTGTTTTATAGAGCTTAAGAGCCGAGCCAGAATACGCTAAAAACCAGGAGACCGCCCACACTATCAGCTTATATCGGTATACTTAGTCTTAATGAATTTGTAAATGGCATGTATAGGGGCTTGATTAGTTTAATTATTTTGGCCAAAGGTGTATTTGCTCTTGTTAAAACAATTATTTTGTAAATTGCCAAGATTGATGGCTTATCTTACCTTTTATGAAATTATAAAATACCTATGGGAGTTCATATTGAAATCATGAATTGTTTATTAGTATGATGAATGGAATTATGTGGTGTGAGTTAGGGGAGTGCAAAGAACTTGGCAAACAGTCTCGTTCTTGTCCACATGGGTAGGCACAAGGGCGTGTGTCAGACCATGTGTGACACAAGGTCAGCCCACGGGCGTGCAAACTGGCCGTGTGTCCCCTGCATGTTAGCATTTTAAGTCAGGATAGACCACGGACTAACCACACGGGCATGTTCAGGCCGTGTGAAATTAGTCAGTGTCGACCACGGGTGGAAGACACAGGCATGTCTTGAGGGCACACGGGCGTGCCTTATTCCACATGGGCGTGTGCCCTAGCCGTGGGACTTTGGCAAAATGATAGGGGTTTTAGGCACGGTTGGGTACATGGGCGTGTGAGACTACACACGGGCGTGTGTGTCTTCTAAAATGGGCGTGTGCTCCTTGTTTAGTTGAGAAAGAAATTTTATGGATCATAGGAGGTTTCGATATAGTCTCGAGATAAAGTACCCTCGTGGCTCAAGATGCCACCTAAGGCCTTAGAAAATGGCCCACATGTTTTCTTGAGTGAGGTCTCGTATGTCAAAAATGAAATTATTGTAGAGACTCAAGTAGAGTAGTTGCGTTGAGCCTAAGTGGTGATCAAATAGTTTTTTTCTGATAATGCCTCGTGCACATTGAGTCTGCTGACTCACCCGTTAGGGAACTATTTTCGGTGATGAACGGTTTAACCGGGCGGTGAGCGTTGAGGTGGCCATGCTACATTCGAGATTTTATTTAGTTTGGACTTTTACTTTTATTTTATTTTTGGGGATTAAGAACATGGGCAAGTATAAATAAATGGGTTTACAACCTAAGGGATTACGGGTAGGAACATAGGTGTTACAAATCACATACATATGATTCAATTTAAACATATAAATACTCAATTTAATTACACGAACTTACCTCGACAAGTGTACGTAAACACGGATGCGGCTAATCCGATATTTTTTCTTTACCTCGATCTAACTCTATACGAGATCTGACAGAATCTATACAAATAAATTTAACTCATTTCAATATAATTCTCATTCAATTTAATCCAATATGGAATTTTGGAAAAATTACCATTTTGTCCTACACTTTTAATTCCTTTGTAATTTAGTCCTTAGGCTCGAAAAATGAAATTCATACAATTTAATCCTTACTCAAGCCTAGCCGATTTTATACATATTGATAGCAGCCCATATATTTCACAAAATTCACAAATTTTACCATAAATTTATCATCTTTTTCAATTTAATCCCTAATTGATAATTTCATCAAAATTCTTTTTACCAAAGTTGTTTATCTAACAACAACAATTCATTTTCTATTATCAAAATTCAAAATTCAAGCATATTCATCAATGGTAAAACCCTAATACTTTAACAATTTTGCAAATTAATCCCCGAGCTAGCTAGATTAAGCTACTACGATCTCGAAAACATAGAAATCAACAAAAAGGGGACAAAAATACATTCCTAATTAAGCAAAATAAGCTTGTCCAAATTCAAGTATCCATTACTAGGGTTCTTTTTTTTTTGTGTGTGCATGATGATGAGAATAGATTATTTTATTTTATTTATTATAACTTTAATTAATAATTTCTAAAATTACCTTCAATAATTTATTCAATTTCCAATGATAACTACTCATGTTTAACCACTATGCACTTTAATGGCCTATTTACTATATAAGGACCTCCAATTAAAATTCTATAGCTATTTAATACCTTTAGCTATTAGAACACAACCTTTGAACTTTATGCAATTTAGTCCTTTTTATCAATTTTTTTACGATATTTCTATCATACTGTAGACCATAAAATAATGAAATAAATTTTTTTCCGACTTCAAATTTGTGGCCCTGAAACCACTGTTCTGATTTAACTGAAAATGGGCTGTTACAAACGAGGTTCGTCATTTCGAGATTTATCTTTCCCTTATTTCGTGGATTGTGACTAATCTTCAATTTCATCGAAATGACAAGGAAAGTCCAGTGAACGTTCTGCGCAAGTTTGATCACATAGTCTAGGGATAATCGAGATACTGATAATAATAAATCTAATGATATGTTTGACTACCTCCAAACGTACCAACGTCCAGAATAGAAATCCCAAACACAAGATTCAAAAGACGATATTTGCAAGTATAGGGGTCAGGTTTTAATATAGTTACAATGGAGTAGGTGAGTACTCTGAGGATCGTACTCAAGGGAGGCGAGCACTAAATTAATTCAAACCTAAACATAAATAGATCTAATTAGTACTTTAAATGGATCATAGTATGATGAATAAAAAGAAAGTTTGTGGTAATTTATACAAATGATAGTAAGAAAAAAAGAAAAGAAATAAATAAAACATGAGAAATTAAAGAGTAAAATATATCAAACCCGATCATGGGTGATTAGCTCACTTCGGTAGCCATAATCAACTACTACTTCAGGTTTTTTTATTCAATCAATTAGCCGATATCCCAACAAGATCTTTCGATCTTCTACTAGAATAATGAGTCGGGCAGAACTACTTATCTCTCGACCTCGTAGTCCAGATTGGTTTAGTGTTAAGGTGTTCACGGATATGCCATACCAAAATTGGGTTAATTCCCACCTTAATGACTTCCTAGGGTTGTCAGGCCTAGGGTTTAGGTTCTTCCTTTCCTGAACAGCTGATCCGTTAACAAATCCCTACAAAATAGTTAATTAATCATACCTCCACTCGCTAATTCCGCATAGTATAATTAGTTTCTCGTGGATCTAATAAACAATATAAACTTGATAGAAAGAATAAACATAAAAAATAATTCAAGAGAATAGAGTTTAGAATAAGCCTGATTTGTATTAAAATTAAGCACAGAATCCTTACAGAGTTTAATAGTACTTCCTAATTCTGATTTCCCAAAAAATTAAATAACAAAAACAAAAACAAAACCTAAAACCTAAGAAAAGAGAAGAACTAAAGTGTAACATCCTTAAAACCATTGGTATAAAATAATATGTGATAGATTCTTAGTGAAATAAAATGTAAAGAAAGTAAAGGATAATGGATGTTAGAGAAAAATGAAATAAGAAATTCAATTAAGTAAATTATAATTTGAAATTCTATTATTAGAAATAATGAATGAAAAAAATAATACGATGATGTATTAGTTTAATAATACAACTCAAGTGATGTGTTAAGTTTATTGAATCATTAAAGTTTACTATGACCATCAAGTAAAAGTGAGAAGAGACTATTTAACTTCAAATAGAAATTAGTAAGTTAGAATATCCTATACTTCATATTGGAGGTCATGGAGTGGTATAGTAAGTTTATGTTGGCAATGGAATGTGAATTAAGTGAAGTGTATATTGTGGTTAAATAATGGAAGTTCAAGATTTATATAAAAATTAGAAGGATATATGAATGTTATAGATAAGTGATACACTCAAAATATATAAAAGACTACATGAATTTGTGAAGAAATGAAAGAAAGAAAATTATATGAATTAGAAGGATAAGTAAAATATATGTTCAAGAGACCGAAGAATTTAGAAGCAAGTGCATTATTGGGATAAAGAAATTTTAGAGATATGATCACAAGAGAAAATGATATCAAGGCAATAAAAGGAAGTAAAGAAATAATGAAATTTATAGTTGCTCAAATTAAGAAAATTTCGAGAATGAAATTTTATTTAGGGAAGAATGTTTATAATGCCCCTAAAATCATCATTCTAAATTTTGTAAAGTGGTTTATTCAAAAAGTGTATAATTGAATTATCGAGTAAACGAAATAAAGTATATCAATGTTAGTAGAGGAAGGTATTGGGTAATGGAGAAGGTTCAAAGATAAATGAATAAATTATAAAATAAAACATATAGTATTATATTGTGATATATAAATTTGAGGCATTGGCTAAATTGTGAAAAAGTGAAAAATGATGGGGTTATGGTGTGAATATTCAAAAGTTGAGAGGTTAAAGTGTAAATTTAAAAAGTTGAAGGACTAAAAGTGAAAATACCAAATTGAAAAGGACATAAATGGAAATATAAAACTTAACCAAGGGCAAAATGGTCATTTAGAAAAATAATAATAAATAATTTTGAGAAAACTTACCAAAATGTCATTGGATATATGGACGAATTATGACCATTAGATTTGCTAGCCTTGAAGTATAAATATGGGTCATTGGATTGTTAATAAACCGTAAAAATAACATATTTTAATCCCACATTTAGCAAACTTTTGGATGATTTATTCCCTGAATTGTGTAAAAAGGTGCTCTTAAACCTTTCTTTTCATGTTTTATACTCAGGAAAGCACCTAGGGATGAAAAGAATAAGAAATGGGCCTAAAACGGACCAAATGGGCCATATCACGAAATCGGCACGGCCTGGACTTAAGCCAACACGGCCATGCCTCTTAAGAGAAGTAGAACACGGCCTGACCACGATTCACACGGCCGTACCTCATCAACAAGCTCGCACACGGCCTGGCCACGAAACACATGGGCGTGTCCCTGCCGCGGCCAATAGGAGTTCTACTCGGAATAGTGTACTTAGAGGCAAAGAAACACATTCCAAAGCCTATTCAAACACCCTAGTACGAATTCTACTTGAATTAGGATATGTAGGGGCCAAGTAAAGCATCTCAAAGTTTATATAAACACCCTAGGGGGCAACTTAAACGGGGAGTTCGGCAGAAGCCTTCTACCAGGGCTTTTGTCAGAGCGCGGTTAGCTAGGCCAAGGAGCTGAGCCAGAAAGGTCAGATTTGTGGGAATCACTCGAAGATAGCAGTTGATCCATCTCAAGAAGCTGGAATTATACTCAAGACAGCAGATCTCTCCTTCAATTCCTTCAGGGAGTTTTAGGGATTTCTTATGTTTTGTTTTGTCTTTTCTTCTGAGATGCTTTCTTTTATCATTATGAACTAAACCCTTCAGATACTTGAAGGGATGAAACCTAAGATGAATCTTGTTATTTTTTTGAACTATATGATAAATACTTGATTTCTTCTTAATTATGTGTGCTTAATTCTTGTGTTAATATTTTCGGGATATTGATTCAAGTCGAATGTGCTTAGGTGGTGGAGCAAAAGTCGCTGCCTAAGAGTAGATCTAGCATAATTAAGCGGAGTTGATCACGCCTAGAGATAGGGTGACGAGATTTTGCCAGATTATGGTGAAACCTAATATGGGAGTCCATTGATTGAGTTAATGCGATTCTAGGGGTTTTAATTAGAAAGAGATTTCAATTAATCAACCTAGGTTTAGACGTTATTTGCCTCGAGAGAGGGTTTAATATAAAATAGAGAATCCTACGGATCAAGTCAAGTGAATAAATCGTCTGGTTCAGTGTTAGATAACAAGTGAAGTCTAGGTGGATTCTTCCTAAGGGTATTGTCTTAATCATCTGAGTTTTCCCAATAGTATTTCCCCAATTCATTCTTTTTGTCTTTGCATCTTTAGCTTAGTAGTTATTTAATTTAGATTAAACAACCAATCACTTAAGATTTAGGCTAAACAATAGAAAGAAGGTTAGTATTAGTACTTTTAGTTCCCTTGGGTTCGACAATCCGGTCTTGCCTAAGCTATACTACTGTTTGATAGGTGCATTTGCCTTAAGTCGTTGTCAGAGTTAGTTTCCAGGTTCAATTATTCTCTTTATAAATTTTAAAACTCGACAAAACAACGATCAAGTTTTTGGCGCCGTTGTCAGGGAACTAAATTATTAATAAAGCCCTATTTTTATTACTTAAGCCATTATTTTTATTTTTCCGCAATTTATTTTTATTTTTATTTTAGTTCTAACCTTGCTAATTTTCTTTCTTTCTTTTCCAACATAGGTACCTCTAGTTTATGACTAGAAGGAACCCGAAAGGACCACTAGTATACGATAGTGATATTGAAGCTACCGCTCGCAGGAATCGCAGAAAAATTAGGCTAGCCCTAAATTACACAAAAGAAGAACGAGAAGGCAGATGGACGAGAATAACCCACCACCACAAGATGTGGCAGAAAACAATGCTCCGCGTACTATGTATGATTATGCTAAACCTCATTTAACAGGAGCAGAATAGAGTATTGTTAAGCCTGCTATAGATGCTAATAATTTTGAATTAAAGCCTAACACTATACAAATGATTCAACAATTTGTTCAATTTGATGGTTTGCAGGACGAAGACCCGAATACCCATATAGCTAATTTTTTTAGAGTTCTGTGTTACCTTCAAAATAAATGGCATTTCTGATGATGACATACGTCTTCGGTTATTTCCCTTTTCATTAACGAATAAAGCCAAACAGTGGTTAAACTCGTTACCACGAGGGTCAATCACCACATGGGATCAAATGACCAAAAATTTTTATTAAAATATTTCCCACCTGCCAAAATGGCCAAATTACAGAATGATATATCTTCTTTTGTGTAGATGGATTTAGAGACATTATACGACGTATGGGAGAGATACAAGGATCCCTTGAGAAGGTGTCTGTACCATGGTTTACTCTTGTGGCTCCAAGTCCAAACTTTCTATAATGGTGTAAACCCCTCAACGAGGCAACTAATTGATTCAGCCACCGATAGAACCCTGAACAATAGAACTCCTGAAGCAGCCTACAAGTTTATTGAAGATATGTCGCTGAATAACTATCAGTGGCAGGTTACAAGGACAAAACCAACAAAATCAGCCGGAGTTTTCAACCTCGACGCAGTAACCATGCTATCAACACAGGTAGAGATGATGAATAAAAATCTTCATAGTTTGTGTTCTTCGCAGGTACATCCAGTAATGCAGTGCGACGCTAGTAGAACTGTGGCGAATCCTGAGTACCCACCCTACCAACCGGGCACAGAAAGCGAACAAATGAACTATATAGGTAATAATTTCATATCTAATAATAACCCTTATAGTAATACCCATAATCCAGGTTAGAGGAACCACCTAAATTTTTCATGGGGAGGTCAAGGAAATCAAGGAAATCAAAGACAACAACCTCATCAAAATTTCCAAAATCAGCCATATCCACAAGAAAAGAAGCCGAACCTCGAAGAGATGTTGACAAATTTCATGGCAACCACAGAAAACCGTCTCCAAGACACTAAGGCAACACTTAAAAACCAACAAACATCAATGGAAGGGATCAAGAACCAAGTTGGGGAACTTAATAAGTCATTTGGGAAATTACGAGGTCAGTTGGACAACTCACTAAGATAGTTTCTGAACTCCAATCAGAAATTTTTTCTAAAGGAATAGAACAGGTAAAGGCGGTTACACTGAGAAGTGGAAAGAAGTTAGTCGAACCAAAAATAAAAATACCACACGACGATAACAAAGTAAAGGATGAGGGAGTTGAGGATATAACTCCAGTACGCAAAGAAAGTAAACCACCAATCCCATATCCAGTAAAGTTGAAGAAAGAACGATTAGATGCCTAATACGGTAATTTTCTCGAACTTTTTAAACAAATACATATTAACTAACCTTTTGTTGAACCATTTCACAGCTGCCTACGCACGCAAAATTCTTAAAAGAACTCTTGACGAATAAAAGGAAGCTTGAAGAAGTATCAATAGTGGAGCTTAATGAAGAATGTTCATCCATCCTCCAAAACAAGTTACCAACCAAATTAACAGACCCAGGAAGTTTTACTATTCCCTGTTTAATTGGTAATTTAAATATTAAGAAAGCATTAGCTGATCTAGGTGCCAGCATTAATCTAATGCCTTACAAAATGTTTAAACAACTAGATCTTGGGGAACCAAAACCTACTAGGATGAGTTTTTAATTAGCCGACAGATCCATTAAATATCCTAGAGGAGTTATTGAAGACGTCTTGGTAAAAATTGATAAATTTATTTTCCCTGTTGATTTTATTGTGCTTGACATGGATGAGGACATTGAAGTTCCTTCAATTTTAGGGCGCCCTTTTTTAGCTACTGCTAGGGCTATTATCGATGTAGGTGATGGTAAGCTTGCATTAAGAATAGGCGATGAGGAAATTATTTTTCAAATTTATGATGCCATGCGATATTCTAGAGAACAAGATGATTCCTGTTATTTTGTTGATACTACTGATCATATCATTCAAAACTCATTACAAGAAATCATACATGATGACACGATAGAACTGTGCCGTACTCAAGAAGAGGGGGAAGAAGATGAAGTCAATAAGCTGAATTGGAATACATCTTCATCTAGACATATGGAAAAAGAAATCATTGAAATCGGTGACGATCTAAAACAAAAGCCTTCTATTGATGATCCGTCCAAATTAGAATTAAAACAGTTGCCGAAACACTTAGAATATGCATTCCTAGGGGAAAATTCTATGCTACCAGAATTATCTCTTCAAAACTAGAACCCAAGGAGAAAGAGGAGTTGCTACAAGTACTAAGAGAACATAAAAGAGCCATAGCTTGGAAAATATCTGACATTAAGGGAATAAGCCCATCGTTTTGCACCCACAAAATTCTAATGGAAGAGGAATACAAGCCATGTGTGCAACTTCAAAGATGATTGAATCCCAACGTAAAAGAAGTTGTGAAAGCTGAGGTAGTTAAACTTCTAGATGCTGGAATAATTTATCCTATTTACGATGACAATTGGGTAAGTCCTGCGCAAGTTGTTCCAAAGAAAAGAGGCATGACGGTGGTAGCCAACGAAAAGAATGAACTAATTCCCACCAGAACAGTCACAGGTTGGAGAGTTTGCATTGATTATAGGAAGCTAAATGACGCCACTAGGAAAGATCACTTTCTTTTGCCATTCATTGATCAAATGTTAGAAAGGTTATCTGGACATATGTGCTCTTGCTTCCTAGATGGACTCTCCGGCTATTTCCAAACCCCAATAGCACCTGAAGATCAAGAGAAGACAACATTCACATGCCCATACGGTACATTTTCTTATCGTAGAATGCCTTTTGGATTATGTAATGCTCCTGCTACTTTTTAGCGTTGCATGCTGGCAATCTTTGATGAACTTGTGGAAGACATTATGGAGGTATTTATGGATGATTTCTCGGTATTCGGTAATTCTTTCCATCTTTGCCTTAAAAATTTAAAATGAGTTTTAATGAGATGTGAGGAAACAAGCCTTGTTTTAAATTGGAAAAAATGCCACTTTATGGTACAAAAGGGAATTGTATTGGGACATAAAATTTCTAGTAAGCGATCGAGGTAGATAAAGCAAAAGTCAAACCATAGAAAAATTACCTCCTCTTAGCTCAGTTAAGGCTATCAGAAGCTTTTTAGGACATGCAGGATTTTATAGAAGATTTATTAAAGATTTTTCTAAAATAGCTAAGCCTCTAACGAAATTGCTGGAAAAAGATGCACCCTTTAACTTTGATCAAGAATGTTTAGATGCATTTAATATCCTTAAAGAGAACTTAATAAACACCCCAATTATAATTGCCACTGATTGGAATCTCTCTTTTGAACTAATGTGTGATGCAAGTGACTTTGTAGTAGGAGCAGTTCTAGGTCGCGAAAAGACAAGCACTTTCAACCAATCTGTTATGCCAGCAAGACATTGACGGCCGCACAAGAAAATTATACCACCATTAAAAAAGAATTATTAGCTGTGGTCTTTGTATTTGATAAATTCAGACAGTATTTAATATTATCTAAAGTTTTCGTTTACACTGACCACTCCACTCTTCGTTATCTCTTAACTAAACCTGATGCAAAACCTCGACTCATAAGATGGATTTTACTTTTATAGGAATTCAATTTGGAAATTCAGGATAAGAAAGGAGCCGAAAATCTTGCAGCAGAGCACCTATCTAAACTTGAAAATCCATACATAAAGGAACGTGAAGAGATAGAGATAAATGACTCGTTCCCTGCAGAATAGCTATTTTCCATAACCAACTACGAGGTACCCTGGTTTGTAGATATCGTGAATTTTTTAGCTGCTAACATCCTACCGAAAAACTACACATCATCAAAAGAATCAATTCTTTTCTAATGTGAAGAACTATTTTTTGGAGGATCCCTTCCTTTTCCGTATATATGCAGATCAGGTGATTCAGAGATGCGTTACAGAGGTAGAAGCAAGCAAAATCCTAGAACACTGCCACTCCGGACCTTCAGGAGGACACTACAGTGGCATTAAGACAGCACACAAAATACTCGAATCAGGTTTTTATTGGCCCACTCTATTTAAAGATGCCAACAGGTATGTCACTTCATGTGATAAATGCCAAAGAACAGGTAATATTTCTAAACGCGATGAAATGCCTCAAACATACATGTTATCATGTGAAATATTTGATATATGGGGTATCAATTTTATGGTTCCATTCCCTAGTTTATTTGGAAATAAATACATCCTAGTGGCAGTGGATTACATGTCAAAATGGGTAGATGCCAAGCTTTACCTACCAATGATGCTAGAGTAGTAGTTAAGTTCCTCAAGAAACTGTTCTCTCGATTTGGAACACCTAGAGTTATCATTAGTAATAGGGGCACTCATTTCTGTAATACTCAATTTGACAAAGTCTTAAAAAAATATGGAGTACACCACAAGATAGCCACCCCATATCACCCTCAAACCAATGAGCAAGTTGAAGTAGCAACCGAGAACTTAAACGCATCCTAGAAAAATGGTTGAATCAAATAGAAAAGATTGGGCATTAAAAGTAGATGATGCCCTATGGGCCTATAGAACAGCATTTAAAACCCCCTAGGAACATCTCCATACAAACTTGTCTACGGGAAAAGTTTTCATCTACCATTCGAGTTAGAACAAAAAGCTTTTTCGGCTATAAAATTTTTAAATTACGACCTTAAAACTGCAGGAAAAAAAAGAATGATGCAGATGAACGAGCTAGATGAATGGAGAGCTGAAGCATACGAGAACTCGAAACGATACAAGAAAGCAACAAAGCGATGCCATGATGCTCGTCTAAAGAAATCGAAACAATTCAAAGTAGGGGACTTGGTTCTATTATACAACTCAAGGCTTAAATTGTTTCTTGGGAAACTAAAATCAAGATGGTCAGGTCCATTCATGATCAAAAAAATTTTTCCCTATGGCACAATCGAGGTAACTCACCCCACTAAGGGCACATTCAAGGTAAATGGTCACCGACTCAAAATTTATAATAGTGAAGATTTTAGGGATATGAGAGAGGAGCTTCAGCTCCGTGAACCTTCTTTTAGAAATGAAAACAAGGTAAGTCTAGCTTAAGACTTTAAACGAGCGCTTCTCAGGAGGCAACCCGAGCACTAACTCCACTGACGTTATACTTTTAATTGATAGCATCTAACTTCATACTAAGTGTAGGTTTTCAGACCACACTGCCTAGCACACAGGCGTGCCCATGGCCGTGTGGAAGTGATAGGATGAAACACGGGCGTACTTGTAGCCGTGCACGATAAGATGTAAAATTTTCCTAAACACAGGCAGGACATGGCCGTGCCTTACGACCATGGACGATACTGACTTGCCAACCATGGGCAGAACACGCCCGTGCCTTACAACTGTAGACTATACTGACTTATCGAACACAGGCTAAACACGGTCGTTCTAAACAAACCGTGGGAAGAAGAACACGGGCATGGCATTTTGACCACGGCCGTGGCCAAATACCCTGAACGCGCCCAAAATTCAAAATCACAAAAAACACAGGCTGATTAAAATCGAACAAGGGCGTGGCACCTGTCCGTGCTCCCACCCCTATTTAAACAAACTTGAACTCCCATCCTCCCCAAAACCCAACCCTAATCAATTCTCTCAACCCCATTCCTCCCTAATCCGGCCACCATACCAAAATCACCCACATTTTGACCCCAAAAACCCATCCATCGTCCCTCCTCTGAAAGAAAACCATACAAAACCGAAGACACGGCCATGCCAAACAGGAGCCCACGCCCTTGCCACTGTCGTGCTACCTAGGAAAATCACAGTACACGACCGTGCGCCATCATACACAACCGTGCTCCATCGCTCACAATGCCACACACCCTAAAACACTGTTGGTCACCTTCCCTATTTCATATATTTAACTATTGTTTGAATAACATTGCATATTACTTAGTTTCTTTTCTTTTACTATTAGTGTTATTTCTTTTTGAATAATTTCTTGGATTTTAGAACTAATTAACCATTTAAAATTCCATATTATTTAGTCTCCCTTGCCTATTAGTATTAAGTTTAATTTTTTGAAATTTTAAGAATACATTTAATTTCTTTATTAAGTATTTTTCTTTAATAATTGATTAGAATTTGATAGAATTCATAGTTGACAAATTGGTTGATCATGGCTAAAAAACAAAATCATTCATGGAGGCGTGAAAGGAATTTGTGGTAATTGTGATGCTTCGATACGGGTTAGGTGTGTGTTAATGCAAGATGGTAAAGTAGTCGCTATGCCTCGGCAGCCTAAGGCCTCATGAGCTTAACTACCCAACTCATGACTTAGAGCTAGCAGCAGTGGTTTTCGCATCTTAAGGTTTGGAGGCACTACCTTTATGGAGAAAGGTCGAGTTATCACACTGCACCACAAGAGCCTTAAGTATTTATTAACTCGTAGGAGTTGAACTTGAGGCAACGAAGGTGGGTGGAATTGTTGAAGGACTACTGTTGTGCTCAATAGAGTATCATCCGGCAAGGCGTAACGTAGTAGCCGATGCCCTAAGCTCGGAAGGTTGTAGCGGACCTCACGGGCTTTGTTCGCTCACTTAAGTCTATATGACGATGGAAGTCATCTATGGAATTACAAGTTAGGCCTACATGGCTAAAGGAAGTGAAGGAGGGACAGTTATCGATGATGACTTAAATATTGTTGCGCAAACACGCCAAAGAGGATTAGAGGATTATGATGTCAATAATGAAGGAGTATTGTGCTATAAGGGTAAAGTTTGTATGTCAAGAATAAGGAGTTGACACAAAAGATTCTTGGGAAGCATGGTAGCCCCTATGCCATGCATCCCGGAGGCATCAAGCGTATAGAGATCTAAGGAACAATTTTGGTGGTCCGACTGAGCCGGAAGTGACTGAATTTGGGGAAATGTTTGACGTGTCGACAAGTTAAGGTCGAACACCAAGTTCCATCAGATTGCTCCAACCAATCGAAATTCCCAATGGAAGTGGGAAAGAATTACCATGGACTTTGTTAGTGGGCTTCCCTCACGCCTACTAAGAAGGACTCGGTATGGGTGATTGTGGACCGCTTGACCAAGTCCGCACACTTTATCCCAAATGTAATGGATTATTCTCTTGAAGTTGGCTAAGTTGTATGTGGCGTAAATCGTGAGATTACACGAGTATCAAGTCGATCATCTCGATAGAGACCCAAGGTTTACGCCTCGATTTTGAAAGCACTTCATCAAGCTTTAGGCACTAAGCTAGACTTCACTGACTTTTCATCCACAATCGACAGGCGGTCCGAACGAGTTATACAAGTATTGGAGGATATGTTGAGAGGCGTGTAATGGAATTTCGAGGAAGTTGGGAGGATTACTTGCCTTTAGCTGAATTCGCCTACAACAATAGCTATCAAGCCAAAGATTCTGGATGGCACCATCACGAGGCATTGTATGGAAGGAAGTGTAGAACACCTACTTGTTGGACCGAGTTAAGAGAACGCCGAGTTTTGGGTCGAGTTGGTGGCGTAAATCAAGAGAAGGTTGAGTTAATTCGCACGGTTGAAGGAAGCCTCGATAGGCAAAAGTCGACGCGACCTTAAGCTTAAAGGAAATAGAGTTTGAAGTGGGAGATCAAGTGTTCTTGAAAGTCTCTCCTGGAAGAAGGTAATGAGGTTTGGCAGAAGGAAAGCTATATTTAGTCTTTGGATATTTGAGATTTTGATAAAAGTACTTGTTTTGTTACTTGGATACCAACTATTTTTAGGCACAATGTCATCCTCCAAAGGCAAGAAAACTGCAGTACCGTCCTCCAAAAAAAACAAGAAAAGGTCAGGTTCATCATCCACCAGCGCAACCACAGAAGTACGCCACCTATTCTTACATTTTCCTCCGGGTATTCAAGAGGATTGCTACAAACAACTTCAGGCACGACCACTCCAACTAGCCGACGATGTAAGGGCTTTACTATCTACGACCCTTGGAACCAGTTCTTCAACATCATTGAGCCTACCTACTTAGAACTCACTTTGGAATCCTGCTCGACATTTCATCTCCAAACAATGATGTCCCAACACGATGACCCAGGTACGATCCAATTCGACTTGGAGGCATTATCCACGAATTCATTGTACCACAATTCGGAGTGGCATTGGGGTTGTATACCGATGAGTTAATAGAGGAGCATGACCTCTTGGAGCTTGCTCGCAAGATCCATAAAACCCCCACAAGCTGTTGGTACAACATCGCTCCCAACAATTCGAACTATGACCCTAGCCACTCCAAAGCAATGACCCTTGTACCATCTCTGAGGTACATACACGCCCTTCTAGCCCATACTCTTATAGGCCAACGAGAAAGCATTGGCGTCGTCAATACTCATGATGTCTACTACCTGTGGTGCATGTCAAACGGGTACGTATTTGATCTTGCATATTTCATAGCCCGTGCGTTTCAGCACCAAACAGAGCCACACATGAAGGGGATTCTATCGATGGGCCCGTATATCACATGGTTGGCTCGACACTTCAGCCTCTTTAACACCAACGCCCAGAGATCCTCCCTCACATGATTGGGCAGATGGCACCTCAGGGCATCCAGACGATGCTGCACATGAGAATGATTAAATATCGTCGTGGGACCAACCCTTCTCAGTATCGATTAGCCCCCTCCACTGACGAGGATGAGCCCGAGGACATTACTGACGATGTCCCACAAGAGGCACGATTTTTGAGCCAGTGCCCATCGAATACAGTAGCTTCACTGTCAGACATTTCTGTATGCCTTACTCAGTTTGAGTAGTACTGTACGCAACAATTCGACAACACTGCTCAACGATTTGACAGCATCAAGGCCACCCTTAAGCAGATCTGCCATCATTTCCATATCTCATCACCACCACCTCCGCAGGACCCAGCAGATGATGAGGACATCTGAGTCCTTTTATAGTAATTATTTTCTTTTTTTAGTTCTGAGTTTTAATTTTTATTTTTATTTAAACTTGTTGCATTTTATATTTCAAAACTTTTATTTGGAACTTCTAATATGTTATCATTGGTTATCTAACCTTCGAGTATGCCTAACACATATCTATTTTAATCCCACAACTGAGACATCTAACTAATAACTTTGCAGTTTCAATTGGACACTCCAAATAACGAACAAATCACTAGGAGTAATTCACTATTACATAAGTTATCTGTCGCCATGACCTCTACCAACTCAAGGAATCCATCCATAATTCAGGAAGTGTCACTTCTCCCCTTCTCTTTTGATTTCAGTATCACATGATTATTTATCTATCTTTGTACATTAAAGGCAATGTACATCTTAAGTGTGGGGGTAAAAGTGCCTAACTTTTTGCATTATTCTCAAATCCCTAAATTATATCTAGTTCTTAAGTAATTTTTCTCATATTACTAATTAGGATGAAATTTCTAATGATTTATGATTCTTATTGATATGTTTTTAAGTAAGTCATAGTTAATTGTGCATTGATGATTTAAATTTTAAGATACTAGAGAGTCAAGCATGATAAGTCTATTTTTTAGAAAAAAAATTTCTAGGTTGTTGAACTGAATTTCAATATTACTTTGAAGTTTGAAATTTACAGGGATTGATATCAAAAACCCATAATTTTTGTGAGATTTTGAGCCTTACAGAGCATACATTCTTTTTCATGCTCACTTTATGGATTATGAGTGTGTCAACACTGAATTGTTATTCTAGAACTTACCTCGATTATACATGTCAAGACCACATTTTTAATTTGATATACTGAGATGATAAAGGCACCTAGGTTTTAACCCACTCACTCCACTAAAAAGCCTACCTTCACAATTAACCCTTAGTGAACCCTTTGATCCTAACAACCCTTTTTATCGATTCACCCAATAAAATTAACCCAAAACCCCGCTCTTATTTGTTATCACCATTTCTCTTTACTACCCTTCTATCGAGACTTGATTTGATAAGTTGCTCAATTATATTATTTCAATTATAAAAGTTCTTTATTATGTAATTTGTGCTAGTGTTAATAAAAAAATGAAGTATATTTATTATTAGTTCTATGTTCTAAGAGCTTGTACGTTTAAATTCAGCATCTTGAAGAAGAAGCTCATATTATTAGTATTTTAAATTTTCATGTGATGTAATTATTCAGGTTATTAGTTCATTTTTCAAGTGAGGTAATTTGTCAGTTCAGTCTCGATTCTAACCTTCTAATTCAGCCTTTTTCCACACCTTTAACCTAAGCCCCGTTACAACCCTGTTAAAGACCTTTTGATTTGTTTATCATCTCATATTACAGTGGTGGAGATTTGATTTTCAGGCAAGCCTATGGGATTAAATTTTCAGGTTTGACTTATGAGTGCTTTTTCCTAAACCTTAAACACTTCGAGTGCTTTGAGTGAATCTTTTATAAGGATGTCAATCCTTGTCGATTCTGAATCAGAGGTAATTATTTAGATAAAGGGAGACACTTATGTTTTCATGCTACAAATATTTGACTTAGAAGTGTTTGAATCTTTAAGAGTCTTTGAGTTAAATTATCCATGTATAAATTGCCTATGAATTATGATGAGGCATTGTTAATGAGAATTATGAATTGTGGAAAGTTCATTTTAATTGTAAGTTGAGAATTTTGCTTGAGGACAAGCAAAAGCTTAAGTGTGGGGGTATTTGATAAACCGTAAAAGTAACATATTCTAATCTCACATTTAGCATACTTTTGGATGATTTATTCCCTGAATTGTGTAAAAAGGTGCTCTTAATCCTTTTTTTCATATTTTATACTTAGGAAAGCATCTAGGGACAAAAAGAATAAGAAATGGGCCCAAAACGGACCAAATGAGCTATATCACGAAATCGGCACGGCCTGGACTTAAGCCCACACGGTCGTGCCTCTTAAGAGAAGTAGAACACGGCCTCACCATGATTCACACGGCTGTACCTCATCAACAGGATCGCACACGGCCTGGCCACGAAACACACGGGCGTGTACCTGTGCCAATAAGAGTTCTACTCGGAATAGGGTACTTAGAGGCAAAAAAACACATTCCAAAGCCTATTCAAACACCCTAGTAGGAATTCTACTTGAATTAGGATATGTAAGGGCCAAGTAAAGCATCTCAAAGTCTATATAAACACCCTAGGGGGCAACTTAAGTGGGGAGTTTGACAGAAGCCTTCTGCCAGGGCTTTTGTCGGAGCGCGATTAGCTAGGCCAAGGAGCCGAGCCAGAAAGGTTAGATTTGTGGGAATCACTCGAAGATAGCCAGTTGATCCATCTCAAGAAGCCAAAATTATACTCAAGACGGCAAATATCTCCTTCAATTCCTTCAGGGAGTTTTAGGGATTTCTTATGTTTTGTTTTATCTTTTCTTCTGAGGTGTTTTCTTTTATCATTATGAACTAAACCCTTCAGATACCTGAAGGGGATGAAACCTAAGATGAATCTTGTTATTGTTTTCTGAACTATATGATAAATACTTGATTTGTTCTTAATTATGTGTGCTTAATTCTTGTGTTAATATTTTTGGGATATTGATTCAAGTCGAATGTGCTTAGGTGGTGGAGCAAAAGTCCCTGCCTAAGAGTAGATCTAGCATAATTAAGCGGAGTTGATCGCGCGCCTAGAGATAGGGTGACGAGATTTTACCGGATTAAGGTGAAACCTAATATGGGAGTCCATAGATCGAGTTAATGCAATTCTAGGGGTTTTAATTAGAAAGAGATTTCAATTAATCAACCTAGGGTTAGACGTTATTTGCCTCGAGAGAGGGTTTAATATAAAATCAGGAATCTTATGGATCAAGTCAAGTGAATAAATCATCTGGTTCAGTGTTAGATAACAAGTGAAGTTTAGGTGGATTCTTCCTAAGGGTATCGTCTTAATCAACTGAGTTTTCCCAACAGTATTTCCCCAATTCATTCTTTTTTTCTTTGCGGCTTCAGCTTAGTAGTTAGTTAATTTAGATTAAACAACCAATCACTTAATATTTAGGCTAAATAATAGTAAAAAGGTTAGTATTAGTACTTTTAGTTCTTTTGGGTTCGACAATCGGTCTTGCCTAAGCTATACTAATGTTCGATAGGTGCACTTGCCTTAAGTCGTTGTCAGATTTAGTTTCCAGGTTCGATCATTCTCTTTATAAATTTTAAAACTCGACAAAACAACGATCAATTGTAATCATAATGTTGGTGATATTTTAAATAATATATTAATAATAAATAAATTAGATATTTTGAAAATATTTTAATAATAAAATGGTACTATAAAAAAGGAGGAAAGATGAAGAATTTTCTTCATTCTTGTCTCCCCAACGTGAATGGCATATGGAGGAAAAAATATTTCCTTATTTTACAATTTGGTCCTTAATTATTCAATTCCACTATTTCACCCCAAAATCATAAAAATTTCTATGAGCATTAAAAATGAAAATGGAAGTAAAGATCTTAGAGAGTGTGTTCATCAACTTAGAAGCAAGAAACAAGTAGACGGAAGTGAAGAACAATAGATGGAAAGACAAGGGTAGTGATGAAGTTAAGAAAGAAATGGAAGAGAAGCAAAAGAGAAGAAATTCTTGTCAAAAGAGGTAAGTTTTCAAATTAACCTTACTTTTATTTCAATAGATTGAGTTAAAGATGTTTTGAGTGAAATGTATGAAACATGTATTTAATCTAAATACTAGAAATAGGAAGTATTTGATGAAGAATAGAAACTTAAAACACTAAAATGGTAAGAGAAAATGTGATTTCTATGGTGAAAAGTACTAAGATTAAGAAATGAATATGTAATCAACATATAAACATAAGTGACTAAATTTTATAGTAATAAAAAAAATGGCAATTATGTGTGATTGAATGAAAGATAGTGCAAAGAACCATGGAAAAGAAAATATTTTCATTAAAATAGTTTGGATAAGCGAGAATGACTTAAATTTTAAAAATCACCAAAATTATATAAGTTTATTTAGAGATTGAATTAAATACGGAATTAAATTTTATTGAGTCTAGTTTCATATGGAAGAAACGGTGAAAGAAATGGAATTTTGTATTTTGAGATATATTAGTTTTCGTGAAACAAAGTCGAAGTGGATTCAGGTGCCCCTGTTCTGACTTTGGAAAATCATCAAAAATTGTAAAAAAAAAATATTAGGGGTTTAAATTAATATTTTAAAATTATTAATGAGTCTATTTTTAAGACAAATAAACAAAGACATCATCTGAACCCCATACTAAAAGATGATTAATTTTTAGTAAAGAAAGGTCAAAGCTGTCAAATAGCATAAAAGGGAAAATTTGAAGAATTTATTGTCTTGATTGGCTAAATTATAAATTCTAAAATTTTTATGGTAAAAAGATATTTGAATCTAGTTTCAAAAATATCAAGTGGATCTTAATTTCAATTTGTAGCTCAAGATATAAATAGTGAAATTATAGATAATGTTACATATAAGCATGTTATACTAAAAGCTAAAGATTCTAATATATATATACATAAAGGATGTGGAATGGAGAGGAGGATGAGGAATATATATATATAGTAGATGAATTTGAAATGTTTTGAAATGGTTGTAGCGATGGAATGATTAATACATGTGAGTATTTTTAAGCTAATTAATAAAATAATAAGTGAATAATTGTTAATTGATGTGATATTGAAATCTTTTTAAATTTTTATGATGAATTAAATCAATTGGCACAATTTAGAAATAAATATGAAATATACATAAGTGGGTAAACTACTTTTGAAAGTGCAAGTCCTCCAATGGTCTTATTTGTAAAACTTTAATATTTGTATTAATTTTATAAACTTTGTTGTCTTTGATTGAATATCATGTTTTTATGAGGACTTAAGATTAGAAATAGATGTAAGTGGATGATATGTAAAATGAAGTGGCGGTTATGACATCAAAATATGATTTAGGTAATGATATGAAAAAATAAAAATAAAACGTGGAATTTGTAGGAAAATAGAGACGACGTCTTGACAATAAGTTTGCCATGTCACAATATGAAGCCCCCAACGTCACGACGACAATTCAAAATCTTTTTTTATAAACTTTACAATTTGGTATTTGATCAACTGTGGATCTTTTAATGAGCTCCTTTAACTCATAATTAGTTCTGCCGTAAATTCAATTATTACTAAAATGAGTTAATGATCTCCATTAATTAAATAATATGATAAATTGATTTGAAATTTTTAGTAGTTGCTCTGGCAATGAATGTGACATCCTGGTGCCTTGACTCGGCGATCAGGTTGGATATGGGGATGAACCTATTTATAAAATTTAGAGTGGTCATCATCCTTAACCCTAGGTCAGCTGCCATCCTCATGCTTAATATTTGATTGTGCAGACCAAAACACCCCTGGCTGGTAATTATTTCCCGTTTAGAGGTGATGTCACGACACACTATGTCCTATGTCACGACATTTAGGGTAGTATGCTCATCTTTAGGTTGTCTTTAGGGATATGTCGCGACATCCTCAGGTTGTGTCACGACATCGAATGCTTCATGTTGTAACATAGCACCCAGTATCGAGTTAGCACGCCTTCTAATGGTCTCTTGCACACTCCCAAAGTTTATTACCTCACCTTTACGCCTCATTTTGCCCCTAAGGTCAATAAAAGACTCAAATTACACAAATTTATTAAATTTAGCTAAACTTAAAAAATGTAACTAAAACTTAACTAAAATGCTTATATTCAAGCTCTTACAGTGTAAAAACTAGTTTAATCTGCTACACCGAATTATGGTAGATCAATGTTTAGAAGATTAAAGAGCCATGACGTGGAAATGTTTCAAGGACCCACCATACCAAGGATGACTCTGGTCAAAGAAAAATGGGAAGTCTCTGCACAGGAAGATTACGATTTGGAACTATTTTCAAATATCAGAAATATTGAGTCTACCGAAATTGAGAGCATAAAAGAATGCCAAGCACTCTCTATGCCAGGCTTGAGTGAACTAAATATTTAAAAAAAGGATAATGACTTGTGTGAAGACTTAGATGTTCAATTGGCACTTGATTATGTACATCAACTTGACTGGTGAAAGCACTATAAAGATACTTTAGGGCATTTTCAAAAATGCGTATGAGAAAATGATTTCCTTGACAATTAGACCTCCTACACTTGAATTGAAACCTCTACCTGAGGGTCTGAAGTATTGGTATTTGGGAGAACACAACACCTTGTTATTATCTCTACCTAGTTAGGGGCGAAAAGAGAAGTTGCACTCTTTCATGTGTTGAAAGCACAAAAAAGGGGATTGGGTGGATAATTGCTGACATCAAGGGAATAAGCTCATCCTTGTGCCAACATAAAATATTCTTAGAAGAAGGAAAAAAGTCATGTGTTTGATGCACAACAACGACTTAAACTAGCAATGAAAGCAGTGAAGAAGGAGCTCACAAAGTGGTTAGATGTTGGTATTGTCTACACTATTTCTAATAGTGATTAGCTAAGTCCCATACATTGTGTCTTCAAAAAAAGGAGGGATAATTGTGGTTTCAAATGAAAAGTTGAACTTATATTGATTAGAATTGTGATCGTGTGGTGTGTCTGCATTGATTATCGAAATCTTAATGATGCTACAATAAAGGATCACTTCCCTTTGCCATTCATTAATCAAATGTTGGATAGACTAACGGTGAAAGAGTTTTGTTGTTTCTTAGATGGGTATTCTGGATATCATCAAATTCCAATTCACTCGGATGATCAAGAAGAAACCACATTCACCTACCCATTCGATAATTATGCCTTTTGAAGGATACCTTTTGGGTTATGTAATGCCTCCGCCACATTCATGAGGTGTATGACATCTATTTTTGCTGACATGATTGAGGAATGGTTGGACATATTTATGGATGACTTTTCAATATATGAAAATTCCTTCATTGAATGTTTGAGAACCCTCGAGAAGGTACTTGAATGATGTAAGGAAATGAATTTAGTCCTAAATTGGGAAAAGTGACATTCCATGGTTACGGAAGGCATTGTCTTGGGGCACCAGATCTCAAAAAATAGATTAAAAGTTGACCAAAAAAAAAGTTTTGAAAAACTCCCACCCCCATTTTTGTTGCATGGAATCTATAAATTTTTGGGACAGGTCGACTTTTATCGGTGTTTCATCAAAGATTTTTTGCACATATCCAAACTATTGAGCCGCCTTTTATAGAAAGATGTTCTGTTCATATTTGACGGAGAATGTAGGTTTGCTTTTGTTACCTTGAAAGAAAAATTGGTAACTGCCCCTATCATTTGTTACCCTAATTGGAACGAACCATTTTTTTATCATGTGTGATGCCAGAGATTTTACTATCGGGGTTGTGTTGGGTCAAAAGAAAAACAAGGTTTCCCATGCTATTCATTATGCTAGCAAAACTTTGAATCCAACCTAGTGCAATTACACCACCACCGAAAAAGAAATGTTAGATATCGTATTCGCATGTGAAAAATTTTGCCTGTATTTAATGGAAATTAGGGTTTATGTATACACAATCCATTTAGCTCTCAAATATGTGATGAAAAAAGAAACAAAGGGTAGATTTATGAGATTAGTATTATTGCTTTAGGAATTCAATTTGTGGATACTAGATAAGAAGGGGACAGAAAATCAAGTGGTGGACCATTTTTCTCGTTTAGAGCACGAAATTAACCAAAAGGGAAGTAGAAAAATGCTTTGTAAGGAGAAAAATGCTTTCAGCACCATGGTACTCTGATATAGTAAATTACCTCATGCAAGGAATTTTCCTAGTGGAAGTATTCAGTCAACAAAAGAGGAAAATAGCTTACGACGCACGATATTATATTTGGGAGAAACCTTATACCTTTTGGCAATGTACGAACCAATCAATATGCATGTGCGTAGCTGAGGAAAAGATGGACGATATCCTCATGGGGTGTCATACTTCTCCATGCGGGGGCCACTTTGGTTGAAAGAAGACAGTACAAAAAATATCGCTATATGGTTTTTATTGGCCAACAATGATCTGTGATGCTTCCGAATTTGTTAAAAGATGTAATCAGTGTTAGAGAAATGGAAACATTTCCAAATATGATGTAATGCCTCAAAAAGGAATCCTTGATGTGGAAATCTTCGACGTATGGGGAATTGATTTCAGGGGCCCTTTCCCTAACTCTTTTAGGAATTAGTGTAACATCCCAATTTTGAGTCTAGTCGGAACAGTGGTTTTGGGGCCACAAATTCAATGCAGTAAAATTTATTTTTATTATATTTTTCTGGTCTACAGTTTTATGGAATGATTTTGTGAAAATTTCGTTTGAAAATTTTGACGTTTGGGCACTCAATTTAGTTAAAGGGACTAAATTGCAAAAAAAGTGCAAAAATTAAGTTCTATATGTGAAAGGTGTCCAATTGCTGTGAGATTTTAAATTAGAGGTCCTTATATGGTAATTAGACCATTATACTTTAGTATGGACAAAGAATGGACATGGTTAGGTAAATTTTAAAGTTTTAAGTTAAGGGCATTTTGGTTATTTTGTAAATAAAGCCAAAATAACTTAATAAAAAGATATCATCTTCTCAATTTCATCCCCCCATAGCTAACATTTACAAGAGAAGACATAGCTAGGGTTTTTCCAAGCTTCCAAGCTCGATTGTAAGTCCGTCTTTGTCCCTTTTTAATGATTTTTATGTTTCTGAGATCCTTACAACCTAACCTAGCTATTTCAAGGACTAATTTGAAAAGATTTCAGAGTCTAAAATTTTACCCATGTCAGATATTTGTGTATTTTGATGTTCAATGGTAGAAAATGTATGTTTGATGTTAGATAAACAACATTTATCAAGTGATTTTTGATGAAAATGCCTAAAAGGACCTATTTGTAAAAGTTCTAAAATGTGTGTGAAAATGTGAATAAATGAAAAATGTGGGCTGTTATGAGCATGAAATAGGTTCGGCTAGGCTTGGGTGTAATGAAATTGAATGAAAATCATTTTACGAGTAAAAAGTTAAAAAGATAGGGGCAAAAATGTAATTTTTGCCATAAGGTGTTTTTAGGATTAAATAAAATAATATGATAATTGAATAAGCTAAATTTGATATTATAGATCAAGAAAGACGAGGTTCTAACCTAGACCAGGGAAAGAACAAGATTGTGGACTAAATCGAACAGGTATTCATTTTGTACCGAGGTAAATTCGTATGTTAAAAATAAGCTTTATAATAATTGTATTTAAATGCTTTAATATTGCATGAATTGTTTGTTTGATTTTGTGAATGAGTACAATCCTACGAATGAGTCCGAAGATGAATCGACAAGCAAGAAATCTCGTTTGAACCTTAGGAATAGGTTAGGATACAAGTGACATGCCACTAGAGTCATTATGTGTTATGTGATTATGTGATCCGGGTGCTGGTCTCATACGTCCTACTGGTGGCTGAGTATACTGGCTTATGTTGCGGATACTTGACAGCTTGTGTGAGCAGCACCGTATAGTCACGTCTTGACTAACAGCTTGTGTGAGTAGGCCTATCGATAGCTCGAGAGCGAGCGATTATGTGATATGAGACTTAGGTAGCTTTGGCTACATATGTGGCACTTAGTGTGCAAATTTTCCTGAGTATCCGACATTGTTATTCTGAGTGGTTCACGGGTATGTCAAAGATGAGAATATGTGTTAGTTCATTTCAAGATGGCTCAGGTATGTACAAAAATCTCATGTTTAATAAATATGTGGAGTGATGAATATGAGGTAAGTTTTTATGATGGAATAGATTTTGATCATGAGACCATCGTAATTCTACATTTAATTATGTTATAATAATTGAATGTTATATGCATGGTAAGGTTGCTTATTTCTTTCATACGAGCTTACTAAGCTATATAGCTTACTCCGTTTATTTTCCATGTTTTTATAGTGTCGCCAAGCTAACTTGAAATCGAAGATCATTGGAGAATTGGATCACATTATCAGACTCTCATTTTGGGTAGCATTTTGAATGTATGGCATGTATAAGGACTTGGTCATTTTGTTATATGTGTCATTAGTAATGTGGCCAAATGTATTGGCTTATATAGGTTAATGATTTCATTTTTGTATATGGCCATGTAAGTTGGCTAATTTTGGTTATAAGTATATTCATATGTTAATACCATTCAGGATTATGGAATCTTACATGAATTATGTCGATAAGTTGAGCATGTTAGATGTTAACATGTGGATGTGATGTTGATACCTTGGTTGTGGATGTTTTGGTTGCCAAAGTATGCTGTGAATTGTGTCATTGAATTGGCATAAGTGGAGGTGTAAATGAAGGTGGCAAATGGCTTAGTAAATAGCCTTATTTTTGTCCACAGGTAGACACACGGGCGTGTGTCTAGGCCGTGTGTGGCACACGATCTGTCCCATGGGCATGTGTTTCAGCTGTGTGTCCCCTGCACCTTAATTGTTGCAAAACAGAGTGTCCAGAATTGAGCACACAAGTAGAGACACGGGCGTGTGTCTCAGCCGTGTGTGCTACACGGCCTAGAACATGGGCGTGTGAAACCTACACTTAATTCAAATTAAATTAAATAACCACATGGGCGTGTGGCACAACCATGTGGCACAAGTTAGGGAGCACCCTAATTTGAACACGGTATGAAGCACAGACGTGTCCCAGGGTCAAACGGACGGGCATGTAAGCCCTGCTTCTAGCAAAATTTTTCTAAGTTTTATAAAAATTTCTCGAGTTCTCAGTTTAGTCTCAAACCACTTCTAAAGTATATTTTAGGCCTCGTAGGCTCGTAATAGGGACTTCATGATCGAATATGAATGGTTTTAATTTGGATGCAAATTTATGACTCGAAATTATGTGAATACTTGTGTTGTAAGTCCAGTAATGCCTCGTACCCTGTTCCGACATTGAATACGGGTAAGGGGTGTCACATTTAGTGGTATCAGTGCTACGATTTAGTCAGTTTTTGGACTAACGTGGCGTGTGTAAGAGTCTAGCTATACATGCCATATATGAACTTTTTTAGTGTGATGACTCCTAACAATTTAAACTGTGTTTTCATATAGTAAATGGATCCCGATCGAGAACTAGCTGATGACGTTGAAAGTAATATGGCACATGCCCAAGGGACCGCGCCATCCGAATTGGTCAAGGAGGAGAAGCTAAGGAAGCCTTCTTCCAATGATTGAATGAGTTGCTTGTTGAGTTTGTTCAGACAAATCTGGCCACCTAACATCCTCCACCCCCACCTAACCCTCAATCAATTCCCGTAGCTCCTCAAGGTGTAGAAATGGTAAGACTGAACAAGCCTCCAGTCGATAAGATTCAAAAGAAAGGGTGAAGAATTTAGAACAAATGTCAGTGATGATCTCAAGAGGGCATAATTCTGGCTTGAGAACTCTATCCGGGTATTTGATGAGCTTTCTTGCACACCAAAAGAGTGCTTGAAATGTGCTATATCACTCCTGATGGATTTGGCATATCATTGGTGGAACACTTTAGTATCGGTAGTACCAAGGGAAAGAGTTACTTGGGAATTCTTCCAAGAGGAGTTCAGAAAGAAATATATCAGCGAACGGTTTATTGATTAGAAACGCAAAGAGTTCTTAGAGCTAAAACAAGGTCGAATAACTATGACTGAATACGAGCGAGAGTTTTTAGACTCAGTAAGTATGCTCGGGAATGTGTTTCAACAGAGGCTATCATGTGTAAGAGATTCGAAGATGGTTTGAATGAGGATATCAGACTATTAGTTGGGATTTTGGAACTGAAAGAATTTTTTGTGATAGTTGAATGAGCTTGCAAAGCTGAAAAGTTGAGCAAAGAAAAGAGAAAAGCTGAGTTTGAGACTAGATACTCGAGAAAGAGGCCAATGAATAAGTCATTTCAGTCTTCGTCAAAGAAATCGGGGGAGATGCATACTCGTTCGAATGCTTCAGTTGGGTATTTGAGTTCTAAGGCCCAGGCTACGTCTATAGCGATCGTTGGTAACGCCAGGTCTAATAAGCCTGAATGCCAACAATGTGGTAGGCGACACCTCGGTGAATGTAGGATGAAAAACTGGGCTTGTTTTAAATGTGGCTCCCAAGATCACTTCATTTGGGATTCTCCTGAAATGGTTGAAAAGGATAATTTCAGAATGCAAGATCAAGTAACACTGCTGCTAAAAGGAGACCAATGAGAAATACGGGAAATGGGACCAGTAGTAGAGGTATATCCAAGGATTCAACTGTGATATCGGAAGCTAAAGCACCTGTTAGAGCTTATGACATTCATGCTCGCTGAGGATGTGTCCGCCCCTGATGTGATCACTGGTACATTTTCTCTTTATGATACTAATGTAGTTGCATTAATTGATCCTGGATCGACCCATTCCTATATTTACATGAATTTGGTATCTAGTAACAATTTACCTGTTGAGTCTACTGAGTTTGTGATTAAGGTGTCGAACCCTTAGGCAAATATGTATTAGTCGATAAGGTTTGCAAGGGTTGTCCTTTGTTGATTTGGGGTAACTATTTTTGGATGATTTAATGCTTTTACCATTTGATGAATTTGATGTGATTATCAGAATGGATTGGTTGACACTACATGATGTAGTAGTGAATTGTAGACGAAAAGTTAATGAATTGGAATGTCAAAACAATGAAATTCTTTAGGTTGAATCAGATGAGTCGAGTGGATTGCCTATTGTGATTTCACCTATATCAGCTCAGAGGTATGTAAGAAAGGGTTGTGAAGCATTTCTTCCATATATACTGAATATGAAAGTGTTTGAATTGAAGATTGAATCAGTACTGGTAGTTTGTTAATATCCGGATGTGTTCCTAAAAGAGTTGCCAAGGTTACCACCGGTCTCAGAGGTGGAGTTTGCTATTGACTTGGTACCAAGGACTGCAATGATATCAATTTTTCTGTATAGAATGGCTCCGACTGAATTGAAAGAATTGAAGTCTCAGTTACAAGAGTTGACAGATAAGGGTTTTGCAAGACCGAGGTTTTCCCCCTGGGGTGCATTAGTATTATTCGTCAAGAAGAAAGACGGATCCATGAAACTTTGTATCGATTATTGCCAGCTCAACAAGGTTACGATAAAGAACAAGTATCCCTTATCAAGATTGATGATTTGTTCGATCAGTTGAAAGGGGAAACAATATTTTCAAAGATAGATTTGAGATCCGGCTATTATCAGCTGAGAGTTAAGACTCGGATGTGCTGAAAATTGTGTTTAAAATGAGGTATGGGCATTATGAATTTCTTGTTATGCCTTTTGGATTAACTAATGCTCCTGTTGTTTTTATGGATTTGATGAATTGGATCTTCCGACCATATTTGGATAAGTTTGTGGTTGTATTTATTGATGACATTTTGATTTATTCTCGGGATGAGTTTGAGCATGCCAAACATTTAAGAATTGTGTTGCAGACTTTGAGAGATAAGAAATTATTTGCTAAGTTTAACAAAAGAGAGTTTTGGCTCTGAGAAGTTAGATTTTTGGGACATATTATTTCAGGAGATGATATTTGGGTTGATCCGAGTAAGATTTTGGCAATTGTTGATTGGAAGTCGCCGAGAAATGTATCAGAGATTAGAAAGATTTTGGCAATTGTTGATTAGAAGTCACCGAGAAATGTATCAGAGATTAGAAGCTTTTTGGGCTTAGCTGAATATTATCGGTGATTTGTTAAGGGTTTTTGATAATCGCTACTCTTATGACTAAGCCATTCCAAAAAGATGTTAAGTTTGAATGGTCCGAAAAATGTCAACAAAGCTTTGAGAAGTTGAAAGCATTATTGACTGAGGCACCGATTTTAGTGCAACCTAAACTGGGAAAATAATTTGTGATTTATAGCGATGCTTCACTGAATGGATTAGGATGTGTGTTAATGCAATAGAGCAAGGTGATAGCCTATGCCTCGAGACAGTTGAAACTGTATGAGAAGAATTATCTGACGCACGATCTAGAATTGGCTGCCATAGTGTTTTGTTTGAAGATTTGGAGACATCATTTGTATGGTGAGAAATGTCATGTCTTTTCGGATCATAAAAGTTTAAAGTACTTGATGACTCAGAAGGATTTGAATTTGAGACAATGGAGATGGCTTGAGCTACTAAAAGATTATGGGTTGGTAATTGACTACTATCCCGAAAAGGCGAATGTAGTCGCAGACGCTTTGAGCAGAAAGTCCTTGTTTGCCTTGAGAGCTATGAATTCGAGGTTGGCATTATTCGAGGATAGTTCGATTCTAGCTGAGTTGAGAGTTAGACCGGTATTCCTTCAGCAAATTTGTGAATCTTAGAAAAGTGATAGTGATTTACAAGCCAAAAAAGCTCAATGTGAACTGAATTGTGATTTAGACTTTTAGATTGGTTTTGATTATTGCTTAATGTTTCGAGATAGAGTATGTGTACCGAAAAATGATGATATTATTCAAAAATTCTTCATGAAGCGCATGATGGTTGTCTATCTGTTCATCCGGGAAGTACAAAGATGTATAATGATTTGAAGAAATTGTATTGATGGTCAGGTATGAAACGAGATATCTCTGAATTTGTATCAAAATTTTTGATTTGTCAACAAGTAAAAGCCAAACACCAAGTACCTTCGGTTTTACTTCAGCCAGTAATAGTACCTGAGTGGAAATGGGACAGAATAACGATGGATTTCGTAACGGGTTTGCCTCTGACTCTGAAAAAGAAAGATTTTGTTTGGGTATTTGTTGATAGATTGACGAAATTGGCTCATTTTATTACGGTATGTACTGACTATTCACTTGATAAGCTAGCTGAATTGTATGTTGCTGAAATTGTTAGATTGCACGTAGTGCCTATTTCTATTATTTTGAATAGAAATCCGAGATTTACGTCTCGATTTTGGAAAATGTTGCAAGAAGCTTTGGGTACAAAGTTGAATTTTAGCACCGCATTTCATCTACAAACCGACAGTCAATTTGAGAGAACTATTTAAGTACTCGAAGATACGCTTTGTTGTTGTGTATTAGAGTTCGAAGGTAGTTGGGAAAAATATCTACCTTTAGTTAAATTTGCTTATAACAATAGTCTTAAGTCGAGTATAAGATGGCACCATATGAGGCATTGTATGGCCGCAAGTGTCAAACTCCGTTGTACTGGACCGAGCTCAGTGAGAGACAAATCCACGGGGTTGATTTGGTTAGAGAAACAGAAGAAAAAGTGAAAGTAATTCGTGATTGTTTGAAAGCAGCTTCGGATAGACAGAAATCGTACGCGAATTTGAAAAGAAAAGAGATTGAGTTTCAAGTTGGTGATAAAGTATTTTTGAAAGTATCCACGTGGAAGAAAGTTCTGAGATTTGGTCGCAAAGGCAAATTGAGTCCGCGTTTCAGTGGGTCGTATGAGGTTATTGAAAGAATATGGCCAATGGCATATCAATTAGCTTTGCCGACAGAGTTGGAAAGGATTCATAATGTATATGTTCTACAGTTTTATGGAATGATTTCGTGAAAATTTCGTTCAAAAATTTTGACATTTGGGCACTCAATTTAGTTAAATGGACTAAATTGAAAAAAGTGCAAAATTGAGTTCTATATGTTAAAAGTTTCCAATTGCTATGAGATCTTAAATTAGAGGTCCTTAGATTGTAATTAGATCATTATACTTTAGTATAGACAAAGAACAGACATGGTTAGGTAAATTTTAAAGTTTTAAGTTAAGGGCATTTTGGTTATTTGGTAAATAAAGCCAAAATAACTTAATAAAAAGATGTCATCTTCTCAATTTCATCCCCCCATAGCTAACATTTACAAGAGAAGACATATCTAGGGTTTGGCCAAGCTTCCAAGCTCGATTGTAAGTCCGTTTTTGTCCCATTTTTAATTATTTTTATGTTTTTGAGATCCTTGCAACCTAATCTAGCAATTTCAAGGACTAATTTGAAAAGACGTCAAAGTCTAAAATTTTTACCCATGTTAGATATTTGTGTATTTTGATGTTTAATGGTAGAAAATGTATGTTTGATGTTAGATAAACAACATTTACCAAGTGATTTTTTATGTTTAATGCCTAAAAGGACCTATTTGTAAAAGTTGTAAAATGTGTGTGAAAATGTGAATAAATGAAACATGTGGGCTGTTATGAGCATGAAATAGGTTTGGCTAGGCTTGGGTGTAATAAAAATTGAATTAAAATCATTTTACGAGCCTAGGGACTAAAATGTAAAAAGTTGAAAAGATAATGGCAAAAATGTAATTTTTACCATAAGGTATTTTTGGGATTAAATTGAATAATGTGATAATTGAATAAGCTAAATTTGATATTATAGATCAAGAAAGACGAGGTTCTAACCTAGACCAGCGAAAGAAAAAGATTGTGGACTAAATCGAACAATTATCCATTTCGTACTGAGGTAAGTCCGTATGTTAAAAATAAGCTTTAGAATAATTTTATTTAAATGCTTTAATATTACATGAATTGTTTGTTCGATTTTGTGAATGAGTATATGAATGAGTCCGAAGATGAATCGACAAGCAAAAAATCTCGTTTGAACCTTAGGAATAGGTTAGAATACAAGTGACATGTCACTAAGGTCATTATGTGTTATGTGATAATATGATTCGGGTGCTGGTCTCGTACGTCCTATCGGTAGTTGAGTATATCGGCATATGTTACCGATACTTGACAGCTTGTGTGAGAAGCACCGTGTAGCCACGTCTTACTGACAGCTTAGTGAGCAGGCCCGTCGATAGCTCGAGAGCGAGCGATTATGTGATGTGAGACTTAGGTAGCTTTGGCTACATATGTGGCACTTAGTGTGCAAATTTTCCCAAGTATCCGACATTTTTATTTTGAGTGGTTCACGGGTATGTCAAAGATGAGAATATGTGTAAGTTCATTTCAAGATGGCTCAGATATGTACATAAAGCTCATGTTTAATAAATATGTGAAGTGATGAATATGAGGTAAGTTCTTATGATGGAATAGATTTGATCATGAGACCATAGTAAGTCTACATTTAATTATGTTATAATAATTGAATGTTATATGCATGGTAAGGTTGCTTATTTCTTGCATACGAGCTTACTAAGCTATATAGCTTACTCCTTTTATTTTCCATGTTTTTATAGTGCCGCCAAGCTAACTCGAAATCAGAGATCGTCGGAGAATCGGATCACACTATCAAACTCTCATTTTGGGTATTAATGGTTTTAGCATTTTGAATGTATGGCATGTATCGGGACTTCATCATTTTGTTATATGTGTCATTGGTAATAAGGCCAAATGTATTGGCTTATATGGGTTAATGATTTCATTTTTGTATATGGCCATGTCAGTTGGCTAATGTTGGGTATGAGTATATTCATATGTTGATACCATTCAGGATTATGGAATCTTGCATGAATTGTGTCGATAAATTAAGATGTTGAAGCATGTTAGATGTTAGCATGTGGATGTGATTTTGATACCTTGGTTGTGGATGTTTTGGTTGCAAAAGTATGCTATGAATTGTGTCATTAAATTGGTGTAAGTGTAGGAGTTAATGAGGGTGGCAAATGGCTTGGTATATAGCCTTATTTTTGTCCACAAGGTCTGCCCCACGGGCATGTGTTTCAGCCCTGTGTCCCCTGCACCTTTATTGTTGCAAAACAGAATGTCCAGAATTGAGTACACGGGCAAAGACACGGGCATGTGTCTCAGCCGTGTGTGCTACACGGCCTAGACCGCGGGATTGTGTAGTGGCCGTGTGAAACCTACACTTTATTCGAATTAAATTAAATAACCATACAGCCTAGCACACGGGCGTGTGGAACGACCATGTGGCACAAGTCAGAGAGCACCCTAATTTGAACACGGTCTGAAGCACGGGCGTGTCCCAGGGTTACATGGGCCTGTCTCTTTGACCACACGGGCGTGTGAGCCCTGCTTCTAGCAAAAATTTTCTATGTTTTTTAAAAATTTCTCGAGTTCTCGGTTTAGTCCTGAACTACTTCTAAAGTATGTTTTAGGCCTCGTAGGCTTGTAATAGGGACTTCATGATCTAATATGAATAGTTTTAATTTGGATGCAAATTTATGACTCAAAATTGTGTGAATGCTTGTTTTGTAAGTCCAGTAATGCCTCGTACCCTGTTCCAGCATTGAATATAGCTAAGAGGTGTCACAATCAGTACATTCTAGTGGCAGTGGATTATGTTTCCAAAAGGGTTGAAGCAATAGTTTTATCTTCTAATGATACTAAAACAATTGTGAAGTTTCTCTGTAGAAACATCTTTTTGAGATTTGGAACACCTAAAGTTATGGTAAGTGATGAAAGAACACTTCTACAATAAATAATTGGAGAATGCACTCTCCAAATCAGCATGAAACATGTATAGCTATAGCTTATTGGTTGCAATCTAGTGGTCAAGCGGAGGTCTCAAATCGAGAAATCAAACAGATATTGGAAAAGACAGTAAATTTTATAAGGATTTGTCATTGCTCTTAATGATGCCTTATGGGCATATCTGACAGCTTATAAAACCTGTTAATGGATGTTCCCGTATAAGTTGGTTTATGGAAAAAAATTCCACTTACCTATAGAGCTAGAAAAGAGAGCATACTAGGCGATCAAAGAATTGAATTTGGACATGAACCTTGCTAAGGAAGCCTGTCTATTTCAATTGCATGAACTTGAAGATTTTCAATTCTTCGCTTATGAAAACTTTAAGTTGTATAAGGATAAAATTAAATTATACCACGATGCAATGATAAGGAGATAACATTTCGTGCTGGGACAACATGTTCTTCTTTTTAATTCTCATCTGAAGTTGTTTCTAGGGAAATTAAGGTCGAGGTGGACTGGTCCATATACCGTCACTCAAGTAATAACTAATGAAGCGGTGGAGCTTGAAACTGATGAAGGTTGGAGATTCTTAGTCAATGGGCAGCAAGTGAAGCTATATTTGAGGGGTGAACCAGGCATATTCAAGGGGGTCCAATATCTGAAGTGTGGCACCGATAATTACACAAGTATTGATCTAGAGTCAAATGGAGGAGAAAAACTCGAGGAAGCGTGCGACTTTCCAAAGGATAATTTTATTTTGCATTCAGTAAGCTATTCATAATAATGATGATTGTCCGTATTCGAAACATCATTAATTAGTTCATCTACCACTACGTTGCGGGATACCATCTCGATAACTCTTGACACTTAGAGTAGAGTTGGAGCCAGCTTCTTTAAATTTTATACTTATTCATCATGATTCATGTTGTAGGGAAGGAATTTTAACCATTATGTGATTCTTTTGGGAGCTAAGTTTAGTGGAATCGCAATATCCAAAATAGGATATTGCGATTTCTTGTATAGTTTCATTTTGGAGAAGTATGATCTTACATAGTGAAATCGCAATATCAAACTTGTGGTATCGCGATATCTCGAGTAGTTTCAAAAATTGAGGGTTCTATACATTAGGGATATTGCGATACCAAGTTCAGGACAAGATAGACCTATTTAGGGCATTGAGACCCGTGCATTTTTTAGGTCTTTTAAACCTCCAAACACCCCAAAACGCTCTATCTCTATCAAACTTCTTAAGCTTCAAACCCAAAGCACCTAAAACATCTTTTCCATCCTTTTTCCTTCCAATATTCTCCATATCAAGCACTTTAGTAGTCAACTATTTTTGTTGGTTTTATTCTTTTTCTCTTATTTTGCAGGAGTTTCTTAAATCTTACGGTTTGCTACTACCCTTTCACGTCATGCCTTTGTGAAGATTAAGTTCAATGGGATCCCATGACACGTCAACAGAACCTACGAACCGAAACAACTGGAAATTTATATTGCCAAAGGCAAAAGAGTTTTTCGAGAGCTTCATGGATGGCCATTCATCAAAGAGTGAGGCTTCGACTTTGAGGATCATTTCGAGGAACAATTTTAGAGACTCGTATGATCACATGGGTGGAGAGAGTTCTGTATCTAGCCTCAATGATTTGTAGACTCGTCAATGGTGTTGGAATTCTATGCCAACTTGAAGTTCTCCAAGCCACACACGGTTATCGTAAGGGGCCGCATGGTAGGAATTTCATGCTCTATAATTTCAGAATTTCATAATGTCTCACATTATGAAAATGATGATATCGAGGCACTTAACTTGGTAAATTTTCATAATGTTAATTTTGGGGGTATAATTGCATATTTAACAGAAGGAAGTAGTGAATGGATGCAGAGTGAATATTCAAATCTAGCACTCTCATTTGATATGGCTTCGTTAAACCACTTAGCGAAATTGTGGATACAATTTAATAGGATGAAAATTTGCCCGTCCCTCAAGTCAAAAATTGTTGATCCTTTCCGTTGCATTTTGTTATATGCTATTCTGCAAGAAAAGTGAGCCTGTGTAGCGACATGGATTTATAGGTACATAATGTGTTGTGTAGTACAAAATGAAGCTGGGATATTCTTTCCACATCTGATTACTAATTCATGCCGCCTAGCTAGAGTTTTGATAGCACAAAATGAACTAGTAAATTATCCAACGAAAAGTCTTAAAGGCGATCCCTTGCATGAAAAATACAAGGACTTCAATAAGAGCTACATGATCAAAGAAATAGAAAGCGCGAAAATAAGGATAGGCCGTCAAATTCATTACTTAGTGAACTGAAAATAGAAAAAATTATACAAAACCTTGTAACAAAGGTAGATGAATTGATAAAATGGCAACAGTGCGATTCTAAGATAATCCAAGCAATAAAACCAGATGTTGTGTATTACGCGACTAATTATGGATTAGATGAACCAGCTTGGTTGGAAAAGCTAAATCATTACAATGTTAAAGAAATATGTGGACAAGAGTCTCAAGCGAATCAAGAGAAGGACGCAGACGAAGAACTGAAAAAGATAGGCACTGCATCAGATAATGACAAAATTAAAATTATGTATGCTCTGATGTGACCTTCAAGAAAGGGGGTACTCTTGAAAGATTCTAAAGAATGGTTGAAACATGCTTCAAGAATAGCAGCGGTGAAGAGCAAAGGAAAACAACCATTGATAAAGGAAGCTACTTCAAATTCGGATTAGTTACACGTCTTTGCATTTATTTACTTTTTAATGCAACATGAAAACTATTCAATACTTTTAATTTTTGGACAATTTTATTTTGTGTTTGGCTTGTGTTTTTTTTTTTCTTTCTTTATTTTTCTTATGTGAAATGAGTTACCCTAAAATACTACACAACATTTATAACTTCGACGAGGAAGTGGACGCCTGAGCTATTCTGATGCTCTATTCTAGGGAAGTTCGATAACCTCCTGACCTTTATTTTGAATACATTGGGGACAATGTTTAGTCTGAGTGTGGTGGGGTGCACATAATTTTTATGTGTGTTTATTTCAATTTTTATGCATTTTTCAAAAAAAATTCAAAAATCCAAAAAAAAATTTCTTCTTTGTTTATAATTTTTGTTATTGCATGGTGCTTGGACTTGGATCAAATGATAAGTTAGCAGTTATACATATCAAATGAGTATATAAGATTACTAAACATGTAAATTTTGAATGATGCTAGATAATTTCTTGCTATTAACTGTAGATTAATTAGTTCACTTAGTTAATAGGCATAATAGACTAAAGATAATAACCAAAATGAAAATGTATAAAATGTATGGTAGGATGAATAAAAGATACGAGTCCTTGTAAATAAATAATTTGAATTATTACTTGTTCATTTAGATAGATGTATGCTTAATAAAATTGTTGTTAGGTGACTAATCTGGAAAGGACCTTAGCCATTTTTTTGTATAACATTGAACCTAAAGGACCAACCTTAAACATTATATTATCCATAGTTCCCAAATTTGAGTCTTACATTGCCTTTCTTAATGAACCTCTTTGTTTGAAACCTTGAGCCTAAATAGAGTTCAAAACTCAACCCTTCACTATCCCTGAACTTTGTAATGCACTCTTGAATAGACGTCAGGCCATGGATATCGAGGGTTAGGTAGGAACATTACGGAGGTTTCTCACAAAAATGTACTCGAGCGATTAGTGAAGAGGGGTTGAATCAGCTTGTAATTGATTCTTGCTAAAAATAGTGCTTAAAGAAAAGAAAAAAATGAAAGAAAGAAAAGTGAGGATCAAAAGCATTGTGATAGAAAAGAACAAACAAAGTGTAAAAATGCTCAAAAACAAGAAAAAGAAAGGAGCATAAAATTGTTACAAAATCATAGTGCGCAAAAACAAGCTAATAACAATTATCCTCTTCCACTATATTGGAGAGATAAGGAAGGTGAGAAAATGTAACACCACTCAACCGTATTCAACGCTGGAATAGGGTTGCGGAGCATTACCAAACTTACAACACTTTAAAACACATATTTCATATACAATTTATCATTTCAAAAACAATTCAATTACAACCAATGATAGTGTCCCTTAAACGAGCCTACGAGGCCTCAAACATACATTAGAAATGATTCGAGACTAAACTGATAGCTCAGGAAAATTTTCAACACTTAGCCAATTTTTTCTTCAAACAGTGGACACGCGCTGTGTGGCCAGGCCATGTGTCTCACACGACCATCAGACACGCCTGTGTCACAGGCCGAGTGAAAATAGGGCGTACATACTGACTTGGGTCACACGATCAACTACACGCCCATGTGTCTAGCCCGTGTGCCCTTCGAAGTGGCCACACACGCCCGTGTGCTAGGCCGTGTGTTAGGCCATACCAAACCTTTAGGGTATACTGACTTATGCAACATGACCAAGCCACATGCCCGTGTGCTAGGTCGTGTGCCAATTAGGGGGTATACTAACTTGTTCCACACGGCCAAGCACACGCTCGTGTGTGAGACCTTGTGGAGCATACTAAATTCATTTTAATTTTAACACCAGGGGACACACGACTATGTATCATGATCATGTGCCACACACGACTGAGACACACGTCCGTGTCTCTACCGTGTGGACAAAAATAGGCTATTTACCAAGCCATTTTGCCACCCATTTTGCACATACCTACACAAGCACAAATGGTACCAATTCAAGGCACTAATATACATCCAGATATCATCAACCAATGTTCAAATCATACCATTTATTTACCATCAATACAATTTACAAATATGCTACAATTTGCCATCTAATTTCATACCTATTTCACATATTCAATTAAATCAACTAAACCATTACATACATACTTTATCAAGCATTAATTCTCAAGCACATAGCTTCCCAAATTACCTAATATTATTAAGAAATTATAAAATCAAATTCAACCACACAATATAGATCAATTACCAAACTCAAAATAGGACCATTTGCAAATTTATAAACATCATCAATTTCATTATCATGAGCCGAATCAATTGGCTCAAAATACATGTTCATCAAAAATACCAAAATGAATCAAACTTATACATGTTATATACCATATATACGGAACTCTAAAGTACCAAGTAGATGGTTGGATAGTGTGACGTAGTCTCTAACGATCCCCGAATCTGAGCTAGCTTTGAATTCACTATAAAACACGGGAGAAACAAACAAGGTAAGCTATAAAGCTTAGTAAGTTCGTACTAAATTTACTCAAAAATTCATAATACACCAATCATTAATTTAAACTAATTAACAACTAAATCATGATAACCAAAAAACCTTCCTCATACTTACTCATGTGCTTATATAAAAATTCATAACTTCTTCTATTTGGGTTTCATACTTTACATGTACATACATGTACAAATTCATAACGAACTCATACATTTTCGTAATACTGTCGAATACTTGATATCTCACACAGTAAGTGCCAATGCATAGCCAAAGCTATTATAATCTCGCACACTAAGTGCCTTACATAGCTAAAGCTATCTCAGTCTCGCACACTAAGTGTCATATATATCCGAAGCTATTCCGAATCGCACACTAAGTGCCATATATATAGCCGAAGCTATCTCGAATCACACACTAAGTGCCATATATATATCCGAATCATCATCAAACATGACTATAATCTCATATACACAACTTATGAAATATCAAAGCAGTTAAAGCATAAGTGTAACAATGCTTATTACATACAAACTTACCTTATATACGGCGAATAGAGTCGACTAGTCAATAACTTTAGTTTTCCCCCGATCTAAATCTAAATTCCTCTTTTCTTGATCTAAATGTATTCAAAATTAACTTATTCAATCATCTATTCATTCAATTTAGTTCAAAACATACTTTAAAACACATTTACACTTTTGCCCCATATATTTCACATTTTTACAATTTAGTCCTTATTGCATAAAATCACAAATTAGTGAAATTCCAATTATACCATGCTAGGCAAATTACTATTATGCCCCTAGAAGCCCATATTTTTCATTTATTTCACATTTTAACCACTAACTTTACACATTTCTCAATTTAATCCCTATTTTGCATTTTCTCTAAAAATCACTTAACAAAACTTATATATCTCACAACCAACCTTCATAATCTATCAAGAAACTTCAAAATACATACTTATTCATCAATGGAAACATTCAAAATCTTTAACAATTTTGCAAAATAGTCCCTGGGCTAGCTAGTACTAGTTGCAACGATATCAAAAACATAGAAATCATTAAAAACGGGACAAAAACCATACCTAATTGAGCATAAATGTCTTGGCCGAACCCTATCTTCCTTTCTCCATGAGAAAATCGATTCTTATTGTTTTTGGAAGAAGATGAATGAAATTAATGGCACTTGTTTTAATTAATTAACTTTTATTTACCAATTACCAAAAATAACCTTAATGAACATTAAGTATTTCAAATTTACCAAGCCAATATCATCCACTATCATGTTAATAGTCTATTTACAAGATAAGGACCTAAAATTTAAGGTTCTATAGCTATTTAACACGTTTAGCTAATAGAACATGCATTTTACACTTTACACGATTTAGTTCTTTTTTATCAAATTGACCAATCAAATGATAAAATTTCTTAATGAAATTTCCACACCAACATTCAATCATACTGTAAACATTAAAATAATAATAAAATAAATATTTTGACCTCAAATTTGTTCCAAAGCTACTTTTCTGATTTGACTAAAAATGAGCTATTACAGAAAAGAAGAAATAAGGTGGTGAGATGGAGCAATCACATTTTGGAGGGGAATTGGGAAAAATGTTGTGTGCTAGACTATTCATAGTGCTTAAACCATTTTGAGATGAATTGTCTTTGAATCCATACCAACCTCAGCCTCAGAACGTTACAATTTCAAAAGACCTTTGGGACCCAAATAAGTCACTGAAGCATCAATTTGTATATAGCTTGCATTTGTTAGAACAAACGTCAACAATTCTTTTTAATTATCTATGAGCGATCTGTATAATTTATTTTGATAGACTATATTTGTACATATGTTCATTTACATTTCCTCCATCTCTATTGACATTTTTAAATTGCATGTAAAGTAATTCTTGAACAAATTTAATGTTGTGTAGCTATATAACTTAAGTGTTTGATTTAGTCAAAGGGTCGTCTTTTTGCATGTTTTGTGTATTTGCTTGACAACAAGCAAAGACTTGACTGTGGGGAAAATGATATGCCATAAATCGATGTGGCAAATTAGATTTTTTGACACACTTAAAGATTTTTATCTCGAGAAAAATAGAGTTTTTAGCTTAGTTTTTCGTTATTTTTGTATTTTTATATTTGTAGGGTAATAAGTGAAAATCTCTCATTTTTGTCTAATTTTTACCAAAATTGGTCAATAGTGCCATTGGGAGGTCTAACGTGTGTTTAAGTGATGTAGGGATGTGTCGGGGTTCGAGAACGTCATCTAAGGCAAGGGTATTACGATAACTGGCCCTTGGAATCGTGATACCTCCAGCAGTATAGAAGACCAAGGAGTCCCTTCAATGGTATCGTGACATCCTCTTTGGGTATCACGACTTCCACCTTTTAAGGAAGACCCCCAAGTTCAACACTGCCCGACATATCGCGATATCTTCTTTTAGGTATTGCGATATCACCTTCGCAAGGGGACAAACTTAGACAAAAAGGGCAACCTTTGTCTACCCGACCCACCGATTAGACAAGGCCCGTGTAAGGGCAATTTTGGCATCAAAAAGTCATCAGAATACCCTTCAAAACAGTAAAAAATTGCTAAGGAGGAGAGAGATACATTTAGCTTAGTTTTAAGTTTAGTTTTCTCTAGATTTTCTTTAGTTTTTCTTTGTACTTTTTTAGGGTTTTTATTTTTCTCTTCTTCTACATTAGATTAGAGTTTTTTTTTGTGCATTTAGTTCTTTTTCTTAATTTTCTTTATGTTAGTTAAGTTAGCTAACACTGTAGCTAAGGTTTATTTACATTTCTAGTCCCTGTACCTTATTTTTAAGACTCTTTAAGTTTTAGTTTAATGTATGTCAGTTTATTTCACTTCAAATTTGTTAAAGTTTGTTCCTTTTATGTTTCTTGCTTTAATTTTCTTTGTTAAATGCCTTTGGTTTCATGCTATTTAAGTTTTCTTGCATAAAAATCTCAACTTTCACATTTTTCTTAAGTTTTATCTTTATGACTACTTTGTTTTCCATTGTTATGTTTATTTTCTTGACTTAGAGCATGTGTAGCTAAATCTTTATGGCGATTGGTTGATGGAGATGTAGATAAACTAATATCTTTAGACAAAGGACTAAATTGTAACAAATTGGGCTAATTTGAATAGAACTAAGAACTTTGGTAGTGTTACCCCTAAGGGAATATTAAGATAAAGTGAGATCGAAAGGTAACCTTGTCGCACACTCGTTCATTAGTCTCAGATTAATCGGTGAAATTGGAAGATAAACCAGACCAAATTCATCTAAGTCGGTAAAATTGAGATCAAAAGATAAAATGGAGCCACTTGATAATTTATGCAATTTATGTCCCTAGTTCGAGATTTGGTGAACCACATCAAAGTCAATCAACCTTCATTAGTCATTTGCAAGATAGTCCATTTAGTTTACATTTCTTGTAATTTATCCCTAGAGTAGAATATTTAATTTTCTTGTGAACTTATCTTTTATGACTCGCCGTAACATAAAATCATATTAGTAACCACTTAGCCTCTATTATGTATGCTAGTTATTGCTCAATCGCCTCCTTCTTTGGGTTCGATCCATGGAATACTTCGATATTTCATTGTAACACTATAAATATTACAACTAACCTGTATGCTTGCTATAAAATCGGACTTTAAAAAATGTTTCATAAATTAGTTGTTTTAATGCGCACGCACGTAGTCAGTTAATGACCTAGGTAGTCTGCTGGGATAGAAAACACGAGGTAGTCGTTGGAATATCAAAAATGGGGATCATAATTACACAATCTGTGGTTCATGAAGGATGTTAAGAGTGAAAGTGGAGTTCGCAGAGTGACTGGAGTGTTAAATCTCATGAATGAATGATCTTGGAGTGTTTAGGGAATTTAGACCACCAGAATAGTGAGGGATGTTGAGGTTACCCCAGTTAGGGTAAAAAGGAAAGAGGCTCCTTAAATGAAAAGGTATAGCTGGAATACACAAGTTCTAGTCCGACAGAGGAGCTAAAGATTCCATACGGTTTAAGTAGTTTTGTATTAACCTGTAGTGGAATGAGATTCTTATGAGCTGACGAAAGCTGGCTGAAGGGTTCAACAGGCCGAACAAGGTTTTATGGGAGGAAATGTGTAGCCGTGGTTGAAGGGGCTAGAAGGTCCACTAGGGGATACAGGAAAGTAGATGTCAGACATAGCCATAGAGGTTGGCAGAGATTTTGTAGAGTTTTCCCCAAAGGTTGGAACTGCATTTCCAAAAAAGTCATCTTTAGAAATAGATCGACAGAGCAAGGGTTTCAGTGCTGTTAGTTAGCTCTAGTGCTCCAAGGCAATGGGGTCATCAAAAGTTGAGAAAAATAGAAAATGTAGGAAACACTTGGATAGGCACCAGGCGTCGCCTACCAGAAATAATGAACACGATTATCAGGGATTTAAATTCTGATCTGGATGTCTCACATTCTTCTTAAAAATTTTATATGCAGATCTCACTAAGTTCACCCGAACTTATAAGCTTTCTTCTCAAATGCAAGTTAGTTAAAGAATCAAAAACTGAGAGGGACCAAGCCAGACTTCGCTAGAGGCTAGGCGAAATGCAGCAATAATCCATGTTTATAGAGTGCGATTCGTAGAGGCTCTGCCTCAGGGGTTTAGCAGCTATTTTATGTATTCGAGTCTTGTCCAAAATTTTGTAACCAGTCATTAGAAATGAAGCTTTAAAGTTTTACTATTAGTGTAATATAAGGCGTTTAAATATGTAATTAAACCAGAACTGAACTTTCGTCAAGTCATTTGGGTTGATGTAGCATTGGATGCCCGAACTTGGCGAACAGGTTGGGTAAAGGGTGTCACAATTTTTCACACACTTGAATTCAATAAAAAGTTGTAAAGAGAAAATTTTCTGAAGAAATTATTTTAGAAGATTTTTAGAGATATTTTTTTATTTACAACTTGGCCTAGGAGTTTAGAGAAATTACAAAATTACCCCACTGGTAATTTTATGGAAAATTTTCTGATTCGAAACGAGCCTACACTCGGTTGACATGAGCTTGAGGATAGTGGAGAAGACTACTCAATCGAAGCGTTCATCCTAGATGAATAAAAAATGTATATTTTTTTATTAAGTGTTTATTACTTTAGATATCACAATCAAGTTCTTGTTTTTGGAAAAAATTTAAAACTCTGGTTTTTCCTTTAAACTTATTTTTCACTGTGTTTTCCAAACCTATTTTTCCAACACTATAATATGCCCTCTCCTCTAGCTTGAGGATAGTAGAGAAAACTACTCAATCGAAGCATTTATCCTAGACGAATAAAAAATGTACATTTTTTATTAAGTGCATATTACTTTAGATATCACAACCAAGTTCTTGTTTTGGGAAAAAAATTTAAAACTCTGGTTTTTCCTTTAAACTTATTTTTCACTGTGTTCTCCAAACCTATTTTTCCAACACTATAATATGCCCTCTCCTCTAGCTTGATCATGCCACCCTCCTAAGCAGCTGCCACCCCTACTCCCTTAGACCAAGCCTTTCACCAATAACCTTCTAGCTCTCAGCATCAAGTCACTGAAATGCAAGAGAAAATAAGGCATAAAAAGGAGTAGCAACGTCAATTCTAAGAGCAACAGCATCAATGCCTACTTGACCAAAAAATGCTCCGTATGAGGAACTGATCGAAGAGCTTTGTAGCTAAGGATCATATTGTCATGTGCATCTTTTGGATTTAAAGGAGTCAAAGTGTATTATTTCCCACGAAACACAAGAGAATATTTGTTTAAGTTGCCATGTTGAACAACATCACAATCATATTATCATGGTCATCCGAGTAATAAGTAGGCAGCTTGCATAGGAACCACATCACAGCAAACATCCTTACAATAATTCCTGATTTTAAAAGTGATTAATGATTATTTTACCACTTTTATCTCTGAATCTTCATTAAGCCATTTTAGATGATATATCTTAGAGTGTTTTTGACAATGGAAAGAAAAGGATTCCACAAGGTAACTACTTACCACATTGACACAACTGCAACTATCAATTATAAGTGAACAATTTTCCTTTTAATTAAACATCATGATTGAAAGATATTAGTCCTATGAACATCAGAATTGTCCTTTACATGCATGTTACGGGTTTGTCTCACTACAAAAGAATAAGATGCTATCAAATTGTCCCTATCAGTTGGAGGTTATAATACCTCATCTTCATCAAATTCATCCTCATCAATAACATCACCATTATTATTATTCTTTAAAACATTATCACATTCAGAATAAAAAGAAAGTGTACCATCATAATGCAAAACAAGAAGCGTTTATTTGGACACTCATGAGAACAATGACCATTCCCATTACATTTAAAGCATTCAATATCTCAAGTATGTTTATGATTTTGTTATGGAGAAGATGTAGAAGTGGGTTTGGTATAAGAGGATGTACTTTTGGATGGCACTTCACTTTTTCATTCAAGTTGTTTCAGTTTATCTTTTTATGGTAGCGAATGATTCCCACTCTTTGGAAAAGATTTCAAATCCCTAATGAGGAGTTAGAGTTCAAAATTTCCAATTTACTTCATTAATCCATAAACGAGCTTTATATTTTCATTGGAGTTGTTGCTCAATGTTATGGCCTTCTAAATTGCCCCATCTAGATCAAAATAGGTTTGAAGATCAAATACATCAGATATGGCCACATTCAATTCATCAACAAATCGGGTCATAGTATCATCTTCATCTTCATACATATTTTCTCATTTCATGAGCATCTCCATGACATGTTTACATGATTTTGTCAAAGTTTCATGAAGAAATTTTGTGAATAATTGTCCAATTTGACTTTTTGGACTAAATTGCAAAAGTTACAAAATATGAGATTCTAGAAGCTTTAACCATGAAATAGCTTTGGATTATTAATTAGAGGCCCTTAAATAGAAATTTTCCCAATTTCTATTTTTATGGACAAAAATGGGCATGAGTAGGTAAAATTTGAAAGTTTAGTAAAAAAGGGCATTTTGGTCATTTGGTTAATAAAAGAATAAAAAGGGAAAAAGGAAGCAAAATTTACTCATCTTCTTCAAGTGTGTGCCAAAAATTAGAAGAGCCATAGCAAGGGTTTTTCTTCAACTTCCAAGCTTGATAGTAAGTACATCCTAGCCCCGTTTTTAATGTTCTCTACATTTTTTAAGTTGTTATGAATCGATCTAGCTATTTCTACCATTTATTTGTGCTAAGGTTCATGTTTAAAAATTTGCCCATGTGTGACATGCATGTTTTTTGATGTTTCATGGTAGATTATGAAATTTTGATGTGTAATAAACATCTTTTACTAAGTGATTTTTGATGAAAACACCAAAAAATGACCTTTTTCTAAAAGTTGTAAAATGAGTAGTAAAAATTTGATTTGAAGGAAAATGTGGGCTGTTAGGAGAATGTGTTAGGTTCGACTAGGCTTGGGTAACAAAGAAAATGAACACATTTCATTTTACAAGCCTAGGGTCTAATTTGTAAATATGTGAAAATTTAGGGGTAAAATTGTAATTTTGCCAAAGTATGATTTTTGGACTGATTTGAACAATGTGATAATTAAATGAGCTAAATTTCTATTATAGATAGAGAAAAACGGAGTCCGGACTTAAACTGATAAAAGAACACGGTTGTGGACTAAATCGAATAGTTAGCCATATTTTGGTATCGAGGTAAGTTCGTGTAACACCCCTAACCCGTATCCGTCGCTAGAATAGGGTTAAAGGCATTACTGGATAGATCGAAAACTTTTACAGACATTTTAATAATACAATTTATCATTCATAACCAACTGTCCCTTTTTATAGGTCAACAAAACCTTAATCATGCTTCAGAATAGGGTCGGGACTAAACCGAACACATATGAAAGTTCTTAGAAATTTAAAAATTTTTTATATTATAGAGGTCACATGCCCGTGTGGGCAGGCCGTGCCTCCTACTACTACTAGACACACCCATGTGTCCTGACCGTGTCAAATCAGAGCAAGCATACTGACTATCCCACACGGCCACTAGACACGCCCGTGCATCATGGCCGTGTGCTCATAAGCTATATACTGACTAAATCACACGGCTACCAGGCACGTCCGTGTGCCAAGGCCATGCACACATAGGCTGGCTACTGACTTTCACCCACGGCCACTAGGCACGCCCGTGTGCCACGGCCGTGTAGGCAAAACAGACCACTTGCAAGGTCCAAACGCGACCCTCACAAGAGTCAATCCTTACAAGAAAATTACCAATCCATTTCATACACAATTGACAACCAAAGACATGTTCAATGATCAACAAATCTTCACATTCAATCTCATTTCTAAACATGTTAATTTGCTTACCAATTTGCATAACTAATACACATATATATTCAAGCATGATATATCCACATTCTACCCTATATACAACCATTTCAATGATCGAACATGTGCATTCATATTTCATTCATTTACTTACCATAGTCTTGACCATTTCACTTGCCATCAAGCCATATAAAACATGAATTATATGCCATATTCATTCATGCACATTATCAACATTTACTTAGCCACATCACATGGCCACATTATACACATTTCAAACATAAACTAAGTGACTAGCCTATACATGCCATATTTAGCTATATACATTTCAAAAGTACAAAAATGAGTTGAGTAGTGTGATGATGATCCTTGACGGTACCAAGCCTTTAGTAGCTTTGACGATCTATAAAACAGAGCAAACACACACACAGAGTAAGCTTTCAAAATCTTAGTAAGCCATATACAAATAAACTTAGCATACAATGCTTATAACTAAATTATACAATGGTATTTATAATTTTCATGGTTAATTCATTACATAATCTTTGATTCATTTGCTTACACAAATCTTGCCACATACTTCTATTTCACATATCACTTATGTACTTAGCTCATTCAAACACATTTCCATTCTTGTATGTCATTCACATTCTCATATTCAAATACACATTTCATCGTAGTAAATTCATATAGATACTTACCTTTTATACGCACTTAATGTACATATCAAATGTACCTGAAACGGATTTACAGATTACATAATCATTCGTATCTCAAATTTGCCCGTTGAACCATACGAAATCTAATAGGATACTCAGAATGCTCGGAATAGTCATACAATGCCAACGTCCCAGATGAGATCTTACATGTACTCAAATATAGATGCCGCTGTCCCAAATAGGGTCTTACACGAATCAAATACGATGCCAATGTCCCAGACATGGTCTTACATGTAAATCTCATATCGATGCCAATGTCCCAGACGTGGTCTTACACAAAATCTTGAATCAATGCCAATGTCCCAGACGTGGTCTTACATTATATCACATAACAGACACCTATGTCATGACATAGTTAATCCTATCTATTCCTAGATTCAAACGGGACTTCTCGTACATTGTCACTATATCAATTCTATCTCGAATTCATGTATACATCACTTCATGTGCATTCAACCTTATCAATAGTCATATGAACATACATAGTTCAATTCAAATATGTTTATTTGTATAATGACTTACCTCGGATTGAATATTCTTTCAGACTCGATTATTTGACTACTTTCGCTTTCCCGCAATCTAAGTCCGTTTTCTTCGGCTCTTGATCTATACATATTCAAATGTAATCCATTTATTCACTAATTCATTCAATTTAATCCATGAACACACATTTAGGGCAATTTGCAATTTAGCCCTCACATTTTTACATTTTATGAATTTAGTCTATTTTTCTTAAAACATCAAATATACAAAATCACCACATATCCATGCTTAGCCAAATGACCATGTATCTCATACAAGTCCAAACATTTCATCAAATTCATAATTTAGTCCCTCAAATTGCTATTTTCACAATTGAGTCCAAAATACTCAAATTCAACAAAACTCCAAATACAAACTATGATAATCAAACATATATCTTTCATATTTCACTATAAAACATCACAAATCTCACCATTTCATCAATGGAACATTTCACAAATATCATCAATTCTCAAAATTACAACATGGGCTTGATAGTAGACTAAGCAACAATCTCAAAAACATAAAAATCATCAAAATCCAAAGTCAAAACATACCTTAATTTTGCTTGATAGTAACCGAAACCTAAGATGGTTTTCTTATTTTCTTTCTTTTTGTGTTTTCAGTGATAGATGGATGAATAAATCCACTATCATTCTTATTTTTTTTATTATAACTTATATTATAATTTTTATCAATAATAAAACCATTACTAAATGAAATAAGCTTTATAACTTAACAATATGTCGTCCACTATCCTCTATTTTGGACAAATTGCAACATAAATCCTCCTATATAAGAAGACACAACAATTAGGCCACTCAATCAAATAGAAGGCTACTTTTATCTTTTACGCGATTTAGTCTTTTTTCTCAAATTAGGCACACAAACATACAAATTAATTCATAGAAATTTAGCACATGCTAAATCACATATCAAAAGCACAAAAATAATATTAAATATTATTCTAACTCAGATTTGTGGTCTCGAAACCACTATTCTGACTAGGGTCTAAACTGGACTGTTACAGTTCGTATGTAAATAATGCAACATTATTAGGTATTTAATTCTTTAATATTACATGAGTTGCATAATTGTCTTTGTGAATTTGATTAATGTTGACTTGGTGACGATTTGACGAAGATTTGATACCTCGAAATCCAGATTGAACCTTATGAATAGTTAGGATACAAATGTCATTACATTAGGGTTATGAGTTTACGTGTAAGACCATATCTAGGATATGGCATCGTTATGAGATTTCATGTAAGACCATGTCTGGGACATGGCATCGATATGAAATAGTGTAAGACCATATCTGGGCTACATGCATCGATATGTGATCTCATGTAAGACCATATCTAGGATATGGCATTGGTATAATGTTATGTGTATGTTATTCTCGAGTATCCTTTAGTATTCCAAGCTGTTCAACGGGTAATCCAAAGATTATGTCAACGAGATGACAAGGAATGAACATGTTGAAAGGGTACAAGTATGTACACAAAGCTCATACTTATTGAGATTATAAATCGATGAGATCTCAGTAAGAAGTGAATGAATAAATCATGATCATGAGTTTTATTGTACATTATGTAAATGACATGATTTAAAATGTATCTATGATACATGATGACTTTGTGATAAATTACATTATGTTATGTGTTTAATAACGCATAGTTAATGTTGTTAATTATTTACATACAAATTTACTAAGCTTTATGCTTACTCCTCTTTCTTTTCCATTTCCTTATAGTATTGCCAAGCTAGCTCGGGGATCGAAGGATGTCGGAGACTCGATCACACTATCAATTGGAACCTTTGGGTATAGTTAGTCTCAACATTTTGAGTATGGCATGTATAAGGACTTGGTCTTTTTGTTATATGTCATATTAGCTTAGCCAAATATGTTGGCTTATGATGATATTTGATTCATTTTGTATAAGGCCATGTGATGTAGCTGATAATGATTATTTGTGTAACACCCCAAACCCGGTCAATACGCCATGCCCGAATCTGGTATATCACTAAGGAAAATAATTTTTGAAAGAATCGAATTAACAATTAAATTTTTGTGAAAACTCTTTATAATTCTTTTTTGTAGAAAATAAGTTAAAATTGAAATTTACTTGAAATTACATAAAACTTTAAAACTTAGTTGATAAATCATATGATAGAAAACATTTATATCTTTTAAGAAAATTCAAAATATCATTTTGGAAAATCCGTTTGCAATTGAGTATAGAAACTTGAATTTTGGAAATCACTTAATCATTGAAAACATTTAACTTGTAATTTTACTATTGAACTATTCATGTTACCAGAAGGTAAGATTTTTAAAACCATTATGAGTTTTAGTTTAGAAAACTTTGGGCTCAATTATTAAATTAACCAAGTAATTTAAAAGCCATATTTTAAACATATTCAAAACATAAAATAATCCAAAACATAATTAAACAGCCTTATTACAAATCCATAAAACTATGAAAACCAAATTAAAATAAAGTACCCAATTGGAAATTCATGTAAAACCAAATTTTATTGCATGGCCTCCTCGAGTTCATCAAGCTCCTCATCCGCAAACTCACGAATCACACGAAAAGATAAGGAGAAGTGAGTCACCAAGACTCGGTGCATAATCCCTCTCCGGGTAAATATCACATACTTACACAAATTATAACAAAGCAACATATGTATAATGCACCCAACCTAACCATCCATAACTCCTTTTCTACCCAGTGTGGTACCAAACCAATTGGTGGTGCCAAACCACCGTGACCAAAGTCACGAAATATATGTGATACCAAATCACCGGTGACCAAAGTCACGAATAATCCATCTGTGGGGCCAACCCACGTGTGATACCAAATCACTGGCGACGATCACATATCTCAAAAGTGGGGCCAACCCACGGTGGTGCTGAACCACGTGGACGAGACGCTATGAGGTGCCAAACCTCCGGTGTCCAGAAGACACGAATGTGATACCAAATCACTGGAGGTACCAAACCTCTGGTGTCCGAAGACACGATATCAATCTTCCCCCTCCTCTCATCATACCCATGCAATATGACATAATAATTCGTGTATGCAGTATGTCATGTATGCTAGACATATATCAAATATAAGTACAACATGAATTACCATCATAATCAGATAGACATAAAACAACATAATCATGCTAATCAACCTCTAAGGTATAACAGTAATTTTACCTACCAAGGGTATTTTAGTAATTTATCCACCAAGGGTATTTTAAGTAATTTACCTACCTAGGGTATTTTGTAATTTACCCACCAAGGGTATTTTAGTAATTTACCCACCAAGGGTATTTTAGTAATTTACCCACCAAGGGTATTTTAAGTAATTTACCCACCAAGGGTATTTTGTAATCTACCCACCAAGGGTATTTTTGTAATTTACCCACCAAGGGTATTTTCGTAATTTACCCACCAAGGGTATTTTAGTAATTTAACCACCAAGGGTATTTTCATAATTTTGTACCGGAATGGCCTTTCTAAAGGTGCAAAATCGCCTTGAGCGACTCAACTACCATTTTCGTCTTTCTGGGATTTGTTGGGCTAAAACCGATTTCGCCCATTCGAGCCCACACGCCGTGAGGCCCACCTAGCACAAATCTATCCACGTATATAAGTTCCACCTAGTCTAGTTCACTATATACTATATCATCATACAATTTATTCCAATTGGGCCCACTTTACCCATCGCATTCAAGAAATTTCAACCCACAAGAATACTATCGATGGCCTCAACTATCGTGTTGAAGCCCCACACTTGCGCCAGACGCGCGTGTGGCTACTATTATCGTGACCGGCACTTCGGCATTTGCCGCTCTACAACTAGAGTAGAGAGTTACACACCGATAGGACTCGGTGCTAAACGTGCTGCGACCACTCCCGTGCCCAACGCCCACCAAGGTATGTTAACCTTCTCCGGCATGCTCTTTATATAGCTAGCTCTTCACCTTCATTCCTTGTATCTTTCCGATGTGGGATCCTTCGTCGAGAGAGTTTAAATTCAAGCTGAAACTCTTACCGTCCACTCCATAAAATAAATACTCCTTGCTTCTCATGAGATTCGAACCCGTGCTCCCTTATAACATAATCCACTGCTAGCCACTTTACCAATTATCTCCTTGTGTCTTAAACCATGCAACTAAATATAACCTTATGGCCTGTGTCTAAATTCATTTAATAAAAATAATCTAAAAGGAATGCAAACGCTACAACTAGAACCTTGGACCTCCTTCCTTCCTTGGCGTAATTCCTTGTCCTTAAGTGGCGTCACTTTGCCACTACACCACACACTCCACTTGTGTCATTTTCCTCCACATTTTATTCTTAAGGCCTACCCGCCAACCTCCGTAGTTTTTTTTTCACCTAAAACCAAAATTTTTCCTAAGGCTAACTTGAACCGGGACTTCATAGAAGCCCCCTAACCTTCCAAAATCACTTATCTAAAAGGTCCAACTTGCACTTAAGTCGATCTCCTATTCTCCAAAAAATTTTAAACGCTACTACGCCTAAGGCCCATTGGGCTCAATCCTACTAGGCCTAATTTCGGATGTTACAAATCTACCCTCCTTAAAGAAATTTCGTCCTCGAAATTTCCAACTAACTAATGATCACATCGCCCTAACCTACCACACTACGCCACGTGCACTCGATCTAATAACACTAATAAACCAAATCTCAAACTTCTTTCTCATAACTAGATAACTAAACACAAAAGCAAATCGATATTTATACATACAATTTCTATATCCAAACCAAGACACACAAAATAAATACCAAAATACACCATAACATTGTCTTAACAAACATAAAATAAGGAACTTACTTGAGTTTGGATCTGGGAGACTCAAGGTGCCATACTTCCAAACAACATGTATTTTCAAACAAACTTTTTGAACCCCATAACCCACAAATGAAGTTTTTGAAACCTAGGCTCGATATCAATTTGTAACACCCCAAACCCGGTCAATACGCCACAATCGAAACGGTATGTCACTAAGGAAAATAATTTTGAAAGAATCGAATTAACAATTAAATTTTTGTGAAAAACTCTTTGTAATTCTTTATTTGTCGAAAATAAGTTAAAATTGAAATTTACTTGAAATTACATAAAATTTTAAAACTTAGTTGATAAATCATATGATAGAAAACATTTATATCTTTTTAAGAAAATTGAAATATCATTTTGCAAAATCCGTTTGCAATTGAGTATAGAAACTTGAATTTTGGAAATCACTTAATCTGTTGAAAACATTTAACTTGTAATTTTACTATTGAACTATTCATGTTACCCGATGGTAAGATTTTTAAAACCATTGCTAGTTTTAGTTTAGAAAACTTTGGGCTCAATTATTAAATTAACCAAGTAAATTAAAAGCCATATTTTAAACATATTCAAAACATAAAATAATCCAAAACATAATTAAAGCAGCCTTATTACAAATCCATAAAATATGAAAACCAAATTAAAATAAAGTACCCAATTGGAAATTCATGTAAAACCAAATTTTATTGCATGGCCTCCTCGAGTTCATCCGGCTCCTCATCCGCAAACTCACGAATCACCTAAAAAAATAAGGAGAAGGTGAGTCACCAAGACTCAAGACATAATCCCTCTCCGGGTAAATATCACATACTTACACAAATTATAACAAAGCAACATATATGTATAATGCACCCAACCTAACCATCCATAACTCCTTTTCTACCCGTGTGGTACCAAACCTTTGGTGGTGCCAAACCACCGGTGACCAAAGTCACGAAATATATGTGACACCAAATCACCGTGACCAATGTCACGAATAATCCATCATGGGGCCAACCCACGTGTGATACCAAATCATGGCGACGATCCCATATCTCAAAGTGGGGCCAACCCAAGGTGGTGCTAGACCACGGGGACGACGCTATGAGGTGCCAAACCTCCGGTGTCCGAAGACACGAATGTGATACCAAATCTTTGGAGGTACCAAACCTCCGGTGTCCAAGACACGATATCAATCTTCCCTCCTCTCATCATACCCATGCAATATAACATAATAATTTGTATATACGTTATGTCATGTATGCTAGACATATATCAAATATAAGTACAACATGAATTACCATCATAATCGATAGACATAAAACAACATAATCATGCTAATCAACCTCTAAGGGTATAACCGTAATTTTACCTACCAAGGGTATTTTCGTAATTTATCCACCAAGGGTATTTTCGTAATTTACCTACCTAGGGTATTTTTGCAATTTACCCACCAAGGGTATTTTCGTAATTTACCCACCAAGGGTATTTTCGTAATTTACCCACCAAGGGTATTTTCGTAATTTACCCACCAAGGGTATTTTTGTAATCTACCCACCAAGGGTATTTTCTTAATCTACCCACCAAGGGTATTTTTGTAATCTACCCACCAAGGGTATTTTCGTAATTTACCCACCAAGGGTATTTTCGTAATTTAACCACCAAGGGTATTTTCGTAATTTTGTACCGAATGGCCTTTCTAAAGGTGCGGTGTAAGTTGAGCGACTCAACTACCATTTTCGGTCTTTCTGAGAATTGTTGGCCTAAAACCCAATTCGCCCATTCAGACCCACGCTCGTGTGGCCCACCTAGCATAAATCTATCCACGTATATAAGTTCCACCTAGTCTAGTTCACTATATACTATATCATCATACAATTTATTCCAATTGGGCCCACTTCGGCCCGTCGCAGGCCAAGCAACCCCAACCCACAAGAATACTCGATGGCCTCAACTATCGTGTTGAAGCCCCACACTTGCGCCAGACGCTCGTGTGGCTACTATTGCCGTGTAATGCACTTGGCATTTGCCGCTCTACAACTAGAGTAGAGAGAGTTACACACTGATAGACTCGGTGCTAAACCGATCTGCGACCACTCTCTGTGCTCAACGCCCACCAAGGTATGTTAACCCTTCTCCTGGCATGCTCTTTATAAAGCTAGCTCTTCACCTTCATTCCTTGTATCTTTCCGATGCGGGATCCCTTCGTCAGTAGAGTTTAAATTCAACTGAAACTCTTACCGTCCACTCCGCAAAATAAATACTCCCTTGCTTCTCATGAGATTCGAACCCAGGCTCCCTTATAACATAATCCACGCTGCTAGCCACTTTACCAATTAGCTCCTTGTGTCTTAAACCATGCGCAACTAAATATAACCTTATGGCCCAGGTCTAAATTCATTTAATAAAAGATAATCTAAAAGGAATGCAAACGCTACAACTAGAACCTTGGACCTCCTTCCTTCCTTGTGGCGTAATTCCCTTGTCCTTAAGTGGCGTCACTTTGCCACTACACCACACACTCCACATGTGTCATTTTCCTCCACATTTTATTCTTAAGGCCTACCCGCCAACCTCCAGGATTTTTTTTTCACCTAAAACCAAAATTTTTCCTAAGGCCTAACTTGAACCGGGACTTCATGAAGCCCCTAACCTTCCAAAATCACTTATCTAAAAGGTCCAACTTGCACTTAAGTCGATCTCCTATTCTCCAAAAATTTTAAACGCTACTACGCCTAAGGCCCATTGGGCTCAATCCTACTAGGCCTAATTTGAGGATGTTACAAATCTACCCTCCTTAAAGAAATTTCGTCCTCGAAATTTCCAACTAACTAACAAATACACGCCCTAACCTACCACACTACGCCACGCTCAGCTGCACTCGATCTAATAACACTAATAAACCAAATCTCAAACTTCTTTCTCATAACTAGATAACTAAACACAAAAGCAAATCGATATTTATACATACAATTTCTATATCCAAACCAAGACACACAAAATAAATACCAAAATACAATCATAACATTGTCTTAACAAACATAAAATAAGGGAACTTACGGATTTGGATGCCGGAGACTCAAGGTGCCATACTTCCAAACAACATGTATTTTCAAACAAACTTTTTGAACCCCATAACCCACAAGTAGAAGTTTTTGAAACCTAGGCTCGATACCAATTTGTAACACCTAAACCCTACCAATACGCCTACCTAATAGAATCGGTATGTCACTAAGGAAAATAATTTTGAAAGAATCAATTAACAATTAAATTTTTGTGAAAACTCTTTGTAATTCTTTATTTGTGAAAATAAGTTAAAATTGAAATTTACTTCAAATTACATAAAACTTTAAAACTTAGTTGATAAATCATATGATAGAAAACATTTATATCTTTTTAAGAAAATTGAAATATCATTTTGGAAAATCCGTTTGCAATTGAGTATAGAAACTTGAATTTTGGAAATCACTTAATCATTGAAAACATTTAACTTGTAATTTTACTATTGAACTATTCATGTTACCCGATGGTAAGATTTTTAAAACCATTGCTAGTTTTAGTTTAGAAAACTTTGGGCTCAATTATTAAATTAACCAAGTAAATTAAAAGCCATATTTTAAACATATTCAAAACATAAAAATAATCCAAAACATAATTAAATGAGCCTTATTACAAATCCATAAAATATGAAAACCAAATTAAAATAAAGTACCCAATTGGAAATTCATGTAAAACCAAATTTTATTGCATGGCCTCCTCGAGTTCATCCGGCTCCATCCGCAAACTCACGAATCACACTGAAAAGATAAGGAGAAGGTGAGTCACCAAGACTCGAGGCATAATCCCTCTCCGGGTAAATATCACATACTTACACAAATTATAACAAAGCAACATATATGTATAATGCACCCAACCTAACCATCCATAACTCCTTTTCTACCCCGTGTGGTACCAAACCCTTTGGTGGTGCCAAACCACTGGTGACCAAAGTCACGAAATATATGTGACACCAAATCACTGGTGACCAAAGTCACGAATAATCCATCTGTGGGGCCAACCCACGTGTGATACCAAATCACTGGCGACGATCCCATATCTCAAAAGTGGGGCCAACCCAAGGTGGTGCTAGACCACAGGGACGAGACGCTATGAGGTGCCAAACCTCTGGTGTCCGAAGACACGAATGTGATACCAAATCACTGGAGGTACCAAACCTCTGGTGTCCGAAGACACGATATCAATCTTCCCCCTCCTCTCATCATACCCATGCAATATGACATAATAATTCGTGTATGCAGTATGTCATGTATGCTAGACATATATCAAATATAAGTACAACATGAATTACCATCATAATCAGATAGACATAAAACAACATAATCATCTTTGATCAACCTCTAGGGTATAATCGTAATTTTACCTACCAAGGGTATTTTAAGTAATTTACCCACCAAGGGTATTTTCGTAATTTACCCACCAAGGGTATTTTAAGTAATTTACCCACCAAGGGTATTTTCGTAATTTACCCACCAAGGGTATTTTCGTAATTTACCCACTAAGGGTATTTTCGTAATTTAACCACCAAGGGTATTTTCGTAATTTTGTACCAGAATGGCCTTTCTAAAGGTGCGATGTCGCTTGAGCGACTCAACTACCATTTTAGGTCTTTTACTTGATTTGTTGGGCCTAAACCCGATTTGGCCCATTCAGCCCACATGCTCGTGTGGCCCACCTAGCACAAATCTATCCACGTATATAAGTTCCACCTAGTCTAGTTCACTATATACTATATCATCATACAATTTATTCCAATTGGGCCCACTTGCCCATCGCAGTTTCAAGCACCAACGACAAGAATACTACTCGATGGCCTCAACTATCGTGTTGAAGCCCCACACTTGCGCTAGACGTCGTGTGGCTACTATTTAAGGATCCAAGCACTTGACATTTGCCGCCTACAACTAGAGTAGAGAGTTACACACCGATAGGACTACGGTGCTAAATGCCTGCGACCACTCCTGTGCCCAACGCCCACCAAGGTATGTTAACCCTTCTCTGGCATGCTCTTTATATAGCTAGCTCTTCACCTTCATTCCTTGTATCTTTCCGATGTGGGATCCCTTCACAAGAGAGTTTAAATTCAACTGAAACTCTTACCATCCACTCATAAAATAAATACTCCGCTTCTCATGAGATTCGAACCTAGGCTCCTTATAACATAATCCACGCTGCTAGCCACTTTACCAATTAGCTCCTTGTGTCTTAAACCATGCGCAACTAAATATAACCTTATGGCCAAGGTCTAAATTCATTTAATAAAAAATAATCTAAAAGGAATGCAAACGCTACAACTATAACCTTGGACCTCCTTCCTTCCTTGTGGCGTAATTCCTTGTCCTTAAGTAGGTCACTTTGCCACTACACCACACACTCCACTTGTGTCATTTTCCTCCACATTTTATTCTTAAGGCCTACCCGCCAACCTCCAGTTTTTTTTCACCTAAAACCAAAATTTTTCCTAAGGCCTAACTTGAACCCGGACTTCATGAAGCCCCAACCTTCCAAAATCACTTATCTAAAAGGTCCAACTTGCACTTAAGTCGATCTCCTATTCTCCAAAAATTTTAAACGCTACTACGCCTAAGGCCCATTGGGCTCAATCCTACTAGGCCTAATTTCAGGATGTTACAATTTGGTTTCAAACCTATTCATATATGTATGTATGTACCAATGCTATTATGATATGGCCTATGGTTATTGATGGTCGAAGATGATGTGTTGCATGTGATTATGGTTTTTTGACGATGGCGAAGCACTTAGTTATGCCATGTTAAGTGCCTTGAAGTCATATATATATATATATATATATATGTTTGGATTGGTGTAGTTTTGATGTTGTGTAGGTTGCTGCAAGTATGGGTGGCAAAAAGGCTTAGTAAATAGCCTTATTATGTCAAAACGGGTATGTGTCTAGGTCGTGTGTGACACACGGCTTGCCCCATAGACGTGTGTTATGGCCATGTGTCCCCTGCGCCCTAATTAATGCAAAACAGAATGTTTAGTTGTAAACACACAGACACGAGACACGGTAGTGTGAAAGACACGACCAAGTATCGATCTATAATTACATAATCTTTCTGTTCGAAGAGGTAATCCAGGAAATCCATAGTTATCCTTTCCCCTTCCTTGAGGAATCTTTGGTAACAACCTACGATGATGCTCCTGACCGACATGTCGACACTTCCTACAAACTCGTACTCCTTTTCGACCCCGAAGTCTCGAGATCCTATACATTTTGCTACCTCCGGATGCATAGGCGCTATTGCATCTAAGAATCTTTGCCTTAACTCGGCTCTGCATACAAGCCTTCCCCGAAAACAGAACCCCATCACTAGACAAGCTATAACCCTTCAACCCATCATTCGCACTTTGTCCTCTCCAAAACCTCATCCAACAACGCTTCTACCGCTCAACCCAGTAGTAACCACTCGCAATACTCCGTCACAAACTCAAGTGGGCAAACAACGCCTTAACAAACAACCTTACATTCAACACGTCGCCTACGTTAGCCTTGCCGGATGATACCAATTGAGCAATCGTAGTCTTTCACTCAATCCATCTATCTCGATTCAAGTCTTTCGAGTCAAAAGGTACTTGACTTTATGATCTGTGACTATCGATCTCTCGAAAGTAATGCCTCTATATCTTTAAGGAAAGACTATACGAAGCTCGGATCGTGCTTGGATAATTGACCTCAGTGGCCTCGAGATGAAGCCACAACCTTCCTTCTTGCACAACACACAACCGTAGTGATGCATCGAGTAACTGAATTCCTTACCACGGTTGAATCAATCGACTCATAAAATCTTCTTCAACTTCGAAGCTCTCCCTCTCGCCAAATAACGGAACCCTTTCCTCAATAATTTAGTCATCGGTTGCGATCAAGAAACCCTACAAATATTGAGTATCCCAAGCCAAACTAATCTCCTCGACTTAGGGCTTCAATTCAAACGCCTTATCTTCGAGATCCCTCTAATCCCTCACGATACTATATGACCTAAAACGCACCTCCTAAGCGAACTCGCATTCTGAACTTTAGAGTTGTTTCTCCTCAAAACGCAATACCACCCACAAATGCATCATGTTCCTCCTGCCTTGAATATACCAAGATGTAACGATAAAAACCACTACGATGATCTGAATCTTTTGGAACACCTATTCATCATATCCATGAAAGTGAAACGTTAGTCAACCCAGCATAACTAAGAACTCAAAGTGCCCATCGATCGAAATCCGTCTTGCGATATTCGCTCCTTCACCTTCAATGGTGATACCGGACCTTAAGTCGATCTTGAAAAGCGCCTCGTGATCAAACAAGTCATCTTCAGGCGGATACTTGTTTTTGATCGTCACTTTGTTGCGTAGTCTATAACATCCGCATAGTATCGTCTTTCTTGCGAAATGCAAGCTCCAAGGCGAAACACTTGCGATAAAGCCTCGGTCCAACAACTCGGATCTGAGCCTTAGCTCCACTAACTTTAGGTGCCATCACATGCGGACAATGGATCTGGCGCATTAGACAACAAATCTATCCGAACTCTACCTCCGTCTGGTGGCAAACCGAAGCTCCGAAACACATCAACAAATTCCTACGTCAACCGTCTCCCGGAGACTCCTTAGCTTCCAAAGGCATACACATGAATCACATATGCTTGCGACCCTTTCGACCATCTTCTCGGCTTTCAGCAGATACCACATTGGACAAATAATTTCTTCTATTCGAATTAGAACTACCTCATCACCTCGTCTGCTCGAACCATACTTAGCGCAATCCAACTTTGCCTAGTACTTAACGCGGTCCATCCAGAATCGGATCAAACTCCCCAAATGGCGGTTCCATCGGATCGACCCAACACTACCCTTGGAGTTCTAGAGGTGCGCTCTATCACTTATCTACAACTCTGAGTGACTGAGGGCTTTACGTCATCGCCAGAAGATATCTCGAGTCTAAGTCCGGCCTTCCATGCTACTTGTAACATATGAATGTGTTGAACCCACATCAATCAAAGCGATAAATGGAATCCAAAGATTAAAACGTCTGTAATGCGTCCGGTGCGTCGCCTCCTCGGTGCCTCGCGCATACACCAACCCGTTATCGCCTCAAAACTCGCACCTCGCCGGTGCTCCAGGCCCGACGAACCATTACCTCCTCTCTATTACCTCGGCCCCTCTGCGATGGTGGTCGTTATTCCTATCTTGAGTCGTCGACTCTGTGAATCCTAGCCAACTTGGGACGTCCCTACGGTGGTCTGAGCCACACTCAAAAGCCTTTACCATCGTCAACATCCTCCCAATGAGCTTTCCCAGCGTTACTGCGGCGGTCCTTGCCTGAGCAACAAACCTACCGTGATTAGGCCCTCGGTCTAGCCCTTTTCTCTGATTACCGATGACCGAAGATCCAAAACTCCTTTTGTGGTTCTATCCACGCCTTGCCCGGACTCTTTAATACCCTCGGCCACTTCGCTTTTCAACGAATGGCAAATTCACGCTCCTGGGCGCATCAACAATATTAATTCGTCTGAGCCTCCTCAAAATGAACACACCTCTCAAAAAGAGAAATTTTAGAGTGCAAGATCAGGTAATACTACTTCTAGAGGGAGGCCACAGAGAAATCTGAGAAATGAAACAAGTAGCAAGAGTGCACCTAGAGATCCAGCTGTGAGGCCCGAAGGTAGAGCACCTACGAGGACTTATGCCATTCACACTCGCGAAGAGGCTTCATCTCATGATGTGATTATGGGTACTTTTTCTCTTTATGATACTTCTGTTGTTGCTTTGATTGATCTGGTTCTACCCATTCTTATGTATGTATAAAATTGGTATCTAGTATGAATATGCCTATTGAGTCTACAGAATTTATGATAAAAGTGTCAAACCCTCTAGGCAAGTATGTGTTAATTGACAAAGTATGTAAGAATTGTCCTTTGATTATTAGAGGTCACTATTTTTCGGCTAATCTTATGCTTTTTCCATTTGATTAATTTGATATAATACTTGGTATGGATTGGTTGACCATGCATGATGTAGTAGTAAACTGTGGAAGGAAAATCATTGAATTGAAATGTGAAAGTGGTGATATTCTTTGGGTTGAATCAGATGAATAGGATAGCTTGCCTGCAGTGATTTCTTCTATGACTGCTAGAAATGTATAAGAAAGGGTTGTGAAGCTTATATTGCTTATGTGTTGAATACAAAAGTGTCTGAGTTGAAAATTTTTATCAGTATCGGTAGTATGTGAATATCTAGATGTGTTTTCGGAAGAATTGCCCAGATTGCCTCCAGTTAGAGAAGTTGAATTTGGTATTGAGTTAGTCCTTCATCGACCTATTTCGATTGCTCGCATGAATGGCTCTCAATCCAATTAAAGGAGTTAAAAGCTCAATTACAAGAATTGACGGATAAAGGTTTTGCGAGACCTAGTTTTTCTCCGTGAGGTGCACCAGTATTATTTGTCAAAAGAAAGATGGATCTATGAGGCTTTATATTGACTATCGACAGCTCAATAGGGTGACCATAAAGAATAAGTATCCTTTTCCGAGAATAGATGATTTGTTTAACCAATTGAAGGGAGCCACAGTGTTTTCCAAGATTAACTTAAGGTCCGGTTACTACCAGTTGAGAGTTAAAGACTCGGATGTGTCGAAAACTACTTTTCAGACGAGGTATGGCCACTATGAATTTTTGGTTATGCCTTTTGGTTTAACAAATGCTCCTGCTGTATTTATGGATTTGATGAACCATATTTTCCAACCGTACTTGGATAAATTTGTTGTTGTTTTTATTGATGATATATTGATTTATTCTCGTGATGAGCATGCTAAGCACTTGAGAACGGTTTCGTAAACTTTGAGAGATAAAAAGTTGTATGCTAAGTTTAGTAAAAGTGAGTTTTGGCTTCGAGAAGTCAAATTTTTAGGGCAAATTATTTCGGGTGATGGTATTTGAGTTGACTCGAGCAAGATTTCAACAATTGTTGATTGGAAACCGCCAAGGAATATATCCAAGGTTAGAAGCTTTCTAGGCTTAGCCGGTTATTACGGGTGATTTTTTAAAGGATTTTCCATGATTGCTACTCCGATGACAAAATTGTTACAGAAAGATGTCAAGTTCGAATGGACAGAAAAGTGCTAATAGAGTTTTGAGAAACTAAAGGCATTGTTAACTGAGGCTCCAGTTTTAGTACAACTTGAACCGAAAAAGAATTTATAGTTTATAGTGATGTATAATTGAATGGATTGGGTTGTGTACTTATGCAAAAAGCAAAGGTGATAGCTTATGCCTTAAGGCAGTAGAAATTGCATGAGAAGAATTATTCGACACACGATTTGGAATTGGCTGCCATTTTGTTTGCATTGAAGATTTGGAGACATCATCTATATAGTGAGAAATGTCGTGTGTATACTGATCATAAAAGTCTAAAATACTTGATGACTCAAAATGACTTGAACCTAAGGCAACGGAGATGGATAGAGTTCATAAAAGATTATGAGCTAGTGATTGACTATCACTCGGGAAAGGCGAACGTGGTCGTCGATGCCTTGAGTAGGAAATCCTTGTTTGCATTCAGGGCTATGAATACATGGTTGGCTTTATCAGATGATGGTTCTATTCTAGTTGAGTTGAGAGCTAGACTGATGTTTCTCCAAAAGATTTATGAAGCTCAAAAAAGTGACAGTGATTTGCAAGACAAAAGAGTTCAGTGTAAGTCGGGTCCTGAATCATACTTTTGGATCAGTTCTGATGGATGTTTGATGTTTCGAAATAGGGTCTGTGTACCGAGAGATGATGAACTTATTCAGAAAATTTTGCACGAAGCACATAGTGGATGTTTATCTATTCATCCAGGCAGTACGAAGATGTATAATGAATTGAAGAAAATGTATTGGTAGTCGGGAATGAAAAGAGACATTTCAGAGTTTGTATCGAGAAGCTTGGTTTGTCAGCAAGTGAAAACCGAACACCAAGTACCTTCAGGTTTACTTCGGGCTGTGATGTTTCCGAGTGGAAATGGGACATAATTACTATGGACTTTGTGACGAGTTTGCCCTTGACACCGAAAAAGAAAGATGTCATTTGGGTTGTGGTTAATAGGCTTGCGAAATCGGCTCATTTTATACCGGTACATACCGACTACTCTCTTGATAAGCTAGCTGAGTTGTATATTTTTGAAGTTTTGAGATTTCACAGAGTGCCTTTGTCGATTATATAAGATAGTGATCCGAGGTTCACTTCGCGGTTTTGAAAAAAGTTACAAGAAGCGTTGGCTACGAAATTAAATTTTAGTACCACTTTTCATCCGCAAACTGACGGTCAATCTGATCGAGTAATTCAAATTCTTGAAGATATGCTGCAGTGTTGTATTCTTGAGTTCCAATGTAGTTAGGAAAAATATTTACTGGAATTTTCCTACAACAATAGTTTTTAGTCGAGTTTGAAAATGGCTCCTTATAAGGAATTTTATAGGCATAAGTGTCGAACACCCTTGTATTGGACCAAACTCAGAGAGAATCAGATTCACGGAGTTGATTTAGTCAAGGAAACGGAAGAAAAAGTAAAGGTAATTTGTGATTGCTTGAAAGCTGCATCGGATAGACAGAAATCCTACGCAGATTTGAAACGGAAAGAGATCGAATTTCAGGTCAGTGATAAGGTATTCTTAAAAGTATCTCCGTGGAAGAAAGTTTTGAGGTTTGGCCAGAAAGACAAATTAAGTCCACTCTTTATTGGACCGTATGAGATTACTGAAAGAATAGGGCCGATAGCATATCGGTTGGCTCTGCCATTTGAGTTGGAAAAGATCCATGATGTGCTCTATGTGTCTATGTTACGACGTTACCGATCAGACCCTTTGCATGTGATTTCACCAACAAAGGTTGAGATTCGACTGGATATGACTTATGGCGATGAGCTGGTTAAGATTTTGGCTCGGGAAGTCAAATAGTTGAGGAATAAAAGTATAGCCCTTGTGAAAATATTATGGCAAAGACATGGGGTTGAAGAGGCTACATGGGAACCCAAGGAAGCCATAGAAAATAGTACCCAAACCTTTTCACCGGTAAGATTTTTGGGATGAAAGTCCCTAAGAGGGAGAGAGTTGTAACATCTTAATTTTGGGTCTAGTCAGAATAGTGGTTTCGAGACCACAAATCCAAAGTAGAAATATTTGTTTTATGATTTTTTTTGAGGTCCATGACATATTTGCATGATTGTGTGAAAGTTTCATGAAGAAATTTTGTGAATAAGTGTCCAATTTGACTTTTTGGACTAAATTGCAAAAGTTGCAAAATATGAGATTCTATAAGATATAGGTATGAAATAGCTTTGGATTATTAATTAGAGGCCCGTAAATAGAAATTTTCCTAATTTCTATTTTTATGGACAAAAATAGGCATGAGTAGGTAAAATTTGAAAGTTTAATAAAAAGGGCATTTTGGTCATTTTGGTTAATAAAAGAATAAAAAGGGAAAAAGGAAGCAAAATTTGCTCATCTTCTTCAAGTGTGTGCTGAAAATTAGAAGAGCCATAGTTAGGGCTTTTCTTCAACTTCCAAGCTTGATAATAAGTACATCCTAGCCCCGTTTTTAATATTCTCTACATTTTCGAAGTTGTTATGAACTGATCTAGCTATTTCTACCATTTATTTGAGCTAGGGTTCATGTTTAAAAATTTACCCATGTGTGACATGCATGTGTTTTGATGTTTCATGGTAGATTATGAAAGTTTGATGTGTAATAGACATCTTTTACTAAGTGATTTTTGATGAAAACACCTAAAAAGGACATTTTTGTGAAAGTTGTAAAATGAGTAGTAAAAATCTAATTTGAAGGAAAATGTGGGCTATTATGAGCATGTGTTAGGTTCGGCTAGGCTTGGGTAACAAAGAAAATGGACACATTTCATTTTACGAGCCTAGGGACTAATTTGTAAATATGTGAAAGTTTAGGGGTAAAATTATAATTTTGCCAAAGTATGGTTTTTGGACTGATTTGAACAATGTGATAATTAAATGAGCTAAACTTACTATTATAGATCGAGAAAAATAGAGTCCGTACCTAAACCGAGGAAAGAACAAGGTTATGGACTAAATCGAATAGTCAGCCATATTTTGGAACCAAGGTAAGTTCGTGTGTAAATAATGTAACATTACATTATTAGGTAAGTTCATGTGGACTTTCAATGCCACGACTAGTCTTGCAACCTTCTAATTTGTCCTCAATTCTTATTGAACTCCAAAGTCCATTATCTTATAGCTTCAAATCCTCTTTTTAAAATCTTTTTATCACAAAGTCTTGTACAAATAAGTTGAGCTTTGACATCAATTACTCGGATTTAGTTATTGTGATTGGGCCTTGAGAAAAACTGAACCCATCTCCATCATGAGCTTGAAATTGGGTCAAGTCATTCCTATCAAGACACCTAAACCTTGTCTAAAAACACATCTCCTCCACCAAAAGAAAAAAAGAAATTATTACGACGAATATTCTAAACATGCTTTGCTAGACATCCGAAAAACCCTTAGTGGCTCTCGGCACTACCCTGTAAACTGTATCAGCTACCAAAAGACCCCATTGATAATTCTTGCATCAACAATCACTATTTCTTGATATCGGATGGAGCTAACTATTTCTATTTTACCGTCTCAAACATAGTCTTCGTTTCCAGCGTTTTATTACTTAAAAGTCTAAAAAATTTTGATTTTATTGAATATGGAGAAATTTAAAAAAAAAAACCCTCAACAATGGTGGAAAGATCTTTTGTTGCATTAACTGACCTAAAATTTCATTTGTATTTATTCTTACAAATCAAATTGCTTAATTATTTATTTCTGACACTTACTATTTTAAAAGAATAATAATCAGCTGCTTCTTTCAAAATTACAATACATGTTTGTTTTTTAGCGACACAAGTAATCAAACTGATTATGAAAGGGACACATATTTTGTCCATAGATTAAACATTAATAAATAAACAAATAAAACTTCAACTATGCAAGAAAGTCCACAAAATCGACGGTTATGATGGTTTGATAAACTTTTCTCCGCTTACTCTACTTTAAAAAAGAGTTGACCCAATTTTTTTTATCCATCTTTTGATAATTCTGTCACAAAGCTGTAGAGTTAACGCTAACTAATTTCGTTAGCCTTTGATCGGATCATTCCCTTCTTTTCATAAACTGCACTGTGAATACTATTACTTGGTCAAAATCTCTTGTTTACTTCCCAACTATTTGAAGGTTGAGTGATATCTATTAAGTAATGTTTTGAGTTCAAATTTTATAAATGAAAAATATGTGTTAGGATTGACCCGATTAAGCAACAAGTAAAAAAAAATAGCGGCACAAATTGAGAAATTGAACATACAAATTTAACGTGGAAAAACCCCTCCAAAGAAGATCAAAAACCACGAGCAAAGATAATTTTACTATAATGACAAAAGAATAAAGAGTACAAAAGATAGAGATAAAAACTAAACCCCGAAAACCTGAAAATAAAGAACCCTTAAAACGTAAACATAAAATTTTCTAAATGTGTTATGAGTTCTAATATAATAGGTGTTTTTTTTAATGTGGTAAAAGAGTCTATTTATAAGCTAAATTCATAGGTCAAATAATAACAAAATAATCTAAATTAATCAGTATTTGATTGAAACAAATAAACAGAGTTTAACTAGAAGATTATTTCTCAAATTTGACTGAAATAGGAGTCATACTTAATAAATCTCCACCTTGACTCATATTTCCACAGTGCCATCTTTGCCAAAGCCTGCCACGAGCCTATCTTGAACCATGCAGGGAATTAACTGAGTCAAATCTGTGCTTAGAAACTGGAAGACTTCTAGCTTTCGACTTGTACACCGCCAAATCAAAACTAACTCGTGTATGATTTTCACGAACACAGTGCCCTAACTTTTCAAAACCTACATCCAAAAGAGAACCTCTCTTCAACGAAACGTTTATACCTTTTTCACTCTTATGACCAAGTTGCCTCCACTCCAAACGAGTTGACTTCGACTCTGTAATGGATGAGGGACATCCGATTTCACCGGTCATTGTAGAACCTTCCAAAATATAAAGATTGTTAGTTCTTTTACCTTTTAACAAAACGAGAGCTCCAAGAGATACTTTAATGCTGCTTGACTCGATATTGATTCTACATCCTTTCAAGTCTAAAATACTCAATGTGATGAGATTCTTTCGTAAATCAGGTACATACCTGACATCTGAGAGTGTCCTAATCGTCCCATCGTGTATCCTAATTTTAACAGTACCAATACAAATTACCTTACTAGATGAATTGTTTCCCATGCGCACAACTCCACCTTCAACCGAACTGTATGTGGAGAACCATTCTCTATTGGAACACATGTGAAAAGAACATCTCGAATCTAGGATCTACTCGGACGTGAGCTTGGAGTTATCACTCGTTGACATTAACAAGAAATCATCATCGCTTTCATCGGCCAAATTAGCACCAACTACATCTTCCTCATTACTCTCAGCAACTCTTTCATTTCGCAGTTTATAACAATCTGCTTTGACGTGACCTAACTTTTTACAATAGCGACACCTTTTGTCTCGTTTCTTTAATGCTACCAAAACGGAAGCTTGCTTATCTGCCTTGCTATCCAAACCAAACTCATTGTCGAGTTTGTCTCTACTCAACAAATGACCCTTCACATCTTCGAATGAGAGTTTGTCTCTGCCATAAATCAGGGTCTCCCTGAAAAACTTGTTTGAAAGGGGTAAAGAGCACAATAATAGCATAGCCTGATCTTCATCATTAATATGAACCTCAACATTCTTTAAATCATTTAAAAGAGTAATGAATTAACTGATGTGATCTCTAAGAAGCTCACATTCGTTCATGCAAAACGTAAATAGACGTTGTTTCAACACTAAACAGTTAGCCAGAGACTTAGTCGCATAAAGAGTTTCTAACCTTTTCCACAAGGCGGATGAGGTTTTCCCCATCAATACCTCCTGCAATACCGTATTCGCGAGGCATAATTGGACTGTGGATAAGGCCTTTTCATCAAGCTCTTCCCATTCTGTTTGATTTAAATTCTCAGGCTTTTTCCTGGTAACAATCTTTTTCAAGCCGGTTTGAACTAGAATTGCCATCATCCGAACTTGCCACAGATTGAAATTTGTCTCACCATCGAACTTCTCAATTTCAAACCTTGTTGCTGCTATCTCTGAACGGGCTGATCTATTAAAATTGAACTAGCTCTGATACCACTTGTTAAGATTAACCCGATTAAGCAACAAGTAAAAAAATAGCGAAATAAAGTGAGAAATTGAACACACAAATTTAACGTGGAAAAACCCCTCCAAATAGGATCAAAAACCACGGGTAAAGATAATTATACTATAATGACAAAAGAACGAAGAGTACAAAAGATGGAAATAAAAACTAAACCCCAATAACCCGAAAACAAAGAACCCTCAAAACGTAAACACAAAATTCTCTAAATGTGTTATGAGTTCTAATATCTAATGGGTGTTTTTTTCTAAAGTTGTAAAAGAGTCTATTTATAGGCTAAATTTATAGATCAAATAATAATAAAATAATCTAAACTAATCAGTGCTTAATTGAAACAAATAAACAGAGTTTAACTAGAAGATTATTTCTCAAATTTGACTGAAATAGGAGTCATACTTAACAATATGGAATTGAGAAAATCTTATCAAATTATAGTTCATATTCTAAATTTATCTCTAAGTTTTAAAATATTTTAATTGAGTCTTTTAAAGTCTCGATATTGTATCGATTAGATTCTTTGGTTAGTTTAACCATCAATTTACATGTTAAAGGTTAAGTCAAAAGAAAGAGTTAATTGATAGAACAATATTTAATAATTTAAGCAAATATTTGATAATTTAGGGAACAATTTATAAATTTCCTATGCTTACTTAAGCCTAGATTTGGATTGTTTTGTCAACATACTAATTTAAACAAGAATCCACCTCTTTAAGTGAACCTTGGGGTAAGTCCATTATAATAATGCTAAAACATAATTATTTATTTAATTATTGAATTAGAGTGTGGTTTCAGCTCATTGAGAGCCACTTAAACTGCTATAAATAATTATTACTACTTTGAATACATGATTAAGGGAGACTGTTTCACAAAGTCTTTGGGGGAATTTTAATTAAGGAAAACTTTGTCTATTCAGTGTGAGATGGGAATCTGCATATCCATTGCATCTTCAGAGATTCATGATCAAGCTGAAGATCAACATCACTTCCATGAAAATGTTCTTTACTTGACTGAAACCATTCCTTCCATTGGAACTCACACACATGGTTCTCTTTACACAAAACAAGGAACCAAAGGACTCAACCAGGATGCTGCCATCCTTTATCAGGTTTGCCATTGCTAATCCTTTCTCTTTTTTCTTTTTCTTTTTGGTTTAATTCTGATTTCAGTCTCTCTACCATGCTAAAATTTGAGATTTGATTCATCTACTTTTTTTTTATTAGAGGGACAAAAACCATAATTATACCTTTCTTCTTGGCTTGAAAATAATATGTGTGTGTGTATCTGTGTCAATTAAAACTCTGGGATTTGTATCTTTTGGTTCTTCAAGGAGTATGGGATTGAAGGTGGAGCATTTTGTGGTGTTTTTGATGGACATGGGAAGAATGGTCATATGGTGAGCAATATGGAGAGGAATCGGCTGCCATCATTGTTGGTAAGCCAAAAGTATGGTGTAGCAAAGCTTGAACCAACACCTGAAAGCGACAATGGAAGGAGACCAAGCAAGGATTTGATTAAATGGAAACAGGCTTGCATTAGTGCCTTCAAGGTGATGGACAAGGAGATTAAGCTGCAACACAATTTGGATTGCTCCACCAGTGGAACCACCGCTGTTGTTGTTGTTAGACAGGTAAGAAAAATAGCTAGTCATACTACGACTGGTTTTCGAAGAAATTCTTAGATTCATAATTCGATTTCACAAATTATAGGCTGATTTTGGGTGTCAATTTGACTTTTAAATAATTCGGATAATTTTAAATTTAAGTTATTAAAAAAGTCGAGATAAAATTATACAATTTCAAAAATATCATAGTTATAAATTGTGTTTAAAAAAATTGAAATTACATTATTACTTTTCAAAGGAGCTAAAAATATTATTTTTTTCATTGGAGGGGCTGAAAAGTAATATTGCCATTTAGGGAAGAGAGCCTACCTACCTTCTAGCTACCCTACACCTTTGATTTTGGATACGGATCTTTCGGATTCGGATCATTCAAGATTAAGGCTTGGTTTGGTTATTGTCACTTTAAGCTTAGGACAAGTTATTTTAAGTTTCGGTCGTTTGAATTTAAATCAGTTTTAGATTTGAATTAATTCAGGTTTAAAAGTTAGATGAATTTTTTATATTTGAATAGATAAAAAGTCGATTTTTCAAAGTTATGGCCATGGTTGCTTATTATAGTTTCATTTCCAAAGGGTGAATATCTTGTGATTGCAAACCTGGGCGATTCAAGGGCAGTGCTAGGAACAATGACTGAGAAGGGGATCAAAGCTGTTCAACTAACTACCGATTTGAAGCCTGGTTTACCCAGTAAGACCCTCATTTCCACCATCATTCTTACTCATTATATAAAACAAATCAATGAATTAAAAGAGCCATTTTCACCATATTATTTTCAATTGCAGGTGAAGCAGAAAGAATAAGGAATTGCAAGGGTAGGGTCCTTGCTTTAAAGGAAGAACCACATATCCCTCGAGTGTGGCTGCCCCATGAGGATTCACCAGGCTTAGCCATGTCTCGAGCCTTTGGAGACTTTTTGCTCAAGGACCATGGCCTCATTGCGGTCCCCGATGTCTTCTATCACCGTCTATCCCCAAATGATCACTTCATTGTTCTCGCAACTGATGGTGTAAGCCCCCTTTCAATCAAATTAGTAATAACCTCCTCTAATTAGCATCCAAATTTCAAATTCATCCTTATTAAAATGTTATAATTGAGTTCTCAAAATATTAATATTATATCAGTCAAGCTCTTGCATCAACCTAAAATCGCTCAAGTGTTAAATGTTAGTTTAGATTGACATAGAGTATATATATATTAAAGACACTATCATATATGCCCTTGATTGAGTTGATTTACGAGGCAATCAGGGGCGAAGCTAGAATAATTTTTAGGGGTTGAATGAAATTTTAATTTTTTATAGTTTATATCTTTATAATTTTTAAAGGATTAAATAAAAAAATAATTTTAGGGGGATAAAGTGTAATTTTATCTTTACTAATTTAAAATTTTAAAAAAATTTAGAGGGCCTAAATAGTAATTTTTCATTTTAAGGGGAGTCGAGGCCCATGCCTACCCAGTTGGGTAATAACTAAAATGACATTATTTTATAAAGTAAATTATATTATTTTGAGAGTTTTTTTCTTTTCTACCTTTTTTCTACCTTTATATATATATATATATATATATATATTGGATTTGAACTTAAGACACTATATATAATTTTAAATATATTTACTTTGTCATTTCAACCAAAACCTGTTTGGTTTTTATCCTTAAGTTTAAAATTTGATGTAAGTGTTCTCATTATACTCCATTTCATATCAAAACTAACATTAAATGTCCGAACTAACAACTAGGTTGAGGAGAAAAAACCTGAGTGATACTATACCAACACTTTAAGGACTTTGATTAGAATGTTTTGAAGTTTGGAGGATTAATTTGAAGTTTGAACTTTAATTTCAGGACCTTTATATAATTAGCCCTAATAATAATAATATTTTTTTTCACACGTGTAAGAATGCGAAGTTAAATCGTTTGATTTTGGCATGTTGTTAGGTATGGGATGTGCTAAACAACGACCAAGTTGCATCCATAGTGATGGAGGCAGAAAGTGAGCAGGCGGCAGCAAGGACGGTGGTGGAGGCAGCCACCGCCTCATGGAAGAGGAAGTTTCCGTCCTCAATAGTAGATGACTGCACCGTGGTTTGCCTCTTCCTCCAAGACAAGCAACGTCCAAGTTCCTTGGCCCCGGAGACTTAAACTAGTTGGTTGGCCTGGCCTCCTTTGATATATAAAATATATAAAGTTTGAGGATATTTTGATCATTATTTATAAAAAATCATACTATATTGAGCATAGAACTAAGACTTTGCTAGTAGGCCTCCTTTGTTATTTAAAATTATATTACTTATCTAATATAATACTTTAGTATTGAGTAATAAATTTAGAATATATAAAATGATATCATTACACAAATATATTTACTATTTTTAACACAATATTTAAAATTATTCATAGTTCCTTTCTAACTTATAGATAGGAGGATAATGCGCTTCAGCGCACTCAAACCTATGACCTCCTATATTGGTAAAATATTTATGCTAATTAAACTAAGACTCAATCGGTAAATAATATAATATTTTAAAAATAAAATATGATAAAATTAAATGGGCTTAAGTAACTATTTATATTATGTTTACATGATGAAAATACAATATGTCAATACAAAATTATCTAAAGTTTTGAAAATCTTGATATTAGAAATTTAGCTAATAGTTTAATATAAAATAAAATAAAATTGCCAACAAGACCTTCAATGTTAAATTCGATTTTCATCCCTCATAAATATCATGTTTAAATTCTCTCTAATATTTATCTTTAAGAGTCCCACTAATTTAATTCTAGTTTTAATAATTCAATTAATCATGTACTATTTAGGATGATATATATTTTAAAAAATAAAAATCCCAAATAATTTTGATAAAGTAAAAAACAGAGACAATGAAGTTTAAGCAATGAAGTAGATGAGGAGGTAGGAATGAAAAGGAAGCATGTTTTGGAATTTTATTATCAAGGAAAGTCCCCTTTGTCCCACAATGAAACTTCACCCAACTTTTGATAATAGTATGGTTTTAAGCAGCTAGTTGTTCCATGAAAACGATAGGGTTGGGTAATTAGAATCAAATTATTATTTTTCTATTTAAATTCCATCGTAATAATCACGTCCAAAATTATGTCTCACTTCCCCTCAATATAGACCAATAATGCAAGGGTCGCTGTATATGCATCCATCAAAGAAAATGAAATGTAGAAGAAGAGTGTGAGCAAGAGATTCCTATTACTTTATGTCACAATTTTTTGTATGATACCAAAAGATTCAAATATACTCGCCTCCCTTTTCAAGGCAAGGGATTGGACCACCCCTTCTAATATTTTGACTTTTATGGTTTTTTCTTAATTAATTCATTTTTTTAATATTAAAAAAACTATATGCTATAAAATTTGTTTGATGTTTTTATAATTACAGTTAATATATTAAACTCTATCAACAATAATATATTAATGGAGTTAGGTAAAATATTGAGTTCGTTTTAGCATATGAATTGGATGGATTTGAACTTCAAAATGAAGATTCAAGCCCAAGCCAATCAAAACATGTTGTCCAATTTTTATATTGTAAATATTAAATATGTTATTTATGTTTAAAATTTTAGTAAAGGAAAATATATATACAATTTAATAAATATTAAAAAACTTATACAAGTAATAAAAAATAAAAGAGACATGTAATTATATTTTAACTTCACTTATATGGTTAAAAAATCCACAATTAATTAGAAATGTTTATAAATTAAGTTGAGTTTAGATTTTTTTTTTAACTCTAAGCTAATGATCAGTTCGTTCTATTTCATTGTTTATAAATAATAAAAAGTACAAAAATATTTTTTATTAATTTTATATATTTTCATAATTCAATTTAAGTATAAGTAATTTTTAGGTCATTTTACCCAAAAATACCCTTTTTAATGTTATTTACGAAAATGGACCGACTTTTTACTTATTTACCGGAATGAGCCAAATTCTTCGAAAACGTATCCACGTCAGCGCGATGTCAGGGGACGTGCCAGCAAAACACGTCCCTGGGGGAGCAACACAAAGCGTTTCCTTGAGGGCGCGCTTTATGCTGACATGGACAAAATGCTCCCCCCAGAGACGCGTTTTGCCATTTTTTTACGTTAGGGTTTTCAGCTTGGTTTAGGGTTAAGGTTAGGGTTTTTAAGAAAAAAATTAATGAAATTAAGGTTTAGGATTTTAAGGTTAATTAATTAAATTATGTTTACGGTTTTTTTTTAAATAATTTTGTGTTTAAGGTTTTGGGAAAAATATATTAGCAATATAAAAAATTTTTGTTTTTTTTTTATAGTAGTATCTGAAAAATAATTTTGAGAAGATATTTCTGAACAAAAAGTGTCCAAAACACTTCAAGCCAAATTCTTCAAAACACGTCGGTAGCGATGTCGGGGCGTGCAAAAAAACATCCCCAGGGGAGCAACACAAAGCGTTTCCTTGAGGGCGCGCTTTGTGCTGACATGGACAAAATGCTCCCCCCAGAGACGCGTTTTGCCATTTTTTTACGTTAGGGTTTTCACTTGGTTTAGGGTTAAGGTTAGGGTTTTAAGAAAAAATTAATGAAATTAAGGTTTAGGATTTTAAGGTTAATTAATTAAATTATGTTTACGTTTTTTTAAATAATTTTGTGTTTAAGGTTTTGGGAAAATATATTAGCAATATAAAAATTTTTTTTTTTTTATAGTAGTATCGAAAAATAATTTTGAGAAGATATTTACGAACAAAAGTGTCCAAAACACTTCAATGGGATGCACTATCAAGAAGATTCTTGAAAAAAGCTCTCACGTGGATGCTCTTTTCTCTGATGAGTATCTGAAAAATAATTTTGAGAAGACGTTTCGAATAAATAGTGTCCAAAACGCTTCAAGCGGGATGCACTTGTCAAGAAGATTATGAAAGGAGCTCCCGTGGACGCTCTTTTCTCTGATGAGTTCTATTTGGCCTTAAACTATAAATAAGCCAAATTTTATTCTCAAAGTTGCATAAGTTCGAAGAAAAATTGAGGCAAAAGTATAATAGAAACTGAAAATGAAAATGAGCGAAAATGAGTGAACGTATTAGTGTTGTTATTTACTATGATGGTGAGGTCCGTGACACCGAGAACGGTGTTGTTTTTTTATCGGAGAACACAACGCGACTGGTTTTTAACTAGAACATAGATTTGATAGAACTTCGTAAAAGAATTAGGCGTAAAATCTTTGGAACGACACCAATGAAAGTTTTGTCTATTAAGTATAGATTTTGTGCTTCTGTTGATCCCGTGAGATATGACTTATTCGACATCAAAGGTCCTCGTAGCTTGGAGGCAAGGGTGCAGACTCATCCGCTAGTGGATCACCCTATCTTGAGGTATGTGTACAATTTTCATCGCCAAATGATAAATTTTCGACTTCAACATCTACTGTTGTTCGAGAGGAATACACAACCCCAAGCCCACACTCTATTAGTGGGAGGTAGAATACGGAAGCGCCCGTGTTTGGTGGCAGTATGGAAAACACAACCCTTGCACGACACTCAGTTAGTGGATGAGACATGCATATCGGTGGGTCGATGTTTGATGCTAGAAATACATATTGGGGAATGATATCAACTTCTAGTGGTTGGCAATCCACATATGATTGGGGACATTACAAAACTTGTTTAAGAAGGGATAATGTACTCCTTATAACGTCCACCGGCGAGGGGACCTCGTTCGTTGCAGATGATGGTGGATCGAATGATGAGTCCGATGTCAATCCACCTCGAGAGCCCAGCCCCGATGGTGTAAAAGTTGTATTATTTTCTGAACCGGAGCTTGTTCCAACCTTACCTAAAGATGTTGAAGGGGGTTTAGATGAATAAGAAGAAGATCCGCGATTCAAGGTGTACTCGCCTCCAACCCACATGCATAATGCCGATCTATCTCAAGATGATGCATTGGAGTTTCCAGATCTACCATACAGAAGGCGTGACCATACAAGTTCGTCATTGGATTCGAGTGAATTGGAAGTTGGTAAGGGTTTTCCAATAAGGATAGTTTTCTTGGTGCATTGAAACAACATAGCATCAAGAACAGGGTTAACTACAACGTGTTTAAATTCAAACCCGATAGTATGAGGGCAAGTGTGCAGTGCAAGACGGTACATGTTCATGGAAAATCATGGCTTCATTGAGGAAAAGAAAAGGCTTGTGAGAGATAAAAAAGTACAAAGGTCCATATACATGTGTTGTCGATACAGTATCACTAGCTATTTAGGGTTTTTGAATAATACTGTTATTATGTAATGTTGTATTTTTTAACGTACTTCATTGACAGGTGTTTTACAAGATCATTCCAAGATGGATTCAGATATATTAGCTAGCTTAATACTACTGATGGTGAAGGTAGATCCCAGGACTTCAGTGTCGGTCTTAATTGCCAATATTCGTAGCCAATTGAGGTACACGCCCTCTTACCGCAAGGCTTGGATAGTTAAGCAGAAGGCGTTGAAAAAGTTGTATAGTCGGTGGGACGCTTCATATAATTAAGTGTGGCAGTGGTGTCAGGTGCTGGAGAGATATGTCTTAGGCTGCATAACAGACTTTGAAATGACACCTACGTACTACAACGACTGATTGCTCTGTGGATGCCAAATGTTCAAGAGTCTGTTCTAGAGCTTTAAGCAATGTCGAGACGCATTTCTATACTGCAAGCCATTGGTAAAAATTGACGGTACCTTTATGTATGGTAGATATACCCATCGGTTATTGCTAGCTGTGACACAGGATGGCAGTGGAGAATCTTTCTAATTGCTTTTGCAATAACATCGGGGGAGTCAGCTGATGACTGAGATTTCTTTCTTTTTAGATTAAAGAGGCATGTCTGCCCCTAACTTGATATCTGTATTATATCGGATCGAGGCCCTAGAATACTATCCGCAATTAAGCGACAGGGAAGCCTATGTCATCTCACACACCATCGGTATTGCCTAAGGTATGTTGCGTCCAACTACTACGGGCAACATCGATCTACAAGTGAACGACGGAAAGTGACCAACATGGGTATGCAATCACTATTAATATAATTTCGTTTGTAATATTCAATTTATTCTTAATGGAAGAGTGGTATGTAATATTCGCTATCAACTTATATTGATAGGGTATGAGATGTTGGCGATTTTGCGTTCAGTTAACGAAGAAGGCGCAAACTACCTCTATAACATACCTTTCGAACAGTGGACACAAGCATATGACGACAGCCTACGATATGGTCATGTGACCTCAAACCTAGCTGAATGCATAAATTTTGTTCTAAAAAGAATGCGTCATTTACCGATAACATCGGTTATACGAGAGACATATTTTTGTTTAGCGGCACTATTTCCAAAACGAGTAGCAAGTTATAAAGGCCAAATGCAGGGAGGCCATGTATGGTGTGCAAAGGTATTGTAAGAAATTAACAAGGCGAAGGCACTGCCAACACCATGCACACAATGTGTCACAATCGCGACAACCTATGGTTTCGTGTAACGGAGTTTGACAGACCGAACCAAATTATTATTGGCGAAAAATATAGTGTACACTTGAGAAATAGGACCTGCAACTGTGGGATGTTTGACACACTTCGTTACCCATGCTTTCATGTAATTACAGCTTGTCAAAATCTTCGTCTGGATCCCATGAGCTATGTCGACGAAGTGTATAAAATAGAATACATGTACAATGTGTGGAGACACGTATTCTCACCAGTCCCGTATGAACGGAAGTGGCTGTATGTATCGCTTGCTCCATTTAAGCTGTTACCGAATAGAGAACTGCGTCGCAAACTAAAGAGTCGACCTTACTCGACTAGAATACGTAACAATATGGATATTCGAGAAACTGCCAACCAACAGAAGTTGTGCGGATGGTGTAAGAACCCAGGCCATACAACTTGATCATGTCCAGATTGGAATAGCTGATAGTTGTTATAATAAAATTATGTTGCATTATTTATATTTTATTAAAAATATAAAAATATTAAAAATATTACCCTATTCAAAAGAACTTTTATTTTATTAAAAATATCAAAAGTAAATTACAGTTAAAACATTAAAAATAACTTTTATTTTATTAAATGAAACAATATAAAAAAGTTTGTACAAATATATTAACAAAAATCAAAGTTGGTGCCGATCGAAATCAGTGCCACATGGGGGTGGTCGACGGTTACGCGTTGGATTCCTCTTTGGTTCAGCTTTTGACGGAGGTTGTGGTTGCTCCGGCAGGGATTGTGGTTCCTGCAGCAGGGGATTGGTTGTGTGTGTTGGGAGGATGACCCACCTTGATAGAATAATGACTACGGAGGTGTTTGCATCACCCATGGCAGAGGTGTTTGAATCCCATAAAGTGATGGGGATTGGTAAAAAGAAGAGCACCCCGACGGCGACTCGTGCGATCCCTCATACAACGACGGCTTATAGATTGGCAGTTGACTTGGAGTAATAGGGAACGAATATGAATCGGGCCATGTATTCCAACCTACCATAGGACTGGAAAAGGAAACATATAAGGGTTAGGTTACATATAAAGGCTAGGATGCGAACCTGGCATAATCTAAAAAAGCTGTGATATGGGTTTTGTTAGTTGAAGTGTTGGGCCTGATGACTGTGTGGGCCCTATTGATGGGCCCAATAATTGTGTCGGCGTTGTTGATGGGCCCGGTGGTTGTGTTGGCGTTGTTTATGGGCCCGTCCTATCATCACTTTTCCTTGGATTTAAAGGGCCTGTCGTTCCCTTTGTACATGAATTTGTCGTAGTCTCTCCTCTTCCAATAATAAATATGGCTTGCCATGGATCCTAAACCATGACATGTATTCTGGCACGCACGCTAACTCAGGAACGATAATCGATTCCCGAGTAGGTATATAATTATATCGATTTTCCCACATTTCGATATATGCTGACCAAAATCTTAGCCAATTCGTATGCAATTATCGTAAGTCAATTTTGTGCTTATCATCGAGCACCTCAGGTGCCACGAGAATTGGTTGTTGGAATCCAAATTGTCGCAATACTCTATCTGACTGGTGCATCTTCACGGTGGCATAGTTGACCAATGAGACCTTCACATGCCAAATGTTCAGATTTTGAAAGAATTCATCCAGAATTACTACCCGAATTGCCAGATCCTCGTATGGTGTCTATTGAAACTATATGAACATTATAAAAATATTAGTTATATTCATAATATTAAATACTAAATACGAAATGACTATTTTGTTATATATATATATATTTTATTTAATACTTACTTGTGCTTCCGACCGTTGGTCTAATAAAAGACGTATATCTTCAAGAGAGGTAGGTATTCTAACATAACTCGCCGAATAGTTCCATCTAATTAAATAAATTTTTAGCATACAATTATATTTTAAATCTACGTAATAATTGTAAAATCTAATATAAAATTTACCTCATTATGAGTGAGAATATATATGGGTGGTCCACTCGAGGACGTAAAAATGGAAAGCAAAATCGTGCCCATGATTGCAGTAGTGATAGGCAACCTCCGATTTTGGCTTTATTTGGTCGCGTCGCCCCGTATATCTTCCGGTACAATATTGGTAACACGGTAGACCCCCAACTCAATTCACCGACTGCTCTAAAATCAACGAGTTTCAGCAGCCATCTCAAATGTACAAGGTTTCGTGACAAGTTTAACATTAGATAACTTCCAATCATCTCAAGAATGTATGCTCGAACATATCGTATTCTTTCTAGTTCAGTCGAATCATTATCTGGCTACGGGAATGTGTCTCGTAACCAACCCATCTCGATCCGACCTCCGTTAATATTATCCGAATAGCACCCAAAAGCTCGTAGCATACGACTCCTCAATCAGTAGAAGTTGCGGACCCGGTGACTACGTACCCATCCACCGGCAATCTCAATTGCAAGTGCATGTCTTCTAGAGTGATAATACACTCTCCGCATGGAAGATGGAAAGTGTGCGTCTTGGGTCTCCACCTCTCTATCAATGCACTGATTAGTTTCAGGTCCAACTTGTACCTCGGGCCTATCGTGACCACGTGCCAAAAACCCACTTCCCACATGTAATTCTCTATCAACGGCGATGGCGGACCAAGCATATTACGAATATAGCATTGCAACACCCGATCTATAGACTATTATAAAAAATTATAAAATCAAAATTAATTAAAATTGCATAAATGAAAAAAATATTAAATAGTATTGAAAAATTAAAATTATCACTTATCATTGTCATTTGATCGACGGAGATGTGTTTATTATCGAGACAAATTAATTCTTTGGCCATTGCTAACACAATTGAATATTTTTTAATTTTAAAAAAACTAATTAAAAAAAATTTAAATAGAGCTTTTTTTGCAAAATTAAATGACTTTTATGAAATTTGAGAGGAATTTGAGAGAAAATTGAAAGAATTTTGAGAGGACTTTTGTGTGAAAAGAATGAAATGGGGCTTTTATAGATTTTTTTTTTTTTATCGTTGGAGGCTAAATGGTCAAAAAAAAGCTGTTGGGGTTAAAAACACGGGCATAACACGTCTTTGAGGTAGCGTTTTGCCCACGTCAGCACAAGCAAAACGCTCTCCCAGGGACGCGTTTTGTTGGCACTTCCTTGACATCGAGCTGACATGGACGTATTTTTGAAATTCGACCTATTTCAGTAAATAATTAAAAAGTCAGTCTATTTCTGTAAATAAAATTAAAAAAAAGAGTATTTTTGAGTAAAATGGACTAATTTTTATTATATTTATTAGATTAGAATATTTATTGATTTTATTTTAAAAAATAAAAATGAAAATTGGGTGTTTTTGAGTTTTCCGTTTTCCGGGAAAAAAAGCAACCAATAAGAGACAACTACGTAATACACATTTGGACTCCGCGGGTCCCATTAAAAGCCGACGAAAATCAACTTGGCCACCTCCCGTTTTTCATCACTCTTATCACGACCGTTAGTCTATTTTACTCTTGAAGGAACACAACCGTTAATTTTAATGCGTCCCTAAATGAACGTCCCAGATGCAATCATAAGTTTCCATCGATAAAAGTAGCTGCTGGGCCCGCCAATACCATAGCTAATATCTAAATTTATGCTTATAATAACTTAGCTGCAAAGCCTTTGAATTTTGCATTATCTTCAATTTCTTCTTTTGTAGGCCAAATCATGACCACTCTCGTGACCGGTGTGTTTCTCCTCCTACTATCCATCGCCGGCGTCGTCTCCGCCGCTAGATATATGACCGGTGATGTTCTCCGGTTACCTTCGGAAGCTTCAAGGTTCTTCCGATGGAGGAGCGATGATGATGAAGTTGGTGGCACAAGATGGGCAGTCCTGATTGCTGGATCTAATGGATATTGGAATTACAGGCATCAGGTTATAGATTCTTTTTAAAATTCAAATTTTTTTATCGTTTTCATTAGTTTTTTTGAAAATATTTATGATTGAACTTTTAATGGCAACCTCCACTCCACTTCAACAAAGTAAATTATTAAAAAAGTTTTTCACTTATTGGTTGTTTGATCGGTCTTTAATTTGTTACAATTATTGATAATTGTTCCAGGCTGATGTTTGTCATGCTTATCAACTCCTAAGGAACGGTGGTTTGAAAGAGGAAAATATCATTGTCTTTATGTACGATGATATCGCTTTCAATGAAGAAAACCCTAGGCCTGGTGTTATCATTAACAATCCTCATGGCGATGATGTTTATAAGGGAGTCCCAAAGGTCTGTTCTTTTTTTTATTTTTCTTTTTGTAAAAACAAATCATTATTAATTTTACAATTACTGATTATAATCGTTGCCTAATTGTTGTTCTTTGCAGGACTATACTGGAAAAGATGTTAATGTTCACAACTTTTTTGCGGCTCTCCTCGGAAACAAGTCTGCTATCACCGGGGGTAGCGGGAAGGTTGTCGATAGTGGCCCCGATGATCATATCTTCATATACTACACTGACCATGGGGGTCCTGGTGTGCTTGGTTAGTAATATCTCATTACCTGTAACTTTTTTATGGCTCTCTGATTGTGCCTTAGCTTCGTATTTATTACTTGCAGATTCTAGTATTTGATACTTGCTTTTGAAGCTGTTAATGTTTCTTTTGTGTTAATCCAGGGATGCCTACCTTTCCTTATCTTTATGCTGATGACTTGATTGATGTTTTAAAGAAAAAGCATGCTTCAGGGACTTATAAAAGCATGGTAATTTGATGTTTTAAAATTTTCGATTTCTGGATGTGTTTTCTTATCATCTTTCTGCCGTTTTTAATTTCTTATCTTCATGTAACTTTGCAGGTATTCTATCTTGAAGCTTGTGAGTCAGGTAGTATCTTTGAGGGTCTTCTTCCTCAGGGGTTGAATATCTATGCAACCACAGCATCAAATGCGGAAGAGAGTAGCTGGGGAACCTATTGTCCCGGAGAGTACCCAAGTCCTCCCCCAGAATATGAAACCTGCTTGGGAGACTTGTACAGTGTCGCTTGGATGGAGGACAGGTTGGTATTCAAGCATGATCATCATATAAGTCCTTTTCATTTATATTTGGGAATATTGGTTCTGCGATTATTTTGAAATTGACCCTGATTGTCTATGAACAAACTTAGAGAAAAGATTATTTTATTCTGCTAATTAGTTTACAGTTATAAAGAGAGGAATTAACACAATCAAGGAAACAATCCCTAAAAATCAGTAACTTCTTAAGAATCAGTGACTAACTTCCTAAGAATCAGTGATTGAGATTAGTTTTTATTTACAAGGTAATTTCTAGTAATAAGGTAAGTTTTTTGTCCTTAATCTTAGGAATTCTAACACTCCCCCTCAAGATGGAGTGTAGATGTTTATCAAACCCAGCTTGCCAATAAGTTCTTCAAACATGTTTCTGTTCAAACTTTTAGTCAACACGTCTGCAACTTGTTGTCTAGTAGTTAGGTAGGTGATGCACACTTCTCCTGAGTGTATTTTTTCTTTTATAAAGTGGCGATCTATTTCCACATGTTTGGTACGATCGTGATTCACAGGATTATGTGCTATGCTGACAGCTGCCTGGTTGTCACAGTACATCTTCATAGGTCTGGTGTAAGGCACTTTTAGTTCACCCATAAGTCTTTGTATCCAAACTCCTTTGCATATACCATGAGCTAGTGCTCGATACTCTGCCTCTGCACTGCTGCATGCTACAATAGACTTTTTTTGTTCTCCACGTCACGAGGTTGCCCCAAACATAACTACAATAGCCACTTGTATAGCGTCTATCGTTAACAGAACCTGCCCAATCTGCATCAGTGTAGACTTCCATATTTTGGTTGGTAGTTTTCTTGAAATGCAGGCCTTTACCAGGAGTTCCTTTTAGATATCTTAATATTCTATATGCAGCTTCCAAGTGCTTCTCCCTCGGGGCATGCATGTACTGACTGATAACACTCACACTGAAGGCTATGTCTGGACTGGTGTGAGATAGGTAGATGAGTATTCCTACTAGTCGTTGATATCTCCCCCTGTCAATTTCTTCTCCAACCTTATCAGTTCCCAATTTAAGGTTAAACTCCATAGGAGTTTCGGCTGGTTTGCATCCCTCTGCATCAGTGTAGACTTCCATATTCTGGTTGGTAGTTTTCTTGAAATGTAGGCCTTTATCAGGAGTTCCTTTTAGATATCTTAATATTCTATATGCAGCTTCCAGGTGCTTCTCCCTCGGGGCATGCATGTACTGACTGATAACACTCACATTGAAGGCTATGTTTGGACTGGTGTGAGATAGTTAGATGAGTCTTCCTACTAGTCGTTGATATCTCCCCTCTCCATAGGAGTTTCGGCTGGTTTGTAAGCCCATCAAACCAACTTCTGATTGTAAATCAAGAACATATTTCCTTTGGTAGATGGAAATACCTGTTTGGGACCTCGCTACCTTCATACCAAGAAAGTATTTAATATTCCCCAAGTCTTTAAGTTCGAACTCTCTACCAAGGAATTCTTTCAACCTCACAATTTCGCTTGAGTCATCTCTTGTTAATATTATATCGTCCACATAAACGATGAGGATGCAACATTTTCTCTTTTTCCGAGTGCTTGTAGAATATGGTGTTGTCTGCCTGTTCTTTGAATGTAATTTCTGCTAGTCATAGCTTTTGCAAATCAGCTGAACCACGCCCGTGGAGATTGTTTCAGCCCATACAAGGACTTCTTAAACTTACACACTTGACCCTTGCTTTCTTCAAACCCGGGTGGGAAATCTATAAACACCTCATTTAATTCCCCGTTGAGGAAAACATTTTTTACATCCAATTGAGTCAAGTGCCAATCAAGGTTGGCAACAAGAGATAGAAGAACTCGAATGGTGTTTAGCTTGGCAACTGTGCAAACGTCTCGTCGTAGTCAAGACCATAAGTTTGGGTGAAGCCCTTAGCCACAAGTCGAGCCTTATATCGGTCAATATGGCCATCGGGTTTAAAATTCGTAGTGAAGATCCATTTGCATCCTACTGTTTTTTTTCCCTTAGGTAGATCTGAGACTTCCCTTGTTTCATTGTTTTTGAGGGCCTTCATTTCTTCCATCACAGCTTGTCTCCACTCAGCTGATTCAAGAGTCTCTTCTATATTTTTTTGGAGTTTTTACAGAATCAACATTAGTCACAAAAATTTTGTAAGACTTAGATAAATTTTCATAGGACACAAACCGATAAATAAGGTGTTGAGTGCAGTTCCTTGTGCCCTTTCTCACTGCAATTGGAAGATAGATGGATGGTGATGGAGGTGAGACTTGCATTTGAGCGATCCTCGGTTGGGGATGCAATTGGCTTCTTATGTCGGTTCGGAGAACGATTCCGTCGGGAGTAAACTTGTAGTTGCTGATTTCCTTGATCAGGGGGCTGTTGCACTTCGGAGGTGGTAGGCTGTTGCACTTTGGTTGTGGTATTGTTATTGGGAAGGATCGTGCTAACTTCTTGATGCACAGGGGAAACAGTATCTAAATCTTGGATAGCACCTTGGTTGTTAGGCTTGTTTGTGATAGTAGTGGTAGGATCATGAGGTATAATTAAGAGAGTATTAAGGATCTCATCTTCATTGAAAGTCTCCCCCTGAAGATGAGATGCTGCAAAGTATGGTTCATTTTCAAAGAAGGTAACATTCGAGAGACACATTCGGCGCAAGGTTGGTGAGTAACACTTATAGCCTTTTTGTGTGGGAGAATATCCAATGAAGATGCAGGTGTGGGCTCGAGAATCAAGTTTGGATTGATTTGGTTGATGGTTATGGACAAAAGCTTTGCAACCGAATATTTTGGTTGGAAGATTAGGAACACAAAACAGAGGAAAGGCCTTTAGAAGGGTATTTAGAGGTGTTTGGAAATTGAGGACCTTTGATGACATTCGGTTTATGAGATAGTAGGACAATGAGGATAGCCTCTCCCCACAAGTATTTTGGAACATTCATGGTGAATATTATGGCTCGAGCCACAGTAAGGAGATATTGATTTTTTCTCTCGGAGATCCCGTTTTGTTGAGGAGTGTCAGGACAAGAGCTTTGGTGTATGATGTCTTGGTCAGAAAGGTATGGGCTAAAGGGCAGAGTTAAAATATTCTCTCCCATTGTCAGTGTGGAGAGTATGTATGGTAGAGTTGAACTAGATTCGAACCATTGAGTGAAAATTTTGAATACTTTGGGTGTTTCAGACTTTTCTTTGAGGAGATAGACCCAACAGACCCTAGTGTGATCATCAATGAATGTTATAAACCACTAGCCCCGTAATATTTTTTACTCGGCTAGCTCCCCATAGGTCACTGTGGATTAATGAAAATGGTTGGGACTGGATATATGGTTTTAATGGGTATGGCACACGGGTATGTTTGGATAATTGACAAATTTCACACTTCAAGGAATTAATACTTTTATTTTGAAATAACAGTGGAAGATGTTTCTTCAAATACAGAAAATTTGGATGCCCTAACCTACGGTGCCATAACATAATCGTGTCCTCTTTTGAAGTGGATAGAGCCAATACCCCATGTGTGCTGTCTTTATTCCAAACATATAGTCCATTATCAACTTTAGCAGTGCCAATCATCCTCCCCGATTTCTGTTCCTGTATCACACAACTAATTGCAGAAAATTCAGCAAGAACTTTTTCATTCTTAGTAAGTTTACTAATTGAAAGTAAATTACAAGACAAGTTTGAGACATGTAGGACTTTATCGAGAGAAAAATTCTCTGTTATTTGTACTTCTACACCAGCCACAGGTGAGTAAGAATCATCAGCTATGCGGATTCGGGACTTGTTATGATAAGGGGTGTAGGTGTGAAACAACGTGGAGTTACCTGTCATTTTATTGGAGGCACCCGAATCGAGTATCCAACATGATTGATTATTAGATTCAAAGGCAATGTTGAGGGTAGTACCTTGAGTCGCTAGAGATCCATGAGTAGTGGAAGTACCAAGTATCTTATGGAGAGTCTCAAGTTGGGTTTTGGTTAGGCGAACATCGAGAACATCATCTGTAGCAGTGGAGGATAATAGGGCTGTCTTATTATCCTTTTGTTTTTTTTTTTTCAGGATAGCCATGGAGTTTGAAGCACTTTTCCTTTGTATGACCAACACGGCTGCAGTGGTTACACCATGGTATGGTTGATCCAGAATCATTTTCAGCATGTAATTTTTGTGGCTGTGGACCTCTGGAGATGAGGGAAGAGGTCTCAGTAGGCTGGTTGCCAAGAGGTGTCACAGGTTTAGGTTCTTTTGAATCTCCCATCATGGCAAGACGACGCTTTTCTTCTCTTTTAATTCTGCAAATACTTCACCGATAGTTGGGAGAGGTGATCTGCCCAGAATTCGACCACGGACCTCATCTAACTCACGGTTTAGTCCTGCTAGAAACTCATAAAGACGTTCATTGTTGAGGTGAGTCATAAACTTAGTGTGTTCTAAGCCTTCACCCCAATCTGCCTCATAGTACATATCCAGTTCCTGCCACAAAATTTTCAGATTGTTGTAGTAGTGAGTTACTTCGAGTATCCCTTGTCGGATATCCTTTAACTTAAGTTTGATCTCAAATACTTGGAGGCATTTCCAAGATCCGATTAGTTTTCTTTGACTGCATCCCACATGTCTTTTGCAGTTTTGAAAAGGAGGTAGGTGCTGCTTATATGGCCTTCCATCGAATTAATTAGCCAAGCCATTACAATTGAGTTGTTGAGTTCCCAAGTGGCATAAGTAGGGTCAGCAGTGGTTGGTCGTGGAAATTCTCCATTGATGTACCCTAATTTACCACGACCATGAATCACCATAAGGACCGATTGAGATCATTGTAAGAAGTTCTTCCCATCTAACCGATGATTGGTGATTATAAGGGAGGAATTAAGTTCACCTTAAGTGATTTCCTGATTGACATTCTGAGTTATTTGTGAAGTCTCAGTTTCAGATAGAGTTTCATTGACATCACCCATGGGAGGATCAAATGAATCCTAGAGCTCTTGATACCATGAACAAACTTAGAGAAAAGGTTATTTTATTCTGCTAATTAGTTTACAGTTATAAAGAGAGGAATTAACACAATCACGGAAACAATCCCTAAAAAACAGCAACTTCCTAAGAATCAGTGACTGAGATTAGTTTTTATTTACAAGGTAAGTTCTAGTAATAAGGTAAGTTTTCTGTCCTTAATCTTAGGAATTCCAACAGTCTAGACCTGTTTTAACAAGATTTCGGGAAGTTGTATATAAGTTAAATTCAGTTTATTTCCTGGCTGCACCTTGTTGAATTTTGGAGTTAGTAGACAAATTACAAAATCAGAGGCAAAATGGGTGTTATACATTATACATGTAAATTTCATTCTTTTAGTATGATCTAGACTAAAATAGGATAGGAGATCTTTTAAAACAGAGGAATCAGTTTTCCCTTTAAAAAAAAAGAATTACATACGTTGGTGTGAATCCTAACATTCTGTTTCTGTTGAGCAGTGACATGCATAATCTGCGGACAGAGACTTTGCACCAGCAATATGAACTTGTAAGGCTTTTAAGAGAGTGTATTTGCGTGAACTCTTTCATTTATTTTATCAAGAGAAATATGAAAATTTCAATATCATTTTGTATTATAGTTATTGATTACTATTTAGATCTAAGAAATATAAAAAATATAACCAGAAATGGGAGGTCTAAGTTCTTTTGCCATCAAATTTGAGCTCCAATGACTCATTTTGCTGGCTTTTGCAGGTGAAAAAGAGGACTATCAATGGTAATTCTGCGTATGGCTCTCATGTCATGCAATATGGTGATGTAGGGCTTAGCAAGGACAGTCTCTTTGCATATTTGGGTACAAACCCTGCAAATGATAACTTCACCTTTGTTGACGAGAATTCCTTGGTGCCACCTACAAAAGCTGTTAACCAGCGTGATGCTGATCTTGTCCATTTTTGGTATAAGGTTTGTGTCTTATGTCCTTTGACTTGTATATTAAACACAAGAATTGCTTCTTCCCTAACTTAGAATCTGTAATTTGGAGTTGATGCAACTAAGTGAAGAATATGACAACTTAGATCAGTAATACATGGGTATTATCAGGGGCGAAGTCAGGATTTTCATGTTAGGGGGCTGATATAAAATAATAAATTTTGGGGGCACAAAGTTAAAAAAATTGTGTTAAAAGGGCTTAAATTGAATCATTAGTATTGATTAAGGGCCAAAATATAACTTTTCCATTTTAACAAAGGTGGGATCAAGGCTCTGCGTGCTCCCTTTGGATCCACCCCTGGGTATTATAAACCTTATGTTGTTAATAAATGCAAGATGGATGCTACTCTATAAAGCATATAAGCGGCTAATGTGTTTTTAATGGAGCATAACTAGACCTGATGCTGTGGCAGAATTTGAAAGGAACCCATACAGTGAATTTTTGCATCTCTTTCTTTAAAATGCTTTAATTCAGAATGAATGTAAAACATGAACTGTTGTTTCGTGTATTTGAAAGCAGCCTGATCCCATCTAACTCGGAGGTTCCCCTGACCTACTTTGCAGTATCGCAATGCACCTGAAGGCTCTGTTAGGAAGACTGAAGCCCAAAAGCAGTTTCTTGAAGCCATGTCTCATAGAATGCATATAGACCACAGTGTGAAACTCATTGGCAAACTTTTATTTGGAATTGAAAGAGGCTCGGAAGTCCTGAACACCGTTCGACCAGCTGGCCAACCTCTTGTCGATGACTGGAAATGCCTCAAGAAAATGGTAAACATTCTTCACCCTCACTCTCACCCTCACCCTCACCCTCAACCTCTTTCCTTTTGTCTTACTCCTTTCTTTTGTCTTCAAAACAGGTGAGGACTTTCGAAACACATTGTGGATCACTAGCCCAGTACGGGATGAAACACATGCGATCCCTTGCAAACATCTGCAATGCCGGGATTGAGACAGAACAGATGGCCGAGGCATCGGCACAAGCTTGTGTCAGCGTTCCTACTGGTCGTTGGAGCTCTCTTCAGAAAGGGTTCAGTGCATAAAAATACCACTGGAATCGGCAAATATTATCGGCCAAAGCTTGGATTATGTTTGTATTTACTGTGTTTTCTTATATCCCGAATAGTCTGAAACTCCGAATGCTGCTGCATTTTGATGATTATTCATACGATTTCTTATTTCTGAAGTTACGTAGGAGCAACTGTAATACCAGACTGCTAAATTTCTGTAAATATGCTCTCGGATGTGTTCTATATCAGACGACGATGTTTGTATATAAATGATCTATGATGGAACTATCATAAAAGAAAAGAAGTGCTTGTTTTAATTATCTTTAAATTGTTACAAATATAATTATGTGTTAATAAGTAATAAAATATTATTATAAGTTATATTTAACTTTTGATTTCAATAGTTTTTATTATTATTAAGGTTTTGGTTAAATTGTAAGGTGAGATTTCAAAATTTCGAGATGGTTAATGCATTATTTGGGGTATAGATTTAGCAAGTGTTTTTATATTGGGATTTGTTTTGTTCAAGTTGGTTTTTTTGAACTTGACAATTGTTTCTATGTTGAGATTTTTTATTTTGTCTAAGTTAATTTTTGATATTTTAAAAAAAAAAGTTGGGAAAAAAACTTCAAATCTGCATGTCGTAATAGTTGTTGGGTAAAAAAAAAAGTTCGATTCTTATGTATGAACAATTGTCTAGTTAAATGATTAATTTGGATTAAAAACTATTCAAGCCTTAATGTGGAAATTATTGCCAAGTTCAGACCCCAAAAAATGTATTACCCATTTCAAGATTTCAAATCCGAGGTCCATCCTTGTAATTATATAGGTTCTTCCTCATTTATTTTGATTAATTAATTAATATAATTGAAACTTTTTAAAATATATATTTATATATATATATATATATATATATATATAGTTAAAAAAAACTTAATTCGTTCTAAAAGTGGTATAAATATATAAATTAACTTTAATTTAATATGTATGATACGTTGTATAACAACATAGAATTATTTTTTTTTGGTAACAATCTCATTAATCTATAATTAATTTGGCTATTTTATAGATGTTATTGTTACACCTGTTATACCTGTTACTCGAAAAAGGATATGTGGCAAGCCGGAAGGCCACCCGAATAACAAATTTGCTACTTACCAATTGGAAGGTCACCCTCAAGTTTCACCTCCGTCTTAGCCATCTAGACAAGTAGGAACCACCCATTACTCCAAGCTCCCTGCCTTTCGATCGGAAAGTGATATCATTGGTCACCAAATCCATATGGGCTCAGTTGCTCCATACTGCTAAATTAGAATGAATGATAAGATTTGTCTCATCACAAGCATCCTCGTCCTATCGAAGACATTCACCCTATGTGTTACATAGTAATGGTTAGATGTCAAGTTCAACACGTTAACACAATCTTACACAAGATCCTCGCCTATAAATACCTTCATGAATGATGGAGAAAAGGATCTACTCTCCAAAGATATCAAGCCTACATTTTGCTATCTTACCTCTAGTATCCAGCTTTCCTACTCTCCTCTTCTTTAATCTTTATAACCTCCGACTCTCCACCCTGGCTGGGTGAACCAGCCTCCATAACGACCACTATATCCCCTTCCTTATCTCCTCATTGTACCATTGTATCAATAACCCTAGATTCATTTATAGATTTGTTCACTTGTGAAATTCATAGTGTGATTTACCTCAATCTTGAGTAAGTGGCTGACTATGTGTGCATGACTCGTATACTTTGAAGTATTAAAAGCCTGAGTTCAAATAACTAAAGAGTCGAAAGCTAGTATGTTGGGTATATAACTTCTATATGGCATGGTGTCATTTATAGTAGTGGAATTCATAGCCTGATAAAAGGTAAATGATATCCTCTCATGGGCATTACATGGTTGATAGAAAAGTAACATGACATGACTTCCTTTATAGTAGTGAAATTCATAACTTGATAAAAGGTAAATGATATCCTCTCATGAGCATTACATGGTTGATGGAAAAGTAACATGGTCATGGGTTGCTCATCTTGGACAAATAAGTTAATTATTATATGTTAGTAATTGAGTTTTTTTGTGAAGGAAGATGTAATGGTTACCATATATTAAAATATGATAACATTGGGTAAACAAATTTAACTCAAATAGATAAAAAATCATATAAAGGTAACACACATAATAGGGGAGAGTTTAGTCATAATGCTTGTCACACCCCAAAGTTTGGCATTTAGTGGCAAAATAATCTATTTGGCAAAATGTAATCTGCCCTTATGTTTCTTTTGGCGCATATGTGTGGGTGTATAGCATCCGTCATGTAAGTAAGTGAATATTTTATTTCAGATTTATTTGTTATTCAAAGGAAAAGATTGTTTTAAGCAAAAAGGGGTAATTATAGTATGAGTTAACGCCAAAGTTATAGTACACCTTGCTTGTCTAAAGTACTGTGCTAGTTAGGTTTGTAAAGTGATCTGGTTAGGAACCAACTAGATTGGCTGGTTAAATAATATTCGCTCAGAATTATCATTTATGTTTCTCTCAAAATCTATAGGTCATAAAGAAAGACAAGTTCTAAAATGTATGACACTTGTTAAGTTCCACTAAGTAGGATGGGTCAAATATATATGAGTGAGAAGGGTTCTAAAAAAAGCTCTTCTTCTTCTTTCTTCAAGAGTACTTTCTAATTCTTTTTATTAAGTCATGTTTTGAAAGAGTAAGTCTGCATGTGGTATATAAATAGTAAGTTGTAAGTATAAGGTTTTTGAATTGGGGTTATCAGTGATTAAGATGATAGTAATTTGTATGTAAATGAGTTTTAATAGTGGTCCTATGTTTTGTAAGTAGTTGTTGCTGCTAGTTTGGGAAGGATGGTTGAGTCTGGAACCTTGAACTACAGTAGGTGAGTATCATGTGAGTTTTTACCTTGACTCTTAAATGTGAAATGTTTAAGTAGAAGTATATATATACATATATAAAGGATAATGATATCAAAAGTAATTGGTAAACATATGAATATAGTAAAGATGAGATGTGTGATATAATGATTATGTATAGAGTTCTATTAAAAGAATAATGTTTGGTAAGCATGTAGGTAAGGTTTGAGATATGAGAAGTATGAATCAATAAAAGGTAAAAATCTAGGTAAGTAAATGTTGAATAATGTCACTTTGTGAAGCCTCTAGTAGGGTAGTTATATTGCTAACCAGACTAGTAGATCATGATATGGAAACAATCGTAAGACCATGAGGTTGAGACTCATGGCATCTTAATATGATTTGGAAATATTCATGGTGTAGCCTCCAATAAGATGAAGACTGGATTGATAGATCACGATACATGAATGTATGTATAAGCCCATGTGGCTAAGACCTGTGGCAAGATATGTCTGTATGTATGTTCATGGTGTAGCTTTTGGTAAGGTGTAAATCGAATTAACAGATCACGATACATGAAATCATGTATAAGTCCATAAGGGAGAAACCCATGGCACCTTCTGTGAGTGTCTATCGGGACAGTAAACATGTTATTCTGTATTATGCCTTCGTAGCGTATTTTGTATGACCCATTTGTGGCGTATTCCATAAGTTGCACTTGCGGCGTATTCTATTTAGCCCTTATGGCATACTCTACTAAGTCTTTATGACGGAATGTGATTTTCTACCCTTATGATATGTTCTGATAATTCTTTGGTAAGCAACTCTATGATAAGGTTACGACACGTCTAAATTTATCTGGAATTCCACCATATCTAAGTTGTATTATATCTTCTTCTGGAATCATATGGAATCTAAGTTATTGTTATCCTGAATATCTGGGGTTTTGAAATAAAGTTGTGTGGAACTCATTAGAATGATCTGTATAGTTCATTATTAGTAAGAGATTGTATGGTATTGAACAAGAATATGATTTGATTAGTAAACTGATAGTATTCAAATCTGCGTGAGTATCCTCCAAAAGTTTATGTATCCGCCAGTGATCAGTATTTGTGAATAACCATTTTGGGTTAAGAGTAAGAGTGATGGGATGATCTGTATGAAACGGGATTTGAAGAATATATTCTTTAAAAAGTACTTTTTATGTGTAAGAGAGAGAATTGGTATGTTAAGCATGGAAATTGGTGTAAGTGTGAGCCTGAAATCGTGAAAGTAGTTGCCAAAATAGAAGTAAAATGTTAATGATGGTAGCTGTGTATGGATATTCACTCGATGTCATAAAAGTATCCACCAAGTTATTTCTGAGTTAACTCTTACCAAGTTATTCTGAACTTACAAAGGTTATGTTTGTGTTTCAGGTAGTGTAGCACAATATTGCGCCAAGAGGGAAGGCGCTAGGAGTACACCAAGGAAGCGACGGACTGGGTTATTATGGATACAGTGGATGTAACAACCTATTTTTTAGTGGTGTCGGAAACAGTGGTTTCGAGACCAAAAATTTGACGAGTAAGTTCGTAAATATTATTAAGTAATATTTATGTGTCAAATATAGTATTATATTAAATTTTGATTTGATAAATTTTTTGCTGATTGAATGAATAGTTAAAAATAAATGCTTTGTCTCTAAAATCAGTGGTTCTGAAAAAGGAGGTATAAAAACCTCATTTCTGTAAATCGAGCCTGTAAATATTTTTATTCCAAAACTTTTGACGTTTGGATAGTTAATTAAGGAAAAAGAACTAAATCGTAAAAACTGTAAAAGACAATCATTATGAGTTTAGGGACTAAATTACACAAAAGGTAAAAGTTTAGGGAAAAGTTCAAAGATAAAAGTTTAGGGAAAAGTTCAATCATTATGAGTTTCAGATTTAGGGACTAAATTGAATAAAAGGTAACAAAATGTCAAATATGTGAATTTTTTTAGTTAAAAGTATTTGAATTGGATAATTGAATTAAATTATTATATAGATCAAGAAATGGATCAATCGATAGGCAAACATGGAAAAGGAAAAATTGTTGATTAGTCTTTGGAGTCGCGTTTGCTGCTGAATTGGTTTAGGTAAGTTCATAAAAATTAAATTAAACAAATTTATTTGTTGTTTTGTGATTAAATACCTATTTACGTATGTTGTGATTGAGTTCATTTGCCTGATAAATGGTGAGCAATGAAATGGATTAAGTTGCATTGTTAATTAAGTTAAAGATTATGTTTGAAAATGAGAAACTACATAAATGAGTAATGTGTATATAATTAAATGATATAGATACGAAACATGGCCCTGTATAAACCTTGTGAATGCTTAGGATACAAATGGCATGTCATTAAGGTTATTTACCGTTTTGGGTGCTAGTCTTAGATGTCCTTCCGATGGTTGAGGTTCTACATTTGTTGTGGATTCTTTGCAGCTCATGTGAGCAGCATCGTGTAGCCTAATATCCCGAGCCACAACTCGTGTGAGCAGGCCCATTTCACAACTTGTGTGAGCATTTATAGATATGGATCGTGAGAGCAATTACAGTTACAGCTTATGTGAGCATCTTTCCCACGTGTCTTACGTTATTTCAATTGGTTTATCGAGTGTTAATTGTATAAAATGAAACGGAATATACAAAATGGTTATATGGAATTAGACATTGAATAGAGAAATTTATATGAATTATTGAAACGAAATGTGATATACAGAATGATTATGTATTAAATGTGTAAATGAAATGGTAAAATGAAATGTTTAGATGAAATGGTTATACGAAATGGTTATATGAGATGATTGTTGGATCGTCAGTATACCCTGTGGTGCAACGGAAAAATTATTTCGACTATCATCAACTATGGATCCATGTACAATAAAAGAATCGGGTTGAAACAAAGGGTCAAAAATATACCTTTTCGAAACTAGAAGAGCAACGAACAATGTTGTTGATATGATTCCTTTGAACGATGTCGATCCCAAGCCTTAAAAATAACATCTCAGCCTCTACGTAATCCACCCAGTAAAAAAATGAACAACAAAATTCTCTTGAACTTTTCAAAGAGAAAAAAAATAAAAAATGATTGCTAGACCTTTGATATTGTTTTTCTTGGTAACCCTAACACACTAAGGGATTATATTCCTTTTATTTTATTTGATATCACATATCATAAATAAAACGAGATTATTCTCTTATTCTTAGATAAACAAATGGAAAGTCAGAAAAAGAAATTATATTCTTTTCTAAAGAATATCAATTTACATGCCTTTTATATTTTGACCGAAATTAATCATTATAACTATTTATATTAATAATTTCGATAAACTATATACAATTAATTTCTTGTATGAATCAAATTCATATATTAAATTTATATATGTTCTATATTTGTGTGCAATAAGTTTGTACATATAATGTGTTCAAGATTTAACTATCAAATTAAATTAATTCAATAATTAATTTAATTCATGTGACAACTAAATACAATACCAAATGTATTTGGATTCTGTTTGCTTCAACTATAGGGTGTGACCTTATAGATTTTTGTAACGTTAGTAGTAATACTAGAACATTTCTAATATTACAAGCAATGATTGACATCTAGCAATGCATCATTGCTACCCCAGTTACAAGAAGTCGTGATTCGACATAACATTTCTGTGATAATCTTTTCATGTATTATATATTTTTATCCTTAATATCTATATTGGACACAAATCATAGAATAGTCACACTTGTATAGTCCAATATCATATTTATTGATATTCTAAGTAGACTACTATAAACAAATAAGTGTGATAACTCATATCAACTTATTTGAGCATAGCCATGCATTTCTAGTCTCTCTCCATCAAAAGGCCTAAGATATTGCTCCCATTATGTAGGAGGGACAAATCCTATCTTGATCAACCATGTCCCTCTATATAGATTGTGACATACCCAACATCAGTCTTTATAGTATAACCTGTTACGATAAACGTTTGATTATGTCAAAATATATAAGTCACTATGTTGGGACAATTATGATCTCAAGTCTAAGGATCATAGACATAGTTATCACTATGAATAATGTTGTGACTGTTACATAATAATCTAATAACCATACTCATAGCGGGTCAGTCCAGTATGTTGTTCTCTAACACATACTCGTGTATAGATTTTGAAATCCCTATGTCAATGACAACAATTTGTCATCAATCAACTACACATTAGTCTCAATGCATTATCATTGTCCAAGCCCACAATAATACTTGACTAAGGACCTTTTAAAAATAATCATATTATTCTTAGGGCTTTATTATTAATCAGTTATTTATACACATAAAAAAAAAGAAACTGAAATAACAATGGTAATGTGTTATATTAACAAACAAGGTAAAACGATTTTGTAATTACAATCATCTCATGATTAGTCTTTGGGCATACTCTAACAATGATTACATGAAATGGTTATATGAATTAGTTATATTGAAATAGATGTATGAATTAGGATATTGGGTATGGATATTTGAAATGAAATGTAAGTTGTTAAATGAATAGGTGATGGTTGAATTAAGTTTTAAATGTGTTCAATTGTAATGTTCTAAGACATGATAAGAAAATTTCATGTTATGTCTATATGAACTCACTAACCTTGTGAGACTTGTGATATTTATAGGTTAATAATGAACTCTTGATCTTGTTATGGTATTTAGTTGAGAAATGTATAAGTTACAACTATTACAAAAAGTTAAATTTTATATTTAATACGAACTTACTAAGCTTTACATAAGCTTACCTTGTGTTGGTTTTTCTTCCTTATAAATAGTTGGATTTGAGCTATCGATTGGATTGCTTTTGGAGATCACACTATCTGACAACTTAGTCGGTAACTAATTGTTCATTTTGGTCTGATTATAAGTAGCATGTAAATAGGGTTTCGGTTATGTATGTTATAAGCACTATGGTTATATTTTGTGTCATTTGAAGTATATAGTATGGGTATTGATGTGAATTCTAATTGGTATTTTAGTTGGTTGTGGTGTGTGATGGTTAATGCATGATATGGTATCTAAATGCATTTTGAATGGTTATTTAGATATGTTTATGTTAATAGGTATCCTGGGATGGTTTGTGCCTTTTGAGATGAAATCATGTTTTTGGTGTTTTGGTGACTTAAATTTGGTAATTTATCACTTGATGCCTATCTTGACCATTTATTGTGGAATGATCATTTTGGTTTAGGTTATAAATGGCATGTACTAAGAGTTTATAAGTACAAATGTATATAACCATGTTGTATATGTTTAAATTTATAAAAAGGGTTAAAGTCCTACCTAATATGTACTTTTGGTTGGGTATAGTTAAGTATAAATAAGTGGTATGATTCATGCTCTTGAAATGTTTGGTTACATGTTTTGTGAATTGGTAAATGATGTATGTGAATTGGATTTTAAATGTTTGAATTGTGGTGCCAATGAGGGCACATTGGTTAGGCATTTAGGTTGAATGTTATGTGGTATATTTTGGCATGTTTTGATGTATTTTAGGTAGGTTTAAGAGATGGAAATTGTATGAATTATGGCGTAAGTGTTTTGGATTGAAATTATTTGATTTTGAAGGCATTTGTAGGTACATACGGCCTGTGGCACAGTCTGTCACACGGTCGTGTATTACACATGGTCACCCTACACAATCGTGTGGTCTGCTTGATTTTAGGTATAGGATGTTTCACACAATCCCAATTTGTTACACGGCTTGGAAACACGACCGCGTGACCCTATATTTCACAACATCGAGTTATACACGGTTTGAGGACACGGGTGTGTGGTATAGCACCACATGGCCTCATCCTTGTCACACGGCTGTGTGACCCATGTTTATAATTTTTTTCCACATTTTTTTTGTTTTGTTTCAGATTAGTCTTTACTTATTTCCAAACTGATTTTTAGGTTTCGTAAGCCCGATTTAAGTTTCATTTTCGTATATATGCTATGAATAATGATTGAATATTGATTATTGATATTTATATTGATTTTTGAACTATTTTGAGATATTATCAGATTTGTTAACTGTCATAATATCATGTAATCCTAATCCGACAATGGAAACGGGTTAGGGGTGTTATAGTGGAAAAGTGATGTATTGTAGTAATCTAACCTAAAAGTCAATCGTTAGAAAATGTTTGTATTGTAATGAATTGTATTTGGTCTGATGTAATATATTATTTCTAAAATACTTACCTTTGTTTCTTCGACAGTAAGTCTTTAAATGAAATGATAACGAGAAATGTTTTAAATAAGAGTGTCTATCAATTTTTTTGAAAATTTTGTTAAGTATTGTGTGTAGAAACACCCCAGATCCGGACCTAGCGAATTGGATCGGGTTGAGGGCATTACAATGCTTTTAATGGATTGAATCCATAATTAAATAATTTAATTAATAGATCAAAAGTCAAAACTTAATTACAAATTATTTGAGCCCTCATTATATATGTTCAATTGCTCTCTCTGCTAGCTCAACATAACCCTTTACGGGTTGCATTTGAACCGATATGATAAATAAATGAAAACAACGAATTAGAGAAATATATCGCATGTATCTGTAGGAATGATAGAAATATATGAATTGTTGCCATCCCTTCAGATAAGGGATTCTGTAAATATTCTTTTTACAATCCCTTATTTTAAGGGATCATATCTCCTAATATTAGTATCTTTCCTAACTTAAAGTTTTTAAATTAGAGACATAGTTTGTATATATAAAGGTGTAATATGTTCTATTGAATAAGTGAAAAAATTTAGAGAATTACTCTGATTTCTACATGGTATCAAATTAGGTTACGGTTCCTTTCCAACCTAGACCATGTTCGAGACTTCTTCTTCTACATCTCCTTCTCCTACTCCGGATATTACTTCAAATCCAAAAATATTTTTTGGTTCTGATGCTCAATCAGATTCGTCTGGTCTGACTATCACCTGCCATCGATTTAATGGCAACAATTTTCTAGAATGGTCCCAATCGGTTAAGATTTTTCTCTTGGGCAGAGAAAGATTGGGCTACGTTACTAGTGAAATCAATAAGCCTGCTATGTGTAACACCCCAAACCCGGCCCAAACACCACGACCGGATTTGGTATGTCACTAAGGAAATTTTTGTAAAACAAATCTTGTTGTCAGAAAGCCCAAATGTAATTTATATAAAATATGCCTTTATGAATAAAACCCAAACTTAATTACATGCCTTAGTTTAATTCAAATAAATGTTTGAATAACTAAAAATAATTTATCCCATAATAAAACAAGATATAAACTAGTGGCCCATGGCCTTATTACAACGAGGTTTAAAATTCATTAAATAAAACATAATATAAAAATAATTAACTTGAGTCTTTTTTTGGATCCACATATTTTTTGCATGGTCACCTTGTGCTCCTCTCCGGCCGGTCCGATGCACTAAGTGTTACCGAAATATTAATTAATTGGTTGAGTCATGAGACTCGATGTGTAACCTTCATGCACCATTAGATTTGGGCCTTAACCCTTGCAACATAATAACAATTTCATTTACATATTAACAAATAATATGCAAAGCCCAACCTAATTGCCTAGGTTTCCATCCGCTACACGCCCCCGTACCAACCAACACACCATTGGGGATTTCTACAATCAACCCACACCGCTACATGCCAAGATGGCAGTCATGCTGCTCATCAACATATATTGGTGAAGCCCTTATAACCAGATCACGCATTAGCCATTCCAAGTAAATCACGGTAAAAACGCTACACATATACATATACATATACTTCCTCCTTTCATCACCCAACCCATGCAAACATGTACAATAATTTAAAAACATGTACAACAATTTATTTATAACATATAATCAGATTATTTACTAACCTGAGGGTCCGCTATTTAAATCCGAGATTTCGGCTTTTAACATATACAACTTATGAAAATATATATAATTAATCATATCTAGTCGGTGGGGAAGTATTACACACTTGATATCGCGAAATCCAATATTCTTAGTCGATGTCCTTGATATCCGGATCTATTATCCTCAATCTATAACTTTGCTTAAAAGCCAAAAAATTGTGAAAATATGCCCTCTCCTATATTCGGTCATGGTTAGTATTCTACCCGATTTTATATATATAAATAAACAAATCCTCTTACCTTGAAATCTCGAAAGTAACACGATTCTATAACTTAGAGATCTATGCTATTGGCCTCCTTCTTCAAATCCCGGAATGCCGAAAAGAAGTGTGAAATAAGAGATTAGTTTCTAATAGCCATTCGGCTAAGGACTTTGAAAAGCCGAAAGAACATTGAAATCCCGAAATCAACACTTGCCTATTGTTTCTTTTAGATTTTGGCACAAGCAAACTCCATTAAAGAGGATTCGGCAACCACAAGAGATGAGATTTAGCGATTTTGGCTTTTATGAAAATCCCGAAAAAGATGAACTGATACATTTTGGCTTTTAGAAAAACTGAGTGAAGTGTTTTGGCTTAGAAGGAAAGTGAAAAGAAAGTGGAGAGAAAGAATACTTAGGGGTTTCGGCTTTCAGAAGAAATCAAAAGAAAAGAGATTACCAAGAAGAACTGAGAATTTCGGCACAGAAGATGAGAGAAGAGAATGGGGTTCAAAATGCCAGAATTGAAGAGGTACCCCCTATTTATAGGGAATTTCGGTACCCCCTCCAAGAGATGGAATTTTGGCCAACTCTGTACTCAGAAGACTATCTTTTCTCCTCTATCCTTCTATCCCTTATCCATATCAAAACACTCATCCATAAGAGGCCACATTTGCACCAACTCTCCCTTTATTTTATCAGCTTGTTATCCTCATTAATTAAACAAAAATAATCCCTAAATTATAGCCTTGTGCCGTCCCCCTCTTAGCTCACCTTGGCTGCCGAAATTTTGACCCAATTCTTTGGGCCCAATTGAACCTCAAATTAACATATTAAACATAACATTACACACAATGCACAAGCCCATTAATACCTTACCATAACATTCTAAGTGCTACATGCATCTCAAAAATTTTAAACGTTCCCATTCTCAAGGCCTATTGGGCCCAATTCTACTAGGCCTAATTTTAGGATGTTACACTATGCCTGGCACTGGTTTTGTTAAGTGGATGCGTGACAATGGTCAGGTTATGACTTGGCTCCTTAATTCCATGACCACAGTATAGCGAAACTTTCTTCTTTACACCACGTCATTTGAAATTTGAGTGCGATCCACGAAACCTACTCTATCATCGATAACATTGCCAAGTTGTATCATGTTGAAAATCAGGCAGCCACCCTTAAGCAAGGAACCATGCCCATCACTCTCTACTACAATACCTTTACCGCTCTTTGGCAGCAATTAGATTTGTATGCACAGCATGATTGGGCAGATCCAAGAGATGCTGCCCTTTATCAACAAATGCCACTCAACAAAGCCTTTTTCAATTTCTACAAGGCTTAAACAAGGACCTAGACGAGGTTTGCGGCAAGGTCCTAACTATTTCTCCTCTTCCATACCTTCGAAAGGCCTTTTCTATGGTCAAGAAGGAAAAAAGTTGAAGGTGTGTGATGATGCTTGATGAACCATATTACACTCCTGAAGGATCTGCCTTACTGACACATCAATCATCTCCCTCTTCCAAACGGAAGAGACCTTGGTGTGATCATTGCAAAAAGCCCGGCCACTCCAAGGAGAAGTGTTGAAAGCTTCATGGTAAGCCTCAGGACTGGAAGTCTAAGAACTCTCGAGATAATAAATTAAGCCTTGTCGCTACCACATCTGTTACTAGCTTCACCAAAGAGCAGATTGCTGAACTTCAAAAATTGTTTGGAAAGTTTCAGGGGTCTTGTGAGAGTAATCTGATCATGAAAGAACTAGAAGGTAACCCTTCTTCTACATCATTTTTCTCCTTCCAGTTGACTCCTAATTGGATCCTCGATTCTAGTGCTACAGATCATATGGTTGGTAACAAGGCCTTGTTTTGCAATTTTTTCCAAACCTTTGGTAAAACTGTCAAAATGGCTAATGGTTCCTTGTGCAAAATAGAAGTACATGGCACTGTTGTTCTCAATGAACATATTGCACTTAAAAATGTTCTATTTGTACCAAATCTGGCTTGCAATCTCATTTTCATAAGTAAAATTTCCATAGACTTGCACTGTTCCACAAGTTTTAATGATCTTGATTGTACTTTGTAGGCACTGAACTCGAAGAAGATGATTGGTAAGGCCAGCTTACGGAATCACCTCTACATCCTCCCTTCCTCTTCTAAAATTGAGATCTCCAAATCTTTCACCGCTTTAAAAAAGTTGATACTATTATGTTATGGCACTTTTGTTTAGGCCATCCTAGTTTCTGATACCTTGCAAAATTGTTTCCTGCTCTATTCATTAATAAAAGGCCAAATTCTTTTTTCTTGCAAAGTTTGCTTTCTTTCCAAACATACTAAATCATCTTATTTTCCTTCTCCATACAAGCCTTCTCACCCTTTTGCTTTGATCCATAGTGATATTTGGGGTCCTTCTTGGGTGAAGAATGCTGATAATTGTAAGTGGTTTATCACTTTCATTGATGATCACAGTAGGATAACTTGGACTTATTTGCTGAAAGACAAATCTGAAACTGCTGGTGTTTTTGCACAATTTTATAACATGGTTCTCACTCAATTTGGGTTTAAAATCCAACTTTTTAAATATGATAATGGCAGTGAATTTTTTGCTAAGTCTTTGGGTGATTTTTTTAGTGAAAAGGGCATAGTTCAGCTTAGTTCTTGTGTTGGAATCCCACTGCAAAACGACATTGCCAAAAGAAAAAATAGGCACCTCCTCGAAGTTACTCGTTCCTTTCTGTTTACAACTTATGTTCTCAAATATTTGTAGGGGGAAGCCTTATTAACGGCCACATATTTAATCAACCGAATGCCTAGTAAGGTTTTAAAATTTCAAACACCTCAATCTATATTTTGCAGCACTTTCCCATTTTAAGCCTATCTCCTCCATTCTGCCACTTAAAATATTTGGTTGCACTGTTTTTATCCAAAATATTGCTCCTAATAAGTCCAAGTTAGATCCTAAGTCTTTAAAATGTGTACTGGTTGGGTATTCTTCACTTAAAAAGGTTTATAACATCCTTCTTCTAAATGATTTTTTACCAGTATGGATATAACATTTTATGAGTAGGATCCCTATTTCACTCAGGCTAAAATTCAGGGGAAAACATGGAGTGATTTTTAGCCACATCAGGTATCTCCTCCTAATCTTCATTCTCAACCTACAGATTTGTCACCCGTGACTACTCTAATTGATTCTCCTGTAATACCTATCATTAATTCACCCACACCTACTTTAAACATCCTTCCTAAAAATACACCTACTCCCATTGAAAGTCTTCTAAAAACAACACCACCCAAACAACTTCGTGTCTATACAAGAAAAAGAAAACATATCCCTGAGACTGTTTTGCAATATGATTCTTATTGAGAATTGGATTTGGGTCCAGCTGCCGAAATGGAAGAAGAAATCAGTACATCTACTATTCTAGATGACTTCCCTATTGCTCTTAGAAAAAGGGTTAGATAGTGTACCAAGCATCCTATTGAAAAATTTACTGGTTATAATTCATTGATGCCTTCTTTTCAAGCATTTACAACAACCTTGGATAAAGAACAGGTTCCTACAAGCATAGCTGAAGCTCTAAAGGATCCAAAATGGAAAAAGGCTATTGAAGAGGAAATTTGTGCACTATAGAAAAATGCTACTTGGACCGTTACAAACGTTCCTCAAGGAAAAAAGGCTGTTGGCTGTAAATGGATCTTTACTGTAAAGTATAACTTCAATGGCAGTATCCAACGATACAAAGCTAGACTAGTGGCTAAAGGCTTTACGCAAACATGTGGGATAGATTTTATAGAAACTTTTGCACCTGTGGCAAAGCTTAACACTATTCGAGTACTCCTAAGTTTTGCTGTAAATTACGATTGGCAATAACACCAACTTGATGTAAAAAAATGCATTTCTTAATGGCATGCTAGAGGAAGAAGTCTATATGAAATTACCATCTGGCTTAAAATTTGTTGAAGGTAGCAACAAGGTTTGCAAGCTCAACAAGTCTCTATACGGGTTAAAACAATCACCCAGAGCTTAGTTCGAGAGGTTCACTAAAGTCATTCTTAAAAATGACTACAAGCAGTCCCTTGCCGATCATACACTTTTCATCAAGGTAACTTCTACAAATAAGAAAGCTATCCTAATTGTGTACGTGGATGACATAATTCTTACTGGAGATGATGAAGAAGAGGTTAGCAATTTGAATAAGTTGTTAAACATGGAATTCGAAACCAAGGACTTGGGAAAGTTAAGATATTTCCTAGGAATGGAGGTAGCAAGATGAAAAGAAGGACTTATGATCAATTAAAGAAAGTATGTACTTGATTTACTCAAAGAAACTGGTTTTCTTGGTTGTAAGCCAGTTGATACACCAATGGAGGCAAACTTGAGATTCAACAAAGAAGATGGGTCTTTAGTAGACAGAGAGAAATTTTAAAGATTAGTTGGGAAACTTACTTACTTATCCTTGACGAGGCCAGATATAGCATTTCCCGTAAATGTGATAAGTCGACACATGACTAATCCTACTGAAGAGCATATGGCAGCACAAATAGAATTCTCAAGTAATTGAAGAAAACTCCAGGACATGGCTTAATGTTTAAGAAGACACAAGATAGAACTATTAAGATTTTTACAGACTCTAGTTGGACAGGAGATCTCACTGAAAGATGATCCACTAGTGGCTACTGCACTTTTTTTTGGGGTAACCTTACAACTTGGAGAAGTAAAAAACAATCTGTCGTTTCAAGAAATAGTGCTGAAACTGAATTTAGAGTACTAGCTTTGGGAAAATATAAAGGAATTTGGCTACTTAAATTACTAAAAGAACTTGGCACTAATCAAGAGGATCACTTTGAAGTTTTGTGTGATAATCAATCTTGTAACACCCCTTACCCGAGACCGTTGCCAGAGTCGAGCATGAGGCGTTATTAGACTTAACTACTAATTCGGGGCATAAAAATTTAAACTATCCATCTACGTCATGCTGTCTAAATTGACTATAACTCGAGTTACAAAACTCAAAATTTAGATCCGTAAATTTTCCTTGAAACTAGACTCATATATCTTCTTACTATAATTTTTCCAGAATTTTTTATGTGGCCAATTAGTACAGTTTGTTCATTAAAGTTTCCCCTATTTCACTGACCAATAGTTCTGATCTCTCTTGACCTAAATTCAAATATCTCATTGTACAGTTTTCATATGATGTTCCCACTTGTTTCTATTGAAAAATAGACTCACTAAGGAATCTAGACATATAAAATGTAACTCATAATTAATTTTTTACAAATTTTAATAATTTTTCCAAGACGGAATAGGGGATCACCAAGTCATTCAGAACCAGTCTCACTAAAATTTAAATATCACATAATATAAAATTTCTTTGCCTACTCTTTCTTTCATATAAAAATAGACACAATAAGCTTTAATTATATATCTTATTCACTTTCTAATTCCATTTCTCCCATTTTTGGTGATTTTTCAAAATCACGTCACTGCTGCTAACCAAAAATTGTTTCATTGCAAAATATGGTTAACTAGTTTATAACATCTTTACTCCCTTTCATTTAAACTCTGTACATTAACCATACTTATATATACCAAAACCAAATCAACCAAAACCACAACCAAACATAATCATCAAGCCAAAATATAAATTCCAAGATTAACAAGATGGACAAGCCATTTTCTCATGGCTTATACAAATATATATAACTTCAAAACCAGCAATATCAAAACTAGTCTATACATGCCACATAATCAAATCTCCAATCATTTATTTACCGAAGCAAAAATTGGATAGTGTGATGAGATCTCCTTCGACTTCCAACCCGAGCAAGTCTTCGAAACTCTATAAACATAGGAAAATTACACAAAGTAAGCTTTGAAAGCTTAGTAAGCCGTAAGCAAATAATTCACTATAGAAACATATATAATACAATTCAAATAGGCCAAAATTTAGTTAATCACATACATATATACAATCACTTTTCTCATATAATCCATGTTCCTCGTTAAGTAACTTCACTTACCTTATTTTTCATTTAACAGATAAACCTATACTTACCTAAATCATTTAACTCGAATACACAGTCAGTCACCAATTCATTCATGGAAATATCATAATCATGCATATATTCCATCTCATAATTTATATCTAATTCACTTACTCATAATTTATAACACCATTTGTTGCTTCAATACTTACCAAAATTAGGTTTTTGAATTGAAAATTTACTCGTGTCCTTAATACTCGTTGACCGATTTTGCACACTTAGTGCTCGGTAATTCAATTCGCACACTTAGTGCATAGTGACCGATTTCGCACACTTAGTGCTCGGTATTTTAAATTCGCACACTTAGTGCCTTTTTCAATCCTGTTACACATTTATATATCCAATCTCATAAAAATTAAACCTCCACTATAAATATACGAATTAGCTTAAATCAATCTCAATAATCAACATCCCATTCGGGTGTACCAACGGCACATATACATATCTCACATTCAGCTATACTATGCACATATATATAGTTACCACAATCAGCTATATCAATAATATTTATACATACTTCCATTAAATTCACATATACCACTATAAGAAAAATCCAATTCAACTCAATTGCTTAAAAACTTACTTAGATCAAATACACATGATTCATTATTCCATCACATATGGTCGAATATACTAGTTTAATGCATTATCTTATATATAACTGAACATCCAAAGTTAATTAAATTATCACATGTACTCATATATTCAAATTTAATATAATATTACATATAACCACTTATATACAAATTCAATTCATCATCACATATACACATACCCTTGTGGCCGAACATATAAGGTTAATTAAATCAACTTACTTGTTCAATTTCCACATCCATATGAAGTCTTATAGGCATAGACTTGAAAATAAATCACCGGTATTAAACCTACTAGGCGTATGCCTAAATCACACACCGACACTAAGCCTGCTAGACCCAAGGTCTGAAATTTATTCACCGGCAATGAGCCTGCTAGGCGAAGCCCGATTTAAGTCCACCAGCTCAAAGCTTGCTAGGCTCAAGGCCCAAAACATCACAAATACATAATCGATTTAAGGACATAAATCACATATACTAAGTCATAAGCTTTCATAAAAAATTTATACTATCTTTCATATATCTAAACTTACTCAAGTAGTTCCTTGAACATATCAAATACCATCCCTCACATTCGGAAATAGCAAATATAATTATAAACATTTCAATCCAGCATGAATAATTTACACTTAATTAAAATTAAGAACAACCATTTGCTTATAGACTTACCTCGGATATCGGCGAACATAAAATCAACTATTCGGCTATTTTTGTCTTTCTCTGATTCAAATCTGACTTTCTCTTTTCTTGATCTAATTTGATATAAATTAAACTTATTTAATCAATATTCAATTAAATTCACTCAAAAACACATGAATAAGTAATTTGCACTTTTACCCCATACATTTTATATTTTTAGCTATTTAGTCCCTATTGCTCAAAACACAAAATACACCAAATTAGAAAATACTCCTTTAGGGCCGAATGTTACCCATGCCCATACAAATCCATACAATCCATTTATTTTGCATTTTAGTCCCTCAAACATTTATTTTTACAATTTAATCCAAATCACTCAATTTCATCAAAAATTCAAGAACAACACTTGTTAATCTATCACATATAATTAATATTTCATCATCAAACAACAAAAATATCAATCTTCCTTCAATGGCATCTCACGAAAAACACAACCAATTCAAAAATTTACACATGGGCTAGCTAAATCACATAGCAACGATCTCAAAAACGTAAAAATTATTAAAAACTAAACTCAAACATACCTTTAATTGAGGTTTAAATATGCCGAAATGCCCAACTCTTTTTCTTTTATTTTTTCTATTTTCATTCGGCCAAGAACATGCACTATTTGCATGTTTTGTTTTCTTATTTGTTTTATTATTCCACTTAGTTTTATTATAATATTAAAATAACTTTATAATATAAATAAAACATCATGAAATTTACTTTTGCCGTCCACTTACTTTGTAATTGGCATAATTGCCATTTAAAACCCCAATATTAAAAAGACATGGCAAATTAACATTTTCAATATAGCATGCTTAGTAATTACTTGATGCAATTTAATCCTTTTTAATACTTAAGCGCTCAAACCTCAAAATTTAAACACGAAACTTTAACACACATAAATTCACACAGAATAAACACAGAATAAAAATTCAAAAATATACATATATATATTTTACTCGAACTCGTGGTCCCGAAACCACCGTTCCGATTAGGGTCAAAATCAGGCTGTTACAAATCTGCCATTAAGATTGCCAAGAACCCAATTCAACATGACCGAACAAAGCATGTTGAGATTGATAGGCATTTTATTGCTAACCAAGTCAACAAAAAGACAGCCACTCTTTCATACATTCCTTCAGAAGAACAGATTGCAGACATTCTTACTAAGGCTTTGCCAAATCGCTTTTCAATAAATTCCTATTTAAGTCGGGATTATACAATGTATATCCTCCACTTGAGGGGAGTGTAGGAATTATAGAAATATATGAACTATTGCCATCCCTTGATTAAGGGATTACGTAAATATTCTTTTACAATCCCTTATTTTAAGGGATCATATCTCCTAATATTAGTATCTTTCCTAACTTAAGTTTCCTAAATTAGAGACATAGTTTGTATATATAAAGGTGTAATATGTTCTATTGAATAAGTAAGAAAATACAGAGAATTACTCGATTTCTACAATATCATTATCCTCGGTGAATATATTTTCTCTCTAAAGCAAGAAATAACTTAGAGATTAAATTAATTTCTTTGAATTATTATTTAATTAATTTTAATTAAATAATTGAAGTTTAAAGTGAAAAATAAATTAATAAGTCATCGTAGTTTTATTGAACAAGACAATTAAATGTATTTACTCATAAATTCTAATACGGTAAAGTTGTTATGACATAAATGAAATAAAATTAAGTTGAGAAAATAATTTAGTTAAGTAAAGCAATGAAATTTATTTTAATTAAATAAATAATATTTTGAGAATAAAAATTAATTATTGGATTAGATAAATTATGAGTTGATTTAAGGACTAGATAAAGCATATATTTTACCCAATGCATAAGATAGACCTAATGACACATCTAAGGGTTTTTTACCCAAGTAATACAAATGAAAAAAAATAACAAAATAGTACAGATGAAAAATTATGTACCAAAATTGTACATGTAGGGTGGTCACGCCTCTGAGGTGACACCACCCTACTCTGACACATAATCTGTTAAAAAAACGCTGTTTAACAAAAAAATTGATTCTATTAAAAAAAATAAAAATCCGAGGTAATTTGACTGGACAGAGGTGGAGGGTGTGCAACAGGCGTGACTGGAGGAGGGTTTGGCAGAGGCGGCACTGGTGAAGGGTGTGCCAGAGGCGGCACCGGTGCGATGGGACGTATGCATGCATGCATTCCATATTTATTTGGGTTTTAGGGTATGCAGCAGCTGCGAAGGAAGAAAAGGAAAGAAGAAGAAGAAGAAGAAGAAGAAGAAGATGTAACATCCTAGATTAGGGGTTGTGTGTTTGGAGCATAACTCAAGTGTTAATAGGCTTTAAGTGTGGTTGGTGATGTTTTAAAGGTTTTTAAAACTCTAGGATTAAAAGGGGGATGCATTGGAAATTTTTGAAATTTTAAGTTAAAAGGGGAAATTAAGGCAAGGTGGCCTTAAGAGAAAAAGTATGTGAAATTTGACACACAAACAGGCTTGGAAAAGTGGCCTGAAGATGCCACTTAGGGCCTCTGGAAATGGCATCACATGCAAGTGTATTTGGGCCAGGGATCGAGTCACATGGGAAGCAAATAAAAGAAGTTTTATTTTTGCTTCCGTACAGAGGTGGACGGCAACAAGGCTCTTAAAAGGGAGTTTTATTCTCTTTAAAATTTGCTAAATAGGGATAAATGATGATTTATCTTAAGTATTTTTAAAGAGATAAATAAGGATTTATTTATCATTATTCCCATGAGATAAAGGTTGGATTAAACTCTTTTATTTTATGATAATTAAAGGATAAAGCTATCAAATAGAAGAGTGGTGGCCAAGTAAGGATTCCTTAGATGATAATTTAGTCTATAAAAGGAAGGAAGGAGGGCTACTCATTAATTTTCTTCCTTCTCTTCTCTCTCGTCGAAATTCTTAGGGTTCTCTTCTCTTCTTTTCTTTTGTCTAGTCAATTCCCTAGCCTCCTCTCTCTTTTATTCAAAACCAAAACACAATCCAACCTAGTCAATTCTTCATAGCACCAAAAGTGAAATTCGCCAAAGCCAGAATCTTTATTGTGATAGAAAGGTGTTGTCGATTTCATCCAAAAGGTAAGATCAACTATTATTTGATTTTCAATCTCTCTTTAGTGAAATATAGGAATCTAACTCCTTTAGAATTCCATGGCCAAAATTTAGAAGGTTTTCTCCGGATCTAGTAGTTGTCGACTACAAGGAGCGGTTTCGGATTTAGATCCGTAAGGTAAGGCGAGAGTGATTTTCGGCCATAGGCCATTTTGGTATATAATGTTAGCCGATTCGACTTAGGTGGTGTAGGAAGGAGTTCTACAATTGCAAAGGTGCAAATCGTTGGACGTGGGTTTGGGATTTAGTCAATTGTGCTAATCGGTGCGTAGTTATCACACTATTCTCTGTTATTGTATGTTGTTAAGTATGTTTGATTATGATGTGTATGTTAGCGGAAATAATGGGTAAGATGGTGGATACCCATAGTGGGTAATCGATTAATCAGGTCGATGCTCTATTTTGCCTATGATATATGTGTGATATTTGTGGTGAGCATGTGATAAATATTTACTCTGATTGTTAATCTGACATGATACACATATATGCATGGGACTTGGGATGTGAAAATTGAAGGAAAGGGTGTACATCATTATGTACGTGGTCTAATGCTAGCCTCATGCTACATTAGCGCTTGATGTTAGCTATGTGCTTCATCAAGGGAGGTGTTGGCTAAGTGCCCATCTCGGCGGTTGATAGCTGTGTGCATCACCGTAGACTGATTGATATGTGGGATCCCTATGGGATCGGTGGCTCAGCCACGACCTTGAGCGACAAGTCCGCCAAGGTAAGATATGTGGATCATTATGTGATCGGTGGTGGATTAGCCACGGCCTTGGCGTGGGTCCGCCAAGGTAGGTGTAATGGATGGATCCTAGGTTGGGATGGGCTTCATAATTTCATATTTATGTGTATGGATGTGTGGATATGGGCCAAGCCCATATGTGGAGATATGTGAAATGACTATGCACTTTGAGTCGGTTTGACTCACCCAATATTTTAAACCTTTCGGTGATGCGTAAAGCTTGGACCGGGTTGGAGTGGATACAAAGGTGGCCATGCGTATGATTTTCATGCGAAAGATATTTTAATTAATTAAGCATTTATATCTTGATGCTTTGATTATTCAATTATTGTAATAAGGCCCTAAAAGTATTTAAAGTGCATTTAAGTGTTTCTCATTAAGTTTATTATTGTGTTTTATTATGGATTGACAATTGAGGAATTATTTGCAAATGATTTTTATTTAAATCTATATATACTAAAGTTTTAATCCGGATATTTTATAAACACCACACCTTACTCAAGAATTTTAATGAACACTGCTTTTCTAAACATAACAAAATTTTCGTGTTTTATCCTTAAGTTCAAATTTGTTTCAAACATTTTCCATGATGGCATTTCAAATTCGATCGTAGTGAATGGGCCGAGTTTAGGTGTTACAAATTGGTATCAGAGCCCGGTTCAAAACTCGGCTTGAGGGTTGTGGGGCCCAAAAATGTTTTCAAAAATGGGCTTTTCGAAAAAATGGGCTTTTTAGAAATTTTTCAGGTTATTCTAGCATGGCACCTAAGTCTCGACCCATGATCCACCGGTAAGTACCCCGAACTATCTGTGTGATTATGTGAATTATAGAAGGGTAGAAAAGGAATGGAACATAGAATAGCATGATAGGAACTTGAACCCTAAGATTAGTCTACTCAAACACAAATACATAAGACTTAATGCACTAAACAAACCTATGGCTAAGTCAATTGAGTTAGGGTGTGGTAACCATGGTACGCATGTCTAGGATTGGATCCGGAAGAGCCTAGTATTTAAGCAGTCCTAGTGACTCACCTCCTCTTCGCAGGAATCCTACCTGGTGCGTTGCTTCGGTTCACCCTAACCCAGAAGACTTAGTGGGTGTGGCAACCTCTGTACGCATGTCTAGGAATGGTTTCAGTGGGAGCTTGGTATTTAAGCAGTCCGTGTGACTCACCTCCTCTCCACTCGAATCCTGCCTAGTACGTAGCATTGGTTCACCCTGACCAAGAAGACTCGGTCATAGGCTAAACTCAATAACTAAAACCCGAAAGGGAACTAGCCATGTTTTTTTTATAAGAACCCTAATTTTAAACTCTTAAAATCATTTTTCTTTAATTCGTAGAAACTATCTTTTCTACACAATTTTTCGAAAAATTTCTGATTTATAAAATTACTAAAATACCCCTAGTGGTAAAATTACAAAATGCCCTTGGTTTATAAAATGTCTAAAATACCTACAATTTTAATCAACATTATTTTATAACAAGTTCAAAAAAACCTAATTTGCAAATTAGCAAAAATACCTTGATTTTGGAAGAACTACAAAATTGCCCCTAACTTACAAAATTACCAAAATGACCTTGATTTCCAAAATTTTGCAACTTCATCGTTTTAGAAAATAAATTTCTCAAAAGAACCCTCAAAGTTTTGCAAATTTTGAAATATCCTGAATTATTAAACTTTACAAATTTACCCCGGTTTATTACCAAATTACCCTCAAAATTAAAATTATCGAAATACCCTAAAATTTCCAAATTTACCAAAGAACCCGGGACTATAAAATTTTGAAATACTTTTGACAAAATTATCAAGGAACCTTATTTGGCAAATTACAAAAATATCCTCAGAGGAAAAATTACATAAATACCCACCGGTAGTGGAAAAACAACAACAATGAAAACTACAACATATCTCTGAATGAACGAAGGTTCATAATTGGTTGATGGATGTATGAATGAATGAAAAGACTGTGTGCATGTGTGAATATGAAAGAACCACTCCTAAATTCCTTTTCATAAAATTTCTTCGCGGGTAATCAAGTGAAACAAAAGTACTAATTCATAAAACTTTCTCAAATCAGATTAAAGCGCACAGTTAGATATGAATTCTAGAGGACACGATCGTCGTGGACGCAGTAGAGGAAGAATGACTAGGTCGAACCCATTGGATCGGTCAAGGGTCCGATAATGAGGTACCACCGCCCCACCACTCTCATTTGTTGGTGTAGAGCGACAAGCTCGAGACGGGAAGATCTTTGTGTCGCAGTGTCTGCGAGTTCTTGAGTTGGTGGTAGTGCGGGAGGAAATTTGAGAGCTCGAAAGTCTATACCCGAGCGACTCGAGCCAACAGAGCTGAGGTGTTTCGGGGCGTATCAGGTGTGGCACCCAGTATGGCTGAATATTGGTTGGAAGCAACCGAGCGAATTATGGATGAGCTCGATCTGACCGCTGAGGAGAAAGTGAAAGGAATGGTGGCACTGCTTCGCGATGAGGCATATCAATGGTGGCTAACAGTTCGGGATAGTGCCATGGCAGAGGATCTCACCTGGAAGTACGTTAAGGTGGCGTACCAGAAGAAGTATGTCGGTACTCATTATATTGATGCGCAAAGGAAGGCGTTTCTGGGACTGGTTCAAGGGAACAAGTCCGTAGCGAAATACGAGGCTAAATTCTTAAGGTTAAGCCGATATGCTCGAGGGGTAGTTACTACGGAGCATGAGCGATGTGTCTGATTCGAGGACGGATTAAAGGACGACCTAAGGTTGTTGATAGCTCCTCATCGGGAATGGGAGTTCGCTGTGTTAGTCAAAAAAGCTAAGGTAGCTGAAGGGATTAAGGACTCGGTGAGACAGAATAGAGATAAGGATAGGAACCGGATAGGAGGAATTTTGGATCGTCTGAATCATCGAGGGTCTTGTAAAAGACCGAGGGTTAAAAATTTCATTCGTGTTGCTAAGCCACTATGGAAAATTCGGACCGTCCGTGTGTTCGATGTGGAAGGTATCATGTCGCGAGTGTTGGAACTGAGAACGTGAATGTTTTAGGTGTAAGTCTAAGTCTCACCTGATTAAGGATTGTCCTCAGGATCCGAATAGGGGTCGGACAACAGGCCAAGGTTATGTGCAGCTGGGTAGAGATGTCAGCAAGCGACAAGGGGTCGTGGTCCGAACCATGGAGGAAATGGTTCAGGCCGAGGTCGTGGAGTGCCACACAGAGAGGCTGAAAGTGCGGATGTAAGGCGACCAAGGTTGGTTTATGCGATTACTGTCATGAGGGAAAGATGTGCCCGAGGTGACAACGGGTAAGTTTCTTATTTCGGATTATCCTTCATTGCTTTGTTCGTTATAAGGTCAATTCATTCCTATGATTGCTAATGAAGTGTATGGAACCTTGATTGCGAACTTAGAGAATGTGCCTAGGTAGTATAATAGTTCTTTAAGATCGAGTCTTGTGCAGATGGAGTAAGTGGGGTAAGTTAGGATGTACGGATGCTTTCGTTAGTAAGTAATTTCGAGGACGAAATTATTTTAAGGAGGGTAGAAGCTGTAACATCCTAGATTAGGGTTGTGCGTTTGGAGCATAACTCAAGTTTTAATAGGCTTTAAGTGTGGTTGGTGATGTTTTAAAGGTTTTAAAACTCTAGGATTAAAAGGGGATGCATTGGAAATTTTGAAATTTTAAGTTAAAAGGGAAATTAAGGCAAGGTGGCCTTAAGAGAAAAAGTATGTGAAATTTGACACACAAACAGGCTTGGAAAAGTGGCCTGAAGATGCCACTTAGGGCCTCTGGAAATGGCACCACATGCAAGTGTATTTGGGCCAGGGATCGAGTCACATGGGAAGCAAATAAAAGAAGTTTTATTTTTGCTTCCAGAAGTACAGAGGTGGACGGCAATAAGGCTCTTAAAAAGGGAGTTTTATTCTCTTTAAAATTTGGCTAAATAGGGATAAATGATGATTTATCTTAAGTATTTTTAAAGAGATAAATAAGGGATTTATTTATCATTATTCCCATGAGATAAAGGTTGGATTAAACTCTTTTATTTTATGATAATTAAAGGATAAAGCTATCAAATAGAAGAGTGGTGGCCAAGTAAGGGGTTCCTTAGATGATAATTTCTTCTATAAAAGGAAGGAAGGAGGGCTACTCATTAATTTTCTTCCTTTTCTTCTCTCTCTGCCGAAATTCTTAGGGTTCTCTTCTCTTCTCTTCTCTTCTCTTTTCTTTTGTCTAGCCGAATTCCCTAGCCTCCTCTCTCTTTTATTCAAAACCAAAAACACAATCCAACCTAGCCGAATTCTTCATAGCACCAAAAGTTGAAATTTTGCCAAAGCCGAATCTTTGTTGTGACAGAAGGGTGTTGTCGATTTCATCCAAAAAGGTAAGATCAACTATTATTTGATTTTCAATCTCTCTTTAGCTGAAATATATGAATCTAACTCCTTTAGAATTCCATGGCTGAAATTTGGAAGGTTTTCTTCGGGATCTAGTAGTTGTCGACTACAACGAGAGGTTTCGGATTTAAATCCGTAAGGTAAGGCGGTAGTGATTTTCGGCCGAGGCCATTTTGGTATATAATGTTAGCCGATTCGACTTAGGTGGTGTAGGAAGGAGTTCTACAATCGCAAAGGTGCAAATCGTTAGGCGTGGGTTTCGGATTTAGTCAATTGTGCTAATCGGTGCGTAGTTATCGCACTATTCTCTGTTATTGTATGTTGTTAAGTATGTTTGATTATGATGTGTATGTTAGCGAAAATAATGGCTAAGATGGTGGATACCGTAGTGGGTAATCGATTAATCGGTCGGTGCTCTATTTTGCCTATGATATATGTGTGATATTTGTGGTGAGCATGTGATAAATATTTGCTCGATTGTTAATCGACATGATACACATATATGCATGGGACTTGGGATGTGAAAATTGAAGGAAAGGGTGTACATCATTATGTACGTGGTCTAATGCTAGCCTCGTGCTACATTAGCGCTTGATGTTAGCTATGTGCTTCATCAAGGGAGGTGTTGGCTAAGTGCCCATCTCGACGGTTGATAGTTGTGTGCCTCACCGTGGGTCGATTGATATGTGGGATCCCTATGGGATCGGTGGCTCACCACTGACCTTGAGCAACAAGTCTGCCAAGGTAAGATATGTGGATCATTATGTGATCGGTGGTGGATTAGCCACGGCCTTGGCGAAGTGGGTCCGCCAAGGTAGGTGTAATGGATGGACCCTAGGTTGGGATGGGCTTCATAATTGCATATTTATGTGTATGGATTGTGTGGATATGGGCCAAGCCCATATGTGGAGATATGTGAAATGACTATGCACCCTGAGTCGGTTTGACTCACCCAATATTTTAAACCTTTCGGTGATGCGTAAAGCTTGGACCGGGTTGGAGTTGATACAAAGGTGGCCATGCGTAAGCTGATTTTCATGCGAAAGATATTTTAATTAATTAAGCATTTATATCTTGATGACTTTGATTATTCAATTATTGTAATAAGGCCCTAAAAGTATTTAAAGTCATTTAAGTGTTTCTCATTAAGTTTATTATTGTGTTTTATTATGGATTGACAATTGAGGAATTATTTGCAAACGATTTTTTTTATTTAAATCTATATATACTAAAGTTTTAATCCGGATATTTTTATTAACACCACACCTTACTTAAGAATTTTAATGAACAATATTATACCCTCAAGTTCCGAGGTTAAACAAAATATCGTGGATCTTGAATATATCGAAGCCAATTTCAATTGTCACGAAATAACGTGATAGAAAATGCGAGGACCATTAACATTAGTAATAATAGAAGCTCGAGATCCAAAGGCAATTTTTTCATGCACTAAAAACAAAGTTAGACAATGGATTGTTACTACAAGTTGTCCGTAAATGCATGGTGTTATAATGCCAAAAAAGAAGAGCAAGTAGCAAGTAGCAAGTAGAGTACATGTATCATGAACTCAAGAATGTTGTTATAATGCCAAATAATGACCAAATATGACACTGGAGTACAACTTGTAAGATTCAGTTGTATGTGGAAAATCAACATCTACGATCGAGATTCCCAAAACCATAGTAAAGAGAATTGTTAAAGCAATGTAGGTTATATCCTAGAAACTAAGAGGACCAATAAAAGTGAAACTATCTGGAGAAAATTGCGCTTCAAGAAAACTTTTTACTTTGACAAATCAATTAAGCATCATTCTAAACTTAACAAAATTTTCGTGTTTTATCCTTAAGTTCAAATTTGTTTCAAACGTTTTCCACGCTGGCATTTCAAATTCAAATTGAAATCAAATATGATCGTGAGATTACGACTTACCCAAGTGATGCAAAGCAGAGTGTTTGAGGAAGTGAATAGGGACTTAGGGTTTAGGGTGTTCGAGGGTTGGATTGGGGATAAAAGCGAACACGGACAAAAAAGCGTTTTGAAGAAGAAGAAGAAGAAGAAGAAGAAGAAGAAGAAGAAGAAGAAGAAGAAGAAGAAGAAGAAGAAGAAGAAGAAGAAAGAAAATAGAGAAGAGAAAGGAGAAAGAAAGAGAAAAAAAAGAAGAAAAATAAGGTATTTATTTTAAAAATAATGGATTATCATGTTTTTTTTGTATGTTTTTTATTGTTTTTTGTTGTTAGTTTAGTTATTTTGTTAGTTATTAAGATTAGTAAAAACCCTAATTATTATTTTAGTTAGTATTATTATTGTTAGTTTTAGGTTTTGGTTGTTATTATTTATAGTTATTAGGATTAGTAAAACCCTAATTATTATTTTAGTTAGTATGATTGTTAGTTTTTACACTATATTATTGTTAGTTTTATTTTTAGTAAAATCTTAATTATTAGTGTTAGTTAGTATTATTTTTAGTAAAAACTATTATTATTATTGTGTTCGTTATTAGGATTACTAAAACCCTAATTATTATTATTATTGTTAGTTATTAATATTGTTAGTAAAAAAAACTATTATTATTATTATTATTAATGTTATCTATTATTGTTAGTAAATTATAATTATTATTTTAGTTAGTATTATTGTTAGTAAAAGAAACTATTATTATTATTATTATTATTATTATTATTATTATTATTATTATTATTATTATTATTATTATTATTGTGTTAGTTATTAGGATTAGTAAAACCCTAATTATTATTATTGTTAGTTATTAATATTGTTAGTAAAAAATTATTATTATTATTATTGTTAACTATTATTATTAGTAAAACCGTAATTATTATTTTAGCTAGTATTATTGTTAGTAAAAGAAACTATTATTGTTGTTGTTGTTGTTGTTGTTGTTGTTGTTAACTATTATTGTTAGTAAAACCCTAATTATTATTTTAGTTAGTTATATTAGTATTGTTAGTAAAATACCTAATTATTATTTTAGTTAGTATTATTAATATTGTTGGTAAAAAACTGATCGTGTCAAACAGTCGAGTTTTACTATTTATAAAAAGAATGATCGAACCTGTAGACTAACTATGATAGCGATAGAGGCAAGTGCACCTATCAAACAGTAGTATAGTTTAGGCAAGAATATCTTATCGAACCCAAGGGAAACTAAAAGTACTACTACTCACTTTCCTTTTATTATTTAGCCTGAAATATGAAGTGATTGGTTTATTTATCTAATACTAAATGAAATACTTAAACTAAATGCAAAGACAAAAGAATGAATTGGAGAAAGACTTTAGGAAAACTCAGTTGATGAAGACGATACCCTCAGGAAGAATCCACCTATGACTTCACTTATTATTTATTCCCCAAACCATATGATTTCTTTACATAGCTTGATCCGTGAGACTCCCTAACCTATATTAAACCCTCTCTCAAGGTGGATAACGTCTAACCTTAGGTTAATTAGTGGAACTCTCGTTCTCTTATAATAACCCTGTAACATCCTGAAAATGGGCCTATGTATTTTTGAATTAATTATACGGAATGACATGTCTTATGTGTTATGAATGTATGGTGAACATTTTTGGAAACTAAATGATTAGGAAAGTGAACATTTTTGGAAACTTTGAAATGTTAAGTAAATGTTTAGGGAAGTGAACATTTTTGGAAACTTGGAAATGTAAGGAAATGTTTTAGAAATGGTAAGTTTAAAAGAGGAAACTAAAACAAGGTAGCCTTAAGAAAATTAATGGCTTGGAGGCACCACTTAAAGCCCAGTAGGTGACGCCACAGTTAAGGGGAAGGAGCCTAGGTTCGAGTCACTTGGGTAGCAAACAAAGGAATTTTATTTTGGTGCAAGGAACAAGAGAGTTGGACGGCATTAAGGCACTTGAAAGAAGAGTTTGATTCTCTTTAAATTTTCGGATAAATAGTAGATAAATGGTGATTTAATATTAGATTATTTTAAGTGGATTAAAGAAGAGATAATTGATGAGATTAATTAAGGTGATAAATAAAAGATAAAATTTATCAAGTTGTGGAGAGTTGGCCGATTGAGGGACTCCTTGGATGGTATTTTTGGCCAAGGTTGTAAAGGGGGAGGCTATAGCCAAATTTCATTTAGCCAACTTGCCTCTCTTTTGCTAACTATTTTCTCTCCAAGCTATCATCTTTTTCTTCTTTCTTTTCCAATTGTTCTAGCCAAATTTTCCCCCCTCTTCTTAGTTCACTTTTGCCTATTTCTCAAGGGACTCTCTCCCCTCTCTTTTCTTTTGCTAAACCAACAATACAGACATCTTCATAAGCCGATTTCTTGTTAAGTTCCAAAAGCTGAAAATAAGTCCCCTCTAGCCTTAGCCGAATCTTTGAAGGACTTAAAGCAAAGGGGTTGTCGATTTCTTCAAGTAAGGGTAAGATAAAAAATTTGGTTTCCATTCTTCTACTTTTAGTATTGTCGAAATCAAGGTATTAATCCTATTAGTGATCTTTGGACGAAACTTGAAGGTTCTCCGGGATCTCTACTATTGTTGACATCTCCATAGTCAAATAGTGCTTTCGGGATTTCAAGGATCTAGGTGAGTAACACGTTGACATTCGGCCAAAGGCCATTTAATAGTGATTAAGTGTTAAAAATCGATCTAACATATGATTATAGGGATTTCGACAGGCACCTAAGACAAAAGATCATTTCCGGGATTTAAGATTTGGAAGGTAAGCACATAGGTATATTCGGCCAAGGCCTATTGTGGATATCTAGATCTATCTCTTACTTTGTTTAAAAGCCAAAACTAACCTATGTGGAGACCCAGTGTTTGGCCGAATACAAGGAGGAGAATAGCAAAGTTTTCGGGATTTGAGAGATAAGCAAATCAGCATTGATGTAAGTTTTAGTGCACAAATCCTACTAGGATTTGGTTTTATGGCCGAATGAGTTTTCAATTAAATCTTTAATATGGGCCGAATGTAGGGAGTTAAAGATCTAAGATTGGATTTTCGGGATTCAAGTGAAATTGTTAAGCGAATCAAGTGTGTACCCTACCCTAAGTTTTAATATGTTCATGGCTATGTTTTAAATTAAATATGTTATTAAGAATGTGAAAATATGGCTAAAGTACCATGCAATGGTACAGAGCACCCAGGTACGTTTCCTACTCCCACTAGGATTATGAATATATGTTATTATTAACATGTGAAAAGTGATAAGAATGTGAATTAAGGCATGATTTTGCATAATATGTATGATATATGGGGCATATGGGTTATATGAAAAGGGGAAGTTAATGTGGTGACCTAAGACCACGAAATCTGAATGTGGTGACCTACAACGAATTCTAAATGTGGTGACCTAAGACCACAAATTTTTATAAGGGCGATGAGCACTCGACTGCAGCGACTGCCTTCGATGGTGTGTAGCGGATGGAGGATTGACTTAGTAGTCCCCACGGTGTGCAAGTTGTGCACGGGGACGTGTAGCGGATGGCATATAGGTTTGGGTTGGGTTGCATCATTATTTCCTATCTCATTATATGAATATGCATGTAATATGTGAACATATGCCTAAACTGTTAAATTTTAGTGTTGGTTACACATTGAGTGCATTGACTCACCCTTGTGGGATTATTTTTCAGGTGACGATCAGTGATGGACCGGGCCGGCAGATGCTTAGTGGAGGCCATGTGGAGTTCAGATTTCTTTTGTTCGGATTATTTTACTTTAAGTATTATGAATTTAAATTTTGGGAATTATTTGATGTAATAAGGCCATAGTAGAACTATTTTATTCTGTTTTTATTTATTAAGCCTACAAACTTTTATTTATTAAAAGATTAAGTAAATCTATTTTAAAACAAAGCCTAAACATTCTGTCACCTAAAGTAAAGGATTTTAATAATAAAATAAACTTGTTTTCAACTCAAGCCCAACCCAAAACGATCTTTCTTCCAAATCACACAAGTTTTTCCTAAGTAACAAAAGAATTTGAAACGGTTTACACCGGGGAACATACCGGATCCGATCAAGGCTCATGGGTCGGGTTTGGGGTGTTTTAGTTTGGTATCGAGCCCATTTTAAACTCTCACCTTGGGTTTAAGGCCCAAAATGTTTTCAAAGTTAAGCCCAAAAGGATTTTGTGAATTAAGGAGTTTTTCTAGCATGGCCCACTAAGTCTCCGACCCGAAGTCCACCAGGTAAGTACTCCGATCTCTTGTGTGATTTATATTATGATTTGTAGAAGGGTAGAAATGGAACGTAGAATAGAGATTTAGTACTTGAACCCTAGGGCTAGTTACCCCAACAATTACATAAGACTTAAATACCTAACTAAACAAACTTGTGGTTAAGTCGCTGAGTTAGGGTGTGGTAACCATGGTGCGCATGTCTAGGATTGGTTTCAGTGGAAGCTTGGTATTTAAGCAGTCTGCATGACTCACCTCCTCTCCACTCGAATCCTACTTGGTGCGTAGTTTCTGTTCACCCTAACTAAGAGGACTTACACACGGGCTAAACCCCTAACTAAAACCCGAAAGGGACTAGCCGTATTTTTATGGAAATCCTAGTTTTAAAATTTCTAAATTACCCTTTTGATTTGAAAAGGGAAAATTAAGGCAAGGTGGCCTTAAGAGAAAAAGTATGTGAAATTTGACACACAAACAGGCTTGGAAAAGTGGCCTGAAGATGCCACTTAGGGCCTCTGGAAATGGCGCCACATGCAAAGGTGTTGGGCCTGAGTTCGAGTCACATGGGAAGCAAATAAAAGAAGTTTTATTTTTTCTTCCAGAAGCATAGAGGTGGACGGAAACAAGGCTCTTAAAAAGGGAGTTTTATTCTCTTTAAAATTTAGCTAAATAGGGATAAATGATGATTTATCTTAAGTATTTTTAAAGAGATAAATAAGGATTTATTTATCATTATTCCATGAGATAAAGGTTGGATTAAACTCTTTTATTTTATGTTAATTAAAGGATAAAGCTATCAAATAGAAGAGTGGTGGCCAAGTAAGGATTCTTTAGATGATAATTTAGATCTATAAAAGGAAGGAAGGAGGGCTACTCATTAATTTTCTTCCTTCTCTTCTCTCTGTCGAAATTCTTAGGTTCTCTTCTCTTCTCTTCTCTTTTCTTTTGTCTAGCCGAATTCCCTAGCCTCCTCTCTCTTTTATTCAAAACCAAAAACACAATCCAACCTAGTCGAATTCTTCATAGCACCAAAAGTCAAATTTCGCCAAAGTCGAATCTTTGTTGTGATAGAAGGGTGTTGCCGATTTCATCCAAAAAGGTAAGATCAACTATTATTTGATTTTCAATCTCTCTTTAGCTGAAATATAGGAATCTAACTCCTTTAGAATTCCATGGCCAAAATTTGAAAGGTTTTCTTCTGGATCTAGTAGTTGTTGACTACAAGGAGCGGTTTCGGGATTTAGATCCGTAAGGTAAGGCAGTAGTTATTTTCGGCCATAGGCCATTTTGGTATATAATGTTAGCCGATTCTGACTTAGGTGGTGTAGGAAGGAGTTCTACAATCGCAAAGGTGCAAATCGTTAGACGTGGGTTTGGGATTTAGTCAATTGTGCTAATCAAAAGCGTAGTTATCGCACTATTCTCTGTTATTGTATGTTGTTAAGTATGTTTGATTATGATGTGTATGTTAGCGAAAATAATGGCTAAGATGGTGGATACCGTAGTGGCTAATCGATTAATCAGTCGGTGCTCTATTTTGCCTATGATATATGTGTGATATTTGTGGTGAGCATGTGATAAATATTTACTCTGATTGTTAATCTGACATGATACACAATATGCATGGGACTTGGGATGTGAAAATTGAAGGAAAGGGTGTACATCATTATGTACGTGGTCTAATGCTAGCCTCGTGCTACATTAGCGCTTGATGTTAGCTATGTGTTTCCTCAAGGGAGGTGTTGACTAAGTGCCCATCTCGACGGTTGATAGCTGTGTGCATCACCGTGCACTGATTGATATGTGGGATCCTTATGGGATCGGTGGCTCAGCCACGGCCTTGAGCAACAAGTCTGCCAAGATAAGATATGTGGATCATTATGTGATCGGTGGTGGATTAGCCACGGCCTTGAGCAGGGGGTCTGCCAAGGTAGGTGTAATGGATGGACCCTAGGTTGGGATGGGCTACATAATTGCATATTTATGTGTATGGACTGTGTGGATATGGGCCAAGCCCATATGTGGAGCTATGTGAAATGACTATACACTGAGTCAGTTTGACTCACCCAATATTTTAAACCTTTCAGGTGATACGTAAAGCTTGGACCGGGTTGGAGTGGACACAAAGGTGGCCATGCGAAGCGATTTTCATGCGAAAGATATTTTTAATTAATTAAGCATTTATATCTTGAGACTTTGATTATTCAATTATTGTAATAAGGCCCCTAAAAGTATTTAAAGTCATTTAAGTGTTTCTCATTAGGTTTATTATTGTGTTTTATTATGGATTGACAATTGAGGAATTATTTGCAAACAATTTTATTTAAATCTATATATACTAAAGTTTTAATCCGGATATTTTTATAAACACCACACCTTACTTAAGAATTTTAATGAACACTGTTTTCTAAACTTAACAAAATTTTCGTGTTTTATCCTTAAGTTCAAATTTGTTTCAAACGCTTTCCCAGATGGCATTTCAAATTGATTATCGTAGTGAATGGGCGGGTTGGGGTGTTACAAATTGGTATCGAGCCGGTTCAAAACTCAATTTTGAGGGTTGTGGGCCCAAAAATGTTTTCAAAAATGGGCTTTTCGAAAAAAATGGGCTTTTTAGAAATTTTTCAGGTTATTCTAGCATGGCACCTAAGTCTCCGACCCGAAGTCCACCAGGTAAGTACTTGATTGTTGAAGTGGTTTGAATTTGTGAACTATATGGGCTTTTATGGGAGCGTAGATTAGTGAACTAGGATCTATTGAACCTAGGACTAGTCTACTCAAACACATGCATAAGACTTAAGGACTATTAAACAAACATGTGATTAAGTCGTCGAGCTAGGGTGTGGCAACCATCAGACGCATGTCTAGGATTGGTATTCAAGAAGAGCTTGGTATTTAAGCAGTCCTAGCGACTCACCTCCTCTTTACTCGAATCCTACAGTGCGTAGCTACGGTTCACCTTAACCAAGAGGACTTATTCACAGGCTAAACCCGATAATTAAAACCCGAAAGGGACTAGCCATGCGATTTTATAAAATTCCTAATTTTAAAGTTCCTAAATTACCCTTTTAATTTTAGTAAAAGATTATTGTGAAAATTTTTCCAAAATATCTACGATTTACAAAATTACAAAAATGCCCTTATATTGTAAAATTACTAAAAATACCCTTGATTGTAAAAACTACCATACTACCTCAACTTTTGTTAAAATAATTTTACAAAATACCAAAATCTCTAGTTTTCAAAATATCAAGATACTCGATTTGGGAAAATTTATGAAAATACCTTGGCTGGTAAAATTACCAAAATGCCCTTGGTTTCTAAATTTTCATATTACCTCGACTTTTATTTAAAATATTCTTACTTTATAAAAATAGTAATTTTATTTTTGCAAAAGGTAAATATACCCTGTTTGGAAAATTACTGAATTACCCAATTACCAAAATAACCCCGATTTCTAAAATTTCTGCAAAACTTTGATTTGGAAAATCCTTCTTTCAAAATGCCCATGAGTTTGGAAAAAAATTTTTCAAAATGACTTTTGTGATTTTCAAATTTACCCCGATTTATTACCAAATTACCTCAGAGGACAAATGACAAAAATACCCAGGATAGAAAGCGGATGAAAATGTTGAATAGTGAATGTGGGTGGTGGATACCCTTTGAAAGAATGTGGCCTTGTTGAGCAATGAAGATATCTCCATTATGAATGTGATTGTGAAGGTGATTCTTTGAATTAGAGTAGTGAACTCGAACTGAAACTTTGATTGATCGAAAGAACAACTTCTGGAAACTTCATTTCATAAAATTACTCGTGGATAAATAGTGGAACAAAATTTCTAATGCATAAAATTTCTTAAATCAGACTAAATCGAGGTGCTAGAAATGAGTTCTAGAGGACGTGGTCGTCGTGGACGTGGTCGAGGCAGAATGACTGTGTCGGAACCCGTTAGGTCGGGTCAAGGATATGAGAATGGGGTACCACCGCCACTACCACCAGCTTTTGGTGTTGAGCAGCAAGATCAGACGGGGGATGATGCTGTATCGCAGGCGGTGCTGCGAGTTCTTGAGATGGTGGCTGGAGTAGGTGGAAATATGAGAGCTAGGAAGTCCGTACCCAAGCGACTCCGAGCTAATGGAGCTAAGGTGTTTCGGGGCGTATCAGGTGTGGCACCCAGTACGGCTGAATATTGGTTGGAAGCAACCAAGCGAATTATGGATGAGCTCGATCTGACCGCTGAGGAGAAAGTGAAAGGAATGGTGGCGCTGCTTTGCGACGAGGCATATCAATGGTGGCTAACAGTTCGGGATAGTGCCACGGCGGAGGATCTCACCTGGGAGTACGTTAAGGCGGCGTACCAGAAGAAGTATGTCGGTACTCATTATATTGATGCGTAGAGGAAGGCGTTTCTGGGGCTGGTTCAAGGGAACAAGTCCGTAGCGGAATACGAGGCTGAATTCTTAAGGTTAAGCCGTTATGCTCGATGGGTAGTTACTACGAAGCATGAGCGATGTGTCCGGTTCGAGGAAGATTAAGGGACGACCTGAGGTTGTTGATAGCTCCTCATTAGGAACGGGAGTTCGCTGTGTTAGTCGAAAAGGCTAAGGTAGCTGAAGGGATTAAGGACTCGGTGAGATAGAACAGAGATAAGGATAGGAACCGGGATAGGAGGAATTTTGGATCGTCTAAATCATCTGAGGGTCTTCAGAAAAGACCGAGGGTTAAAAATTTTGTTCGTGTTGCTAAGCCAACTATGGAAAATCTGGACTGTCTATGTTTTCAGTGTGGAAGGTATCATGTCGTGAGTGTTGGAACCAAAACGGAATGTTTTAGGTGTAAGTCTAAGTCTCACGATTAAGGACCATCCTCGGGATCCAAATAGGGCTCGGACAACGTGCCAAGGTTATGTGCGGTAGGGTAGAGATGGTCGATAGCGACAAGGGGTCGTGGTCCGAACCATGGAGGAAATGGTTCAGCCGAGGTCGTGGAGCACCAAATAGAGAGGTCAAGGTGCGGATGCAAAGGCGCCAAGGTTGGTTTATGCAATACCGTCATGAGGGGAAAGATGTGCCCGAGGTGACAACGGGTAAGTTTCTTATTTCTGGATTATCCTTCATTGCTTTGTTCGTTATAAGGTCAGTTCGTTCCTATGATTACTAATGAAGTGTATGGAACCTTGATTGCGAACTTAGAGAATGTGCCTAGGTAGTATAATATTTCTTTAAGATCAGAGTGTGCAGCAGTGGAGTAAGTGGGGTAAGTTAGGATGTACGGATGCTCGTTAGTAAGTAATTTCGAGGACGAAATTATATTAAGGAGGGTAGAACTGTAACATCCTAGATTAGGGGTTGTGCGTTTGGAGCATAACTCAAGTGTTAATAGCCTTTAAGTGTGGTTGGTGATGTTTTAAAGGTTTTAAAACTCTAGGATTAAAAGGGGATGCATTGGAAATTTTGAAATTTTAAGTTAAAGGGAAATTAAGGCAAGGTGGCCTTAAGAGAAAAAGTATGTGAAATTTGACACACAAACAGGCTTGGAAAAGTGGCCTGAAGATGCCACTTAGGGCCTCTGGAAATGGCGCCACATGCAAGGGTGTTGGGCCTGAGTTCGAGTCACATGGGAAGCAAATAAAAGAAGTTTTATTTTTCTTCCGTAGCATAGAGGTGGACGGCAACAAGGCTCTTAAAAGGGAGTTTTATTCTCTTTAAAATTCGCTAAATAGGGATAAATGATGATTTATCTTAAGTATTTTAAAGAGATAAATAAAGGATTTATCTATCATTATTCCCATGAGATAAAGGTTGGATTAAACTCTTTTATTTTATGTTAATTAAAGGATAAAGCTATCAAATAGAAGAGTGGTGGCCAAGTAAGGGATTCATTAGATGATAATTTCATCTATAAAAGGAAGGAAGAAGGGCTACTCATTAATTTTCTTCCTTCTCTTCTCTCTCTCTTGAAATTCTTAGGGGGTCTCTTCTCTTCTTTTCTTTTGTCTAGCGAATTCCCTAGCCTCCTCTCTCTTTTATTCAAAGCCAAAAACACAATCCAACCTAGCCAAATTCTTCATAGCACCAAAAGTCGAAATTCTGCCAAAGTTGAATCTTTGTTGTGTGAGAAAGGTGTTCTTGATTTCATCCAAAAAGGTAAGATCAACTATTATTTGATTTTCAATCTCTCTTTAGCCGAAATATAGGAATCTAACTCCTTTAGAATTCCATGGCTGAAATTTGGAAGGTTTTCTTCGGGATCTAGTAGTTGTCAACTACAAGGAGCGATTTCGGGATTTAGATCCGTAAGGTAAGGCAGTAGTGATTTTCGGCCATAGGCTATTTTGGTATATAATGTTAGTTGATTCTGACTTAGGTGGTGTAGGAAGGAGTTCTACAATCGCAAAGGTGCAAATCGTTAGGCGTGGGTTTCGGATTTAGTCAATTGTGCTAATCGGTGCGTAGTTATCGCACTATTCTCTGTTATTGTATGTTGTTAAGTATGTTTGATTATGATATGTATGTTAGCGGAAATAATGGCTAAGATGGTGGATACCGTAGTGGGTAATTGATTAATCGGTCGGTGCTCTATTTTGCCTATGATATATGTGTGATATTTGTGGTGAGCATGTGATAAATATTTACTCGATTGTTAATCGACATGATACACATATATGCATGGGACTTGGGATGTGAAAATTGAAGGAAAGGGTGTACATCATTATGTACGTGGTCTAATGCTAGCCTCGTGCTACATTAGCGCTTGATGTTAGCTATGTGCTTCCTCAAGGGAGGTGTTGACTAAGTGCCCATCTCGGCGGTTGATAGCTGTGTGCATCACCGTGGACTGATTGATATGTGGGATCCCTATGGGATCGGTGGCTCAACCACGGCCTTGAGCAACAAGTCTGCCAAGATAAGATATGTGGATCATTATGTGCTCGGAGGTGGATTAGCCACGGCCTTGAGCAGGGGGTCTTCCAAGGTAGGTGTAATGGATGGACCCTAGGTTGGGATGGGCTTCATAATTGCATATTTATGTGTATGGACTGTGTGGATATGGGCCAAGCCCATATGTGGAGATATGTGAAATGACTATACACTGAGTCAGTTTGACTCACCCAATATTTTAAACTTTTCAGGTGATACTTAAAGCTTGGACCGGGTTGGAGTGGACACAATGGTGGCCATGCGAAATGATTTTCATGCGAAAGATATTTTTAATTAATTAAGCATTTATATCTTCAATACTTTGATTATTCAATTATTGTAATAAGGCCCTAAAAGTATTTAAAGTCATTTAAGTGTTTCTCATTAGGTTTATTATTGTGTTTTATTATGGATTGACAATTGAGGAATTATTTGCAAATGATTTTTATTTAAATCTATATATACTAAAGTTTTAATCAGGATATTTTATAAACACCACACCTTACTTAAGAATTTTAATGAACACTGTTTTCTAAACTTAACAAAATTTTCATGTTTTATCCTTAAGTTCAAATTTGTTTCAACATTTTCCATGATGGCATTTCAAATTCGATTAGTAGTGAATGGGTAGGGTTTGGGGTGTTCTGATAAAATTACAAAATGCCCTTGGATTATGAAAATTTTAAATACCCACAATTCTTATCAAAATTTCATTACTTTATAAAATGTTCAAAAGCCCTAATTTGCAAAATGACAAAATACCCTGATTTTAGAAAAAAATTAATTACGAAATTACCCCTACCCTGCAAATTATCAAAATACCCCCAAGTTACAAAATTACAAGAACGACCCCTAATTTTCAAAATTTTTGCAACAGCACCAATTTGGAAAATAAATTCTCAAAAAGAACCCTCAAATTTTGCAAATTTTGAAATACCCTTGATTTAGTCAAACTTATAAATTTACCCTGGTTTATTACTAAAATACCCCTATAATTTCAAAATTTTTAAAATATCCTCGGGATTTCAAAAAAATTACCAAAATACCCTTATTAACAAAATCACCAAGGAACCTTATTTTGAAAAATTACGAAAATACCCCTGTAGGGTAAATTACGAAAATACCCCTGGGTAGTGGAAAAACAACAACAATGAAAACTACAACATTTCTCCGAATGAGCGAAAGTTCATAATTGATTGATAGATGTATGAATGTAAAGCGTGTGCATGTATGAATACGAAAGAACCACTCCTAAAACTCTTTTCATAAAACTTCTTAGTGGATAATCGGTGGAATAAGAGCTAATTCATAAAACTTTCTTAAATCGATTAAAGCGCATCGTTAGATATGAGTTCTAGAGGGCCTTGATCGTCATGGATCGTGGTAGAGGAAGAATGACCGTGTCGAACCCGTTAGATCGAGTCAAGGGTCCGACAATGAGTTACCACCGCCACCACCACCCCATTTATTGGTGTCGAGCAACAAGCTCAGACGGGGATGATCTTAGAATCGCAGTTATGCTACGGGTTCTTAAAATAGTGGCTAGTCTTTGGAGGAATGTGGGAGCTGAAAATCATACCGGCGACTCGAGCCAACGAGCTAAAGTATTCGTGGAGAATCGGTGTGGCACCCAGTCTGTTGAATCTTGGTTGGAAGCGATCGAGCGCATTATGAATGAGCTCGATCTGACCCCTGAGGAGAAGTTGAAAGGAATGGTGGCACTGCTACGTGATGAAGCGTATCAATGGTGGTTAACGGTTCGGGATGGTGCCATGACTAAGGATCGACTTGGGAATATGTTAAGATGGCATATCGGAAGAAGTATGTGGGGACGGATATATTGATGAGCGGAGGAAGGATTTTACGAAATTTGGTTCAAGGAACAAGTCAAGAGGCAGTATGAAGTGAATTTACGAGGTTAAGCCGATATGCTCGAGGAGTAGTGGCAACGAAACATGAGCGATGTATCCGTTTTGAAGACAATTTAAGGGATGACCTTAGGTTATTGATAGCTCCACATCAGGAGCGGGAGTTTTCCGCGTTGGTAGAAAAGGCTAAGGTAGCCGAGGGAATCAAGGACTCGGTTAAGCAGAGCTCTAATAGGAATAGACCCAAAAGGGGTTATGGGTCGTCAGGATCATCGAAAAATGTACAGAAAAGGCCCAGAGTGATGGGTGAGAGGGTCGACAAGTTAATATAAGAGGCGATGTCGTCCATGTGATCAGTGTGGAAAGAAACACTTGGGTGAATGTTGGAAGAAGACAGGTAGGTGTTTCAGATGTGGGTCAAAGGACCATATGATCAAGGACTGCCCGAAGAAACTAGATGAGAATCGCCCAGCAGCTCAGAATGCTAATCCGGTTAGTAGAGGAGGACAGCAGCCTCAGCGAGGTCATGGTCCAAATAATCAAGAAAATGGTAGAGGACGTGGAACACCGGGTCGAGGTGCTGCTAATACTGAGGCAAGGCAGTCGAGTTTGGTTTATGCGGTTCGTCGGAGGAGGATGGAGACCCACTAGACGTCATAACTGGGACGTTTCTCATTCATGGCAAGCCCTATTTTGCTCTTATTGATGTGGGCTCGACCCATTCTTATGTTGCATGTAGTGTAGTGGAAACACTAGGCCTAGACTCTAAACTTTCTGATAGGGAGATGACTGTAGAGCCCATTGGCGTAGTGGTGGATAAGATCTTTGGTGTATCCCTAGAAATTGTGGAGTGAGCTTTGGTGACTTAATGGAGTTACCCTTCAGAGAATTTGACCTCATACTTGGTATGGATTGGTTAGTAGAGCACCGAGCCGTGTTGGATTGTGCGGCTAAACGAATGGAAATAAGGACCCTAGAAGATGAAGTGGTAGTAATGATTGGAGAAAGACGAAACTACTTGTCTAACGTAGTTTTGGCATTGAAGGCGGATAAGATGGTTCGTAAAGGGTGCAAGGCATTTTTAGCCTTTGTAAGTGCGCTAGATGGAAAGGAAGAAGGTGTTAGTGGAGTTAGAATGGTAAGGGATTACGAAGATGTGTTCCTAGAGGAATTACTAGAATACCCCCAGATAGGGAGGTAGAATTTGGAATAGACTTGCTACCGAGAACAGCTCCTGTGTCAATTGCTCCATACCGAATGGCACCAAAGGAGTTGGTTGAGCTCAAGGCTCAAATCCAAGAATTGTTAGATCATGGGTTTATCCGACCCAGTGTGTCTGCGTGGGGAGTATCGGTCCTATTTATGAAGAAGAAGGACGAAACTATGCTAATGTGCATAGATTATCGTCAGTTGAATAAGCTGACCTTCAAGAATAAGAATCCTTTTCCTAGGATTGATGACTTGTTCGATCAGCTTAAGGGGGCGGTAGTGTTCTCAAAGATCGACTTAAGGTCAGGATATCATCAGTTGAAGGTGAAGGAGGCGAATATCCATAAGACAGCCTTTAGGACAAGATACAACCATTTTGAGTTTGTAGTAATGCCGTTTGGGTTGACCAATGCCCCAGCCGCGTTCATGGATATGATGAACCAGGTTTTTCAACCTTGGATAGGTTTGTCGTAGTGTTTATCGACAATATTTTGGTGTACTCCAAGACTGAGGAGGAGCATGATGAGCATCTCCGGATTGTGTTGCAAGTATTGAGGAAAAGAAGCTTTATGCCAAATTTAGCAAGTGTGAATTTTGGCTTAGGAAGTTTCTTTCTTAGGACACGTGGTGTCTCTTTGAAGGAATAAGGGTGGATCTAAGAAGATTGAAGCGGTGTTGGATTGGAAACCACCTAAGTCGGTGGCAGAGATTCATAGTTTCTTAGGATTGGCAGGCTATTACAGAAGGTTCGTGGAAGGATTTTCGTCAATAGCCGCGCCTTTGACAAAGTTATTGAGGAAGGAAGTACCCTTTGTATGGACGGATAAGCAACATGAGAGCTTTAAAATGCTTAAGAGGGTATTGACGGAAGCTCCAGTGTTGATTCAGCCTGAGGCAGGAAAAGATTTTACGGTGTATTGTGACGCTTCCCATACAGGTTTGGGTTGCGTATTGATGCAAGACGGAAAGGTAGTCGCATATGCGTCTCGACAGTTGAGGCCACATGAGGTGAACTACCCGACGCATGACTTGGAATTAGCAGCAGTGGTCTTCGCTCTTAAGGTATGGAGGCACTACCTTTATGGTGAAAAGTCGACGATCTACACAGACCACAAGAGCCTTAAGTATTTGCTGACTCAGAAAGAGTTAAACTTAAGGTAGCGAAGGTGGGTTGAATTACTGAAGGATTATGACTGTGCGATAGAGTATCACCCGGGCAAGGCGAATGTAGTGGTGGATGCTCTAATCTGGAAAGTTGTGTCGAATCTGAGGGCGTTATTTGCACACTTGAGTTTGTATGATGATGGGAGCCTATTGGCAAAATTGTAAGTCAAGCCGACGTGGTTAAATGAGGTGAAAGAAGGACAGTTGGCTGATGAAGACCTAAGTGCTAAGCTACAGCAAGTACAGAACGGAGAGTCAGAGGACTATAGTGTTAGTGATGAGGGAGATTGTGCTTCAGAGGAAAGGTCTGTATGCCGAGGGACGAGGAGTTAAGACAGAAGATTCTTCGGGAAGTGCATGGTAGCCCTTATGCTATGCATCCCAGAGGCACCAAGTTGTACAGAGACCTAAGGAAATAGTTTTGGTGGCCTGGTTTGAAAAAGGAAGTTACTGAATTCGTGGGGAAATGTCTGACGTGTCAGCAAGTTAAGGCTGAACACGAAGTTCCATCGAGATTGCTTCAGCTAATCGAGAGTCCGCAGTGGAAGTGGGAAAGAATTACCATGGACTTCATTAGTGGGCTTCCCCTTACGCCTACTAAGAAGGACTCGGTATGGGTAATAGTGGACCGTCTGACCAAGTCCGCGCACTTTATCCCAGTAAGAGTTGATTATTCTCTTCAGAAATTGGCTAAACTATATGTGGCAGAAATTGTGAGGCTACATGGAGTGCCGGTGTCTATCATTTTGGATAGAGACCCAAGATTTACGTCTCGGTTTTGGAGGGCACTTCATCAAGCTTTAGGCACTAAGTTGGATTTCACTACGGCTTTTCATCCCACGGTCAGACGGGCAATCGAGCGGGTAATCCAAGTATTGGAAGATATGTTGAGGGCGTGTGATGGATTTGAAGAAGTTGGGAGGAGTATTTGCCTTTAGCGAGTTTGCCTACAACAATAGCCTATCGAGCAAGTATTCGAATGGCACCTTATGAAATATTTGTATGGTCGAAAGTGTCAGACTCCTACATGTTGGACGAAATTAGGAGAACGTTGAGTTTTGGGACCAGAATTAGTGGCAGAGTCCGAAGCAAAGGTTGAGATAATTCGGGCACGGTTAAAGGAAGCATCCGATAGACAAAAGTCATATGCAGATCTCAAATGAAAGGAGATTGAATTTGATGTGGGGGACCAAGTATTCCTTAAGGTTTCGCCTTGGAAGAAGGTGATGAGATTTGGTCAGAAAGGGAAGCTAAGCCCAAGGTTTATAGGACCCTATCGAGTGTTGAAGCGAGTTGGACCAGTGGCGTACCAGCTAGAGTTGCCACCAGAGTTGCAGCAGATGCACAATGTATTCCATGTGTCCATGCTACATCATTATCGATCGGATCCATCACATGTGGTACCAGTTGAAGAAGTGGAGCTAAGGCCAGACTTATCCTATGAGGAAGAGCCGATTCAGATCTTGGGACGAGACGTGAAAATACTACGGAGGAAGTCAGTTCCCCTAGTTAAAGTGTTGTGGCATAATCATGGATCGGAGGAAGCTTCGTGGGAGCCAGAAGAGGCAATGCGACAGTAATACCCTCATTTATTTTAACCAGGAAATTTTGGGGACGAAATTATTTTAAGGGGGGTAGAACTGTAACATCCTGAAAATGGGCCTATGTATTTTTGAATTAATTATACGAAATGGCATGACTTATGTGTTATTAATGTATGGTGAACATTTTTGGAAACTAAATGATTAGGAAAGTGAACATTTTTGGAAACTTGGAAATGTTAAGTAAATGTTTAGGGAAGTGAACATTTTTGGAAACTTGGAAATGTAAGGAAATGTTTTAGAAATGGTAAGTTTAAAGAGGAAACTAAAACACGGTAGCCTTAAGAAAATTAATAGAAGAAATTTGACATAAACATAGATTTGTTTAAGTGGCTTGGAGGCACCACTTAAAGCCTAGTAGGTGACGCCACAGTCAAGGGGAAGGAGCCTAGGTTCGAGTCACTTGGGTAGCAAACAAAGGAATTTTATTTTGGTTCAAGGAACAAGAGAGTTGGATGGCATTAAGGCACTTGAAAGAAGAGTTTGATTCTCTTTAAATTTTCGGATAAATAGTAGAGAAATGGTGATTTAATATTAGATTATTTTAAGTGGATTAAAGAAGAGATAATTGATGAGATTAATTAAGGTGATAAATAAAAGATAAAATTTATCAAGTTGTGGAGAGTTGGCGATTGAGGACTCCTTGGATGGTATTTTCGGCCAAGGTTGTAAAGGGGGAGGCTATAGCCGAATTTCATTTAGCCAACTTGCCTCTCTTTTGCTAACTATTTTCTCTCCAAGCTATCATCTTTTTCTTCTTTCTTTTCTAATTGTTCTAGCCGAATTTTCCCCCTCTTCTTAGTTCACTTTTGCCGATTTCTCAAGGGACTCTCTCCTCTCTTTTTTTTTTGCTAAACCGACAATATGAGACATCTTCATAAGTGATTTCTTGTTAAGTTCCAAAAGTGAAAATAAGTCCCTCTAGCCTTAGCCGAATCTTTGAAGGACTTAAAGCAAAGGGTTGTCGATTTCTTCAAGTAAGGGTAAGATCAAAAATTCGGTTTCCATTCTTCTACTTTTAGTATTGTCGAAATCAAGGTATTAATCCTATTAGTGATCTTTGGACGAAGCTTGAAGGTTCTCCGGGATCTCTGCTATTGTCGACATCTCCATAGTCAAATAGTGCTTTCGAGATTTCAAGGATCTAGGTGAGTAACACTTTGACATTCGGCCAAAGGCCATTTAATAGTGATTAAGTGTTAAAAATCGATCTAACATATGATTATAAGGATTTCGACAGTCACCTAAGACAAAAGATCATTTTCGGGATTTAAGATTTGGAAGGTAAGCACATAGGTATATTTGGCCAAGGCCTATTTTGGATATCTAGATCTATCTCTTACTTTGTTTAAAAATCCGAAACTAACCTATATGGAGACCCAGTGTTTGGCTGAATACAAGGAGGAGAATAGCAAAGTTTTCGGGATTTGAGAGATAAGCAAATAAACATTAAGGTAAGTTTTAGTGCACAAATCCTACTAGAATTTGGTTTTATGGCCGAATGAGTTTTTCATTAAATCTTTAATATGGGCCGAATGTAGGGAGTTAAAGATCTAAGATCAGATTTTTGGGATTCAAGTGAAATTGTTAAGCGAATCAGGTGTGTACCCTACCCTAAGTTTTAATATGTTCATGGCTATGTTTTAAATTAAATATGTTATTAAGAATGTGAAAATATGGCTAAAGTACCATGCAATGGTATAGAGTACCCAGGTACGTTCCTACTCCCACTAGGATTATGAATATATGTTATTATTAACATGTGAAAAGTGATAAGAATGTGAATTAAGGCATGATTTTGCATAATATGTATGATATATGAGGGCATATGGGTTATATGAAAAGGGGAAGTTAATGTGGTGACCTAAGACCACAAAATCTGAATGTGGTGACCTAAGACCACGAATTCTAAATATGGTGACCTAAGACCACGAATTTTTATAAGGGCGATGAGCACTCGACTGCAGTGACTACCTTCGATGGTGTGTAGCGGATGGAGGTTGACTTAGTAGTCCCACGGTGTGCGAGGTTGGTACGGGGACGTGTAGCGGATGGCATATAGGTTTAGGTTGGGTTGCATCATTATTTCCTATCATTATATGAATATGCATGTAATATGTGAACATATGCCTAAACTGTTAAATTTTAGTGTTGGTTACACATTGAGTCTGTTGACTCACCCTTATGGGATTATTTTTCAGGTGACGATCAGTGATGGACCGGGCTGACAGATGCTTAGTGGAGGCCATGTGGAGTTCAGATTTCTTTTATTCGAACTATTTTACTTTAAGTATTATGAATTTAAATTTTGGGAATTATTTGATGTAATAAGGCCATAGTAGAACTATTTTATTCTGTTTTTATTTATTAAGCCTATGAACTTTTATTTATTAAAAGATTAAGTAAATCTATTTTAAAACAAAGCCCAAACGTTTTGTCACCTAAAGTAAAGGATTTTAATAATGAAATAAACTTGTTTTCAACTCAAGCCCAACCCAAAACGATCTTTCTTCCAAATCACACAAGTTTTTCCTAAGTAACAAAAGAATTTGAAACGGTTTACACCGGGGAACATACCAGATCCGGTCAAGGCTCGTGGACCGGGTTTGGGGTGTTTCAAACCCCCTAAGGAAGTAGTAAATTGATCAATGGATTCCCATATTGAGTTTCACCCTAATCGACAAAATCTCGTAACCCTATCTCTAGGTGCTCGATCAACTCCGCTCAATTATGCTAGATCTACTCTTAGGTAGGGTCTATTCCTCCTCCACCTAAGCACATTAGATTAATTTAAGCAACATAATTAAGAACAAACTAAGTACTTCTCATATAATTTAGAAATCAAATAACAAAATCCATCATAGGTTTCATCCCCTTCAGGTATCTGAAGGGCTTAGTTCATAACAAAGTAGGAAAACATCTCAAGAGAAAAGATAAAACCTAAAACCCCTTGAAGGAATTGAAGAGGAGATCCTCCGTCTTGAGTAGAACTCCGGCTTCTTGAGATGGATCAACTGGCTATCTTCGAGTATTTCCTTAAAAGATGAAAGCTTCGGCAAAAGCCTCTGCTAAAAAGCGTCCTCTGAATGCCTGCATTGGGTTGTTTATATAGGCTTTTGAGATGCTTTACTTGGCTCCTAAGCACCTCCTTCAAGTAGATTTACTATTAGGGAGTTTAAGTAGACTTAGGAGTATGTTTCTTTGGCTTCAAGCATCCCAATCCGAGTGAAATTACTCATTCCCGAGGTGGGGGCACGACCATGGCACACGCCCGTGTAAATCGTGGTTGGGCCGTGTCTCGATTCTGTCGTTTTGGGAATGACTGTGTAGATCACTAGGCATGTCCGTGTGTGGTAAATGGATGATGCACGGCCATGTGTGACGGAGTTGAGGCCGTGCTCTAGGTAATCAGAGAGGCACGATCGTGTGGGCTTTGGGCCAGGTCATGTCGAATTCTTAGGTTGGCCTAATTTAGTCCGTTTTAAGCCCGTTTTTACGTTCTTTTTATCTTAGGTGCTTTCATGAGTATAAGACATGAAAAGAAAGGATTAAGAGCACCTTTTTACATAAATCAAGGATAATTCATCCAAAAGCATACTAAATGTGGGATTAAAATATGTTACTTTTACGGTTTATCAAAAACCCTAATTATTATTTTAGTTAGTATTATTAATATTGTTAGTAAAAACCTTAATTATTATTTTAGTTAGTGTTATTAATATTGTTTGTAAATAACCCTAATTATTGTTTTTGTTATTTTATGTTTTGTTTTAAAGCTATTTTGTTTGTTTATTTTGATTTGTTAGTAAATTTTGTGTTTATATTAATTATTTGTTTATTGTGAATGTTATGTCTTAATTTTAATATATTTGAAAGTTTTATATTAGTAAAACTATTATAAAGTAATTGTTAATTAGTGATAAAATTGAAAATATTTACGCTATAGATATTGTTAGAAATGGCAACATATTTGGTATTGCCTAATGAGATAATAACTTCAGCACAAAGGGAGAAAGTTGATAAAATGATGAGAGAAGTGCAAGATTATAGAATGAAACCACAAGAACACATTGTTCAACACCTTATTACCTTAAATAAAAAGATGCAAGAAGTCTTGTGAAATGGTCATGAAATGATTAGGAAGAATAAAGTGCAACACTTAACCCTTATAGGGACATTAATAGAACATGACCATTGAATCATTTTAGACGAACTTTGGAAGACATTGGTACCTACGAACCTATTGGAATCTAGTTATATGCTTTGTAAAGTTTATAATCTCTTATGGAGCTAGGAAAACAGTGAGGCAAAGTATAGGCTCACGAAAGTTGACTAGGAAGCAAAGTGTGTTTGACATGACTAGGAAGCAAAGTGTGTTTGACATACCATGGATGGATAAATTAGATGTTAGGAAATTACCAAGAGAATTTCTAAATTCAATACCCGTTATAAAGATTGAAGAGAAAGAAGATCCCGAGGAATTTCCAAATTAGATTGTAGAAGATGAATATGAATAGAATCAAGAATTTCTAATTTGGATTGTATAGTATTTCTCGAAGGAAGATACAATATCGGAGATGGAAGAAAACATAGAACTGAATTTAAGTGGTTAAATGTAAAGATAAATGTTGTTCATGTACAAAATGATAACTGAAATAGTATGAGCTTATGAATGAAAAAAATTGCATATTGAAACATTAATTTTTTTATTTAACTAATTTATTTATTGTTCGAAATTGTTTTTAGAAATTTTGTTTATTTTTTAATAGATTGAATATTTAAGATGGATGATCAGTTTTTCGTATGCGCTTATTTCGATGGAATCATCTTGACAACAATCATTGGATGCATATTTGAATGTCGGCAACAAATAGCAATGAGATTTAATAGAAATGTCTCGTTTGATGATATGAAGGGAAGGATTAACGCAAAAATTGTTAGACATTGTGGGAGAAGTATTTCGAGAATTTTCTACAAGTTTCCAGTTTTGATAGATCCGATCAAATTCATCGAAATGGAACTTGTAGACGACAAAGACGTGGAGACAATGATAGCTATTTCCTATGGGAATGGGAGTAACAAAAATGCACCGATTCACTTATTTGCTGAGTTAACCGGTATGAAACAAAATGAAGATATCAATGCATATGGTGAAGAACATGGAGCTCAAGAACCTTGCATGGTGGCTCCAATATCGTACATTGATAGTGAATCGACTATACATGGGATCAATATCGATCTTAATATTACACCCGATATTAATGTGGTTGGTGATGATGGATACGATAGTAGTGATCATTGTGAGCAAGAGGTTGATAGTGACAGTGATCCCGATGTGGACGATGTACTTAATGATATTGACGATGAAGATGTGAATGACAATGGAAACATTAACGCCTCTTCGGTCAGGAACCAGATGTGATGTATTATGATACACAATAATCCTAGGCCACACATGTTGCTCATAGACCCCGATGCAGCGCATGTAGCTGAGTTCCCAGAGTACCCTGAAATACTTCCTACTCACCGGCTGGCTGTAAATTTCGATCATGAGGAGTTATTCGTAGGCCAGAGATTCGAAAGTAAAGAAGAGTGTGTATTTGCTATTAAACGGAATAGCATGAATATATCAGTGGATTACAAAATCACAGTGTCCAAATCGACGGTATATATTGGGGAGCATTGAAAGGCAGTGGAAGGCTGCAATTGGTGGGTACGAGCTGCATTTATTCAAAATTCGCAGATGTGGGAGATACAAAAATTTGTTGGACCTCACACATGCACATCAACACGTATGACAAAAGATCATCAAAAACTTGATTCCAAAACTATCTGTACATGTATCATGCCAATGGTGAAGGACATGCCGACCATTAAAGTTTTGGTACTGATTGCCAAAATATAAGCATGATTCCAGTATTGAGTATCATATTGAAATACGTGGATAGCTAAACAGATGGAAATGGAGCAATTGTATGGGGATTACGATTCGTTGTATAACGAGCTACAGGGATGGATAGCTGCTATGTAGGAGTACGTACCAACGACTGTGATTGAGTTACAGATACGACCTTATTACGGCCCGGACGACTAATTACAGCAGGAGAAAAGAATTTTTCATTGGATGTTCTGGACGTTTGATTCATGTGTGCGGAGCATTTCTATACTGCAAGCCGTTTGTGCATTGGATGGGACCTGACTATATGGAAAATATACACAAATCCTACTTATTGCGGGTGCTCAAGACGGCAATAGGAGCGTGCTCCCGATAGCATTTACCATCGTAGATAAGGAGAACTTGAAATCTTGGGAATTCTTCATTGCCAACCTGTGAAGGTATGTTATTAGCAATGATAATATTTGCATCATCTCCGATAGAGGGAAAGGATTAATTGCCGCAATTAGTCATTCCGGTGTGTCATGGAGATCCGTTTACTGCATCCGTCATATTGCGGCTAACTTCCTTCGAGATTATAAGAATGCAGACTGGAAGAGACAAGTGGTGAAAATGGGTAAAGGATAACCTTATCTTTTCAATATAAGTTTTAATGTTTTATGTTATCCAGTTATTGTAATTTATCTTTTCTTAATACATATACAGCGTACGAGTTAGAGCCACATATTTTTTTCCAAAGAATGACTCGACTTGAGAGTGACATAGAGGGTCAAACGAACACATCTTTTCGACAGTGGTTGGGTACAATGGAGCTGTAGCAATGGGCTTAAAGTTTTGACGAGAGCTTTCGTTATGGTCAATTGACTACAAACTTGGTGGAGGGGGTCAACACTGTGTTGTTGAAAATACGACATCTTTCGATTTCATCTATCTTCTCGGCTACATTTTACAAGTTGGCAACCTTGATGCCAAGAATGGGTGAATAATAAGTCAACCAGATGGAGGTGGGACACGTGTTTGTCGAAGATGTCAGGGATGTATTGATTGCAAACCGTCAGATTGCGAGGTCGATGACTGTAGGAATATGTTCACGATGCTTGAAAACTTTTCGAGTTACAGAGTCCATCAGTCGTCGACCCGGTATACCACCTAGGTCCTATGGAGTTGATCTCCGGAACAGACTGTGCGAATGTAAGAGGTTCCAAACACTTCATTATCTGTGTGTACATATCGTGGTAGCGTGTGCTAAGGTGAACCTTAATGTTGAACAATTTGTCGATGATGTGTACACATTCGAGCGCACGTTGCATGTCTAGGAAAATGGGTTCCCGTCCGCCTGACCTGTCTACGTGGGAGGTGCCTCCGATGACTTTCGAGCTTGTCCCAGACAAAGCGCTACGCAGGAATCCAAGAGGTCGTCCGTAATCATCCAGAATCTATAATGAAATGGACATTAGGGAGAAATTCGATGGTAAGCATTGTGGATTATACAGGTTAGGTGGTCATAATCAAAGTAAATACTCATAGCGAAACTATCATGTTGGACAATCGTCACGATCGAGTGGGAGTTGAGCTTATGTTGTAATGTTTTTTTCAATAAAAAATACAATTTATATAAAAAAACACATCATTTACATGCTTTTTCAATAATATTTATGGCTCGATTTATAACACTAAGATTTGGATACTTTTTTTTCTCAATTTTTGACCAAATAAATCTTTATAAAACACAATTTATTATTTCAAAAATCTTTTAAAAGCTATATTTGGCTCATAAATATTAAATAATATAATCTACGAGTTCATTTGTCGGATTCAGTGGTCTCGAACCACTATTTTCGGCATAATTGAAATTTGGGTTATTACAGTTGTAATGTGTATTAGTGTTTTAATGTTATAATCTCCAAATTAATCTACTCTACGTTATGGTCAAGTTTTGTTACAAATTTTAAAGATCCAATTAATCGAATTAAATTTATACAAAAAAGTACAAACATTGTAATATAAAAAAATACAAACTAGAGTAATATCAAAAACACAAGAAACCCCTAAAATTGATGTTTTGATAGTGTGGTCCTAAGAGTATACCTCTGTGGAGGTCGACGTTCCCATTGTGGGTGCTTACGACGACCAACATTCTCTTCAGGCCCAAGTGGGGGTGTGCTAAACATGGCAGAAAAATCATGTGACTCGAATGGCATCGATGAACTTGAACCGGAAGAGTGACATGATGTAGTGGATACGACCTAGGAGGACTAATGTCCTGCAGTGGATACGAGCCGGAGTGCTGTACTGCGGTGGGTACGATCCAAAGATATCAAACCCGTAATGGTATCCACCCCCTGACGAGCCCGTGAACTAGTTATTGCCCAACATATTTGGATGATACGAATGTGCATCCGAATGTGAATGTGATTGCTCGAGCTCGACTTGGGCTCTAGCTCGGGCTTTGACTTAGGATCAAGATCTGCCACTGGCTCGGCCTCCATATCAGCCATTGGCTTGTATGCCCCAGGTCACTACATGTGTGGGGGGACTACAGTCGACTGCCCTCCAAGTATATATGGCTTTCTCATACTAGAGCACCATTGTATGTACTCTAATGGAGGTTGCAAATTGGAAGACATATCCATCTGAGGTATTCGAGTCATCCGATCATTCCACACCACAATAAATCTCTGGTGCTTAACCCCCAATGCAATCCCTATTTCCCTCTCTTGTTCATGTTGTAAACCTCTCCCAACTCGCATGGTGAATCCAGGATATATTGGATGCAACCAAATTGTCGCAGCACTCGATCCCCATGGTACCACTCGACTACATTGAAATTGATAATTGACACGTTAGTGCACCACATATGAGAGTGAATGTAGGCAGACGAAGGTACAATGGCTGCAATTTCTGGTCTACGATATGGCACCCATATAAACTGCACGATTAATAACATTGTTAAAATTTAACACGGTGTGAGTAAGATATACAAAGTAACATGTCACGAATATTGGAATCTCTTACCCCTTCCCTGGCATGTTGTTCAATCATAAGCCGATATATCGAGACAGTGTACAACCTCCCGATACTCGGATAAATACTTCATCTATAAAAACAAATTTCAAGTCAATATAGTATCGTTACAATAGTATCAATATAAAGAAATTGTCAATTAATAACAAGTGATATTTTATCACCTGTTAACTAGTGGATATACGTATGGTTGGTGACTAACTGATGCCAAGAATGGCACCCGATAAAGAGCCCATGACTACAATAATGTAAGGCATTCGCCTATGTCTACGGAAGCTAGCTTTGTTGTCCGACAAAGCTCACGGTACAACACTGCCAGAACTGCAGAGCCCTAACTATAAGAGCGAGCATTACTCAAATCAACTAATAGAGGTAAGTACATGATATGAACCCTGTTATTGTTTGTATCAGGCATCAGTACACCCCCTATGATGTGCATAATGTCTACTTGAGCAACGCGTATCAACTCGACTTCAGTGGCATTAGCTGGTAAGTGTTCAAACCTCGCTTTCAGCCATGTAAATTTCAAGCTCGGAAAATTTTCCTCATCATCATCGTACGAGACTCCTAATAAGCTCTAACAAAGTGCAAATGGGTCAGCTATCGTATTGATGCCCGTTATGGGACTCCCATCGATTGAGAGCCCAAGTTGCAGTGCAACATCCTCTAGAGTGACTGTGCACTCTCCACAGGGGACATGAAATGTGTGGGTCTCCGGGCGCCAATGCTCGACTAGTGCGGATATTAAATCATACCGCAGATCAAACGTCTAGATCAGTGTTGCTGACTCGAATCCAGCTTGCTCTAAGTAGGGCATTAGTCGTTCATCTGGGGAATATCCTAAGCCATTCACCCGGCCCCTTAATATACGGTACGAGCCCTGACAGTGTTAAATCACAAAAAATAATTATAATAACATAATTTATTTCCCTAAATTATGTAGCTATTTTTTTAATATAACCTATGATTAATAAATAACAATAAATTACCATATTATTAACTACGTCAGATATGTGAGGATCTTTACTAATCAATGGAGCCATTGCCGTCTCAAATATTTAATTTTTATTTACATAAAAACAAGAAATTTATATTAAATTGCTAAAAATAACTTGCCAATAAAAATAATATAACAAAAACATAAACGACACATAATATATACAAATATTTTATTATTTATACAAACATAAACGACACATAATAAAAATAATATAACAAAAACATAACATAACAATATTAATAACTAACATAACATAACAATATTAATAACTAACAATAATAATAACAATAATAATAATAATAATAATAATAATAATAATAATAATAATAATTAGGGTTTTTATTAACAATATTAATAATAGAACTAACTAAAATAATAATTAGGGTTTTTACTAACAATATTAATAACTAACAATAGTAATAATAATAATAAGGGTTTTTACAAACAATATTAATAATAGAACTAAAATAATAATTAGGTTTTTACTAACAACAACAACAACAACAACAACAACAACAATAATAATAATAGAACTAACTAAAATAATAATTAGGTTTTTACTAACAATATTAATAATAGAACTAACTAAAATAATAATTAGAGTTTTTACTAACAATATTAATAACTAAAAATAACAATAATAATAATTAGGGTTTCTTACTAATAATAATAATAATAATAATAATAATAATAATAATAATAATTAGGGTTTTTACTAACAATATTAATAACTAACAACAATAATAATAATAATTAGGATTTTTACTAACAATATTAATGACTAACAATAATGATAATAATAATAATTTTTACCAACAATAATACTAACTAAAATAATAATTAGGATTTTTACTAACAATAATACTAACTAATAATAATAATTAGGTTTTAACAATAATAATATTAGTTTTTACTAACAATAACATTAACTAAACTAACAATAATTACTTTTTACTAAAAATTCAAAACTTAAATGATGCATGCCAAAAGACTTATATTATGGAAGTAAAATTTCTTAATTTAAATTCTATATAATTACAATATTATTTTGAGATGGTATATAAACTAACAAAAAACAATAAAAATCAATATATAATAAAAAATAACAAAATAAAATAATAAAAATAAAAATAACAAAATATAATAATAATAACAAAATTACAAAATAATAACAAAATAGCAATTTGTTTAATAATAACAAAATAACAAATTAAAACCCTAATGATAACTAACAAATTGTTTAATAACTAAACTAACAATAAAAAAACAATAAAAACATTATTTTAAAAAAATTTATACCTTCTATTTTTCTTTTTTTTTTCTTCTATTTCTTTCTCCTTTCTCTTCTCTATTTTCTTTCTTTTTTTTTTTTCTTATTTTCCCTCTTTCTTTCTCTTTTCTCTCTTTCTTTTTTTTTTCCGTCGTCCTCCTTCTCCTTCTTCTGCTTCTCTTCTTCTTCTTCTTCTTCTTCTTCTTCTTCTTCTTCTTCTTCTTCTCCTTTCCTTTTTTTCTCTGGCACTGCTCATGAAAATAAAATTGGGGACCATTTAAGGTCCCCAAAGCTGAGAATGTAACAGACCGAATTTGACCCTAATCGGAACGGTGGTTTGGGACCACGAATCCAGTCCGAGAAAAATTTTAATATTTTATTTTGTGTTTATTATGTGAATTAAAAGGTGTGAAAGTTTCAGAGAGAAATTTTATTGTATAAGTGCTCAATTTGATAAAAAGGACTTGATCGCATAAAGAGTAAAAGTGGCGAGCTAAAGTAAAATGTACCTTTTTGATTGTGGCTTTTAAGTGGATGTCCTAAAAGGACAATTAGTCCATTTCTTTAATAGTGGACTGACAATGACATAAAATAGTTAGTAGGATAGATTTAAAATTTTATTTTATTTGATAAAATAAGGTATTATGAAATAATATAATAATAATGTTATATCATTAAAATATAAGAAAACAAACATCATCACTTTCACTTTGTTATCACCGAAAATAAAAGAAGAAAAGAAGGATTCAAGCTCTCCATCATTCGGCCTTCTTGCATGTTCTAATAAGGTTAGAGATTTAGCTTAATTTTATAAATTTTAACATTTTGAAGTGGTTAACATGTATAGTTACTAGCCCATGTTCGAATTTTGATTTTGGTGGTATGTTTTAAGTGTTGCCATGGATGAATTCTTGAGGTTTATGATGCTTGATGATGTTAGATGATAGATAAGTTAAAAATTAGTATATTATGTGTTGGAAGTTTTGGTGAATTTGTGTTTTTAGGGCCAAATTGTAAAAATAAAAATTTAGAGGGGCTTAATTGCAAAATAAATGAAAGATATGGACTTGTATAGTCCTCATATATATTCGGCCCTTAAGGAGTATGGGGAAATTTGATGTATTTTGAGTTTTATGCAAATAGGACTAAATTACAAAGTTGTGAAATACTAGGGGTAAAATAGTAATTTGCCCATTTATGCGCTTAGGGACTAAATTGAGATGAATTGTGCTTGAATGAGCTAATTTAATGTGTTTTAGATCAAGGGCAAAGAAAAACGGAGTTAGATCGGGGAAAGACGAAGGTTCTGGAATAGCCGATTCGCACGGCCTATCGACAACCGAGGTAAGTCCTTAAGCTGAAATTTGTTAAAGAATTATTCATGAACTTATTAAATGATAATGTTTGATAAATTTCAGTATATAATCATGTTATAGCCGAATGTATATATGTATATTAGATTGATTTTATAAATTGATAATGTGATATGAATAAGTGTATCAATGCGAATTGTGGGATTGTACGATGAAGTAATGATTAAATTGTTTAAGGTGAACAAGTTTAGTTGAATTGGATATGTAATATAGATATGAAGTGTGTGTGGAAGGATTGATCACGGTGATATATTAGGGCTTCGTGCGGTGTTGTTTATCGGGCTTTAATGCCTACTTGAGCTTTGTCTGGGTGATTCATTTCGGGCTTAGTGCTAGCGTGCTTCGTCGTGCGGTGTTGTTTATTGGGCTTTAATGCCTAGCGTGCTTTGTGCGGTGATTCATTTCGGCTTTAATGCCTACTTGAGGGTTCGTCTTGGGGTGTTGTTTATCGGGCTTTAATGCCTCAGCGTGCTTTGTCTTGCCTTGATTCATTTCGGCTTTAATGCCTAGCGTGCTTCGCGGGTGTTTAAATCTCGGACCTTTGGTCTAGTAGTTTTATATCAATGGTTTTATTACGAGCTTATGCTTATGAATGAAATGGTCTAGTTATGATGGTATTTGAACAAGCTAAGGTTTATCATTGTAGTGTTCGACTAAAAGTCATGTATCGAATCAAGTTTATGATATAAGTGATGCTTCTTGAATAATCAAGTTGATAGAAAGGTGTTTATATATATATATTTGTTTGGTACTTAAGATATGTGATTAGAAAAGATATTGAGTTGGTATGATTACTTGCTTATTTAAGTTCATTATATTGATATGAGAAATTTTACCTATATAAGTTCGCCATGAGCTATACATATAGATAAATGTATATATTCAATTATGAACCCTTATTTTAAATGTGTATAGAAAGTATTATTGGTTGAAGTGAAAATATATATGTATTGATTAGCAATCCGGGCACCATTGCTAAGTTTTATATTTTGAGTGTATGTTGAATATTATTAAGCTAGATGTGAACTTTGATAATCGGCCATGGTAGTTTATATGTGTTTTGTCGGTTCATAAATTGTTAATAGTGCTATTCTATTCAATCTAATTGAATACCTAGTTGAGCTATAAAGCTGCTTAAGACTTACTAAGCCAATGAGCTTACTATGTTTATGTTTGTGCTCTATTTTATAGATCTATAATTCAACTCTTGGCTCAGGGGATCATCAAGACAATCAACCACACTATCACTCTCTTGGTATAGTTATGTTTTGTAAACTTTTAATCAAAGGCATGTATAGGCTTCGTTTTGATAAATAATGAATGATGTCGGATTGTAAATATAAATATAGCCTTGCGAATAAGGCTGTTGCTTTTGCTTAAGTTTGGGTTTCATATTTGATATGGTAGCTAGCATTAAAATACCAAGAGATATGTGCATGCGGTCATGATTTAAATCATACATGGAAAGCGATCATATGTTATATCATGAAAGTTAGTTCATATTATGTTATGGATGAAATACTCATGGCCTAAATTATATATGGGATTTGTTTCTGGTATAAATATATATATGTATGGTTAAGGTATAGAGTTTAAATAAATTGAGTAAGGAAGTTATAAACTAGTTAATCATATTTTGTTGTGAAACAGTTTTTAGTTACAGCAGTGATGTAATTTTGAAAAATCACCAAAATAGGAGAAATTGAATTAGAAAGTGAATAAGACATAGAATTAAAGTTTATTGTGTCTATTTTGATATGAAAGAAACAAGTTAGGCAAAGGAATTATATATTATGAGATATTTAAGTTTTAGTGAGACTTGTCCTGAATGAATTCGTGAGTCCCTGTTCTGTCTTAGAAAAATTGTATAAAATTGTAAAAAATAATTATGGAGTATAGTTTATATGTTTAGAATCCTTAATGAGTCTATTTTTGATTGGAATAAACAAGGACATTATTGAAATTTTGTGCAATGAGATAACTGAGTTTTTGTAAAGATAGGTCAGAATTATCAAACAGTGAAATAGGGGTAACTTTGATGAATAAACTGTACTAATTGGCTACATGAAAAATTCTGGAAAAATTATGGTAAAAATTTATATGAGTCTAGTTTCAAGAAAAATTTACGGATCTAAATTTAGAGTTTTTAACTCGAGTTATGGTCAATTTAGTCAGCCTGATGCAGTTGGACAGCTTTAAATTTTCATGCCCCAAACTAGTAGTCAAGTCTAGTAATGCCCCATACCGACTCGGCAAAGGTTTGGGTAAGGGTGTTACATTTATTAGTATCAGAGCTACGGTTTAGTCGATTCTAGGACTACCGTGAGTACTAAAAGAGTCTAGCTATACATGCCTTTGAATTTTATATGTGATAGTGTGGTGACTTGACAATTTCAATTGTATTTTATATAGTAAATGGATTCTCGATCGATAGAGTCAGAGTCGAGGAGAGTGTCGAGCACGGTCTCGCACATGGATCAGTGCCACTAGACTCTCAACCGATTCTGAGTAACCACGAGGAGAGGCTAAACAAGCCTTCTACCAAATGATGAATGAATGGTTTACCCAGTTTATTCGAGAATAATCCAACAGTACAACAACCTCCACCCCAAATAATCCAACTCCACCTTCAAAGACGCCCGATGATAGATCCAATGAGATCTAGTAGGCCTCCGTTGATAAAATTAGGAAATTTGGGTAGAAGAATTCAAGGCTAATGATGATGATGATGCGAAGCTGAAATGTGGCTTGATAACACTATTCGGTACTTGATGAGCTATCTTGCACTCGGATGAATGTTTAAAATGTGCTATATCTTTGCTTCGGGACCTTTGCCTATCATCGGTGGAATACACTAGTATCGGTGGTTCCAAAAGAAAAAGTGACGTGATTTCTTCCGAATGAATTCGCAAGAAATATATCGACCAGAGGTTCATCGACCGAAACGTAAAGAATTTCTTGAACTAAAGCAGGGCAAATTTGAATATGAGCGAAAATTTGTCAGATTGAGCCGATATGCTCGGGAGTGTGTATCAACTGAAGCCATTATGTGCAAAAGGTTTGAAGACGGTTTGAATGAAGATTTGAAGTTGCTAGTTGGCATTCTTGAGATCAAAGAATTTGTGACACTAGTCGAGCGAGCTTGCAAAGCTGAAGAGCTTGGGAAAGAGAAAAGAAAGGCTGAGACAGAAGCTAGAGACACCCGTAAAAGATCGTCGGGTAAGAATTTCCATTCCACATCTAAGAAGTTTAGAGATGACTTCAGTCGACACAAAGCTATTTCAGATTCATTTAGACGTGATCGACCTCCAGTGGGCTCCGAGCTACCTCGATGGCGGTGTTGGTAACGTCCCACGAATCGAGTTGAATGTAAACATTGTGGAAAATGGCATCACAGGAGTTGTAGAGTTCGTGACCGGTCTTGCTTTAAATGTGGAGACCATTTTATTCGAGAGTGCCGATGTTAGTAGAGCGAATACTGACCTGGAACTCCCTAGACCGAGTAGTGCATCGATGCAGGCGGACCACCCGGGCATTCCGGCAATGTAGGTGGTAGTCGAGAGGGATAAAGAACACAACAGATCGATCGAGGCTAGAGCTCCAGCTAGAGCTTATGTTACTCGAGCTAGAGAGGATCTTGCTTCTCCGGATGTCATTACCGTACATTCACCCTTTAAGATACTCTGTGATTGCATTGATTGATCTGGTTCGACCCATTCATATGTATGTGAAACTCGGTATTGAAGAAGACTCGCCAGATTGAGTCTCTGAGTTTGTGATTCGTGTATCCAATCCTTTGGGTAGATGTGTGTTTGTTAACAAAGTGTGTAAAAGTTGCCCATTGATGATTCGGGATTTTTGCTTCCGATCGATTTAATCTTGTTGCCTTTTCGATGAGTTTGATATAATTTTGGGAATGGATCGTTAACTTCGCATGACGATGGTGAATTGCAAAAGAAAGCTTATTGATTTGAGACATCGAGCGGTGAGATCATTAGAATTGAATCGATGATATAAGTGGGTTTCCTCGATTATATCCTCGATGTTAGCCTGAAGTATGTGAGAAAAGGGTGCGAAGCTTATTTGGCTTATGTCTTGGATAATAAATTGTCCGAGAAGCAGATTGAATCCGTCTGATTGTATGTGAATACCGGATGTGTTCCTCGAAGAACTACCGGTTTACCCCTAGTACGAGAGATTGAGTTTGGCATTGAATTAGCTCGAGAACGACTCGATCTCAATAGCTCCATATCGGATGGCACCGAATCGAGCTAAAAGAGTTGAAGGCACGATTACAAGAGTTAACAGATGGGGCTTTTGCGACCAAGTTTCTCTCCTTGGGTGCACCGATTCTCTTTGTGAGAAAGAAAGATGGAACGATGCGAATGTGTATTGGTTATCGGCAATGAATAAAGTAACTATATAGAATAAGTACCCGTTACCTCGGATTGATGATTTGTTTGATCGGTTGAAAGGGCTTCATATTTTCGAAGATAGATTTGAGATCGGGTTATTATCGATTCATGAGTCGAGATACTGATGTGCCAAAGGCGCATTTGGACGAGGTACGGACATTTGAGTTTTGGTAATGCCTTTTGGGGTTACTAATGCACTCTTTGTTTTTATGGATTTGATGAATCGGGTTTTTAGACGGTTTTGGATCGATTTGTGGTGGTGTTTATTGATGACATATTGATCTACTCCAAAGATGAAATTGAACACGTTGAACATTTGAGGTTGGTGCTACAAACTTTGCGAGATCATCGGTTGTATCGAAGTTTAGTAAGTATGAGTTCGGATGAAAGAGGTCACTTTTTGGGACATGTGGTTTCAAAGATCGGGCATTCGAGTTGATCCGAACAAAATCTCGGCTATACTTGATTGGAAGCCACCGAAAAATGTTTAGAGATTCAAGTTTTACGGGACTTGCGGGTTACTATCGACGATTTGTGAAAGATTTTCTATGATAGCTACCCGTTGACAAAGTTACTGTAGAAAGATGTCCGGTTCGAGTGGTCAGAAAAATGTCAGAAAAGTTTTGATCAGTTGAAAGCCCTTTTGACGGAAGCTCCAGTGTTAGTTCAGCCTGAATCGGGTAAAGAATTCGTTGTTTATTCTGATGCTTCTTTAAATTGTTTGGGCTGCGTTTTGATGCAGGAAGGCAAAGTTGTAGCCTACGCTTCAAGACAATTGAAGCCGCACGAAAGAAATTACCCGACGATGACTTAGAACTTGCGACCATTGTTTTCGCATTGAAAATTTGGCGTCACTATTTATTGGCGAGAAATGTCACATTTATTCGGATCATAAAAGTCTAAAGTATCTAATGACTCGGAAAGACACTGAATTTGAGACAACGCAGTGGCTAGAACTGTTGAAAGACTATGAATTGGTGATTGACTATCACGGGAAAAGCTAATGTTGTTGCGGATCGTTAAGTCGAAATCATTATTTGCTCTTCGTGCAATGAATGCCTGAGATGGCTATGTCTGGTGATGGTTCGATCATAGCGAGTTACAAGCAAGACCGATGTTTATTCAGCAAATTTGTGATGCATGTAAAGTTGATGAAGATTTAATTGCTAGTCGAATTCGATTGTAAAAGTACGCGAATCAGATTTTGATTGATGCAAATGACTATTTGAATTTTAAAAGCAGAATGTGTGTTCAGAAAAACTCGATTTGATCTGAGATGATTCAGGTGAGGCCCATAGTGGTCGATTATCAGTACATCCGGGTAGTACAAAAATGTATAATGATTTGAAACAGTTCTATTGGTGGTCGGGCATGAAACGAGATATATCTGAATTTGTCTCGAAATGTTTAATTTGTCGACAAGTAAAAAGTGAACATCAAGTGCCATCCGGACTACTTGACCAATCATGATACCCGAATGGAAATGGGATAGAATCACAATGGATTTTGTATCCGGTCTCCCTATGACACCGAGTAGGAAAGATGCCGTCGGGTTATAGTTGATAGGTGACTAAATCACTCATTTTGTGCCGACGCATGCACTATTCACTTGATAAACTTCTTTGAATTGTGCGTATCACAGTTGTGAGATTGCATGGTGTACCGAAGTTCCATTGTTTGAGATAGAGACCCGAGATTCACATCGCGATTTTGGAAGAAGTTGCAAGAAGCTTTAGGTACTAAACTTCATTTTAGTCTGACCTTCCATCCGCAGATGACGGCGGTCTGGCGAACTATTCAAATACTTGAGGACATGTTGAGATGTTGCGTTCTCGAGTATAAAGGTGCGTGGGAATGATACCTACCTTTGATTGAATTTGCTTATAATAATGACTTTCAATCAAGTATCAAAATGGCACCTTATGAAGCCTTATCTGGTGAAAATGTCGAACACCATTATCTTTGGTGAGCTCAACGAAAATAAGATACACGGGTTGATTTGATTAAAGAGACCGAATGAAAGTGGCCATAATCAAAGATAATTTGAAAGTCGCATCGGATCGACAAAAGTCCTATCTTTGATTTGAAGCGTAAAACATTGAATTTCGGTAGGAGATCGTGTATTCTTAAAAGTTTCCTGTGGAAGAAAGTACTCGATTTGGTCGGAAGGCAAGTTGAGTCAAAGATTTATTGGACCGTATGAAATCATTGAGCGTATTGGGCTGTTGCTTATAGATTGAGATTGCCCTACGAGTTAGAAAAGATACATGACGTATTTCACGTTTGATGCTTCGTAAGTATAGATCGATCCGTCTCATGTGATCACACCAGAGATTGAAATCAATCGATTTGACATATGATGAAGAACCGATCGTATCTTAGCTCGGAAAATAAAAGAGTTGAGAAATAAAAGAATTAGTTAGTGAAGGTCCTATGGAATCGTCACGGAGTTGAAGAGGCTACGTGGAGCACGAGGATTCAATGAGGCAACAATATCCAACCTTGTTTAACGGTAAGATTTTGGGGACGACAATCCTAAGGGGGAGAATTGTATAGACCGAATTTGACCCTAATCGAACGGTGGTTTCGGGACCACGAATCCGAGTCCAGAAAAAATTTAATATTTTATTTTGTGTTTATTATGTGTGAATTAAAAAGGTGTGAAAGTTTCAGTAGAGAAATTTTATTGTATAAGTGCTCAATTTGATAAAAGGACTTGATCGCATAAAGAGTAAAAGTGGCGTGCTAAAGTAAAATGTACCTTTTTGATTGTGGCTTTTTAAGTGGATGTCCTAAAAGGACAATTAGTCCATTTCTTTAATAGTGGACTGACAATGACATAAAATAGTTAGTAGGATAGATTTAAAATTTTATTTTATTTGATAAAATAAGGTATTATGAAATAATATAATAATAATGTTATATCATTAAAATATAAGAAAACAAACATCATCACTTTCACTTTGTTATCACCGAAAATAAAAGAAGAAAAGAAGGATTCAAGCACTCCATCATTCGGCCTTCTTGCATGTTCTAATAAGGTTAGAGATTTAGCTTAATTTTTATAAATTTTAACATTTTTGAAGTGGTTAACATGTATAGTTACTAGCCCATGTTCAATTTTGATTTTGGTGGTATGTTTTAAGTGTTGCCATGGATGAATTCTTGAGGTTTATGATGCTTAATGATGTTAGATGATAGATAAGTTAAAATTAGTATATTATGTGTTGGAAGTTTTGGTGAATTTGTGTTTTAGGGCCAAATTGTAAAAATAAAAATTTAGAGGGCTTAATTGCAAAATAAATGAAAGATATGGACTTGTATAGTCCTCATATATATTCGCCCTTAAGGAGTATGGGGAAATTTGATGTATTTTGAGTTTTATGCAAATAGGACTAAATTACAAAGTTGTGAAATACTAGGGTAAAATAGTAATTTGCCCATTTATGCGCTTAGGGACTAAATTGAGATGAATTGTGCTTGAATGAGCTAATTTAATGTGTTTTAGATCAAGGGCAAAGAAAAGCGAGTTAGATCGGGAAAGACGAAGGTTCTCGAATAGCCGATTACACGACTATCGACAACCGAGGTAAGTCCTGTGAAATTTGTTAAAGAATTATTCATGAACTTATTAAATGATAATGTTTGATAAATTTCAGTATATAATCTGTTATAGCCGAATGTATATATGTATATTAGATTGATTTTATAAATTGATAATGTGATATGAATAAGTGTATCAATGCGAATTGTGGGATTGTACGATGAAGTAATGATTAAATTGTTTAAGGTGAACAAGTTTAGTTGAATTGGATATGTAATATAGATATGAAGTGTGTGTGGAAGGATTGATCACGGTGATATATTCGGGCTTAGTGCCTAGCAGGCTTCGTGCTGGTGTTGTTTATCGGGCTTTAATGCCTAGCAGGCTTTGTGCCGGTGATTCATTTCGGGCTTAGTGCCTAGCAGGCTTCGTGCCGGTGTTGTTTATTGGGCTTTAATGCCTAGCAGGCTTTGTGCCGGTGATTCATTTCGGGCTTTAATGCCTAGCGTGCTTCGTCTTGTTGTTGTTTATCGGGCTTTCTTGCCTAGCGTGCTTTGTGCTTGATTCATTTCGCTTTAATGCCTAGCGTGCTTCGTGCGGTGTTTAAATCTCGGACCTTTGGTCTAGTAGTTTTATATCAATGGTTTTATTACGAGCTTATGCTTATGAATGAAATGGTCTAGTTATGATGGTATTTGAACAAGCTAAGGTTTATCATCGTAGTGTTCGACTAAAAGTCATGTATCGAATCAAGTTTATGATATAAGTGATGCTTCTTGAATAATCAAGTTGATAGAAAGGTGTTTATATATATATTTGTTTGGTACTTAAGATATGTGATTAGAAAAGATATTGAGTTGGTATGATTACTTGCTTACTTAAGTTCATTATATTGATATGAGAAATTTTACCTATATAAGTTCGACCATGAGCTATACATATAGTTAAATGTGTATATTCAATTATGAACCCTTATTTTAAATGTGTATAGAAAGTATTATTCGGTTGAAGTGAAAATATATATGTATTGATTAGCAATCCGGGCACCATTGCTAAGTTTTATATTTTGAGTGTATGTTGAATATTATTCGCTAGATGTGAACTTTGATAATCGGCCATGGTAGTTTATATGTGTTTTGTCAGTTCATAAATTGTTAATAATGCTATTCTATTCAATCTAATTGAATACCTAGTTGAGCTATAAAGCTGCTTAAGACTTACTAAGCCAATGAGCTTACTATGTTTATGTTTGTGCTCTATTTTATAGATCTATAATTCAACTCATGGCTCGGGGATCATCAAGACATCAACCACACTATCACTCTCTTGGTATAGTTATGTTTTGTAAACTTTTAATCAAAGGCATGTATAGGCTTCGTTTTGATAAATAATGAATGATGTCGGATTGTAAATATAAATATAGCCTTGCGAATAAGGCTGTTGCTTTTGCTTAAGTTTGGGTTTCATATTTGATATGGTAGCTAGCATTAAAATACCGATAGATATGTGCATGCAATCATGATTTAAATCATACATGGGAAACGATCATATGTTATATCATGAAAGTTTAGTTCATATTATGTTATGGATGAAATACTCATGGCCTAAATTATATATGGGATTTGTTTCTGGTATAAATATATATATGTATGGTTAAGGTATAGAGTTTAAATAAATTGAGTAAGGAAGTTATAAACTAGTTAATCATATTTTGTTGTGAAACAGTTTTAGTTACAGCAGTGATGTAATTTTGAAAATCACCAAAAATAGGAGAAAGTGAATTAGAAAGTGAATAAGACATAGAATTAAAGTTTATTGTGTCTATTTTGATATGAAAGAAACAAGATAGGCAAAGGAATTATATATTATGAGATATTTAAGTTTTAGTGAGACTTGTCCTGAATGAATTCGTGAGTCCCTGTTCTGTCTTATAAAAATTGTATAAAATTGTAAAAAATAATTATGGAGCATAGTTTATATGTTTAGAATCCTTAATGAGTCTATTTTGATTGGAATAAACAAGGACATTATTGAAATTTTGTGCAATGAGATAACTGAGTTTTTGTAAAGATAGGTCAGAATTATCAAACAGTGAAATAGGGTAACTTTGATGAATAAACTGTACTAACTGGCTACATGAAAATTATGGAAAAATTATGGTAAAAATTTATATGAGTCTAGTTTCAAGAAAAATTTACGGATCTAAATTTCGAGTTTTGTAACTCGAGTTATGGTCAATTTAGTCAGCCTGATGCAGTTGGACAGCTTTAAATTTTCATGCCCCAAACTAGTAGTCAAGTCTAGTAATGCCCCATACTAAACTCGGCAAAGGTTTTGGGTAAGGGTGTTCTGAGATCAGCACAATCGCATGCATGCATGCATCGTCCCATCTTTTGATCTTGCCTCGCCAAACCCTCCACCAGTCACGCCTGTCGCACACCTTCCACCCTGTCCAGTCAAATCACCTCGGGTTTTTATTTTTTTAACAGATTCTTTTTTTTTTAAACAGTGTTTGTTTTTTTTAATAGATTATGTATCAAAGTAGGGTGGTGCCGCCTGTAGCAGAGGCGTGACCACCCTACATGTACCATTTTGGTACATAATTTTTCATCTGTATTATTTTGGTTATTTTTTTTTCTTTTGTATTACTTGGGTAAAAAAACCCCACATCTAACATATGATGGGCGACAAACCCTAGTCCCAAAGAGAGTTGTTGCATAGTTCACAGGGACTATGTTTTTTTTTTCTATTAAAATATTATTATTTTATCTCTTGTTCAACTAGAATTCTTGTAGGTCAAAATATACATTATTGAGCCTAGTTGCTCTGACACAATTTAGTGAGATGTTTATTTTTCGTGAGAACTCATATAAAGTTTTTAGTCCATGAGGGAGAACTTAAATTTCCCCATTGAAAATTTAATAAATTTTTATTGTATGCAACCGGCTTGTGAATTTAGAGCTTATTCTCTAAGCAAATTAAAGGTTTGAGACTAGTGAAGATCGTGTTGGTAAAGAACCAGGAAATAACCAAGTCCGCTTAGCCCAAAACACAATACTAATTTTATAAAGTTTTACTGTTATAAATAAATCCATTTTCTAAACCGAATTTTTTGAACAAACAAATAGAACTATGGTATGATTAAACACCCTAAATCTTCTAACTAATTTCTGGTAAGTTTATTTTAATCTCCTAGCATCAATAATTGTTTTCCTTTTTTTTACCAGCTTCCTTGTTTTTGGTTGGTAGTTGCCTCTAGAAAGGGGCTTCGTGCCTCCTTCCAATTGAGGAATGTGGGTGGTCGTGGCCCCTTAGGTTTCCCTCTGAGATCCAATCATTTACCATCCCGCCTCTCGCTTTCGGTTTTTTCAATATAATAACACGTCATTGCTGGTCTTTTGGTCATCAGAAATGCATTTTGCTTCCCCCTCAGTCATGGGTGTTGCTCAAATTTTTTCTATTGCAGTTGTTGCTGCAGCCAATGCTGTGCTTGTTGAAGGAGCCATTGTTGGCGGATTTGGTGCCTATAGGGTCATTTTGACCTTGAAGAGTCTTGCTTGATTTTCTTTGGGCTCCTTTCACATTACCACAAGGGCGAGGGCTTTGGTCTGGTACCCTATTGCATCATAATAACTTTACTCACATGAGTCTTCCCTTACCTCCACGTTATCCGATTCAAGTGAAGGTTGTTTTAGGATTTCTGACCTCTTGAACCCTAAATGTAGAAGATTCTTATTAAACCACTGAGTGAAAAACAAGTTTCTTCAACAATGAATGTTTTAAATGAGTCAAAGGTAAGGTATATTGGATTCTCCGAAAAATAAAATATATATTTACCAATCGTTTTTGAGTGACTTGTGAGTCACGGCGGGGTGAGAGTAACACCTTTTTTTTCCCCAAAAAGACAAAGGTTTCAGCCTTCACGCGACTCCTCCATCAAAGTTGAATTTTCCTTTTAGACGACACAGCGCATTCCATTACGCCATTTGCAATGTCGTTTTGTCCACCAAACATTCCACCTTTCTTTCTTTCGCCAAAATACAATATTTAACCGAACTTTGATTCTGTCCTCAATTGTTGAGAATTTTAGATGGCTTCTTCCATCACCTATTTATGAATTTCAGGCTTAAACGTAAGGTCAGAAGTTTTGAAAATTAAATTATTATTTCTTTTGAATGTCCATATTTAATTTTAGGGACATTTATTTCTAATGTAATGCGTTTAATTTTCTTTTTGTTTCACGCTGCAATATCTAATCTTATTTTTACACTAACCTGCAAGTAAACGTACTTTTCATTCAAAGGGGCCCTTAAACTACATTTTTAGTCCACGTTTAAATTGCATTATGCATGGATATATACAAATTTATTGCTTTTGCTAAGTATCTTTGATTTTGGTTGTAATTGATGGAACCATAAAAAAATTGATATAAAATTTAATTTATCAGGAATTGTCATGTTAGATCATCAATAACAAAATTAAATACAAAAGTCGAGTCATATAATTTTGAAAATGTCACTCTCTTTTTTACGATGAGATGTCAATGTCAGTAAAATTAGTATATGTAATTTGGGACCATAACTTTAATATATATATATATATATATGTATATATATTTGTCTATTAATCTTAATTTCTAATCAACCCATCATTAATTAAAAATTAGTCACTAAAGTATTTATACATATTTGACTCCTATTTTATTTAATAATTGAATCTCAATAAACTATAATTATATTCAACCACTTTTAATTTGGGTTAAATTTATATAATAATAATTAATAATATGTAATTATTTTTATTATATATATAATGTTCATATTACCCATCAATAGTTATGATGTTATAATGATGGTTTGAAGTTTAGCTCAATTCAGCAATGCTATTAAACTTTGTTAGATTTAAAAATTAAAATTTATAAATTTATTTAAAAGGAATTAATAAAATTAATAATTTGATATTTATATAAAATAAATTATTCAAAATTAATAATTTAAGTTTATATGTTTATTAACAAATAAATTATATTTTATTTTTCATAAAATATAAAAATCAAATTTTGATAAATTAAAATAAATGTAGTAACTTCTAGGGAAATTTAGTAAGTAAACCGTTGTTGGAAACTTGTAATTGCAAGACAATGGTGATGTCATATGTTTTTGAAGCTAAATCTGTCCAACCAATGAAAACAAAACATCTAATAAAGTTTGCATATGAATATGACTCCCATGTTCCCTCTTTGCTTTTACAAATTGACCTTTTCAGGATTATATAATATTCAATAAATATCAACAATTAGGAATGATTAAAATATTTATTATTAATTTAATTGGTATGTAAATTATTACTAATATAGAAGGATGTGAGTTAGAATACGTTGAAACGTATTATTTTTCTATTTATGAATTAAGAAGGTATTATGGGCATTTCTAAGTATTATGTCAAAAAAAAAATATGATCGAACTTTAAAAAATATTTACTTTCAAATTATTAGGCCATTGTGTTTAAATAAATTTGTATATATATATTTAATATTTTTCATGTTTATTTTACGATTCATATTCGGAGTTTATAATTGCCTCTTTTAACAATTTTGTTTTCAAGATTTGAACTAGTGTCCTCCCTTAAGAGTATAAATATTTAAACTTTGATTACATCTAAATGAATCTTTTAAATTTATTTTATAACCAAATAAATTTTCAATTTTACCTCAGCAAACACTTGATTTTAATCAATTTTTCATTTCAATTAAGGGTTTACTTAAGTAAAGATAAACAAATTAAGAATGGCTAAAATTAAAAGGTGATTAAACTTTGTCATTATGTTTAAATAAATTTGTTACATCTAAATAACTCTTTTAAGTTGTAATTTATACGTAAATAAAACTTAATTGTTAGCTTTCATTTACTAGACCTCTAACCTTCAATTTACTCCTCAATAAACAAATAATATTAATCAAATATTTTTATATAATATTAAAAGCACATGATCTGAATTGTGTGATAAATTTGAAATAAAAGTTTGCTCAAAGTAAAAATGAAAAAAGACGGAGACTTATTTGAATATTATTTAGCAAAAATGAAATAATTTAAGGTCCTTTATAATAATTTAGCCCTTAAAAAATGAAGTTTCTGTAAGTTGCCCACCACCCACACTCCCACATGGACATACCAATGTTTCTTTGCTTTCACATCGACCTTACATTTTGTCTATTATATAACAAATTAATGTTTATATTTTAACTTCGCCATAATTTAATTATAAATTAATTCAAATCAGTTACGGCTGATGTTAGTTTTTTAAAAGAAAGTTGAAATCATGAGACGGAGGTAAAAATTTTATTCATAAAATATTAGTTGAATTTTTTATACGTTTTGTAGTCATATAAATTAGAGGGCGTTGAAAATATGTGGCGATTTGTAGAAGAGAGGTGGCAATAAATGATTTCCAATTGCCAATCATCACGTAATTTATCTCCTCATTAAATACCAGCTGGTCCAAAACTTTATTAAGGACACATGTATTCTTGTAGTCATTAAAATAAAATTCAATTTAGCGTTTAAACTATGATTGGAGAATTATAACAAAAGGTATGAAGATATTTGAAATATTAACTTTTGGAACCTACTTCAATTTATGATCTGTCAATAAACTCCAGAATGAGCCCCCACCAACCTTTGCTTACTTTGGTCTCCTACCCTTAATCAACATGCTGTAATTAAAATAAAATAAAATAAAATAGACCAAACCTATTATTTATTTTGATCCAATATACGTGTGTGAGTTTGGAAGTTGGAATTGATTTTGCATCGGATGAATTTAAATGAATAATTTGAAATTAAAATTTTTAAATTTATGTCGTTTGAGGTTGTATGATTTAAATTTATAGAACTATTTTTTTTCTATTTTACTTTTGCGATCGATAGAATATTTTTTAAAATTCTGAATCATCATATCATCATTTTTTTACACCATAACTAATTTCATGCCAGGTTGTTATTAGCATTACAGCCACAAACATCATTCATCAAACCTGCATAGACCAGGTTCCTTCTTAAGTGCAAGTTTAGCCATATGAACTGCTGCTGGATCAAATTATTTTCAATTTTGATTGTTCAGCCCTAAGTTTAATTGCTCGACTTCATTTAAAACAAAAAAAAAAAAAAAAGTCATCGAAATTAAATTATTTCCAATTCTATACATTTTAGACTATTTTTTTAAATAATTTCGATTTACTAGTTGAAATAATTTTTATATTCAGGATTTTATTAAATTTGCTGGTGGAATATTTGGTTATTTACTGAGTCTCAATTTAAAGTATGGTTGAAATGTAATTTGAATTTACAATCTGATAAAATTTTAGAGCATATCAAGACCAACCAGTAGAACCAGAAACATCCAGAATAATATTAAACGATGGGGAACATGCGGCAACGATTGTTTGGCTGCAGAGAAAACGAAAGAAAATACTAAACGAAACAAATGCAAGAAATTAAGAAACAATATTGAATATATATATATATATATATAAATAATAAAACGTCTCGCTATAACATCAATCCATAATAATACAGAAAATAATCCAAATCCAAAACATCAGCCATCAATAATCTGTGCAACAAATAAAATAACTACCTCTCTCTCTCTCTGATAAATTTATATATAATATAATCACTCCCTAGATCCACTACCACAGCTACTAAAATTCCAAACCAAATTCAAAATCAAATCAAAAAGAAAAAAATACATATATAAAAGAAAAACAGAGCATCATCCGAACACCAGAGATAGCATCATTCAGATCCGAAGTCTAGATCCGAAAAGCAGAGCCATAACGGCGGCGGCGACGGAAACAGAGACAAATGACTGCGAGATGGAGCCGGCACCAGAGGTGGGGCTCGGAGCCGGAGCGTCGGCGGCAATGGCGGAACCCATGAGAGCGCATACAGCCACGAGAACAACCATTAGAGTAGACATTGAGGGAGCCATTGTTGTTAAAGGAATCTTAAGCGTTAAACAAAGGAAGGTTTTCCTTTTTAGTTAGTAAAGCAGCAAAGAAATATGCGAGGGTTTTTGTGACAGTGGCGAAGGTAGGGTCTAATATATATATAGAGAGAAAGGAGCGGGTAGGTCGGGCAGCTACCCGAGTTCCAGCCTGGAGATTTACATAATGGGTCCCCCGTTTTGAAGGTTTCCCTTAATTTTCTTTTTTGATATTTTCCTTGATTATACTGATTTACATAATGGCCCCGGTTTTTATTTTATTTTCTGATAATGACAAGGTGCGAATATTTTTGTCCATATCAGGGATTGAGCTGGTTTTTAGTTGGAATATTTGATTTCAAAGTTTGAAGTGTTTTTTTTTTTTAAAGAAAACTTATAAAATTTTTGAATTATTTTTTTGGGTTAATTTTGGTTTTGGATTTAGAGTTTTAAGTATTTTCAATTCTTTTTACCACATTTATAAATACTTTTATTTCATCCATCTTGATTTTTGCTCAATCTAAACTCAACTCCTTAACACATTTAATTTTTTTTTACCTTGAAATCAATATCTGAAAGGTTTAAATATGTCAAGATTATCGTAATCTTCTTAAATTTAAGATTTAATTTTGATATATTGAATTTATTATTTTTTATTTAAAAATCTAGCTACCTCCACCAATTTTGCCTTAGAATTAGAATTGATGATAAGATTGTTATAAAAGGGTAAAATAACTACTATAGCCCTCGACATCTGTATTTTTTATCAATTTGGTATTTACTCTTTAAAATACATAAATAATTACAAAAAAACTCTTTAAAGTTAAAAAAATTAAAATCATTTTAAAATATGAAAATATAAAAATTTTCAAAAATGCAAAAGATGTGTTTTTTACCCTGTGAATATAAATATTTTTTATGTAAATTTAATTATAAAATATATTAAATATTAGTATAAAAAATTACGTGCGGTATAGCTCCCTCAGTGGACCTCGGTGAACTCATGTTCAGCTTTCTTTTCCACAAAAATTGTCATTTTTGGGAACTTATGTTCTCCAAAACCGCGCTTTTGTCATCAAAATTAAATGTACCTATAACATCCAGGAATCCATTATCAAGCAGAAAAAACCCATTCATGATCAATCTCCACATCATGGTGAATCATTTTTTTTGGAAATAGAATCTGATCCAAATGAAGAGTTAATATAGGAAATGAGGTGAAGGGTGGGGGGTGAAATTATTGGATCATCAAAGATGACTTTACATGAAGTTTTAGGTGGAATTTTCAGTGATGAAAGCAAAGACCGCCAAAACAAATGGCGTCCTCTAGCTCTTTAGAGTGAAAGATTAAACCTTTCAACAAAGAAGAGATATGATTGCTTTCAATTTTAGGATATTTCTCTTTAATTCCCTAAAGGGTTTTTATTTTTATTTTTGTCAACGATTGAAAAGTTTGAATACAATACCAACAGTTTGATTAAATATGAAGTATGTACATTGCATTTACAACTTGTTGGCACAATTGCTTATAATATGTATGTTGGAAAAAATTCTGGACGATATGTCGAATGTAAAAACCATCATACGCATGTGGTTTGGCCCAACCATTCTTCAATGACTGACGCTACATACATCTACAACCATTGAAGGAAAAGTTTCCGCGCCTCCTGCTTCACCAGAGCAGATGCAAGGGGAATGGTTTTCCTTGCCCCACCTTGGGAAACAACAACGATAAGCTTCTCATTGTACCAACCATACAAGAAAGTGCAATCTACTTTGACAATAGGTTTGCATTGTTTGAACCCTTCATCAAGTGGCCTGAATAACCAAAAAGACGATGCAAGAATCGTGCCTCCTGAACTATATTATTAGCATAATAGGTGGGAATTGTTTCTATATCGAATTTCATAAATCCCCAATTATGTAGGTGGTTGTAAGATTCCTCCCAGTCCCCGTAAAATCATTCTGTGGCCTTTTGGTTTTACTTCCATGCTTTTTTGTTCACTGTATAATGGAATTGGTCTAACATCTCAACAAGCAATACTGAAACGATTATCAAAGGATCTACTTTGACTAGTGAAATAATGGTATTGCATATAACATTGGCATCCAACATTGGATGATTCTGCAATATCGTGCTTGCAACGCATGTATGTAAGCCATTATACTTATGGATAATCAACATATGTTTGCTCTTGATAAAGGCTACCTGAATCAACCATATGCAGTTATTCTAAAATTTTATGCATTTACATGCATGAACATATCGTTTAAACTCCTTTACCTTGTAGTCCACTGAGTTCATTATGTTATACTCCTTAATTTTGTTATGCACAACTACCCTTTGTTTGGAACATCTGCCCAAGTACGAGTTCACCGTTGTTATCGACCGGTGGGTAATTCAATTCCAACAGTTCATAGGCATATTTAGGCAATTCACGTCTACGGTTGTATACACTCAACTTATGATAGTTGATTGGGGCCTCGTACGCTCTACTGTTGCGACTGCGTTGGGCCAGAACAATTGGTTGATCTTCATGCTCTTTATTAGATAGTCCTACACCTTCTGCATCTACCTCTTCTTGTGCTTGGACTTCTACTTTGACTTCGGCTTCAATGTAGTCACTAATGCTGTCAACTCCAACTATTAGTTCTGGTTGTGGTCAAATGAGTTCGCATGGGTTCTTTCTCCTAGAAAATTATTACATTGTCTCATGACATAAGTTTCAGGCATTTGTGGATGATTTTGGTGTTGGAAAAAAATGTTTAGAAAGCAATATTTTTAAATATAGTGAAAGTTTAGATTTTTTTTTTTAAAAAAAATTGAGTATTGTGATATTTATAACAATAAATTTTTTAATTGAAATTATACCTATGCTTTGTACGAAGTGGTCTACGTTGATCTCGACTTTCTACAGAATGACCTTCTTCGTTATACTTGAACCTCGAATCACTTTAAGTGTGGGCTCAAACAAAACGAACCAGCTACACAAAATGAAAACTTTTCTCAACTTTTAATAGTAAAGTTAATTCTCTTTAAAATTAGAAACTATGAGTTTTCCAAAAAAAAAAAAAGAATTTATCCTGTAAAATAAATTGTCTCTAATTTTTTACAGTGCTCTCAAAATTATATAAATAGCTTAACTCATAATTCATATTCATAAAGAAACTATATAAGAGATTGTTTGAATAAGATCTAAATAAATAAAAATGTTTTAATAGAAAATATAAATTCTACTCCAACTAGAAACCATGAGGGTTGGCAGCATCCCTAGGAAACATTAAGGTTTGTCGCCCCTCTCCTAAACCAGGCTTAATTTGAGTCTTTCATGTATTGTGTATCCGGACTTCTTATCGAACATTTATAATTTATCCAACCTAATAACTATTTTCTATTTCCCAAAATGTTATTTATTTAATCAATTAATTTAATTTCTTAATTAAATTATTTTTTTAACCCAATTCTAAATGTGTTAAAGTTATAGCAACATTACTATATTAGAATCTTTGAGGAAATTTATTTAATTGTCTCATCCAACAAATTCAGTGATAACTAATTAATTTATTTTCTAGTTCAAACTTCAATTATTTAATTACAATCAATCAAATAATAATTCAAGAAATCAAATTAATCTTTAAGTCATCTTTTATGCTTAGCGAGAAAATGCTTTCACTGCGGATAGTAATACATGTGATCTTTCTCTTACTTCATCGTTTTCATTAATTCTATATTATTGGATTTATATATAATTTGTTCTAGGTTCTCGAGCTAGTGGAGTGACCGGTTGGACATATATAATTAATGCTTAAATAATTTATAATTAAGTTCTGACTATTCGCCTACTAATTACAGCATGTCTTAATCATGGAGTCCTTCCACTAAAGTATTATGACTGACCGCATGCGAGAGTGCGCAGAAAACAAACAATTTTATAAAATAATTTAAAAATGTGGTTTTAGCTACAAGTGGATAAAGTTTGTTTTAATATTTATAGTGTCAATGGAACACCTGAGTATTCCAAGGATTGAACCTAAGGAATTTCCAAATTGGCTAATGTAGGAGTGAGCATTCGATCGAATCGAATCGAATTGAATGAAAAAATTTCAAGTTAATCGAGTTGACGAATCATATTTTATCATCCTAATTTGATTTGAAATTTTCTCGAATCGAGTCGAGTGAGATGGAATTCGAATCGAATCGAATCGAATATATTTGTTCGAGTTAAATTTTAAAAAATAATTTTGGGTCCTTGTAACCGCTATCACCCATCGTAATAAAATTTGTCCACCTTAATCAAATTTTATTAACTTTCATGACCTCATAATTTATTTATTAATCTTTTATATACGGGTTAGCTTCTTTGCTTGCTTAGTTATTTCAATTATCTTGATTCTTGTCACTATGTATTTTAGAATTAAAATATATATTAAATGTAAAATGTGATTTTTTAATAAAAGTTATTTTAAAGATAAAATATGAAATTGATACCAATATAAAATTTTAATACTGAATATTTTATGGCATAATTAATAATTCAATTTTAATATAAATATTCAATATGACTAAACAATTCAATAATATAAATAATATAAAATGTGAAATTTAATTTAATAATATAAATAGTAGATATAAATAAAATTATTGCTATTTATGTTTAGTGATTTTTTGGATAATTTTGATTTTTATTTGAGAGTAAAATGTGAAGTAAAAGTTTAGGGGAAAATAAAAGTTTTGGGGAATAAAAGTTTGAGTGAAAGTAAATAGGGAGTAAAATTTTGGAAGGAAAATATAAAAAAAAAAATGGGGGATGGGTTTGGGGTAGATGGGAGGTGAGATGGGAAGGAGTAAAAGTTTTAGGGAAAAGTGGGAGGAGTAAAAATTTGGGGAAATAAAAGTTTTGAGGGTTTTTGGAGTAAAATTTTGAGAAAAGTAAATGGGAGAGTAAAATTTTGGTAGAAAATGGATTTTGGGTAGATTGGAGGTTGGGATGGGAGGAATAAAAGTTATGGGGAAAAGTGGGAAGAAGTAAAATTTTGAGGAAAAGTAAAAGGTTTGGGAGCTTGGGGTAAAAATATAAAATATTATATTTTAATATTCAAATTATTCAATTATTCGAGTTATTCAATTGAAAACTCAACTCGATTCGAACCGAAATTGAAAAAATTGAGTTGACTCGAATAACTCGATTAACTCGAATAATTCGATTCGTTTAACTCGAAATTCAATTTTTTTCTATTTTTTGAGTCGAATCGAGTTTTACTCACCCCTAGGCTAATGTATTTATCAAGTTAATTACAAATTAAACAATTACTAATCTAATCAAGTAAAAAATATTAGTGTAAAATTCAAATATAAATCTAAAATTAAACTATCAATTAAACAAACTAATATAATTTTCTTCCCTATTCCTTTAGACAATGAAAATAATAAAACAATGGTCGATTGATTCATTACTCGCTAACTAGGCTAATAAACCTATACCGATTATATTGTTTGCCACTTTTAGTTGGGAATCTCCTATCAGCCTTATCTTAGACTAAAAGATATCACCTTAGCTCTCCTCTCAGTCTCACCTAGGCATATAGATTTCCTCTCAGTCTTACTATTCGTCACAATTACATCGAACTATCGAAGGATAAACTATCCTCTCGATCTCGTTTATCTAGATTTTCACTAGGTATATCAATTCTAGTGTATTAAGCATTTCAATAAAATCGAACAATCAATTAATCAAGCATAAACATTAACTTAAACTAGCAAATAGCCAATCAACCAACTATCAACAAATTTAGCACATAAGCAAACTTAAATTCTAAACAAGCATTATATCAAACACATGGTAGGCATAAAATAAAAATAAAGAGTTTGAGAAATGCTCATTTAATTGATGGAAATCCGATGAAGCCCAAGAGTTTGTGTAACGACGCGATGGTCAAGGGTGTTAGAAAGTATATTCTTGGGACTCCGTTTCAGTAAATAGGACTCGTAAATATTTTTAATAACTATTTACAAAGTTAGCTGTGTAGTTAATTAGGTTTCGGTTAAGCAAATTTACTTGAATTAAAAGTAATTAGGTATAATGACTAAATCGCATTTGAGTTAAAAGTTGAATTATAAATTAAAAATTAATTAAAGGGCCAATATAGTAATTATACCTATATATATGTATAGTGGATGACAAATATTATAAAATATGTTATAATATTAAGAAATCTTAATAATTAAGTAAATATGTTATACATGTATTATATAATAATAATTAGTATAATAAAACAAAATAGGTATTAAAAGAAAGAATAAAGAAAAAGAAATAGAACGACATGCAAAATTAAGAAAGAAAAAGAGAAAGAAAGAAGAAAGGAGACGCACACTCTAAGGGCTTCAAACTTTTAAATTTCAATTGATTAGTCAATTTAGTCACTTTTCTTGTAATTTTTATATTTTTAGAATCCCGGTACCAAGGGCTACCCAACCCATGTTGAAATTTTAGCAATTGATATGATTTTAAATGTTGTTAATGTTGGATAGTTTTAGTATTAGAGATTAAATTGATAGATTTTTAAGTTAGAAATGAAAAACAGATTAAATTGTAGAATAAATTGTAAATTCTGAGTAATAGGGACTAAATTGTAAAAATTTGAATTTTAGGGGTTTAGGTGAAAATAGGGATTTAAATTTATTTTAAAGTGAAATTTGTATGAAAATATAGAATTAATTGTAAAGAATAAAAATAGTCCCAGTTTAGGGACTAAATTGAAATTTAGGAAAATATTGAGTAAAAATTGAAATATTCAATATGAAATTAGAGGTGTGCATGGGCCGGGTGGCCTGGCCCGGCCCAAAGGCCCGCTCGAAATGTGGGAGAGTTTGGGTAAAAAATATAGGCCCGAAAAATGGGCTTGGACAAAAAAATAAAGCCCGTTTAAAAAATGGGCCGAGCTCGGGTAAGGCATTTTTGGCCCGGGCCCGGCCCGAATTCATTAAATGAAAACAAATTATTTTTTAATAATATTTTCTTATTGTTTTTCTCCTTATTTTATTAATATTTTACTATTATGTTTCTATTATTTTGTTGTTATTGTTTAGATATTATATAAAACTTATTTTATTATTAATTTTGTTATTATTTTAAAGACATTTGTTAATTTTGTTATTATTTTAGAGGCATTTTCTTGTTAAGTTGCATCTATTTTAGTGTTATTTAAGTCTACATATTTTTTAAAATTTATTTTCAATTTGTTGAAAAATATTTATTTTGATTTTTTAGTATTTTGATGTATTATATATATTTAAATAGTATATAAAATATTATAAAAATTAATACTGGTGGGTAGGGCAGGTTTTAGCATTTTTATATGGGCCAAGCTTGGGCAAAATTTTAGGCTCATTTTTTGGGCCTAAATTTTAGTTAAGCTTTGCCAAACCTTGGCTTACCATGCACACCTCTATATAAAATTGAATTTTGTTATATTAATGAATTTTAATTGTTTTAATTCTGTAGCTTACGTTGTACCAGAATCCTCGACTAAAAAGGGAAGGATAAAATCGACGTCGAATAGCTCGGAATCTACGGTTTGTATTTCTATAATTCGAACCTAGTTGTTAATTGTTGTAATGCAGTTTAATGTATATGGTAAGTGTTTGATGTGAGTATTTGACATTTTAATAGTTGACTGAAATGGATTGAATTTGTATATAAATTATGAATATATTGATTATTGAATTGAAAGGAATATATATGCTAATGTGAAAGTTGGATATTGATTATTATAGATTGAATTGAATTCATGTGTATATGTGATTATATGAAAATTTTATATTGGATATTGGTTGTTTTTGAAATGTGAAATTAAACCCTATTAACTGTATCGGGCTAAGTCGGATATAGATGGCATGCCATAGGATAGGAAGAGTTTAGGGATTTCTTTGACTTCGAGTCGATGAGGCACTAAGTGCCAATTTACTTTGATTTAACCGATGAGACACTGGGTGTCAATTTATATAGCGCTGGGTGCAGTTACTACTTCGGATTTATCCAATGAGGCACTGAGTGCCAAACTGGTGTGTTGGTTGGATTCGCGTATCCGTCCGAGTTCGAGTCGTGTTAATAGGGTAATTAAATAAAACGGTTCTATAATTGATATTGGATGATATTGTATGTGAATTGAAATCATTGTTCTGACTAGCCCAAAATTTGGCTATTATAGTAAATTTTTTCATCGTAAAAAAGTGGGTCTGTAACATCCCGAAGTTGGGCCTAGTAGGATTGGGCCCAATGGGCCTTGGGGGTAGTAGCGTTTAAAATTTTTGAGAACAAGAGAATGATACTAAGGCAAGTTGGACCTATTAGGTGAGTGATTTTGGAAGGTTAGGAGGCTTTTATGAAGTCTCGAGTTAAAGTTAGGCCTTAGGAAAAATTTTGGTTTTAGGTGAAAAAAAACCCTGGGAGTTGGTAGGTAGGCTTTAAGAATAAAATGTGGGGAAAAATGACAAGTGGAGTGTGTGGTGTAGTGGCAAAGTGACGCCACATAAGAGGCAATGGGGTGACGCCACAAGAAAGGAAGGAGGTCCAAGGTTCAAATCTTGGTGCTTGCATTTTAGTTTTCTTTTTAAATGGATTTTTGAATTTGGCCATAGGACTTATATTTAGTTGCGCATGATTTTAGAAACAAGGAGCTAGTTGGTAAAGTGGCTAGCAGTGTAGATTATATTACAAGGGAGCCTAAGTTCGAATCTCATGAAAAGCAAGGGAGTATTTATTTTGCGGATTGGACGGGAAGAGTTTGAGTTGGATTTAAACTCTACTGACGGAGGGATCCCACATCGGAAAGATACAAAGAAGGAAGGTGAGAAGCTAGCTATATAAAGAGCATTCTAGGAGGAGAGAAAAGATACCTTGGTGGGCGTTGGGCATAGGAGCTTTGGGAGCGCGGTTTAGCAGTGTAACACCCCTACTACATTAATATCGAGACATAGCATTCAATTTATATATATATCCGAACTAATTTCATATCGTTTTATTTGACCAGTTTAGTAAGCACAATTCAACCCTTAAAAAAAATCATTCATGAACATAATGTACTTCACATAATTAAGTCTAAAAAATACCCAGATTATTACCTATATATATATTTATATATATATACCTTACGATGCATACTACAATCTAGACCCATGAGCATTTTTATTTAAAACCGCATTTAGCTACTCACAACCTCAATACAATTATTCATGGTATAACAAAATTAGCACTTCAATAGGTGACTTGCCATTTCTCAATTACAATCAACCTAGAAATTTAACTACATCCGCATTCTCACAAATAAATACACATACAAGGCCAATTAATATCATTAAACAACATATTTATTCGAATTAAGTAACCTTCAACCAACAATTCATGAACATACATACTTATGTAAACATATATATATATATATATATATATATATATATATATAAAACAACTCAAAATCATTCAAGTCACCATTCACCTTTCCATACATCAACACAAATACATATAAGATGCACTCTTACATTAACCAAACATGAATATCGAATTCCACAAGATCAAGCCATCATAAATTAGCCATTTTCACATGGCATAATTAAACATATAATTCAAAAGATATTCTCAACATAGTATTTTAGCCTATACATGCCATTGACTTTAAGTTCGTTTACAAAAGTACCAAAAATTGTTTTGATAGCGTGATGGACTTTGACAAGGATTCCCGATGCTCGAGCTGCAACTTTTAAGGATCTAAAAAAAAAATGAAACAACCACACCAAGTAAGCTTAAATAGCCTAGTAAGTTATAAGCAAGAAGGTAAGATATACAACTATGCATATGCATAACACCCCTTTATTCCTCTAGTTTTCCATATAAATATTTAATAATCCCTCATATCAACCTGCATAATAGATTACCATTCATCAAACTCAGGTTCATCCAATCCCAAAACAAAGTAACTAAATAGTCATATGCTTTGTACTTTTATTGAAATAACTTACTCGGTATTACCTCAAATAAATAAACTATTAACCGATAAAACATACGATACTTTTAACTACCCCTTTTTATAAGTATCTATATCTTGAGGTAATCGATTAATCTACACACTCGGTGCCATTCGACCGATCTCGCATTTTACGGTTTCGGTGATTAAATTTCCGCTTACGCATGCCCTTCAACCGATCTCGCTTACACGGTGTTTCGGTGATTAAATTTCCGCACACGATTGCCCTTCAATCGATCTCGCATACACGATGGTTTCGGTGATTAAATTTTCGCACACGGTGCCCTTCAACCGATCTCACACACACAAAGGTTTCGGTGATTAAATTTCTGCACACACAGTGCCCTTCAACCGATCTCGCACACACAGTGCTTGGTGATTAAATTTCCGCACACACAGTGCCCTTCAACCAATCTCTTCCATTAATACACTATTACATTCGACCAAATTAAATAAACATATACAATCGCTTATTAAACACAACCATTGCTCATCACAATTTCACATATAAATTTTTCCTCAAAATATATATAATCATTCAACTCAATTAATTTCAAGCTCACATGAATACAAATCTTATATTCGGCTAGCACATAAATCATTCAATGTCATACTCGGCAATGAGTAATTTAACATGTTATATCTATTTAGCAATTGCACCACAATATAGGTTAAATTACAATTCAACCAAATGCTTAAAACTTACCTCAAGAGTTGATGATTTCGAGTGTTCCGTCTATTCGATTAATTTGGTTTTTCCTTTGTCCAACCCTTTTTCCTTGGAATCTTGATCTAAACAAATTTCAATAAAGCTTGTTCACATTCATATTCAATCAAATTAATCAAATTCTCAAGATTATAAAATTCACCATGATACCCCTAAGATTTTCAACTTTTACAAAATAGTCCTTCGTGCACAAGATTCACAAAATGTGCAAAATTTTCATTAAAGCTTTAAGGGCGAATGTCTATCATCTTCATACAAGACCATACAACCTATGTATATGCACTTTCGGTCCCCAAATATTTATTATCAAAATTTAAGCTATCCTATTCCTCACATTCAAAATTCCATTTCTAAACATGTTAATTTCAAGAATATATCTAATATTCCTCCATCAAACATAATAAACCAACATTATTCATCAATGGTCGAACCTCTATCAAGCTTTAAACTCAAAAATTTAAACATGTATTCAATAAAACACAAAGCTATGAACAAAAAAAAATGCAAAGATTAAAAAAATCAAGTTCAAATGCTAACCTTATAGGGACATGTAAGAACTGAACAATGGAAGTTTTAAACTCCTCTTTTTCTCCCTTACAATTTCGGTAAAGAAAAGACCAAGGTTGAAGAAGACCACCCACTAATTGTTTTTATCAATTCTTTCTTTATTAGTTATAATATAAAATAATAATATCATTCCACTAACAAATAAATATAATTATTTCATATATAAAAATCTTCATCATTACCGTCCACTACTAGGAGAAATGGGATTATTTGACATGCAAGTCCATTTATGTAGGGACCAATTTAATTAAACCTTCCTACTTAATACAAGCTACTATAATTACTACAGCAATTTGGTCCTCTTTCTTAATTCGAATCTATAAGCAAACAAATTACCTAATGATGTTCTAACACATGCTTAAACATATATCAAAGATATAAAATAAAATATAATAATTATTTTCTAGTTCGGATTCGTGGTCCCTAAACCACCTTTCTGATTAGGGTCGTTTTTGGGCTGTTACAACTCTCCCCCTAAAGGAATTTTTCGTCCTCGAAAATATTACCCGAAATAGGTGAGGATAACGTTCTTTCATTGATTCTTCGGTTTCCCAAGTTGCCTCCTCTATCCCATGTTTATGCCACATCACTTTGACCAATGATATCTTCTTATTTCATAACTCTTTTACTTCACGATCTAAAATACGAATCGGTTCTTCCTCGTAAGTCAGATCAGGCTGAATTTCAATCTCGGTTAGACTAATTACATGAGAAGGATCAAATCTATAACGTAAAAGTATCGACACATGAAAAACATTATGAATCTTGTCTAACTCAGACGGTAACTTTAATCTATCATAGCAAAACGTCGTTCAATAACTTCATAGGGCCCAATAAACCTCGGACTCAGTTTTCCCTTGCGACCAAATCTGAGTATCTTCTTCCACGGCGATACTTTCAAGAATACTTAGTCTCCAATCTGAAATTCAATGTCCTTACGCTTCAAATCTGCATAAGACTTTTGACGATCTGATGCTACTTTCAAGCTATCACGAATTACTGCCACTTTCTGTTCGGTTTCCTTAATCAAATCAACCTCGTGCATCTTGTTTTCCCCGAGTTCAGTCCAGTACAATGGTGTACAACATTTACGACCATACAACGATTCGTAGGGTGCCATCTTGATACTAGATTGAAAGCTATTATTATACGCAAATTCAATCAAAGGCAAGTATCGTTCCCACGTACCCTCAAACTCAAGAACGCAACATCTCAACATATCCTCGAGTACTTGGATAACTCGCCGATCGACCGTCCACCGAGGGTGGAAAGCTGTACTAAAATGTAACTTGGTACCTAAAGCATCTTGCAGTTTCTTCCAAAATCGCGATGTGAACCTCAGGTCTCTATCCGAAATAATTGAGATAGGTACTCCGTATAATCGTATAATCTGCGATAAGTACAATTCAGCCAACTTATCAAGTGAGAAATCCGTACGTACCGAAATAAAATGAGCTAATTTCGTTAATCTATCGACAATAGCCCAAATTGAATCTTTCTTACTAGGTGTCAACGGCAATCCTGACACAAAGTCCATAGTGATTCGCTCCCACTTCCATTCAGGTATCATAATCGGTTGAAGAAGCCCTGATGGTACCTAATGTTCAGCTTTAACTTGTTGGCACACTAAACACTTTGACACATAGTTTGAGATGTCTTGCTTCATACCATGCCACCAATAATACTGTTTCAGATCGTTATACATCTTCGTGCTACCCGGATGAATTGAAAATCTACCATTATGCACTTCATTACAAATCTTTCTAATTAACTCAGGGTTTCTAGGTACACACATCCGATTCTTGAACCGCAAACATCCTTCAGCATCTATCTGAAAATCTGAATCCGCACTCAAACCACAATGATCTTTCTTTGCTTTTAAAGCATCATCAACTTTTTGAGCTTCTCGAATCTGCTGCTTAAACATAGGTCTCACCTTCAACTCAGCAACGATCACACCATCATCATTAATAGCTATATCCGCATTCATCGCTCTTAAAGCAAATAACGATTTTCAGCTAAGTGCGTCTGCAACCACATTAGTCTTTCCTGGGTGATAATCAATTATAAGATCGTAATCTTTTAACAGTTCCAACCATCGTCGCTGCCTCAAATTCAGGTCCTTTTGAGTCATTAAATATTTCAGACTTTTATGATCAGAATAGATATGACATTTCTCACTGAAAAGATAGTGACGCCATATCTTCAAAGTAAAAACTATAGCGGCCAACTTGAGGTCATGAGTCGGATAGTTCCTCTCGTGCGGTTTCAACTGCCGTGAAGCATAGGCTACAACTCTACCCTCTTGCATCAATACACAACTGAGTCCGTTCAATGATGCATCACTAAAAACAATAAATTCTTTACCCGACTCTGGTTGTACAAGTACCGGGGCTTCTGTCAACAAAGTTTTAGTTGATCAAAACTCTTCTGACACCTTTCTGACCATTCGAATTTAACATCTTTCTATAATAACTTTGTCATCGGTGATGCTATCATAGAAAACCCTTTACAAAGCGTCTATAATATCCGGCAAGTCCCAGAAAGCTACGAACCTCAGTAACATTCGCGGAGACTTCCAATCAAGTATAGCTGAAATTTTACTCGGGTCAACCCGAATACCTGATGCAGAAATGACGTGCCCCAAAAAGCTATTCAACCAAAACTCATATTTGCTGAACTTCTCATATAATCGTTTTTCACACAAAATCTATAGCACTAATCTCAGATGCTCAGCATGCTCGATTTTGTCTCGGGAATAGATCAGTATATCATCTATAAATACAACTACAAACCGATCTAAGTACGGTCTGAAGACTCAATTCATCAGATCCATGAAAATCGCAGGGGCATTGGTGAGCCCAAACGGCATCACTAAAAACTCATAATAATCGTACCTCGTCCGAAAAGTAGTCTTTGATACATCTGTTTCTCGAACTCGCAGCTGATAATATCTTGACCTCAAATCAATTTTTGAGAACACTGAAGCTCCTTTAAGTTGATCGAATAAATCATCGATACGTGGCAATGGGTATTTTTCCTTTATGGTCACCTTATTAAGCTGTCGGTAGTCAATGCACATTCTCAATGTTCCGTCTTTCTTTTTCACGAATAGAACGGGTGCACCCCAGGGAGAAAAACTCGGTTGGGCAAAACCTCTGTCCGTCAATTCACCTGAATCGCACTTTCAACTTTTTAATTGATTGATTGCCATTCTATACGGAGCTATCGAGATCAGAGTTGTCCCTGGCACTAACTCAATCCCAAACTCTACTTTTTGAATAGGTGGCAATCCCGGTAATTCCTTCGGAAATACTTCTCGATACTCACATACAATTGGTACTGATTCAATCTTCCTTTCAGCCACTTTACTATCAATCACGTAAGCAAAGTAAACTTCACAACCCTTTCTCAAATACTGCCGAGCCAACATCGAGGATATCACTGGTGATAGGCCATTCAAAACTGCAGACTCTAATCGTATGATCTCATTGTTCTGACCTCTCAACTTAATAGTCTTTCGTCTGCAATTCACTACCACATCATGAACAGTCAACCAATCCATACCGAGAATGATGTCGAATTCATCGAAAGGTAATAACATCAGATCGTCTGGAAAACACATGTCTCGAATCATTAAAGGGCGGTTCTTGCACACTTTATCAATCAACACACATCGACCCAAAGGGTTTGAAACCAATTACAAATTCATGAGACTCAGCGGTAGAGTCTTCTTTGGATACTAATGTTTCACACATATGAATAAGTTGGTAGGGATCAATCAAGGCAATTACATTAGTATTAAAGAGAGTGAAAATACCAGTAATAATGTCCGGAGATGAGGGCTTCTCTCTAGTACGAATGGCATAAGCTCTAGCCGGTACACGGGTATCTAATCGAATAACCGCATCTAAAGTCCCTCTCTGTGCACCACTCCTACCTCCTCCACTACGAGCTGGTCTACCTCTAGCTGTGGTGCTGCTCGGTCTCGCGCTCTGAGTAAAGCCCTCCTTAACCTTATCCGAACAATCCCGAACGAAGTGATTTTGCGAACCACACTGGAAACAAGTGCGATTAAAAGATTTGCCCCAGTATTCTCTGAAGTGTCGTCTACCGCACTGTTGACATTCAGGTTTGCTCGATCGAGCATTACCGCCACTAGCCACTGATGTAGCTCGTGAACTCACTGGTGGTCGTTCTCGAATAGAAATCCCAGTATTAGTTTTGGATCGACTACCATCATTCTTGAACTTCTTCGTTGCCATCTGCGAAAATCTACCCGCGGGTCTCTTTCGGAAATCTTTAGATTCAACTTCAGCTTTTTGTTTTTCTTTACCTAGTTCTTCAGCTTTACAAGCTCTTTCAACTAGCACAACAAACTCGTTAATATCAAGAATGCCAACCAAAAGTTTAATATCTTCATTCAAACCATCTTCAAATCTCCGGCACATAGTAGCCTCAGAGGATACACATTCGCGAGCGTAGCGACTAAGTCGCACAAACTTGCGCTCGTATTCAGACATAGTCATACGGCCCTGTTTGAGCTCAAGAAATTCTTTACGCTTGGAATCTATAAAGCGCTAACTTATGTACTTTTTACGGAATTCCATCTAAAAGAAATCCCAGGTTACTTTCTCCCTCGAAACAACTGACATGAGAGTATTCCACCAGTAGTAGGCAGAATCTCGTAATAATGATATGGCACACTTCAAACACTCATTGGGTGTGCAAGACAACTCATCAAAGACACGGACAAAATTATCGAGCCAAAATTCAGCTCGCTCCGCATCATCACCATCCTCAGCTCTAAATTCTTAAGCTCCGTGATTTCGTATACGATCAACAGGAGGTTTAGTTACTCTTTCAGGATTGGAAACAGGAGGTACAATTGGTGTTACAGAGGGAACATTCGGATTCGGGGGTGGTTGAACAGCCGGAGTGGTTCGTAAGTAATGACTGAACCAATCGCTCATCATATTATGGAAGGCCCGCTTTACCCTCTCATCTGGGCCACTCGCAGTAGGTCGAGATTCTTTCGACGTGGTCCCTTGCGCGGGAACAGGTGCCACACTCTCGACATCATCAGCTAATGCTCGCTCGGGATCGGATCCATTACTATATAAAAGAATCAAATACATTTCACTGTCAGAAGTTGTCGCACTATTCCATTGTAAATAATGGCATGTATAGCTAGACTCTCACACACTACGTTAGTCCGAGAACCAACTAAACCGTAGCTCTGATACCAATCAAATGTAACACCCCTACTACATTAATATCGAGACATAGCATTCAATTTATATATATATCCGAACTAATTTCACATCGTTTCATTTGACCAGTTTAGTAAGCACAATTCAACCCTTAAAAAAAATCATTCATGAACATAATGTACTTCACATAATTAAGTCTAAAAATTACCCAGATTATTACCTATATATATATATTTATATATATACCTTACGATGCATACTACAATCTAGACCCATGAGCATTTTTATTTAAAACCACATTTAGCTACTCACAACCTCAATACAATTATTCATGGTATAACAAAATTAGCACTTCAATAGGTGACTTGCCATTTCTCAATTACAATCAACCTAGAAATTTAACTACATCCGCATTCTCACAAATAAATACACATACAAGGCCAATTAATATCATTAAACAGCATATTTATTGGAATTAAGTAACCTTCAACCAACAATTCATGAACATACATATTTATGTAAACATATATATATATATATATATATATAAAACAACTCAAAATCATTCAAATCACCATTCACCTTTCCATACATCAACACAAATACATATAAGATGCACTCTTACATTAACCAAACATGAATACCGAATTCCACAAGATCAAGCCATCATAATTTAGCCATTTTCACATGGCATAATTAAACATATAATTCAAAAGATATTCTCAACATAGTATTTTAGCCTATACATGCCATTGACTTTAAGTTCGTTTACAAAAGTACCAAAAATTATTTTGATAGTGTGATGGACTTTGACAAGGATTCCCGATGCTCGAGCTACAACTTTTAAGGATCTAAAAAAAATGAAACAACTACACCAAGTAAGCTTAAATAGCCTAGTAAGTTATAAGCAAGAAGGTAAGATGTACAACTATGCATATGCATAACACCCCTTTATTCCTCTAGTTTTCCATCTAACTATTTAATAATCCCTCATATCAACCTGCATAATAGATCACCATTCATCAAACTCAGGTTCATCCAATCCCAAAACAAAGTAACTAAATAGTCATATGCTTTGTACTTTTATTGAAATAACTTACTCGGTATTACTTCAAATAAATAAACTGTTAACCGATAAAACATACCTGATACTTTTAACTACCCCCTTTTTATAAGTATTTATATCTTCGAGGTAATCGATTAATCTACACACTCAGTGCCATTCGACCGATCTCACACACACAGTGCTCGGTGATTAAATTTCGCACACACAATGCCCTTCAACCGATCTCGCTTTTACGGTTGCTCGGTGATTAAATTTCGCTTTTACACGGTGCCCTTCAACCGATCTCGCATACGATTGCTCGGTGATTAAATTTCGCACACACGGTGCCCTTCAACCGATCTCGCACACACAAGTGCTCGGTGATTAAATTTCGCACACACGGTGCCCTTCAACCGATCTACTTTACGATTGCTCGGTGATTAAATTTCCGCACACATAGTGCCCTTCAATCGATCTCTTCCATTAATACACTATTACATTCGATCGAATTAAATAAACATATCTGATCACTTATTAAACACAACCATTTCTCATCACAATTTCACATATAAATTTTTCCTCAAAATATATTTATAATCATTCAACTCAATTAATTTCAAGCTTACATGAATACAAATCTTATATTCGGCTAGCACATAAATCATTCAATGTCATACTAAGAATGAGTAATTTAACATGTTATATCTATTTAGCAATTGCACCACAATATAGGTTAAATTACAATTCAACCAAATGCTTAAAACTTACCTCAAGAGTTGATGATTTGAGTGTTACGGCTATTCGATTAATTTGGTTTTCCTTTGTCCAACCCTTTTCCTTGGAATCTTGATCTAAACAAATTTCAATAAAGCTTGTTCACATTCATATTCAATCAAATTAATCAAATTCTCAAGATTATAAAATTTACCATGATACCCCTAAGATTTTCAACTTTTACAAAATAGTCCTTCGTGCACAAGATTCACAAAATGTGCAAAATTTTCATTAAAGCTTTAAGGTAGAATCTATCATCTTCATACAAAACCATACAACCTATGTATATGCTCTTTGGTCCCCAAATATTTATTATCAAAATTTAAGCTATCCTATTCCTCACATTCAAAATTCCATTTCTAAACATGTTAATTTCAAGAATATATCTAATATTCCTCCATCAAAATAATAAACCAACATTATTCATCAATGGTTGAACCTCTATCAAGCTTTAATCTCAAAAATTTAAACATGTATTCAATAAAACTCAAAGCTATGAACAAAAAAAATGCAAAGATTAAAAAATCAAGTTCAAATGCTAACCTTATAGGGACATGCAAGAACCAGAACAATGGAGGTTTTAAACTCCTCTTTTCTCCCTTACAATTTCGGTAAAGAAAAGACCAAGGTTGAAGAAGACCACCCACTAATTGTTTTTATCAATTATTTCTTTATTAGTCATAATATAAAATAATAATATCATTCCACTAACAAATAAATATAATTATTTCATATATATAAATCTTCATCATTACTAGTCCACTACTAGGAGAAATGGGACTATTTGACATGCAAGTCCATTTATGTAAGGACCAATTTAATTAAACCTCCTACTTAATACAAGCTACTATAATTACTACAACAATTTGGTCTTCTTTCTTAATTGAATCTATAAGCAAACAAATTACCTAATGATGTTCTAACACATGCTTAAACATATATCGAAGATATAAAATAAAATATAATAATTATTTTCTAGTTCGGATTCGTGGTCCCGAAACCACCTTCCGATTAGGGTCATTTTGGGTTTGTTACAAGCGACGAATTCTATCGGTGTGCAACTCTCTCCACTTTAGTTGTAGGCGGAAAATGCCGAAATCTGGTCACACGGTGATGGTAGCCACACGGCGTCTGGCGCGTGTGGAAGCTTCAACGTGATAGTCGAGGCCACCTTGAGTATTCTTGTAGGTGTGGGCTGTTGGGCCACGATGGCCCGAAAGGGGCCAAGTGGGCCCAATGGGCCCGAGGGCCCATATAAGTAAATTGTATGATTGAGTAGTAGACAGTGAACTAGACTATGTGAATCTCATATTTGTGGATAGGTTTGGGCTGAATGGACCACACGAGTGTGTGGGCCCATTTGGGCCGATAATGGGCCTTAGGCCCATTGCATCATTATCTCTGTTTTGAATACTTGAGTCGTTCGAGGCGACAGTGGACCTTTTGTTGGGTCGTTAATACCCTGGTTTGTAAAATTACTGAATTACCCCTGGTTTGTGAAATTATCGAACTACCCCTAATTTGCAAAATTACCAAAGTACCCCTAATTTGCAAAATTACCGAAACACCCCCGATTTGTGAAATTACCAAAATACCTCCGATTTACGAAATTACCAAAATACCCCAATTTATGAAATTACTAAAATACCCTTGGTAGGTAAATTACGAAAATACCCTTGGTAGGTAAATTATAAAAATACCTTTGGTGGGTAAATTACGAAAATACCCTTGGTAGGTAAATTACGAAAATGCCCTTGGTAGGTAAATTACAGAAATACCCTCGATGGGTAAAATGACCGATATGCCCCTAGAGGGCAAAAATGATGAAAATGCCCCTACATGTTATATCATTATTCTTGTATGTGATTTATGATTGTTATCGTATGATTATTATTGTATGTTGCATTCATGTGTTATTATGTTGCATGGGGATAGGATTATTCGAAAGGGGAAGTGCAGATAAGATCGCATGGTCGCTGACATTGTGGATCCATCAAAGGCTTTTAGTCATCGAGCGACTATCTTTGCCGATAAGTTAGTCTTAATGCTTGGTGCTACATAAGGAGTGTAGGGATGGGTGGGTCGATTAAATCCCATGCGAGTGTAGGGTTGGATAGGAGGCGAAGTGCGAGGGTTGGTATGGGCATTAATGCATTGCATATGTGGTTTTATTTGAGATGGGCTCAGGCCGGATAAATATGATTTGTGACATTTATGGGTTAAGGGCCAATTGAGGCTTTTATGGGCTAAGGCCCAATTGCCATCGTTACTGAAATGGGCTTCAGCCCAAACTATTGTGATTCATGTTCTTATTGATGAGGGTTATGCACATTGAGTTTTCGTAAACTCACACTCTCTTTTTAATTTTTTTCTCAGGTAATCCTAGTAAGCGGTTCGACGTCTTTGGAGGACTCGGAGGTGGCCACACTACTGGCGATTTTGGACTCTAGTATTTTACTTATTTTTAACTTGGGTTAATATTTTGTAATAAGGCCTCTCTTAAATTCTTGTTTTAGTTTTGGATTTTTAGTCTATTATGTCTTAAATCTGCTAAACTTTGTATCATGGTTTTCCAAAACAATATCTGCTTTCAAAATACTACGCTTTCGCGAATAGGTCGTAGACATCATGTTTTCATAAGTTAGTCATTTTAATTAAGTTTTCGCAACAAACAAAGTTTTTTTAGGTAATAACTTTTTAATAAATGTCGATTAATAATAAACAAATGCAAACTGGGACTTTAGTTTTTAATATCAAGAAAGGTTTTCAAATGGAACCATGGTTTCTCGAAAAGCACCCCAATGTGACACGCTAATTCGAGCCTAACTTCTAGGCCGGGTTTGGGGTGTTACAGGGTCATTCAAAAATTGTGTTACTTGTCATTCCCAACATTAGTTGTGTTGAATTATATGATGTAATCAAGGATCTCATGTTAGATTTATAAAATAAATCTGAAATAAAACTTAATAAACTAGGATCTATCATGTCAAATCATCAAGAATAAATGAAGAATAAAACTAAAAGAGGAAGCGTACCTGAATCCATAAATTCCTTGCAGTTTTAACAGATTTTGGGGATTTGATCTTCCAAATTAGCACACAAGAAATTTATGCTCTCTCTTTCCTAATGATGGGATATTAGAAAAGATATCTTGTGTATAATTTGGGGACCATAACCCTAATATTTATAACCTTGGCATATTAGTTCTAATCAAATTCTAATTAGCCCATCATTAATTAGAATTTGATTAGAAAATATCTACACATATTTGACCCATACTTTTTAATAATTAAAAGCCCAATAAAATTCTAACCAAATTAGATCACTTTTAATTTGGGCTAACCTATCATGATAGTAAATAGTAACATGTAATTATCATTATTGTATATGTGATGTCCAAATTTTCCAACAATCTCCCACTTGGACCACATATATATACTAATTACTTTATAATTACATGTCATTATATAACCTTATGAGCTCAAAATTTTACTATCATATTCAAAAGGTATTCCGAACAATCTCATCCATTAATTATGTTAACATAGAACCAAGGCGACTTTCGTTACATATATCGTAACTAAATCCATCCATGATCACGTATATTAACACAACCAAATGACATAGATCAAGTATGGATGTGTACATTGGAAATTACATACAATATGATCTAAACATGTTTATTTTCAACTGGTCCTCCTTAGTGAGATCAAACCTTACCAAAATCAGAGTGTGAATAAACCAAATAAACTTTAATTCTGCAGAAAATAAACTTAATAACTAAAAAAGTGTCTATAACATAAAGGCATTTAAAAATACAAACTCCTGCTAAAACCAAATATCTTTTAAATGACATTACACCCATATGAGTAATGTGCTCTTATAAAACCGTAGGTGTAGTTCCTTAGTAAGCGGATCCACAATCATGGAGTTTGTCCTAATATGCTTTATAAACACCTAACCACTCTGAAATTTTACTTCAACAACCAGGAACTTAAAGCCTATGTGTTTTTACTTTGATGTGCTCCTATTGCTACTGGAATAAAAGATTGCAATTTGTTTTCACAATTTGCACCTTAGTGAAAAAATCTTATATCCATATTCCATCAAAATCGGAGTCTATATACCTGATGATCTCTAACTGATTAGACCTCTGATATGTGAGCATGTAATCTTTTATTCTCTAAAAATACCTTATAACCCTTTTGGATGCTATCCAATGGTCCAAATTAGGGTTGCTTAAAATATCTGCCTAACATCCCAATAGTGTACACAATATTCCAATGTATACAAACCAGAACATATATTAGACTTTCCACTGCTAAAATGTAAAAAATCTAATGCATTTTTGAAATTTCAAAATCATTCTTAGGGTATTGATTGAGGCTATACTTATTATTAACAAGCAGTATGTCATTAACATATAAAACCAGAAATATGAACTTACTCCCATTGAATTTGTGATACACACACTCATCAACAATATTTATCTAAAACCAAACGAAACAATTATTTGATGAAACTTTATGGTACCATTGACGGGAAGCTTGTTTGAGTCCATAGATGGATTTTGTCAATTTGCAAACCATATTCTTTGAGTCTTTTGACTCAAAATTTTTTGGTTGCACCATATAAATTGTTTCTTCAATGTCGCCATTAAGAAACGCAGTCTTAAAATCCATCTGATGTAACCCAGATCAAAATGAGCAACAAGCGCCATGATTATCCTAAAGGAGTCTTTTGATGAAACTGGAGATAAAGTCTCTGTAAAATCAACACCTTCTTTCTGAGTATATCCTTTAGTTACAAGACGCGCCTTATACCTCTCCACATTACCATTTGCATCCCTCTTGGTTTTAAATATCCATTTACAACCAATTGGTTTTGCACCTTCAGGTAATGGGACAAGTTCTCAAACTTTATTGTCTCGCATAGACTTATACTCATCTTTCATGGTATCAATCTACTTTTGAGAATTAAAACTTTTCATGGCCTGATGAAAGTTGATTAGATCATCTTCCATCATTCCATTATCATCATCATGTTCTTGGAGAAATACAACATAATCATCTAGAATAACATTTCTCCTTTCTCTTGTAAACCTCCTTAATGACACTTGTTCTTGAGGTTGTTGAGTTTGCTCTTCTGGAACAATTATCTCATTTTGAATAGGGAGTTGTTCAACATTGTCTTGCAGAGGTTCTGGATTCACTTCTTGACCAATGATAGGTATAATAACCTGAACATCGTCAAAAGTGATAGTAGGAATTGAGTTAGAATCCAATTCCTCCTCAAAAGCAATGTCTCTAACCTTATTTCTCCCCCAAACTCAACATCCTCAAAAAATGTTGCAGTTCCCGTCTCAAAAATATTCCTTATTATGGGATCATAAAACTCATAACCCTTAGATCGCTCAGAATTTCCTTAAGCCTTAACTTTATAGACATCAAAGAAGTCAGAAGTGATGTCATTTCAACCTTATCATTTTTTAGTAAAACGTTTCTTAATATCGTCAAGGAAACCTTGGCCTGAGTAATCTTTTCAGATTCTATGCCCCTAAAGACTTCTGAAATGTTGTGCCTCATGATCATTAGACTCTTGCAATTTGAACGATCCCACCTCTCAAAATCCCTTTTAATATAGGGGTTGCTTTCCGCAGTGAGAGGTGCGAGTAGTTCTTCCCTTAGTGCAAGGTCTATGTTCATAGAGCCAAGCACTATAAATAAGTGCCTTTTCCATTCATTGAAATTAATCCCATTAAGCATGGGTATAGAATTTATATTAGCAAATATTGTGGTAGTAGAATATGAATTAGCTGAATATAGAACAAAAAATAAACAAAAATAAGCTCACATCAATATTTATAAGTAAACAATAAATTCAGGATAATGGCTAATCACATCTCAGGATACCAAACACAACATTAATATCAAGTCTTTGGACAGTAATATTAACAGCAAGTAGTACTCTTGTTGTAGCAATCAAACATTGACAATAAATTATGTCAAACAATTAATTAATCTTTGGACTAGCTTATTGCTCACATAAAATACCTTATAATTGTCACACATTTATCACCACAGATGTTGTTGAAATTCTGCCAAATATTAACTTACCTTTGGGTCAATTAATAAACTCATGAATCAAAAAAACATACAATAATCCTAATATTTCAAATAAACTAATCTACACAAAAGAGGTCACTTTGGCGACATTTTGTTTCAACTAATTTATTTAAAATATTAGACATCCTTAATTAAAAGCCAAAATATGAATTTATTTGTTTCAAAATATCTCTTTCAATTTCATCTTTCAATCAAATTAAAAGATAATAGTATATATATATGTATATATATTTATCCCAAAACAACATGCAATGATGTTGGCAAAAATAATAGTTAAATAAATCATAAACCATAAATAACCTCACATAAGACTTCAAATTTAAACCAAAATAATTTGAATAAAGTTAAACCTCATCTTAAGATATCGGACACTCCATTAATATTTCATCTTTCCATTAATATTTCATCTTTGGACAAAATATTAACTTGTAAGTGATATTTTGGTGTAGTAATCAAACATAGACAATAAGAACATGTCGAAAAATAAATCTTCCTTTGGGCCGATTTATTACTCACATGTAAAACTGAATAATCGTCACATGTTTATCACTATAGTTGCACATGTAATATTATCAACCTTCATTTGGGCCGATCAATATCAACATAACTTAAGTTACATGCACATAAACTTTTATATTTTAAACCAAAATAATTTATACAAAAAAAATCACTTTGGTGACTTATTGCTTCAATTAAGTTATTTTTAAATATATATAAACATACAAATATTCAAATTTAAAATTTCCCCAATAGTCAAATGTTAAAACTATATTTTTTTATTGCTTTATAAACTCTGAAATAACCCCAAATAAGGTTGTCTTAATAATGCAATAAAAAAACGAAAACCTTAATTTTTGACTATTTCTTTTTTTTTTTTTTTGTTTCAAAACCATATATATCAAAACCAAACAGAAATAATGTAGTGGTTCAAAGCCAAATAATTAACAAGCACATGTATTCATAATTTTGGCATGGATAAAAACACCAAAGCAATTAATGCATATACATGTATTCATAATCAAATAGAAAAACTTACCCTGAATTTACCATGTAAATTTAAAGTTGTATTTATGATTAAACAGACTTTGACATGAATACTTGAAAATAAAATTTCAAGTCAATATATCTCAAAAATAAAATTATAATAATTGGCATACCCATAATTCATACCATAGACCATATCATCATAACTTAACCAAATATTTGGAACTATAAGATGCCAAAACTTAAGATTATAGAACCAAACTTAAAACCAAATTATTTAAACACGTATTATGATTAACATCAATTTGCATCAAAATCTAATTTCATCATAATTAAACCATAAAAATATAACCACGATCGACTTGCCTTACATATTCCAAGTAAATCCAAATTCAAAATATATGCTTAAACTAAATAGTATGAGAAGAATAAACATATAAACTCAATAATAAATAATATATTCTATCAACTATATATTGAATTCAAGAATTAATGATTATAAAATTGAATTCAATTGTACAATTGTTGAACCGAATTTGAATTAAAAAAACAATTATAATGAAACCCTAAAATTGAATCGATAAGAAAAATTAAAACTAACAAATATTACCATCAATCTTAAGGATTCAACATATATAATGAATTCATTGATAAACAATCGGTATATAAAAGACACTTTACGAATAAATTTCTTTTACCAACCATATATCATCATGTAAAATCATGAACATAATTACTAAAGTGTCTCCAAAACAATATATATATATATATATATATATATATAACCGTAAAAGCGAAAAACAAGCGATTAGCGATTAACAATCCATCTATTGATATAATCAAATATATATCATAAAAAGTTTCTAATGAACCCAAACCTACGCTTTTTAAATATTTATTAAAAGCGTAAAAACATCATAAAATCCTTAATTTTTTAATTCTCAATTAAAAGCGTAAATCTTTCTAGTTATCTGAAAATTAAAACTTTAAAATTTTATTTAAAGAATTAAAACCCAAAATTTATCAGAATATCAAAGATTCAACATAATATATAATTAAAATATCAAATCTATAAAATTAAAAAGAAAAATGAATCAATCCAAAAATAATAAAGAATAAATTCATTCTCAATGATTCAACATGACAAAGCTCGAATGCCACTTGTTAGATTTGTAAAATAAATCTGAAATAAAACTTAATAAACCAAGATCTATCATGTCAAATCATCAAGAATAAATGAAGAATAAAACTAAATGCGGAAGCGTACCTAAATCCATGAATTCCTTGCAGTTTTAACGGGTTTTGGGGATTTGATCTTCCAAATTAGCACACAAGAAATTTATGCTTTCTCTTTCTTAATGATGGGATATTAGAAAAGATATCTTGTGTATAATTTGGGGACCATAACGCTAATATTTATAACCTTGGCATATTAGTTCTAATCAAATTCTAATTAACCCATCATTAATTAGAATTTGATTAGAAAAATATCTACATATTTGACCCATACTTTTTTAATAATTAAAAGTCCAATAAAATTCTAACCAAATTAGATCGCTTTTAATTTGGACTAACCTACCATAATAGTAAATAATAACATGTAATTATCATTATTATATATGTGATGTCCAAATTTTCCAACATCTCATTTATTTTATCTATCCTCGGAATGCATAGTTATATCTATTGCACATAATTACAATGCTTTTAAATGTTGTAAATTGTTATTATCCTAATATATACAATATCACTCGACGTCAAGATTTTTTATATGTTTCATATAAATTAATGATGGAGTTAAGTAGATTTGATGTTTATAATACAATAGATGGAAAAGGGTTATCCATCCTAATACAAATTCTTAATTATGATAACGACATCCTTCTCTTATCGCATCTTCTTCCATTGTCTGGAAATTCCCAAGACCTTCATAATTATCCAATAGTAGCACATACCTAGGGTTCTCTACAAGTTTCCACCAACAGTTTCTGATAAATTTATTCATATAACTCGACAATCGTGTTCCTCAAATAAATTATAATCCCAACACTAGGAGGACACTACACCAAAACAAACTTTTAGCGGCGTTTTTTTTGGCTTTTAGCGGCATTTTTAAGCGCCACTAATAGTATTTGTGGTAAAAATGCCGCTAAAGATAGCACCGCAAAAGTTAGCGGCGTTTATTGTGAAAAAACGCCGCTAAAAGTCTTGACTTTTAGCGGCGCTTCTCAAAAAAACGCCGTTAAAGATGGGAACTTTTAGCGGCGCTTTTATAAAAACGGCTAAAGGTGGGCACTTTTAGCAGCACTTTTATAAAAAACGCCGCTAAAGGTTGGGACTTTTAGCGTTTTTAGAAAAGCTTGGGACTTTTAGCGCATTTTTAGAAAAGCGCCGCTAAAGATGGGGACTTTTAGTGGCGCTTCTATAAAAAACGTAGCTAAAGTCCCCACTTTTAGCGGCGCTTTTATAAAAAATGCCGCTAAAAGTGGGGACTTTAGCTAAAAACGCCGCTAAAAGTGGGGACTTTTTGCGGCGCTTCTATAAAAAACGCCGTTAAAAGTTAGGACTTTAGTGGCGTTTTTAACACAAACGCCACTAATTTGCACAGATTTGCAATGCTTTTTTTTTCTAATATTCTACCCTCCCTGCATTAAAACCAACCAAAAACAGCAGCAATTGCATATAATTACTACCCAAGACAGCAAATAAAACATTTAAATCTCACCAAAAGCATTAAATCTAAATGGTACTTCAAATTTAATAAAGGATATATGATATACATTAATAAATGAAGTATAGTTCAAACAATTCTTACAATAATGTTAATTGTAACAATATTAAAAATCATCTTACAACAAAAAAAGAAATGTCTAAGATGGCGGCCTCTGCGACTGCTGGAACAACTTCATCTTAGTCGGAAGTTGTTGCTGGAGTTCTTCATACTTTCTGTTTTGCTCTGCCTCCCTCGCCTCCCTCGCTGCTGCCTCTGCTCTAAGTTGAGCAGTATGCTCCGCCTCCCTCGCTGCTGCCTCCGCTCTAAGCTGAGAAATTTGCTCAGCTGTGCTCGCTTCCATCTGAGATATCTGGTCTTTTAGTCTCTGAACTTCAGCACGAGATTGACTCCAAGAAGGCATGTATTGCTGGGAGCTGGATCCAAAATATTGGGTCGGTGAAACACCAGATCCTTGACATCGAACCCGACCATACCTTTTAATACCCAAAACATTAGTGATAATTCTGTTATAAATATACTCAAGATTAACGAAGTATCAATCAAGCGATCGTACCTTTCGGGACCCAAAACATCGCAATAATTACATTATCAAACTCCTCGAGATTAACAAAACTATCGAGGCAAGCAACCGCTTCATACTCCGCCTTCTTCTCCTTTAGTTTATCCTAATAAATCAATTAAAGAGTTAGAAATGAAATATATAATAAAAAGGAATGTAACATAACTTAAAATTATAAATTTAAAACTACAAGCGATGAATTAAACTATTGTAATTAAACATTATAAATATTTATAATAAATCAAATTTTATTAAGTAAATATACCAAAATTTACTAAGACTTGGATGTCATTGGAGATCCATCCTTCTTCCTATGCATAATGTCAAAAAGTCAAGGCGTCCAACTTTTTGACCGATGAAGCTTCCTACATTTTAGTAGAAAAATATAATTTAATAGTATAAAGTCATTATATATGAAAGAAATAATAAATTATAATACCTCGGCCTCGGCTACGAGCAAAACTTTTGGAACACCGCCGTATGCGTGAAATTTTGTTTTGTCTCTTGCTTGTTCCAACTCGCTCAAGGTCCTACATAATGGAATTTGAATTATGTATATAATAAATATTATAAACCGAAAAATTGATAAGACTTTAAAAGTCGTAATACCTCTCCTTTCTTTGAATTCCAAAATCTAATTTGATCTTCCTATTGGTAGCTCAACATTCCGTGAACATTGCTTTATTTTTAAATCGAGGCTTATTTCTTTCTTAAAATATTGTTTTTTAGTGTGCTTTTATTGTCTCTCCATTTTTACCCAAAGTCTTCTTAACATAGTCATGGAGACCTCTAAAGCAAATCTCTCTGAACAAAAATAGTTTAAAAATTTAATATAAACGAAAGTTAAATCAAAGTATTATAAATTACATTCACGTTTTGTTACCTTAATATTATCCAGAGCTTGATTTTTGTTGGCAGCAGGCATGTGATGCCATGATTCATAATTAATAGGCAACATATTGGCATTTCGTGCTAAAATGCCCAAATAGCCTGCTAACAGTCGAGCTTCAGATCCAACAGGCTGGCCATGATTGTTTCTCCTTAATTTAACACGCTCGACAGGCTCTAAGTCGTATAAATCTTTAAGCAAAGTATGTCCCCGACCTTTGCGGGTCCCATCACCTTCAGCTGAAAAATGATATATTATTATATTAAAATTAAAAAATGAATCAATAATAAAATTCAACATGCATGAAAAATAAACTTAATATTACTTTGAAATTCTGCAGGCTCGTCATCTATGTCCGGTAGAGTAGAAGATCTAACAACTGTTTGCTCTTCACTATTTGGTTCTTCGAATTTAGAGTATTGTGGACAATATTTAAATCTAAGTAATCGTCTTCTAGGCATTTTTCACGCAATACACATGAAATAGTTCAAAATTTTAGTAACAAATAACAATAATAATAGTACATTTAAAATAGTTAAATAATATAACATGACCAACATTAAAATTATAATATTACATATAACTAATAAATCGTAAAATCTTACTAAATCATATTTAGTAAATATCTTCGTCCACATCTGACGAACCCATTGAAATTGTTGACTAGTACTAGGGATATTTTCATTTAAGTTTTGTTACGGAAAAGGAAAAGTTTACGATCTTTCGACTATGTCATCTCTACTTCCATTGCCAATGTCGAACAAGTCTCTAGGGTTGTTTTGAAGTACAACATACCAACCCTCTTGATTGGATCTTGGAGTAAAAACTTGTTTAACTTGAGAAGAAAACACATACGGCTCGTCCATCGGTTGTTCTCGGTGTGAATCAATCGAGAGAAATTCACCATTGTAAAGCCATATTGATCGTTTTTAATTATGAGCCGTATTCACATCAGCCCAATCACCTCGAAATAAGATAACTTTGCATTTGCCATAATAATCCAACTCAATGATGTCGATAATAAGTCCGTAATACTCAGATTCCCTCGGCGGGATTCTTGTCCCTAGCACTAGCATAACTTGTAATTGAAGAATTAACCATAATTCCACAATTTTGGGTTCTCCTCAATCTCTCACGATACCTTGTATGAAATCTATATCCGTTGATGAGGAAGGCACTATATCTTTTCACTATTCTGTTTGGACCTTGTGAAAGCCATTTAACTTCGCCATTTACTTCATTCCAACTCCAAACCTATGGAATTAAAAGTAAATCGAGTAATTATGAATGTTTTGAGAAAACATTATTACTTGTCAATGAAAACTTAAATTGCATACCATTTGGCTTAACCATTCATGGAATGATTCTACGAACAACTTATTAATTTCTCGTGGATTTAATCTTCGGGATCGTGAACGAGCTCTTAATATTTGTTTGTACTCACTACGGTCAAAAATCCATTTTTACTTTGTTAGAAGATAAACAAATTATAATTGATGAGTATTTATCAAATTCTAGAACTTAATTTCAAAATGGTTCCATTGAATCATGATGAAAAAGAACATATCGATGTGCTTGGACCCACGATCTATCGTCTAATTCTGTAATTTTGACTTTGCTGATCGGTTCTCTGAAACTTTGAAATAAATAAGTTTCAGCCAAATTATGATCTGTGAGCCCAACATTTCTACTTGGTGCATTCATTCTTGTTTCAACATCTTCCAAATACCTTGAACAGAAAGTCATACATTCCTCTGCCAAGTAGCCCTCGACAATTGATCCTTCCGAATAACGCTTATTGCGGCAGTATGACTTCAATTTGGATATGAACCTAAACACGATATACAACATTATCAAAAGTTGCAACTAAAGGCATTGAGGTGAATGAAGGAATATTTTGCAAATAAAGTAAGACCTTTCAATGGGATACATCCATCGATAGAAAACGGGTCCACCAAGTATTGCTTCACGGGAGATGAATTAACAAGTGCACCATAATAGTGAAGAAGGAAGGCGGAAAGATCTTCTCCAGATTGCATAAAGTTAATGCGGCTTGATCTTTCAGTCTCTCAAGTTCTTGAACATTCAAAACTATACCACAAATGCCTTTCATTATATTTGACAGTTCAATTACAGAAGCCATCACATTGTTTGACATACAACACCGCATAGCAACTGGCAGTAAGTCTTGCATCAAGATGTGATAGTCATGTGATTTTAAGCCATATAGTATTCGATCCTTAAGACTCACACATTGCGATATATTTGATGCATACGCATCCGAGACCTTTATGTCCTTCAACACCATACAGAACACTTCTTTCTTTGTCTTCGACATTGAAAAAATAGAAGGCGGCAACCTATATTTCATATTCGGAAGTGCTTGGGGATGAAGCTCATGTCGAATTCCCATGTGGACTAAATCAAGTTGACTCTGAAGATTATCTTTCGATTTTCCATCGACATTCAAAATAGTCCCAATGATGTTCTCGTAGACATTTTTCTCAATATGCATGACATCAAGATTATGGCGTAAAATCTGATGCTCCCAATAAGGCAACTAAAAAAATGCTTCTTTTTTTTCCACAAGTCCACCTCATTAGGATCATCCTCTTCATCAGATTCATCATCAGATTCATCCCTAGATCTTCTATTTCTTTGCGAGTTGGTCGGTTGATTCATCTTCCCATAAATGAAATTTATATCTTTCAACATTAAGAATATTTTGGATCCACCGGTCTGTGAAGGAGCTTCTCTGAACTCTTCAGTACTGTCAAAATGAGCACTCTGAAATCTAAATCTATGATTTTTTGGTAACCACAAATGATGCCCCATGTAAGAGAACTTCTTCCCATTATATAACCATTGCGAACATGTCTGCGCAGCACAACACGGACAAGCATAAGCCGAGAAGTCATTAATAGTCCACATCAAAGTCGCACGTCAATTAAAGTTCTCTTTTCTCATTGCATCGTATGTCTTAGTTGTTTTAACTCTTCAACAAGTGGCTGTAAATAGACGTCAATATCATTCTCGGGCCCTTTCTCTCCAGGTATAATCATAGACAAGATAAAAGATGATTGTTTCATGCAAACCCATGGAGGGAAATTGTAGGGAACAAGCACCACAGGCCAAGTACTGTACGTTGTGCTCATGAGTTTGTAAGGGTTAAATCCATCGGATGCTAGCCCAAGCCTCACACTCCGAGGATTGCTTGTAAAGCTTGGAAATTTGGAGTCAAAAGATTTCCAAGCTAAAGAATCTGCAGGATGCCTTAACAATCCATCATCGATTCATCCATCACGGTGCCCCGTCATTGACTCGGCTATCTTCGATGACATGAAAAGCCATTAAAGCCATGGTATTAGCAGAAAATACCGCAAAATCTTAACTGGTTGCTTCCTTGATTATGTATCGTGATCTTCCTCGTTACCATCCTCTGTATTTCTATTAATCCAACGAGATTGACCGCATACATGACAACACTGTTGGTTTATCCGGTCGCCCCAATACAACATGCAGTCATTTGGGAAAGTATGAATTTTGTTGTAGCTAAGGCCCAAATCCTTAATCAGTTTTTTCATGTCTTTAGAAGATTGAGGGATTTTCGCAAACGGGAACATTTCTTGCAAAAACTCTAACAGCATTGTGAACGAGTTTTCGGTCCATCCTCCCAAACATTTCAAGTGAAAAAGACGAATACAGAATGTTAGTTTGGAAAATTTTGATCCCTCATACAGTTCTTCATTCATTTCACCAAGTAACACGTAGAACCTCGCCGCTTTTTCATTTGGCTATTCATTAAGTACACTTCTTCCCCCTTCGATGAAAGTATTTCCACCATAATTATATTCATCGGTTGCACCCAAGTCAGGTGGAAATGACCCGAAACCATCACTGCGCATATTAAAAGCATCCCGCAACATGCCTTCCATGTTATCATCTTTAACATTCTGATTGTAAGCACTATGAGGATAACCCAGATTCATCAATGAAGATACTCCACTAGATGTACACTCTCCATGAAAAATTCATTTTTTGTACCCCCAGACAAAGCCATCAACAACTAGATGTTCGTAGACAACTTCATGATAATGCCAATTGATATTGCAACACTTCTTACACGGGCAAAGAATCATATTCTATTGGCTTGCATTTTGAAATCGAAATTCAAAAAGTTTCTACTCCATTTCGATAGTCGTTGCTTACCCTTGACAATTTCATCCAACTCCTATCCATTTAAGTAGTTGTTGAAGTCTAAAGTTGACAAAAATTACCTTTGCTAAATTGTTAATTTATAATTTATGTAAGTAATGATATGATCATATATATAACTAAATACTATGTAAGTTATGTAAATTATGTAAGTTATGAAGTTTGATCTTAAAATTATGTAAGTTATGAAATTTGATCTTAAACTTATATAAGTTATGAAATTTGATCTTAAAATTAAGTAAGTTATGTATTCTTTAAGATTCATCATACGTGGCATTGTTACATATAGGGAGGATCCATTATATCTAATGATGAGATATAAGGCAACCCGTCGGGTTTCCACCTATATACTTTGAATATTTTTTTTAAAGAATTTGAATTTTAAAAGCGAAATTTTTTAAGGTTCATCATCCATGGAATTGTAAGTTATGTATTATGTAAGTTATGAAATTTGATCTTAAAATTATGTAAGTTATGACATTTGATCTTAAAATTAAGTAAGTTATGTATTCTTTAAGATTCATCATACGTGGCATTGTTACACCTAGGGAGGATCCATTATATCTAACAGTGAGATATAAGGCAACCCGTCAGGTTTCTAGCCTATATACTTTGAACCTTTTTTTTTTAAAAGAATTTGAATTTTAAAACAAAATTTTTTTAATGTTCATCATCCATGGAATTGTAAGTTATGTATTATGTAATTTATGAAGTTTGATCTTAAACTTATGTAAGTTATGAAATTTGATCTTAAAATTAAGTAAGTTATGTATTCTTTAAGATTCATCATACGTGGCATTGTTACACCTAGGGAGGATCCATTATATCTAACAGTGAGATATAAGGCAACCCGTCAGGTTTCCAGCCTATATACTTTGAATCTTTTTTTTTAAAGAATTTGAATTTTAAAATGAAATTTTTTTAAGGTACATCATCCATGGAATTGTAAGTTATGTATTATGTAATTTATGAAGTTTGATCTTAAACTTATGTAAGTTATGAAATTTGATCTTAAAATTAAGTTAGTTATGTATTCTTTAAGATTCATCATACGTGGCATTGTTACACCTAGGGAGGATCCATTATATCTAACAGTGAGATATAAGGCAACCCGTCAGGTTTCCAGCCTATATACTTTGAATCTTTTTTTTTAAAAGAATTTGAATTTTAAAACGAAATTTTTTTTAAGGTTCATCATCCATGGACTTGTAAGTTATGTATTATGTAAGTTATGAAATTTGATCTTAAAATTATGTAAGTTATGAAATTTGATCTTAAAATTAAGTAAGTTATGTATTCTTTAAGATTCATCATACGTGGCATTGTTACACCTAGGGAGGATCCATTATATCTAACAGTGAGATATAAGGCAACCCGTCAGGTTTCTAGCCTATATACTTTGAATCTTTTTTTTTAAAAGAATTTGAATTTTAAAACGAAATTTTTTTAAGGTTCATCATCCATGGAATTGTAAGTTATGTATTATGTAATTTATGAAGTTTGATCTTAAACTTATGTAAGTTATGAAATTTGATCTTAAAATTAAGTAAGTTATGTATTCTTTAAGATTCATCATACGTGGCATTGTTACACCTAGGGAGGATCCATTATATCTAATGATGAGATATAAGGCAACCCGTCAGTTTCGACTATATAATTTGAATTTTTTTAAAAAATTTGAATTTTAAAACGAAATTTTTTAAGGTTCATCATCCATGGAATTGTAAGTTATGTATTATTTAAGTTATGAAATTTGATCTTAAAATTATGTAAGTTATGAAATTTGATCTTAAAATTAAGTAAGTTATGTATTCTTTAAGATTCATCATCGTGGCATTGTTACACCTAGGGAGGATCCATTATATCTAACGATGAGATATAAACTTGTTTGACCTATATACTTTGAATCTTTTTTAAAAAATTTGAATTTTAAAGCGAAATGAAACACCCACCGCCCACGAGAATGGACCGGATCGGTATGTTCTAAAGCGGTTTCAAAAAGATTCGATACTTAGAGAAAATTTGTAAAACTTTTAGAAAAATGTTGTTTGGATTGGGCTTAGATTGGAACCCATTTAATAAATTTTGAAAATCCAATTTAAGTGAGGTGACAAAACAATTTTAGGTTTATTATTTTGAAAGAAATAAATTTTGTTTTCTTAACTTTAATTAAAAATAAATTGTAACACAATCAACATGAATAAAAAGAAATAAAGAAAATCCAACTTGGGCCTTATGGCCTTATTACATCAAGTAAAACCCAAAATAAAATAAAAGTAACTAAATCAAATAAAGTCCAAACTAAATAAATTCTTCAAATGTAGCATGGCCACCTCAACGTCTACCGTCCGGTCCGTCATTGTTCATCACGAAAATAGTTCCCTAGCGGGGTGAGTCAACAGACTCAATGTGCACCTGATACTAACATTCAACAATTCGGGCATTCATGTTCAAAACATAATCCATATAAAAATGAAATGATGATGCAACCCAACCCAAGCCTAATTAGCCATCCACTACACTCCCGTACCAACGCCATACCTTTGTGGGGACTACTAAGTCAACCTTCCATCCGCTACTCTCCATCAAAGGCATTCGCCCATATCGTTGTGTCATTAGACACTATAATCAAATTATCGTTGTGTCATTAGACACTATTGTAACCGAAGTTACCAAAATTTCGCAATGTGGTAGTAGTCAACATATTTAGTTGGTGAGACCAAGTCAACACCTTCGTTGGTGAGACCAAGTCAACACCTTCAAGCGTTGGTGAGACCAAGTCAACACCTTCAAACATTGGTGAGACCGAAGTCAACACCTTCAAGCGTTGGTGAGACCAAAGTCAACACCTTCTTCCCTTTCACATAAATCCCGAATGCCCCAAAATATATATATTATGCATAACTTAATTTCATGTTCATATACATATATTCGCATGTTATAAAATAACATATTTCACAATCCTATCCAAGTAGGAAGCGTGCACAGGTACTTTTTACCACATTTGTGGTACTTAGCCACATTCACATTCTTATACATATTCATATATTAAAATAATAGCCATATGAAATATTGAAGGTTAGTAAGGGTACACACGATTTGTTTAGCGATTCCTTGAGATTCAAAAGCTAGATCTAAAGTTTAGATCCTTAGTCCCTACATTTGATTCATCCTTTATTACTTAGCATAAATTCTATTTGGCTATGATATCCAAATCCTAGTAGGATTTGTAAAAGACTTACCTTTGATGCCGATTTGGTGTTTATTCAAATCCGAAAACTTGGTTTTCCTTCACTTGATATTCGCCAACCTTGAATCTCAATATGGGTTAGTTTTCGACTTTTTAATAATTAAAGAACTGATCTAGATAATCATACAAGCTTTGGCGAATACTTTTAGGTACTTACCTTGTGGATCTTAAATCCAAAATTCACTTAGAATAACTAGGGAACACGTGGCCTATGGTGTACCTTCGGAAAAGAATTTCTTCTTCCATGATTAGGTCAAGATTAATAATCAAAATTAGTCTCTAAATTTCAATAAGTCTAGAATATAAAAGAATGGAAAACTAAACTTGGATCTTACCCTTATTTGAAGGAATCGATTGCACCTTCACTTCAACCTTCGAGATTGACTTAGAGACTTGATGAACAATCGGTTATGATTCCCTTATGTATTTGGTTTCAAAGATGAAAGAAGAGAGGAATAATAGGCTTAGAAGGAAATCGGCTAGGAGGCTAAAAGAAAAGAAGAAAAGAATGGATGCTCAAGAAGAATATTTGGCGGAGGAAAGAGAGGAGAATGAATAATGAATGGCCCTAGTCCCCTCCTTTTATAGTCGAATTTACTAGGCCAAGAATCCTTTACTTGGCCACCACTCTTCCTTATTTTCCTAATTAAAGAATAATTCTTCATTTATCCATCTATTTAGTGAATTTTAAAGAGAATTAAACTCTTCCCTTAAGAGTCCTTATGATCTTCTAATTAGCCGAGTTTTAAAGAGAATGAAACTCCTCTTTTGCAAGCTTGTGCTGTCCACCTCTTGGGCTTCTAGAAGCAAAATAAAACTTATTTTATTTGCTTCTTATGTGACTCGAACTCAAGCCCAAAACCTTTTGCATGTGGGCCATTTTCTAAGGCCTTAGGTGGCATCTTCAGGCCACTTTTCCAAGTCCGTTATTGGGTCAAATTTCATGTACTTTATATTTTAGGGTCACTTGGCCCTAAGTTCCCCTTGGGCTCTAAAATTCAACATTAGGGGTCATTTTAAGTTTTCAAAAATTTTCGCGCGGCTCTGTATTTTCCAAGTTTCCAAAATGTTTAGTTTCCTATTTTGGCTTGGTTTCCAAAATGTTTAGTTTCCTCTTTTGGCTTGGTTTCCAAAATGTTCACTTTCCTAATTTACTTCGGTTTCCAAAATGGTCACTTTCCTATTTTAGTTTTAGTTTCCAAAACTTAACATTTCTAAAGCATTTCCTTACATTTCCACACATCTCCATACATTTCCATACATTTCCTTTCATTTCCATATATTTCCATACATTTCCATACATTTCCATACATTTCCTTACATTTCCTTACATTTCCTTACATTTCCTTTCATTTCCTTTCATTTCCTTTCATTTCCTTTCATTTCCTTTCATTTTCCTTACTTTTCCTTACTTTTCCTTACATTTCCCTACATTTCCTTACATTTCCTTACATTTCCTTTCATTTTCTTTCATCTTAGGGTTCTTGAAACTCTTGAACACATCCAACACACCATTGATCCCACTATCTCATGAATTATGCACGAGCATAACCCTAATCTAGGATGTTCTGATTCTGCCTATGCATTAAGATCGGATTTGGTTTGTTACATGAATCGAGCTATCTTAAAAATTACAAGTGAGTCAAAATCTACAATATTATTTTTTAGTATAAAGTTTAGTAAATATCAAAAGAGTATTTTAAATTTGATGTATATTAGAAAACATTAGTTGAAAACATCAATAATATTGTATTATCAAAAATCCTTAAGTAAATTATATAAAAGATAAAATACTAAAAATATTTATAAAAGAATTTACTTATTTGAAAACCCAATTTATTTTAAGAAAAACATCATATAATCATCACCCATAATAAAATGTCCAAAATATAATTTAATCCAACCACACATAAAAATCCATGAAGTATTAATAGAGGCCCTTATTACATCAACCCAAAATAGTAAAAAAATACTTATTAAAAAGTTCAAGTTTAATAAACCATGTTTTGCAAGATGGCTCCATTAAGTCATCCTCGCCCAAGTCCACGCCGCTTCCATTACCCGATATGAAAATTTTGATGGAGTGTATTACTTAGAACTCGTGTATAACTTACTTACTTGTTCATGGGCCGATTATCAAGTTATGGATTTGGGCTTCACCCATTAGCGTAATTAACAACATGAATAATAATGTGCATGCAAAATGAATTTTCCTCCCAAACCTAATTTCCATCCGCTACACACCCCGTACCAACCAACACACTGTGGGGATCAAGTCAACCCACCCCGCCACACACCAATCGTAGGCATTAAGCCTTTTTATATTTGTGGCGAGCCATTGAACTAGATTGTGACAAAGTCACCGAACTAGAGACATTGAGCCAATTATTATTTGTGGCGAGCCACCGAACTAGAGGAAAATAGCCATAATTTTGTGGTAGAGCCACCGAACTAGAGGCAATAGCTATAATTTTGTGGCAGAGCCACCGAACTAGATTTTGGCAACAGCCTTCTTCTCTTCATCAATTTCCCAACCCATGCCATATGTATGCAAGGTAGATTATGATCATACAATGATTTTATTAAAAGGCCCATTAACAAGAGTTAATATTTCCAATTTTATTAAGACCCAAAATAACATTTGGTCCAATTAACTATATAACATCTTAGGCCCAAATTTACGATCTAGCAAGAGTTCGCCCATTTATCGATCTAGCACCATTTCAACCCGCTTAACAATTTAATGTAGATTAAGGCCCATTTATCGATCTAGCAGGGATTTCAGCCCATTTAACAATTTAACAGAGATTACGACCCATTTATGATCTAGCAGAGATTTCGGCCCAACTATCGATCTAGCAGAGATTTCGACCCATTCATCAATTTATCAGGCTTTTAGGCCCATTCTTACGAGACATACAATTTACATATTAACAACTAATTTCTAGAGGGCGTTTTCATAATTTTCACAATTTTAGTCGTTTTAGTGTATTTTCGTCAAAATACCAGTTATTCCATTTTATACCGATCTAGTCGTTTTTACGATTTTACTCAATGCCGCAATTGACATCCAACCCGAGAAAAGTGTGAAGTTACACACCTTGATATCGTGAGTACTAATCCTTCTCGCCTCGACACCTAAATCATATTTCGATCCGTTAGAACACTATCATGTGTAAAAAATACATTATCGATATTCGATCCAAAACCTTACCTCTTGATTTTGAATCACTTCAATTTTCGGTTTCTCCTCGTTTATCGATTCGTTATTCACGAGAATCCCCTAACGCATAAAGGCTCAGGAGTTCTAACTACTTGAATAATTGATTTCCTTCGGTAGATGGTCCGCAACACGGTGGAAAATCCTGACTATCAAACCGCCTTCGTTTATACTTAGGGGAAATAGTGGATCCGCCCCTCTTACGATAACTAAACACCGCCCTTTTCTTCCCTATTTTGAAAATCTTCAATATCAAAAGATCGTTAATCCTAATAATATATCGAAAAAAATATACTAAAGATCTTATAGGCGAGATTTCCTTACCACAAAGATTCTTGCTTCTCAAAAAGAGAGTCGACCAAAAACGTTCCAAGATGCACACGAACACTCGATTTTCGATCTTCCGTTATCGCACTAAAGTAAAATAAAGAGAAACGTTAATAGAATGAACGGGTATTTCGATTCAAGAAATTCTCCTTAACACCATCCATAATCGGCCAACACCACCATAAAAAAAATGAACTAAAAGAACTCTTACCTATTCTCCACGGTTGAAAAGAGATGATTGAGAAAATGCTTATGAAAAGAGAGATATTCGGCTATGAAAATCAAAGAGAAAAGATATTGATAATATGGTTCGGCAAGGCACACTAACATTCGGCCATGAGATTTTTTTTTTTTGGAGATAGTATGATTGAAAAGAAAATTAAAAGATAAGAGTAAGAGATGATGATGAGGATGAGGATTTGGTTCTCAAAAGAAGAAAAGAGGAAGTAGAGATGTGTTTAGAGCATGGTACATTCGCAATGGAGGAAGGAAGAAAAGAATGTCTTTTGGTGTTGTATTTTCGGACAATGAAAAGGCATACAAAGAAATGTGATAGCAAAATAAAATGACCAAATGGTCAAAAGAGTTTTTTTGCAAACCAAAAGCACAAAGTAGGCCAAAGAGAAGGTTGAGAGAAAAAATGAAAATCAAAGTTGCACAAGATGCTAAGAATGACCAAAACAATTTCCTACCCTAGCAAAGCTACTAGCAAAAATCGCCAACCTCCCTAGCCATATTGTCAGTCCAAGTTCATTGGTCAAATGACCATGAATTTGTTTCCAAAACATCTTCCTTGATACTAGCCTCATGTCCCCATATCTTTCCAAATTCCTTTGATTCCATACCATAAGTTAAAATTACCTTTTCCTTTAGTCTTACTTACCAAAAATAAAACAACACAACTCATCCATCCTTATCCCCTTGCTAACACGTGCATGAATTAAAGCCAAAAAAATAAAATTTCTAGATGCTAACCAAGGGATTCGAACCACTCCCCTTATGCCATAACTCATGCGCCATCACCACCTTACCATTTACTCATCTTATGCTTCACTTTGACACTTATTTTTACTTAAGTATTAATGTCACTTAGTCCACTTCATTATACTCTCAAAAATAAAATTATTCTACTCTCGAAAAAATTCTATACTCTTCTTCAAGACTATAATAACTATGAGAAGAAATAAGAAATTTTTTTCATAAATTAAGCACCAAAACATGCATTAAAATTGATACTCAAATTTTGGGTGTTACAACTCTACCTCCTTAAAGAAAATTTCGTCCTCGAAATTTACGATTAAAAAGGTGAGGATATTGTTGCCGAATAGTTTCTTCAGGTTCCCACGTAGCTTCCTCCGCTCCATGATTACGCCATAAAACTTTGACCAACGGCACGGTTTTCTTTCTTAGCACTTTAACATCTCGGTCTAAGATTTCCACTGGTTCTTCCTCAAAAGACAAGTCTGAATTCAACTCCAATTCTTCTACTGGTATTATGTGCAAAGGATCCGGTCTATAACGCCTCAACATGGAAACATGGAAAACATTATGAATTTGACCCAACTCAGGAGGTAACTCAATCGATAAGCCATTGGACCAACACGCTTCAAAGACACGATATGGTCCAATGAACCTAGGACTTAACTTGCCCTTCTTTCCAAACACGAAAATCTTTTTCCAAGGTGAGACCTTCAAGAAAACTTGATCCCCACAAGATACTCGATATCCTTACGCCAGTCCGCATACGATTTACATCATCTCGAGGCTTCTTTCAACTGCGTGCTCGAATAACTTTTACCTTATTCTCTGCTTTGGATATCATCTCCGGACCTAACATCTATCGTTCGCCCAACTAAGTCCAACAAATAGGAGAACGACACCTACGACCATACAATGCCTCGTAAGGTGCCATCTGAATGCTAGACTGATAGATGTTATTAAACGCAAATTCTGCCAGTGGTAGAAAATCCTCCCAACTACCCCTGAAGTCGATTACACATCCCTTAACATATCTTCCAATATCTAAATTACTCTCTCCGATCGACCATCGACCGAGGATGAAAAGCCGTCTTGAAATTCAACTTTGTCCCCAAGGCTTCATGCAGAGCTTTCAAAATCGTGATGTAAATCGGGATCCCCGTCGATATAATAGATACGGTACCCCATGCAACCTCACAATTTCGAGACACGTCTGACTTTGCCAACTTCTGCAATGAATAATCCGTGCGAACTGGTAGGAAATGAGCAGTCTTCGTCAAACGATTGACAATTACCCAAACAGAATTTTTCTTAGTAGGTGTTAAAGGTAACGCACTAACAAAATCCATAGTTATCCGTTCCCATTTCCAAAGAGGAATTTTTATAGGTTGCAACAATCCAGATGGTAATTGATGTTCTGCCTTCACTTGCTGACAAGTCAAACACTTTCCCACAAACTCTGAAATTTCACGCTTCAACCCTCGCCACCAATACTGTTCACGAAGATCTCGATACATCTTATTTCCTCCGGGGTGCATAGCATAAGGGCTACTATGCGCCTCCCGAAGAATCATTTGCCTCAGATCTGAGTCCTTAGGCATACAAACTCTTCCTCGAAAGCACAACACACCTTCCGTGTTTATTCCAAATTCCTCGATTTCACCATTTTCAACTTGCTGAAGTAAAGGTCCCAACTTCCCATCTGATGTCTGTTTTTCCTTGATTTGTTCCAGCCACAGCGGCTTCACCTGAAGTTCTGCTAACAAACTCCCATCCTCATACAAACTCAAATGGGCAAACAATGCTCTCAATTCAGATACTGTCTTACGACTTAACGCGTCAGCTACCACGTTAGCCTTTCCAGGATGATATTCGATTGAGAAATCATAATCCTTTAATAATTCTACCCATCTTCTTTGTCTCAAATTCAACTCCTTTTGGGTAAGGAGGTATTTAAGACTCTTGTGATCCGTATAGATTATAGACTTCTCACCATAAAGATAGTGCCTCCAAATCTTTAAAGCAAAGACCACAGCAGCTAACTCCAAATCATGAGTAGGGTAGTTTACTTCATGCGGTCTCAATTGACGAGAAGCATAGGCCACTACCTTTCCATTTTGCATCAACACACAACCTGCACTCGTGTGAGACGATCACAATAAATAAGTGAATTCTTTTCCAGCCTCCGGCTGAATCAAAACTGGAGCTTCCGTCAGGATCTTCTTTAATTTCTCGAAACTCTCTTGATGCTTTTCAGTCCAATTATACGGAACTCCCTTCCTCAACAGTTTAGTTAAGGGTGCAGCAATCAACGAAAACCCCTCTACAAAACGTCTATAGTAACCAGCCAAACCCAAGAAACTCTGAATTTTAGCTACCGATGTTGGTGGTTTCCAATCCAGAATAGCCTCAATTTTTCGAGGATCCACCCTTATTCCTTCGACTGATACTACATGACCAAGGAAAGTCACTTCCTTTAGCCAAAATTTGCATTTACTGAATTTGGCATACAGTTGCTTATCACGAAGTAGTTGTAATACTATCCGCAAATGCGTGTCATGCTCCTCATCATTTCTTGAATAAACCAATATGTCATCTATGAACATTACCACAAACCGGTCTAAATATGGTTGAAAGACTCGGTTCATCATGTCCATAAATGCAGCTGGTGCATTGGTTAATCCAAACGGCATCACTACAAACTTATAATGTCCGTAACGAGTCTGAAATGCCGTCTTATAAATGTCCGCTTCTTTCACCTTTACCGGTGATAACCCGATCTCAAATCAATTTTGAGAAAATCGAAGCTCCTTTTAATTGATCAAACAGTCGCCAATTTCGGCAGAGGATACCGATTCTTGATCGTCAATTTATTCAATTGTCTCGTAATCAATGCACATACGTGTCGATCCGCTCTTTCTTCTTGACGAACAAAACGGGTGCTCCCCCGGAGACACACTTGGTCGAATAAATCCCGATCCAAAGCAATTCTTGAATTTGAGCTTTAAGCTCGCCAACTCCTTCGTGCCATTCTATAAGGAGCAATGGACACCTGAGTCGTCCCTGCAAAAGCTTAATGCCAAATTCTACTTCCGATCCTGAGGTATACTAGGAAGTTCTTCGGGAAATACATCGGGAAGTTCCTTCACCATTCTCACATCATTCACAGATAACTCTTTGGCATCCAAAGCACAGATAAAGGCTAGGAATGCTCCATATCCTTTCCGAACCAACTTCTCTGCCTTTAATGCAGATACCACATTTGCCAAGTAGTTCCTTCGTTCACCAATCATTATGACTTCCTTATCATCCGAGGTTCTTATCGACATTCGCTTTTCAAAGACAATCCAATTGCGCTCGATGTTTAACCAACCAATCCATGCCTGAATGAGATCGAATTGACTAAAGGCGCTCCATCAAGTTCACCGAGAATACCTCTTCTTGAATTTCCAAGGGCACGCCTCTAAACATTTTATTAAATCACCAATCGTCCTAAAGGACTAATTATTGTCATCTCACTATCGGTAATTTTAGATTCTAGATTCAGGTTTCCAGATATGGCGCTAGCAATAAATGAGTGGGCAGAACCAACATCTATTAAAGCAATAACAGGTACATCGAAGATGAAGAACGTACCAGTTATCACATCTGGTGCATTGTCGTCCTCACGACGTCTAACTGCATAAACTAGTCCAGGCTGTCTTGCATCCGCGTTCCCTCTAGGACCATTGCCTCGACCCGGTGCACCTTGACCACGACCAGCCCCATTACCACCACGACCTGGTCCATGACCTCTCGGTGGCTACTGAGTACCTTTGGCTGGTTGTGCATCATTATTACGAACTTCTTGAGTCGTATCCATGTGTCGAGGACAATTTCTATACTGTTGATCCATTGAACCGCATTTGTAACAAGCGCCCATTTTCCTCCAACACTCTCCAAAGTGTCTTTTTCCACATTTAGCACAGTCTCGACTTCGATTATTAGTTATCGGTGTTCTACCTTGAGCTGGTTCATCATTCCGAGGTTTTTTCTGGAATCTCTTTGAAGAACCAGACTGCTGTGTCTCTCTCTTGTTTCTAAATCTTTCTCGGTTTTGCCGTTCTGAGTTCTTAGCCTTCTCAGCTATCTTGGCCTTCTCCACAAGCGTGGAAAAAGTTCTAACTTGCTGTGGAGCAATCAGATCCCTCAACTCATCATTAAGCCCATCCTCAAACGCATACAACGCTCATGATCCGTTGATACAATTGTCCGAGCATAGCGGCTTAAACGTAAAAACTCAGCTTCATATGTCGCCATCTGTTTTACTCCCTTGTACAAGATTCAAAAATTCCTTCCTTCGAGCGTCTACATAACTTGTTCCAACGTATTTTCCTTGGAAGGTAGCTTTAAAGAATTCTCAAGTAATCAGTGCAGCTTCGATGCCTTCTCGAACAGTGAGCCACCACTGATACGCCTCGTCTCTTAACAAGGACACAACTCCTTTCAGTTTTTGCTCATCAGTGCATTCCATATCATCCATAATCCGTTCCACAGCTTCGAGCCAGTATTCAGCCACATTTGGAGCTACACCGGAAACTCCTCTAAAAACTTCTGCATTATTGGATTTGAGTCGTTCCGAAATTGACCCACGAGTTGTTGGCCCAATTCTAGTTCCGGCGACCCTTTCTAGGATTCACAGCATGGCTTGTGTCAAAGCATTATCTTCTTCCATGTGATCGCGTGATCCCGTCTCACTCTCAAATGATGCAGGTGCATCCATTTTCGGCATATTATTTGGTGCTTCAGTCGTAGCACCTCGGCCTCTACCACGACCACGTCTACCGCGTCCACGACCACGTCCTCTAGTGCTCATGATGGCTTATTCGTTTTTATCTGATTACAAGTTTTATGAATCAGCAAATTGTTTCAGTGTTTATTAACAATGTCTTATGAGATTCGAGAGAAAAAGTTGTTTTTCGCAACATATCCTATAGTCTCAATCTCTACGATTTTTCACATCTAAAACTAGAAGTTTTAGAGTGTTTCTATGATCATCATAGTAATCATTAAGTAATAAATACTTACTTGACTTGTTGTCGGATGCTTGTGATGCCATACTGATCTTTAAAACATAATTGAATGAATTCATACAGAAATTATTTGTGAACCCAAACCACAGCCGAGTTTTTAAAATTGGCTCTGATACCATTAAATGTAACACCCCAAACCTGGTCTATGCATTAAGACTGAATTTGGTTTGTTACATGAATCGAGCTATCATAAAAATTACAGTGAGTCGAAATCTACAATATTATTTTTTAGTACAAAGTTTAGTAAATATCAAAAGAGTATTTTAAATTTGATGTATATTAGAAAACATTAGTTGAAAACATCAATAATATTGTATTATCAAAAATCCTTAAGTAAATTATATAAAAGATAAAAATACTAAAAATATTTATAAAAGAATTTTGGCATATTTGAAAACCCAATTTATTTTAAGAAAACATCATATAATCATCACCCATAATAAAATGTCCAAAATATAATTTAATCCAACCACACATAAAAATCCATGAAGTATTAATAGAGGCCCTTATTACATCAACCCAAAATAGTAAAAAAAATGCTTATTAAAAAGTTTAAAGTTTAATAAACCATGTTTTGCAGTATGGCCTCCACGAAGTCATCCTCGGCCCAAGTCCACGCGGTTTCCATTACCGAGATGAAAATTTTGAGAGAGTGAGTTACTCGTAACTCAAAGTATAACTTACTTACTTGTTCACTAGGCCGATTATCAAGTTATGGATTTGGGCTTCAGCCCATTAGCGTAATTAACAACATGAATAATAATGTGCATGCAAAATGAATTTTCCTCCCAAACCTAATTTCCATCCGCTACACACCCCGCACCAACCAACACACCTGTGGGATCAAGTCAACCCACCCCACCACACACCAATTGTAGGCATTAAGCCTTTTTATAATTGTGGCAGAGCCACTGAACTAGATTGTGACAAAGTCACCGAACTAGAGGCATTGATCCAATTATTATTTGTGGCAGAGCCACCGAACTAGAGGCAAATAGCCATAATTTTGTGGCAGAGCCACCGAACTAGATTTTGGCAACAGGCCTTCTTCTCTTCATCAATTTCCCAACCCATGCCATATGTATGCAAGGTAGATTATGATCATACAATGATTTTATTAAAAAGGCCCATTAACAAGAGTTAATATTTCCAATTTTTATTAAGACCCAAAAATAACATTTGGTCCAATTAACTATATAACATCTTAGGCCCAAATTTACGATCTAGCAAGAGTTCGCCCATTTATCAATCTAGCGAGGATTTCACCCGCTTAACAATTTAATGAGATTAAGGCCCATTTATCGATCTAGCGAGGATTTCAATTCATTTAACAATTTAATGTAGATTACGACCCATTTATGATCTAGCGTAGATTTCGCCCAATTATCGATCTAGCGAGATTTTGGCCCAATTATTAATCTAGCGTAGATTTCACCCATTCATCAATTTATCGTGCTTTTAGGCCCATTCTTACGAGACATACAATTTACATATTAACAACTAATTTCTCGAGGGCATTTTGTAATTTTCACAATTTTAGTCGTTTTGTATTTTCGTCAAAATACCAGTTATTCTGTTTTATACCGATCTAGTCATTCTTACGATTTTACTCAATACCGCAATCGACATCCAACCCGAGAAAAGTGTGAAGTTACACACCTCGATATCGTGAGTACTAATCCTTCTCGCTCCTCAGCACCTAAATCATATTTCGATCCGTTTGAACACTATCATGTGTAAAAAAATAAATTATTGATATTCGATCCAAAACCTTACCCTCTTGATTTTGAATCACTTCAATTTTCGGTTTCTCCTCGTTTATCGATTCGTTATTCGCTGAGAATCCACTAACGTACAAAGGCTCGGGAGTTCTAACTACTTGAATAATTGATTTCCTTGGTAGATGGTCTCGCAACTCCGTGGAAAATCCGGACTCATCAAAGCGCCTTCGCTTATACTTAGGGAAATAGTGGATCCGCCCTCTTACGATAACTAAACACCGCCTTTTCTTCCCTATTTTGAAAATCTTCAATATCAAAAGATCGTTAATCCTAATAATATATCAAAAAAATATACTAAAGATCTTATAGGCGAGATTTCCTTACCATAAAGATTCTTGCTTCTCAAAAAGAGAGTCGACCAAAAACATTCCAAGATGCACACGAACACTCGATTTTTGATCTTCCGTTATCGCACTAAAGTAAAATAAAGAGAAACGTTAATAGAATGAATGGGTATTTCGATTCAAGAAATTCTCCTTAACACCATCCATAATCGGCCAACACCACCGTAAAAAAAAATGAACTAAAAGAACTCTTACCTATTCTCCACGGTTGAAAAGTGATGATTGAGAAAATGCTTATGAAAAGAGAGATATTCGACTATGAAAATCAAAGAGAAAAGATATTGATAATATGGTTCTGCAAGGCACACTAACATTCGCCATGAGAGATTTTTTTTTTTGAGATAGTATGATTGAAAAGAAAATTAAAAGATAAGAGTAAGAGATGATGATGATGATGAGGATTTGGTTCTCAAAAGAAGAAAAGAGGAAGTAGAGATGTGTTTAGAACATGGTACATTGACAATGGAGGAAGGAAGAAAAGAATGTCTTTTGGTGTTGTATTTTCGGCACAATGAAAAGGCATACAAAGAAATGTGATAGCAAAATAAAATGACCAAATGGTCAAAAGAGTTTTTTTGCAAACCAAAAGCACAAAGTCGGCCAAAGAGAAGGTTGAGAGAAAAAAATGAAAATAAAAGTTGCACAAGATGCTAAGAATGACCAAAACAATTTCCTACCCTAGCAAAGCTACTAGCAAAAATCGCCAACCTCCCTAGCCATATTGCAGTCAAGTTCATTGGTCAAATGACCATGAATTTGTTTCCAAAACATCTTCCTTGATCTTGGCCTCATGTCCCCATATCTTTCCAAATTCCTTTGATTCCATACCATAAGTTAAAAATTACCTTTTTCCTTTAGTCTTACTTACCAAAAATAAAACAACACAACTCATCCATCCTTATCCCCTTGCCGACACATGCATGAATTAAAGCCAAAAAAAAATAAAATTTCTAGATGCTAACCAAGGATTGAACCACTCCCTCATGCCATAACTCATGCGCCATCACCACCTTACCATTTACTCATCTTATGCTTCACTTTGACACTTATTGTTACTTAAGTATTAATGTCACTTAGTTCACTTCATTATACTCTCAAAGATAAAAATTATTCTACTCCTAAAAATTCTATACTCTTCTTCAAGACTATAATAACTACGAGAAGAAATAAGAAATTTTTTTCATAAATTAAGCACCAAAACATGCATTAAAATTGATACTCAAATTTTAGGTGTTACACCACTATATAATTTGAATCTTTTTTTAAAAAGAATTTGAATTTTAAAACGAAATTTTTTTAAGGTTCATCATCCATGGAATTGTAAGTTATGTATTATTTAAGTTATGAAATTTGATCTTAAAATTATGTAAGTTATGAAATTTGATCTTAAAATTAAGTAAGTTATGTATTCTTTAAGATTCATCATACGTGGCATTGTTACACCTAGGAGGATCCATTATATCTAATGTTGAGATATAAGGCAACCCGTCAGTTTCCAAATTTATATACTTTGAATCTTTTTTTAAAAGAATTTGAATTTTAAAACGAAATTTTTTAAGGTTCATCATCTATGGAATTGTAAGTTATGTATTATGTAATTTATGAAGTTTGATCTTAAACTCATGTAAGTTATGAAATTTGATCTTAAAATTAAGTAAGTTATGTGTTCTTTAAGATTCATCATAACGTGGCATTGTTACACCTAGGGAGGATCCATTATATCTAATGATGAGATATAAGGCAACCCATCGTGTTTCCAAATTTATATACTTTGAATCTTTTTTTTTAAAAGAATTTGAATTTTAAAACGAATCTTTTTAAGGTTCATCATCCATAGAATTGTAAGTTATGTATTATGTAAGTTATGAAGTTGGATCTTAAACTTATGTAAGTTATGAAATTTTATCTTAAAATTATGTAAGTTATCTATAATGTACGTTATGAAATTTGATCTTTAAACTAAATGCTTATATTTTAATTATTACATTAAACTACATGTATTATGTAAGTTATGTATGTTGTGTGAGTTATGCCAATTATGTAAGTTATTTAAATAATCATCATTATTATTATATTGATAAAAAATATAAGTTAAAAATTACTTACATGGCTTTTAAATAATAATTATTTATTTAAATAATAATTATGTAAGTCTTAAATTTTTATTTTAAGAAGTTTTTAAATCACTTTTTTTAAAAAAAGAATTGATTTTTATTCTATGAAATCAAACATTATTCTATGAATTTAGTTAACATAGATTATATGAATGTGAAATATTTTACGTAAGAACAAAATAACACAAACTTTAATACAATTATAACTATTTTAAACATTAGAGCTCTTTTAAATTAAAAGCCATAAGTTAAATAATAATTTAATCCATTAAAATTTAAAATTAAAATATAGTTTAAACATTACAACTCTTTTAAATTAGGAATAAATAATTTATTCAAAATTATTTAAAATTTTATAACAGCTTAAGATTAAAATTTAAAATTATTAAAATATAAATTTATTTAAAAATTCACTTAATATTAGAATTACAAAACAAGTTTTTAAAATCTTAATTTTATATGATAAAATATCATATTTAAAATCATTTATAAATATTGTTTTAGACATTTTTAAACTAATTATAATATTTTCTAATATAGTAACAAAACATATTTAAGTTGTTAAATAATATAATTAAAATTAGTTTTGTTTTCAATAAGAAATAAAACAGTTGATTTAAATCATACCAAAAAAATAAAATAATTAATTTAAAATATGTTTAAAAACTTATATCGCATTGTCAAAATTATTAATAACAACTATTTTAAATATCTTGCAAAAATTAAATTTGTTTAAAACCTATTTAAACATGATATAAAATTACTTCAAACTGCTTATAATTTTAAGATTATAATATATGTTTAGCATATACTTTTCAAAATGTACCTAAAGAATAAAAAAATAAAAAATTACATTTCAAATTTGATAATAATTTTATAAATATATATGTATTTTTTAGTACATACTTATTTTCTAAAAAATGTTTAAAAAAATTAGAACTTAATAATTATTTTAAAGTTTATTAAAATTGTTATAATGTTTCAAAATTTGAGAATTATATAACATGTTTAAAATTAATTATGATCTTAGACCTTTGCCTAACAACATGGTCTCTCTCGCTGACTATATATTACAGGTGTGTGTATGTAAGACGAGTGTTTGGAGTAGTCAAGTTATATTTGGACCATGTAAAGCACTAGGAATAAACAGCAAAAAACAAAATGACATTGACAACCAAAAAGTTTGGGGTGCGATAAGAGGGTCCAAACTATATTAAAAGGTACAAATTGATACGAATCAGTTGATAAATTAAAAGTTGTAAAATGGTGTAAAATCAATTTTCAACAGTTCAATGTGTTTGATACTTACCCGGTAATTACAGCTTTTTGTCAATCCTTTAGAACTTAAGCTTTAGTTACTATATAAAATCTGCAAAGGAGACAGTTGAATTAGAATGATCCGTAAAAGCAAATATTACTACATGCTACCTAATAAATTATTGTATCTAATTTTAAATTAGCAAAGAATTTTGAATCGAAGTCATCTCGATGTTGTTGCTACCTAATACAACTTAAGAGGCTTTAAATTTGGAGTAGCAATATTTTTCTTTTCTTTGACGTAATGCATTGTCTTGAATCGAGAAAATAAGCGTTACCAAAATTTTGAGTTAAAATGACCAAGAAAAATCGCTAACCAAAAGAGAAGAGGAGAACAATCTTGCAAAGAAGCAACGCTTGCAAAGGAATAGGAATTAATCTTCAATCAACTCAGTGAGATGTAAGCTTATGATGTAGCAACCAAATGGGAAAGGACTCTATGGCCAACCAACACAAGGATAGCTCCCAAGAAACCAAGTAGTTTCAGGTGTTTGTAATAGATCCAATCTGCATCCACAATATACATATATACAAATAATGTTAATGAATTATATATAATTACCAAAAATGGCAATCCCCTTTATCTCAAAGATTTGTTTAAGTGTTAAATAATAAATAATATAATATAATATAGAACTAACCTTCAACGAGAAGAGCACATAGAGCTGACGTAAGCGACATTGGAAAGAAAGTTCTTCAAATTCACCCCCAATCGTAATAGCTATCCAAGTAACCACCAAAAAGTTCAAATAATAACAATAGCACAATTTTGAAGCAAATATGCTTTGCATATGCAACTATGCATCTATTACAATTATGCCTAAAAAATTGCAACCCTTTACAGATGGAAAATTGAAAAGCTTGACTTCTCCTTCTGAGATATCAGTTATGAAAAGGCAAGCGAAACCAAAAGAACCTAGTAGCCCCAAAAAATTATGTTAGACTTCTCTATTTTCCATCACAATAAATCCTTGTTTCTAAGTGACACGAAGCACCCAATGACTCAATCCCCACCCCAAAAAAAAATATTTAACTATTGGTCAAAAATTAGAGGTAATTTTCGCACCTTTTAAAGTATATTTACGAGCAATATCCGTACTTCAAACTTTGTCCAAAATCAGAGGACATTTCCTGCATGCAAAAAAAAAATGAAATGAAAATAAAATAGAAATACTCAACAAAAAAATACATATATATTTATAAAAGTATTATCAAAATTAGGCAGTTTCGAATCACATTCCAATTCCATGAAACAAGTCAATGGAAACCACAATTTAAGTTTACACAAAATACAATTCATTTTAAGCATCGAATACTCAAACTGCTATAAACAACAAAACAAAATCCAATCGATGTGGGAAAAACAAACTAATTCAAGGGGAAAGCAACATTTGAGATTATAGTAGTTAAACAAGATCTAATTTTGTTGTTTATAGTCATCGTCAAGCACCAAAATATCAACAACAGTAAAAGAAAGTAGTCCCACATCCTACCACCAAACACCAGAGAATATATTCAAGTCACCATGAAAATAACTGCACTTGAAGTCCAAAAGAAAGCTTGTCTAATAAACAAATATACCTGTACTTAAAGTCTAAAAGAAAGCTTGTCCAAAAGAAACCTTGTCTAATAATTGTATTGAAGCAAATGAGGAAGATAGAAAATTATGATCAAATCAGAAAATACTAAATATCAGTTAGCAAGGTGAAACATGATAGTAAGGAATTTTGGCATATACCTTGATAAATTAAGCCTTTTTGGTGAAGTCTAATAAACGCCTGTATAATAGCTCCTGCAATTGGAATACAAGGTTCAGAACACAAACTTACCCTACAAAAAAGTTGCTTGATATAAATGGTGATTTATCAAGAAAATTAGCCACCGATAAAAATGAAAAAATTAGCTAAAAGATTCAAGCAAAATAAAAAATAAAAAAATCTAGCCTACCATCTATAGACATAATACCCAATCCGAAGAGGAGCCAAAGGATTTTCTTTATCCACCTTCTGACATTCTAACTCTAAAAGATTTATGGTTTGACTTGAAATGATAAAGAAGTAATTCAAATGAAAGACTCAGGCATTGTCGAAACAGTAATGAAAAAGTTGAGACTCACTACTCAAAAAATGAGACTCAGAAACAGTAATGAAAAAGTTGAGACTCACTATTTATGATTAAGATGAAGATGTTGAGACTCACTACTCAAAAACAGTAATGAAAAAGTTGAGACTCACTACTCAAAAACGGATATCGACAGTGCCGTCAGGGAGGACGAAGCCAAGAAGTGTGCCGATGACGAGCTCGGCTTGGTCGGGACGCCTGACGTAGCAATCGTAGATGTTAAATATGACGAACCAAATCTAAAGCAAAAAAAAAACTTCATATTTTTTGAATCGAAAACAAATCTACAAATTACAAGCGGAGAAAAACAAAAATCAATGAATGAATAGTAAAGAACACAAACAGAAGTTGGGCTCGTCCGTACCTTTCACGGAGGAAACAGAGAATGAAGACAGGTTCTCGAGATTTCCAATGAGAGCGGTAGGGGATTTGGGGAGAAATTAGGGATTAGAAGTTTGTTTTGGGGGGGGGAGAGGGGGTTGACTCGGGGTAATAACTGAGGAAAAAATGGTGACGTTTTGTCAAAAGCAAAATACATTTTGCGGTGTTTTTATACAAGCGCCACTAATTGACATTTAGCGGCGTTTATCAAGTAGCGCCACTAACACTGTTGCATTTTAAAAAAAGCGACGTCGTCCCGCTTATAAGGGGTTTCCGGATGGACAGTAAAAACGACATCATTTAAAGCAATCAATTTTGCGGTAGCTTTTCAAAACGCCGCTAATGTACGACCTCAAGAAAATGCCGCTAATGCATGACGAACGATTACGCTAGGTTTTAGCGTGTTTTTGTTAAAACGCCACTAATCTCTTTCATATTAATAAATTTTAACAGTTTTATTTTTATGAAATTCCTTTTAAACTAATTTTGCTTTGTTTCAAACAATATACCTTATTATTTGTAAAAATATAGTAATTTACAATGAAATTATTTTTAACTTAGCCAATAAAATTAATTTTTTTAAATTGAGTTTTAAGCAATCTAGTTTAATTAATATATGATTTCTTTTACGCTTAAATAATTAAAACTATAATGAAAATTTAATATGATAATACTAATATTATCTTTTTGCATTTATATAAGAAATTGTTTAATATATAAATTTAAAATAAATCACCATATATATACCCATATATCTTTATTATTTTAAATAATTGTATTTGTAACACCCCAAACCCGGTCTATGCATTAAGACTAGATTTGGTTTGTTACCTTAATCGAAATGTGTTTAAATCTTCAATATGTTGAAAGCTACAATATTATTTATAGGATTTATAAAATTAGAAGAGTATTTGCATTTGATAAATATTAGAAAACATTAGTTTAAAATCATGTATTATCAAAAGCTTTTAGGTATTTTTAATTAAGAGTTAACAATAATAAAAATGTTTATAAAAAGAATTTCATATACTTGAAAACCCAAATTTATTTAAAAAAAAAACATCATATAATCATAGTCCATGTTCAAAAGTCCAAAGTTTAAATAACCCATGTTTTGCAAGATGGCCTCCACGAAGTCATCCTCGCCCAAGTCCACGCCAATTTCCATTACCCGAGATGGAAAAATTAAAAGGGGTGAGTTACTTAGAACTCAAAGTGTAACTCACTTACCACCATTATTGGGCCGATCGTCAAGATATTATGTCGGGCTTGAGCCCAATTATGTAATTCAACAATATATCATAAAATAAAATAATTTAAAATGCATGTAAAATGAATTTCCCAACCAAACCTAATATCCATCCGCTAACACCCCGTACCAACCATCGCTTTTGTGGGGATCGAGTCAACCCACCCCGCTAACGCACCAATCGTAGGCATTAAGCCTTTTATAAATGTGGCAAAGCCACCGAACTAGAGGCAATAAGCCATAATTGTGGCAGAGCCACCGAACTAGAGGCAATAAGCTATAATTGTGGTGAGCCACGAACTAGATTTTGGCAACAGCCATTCTTCTCTTCATATACCCCACCCCATGCAAGTATGCTTATATAACAAAATATAAAATTTCTTAATAATGCATAACATGGTGGGTTTATCGCTTAAACATTTCATTTGGCCCATAAACATAATTTAGCAATTTGTCTATTTAGCGCTTTAGTGGGCTTTGGCCCATTTATCGAACTAGAGTATTTTTGGCCCAATTTATCGTACTAGAGTATTTTGGCCCAATTTATCGAACTAGAGTATTTTGGCCCAATTTATCGAACTAGAGTATTTTGGCCCAATTTATCGAACTAGAATATTTTGGCCCAATTTATCGAACTAGAGTATTTTTGGCCCAATTTATCGAACTAGAGTATTTTGGCCCAATTTATCGAACTAGAGTATTTTGGCCCAATTTCAAGAAACATACAATTTTTCGTAATAACAAATAATTTCTCGAGGCGTTTTCGTAATTTTCACGATTTAGTCGTTTTACGTATTTTCGTCAAAATATCGCTTTTACGCTTTTACCGATCTAGTCGCTTTTACGGTTTTACTTCCATACCGATATTGACATCCAACCGAAAAAATAGTGTGAAGTTACACACCTCGATATCGAGAGTACTAATCCTTCTCGCTCCCTAAGACCTAAAACACATTTCGATCCGTTAGAATACTATTTCGTAAAATATTCTTAATCGGTAATAGATCCAAAATCTTACCCTCTTGATTTTGAATCACTTGATTTTCGGCTTCTCCCGCTTATTGATTCGCTCGTCACGAGAATCCACCAACGATAATGGTTCTAAGTTCGTACTACTTCAATAATTGACTCCTTCGGAAGATGGTCCGCAACCGGTGGAAAATCCCGACCGCCGAAACCGCTCTTCGCTTAAATGGGGATTTATAGATCCGCCTCTTAACGTGACTAACCACCGCCCTTTTCTTCCCTATTTTGAAAGTCTTCACGATCAAAGGAGTATTAGTTAGATCTAAAATAATATCGAATAGTACTAGAGGTTTTAAAGAGTGGGATTTCTTACCACAATAAAACGTTTCCAACGTTTCTACGGTTCTCCGATCACTTGAGTTCGATCTTCGTTATTGCACTAAATAATAACGAAGAAACGTTATTAGAATGAACGTTATATCGATTCAAAAAGTCCTTCATAACACCATTAATATTCACCATAATACCATTAGTAAATTGAAAACGAAAAGAAGAAACCCTTACCTATAATCCACGATCAAAAGAAAGGATTGAAAACGATGCTTATGAGAGTTGGAAAATTCGACTATGCAACCAAAGAAAAAGAAAATAAATTTGGCCATGGGCACTCTAGCATTCGGCCATTGAAGAAAAAGGAAGAAAATATGAGTGAAAAGAAATAAAGGTGAGAGAAGAATGATGATGATGTCTTTTGACTTTCAAAGAGAATGGAGAATAGAAGAAAGAAAGAGATGAGTTTTGAGAGCAATGTATGTTCTAAGAATGGGGAGAAGAAAAGAAAAGAATGGTCTTTTAGGTATTGGTAAAATCGGCACTAAGAGAAAGGCACAAAATTGAACACTAAGGTGAAAAGCAAAATGACCAATTGGTCAAAATAATCAAGGCTTACCAATGATCAATTTCGCTAAAGGAAAAGAGGTTGAGAAGAAGAAAAATTCTGCACTAGGTTGCTAGGAATGACCAAAGAGAAAATGAAATGCTTAGCCAAAACTAACACAAAAATTTGGCTCCTTCTCTATACCCAATTGCCGTCCAAAGCATGGTCAATAGCCATGATTTTGTTTCCAAAATTCTTCCTTGATATGTGCCTTATGTTCCCCCTATCTTTCCTTAAGTATTTGATTCCATGCCATATGATAACTATTTCCATAATCCTTTGATACACTAACCAAAAATAACATGGTCAACACTTACCATATATGTTCTTGGCCGACACTTGCTATCCATGTGTAGAAAATTAAAACAAAATTCATTTAGATGCTAAACAAGGATTCGAACCTCTTCCCTCTTGCTATAACCCATGCGCCAACTCCACCATGCCATGTACTCAACTTATGACACTCATTAATACTTAATTTAACTTAAGTCTTAATGACATTTGCTTCTCTTCAATAATTTCTCAATTATTAATTTTATTCCTTATCCAAATTATGCTATACTCCTCTTTAGGACTTCAATAAGAACTAAATAAAAGAAAGAAATTTTCCTTTAAAGTCTAAACACCAATTCATGCAATATAAAAATACTCGGATTTTTAGGGTGTTACAACTCTACCTCCTTAAAGAAAATTTCGTCCTCGAAATTTACACTGGTTGAAAGAGGTGAGGTATTGTTGCCGAATTGCATCCTCGGGCCCCACGTAGCTTCCTCCACTCGTGGTTACACCATAGAACTTTGACCAACGACACGCTTCTTTTCTTAGCACCTTGACATCTCGGTCTAAGATTTCCACCGGTTCTTCTTCAAAAGACAAATCAATTCACTCCAATTCTTCTACTGCAGATAATGTGCGAAGGATCCGATCTATAACGCTCAACATGGAAACATGAAAACATTATGGATTTGATCCAATTAGGAGGTAACTCAATCGATAAGCCATTGGACCAACACGCTTCAAAGACACGATAAGGTCCAATGTATCTAGGACTTAACTTACCCTTCCTTCCGAATCAAGATCTTTTTCCAAGGAGATACCTTCAAGAAAACCTGATCCCCCACATCATACTCGATATCCTTTCGCTTCAGGTCTGTGATACGACTTCTGTCTATCTGAGGCTTCTTTCAACCGTGCTCGAATAACTTTTACCTTATCCTCTGTCTTAGATATCATCTCAGACCTAACATCATCTTTTCGCCCAACTCACCCAACAAATAGGAGAACGACATTTACGACCATACAATGCCTCGACGGTGCCATCCGAATGCTAGACCGATATTTGTTGTTATATGCGAATTCTGCCAGTGGTAGATAATCCTCCCAACTACCCCTGATGTCGATTACACATCCCCTTAACATATCTTCCAATATCTGAATTACCCTCTCCGACTGACCATCAGACTAAGGATGAAAAGCCGTACTGAAATTCAATTTTGTCCCCAAGGCTTCATGCAGAGCTTTCCAGAATCGTGATGTAAACCTAGGGTCCCTATCCGAAATAATAGATATAGGTACCCCATGCAACCTCACAATTTCGGATACATAAGCCGCTTAACTTCAGAATGAATAATCATGACGGATTGGCGAGAAATGAGCAGTCTTCGTCAACCGATCAACAATTACCCACACAGAATTTTTCTTAGTAGGTGTTAAAGGTAACCCACTAACAAAATCCATGGTTATCCGTTCCCATTTCCAAAGAGGAATTTTTATCGGTTGTAACAACCCAGACGGTAATTGATGTTCTGCCATCACTTGCTGACAAGTCAAACATTTTCCCACAAATTCTAAAATTTCACGTTTCAACCCTGGCCACCAATACTGTTCACGGAGATCTCGATACATTTTATTTCCTCCGGGATGCATAGCATAAGGGCTACTGTGCGCCTCCTGTAAAATCAGTTGCCTCAGGTCTGAATCCTTAGGCATACATACTCTTCCTCGAAAGCATAACACACCTTCCGTGTTTATTCCAAAATCCTCAATTTCACCATTTTCAACTTGCTCAAGTAAAGGTCCCAACTTCTCATCGATGTACATTTTTCATTGATTTGTTCCACCATGAGGCTTCAATCAAGTTTCGCTAACAAACCGCCATCCTCATACAGGCTCAAATGGGCAAACAAAGCTCTTAATTCGGATACTGCCTTACGACTTAACGCGTCAGCTACCACGTTAGCCTTTCCAGATGATATTCGATCGAGAAATCATAATCTTTTAGTAATTCTACCCATCTTCTTTGTCTCAAATTTAACTCCTTTTGGGTAAGGAGGTATTTAAGACTTTGTGATCCGTGTAGATTATAGATTTCTCACCATAGAGATAGTGCCTCCAAATATTTAGAGCAAAGACAACGGCAGCTAACTCCAAATCATGCGTAGGGTAGTTTACTTCGTGTGGTCTCAATTGACGAGAAGCATAAGCCACCACTTTTCCATTTTGCATCAACACACAACCCAAACCCGTGTGAGACGATCACAATAAACAAGAATTCTTTTCAGCCTCCTACTGAATCAAACCTGGAGCTTCACAGATCTTCTTCAATTTCTCGAAACTCTCTTCGCTTTTCGGTCCAATTATACGGAGCTCCCTTTGCAACAGCTTTAGTTAGGGTGCGAGAATCAACGAAAACCCTCTACAAAATGTCTATAGTATCCACCAAACCCAAGAAACTCGAATTTTAGCTACCGATGTTGGTGGTTTCCAATCCGAATAGCCTCAATTTTCGAGGATCCACCCTTATTCCTTCTGGTGATACTACATGACCAAGGAAAGTCACTTCCTTAAGCCAAAATTCGCATTTACTAAATTTGGCATATAATTATTTATCACGAAGTAGTCAGTAATACTATCCGCAAATCTCTGGTCATGTTCCTCCTCATTTCTCGAATAAACCAATATATCATCTATGAACACTACCACAAACCGGTCTAAATATGGTTGAAAGACTCGATTCATCATGTCCATAAATGCAGCTGGTGCATTGGTTAGTCCAAACGGCATCACTACAAACTCATAGTGTCCATAACGTGTCCGAAATGCCGTCTTATAAATGTTCGCTTCTTTTACCTTGAGCTGGTGATAACCCAAACTCAAATCAATTTTGGAGAAAACTGAAGCTCCTTTTAATTGATCAAACAGGTCGTCAATTCTCGACAGAGGATACCGATTCTTGATCATCAATTTATTCAATTGTTCGTAGTCAATGCACATACGCATCGATCCATCCTTCTTCTTGATTTAAGCAGTAATCGGTGCTCCCACGGAGACACACTTGGTCGAATAAATCCCGATCCAAGAATTCTTGAATTTGAGCTTTGAGCTCACCTAACTCCTTCGGTGCCATTCTATAAGGAGCAATGGACATCGGAGTCGTCCGTGCAAAAGCTCAATGCCAAACTCTACTTCTCGATCTGGAGGTATACCAGGAAGTTCTTCGGGAAATACATCGAAAAATTCCTTCACTGTCCTCACATCATCCACAGATAACTCTTTAGCATCCAAAGCACAGATAAAGGCTAGGAATGCTCCATATCCTTTCCGCACCAACTTCTCGCCTTTAATGCGATACCACATTTGCCGATAGTTCCTTCGCTCACCAATCATTATGACTTCCTTATCATCCAAGGTTCTTACTGACATTCGTTTTTCAGCACAATCCAATTGCGCCCGATGTTTAACCAGCCAATCCATGCCCAAAATGAGATCGAACTCGCCGAAAGGTAGTTCCATCAAGTTTGCTAAGAATATCTCCTCTTGAATTTTTAAGGGCACGTCTTTAAATATTTTATTAACAATTACCGACTGTCCTAAAGGACTAATTACTTTCATCTCACTACCGGTAATTTCAGATTCTAATTTCAGGTTTCCAGATATGGCACTAGATACATATGAATGGGTAGAGCCAATATCTATTAGGGCAATAACAGGTACATCAAAAATGAAGAATGTACCGCTTATCACATCCGTGCATTGCCGTCCTCGGCGCCTAACTCAGATAGACCGATCCCAGTTGTCTTGCATCCGTATTTTCTCTATGACTATTGCTCAACCGGTGCACCTTGACCACGACCAGCCCCATTACCACCACGACCTCTCGGTGGTCAGCTGATTACCTCGGCCGATCATGCATCATTATTACGAACTTCTTGAGTCGTATCCATACGCCGAGGACAATTTTGTCTCGATGATCCATTGAACCGCATTTGTAGCATGCACCCGCTTTCCTCCAACATTCTCCAAAATGTCTTTTCCCACACTCGGTGCAATCTCGACTCGATTATTTGTTACCGGGTTCTACCTTGAACCGATTCATCATTTCGAGGTTTCTTCCGAATCTCTTTGACGAACCGATCGCTGTGTCTCTCTCTTATTTGAATTTTCTCGGTTCGCCATTCGTAATTCTTAGCCTCTTGGCTATTTTGGCCTTCTCCACGAGTCAAAATTTCTAACTTCATCGTGGAGCAATCGAACCCTCACTCATCATTAAGTCCATCCTCGAACGCACACAACGCTCGTGATCTTCTGCTACTATTGTCCGCATAACGACTCGGACGTAAAACTCAAACTTCATATCTCGCCACGATCTTACTTCCTTGGACAAGATTCGAAATTCTTTCCTTCGAGCGCCTACATAACTCGCTCCAATGTATTTTCTTTGAAGGCGGCTTTAAAGAATTCCCAATTAATCAAAAGTCGACTTGGTGCCTTCTCTAACGATGAGCCACCACCGACACGCCTCATCTCTTAACAAAGATACAGCTCCTCTCGCTTTTTGCTCGACAAGACATTCCATATCATCCATAATCCGTTCCTTCGCTTCGAGCCAAGATTCACCTACATTCGAGCTACACCGAGACTCCCTAAAACTTCGCATTATTTGCCTTAAGTCATTCGAAATTGACCCACGAGTTTTTGGCCCAATTCTAGCTCCAGCGACCCTTTCCAAGACTCGCAGCATTGCTTGAGTCAATGCATTATCTTCTTCCATGTGATCGCGTGATCCCGTCTCACTTTCAATTGACGCAGGTGCGTCTACTTCCGGCATATGATTTGGTGCTTCAGTCGTAGCACCTCGGCCTCTACCACGGCCACGTCTTCTAGTGCTCATGATAGCTTGTTCATTTTTATCTGATTACAAGTTTTATGAATCAGAAAATTTGTTTCGGTATTTATTAACGATATTTTATGAGATTTGAGATATAAAGTTGTTTTTCCGCAACATATCCTATAGTCTCAATCTCTACGGTTTTTCACATCTAAAACTAGAAGTTCTAGAGTGTTCCTATGATTATATTATAGTAATCAATAAATACTTACTTGACTTGTTGCCGGATGCTTGTGGTGCCATACTGATCAAAAAAATTTAAACGATTTCATACAGAAATTATTTGCGAACCCAAACCACAGCCGAGTTTTTGAAACTGGCTCTAATACCACTAAATGTAACACCCCAAACCCGGTCTATGCATTAAGACTAGATTTGGTTTGTTACCTGAATCGAGCTGTGTTTAAATCTTCAATATGTTGAAAGCTACAATATTATTTATAGGATTTATAAAATTAGAAAAGTATTTGCATTTGATAAATATTAGAAAACATTAGTTTAAAATCATGTATTATCAAAAGCTTTTAGGTATTTTTAATTAAGAGTTAACAATAATAAAAATGTTTATAAAAGAATTTCATATACTTGAAAACCCAAATTTATTTAAAAAAAACATCATATAATCATAGTCCATGTTCAAAAGTCCAAAGTTTAAATAACCCATGTTTTGCAAGATGGCCTCCACGAAGTCATCCTCGGCCCAAGTCCACGTCAATTTCCATTACCCGAGATGGAAAAATTAAAAGGGGTGAGTTACTTAGAACTCAAAGGTGTAACTCACTTACCACCATTATTGGGCGGATCGTCAAGATATTATCTTGGGCTTGAGCCCAATTACGTAATTCAACAATATATCATAAAATAAAATAATTTAAAATGCATGTAAAATGAATTTCCCAACCAAACCTAATATCCATCCGCTAACACCCCTGCACCAACCATCACACTGTGGGATCGAGTCAACCCACCCCGCCAACACACCAATCGTAGGCATTAAGCCTTTTTATAAATGTGGCAAAGCCACCGAACTAGAGGCAATAAGCCATAATTGTGGCAGAGCCACCGAACTAGAGGCAATAAGCCATAATTGTGGCAGAGCCACCGAACTAGATTTTGGCAACAGGCCATTCTTCTCTTCATATACCCCACCCCATGCAAGTATGCTTATATAACAAAATATAAAAATTTCTTAATAATGCATAACATGGTGGGTTTATCGTTTAAACATTTCATTTGGCCCATAAACATAATTTAGCAATTTGTCTATTTAGCAGTTTAGTGGGCTTTGGCCCATTTATCGAACTAGAGTATTTTTGGCCCAATTTATCGTATTAGAGTATTTTGGCCCAATTTATCGAACTAGAGTATTTTGGCCCAATTTATCGAACTAGAGTATTTTGGCCCAATTTATCGAACTAGAATATTTTGGCCCAATTTATCGAACTAGAGTATTTTTGGCCCAATTTATCGAACTAGAGTATTTTGGCCCAATTTATCGAACTAGAGTATTTTGGCCCAATTTCAAGAAACATACAATTTTTCGTAATAACAAATAATTTCTCGAGGCGTTTGTAATTTTCACGATTTAGTCGCTTTTACGTATTTTCGTCAAAATATCGCTTTTACGCTTTTATCGATCTAGTCGTTTTTACGATTTTTACTTCCATACCGATATTGACATCCAACCGAAAAAATAGTGTGAAGTTACACACCTCGATACCGAGAGTACTAATCCTTCTCGCTCCTCGGCACCTAAAACACATTTCGATCCGTTAGAATACTATTTCGTAAAAATATTCTTAATCGGTAATAGATCCAAAATCTTACCCTCTTGATTTTGAATCACTTCGATTTTCGGCTTCTCCCGCTTATTGATTCGTTCGTCGACGAGAATCCACCAACGTATAATGGTTCGGAAGTTCGTACTACTTCGAATAATTGACTCCCTTCGGAAGATGGTCCGCAACCCGGTGGAAAATCCCGGACTGCCGAAACCGCTCTTCGTTTAAATGGGGGATTTACAGATCCGCCCCTCTTAACGTGACTAACCACCGCCCTTTTCTTCCCTATTTTGAAAGTCTTCACGATCAAAGGAGTATTAGTTAGATCTAAAATAATATCGAATAGTACTAGAGGTTTTAAAGAGTGGGATTTCCTTACCACAATAAAACGTTTCCAACGTTTCTACGGGTTCTCCGATCACTTGAGTTCTGATCTTCCGTTATTGCACTAAATAATAACGAAAGAAACGTTATTAGAATGAACGTTATATCGATTCAAAAAGTCCTTCATAACACCATTAATATTCGACCATAATACCATTAGTAAATTGAAAACGAAAAAGAAGAAACCCTTACCTATAATCCACGATCAAAAAGAAAGGATTGAAAACGATGCTTATGAGAGTTGGAAAATTCGGCTATGCAACCAAAGAAAAAGAAAATAAATTTGGCTATGGGCACTCTAGCATTCGGCCATTGAAGAAAAAGGAAGAAAATATGAGTGAAAAGAAATAAAGGTGAGAGAAGAATGATGATGATGTCTTTTGACTTTCAAAGAGAATGGAGAATAGAAGAAAGAAAGAGATGAGTTTTGAGAGCAATGTATGTTCGGCAATGGGGAGAAGAAAAGAAAAGAATGGTCTTTTAGGTATTGGTAAAATCGGCACTAAGAGAAAGGCACAAAATTGAACACTAAGGTGAAAAGCAAAATGACCAATTGGTCAAAATAATCAAGGCTTACCAATGATCAATTTCGGCTAAAGGGAAAAGAGGTTGAGAAGAAGAAAAATTCTGCACTAGGTTGCTAGGAATGACCAAAGAGAAAATGAAATGCTTAGCCAAAACTAACACAAAAATTTGGCTCCTTCTCTATACCCAATTGCCGCCCAAAGCATGGTCAATAGCCATGATTTTGTTTCCAAAATTCTTCCTTGATATGTGCCTTATGTTCCCCCTATCTTTCCTTAAGTATTTGATTCCATGCCATATGATAACTATTTCCATAATCCTTTGATACACTAACCAAAAATAACATGGTCAACACTTACCATATATGTTCTTGGCCGACACTTGCTATCCATGTGTAGAAAATTAAAAACAAAAATTCATTTAGATGCTAAACAAGGGATTCGAACCTCTTCCCTCTTGCTATAACCCATGCGCCAACTCCACCATGCCATGTACTCAACTTATGACACTCATTAATACTTAATTTAACTTAAGTCTTAATGACATTTGCTTCTCTTCAATAATTTCTCAATTATTAATTTTTATTCCTTATCCAAATTATGCTATACTCCTCTTTAGGACTTCAATAAGAACTAAATAAAAGAAAGAAATTTTCCTTTAAAGTCTAAACACCAATTCATGCAATATAAAAATACTCGGATTTTTAGGGTGTTACAACTCTACCCTCCTTAAAGAAAATTTCGTCCTCGAAATTTACCTAGTTGAAAGAGGTGAGGGTATTGTTGCTTAATTGCATCCTCGGGCTCCCACGTAGCTTCCTCCACTCGTGGTTACACCATAGAACTTTGACCAACGACACGCTTCTTTTCTTAGCACCTTGACATCTCGGTCTAAGATTTCCACCGGTTCTTCTTCAAAAGACAAATCAATTCAGCCCAATTCTTCTACCTAGTATAATGTGCGAAGGATCCGATCTATAACGCCTCAACATGGAAACATGAAAAACATTATGGATTTGATCCAATTCGAGGTAACTCAATCGATAAGCCATCGGACCAACACGCTTCAAAGACACGATAAGGTCCAATGTATCTAGGACTTAACTTACCCTTCCTTCCGAATCTGAAGATCCTTTTCCAAGGAGATACCTTCAAGAAAACCTGATCCCCCACATCATACTCGATATCCTTTCGCTTCAGTCCGCATACGACTTACATCTATCTCGAGGCTTCTTTCAACCGTGCTCGAATAACTTTTACCTTATCCTCCGCTCCGGATATCATCTCGGGACCTAACATCCATCTTTCGCCCAACTCGGTCCAACAAATAGGAGAACGACATTTACGACCATACAATGCCTCGTGACGGTGCCATCTGAATGCTAGGCGATAGTTGTTGTTATATGCGAATTACGCGGTGGTAGATAATCCTCCCAACTACCCCCGATGTCGATTACACATCCCCTTAACATATCTTCCAATATCTGAATTACCTCTCCGATCGACCATCGACTAAGGATGAAAAGCCGATGAAATTCAATTTTGTCCCCAAGGCTTCATGCGAGCTTTCGAATCGTGATGTAAACCTAGGGTCCCTATCCCAAATAATAGATATAGGTACCCATGCAACCTCACAATTTCGGATACATACGCCGCTTAACTTCGTAATGAATAATCAGACGGATTGGCGGAAATGAGCGGTCTTCGTCAACCGATCAACAATTACCCACACGTAATTTTTCTTAGTAGGTGTTAAAGGTAACCCACTAACAAAATCCATGGTTATCCGCTCCCATTTCCAAAGAGGAATTTTATCGGTTGTAACAACCCTGACGGTAATTGATGTTACGCCATCACTTGTCGACAAGTCAAACATTTTCCCACAAATTCTAAAATTTCACGTTTCAACCACGCCACCAATATCATTCACGGAGATCTCGATACATTTTATTTCCTCCGGATGCATAGCATAAGGGCTATCGCGCCCTCAGAAATCAGTTGCCTCAGTGCGAATCCTTAGGCATACATACTCTTCCTCGAAAGCATAACACACCTTCCGTGTTTATTCCAAAATCCTCAATTTCACCATTTTCAACTTGCTGAAGTAAAGGTCCCAACTTCTCATCTGATGTCTGTTTTTCCTTGATTTGTTCCAGCCACAGAGGCTTCAACTGAAGTTCTGCTAACAAACTGCCATCCTCATACAGGCTCAAATGGGCAAACAAAGCTCTTAATTCGGATACTGCCTTACGACTTAACGCTACTACCACGTTAGCCTTTCCAGGATGATATTCGATCGAGAAATCATAATCTTTTAGTAATTCTACCCATCTTCTTTGTCTCAAATTTAACTCCTTTTGGGTAAGGAGGTATTTAAGACTTTTGTGATCCGTGTAGATTATAGATTTCTCACCATAGAGATAGTGCCTCCAAATATTTAGAGCAAAGACAACGGCAGCTAACTCCAAATCATGCGTAGGGTAGTTTACTTCATGTGGTCTCAATTGACGAGAAGCATAAGCCACCACTTTTCCATTTTGCATCAACACACAACCCAAACCCGTGTGAGACGCATCACAATAAATAAATTCTTTTCACCTCCTTTGAATCAAACCTGAGCTTCCGTCAGATCTTCTTCAATTTCTCGAAACTCTCTTCGCTTTTCGGTCCAATTATACGGAGCTCCCTTTTGCAACAGCTTTAGTTAGGGTGCAAAGAATCAACGAAAACCCTCTACAAAATGTCTATAGTATCCACCAAACCCAAGAAACTCGAATTTTAGCTACCGATGTTGGTGGTTTCCAATCCGTAATAGCCTCAATTTTTCGAGGATCCACCCTTATTCCTTTGGTGATACTACATGACCAAGGAAAGTCACTTCCTTAAGCCAAAATTCGCATTTACTAAATTTGGCATATAATTATTTATCACGTAAGTAGTCAGTAATACTATCCGCAAATCTCTGGTCATGTTCCTCCTCATTCTCGAATAAACCAATATATCATCTATGAACACTACCACAAACCGGTCTAAATATGGTTGAAAGACTTGGTTCATCATGTCCATAAATGCATTGGTGCATTGGTTAGTCCAAACGGCATCACTACAAACTCATAGTGTCCATAACGTGTCCGAAATGCCTTCTTATAAATGTTCGCTTCTTTCACCTTGAATGGTGATAACCCGAACTCAAATCAATTTTGGAAAAGCAAGCTCCTTTTAATTGATCAAACAGTCGTCAATTCTCGGCAGAGGATACCGATTCTTGATCATCAATTTATTCAATTGTGCGTAGTCAATGCACATACGCATCGATCCATCCTTCTTCTTGACGAATCGTAATCGGTGCTCCCCACGGAGACACACTTGGTCGAATAAATCCCGATCCAAGAATTCTTGAATTTGAGCTTTGAGCTCACCAACTCCTTGGTGCCATTCTATAAGGAGCAATGGACACCGGAGCATCCGTGCAAAAGCTCAATGCCAAACTCTACTTCTCGATCCGAGGTATACCGGGAAGTTCTTGGAAATACATCGAAAAATTCCTTCACTGTCCTCACATCATCCACAGATAACTCTTTAGCATCCAAAGCACAGATAAAGGCTAGGAATGCTCCATATCCTTTCCGTACCAACTTCTCCGCCTTTAATGCAGATACCACATTTGCGGATAGTTCCTTCGCTCACCAATCATTATGACTTCCTTATCATCCAAGGTTCTTCATCGACATTCGCTTTTCAAAGACAATCCAATGCGCCGATGTTTAACCGACCAATCCATGCCCAAAATGAGATCGAACTCGCGAAAGGTAGTTCCATCAAGTTTGCTAAGAATATCTCCTCTTGAATTTTTAAGGCACGTCTTTAAATATTTTATTAACAATTACCGATCGTCCTAAAGGACTAATTACTTTCATCTCACTCTGGTAATTTGATTCTAATTTCAGTGTTTCGGATATGGCACTAGATACATATGAATGGGTAGAGCCAATATCTATTAGGGCAATAACAGGTACATCAAAAATGAAGAATGTACCAGTTATCACATCTGGTGCATTGCCGTCCTCGCGGTGTCTAACTGTATAGACCAGTCCAGGTTGTCTTGCATCTGCATTTCTCTATGACCATTGCCTCGACCCGGTGCACCTTGACCACGACCAGCCCCATTACCACCACGACCTCTCGGTGGCTGCTGATTACCTCTGGCCGACTGTGCATCATTATTACGAACTTCTTGAGTCGTATCCATACGTCGAGGACAATTTTTGTACTGATGATCCATTGAACCGCATTTGTAGCATGCACCCGTTTTCCTCCAACATTCTCCAAAATGTCTTTTCCCACACTCTGCAATCTCGACTCCGATTATTTGTTCTGGGGTTCTACCTTGAAGCGATTCATCATTTCGAGGTTTCTTCCGAATCTCTTTGACGAACCGCATCGTGTCTCTCTCTTATTTCGAATTTTCTCGGTTCTGCCATTCAGAATTCTTAGCCTCTTCGGCTATTTTGGCCTTCTCCACGAGAGTCAAAAATTTCTAACTTACTGTGGAGCAATCAGAACCCTCAGCTCATCATTAAGTCCATCCTCGAAACGCACACAACGTTCGTGATCTGTTGCTACTATTGTCCGGGCATAACGGCTCAGACGTAAAAACTCAGCTTCATATGCTGCCACGGTCTTACTTCCTTGGACAAGATTCAGAAATTCTTTCCTTCGAGCGCCTACATAACTCGTTCCAATGTATTTTCCTTGGAAGGCGGCTTTAAGGAATTCCCAATTAATCGGTCTTGACTTGGTGCCTTCTCTAACGATGAGCCACCAGCGACACGCCTTATCTCTTAACAAAGATACAGCTCCTCTCGCTTTTTGCTCGACAAGACATTCCATATCATCCATAATCCGTTCCACGACTTGAGCCAAGATTCACTACATTCGAGCTACACCGAGACTCCCTAAAACTTCGCATTATTTGCCTTAAGTCGCTCAAATTGACCCACGAGTTTTGGCCCAATTCTAGCTCCAATGACCCTTTCCAAGACTCGCAGATTGCTTGAGTCAATGCATTATCTTCTTCCATGTGATCGCGTGATCCGTCTCACTTTCAATTGACGCAGTGCGTCTACTTCCAACATATGATTTGGTGCTTCATCAGAGCACCTCGGCCTCTACCACGCCCACGTCTTCTAGTGCTCATGATAGCTTGTTCATTTTATCGATTACAAGTTTTATGAATCGAAAATTTATTTCGTATTTATTAACGATATTTTATGAGATTTGAGATATAAAGTTGTTTTTCCGCAACATATCCTATAGTCTCAATCTCTACGGTTTTCACATCTAAAACTAGAAGTTCTAGAGTGTTCCTATGATTATATTATAGTAATCAATAAATACTTACTTGACTTGTCGGATGCTTGTGGTGCCATCTTGATCAAAAAATTTAAACGATTTCATACGAAATTATTTGCGAACCCAAACCACGGTACCGAAGTTTTTGAAACCGGCTCTAATACCACTAAATGTAACACCCCAAACCCGGTCTATGCATTAAGACTAGATTTGGTTTGTTACCGAATCGAGTGTGTTTAAATCTTCAATATGTTGAAAGCTACAATATTATTTATAGGATTTATAAAATTAGAAAAGTATTTGCATTTGATAAATATTAGAAAACATTAGTTTAAAATCATGTATTATCAAAAGCTTTTAGGTATTTTTAATTAAGAGTTAACAATAATAAAAATGTTTATAAAAAGAATTTCATATACTTGAAAACCCAAATTTATTTAAAAAAAAAAACATCATATAATCATAGTCCATGTTCAAAAGTCCAAAGTTTAAATAACCCATGTTTTGCAGTATGGCCTCCACGAAGTCATCCTCGGCCCAAGTCCACGTCAATTTCCATTACCTGAGATGGAAAAATTAAAAGGGGGTGAGTTACTTAGAACTCAGTGTGTAACTCACTTACCACCATTATTGGGCCAGATCGTCAAGATATTATGCTGGGCTTGAGCCCAATTACAGAATTCAACAATATATCATAAAATAAAATAATTTAAAATGCATGTAAAATGAATTTCCCAACCAAACCTAATATCCATCCGCTAACACCCCCGTACCAACCATCACACTGTGGGATCGAGTCAACCCACCCGCCAACACACCAATCGTAGGCATTAAGCCTTTTTATAAATGTGGCAAAGCCACCGAACTAGAGGCAATAAGTTATAATTGTGGCGAGCCACCGAACTAGAGGCAATAAGCCATAATTGTGGCAGAGCCACCGAACTAGATTTTGGCAACAGGCCATTCTTCTCTTCATATACCCCACCCCATGCAAGTATGCTTATATAACAAAATATAAAAATTTCTTAATAATGCATAACATGGTGGGTTTATCGTTTAAACATTTCATTTGGCCCATAAACATAATTTAGCAATTTGTCTATTTAGCAGTTTAGTGGGCTTTGGCCCATTTATCGAACTAGAGTATTTTTGGCCCAATTTATCGTACTAGAGTATTTTGGCCCAATTTATCGAACTAGAGTATTTTGGCCCAATTTATCGAACTAGAGTATTTTGGCCCAATTTATCGAACTAGAATATTTTGGCCCAATTTATCGAACTAGAGTATTTTTGGCCCAATTTATCGAACTAGAGTATTTTGGCCCAATTTATCGAACTAGAGTATTTTGGCCCAATTTCAAGAAACATACAATTTTTCGTAATAACAAATAATTTCTCGAGGGCGTTTTCGTAATTTTCACGATTTAGTCGTTTTTACGTATTTTCGTCAAAATATCAGTTTTTACGTTTTTACCGATCTAGTCGTTTTACGGTTTTACTTCCATACCGATATTGACATCCAACCAAAAAATAGTGTGAAGTTACACACCTCGATACCGAGAGTACTAATCCTTCTCGCTCCTCGGCACCTAAAACACATTTCGATCCGTTAGAATACTATTTCGTAAAAATATTCTTAATCGGTAATAGATCCAAAATCTTACCCTCTTGATTTTGAATCACTTCGATTTTCGGCTTCTCCCCGTTTATTGATTCGTTCGTCGCCGAGAATCCACCAACGTATAATGGTTCGGAAGTTCGTACTACTTCGAATAATTGACTCCCTTCGGAAGATGGTCCGCAACCCGGTGGAAAATCCTGACCAGAAATCGCTCTTCGTTTAAATGGGGATTTATGATCCGCCCTCTTAACGTGACTAACCACCGCCCTTTTCTTCCCTATTTTGAAAGTCTTCACGATCAAAGGAGTATTAGTTAGATCTAAAATAATATCGAATAGTACTAGAGGTTTTAAAGAGTGGGATTTCCTTACCACAATAAAACGTTTCCAACGTTTCTACGGTTCTCCCGATCACTTGAGTTCCGATCTTCCGTTATTGCACTAAATAATAACAAAAGAAACGTTATTAGAATGAACGTTATATCGATTCAAAAAGTCCTTCATAACACCATTAATATTCGGCCATAATACCATTAGTAAATCGAAAACGAAAAAGAAGAAACCCTTACCTATAATCCATGATCAAAAAGAAAGGATTGAAAACGATGCTTATGAGAGTTGGAAAATTCGGCTATACAACCAAAGAAAAAGAAAATAAATTCGGCTATGGGCACTCTAGCATTCGGCCATTGAAGAAAAAGGAAGAAAATATGAGTGAAAAGAAATAAAGGTGAGAGAAGAGTGATGATGATGTCTTTTGACTTTCAAAGAGAATGGAGAATAGAAGAAAGAAAGAGATGAGTTTTGAGAGCATTGTATGTTCTAAGCAATGGGGAGAAGAAAAGAAAAGAATGGTCTTTTAGGTATTGGTAAAATCGGCACTAAGAGAAAGGCACAAAATTGAACACTAAGGTGAAAAGCAAAATGACCAATTGGTCAAAATAATCAAGGCTTACCAATGATCAATTTCGCTAAAGGGAAAAGAGGTTGAGAAGAAGAAAATTCTGCACTAGGTTGCTAGGAATGACCAAAGAGAAAATGAAATGCTTAGCCAAAACTAACACAAAATTTGGCTCCTTCTCTATACCCAATTGTCAGTCAAAGCATGGTCAATAGCCATGATTTTGTTTCCAAAATTCTTCCTTGATATGTGCCTTATGTTCCCCTATCTTTCCTTAAGTATTTGATTCCATGCCATATGATAACTATTTCCATAATCCTTTGATACACTAACCAAAAATAACATGGTCAATATGTTCTTGGCCGACACTTGCTATCCATGTGCAGAAAATTAAAAACAAAAATTCATTTAGATGCTAAACAAGGGATTCGAACCTCTTCCCTCTTGCTATAACCCATGCGCCAACTCCACCATGCCATGTACTCAACTTATGACACTCATTAACACTTAATTTAACTTAAGTCTTAATGACATTTGCTTCTCTTCAATAATTTCTCAATTATTAATTTTTATTCCTTATCCAAATTATGCTATACTCCTCTTTAGGACTTCAATAAGAACTAAATAAAAGAAAGAAATTTTCCTTTAAAGTCTAAACACCAATTCATGCAATATAAAAGCACTTCGGATTTTTAGGGTGTTACAAGATTTTCATTTTTTCAATTTTAACATATATTTTCTATGTTATTTATTTCAATTTTTTCTTTGTGTTATTAATTTTTGTAAAGATTTTAAATATTAAATTAAAAATATTACGTTTTAATTAATATAATTAAACTAGTTAAATAATAAATAGAAGAGGCTATATGAAAGAGTGCTTGACTTTTATTATAATTTTGGCTCATTTAGTCAAAACCCTAAATCGTAGACCTTGGCTAAACCCTAAACACTCAACCATAAGCCCTAAACTATAACCCCTAACACATAAACCCTTAACACTTAACCCTTAAACCCATAAACCCTTAATCTTAACCCCTAACCACTACCAGTACTTAAACCTTAATATTGTTAAACACTAAGATCTTAAACCCTTAAGATTAATCCCTAAACCATAAATCTAAGACCCTAAACATTATACCCTAAACCACAAACACCAAAACATAAACCTCAAACTAAAAACCCAAAACCATAAATCTTAGACCATTAAACTCGACCCTAAACTCTAAACTGCAAACCTTAAACTATAATCCGAGACCAACTTTTTGGGATTTCATGTGGCCAATGTTAGTGTAATACAAAACATATATTTTAATAGATAACACATTAACCATAAATCCCTCATGAGGGATTTTAGTTTCGAGACTTTGGGTCATATAGCTAACAGTCAAAACCCTAAACCCTAAAATCTTAAATTTAAACCATAAACCCTAAACTCAAAAACCTAACACATTAACCATTTCACCCTAAACCCTTAACCCTAAACCCATAAACCATAAACTATAAACCCTAAACCCAAAACCCTAACCAATTAACTATTTTCCCCTAAACCCCTAACCACTAATTAACACTTAAACATTAATACCAGTAAACACTAAGATATTAAACACTATACAATAAACCCAAACAAAAAACTTTAAAACACTAAGCCCATACCCAAAATAACAAACCCTAAACCATGAAATTAACATACTAAACATTAAACCCTAAATCAATTTTAATAGCTTAATTTGTAACTTAAATGAAAACTTCTAAATTATTTAGTTAGCAATTTATAACTTTTTATAATTAAGTAACTAAAATGAAACTTTCTCATTGCTTATAAGTGAATTTATCAAAATAAAATATAATTCAAAGAAACAATAAGAAAAAAATACGAAAAACTTTTAGCGGCGTTTCCTCAAAAGCGCCGCTAAAGGTTGGAGCATTAGCGACGTTTTTCCAAAAGCGCCGCTAAAGGTCAAAGCATTAGTGGCGTTTTCTCAAAAGCGCCGCTAAAGGTCGGAGCATTAGCGGCGTTTGATCAAAAGTGCTGCTATAGGTCAAAGCATTAGCGGCGTTTTCTCAAAAGCGCAGCTAAAGGTCGGAGCATTAGTGGCATTTTTTCAAAAGCGCCGCTAAAGGTTGGAGCATTAGCGGCGTTTGATCAAAAGCGCCACTAAAGGTTGGAGCATTAGCGGCGTTTGATCAAAAGCGCCGCTATAGGTCGAAGATTTAGCGGCGTTTTCTCAAAAGCGCCGCTATAGGTCGGAGCATTAGCAGCGCTTTCAAAAAAATGCTGCTATATATCCTTTTTAGCGGCGTTTATTTCAAAAACGCCACTATTGCTCATTTTGTTGCGGTATTTTCCTTCAAACGCCACTATTGTGTAATCTTAGCGACGTTTTTATTTAAAACGCCACTAAAAATGCTGCTAAAAGTTTGATTCGGTGTAGTGGGAGTAGAGTTTAGTGTAGTTCCCCAAATTGTTTTAACAAAAAACACCTTAAGCTAACCAAGAACTCGACACCTATAGTTGTCAGTGAATTTTAATTATTACACGAAATCCATCAGAGCAATAGAAAATTGGCGAGGCAAAATTTTCTACTAAACTGGACAACTTTTGTTGTCGAGGTAGGCCTAAAAAAACATATTCTAGTAAATAAGTTTTCTATGGACATAGTATGGGAAATAATAAAAAGTTTCCTAATATCCTAATAAAAAACCGTTCAATTAATTTATCGTCTCTTTAGAATTTGTAAGATTATATTAGATTGAGTCAATTTGTATTATGATTTATTAGAATTAAAGTTTCAAATTCAATATAAGGTTGTGACATCTAGGTGTAAAGATAAAAACGTTATTGTTTTGTATGTTACACGCAAATCTCTATTGTGGAATTGTTCAACTATAGAGCATATTGTCCACACATGAATCCAATTGTGTTTGGAATTATAGGGCAATCATCAAGGCTAGGTATTCACTTGTGTTCACAAGTGTGGAAGATCAAGTGTAAGAAAATAAAGGGAGGTGAGCGATGGGGATGGCAATTTAGAAATGATAGTGAATATACCATAATTCAATATTTACATATAATCAACTTACTTTTCTTGCGAATATTGATATTAAATATTTAAACAGTATTTTGATTTTGATAACTAAATTATCATTTCACTCAATTTGAAGCGCATCATATATTAACTCTTAATTATTCATTATTAAAATTCATTTTTTTGCATAATATTTAAATTTATTCTAGCTTTACTTTTTAAAATTTTATTTTATGATTTTTTAAATTTACTCGCTATAAATGTTTAATGAATTTGAATATTCAAAATATAATTTAACTAACTTGAATTTGAATTTTGATGTGATTGCCAGGAGTTTTTCTCTCATTTCTCTACAAAATGAGATATTTTGGCTCTTTGCCTTTCACTACAAAAAAAACTTTTAGCGGCGTTTATAAGTGCCACAAATAGTATTTGCGGCGCTAAATACAACGCCGTAAACTTTAGCGGCATTTATGAGAAAAAATGCCACTAAAGGTCATGACTTTTAGCGGCACTTTTCCCACAAACGCCGCGAAAGGTCATGACTTTTAGCGGCGCTTTTCCTACGAACGCCACTAATTTGTACAGATTTGCAATACACAATTTCTCCAATATCATACCCTTCTTGCATTAAACCCAACCAAAAATAGTAAATGTAGCATATAATTCCAACCCAAAACAACAAATGTAGCATAAAAATACCACCAAAAGCATTAATTCTAAATGATACTTCAAATTCAATAAAAGATATATGATATAAATTAATAAATGAATTCTTACAATAATGTTAAATGTAACAATGTTAAAATTGATCTTACAACGAGAAAATAAATGTCTAAGATGGCGGACTTTGCGACTGCTGGAACATCTTCATCATAGTCTGAAGTTATAGCTAGAGTTCATCATACTTTCTGTTCTGCTCTGCCTCCCTTGCTGCCGCCTCTGCCTCCCTCGCTGCTGCCTCTGCTCTAAGTTGAGTAATTTGCTCAGCCGTACTCGCTTGCATCTGAGCTATCTGGTCTTTTAACCTCTGAACTTCAACTTGAGATTGACTCCCGGAAGGCATGCATTGTCGGAGCCGGATCCAAAATATTGGGTCGGGGTAACACGAGATCCTTGAAATCGAACCCGACCATACCTTTTAGGACCCAAAACATTAGTAATAATTCTGTTATCAATATCCTCAAGATTAATGTAAGCGATCATCAAGCGACCACTTCACACTCTGCCTTCTTCTCCTTTAGTTTCTCCTAATAAATCAATGAAAGAGTTAGAAACGAAATATATAATAAGAAGGAATGCAACATAACTTAACATTATTAATTTAAAACTACTAACAATAAATTAAACTATTATAATTAAATATTATAAATATTTATAATAAATAAAATTTTATTAAGTAAATATACCTTAGTTTCTTCAGCTTCGGATGTCATCAGAGATCCATCTTTCTTCCTATGCGTAATGTCAAAAAGCTGAAGGCGTCCAACTTTTTGACCAGACGAGACTTCCTACAGTGTAGTAGTAAAAATATAATTTAATAGTATAAAGTCATTAATATTTGACAGAATTAATTAATTATAATACCTCGGCCTCAACTACACAAGCAAAACTTCTCGACCCTACCGTGTGCGTGAATTTTTGTTTCTGCCTGCTGCTTGTTCCAACTCGCTCACGGTCCTACATAATGAAAATTTTTTATGTATATAGTAAATACTATAAACTGAAAAATTTATAAGACTTTAGAAGTACGTAATACCTCTCCTTTCTTTGAATTCCAGAATCTAACTTGATCTTTCCATTGATACCTCAACATTCCCAGCGGGATATTTCGCAATTTTTCTTCGAGGCTTATGTCTTTCTTAAAATATTCTTTTTCAATGTGCTTTTATGGTCTCTCCATTTTTTACCCAATGTCTTCTTGATATAGTCATCGGAGACCTCTAAAGCAAGTCTCTCCTAAAAAAATATAAGTTTAGAAAGTAAATATAAATGAAACTTAAACCAAAGTATTATAAATTACATTCACGTTTTGTTACCTTAATATTATCGAGAGCTTGATTTTTGTTGCCATCAGGCATGTGATGCCATGATTCGTAGTTGATGGGCAACATATTGGCATTTCGTGCTATAATGCCCAAATAGCCTGTTAAAAGTCGAGCTTCAGATCCAACAGGCTGGCCATGACTGTTTCTCCTTACTTTGACACGCTCAATAGGATTTAGGTCGTATAAATCTTTAACCAGCGTACGTCCTCGATCTCTGCGCGCCCCACCACTTTCAGCTGAAAAATGATATATTATTATATTAAAATTGAAAAATGAAACAATAATAAAAGTCAACATGCATGTAAAATAAACTTAACATTACTTTGAAATTCTGCAGGCTCGTCATCTATGTCTGGCACATTCGAAGATCCAACAACTGTTTGCTGTTCACTATTTCCTTCTTCCGAATTTATAGTATTCTAGACAATATTTAAATCTCGTAATCTTCTTCTACTCATTTTTCCTGCAATACACATAAAATAGTTGAAATTTTAGTAACAAATTACAACAATAATAGTACATATAAAATAGTTAAATTATATAACATGTCCAAGATTAAAATTATAATATTACATATAAATAAAAAATCGTAAAATCTTACTACATCATAATTCGTAAATATCTTCGTCCACATCCTGACGAACCCATTGAAATTGTGTATTAGTACTAGTACTAGTACTAGGGATATTTTCATTTAAGTTTTGTTCTGGAAAAGACAAAGTTTCTGATCTTTCGATGATGTCATCTATACTTCTATTGCCCATGTCAAACAAGTCTCTAGGGGTGTTCCGGAGTACAACGTACCAACCCTTATTAGTTGGATCTTTTGAGCAAAAAACTTATTTCACTTGAGACGAAAATACATACGGCTCGTCCATCAAATGTTCTCTAGTGTGAATCAATCGAGAGACCATTGTAAAACCATATTGATCGTTTTTAATTCTGCAAGCCGTATTCACATCAGCCCAATCACCTCGAAATAAGATACTTTCCATCTTCCATAATAATCCAACTCAATTATTTCAGTAAGAAGTCTCGTAATACTCCACATTCCTCTCGACATGATTACTGTCCCTAGCACTAGCATAACTTGTAATTTAAGAATTAACAACAATTCCACAATTTTGGGTTCTCCTCAATCTCTCGCGATACTTTGTATGAAATCTGAATCCATTGATGATGAAGGCACTATATCTTTTCACTATTCTATTTGGACCTTGGGAAAGCCATTTAACTTCGTCATTTACTTTATTCTGACTCCAAACCTATTGAATCGAAAGTAATTGAGTAATTGTAAATGTTATGAGAAAACATTATTACTTGTCAATGAAAACTTCAATTGCATACCGTTTGGCTTAACCATTCATGAAATGATTCTGTGAACAACTTATTAATTTCTCATTGTTGTAATCTTCGAGACTATGAACGAGCTCTCAATATTTGTTTGTACTCAATATGTTAAAAAAAAGGTTTACTTTGTTAGAAGACAAACAAATTATAATTGATGATTATTTATCAAATTGTAGAACTTACTGATAAATCGTAAAAATCTGATTTTAACCCCATATTTAGTATGCTTTTGGATGATTTAGCCCTTGATTTATGTAAAAGGTGCTTTTAATCCTTTCTTTTCATGTTTATACTCGTGAAAGCACCCGAGGATAAAAAAACACAAAACGGGCTTAAAAGAGTAATTGGGCCTTAGCAAGCAATCAACACGGCCTGGCCCAAAGCCCACACGACCGTGCCTCGCCAATTACCTAGAGCACGGCCTCAACTACGTAACACATGATCGTACATCATCCATTTATCACACGGACGTGCCTGGTGATCTACATGGCCGTGCCCAAATCGACAGACCTGAAGCACGGCCTGAATCTTGACTCACACGGCCGTGCCCAAAATGAAAGAAGTGAGACAATGCCCAACCACGAGTTACACGGGCGTGTGTCATGGCCGTGCCCTTGCTGCAGGAGAGAGCAATTTCACTTGGATTTGGATGCTTGAAGCCAAGGAAACATACTCCTAATTCTACTCCAACACCTTAATAGTAATTTTGCTTGAATGAGATACTTAGGAGCCAAGTATAGCATCCCAAAGCCTATACAAGCAACCCAAGGCAAAAATTAAAGGGGAGCTTTTTGGCAGAGGCTTTTGCCGAAGCGTTCATCTTTTAGGGAATCACTTGAAAATAGCCAGTTGATTCATCTCAAGAAGCCGGAACTCCATTCAAGACGGAGGATCTCTCCTTTAATTCCTTTAGGGGGTTTTAGGGATTTCTTATGTTTTGTTTATTCTTTACTCTTGAGATGTTTTCGTATTTAGTTATGCACTAAACCCCTCAGATACCTGAAGGGGATGAAACATATGATGGATTTTGTTATTTGATTTCTAAATTATATGATAAGTACTTGGTTTGTTCTTAATTATGATGATTAATTTAATCTGATGTGCTTAGGTGGTGGAGGAATAGGCCCTACCTAAGAGTAGATCTAGCATAATTGAGTGGAGTTGATCGGGTGCCTAGAGATAGGGTTACGAGATTTTACTGGATTAGGGTGAAACCTAATATGGGAATCCATTGATCGATTTATTGCTTCCTTAGGGGGTTATTATAAGAGAACGAGAGTTCCACTAATTAACCTAAGGTAAGACGTTATTCGCCTCGAGAGAGGGTTTAATATAGGTTAGAGAGTCTCACGGATCAAGCTAAGTAAAGAAATCATATGGCTTGGGGAATAAATAATAAGTGAAGTCATAGGTGGATTCTTCTTGAGGGTATCATCCTTATCAACTGAGTTTTCCTAAAGTCTTTCTCCAATTCAATCTTTTGTCTTTGCATCTATTTTAGTTTTTCATTAGTTTAATAATTCAATCACTCCAAATTTCAGGCTAAATAATAGAGAGAAAGTGAGTAGTAGTACTTTTAGGTTCCCTTGGGTTCAATAAGTATTCTTGCATGAGCTATACTACTGTTCGATAAGTGCACTTGCCTCTATCGTTGTCACAGTTAGTTTACAAGTTCGATCACTCTTTTATAAATATTAAAACTCGACTGGTTGACACGATCAAGTTTTTGGCGCCGTTTCCGGGGAATCCTAAAATATTAAGAAAGCTCTATTTCTATTACTTTAGCCATTATATTTTTTTTAAATTTCTCTTATTTTTATACATATATTTTTGTTTTTCTAAATTTCTTTCTTTCTTTTCATAGCAGGTGCCTCTAGTTTATGACTAGAAGGAATCCAGAGGACCATTAGAATCTGAGTGACATTGAAGCTATCGCTCACGTAAATCGCAGAGAAATTAGGCGAGCCCTAGACTATCAAAGAAAAGAACGAGAAAAGATCCAATCCTCTTGAAGGGATGGACGAGAACAACCCACCAAATGTGCAAGAATGTAATGCTCCACGTACTATGTATGATTATGCTAAACCTAATTTGACAGGAGCAGAATCTAGTATTGTTAGGCCCGCTATAGCTGCTAATAATTTTGAATTAAAGCCTAACACAATATAAATGATTCAACAATTTGTTCAATTTGATGGTTTGCAGGATGAGGATCCAAACACTCATATATCTAATTTTTTAGAATTTTGTGATACCTTCAAAATAAATGGCATTTCTGACGATGCCATACGTCTTCGGTTATTTCCTTTTTTATTAAGGAACAAAGCAAAGCAGTGGTTGAACTCTTTACCATGAGGGTTAATCACCTCATGGGATCAAATGACCGAAAAATTTCTTTTAAAATATTTTCCACCAGTTAAAACGGCTAAATTTAAGAATGACATATCTTTTTTTGTGCAGAATGACGCAGAAACATTATATGATGCATGGGAAAGATACAAGGATCTCCTAAGGAGATGCCCACACCACGGATTACCTTTGTGGCTTCAAGTCCAAACTTTCTACAATGGTGTAAATTCTCCAACTAGGCAAATGATTGATTCATTAGCTGGTGGAACATTGAATAATAAAACTCCTGAAGTGGCTTACGATTTTATTGAGGAGATGTCGTTGAACACCTATCAATGGAAAATTACAAGAGCTAAACCGACAAAATCAGCCGGAGTTTTTAACATAGACGTAGTAACAATGCTGTCAACACATGTGGAGTTAATGAATAAAAAGCTTGATAATTTATGTTCTTCACAGGTACATCCAGTCATGCAATGCGAAGCAAGCGGGAATGTGGAAAATTCTGAGTACCCACCCTACCAACCAGGAGTAGAAAACGAGCAGACAAACTATATAGGTAACAATTTTTGATCTAATAATAACCCTTATAGTAACACTTATAATGCAGGTTGGAGGAACCACCCAAATTTTTCGTGGGGAGGATAAGGAAATCAAGGAAATCAAAGGCAGCAACTTACTCAAAATTACCAAAATTAGCCCTATCCACAAGAAAATAAATCAAACCTTGAAGAAATGCTGAAAAAATTCATGGCAGCTACAGATTCTCGTCTCCAAATGATGGAAGCAACACTTGATAAACAGCAAATCTTACTCAAGGGAATCAAGACTCAGGTGGGAGAGCTCATTACGTCAGTTGGAATACTTAATGGAATAGTATGTGAAATAAGGGCAGAAATTTTTTCCAAAGACACATAGCAAGTAAGGGTAGTCACACTAATGAGTGGCAAAGAGCTAGTTGAACCACAAAAAAAGACACCACATGATGTTATCAAGGAAAAAAATGTAGAAGTTGAGAATGACAATACATTGCCTAAAGAGAATAGAACACAAATTCCATATCCAGAAAAATTGAAGAAAGAAAAACTGGATGCTCAATACGGTAAGTTCCTTGAACTCTTTAAACAAATACATATTAACTTACCTTTTGTTGAAGCTATTTCCCAGATGCCCAAGTATGCAAAATTCTTAAAGGAACTTCTCACAAGCAAAAGGAAGCTTGATGAAGTATCAAAGGTGGAGCTTAATGAAGAGTGTTCAGCCCTTCTCCAAAATAGATTACCACGAAAGTTAAAAGATCCAGGGAGTTTCATTATTCCTTGCTTAATTGGTAGTTTAAACATCACGAAAGCATTAGCAGACCTAGGCACTAGTATCAACTTAATCCCTTATCGATTGTTTAAATGGCTAGATCTTGGGGAACCAAAACCCACTAGGATGAGCATTCAATTAGCTGATAGATCTATTAAATATCCTAAAGGAATTATTGAAGATGTCTTGGTAAAAATTTATAAATTTATTTTCCTCGTTGATTTCGTTGTGCTAGACATGGATGAGGACATCAATGTTCCTTTAATCTTAGGGCGTCCTTTTTTAGCCACTGCTAGAGCTATTATTGATGTAGGTGACGGCAAACTAGCACTAAGGATAGGTGATGAAGAAATTATTTTCCAAATTTATGATGCCATGCGATATTCTAAAGAGCAAGATGATTCTTGTTATTTTGTTGACAATACTGATCATATTATTAAAAATTCATTACAGGAAATCCTACACGATGACTTGATGGAACTGTGTCCGCCTCAAGGAGAGGTGGAAGAGGATGAAGGTAATGAGATTAGTTTGAATACATCATCATTCAGACAAATGAAAGAAGAAAACATTGAAGAAAGTGACGTATTAAAACAGAAACCCTCCATCGAAGAGCCACCCAAATTGGAATTAAAACAGTTACCAAAACATTTAGAATATGCATTCCTCGGGGACAATTCTACGTTACCAGTAATCATCTCTTTAGAACTAGAACCCAAAGAAAAAGAGGAGTTGATAAAGGTACTAAGAGAACATAAGAAAGCCATAGCTTGGAAAATCTCCGACATCAAGGGAATAAGCCCCGCGTTTTGCACCCATAAAATTTTAATGGAAGAAGAATATAGACCATGTGTGCAACTTCAGAGACAATTAAACCCCAACATGAAAGAAGTGGTCAAAGCCGAGGTAATTAAACTTCTTGATGCAAGAATAATTTATCCTATTTCGACAAAGACTTGGGTAAGTCATGCGTGTAGTTCCAAAGAAAGGAGGAATGACGGTAATGCCCAACTAAAAGAATGAGTTAATTCCCACAAGAACGATTCTGAGTTGGAGAGTCTCATCGACTATAGGAAGTGAATGATGCCACGTAAAAGATCAATTTCTCTACCCTTCATTGATCAAATGTTAGAAAATCGGGCATATGTACTCATCGCTTCTGGGATGCACCCTTCGTCTACTTCCAAATCCCCATGGCTCCTGAAGACCAAGAAAAGACGACATTTACGTGCCCATATGGTATGTTTGCTTATCGTAGAATGCCTTTTGGATTATGTAATGCTCCTGCCACTTTTCAGCGTTGTATGTTGGCAATCTTTGACGAACTTGTATAGGACATCATGGAGGTATTCATGGATGATTTCTCGGTATTCAGTAGTTCTTTCCAGCTTTGTCTTAAAAATCTAAAACGAGTTCTAATTAGATGTGAAGAAAAAAACCTTGTTCTGAATTGGGAAAAATACCACTTTATGGTTAAAGAAGGGATTGTTTTAGGACATAAGATTTCTAGAATGGGGATTGAGGTAGATAAAGCAAAAGTTGAAACCATAGAGAAATCACCTTCTCCTAGTTCAGTGAAGGCTATTAGAAGCTTTTTAGGACATGCAGGTTTTTATAGAAGATTCATTAAAGACTTTTCTAAAATAGCTAAGCCTTTGACAAAATTACTAGAAAAAGATGTCTCTTTTAATTTCAATCAGGAATGTTTAGATGCATTCAATATCCTTAAAGATAAATTAATAAATGCGCCAATTATAATCGCTTTGATTGAATTTACCCTTTGAACTAATGTGTGAAACAAGTGACTTTGCAAGAGGCACGCTTTTAGGACAACGAAGAGACAAGCATTTTCAGCCAATCTAACTACGCTAGCCGAACATTAACACCAGCGCAAGAAAATTACACCACGACTGAGAAAGAACTACTAGCTATAGTTTTTGCTTTTGACAAATTTAGACAATATCTAATATTATCGAAAGTTGTCATTTACACTGACCATTCAGCTCTTCGTTATCTTTAAACCAAACCTGATGCAAAACCTAGACTCATACGATGGATTTTACTCTTACAGGAATTTGGTCTGGAAATACAGGATAAGAAGGGAGCTGAGAATCTGGCGGCAGATCACCTCTCAAGACTCGAAAATCCACACACCAAAAAGCTTGATGAACAACAAATAAATGATTCATTTCCCAAAGAACAACTCTTTTCTTTAACACATTCTGAAGTACCATGGTTTGAAAATATTGCGAATTATTTAGCAGCTAACGTCTTGCTGTAACACCCCAAACCCGGCCCAACATTATGACCGAATTTGGTATGCCACAGAGAAAACATTTTGGAAACCATTTTAAGACCGATTTTGAAATTTGTTGAAATGCCATTCAATTTATATGTCTTTGTTTAAAACCATGCTTAATTTTATTTAAGAATATTTGTTAAATCGTTTTGTTTACAATTTCAAGTGTACCGATGGCACAATAAAACATTTTACGACATTTTCATAAAACATGTGTAACCATTTTCTTAAGTCATTGTTGTTAAGCAGATTATCCAAAATGATAAATAACCAAATATAATTCTAGGAGGCCTTATTACAAAATAAATCAAACCCATAATAAAATAAAACAGTCCAAAATCCACCTAGTCCTTATTTTTATTGCATGGCCACCTCGAGTTCATCCGACTCCTTATCCGCAGACACTGAATCACTGAAAATGTTAAAGGAAAAAGGTGAGTCATCAAGACCCAATGTGTAACCCTTTTCCGGTTTAATTCAACAACATACACAATTTATAACAATTTAACATGCATTAAAATATGCACCCAACCTAGCCAACCAAACACCTTTCTACCCTGTGGTACCAAACCACCGGTGGTGCCAAACCACTGGTGACATATAGTCACAAATGTGATACCAAATCACGGTGTCCAAGACACGATTGTGTTACTAAAACACCGGTGACCAAGTCACAAATCAAGTGATGGGGCCAACCCATCGTGTGATACCAAATCACCGCAGACAATCCCATATCTCAAAGTGGGGCCAACCCACGGTGGTGTAAACCACGGGGACAAGTCGCTATGAGGTACCAAACCTCGGAGGTACCAAACCTCCGGTGACCGTAGTCACATTGTGTTACCAAAACACCGTGTCCATCGACACAATTATCACGCCTCCTCTCATCAACCCTTACCAATCATTTATATGCATATACAAAAATCATGTTGATTGATTTATTTAACAAGATCCAATCGATTATCATAGGCCATAAATCAAATAATACACATACCAAATGTGTCATGCTTCCCAAAAGCATCAAATAATAATCTCATAGCAATAAAGACTTACCCGAGTCCTTGCTAATACCATAAAGGTATTACATCCATGTCTACACAAATTGATTAGACATAAAATAACACTTAGCATATTAAAGAGTTATAAGGTGTGTATGTACACACCTGATACTAACGAAAATCCTAATCCCGAGTAGACAAATCGCCACACAAGCTTTCCTTGCCCTATATTCGGTCAAGCTTGGATATTAGTAACATGGCCTATTCGCCAAACCAAATAAATCAAAAGGTTATCCTCGATCTCGAATCCTTACCTACACGCCTTTGAATGCTGGTCACCACACACCAATATTTCGCTTTCCTATATTCGCAATCACTTGTTAATGGCCTTTGGCTTTCTATTACTTTAAAAGATTTAATGAACTTAGAAATACGGATCCTTACCACCTTACCAAAATCGTTTGCTAGAGGAGAGGAGTTTGGATTGATCACTTAAAATCCTCAAGTACCTAGATAGAATCGATTAAAAGGAGAAATAGTTAGCCATCGCGAATGCCATATCTTGTTTCTTCCATTTATCCAAATTGACAAGGAATCCGGGGAGAAAATAAATAGCCTTTCGCTATAAGCACTTACTTCACCAACCGATTGGAGAAAAGAAAGAGGAGAGCACCTTTGTTTTGAGATTCGGCCAAGACTACACCAAATAGGAAAAGAAGATTTTGGCACACCAAGGATGTAGGTTCGGCTAATGAAGAAAGAAATAATGGGATAAGAGGTTTCGACTATGGTTGAAGACAACACTCAAGATTCGGTTTTGAGTGAAAAAGAAAGAGGAAGAAGAAGAAATGAAAGAGGAGTTTCGGTCAAAGGAGTTGAGAAGAGAAAGAAAAGTCTAAGGGAAAGTGTTTTCGGTTTTGGGAGAAAAAGAAGAAAATAGCAATTGATCTAAAATGACCAAATGGTCAAAAGAGCTTAGGCTTACCACAATGTAGAATTCGGCCAAAAAGAAAATGTTTGAGAGAAAAATGCTTTGCAACTTTGCACCAAATGAAAGAATGACCAAAACAATGCCTAAGCCTCTCCCAACAACTAGCATATTCGCCATACCCTCCCTTAGCCACATTGTTAGCCCAAGTTCATGGCATAAAGGCCATGAATTTGTTTCAAAACATACTCCCTATTCCATGCCTTTGTCCCTCAATTTACCATAATTCCAAGATATTTTTCCATAACTTAAAGAATCTTATCCCTTAATCCATGCTTCCTTAATTAACCATTCAACCTTCCAAAATATTAGTCCACCTATCATAAATAAGTTGACCGCCATCAATGCTAATACACAAAATAAACTTTTAAAATGCTAAACAAACCACTCGAACCTCGACCTCAAATTACTTTTCAAGCCCTTTAACCATCTTGCCACTTATTCTTCTTATGCTATAAATGAACACTTAAATTAACTTAAGTGCTAAGCTCATTTAATCCTCTTCATTAAATAAGCCATACTAAGAATTATCCTACTAAACCGAGCTTACTCAAGACCCCTAATTAAGTCTTATAACACCACAAATAATATCACATAAATTTAAACACAAGCAAAATAATTCAATCACGAATAACCCCTATTTTTGGGATGTTCTGTTCTACCCCTTAAAAATAATTTCGACCTCAAATTACCTGCTCGTAAAAGGTGGGGGTATTGTTCACAGATCACACTCTCGGGTTCCCACGTAGCTTCTTACGCACCATGATTTCGCCATAATACTTTCACCAAAGGTATCGATTTCTACGCAGAACTTTAACATCTCGATCTAAGATCCGAATGGCTCCTCCTCAAAAGATAAGTCCGAACTTACCTCAATCTACTCCCACAGTACAATGTGTGATGGATCCGACTGATATCGTCTAAGCATCGACACATGAAAGACGTTATGAACTGATTCAATTCTCTGGCTGGCATTTCGGTGATAAGCTACCGGTCCCACTCGCTTTAACATCAGATATGGCCCGATGAACCTAGGGCTTAGCTTCCTTTTTCCCAAATCGTAACACCTTCTTCCAAGGTGACACCTTGAAATACTTTATCTCCCACAAAGATATTCTATTTCTTTGCGCTTGAGATCGGCATAGGACTTACGCCTATCCGACGCCTCCTTGAGACGAGCCCGAATTACCTTAACTTTATCCTCGTTTACCACCAACTCCGGACCCAAAACTTGTCGCTCACCCAACTCGCCCAACACGTAGGAGTTCGGCATTTCATCCATATAGTGCTTCATATGGAGCCATCTCAATGCTTGCTTGATAACTATTGTTATAAGCGAATTCGCCAACAGAGATATTCTTCCCGACTACCACCGAAATCCGAACACAACCTCTCAAAGATATCTTCTAAGATCGAATCACTCTCTCGATTGTCCGTCGGTTTGCGGATGAAAAGTCATGGTCAAGTTCAATCTCGCTCCCAAGGCTTGATGCAAAGCTCTCCAAAACCTTGACGTAAACCTCGGGTCCCTATCCGAGATAATCGACATCGCACACCATGCAATCTCACTATCTCGGCTACATATAACTTTGCTAACCTCTCGGCGAATAATCTACCCTTAGGAATGAAATGCGCCGACTTAGTCGACGATCTACAATCACCAAATCAATCCTTCTTACTAGGCGAAGAGGTAATCCATCGACAAAGTCCATGGTGATCCTCTCCCACTTCCATCGAGGAATCTTCATTTGAAGTAACCTCGATGGTAATCGATGTTCAGCTTTGACTTGCGACACGTCGGACACTTACCCACGAACTCGGTCACTTCACGCTCAACCCGGCCACGTAATCGCTCCTCGCAAATCTCCGACATTTTGCTACCTCCGGGATGCATAGCGTATGGGCTGCTATGTGCATCTTGGAGAATTCTTTGTCTCGATTCGACATCCTTGGCATCTGAGGCCGTCCTTGAAAACATAGCACACCATCATCGGTCAAACTATATCCTTCCAACCCACCATCTTGCACTTGCACGCTCTTTGCATTTAATTCCTCATCGACAACTGCTTATCCTTAATCTCCTTGATCCAAGTTGGTTTAACTTGCAGCTCCGCCTAAAAGACTTCCATCGTCAGATAGACTCAAATTAGCAAACATCGCTCTTAAGTCCGCCACGACCTTCCGACTTAACGCGTCGACCACCACGTTAGCTTTGCCGGATGGTACTCGATTGAGCGATCGTAGTCCTTTAATAGTTCAATCCACCGCCTTTGCCTCAAGTTTAAGTCCTTCCGAGTCAAGAGATACCTTAAACTCTTGTGGTCCGTGAAGACTATCGACTTCTCTCCATACAAATAATGCCTCCATATTTTCAAAGCGAAGACAACTGCCGCTAACTCCAAGTCGTGAGTTGGGTAGTTAACCTCATGCGGTCTTAGGCTGCCGGGACGATAGGCTACTACCTTCCCTTCTGCATCAAGACACATCCCAACCCCAGATGGGACGCATCACAATGGCTCAGAAACAACTTTCCGCCTCAGTTGTACCGTAACCGAGCTTCATCGTAATCTTCCTCAATTTATCAAAACTTTCTTGTTGCCTTTCGACCAAACAAAAGGTACTCCTTCCTTAATAGCTTAGTTAATGGAAAAGAATTAACGAGAATCCTTCCACAAACCTTCGATAGTACCTGCCAGACCCGTAAAACTTCAATCTACGCCATCGACCTAGGCGGTTTCCACTCCAACACCGCTTCAATCTTGCGGGGATCTACTCTAATCCCTTCCACGACACCACGTGACCTAAGAAAGCCACCTCCTTAGCCAAAATTCACACTTCATGAATTTGGCATATAACCGCTATTCTCCTCGATTGCTTGTAGAACTATTCGCAAATGCTTGTCATGCTCCTCCTCCGTCTTTGAGTAAACCAATATGTCGCCTATGAACACTACGACAAATTGGTCCAAGCATCTTGAAACACCCTATTCATTAAGTCCATGAATGCCGGTGCATTGGTCAACCCGAATGGCATCACTAGGAACTCGTAATGCCCATACCGAGTTCGAATGCCGTCTTGTGCACATCAACCTCCTTCACCTTTAATTGATGATAACCCGACCTAAGGTCAATCTTGAAAATCTTGACGCACCTTCAGTTGGTCAAACAAGTCATCAATCCGAGGTAACGGATACCGTTTAATCGTCAATTTGTTCAATTGGCGTAATCGATACACATCCGCATTGAACCGCTCTTTCTTTTTGACAAACAAGAGACAGTGCTCCCCACGGAGATATACTTGGTCGGATAAATCCTTGATCCAAGAGCTCACGAATTTGAGCCTTCGCCCACCAATTCCTTTGGTGCCATTGATGACGGTGCTATGGACACAAAGTGCGTTCGTGTAGCAAGTCTATACCGAATTCAACTTCCCGATCTGGAGGCAAACCCGGAAGTTCTTCAGGAAATACGTCAGCATACTCCTTTACAGTTCGAACATTTCCTACAGAAAACTCTTTAGCTTCCAAAGCATACACCTGAACAACGAACGCCTCACAGCCCTTCCTGACCATCTTTACAGCTTTCAACATAGATACCACATTGGATAGATAATCTCTCCTATTACCTATCATGACCACTTCTTCACCTTCAACCGTCTTCAAAACCATGCGTTTAGCAGCGCAATCCAACCTTGCCTGGTACTTAACCAACCAGTCCATTCCAAGGATCAAATCGAACTCCCCAAACGGCAGTTCCATCAGATCAGCCACGAACACGACCCCTTGGAGTTCTAGGGGTACATCCCTAAAAAGCTTGTTCACAATTACAGAATGGCCTAAAGGGCTAATTACAGTCATCTCCCTAGCAGCAATCTCAGAGTCTAGGTTCAAAGTCTCTACCACACTACTCGCCACGATGAATGCGTAGAACCCACATCAATTAATGCAACATAAGGAAGACCGAAATTAGAAACGACGGTTATGACATCCGGTCGCCACCCTCCTCACGACGCCTCAAAGATATACCAAACCAGCCGCTTAGCCTCGTGTTGCTTGCACCTCGCACGATGATCCGCGACCCCACCGAACCATTACCTCCTCTACCATTACCACGACCTCTCTCGGTCTTTGGTCCTTCCTTTCGAATTGAGCCCGACCTTGACCTTGGTGATTCCTTGCTTGCTTACGTGGACAATCCTCACACGGTGGTCCAAATGAACCACACTCAAAAGCTTGACCTTTTCCTCCGGTCAACATTCCCCTAATGAAATTTCTCACATCGATTACACTGCGGTCTGGTCTTTGATTAGCAAGAATGCACCTCCGCATCGATTCGGCTCATTTTGCCTAGCCTCTTCTTCGAACATTGCCGGTGACCCGGATGATCCATATCCTCTTATGCTTATTAGGTCATAGTTCGCCTTCCAGTTCCTTTATTCTTTCGGCTATCTTAGCCTTTTCAACTAAAGTAGCAAACTCTCGCTCTTGATGTGGAGCAATCAACAAGCTCACCGTCCTTCAACCCGTCTTCGAATCAACACATCGATCGTGCTCGAAGCCACAATACCTTCAAAGATATTGGCTCAATCTCAAGAACTCACCTCGACTCGACATCTGATTTATTCCTTGGACCAAACTCAGAATGCCTTACGCGTGCATCGATGTAACTAGACCCAATATATTTCTTTTGATATGTCGCCTAAAGAAGTCCCAAGTGAGATCTTCCTTTCTGACACCATTACGAACGTGATCCACCACCGATATGACTCATCCTTGAGAAGCGACACCGCCCCTTTCAGTTTCTCCTCATTTGTCAAATCTATCTCATCCATGATTCTTTCGGTCGATTCTAGCCAATACTCAGCTGTGTTTGGTGCTACCCCAGATACACCTCGGAAAAATTCAGCGCCGGTTAGCTCAAGTCTCTCAGGTACCGATTTTCGAGCTCCTCCACCTCCACCCATTCCAGCTACCCTTTCCAGAACCCGCAGCATTGCTTGTGACACCGCGTCGTCACCCATCTGATCCTGTTCTTCAGCTCGAAAAGTTGGGGGTGGTGGTAGTGGTATGTCGTTCTCGGATCCTTGACCTGACCTGATAGGTTCTGATACTGTCATCCTACCCCTTCCGCGTCCACGACGGCCACGTCCTCTAAAACTCATTCTAACTATCGTTCTTTAATCTGATTAGGAAATTTTATGAATTAGAACATGTTTCACTTGATTATCCGCAAGAAATTTTATGAAAAGAATTTAATAGATATTCTTTCGATCAAACAGCGTTTTAAGTCTTCTATCTAGTTCACACAGAAAAGTACATCCATTCCCTAATACCTTTCATACTTATGCACTCTTCGGGCATTTCTGTCCGTTTCTAACCCAGGGGTATTTTCGTCTTTTTCCTACAAGGGTATTTTCGTAATAAATCGAAGAAATTTGAGAACTTTAATAAATCAAATCATTTTGTAATTTCAAAATTTGAGGAGTATTTTTGAAAAATTCTTCATTTAAAGGTATGGCAAAATTTTGTAACCAGGGGTATTTTAGTAATTTTGTAAATCAGGGGTAATTTTGTAAATTCCAAAAGTCAGTGTATATATTTTGAAATACAAGTTTTTTGGCTACTTTTGCAAAGTAAGAAGATTTTATTGAAATTGGGGTAATTTGGTGATTCTAAAACCAAGGGTATTTTCGTAATTTTGCCACTAGGGGCATTTTGGTAATTTTGATGAACCGGAAATATTTGATTTTTTTTTTTTTTGAAAATGAATTTGTCCTACTATCTAAAAGAGATAATTTAGTGATTTTAAAACTGAAGTTTTCCTTAAAACATGACTAGTCCCTTTCGGGTTTTATTTGGGTTTTACTTATGACCGAGTCCTCTTGGTTAGGTAAACCGGTTACGCACTGTAGGAATCCCTTGAAGAGGAGGTGAGTCACGAGAAGGTTACCACACCCTAACTCGGCGACTTAGTCACGGGTTGGTTTTAATTAGGCCATTAAAGTCTTATGTCATTGTTTGAGGTAAGTACTTCTAAGCGCAGGGAGAGAATGAAGCAAACAAAGAAAATGTTTGAGAGAAAAATGCTTTGCAACTTTGCACCAAATGAAAGAATGACCAAAACAATGCCTAAGCCTCTCCCAACAACTAGCATATTCGGCCATACCCTCCCTTAGCCACATTGTCAGTCCAAGTTCATGGCATAAAGGCCATGAATTTGTTTCAAAACATACTCCCTATTCCATGCCTTTGTCCCTCAATTTACCATAATTCCAAGATATTTTTCCATAACTTAAAGAATCTTATCCCTTAATCCATGCTTCCTTAATTAACCATTCAACCTTCCAAAATATTAGTCCACCTATCATAAATAAGTTGACCGCCATCAATGCTAATACACAAAATAAACTTTTAAAATGCTAAACAAACCACTCGAACCTCGACCTCAAATTACTTTTCAAGCCCTTTAACCATCTTGCCACTTATTCTTCTTATGCTATAAATGAACACTTAAATTAACTTAAGTGCTAAGCTCATTTAATCCTCTTCATTAAATAAGCCATACTAAGAATTATCCTACTAAACCGAGCTTACTCAAGACCCCTAATTAAGTCTTATAACACCACAAATAATATCACATAAATTTAAACACAAGCAAAATAATTCAATCACGAATAACCCCTATTTTTGGGATGTTACACTTGCCAAGAAAATTAACACATCACCAAAAGAAGCGATTCTTCGCTGATGTGAAAAATTATTTTTGAGAAGATCCCTTTCTTTTCCGCATATGTGCAGATCAAGTAATTCGAAGATGCATTACAAAGAAAGAAGCAAGAAAAATCTTGGAACATTGTCATTCAGGACCATTAGGAGGACATTACAGTGGTATTAAGACAGCACACAAAATACTCGAATCAGGCTATTACTGGCCTACTCTATTTAAAGATGCCAACAGGTATGTTACCGCGTGTGATAAATGCCAAAGAACAGGTAATATTTCTAAACATGATGAAATGCCCCAAACATATATGTTGTCATGTGAAATATTTGATATATGGGGTATTGATTTTATGGGACCTTTCCCTAGTTCATTTGGAAATAAATACATCCTAGTAGCAGTTGATTACATGTCAAAATGGGTAGAAGCAGAAGCCTTACCTACCAATGATGCCAGGGTAGTAGTTAAATTTCTCAAGAAACTATTCTCCCGATTCGGGACACCTAGAGCCATCATTAGTGATAGGGGTACCCATTTCTGTAATACACAATTTGAAAAAGTTCTAAAGAAATATGGAGTATGCCATAGAACAACCACCCCATATCATCCTCAAACTAGTGGACAAGTTGAGGTAGCAAACCGAGAGCTTAAGCGCATCCTAGAAAAAACAGTTGAATCAAATAGAAAAGATTGGACAGTTAAGGTAGATGATGCTTTATGGGCCTCTGAGCGAAGATTCAAAACACCTCTAGGAACATCCCCATACAAACTTGTATATGGGAAAAGCTGTCATCTACCATTTGAGCTAGAACACAAAGCTTTTTGGGCAACAAAATTTTTGAATACTAACCTCATAATTGCAGGAAAGAGAAGAATGATGCAGATGAACGAGCTAGATGAATGAAGAACAGAAGCCTACGAAAACTCAAAACTGTACAAGGAAGCAACAAAGCGATGCCACGATGCTCATCTCAAGCGATCAAAATAACTCAAGTAGGAGACTGGTCCTACTCTACAATTCAAGGCTTAAACTATTCCTGTGAAAATCAAGTCAAGATGGTCAAGCCCATTCACGATCAAAACAATCTTTCCATACGGCACCATTGAGGTAACTCATCCCATAAAAGGCACATTCAAGGTAAATGGTCACCGACTTAAAATTTATCTTTGGTGCGATTCGGAGATATCGAGAGGAGCTTCGCCCACGAACCCTCCTTTAGAATAGAAAACAGGAAAGTCTAGCTTAAGACTATAAACAAGCGCTTCTCGGGAGGCAACCCGAGTGCTAACACACTAACATTGACTTGGTCTTTCTAAAATTTTTCTAAAATGATCTAACAAAAATGCAGGACTATTAACACAGCCTTGAACACGGGCGTGCCAACGACCGTGTACAAGGTAGGGGACACACCACGGGCGTGGTGGGATCCGTGCACAAACAGGGAAAAATTCTTTTCAACAAACACGGGCTGCGATATAAGACACGCCCATGCCTTTCAACCATGCGAGGTTACTGACTTATCAAGCACGTGCTAGACACGGTCGTTCCTCACGACTGTGTAAAGCTACTGACTTATTGAGCACGGCTAGAACACAGTCGTGCCTACGACCGTGCGAACATACTGACTTATAAAGCACGGGCTACACACGCCCGTTCGACCTAACCGTGTGAATCAAAACAAGGGCGTGGCAATGTCAACACGGCCATGGCAAACCCATCTAAACACACCTAAAACCCAAAATCATGAAAAGTACGGGCAAGTTTAAAACGATACGGCGTGTAGAAAGACCGCCTTAGACCCTATTTATAAAAATAACTACCCTCTTCTCCAAACCCAAACCCTAAAATCAGATTCCAACCCCCCTTCTTCAATCCGGCCACCAAATCACCCCCTCCCTCCAACCCACCTCCTTCCGACCATTCTTTTCAAAATACCAACCAAAACCAACCACACGCCCGTAGCACATGCCCTTACCAGGCCGTGCCCACGCTGAAGAACCCAGCACCACCGCCATGCGCTCCACTCGTGCTTGACCCGTGCTCGTCAAGCACCACCGTGCCTAGTTCTTTTTCCTTCACATTTTCGCATATTTTGTCTTTATTTAAAGTTTTTTGATTTTAGATTTAATTCATATTGTTTAAGTTTATTTTAATTCTTGTCTAAGTCTTTATTAAAACATGATTCTTTATTCTTCTTGGTTGTTTTATTTTTCTTTTTGGTTGCTTTAATCTATTTTTCTTATTGATTTCCATTATTTAATGCATTGTCTGATTTACTATTAACACATGTTAGATTTTATTGCCTCACCTCATGGAAGAATTGATGTTCTAATGCAAATCATAGTTGGCCTTTAAAATCATGATTTTTATGCAACATGTTTGGTTCCATGAGTCCTTTGTATAGCTTTATTATTTTATTAACCATGATTTTAGTTAGGAATTAGTCTAATGAATAATGAGATTTAGGTTTGCTGATTTTAGTATTTGTTCTTGAAGAAATATTTATATTTGCTATTGATTTTTGATTTTTTTAGGAAAATTTTTGCTTATATAAAGGAAGTGTTTTTTAGGTATTATGTCGTCATCACGTATTAAACGAGCCATCCCAAGCAAGAAAAGGAAGGGGCCTGGATCATCATCCGGAACTACCCCCACTGAACTCCGACACCCCTTCCTCCGATTTCCTCAAGCTACCCAAGAAGAGCGTTACAAGGTATTCAAAGAACGGCCATTAGGCACCGAAAGGTGCATTGACTGGAACTCTGTTGAATAAATAGGACTAGCAAATGACATCCGGGCCCTCATTTCAACTGAACCATGGGAGCAGTTCTTCTCACTCATCGAGCCCACATACCTAGAGCTAACACTAGAGTTTTGCACAACTTTTACTTTGAAAACAGTGATGGCATGGTTTGACGAGCCAGGAACAGTGCAATTCCGCTTAGGGGGTATGTTACGTCAATTAAGCATTCCCCAATTTGGCATAGCTCTCAGACTTTATACAAATGAATTTAGAGAGGAAAATAACCTCTCCGAGTTAGACCGAGAACTCCCTCGCGGCCCCCTTCACTGTTGGTGCCGCTTGGCACCCACTACGAATTCTTACAACCCCAGTCGATCGAAGGCAACAGCCCTTGGCCCATCCCTGAGATATATCCACGCCATCCTAGCCTACACTATCACAGGTCAACACGAAAGCACCAGCGTGGTAAGCAAGCACGATGTCTACTACTTACCGTGCATGTCAGAGTGGGACGTTTTCGATTTGGCATATTTCATTGCATGCGCTATCCAGCACCAAATAGAGCAACACTGAAAGGGGATTCTATCAATAGGGCCATACATCACTAGGCTGGCTCGACACTTCGACCGCCGAACACGACGATCGATAACCTCCCTCACACTGATGGGTAACATGGTACCTCAAGGCATCCGACAATGCTACACATGGGGATGATTAAACATCGTCGAGGGACCGTTCCCCCCAATACAGACTAGCTACAAAAGAGGAAGAGCTTGAGGACATTACTGATGATGTCCCACCAGTCCCAAGCCAGCAGCCATCCTATGCAGTAGCTTCAATGGCAGGTATCTCTACATGCCTAACATAGTTTGAGCAAGATCGCACCCAGCAGATTTCATCGGCATCGCCGACGTTTTGATGGGATCGAGGCTACCCTTTAGTAAATCTGCCATCATTTTCATATATTACCACCGACACCTCCATAGGATCCAGTTGACGATGAGGACCTCTGAATCCTCACTTTCATATATTTGTCATTTACTTCCTTTATTTTAAAACTCTTTATTTAATGTTGCATTTGAATTTGAACTTTTACTAGTATTACATTTTTTTCTCTTTCTTCTCATTTACCATTGGCTATCTAATTTCCTAAGAATCCCTAACCAATTATATGTTACAAGATCACTAACAAAGTGACTTTGCAGAATTACACCCCTCACACACTCAAACTCCGGGATCATCCAGATTTCAGGGAGTATTACTTTCCCCACTTATCTTTTTGATTTGGCACCAAATTATCATTATCTATCTTTGTACATTGAGGGCAATGTACATCTTAAGTGTGCGTGTAATAGTGCCTAACTTTTTGCATAATTCTCAAAACCCTGAAATTAGTCTTGATCTTAAGTATTTTTCTCATATTATTAATTAGGGTGAAATTTCTAATGATTTATGATTTTTATCGATATGTTTTAGAATAAGTCTTAATTAATTGTGCATTGATGATTAAATTTGAAAGAATACTAGAGAATCGAGCATGATAAGTCTACTTTCTAAAAATTAAAATTGATAGGTTGTTGAACCTAATTTGAGCATCACCTTGAAGTTCGAAATTTATAAGGATTGATGTAAAAAAAACCCATAATTTTTTGTGAGATTTTGAGGCTTATAGAGCATATACCCTTTTTCGTGCTCACTTTAATTGATTATGAGTGTGTCAACTTTGAACCGTTATTCTAAAACTTGCCTCGTTTATGTATATCGAGACCACATTAATGATTTGATACACTGAGATGATAAAGGCACCTAGGTTTTAACCTATTCATTACACTAAAAAGCCTACCCATACAAATTAACCCCTAGTGAACCCCATTGAATCCTAACAACCTTTTTATTGACTCACCCACTAACATTAACCTAAAATCCCTTTGTATTTGTTATCAACATTCCTTTGACTACCCCTCTATCGAGAATTGATTTGATCAATTGCTGAATTAAGTTATTTCAATCACCAAAGTTCCTTATATTATGTTTATTTTGGTTTGTTCTTAAAAAAATCCAAGTATTTTCAATATTAGTAGTATAATAAAAGAGCTTAGAGCATTTAAACTCTAATTGTTGAAGAAAAAGCTCGTATTAAAGTATTATAAAATTTTAAGTAATGAAAATATTCATTATTATATAGTAATTATCTATAATGGTATTATTAGTTTGCATTCAAAGTAAATATTCATATTTAGTTCAGTGTTTCTAGTTAGGCAATTTGTCAAGTCAGTCTCAATTCTAAACCTCTAATTCAGCCTGTATCCACACCCTTAACCTTAGCCCCGTTACAACCCTAATTAAAGACCTTTTAATATGTGTATCATCTCATATACAGTGGTGGAAATTTGATTTTTAGGCAAGCCTATGGGATTAAATTTTCAGGTTCGACTTAGAGTGCTTATTCTTGAACCTTAAACACCTTTGAGTGGTTTGAGTGAATCTTTAGTGAGGATGTCAGTTCTTGTCGATTTTGAATTAAAGATAATCACTTAGAGAATGGGAGACACCTATGTTTTCGTGCTATAAAGGTATGACTTATTGTAATTGAATCTTTAGGGTTCTTTGAGTTGAATTATCCATGTATAAATTATCTATGAATTATGATAAGACATTGTTGATAGGAATTATGAATTATGGAAAGTTTGTTTTAATTGTAAGTTGAGAATTTTGCTTGAGGACAAGCAAAAGCTTAAGTGTGGGGATATTTGATAAACCGTAAAAGTAACATATTTTAACCCCATATTTAGTATGCTTTTGGATGATTTAGCCCTTGATTTATGTAAAAGGTGCTTTTAATCCTTTCTTTTCATGTTTATACTGTGAAAGCACCGAGGATAAAAAGAACACAAAACGGGCTTAAAATAGAGTAATTGGGCCTTAGCAAGCAATCAACACGGCCTGGCCCAAAGCCCACACGATCGTGCCTCACCAATTACCTAGAGCACAGCCTCAACTACATAACACACGGCCGTGTAGCATCCATTTATCACCTAGACGTGCCTGGTGATCTACATGGTCGGCCCAAATCGATAAACCGAAGCACGGCCTGAATCCTAACTCACACGACCGTGCCCAAAACGATAGAATTGAGACACGGCCCAACCAAGAGTTCCACGGGCATGTGTCATGGCCGTGCCCCTACCACAGGAGAGAGCAATTTTACTTGGATTTGGATGCTTCAAGCCAAAGAAACATACTCCTAATTCTACTCCAACACCCTAATAGTAATTCTGCTTGAAGGAGATACTTAGGAGCCAAGTATAGCATCCCAAAGCCTATATAAACAACCCAAGGCAAACATTAAAGGGAAGCTTTTTGGTAGAGGCTTTTGCCGAAGAGTTCATCTTTTAGGGAATCACTTGAAGATAGCAAGTTGATTCATCTCAAGAAGATGGAACTCCATTCAAGATGGAGGATCTCTCCTTTAATTCCTTCAGGGGGCTTTATGGATTTCTTATGTTTTGTTTATTCTTTACTCTTGAGATGTTTTCGTATTTAGTTATGCACTAAAACCCTCAAACACCTAAAGGGGATGAAACATATGATGGATTTTGTTATTTGATTTCTAAATTATATGATACGTACTTGGTTTTTTCTTAATTATGTTGATTAATTTAATCTGATGTGCTTAGGTGGAGGAGGAATAGACCCTACCTAAGAGTAGTTCTAGCATAATTGAGCAGAGTTGATCGGGCGCCTAGAGATAGGGTTACAAGATTTTGCTGGATTAGGGTAAAACCTAATATGGGAATCCATTGATCGATTTACTATTTCCTTAGGGGGTTTTTATAAGAGAACGAGAGTTCCACTAATTAACCTAAGGTTAAACGTTATTCGCCTCGAGAGAGCATTTAATATAGGTTAGGGAGTCTCACGAATCAAGCTAAGTAAAGAAATCATATGGTTTGGTGAATAAATAATAAGTGAAGTCATAGGTGGATTCTTCCTGAGGGTATCATCTTTATCAACTGAGTTTTCCTAAAGTTTTTCTCCAATTCAATCTTTTGTCTTTGCATCTAGTTTAGTTTTTCATTAGTTTAATAATTCAATCACTCCAAATTTCAGGCTAAATAATAGAGAGAAAGTGAGTAGTAGTACTTTTAGGTTCCTTGGGTTCGATAAGATATTCTTGCTCGAGCTATACTACTGATCGATAGGTGCACTTGCCTCTATTGTTGTCACAGTTAGTCTACAGGTTCGATCACTCTTTTATAAATATTAAAACTCGACTGTTTGACACGATCACTTTCTTGTGTAATGGTTCTTGATAAACAGTAAAAGTAACATATTTTAATCCCACATTTAGTATACTTTTGGATGAATTTATCCTTAATTTATGTAAAAAGGTGATTTTAATCCTTTCTTTTCATGTCTTATACTTAGGAAAGCACCAAGGATAAAAAGGATGCAAAACGGGTTTAAAATGGACCAAAGTGTGCCAACCCAAGAAGTCGGCACGACCTGGACATCATGCCACATGGTCGTGCCCCAATATTTAGATTGCACACGGTCACACGCTGATTTACACGACCGTGCCTCGTCGACAAAAAGCCCAACACGGCCTGACCCCGATGTTCATGGTCGTGCCCCAATTGGCAGACCCGAAGCACGGCCTCTACCCAAATATTACACGGGCGTGTCATAGCCGTGCCTAAATCGACAGGATGGAGACACGGGCTGGACCACGATTTACACGGGCGTGTCAAGGCCGTGCCCCTGCCGTGGGAAAGAGCAATTTCACTTAGAATTGGATGCTTGGAGCCCAAGAAACGCAATCCTAAGTCCACTCAAACCCTTAGGATGGATTTCACTTAAATTACGAGTACTTAGGAGCCAAGTAAAGCATCCCAAACATCTATATAAACAATCCAAGGCAAAGAATTCAAAGTCGTCGTGTTTTAGCGAGTTTTTCACGGAGCTTTACTCGCTTAGGGAATTACTCAAGATAGCAGTTGATCCATCTTGAAGAGTCGAGTTCTACTCAAGACGGAGGATCTCTCATTCAATTCCTTGTGGGGTTTTAGGATTTTTTATGTTTTGTTTTATCTTTTCTCTTGAGATGTTTTCTTATTTTTTATGAACTAGATCCTTCAGATACCGAAGGGATGAAACCTATGATGGATTTTGTTATTTGATCTATTGGTTTATATGATAAATACTTAGTTTGTTCTTAATTATGTTTCTCAATTTAATCGATGTGCTTAGGTGGAGGAGGAATAGACCCCGCCAAGAGTAGATCTAGCATAATTAAGTGGAGTTGATCGGGCACCTAGAGATAGGGTTACGAGATTTTGCCGATTAGGTGAAACCTAATATGGGAGTCCATTGATCGATTTATCGCTTCCTTAGGGGTTATTATAAGAGAATGAGAGTTCCACTAATTAACCTAAGGTTAGAAGTTATTCTCTTTGAGAGAAGGTTTAATATAGGTTGTGGAGTCTCACGGATCAAGCTAAGTAAAAGAAATCATATGAATTGAAAGTTAGATAATAAGTGAAGTCATAGGTGGATTCTTCCAGGGTATAGTTTTTATCAACCTGAGTTTTCCAAATTCTTTTCGGTTTATTCTTTTGTCTTTGCATTTAGTTTAAGTATTTCATTAGTCTTAGATAAGTTAATTAATCACTCCATATTTAAGGCTAAATAATAGGAAGAAAGTGAGTAGTAGTACTTTTAGGTTCCTTGGATTCGATAAGATATTCTTGCCAAAGCTATACTACTGTTCGACAGGTGCACTTGCCTCTATCGTTGTAATAGTTAGACTACAGGTTTGATTATCCTTTATAAATTTTAAAACTAGACTGTTTTGCAGTAATCAAGTTTTTGGCGCCGTTGCCGGGGAATTCTAAAATATTACGAAAGGTCTATTTTTATTACTTTAGCCATTATTATTATTTTTACTTTGCTGACTTTTCTTTTATTTAAATTTTGACAGATCATTCTAGTTTTTCAAAGGAATGGCACTGAATAATTATCAGTGGCAAGGCATGGAGACAATTCCTACTGAAGCAACCAGTATTTTCAACCTCGACGTGGTCACCAGGTTATCTAATCAGTACGAAATAATGAATGAAAAGATTGATGGTTTGAATAATCTATCGCAGGTACACCCAGTAATGCAGTATAACTTGAATTTGAGAGGCGTGGCGAATCCTGAGTACCCACCCTACGGATATGGCATGAAAAATGAACAAGTCCACTATATAGGTAACTACTCTAGATGTCAAAATAATTTTTATAGTGACACTTATACTACAGGATGGAGGTACCATCCCGACTTCTCGTGGAATGATCAAAGATAGGATTTTCCTCCAAATTTTCAACAACCTTATCCACAGGAAGGGGAATCAAACCTCAAAGAGATTTTGACAAAATTGGTGACAGCTACAAACTCTCGTCTTCAAAAGGTTGAAGAAACACTCGATGAACAACAAAGATCAATCGAGGGAATCAAAATTTAGGTAAGAGAAATCATCACGTCGGTTGGACTACTTATTGAGATATTATGTGAAATACGGACAGAGATTTTTTCCAAAGGCACACAGCAGGTGAAAGCAGTTACACTAAGGAATGGCATGAACCACAGAGAAAGACACCACATGAAATTATCAAGAAAAAGAGTGTAGAAGGTGAGAACGATAATCCATTGCCTACAGAGAATAAAATAAAATTCCATATCCAAGAAATTGAAGAAAGAACAATTGATGCTCAATATGGTAAGTTCCTCGAACTCTTTAAACAAATACACATTAACTTACCTTTCGTTGAAGCTATTTCACAGATGCCGAAATATGCAAAATTCTTAAAGGAACTTCTTACGAACAAAAGGAAGCTTGAGGAGGTATCCATGGTGGAGCTTAACGAAGAATGTTCAGCCCTTCTCCAAAATAGACTACCACGTAAATTAAAAGATCCGGGAGTTTCAGATTCCTTGCTTAATTGGTAGTTTAAACATCAAGAAAGCATTAGCGCATTTAGCGCTAGTATTAATTTAATGCCTTACAAATTATTTAAACGGCTAAATCTTAGGGAACCAAATCCCACTAGGATGAGTATTCAATTAGCCGATAGATCTATTAAATATCCTAGGGGAATTATTGAAGATGTCTTGGTCAAAATTAATAAATTTATTTTTCCTGTTGATTTTGTTGTGTTAGACATGGATGAAGACAATAATGTTCCTTTAATCTTAGGGTGTCCCTTTTTAGCCACTGCTAGAGCTATTATTAATGTAAGTAATGGTAAACTAGCTCTGAGAATAGGTGATGAAGAAATTATCTTTCAACTCTGTAATGCCATGCGATATTCTAAAGAACAAGATGATTCCTGTTATTTCGTTGACACTACTGATCATATTATAAAGAATTCATTACATGAAATTATACAAGGTGACACATTAGAATTGTGTCCGGCTCAAGAAGAGGGGGAAGAAGATGAAGACAATCTGAAAATGTCATCATATGAACAACGGAGAAAAGAAAGCATCAAGAATGATAATGAAATAAAACAAAAACCCTCCATCGTAGAGCCACCCAAATTGGAACTCAAACAGTTACCAAAACACCTAGAATATGCATTCCTTGGAGACAATTCTACACTACCAGTAATCATCTCCTCAGAATTAAAATCCAAAGAAAAGGAAGAACTGATAAAAGTACTAAAAGAACACAATAAAGCCATAGCTTTGAAAATTTTTGATATCAAGGGAATAAGCCCCACTTTCTGCACCCACAAAATTTTGATGGAAGAAGAATATAAATCATATGTGCAACCTCAGAGACGTTTAAACCCCAACATGAAAGAAGTGGTCAAAGCCGAGGTAGTTAAACTTCTAGATGCAGGAATAATTTATCCTATTTCCGACAAAGACTTGGGTAAGTCCTGCGTGTAGTCCCAAAGAAAGGAGGAACAATGGTAGTACCCAATGAAAAAATGAGTTAATTCCCACAAGAGCGAGCACAGGATGGAGAGTCCGCATAGACTATAGAAAGTTGAATGATGCCACCAAAAAGATCATTTTCCTTTGCCTTTCATAGATCAAATGCTAGAAAAATTATCCATGTATGTACATCAAGCTTTCTGGATGGACTCTCCTGATACTTTCAAATCCTCGAGCTCCTGAAGACTAAGAAAAAAACAATATTTACATGCCCATACGGCATGTTTGCTTATTGTAGAATGCCTTTTGGATTATGTAATGCTCCTACTACTTTTTAGCGTTGCATGTTGGCAATCTTCGATGAACTCGTGGAGGACATCATGGAGGTATTCATGGATGATTTCTCGGTATTCGGTAATTCTTTCCATCTTTGCCTTAAAAATTTAAAACGAGTTCTAATGAGATATGAAGAAACAAACCTTGTTTTAAATTGGGAGAAATGCCATTTTATGGTTAGAGAAGGGATTGTATTAGGACATAAGATTTCTAGTAAAGGAATTGAGGTAGATATAGCAAAAGTTGAAACCATAGAAAAATTACCTCCCCCTAGCTCAGTCAAGGCTATTAGAAATTTTTTAGGACACGCAGGTTTTTATAGAAGATTTATTAAGGATTTTTCTAAAATAGCTAAGCCTTTAACAAAATTACTAGAAAAAGATGTTCCTTTTAATTTCAATCAGGAATGTTTAGATGCATTCAATGTCCTTAAGGATAAATTAGTAAATGCACCGATTATAATTGCACCTGATTGGAACTTACCCTTCGAATTAATGTGTGATGCAAGTGACTTTGCAGTAGGTGCAGTTTTGGGACAATGAAAAGATAAGCATTTTCAGCCATTCTACTACGCTAGCAGAACATTAACACCCGCGCAAGAAAATTACACCACGACTGAGAAAGAATTGCTAGCTGTAGTTTTTGCTTTTGAAAAATTTAGACAATATCTAATATTATCTAAAGTTGTTGTTTACACTAATTATTCAGCTCTTCGTTATCTTTTAAACAAACCTGATGCAAAACTTAGACTAATATGATGGATTTTACTCTTACAGGAATTTGACTTGGAAATACAGGATAAGAGGGGAGCTGAGAATCTCGTAGCAGATCATCTTTCAAGACTCAAAAATCCACACACCAAAGAGCTTGATGAACATGAAATAAATGATTTGTTTCCTGAAGAATAGCTATTTTCTATAACACATTCTAAAGTACCCTGGTTTGCAAATATTGCAAACTATCTAGCAGCTAACATCCTACCAAGAAAATTGACACATCACCAAAAGAAGCGATTCATTGTTGATGTGAAAAATTATTTTGGGAGGATCCCTTTTCCGTATGTGCGATCGTAATTCAAGATGCGTTATAAGGATGAGAGGCAAGCAAAATCCTCGAACATTGTCATTTAGGACCATCGGAGGACACTACAAATGGTATTAAGACAAGACACAAAATACTCAAATCAGGTTTTCTTCGCCCACTCTATTTAAAGATGCCAATAGGTATGTTACCTCGTGTGACAAATGCCAAAGAATAGGTAACATCTCTAAACGTGATGAAATGCCTCAAACATATATGCTATCATGTGAAATATTTGATGTATGGGGTATTGATTTTATGGGACCATTCCCAGTTCATTTGGAAATAAATACATCCTAGTAGCGATTGATTACATGTCAAAATGGGTAGAAGCGGATGCCTTACCTATCAATGATGCTAGGGTTGTAGTTAAATTTCTCAAGAGACTATTTTCCCGATTCGGTACACCTAGAGCCATCATCAGTGATAGGGGCACTCATTTCTGTAATACACAATTTGAAAAAGTCTTAAAGAAATTTGGAGTATGCTACGTAGCGACCACCCTTATCATCCCCAAACTAGTGGGAAAGTTGAGGTAGCAAACCGAGAGCTTAAGCGCATTCTAAAAAAAACAGTTGAATCAAATAGAAAAGATTGGGCAGTTAAAGTAGATGATGCTTTATCGACTTATAGAACAAGATTCAAAACACCTCTAGGACATCCCCATACAAGCTCAGATACGGAAAAGTTGTCATCTACCATTCGAAGTTAGAACACAAAGCTTTCTGGGCAATAAAATTTTAAAATACTGACCTTGACCTTGCAGGAAAGAGAAGAATAATGCAAATAAATGAGTTAGATGAATGGAGAATGGAAGTCTATGAGAACTCAAGGTTGTACAAAGAAGCAACAAAGTGACGGCATGATGCTCGCCTCAAGCGATCAAGACATTTCGAAGTAGGAGACCTAGTCCTATTATACAATTCAAGGCTTAAATTATTCCTTGGGAAGTTAAAATCTAGATGGTCAGGCCCATTCATGATCAAAACAATATTTTCATATGGCACCATTGAGGTAACTTATCCCACTAAAGGTACATTCAAGGTAAATGGTCACCGACTTAAGATTTATAATGGTGTAGATCTTGGAGATACAAGAGAGGAGTTTATGCTCCATGAGCCTTCCTTTAGAACTAAAAACAGGGAGAGTCTAGCTTAAGACTATAAATGAGTGCTTCTCGAGAGGCAACCCGAGCACTAAACACATTAACTTTGTTTTGCAAAGTCTAACAAAAATGTAGGATCATTAACACGGCCTTGAACACGGGCGTGCCCATAACCGTGGATAAATAGGGAAAACCTCTCTTTTCCAACACGGGTTGCGATAAAATCGCACGAGTGTGCCTCATAATCGTGTGAGGCTACTGACATATTGAGCATGGTTGGAACACGGGCGTGCACCGTGACCGTGTGAACATACTGACTTATCGAGAATGGGCATGTCAAATTATCACACGGGCATGCTAAAGACCCCAAATCGCGCCCAATTCCAAGCAATATAAAAGCACGGCGATTCAAATTTAACACTACCGTGTCGGTGGCCATGTTCCTCCTTATATAAGAAAATTAATCGAAAAAACCTCCCCATTTTAAACCCTAGACACAATTCTTAGCCTCCTTCCCAAAATTTCCACCATACCCACACCTCTACCATTCAAACTACCTCTCCCTACTTTTTCCTCAGCATAACCAATCAAAAACAAGTCACACGCCCACAACACAACCGTGCTACCACACGCCACACCGCTGCCACTGCCGTGCTTCACCCGTGTTCGTTGCATACAACCATCCCTAGTTCTTTTTCTTCATATTTTCAATTATTTTCTTTATTTAAAAGTTATAGTTGATTTTAGACTCAAAAGACACGATTCATTTTAGTTTTTCAAGATTTTTACTTTCATCTTCTTCTTGATTGATTTATTAATTGTTTCCTTCTATTTTGATTTCAATTCTTTTTAATATGTTCTCTGTTTTAGCATTTTATTTTTTTATGCTGATTTTTCTTCCCCTTCATTGCAGAATTGATACTCTATTGACTAAATTTAGTTAAACGTTAAATTATAACTCTCATACACCATGACTGATCCCAATGAAATCTTTGTTTACCTTTTGTTATTGTATTCAGAACTAAATAATGATTTTAGTTAAGAATTGTTCATAAGATTACGATTTTAGTATTTGTTCTTCAAAGAAGCATCTATCTTGGCTATTGACTGTGATTATTGGCTGTATAAAGGAGGTGTATCTCTTTTTGATTATGTTGCAGGAATTATGTCGTCATCACATCTTAAAAGGGCCGTTCCAAGTAAGAAAAGAAAAACAACTGGACCATCTTCGGCTAGCGCCTCATCAAAAATTTGACATCGCTTCCTCCAATTTAATCAAAACACTCAGGAAGAATGATATAAGGCACTCCGGGAATGCCCTTTAGGCACCGGAAGATGTATGGACTGGAACGCAATAGAACAAATTGGACTGACAACCGATATCCGAGCCCTCATATCAACAGAGCCATGGGAGCGGTTCTTCTCTATAATCGAGCCTACTTACTTGGAACTCACACTCGAATTTTGTTCCACATTCACATTGCAAATAGTGATGGCTCAGTATGACGACCCCGGCACTATCCAATTTCGTCTCGGGGGCACAATACGACGATTAAGCGTACCACAATTTGGTACGGCCCTTGGTCTCTACACTCTAAAATTTATTGAAGAAAATCCTCTAGACGATTTAAACCGTGACCTGCACATCACTCAAATCGCCTGCTGGCAAAGCTTACACCTACTACAAGAAACTATAACCCCACTCGTTCAAAGGCGACCGCCCTTTCCCCAGCTCTCAAGTATATTCATGATATCCTTGCTCATACAATTACAGGTCGCAAAGAGAGCACAGGCGTCGTTAATAAACAAGGCGTCTACTTCTTGTCATGCATGTCTGAGAGACATGTTTTTGATGTGGCGTATTTTATCGCATGCGCAATGCAGCATCAGACAGAGGCACATTAGCTCGGCACTTTAATCTCCTCGACACCGATCAGCAGAGGTCCCCACTCACACTGATCGAATACATGACACCTCAAGGGATACAAACAATGTTACATATGAATATGATCAAACGACGTCATGGAACGGACCCTCCTCAATATAGACTAACTACAGAAGAGGAGGTGCCCGAGGATATTCCTGATGATGTGCCACCAGTCCCGAGCCAGCAGCCATCATGTTTAGCGACTTCATTGGCAGATATCTCTGCACGCCTCACTCAGCTCGAGCACTATTGTACCCAGTAGTTTACTAGCAATGCTCGACGTCTTGATGGGATCGAGGCCACCCTTCAGCAAATCTATCATCACTTTTACATATAGCCATTAGCACCACCCCAGGATCCAGCTAACGATGAGGACTTCTGAGTTCTCATAGATTGTTTTTTGACATATATTTTTTCCCTATTTTAAATGTTTGATTAATGATGCTTCTATTTTTGAACTTTATTAGTATTTCATGTTTTTATTTTATTCTTATTCTTTTTTATACCATTGGCTATCTAACCTCATAAGCAATCCCTATTCAAAATTATTAACTAAGTGACTTTGCGTAATCAATTACACCGCACAAACACATATTCACATAAAAGTCACCCGAGGAATGTATTTGGACTCCATCCAAAAATTCGTGAAGTGTCACTTTCTCCCTTCTCTTTGATTTATCCCATTATCATCATTATTTATCTTTGTACATTGAGGACAATGTACATCTTAAGTGTGGGGGTAATAGTGCCTAACTTTTGCATAATTCTCAAAACCTCAAATTAGTCTTGATCTTAAGTATTTTTCTCATATTATTAATTAGGATGAAATTTCTATGATTTATGATTTTATTGATATGTTTTAGAACAAATCATAGTTAATTGTGCATTGATGATTAAATTTGAAGAATACTAGAGAATCAAGCATGATAAGTCTATTTTTCAAAAATAAAAATTGATAAGTTGTTGAACTAAATATGAGTATTACTTTGAAATTTGAAATCTATAAGGATTGATGTCAAAACACCCATAATTTCGTGAGATATTGAGCCTTATAGAGCATATATTATTTTCCATGCTCACTTTTATTGATATTAAGTGTGTCAACTTTGAACTGTTATTCTAGAACTTGCCTCGTTTATGCATGTTGAGACCACAATAATGATTTGATATACTGAGATGATAAAGGCACCTAGGTTTTAACCCGCTCACTCCACTAAAAAGCCTACCTACATAAATAACTCCTAGTGAACCCCGTTGAATCCTAACAACCTTTTTATTCACTCACCCACTAATATTATCCCAAAATCCCTTTGTATTTGTTATCAACATTCTTTTGACTACCCCTTTATCGAGAATTGACTTGATCAATTGCCAAATTAGGTTATTTCAATTATCAAAGTTCCTTCCACTAAGTTTTTCTTAGTTTGTTCTTAAAAAAAATCCAAGTTTATTCCATAAAAGAGTTTAGAGCAATTAAAATTGTTGAAGAAAAAAGCTCGTATTAAAGTATTAACAAATTTTAAAGTGAAGAAAATACTCTTTATTATAGAGTAATTATCAATAGTGGTATTATTACTTTTCATTCGATGTAAATATTCATATTTAGTTCATTATTTTTAGATTAGGTAATTAGTCAATTCAGTCTCGATTTTAACCCTCTAATTCAGCCTTTATCCACACCTTTTAACCCAAGCCCCGTTACCACCCTAATAAAGACCTTTTGATCTGTGTATTATCTCATATACAGTGGTGGAGATTTGATTTTCAGGCAAGCTTATGGGATTAACTTTTCAGGTTTGACTTTTGAGCGTTTTTTCTTGATCCTTAAACACTTTGAGTGCTTTGAGTGAATCTTTAGTAAGGATGTCAATCCTTGTCGGTTTTGAATCAAAGGTAATTATTTAAATAAGGGGAGACACCTATGTTCTCATACTACAAAATCATGACTTATCTTGTTTGAATCTTTAGGGCACTTCGAGCTAAATGATCCATGTATAAATTATCTATGAATTATGATGAGGCATTGTCAATGGGAATTATGAATTTTGGAAAGTTCGTTTTAATTGTAAGTTGAGAATTTTGCTTGAGGACAAGCAAAAGCTTAAGTGTGGGGGTATTTGAAAAATCGTAAAAGTAACATATTTTAATCCCACATTTAGTATTCTTTTGGATGGATTTATGCTTAATTTATGTAAAAAGGTGCTCTTAATCCTTTCTTTTCATGTCTTATAATCAGGAAAGCACCCAAGGATAAAAAGGATGCAAATCGGGTTTAAAACGGGCCAAAGTGGGCCAACCCAATAAGTCGGCACGGTCCGTGCCCCAATATTTAGATTGCACATAGTCACACGCTGATTTACACGAACGTGCCTTGTCAACAAAAAGCCCAACATGGCCTGACCCCGATGTGTACGGTCGTGCCCCAATTGGTAGACCCGAAGCATGGCGTCTACCCAGATATTGCACGGGCATGTCATAGCCGTGACTAAATTGACAGGAGGAGACACGGGCTGGACCACGATTTACATGGGCGTGTCAAGGCCATGCCCCTGTCACGGGAAAGAGCAATTTCACTCAGAATTGGATGCTTGGAGCCTAAGAAACTCAATTCTAAGTCCACTCAAACACTTAGGATGAATTTCACTTGAATTACGAGTACTTAGGAGCCAAGTAAAGCATCCCAAACATCTATATAAACAATCCAAGGCAGCAATTCAAAGTCGTCAGGTTTTAGCAGAGTTTTCTACTAGAGCTTTACTCGTTTAGGGAATTACTCGAAGATAGCTAGTTGATCCATCTCGAAGATTTAGAATTCTACTCAAGACGGAGGATCTCTCATTCAATTCTTTTAGGGGGTTTTAGGGATTTCTTATGTTTTGTTTTATCTTTTCTCTTGAGATGTTTTGTTATTTTATTATGAACTAGATCCTTCAAATACCTAAAGGGGATGAAACCTATGATGGATTTTGTTATTTGATCTATTGGTTTATATGATAAATACTTAGTTTGTTCTTAATTATGTTGCTCAATTTAATCTGATGTGCTTAGGTGGAGGAGGAATAGACCCTACCTAAGAGTAGATCTAGCATAATTAAGTGGAGTTAATCAGGCGCCTAGAGATAGGGTTACGAGATTTTGCCGGATTAGGGTGAAACCTAATATGGGAGTCCATTGATCGATTTACTGCTTCCTTAGGGGGTTATTATAAGAGAACGAGAGTTCCACTAATTAACATAAGGTTAGACGTTATTCGCTTTGAGAGAATGTTTAATATAGGTTAGGGAGTCTCACGGATCAAGCTAAGTAAAAGAAATCATATGAATTGAAAGTTAGATAATAAGTGAAGTCATAGGTGGATTCTTCCCGAGGGTATCGTTTTTATCAACTGAGTTTTCCAAAGTCTTTTCCCAGTTTATTCTTTTGTCTTTGCATTTAGTTTAAGTATTTCATTAGTCTTTGATAAGTTAATTAATCACTCCATATTTAAGGCTAAATAATAGGAAGAAAGTGAGTAGTAGTACTTTTAGGTTCCTTGGGTTCGATAAGATATTCTTGCCAAAGCTATACTACTGTTAGACAGGTGCACTTGCCTCTATCATTGTCATAGTCTACAGGTTTGATTATCCTTTATAAATTTTAAAACTAGACTGTTTTGTAGCGATCAGTTCCATTGAATCATGATGAAAAAGAACATATTGATGTGCTTAGACCCATGATCTATCATCTAATTCTGCAATTTCAACTTTTCCGATTGGTTCTCCAAAACTTTAAAATAAATAAGTTTCGGCCAAGTTATGATCTGTGAGCCCAACATTTCTACTTGGTTTGTTCATTGTTGTTTCAACATCTTCCAAATAACTTGAACAAAAAGTCATACATTGCTCTGCCAAGTAGCCTTTGACAATTGATCCTTCCGGATAACGCTTATTGCAGCAGTAAGACTTCAATTTGGATAGGAACCTAAACACGATATACAACATTATCAAAAGTTGCAACTAAAGGCATTGAGGTGAATGAAATAATAATTTACAAATAAATTAAGATATTTGTATGGGATACATCCATCGATAGAAAATGGGTCCACCAAGTATTGCTTCACGAGGGAGATGAATTAACAAGTGCACCATAATAGTGAAGAAAGAAGGCAAAAAGATCTTCTCTAGATTGTATAAAGTCAATGCGGCTCAATCTTGTAGTGTCTCAAGTTCTTGAACATCCAAAATTTTGCCACAAATGTCTTTCATTATATTGGATAGTTCAATTACACAAGATGTCACCTTTTTCGACATACAACACCACTTAGCAACTGGCAGTAAGTCTTACATGAAGATGTGATAGTCATGTGATTTTAAGACATATAGTCTTCAACCTTTATGACTCACACATCGAGATATATTTGATACATACACATCCGAGACCTTTATATCCTTCAACACCGTACAAAACACTTCTTTTTCCGTCTTCAACATTGAAAAAATAGCAGGCAGCAATCGATATTTCATATTCGGAAGTGCTTGGGGATGAAGCTCACGCCGAATTCCCATGTGGACTAAATCAAGTCGACTTTGAAAATTGTCTTTCGACTTTCCATCGACATTCAAAATAGTCCCAATAATGTTCTCGCACACATTTTTCTCAATGTGCATGACATCAAGATTATGTCATAAAATCTTATGCTCCCAATAAGGCAACTCAAAAAAAATACTTTTTTTTCCACAAGTCCGCCTCATTAGGATCATCCTCTTCATCAAATTCATCATCAGATTCATCCCTTGATCATCTATTTCTTCGCGTGTTGGGCAGTTGATTCATCTTCTCATAAATGAAATTCATATATTTCAACATGAACAATATTTTAGATCCACCGGTCTGCGAAGGAGCTTCTCTGAACTCTTCAGTACCGTCAAACTGAGTACTCTAAAATCTAAATCTATGATTTTCGGTAACCATCGACAATGCCCCATGTAAGAGAACTTCTTCCCATTATATAACCATTGTGAACATGTTTACACAGCACAACAAGGACAAGCATAACGTTACTTGGTACTCCAACCAGATAAATTGGCATAAGCCGGGAACTCATTAATAGTCCACATCAAAGCTGCACGTAAAGTAAAGTTCTCTTTTCTCATTACATCGTATGTCTCAACACCAGCCCATAATTGTTTTAACTCTTCAATAAGTGGCTGCAAATATATGTCAATATCATTCCCAGGCCATTTCTCTTCATGTATAATCATAGATAAGATAAAGGATGATTGTTTCATACAAACCCATGGAGGCAAATTGTAAAGAACAAGCACCACAGGCCAAGTATTATACGTTGGGCTCATGATTTTGTAAGGGTTAAATCCATCAGATGTTAGCCCAAGCCTCACACTCCGAGGATCACTTGCAAAGCTTGGAAATTTAGAGTCAAATGATTTCCAAGCTAAAGAATCTACAGGATGCCTTAACAATCCATCATCGATTCATCCATCATGGTGTCACGTCATTAACTTGGTTGTCTTCGACGACATGAAAAGCCTTTGAAGCCTTGGTATTAGTGAAAAATACCGCAAAATCTTAACTGGCATCTTCATTGACTGTGCATCATTTTCATCCTCATTACCATCTTCTGTATTTCTATTCATCCAACAGAATTGACCACATACATGACAGCACTGTTGGTTTCTCTGATCGCCCTAATACAACATGCTGTCATTTGGGCAACTATGAATTTTGTTGTAGCCAATGCCCAAATCTTTGATCAGTTTCTTCATGTCTTTGGAAGATTGAGGGATTTTCGCAAACAGGAACATTTCTCTCAAAAACTCTAACAACATTGTCAAAGAGTTTTTGGTCCACTCTCCCAAACATTTTAAGTGAAAAAGACGAATACAGAAAGACAGTTTTGAAAATTTTGATCCCTCATACAGTTCTTTATTCATTTCACCAAGTAACGTGTAGAACTTCATTGCTTCTTCATTTGGCTGTTCATCAGGTACACTTCTTCCCCTTTCGGTGAAAGTATTTTCACCAAAATTATAATCATCGATTGCACCCAAGTCAGGTGGAAATGATTGCAAACCATCACTGCGCATATTAAATGCATCCCGCAACATGCCTTCTATGTCATCTTCTCTAACATTCTGATTGTAAGCACTATGAGGATAACCCAGATTCATCGATGAAGAGGCTCCACTAGATGTACACTCTCCATGAAAAATCCATTTTTATACCCCTGAACAAAGCCATCAATAACTAGATGTTCGTAGACAACTTCAATTTAATGCCAATTGATATTGCAACACTTCTTACACGGGCAAAGAATCATATTCTCTTGGCTTGCATTTTGAAATGCAAAATTTAGAAAAGTTTCTACTCCATTTCGATAGTCGTTGCTTACCCTTGACAAATTCATTCAAGTTCTATCAATTTCGTAGTTGTTGAAGTCTAAAGTTGACAGTAAATTACACGGGTAAGTTGTTTATTTATACAGGTATTATGTAAGTTATGTAAATTATGTAAGTTATGAAGTTTGATCTTAAAATTATGTAAGTTATGAAATTTGATCTTAAAATTATGTAAGTTATGTATTATGTAAGTTATGAAGCTTGATCTTAAAATTACGTAAGTTATGAAATTTGATTTTAAAATTATGTAAGTTATGTATTATGTAAGTTATATTATTTGATGAAAGTTATGAAATTTGATCTTTAACCTATATGCTTTTAAGGAAATTATTACATAAAACTACATGTATTACATAAAACTACATGTATTATGTAAGTTACATAAAAAGAATCTAATTTTATATTAAAACATATTTAAATAATGATAAATATATATTATATTGATAACAAAATATTTATAAGTTTGAAAAACAATCAAAATATTAAATATTAAAATCAAACATAATTAATTTAAAAATTAGTAATTTGATTTTTATATTAAAATATATTTTAATAATGATCAATATTATTATATTGATAACAAAATATTTATAAGTTTGAAAAACATTCAAATTATTAAATATTAAAATCAAACATTATTAATATAAAAATTAGTAATTTGATTTTTATATTAAAACATATTTAAATAATGATCAATATTATTATTATATTTATAACAAAATATTTATAAGTTTGAAAACATTCAAAATATTAAATATTAAAATCAAACATTATTAATATAAAAATTAGTAATTTGATTTTTTATATTAAAATATATTTAAATAATGAAGATAAGGTAATTAACACCCAAACCAAAATAAATTAATGAGTAAAAAATAAATTTTCCTTTTAAAAATCTTTTAAATACTTTTTTAAAAAAATTGATTTTCATATTAAAATAAAACAGACTTTAATTTATTTAAATTTCATAATATTATATTATTTTATGCACAATTATGTACGACAAAACCTAAGTAACCTACCCTGCTTTGGATACCATTTATACTCCAATTCAACAAGCATTTATACTCCAGTTTGTACGTTCCAATTTACCATTCATTCTAACAAGTTTAAAGTTTAAAAAAAAATCAAATCAGACAACATTTATACAGCAGAGTTAAACCGAAATTTTAGTGTTCCTTCAGTAGAACAATTTCTCAAAAATAAAACCCAATACAGTTCAAATTAGATGATAAACAAAAAATGATTTGATGGTAAACAAAAATTTGATGAAAGCACAGTTTAAAAAATAGAAAAGAACACAAGTTATATTGCACTTACAAGTAAATCTGGCAACAAAAAGCGCAAACTACCAGAAAAATGGATTCATTAAGCTAACGATTAAAGATGTCATTTTATACCAGTTGAAATAATATAATAAACAGCAATATAATGAACAGCATATATAGCAGTTCAAACAATATAATAAACAGCAATTTGGATAGCAATTTTTTTAAGATTCATCATACGTGGCATTGTTACACCTAGGGAGGATCCATTATATCTTACAATGAGATATAAGGCAACCCATAAGGTTTCTAGCTATATACTTTGAATCTTTTTTTTTTTGGACAGCAATATAATAAACAGCATATATACCGGTTCAAACAATATAATAAACATTAATTTGGACAGCAATTTTTTAAGATTCATCATACGTGGCATTGTTACACCTAGGGAGGATCCATTATATCATACAATGAGATATAAGGCAACCCATAAGGTTTCCAGCCTATATACTTTGAATCATCATACGTGGCATTATTACACCTAGGGAGGATCCATTATATCTAACAATGAAATATAAGGCAACCCATAAGGTTTCCAGCCTATATACTTTTTTTTTGGACAGCAATATAATAAACAGCATATATACCAGTTCAAACAATATAATAAACAGCAATTTTTTAAGATTCATCATACGTGGCATTGTTACACCTAGGGAGGATCCATTATATCATACAATGAGATATAAGGCAACCCATAAGGTTTCCAGCCTATATACTTTGAATCTTTTTTTTTTTGGACAGAAATATAATAAACAACATATATACCAGTTCAAACAATATAATAAACAGCAATTTAGACAAAATCATCATGATATAACTGTTATTAATCAAAATTTTGAACTAAAATGTACCTTAATAATTTCAAGAAACTGGTCTACTCCACTCTCACCAAGAAACAGAGGTTGTAGTCAGAAAAATAGTATTTGTTAAGTAATTTAAAGGGAAAATGAATATAAATAAGCCAAAATAATTAGCAACGAAACATGTACCTGCCCAAGCAGTATTTCAACCAAAACACAGCCAGTAGACCAAATGTCAATGGCTATAGTGTAATTATTTGACCAAATTTTAATTCAGGTGGTCGTTAGTACCTACAACAGATGTAAGATTATAAGAGTAGCACCAAATATTAATTTTGTTGAACCAAATATAAATACTTTATCAATATCTCTACCAAATATTAATTCAAAGATTAAATGGCAGCTTCAGTTGAACCAACAGTTGCAGGAGGAGTAGGAAGCAGTAACTGAAATACAAACAACATTAACTCAGTAATACTTTAAATTAAAAATAAAAAATAGAAAATAAAAATAATATCAAACAACATTAATTCACTACTGCTTTTTTAGAAAAAGCACACTTAACTGCTTTCAGCTTTGGCAATGTCAAGATGGACATGTTTCATTAATCTAAGATAACCGTTAATAGTGACAGGAAGGGCGAAAACAAACTTGTGCTTATTAGCTTATGCATGTATGATAGTTAACGTATTAGGCTTGAAAAACAGCAACTCGCGTCAATGTACCATGTAAAACATCCACAAACTCTTAAAATATTTAAGCCATAGTCCTACATAATAGCAATGATAACTCAATAGAGAAAACGAAAGGCATAATATATACTTTCATATCAAAATCCTTCCAAGAAATCAAGACAATCCCCTTAGGTAGCAATTTGGAACTCGGATTTCACAAATAGTATAAAGTAAGGGTTAACATACATACAAATGTAACATCCATGCTTATTTCTCAAATACATATATTTTCTAAATGCCTCTTTAGTAGAGAATTTGAAATTCCTAGAAAATTTATAAATTTGACATATTCATACTTTTTATGCTTTTCAAATATATATTATATTGAAACTGAACTGATTTTATTCACAAGGAATGCATTCCATTATTACAATTTTTATGGAAAATGAAATCCAAATCCAAATTTTTAAGCAAAATAATGTCATGAAAAATTAAATAAACTGCAGAACCTTAGAGGTACATAAAAATATTAGAGTACCTCTACTAATAATTTGTGGGCAAGTCACTTCTCAAGTCCTAAGAAAACCTCAATAAACCTATCAGTGACAAAAAAAGGATAAGTTCTCAGAAAACAACCAATTTCTAGATATGCAATAGTTTTTTTTCACTCAATACGTATTTATTCTTTCATCTAGTCAAATTAGCATAATTTAATCTGAATAATAGAAATCAGCAACATCAAGGACATACTTATAACAATAAGAAAATGGCATTCACCTTCACCATTTAAGAGCGGTAATCTAATGACCATTAAAATAGGATGGACCTGCAATAAGTACACAACAAAGATTACTTTTCTGAAATGGAAAAAGAAGATACTAATAAAGCATTTAAAAGTAGTGATAATAACATCTACGAATTTCAAGAATTCATTTATATAATGAAAAAATAGATTTAAGTTTATCCCTTAGTAAGCATAGAGAAATAAAGAAGGGATACTATGGATGATTTATTCGGAACTACAATAATAGGAGTGCTGAAGCATAGATGTTCAAAGAGGATATTAGGATCGCATAGAAGTGGTCAGGAACATGAGCACCGAAGTGCAAGTAATAGGAGTACCGAAGTACAAAACATGAGCCCCCTATTGGCATTCAAATCGTATCTTAACTATTTATCTAAGCTACTACGGGCTTGTTTCAAGATTTTCAAAATATCAATAAACTCATGTATTTAATCATATTACAGCTTAGTATCACTATTCATGGCATAAACCAATATAATTTACATTAATAATTTAAATCATGGCATCATGCCACTACATAAGATTTCGAAGCTTTTATTTCATCTCCATAAAGAGGCATTTTACAAGATTGTTTCTTAAAGTCGTTTTCACACCAATAATCATGATTCTTACATCGTGCGACATAGTCGAACTATAAAATGGCAACAAAATTGTTGAATCACCATATGTAAACTAATAAAAACCAAAGAAATGGAAACAAACCATTAAACAAAAACAAAACCAAGTAACTGGTAAATCAATTAAAATGAAATTTATTGCTTCTCTACGTAACCCAAACACATGAAACAAAAAAAAGCAAAAGAGGGAAGAGATTACATTAAAGATGAGATCTTTGTTATCAGAGATGAGAGCCAATGGGTATCCTCGGAAGAATGCGAAATTCTCTTTGGACCATACCATTCAATCGAATAATAGATGACTAAATAAGACATCGTTTTGAGTTTTGTATCAACCAGAACCATCAATCTGTCGTCAAGCACCAAAATATCAACAACAAAAAAAAAAAAGAGTGAATCAGAGGTCATTTTGCACCTTTTAAAGTATAAAAAATAAAATAGAAAATAAAGCAGTAGCCTAGACCCTAAAGTTAAGAGTGAACATAAAACATGATTGAAAACCAACGAAATGAAAAACAAAAGTATGCGACGGTGTGTAAAAGAATATATTCAAGAATAAAAATAATAGCCTGAATTTCCAGTGGCGGCATGTAACAGAAGATGCGACGGTGGAGATTTGGCAAAATAAGGATTCCGTTCAAAAGGGAAAATGGGGATTATCGATTAGAACGGATTTTGGACTGGACTTCGATCAAAGAGATTTGGGAAAATAGGGATTGTAAAATTTATGGAAGAACTTGAGGAATTTGGGAATTCTGGAATCAAGGAAATCTAATTTGGGGAAAGTAAAGGTAATTCGGATCGAAAAATGATGTCATTTGAGCTGAGATAAATAAATTTTCGGCGCTTTTCAAAATGCCACTAATAACAAATCAAAAAACGGCGCTGTTTTGTAAACACTTGATATATATTAGCGGCGTTTTTTGCTAAAACGCCAGTAAAACACAACCTTTTGCGGCATTTTTCAATAAAACGCCACTAAAAACATGTAAAAAAACGCAGCATTTTCCACTCTTAAATACATTTTTGTGGCATTTATATAAAATCGCCGGTATTGTGTAAAGATTAAATTAACAGAATGTGTAAAGTTAAGGGTTAAATTTGTTGAATTTTTAAAATTAAGATTAAATTGATAGAATCGCAAACATTAACTTTAATTAAATTTCGATCGTGTTTGTGCGTAAAATAGAGAATAGTTAGGTAATTATTTTTATAATTTTGATTTATTATAATTTATTTATTACAAGAAAATCAAATTTTATGATTTATTATAATTTCTAATTATAATGAACTTTTAATCAATATTAAGTGCTTCCACTAATTATTATAAACATAAGATTTTACATTAATATCTATGTATACACACATCAATATATAACCATATGAAATAAATTTTCAAGGTTTAGAGTTTTTGGGATTTAATATTTTGGGTTTAATGGATTAATGGTTTAGTGTTTGTAGCTTATGGGTTTATGGTCAAGTATTTGGAGTTATGATTTAGGGTACGTTTAGAATCTAGATCTATGGTTTAGGGTTTAAGCTATTTAAGGTTTAGGGTTTATGGATAAACATATGCACAATCAGATTTTGTTAGGGGTTGAAATTAATTTGTAAGTAAAAAATGCAATCTCACCATTTTTATAGCATATATATATTTATAATTTTTAAATGATTAAATCAAATTTGATATTCTGTCTTCATTCGATAAACCCTAAACCAATAAACCCTAAACCTTAAAGCCTAAGCCCTAAAATCATAAACCCACAAACCCATAAACCCAAGCCATAACCGTAATCCTAAAACTAACCGTAGACCATAAACTTTAAACACTAAATCTTGAAATGTTGAACTCGAAACCCTAGTCGGCCCATGCAAACCACTAAACCCTTAATTATAACCTTAAACCCTAAATTAATTAGATAAAATTTGAATATTATATACGTAACACCCCAAACCCGGCCCATGAGTCCTGACCGGATCTGGTATGTCACGGAGTATAATAATTTGAATCATTTTGAAAGTTTGGTGAAAACTTGATAAAATTTGGCTAAGGTATGAAAACGGTGTTTGAAAACTTAGTTGGGCTTTTTATAAATACAGTTGGGTCGATAAACCCTTTTTTGAAAACGGTTGATCATGTAGCATTTTAAAATCCGTCAAAGTTATAGTTGACTTGGTTTAATTTTTTTTTTTGTTACCCGATGGTAACATCTTTGAAAACCCGTAGAAGTTTATTAAGTTTGAAAAGTTACTTTTAACCGGTTTACATATCTTTTGTAAATTCGTTTGTAGCATAACATAAGTAAAATAAAATAACATCCAAATAATAAATAATAGCGGCCTTATTACAATCCCGAAATAAAAGACTTAGAAAAATAAATAAGATTAACTAAAACAAAGTAATTTCAAACCCACTGATAAGCATGGCTGCCTCAAGTCCTCTCCAGCTCCATCTCCGCGATCTACTCATCTGCAAAATGGTAATGGAAGGGGGTGAGTCACCAAGACTCAGTGTGTAATTCCCCCACCCGGAAAAAACAACTCATACACATTTTATTAATAAGCATGCACATGCAACCCAACCTAACCATCCAAACTCCTTAACTACCCGTGTGGTCAAAACCCACGGTGGTCAAAACCATCGTGACTAGTGTCACAAAATAAATGATGGGGCCAACCCATCGTGTGGTCAAAACCATCGATGACCATAGGTCACAATATATCAAGTGTGGTCAAAACCATTGGTGGTACCAAACCACTTTGGGACTTAGTCGCAATTTATCAATCGGTGTGGTCAAAACCACCGATGACCATAGGTCACAAATAACTGATGGGGCCAACCCATCTTGTGGTCAAAACCATCGACGACGATCCATAAAATCATCCCCTCCTCTCATCAATCCCACCATCATCATGCTTACATATCAATATCATAAATCAAGCATTTAACGACATATGATGGCAACTCAGTCATATATCATAGATCACAAGTTAGGGGACTTACCCGGAAACCATGATTATGCCACAAGCTAATCACAACCAAAAAGATTAAATGGCAAACAATAAAGTCATGTAAATTAATAAAGTGTGTAGTGAGTTTTTACACACCTATTTACTAGCAAATCCTAATATCTGGCGGAATCCGAGATGTTGGTTCCTCCTACAATCGGCCAACACATGATTAGGGGCTTTGGCCTATTCGGCCAAACTAAAAGAATTACCAAAAGCTCTTGCGGCACTTACCTTAAACGGATTTGATTTCCAAACAAATCCCGAAGCCTTAATTAGCCCCTAAATCCATGGCACACATTAGTTTTGACATTTAAGAATAAACTTTTAGCAAAAGGCCCCTTGGCCGAATGATGTATCCCACATATCATGCTCACCTTAAATCCCAAAAGACCTCTCAATTCTCCTTAACGCTGGCTTCTAGTGAGGGTTACCAATCCAAGACCCTGAATAGGTTCGGTTATACACAAGAATTCAAGGTTAAACCTCATGGTTTCGGTTGGCCAAAACAATAATAAAAGAATTAAACTTAGAGAGAGATCCCTTACCACACTATGAAAATCGGCAGCACCTTAGTTAGGGAGGGGAGAAGATTCGGCCAACACAAATGGAAGGGCTGGAATTTTGAGAAGAAGAAGGGGTATATTCGGCTAAGAAGAAACAAGAGAAGCTGGAAATTTTTGAACAATTTTGGCTAGGAATCAAGGGAGAATTCGGCAGCAGCAGTTTGGAGAAGAAAAGAAAAGAATAATTGAAGAATTTTGGCCCCTCTCTCTAGGTGTTAAACCGAATATGGACAGCCCCCAAGGAGTCCTATAATCGGCCAACACCTTGCTTTTGTGATTAACTTCAGCCTTTAATTATCAAAGATTAAGTATCTTACATCTTTATCTCCTAGCCACTTCTCATCAATTTAAAAGCAAATAAACCACTAATAACTCCCCCTTCCAGCTGAATATGTGCAAAAATATTAAGCTTTATCTCATCAATTAAGAGTCCAACATGCAGCCATCACTCCCCTCTCCCATTCATCCCGGTTTCAAAAAAAACAAAATCAATTGCTGCTACCTTGGTTCGAACCTGGAACCTCATGCCGCAGCCCTCTCTTCCAACGCCCCTTGTCATCTTTCCCATTTGACTTTCATGTCATAAAGCCTCCTCATTTAATTTTAAAGCCTTCTACCTGGCCCTCTTTCCTTTAACGCCAAAAGCCCAAAAAAATAAAATGCTCCTTGCATCCATCATGTCTCGAACCCGAGACCTGCCACCTCTAAGCCTTTAAGTGGCGCCCCAAGCCACTCCACCAAACCGTCTTTCATGTCATAACACCTCCACATTTAATTATAAGGCCTTCCTAGACCGACCACTCCAAAAATTAAAATGCCAAAACGCCACTCCAGTAGCTCGAACCTATGACCTGCGCCCCTCTTCTCCTCCAACTCTTAAGTGGCGCATGAAAGCCACTTAGCCAATCCCATTCTTTGTGTCATGCTTCTCCCTAAATTTAATTTAACCCCTATCTCACCTAGCTTCCTTCCTTTAAAACACTTAAAAAGAAATTTTAGTCCTAAGTCCGACCTAGCTCGAGGTTAGTTCTAGGCCCTAGAACATGCTTAACAATCATAGTATTCAATACTTCAAGCACACACATGGGAAAATAATTAAATTTTTAAAAACCCCTAATTTAGGGTGTTACAGTTCTACCCCCCTTAAAAAGAATTTCGGCCTCGAAATTACCTGGATCAGAAGAGTTGGGGGTATTGCTGCCGTATCACATCCTCGGGTTCCCATGTGGCCTCCTCCGTACCATGATTCCACCATAACACCTTTACCAAAGGCACTGACTTCCTCCTCAAAACCTTGACATCTCGATCCGAGATTTGTCTTGGCTCTTCCTCGAAAGACAAGTCCGAGTTCACTTGATTTTTCAATCGGCACTACGTGTGAGGGTCTCGATCGATAGCGCCAAAGCATTGAAACATGGAAGACATCATGGATCTGGCTCAATTCTGCTGGCAACTCAAGCTGGTAAGCTACCGATCCCACACGTTTCAATATTGTGTACGGTCCGATAAATCTAGGGCTTAGCTTACCCTTCCGGCCAAACCTTAGTACCTTCTTCCAAGGTGATACTTTCAAGAAAACCTTATCACCCACTGCATATTCAACCTCTCTGCGCTTAAGATCGGCGTAGGATTTCTGCCTGTCCAACGCCTCCTTAAGACGAGCCCGAATTACTTTAACCTTATCCTCTGTCTCTGCTGCTAACTCTGGACCCAACATCCGACGTTCTCCTAGTTCTGTCCAACATGTAGGAGTACGGTATTTTCGACCATACAGCGCCTCATACGGTGCCATCTGAATGCTCGCTTGATAACTATTGTTATAAGCGAACTCTGCCAAAGGTAGATACTCCTCCCAACTGCCACGAAAATCCAAAACACAGCCCCTCAACATGTCTTCCAACACTTGGATCACCCTCTCAGATTGTCCATCAGACTGCGGATGAAAAGTCGTGCTGAAATTCAACCTCGTGCCTAACTCTTGATGTAAAGCCTTCCAGAATCTCGACGTGAAACGAGGATCCTGATTCGAGATAATGGACACCGGTACTCCATGTAACCGCACTTTCTCAACGATATACAGCTTGGCTAACTTTTAGAGTGAAAAGTCAACCCTTACCGGTATGAAGTGAGCCGACTTTGTCAACCGGTCTACTACCACCCAAACAGCATCTTTCTTACTGGGCGTAAGGGGAAGCCCACTTACAAAATCCATAGTAATCTCCTCCCATTTCCACTATGGGATCTTTCTTGTAATAAATACGATGGCAATTGATGCTCAGCCTTAACCTGCTGGCATGTCAGACACTTGCCCACTAGCTCGGTTACCTCTCGCTTAAAACCTGGCCACCAAAACTGCTCCCTTAAATCCCGATACATCTTGTTGCTTCTCGGGTGCATAGCGTACGCACTGCTATGAGCTTCTTTAAGGATTTCTGCCTCAAATCATCATCCTTAGGCATACATACTCTCCCTTGAAAGTATAGCACCCCATTACTACCCAAGCTGAAACCTTCGGCCTCACCATTCTGGACTTGCAAACTTTGAATTCTCAAAGCTTTGTCGGTTAACTACCTCTCTTTGACCTCATCAATCCAAGAAGGCTTCACTTGCAATTCCGCCAAAAGGCTCCCATCCTCATAAAACTTAAATGACCGAACATAGCTCGCAAATTCGCTACCACCTTTCGGCTCAATGCATCAGCTACCACATTAGCCTTCCCCGGATGGTATTCGATTGAGCAATCGTAGTCCTTCAACAACTCAATCCACCTCCACTGCCTTAGATTCAAATCTTTCTGAGTCAGGAGGTACTTCAGACTTTTATGATCTGTGTACACCACCGACTTCTCCCCGTACAGGTAGTGCCTCCAAATCTTCAAGGCAAATACCACAGCAGCCAATTCCAAGTTATGTGTCTGGTAGTTAGCTTTGTGAGGCCTCAACTGTCGTGACGCATAAGCGACCACCTTTCCTTCTTACATCAACACACACCCTAAACCAGTATATGATGCATCACAGTACACCGTGAACTCCTTCCCTGCCTCAGGCTGAATTAAGATCGGTGCTTCCGTCATAATCCTCTTCAGCTTATCAAACTCTCTTGCTGCTTCTCAGACCACACAAACGGAACTCCTTTTCTCAATAGCTTAGTCAATGGTGCTACGATTAAGGAGAAATTTTCCACAAATCTTCGATAATATCCTGCCAACCCCAGAAAACTTTGAATTTCCGTAACTGACTTGGGTGGCTTCCACTCCAATACCGCCTCAATCTTACGGGGATCCACCCTGATGCCCTCAGCTGAAACAACATGCCCTAAGAAAGTTACCTCCTTGAGCCAGAACTCACACTTGCTGAATTTGGCGTACAACTGTTTCTCCCTTAAAATTTGTAGAACCACACGAAGATGTGCGTCATGCTCCTCTTCCGACTTCGAGTACACCAAAATGTCGTCTATGAAGACCACGACGAACCAATCCAGATAAGGTTGGAAAACTCGGTTCATCATGTCCATAAACGCTGCCGGTGCATTCGTCAAACCAAAAGGCATTACCAGAAACTCGTAGTGTCCATATCGAGTACGGAATGCCGTCTTGTGGACATCAGCCTCCTTCACCTTAAGCTGATGGTACCCTGACCTAAGGTCAATCTTAGAAAACTTCGATGCTCCTTTGAGTTGATCGAATAGATCGTCAATCACAGGCAAAGGATACGGTTCTTTATCGTCAACTTGTTCACCACCGATAGTCTATACACATCCTCATCGTCTCATCCTTCTTCTTGACAAAAAGACTTTGGAGCTCCCAAGGTGATACACTTGGTCGGATGAACCCTCTATCCAACAATTCACGAATCTGCGCCTTCAACTCTACCAATTCTTTGGCGCCATCCGACACGGAGCTATAGATCTCGGCGCGGTTTTGGTAATGAGATCTATCCCAAATTTAACCTCACGGTCCGGAGGTAGACTCAGGAGTTCCTCTAAAAACACATCAATATAGTCTCTTACAGTCTGAACATTTCCCACAGCAACATTCTTAGCTTCTAAGGCACAGACATGCACCACATAAGCCTCACAACCCTTCCTAACCATCCTTTCTGCCTTTAATGTCGACACCAGATTAGATAGGTAATCCCTCCTTTTACCTATCATCACCACCTCTTCTCCTTCCACTGTCTTTAAAACCATGCGCTTAGCTGTGCAATCCAGGCTAGCCTGATACTTTACTAGCTAATTCATCTCGAGGATTAGGTCAAACTCCCGAAATGGTAGTTCCATCAAATCAGCCAAGAACACGACCCTTTGGAGTTCTAGGGGTACGTTCCTATAGAGTCTACTTACTTCTACAGAGTGACCTAGGGGGCTTAATACAGTCATCTTCCTAGAAGCAAGCTCAGAGTCTAGATGCAAAGTTTCCACTACACTACTAGCAATGTACGAGTGGGTTGAGCCAATGCCTATCAAGGTATTATAAGGCACACCAAAGATCAAGAACATACAGGTTATGACGTCTGGTGCATCACCCTCCTCTTGACGCCTCGCGGCATAGATTAAACCAGGTTGTCTAGCCTCAGTACAACCGGTATTTCCCTCGGTGCCCCACGACCTTTACCAGCACCATTACCTCCTCTTCCTGCACCACGACCCCTCTGAGGCTGTTGGTTATCCCTTCTGTTCGGTGCCCGATCCTGACCCTCAGATCTCAGTCTAGCTATTTTCTTCGGACGGTCTCTAACTCGATGCTCCATAGACCCACATTCAAGCATCCCGATTACCATTCCAACACTCCCCTTGTGAGACTTGCCACACCGAGAGCACAAGTGGCGCCATTGAGTATTAGTAGCAAAGAAGAGCTAGCGACTTGATCCGACCCACCAAACCTTGTCCTCTTCTGCTGATTACCCGAAAACTTTGAAGGTCCCGAGCTCCTTTTATTCCAATTTTTATCTTGATTTCGTCTAACCGACTGTCTTACCCCTTTAGCCACCTTTGATTTCTCCACTAAGACCGCAAACTCCCGTTCTTGTTGTGGAGCTATCATCATCCTCAGCTCATCTCTCAGCCCATCTTCAAATCTAACACAGCGCTCATGCTCGATACCCACAATACCACGAGCATACCTACTCAACCGGAGGAATTGACCTCATACTCGCCACTGTCTTATTGCCTTGAACCAGATTCAAGAAAGCCTTCCGCTGTGCATCCACGTAGCTAGTTCCGATATACTTCTTTTGATAAGCCTCTCTAAAAAATTTCCAGGTGAAATTTTCTACCACCGTTCCATCTCTTACAGTGAGCCACCACTGGTAAGACTCATCCCGAAGCAAAGAGATGATACCCTTCAACTTCTCCTCAGCTGTGAAATCCAAGTCACTCATAATCCTTTTAGTGGATTCCAACCAATACTCCACCTCACTGGGCGCCACTCCAGAAACTCCTCTGAATACTTCTATTCCATTAGCCCGGAGTCATTCAACCACGATTTACGGGCTCCGCGCGCCGCCTCAAAGAACTCGTTCCAACACTCGTAGCACCACCAGGATACTACGTCGTTACCACCGGTCGATCTTGGAACTCGGTCTCCATCGACGCAGATCCAAGCATCTCATTTCGGACCGTAACTAGACCTTGCTAACTCGACAAGGTCATCCTACCCTACCACTACCACGCGGCGGACGTCCACGACCTCTTGAACTCATTCTAACGATTGCGTTTATCTGTTTAAGAATTTTATGCATTAGTATTTCACTTGGTTATCCGTGAAAAATTTTATGATAGAGTTTTAGGAGTGGTTCTTTCATAATCATACATGCACATAGTTTCCATTCATTCAATCAAAGAGACATTGTAGTTTTCATTGTGATTGTTTTTCCACTACCCAGGGGTATTTTCGTAATTTGTCCTACAGGGGTATTTTTGTAATTTTCCAAAAATAAAAATTTTCGGATGATTTTGTCAAAAAGTATTTTGAAACTCTTAAATTTTCGGGGTGTTTTGAGAAATTTTTGAAATTCGAGGTATTTCGATAATTTTGGACCTCAGGGGTATTTCGATAATTTTCACAAATCGGGGTGAATTTGTAAAATTTTAAGAATTCAGGGATATTTCAAAAGTTGTAAAACTTTGGGGGGTTCTTTTTAAGAATTTATTTTCCAGGTTGATAGTGTTGCAAAAGTTTTGAAAACCAGGGTCATTTTGGTAATTTTATAGGTTAGGGGCAATTTTGTAATTTTCTAAAATCATGATGTTTTTGAAATCTAAGGTTTTTTTGCACTTTTTATGTGATGAAATTTTTGATTAAAATCGTGGGTGTTTTGGGAATTTCATAATTCAAGGGTATTTTCGTAATTTTACCCTTAAGGGTATTTTAGTAATTTCACATAATCATACATAAAAAGATTTTCAAAAATTTAGTTCTAAGTGATTTTCACAAAAGAATGACATTTTGGAAAATTTTCTATTTGGAAATTTTTCATACGGAGGGTATTTTGGTAATTTATAAGCCAGGGGTATTTTGGTCATTTTTTGAACTGAGGGGTATTTTGATCGTTTTTTTTAGACAAGGTTTTAATTGCTTCCAAAAAAAAAAAGCTAGTCCCTTTTCGGGTTTTAGTTATCAAGTTTAGCCTATGAGTGTGTCGTCTCAGCTAGGATGAACCGTCACTACGCACCAGGTAGGATTCAAGTGAGTAGGAGGTGAGTCACGAGGACTGCTTAAATACCAGGCCCCCACCGAATCCAATCCTAGACATGCGTATAACGATTTCCACATCCCTTGCTCAGTGACAACTCACAGGATTGTTTAAGAAATTATTAAATCTTATGCATTGGTTGTTGGGGTATGCTAACCTTAGGGTTCAACAATTTCTATTCTAATAGTCTACGTTCCCAACTTACCCTTCTACCCTTCATCAAAATATTCATAAAATGGATAGAAGTACTTACCTGGGCGGATAGGTGCCGGAGACTTGGTGCCATGCTGTTCAAGCCATAAACAATTTTCCAAAAATTCTAATAAGGCCCACTAACATAAAAACAAAACATTTTGGACCTTGGGCCCCCACAGCCGAGTTTTGAACCGGGCTATGATACCAAAAATGTAACACCCCAAACCCGGCCCATGAGTCCTGACCGGATCTGGTATGTCACGGAGTATAATAATTTGAATCATTTTGAAAGTTTGGTGAAAACTTGATAAATTTTGGCTAAGGTATGAAAACGGTGTTTGAAAACTTAGTTGGGCTTTTTATAAATACAGTTGGGTCAATAAACCCTTTTTTGAAAACGGTTGATCATGTAGCATTTTAAAATCCGTCAAAGTTATAGTTGACTTGGTTTAATTTTTTTTTTTTGTTACCCGATGGTAACATCTTTGAAAACCCGTAGAAGTTTATTAAGTTTGAAAAGTTACTTTTAACCGGTTTACATATCTTTTGTAAATTCGTTTGTAGCATAACATAAGTAAAATAAAATAACATCCAAATAATAAATAATAGCGGCCTTATTACAATCCCAAAATAAAAGACTTAGAAAAATAAATAAGATTAACTAAAACAAAGTAATTTCAAATCCACTGATAAGCATGGCCGCCTCGAGTCCTCTCCGGCTCCATCTCCGCGATCTACTCATCTGCAAAATGGTAATGGAAGGGGGTGAGTCACCAAGACTCAGTGTGTAATTCCCCCACCCGAAAAATACAACTCATACACATTTTATTAATAAGCATGCACATGCAACCCAACCTAACCATCCAAACTCCTTAACTACCCCGTGTGGTCAAAACCACTGGTGGTCAAAACCACTGGTGACTAGTGTCACAAAATAAATGATGAGGCCAACCCATCGTGTGGTCAAAACCACTGATAACCATAGGTCACAATATATCAAGTGTGGTCAAAACCACTGGTGGTACCAAACCACTGGGACTTAGTCGCAATTTATCAATCGGTGTGGTCAAAACCACTGATGACCATAGGTCACAAATAATCTGATGGGGCCAACCCATCTTGTGGTCAAAACCATCGACGACGATCCATAAAATCATCCCCCTCCTCTCATCAATCCCACCATCATCATGCTTACATATCAATATCATAGATCATGCATTTAACGACATATGATGGCAACTCGATCATATATCATAGATCACAAGTTAGGGACTTACCGAAACCATGATTATGCCACAAGCTAATCACAACCAAAAAGATTAAATGGCAAACAATAAAGTCATGTAAATTAATAAAGTGTGTAGTGAGTTTTTACACACCTATTTACTGGCAAATCCCGAATATACGAGCGGAATCCCGAGATGTTGGTTCCTCCTACAATCAGCCAACACATGATTAGGGGCCTTGGCCTATTCGGTCAAACTAAAAGAATTACCAAAAGCTCTTGCGGCACTTACCTTAAACGGATTTGATTTCCAAACAAATCCTGAAGCCTTAATTAGCCCCTAAATCCATGGCACACATTAGTTTCGGCATTTAAGAATAAACTTTTAGCAAAAGGCCCTTGGCGAATGATGTATCCCACATATCATGCTCACCTTAAATCCCAAAATACCTCTCAATTCTCCTTATATTTGGCTTCTAGTGAGGTTACCAATCCAAGACCACGAATAGGTTCGATTATACACAAGAATTCAAGGTTAAACCTCATGGTTTCGGTTGGCCAAAACAATAATAAAAGAATTAAACTTAGAGAGAGATCACTTACCACACTATGAAAATCGGTAGCACCTTAGTTAGGGGGGAGAAGATTCATCCAACACAAATGGAAGGGCTGGAATTTTGAGAAGAAGAAGGGGTATATTCGGATAAGAAGAAACAAGAGAAGTGGAAATTTTGAACAATTTTGGCTAGGAATCAAGGAGAATTGGCGGCGAGTTTGGAGAAGAAAAGAAAAGAATAATTGAAGAATTTTGGCCCCTCTCTCTAGGTGTTAAACTGAATATGGACAGCCCCCAAGGAGTCCTATAATCGGCCAACACCTTGCTTTTGTGATTAACTTCTGCCTTTAATTATCAAAGATTAAGCAAGGTTTATCTTACATCTTTATCTCCTAGCCACTTCTCATCAATTTAAAAGCAAATAAACCACTAATAACTCCCCCTTCCAGTCGAATATGTGCAAAAATATTAAGCTTTATCTCATCAATTAAGAGTCCAACATGCAGCCATCACTCCCCTCTCCCATTCACGCCGATTTCAAAAAAAACAAAATCAATTGCTGCTACCTAGGTTCGAACCTGGAACCTCATGTCGCAGCCCTCTCTTCCAACGCCCCTTGCCATCTTTCCCATTTGACTTTCATGTCATAAAGCCTTCTCATTTAATTTTAAAGCCTTCTACCTGGCCCTCTTTCCTTTAACGCCAAAAGCCCAAAAAAATAAAATGCTCCTTGCATCCATCATGTCTCGAACCCGAGACCTGCCACCTCTAAGCCTTTAAGTGGCGCCCCAAGCCACTCCACCAAACCGTCTTTCATGTCATAACACCTCCACATTTAATTATAAGGCCTTCCTAGGCCGACCACTCCAAAAATTAAAATGCCAAAACGCCACTCCAGCAGCTCGAACCTATGACCTGCGCCCCTCTTCTCCTCCAACTCTTAAGTGGCGCATGAAAGCCACTTAGCCAATCCCATTCTTTGTGTCATGCTTCTCCCTAAATTTAATTTAACCCCTATCTCACCTAGCTTCCTTCCTTTAAAACACTTAAAAAGAAATTTTAGTCCTAAGTCTGACCTAGCTCGAGGTTAGTTCTAGGCCCTAGAACATGCTTAACAATCATAGTATTCAATACTTCAAGCACACACATGGGAAAATAATTAATTTTTTAACAACCCCTAATTTAGGGTGTTACAATATATTCTTTCAATATTTTAGGAAATTTAAATAACATTTTCAATTTACTAATTAATTTTGTTTCTCTACTGTATGTATGGGTTACCAATTTTTTAATTTTAATATATATAAAGCTTATCTATTATCTCTTACATAATTTAAACTGTAATTATAAATTTAATATATATATATATATATATAAGAAATTAAATAATTTAACCTATAATATATATAAAGTCTTTTTCTTGTCTTTGGCTAAACCCTAAATATAAATTTTATAAGGGACAAAAATAATTAAAATAGAATGTTAATGCTTACCTAGACCCTAAAATAAATTAATTTTTTTATTAATAACCTTAACCCCTAAAGCCTAATAGCCAAATCCTTAAAATCATAACCCTTAAATTAATTATTTTTGCGGCGTTTAAAAAAAACATAGCTAATGACATACTTTTTACGGCGTTTTACAAAAAAACACCGCTAATGAAGACTTTTTGTAGCGTTTAACAACAAACGCCACTAATTCTCGATCTAGCCACTATAGCTCAACTACAAAACGTCGTTGTATTGCTTAACATTTTTACGGAATTTTTGGCGAAGCGCCATTAATACACTTCATATAGCGGTGTTTTTAAAAAAGCGCCGCTAATGCTCTGATCTATAGCAATGCCGCTAATGCTTAGATCTATAGCAGATTTTTTACGAAAGCGCCGCTAATACTCAGATCTATAGCGGCGTTTGTACCAAAAGGACCGCTATTGCTCAACTTATTGTGGTGTTTTCTTGCAAAAGCCGCTAATGTTTAATATTTGTGGCATTTTTTGTCCAAACGCCACTAAAACCCTTTTTTCCTGTAGTGTTTACGCGATCATTTGAGCAATACCAACCTAGTCGGCCACCATTCCACTCCCATGTCCAATAAAAACCTTCCTTTTTTCTTGTGTTATTATTCCATCTAATTGTCTTCTGGTTTTTTTTTCTAGTTCTGCTCCAATTGTTAGTGGGGCGATTGTTTCTCTTGGGATTTTGGGGTTGAAGGCGATTCTTCTTTAAGGTTCTCTTTGGTGGAGATGGGTGGTTTTCATGTTATGGTTTATTCCACGGATGTGAGGATGAGCTCGATGGTGAATGAACAATGATTTGGATCTCTTTTCAGCAAACATCCTCCAATAACTATGAATATGTTTTTGTGCTGGGCTACACTAAGGCTAGTGTGTGTTTTGATGTTGTTGTGCAGGGCTGGCTAATCCTTAGCAATGGTAATGCTAAGGTTAGTAGACAACGGTGTTCCTTTTTGTTGATGATTAGCGTTTGGTTTACTGATGTGCTTTACATGATCATCAAAGCCAAACTAACTAATAGGCTTGAACATGTGATGTTAATTATGAGAGATTGTTGAATTTGCTTTTCAACTGCATGTTAAGTTGCAACTGACTTTAACAATTGGAAAGTAAAATTAGAGATTAACACAGAAGTTGGTTATGCAGTTCAAAAGAACTTTTTACATTTGCGGGGCCTTATCGAGGGAATAATCCACTATCTTTAGTACAATATATGATCTAAGTTTAATTGACTCACTAACTAGCAACCTCACTTTTGTACATTAACTAAATCATTTTCTATGTTCCCTAAAAGCTTAAGGCTAGTTTAGCAATGCTTTTAAAAAGTACTTTTGAAAAGTTTGGTTTAAGATTTGAGTGTTTAGTATTGCTATCAAAAATTGCTTTTGAGAAATAAAATGTTCATTTTAGATATGGTGTTATCAAGTAACAAATATGCATTTAAATATTATTCAAATTAGTTAATGTTACTATATTTTAGTAAGAATATAAAAATAATTTATTATAACTTGTTAATATTTTAATATATGAAATATAAATTTTAAATATTTTAAGCAATAAATATTAATTATTTATAAAATTTAATTAGAATATATAAATTATTTTTAAATATTTAAATATAACCATTAAATATTTATAATTAGATATTAACACATTTTATTATTTTAAAAATATTTTTTGTATTTTTTATTAATGATTTTAACACATTTTTAATTAAGCACCAATAAAAAAAAATGGGAAGTACTAAGTTCTTGGAGGGGTAAAAATGTAATTAAGCACCAAAAGAACTGTTTTTGGGAGAGGAAAAGCTAAAAATTTTAGCTTCTCCTTTTCAAAAGTGTTTTTCAAAAAAGTATTTTTTGAAAAGTAAAAAAAAAATAGCCAAAAGTAACTTGTTTAGCACAAATTTTTTTCCAAAAGTGATTTTCAAGCAAAAAGTGTTTTTTTTAAGCACTACTAAATAAGCCCTTAGTTAAAAACTAAACATGAACAGTTATTTACAATGAAATTTCGCTAAAAGAGGTTCCTCACGATGACCAAGATAAGTACTCTCAATCTTGCACAAAATACAATAGCAAGACTTCGTTTAAATGGGCATACATTGGCTTACTAAAACTTCAATTAGTGTGAAATTCAACTCCTTGAATTATGAACTAGTAGAAATTTAATATGGAATCAAATAATAGAGATCTTATGTAACAGCTCGGTTTAGACCCTAGTCGGAACAGTGGTTTTGAGACCATAAATACGAGGTTAAAAATATTTTTAAATTATTTTTGACGTTTATAATGTGCGATTGAGCCTGTGTGAAAGTTTCGTGTTAAAATTTTATCAACTGTGTGTCGAATTCGAGAAAGGACTTAATCGCATAAAGTGTAAAATGTTGTGTGCTGATTGTTAAGTGCTTAATTGTTGTTGTCTTTATAATTTGGAGGCCTTAAGAGGAAATTAAACCATTATACAATGAGTGGATGGCAATTGGACAATTAAAACCAACTATCATGTGTTATATTACATTATTATTAAAGGGTATTTTAGTAATTGAAGAAATAACATGTATTAATTAAAATAAAAGTAATTTGGAAGCCATTATCATCCTTGTTTTGCCGAAATTGAGAAAGAAATAAGGGGTTTTGAAGCTTTCATGGTTTCGCACATTCATAGCTAAATTAAGGTATGCTTTTGCTTCGATTTTTGATGATATCTACATTTTTGTGATCGTTACTTTGTGTTCTACAAAACCCATGCTTAAACTTTGTGAATTGATGATGAATATGAAATGTGCCATGGATGAATTCATGAGTTTTGTGAAGTTTGGTGATGGATTATGAAAGATATGTGAATGATAAACATATTTTATCTTGGAATTTTTAGTGAAATTGAGTAATTTGAGCTTAATTGAGAAAAGTGTAAATTGGAGGACTAAAATGTGAAATAAATGAAATGTGTGGGCTTGTATTAGCACGGAAGAATTCGGCTAAGCATATGTGATTTGAAATTGTGTGTAGTTTATGATTTGATGAAATAGGGACTAAAGTGTCGAAATGTGAAAATGTGAGGGCTTTTGTAAAATGCAAGTGTGTGTGGACTAAATTGAATGAATTGGTGAGTGAATGGATTGAATTTGAATGTGTATGGACCAAGAAAGGAGATACGGATCGAGATCGAGGCAAAGACAAAGTGCTCGATTAATCGACCGTTTCGGTATTTTGACGTCCGAGGTAAGTTCGAATATAATACTTGCTATTAAATTAGTATTTATGTGATGAGAAATGAATGAATGTATTTTAATGGAATAGAATGTGTTGTGTACGAGTTCGAGTATTGAGGCACTAATTGTGCGAAATTGAGTTGATACAGAGTTGATTAGCACTGTGTGTGCAAAATGATAGAAGCTAGGCTTTAACGATTAGCACTATGTATGCGAAAAGATAGAAGCTTTGGCTTATCAAATAGTCCTTTGATGTGCGATACCGATATAAATTCGGTTTAACATATTGGCACTAAATGTGCGATGACGATTATGTTTCGGTTATGAAATTGGCACTAAGTGTGCGAATAAATCAAAGGAATAGCAAATGTTGAACGAGAGGTAATATTGAGCAATTGAGTAGCATGAATGGTGAGTAACTATGTGTTGATCAAGGTACATTTGAACCTATGTGGTTGATGATATATTTAAGAGTTGAATGAATAGAGATTTGAGTATGTGGTTGAGATTGATAATGTGCCTAGTTGTGTCTTTATCTATGTGATGGTTGGATAGCATGGTTGGTGAATAACTAAGTGTTGGTAAAGATATGTATGATACCTATGTGGTTGGTGAAATTGAAAGTAGATGAATGGAATGCTATGTGAGCATTGGATATAGTTGAATTTGTGTATTATTGGTAAATTATCTATATAATGGTTCAATTTGTACATTGATGTAATTCAATGAGTTAATTGTATTATACTACGAACTTACTAAGCTTTGAAAGCTTACTGTGTGATTTGTTTATCATTTTACAGTGTCAGTAAAGCTAGCTCGGATCCGGGGATTGTCAGCATCTCTATCACACTATCAACAATCTATTTTGGTACTTTTGAATATGTGTATATTTGAATCTGGCATATATAGACTAGTTGTTTTGAAACATGTTTGAGATATGGAAATAGCCATGTGATGTGGCTAGATAAATGTTGGTAATATGCATGAATGATTATGGTATATGAAGTATGATTTGGTATGACTTGATGGCAATGAAATAATCATATGAATGGTAAGTTTAGTGATGGAAAGATGCTTAATTGTGATTGTAGGGAATGACCCTTGTGTGGGTGACAACTTGGCCTTGCAAATGGCCTATTTTGCATACACGGTCAAGGGACACGAGCGTGTGTCTCTGCCGTGTGGCTCAAGGGCCATTTCGAAGTGTGCCTGGGCAGGTTACACAGCTGTGGTACACGGGCGTGCCTGTTGGCCGTTTGACCAAGTCAGTAGCTAGCTTAATTTTACACGGCCATGGCACACGGGCGTGCCTAGTGGCCGTGGGAACAAGTCAGTATGTAGGCTCTATTTTGGCACAGCCTGGACACATAGGCGTGTCTAGTAGTCGTGTGAGGCACACGGCCTGACAGCATGGGCGTGTGACCTTTATTGTATTGAAGAATGTTTAAAATTTTGAAAATTTTTATAAGTGTTCGGTTTACTCCCGACCTCTTTCTAACACGTGTTTAAGGCTCGTAGACCTCGATAAGGGACTATATGCTAGTATTTGAATATTTTTAATTGATGATTGACTTTGTGTCGTAAAATGAAAGTGAAATATTTCGATTGTTCGGTAATGCCTCTTAACCTTATTCCAGCGACGGTTTCGGATTAGGGGTGTTACATCTTATAAGAATAAATTTCTTTTAAAAATAGGATCTCCTCAATTAAGGAAACTTAATCATGTTAAAAGTCTTCAAAAGAATCCTTACTTGATTTAAGTTCAACACGAGCCAGTCCAATAAATTATTGCTAAACATCCTCCAAAATATATATGAAAAGGTTTAAAGATTTTTTAATTAAAAATTACTAACTAATATGATAAGTTGCAAAACAACTAAATTGCAAAACAAGTTGCAACCAATGTTACATTTGGACATATAACTTGCATTAAGAGGGCATTAAGCTCTTATATACCATAGCATCTATGATTGCCATATACCTTTTGTCGAGGATATAAGCGAGAGTCTCTTTTTGCACCTATGATAATATATATATTTGTTCAAAGTTTAAGAGTGGGTTTGGATAGATGGTAAGGTATGGTGCGGTACGTTTAGTTTATTTTTTGTTTCACGCTACAATATTTAATCGTCACTATTATTTTTACATTAACTATAAATAAACACATCGTTCATCTAAAACTCATCCTAACATGTGCGAAACTACTTTATGGTTTGTGCACTCGAAATTAACCACAGAGGCGAGGGGTGGGCCCTACCAGGCCCAACAAAAAAATTATTAAATTTTATTAAAAAAATTCAGTTTGAGGTCATTTTTTAAAGAAAAGAAATACGTTAAGGTCTATTTTTTTAAAAAAAAATTAAGGTCTAAAGAAGAAGTGCGTTAGGAGCCCATTTTTTTAAAAAAATTTAGGGCCTAAAGAAAAAATACATTAAAGACCTATTTTTTTTAATTTACCTCAGGCTAAAGAAGATTCAGGATAAACTCTGTGTGCACTCCAAATTTTACTTGCGTATAGGTTATTTGCTTGTTTAGATAAAAAAAGAAGTTTTGAATTTCTATTGAGACTATCGTGTTGGAATTTAATATTAATAATAAAATAAATTCAAAATTTAAAATCTTAGTACCAACACAGCTGAGAGGAGGCCGCAATTGTGGAAATAATAGAAGCAGAGCGAAACAACTGAAACGATGCGGAATCATTGAGGACCCAACGAAGCATCACTTGGTCTAGCTGAAGGTGGGCCAATCACGGGAGAACAAGTGGAGGGCCCAGCCTTGAAAAGACAAGTGTGAAATGTATTTATTGATTCCAGAGCCTTCGATGGTAAAAGTGACATGGAAGTGCTAAACTATCCGTCCATCAAACACGCTCTTTAATCACTCGCATATGTAAGTTCTAACCTCTAACGTCCCTATTTAATGTCGGGTAGAGTCCAACGTTTCACCCATTTCACTAAAAATTCTTATTTTAAAGTTGAATCCTTTAAATGTTTTATATTCTTTTAGGGAATAAATTATATTAAATATCATCTTAGAAAGTTTAATTTTAAATATTAATAAAATAATGTTACATAATTAAATTTTAAATATAATAAAATATTATTATGCACTATTTATATTTAATATTTTCATCAACTTAATTTAACTTTAATTAAATTACTTAAATTAACTAATTTTAAATTATAAACAAATATCTTTTCTTTTCTTTTTACAAATTTTAATCATTTTTTTCGTAAGTTAATATTTTTATTTTTGTGCAACCAATTTTTAAAAATTAGTAATTTTTGTACAATTTTTTATATCATTGACACATGAATTTGATAATTATTTTATCCTAAATCAAGAACCTTAAACCCCAACCCTCGAAGCTCAAGGTATGGATTCATGATTTAAGTTTTAGAGTTTAGGATTTAATGTTTAGGTTTAATGTTTAAGGGTTTTGGGTTTATGGTTCAAGGTTATAAGTTTGGTATTCAAGGTTTAAAGGTTTGAGGTTTTAGGTTTTTTGAGTTTAAAGTTTGAGATTCTAAAATTAGGGTTCATGGTTTGAGTCAAGGTAAAAAATTACAAAATTATGTATCAATAATATGAAAAAGAATTGTTGAAATGTTATTAAATAATTAGAAAGGGACCATGAATAATGTGTTGGGAAGGGTCCCAAAATAAATTTTTTTATGGATATGGATGTATAATAATAATTTCATTTCTTTAAAATTTGATGATGTGGTAAAATTTTATTGGTGCCTAAAGACCTTAGTTTTTAGGATCATCCTAATGTAAGTTTTAATTTTTAGGATCATCCTAAAGTAAGTTATTCCCTTCTTTTTATGGTTTAACGCTCAATTTGGTTTCTAAATTATATTTATTTTTTCATTTTAATATGTAAACTTTTTGCTGTCCCTAATTGATACTTAAATTATCATTTTGTTATTTGATTTAGCCTTTTTTTGTAGCAGTTAGGGGTGAGTGTTCGATCGAATCGAATGAAAAAATTTCATGTTAATCGAGTTGACGAACCCTATTTTATCATCCTAACACAATTTGAAATTTCTCGAATTGAGTTGAGTGAGATGGAATTCGAATCGAATATATTTGTTTGAGTTAAATTAAAAAAAATGACTTTGGATCTTTGTAACCACTGTCACCCACCATAATCAAATTTGTTATTAACTTGCATCTCCTCATAATTTATTTATTAATCTTTTATATTGCTTTAATTATCTTCTAATTTTTGTCACTATGTATTTTAAGATTAAAAATATATTAAATATAAAAATGTGATTTTTAATAAAATTATCTTAAAGATAAAATGTGAAATTGAAACCAACATAAAATTTTAACACAAATATTTTATGGCATCATCAATAATTCAATTTAAACATAAATTTATAATGATTCAATATGATCAAACAATTCAATAATATAAATAGTACAAAATATGAAATTTAATTTAATAATATAAATAATAGATATAAATAAAATTATTACTATTTAGGTTTAGGGATTTTTTTGATGATTTTTTATTTGGGGTAAAGAGTGAAAATTAAAAGTTTAAGGGGAAAATAAAAAGTTTTTAGGGTTGGGAGAGTAAAATTTTAGGGGAAAAGTAAAAAAGTTTGGTGGTTTGTGGTAAAAATGTAAAATATTATAGTTTGGTATTCGGTTTATTCGAGTTCAAAATTTTTTTCAATTTTTTGAGTCGACTCGAGTTTTCCTCACCCCTAGTGTGATGTAACACCCTTGCAGTGTTTGGTAGGAGCGGGGTTGGAGGCATTACATAGCTAACCTTGCTTAAACATCTAAAATAGGGTTATAAAATTTTGTTTAACCCTAACGCCCGCACATAAGTTTGCATGGAAATAAATAGCAATAATAAGCTCATAAAATAATTCATCCACGGTATTAGCAAATCGTACTCGAGTCAAGGCTTCTTGACAATACTTACATTACAGCAAAATAGGGCTTTAGCGGCGTTTTTAGTTGCGTTTGGACAAAAAACACCACAAATATTATACATTAGCGGCGTTTGCATGAAAACGCCGCTAAAAACTAAGCAATAACGGCGTTTTAGGGTCAAACGCCGTTAATAATCTGAGCAATAGCGGTGTTTTTGTACAAATGCCGCTAATAATCTAATCAATAGCGGCGTTTGCTAATAATCTGAGCAATAGCAAACGCCGTTAATAATCTAAGCAGTAGCGGAGTTTTTGTACAAACGCCACTAATAATCTAAGAAATAGCGGCGTTTTTGTACAAACGTCGCTAATAATCTGAGCAGTAGCAGCGTTTTTGTACAAACGCCGCTAATAATCTGAGAAATAGCAGCATTTTTTTTTTACAAACGCCGCTAAAAGTTGAGTAGCCATTTTTTGTGTAGGGACTCGTTTTTGAATTATATTTTATTTTGATACATTCACTTATAAGCAATGTGAAAGTATCATTTTAGTTACTTAATTATGAGTTTAAGGTTAAAATGCGATGTAAGTTTAACTTTAAGGTTTTAGTGTTAGATTTTGTAGTTATGATAAGCATTTAGGGTTTTAGGGTTTAATGATTTAAGGTTTAAGGTCTATGATTTTAGGAGTTATGAGGGTTTAAGGTTTAGGGTTTGTGTTTAGGACTTAGGCTTTTAGGGTTTAAGGCTTTGATAAAAATGTTGTAGAAAATTATTTATGATTTAGGGTATTAAGGGTTAGGCTAGTATAGTTTAAGGGTTTGGGGTTTTTTGGTAAAATGATAAAAAATCAATTTATTTTAGGCGTCGAAACCATTTTTTAATTAAGTACCGTCTATGATTCATGGCTTATGGTTTAAGGTTTGTAGTTTAGTGTTTAGGGTTAGGTTTTGGGGTTTATGGTTTAGGGTTTAAGGTTTAATTTTTAAGGTTTAGGGGTAAATATGGTGAACTACTTGTGTATCTTGGATTTTTATAATACAAATATAAACAAGATAAATATAAATTATTATTTTAAAAATATAAATCAAAATGGGTTAAATCCCAAAAGCATACATGATCAACAATGGTTTAGTGTGCAATTGATCTAGTTCTTGTAAATTATTAACACAATTACTAAAATAACATCATTTTATATTTATATATTTCATAATATTTATATTTATTCAATATATAAATATATATGATGTATTTACTTTTAAAATTGTGTATGATTAAATCAAAATTAAAGTTTCAACTATACATTTAAACTAGAAATAGAATTTCACGTCTACAATTACACATTAAATCGAAATTCATATATATATAATTACGAGATGTATCGCTATCAAAATTTAGGTGTATACATATAATAAAATGTTATTTTGTTATATGTTAATTTAAAATTATAGAAATATTGAAAAAAATTTAAATGTTAAAAATAAGAAATTTAAAAATTTAAAACTTAAAACTTTAAATTTTAATATTTTAGTCAATATTTCAGTTAAAAGACTAATATTCAAAATTTTAAAAAATAAAATTCCAAAAAATGTTTTTGAAACAAAAAATATGTTAAACAGGAAAAAATTTGAAATTGACAAGCAAGTGGCGTTTTGGTAAAAGCGCAAAACCACCAAAGCAACCTTTGTTTTTATATAGTTTTATGGCGTTTTAGGAAAAAGCATACAAATATGTTTTGAGATCTTTGCGAGAATGGTGCCGTTTTATCCAGGACTTTAGTGGCGTTTTACTAAAAGCATAAAAGACATGCTATAGTGGCGTTTTTACAAAAAATGCCGCAAATTTGTTTCAGACTATATTCAAACGTCGTCGTTTTAAGATTCTTTTTTTTGTGCTAGTGGCGCTTCTGATAAACGCCACAAATTGAACTAGAGATAACGTCCCCATTTTACATTAGCCACTGCCGCTTTCGTTTCTTTCCCTCCTCAGCCGACTCACCCATTTTTAATCCCTAACTCTTCATTTCTAATCCCCAATTTCTAATCCCTAAATCCTCACTTCTAATCCTCGATTTCTAATCCCTAACTCCTAATTTCTAACCCCCAACTTCTTGATCCCCCACGGCCACATCCACCAAAGCAGCAGATTCCCAACATTTGTTACTGCATTACTGCGTGAGTTTCTTAAATTTTTGATTTTTGGTTTCTTTCGTTTTTGTATTTTTCTTTCGTTTTCTGCGAAACAAAATGATGTTTGTTCCTTCTCCAGGGTCTTTTGATGTTTGTTCATACTGTGAAGAAAAGTCCATGATAGTTTTTTTATTTCTGTATTTAATTTAATCCATTTGGCAATACTTGATTGTTGTTTCTTGTTATTTGCATGTTTAAAGTAGCATAGTTGAACTGGGCTCTAAGCTTTTGCTATGATATTACCCTCTAACCATCTCATTATTAACCAAAGGATATGCCGTCATCACCCGAACTTGTAGTATTTGTTTTGTCAATTTTATCAAATAATTCGAAAATTGTTCAATAAGACCTATTCTTTTCATTTGTTCTTTCACATACCCTTTTCTTTACTCATTTCTACTCAACATTTATTGAGCTAAGATATAATATATAGACTCCCATTTGGTGACTTAAATCTTGTGTGATATTGGTGCGCCCCATTTGAGATGTTCAAGAACATAAGCTAAAATATGGTGGTGTATTGGTAAAAGAGAGATGAGGTTATAAATATTCTAAATGTGCTAATCATTTTGTTGGAGTTCAGGTATTTACTTAAGCCAACTCTTATTTTTCATTTCCACCTTCCTTTTCCAGACTATTCAGATCTTTCTTTGGGAGTGGCGCAACTCCAGGACACATACATTTTGCAAGGTATAGTTTCCTTGCCTTTCTTTTTGAGAACTGAAAGCAGAAGGTAAACGGTTGCCTTTCTTTGTTTAATTCAAAAATTATTTATTTATCATGCAATTTTTTGTGGTATTATTATTATTTTAATAATCTAAATTTTATTTTTATATTTATATGAAAGAAATAATTATATTTACTCAACATGAAATTAACTTTTGGTTTTTAAAATGTAAAATGAATCAAGGTTGGTGTATAATTTTGATAATTTGAAGTTATATTATTGTACATATTATAACTTACAAATTAAAAGATGATTACAATGATGTCTGAATTTTAATATAAATGTGTGTTTGTTTTGCTTTTTATTTATTTACATTATACTTGCTTTGACATATATTTGTAATTACTTGTGAATGTACTCTGGCTTTTTATACAAGATGAAGTAATTTGATTGCTTTTACCTGTTAGATCATGTAACATCCTGAATTAGGGGTTGTTTGCAATTTAATTATTTTTCCCATGTGTGAGCTTGAAGAAATATGTATGCTTGATTGCTTGATATATTCTAGGGTCTAGTCATAACCCGATTTGGTCTGACTTAGGGCTAAAATTTATTTTTAGTGCTTGAGAGGAGGGAGCCGGTGAGACAGGGGTTAAGAGAAAATTTTGTGAGAAGTTGGACACAAGGAATTAATTGGCATGTTGGCTTGGGGCGCAAAGGTGCAAGGAAGTGCAGGGGGGAGAAGAGGTTCGAGTCGTGAGGGCAGCATGGGAGTTTTTAATTTTGTGTTTTGCGTTAGGAAGGGAATCGGCCTAGGAAGGCCTTAAGAATAAATGGCGAGGTTTTGGGACATGAAATTCGATGTGGAAGAGTGGCTTGGGGCGTTGTAAGGGGCTGCGGCAATGAGGTCCCATGTTCGAGTAGCATGGGCAGCAATAGGTTTCTTTTTTTTATGCAAGCTGGCGTGAAGGGGGGTGAGCTAATGGCCTGCTCAAGGACTTTGAGTTTGATAGAGATAAACTTTGTTTTTCTTTTTATTTATTTGAATGGGGTGATAATTAAAGACAAAATTTATCACATTAGGGAGCAATGGCTGATTGTAGGACTCCTTAGGGCCATCCACAATCGGTTTTATCACATAGAGAGAGGTGCCGAAATTCATCAAAATTTCTTTTCTTTTCTCTCCAATTTGTTGCTGGCCGAATCCTCTCTAGCCATATTTCTTTTCTTTTCTTCTTGTTCTCTAGCCGAAGTTACTCCACTTTCTTGCCGAAACCCTCTCTTTTTATTAGATCTACTTTGGCCAAATACCCTCTCTTTTCTTTTTGTGTTTTCTCATCATCACATCAAGAGCCGAAATCTAACTCTCCATTCGGGTTAGCCAAATCATTTGGTAAGTAGATCTTTTCCATCTTTCTTTCTATTATAGATCTATATGTTAAACCTACTATTACTCCTTAAAGGTAGCCGAAACCCCTAACATCACCAAGTGGTGCCGACTTGTGGTGTTTAAAGGCCGAAATAGTCATCAAGGTAAGGGGCAACAACTTCTTTTAGGTTTATGTTATGGCCGAATGGCCTTTAGCTCTCTAATGAAGTTATTAAACCAATTGTAGGGAAGGACTCTAAGTCGATTGAAGGAAGCTTTCGGGATTTGATTCCCTAAGATAAGGTGGTAAGTAACATTCGGCCATAGGCCTTGATTATGTATAAGTGTGCAAGCCGATTCTAACAAGTGTTTTGGTAGGGATCTCGACAAGTCAAGTGACAATTTCGAGATTTCGGTAAGTGTGGTAAGTGATTAGTTATATACGGCCAAAGGCCATTTTTGGTACCTAAGGTATAACCGATTGTGTGCCATGGATCTAGGGACTAATCGGCCAAGGCAAACAAAGGCTTTCGGGATTTCGATTTGCTTTGGTAAGTGATGGTAAGATTCGGCCTAGGGCCATATTTTGGTTATGAGCGTGATTAATCCTTCGGGATCTTTAGTTTAGCCGAATGGCTATTAGATCTAAGAATTTATGTGTTGGCGATTGTGAGGAAACAACCTCTCGGGATTTCGCTAGTATATTAAGGATTTGCTAGTCTCACGAGTAAGCAGTGTGTAAACTTCGTACACACTTTATTAGCATAGACTATTTATTATGTTCTTGTATAACCTCTCGTGTTGTAACTTTGCCTTGTGGACATGAGCATGGATTCGGTAAGTCCCTATTACGTGATCTATGATGTATGTTTGTGTATGCCATCATATCTTTGTTGAATGCTATGCTATACATAAATGCATGATATATGGGATTATGATATTTGTTATGTAAGCATGATGATGGTGGGATTGATGAGAGGAGGGGGATGATCTCTATGGACTGTCACCAGTGGTTTTGACCACAAAATGGGTTGGCCCCATCAGTTTAATTGTGACTCCGGTCACCAGTGGTTTTGACCACACCGTTGATAGATTGTGACTAAGTCCAAGTGGTTTGGTACCACCAGTGGTTTTGACCACATTATGATAATTGTGACCTATGGTCATTAGTGGTTTTGACCACACGATGGGTTGGCCCCATCACTTGATTGTGACTCTAGTCACCAGTGGTTTTGACCACCAGTGGTTTTGACCACACGGGGTAGTTAAAGGAGCATGGATGGTTAGTTTGGGTTACATGTTTGCATGTTTACTAATAATTTGTGTAAGAGTTGCACTTCCTGGTACACTGAGTCTTGGTGACTCACCCCTTCCCATATTATTTTGCAGATGGGTAGATCGCGGAGATGGAGCCGGAGAGGACTCGAGGCGGCCATGCTTGTTCCTTGGATTTGGATTTATTTAATACAGTTTAAGTTTGTTTATTTACTAAATTATTATTTTGGGTTGTAACAAGGCCGCTAATTATTATTTGGATGTTATATGGTTGTTTTATTTTACTTATACTATATTACAAAAGAAATTATAAACGTTAAGTGAATCGGTTAAAAGTAACATTTTCAAATGTAATAACCTACGGGTTTTCAAAGATGTTACCATCGGGTAGCAAAATTCACCAAGTCAACCATGGTTTTGAAAGTTCTTTAAATTTTGAATGATCAAATGTTTTCAAAGGTTTTCAACACAACCAAGTTTGAAAAAAATCAATCCCTCCCGAGTTTTATCAAACTCGTTTTATAACTTTAACATATTTTCTTGATTTTCACCACATCAAAATCTTTCAAAGCGTTTTACCTGTGACATACCAGATTGATTCGGGGCTCATGGGTAGGGTTTGGGGTGTTAAATTTTTAATATCGAGCCAGTTCAAAACTTCGGTGAGTGGGGCCCAAGGCCCAAAATGTTTTGTTTATGTTAGTAGGCCTTTTGGAATGTTTTGGGAAGCTGTTTATGGCTTGAAACGACATGGCACCGAGTCTCGGCACCAATCCGCCGGTAAGTAATTCTATCTATTTTGTGAATATGTGATAGGGGTAGAAGGGTAAATTGTGAGCATAGAATATTAGAGTAAGGAATTGTTGAACCCTAGGGTTAGCGTACCCCAACAAACAATGCATAAGATTTAATAATTCCTAAACAACCACCGTGAGTTGTCCTTGAGCAAGGGATGTGGTAATCGTTATCGCATTTCTAGGATTGGATTCGGTGGGAGCACGGTATTTAGCGATCCTAGTGACTCACCTCCTACACACTTGAATCCTACACAGTGCGTAGTGACGGTTCATCCTAGCTGAGACGACGTGCTCATGAGCTAAACTTAATAACTAAAACCCGAAAGGGACTAGCCGTTTTGCTTTGAAGTAATTAAAACCTTGACTTTAAAAAAATGACCAAAATACCCCTCAGTTTGAAAAATGACCAAAATACCCCTGGCTTGTAAGCTACCAAAATACCCTCTGTATGAAAAATTTCCAAATAGAAAATTTTCAAAATATCCTTCTTTTGTGAAATCAAGTAGAACCAAATTCTGGAAATCTTTTTATGAGAATGCCCTGATTATAAAAAAAATTACTAAAATACCCTAGTGATAAAATTACGAAATTGCCCCTAACCTACAAAATTACCAGAATGACCCTCATTTTCAAAAATTTTGCAACACCATCAACTTGGAAAACAAATTCTCAAAAAGAACCCTCAAAGTTTTGCAAATTTGGAAATACCCCAGAAATTATCAAACTTTACAAAGTTACCTTGGTTTATTACCAAAATGCCATTGAGCTTCAAAATCATCAAAATACCCCGAATTTCAAATTTTTTTTAAAATACCCCAGGAATTTAAAAGTTCCAAAATACTTTTGACAAAATCATCTGAGAACTTTTATTTTTGAAAAATTACAAAAATGCCCTTGTAGGACAATTGCGAAAATACCCACAGGATAGGAGCAGACGGGAATATCCGTTGAGTGAATATGTATGGGAGATACTAAGGAATGGATGTATTTTTACGTGAATTGGGATAGAAAACTTGAACTTTGAATGATCGAAAGAATCCTATTAAGCTCTCTTCATAAAATTTCTTCGTGGATAACTAGTGAAACAAGTACTAATGCATAAAATTCTTAATCAGATAAACGCAAACAAGAATAATGAGTACAAGAGGTCGTGGACGTCCACTGCGTGGTCGCGATAGAGGTAGGATGACCTTGTCGGAGCCAGCAAGGTCTGGTCATGGGTCTGGAAATGTGATGCCGAATCTGTCGACGGTGAAAACTGAGTTTCAAGATTAGACCGGTGGTAACGATGTAGTATCCCAAGCTGTACTACGAGTGTTGGAACGAGTTGCCGAGGTAGGCGCGGGTGTAGGAGCCCGAAAATCTGTGGTTGAACGACTCTGGGCTAACGGAACAGAAGTGTTTAGAGGAGTTTCTAGAGTGGCACCAGGTCTTGGCGGAGTATTGGTTGGAATCAATAGAAAGGATCATGGATAACTTGGATTTACTGGTGAGGAGAAGTTGAAGGGTATAATCTCTCTGCTTCGGGATGAGTCATATCGGTGGTGGCTCACCGTAAGGGATGGAGCGATAGCGGAGGACTTCACATGGGAGTTCTTTAAAGGCGCCTACCAAAAGAAGTACGAGGAACTAGCTACGTGGATGTGCGTGGAAGGCTTTCTTGAACTGGTTTAGGGTAATAAGATAGTGGCGGAGTATGAGGTAGAATTTCTCGGTTGAGCAAGTATGCTCGTGGTATTGTGGAGTAACGAGCATGAGCGTTGTGTCGATTCGAAGATGAATTTGAGAGATGAGGTGAGGATGATGATAGCTCCACAGCGAACGCGAGTTCATTTGTCCTAGTGGAGAAGTCTAAGGTTCTTTGAAGGGTAAGACGATCGGTTAAGCGGAATCGGGATAGGAGTTAGAATAAGAGGAGCTTGGATCTTCAAAGTTTTTTGATAATCAGCAGAAAAGGACGAAATATGGTGGGTCAGATCAAGCTGCTACGCCTGCTGCTGCTACTAATCCTCAATGGCGGCCACGGTGTGCTCGGTGTGAGAAGTCTCACACGGGGGAGTGTTGGAATGGTAATTGGGGATGCTTCGAATGTGGGTCTATGGATCATCGAGATTGAGATTGTCCAGAAAAGGCGCTAAAGGTGAGGTTAGAGGTCGGGATCGTGCAGAATAGGAGGGATAATCAACGACCACCGAGAGGTCGTAGTGCGGGAAGAGGAGGTAATGGTCTTTGGCGAGAGGTCGGTAGCACGCAGGGGAGGTACTGTGGTCTTGAGGCTAGGCAACTGGTTTGGTCTATCTGGTGAGGCGTCGGGAGAGAGGCGACGTCGGACGTCATAACCGGTATGTTTTTATCTTTGGAGTACCTATAGTACCCTAATTGACATTGGCTCAACTCACTCGTACATTGCTAGTAGCGTAGTGAAAACTCTACACTTAGACTCTGAGCTTACTTCTAGGAAGATGACTGTATTAAGCCCTCTAGGTCACTCTGTAGAAGTAAGTAAACTCTATAGGAGCGTACCCCTAGAATTCCAAGGGGTTGTGTTCTTGGCTGACTTGATGGAACTATTGTTTCGGGAGTTCGATCTAATCCTCGGGATGGATTGGCTAGTAAAGTATCAGGCTAGCTTGGATTGCGCGGCTAAGCGCATGGTAATAAAGACTATGGAAGGTGATGAGATGGTGATGATAGGTAAAAGGAGAGATTACCTATCTAATCTGGTTTCAGCTTTAAAGGCGAAAAAGATGGTTAGGAAGGGTTGTGAAGCATATGTAGTGCATGTCTGTGCTTTGGAAGCAAAGGGTGTAGCTGTGAGTGATGTCCGGACCGTAAGGGATTATGTTGATGTGTTTTCGGAGGAACTTCCGGGTCTACCTCCGGACCGTGAGGTTAAATTTGGCATAGACTTATTACCCGGAACCGCGCTTGATATCTATAGCTCCATATCGGATGGCGTAGAAAGAATTGGTAGAGTTGAAGGCTCGGATCCGAGAATTGTTGGATAGAGGTTCATCAGGCCAAGTGTATCGCCTTGAGGAGCTCTAGTGCTTTTGTCAAGAAGAAGGATGGGACAATGAGAATGTGCATAGACTATCAACGGTGAACAAGCTGACAATAAAGAATAGGTATCCGCTGCCCAGGATTGATGATTTGTTTGACCAACTCAAGGGTGCATCGATGTTCTCTAAGATCGACCTTAGGTCGGGGTACCATCAGCTTAAGGTGAAGGACGCTGATGTCCACAAGACGGTATTCCGTACTCGATATGGGCACTATGAGTTTCTGGTAATGCCTTTTGGTTTGACGAATGCACCGGCCGCGTTTATGGACATGATGAACCGGGTTTTCCAACCCTATCTGGATCGGTTCATCGTGGTATTCATAGACGACATTTTGGTGTACTTGAAGTCTGAGGAGGAGCATGACGCACATCTTCATGTGGTTACGCAAGTTTTAAGGAGAAAGCAGGTTGTACGCCAAATTGACAAGTGTGAGTTACGGCTTAAGGAGGTAACTTTTCTAGGGCATGTTGTTTCAGTAGGGAATTAGGGTGGATCCCGTAAGATTGAGGCGATATTGGAGTGGAAATCATTGAGGTCGATTACGAAAATTTAGAGTTTTCCGGGGTTGGCGGGATATTACAGAAGATTTATGGAAAATTTCTCCTTAATCGTGACAGATTGACTAAACTCTTTGAGAAAAGAGTTCCATTTGTGTGGTGCGAGAAGCGACAAGAGAGTTTCGATAAGTGAAGAGGATCTTGCGAAGCATCGGTCTTAATTTAGCCGAAGGCAGGAAAGGAATTCACTGTGTATTGCGATGCATCGCATACTGGTTTAGGGTGTGTGTTGATGCAAGTAGGGAAGGTGGTTGCTTATGCGTCACGGCAGTTGAGGCCTCACGAAGCTAACTATTCGACACATGATTTGGAATTGGCTGCTGTGGTTTTTGCCTTGAAGATTTGGAGGCACTATCTGTATGGGGAGAAGTCGGTTGTGTACACAGATCACAAGATTCTGAAGTACCTCTTGACTCAGAAAGATTTAAATCTAAGGCAGCGGAGGTGGATTGAGTTGCTGAAGGACTACGACTGCTCAATCGAATACCATCCGGGTAAGGCTAATGTGGTAGCTGATGCATTGAGCCGAAAGGTGGTAGCAGATTTGCGAGCAACGTTTGCTCACCTAAGTCTCTATGAGGACGGGAGCCTTTTGGCAGAGTTGCAAGTGAAGCCGTCTTGGATTGATGAGGTCAAAGAAAGGCAGATGACCGATGAAGTTTTAAGTACTCGGAGGTTGCAAGTACAGAGCGATGAGGCCTAAGGGTTCAGCTTAGGTAGTAATGGAGTGTTGTATTTTCAAGGGAGAGTATGTATGCCAAAGGATGATGATTTGAGGTAGCAAATTCTTAAAGAAGCTCATAGCAGTCCATACGCTATGCACCCGGGAAGTAGTAATATGTATCGAGATTTAAGGGAGCAGTTTTAGTGGCTGAGCCTTAAGCGGGAAGTAACCGAATTAGTGGGCAAGTGTCGACATGCCGACAAGTTAAGGTGAGCATCAATTGCCATCGAGGTACATTACATGTAGGTAAAGATCCCATGGAAGTGGGAGGAGATTACTATGGATTTCGTAAGTGGGCTTCCCTTACGCCCGATGAAAGATGCGATCTGGGTGATAGTAGACCGGTTGACTAAGTCGGCCCATTTCATACCAGTGAGGTTGACTATGTAACATCCTAGATTAGGGGTTATGCGTTAGTGCATAATTCATGAGATAGTGGGATCGATGGGTGTGTTGGATGTGTTACGAAGAGTTTCAAGAACCCTAAGATGAAAGAAAATGAAAGGAAATGTAAGGAAATGTAAGGAAAATGGAAATGAAAATGAAGATAGAAATGAAAATGGAAATGGAAATGAAATGAACACTTTTGAAAACTTAGACATTTTGGAAAGTGAACATTTTGGAAACCTAAGTAAATTAGGAAAGTGAACATTTTGGAAACCAAGCCAAAATAGGAAACTTGAACATTTTGGAAACTTGAGCATTTTGGAAACACGAAAATTTTGGAAACTTGAACATTTTGGAAACTGAACATTTTGGAAACACAGGAAAATCTGAGCCATGTGAAAATTTTAGGAAACTTAAAATGACCGGAATGTCGAATTTTGGAGCCCAAAGGGAACTTAGGGCCAAATGACCCTAAAATATAAAGTACGTGAAATTTGACCCAATAATGAGACTTGGAAATGTGGCTGAAGATGCCACCTAAGGCCTTAGGAAATGGCCCAAATGCAAGAGGTTTTGGGCTGAGTTGAGTCACTTGGGAAGCAAGTAAATAAGTTTAATTTTTGCTTCCGGAAATTTGAGGTGGACGGCATGGGTTTCTAGAAAAGGAAGAGTTTTATTTGCATAAATATGTGAATAATAAGAGATAAATAAAGGAGTTTTATTCACATAAATATGTGAATAATAAGAGATAAATAAAGGAGTTTTATTCACATAAATATGTGAATAATAAGAGATAAATAAAGGATTATTTTCTAAAGAGATAATATTATCAAAAGAGGAGTGGTGGCCAAGTCAAGGACTCTTGGCCTAGCAAATTGGCTATAAAAGGAGAACCCAAGGTCTTTTCTCTCATCTTTCCAAGTAGCAGAAAATCCTTTGCTCTCTCCCTCTAAATTTTCTTTCTATCTTTTCTTCTTCTCTTTTCTTCATCATCAAGCCAAAACCTTTTCTTTTGATCCTGATTAAATCTCCACAGTAAAACCACGAGACTCTAGGCAAGGAAGCAATCGGTCAAGGCATTAAGGATCTTTTACAAGCCTTCGAATACAAGGGGAATCTTTGGAAATCTAAGGATCCAAGGTAAGATATTTTATTCGATTAAAGGTTATGATGTATATGTTAGATTAGATCTAACATGAAAAATTTCGACAGACATATAGGGCAAGGAATTCTCTTGATTTGGAATTTGTATGGTAAGTGATATTCGCCAAGGCTTAATTTTGGTATTTGGAATTATTTTCATTATTTCAAAAGTGAAAACTCACATGGTTACATGATTTAGTATTAGCCGATTTCAAGGAAAAAGGATACTAGTAATTTGGATTTGATTTACAATCATCAATTCAAACATCAAAGGTAAGTCTTTTTACAAATCCTACTAGGATTTGGTTTTGTTTAAAGCCAAATAGGTTTATTAATGTGACTTGTATGATGGTAGAATATAGGAATTAATAGATCGAAGTTAGATCGGGATTTTCGAGATCTCAAGGAACTTTTATTTAAGCGAATAAGGTGTGTACCCTTACTATCCTTCAATATTTTATGGCTAAATATTTTAATATATGATTATGAATAAGAATGTAAATGTGGCTATGTACCACAAATGTGGCAAAAAGTACCAGTCACGTTTCCTACTTGATAGGATTGTGAAAATGTTATTTTAATAACATGCGAATATATGAATATGAACATGAAATTAAGTTATGCAATATATATGTTTTTGGGGCATTGGGTTTTATGTGAAAGGGGAGAACAGTGTTGACTTGGTCTCACCACTGAAGGTGTTGACTTGGTCTCACTGTGAAATATGTTGACTACGGTCACATTCGAAATTTAGGTGTTGACTTGGTCTCACCAACGAAATATGTCGACTACGGTCACATTGCGAAATTTTGGTAACCGGTTACAATAGTGTCTAATGACACAACGTGGAGAGTAGCGGATGGAGGTCGACTTAGTAGTCCCCACGTGTTGTGCGAGGTTGGTACGGGTGGAGAGTAGCGGATGGCTTATAGGTTTTGGGTTTGGGTTGCATCACAATTTCGTTATTATATGGACTTGATGATTTGAACATGAATGCCGATTTATTGAATGATAGTATTGTGTGCACATTGAGTCATTGACTCACCCCATTGTGGGAATTATTTTTGGTGATGAGCGGTGATTGAATGGTAGGTAGACCATGAGAGGCCATGCATCACTTGAAGAATTTATTTAATTTGGACTTTATTTAATTTTAATATTTTCTTTTATTTTGGGGTTTATTTGATGTAATAAGGCCATAAGGCCCGATGGATTATTCTTTGTTTTTACATTACTTTTAATATTTTGCTAAGAACTATTTTGGACATGTTACATCAAGTTGGATTTACAAGATTAAATAAATGGGTTTCAATCTAAGCCCAACTCAAAGCGATAGTTTTTCTAAAATTTTACAAATTTTCTCTAAGTATCGAATGTGTTTGAAACCGGTTTACTTTAGGAACATACGGATCCGGTTCGGGCTCGTGGGCGGGTGTGGGGTGTTCGATTTGATATCGAGCCAGATTTTAAACTCTCGGCACTGTGGGCTAAGGCCCAAAACGTTTTCAAAGCGAGCCAAATGATTATCTTTGAAAAATAAGCGGGTTTTACGGCATGGCACCTAAGTCTCCAACCCATGATCCACCGGTAAGTACCCTAACTATATGTATGATTACGTGAAGCTGTTTAAGGGTAGAAAAGGCATGGAGCGTAGAATAGCATGATAGGAAACTTGAACCCTAGGGTTAGACTACTCAAACACAAAACCACATAAGACTTAAATGCCTAATAAACAAACACATGATTAAGTCGTCGAGTTAGGGTGTGGCAACCATTGTGCGCATGTCTAGGATTGGTATTCGGTGGGAGCTTGGTATTTAAGCGATCCACGTGACTCACCTCCTCTCCACTCGAATCCTACAGTGCGTAGCTTCGGTTCACCCTAACCAAGAGGACTTATTCATGAGCTAAACCTAACTAAAACCCGAAAGGGAACTAGCCGTATTTTCATAAAACCCTAGTTTTAAAACTCTTAAAATTTCTTTTTAATTTGTGAGAACTATTGTTTTACAACATTTTTCGAAAAATTTCGATTTGTAGAATTACTAAAATACCTCTAGTGGTAAAATTACAAAATGCCCTTGGTTTATAAAATGTTCAACTACTCAACGACTTTACCAAAATTTCATTATTTTATAAACATTAAAAACCCTAATTTGTAAAATATCAAAATACCTTGATTTTGGAAAATTACAAAATTGCCCTAACTTACAAAATTACCAAAATGACCCTAATTTCCAAAATTTTTGCAACTTCATCGTCTTTGGAAAATAAATTTCTCAAAAGAACCCTCAAAGTTTTGCAACTTCGAAATATCCACGATTTATTAAAATTTTACAATTTACCCGATTTGTGGAAAAATTACCAAAATACCCCAATGTCCAAAAAATTTACGAAATACCCTCGGTTTCAAAATTTTCCAAAATACCAGGAACTTAAAAGGACCAAAATACCTTGTGACAAAATCACCAAGGAACCTTATTTTGACAAATTACGAAAATACCACATAGGACAAATTACGAAAATACCCCGGGTAGTGGAAAAACAACAAATGAAAAAAAAACTACTAACGTTTCTCCGAATGAACTAAGGTTCATAATTGTTTGATGGATGTGTGAATGAATGAAAAGGCGTGTGCATGTATGAATCTGAAAGAACCACTTCTAAAAATTCTTTCCATAAAACTTCCTCATGGGTAATCAAGTAAAACAAGGACTAATTCATAAAACTTTTTAATTATATCGCGACGTTAGAAATGAGTTCTAAGGAGCGTGAACTTAGAGAATGTGCCTAGAAAGTATGATAGTTCTTTAAGATCGAGTCTTGACAATAGCGTAGTGTGGTGAGTTAGATTGCACGGATGAGCGATAGTAAGTAATTTCGAGGACGAAATTATTTTTAAGGGGTAGAAGCGTAACATCCTAGATTAGGGGTTATGCGTTCGTGCATAATTCATGAGATAGTGGGATCGATGGGTGTGTTGGATGTGTTCGAAGAGTTTCAAGAACCCTAAGATGAAAGAAAATGAAAGGAAATGTAAAGGAAATGTAAGGAAAATGGAAATGAAAATGAAGATAGAAATGAAAATGGAAATGGAAATGGAAATGAACACTTTTGGAAACTTAGACATTTTGGAAAGTGAACATTTTGGAAACCTAAGTAAATTAGGAAAGTGAACATTTTGGAAACCAAGCCAAAATAGGAAACTTGAACATTTGGAAACTTGAGCATTTTGGAAACACGAAAATTTTGGAAACTTGAACATTTGGAAACACGAACATTTTGGAAACACGAACATTTTGGAAACACGGAAAATCTGAGAAGCGCAAAAATTTTAGGAAACTTAAAATGACCGGAATGTCGAATTTTAGAGCCCAAAGGGAACTTAGGGCCAAATGACCCTAAAATATAAAGTACGTGAAATTTGACCCAATAATGAGACTTGGAAATGTGGCTGAAGATGCCACCTAAGGCCTTAGGAAATGGCCCAAATGCAAGAGGTTTTGGGCTGAGTTGAGTCACTTGGGAAGCAAGTAAATAAGTTTAATTTTGCTTCCGGAAGTTTGAGGTGGACGGCATGGGTTTCTAGAAAAGGAAGAGTTTTATTTGCATAAATATGTGAATAATAAGAGATAAATAAAGGAGTTTTATTCACATAAATATGTGAATAATAAGAGATAAATAAAGGAGTTTTATTCACATAAATATGTGAATAATAAGAGATAAATAAAGGATTATTTTCTAAAGAGATAATATTATCAAAAGAGGAGTGGTGGCCAAGTCAAGGACTCTTGGCCTAGCAAATTGGCTATAAAAGGAGAACCCAAGGTCTTTTCTCTCATCTTTCCAAGTAGCGAAAATCCTTTGCTCTCTCCCTCGCCGAATTTTCTTTCTATCTTTTCTTCTTCTCTTTTCTTCATCTGTCAAGCCAAAACCTTTTCTTTTGATCCTGATTAAATCTCCACAGTAGAAACCACGAGACTCTAGGCAAGGAAGCAATCGGTCAAGGCATTAAGGATCTTTTTACAACCATCGAATACAAGGGGAATCTTTGGAAATCTAAGGATCCAAGGTAAGATATTTTATTCGATTAAAGGTTATGATGTATATGTTAGATTAGATCTAACATGAAAAATTTCGACAGACATATAGGGCAAGAATTCTCTTGATTTGGAATTTGTATGGTAAGTGATATTCTGCCAAGGCTTAATTTTGGTATTTGGAATTATTTTTCATTATTTCAAAAGTGAAAACTCACATGGTTACATGATTTAGTATTAGCCGATTTCAAGGAAAAAGGATACTAGTAATTTCGGATTTGATTTACAATCATCCAATTGACATCAAAGGTAAGTCTTTTACAAATCCTACTAGGATTTGGTTTTGTTTTAAAGCCAAATAGGTTTATTAATGTGACTTGTATGATGGCCGAATATAGGAATTAATAGATCTGAAGTTAGATCGGGATTTTCGAGATCTCAAGGAACTTTTATTTAAGCGAATAAGGTGTGTACCCTTACTATCCTTCAATATTTTATGGCTAAATATTTTAATATATGATTATGAATAAGAATGTAAATGTGGCTATGTACCACAAATGTGGCAAAAAGTACCAGTGCACGTTTCCTACTTCGATAGGATTGTGAAAATGTTATTTTAATAACATGCGAATATATGAATATGAACATGAAATTAAGTTATGCAATATATATGTTTTGGGGCATTCGGGTTTTATGTGAAAGGGGAGAACAGTGTTGACTTGGTCTCACCAACGAAGGTGTTGACTTGGTCTCACCAACTAAATATGTTGACTACGGTCACATTGCGAAATTTAGGTGTTGACTTGGTCTCACCAGCGAAATATGTCGACTACGGTCACATTGCGAAATTTTGGTAACCGGTTACAATAGTGTCTAATGACACAACGTGGAGAGTAGCGGATGGAGGTCGACTTAGTAGTCCCCACGGTGTGCGAGGTTGGTGCAGGTGGAGAGTAGCGGATGGCTTATAGGTTTTGGGTTTGGGTTGCATCACAATTTCGTTATTATATGGACTTGATGATTTGAACATGAATGCGATTTATTGAATGATAGTATTGTGTGCACATTGAGTCATTGACTCACCCCATTGTGGGAATTATTTTTCGGTGATGAGCGTGTGAACGGGTAGGTAGACCATGAGGAGGCCATGCATCACTTGAAGAATTTATTAATTTGGACTTTATTTAATTTTAATATTTTCTTTTATTTTGGGGTTTATTTGATGTAATAAGGCCATAAGGCCCGATGGATTATTCTTTGTTTTTACATTACTTTTTAATATTTTGCTAAGAACTATTTTGGACATGTTACATCAAGTTGGATTTACAAGATTAAATAAATGGGTTTCAATCTAAGCCCAACTCAAAGCAGTAGTTTTCTAAAATTTTACAAATTTTCTCTAAGTATCGAATGTGTTTGAAACCAGGTTTACTTTAGGAACATACGGATCCGGTTCGGGCTCGTGGGTAGGGTGTGGGGTGTTTGGACTACTCGCTTCAAAGTTTAGCCATTTGTATATAGCGAGAGATAGTGCGGTTGCATGGAGTACGGTGTCTATTATCTCGCAATGAGATCCCGGTTCACGTCGAGATTCGGAAGGCTTTATATCGGGAGTTAGGCATGAAGTTGAATTTGTACGGCTTTTCACCCGCTGATCGATGGACAATCGAGAGGTTATCCAAGTGTTGGAAGATATGTTAAGGGCTGTGTTTTGGACTTAGTGGTAGTTGGAAGGAGTACCTACCTTTGGTAGAATTCGCTTATAACAATAGTTATCAGCGAGTATTGAATAACCTTGTATGAGGCGTTGTATGGTCGGAAATGCCATACTCCTACATGTTGGACGGAACTAGGAGAGCGACAGATGTTGGGTCCAGAGTTAGTGGCAGAGACGGAGGATAAGGTTAGAGTAATTTAGGCTCGCCTTAAGGAGGCGTCGGACAGGCAAAAATCCTACGCCGATCTTAAGCGCAGAGAGATTGAATATGCAGTGGGTGATAAGGTCTTCTTGAAGGTATCACCTTGGAAAAAGGTGCTGAGGTTTGGCCGGAAGGGCAAGCTAAGCCCTAGATTTATCGGACCGTACACGGTGTTGAAACGTGTAGGATCGGTAGCTTATCAGCTTGAGTTGCCGGCAGAATTGAGCCAGATCCATGATGTCTTCCATGTTTCGATGCTGAGGTGCTATCGATCAGATCCATCACACATAGTGCCGATTACGGAAATTGAGGTGAACTCGGACTTGTCTTTCGAGGAAGAGCCAGTACAAATCTTGGATCGAGATGTCAAGGTTTTAAGGAGGAAGTTAGTACCCTTGGTAAAAGTGCTATGGCGAAACCATGGTACGGAAGAGGCTACATGGGAACCCGAGGATGTGATGCGGCAGCGATACCCCAACTTTTCTGATCCAGGTAATTTCGAGGCCGAAATTCTTTTTAAGGGGGTAGAACTGTAACATCCTGAATTAGGGGTTGTTTGCAATTTAATTATTTTTCCCATGTGTGAGCTTGAAGAAATATGTATGCTTGATTGCTTGATATATTCTAGGGTCTAGTCATAACTCAAATTTGGTCGACTTAGGGCTCAAATTTATTTTAGTGCTTGAAAGGAGGGAGCTAGGTGAGACGAGGGGTTAAGAGAAAATTTTGTGAGAAGTTGGACACAAGGAATTAATTGGCGTGTTGGCTTGGGGCAAAGGTGCAAGGAAGTGTAGGGGAGAAGAGGTTGAGTCGTGAGGCGGCATGGGAGTTTTAATTTTGTGTTTTGCGTTAGGAAGGAATCGGCCTAGGAAGGCCTTAAGAATAAATGGCGAGGTTTTGGGACATGAAAGTCGATGTGGAAGAGTGGCTTGGGACGTTGTAAGGGCTGCGGCGGTGAGGTCCCATGTTCGAGTAGCATGGGCGACAATAGGTTTCTTTTTTATGCAAGTGGCGTGAAGGGGGTGAGCTAATGGCGCTCAAAGACTCTGAGTTTGATAGAGATAAACTTTGTTTTTCTTTTTATTTATTTGAATGGGGTGATAATTAAAGATAAAATTTATCACATTAGGGAGCAATGGCCGATTGTAGGACTCCTTAGGGCTATCCACAATCGGTTTTATCACATAGAGAGAGGTGCCGAAATTCATCAAAATTTCTTTTCTTTTCTCTCCAATTTGTTGCTGGCCGAATCCTCTCTAGCCATATTGCCAAGATTCTTCAACCCCCTATCACCCTTTTCATTGTTTTCTTCTTGTTCTCTAGCCGAAGTTACTCCACTTTCTTGTCGAAACCCTCTCTTTTTATTAGATCTACTTTGGCCAAATACCCTCTCTTTTTTTTTTTGTGTTTTCTCATCATCACATCAAGAGCCGAAATCTAACTTTCCATCCAGGTTAGCCAAATCGTTTGGTAAATAGATCTTTTCCATCTTTCTTTCTATTATAGATCTATATGTTAAACCTACTATTACTCCTTAAAGGTAGCCGAAACCCCTAACATCACCAAGTGGTGCCGACTTGTGGTGTTTAAAGGCCAAAATAGTCATCAAGGTAAGGGGCAACAACTTCTTTTAGGTTTATGTTATGGCTGAATGGCCTTTAGCTCTCTAATGAAGTTATTAAACCAATTGTAGGGAAGGACTCTAAGCCGATTGAAGGAAGCTTTCGGGATTTGATTCCCTAAGATAAGGTGGTAAGTAACATTCGGCCATAAGCCTTGATTATGTATAAGTGTGCAAGCCGATTCTAACAAGTGTTTTGGTAGGGATCTCGACAAGTCAAGTGACAATTTTGGGATTTCGATAAGTGTGGTAAGTGATTAGTTATATACGGCCAAAGGCCATTTTTGGTACCTAAGGTATAACCGATTGTGTGCCATGGATCTAGGGACTAATCGGCCAAAGCAAACAAAGGCTTCCGGGATTTCGATTTGCTTTGGTAAGTGATGGTAAGATTCGGCCTAGGGCCATATTTTGGTTATGAGCGTGATTAATCCTTCGGGATATTTAGTTTAACCGAATGGCTATTAGATCTAAGAATTTATGTGTTGGCCGATTGTAGGGGGAAACAACCTCTCGGGATTTCGCTAGTATATTCGGGATTTGCTAGTCTCACGAGTAAACAGGTGTGTAAACTCGTACAAAATTTATTAGCATAGACTGTTTATTATGTTGCTGTATAACCTCTCGTGTTGTAACTTTGCCTTGTGTACATGAGCATGGATTCCGGGTAAGTCCCCTATTACGTGATCTATGATGTATGTTTGTGTATGCCATCATATCTTTGTTGAATGCTATGCTATACATAAATGCATGATATATGGGATAATGATATTTGTTATGTAAGCATGATGATGGTAGGATTGATGAAAGGAGGGATGATCTCATGGATGTCACCGGTGGTTTTGACCACAAGATGGGTTGGCCCCATCGGTTTAATTGTGACTCGGTCACGGTGGTTTTGACCACACCGTTGATAAATTGTGACTAAGTCCCGGTGGTTTGGTACCACCGATGGTTTTGACCACATTATGATAATTGTGACCTATGGTCATCGATGGTTTTGACCACACGATGGGTTGGCCCCATCTCTTGATTGTGACTCTAGTCACCGATGGTTTTGACCACGGTGGTTTTGACCACACGGGGTAGTTAAAGCAGTATGGATGGTTAGTTTGGGTTGCATGTTTGCATGTTTACTAATAATTTGTGTAAGAGTTGCACTTCCTGGCACACTGAGTCTTGGTGACTCACCCCTTCCCATATTATTTTGCAGATGGGTAGATCGCGGAGATGGAGCCGAAGAGGACTCGAGGCGGCCATGCTTGTTCCTTAGATTTGGATTTATTTAATACAGTTTAAGTTTGTTTATTTACTAAATTCTTATTTTGGGTTGTAATAAGGCCGCTAATTATTATTTGGATGTTATATAGTTGTTTTATTTTACTTATACTATATTACAAAAGAAATTATAAACGTTAAGTGAATCGGTTAAAAGTAACATTTTCAAATGTAATAACTTCTACGGGTTTTCAAAGATGTTACCATCGGGTAGCAAAATTCACCAAGTCAACCATGGTTTTGAAAGTTCTTTAAATTTTGAATGATCAAATGTTTTCAAAGGTTTTCAACACAACCAAGTTTGAAAAAAAATCAATCCCTCCTGAGTTTTATCAAACTCTGTTTTATAACTTTAACATATTTTCTTCAGATTTTCACCACACATCAAAATCTTTCAAAACGTTTTTACCCTGTGACATACCAGATCCGGTCAGGGCTCATGGGCGAGTTTGGGGTGTTACAGATCATCATGGTTATATTAAATACATTATATCTTATTCAAGGGTAAAATAGTTGAAATGTATTTTTTTGTAAGTTATGCTTACTTTATTTTACATATTTGTCATCCAGTTTTTGCCTTCAAATCTACATTATCGCAATCCGGTTTTCTTAGCTTCAATCCATATTGTCTCAGGTAAGAAAGTTGTACTTCCTTTCTTTATTTGAGTATGTGTCAATAAACCAATCTTGTTGGTGTTTTAAAATCTTAGCCACCAAAGTTGTATAGGGATTCAGGAGAAAGGTGTTACTTGCACTAAGATAATCTCTATATTTTCTATCCTCTGTGAAATAACTACTGATTTCAACTACTATAACTAAGTTTATATCTAATTTGATGCAGGTTGCACTATTGGGTGGAGTTCTATTCAGGTAAATACTTTTAAAATTGAGTATTGACAAATTCAATATTTGAAGAAGATTGTTTGCAGCTTTGGGTATTACTCAAATTGATTTTTAGCCAATATATAAATCAGTTTAAGTATCTAATACTTATCCTATTATTTTATTAAAATATATTACTTATAGAAATTTTGATTTTTTCTCATTCTTATATTGTTTTACTTTTAAATCTTAGTGAGCTTGTACCATTTGGTGGCCTTGAAGGTTTCTTGATATCAACACATTGTTTCGTTTTCAACTTATTACCCGATTTTCTTCTTATGTTTCTCCCCGCCACTATCTCATGACTTTTAATGGCTACCCACAGGCTATGCTATACCACTTGTTGATAGAATTGTTGCTGAAAACCGGTTTAGTCTTCGACTCTATAGGCCTTTTACAGTTAGCACGTAAGTATGCTGAAAACTGGTTTAATACATGGAAAAACTTAGAAAATCTAACCCGAGACATTGTTTAATGCTGTTGTTTTTTCTTTTGGCGTTTATGAAATATAAGCTTTCATTCTAATTCAACTGCCTCCTTTGCAGATTTTATATAGTAACTGAAGCTTAAGTTCTAAAGGATTAACAAAAAGCTGTAATTACCTGGTAGGTATCAAATACATTGAACTGTTGAATAATGATTTTACACCATTTTACACCTTTTAATTTATCAACTGATTCGTACTAATTACTGTCCAAATGAGTTTTTTCCTATATGTTGCTATATAAAACCTAAGAGAGTTTTTTCTTATATAAAACCTATATGTTGCTATATAACGCTAATTTGATCTCTAAGTTGGTGTGGAATTATGAAACTAAGAGAGTTTTTTTCTATATGTTTCTTTTTGAAATATGTTGCTAATTTCTGACTGCAGCCTCTGTTTCTTAGTGTGAGTGGAGTAGACCAGCTTATTGAAATTATTAAGGTACGTTTTACTTCAAAATTCTGATCAGTAAGAGTTATATCATGATGAATTTGCTCAAATTCTTTGTCAAAATTGTTGTTTATTATCCCGCTTGGTTGGTATATATCTTTATTTATTATATTGCTCTCAATAAAATAAAAGATTCAAAGTATATCATTTGGAAACCTAACGGGTTGCCTTATATCTCATTGTAAGATATAATGGATCTTCCCAAGTGTAACAATGCCACGTATGATGAATCTTAAAGATTTTCCATCCAAATTGTCATTTATTATCCCGCTTGGTTGGTATATATCTTTTGTTTATTATATTGTTGTCCAATAAAATAAAAGATTCAAAATATATCATTTGAAACCTAACGGGTTGCCTTATATCTCATTGTAAGATATAATGGATCCTCCCTGTGTAACAATGCCACGTATGATGAATCTTAAAGATTTTACATCCAAATTGTTGTTTATTATTATGCTTGGTTGGTATATATGTTGTTTATTATATTGCTGTCAAAAAAATATTGTTTATTATACACCGTTTATAGCATGATGATTTTGGAAAATTTATTGTTTATTATATTGTTTCAATGGTACTCAAGCAATATATTTAGTTAGCTCATCATCCAGTTTGGGTTTATGATGTTAAGCAATATATTATAAAATATTAAGCAATATATTATAAAATGTGATGTTAAGCATTTTAGATAGTTTTCTTACAAAATCAAATTAAGATAACAAACAAATTATGATCCATGAATATTTTGATAGTGATTAAGCTTCGATATTTTATGAAAACAACATTGGTTTATAATTTGATACCAACATCTTAAATATTCGAATATGCTAAAATTAAATTTCTTTTTAGAAACCGGTTTTGTTTTAGTCAAATTCTTTTTTTAAAGTAATTTAAAAAAACATAAAATGATTTTTTAATAGAAAAATCTAATTCTTTATTAATATAAAAATCAAATTTTTTTTTAAAGTAATTTAAAACTTCTTAAAATGATTTTTTCATTATTTAAATATATTTTAATATAAAAATCAAATTACTAATTTTTATATTAATAATGTTTTATTTCAATGGTTTTGTATAAATATTTTTAAATGTTTTTCAAAATGTGAATTCTTTTTTCAAAAGTAATTTAAATCCTTATTATAATAGTTTTGATCATTATTTAAATATATTTTAATATAAAATCAAATTACTAATTTTTTTTTAATAATGTAATTTAAATGTAATTTTTAAAATAGTTTTTCATTATTTAAATATATTTTAATAATAAATCATTAAATTAAAATTTTTATATTAATAATGTTTGATTTTAGTAAGTAATATTTTTAAATGTTTTTAAAACTTATAATTTTATATCCATATAATAATAATGATCATTATTTAAATATTTTTAATATAAAATTTATAAATTTTTTAAAAAGTAATTTAAAACTTCTTAAAATGAAAATTTAAAACTTACATAATTATTATTTAAATAAATAATTATTATTTAAAACTTACATAAGTAAATTACAAATTTTTTATATAATATTTATCAATATAATAATATAATGATTTATTTGTACATAATTGACATAACTCACACAACATACATAACTTACATAACTCACATAACTTACATAACTTACATAATACATGTAGTTTAATGTAATAATTAAAATATAAGCATTTAGTTTAAAGATCAAATTTCAAAACTTTCATCAAATTTCATAACTTACATAATACATAACTTACATAATTTTAAGATCAAATTTCATAACTTACATAAGTTTAAGATCAAACTTCATAACTTACATATAATACATAACTTACAATGCCATGTATGATGAATCTTAAAAAATTATTTTAAAATCAAATTCTTTAAAAAAAAGATTCAAAGTATATAAATTTGGAAACTGACGGGTTGCCTTATATCTCACATTAGATATAATGGATCATCCCTAGATGTAACAATGCCACGTATGATGAATCTTAAAGAATACATAACTTAATTTTAAGATCAAATTTCATAACTTACATAATTTTAAGATCAAACTTACATAACTTACATAATTTACATAATTTACATAGTATAAGATTATACTTATATGATCATATCATTACTTACATCTTAAAAAATTATTTTAAATTAAAAGGATTCAAAGTATATAATTGAAAACGTGAAGTTGTCTAATTTATAATGGAATCCCTAGGTATAAGAATTCACGAGATGATGAATCTTAAAGAATACATAACTTAATTTTAAGATCAAATTTCATAATTACATAATTTTAAGATCAAACTTCATAACTTACACAAAGATAATTTACATAGTACTGCTTATATATATGATCATATCATTACTTACATAAATTATAAATTAACAGGATAGGATTTAGTGTAATTTATTGTCAACTTTAGACTTCAACAACTACGAAATGGATAGGACTTGGATGAATTTGTCAAGGGAAAGCAATGACTATCGAAATGGAGTAGAAGCTTTTTTGAATTTTGCATTTCAAAATGCAAGCCAAGAGAATATGATTCTTTGCCCATGTAAGAAGTGTTGCAATATCAATTGGCATTGTCGTGAAGTTGTCTACAAACATCTAGTTGTTGATGGCTTTGTCCGGGGGTATAAAAAATGGATTTTTCATGGAGAGTGTACATCTAGTGGAGCATCTTCATCGATGAATATGGGTTATCCTCATAGTTGGTACAATCAGAATGTTAGCGAAGATAACATGGAAGGCATGTTGCGGGATGCTTTTAATATGCGCAGTGATGGTTTGCAATCATTTCCACATGACTTGGGTGCAACCGATATTACAATTTTGGTGGAAATTCTTTCACCGAAAGGGGAAGAAGTGTACCTGATGATCAGCCAAATGAAGAAGTGGCAAAGTTCTACTCGTTACTTGGTGAGATGAACGGAGAACTGTATGAGGGAGCTAAATTTTCAAAACTGTCTTTCTGTATTTGTCTTTTTCACCTAAAATGTTTTGGAGGGTGGACCGAAAACTCTTTGACAATGTTGTTAGAGTTTTTGAGAGAAATGTTCTTGTTTGAAAATCCCTCAATCTTCCAAAGACATGAAGAAACTGATCAAAGATTTGGGCCTTAGCTACAACAAAAATCATAGTTGCCCAAATGACTGCATGTTGTATTGGGGCTACCAGAAAAACCAACAGTGCTGTCATGTATGCGGTCAATCCCATTGGATGAATAGAAATACAGAGGATGGTAACGAGGATGAAAATGATACATAGTCAAGGAAGCAGCCAGTTAAGATTTTGTGGTATTTTCCACTAATACCAAGGCTTCAAAGGCTTTTCATGTCGCCGAAGACAGCCGAGTCAATGATGTCGCACCATGATGGACGAACCGATGATGGATTGTTAAGGCATCCTTGATTCTTTAGCTTGGAAATCATTTGACTCTAAATTTCTAAGTTTTGCAATCGATCCTTAGAGTGTGAGGCTGGGGCAATCAGCTGATGGATTTAACCCTTACAAAATTATGAGCACTACGTATAGTACTTGGCCTGTGGTGCTTGGTCCTTATAATTTACCTCCATGGGTTTGCATGAAACAATCATCCTTCTTGTATATGATTATCCTTAGAGAGAAAGGGCCTGGGAATGATATTGACATATATTTGCAGCCACTTATTGAAGAGCTAAAACAATTATGGACTGGTGTTGAGACATACGATGTACTAAGAAAGGAGAACTTCAATTTACGTGCGGCTTTGAGGTGGACTATTAATGACTTCCCGGCATATGCCAATTTATCTGGTTGAAATACCAATAGACATTATGCTTGTCCTTGTTATGCTGCGCAGACATGTTCGCAATGGTTATATAATGGGAAGAAGTTCTTTTACATGGGGCATCATCGGTGGTTACCAGAAAATCATAGATTTAGATTTCAGAGTACTCAGTTTAATGGTATTGAAGAGTTCGGAGAAGCTTCTTCGTAGACCCGTGGATCCAAAATATTGTTCATGTTGAAAGATATGAATTTCATTTATGGGAAGATGAATCAACTGGCCAACATGCAAAGAAATAGAAGATCAAGGGATGAATCTGATGATGAATCTGATAAAGAGGATGATCCTAATGAGGCAGATTTGTGGAAAAAAAGAAGTATTTTTTTTGAGTTGCCTTATTGGGAGCATCAGATTTTACGCCATAATCTTGATGTCATGCACATTGAGAAAAATGTCTGTGAGAACATCATTGGGACTATTTTGAATGTCGTTGGAAAATCGAAAGACAATCTTCAGAGTCGACTTGATTTAGTCCACATGGGAATTCGGTGTGAGCTTTATCCCCAAGCACTTCTGAATATGAAATATCAGTTGCCGCGTGCTATTTATTTAATGTCGAAGACAGAGAAAGAAGTGTTATGTATGGTGTTGAAAGATATAAAGGTCTCGGATGTGTATGCATCAAATATATCTCGATGTGTGAGTCTTAAAGATCGAAGACTATATGGCTTAAAATCGCATGACTATCACATCTTGATGCAAGACTTACTGCCAGTTGCTATGCGGTGTTGTATGTCGAAAAAGGTGACGTCTCGTGTAATTGAACTATCCAATATAATGAAAGGCATTTGTGGCAATGTTTTGGATGTTCAAGAACTTGAGACACTACAAGATCGAGCCGCACTGATTTTATGCAATCTGGAGAAGATCTTTCCACCTTTCTTCTTCACAATTATGGTGCACTTGTTAATTCATCTCCCTCGTGAAGCAATACTTGGTGGACCCGTTTTCTATTGATGGATGTATCCCATTGAAAGGTCTTAATTTATTTGTAAATTATTCCTTCATTTATCTAAATGCCTTTAGTTGCAACTTTTGATATTGTTCTATACCGTGTTTAGGTTCCTATCCAAATTGAAGTCTTACTGCCACAATAAACGTTATCCGGAAGGATCAATTGCCAAAGGCTACTTGGCAGAGGAATGTATGACTTTCTGTTCAAGGTATTTGGAAGATGTTGAAACAAGAATGAACAGACCAAGTAGAAATGTTGGGCTCACAGATTATAACTTAGCCGAAACTTATTTATTTCAAAGTTTCGGAGAACCAATCGGCAAAGTCAAAATTACAAAATTAGATGATAGATCGTGGGTCCAAGCACATCGATATGTTCTTTTTCATCATGAGTCAATGGAACCATTACGCAAGTAAGTTCTAGAATTTGATAAATATTCATCAATTATAATTTATCTGTCTTCTAACAAAGTAAACCTTTTTTTAACGTAGTGAGTACAAACAAATATTGAGAGCTCGTTCACGGTCCCAAAGATTACAACAACAAGAAATTAATAAGTTGTTCACAGAATCATTTCATGAATGGTTAAGTCAAACGATATGCAATTGAAGTTTTCATTATCAAGTAATAATGTTTTCTCATAACATTTATAATTACTCAATTTACTTTCGATTCAATAGGTTTGGAGTCGGAATGAAGTAAATGACGAAGTTAAACGGCTATCACAAGGTCAAATAGAATAGTGAAAAGATATAGTGTCTTCCTCATCAACGGATTCAGATTTCATACAAAGTATCGCGAGAGATTGAGGAGAACCCAAAATTGTGGAATTGTTGTTAATTCTTCAATTACAAGTTTTGCTAGTGCTAGGGACAATAATCTTGTCGAGGGGAATGTAGAGTATTTCGGACTTCTTACTGACATAATTGAGTTGGATTATTATGGAAAATGGAAAGTTGTCTTATTTTGAGGAGATTGGGCTGATGTGAATATGGCTCGCGGAATTAAAAACGATCAATATGGTTTTACAATGGTGAATTTTTCTCGATTGATTCACACTGGAGAACAATTGATGAACGAGCCGTATGTATTTTCTTCTCAAGTGAAACAAGTTTTTTACTCAAAAGATCCAGTTGATGAAGGTTGGTATGTTGTACTCCGGAACACCTCTAGAGACTTGTTTGACATGGGCAATGGAAGTAGAGATGACATAGTTGAAAGATCAGAAATTTTACCTTTTCCAGAACAAAACTTAAATGAAAATATCCCTAGTACTAGTCAACAATTTCAATGGGTTCGTCAGGATGTGGACGAAGATATTTACGAAATATGATGTAGTAAGATTTTGCGATTTATTATTTATATGTAATATTATAATTTTAATGTTGTTCATGTTATATAATTTAACTATTTTAAATGTACTAGTATTGTTGTTATTTGTTACTAAAATTTTTAACTATTTTATATGTATTGCAGGAAAAATGCCTAGAAGACGATTATGAGAGTTTATGTATTGTCCACAATACCCCAAATTCAGAAGAAGTAAATAGTGAACAACAAATTGTTGTTGGATCTTCTAGTCTGTCAAACATAGATGATGAGCCTACAGAATTTCAAAGTAATGTTAAGTTTATTTTACATGCATGTTGAATTTTATTATTGATTCATTTTTCAATTTTAATATAATAATAATATATCATTTTTCAGCTGAAGATTGTGGGACGCGAAGAGGTTGGGGACGTACACTACTTAAAGATTTATACGACCTAGATCCTGTCGAGCGTGTTAAAGTAAGGAGAAACAATCATGCCAGCTTATTGGATCTGAAGCTCGACTGTTAGCAGGCTATTTGGGTATTATAGCAAGAAATGCCAATATGTTGCCCATTAACTACGAATCATGGCATTACATGCCTGATGCCAACAAAAATCAGGCTCTCGATAATATTAAGGTAACAAAACGTGAATGTAATTTATAATACTTTGGTTTAACTTTCATTTATATTAACTTTTTAAACTTATGTTTTTTCAGGAGAGATTTGCTTTAGAGGTCTCCGATGACTATATCAAGAAGACATTGGGTAAAAAATGGAGAGACAATAAAAGCACGCTGAAAAAACACTATTTTAAGAAAGACATAAGCCTCGACGAAAAATTAAAAAATGTCCCACCAGGAATGTTGAGGTACCAATGGGAAGATCAAGTTAGATTCTGGAATTCAAAGAAAGGAGAGGTATTACGTACTTCTAAAAAAGTCTTATAAATTTTTCTGTTTATAGTATTTACTATATACGTAATACAAATTTCATTATGTAGGACCGTGAGCAAGTTGGAACAAGCAACAGATAGAAACAAAAATTCATGCACACGGTAGGGTCCAAAAGTTTTGCTTGTGTAGCTAAGGCCGAGGTATTATAATTTATTAATTTTTTTAATTTTGTCAAATATTAATGGCTTTATACTATTAAATTATATTTTAACTGCTACAATGTAGGAAGCCTCATCTGGTCAAAAAGTTAGATGCCTTCAGCTTTTTGACATTACACATAGGAAGAAGGATGGATCTCCGATGACATTCGAAGCTGCAGAAATTATGATATATTTACTTAATAAAATTTGATTTATTATAATATTTACAATGTTTAATTATAATATTTTAATTCATCGTTTGTAGTTTTAAATTTATAATGTTAAGTTATGTTGCATTCCTTCTTATTATATATTTCGTTTCTAACTCTTTCATTGATTTATTAGGATAAACTAAAAGAGAAAAAGGCGGAGTATGAAGCGGTTGCTTCGACTGATAGTTCTGTTAATCTCGACGATATTGATAACAAAATTATTACCTATGTTTTGGGTCCTAAAAGGTACGACTGCTTCGACTAATAGTTCTGTTAATCTTGAGTATATTTATAACAGAATTATCACTGATGTTTTGGGTCTTGAAAGGTATAGTCGGGTTTGACTTCAAGGATCTGGTGCTACCCCGACCCAATATTTTGGATCCGGCTCCCAGCAATACATGCCTTCCTGGAGTCAATCTCGTGCTGAAGTTCAGAGGCTAAAAGACTAGATAGCTCAGATGAAAGCGAGCACGGTTGAGCAAATTTCTCAACTTAGAGCAAAGGCAACAGCGAGGGAGGCAGAGTAAATTTCTCAACTTAGAGCGGAGGTAGCAGCAAGGGATGCAGAGGCAACAGCGAGGGAGGTAGAGCAAAACAGAAAGTATGAAGAACTCCAGCTACAGCTTCAGACTATGATAAAGATTCCAGCAGTTGCAGAGGCCGCCATCTTAGACATTTATTTTCTTGTTGTAAGATGATTTTTAACATTGTTACATTTAACATTATTGTAAGAATATTTTCAGTTATAATTCATTCATTAATTTATATCATATATCTTTTATTAATTTTCAAATATCATTTAGAATTAATGCATTTGGTGTGATTTTTATGCTACATTTGCTATTTTGGGTTGAAATTATATATTATATTTGCTGTTATTGGTTGGTTTTAGTGCAGGAGCGGTATGATATTGGACAAATTGTACATTGTAAATGTGTAAAAGTTAGCGGCGTTTGTGGGAAAAGCACCGCTAAAAGTCATGGCTTTTAGCGGCGTTTGTGGGAAAAGCGCCGCTAAAATTCATGGCTTTTAGCGACGCTTGTGGGAAAAGTGCAAAAAGTTATGATCTTTAACGACATTTTTTTCTCATAAACACCGCTAAATTTTGCTGCATTTGATTTAGCGGCGTTTTTTGTGGCGCTTATAAACGCCGCTAAAGGCCTAAAAAATGCCGCTAAAAGTCTGTTTTGTTGTAGTGTTACTTACAATTGCCCTTATTTAGCACCTACCATACCACATATCAAAACCGATTCTTCGTGACTCATTCACGAGTACCTGTATTCACTCATTCACGTGACTTAAATATCATTCACATCTCTACTTCTAAACTCATCTACTTTTCCCACTATTCACAAGGGATAGTCAAAGACGAGTGTTTATCGTCACTACTGTAAGTATAAAGCTAATGCCACATCCTTGAGGTGGTCTTACATGAGGTCACCTCTATATGCCAATGCCATATCCCGGATATAGTCTTATATGGGATAACCTCTAAGTGCCAATGCCATATCCCGGATGTGGTCTTATATGAAATTTCCTATCATGTATTGATGCCATATCCCGGATATGGTCTTATACGATTTTCATATTCATTACCAAAGACATATCCCGGATATGGTCTTATACGGGATCTCAACTCGGTGTCGAGGCCATGTCCCGGACATGGTCTTATACGGGACCTTATCTATTTCATATCTCAATGATAGTATTTCTATACTCAATATGGCCCATTAGGATTTCAACATCTCATTCACATTAACTACTCAATTTAGTAGTGCATCATGCATTAATATAATGCCAAGCATTTCTCAACATGCTAATATAGATGTTTCTTAATTCACATACAAACTTACCTCGTTTTCAAAATGAGCTATTCTTCGGTTCAGTCTAAGACTTTATTTTTTCCCCGTTCAAGGCGGATTCTCGACTCCTCTTACTCTATAATAGCAAATTAGCTCATTTTAATCACTACATTAATATAAGCATTTCAAAAATCATGTTTAGGCAAAATTACTATTTTGCCCCTAGACTTTGGCAAAATGACCATTTTGCCCCTAGACTCGGAAATAAGTTCTAATCACACTTCGAAGTTCAACAAACCTAGGTGAACATTTAATGCTCATAAAGCTATCATCAAAAATCAATATTTCACAAATTAACCACAACCTTAATAACTTTTTCATCAAGGTTCTATTTGGTGTTTTTATGCTAACCTCGCAAAACTTGTTCATCTAACAAGTGAGACTTATTTTCTTCCATGAAATGCAGAAATTAACAATGATAACTCTCATGGTAAAACTCTAAACTTTTCACAATATTGCACAATAGTCCCCTCATTTGAAAGCTTAAACTTTGGGGGTCTCAAAAGTACAACTATTTTCAAGAAAAGGTCACTAGAACACTTACTTGAATGGATGAGAGCTTGCTGAAATTTTGAGCATTCAAAAACCCCTATTTTCTTGCTATTTTCGATGGAGAAGGATGAGCAAATAGATGGATATAATCTTTTCTTTATTCTAATATTAAACTAACAATTTAGTCCACCAAACACTACCAACTTTGACTAATTTGGTCAATTCTTGTCCCCTATGAAGCCTATGGCTGGCCAAGCCTTTAAAAAGGGCTAAATTGCCTTCTAAAGACCTCAAATTAAAAATCTATGGCTATTTGACACCCTTAGCTTATAGAATGGAACTTTCGCACTTTATATGAATTAGTCTTTTTCGCGATCAAACACGAAATCGCTAAAATTAAAGTACCAAAATTCTCATGTACATATGCTATCATGTTCTAACTCATAATATAACATGAAAATAAATTTCTCTAATCTCATATTAGTGATCCCGAGATCACTATTCTGACTAGCCCCTAAATCGGGCTATTACAACTCTCCCCCTTAAGAATTTTCGTCCTCGAAAATCTTATCGATGAAAAGATTGGGGTATTAGTTCCTCATCGATTCCTCGGGCTCCCATGTAGCCTTTTCTATGCCGTGCCTTTGCCATAGGACTTTCACTAGGGCTATGCTTTTGTTTCGTAACTACTTGACTTCACGAGCCAAAATTCTAACTGGTTCTTCACCATACGTCAAATCTGGTTGTATCTCTACCTCTATCGGCTCTATGATATGTGTAAGGGTCCGAACGGTATCGGCACAACATAGATACATGAAAGACGTTATGAATATTTTATAGCTCAGGTAGCAAGGCTAACCGATAAGCTACCGGTCCTATCCTTTCGGTAACTTCATAAGGTCCGATAAAGTGCGAACTCAATTAGCCATTCCGGCCAAATTTGAGGACTTTTCTCCAGGGTGATACTTTCAAGAACACTTTATCACCGACTTTGTATTCTATTTCTTTCCTTTTTAAATCCAACTATGACTTTTTTCTATTTGAGGCGACTTTCAAACAGTCACGTATCACTTTTACCTTCTCTTCAATTTCCTTAACCAAATCAACCCTGTGTATCTATTTCTCTCTGAGTTCTGACCAGTACAAGGGCGTTCGACACTTACGCCCATACATTGCCTCATAAGGCGTCATCTTCAAGCTTGATTGAAAGCTGTTGTTGTAAGCCAATTCCACCAATGGTAAGTATTTTTCCCAATTAACGTGAAATTCCAAAACACAACATCGAAGCATGTCTTCTAATATCTGAATTACCCTCTCTGACTGCCCGTCAGTTTGTGGATGGAAGGCTGTACTGAAACTCAATTTCGTGCCCAATGCTTCTTGCAGCTTTTTCCAAAACCGTGATGTGAATCTCGAATCTCTATCTAAAATGATCAACAATGGTACACCATGAAGTCTTACTACCTCAGACATATACAAGTCTGACAATTCGAGTGAATAGTTGACTCATACTGGTATAAAATCGGCTGACTTGGTGAGTCTATCAACCACTACCCATACTGCATCTTTCCTCTTGGGAGTCAATGGTAAGCCTGTCACGAAGTCCATAGTAATACGGTCCCACTTCCACTCAGGAATCATAATAGGCTGAAATAAACCCAAAGGTACTTGATGTTCAGCCTTCATTTACTGGCAAATCAGACATTTCCATACAAACTCGAAAATATCTTTCTTCATACCAAACCACCAATACCCTTTCTTCAAATCATTGTACATATTCGTGCTACTCGGGTGTACATTCAAACATTCGCAATGTGCTTCATGTAAGATTTTACGAATAAGCTCGTCATTCTTGGGTACACGGACTCAATTTTGAAAGGTTAGACATCAATTAGATTTACTCGAAAGTCTGTTTCAACGCTCGACTTACATAAGACTCTCTTAGCTTGGAAGCTGTTATCATCTTTCTAGGCTTCACAAATCTCTTGGAGAAACAATGGTTTAACCCTCGACTCGGCTAAAATAGAACCATCATCCAACAGGGCCATCTGAGTACTCATGGCTTTTAGTGCGAATAATGATTTTTTCTCAAAACGTCGGCGACTACATTAGCCTTTCCGAATGGTAGTCAATTACCAACTCATAATCTTTACTTAGCTCTAACCTCCTTCGTTGCCTCAAATTCAATTCCTTTTGAGTCATCAAATATTTTAGGCTTTTGTGATCAGTGAAAATTCGACACCTTTCACCATATAAATGTTGTCTTCAAATTTTCAGTGTGAACACGATTGCGGCAAACTCTAAATCATGAGTTAGGTAGTTCTTTCCGTGCGGCTTCAACTGCCTAGAGGCGTATGCAATTACTTTACCCTCTTGCATAAGTACACAGCCCAATCCGTTCAAGGACACATAACTATAAACCAGAAATTCTCTTCCCGATTCTGGTTGCACCAAAATGGGAGCCTCAGTTAACAGTGTCTTCAGTTTCTCAAAACTCTATTGACACTTTTCCATCTAATCGAACTTTATATCTTTCTGCAAAAGTCTCGTCATCGGGGTAGCTATCATGGAAAACCCCTTGACAAAATGCCTATAATAGTCTGCTAGGCCTAGAAAACTCCTCACTTCAGTTACATTCCTTGGCGGTTTCCATTCAATAATTGTCAAAATCTTACTCGGGTCAACTCTAATCCCTTCTCTTGAGACAATGTGCCCCAAAAACCCCACTTCCTTGAGCCAAAACTCACTCGTACTGAATTTGGCATACAATTTTTTTCTCTCAAAACTTGTAGAACCATACTCAAATGCTCCGCATGATCGTTCTCATCTCGAGAGTAGATCATTATGTCATCGATGAAGACCACAACAAATCTATCCAAGTACGGTCAAAAAATACGATTCATCAAATCCATGAAGATCGTGGGGGCGTTCGTTAGACCAAAAGGCATGACCAAATATTCATAGTGGCCATACCTAGTCCTAAATGTGATTTTCAGCACACCTGAGTCGTTGACTCTCAGCTGATAGTACCCTGACCTCAAATCTATCTTGGAAAATACTGTAGCTCCCTTCAATTGATCAAATAGATATTGATCTTCGGCAACGGGTACTTATTCTTCACCGTCACCTTGTTGAGTTGTCAATAGTCTATACATAGTCTCATGGAACTATTTTTCTTCTTCACAAATAGCACGGGAGCACCCCACGAAGAGAAACTCAGCCTCCCAAAACCCTTATCCGTTAATTCTTGCAACTGTGCTTTTAGCTCCTTTAGCTCGATTGGAGCCATTCTATATGGAGCAATAAAAATGGGGGCAGTACTTGAACTAATTCAATCCCAAATTCAATCTCTCTATCCGAAGGTAGCCCGGGAAACTCTTCCAGGAAAACATCTAGGTAATCACATACTATGGGTACTGACTCAATTTTCAACTCAGTCTCTTTAGTGTTCAACACAAAGGAAAGATAAGCCTCATACCCTTCTTTAGGTACCTTTGAGCTGACATGGTTGATATCACTATTGGTGACCTATCCAGCTTATTTGATTCAACACAAATAAAATTATCATTTTCATCTCTCAACTCAATATGCTTCTTCCCACAATTCACAATTACTCCATGGGTAACTAACCAATCCATCCTGAGGATGACATCAAACTCGTCAAATGGTAATAACATAAGATCGACCGGGAAACAATGACCCTTAATCATCAAAGGGCACCATTTGCAAACTCTATCAACCAACACAAACTTGCCTAGGGGATTAGATACTCTCATAATGAATTTGGTAGACTCTATAGGAATGCTCATGCTAGATACTAATTTCATGCATAAGTATGAGTGGGTAGATCCAGGGTCAATTAAAGCTATAACATGAATATTATGGAGAGAAAAGATACCCATGATCACGTCGAGAGAATATGCCTTTTCATGAGCACAATAACATATTCCTCACCGGTGCTCTACCATCGACTCTAGCAACTTTCTCTTTAGAAGGATTCTTACTTCCCATCTCAATCCCCAAGTTTCTCAATGGTCTTCCCCTGGTGGTACTTCCCGATCTTGCATTCTGAGGCTTTTCTTTCTCGTCCACCATGGGACAATCTCTGATAAAGTGGTCTAAAGACCCACATCTGAAGTAAACTTTTTCATTAGCCCTACACTCACCAGAATGGCACCTGCCACACTGAGGGCATTTGGTCTACTTGGTCGGACATTGCCTACACTAGCAACTGATGTGGTTTGTCCTTTCGACCCCGAGAATTGCTTGCCCTTACTTCGGTTTGAAAACCCCGCTGAAGTGACTGATCGAGTAGTGAAATCCTTCGATTTCTTAGATGAGGATTGGTGAGACTTGTTCAGTTCTCTCTTCCTCGAGTCATGAGACTCGTACTCAGCTTTTCTCTTCTCTTTAGCCAACTCCTCGACTTTACAGGCTCTATCCACAAACACTACAAACTCCCTTAATTCAAAAACTCCCACATATAGGCGGATATCTTGATTCAATCCGTCCTCGAATCTCTTGCACATGATAGCCTCGGTAGACACGCACTCTCGTGCATACTTGCTAAGCCTTATGAACTTTCGTTCGTAGTCGGTCATTGACATACGGCCTTGCTTCAGTTCCATGAACTCCTTTCTTTTGTGGTCGATGAATCTTTGGCTGATATACTTCTTCCGATATTTCTCTTGGAAGAATTCCCAACTAACTTTCTCCCTTGGCACCATCGGCACCAGGGTGTTCCACCATCGGTAGGCTAAATCTCTCAAAAGAGACATCGCACACTTTAAGCACTCCTCAAGTGTACAGGATAACTCATCGAATACTCGGATGGTATTCTCAAGCCAAAATTCTGCTTTCTCTGGGTCATCATCCTTATTCGCTCGAAATTCCTCAGCTCTTTGCTTTCAGATCTTATCCACCGGAGGCCTTTCTCTTCTCACCACCTCAACCACTTGAGGAGCTACTAGAGCAGGTTGACGGATAGGTAGGGGCAGAGGGGGCTGAGCATTAGGATTTGCTCGGGTATAATTAGTATACCAGTTGCTCATCATGTGGAGAAAGGCTTCTCAAGCCTCTTTCCCCTAACTCAAGGTCTCGGGTCTACTATTAGCTGGTGCAGTCCCTTGAGCGGGAGCTGGCGCGTTACTCACAGCATCATCAGTTGTAGTTTGGTCTGGATCGAAATCCATCTACTACATAAAACACAATTTTATACATTAGGAGCCATCACACTATCATTACTCAGACACTCTTACATATGGCATGTATAGTTAGACTCATACTTACGCTACGTTAGTCCTAAAATTGACTAAATCGTAGCTCTGATACCAATAAATGTAACACCCCTTGCCCGTATTCGAGCCAGAACAGGGTTGAAGGCATTACATAGCTAACATTGCTTAAACATCTAGAATAGGGTTATAAAATTTTATTTAACCCTAACGCCCGCACATGTTCGGCCTATGAGGCCCTAAACATACATCCGAGAAGTATCAGAAACTTTTTGAGAGCTTGCACGAGTTTGGGAAACTTTTTGACAAAACATAGGCCACACGCCCGTGTAGGCCTAGGGACACGCCGTGTGCCCCTAAGGAATGCCCCTGTCTTCCACCCGTGGTTGATACTGACTAATTTCACACGGCCATTGCACGCCCGTGGCCCTGGCCCATGTGTAAACCCTTAGTATTCTAACTTATCCACACGACCTACACACACGCCGATGTACTCCAACCGTGTGGTGATTCAAAATCCCAAGTGCAAGGTGCAGACTTCACACGGCTGGGTACACGCCTATGTGCTGGTCGTGCCTCCCACAAGGTCTAGACCCATGCCCGTGTGTCTACTTATGTGGTCAATTAGTAGGCTATATACCAAGCCATTGTCACCCTAGAATGCGCGCATACATACTTCTATTCAAAACAATACAACTCCTATCCCATAAGCAAGTCTAAGAACACATTCCAACATACAAGATAATTACAGGGACATACACTTCATGAATTTTATCTTCATTAAGCAAAAGAGTTTGCCAAGTATTTTCCTAACTCATAAGGCCATTTACAAAATGATTTCTTGTTTTCTAACTTACGTAGCCAACACTTTGACTAACAATTACAACTTAACAAAATACTCAAGTCCTATATATGCCATACTCAAAATAAGTCTAAAATTGTTATACCAAAGTGCTATCGATAGTGTGATTTTGAACTCCTACGTCCACGATCCTCGAGTTACCTTGGCACTACTACACAAAAGAAGGGCAATGAAGAAGGGGTAAGCATAAAGCTTAGTAAGTTTGCATGGAAATAAATAGCAATAATAAGCTCATAAAATAATTCATCCACGGTATTAGCAAATCGTGCTCGAGTCAAGGCTTCTTGACAATACTTACTTACAATTGCCCTTATTTAGCACCTACCATACCACATATCGAAACCGATTCTTCGCAACTCATTCACAAGTACCTGTATTCACTCATTCACATGACTTAAATATCATTCACATCTTTACTTCTAAACTCTTCTACTTATCCCACTATTCACAAGGGATAGTCAAAGACGTGTGTTTATCATCACTACTGTAAGTATAAAACCAATACCACATCCTTGAGGTGGTCTTACATGGAGTCACCTCTATATGCCAATGCATATGCCAATGCCATATCCCGGATATGGTCTTATATGGGATAACCTCTAAGTGCCAATGCCATATCGCGGATATGGTCTTATATGGAATTTCCTATCATGTATTGATGCCATATCCCGGATATGGTTTTATACGATTTTCATATTCATTACCAAAGCCATATCCCAGATATGGTCTTATACGGGATCTCAACTCGGTGCAGAGGCCATGTCCGGACATAGTCTTATACGGGACCTTATCTATTTCATATCTCAATGATAGCATTTTTATACTCAATATGGCCCATTAGGATATCAACATCTCATTCACATTAACTACTCAATTTAGTAGTGCATCATGCATTATTATAATGCCAAGCATTTCTCAACATGCTAATATAGATGTTGCTTAATTCACATACAAACTTACCTCGCTTTCAAAATGAGCTAGTTCTTCGGTTCAGTCCAAGACTTTATTCTTTCTCTGTTCAAGGCAGATTCTCGACTCCTCTTACTCTATAATAGCAAATTAGCTCATTTTAATCACTACATTAATATAAGAATTTCAAAAATCATGTTTAGCAAAATTACTATTTTGCCCCTAGACTTTGGCAAAATGACCATTTTGCCACTAGACTCGAAAATAAGTTCTAATCACACTTCGAAGTTCAGCAAGCCTAGGTGCACATTTAATGCTCATAAAGCTATCATCAAAAATCAATATTTCACAAATTAACCATAAACTTAATAACTTTTTCATCAATGTTCTATTTGGTGTTTTTATGCTAACACCTTCCACAAAACTTATTCATCTAACAAGTGAGACTTATTTTCTTCCATGAAATGCAGAAATTAAAAATGATAACTCTCATGGTAAAACTCTAAACTTTTCACAATATTGCACAATAGTCTCCTCCTTTGAAAGCTTAAACTTTGGGGGTCTCAAAAGTACAACTATTTTCAAGAAAATGTCACTAGAACACTGACTTGAATGGATGAGAGCTTGCTGAAATTTTGAGCATTCAAAAACCCCTATTTTCTTGCTATTTTCGGTGGAGAAGGATGAGAAAAAGATGGATATAATCTTTTCTTTATTCTAATATTAAACTAACAATTTAGTCCACTAAACACTACCAACTTTGACCAATTTGGTCAATTCTTGTCCCCTATGAAGCCTATGGCCGGCCAAGCCTTTAAAAAGGGCTAAATTTCCTTCTAAAGACCTCAAATTAACAATCTATGGCTATTTGACACCCTTAGCTTATAGAATGAAACTTTCGCACTTTATGCAAATTAATCATTTTTTGCAATCAAACACGAAATCACTAAAATTAAAGAACCAAAATTCTCATGTACATATGCTATCATGTTTTAACTCATAATATAACATGAAAATAAATTTTTCTAATCTCAGATTAGTGATCCCGAGATCATTATTCCGACTAACCCCTAAATCGAGCTATTACAAACAGTATTAAAGAAAATTGATTATCACGTGACGCCAATCAAAATATGTCACGAATGTGTCATGTGGCATCTTTAAACCAATCAAAATGTGCCACGTGGCACTTAAGGTTATTTAAAATTAAAATATTTACTCACAATTGATCGAAAGTTGATCAATTGTTGACTGACATTGACCACCATTGCAGGTGTTGACCACTCATTGACCAAGTCGGTCGCACTATTGGAATGTGTTACATCACCTTTCCCTTTTTTTATAATGTATTGTTTAAAATATAAAAAATCCTATAATATATATGTAACACCCCTTACTCGAGACCGTTGCCAGAGTCGAGCACGAGGCATTACTAGACTTAACTTACTAGATCAGGGCATAAAAATTGAAACTGTCCATCTGCGTCATGTTCACTAAATTAACTATAACTCGAGTTACGAAACTCAAAATATAGATCCGTAATTTTCCTTGAAACTAGACTCATATATCTTCTTACTATAATTTTTCCAAAATTTTTGTGTGGCCAATTAGTACAGTTTATTAGTTAAAGTCTCCCTTGTTACACAGTTCGGCAGTTCTGACCTCTCTTCACTAAAAATCAATTATCTCATAATATACAATTCTTTTTCCTACACCATTTTTTTATATAAAATAGACTCAATAAGCTTTAATTCTATATCTCATGCACAACCTAATTCCATTTCTACTATTTTTGGTGATTTTTCAAAATCACGTCATTTCTTCTGTCCAAACTGTTCCCTGCATATAATTACATAATTTCTTAAAATAACTATCAACTAGGCATTACATAACATCCAAAACATGTTCTTATTTGACCATTTTAATAGCTAATCATTAAAAAACATTTACAAGCCAATATTAAGCCATATCATAAGGTCATACACACAAAATGGCTAAGTCCCTATACATGCCATAACTTAAAACATTCAGTCACAAAATACCAATATAATCCTTTGATAGTGTGTAACGATCTCTGACGTCCTTACGATCCCCGAGTTGGCTTGTAAAACTATGAAAAGAAAGAAAGGAATGGGAGTAAGCATTAAGCTTAGTAAGTTTGCATGTAAATAAATAACAGCATTCTTAATGCATTATCATATTCTTTTCTTACCAAAATTATTTAAGCCTTTAACTTAATATACTTAAGTCCTAAATTCTTACCTGTACCTTTTTAGCTTGAACTTGTCTTACCTTTCCTTTGGTATACTCTTTAAATTTTCCCGTTAAACCACTTGGAATACTAAAGTTACGCGGGTACCTTTCCTTGTGAAACTTAACCATTGCCATGTCTTCACATGGTCTTATGTGGTATCCTTGCCTTATGAACTCACCAATGCCATGCCTTGGCATGGTCTTACATGGGACCTTTGCCTTATAAATTCACCAATGCCATGCCTTGGCATGGTCTTACATGGGACATTTTCCTTATAGTAACTTATCAATTCCATGTCTTGACATGGTCTTACATGATTTCCTTAAACCCTAATGTCATGACATTTGTGTCCTACACATTCCTAAGGTTCAACCGGGACATTCTGAGATTGCTTCTTCGTCAATTCATGCTTGAGTCTTTAAATGATAAATTTACAGAATAAATATGTAAATGCTGGAATTTAATAGTATCAAATGTAAAATAATAGAATATTGCATTTATTTACCGCAAACTTATCTCGAAACAAAATACGATAAACTATATCGATTTAGTCCACTATCTTTTTCTTTCCCCGATCTAACTCCGAATTTCATTCTTCTTGATCTATAATAGCAAATTTAGCTAATTTAATACTCACATTTATTAAAACAGTCCTTAAGTCTAACTTTGGAAAAATTACAATTTTGCCCCTAAAATTTTACATATTTACACATTTGCCCCAAAGCTCAGAAATTATCCTCTATCCCTTATTCTTATGTTTTATGACATGCTGATCATTTTTCCCTTCTATGACAACATCAAATTCTCACTCTAACATGTACTTATGAACATTAGGTATTTTTCTGGATTAAGCTAGTTTTACTCGTTTTCACTTAAAATCACTTAGCAAAAGTTGTTTAACATAATTTCAGACTTCATATTCTATCATAAAACATCAAAATAAACACATTTCACCTATGGGTATTTTTTCAGATATGAACCCTAGCATGAATTATTGATAGAATAAGCTAAACCAAACTAAGGGCTTCAAAATGTAAAAAACATTAAAAGCAGGGCTTGGAATCACTTACTATGGAGCTTGGAAGCTTGAAACAAACCCTAGCTATGGTGAACACTTGAAAATTCAGCCTAATGAAGAAGATGAGCATATTTTGTCATCTTTTCCCTTTTAATTTCTTTTTATTACCAAATGACTAAATTACCCTTCATTAAAAACTTTGGTTCTTTCTACCTATATATGTCTATTTTTGTCCATGAAAATATAATGGTATAATTACCATTTAAGGACTCCTACTTCAAACCCCCATTTCAATCAAGTACTCTATAAATTAGAACCCTTATTTAGCAACTTTTGCAAACAAGTCCTAATAGGCAATTTAAGCATGAAATCAATAAAATTTCTTATCAACACTTTAACACATGTATTTAATCACTCGGTAAATCATAATAATTAATCGTAATAAACTTTTATAGCTCGGATTCGTGGTTTCGCAACCACTGTTCCATTTAGGCCCTATTTTAGGATTTTACAATATAAATAATTAAAAAAAGCTTCAAAAGGAAAAAAAAATATAAAATACATAATTATAAATTTAAAAATCAAAATATTATATAAAAATTGAAAAAATAAAATGCTAAGAATCTAAAATATATAAATTTAAATTTAAATAAATCAAAATATTATATAAAAATTAAAAAATTCAATTTTATTACATTAAAAACTCTAATTTTAAAAATTCAATATATATATATATATCTAAAATTCTAAAAATTTAAAACTTTATATATAAACTTTTATCAACTTTGTCTATTTTGGAAATTTAAAAATTTAGATATATATTTTTTGAATTTTAAAATTTAAGAGTTTTGAAAAAAAATTATGACATTTTTATATAATATTTTGATTTTTAATTTATATATTTTATATTTTTATTTAAATTTTATATTTGAAAATTATAAAAGAATGCAAAACATGTTAATATTTCATTTCAACAAAAGTCCTTAAATCTCTTATTAGACCACAATTGGATTAATCGATTGAGATTTCATATTAGGATCATGTTTGATGGGCTAAATGTTAGAAAACCTCCAATTATTTCAGTCATTAAAGTATTTTTTGTTATAAAATAAATAGACAGAGAGTAAAGAACAAAGAGAATGGGAGAGCAAAGAGAGAGCATATTTTTATTGATCAATCGGGATATTTACAAAGTTTCTGCAAAGTCTCTATTTATAGGCATAAGAAGTATAAATGAAGTAGAGATTTACTTTAATGACTATTAGAATTTAAAGTATGTCAAAACTTATATTGATCTTGATGGACATCCACTTAATAAGATATTCATAACACTTCCCTTGGATGTCCATTGGTAGATAATGTGCCCCGTTAAAACCTTATTAAGATAAAAAACCTATGAAAAAAAATACTAGTGAAAGAAAAAGACTACACATATCTATAATACGCATAATATGTTGTCTGATTAAAAATCTTACCAGGAAAACCCAATGAGACAAAACATCGATTAAAGGAAAAAGAGTACAACACGTATTTACTTTCTCTCATGGAAACATCACATACTTTCATATATTCTATGTATTCAATCTTGAATACTAGTATTCCAAATAACTATTTGAATGTATTTGTTAAGCATTTATATCACCATTCTTTTGAAAGTCATGAGTAAAGGGAAATTTTGAGAAAATATACTTTGATCTCTTTATGAGTTTCGACAATAATCATAACAAACTTTAATTATGATCCCTCTATAAAAATACAAATAGGTATTTTGGATCATTTTATAACCTTCTTTCAACTACTATTGATTAAGTCAAATTTACCACATATGTTTAATTATTTCAATTCATATAAATGAACAATATCTCAATAATTTCAATATGCTTGGCATTCTAAATCCTTCAAGGATTTTAATATAAACTTTACTATATGTTCATAAAAGGTTGTAACAACAACCATTAGATGCAAGTTAAATCTTTTATGTACTGCCAGTTTAATAACATATCTAAAGATTATTGCATCCACCACAAAAGAATATTATACATTTTCATAATCAATGTCAGGAATTAGCAAAAAACTTCATATTTTTATTCCACTTTTGCAAAACTACTTCATTTGTGTCCTCACTAGCTTTATACCTTTAGATATTTGGACTACTGGTACAAAAACTCGACAATTTTAATTATACTTGAGTTGTATCTTTTTTTTTTTTTGAACAATTTATTCCATATCTATATTTCTCAATAGACAAAATAATAATCACCAATCATGTTATAATTAAATCTCAATACATTTAAAACATATAATAATACAAGGAGACTCGTAATTAATATATATTCTCAACTTTCTTTAAGTATTCACTCATTTTTGTTGTGGTGGAGCAATTGGAACATATACGCAAATACAAAAATTCAAAGATGAGAAATATTTAGCTCTTGACCAAAAATCAATTGTAATGGGAAGTATTTATAACTTATTGGCCTGATGCGTACAACACGTTAATCAACATAATCTCATGTCGAAATAGGAAGTTTAGTTCTCATAAGTAATGGTTTAGACATTAACCAGAGGCGTTCAATCAGTAATTTATCTAAATCATTATGCGCATAAATAACAAACTTTTACAAAAGTTTTTCAAACTCAATCAATAAAAGATTAAGATATAAAATCATCAATATTAGCAAGATGAATTGTCTTAATTGCATGATCTGAAATTGATAACACATATGTGATTATTTTATAGATGCATCTATCAAAATTATAAAATATCAAAACCATCCCACGTGGTGGATGAATGGGCCCATATTCATTTCAGAAATGCAATACATTTAATCTCAACTTTAGCTAGTAAGTTTCTAACAATCAATTTTCATTGAGAACAAGCAACAAATGAGAATTCTTTAAATTAAAGAATCTTTTGATTCTTTAATGAATGTCCATATTAATTCTCAATTAACTTTCGCATCATAAATGGTCCAAGATGGTCTAATTGGTCGCTCCAAGTAGTAAATACATTTGTATCAGTAAACTTCTGGTTTACTTTAACATGCATTTCAATTGTACTAATAATGTCAATATAAATTATGACAAATTGATAATTTTACTTGCATTCCTTTTACTTTGTATCCACATATAAGTACTATTGTGACATTTACTACTGGCTATTATCACGAACATGATATAATAAAATATACCCGAAGATCTTCAACACCATTGTCGTCGCCTTGGATGGTTTCATAAGAACATACTACATATAACTTATAGAATCTTATGATGCTCTAACAAATTATTTGTACTTTTTAATTCAATCTAAATGGAATAATCTAATCATTCATCAATAACAAAAAATATATATATTCTCTTTAAGGACAAATATCACAAAAACTTATATTTTGCGTTGACAATTAATATATATTTAAACTGAAACACCCCACACCCGACCCACGAGCCTGGACCGGATCTGGTATGTTCCGTGGTGAAAACCATTTCAATTTCTTTTGTATTTAGGAAAAACTTAAGCGTTTTGAGGGAAAGTTTGTTTTGGGTTGGGCTTGAGTTAAAAACAAGTTTATTTCGTTATTAAAAATCTCATTTATTTCAGGTGAAAAAATTTAAAGTTTAGTTTAAATTAAATTGACTTAATCTTTAAATAACATAAATTCGTAACATAGTAATTAAAACAACAATAAAATCATCACCATGGCCTTATTACATAAAACAAAACCCAAAATAAAATTGTAGAGTACTTAAATAAAATAAAATGTCCAAATTCAATAAAACTTTAAAAGTGAGCATGGCCACCACAAGTTCTGTAGTCCGGTCCATCTTTGTTCATCACTTGAAACATGTTCCCAGCAGGGTGAGTCAACAGACTCAATGTGTAACCAACACTAAAATTTAATAGATTTAGGCATACCATACATATCATGTTCACATAATAATTCAAGATAATGATGCAATCCAGAACCCAAACCTAGATGCCATCCGCTACACATCCCGTACCAACACGCACTGCAGTAGGGACTACTAAGTCAACCCTCCATCCGCTACACACCATCGAAGGTAGTCGCTGCAGTCGACGTGCTCATCGTCCATATCATTCGTGGCATAGCCACCAGATTAAATAATTGTGTCATGAGACACCACATTCAGATAATGTAACAAAGTTACCACATTCAGATAATGTGATCGAAGTCACCACATTAGGATAGTGAGACCGAAGTCACCACATTCACTTCCCCTTTCTCATATAACCCGAATGCCCCATATTATTTATATCATGCATATCATACTTAAATTCCCATGCATGTCACTTTTCACATGTTAAATATAACATGTTTCGTAATCCTAGTAGGAGTAGGAAACGTACCTGAGTACTTTGTACCATAACATGGTACCTTAGCCATATTCACATTCTTATAAACATGCATATATTTATTATAGCCATGAATCTTATTAAAAGTAGTGTAAGGTACACACCTGATTCGCTTAACAATTTCACTGAAATCCCGAAAATCCAATCTAAAGCCTTAGATCTCAAGTCTCTTGGTGCCAAATCCCGAAATCTTCACTATACTCTTTCTTGTATTCGCAAAGCTTTAAATCACTTTAACAAATTAGTTTTGACTTTTGAATAAATATGAACTAGATCTAAAACACCAAAAATAGGCATTGGTAGAATATTCGCATGTCTTACCTTGTGGATTTTAAATCCCAAAATTCACCGAATAACTAGGAACACGCGACCTATGGTGTACCTTCGGAAAAGAACTTCTCCTTCTTGTAGTTGACTTAAACAAATCCGAAAAGATCTCTTCAAAGTTTGGCAACAAGATATTAATGGGGTTAGTCCTATATTTGACAAATCTTAAAAGAAAAGGATGAAAATCGAATGATAACTAGTTCTTACCCTTAATCTGAGTCGACAACCCCTTGTTTGAAGTCTCAAAACTATTCGCTATGGCCTTGATTTTAGCAAACTTTCGGCTTTTGGAAGATTATGAAAGAAGAAGAGAAAAGAGTTTGAGCAATTTGGTAATGAAGTTTGGCTACACAAGGTGTGTTTTAAACAGCAAAACAATGAAGAAAGGAGATACTTGCTAGAGAGAATTCAGAGAGAGAGAGTTAGAAGAAAGAATGAATGGCCCTCTTTTCTTTTATAGCGAAATTACTAACTTAGAATCCCTTACTTGGTCATCACTCTTCTATTTTGATAGCTTTATCTCTTTAATTAAAAATTAAAGAATAATCCTCAATTATCTCCTTGAAAATAATCTAAAATAAATCATCATTTATCCACCTATTTAGCCAGAGTTTTAAGGAGAATTAAACTCTTCCCTTAAGAGTCCCTATTGCCGTCCATTACTTCCTCTTTAAGTAATTAAATAAAATTACTTAAAGTCTTAGCTAGATGCCGTCCACCCCTTCCCTTGATGAGCGAATTTAAACTTATTCTATTGGACTCCTTGTGGCCATCGAGGCCCAAATTATCCACCTAAGTGGCGCCTCCCTATGATTAGTTTAGCTTTAATAACGAATTGGGCATAAGCCCAATTGAGATATAAAACACTCTCGAAATGCTCTCCTTGCTTGCTCGAACCTAAGCTTGCACACATCTTTGGTGGCGTCATTCTTGGGCTTTAAGTGGTATCTTGAGCCACTTTTCCAAGCTTTGTTTGGGTGTCAAATCCTTCCTATTAATTTTCTTAAGGCCACCTTGTTTCACTTTCCTCTTTTAACTTAGGTTTCCAAAATGTTCACTTTCCTCTTTTACTTAGGTTTCCAAAATGTTCACTTTCCTCTTTAACTTAGGTTTCCAAAATGTTCACTTTCCTATTTTAACTTAACATTTCCATACATTCCCAGGTTTCCAAAAATATTCAAAATACATTCATAACACATAAGACATGTCATTTCGTACAATTAAACCGAAAATGCATAGGCCCTTTTCAGGATGTTACATAAACAATCATTTAAAAATAATATATTAAAATTTATGAACTTATTGATATTCAATAATATAACTTAATAATTTGATCAGACTTAAAACAAATAAATAATAATAATCATACCTCAAAAAAATTGAAGCTCCTTACCAATTTAAGTTGTGCTCTATAAACTCAAAATTCATACTGAGATCAAATTTTTTTTCACCATCTAAAGCAACAGACTGCAGTGTCCATCTTGGTGTTGAGTCTCTTAATATATACTCAAACCTTTCGTTCGAAGTAATAATCTTTTACCAACTTTAATAAGAAGTAAAAAAATTTAATTAAAATAATCTCAAATTAATTTAAATTAATTGAAAATTAATCTAGAAATAAAACACTAAATAGATAAAAAAATCCTGCAAAGAGTTGCAAACAACAGCAGGCGAAAGGCAGCAAATTTTGGAGAATCAGGGAAGTAAGCGCTCAATTTGAATAGCAATAAGAAGCAATAAATAGCCATTTGAAGAAGCAAATGAGCCAATAAAACAGAAAAATAAGAGTAATTTTAGTGGTCGGAGGTTGAATTTTGGTATTATGGATAAGGCTTAATAGTTCGCAAAGTTGCTGTTGATTTAATCCACAACTAAGATAATTAAAAGAGAATCATACTGATAATGTGTTATAAAATAAATAGACAGAGAGTAATAAACAAAGAGAATGGGAAAGTAAAGAGAGAGAGTATTTTATTTATCAATCGGGATATTTACAAAACTTCTAAAGTCTCTATTTATAGGCATAAGAAGTATAAATAAAGTAGAGATCTACTTCTAATTATTATTAAATTTAAAATACATTAAAACTTATCTTAATCTTGATGGATATCCACTTAATAAGATATTTATAATATTTTTTATTTTAAATAAAATATTTGTTTAAAGATTTATCTTTAGGTATAAGTTAAAGATTAAAATTTTATTTTGAATTTAACAAAAAGAATAAAAAATTGGATAAATAAAATTTATAAGGATTAAGATTTTATGTTATTTTAGTTAATGTTCTTTTCTTTCCTTTTAATCCTTGTATTTGAAAATGTTTATTGAAAATTATAATATATTTTAATACAATGATAAGAGAATCTAGATGCTAAAAGTTCTACTCTTCCAATTTTTACCAACATCTAATTAATTTTTTTTTAATAATTTCATTGTAGGTTGTGTTTATATTTACTCACACACTCGAACTTACAATTTACTATCTTGATAATAATATTTATATCAATTGAGCTAAAGCTCAATCGACACATCTTATTAACTTTTTATATATATTTTAATTGCACATTTAATATGATTTAATGATTTTCCTTTTCTTTCTTTTACTTAATACGTAATAATGATATCCATACTTTTCACTGTACAAAATTTTTGATGAAGAGTACTTTAGGGAAAGTTCTGGTGTGACCTACAATCTGTTAATTTATTGAATTTTTTACAATATAAAGAACTAAAATTTTTACAAAATTATTACTCATAATTTCATAACACAGAATCTCTAATTTGTTTTAATAAATTTATGAAGTTTTTGTTGAGAAATTTATTTAAGGAGGCTTTCATAGAATTTTCCTTTTGTTTTAATTGCTATATATCTTCATTGCTACTTTAAATAAACAATGAGTTGGTGATTAATGTTGTACTTATTAGCTTATAATATGGTCCCTTTAATCCCAACTTCATGGTCTAAAATAACATAAAAAGAAACTGAAATTTTAAGTCTTAAGTCTTCTTCTCCTAAAGATATAATAATAATTTGCAATTTAAGAAATTTGTATAATTACAATTAGACTTCAACCTATAATTATAGTAAATTAAAAATATTACCACACCATATATTTAAAACACATGAAATTAAAATGAAAAGTATTGTTGAAAATAATACATGTATGAGATTACAATGAAAAATTAGATTAAATTAGAGTAAAATGATATTTAAACACATAAAACATCATATTAAGAATACTAAATGAATACAATTGTTTATCATGGTATTGTCATCAATCATAAGTTAATGTCGATTTCATTCGTAACACCAACTCGATCATCAACTATATTAATATACGAGTTAATGGAAGTAACAAAGTATGTATAATAAAATTAAAATGTAATAAAAAAGTTTTGGTTGAATAGTATATTTAAGTTTCTTTTTAATGCAATTGGTATGGATTCAAATCTCATTATATGAATATTTTAATTATTTTTAAATAATAAAAAATTTGATACATACATGGATGGGGTAAAATTTATTAAAGATTATTCAACTAAACTGTAAAAAAATTGTCAAATTGCAACAAATTTTTGGATGGGATCCAAGCAGCTATAGGATGAGATGTTTGCATAGCGTTTGAAGAATATCTCTTAACTTCGAAGCACACTTTGAATCACTCGATTTTAAGTTGGGAAGCTCAAGTTATGACCGTTTTAGCGAAGTTTACACGAGCAGAAAATTACAATTTTCAAGCTTTAATTCGAGTTTAAATCATATTATATTCGAATTTTAGGCTTATTTATATATATATGAGTTCAATATTTTAGATATTAGTTTTATTATTTTATTATTTATTTGTTTAATAGAATTTTAGGATTTTTTTGTATTTAAAATTATTTAGAATTTTATATTTCTTAGTCAATAAGAAAGTTCAATTCCTACAACTACTTCTTTAGGTTAATTAGAGTTTCATTATTTCTCTTCAGTAAGATACTTTAGTTAGAGCCATTTGTGAACTTTGTTGAAGATGATTTTTCAAAGAATTTTATATTAGTTGTTTTTATTGAAGCTTTATTTTCAAAGGATTCAATTGAACATTTATTATAAACTAAAATACTCTTGAATAAATATAATTTATTTTAAATATGAAATGACATTTTAATAATTTCCATAACTGAGCTGATATTGTGAACACCCCATATCCACTCCGCTCATAAATATAAATAAAATTCATTAGTGAGAGTTTTTTTTTTTTTTTTTTTTTTTTTAATTTGCAGCAAAATCAAACCAAAAGATAATACTAACACTAATGATTTTGAACTCCACAAAAAAAAAAAATGTGAATATACACTTCTCTGTACATACACAATGAAAGAGTAAAACATCCATTAATGTCTGAATGAAAAGAATGGTGCTGCCATACTTGCCATATATATAGTCTCATGTATGGAGCCATCATCAAATGTCAATGGCAATGGCAATGGCAATGGCAGGTGGTTTAATGTTGTTAGAACCCCAAAACCTTGGGTGCTATCTGTAACAAAGGCTCCAAAGCGCTGGGAGCAAATTTCCTGGCGAAAAGAAAACAAATGGAAGATGGTTGATCGTTATACCGGCATTCATGGCCTTCGTAGATTCTTGTGAAGAACTCTTCAGTGATGTCTGCACTTCCAAAAGTTGCAGGATGAGCCCCACCCCTCGACCAGTCTACCCATGTGATGCTTTTATTTGCTAACAGATTCGATGCCTGAATTGTTAACATGGTCGGGAAATAATGCTCGTCGACATAACATGCCGGACGGCAAAACTGTTCGAACTTTGGGTAGTATGTGATGTCTTCCACTATGTTGACTGCAAGCTTTCGGTTAATTTCAAACCACTGGGAACCTTTACGCCATTGGGTGAGATTGACCTCTGGAGCCATACTCTCATTGTAACGGCCTTGACCATGTGGCCCAGGGTCATCAAATGCACCGATGAAGCTGTTTTTGGACTTCTTTATGTAGTGGTAGATGACACTGAAATTATATAGAGGTATGCAGGATTCAGATAGGAGGATAAACCATTCATTGGATATGTCGAGCAAGGCATTGGCAAGGAGCCTTCTCTCAGCATCACACATACTCATCTTTCCCCACTCAGAGACCTGTAGAGGTAGCAGATACAGATTCTTTATTCTACTTGAAATGAATTTCGAGTTAGTTACAACGTGTAAAATAGTAGATTCTTCTATCTTCCTATGAGAACCAAAACAAGTAGTCATCTTTTTTTCACATCTAGTTGCACTTAATGAATGGGAATCAAAAGCCAAGCATAAATTCAGTGAAATCTCTTCAGGGAAATTCAATTATATTCTCCTACAAGTTGCTAACACATACAGCTATCCATACGATTATCTTGTTACAACGAGCAAAATAGTAGATTCTTCTATCTTCCTATGAGAACCAAAACAAGTATTCTTTTTTTCACATCTAGTTGCACTTAAGGAATGGGAATCAAAAGCCAAGCATAAATTCAGTGAAATCTCTTCAGGGAAATTCAATTATATTCTCCTACAAGTTGCTAACACATACTGCTATCCATACGATTATCGTGACACCCTGATGCTAACCATAATTAGGCTATGCTTGACATTGTCTCCAGTTTCAAGAAGCAACACTGATATGGTGTGCTATATAATACGAGGGTCTTAAGCCTGTGTTGCGATTTGAAGCAACAAAACAGACCCATGGACATGTAAATAAAAGATCTCAAAGTGCAAGCTTCTGTCCAGGTTAGATGATTTCAAATACTGAAGATAATGACACAGACAGTTTGAACACAATCAAACACATCTCATGTCATTTCCTAATTTTGTTTATCAAACTGATATATTGTGTCTTTGTGGCCATAATTTGCGCATTTTTGCAAGGAATTAGCCGTGTACCTATATGTATGCGAGAACAATCCCTTGCAAAGAGGTAAATAACAACCATATAGCTAACCAAGAAACAATTAGAACCAGAACTTAAGTAGATAAAAAAAAGGAGAGGCACAAACAAACATCCTAGTGTTTTTTTATTCTTCTTCAAAGAGACAGCAGTGGGAGGCCACGATATGGTAGGTACGGTTCTATGTCTAACCTTCAAAAACCAAATTTCTGAAAGCAACTACGCATGCCAGTCTATGCTGTCCGGATTCGGGGTAAATGTTAGAGTATGTGTCTAAGATGGTATACATAACCTTTTTCTTATATATGGAGTATCACACTCAATCTTATGTTTGAACGTGAGTCGGATGCAAATGTCGGACCAAGTATGCTATCATCACCCTTAGCATGGAAACTAAATAAGGGAAGTTCTCAACAAAATAAGAGCAAAAGTAGAGACAATAACTCACCATCACACACATAAGCAAGTAAAAATACACACAAACCATGTCACAAAGGAATAATGGCGGAACCTATATTAAAACAATATACAAAATTGAGAAGATTTGAATAGCATACCTGACTTGGGATTTGTCTTCTGTAAAAAACCGAAGACGGAGGAAACACAGCACCGAATGAAGGCAATGAATGAACATAGACCGAATAAAGGCCTTGGTGCCCATCAAAAAACCTCTCCCAAAGAGGAGAAAGTGGCAATGGTCCCTTGGTCAAGAACATAAAAGCAATCTTGGGAACCCTATTAAATGGATACTTTTTTATACGAGGCGTAAAAGATGCCCTCCATAGTAACTCTTCATCACTCATTGAATGAAGCAAATTCAAAGGAGGTTTCCTCCAATGATCCAAACTAGTCGTTTCATCTTCATCACAAGGCACAATATTAGACTTAACTGTTGCTATCACACTATAAGTTCCAAAATGCCGGATTGTATATATGCTAATCATAAAAAAGGCCATACACAGAGCAAGAAACAAGCCAAATAACTGAAGGACCCTTAATGGTGGAGTCTTGGATCTTGTTGTAACCGCAGGTTCTTTGCCTTCCTCTAATGAACCAACAGACCCAAATCTCGTTTTCATCTTTTAAGCTAATCCCAAAAACCAGAAACTCAAAAAAATTCAACTTCTGGGGGTTAGATCCAGAAACACCCACACTTGCTTTTTTGTTCTTTTACCAGTCAAAGCAGTAAACTAAAAACTCTTGCATTTTCGATCCCCCAAACGAGTAATTCAATGAAAAATTCCGACATGGGGTTCTTTCTAATATCTAACTAGCATTAAAAACTGCAGCCATTATTAGCAATTTAAAACAATAATAGAATAACAGATCTAGAGCAAAAGAATATTGGATAAACAACGATACACCATTCTTAGCAACAAACTAAGATAAGATCAAAGTGAAAAGCTAGTTCTAGGCATTACCTAAAGAAGAGAAACAGAAGTTGAAGATAACTAAATGTACCATATGAAGAAATACAGATAAATAGAGGGTTTAAGAAAGGGGGAAAAAACTAAAAAGGTATGGTTAGAGTAGAAGTATGGAAGAAAAAATGGAAGTAAATGATGAAATGGGAAATGGGTTTTGGATTTTGTGAAACCTGAGGGATGTTAATTAGAATGTCGTTGTCCACAGAGAAAGGAAGCAGGTTGATGCTGGGAGAGTGGGGAAACTAGCTATTCTTTGTTTCTGGTCGAATTCTTATTTTAGTCCCTCTATTATACTCAAATTTGGAATCTAATTTCTATATTTCAATTTCAACTTTTTTTTTCAATTCAGTCCTTAAACTTGGATTTCATTATGGTATGATGATGTAATGCTTTGCAATTTTATTACATCATCAGGTGAAAATTTTAAAACATAAAGAATTTAAAAATACTAAAAAGTAATAATATTAAAATATCACATCATCATACCTTAATGAAGTCCAAATTCATGGATCAAATTATAGAACCAGCGTGGACAAAAATTAAAAAACCAAGCTAAAAGAAATTGTCGAATTCAAAGATTAAATGTTACTTGATTTCTATTTTATCGAAATAAAAAAGGTTACCATTTTTTTGGAAAAGGAGATAGGTTTGAATCCAAGTCTTTGGTGCCAACATAGGGACTCTTATCACTTGCTTTTGGGTTGTTGGTAGAGGTGTGTATGGGTCGGGCGACCCGGTCTGGCCCGAAGACCTTCCGAAATGTGGGAGGGTTTGGGCAAAAATATAGGCCCGAAAAATAGGCTTGGACAAAAAATAAAGTCCGTTTAAAAAATAGGCCGGGCTCGAGTAAGGCATTTTTGGCCTGGGTCTAGCTCGGCCCAAATTCATTAAATGAAAAAAAAAACTATTTTTTAATAATATTTTTTTATTGTTTTTCTTCTTATTTTACTACCATTTTACTATTATATTTCTATTATTTTGTTGTTATTGTTTAGATATTATATAAAACTTATTTTATTGTTAATTTTGTTATTATTTTAAAGACATTTGTTAATTTTGTTATTATTTTAGAGGCATTTGCTTGTTAAGTTGCATCTATTTTTGTAACACCCCAAACCCGGCCCAAACACTACAACCGGATCTGGCATGTCACTAAGAAAATTTTGTAAAACATGTCGCATTTTTAGAAAAACATTTTGGTAAAGTTTAACATTTTATTCGAGAAAAATTTATAATTTATAGTTTTAAATAAAATATGCCTTTATGAATTAAAAACTCAAATTTAAACACATGCCTTAGTTCAATTAAAATAAAATTTAAATAACTACAAGTAATAAAAGCCCATAATAAAACAAAATATAAACTGGTGGCCCATGGCCTTATTACAACAGATTTAAAATCCATTAAATAAGAATATAAAATAATAACTAGAGTCTTTTACTAGATCCAAATGTTCTTTGCATGGCCACCTTGCGCTCCTCTCCACCGGTCCGATGCACTAAATGCTACCGAAATGTTAATTAATTGGTTGAGTCATGAGACTCAATGTGCAACCCTCATGCACCATTAGATTTGGGCCTTAGCCCCATACAATTAAAATAGTCAGAATTAATATACATAATAAAAATAATATGCAAGTCCAACCCAAATCCTAGGTTTCCATCCGCTACACGCCTGCACCGACCATTCACACCATTGGGGATTTCTACAATCAACCCACACCGCTACACGCCTTGATGGCGTCGTCTTGCTCATCATCGATCATGGTAGTAGCCACTACAACAGATCACAGCAAAAGCCGCTACAACAGATCACGGTAAAAACTGCTACAACAGATCACGGTAAAAACCGTTACAACAGATCACGGTAAAAACCGCTACAACGTATAACTTCCTCCTTTCATCAAACCCAACCCATGCAATCACGTAAAGTCGACACATCTCATTTAATCGAACATTTACTTAGAATGACGGGGATCACTAACCTGGTGATTTGCTTTACCCTCTTTGGTTTTCAATCGTTATGCCGGAATTTCGGCATTTATCAGAACATATAAAACTTATAAACATGTATCAACAAACAAATCTAGATGGTGTGGAAGTGTTACACACCTGATATCGCAAAATCCAATATTCTTAGTCGATATCTTTGTTATCCCGATCTACAACTTTGCTCAAAAAGCCAGAAAGATGTGAAAATAGGGCCTCTCCTATATTCGGCCATGGTTAGTGTTCTACCCGATTTCATATATTTATAAATAAACCAATCTCCTTACCTTGAAATCCCGAAAATAACATGACTTGAGTGTTATTGATCTTTGCTTAGAGATCTAAGCGTTGGACTCCTCTTGAGCCCGAAATGCCGAAAATAAGAAAAATTCTTGATTAGTCACTAAATAGCCATTCGACTAGGGACTTTGAAAAGCCGGAGAAATATTGAAAACTCAAAATCGACACATACCTATTTTCTTTAGATTCGGCACAAGCAGACTTTACTGAAGAAAATTCGGCAACTTTAGGAGGTGAGATCTAAGAATTTCGATTTTTAAAAGATTTAAGAATTGAAGAGATGGCTAAGAGAGATTTGGCCAATGAATATTAAGGAGAAGAATAGAATAATAGAGATGTGATTTCAGCTTTTAGGGATTAGAAGAAAAATAACAATAGAGGTTAAAAGATTCGGCCAACCAGGAAATTTTAGAGAGAAAGAAATGGTGAAGAAAATAGTGGTTTTCGGCTTTTGAGAGGAAGAAGATGAGAAAAGAAAATAAAAGAAAAGCTTCCAAAATTTTTGCACACCCTCTCTTTATATAGAAAACCGATTCCTCCCTTTAGCAGAGATTGATTTTTAGCCAACACTGCCACACATGATAGCTCCTATCCCTTTTCCCTTATCTTAATCTATTATCTCCTCAAAAATAGTCTTTATCTGCTTATTATCCTTAAAGACTAAATCCCTAAATAATAGCATTTATCTGTTTATTATCCACATAGAATAAATATAATAAAATTCCCCAAAAAAATAGTCTTGTGCCGTCCACTTCCCTAATCCCTAATGCCAAATTTAACTAACTTAAATTAGAAGATCTGGGCTCCTTAAAACTTAAAATTTGGGCCCCTAACACTTAAATTAACTCATTACACATATTCACCCATTAAACGCATAGGCCCAAAAATTTAGGATGTTACAATTTTAGTGTTATTTAAGTCTACATATTTTCTAAAATTTATTTTCAATTTGTTGAAAAATATTTATTTTGATTTTTTTAGTATTTTTATGTATTATATATAATTAAAAATTATATAAAATATTATAAAAATTAATACGGGCGGGCCGGGCCGAGTCGAGCCCAAGTTTTAACATTTTTATATGGGCCGGGCTTGGGCAAAATTTTAGGCCCATTTTTTGGGCCTGGCCCGGCCACACCTCTAAGTTGTTGGTAATGCTTTTATTTTTATAACATGATTAGTTAATTTATATAATTAATATGGTTAACTATTTTAATTAAAATTTGAAGAAAAAATATTTATTTTAACTCATCATCATGTATGAATTTTTATATTATAAAATATGTTTTAAGAAAAATTCTTAATAATTAATTAATAATTTGAATTAAGTAATGATATTATGAAAGCAGATAGAACTAATTTTTAAAAATTAAAAAATAAGGATTAAATTATAAATTTGATCATAATATATGGACCAAAATAAAAAATTAATCAAACTGTTGTATTGGAGTTGGGAACGTGCCGGGACGCTGTTTGCATATAGGTGGCCATGTGAGGATGTGAAGACAGTATTTACTATTTAGGAGAAATGCCACGTTTAGGTAAGTTGAAAAGACATTCTTGCCCTATCGAACATTCACAAATTCAAAATGGGACAGGCAAAACCTTTAATCTCCATAAAAAGAAGCAATTCCAATTTTAGTTTACTTTAATTTCAATTTTTTATTTTAACTTTAATCCCAAAAATTTAAGTAAAAGATCTTCGGTTTGGCTCCTTATATAGAATACTATAGGGATAGTTAAAGTATGATTTTTATTTTTACGAATTTAACACCTCTATTTTTTTAATTTATATTTCTTCTTATCGTGGAAGGAGGCTTTGATGACCAAAATTAATTTCTTTGAGGAACAAAGGGAAAGAAAACAATAATAGGGTATTTAAATTTCAGTTAAAATCGAATTAATTGGTTGAAATGAACTAATTTGGTTAACAGATTTAATTCGATTGGACGTCGGTTAATGATTTTTTGGAAGTTCGGTTATCGCTTAATTCAATTTAAAATTAGGTAATTAATCGAACTTAATAAATAATAATACAAATTATCGTAATTTTAATTTGGTTAATCCATCAAATAAACATTATCAATTTATTTATTTTTATATATTTTATACTTGTTTTAACAAAAAATTAAAACATATAAATTTAGGTTAACCTCTTGAATTAACCAAAATATTTCAGTTTGGTTAATTTTTAAAAATTTTAATTGAATTGACGGTTAAAAATTTAAAAAATTCGAGTAACGTTTGAACACCCTACACAAAAATAGCACCTCTCACATCATTCAATATGAGATTTTGAAATAAAAGCATGAACACCATTTTAATTTTAAATGTTTTAATTCATTTTTTAATATCATTTTTATTGTCACGGTCATTTGTTTATCAAGATTTTATTTATTATACACTTATAAGAGTTATTATAAAAGATAATTGTTGCAAATTTACTATAGATTTCTAATGCTAATTTCTATCAAATGAATAAAGTGAAAATTAAGCTTAAAAAGAAAAATAAATTAATCAATTCAATAAAATTAAAATCGTATAACATGTGCATCTGCTATTTTACGTTCTTGCATTTGACTAATCATGAAGTTTGTAAATCTAATAAGTTCAATTAATCAAAAGATATCAATTAAATTAATTAATTTATCATTAGTTACTAAATTCAAGTAATTAATTTATAAGTTTATAATGTTTCAAGTTAATGGTAGAATATTTAATTTTGTTGAATTAATAAATTTAATTCCACTTATTAAAAATGATTTAGTTCAATAAAATATGATTAATAATATTTTAACTAAAATCACTTTTATTCAATAAATTATAATTAATATGCTTACTTATATGAAATTACTATAACTATACTTAAAATTTTAAAGAATATACTTCATAATTAATGATGTTGCTTTTACAAGTAAAAATTGTTATAAAGAGTTAAAATAAAATATAAAAAATCGATTCTACTACAAATGTGATTGTTATAATGAAATATTGTTTAGAGAAAATTGATTGTATTAATCAAATTATTCTATCAACTTAGTCGATAATTTGAATATTAAATGCAAGTAGAATATATTTAATACATTTAAACGCATATTATTGACCACTTCGTCCTTCATGCACATTCATGTCACAATTAAATTAACATTTAACACTTAAATTAGTAATTAATATAAAGAAAAATAAGCGTAATTAATAATATTTTGAGGGTTTAATTAAAAGTTTAAAAATCAATTCAAAATTTAGAAAATAAGTCCATGCTCCTATAAAAGTGTCAATGTCTTCACTTGCTTCGGTTTTAAACCTGTAAGGTTGGGGTAGTTTTCATTAATCAAGAAAGCTCCGATTAGGACCCACCATCAAAGGGCCACCATTTATAAGATTGCTCACCCAATACGTGCACGAGACACCACTGTTTCATTCCTTAAACATCCCGCTAATACTATTATCCAATATCCACACACTCCCATGATTAACATAATTATCTTAATTTAAGACAAACACTAATACACGAAAAACAGGATAATTTGGTATTCCAAATAAAAACAAGATAATAAATAATATTAATGATTTTTTAGCCTAAATTAATCCTTAAATTTAATAATTGTACTCACATTCGGGCATAAATTAAATAATTGGTATCACATTGGAGTTTGGATTTTTTTTCAACTCAATCTCTAATCTTGACAATTATTCTTACATTGAGACTTGTACTTTTTTGTTCTAACTTTTTTTAAAGGAAATATCAAAGATTAACATGAAAAAAAATTTAAGAATTATTGTGAAAATAATTGTCAAGTTTAGAAATTAATTTAGATAATAATAAAAATTAGACCTCAATATAGAAACAATTGTCAAATTCAAGTACTAATTTAGACAAAAAATTTAAGTCATAATATGAGAACATTTGTCAAATTAAAATACTAACTTATGCAAAAAAAAAAAATCAAACCCTAATACACAAATAATTGCCAAAATCAAATTCAAATAACGCGTCAACCCTAATAAATATAACAATTTAACACATATGTGACACACTAATGATAAGTAAATATGGGTTGTGGTACTCATTTGAAATCAACACACTTATATTATTTTTCTAAATAAATGAGGTTTTAAAAGTATAAATATACATAAATAAAACATATTTGAGCAGAATAAATATAACATAAAATACAATCAAACTAAAATTGAAAACATATGATGACAAAGTCCTACATTGTGTGGATTAGTAAACTTTAACCATGCAAAATTCATATCTAAAGCCTCAACCTTACTAATCTAATCGAGACATCATTGGTCACACATTTTAAAATTATTTTATTAATTTTAACTTATCTAATAATTATACTATATTTATCTTTTATTCGACTGACATAAATAAGTAATGCATCACAATCCACAAGTTTATAAAATATTGCCTGCTTGGCTGATTAAAATTTATAATATGCTTTTATGCATTTAATATTTAATTTTTTAAAATATTACATTTTTAATTGCAACAATTAATTTATCAATTCAAGAGTTTGCCGATAGAAGCAGGTTTAGTTTATTTTTGTTTTTTCGTTTTAGTCTGCCAATAGTAGCAGCTGATGGGGTTTTCTCGATTATGTTCTAGGATTAGATTTGAATCAATAAACTGATTTTAGGGTTCTTGTTTTCTTATAAAATTAAAAGAGAGGAAAAGAGAAGAAAAAAGAGAGGAGTTTGTGAAACGACAAGCAATTTAGAAAAACAATGGAGGATGAATTGGCTAATTTAAATATCGCTGATGATGAAGAAGATCCAATTTGTGACCAAGAATATGGGGAGGAGATCGATGATGAGTTCAAATTATGTCTAGTGGGCAAAGTTCTAACAAACAGTGCAGTCCACTTCCCATCTATGAGGACAGTTCTTGCAGAGTTATGGCATCCAATTGAAGGAGTTTCAACTTTTTCGTTTTTACAACGAATTGGATCTAAATAAGATAATCGATGGAATTCCATGATTTTTTATTACACACCTTATTATATTCCATATGGTGGAGAGAGGAGAGGATCTAGTTCAAGTCCCTTTGGTTTTTTTCAAATTTTTGGGTTCAAGTTCACAATCTACCATTAGGATCCATGCCAGAAAGAATGGCAAGACAATTGGGAAATTTCATTGGACGTTTTCTGGAATATGATGCAACGATAATAACAAGAGGAGTTAAAAAGTTTGTGAGAATAAGAGTTTGTTAGGAGGTACAAAGCCCCTTGAAAAGGAGAAAACGCATTATCTATGGACAGAATAAATCAACCCATGCATTGTTTCAATATGAAAAGTTGTCGTTATTCTATTTTATGTGCGGAAGGTTAGGGCACGGAGAGAGTTTTTGTCCTCTAAAGTTAACGATAAGGTCACAAGAAACAACTCTGGGATGTGATCTATCTATAAGGGCTCCACCTAGAAGATCAATGCAGAATGAAAGTAGATGGTTAAAAGAAGAGCCAAAAAAATGGTAAAAAGCAAAGCATGTATATAGGCAAGAAGGAGAAGCGATTTTACGGAGAATATACCGATGGATCATACACCTAAAATGAAAAAGAGAGAAATAGTAATACGATCGGAAAGGAATGAGGTTTTAAAGGGTTGCAATAGAGAAGTGGTGGGGTTTGACGTTGACATGAGACAAAACGACAATAGGGAAAAGGAAGAGGTTGAAGATGAAAAATAAAATCCAATTGGTATTTTAGAAGGGAAAAAACGGCAAAGGCTGGCTCTTATTGAAGACACACAAACATGTTGCATGGTGACAGATCCAGAAATTAAGTTATCGGCAGCCGCTAACAAGCAGGCCGACCGGTTGCTATGAAAATCCTTAGTTGGAACGTTCGCGGTATGGGGCAATCGCGGACTATAAGACATCTCAAAATTTTTTTGAGACAACATCAACCCCAACTTTTGTTCATTATAGAAACAAAAGTTAATGCAAGAAAGATGGAGAGGATATGAAAAAGGTGTGGTTTTGACAATGGAATTGATATATGAAACACCCCAAACCCGGCCCACAAGCCCTGACCAGATCTGGCATGCTTCTTGAATAAAACGTAGTTAAGTCTCGTATGACATTTTGAAAATCGTGGTGGTTTCGAAGAAAATAGAATTGGGTTGTTCTCAATTTAAAAGTTGAGTAGTAATTTAATTTTGTACTAAATCGATAATTTCATATTTCAAGAGTTACAAGTTAAAGAAATCTTGAATTTTAGAGTTTAATATTTTGTAACTTGAAAAAAAACCCGTAGGTGATTGAGTTTCAAAACAATTGATGTTGTTCTTATCATATCGTAAATTTAAAAGCGCAATGAAAATAAAGCGGTTAAGTAATAATGGCCTTATTACATCAAAATATAACCCAAAATAAATAAATATAAACTTAATAAGAAAAGCAAAAAATGAAATGTGCATGGCCACCGCTAAGTTCTCGCTGTGACCGGTCCATCATCGAGTGCCATCTGCAAAAAGTTAGCCCACGAAGGTGAGTCAACAGACTCGATGTGTAACTACCATCATGATTCCCAAATCATACAAGGCATAATAAATCACATAAAATAATTGTAAACCATGATGCAACCCAAACCACCTAGATCCAACCTCTACACATCACCGTACCTCACCGATCACACAGTGGGATTACTAAATTGACCCTCCATTCGCTACACACCATTGAAGGCGATCATTTGATCAGCGCACACCGCCCTTATAATTGTGGCATAGCCACGAGATAATGTGAGAGTCACCAGATTCATATTATGTGACATAGTCACGGATAATGTGAGTCACGAGATATTGTGGTAGGAACCACGGATCACTTCCCTTTCACATAATCACCCATATGCCCATGCAACATACAAAACATGTTATTTTTCATGCAATTTACCTTACCCCAAAATTATAACGGATCCACATATTTTCACATCAATGTTATCAAACATTATTTACAAGTGTTAAAGGGGTAACATACCTGAATGCACTCATACCATTGAATGGTACCCTTAGCCATATTTCATATTTTCATTAACACATATCTAATATTATCAACCTAGGGGAATTAATGTAGGGCTACACACCGATTATTCGTAGATCTAATCAAAATCCGAAAATCCGATCTAACGACTAGATCCCTTTTTCCTACATTCGCCAACACTAAGCATATTAGCAAAAAGCCATTGGCTAAGCGGTCAAATCCAGAAGGTTATGGCAACCAAAATCCTTACCTTGCTCTGGATTGGTTTGCTAGCCAAATCCGAAACTCGTGATGATCCCCTTGCAATCGGCTAAACACTAGAACACTCAATCGGTTAGTTTTCGCTTTTGAGCGAATAAGGAAGCAGATCTAAATCACTAGAACCCTTACCACTGACTTACCGAAAACTATTGGCAGGGAAAAGATGCTCCTGATCTACTGCTTCAAATCCCGAAAATCCTAAAAGAAACCATTTGCATGGTTGATTAGAAGTCTAGACAAATGTCGAATTTCGGCTTTTGTTCTACACATGTCGACAGAGAGGAAATAAGGAAGAATAGTGGAGATTCGGTCATAGCAGACTTACCTATTCCAAACTGATTTGAGAAGAGATCAAGAGAGATCTCTACTTGGTTGATATTCGGCCAAAAACTGGGAAGGAATGAGGTGGAAAGATTTCGGCAATGGCTTAGGAAAACAATGGAGATTCGGACAGAAACTGAAAAGAGAGAATAGGAGAAGGACAAATGATATTCGACTTTTGATTAACAGTAGAGATTGTAAGAGAAAGAAGAAAAAGAATGATATGGAGGCTCAATTATGATTCGGCTAGAGTGAGAAAGAAGAAGAAGAAAGAATTGAGAGAAAGAAAAGAAAAAGAAAAGTGTTGATGGGGCTTAACCAAAAATTCAGCTTAAGGGATTTTGGTGACCGAATTTGTCATCCAAGAAGTCCCTTGGCCGACCAACTCTCCTCTCTCCATTCAATCCCCTTTTCACTCTACCTTAGCCAAATCTCTAAGTATCTGGACCCAATCTATACCTCCTCCATCGAGTCCTCATCTGAGTCCCTCACCGCCTTCCTTATTGAAAAATAAAACTCCAAAGCGCTTCCTTGCTACTCAAACCTAGACCCTTCTCATTCCTGTGGCGTCACCTTACAAGGCCCTAAGTGGCGCCTCCTTGCCACCTACCCTTTGGGTTATTTGTGTTTTAAATCACACAATAAACTCCTTAAGGCCTAGCTCCTTAATTCCCCTTTTGGGCTTAAAAATCCCATAACTCCTAAGGCTCCTATCTACATCCCAAGGTTCTTGAAGCCCTAAAATCACATTCTAATCATACCCAAGCATGCATTCACATACATTTAAGTAAAAATGCATAACCCTAAATCCGGATGCTCTGATTCTACCCCTTAAAATAATTTTGACCTCGAAATTACACAGCTAAAATAAGTGAGGGTATTCTTTGTCGATCGCTTCCTCCGCTCCCACGAAGCTTCTTAGATCCATGGTTACATACAAAGACTTTGACTAGAGGGACCGATTTCCTCAAGCACCTTCACATCTCGATTCCGATATCTGAATCGGCTCTTCATCATAGACGGATCTGGTCTCGGCTCCACCTCCTCAGCCGGTATCACGTGAGATGGATCGATCAGAACGACGTAGCATCGAAACGTGAAACACATTGTGTATCGGCTCCAACTCCGAATGCAATTCTAACTGATACGCTACTGGTCCAACCTGCTTCAACACCCGAAAAGGTCCTATAAACCTGAGACTTAACTTTCCCTTACGACCAAATCTCATCACCTTCTTCCACGGTGAAACTTTTAGAAACACATAATCTCCAGCAAACTCAATCTCCTTTCGCTTAAGATTTGCGTATGACTTTTCTGGGTCGGATGCCTCCTTCAACCGTGGTTCGAATTACCTTAACCTTTTCTCTGATTACGCCACAATTTTGGACCCAAAACACGACGTTCTCCCAATTAGTCCAACATGTAGGAGTGCGACACTTAGATCCATATAGCACTTCATACGGTGCCATCGAATACTTGCTCGATAGCTATTATTATGCGCAAATTTCGCTAAAGGCAAGAACTCCTCAACTCCTCTCAAGTCTATCACGCAACCCTTCAACATATCCTCCAAGACTTGAATTACCCGCTTCAGATTGACCGTCCATTGCGGATGAAATACCGTACTAAAATCCAACTTTGGTGCCCAAAGCTTGATGTAGCGCATTCCAAAAGCGAGGCGTAAACCTCGGATCCTATCCGAGATAATCGACAAATCACTCAAATGCGACCTCGCGATTTACTGCTACATACAACTTTGCCAATTTTTCCAACTAATAGTCAACCCAAGTTTGGTATGAAATGTGCAGACTTAAGTCAACCGATCTACTATTACCCATACCGAGTCCTTCTTAGTAGGCGTAAGGGAAGCCCACTAACGAAGTCCATGGTAATTCTCCCACTTCCATTGCGAAATCTTTATCGGTGAAGCAACCACAGCGGTACTTGGTGTTCACCTTGACTTGTCGACACGTTAAGCACTTCCTCAAACTCAGTAACTTCTTGCTTAAGACCGGGCCACCAAACCGATCCGTAGATCCTATATAACTTACTTCCTCCGGGATGCATAGCATAAGGGATACTATGCGATTCTGAAGAATTCTTGCCTTAACTCCTCGTCCTTGACATCTGGACCTTGCCCCAAAACACAAACACTCCATTCTGTTACACCAAAATTTTCCAATTCTCCACTTTGTACTTGTAGCGAACAGCACTTAGTTCACCATCTAACAATTGTTTCTCCTTAACTCGACCTAGCCACGTCGGCTTCACTTGCAATTTCGCTAGCAAGCTTCCATCATCATAGAGGCTCAAATGTGCAAATATCGTCCTTAACTCCTACACTACTTTCTGACTTAGGGCATCCGCCATAATATTCGCCTTGCCCGGGTGATACTCTATTGAGCAATCGTAATCTTTCAACAACTCTACCCACCTATGCTGTCTCAAATTCAGCTCCTTCTGAGTCAGCAAATACTTCAAGCTCTTGTGGTCCGTGTAGATCACCGACATCTCTCCATATAAGTAATGCCTCCACACCTTAAGAGCGAATACCACCTTGCTAACTCCGGATCATCGTCGGATAGTTAACTTCATGTGGCCTCAGCGCCGAGACGCATAAGCGACCACCTAAAATCTTGCATAAGGACACATTTCAATCTCGTATGGGAAGCATCACAATATACCATAGTCCTTCCCCGCTTCAAAGCTAAATCAAAGCTGGAGCCTCTGTCATACCTTCTTAAGCTTCTCGAAACTCTCATGCTGCTTATCGCCCATCGAAAGGTACCTCCTTTCTCAACAACCGTCAAAGGTCTTTGCTATCGACGAGAATCCCTCAACAAATCTCTTATAGTAACCTGCTAATCCCAAGAAGCTACAAATTTTTGCCACAGACTTAGGTGGTTTCCAATCCAATACTGCCTCAATCTTCCGAGGATCCACCCTTATTCCTTGGCGGACACCACATGCCCTAAAACGTATCTTCCTTCACCAAAACTCGCACTTGAACTTGGCATCTGACTTCTTTTCCCTTAACACTTGTAGCACAACTCGGAGATGCTCATCATGTTCTTCCTCGAACTTGGAATACACTAGGATATCGTCTATGAACACAATAACGAACCGGCCTAGGTAGGGTTGAAAAACCCAGTTCATCATGTCCATGAACGCGGCTGGGGCGTATGTCAATCCGAACGACATTACCAAGAACTCATAATGCCCGTACCTTGTCCGGAAAGCTGTCTTATGAATATCAGCCTCCTTCACCTTAAGCTGATGATATCCTGACCTTAGATTTATCTTCGAAAATAATGCGGCCCTTAGGTGATCGAACAAGTCATCTATCCTGGCAATGGATACTTGTTCTTGATGGTCGACTTATTCAAGCTGTCGATAATCTATGCACATGCGCATAGTCGATTTCTTTCTTCTTCACAAATAGGACCTGGTGCTCCCATGGAACACTGGTCGAATAAACCCACGATCGAGTAACTCCTAGATCTGGGCCTTGAGCTCTACTAGCTCCTTTGGTGCCTTGGTATGGAGCAATTGACACAAGAGTGCATACCCGGAATAAGTCAATTCAGAACTCCACCTCCTTATCAGGGGTAACCAGCGACTCCTCGGTAAAGACATCCACAAATTCCCTTCTCGTTCTAACTCCTTCTCTGCCTACTTCCTTAACCTCCAAGGTCTTGATCAACATCGGAAAAGTTACACCCTTTTCTCACCATTTTCTACGCTTTAAGGCGAGATACCACATTGACAAGCAATTTCGCTCTCGCCCATCACAACTTCTTTGTCGTCGGGGAGTTCTTAACGACATGCGCTTTGACACAATCCACATCCGCATGATACTTCACTAACCAATCCATGCCTAAGATTAGATCAAACTCCTCGAATGGTAACCCCATTAAGTCACTAGAAATTGTGCCCTTGAACTTCCAAAGGTACTACCCTAAAGAGTTTGTCTAATACTCTTGATTGCCCTAAAGGACTAAGTCAGGTCATCTTCCTAGATGCAGTTTGAGTTCACATGCGAGTTCCGAACCTTACTAGCAATGTATGAATAAGTTGACCCAATATCTATCAACGCAATAAAGGGTAATCCGAGATAAGGAACATACAGATTATGACATCGTGCATCACCATCCTCCTTTAACTAATCTGCATACACTAGACCCTGCTGTCTCGCCTCTATGTTACCAACACCTCTGCCCGATGTTCCCCGACCTCTTCCAGAACCATTATCTCTGCCAGTCGGACCACGACCCCGTTGTGGTTGCTATCCACCCTTTCCTTCCTGATTAGGACCACGACTTCTTGGTGGCTGGCAAAATGCATCTTTTCATAGGATAGTTTCTAATCATGTGGTCCTTGGACCCACACTTGAAACATCCTCCCATCTTCTTCCAACACTCTCCCAAGTGCATCTTTCCACACTGAGCACAAGTACGGTACTGTCCTTCCGTAGTAACTTGCTGACCTCGCGACCCTGTAACACCCTAAATTAGGGGTTATTTGTAATTTAATTATTTTCCCATGTGTGTGCTTGAAATAAATATTATGATTTATTTGGCATATTCTAAGGTCTAGAATTTAACCCGAGCTAGGCCTGACTTAGGGTTAAAAATTTATTTGTAAGTGTTTAAAGGAGGGAAGCTAGGTGAGTTAGGGGTTAAGAAAATTTTTAAAAGGAACTTGACATAAGGAGATAGTTGGCTAAGTGGTTCCATGCATGTTGGAGGAGAAAGGGAGCCTTGGTCACAAGTTCGAGTGGCGAGGAAGCATTCTGCATTTTGTTTTTTTAGGAAGTGATGGGCTTAAGTAGGAAGGCCTTAAAATTAATTGGTGAAGGTTCATAGCATGAAAGTCCAGTAGTAGGAGTGGCTTGGGCGCCACTTAAGAGAGGTAGGTCTCGGGTTGAGGAGCGTAGGGAGCATTTCTATTTTGGGCTTTGCGTTAGAAGAAAAGGGCCAGGAGGAAGGTTTTATAAGTTAATGAAAGGGGTATTTGACATGAAAGTCTAAAGGGAGAATTGGCATGAGGCGTTGAGAGAGGTGGAGGTTCGAGTTCGAACCTAAGGCGTGAAATGCATTTTATCTTTTATTTTTTTTTTTGTTGTTCTTTGGCATGTGTAGAATTTGGTTGCACTTTGGACTCTCAAATTCGACTGGAAGAGGGAAGCTTGGTATTTTATTTTCATTTAATTTGTTTAAGAAAGGATAGAAGGTAAGTGTTTTTATCTTGAGTGATAATTAATAGCTTAATTATCACAAAAGTGGGGAGAATTGGCAACATTGGGACTCTTTTTGAAATTTGTTCAAAGTTGATTTTTGTACAACAGAGGGTGCCAAAAGTCCTTCAATTTTCTCTTTTCTTTTCTCTATATTCTTCTTTGAATTTCCTCTGCTTATATTGCTAAAATTCCAGCTTCTTTTCTTCTTCTTTTACAAGCCAAAATCCTCCTTAATCCCCCTACTTCTTTTCTTTCTTCTTCTTCTTCCTCCATTAGCCAAACCCCTACCACCTTGCTGCCAAAATTCCCTTAGACAAATTGCCTAAAATTATTCAAGAATTCCAGCATCTCTTTAGTCGAATTCCCTCCTCCCTTTTTGGTGTAGCTTTGGTAACATCAAGCAAAGGGTGCTCTTTTCTTCCAATCAATTTTGGATAATAGGTAAGTATTCATGATCGTATGTCCTCAATTCTTTTCTCTTTTCCAAGTTATTTTTCTTGTGGGATGAGGTAGAATCTTTAGGCATTGGTTCGCAAGGTTCTAACCATTCTAAGAACCGATTTCTTATAGACTCCTTGAGGCGTTGGAAGCAATCAATCTAAGCCTCATATTTTGACTATCGTTTTGGGTAAGTTTAGGTAAGACTTGGTTTTGGAAGTGATAACTCATTGGATTTAGTGGTAGGGAAAGAATGGCCTTTGTTTATAATTTAAGTGTTGGTCGATTGTAGGACAAGGTGATCTAGTGCGATAGATCGGATCTCCGGAAGTTAGTTCTTGCTTTGGTGAAAGGTGTGTATCTTACACACTTTATAACTTGGTTTATATATGTATTTATGTGTGTTATAACTAATCATATTATGAAAGTGGGAAAGACGATGAGATTTGGATATGATACCATAATGGTATGAATGAGGATTCGGGTAAGTCTGTTTCGATATGTTGTAAATACATGTGGATAGAAATCATGATCTACGATTTATGATATATTTGTTATGAGATACATATCAAAGTATATTGACATGATTTGTTTATTTATTGCATTGGCATGGGTAATATGAGAGGAGGGGGAAGAGATATTCGTGTCGACGGACACGGTGATTTGGTATCACATTCGTGTCTTGGACACGGAGGTTTAGTACCTCTAGTGATTTGGTATCACATTCGTGTCTTGGACACGGAGGTTTGGCACCTCATAGTGACTCGTCCTCGTGGTTAACACCACCGTGGGTTGGCCCTACTTTTGAGATCTGAGATCGTCGCCGGTGATTTGGTATCACACGTGGGTTGGCCCCACGATGGATTATTCGTGACTTTGGTCACCAAAGTGATTTGGTATCACATTTATATCGTGACTTCGGTCACGGTGGTTTGGCACCACGGTGGTTTGGTACACACGGGTAGAGAAAGGTGTTATGGATAGTTAGGTTGGGTTGCATATTTACATGTTAATTAATATCTTGTGTATGAGTGCTTTCTGGGTGGGGATTACACATCGAGTCTTGGTGACTCACCCTTTCCTTAACATTTTGAGATGAGTAGTCTGCGGAGATGGAGCCGGAGTGGACTCGAGGCGACCATGCTTGTCGAAGGATTTAAATTGATTTTATTAAAGTTATTATTATTTATTTTCTAAGTTTTCATTTTGGGTTTGTAATAAGGCCGATAATTATTGTTGGATGTTTATTTTATTGCTTTATTTTACTATGTTATATTACAAATGGAATTTTATAAAATTAATTGAGCAAGTTAAAGTAACTTTTAAACTTAATAAATTTCTTCGGTTTTCAAAAGATGTTACCATCGGGTAACAAAAATTTACCAAGTCAATTATAACTTTAACGCTTTTAAAATGATACTTGATCAAACGTTTTCAAAGAGTTTATCAACCCAACCATGTTTATAAAAGCCCAACCGAAGTTTTCAAACACCGTTTTAAAACCTTAGCCATATTTTAACAAGTTTTCACTAGAAAATCAATGTCTCTCAAACGCTTTTACTCGTGACATACCGGATCGGTTGAACTCATGGGTAGGGTTTGGGTATTCTGAACCAATCCATTCTAGGTCTCTTGTGGATATTCCCAGATGACCCTGATGATTCAAAACTCTCTTTTGCTTATTCCTGTCCGTGTTCTATATCACAGACTCCTTAACTCCTTCAGCAACCTTTCCCTTTTCTACCAACACAGCAAACTCCCGCTCCTGCTGTGGGGCATTCGACAATCTCAGGTCATCCCTTAGTTCATCCTTAAATCAGACACATCGTTCATGCTCCGTAGCCACTATACCTCGAGCGTATCGGATCAATCTTAGGAATTCTGCCTCATACTGCCTACGGACTTATTTCACTGAACCGACCTCGAACGCCTTCCTCTGCGCATCAACATTGGTTCCAATATACTTCTTCTGATACGCTACCTTAAAATACTCCCAAGTGAGATCATCTGCTGTAGCACCATCCCTAACCATGAGCCACCATTGATATGACTCATCGTGGAAAAGCGACACTACCCTTTCAATTTCTCCTCTGCAGCATGTGTCTAAATCATCCATAATTTGCTCGTCGCCTCTAACCAATACTCAGTATTGGGCACACACACCGATATACCACGGAAAAACTCACTCCATTAGCTTGGGCCGCTGTCTGATTTTGAGCTCCTATACCTCCACCGCTCCACCACCCTCTCAAGTACTCGCAAAGATCGCCAGGATATCTTGCATCATCTCCGTCGATCCTCGATATTCAATGCCGGTATTTGGTGGTGGTGGCATTTCATTCTCGGACCCTTGACCAGACCTAACGGGTTTCGACACGATCATTCGGCCTCTACCACGGTCACGCACATTACGACCACGTCCCCTAGAACTCATCTTTTCGAGGTGTATTTATCTGATTAAGAATTTTATGAATTAGTTTTTGTTCCACTGATTTATCGCGATCAGTCTTATGTTTAATAGTTCTAAAAAAAGTAGTTCTTTCAAATTCATACACACACAGAGTCTCAAGTTCATTCATCCAATCATCAGCATTCATGAACTTGCGTTCATTACAGAAAAGTGTTGTGGTTGTCATTGTTGTTGTTCTCCACTACCTAAGGGTATTTTCGTAATTTGTCCTATAGGGGTATTTTGGTAATTTTCCAAATTAGGGTATTTGAAAATTTTACAAAATAGAGATTTTTGGTATTTTTGCAAAATAGGAATACTTGTAAGAAGATTCAAGGGTAATATGGTAATTTTATAAACTGAGGGTATTTTTGTAATTTTATAAACCAGGGGTATTTCGGTAATTTTGTAAAATATGGTCCCGGATGATTTTACTGAAATAAGGGTATTTTGGAAATTTTTAATTGGGTACTTCTGAGAACCTTCTCTTGTGGGTAGCTTGATAATTTTACAAGTTAGGGTAATTTGGTCAATTTGCAAATCGTGGGTATTTGGGTCATTTTCAAATTAAGGGTATTTTGGTAATTTCAAAATCATGGTTTAATGTTAGGTTTGCACAAAACAAGGTGGTGGTCCTTTCGGTTTTAATTATCAAATTTAGCTCGTGATTGAGTCCTCTTGGTTAGGGTGAGCGAATCCTCACTACGCAGTAGGATTCGGCGGAGAGGAGGTGAGTCACTAGGACCGCTTAAATACCAAGCTCCCCCGAATCCAATCTTAGACATGCACACAACAGCTACCACACCCTTAACTCTACGACTCACTCCTGAGTTTGATTGGTTGGACTTTAAATTTTATGTAATTCTTGTTGGAGTAAGCTAATCCTAGGGTTCAATAACTCTTAATCTACTAATCTCGTCCTATAATTCCCACATACAAATCACGCAAGGGTTAGGGGTGCTTACAGTGGGCGTGGTAGGAGACTCGGTGCCATGCCGAAAACACCGCTCATTCTTTAGTAAAACTCAATTTCAAATTAAGAAAATGTTTTGGGCCCAAAAAGCCCTCAAAGTGAGTTTTGAACCAGGTCTCGATACTAAATTGAAACACCCCAAACCCGCCCACAAGCCCCGATAGGATCTCGCATGCTTCTTGAATAAAAGCGTAGTTAAGTCTCAGATGACATTTTGAAAATCGTGGTGGTTTGAAGAAAATAGAATTGGGTTGTTCTCAATTTAAAAGTTGAGTAGTAATTTAATTTTGTACTAAATCGATAATTTCATATTTCAAGAGTTACAAGTTAAAGAAATACCGAATTTTAGAGTTTAATATTTTTGTAACTTGAAAAAAACCCGTAGGTGATTGAGTTTCAAAACAATTGATGTTGTTCTTATCATATCAGAAATTTAAAACGCAATGAAAATAAAACGGTTAAGTAATAATGGCCTTATTACATCAAAATATAACCCAAAATAAATAAATATAAACTTAATAAGAAAAGCGAAAATTTGAGTGCATGGCCACCGCTAAGTTCTGCCAACCGGTCCATCGATCGAGTGCCATCTCGCAAAAGTTAGCCACGAAGGGTGAGTCAATGACTCAAGTGTAACTACCATCATGATTCCCAAATCATATAAGGCATAATAAATCACATAAAATAATTGTAAACCATGATGCAACCCAAACCACCTAGATCCAACCTCTACACATCATTGTACCTCACCGATCACAGTAGGGATTACTAAATCGACCTCCATCCGCTACATACCATCAAAGGCGGTCATTGCGATCAAGCGCACATCGCCACTTATAATTGTGGCATAGCCACGATAATGTGATGAGTCACCAGATTCATATTATGTGACATAGTCACCGGATAATGTGACAGAGTCACTAGATATTTGTAACAACCTAAATATGGTGTTATTTGTATTTACATTATTTTGCTTGTGTTGAATGGCTGAGATAATAATTATGGCTTGATAAGATTTAATTAAGGGCCTTGAGTTGGCTCGGAATAGTAGAAAATATTATTTATAAGCTTTAAAGGTGAAAAGCCTTAGTAGTTAGGGGTTATAAGAATAAATAGAGGAACATTTGACACAAAATAAGTCTTGGAAAAGTGGCAAAAGGGAGGCCACTTAAGTGCTACAAGTGACGCCATCAAGGAACAAGGGAGAGCCTTGGTTCGAGTCATGTAATTCCCTTTTTCTTTCATATTTTGGATGGCATGGGAAGGAGAGTTCTTTTCTCTTTAAACTCTTTTATTATAAGATAATAGATAAAGATATTATTAAGATTAATTGGATTAATACATGAATAATCAACAAGAGTTGGCAAGAGAGAATTTAGGCCTTGGGATAATTCAAATTATTTTGAATTAGTTTAAACATGTGGCTAGAATGAACTAAGGTGATGGAATGAATTTCAAACTCTTCAAAGAAGAGTGGACGGCAAACACTAAGGAGGAGGGGGTCTTAGAATGCTTATAAAAGCACCCATTTGATCACCTTGTTTTTTTTTTTTTCCAGTTTGCATATGAAATTCCCAACACCTTTCTCTCTAATTTCTTTTATCATTCCATCCTCTCAAAACCTTGGCAGAAACCCTCTTTACTTCTTCCATTCTCGAATCCTCAACTTTTTGATCCCTTATTCTCCTCCTTTTCCTTTGATAATCGAACCTACTCCCTAAACCATAGCCGAATTTCCCTTCTCCATATTTCAAGTCTTAGCCGAATAAGCAAATAAGGATAACTTCCTGTAAAAACTCTCCTTCAATCAGTTCATAAGGTAGGTAAGTGTGTTTGGCCGAATGCTATGTCCTCTCTTCCTCTCTTGTCGGCTTTGATAAAGGTAAGTAGTTGGTTTCGGTAATTGACGATAAGGGTGCTAATCATTTGTTAAATTAAATCTGTCTAGGTGCTTCGGGATTTTGGAGATCGTCAAACTAAGCTTTCATTCGTGACCAATCGAGTGGTAAGTGGTGGTAAGAAATGATTTTCATGGATTTAACTTGCAAGTATTCAAAGTCAAGGCTATTAGTTTTATTTACTAACAGATGGTAGTTGGTGAAGCAGATTCGGGAATCGGGTGTTGTGATTAGTATCCAAAAGCGATTAGGTAAGGATTAGGTGAAGCAGATCTAGGGTGGTCGACTCTTCTTTTCGGGATTTAGACTATCCAGTGGTGACAGGTGTGTACATACACACTTATAGCGATTAATAACTGTGCTAGATATTTGTTGTATGTAAATTTTGCTTGTTGTAGATACGGATATAGTACCTTAATGGTACAAGCGAGGATTTCGAGTAAGTTTCTTTTAATATGAGATTATTATTATGCTTTTGGGAAGCATGGTTTATGATACATGTAATAAATGTATGAGATCCGATCATGATTACTTGGTTTTGTGGGTTAAATGAGCGGAGGGGGGTGATATTATGCCGACGGGCACCGGTGTTTTGGTAACACACTTGTGACTACGGTCACCTGAGGTTTAGTACCTCCGGAGGTTTGGTACCTCATCGCGTCTCGTCCACGTGGCTTAGCACCACCGTGGGTTGGCCCCACTTTGAGATATGGGATTGGCGCCGATGATTTGGCATCACACGATGGGTTGGCCCCATCAATCGATTGTGTCTATGGACACGGAGGTTTGGCACCTCCGGTGATTTGGCATCACATACTGTGACTATATGTCACTAGTTGTTTGGCACCACCGGTGGTTTGGTACCACAACAGGGTAGATTAGGCGTTTGGTTGGCTAGGTTGGGTACATTGTCTTGTGCATATTAATTGTTATAATTTGTGTATGAGATTGGTTTAAACCGGGGGAAGGGTTACATACTGAGTCTTGGTGACTCACCTTCTCCATTATTTTTTTCAGGTGATGCATAGATCGCGGATATGGAGCCGGAGGGACTTGAGGTGGCCATGCAGTGGACTTGAATTTAATGAACTTTAAATTTAGTTATACTATTTTATTATTGGTTTATTTTTATTTTGGATGTAATAAGGCCTCCGTATACTTTACTTTAGTTATTTCTCATATGATGGATAATTTGTTTTTAACGATGAATTAAAATCACATGTTTTCCCAAATTAACGCGAAAATGTTTTATCGAGCCAGGAGCACATTCGAAATTTGTATAATAACTTGACTCAATTAAATTTCCAAATTTAATCTAAGTATGATTCAAAGAAGATAACCAAAAGCGAAGTTTTCAACAAAACTTAAACTGGTTTTAAAATGGGTTTCAAAAGTTTTCCTCCGTAGCAAACCAAATCCGGTCGAAACATTTGGGCCGGGTTTGGGATGTTACAAATTGGTATCAGAGCCCAGTTCAAAGCTTCTTTGTGGGGCCCAAGGCCCAAAAGATTTGGTTTTATGATTTGTAGGCCTTATTAAAGAATTTAAAATGTTTTGGGTTTTTGAGCGGCATGGCCGAGTCTCAAGCACCTATCCGCCTGGTAAGTACTCCTAACCTCATATGATTTATTTTTTAGAAGGATAGGAAGCATGGAGCGTAGAATAGACATATAGAAATTTGAACCTAGGATTAGACTACTCAAACATACAAACAACATAAGACTTAATGAACTCAACCAACCTATGACCAAGTTCTTGAGCTAGGGTGTGGCAACCCTGTCACGCATGTCTAGGATTGGAACGGAAAGAGCACAGTATTTAAGCGGTCGAGTGACTCACCACCTCTTCGCAGTATCCTACAGGTGTGTAGCTTGGGTTCACCCAACTCAGAGGGCTCGGTGGTGTGGTAACCTTTGTGCGCATGTCAGAAAGGTTGGTGGGAGCTTGGTATTTAAGCGATCGCGTGACTCACCTCCTCTCCACACTAAAACTGCTGGTGCATAGCTTTGGTTCACCACGATCAAGAGGGCTCGGTCATAGGCTAAAGCATTACTAAAACCCGAAAGGAACTAACTATGTTTTGAAAAGAAGAAGACAACAAAACCCTAATTTCTTCAAAAAAAATTTTAGATCACACTTCCAAATATAAGAACAACCATTTTTACAATGTTTTCCCCGAAAAAGTTGATTTGTGAAAATTACAGAAATGCCCTTAGGGGTGAAATTACTAAAATACCCTTGGTTCATAAAACATCAACTCAATGATTTTGTCCAAAAATTTCAACTACTTCTCAAATATTCAACTCAGCTTTGAAAATCATCAATGAAATACTTTGGTTTGGAAAATTTTGAAAATACCCTCAACTTGTAAAATTACCGAAACGACCCTGAGTACAAAATTTTTGCAACATCATCGTTTTAAGAAGGAAAAATTCTCAAAAGGGACCCTCAGAGTTTTAAAATTACTAAAACACCCTTGATTTTAAAAAAAATTTTACAAAATTACCCCGATTGATAAAATTACCAAAATACCCCGATTCTAAAATGATACCATAACTTCAATTTTGATAATACCTCCGGTTTTGGGAATTTCAAAATGACTGCTTTATCAAAGGTTGAAATCCTCAAATTTTATTACAAAAATACCCCATAGGGAAATGGCGAAAATACCCACAGGTTAGAAGCAGGATGAAATGTTCGAGGAGTGAATAAGTATGGAAAGTGTTAGGGAATGAATGTGGCCTTTGTGTGAACTAGGATAGAATACTTAAAACATTGTTTGATCGAAGGAATCCTTATTCAACTTTTCATAAAATTTTTCGGGTAATCAATGGAACAAATTACTAATTCATAAAATTTTTCTTAATCGATTAAAGCGCGTTAGATAGAATGAGTTCTAGAGGGCGTGGTCATCGTGGGCGTGGTAGGGAAGAATGACCATATCTGAACCCGTTAGGTCGGGACATGGTTACGAAAATGAAGTACCACCGCCACCACCACCTCCGGCTTTTGGAGTAGGAGCAAGATCGAGAGAGGAGAGGCGATCGCAAGTCGTGTTGTGGGTTCTTGAGTTGGTGGTCAGAATTTGGTGGAAATCAGGAGCTCAAAATCATGTTCCTAGCGAATTCGGTCCAACGGAATTTGAGGTGTTCCGGTGTGTCGAGAATGGCGCCTGTAAAGTCTGTGAGAATCTTGGTTGGAGTCCACGGAAAGGATCATGGACGATCTTGACTTGACTGACGAGGAGAAGTTGAAAGGAGCCGTGTCGCTCGAAGGAGGAAGCATATCAGTGGTGGCTCACCGTTCGTGATGGTGCCACAGCGGATGACCTTTCATGGGATTACTTTAAGGCTGCTTTCCAGAAAAAGTATGTGGGTACTAGCTTTCTTGTGTGAGAGAAAGGCTTTTACGGGGTTAGTACAAGGAACTAAATCCGTGTTTGAGTATGAGGCGGAGTTTCTAAATTTGAGTAGATATCGAGAGGCATTGTGGCTACAAAACATGAGCGCAAGTGTCCGCTTTGAGGACGGGTGAGAGATGACTTGAGGTCACTGATTGCTCTGCGGTGAGTTTCGTGAGTTTTTGTCCCTAGTAGAAAAGGCTAAGGTAGTTTGAGGTATCAAGGCAGCGGTGAGGCAAAACTATGATAGGCTCAAGCAAAAGAGAGGTTTTGGGCCATCGAGGCCAAGTGGTAACGATCGAGAAAAAGGCTAGGCAGAGTGGGCCAATCGGCAAAGAAGGCCGTAGCTACTAATCGAGACCGGCTCGGTGCAATCGGCTGTGGGAAGTCCCATTGGGAGGTTGTTGGACGGTGGAGGGTTGTTTTGAATGTGGGTCTTTGGAACACCGCGTGAGGATTGTCCCCGAAGCGAGCTCAAAATCGATCGAGGCGAACTGTACTCAAGATAGAAGTGTGGGACCACAGAGAGGTCGTGGTAATGGTAGAGAAATGGTGCTAATCGTGGTCGTGGAACTCGAGGCGGAGGCACGAGCAATCGGAGCAAGGCGACTGGCTTAGTCTATGCGGTGAGGCGTCGCGAGGAGGGTGACGCACCGGATGTCATAACCGGTACGTTTTTGATTTTTAGTCTTCCTTATTATGCATTAATCGATGTGGGGTCTACACATTCATACGTAGTGAGTAGTGTGGTAGAGACTTTGAACCTAGACTCTGAGACGGCTACTAGGGAGATGACTGTAATTAGCCCTTTAGGCCATTCTGTAGTAGTGAATAAACTTTTTAGGGATATACCCTAGAACTCCAAGGGTCGTGTTCGTGGTCGTTACGATGGAAGCGCCGTTTGGGAGTTCGATTTGATCCTTGGAATGGATTGGTTGGTTAAGTACCAAGCAAGGTTGGATTCTTATTGCTAAGCGCATGGTTCTTCAAATGGTAGAAGGGTGAAGTGGTCATGATCGTGTCGAAGAAATTACTCTAATGTGGTGTCGGCCTTGAAGGTGAAAAGATGGTTAGAAAAGGGTGTGAGGCATTTATAGTTTGAATTTATGCCTTGGAGGCTAAGGAGTCAAGATTGAAAAGGTCCAACAGTAGGGAATTTCTTGATGTATTCCGGAGGAACTTGGGTTTGCCTCCAGATCGGGAAGTCAAATTCGGTATGGATTTGCTACCTGGATCAGCACCTGTATCTATAGCACCATATTGAATGGCACCAAAGGAATTGGTGGAGCTGAAGGCTCAAATTCAGGAGCTCTTGGATAGGGGGTTTATTCAACCTAGTATATCTCCATGGGGAGTGCCTGTGTTGTTTGTTAAGAAGAAGGACGATTCCATGCGGATGTGCATCGACTACCGTCAGTTAAACAAGTTAACGATCAAAAACAAGTACCCATTGCCTCGGATCGATGACTTGTTTGACCAACTGAAGGTGCGTCGGTGTTTTGAAGATAGACCTTAGGTCGGGTTACCATCAACTTAAGGTGAAGGAGGTCGATGTTCACAAGACGGCATTCGAACTTCGGTATGGGCATTATGAGTTCCTAGTGATGCCATTGGGTTGACCAATGCCGCGGCGTTCATGGATTTAATGAATAGAGTATTTCAACAAATACTTGGACCAATTTGTCGTAGTGTTCATAGGCGACATTTTGGTTTACTCAAAGACGGAGGAGGAGTACGACAAGCATTTGCGAATAGTTCTGCAAATCCTGAGGGTGAAACAGTTATATGCCAAATTCAGTAAGTGTGAATTTTGGCTAAGAGAGGTGGCTTTCTTGGGTCACGTGGTGTCAGCGGAAGGGATTAGGGTGGATCCCCGCAAGATTGAAGCGGTGTTGGAGTGAAACCGCCTAAATCGGTGGCGTAGATATGAAGTTTTACGGGTCTAGCAGTGGTATTATCGGAGGTTTGTGGAAGGGTTCTCTCGATCGCGATCGTCGTTGACTAAGTTGCTAAGGAAATGTGTTCCATTTGTATGGTTAGAGAAGCGAGAAGAAAGTTTTGATAAGTCGAGGAAGATTCGACGGAAGCTCGGCTTTGGTACAACCCGAAGGCGAAGTTATTCACGATCTATTGTGATGCATCTCACTTGGTTTGGGATGTGTGTTGATGTAGGATGGGAAGGTAGTAGCCTATGCATCCCGCCGATTAAGACCGCATGAGGTTAACTACCCAACTCACGACTTGGAGTTAGCGGCAGATGAGTCTTCGCCTTAAAATATGGAGACATTATCTTTATGGGGAGAAGTCGGTAGTTTACGGATCACAAAAGTTTGAGGTATCTTCCGACTCGAAGGATCTCGAATCGAGGCAGTCTTAGATGGATTGAACTATTAAAGGACTACGATTGTTCCATCGAATATCATCCGTAAGGCTAACGGTGGTGGTGACGCATTAGCGTAAAGGTGGTGTCGGATCTAAGAGCGATGTTTGCTCGCTGAGTCTATATGACGATGGAAGTCTTTTAGCGAGCTTGGTGAAGCCAACCGGATTAAGGAGATTGGGAAAAGCAATTAGTGGATGAAGGGTTGAATGCTAAGAGGATGCAAGTTCGGGATGGTGGTTTAGAGGTACGGATTGACCGGTGATGGTGTATTATGTTTCCAAGGACGGCCCAGTATGCGAAGGATGTGGAATTGAGAGAGAATTCTCCAAGATGCTCATAGCGACCATACGCTTATGCATCCAGAGAGGAGGCAAAATGTACGGAGATTTGCGGAGACAATTCTGATGGCCGGGGTTGAAGCGTGAAGTGACTGAGTTCGTAGGAAGGTGTTTGACATGTCAGCAGGTTAAGGCTGAACATCAGTTGCCATCGGGGCTACTTCAACCGGTAAAGATTCCTCAATGGAAGTGGGAGCGGATCACTATGGATTTCGCTGGTCTACCCTCATGCCCAAAGAAGAAAGATGCAATTTGGGTAATCGTAGATCGCCTGACAAAATCAGCTCACTTCGTACCTGGGGTGAGAATGGATTACTCACTCCAGAAGCTAGCAAAGTTGTATGTGGTCGAGATAGTCAGATTGCATGGTGTGCCCGTATCAATTATTTCAGATAGGGACCCAAGGTTCACTTCGAGGTTTTGGAAAGCATTGCATCAAGCTTTGGGAACACGATTGGATTTCAGTACAGCTTTCCATCCACAGTCGGACGGGCAGTCAGAAAGGGTCATACAGATCTTAGAGGATATGCTGAGGGGTTGTGTCTTGGAATTTCGAGGTAGTTGGGAGGAATTTTACCATTAGCGAGTTCGCCTACAACAATAGTTACCAAGCAAGTAGTCGGATGGCACCACACAATCTTGTATGGATGGAAATCCGAACTCCGACGTGTTGGACGAGTTGGGTGAACGACAAGTGTTGGGCCCAGAATTGGTTGCAGAAACGGAGGACAAAATTAGGGTGATTCAGGCTCGTCTTAAGGAAGCATCAAATAGACAGAAATTTTATGCGGATCTTAAGCGCAAGGAAATGGAGTATGCAGTAGGGGATAAGGTCTTCCTGAAGGTGTCGCCTTGGAAGAAGGTGTTGAGGTTTGGGCGAAAAGGAAAGCTAAGCCCAAGGTTTATAGGCCCATATCGTTGTTGAAGCGTAGTAGGACCGGTAGCTTATCATTTCGATCTGCCGAGCGGAGTTAAGTCAAATTCATAACGTCTTTCATGTGTCGATGCTTAGGCGGTATCGGTCGGATCCATCACACGTGGTGCTCTGATGTAAATCGAGGTCAACTCGGACTTATCTTTTGAGGAAGAACCGGTTCGGATCTTGGATAGAGACGTGAAGGTTCTACGTGGAAGTCGATGCCTTAGTGAAAGTGCTATGGCGGAACCATGGTGCAGAGGAAGCTACGTGGGAACCCGAGGATGTGATCGCGGTGACAATACCCCCACCTCTTTTGATCGTGTAATTTGAGGACGAAATTCTTTTAAGGGGTAGAAGCAGTAACAACCTAAATATGGGGTTATTTGTATTTACATTATTTTGCTTGTGTTGAATGGTCGAGATAATAATTATGGCTTGATAAGATTTAATTAAGGGCCTTGAGTTGGCTCGGAATAGTAAAAATATTATTTATAAGCTTTAAAGGTGAAAAGCCTTAGTAGTTAGGGGTTATAAGAATAAATAAAGGAACATTTGACACAAAATAAGTCTTGGAAAAGTGGCAAAAGGAGGCCACTTAAGTGCTACAAGTGGCGCCATCAAGGAACAAGGAGAGCCTTGGTTCGAGTCATGTAATTCCCTTTTTCTTTCATATTTTGGACGGCATGGGAAGGGAGAGTTCTTTCTCTCTTTAAACTCTTTTTATTATAAGATAATAGATGAAGATATTATTAAGATTAATTGGATTAATACATGAATAATCAACAAGAGTTGGCAAGAGAGAATTTAGGCCTTGGGATAATTCAAATTATTTTGAATTAGTTTAAACATGTGGCCTAGAATGAATTAAGGTGATGGAATGAATTTCAAACTCTTCAAAGAAGAGTGGATGGCAAACACTAAGGAGGAGGGGGTGCCGAATGCTTATAAAAGCACCCATTTGATCACCTTGTTTTCTTTTTTTTTTTTCCAGTTTGCATAGCCGAAATTCCCAACACCTTTCTCTCTAATTTCTTTTATCATTCCATCCTCTCAAAACCTTGGCCGAAACCCTCTTTACTTCTTCCATTGCCGAATCCCTCAACTTTTTGATCCCTTATTCTCCTCCTTTTCCTTTGATAATCGAACCTACTCCCTAAACCATAACCGAATTTCCCCTCTCCATATTTCAAGTCTTAGTAATAAGCAAATAAGGATAACTTCCGTAAAAACTCTCCTTCAATCGGTTCATAAGGTAGGTAAGTGTGTTTGGTCAATGCTATGTCCTCTCTTCCTCTCTTGTCGGCTTTGATAAAGGTAAGTAGTTGGTTTTGACAATTGACGATAAGGGTGCTAATTATTTGTTGAATTAAATCTGTCTAGGTGCTTCGGGATTTTGGAGATCGTCAAACAAAGCTTTCATTCGTGACCAATCGAGTGGTAAGTGGTGGTAAGAAATGATTTTCATGGATTTAACTTGCAAGTATTCAAAGCCGAAGGCTATTAGTTTTATTTACTAACCGATGGTAGTTGGTGAAGCAGATTCGGGAATCGGGTGTTGTGATTAGTATCCAAAAGCGATTAGGTAAGGATTCGGGTTCAGAAGATGACCCCTTTAAATTACTTGGGTTGGCCGAATGGGCCATAGTACTAATCCCATGGTTGGCCGAATGTAGGTACAGAGAGATCTAGGGTGGTCGACTCTTCTTTTCGGGATTTAGACTATCCAGTGGTGACAGGTGTGTACATACACACTTATAGCGATTAATAACTGTGCTAGATATTTGTTGTATGTAAATTTGCTTGTTGTAGATACGGATATAGTACCTTAATGGTACAAGCGAGGATTTCGGGTAAGTCTCTTTTAATATGAGATTATTATTATGCTTTTGGGAAGCATGGTTTATGATACATGTAATAAATGTATGAGATCCGATCATGATTACTTGGTTTTTGTGGGTTAAATGAGCGGAGGGGGCAGTGATATTGTGCCGACGGGCACCAGTGTTTTGGTAACACACTGTGAGTACTGGCCACCGGAGGTTTGGTACCTCAGAGGTTTGGTACCTCATCGCGTCTAAATCCTGGCTTAGCACCACCGTGGGTTGGCCCCACTTTGAGATATGGGATTGACGCCGGTGATTTGGCATCACACGATGGGTTGGCCCCATCAATTGATTGTGTCTATGGACACCGAGGTTTGGCACCTCCGGTGATTTGGCATCACATACGTGACTATATGTCACAGTGGTTTGGCACCACCAATGGTTTGGTACCACAACGGGTAGATTGAGGCGTTTGGTTGGCTAGGTTGGGTACATTGTCTTGTGCATATTAATTGTTATAATTTGTGTATGAGATTGGTTTAAACGGGAAGGGTTACATCTTGAGTCTTGGTGACTCACCTTCTCTATTATTTTTTCAGTGATGCATAGATCATGGATATGGAGTAGGAGGGACTCGAGGTGGCCATGCGGTGGACTTGAATTTAATGAACTTTAAATTTAGTTATACTATTTTATTATTGGTTTATTTTATTTTGGATGTAATAAGGCCTCCGTATACTTTACTTTAGTTATTTCTCATATGATGGATAATTTGTTTTAACGATGAATTAAAATCACATGTTTTCCCAAATTAACGCGAAAATGTTTTATCGTGCCGTGAGCACATTCAAATTTGTATAATAACTTGACTCAATTAAATTTCCAAATTTAATCTAAGTATGATTTCAAGCAAGATAACCAAAACGAAGTTTTCAACAAAACTTAAACTGGTTTTAAAATGGGTTTCAAAAGTTTTCTCCGTAGCAAACCAAATCCTATTGAAACATTTGGGTGGGTTTGTTGTTATAATATTGTGGTAGGAACCACGGATCACTTCCCTTTCACATAATCACCCATATGCCCATGCAACATACAAAACATGCTATTTTTCATGCAATTTACCTTACCCCAAAATTATAACGGGATCCATATTTTCACATCAATGTTATCAAACATTATTTACAAGTGTTAAAGGGTAGCGTGACTGAATGCACTGCATGCCATTGAATGGTACCCTTAGCCATATTTCATATTTTCATTAACATATATCTAATATTATCAACCTAGGGGGAATTAGTGTAAGGCTACACACCTGATTATTCATAGATCTAATCGAAATCTCGAAAATCCCGATCTAACGCACTAGATCCCTTTTTCCTACATTTGGCCAACACTAAGCATATTAGCAAAAAGCCATTCGGCTAAACAATCAAATCTCGAAGGATTATGGCAACCAAAATCCTTACCTTGCTGCCGATTTGGTTGCTAGCCAAATCCCGAAACTTCGTGATGATCCCCCCTTGCAATCGGCTAAACACTAGAACACTCAATCGGTTAGTTTTTGGCTTTTGAACGAATAGGGAAACAGATCTAAATCACTAGAACCCTTACCACTGACTTACGAAAAACTATTGGCAGGGAAAAGATGCTCCCGATCTACTGCTTCAAATCCCAGAAATCCTAAAAAAACTGTTTGCATGGTTGATTAGAAGTCTAGACAAATGCCGAATTTCAGCTTTTATTCTACACATGTCGACAGAGAGGAAATAAGGAAGAATAATGGAGATTCGGTCATAGCAAACTTACCTATTCCAAACTGATTTGAGAAGAGATCAAGAGAGATCTCTACTTGGTTGATATTCGGCCAAAAACTGAGAAGGAACGAGGTGGAAAGATTTCGGTAATGGCTTAGGAAAACAATGGAGATTCGACCAGAAATTGAAAAGAGAGAATAGGAGAAGGACAAATGATATCTGGCTTTTGATTAACAGTAGAGATTGTGAGAGAAAGAAGAAAAATAATGATATGGAGGCTCAATTATGATTCGGCTAGAGTGAGAAAGAAGAAGAAGAAAGAATTGAGAGAAAGAAAAGAAAAAGAAAAGTGTTGATGGGGCTTAACCAAAAATTCGACTTAAGAGATTTTGGTGATCGAATTTGTCATCCAAGAAGTCCCTTGGCCGGCCAACTCTCCCTCTCTCCATTCAATCCCCCTTTTCACTCTACCTTAGCCGAATCTCTAAGCTGTCAGACCCAATCTATACCTCCTCCATCAAAGTCCCTGTGCCATCCACTACTGCCCTTCCTTGCTGAAAAATAAAACTTCAAAACGCTTCCCTTGCTGCTCGAACCTAGGCCCTTCTCACTCCCTGTGGCGTCACCTTACAAGGCCCTAAGTGGCGCCTCCTTGCCACCTTACCACTGGGTTATTTGTGTTTTAAATCATACAATAAACTCCTTAAGGCCTCGCTCCCTTAATTCCCCTTTTTAGGCTTAAAAAAAATCCCATAACTCCTAAGGCTCCTATCTACATCCCAAGGTTCTTGAAGCCCTCAAATCACATTCTAATCATACCCAAGCATGCATTCACATACATTTAAGTAAAAATGCATAACCCCTAAATCCCGGATGCTACAATATAAGTGCAGAAGGTTCACGTGGAGGCCTTTCTCTTGGATGGAAGCAGGGGATTTTAATAAACCTAAATAGCTATTCAAAATCCCATATTGATGTAGAGGTGGGAAATCATAACTGTAAGGTGAAGTGAAGGTTTACAGGATTCTATGGGGCCCCAGCAAAACATCTTAGGAGGGAATCATGGAATACGATGAGAATATTGAAAGAGGGTTGTCAACTCCCATGGTTAGCCATGGGGGACTTTAACAAAATTATGTTTTCATTTGAGAAAAAAATGGGAAGGCGGAGAGAAGAAAGATAGATGAATGCCTTTAGAGAAGTACTTAAAGAATGTAACTTAAATGATCTTGGTTTTTCAGGCCAATGGTTTACTTGGGAAAGAGGACGCCTAGCATAAAATAATATACAAGAAATATTGGATAGAGGAGTGGCTAATCCGGAATGGTGAGATTGTTTCCCAAGATACTCAATACGACATTTAACCCATAGTTTTTCGAATCATTGCCCATTACTTTTGGACACATTCGGAAGCCACAATGGTAGAGTGAATAGGAGGAATTTTCCTTTTCGCTTTAATGTAGATTGGATTCTTGAGGAAGGTTTTAAGGAGAAAGTTAAAAAAGCATAAGAGTTAAACTTTGATGAATTGCCAAAAAAACTCATATGATTGAGTGACTCATTGAAAGAATGGGATAGAATCAATAAATGGAGGGGCCCCAGAAGAAGAGAAGAATTAAAACAAAAGCTTATCGAGCTATATTTAGAAGATCCATATGATGACCATTTATTTAAAATTATGGAAGTTAAGCTTGCGTTGTGTATGGAGGTTGATAAGGAAGAAATTTTTCGGGAGCAACTGGCTTAGGATGGGCGATCGCAATACAACTTTTTTCCATAAATTCGTATCTTTTCAGAAAAAAAGAAACATGATTAAGGGACTTAAAGATGAAAGTGGTAGATAGGTCGAAGGGGACAAGGAATTATTAGAGGCGGTGACTAGGTATTTTAAAGAGCTCTTGTTGTGAAAACAAATGCAGGAGAATGAGAGTCTATAGAGGGAAATCCAACCTTGCATATCTTATTAACTAAATGAGGAACTATCAAATTCGTTTAAAAAGACGAATTGCAAGAAGCATTAAAATCAATGACGCCACTTAAAGCTTCAGGAAAAGACGGCTTTCCTGTTCTTTTTTATAAAAAAATTTGGTATATTGTGGGAAAAGATGTGACAAAATTCTGCCTAGGAATTCTGGATAATCAAAGAGAGGTAGGAATAATTAACAAAACAAATATTGTCCTAATTCCTAAGGTTTTGATGCCAAAAAATATGGGGCAATTTAGACCGTTAGCTTATGTAATGTGTAACAACCCGTTTTCAGTAATGTCAAAAATAGTAGTTTTGAGACCATGATTTAGATGAGTGAATTATTATTTTATTTATTTAATTTCTACGGGATTGTATTAAGGTCATGTTAAAATTTTGTTAAGAAATTTTGATGTTTAAGTGATTAACTAAGTAAAAAGGACTAAATTGTAAAAGGTGTAATAGTTTATTTCTATTAGTTAAAAGGGCTAAACAGCTATGGAAAGGAAAGCTAATGGACTTATATGGCAATTATACCATTCAATGTGTTAGTGGAAAAATATGAATAGGTTTTATTGAAATTTTAAAGGTTTTAAAAGGTTAATTAGGTAATTTGATAATTAAGTTAAAATGTTAGTTCATTAAAAGATGAAAAGCTATCATCTTTCTCATTTTCTTCAATCCATAGCCGTTTCTACCATTAAAGGAGAAAGATGGGTTAGGCCAAGCTTGTTTTCTTACATGTAAGTGATCCCGAGTCCTTTTTTAATTATTTTTTATATTTTTGAGTTTGTTTCAGCTTAATCTAGCCAGCCCGAGGATTAATTTGCAAAATTTTTAGAGGTTGAGGGACTTGACATGGATGTTTTTGAATAAATTTTGATGACAGTTTATGAATTATTAATCTTTGTTGTAAAATAAACATGTTTTGTTAAATGATTTTTGTTGAAGTTTAGAAATAGGGATTAAATTGTTAAAAGTATAAATTTATGGGTTTTGTTGTGAATTTTTTATAAATATAAGTTGCTTTAAGGTCGCTTGCAACATGGGTTAAGTTGGATTTAGGTTAAAATGGTTAGATTTTAAGTTATGAGCTTAGAGGCTAAATTTTAAAAAGTTAAAATGTTAGGGGTAAATTTTTAATTTTGCATAAATATGAACTATGGATTAAATTGAATACTAGAAGTACTTGATTTATTGAAATTATCTATTTAGATCAAGATAAAGCACATTCGGACTTAAATAGAGGAAAGGCTAAAGCTTCAGATTAGTTCGACTCTATTTCTATGCTCCTAGTTATCAAGGTAAGTTCGTATGAACTGAAATTATTTTAGTGTTAGTTAAATTTGAATGTTTGATATATTGTTGTAATACAAATGAATTTGAAAATAAATGTATTCATGCTATGATGAATTGACAGATAAGGAGTCCTGGTTGAACCTTAGGAATTCTTAGGAAACAAATGACATGTCATTAGAGGTTTCATATTTTGGGTGCTGGTCTTGAATGTCCTACCAATGGCTGAGGTCCTACATTTGTTGCGGATTCTCCATAGCTCATATGAGCAGCATTGTGTAGCTCACATTTGACCCACAGCTGTGTGAGTAGGCCTATTTCACAACTCGTGTGAACATTGATGTAAAGGAAATGTTACGGTTATATGTAAAGGTACACTATATGTGAGCTTTCTCGAATTAGATGTAATTTTAGATGGTTCAATGGGTAAGAAAAGGGAAATGAAATGGTAAGTATACAAATGGAATAAATCACTATCTTATGGCAACATTGATGAGTTAAATGTTATGTATATATATGGTAAATTACATATCTTATGTTTGATTTCATATGTATCATGAACAAGTACTAACTTGTGAATTTGATGATGTTGTATAGGCTTTTACTAAGCTTATGACATTGTTAACTATTTATATTTAATCTATGAATTGTATTATTTGAAGTGGTAAGTTTTGTTTAAAGTTTATACGAGCTTACTAAGCACTAGTTGCTTATGTAGTTATTTTCTTTTGTGTTATAGATTATCGGAAGCTCGATCGGTTGAAAGCTCGTCGGAGACCTACCACACTATTCAACATCTAATTTGGTAGAATTTATGTATTTTGGCCAAGGTTAATAATGACATGTATAGGTTGTTTAGTAATGGTACTTTGTAAATGTGTTAATGGTAATTCGGTATGTTTATGCTTTGAAGTTTATGGTTGATTTGGTACACTTTAATGCCTTACCAAGCTTTGTCAAATTGGTCACTTTTAAGTGCATGTTTTATTACATATTTGAACTAGGTTTTTATGCATGAAATGAGATAATGTTATCTTGTTTTGGTAGATGATGTTTTGGATGTAATTGTTGTAACAACCCATTTCTTAATAGTCTTAGAAACAGTGGTTTCGGGGCCATAAATCTGACGAGTAAGTTCGTAAATGTTATTATTTAATATTTACGTAAGTTTGTAAATGTTATTATTTAATATTTACGAGTCAAATATGGTATTAAAATAAATTTTGAATTGACAATTTATGATATTTGAATGAATAATTAGGTTCAAGTGGTATGACCCTAAAGTTAAGTGGTTTTAGAATATGAGGTATCGGGACCTCATTTCTATAAACCGAGCCGTAAATATTCTAAATATTTACAGAGTGTTATTAAGGTTGTATTAAAGTATCGTTAAGAAATTTTAATGTTTAGATAGTTAATTAATTAAAAAGGACTAAATTGTAAAAAGGTGCAAATGTTGGTTTCTAGTAGTTAAATGGACTAAATAGCCTTAAAAAGGTAAATTCATGGACTTGGATGGTAATTATTCCATGTTTAAAGTTAGTGGATGATATTGAATTGGTTTTGGTGTGATTTAATAGTTTTTAAAGGGTTAATTTAGTAAATGAATAATTAAGTTAAAGATTAAATAAAACAAAAGGTGAATTTTTATCATCTTTTCAAATTAATCTAAGAAAAACCAATTCCTCCATTGTTGTGGAGAAAGACATTCGGCCAAGCTTTGCTTTGAGTGCATGGTAAGCTTTTGAATATCGTTTTAATGATTTTTATGTTTTCAGGCTCGTATTAGCTTAACCTAGTTAACCCGGGGTCAATTTGTTAAATGTTTAAATGTTTAGAATTTTACCATGGATGAAATTGAAGTATTCTTGAATTTTATGATAGATTATTAAGCTTTGCTGTTAAATATAAGTATTTTGTTAGGTATTTTTTGATGATTTTTAAGTTTAGGGATTGATTTATGAAAAAGGTAAAATTCAAGGAAAATAATGTAAATTGTGGATAAATATGGGCTGTAATAGGGCTCCAAAATAATTCGGATAAACATGAAATTGAATGAAAATGGTTAATTTGCATGTTTTGGGTTTAGAGACTAAATTGTATAAAATTAAAATGTTGGGGGTAATTTTGTAAAAAATCAAAAGGACTTAATTTCATAAAATGAATTGATTTTTCTGTTAGAATTAGTGAATTGAATGGAATTATTATTTTATATCAAGAACGAGTGAAAAATCGAAGAGAAGAGAATTTCCAAATAGCCTCTGTACAGTCATTGCTGCAATTTAGTTTGGTAAGTTCATATGAATTGTAATCCTTATAATGTTATTTAAATTAAATGTTTACTATGTTGTTTTTTATGTAAATGAATCAATATAAATATGAATGTATCAATGCTGTGATGAATTGACGGATATTGAGTCCCGATTGAACCTGAGGAATTCTTAAGATACAAATGACATGTCATTAAGGATTTCATGTTTCAGGTGTTGGTCTTGAATGTCCTACCGATGGCTAAAGTCCTGTATTTGTTGCAGATTCTCCACATCTCGTGTAAGCAACATCGTGTAGCTTACATTCTAACGCACAACTCATGTGAGTAAGCTCATTTCATAGCTCGTGTGAGCAATAATGTAAATGAATGGTTACGGTTATATGTAAAGGCACACTATGTATGAGCTTTCCCAAGTATTTGATGTAATTCTAGATGGTTCAACAGGTATGAAAAGGAAACGAAATGGTAAGCATTCATATGAAATGAATCATGAAATTATGAAAAGGGATTTATGAACTAAATGATGTGATTACATGTGTAACTCTACTTATTTTATGGATGAATGCATTTATATCATGGACAAGTGCACTAACTTGTGAATTGATGATGTTTTTTAGGCTTATACTAAGCTTTTGAAATGGAATGGTTCATAATCTTATGAATAGGTTGATCAATATGTGATGTACCTTATGAAACCTACTTATGATATAAATGAACATATATTTGATGTTAATGAACTTACTAATTTGTGAGTTTGATGGTGTTTCAATAGGCTTATACTAAGCTTATGGCATTAGTAATGATTTATGCTTAATCTATGAATTGTATTAATGAAGTGGTAAGTTATGTTTAAGTTTATACGAGCTTACTAAGTACCTGTTGCTTAAGTATTTTCTTTCCTATGTTTTATAGATTATTGAAAGCTCGATTGGTTGGAAGCTTGTCGGAGATCTATCACAATATCCAAAAGTCAAATCGGTAGTTTGGTCAAGGTTAATAATGGCATGTATAGGGTGATTTGTAATGGTATTTTGGTGTATATATTGTTGGAGTTATGACATGTATATGTTTTGGGAAAGCTATGTTAGGGTTGGTACACTTTGATGCCTTACCAAGTTATGTCATTTTGGTTATTAGTGAGATGTTTTAGTTCATATTTGAACTAGGTTATTATGTATGGATATGGAAATATGAACATGTAAAGGTTTTCTTGTAATGGTATTTAGTAAATGTGTAAATTGTAATAGGGTATGTATTTGCTTGATGTTTATGTCTGGATGATGGATTTGTAATACATGTTAAGTCCCTTTGATCACTTTTAGGTAATTGATGTGCATGGCCTTTTGGCATGTTGATGTTGGCTTGGAATTGGAAATTTATGATGTGTTTTAGGCACATAGTGGAATTTAGGACTTTATGCATGGAATGAAGCAATGTTAACATGTTTTGTAAATGGTGTTTGGTTGTATTTGTGGTGCCTTCTAATGACATATTAATTAGGTGATTTAAGATGTTTGAAATGACATATTTATGCATGTTTGAATGATGTTTGAAACCCTTGAATGTGTGCTTAAGTGGTTTAAGAAGTTATGCATGAAATGGTTTTGAAATGGTTTGATTTTAGGTTCACATGACTTGAGAGACGAGCGTGTGACTCAGCCGTATGAGGCACATGGCCTGGCGACACGACCGTGTGTCATCTGAGGATTTTAAAGGGTACAGGTAGTGAGTTACACGGCCTAGCACACGGGCATGTGACACAACCATGTGACCCTATTTAGTGAGTTACACAGGTGAGGACAGGGGCTTGCACACGGCTGTGTGTCCTTAGTTCGAAGGTTACACGACCGTGTGACCTCTATTTTGTAAATTTTGCATCTTTTTCCTAAATTTTCCAAACGCTTTCAAATTAGTCCTGAATTGCTCCTAAGATATTTTTAGGGCCTCAATGGCTCGGTTTAGGGATAATATGCATGTGTATGAATGGTTTATGATATTATTAATGTGATGAATGATATGATGATTAAATGTTTTCGATTGTACGGTAATGCTTCGTAACCTTAATCTGGCGACGGAGACGGGTTAAGGGTATTACAATTGTGGTGCCTTTAAATGGCATATTGGTTAGATGATTTAGGTTGTTTGAAATGACATGATTATGCGTTCTTGAATGATGCTAAGTCCCTTGAAAGTGTGCACAAATGGAATGGTTAGTTATGCATGAATTAGACTTGAAATGGCTTGTTTTAGGTGAATTTGTGGGTTTACACGACCTGGGACATGGGCTGTCACATGGCCTTGTGTGTACACGGCCTGGCGACACGGCCGTGTGTCATTTGAGAGTTTCTTAGTGTTTCAAGTAAGTGAGTTACACGGCCTGACACACAGGCGCGTGTGTTAACTCAGAGAGTTACACGGCCTGGCACACGGACGTGTGGGGCATCTCAATGAATTACACGGGTGAGGACACGGGCTGGGACATGGTTATGTGTCCTTTGTTCGAAAGTTACACGGCCTGGGGTGATGTCACACGGCCTGGCCACACAGTCGTGTGACCCCTCTTTTCCAAATTTGGTAACTTTTTCTTAAAACTTCTATTTTGTTTCAAAATAGTCTCAAATTTCTTGTAAGAAATTTTTAGGGCCTCGAAGGCTCGATTTAGGGACCAAATGTATGTGATTGAATGTATTATAATATGCTTAATTTATTTAAATGTTATGATGTTAAATTTTTTGATTGTACGATAATGCTCCGTAACCCTAATCTAACAATAGAGATGGATTAGGGGTGTTACATAATGTTCTATACAAATTAATTTCAAAGGCATTAGCTAATAGATTTAAAAAGGCCCTAAGCTTTTGTATTGAAGAAACCCAATGAGCGTTTGTGCCTGGTAGACAAATTATCAATAATATTCTTCTGGCCTATGAGTTGTTCCATTCTTTTAAGAAGAATTCTCAAGGTTGAAGGATTTTCAAGGCTACTTAATCTTGCGAAAAGGGAGGGGAAAATAGAAGGGGTGAAAGTGGGACGAAGTGGTTTGCCAATTGCTCATATTTTATTTACTGGTGACAGTATTTTATTCTGAAATGCAACAAAAGAGGAGGCATTAGCTATCAAGACAGTGGTAAATGAATATGAGGTAATCTCAGGACAGATGGTGAATTTTGATAAATCTTTAATCTATTTTAGTAATAACATAAGTGATGAGCTCAAGATTTAAATAGGAAGAGATTTGGGTGTTCAAATTGCTAATAATCTAGAAAAGTACCTAGGGTTACCAACGATGGTGGGAAGGAGAAAAAAGACTCTTTTGTTGAAATTAAAGAAAGATTTTTGACAAAAGTAACAAGTTGGAGCATTCGCAACCTTTCCATAGGAGGAAAGGAGATTTTTATTAAATCTGTACTACAAGCTATTCCCATGTTTGCTATGTAGTGTTTCCGATTACCAGTTTCATTATGTCGAGTGTTGGAGAGTATTGTGTAAGTTCTGGTGGCAAAATTTAAAAACAAATAAAGGGATTCATTGGTGTAGTTGGAAGTTTTTATGTTCCCCAATGGCGCATGGGGGATTGGTTTTAGAGACTTATCAAATTTTAATAAAGCCTTGCTAGCAAAGCAAGGATGGAAGCTTATTACCGATCCTAATTGTTTACTAACGCAAGTCATGAGAGCTACTTACTACCCACGCAGTGTTTTTTTTAAAAGCTGAGTTAGGAAATCACCCTTCATTTACGAGAAGTATATGGAGCATAAGGAATATTTTAGAATCAAGTGTTGGATGGAGGATAGGCGACGGGAAGTCTATTAATGTCTGGAATGACACGTGGCTTCCATACCTTGGAAACAAAAATTTACAATTTCAGAATATCGATTGGAGGTATACTACGGTTGAAGAACTTATTAATCGACTATTTTACCCATCTAACCCCAAAATTTTGATATTTACAAAAATGACCGTAGTTAAAAAATATTCACCAAAATGACCTGAAATGAATAGTAGATTTGGGTTTTGGGAACCCAATGGCCGGCACTACCTACTGTTTATCATTACTTGATGATTGTGTTAGGCTTTAAAACAAATTATTTTTTTGAGTTTGCAGACCCAATGGCCGGACCAGAGTATATTTTTTTTAAAATCGTATCATACATGTACAAATTTGATTCCTAAGGCATTTTTATTTATTTTTACTTTGGGATGTTGAAACCATTGTTAAATCGGGTTTTAAAAAAATGGGATCGACTTTAAAATGAAAATAGAGTCGCCACCAATCCCTTTTTACTTAGGTGTGATTGGATCACCTTGTAAAACGTTTCATTTTAAAACATTCAATTTTGGTTTGCGAAAAACGAGAAAACGGGTTCAGAAGTCGGTTACGTATGAGGAAGGGTTAACACCCTCATAACGCCCAAATATTGGTACCTAATTGATAGAATCATGTCCAAATGTTTGAAATTTAAAAAAGTTTAAAATAAGACTTACCTATTTCAAAGAAATAAAAATACCATACCCAATAAGTTAGGATACAACATCTCATAACTTTGAAGCTAGGTGCATCTCTATTTTAGAAAATTCTTACCTCGAGACACAAAACATCACACCCAATAAGTTAGGATACAACGTTTTGAATTCTCAAGAATAAGTTTTTTATTTGAAATTGATAAGCTTCTATTTTGAAAATGGAAGGATATCTAATACTTTGAGTTTTATGAGAAAAATCACAACCCAATAAGTTAGGGCACAATTCTTCTCGAAGACTCCAAATATCACATATCACCGTTAAAAATATTTAAAAACAAAATCTTTAATGTAAAGGGTATTTTTATTAAAAAATGGTATGAGTAAGACATTGTAACACATACATATCAATTGCAATTCTACGAATTATATTAACCGTAAATAATAAAAAAAGTAACATAAATAAATATAGCATCATATTAAGCAATAACAAACAATTAAAATAGCAAAAATAAACATGTGAGGCGAAAAATATTAATTAATAAAAAATGTAATATATCATATAATTTGAATAAATTTTATACAAAATAAATTTTACATAATATATGATAAAATATAATATTATATTATACAAAAATGTAATAATTAATATACACATAGATATAAAAAATATTTAAGTAAATAATAAATAAATAATTATATTTTATAGTATTAATAATTTGTATATAACCTTAAAAAATATTTAATATAATAAATAATTTAATACTAATTTAATAAAAAGATTAAATTGAAATGTAAACAGATTTCTAGGGTTATTTTTTTTAAAAATTAATTTGGATGAAATGAAAGCTAATAAAATAGTGGAGGGACCAAAAGGATAATTTTCCCTCTTTTTAAAAATGCGCGGACCCTTATCGGGTCTTCGGGTCGACGCGCGGACCCTACTTTATCAAAACGGCGTCGTTTGCTTTCGTTTATAAATATTAGTTTTATAAAAAAAATTATTTAGCTTAGGTTTTTTAAAAAAACTTTGAAAATCCTCTGAGAGAGCTTAGTCTCTCGATTGCTCCGATCGTCGATTCCTGGGCCACGCGCCATACGCGCCTCCGTGGCCGATGGCCGGAGGCCTAAAACCTCCGTTCTTCCTCGTCTTTCGAAAGGTAACTCCTTTTATCCTTTTTCACGATGGTTATATGCATATATATATATATATATATATATATATATATATATATATATATATATAAAGAAAAGAAAATAAAAATAAGAAATCACCTCGAGAAATCGAAGTATTTTATTCTTCTAATCTCTCTGACAGTATTTTGTGCCCACTGATTTTGTGCAAATTTGTGTTTTCTGTGTGTTTGTGAATCGATGTATTTTTTTATTTTGCGACAATATTTGTGTTTGTATCCCCTCTATTATAGGTTTTACAAGGGTTTTTATAACCCAAAAATGAAAGACCAAAAAAAGAAATAAATCTCTATTTGCTTCTGTTTCCCCATTTTGCTGTTGGTTTGTTTCATTTTGCAGGTTTGGGCGAAGATCCTGGTGGTGACTGCGGCGCGTTAATGGCGGCGTGACTCGCGGGCGGAGGCGTGATCGAAGGCTAGACGAAGATTGCGGCACGACGATCGATCTGGTTACGAGGTCATGTGAGAGTTTCTGAAACCCTAAGTTCTTGAGACTTTTTGAGTTTGGGCCCTTTTGGGCGATTTAGGTTCTAGGTGCATTTAGGGTTTTGGGTTAATGGTTAATGTTTTGGTGCAGGTTTATTCGGGTATTTGTTGAGTTTTGGGTATTGGGTCAAATGGTTTGTAAATGAACTAAAAAATATTTATTTATTTTGTTTTTACATTTATTTATTTTGTTTTTCTTTTCTGAACGGGCCCAGGCAAAAATGGGCCATTACATGGGACACTGATAGTCGGCACCAATGTATTTTAAAACAAAATTTTGAGTGCTAATCCTAATTAATTTTTATGCAATGTGGTTTCATTTACATCTCCATTTCATTTAAATTATTTTTTCATTTAAACTTAATTATTTCTCATTTCAATTTTTTTTTCATTTCATTTCAGTTTTTGTTTTTGTTTTCATTTCAATTTATAATTTATTTTCATTTAAACTTTCATTCCATTTCATAATCATAATTTCATGTCATATTCATTTAACATTTCATTTCATTTCATATTCATTACAAATTACATTTCATTGCATATTCATTTAACTTTTCATTTCATTAATTTTTTTCATTTAAATTTATTTTTTTCTAATATACAAAATTTTATTCATATTAATCACAAGTAATCTCATTTCAATTTATCTTTTTCAATTCATTTCATATTAATTAGTAGTCTCGATATAGGATAATTTAAAATTTTTCATATTTTATTTAAATTTTTCTCAATTTAAATATCATTCCATTACAAAATTTTAAATTTCATTTAAATTCAAAAATTTCTCATTTCATTTTTGGGTTTTTTTTCAAAAATTTCTCAATATCAGCACCCAATTTTTTTTTTAAATACACTAATGCCAGCCATAAATGTTCTAAAATAAAAAAAGGCCAACACCAAAAAAAAAAAATTTAATACACTAATATCGGCCATCAATGTCTGAAAGTTAAAAAAAAAAAAACATTGAGAATCAAAAATTGTACCTAATGTCAATCATTTACAGGCCAACACAAAATATTTTTTTAATATCTCTGGTGCCAACTATTATATGGCCAGAACTATTTTTTTTAAATACTGATATTTTTATATACTACTATAATACGATTTAAAAAAATACCCTAATACCGACCATTAGATTCTTAAGGCCAAAACACTAGATAGTACCGCTATTGGGTTACCAAAATTTAAATCTACTGTTCATTTCAAGTTATTTTAGTGAATGTTTTTAAACCAGAGTTATTTTTATAAAATAGCCTATTAATCCCGATTTAATTACCTGGAAGGAAGATGTGTTAAGGAGCCTCTTTGATGAAGACCAAGCAGAAAGGATTAGAACTATTCCCCAGGGGAATACGTTGCAGCCAGATACTATGGTCTGGCAAGGTGATAAATCATGCGAATACATGGCAAAAAGTGGATAGATATGGAGTACTACAGAAGAAGCACACTTGCTAGGAAATGAAAATACAATTTTGACAGAACAGATGAAAAACTATTATGCAGCAATTTGGGGCCTAAAAGTTCCCAGCAAGATGAAGATTAACATACAGAGGATTACAAACACTTTTCTGCCTACTCTAAGTAATCTAAAATTCTAAAGGCTGAGATTTGAAGCGTTATGTCCACTTTGCGGTGAAGATGACGAATCAACTGCACAGGTCTTCCGAGACTGTAATGTTGCGAAGCAAGTCCTCCAGAGGTTGAAAGTTCGGATCGCACCCACACATGAAAACACAGAATGGAAACTTTGGTTAATCGAGACTTTCAATTTTAATAATACAGAGCAACGCACATGCTTAGCAGTTTCATTCTGGGCGATTTGGCACAACAGAAACATATTTTATCATGAAGGCATTCGGCAAAGTATAAATGATATAGTAAGCTTTATCAAAGCTTTATAAATGAAATAAAAATGTTGGATAATATACTTGAGAGCAAGCACAAAATACAGGAGGACCATTGGGAGCCCCCAATAGAGAACCAAGTAAAAGTAAACTTTGACACCAGTTTTCATCAGCCAAATAAGGAGGCAGTTTCTGGAATTATTGTAAGAAATAACAGGGGATTTGTAATGGGTTCATGCATCTACCCGATAAGGAATGTACGAGACCCGACAACTGCAGAAGCATATGCCTGCCTTCACGGAGTTATTTTCGCAGAAGACTTGCGGTTTGAAGACGTCATTATTGAAGGAGATTCACTAACGATCGTTAAAAAGCTTCAAAAAAAAGAGAAGAAAATGACAGATATATTATCGGAGGACTCATAAACGCAATAAAAGGCAAAAATAGAAATTTCAGAAGTCTTGTGGGTAGCCACATACCTCGGGGAGCAAATGAAGCGGCACATGCGATGGCAGCATGGGGAGAGGAAGTGAATCGTCGACTTTCTAGGTGGAAGAAACCTCGACAGCGGTCGAACCAGTCATTCAGAGGGACCAAATGGGAATTGGCTGAGGGGACAAAGAGGTAGTTATATCGGCATTTCTGAGTCCGGAGAAAGAGGTGAGTTGATTTGAATCTCCGATGAGCTCAGTCAACAGGGAACCTGGGGAACGAAAACGAGTATGTGATACAATGGAGCACTGGTTCTCGTTTCTGCGAAGAGATTTACCGGAAGGCAAAACAGAGATGAAGGAAAGGGGAAAGTTGTAGGCAATTCACATTTTTTCTTTGTTTTAGATTTTTTAGGAAATTGATCTGTTTTTCAGTTTTAGGATGTTTAAGGCGTCGTTTAAGTTTTTTAGGGTTTGTTTCTTTGAGGCACCGTGCTTAGTTAGGAAGCTGTTTTTTCAACCATTGTTATTTTTCCCCAATTTAATGCATTTATGCCGGTTCTACTTTAAAAAATATAATTTATCAATTCAAATATTACAATAAAATTTTTTCAAATCATAATTAAAATACTTTTAACATATCCAACATATTAATAATTAATTAATATAATTAACTCTAAAATTAATTAAATCATAATTAATATGCTTAAAATTCAATTTAAATAATAGTTCTATTTTACATCAATAAAATCAACACATTTTTTTTTATAATTTCAATTTAAATTGTAACTTCTATATTTTATGCTTAGAGTCACAAGTTAAAGATGGTACGAGCACCAATATCCTAATCCCAACTCTTAATACATAGTTGAAACGAGATTCATGACAGTCTCTAGACCATGACAAATGTGCATGCAGAAGTTAGAGGTTAAAACAACACATTTGTGTTAATATCTTTCCTTCCAGCAAAATGCAATCTCTCACTATACCTGATATTTATGAGATGCATTAGCAAATATAATGAACAGCCTTGCATACCTGATATAGCTAGTTTCCAAATAGGATTGCCGCAACGGAAAAAAAACCAAGCAGACCAGATCTGATATGTATTTCAGTTCTTTATCTGAATAGCAAGAATCATAAAGCTTTTCCGAGTCTTAAAACAATTGGTTCTAGAACATGAGAAACAAAAATATTTAATACAGAGCGACCTATTTCTTTTCATCCAAGCCGAAGAGTGATTGCACCTAGTGTAATCATTCTGAAAACTGAGAAAACCATAAAAGTACAAACTTAACGTGATTCACTAATTAGTAAAACCATTGCCAGTGTATCCATGGACATGCACCAAACTGTAATGTTTCACATCAGACCACCTTAGGATATAATAGCTTAATGCCAACATGTATTCCGGTCAATGGTTTCTACCTCATTCATGATGACCTGTCAGTTTTTATTTACTAAAACAGTGTGCAGTATTACTCTACTTCACCGGTTCAAAAGTAGAACGGAGGTTGGATATCATCACAGGGCACTCTCCCTTCTCATCATATTCAGAGAAGTCGTCTCCAGATAAGTCAATACCTTCAAATTTAGTTCCTTCCAGCTACACAAAGAAATTACAGTAAGTTAACATGAGAACACATCTTGACATTGGCCAAATATATAAAAATGGGAATGGCGACACGCAACTGTCACTACTGCTTGTCAGTATGATAATAAAATTACAAGAGTATCACCTACAAATTCGCATAAAAGTGCAATATAAAATGTAAATTTCTAGCAAGCCTTGCCCATTTCATTCCATTGGAGACATGGTTTAAATCGACCTTAGCTTGGGAGCAAGATAAGTTATTATACACTTTTGGAAGTGGGTGGAGAAAATCCAAATATGTGCTTCTTGGTTAGGAAATTCATCAAAGATTCAGGACATGCGACTTCTATATAGTGATTAATCCCGATGTTTTACATCTATGAATCTGGTTATTATGGTCTTTAAAGGCAAAGAAGATGTACTTATTATGCTTGGAACTGAAAAATTGATAAATAACATAACATTACATCCCAAAGCCCTGGCTATGATTAGCTGTGTCCGAAAAAAACCATCTAGGGTGGAAGAGGAAGAACAAAAACTTACAGATTCAACCTTCCAGCCAACGCCAAATACAAACCCTACAGGCTCGTAACCCCTGCAGTCAAAAAGCATCAAAGGTGCAAATTTTCCGCCTTCACAGTCTTCCTGAGTCAGTGGTCGACCTTTGCCTGGGATCATTGTTACAGTTCCTTCCCTCATACAAAATTTGCACTAGAGAAAGAAAGAAAAGGCAACACATACCATTAATCATTAGAAGTTAAGAGCTAGGTGGATGAAAAAAGGAGAAGCCCAGTGTAGCAAATTGAACTTCTGGAACTGAAGTAACTACAAGTAATGCCATAAAAAAATGCAAAAGTCTCATTCTATACAAGTTAAACACATAAATTATCTATACTAGATATCTGAATGGCATAAAATGCAAGACAGGTCTATCTAAAAGAGCTTTCCCAATTACAGAACACAGGATAGGGAATCTCAAAACCAAGAATATGATTGGGGTAACTGTTGGCTATGAAGTCTTACCCTCTAATATTTATCAGCGGGTTTCCTTTCTGCTAAACCAAAACCAGTATTACCATGTGCAGCCCAAGTGAGAGGTTAGATTTAACTTGAATGAGCATTTTAAAAGAAATTCACTAAGTAGAACTCAGAGTATTACTTATAATAACTAGAATTTGTCTCTGTTGTCCCCCCTACGCTCTCAGCAAACGAACAAACATAAATTCAACAGATCCTAATGAACTTCAACTGAAGCTAATGCATTTACTGGCAACACAGCATATAATATTACCTTCTGAACAAGATTGGTGGTTCCCTTGCCTTGTAGAAGAGGAACAGTATCGCCCAAACTCACACATGTTTCCTTCTGACTTAACTCTCCACACCTCCCACATTTCAGCTGCAAATCCAAGATTTCAAATATTAGTGAAATAAGACCTTGACAAGCAAGGATATACAGAAACAAGAGAAGATGAGAGATGCTGCAAACTCTGAAGTACATAGGTGAAAGAAGAACAATAAAAAGTTAATACTAAAATCCAAAAAAAGGAAATCAGATCCGAATACTTAAGAAGACGACGTTCCAACAAAATCATGAAAGGAATCAAAGAAACTTCAATTGCATAGCCATCTAAAAACGATATTTTTAGAAAAAAGACCGAAGAACGATGTTGAAAACACATAAATGAAACAAGAAATCGATTCGAAATAAAATAAGAAGAAAAATAATGGATAGAAAAAGTCAATGCACGTCTATTCGCAGTTGATATAAATAAGGCCAAAACAAGTAGCTAAAATAAATTCAAATTCAGCTAAAATAATGGATTGCCCATATCTATAAGCATTTATTCCCCAAAACAGGCTAAAATTCAATAACAGAAAAAAAATCGACTCAAAAATCTGAAATTCGAAGTGAAACAAAGAATTAAACGGAGAACGTTCAGGATTCAAGCAACAATAAGAGTAATAAATCAACTGCAGCTGAGTTCAAAGGAAGAAAATCAAAGTCAAAAAGCAGGCGAAGAAACAGAAAGAGAGGGAGACCTTGAAGAGATAGGGAAAGGAAGGATCGTCACAGCCGCCCTGAGGCTGGAGGTTAGTGAGGTTTTCGAGGTCGGCGGAGATCTTCAGCATGAAATTCACCATTTTCGCTTATAATTTAGCAGCGTGGAACCTAAGCTTTCTCTTTCACTCTCTCACTCTCACCGTTGCAGTGGGATTTGGATGAAATGAAAAATGGGCCTGTGGAAGACAATCGGCTGTGGATTGTTGGAATTCCAATCCTTTTACATTCACCCAACCCCTGTATTTTTTATTCTAAAGGAAAGTCGGTTTAAATAATCATTCAATCCCTGTAGTTTTTAGACTTTACAAATTTAGTTTCTAATAATTTAATCCCTCTATTAGTCTAATTTGAAAATTGAAGCTCCATTTATAATACTATTATAATTTTTTGTTAAATTTGAATATGTGAGATATTTTAATATCAAAATTCTTATTTAAAATTAAAACCTAATCAATAATACAAACACGTACTTGGTGTAAAATTTTCCTTCACCCTAAAAACCCATTAGATAAATATTTTTCACATCGATCAGACTAAAGTGTCTTTATGGGTAAACCTAGCTGTTCATCACTTCTGCACGAAACTCTTTGAATTTATTAAAGGTTTCACTCTTGCGATGCATAAGGTCTACATACCCATATTTGGAATAATCATCTATAAAGGTTACATAATACTTATAACCACCTTTTACATTGACGCTCATGGGACCACATACATCAGTGTGCACAAGTTCTACAAGTTTTACAACCCTCATTCCTTTTGCATTAAAAGATCACTTAGTCATCTTACCTTCCAAGCAAGATTCACACTGTGGAAGATCAACTTCTTTAAGCAAACTTAATATGTCGTATTTCACAAGTCTTGTTATTCTTTCTTTGTAACACCCCTTACCCGAAACCTTTGCCGGAGTCGAGTATGTGGCATTACTAGACTTGACTACTAATTTGGGGCATAAAAATTTAAAGCTGTCCAACTGCATCATGCTGACTAAATTGACCATAACTCGAGTTACAAAACTCAAAATTTAGATTCGTAAATTTTCCTTGAAACTAGACTCATATAACTTTTTACCATAATTTTTCCAGAATTTTTCATGTAGCCAATTAGTACAGTTTATTCATCAAAGTTACCCCTATTTCACTGTTTAATAATTCTGACCTATCTATACAAAAATTCAGTTATCTCATTGTACAAAATTTAAATAATGTTCTTGTTTAGTCCAATCAAAATAGACTCATTAAGGATTCTAAACATATAAACTATGCTCCATAATTATTTTTGTACAATTTTTAACAATTTTTCCAAGACAGAACAGGGACTCACGAATTCATTCAGGACAAGTCTCACTAAAACTTAAATATCTTATAATATATAATTCCTTTGCCTAACTTGTCTCTTTCATATCAAAATAGACACAATAAAATTTAATTCTATGTCTTATTCACTTTCTAAATCAATTTCTCCTATTTTTGGTGATTTTCAAAATCACATCACTGCTGCAACTAAAACTGTTTTATAACAAAAATATGATTAACTAGTTTATAACTTCCTTACTCAATTTATTTAAACTCTATACCTTAACCATACATATATATATATATATATATATACCAGAAACAAATCCCATATATAATTTAGGCCATGATCAAATTTAAAACATCCATTTACATACAAGCAAGTTATAAAATTCAAACATAGAAACGATACCTAACCAAAGGAAATAGCCATTTTGAATGGCTTATTTATACAATTCAAATTATCATTCAAGCATTAAACTAGCCTATACATGCCTTAAGTTTTTCGTCCAAACTTTAAAAGTACCAATATGAGTCGATAGTGTGGTTGACTTTGCTGGCGATTTCCGAGCCCGTAGAGAGACCAAAATCTATAAAAGCAGAACATTGAACCACACGAATAAGCTTACTAGCTTAGTAAGTCTCAAGCAAATAATAATGTAACACTCAAACCCTTAAACATTTTATTCTTTAAACTTATGACATTGAATATAAATATTTCCATAAATGAATTTATGCGGGGCGAATACTAACAGTTCATTAACCCAAGCATTTACACTTCATTACCATAATTACGTAACTCATCGAACCATAGTATAAACATATATTACATGAATCACATGCTCCAAGTCACATAGGTACAACATTCATATCAACTATATTATCACATTCACAGTCTTTTCACTCTTAGCATTTCTACTTGTAACCGAACCTCCCAAAATAATACATTTAAGCTCAAATTCTATCTTATACCATTCATACACATCGATCAATAAACTCAATCACACATAACACCGTTCTTAACATAATATTTCAACCCAAGTAACATTAATCACAACTTACCTTATTTCGATTAATTCAATGAGACTTAAGCTTACGAGTTAAACATATAGTCTATCATTGCGAACTCCAATACCTCATTTAACTTAACATTTATCACTATTTTGCCTTTAACAAATAAATTACCATTTTGGCATAAGGTTCAAATCGAAAATATCAACTTTCAACCATCTACTCATTACATATGCATATCATTCAATAAGGCCACATAAATGAATATATATACACTTGTCCGTTCAACATTTCATATATCCAAGTATTCAATATCAATGTAATAACAATATGACCACATAACCAAAAGTCCGAATATATATATATATGGTCTTTAGTCACATTCTTGCCCAACGAAATTCACATATATGCTTATCTATTTGATCGAACATGGGAACTCAATTAATTAACTCATAGGCACTTACCTGTATGGTTGAATATAAATAACTTGTATCATCAACTTACTTACTCAATAAACACCTCATGATGTAGTCTCATAAACCACAAGTTGATATTTCATCAACGGTATAAAACACGCTAGACCAAAGGTCCGAAATTTAAACACAAGACGAAGCACGCTAGGCATTAAAGCGAAATAAATAAATCGCTAGGCATTAAAGCCCGAAATAAATCACCGCACGAAGCACGCTAGGCATTAAAGCTCGATATGTAACAAGCACAAGGCACGCTAGGCATCAAAGCCCGATAATAACACAACACGAGGCACTGCTAGGCTCAAAGCCGAGTAATAACAAAGACGAGGCACTGCTAGGCTCAAAGCCCGATTATCAACCCAATCAACATACTCATACACATTACTTAATGCTAAAATCACATCCATCTCAGTATACTTTATTTTACAATTTCATGTTAAACCGAACATAATTATTCACATCACATTCAACAAACAAATTCACTACAATTTCATACCCCACATTCGACCTACCTCTATTTTCTTGCCTTCAATACCAATTTTTATCATATACTACTTTCGTAAATAATTTCTCGACATAAATTTGCTTAAGGACTTACCTCGGTTGTCGTTAGACCGTGTAAATCGACTATTCGAGAACCTTTGTCTTTCCCCGATCCAATTCGTTTTTCTTTGTTCTTGATCTAAACACATTAAAATTTAGCTCATTCAAGCACATTTCATCTCAATTTGGTCCAAAAACACTTAAATAACAAATTACCATTTTGCCCCTAATGTTTTCCATTTTTACAAATTGGTCCTATTTACACAAAACACAAAATATGCAAGATCTCCCAACACCATAGCTTGGCGAACCTTCCACATAGCCATATGAATCCTTGCATTTCATTTATTTTGCATTTAAGTCTCTCACAAATTTATTTTCTCAATTTAGCCCTATTTACTCAAAATCACCAAAACTTCAATACAAAACTTGTAAATCTTTAACATATTTTTAATCTAAAACCATCAAATATCAAAACCATTCAAGCATGTTAATGGCGAATCCTATATACATAATATTTTCAAAAATTTAGGCATGGGTCGGGTAATATCTGAAACAACGATCTCAAAACGTAAAAATTATCAAAAACTAAAACCGACCATACCTTAATCAAGCTCTCTAAGTTGCGAAACTCAAAGCTCTACAATGGTGTTTTATTTTCTTACATTCGGCTATGAGAGGAGGAAGGTGATGATGAATTTATTTTATGTTTTGTTTAATATATACACTAACTTTATTTCTTTATAAAATAATAACATAACCTTATATATATATAAATAAAAATAAAAAAATAATTAAACTAACATATATATAAAGGCTAACTTGGCCCATTGCCGTCCATCACTATGGTCAATGGGCTAATTGCCCTTTAGGACACCCACTTATAAAGCCACAAGCAAATTAGTACATTACACCTTAGCATGCAACTTTTACGCTTTTATAATTAAATCCTTTTTATCAAATTAAGCACTTAAAAGGTAAAATTTTTCTACGAAACTTTCACACATTTTAATTCACACATAATAAGCACAAAATAAAATATTAAAATATTTCTCGGACTCGGATTCGTGGTCCCGAAACCACCGTTCCGATTAGGGTCAAATTCGGTCTATTACAACTCTCCCCCTTAGGATTTTCGTCCCGAAAATATTACCGTTAAACAACGTCGGATATTGTTGCCTTATTAAATCTTGAGTTCCCACGTAGCCTCTTCACTCGTGCCTTTTTCTGATATTTTCACTAATGGAATTTTCTTGTTTATTAACTCTTTCTTTTCTCGAGCTAGAATACGAGTTGGTTCTTCCTCGTCGTCATATCGGATCAATTTCAACCTCGACGGAGTGATCACATGTGACGGACTGATCTATACTTACGAAGCATCAAAACGTGAAATCGTCATGTATCTTTTCTAATTCAATTGGCGACTTCAATCTATAAGCAATAGGCCTATCGTTCGATGATTTAAATGCGGTCCGATGAATCTCGGACTTAGTTTGCCTTTTCGACCAAACCAAGTACTTTCTTCCACGGAAACCTTCAAAACCACTTGGTCTCCAACTTGAAACTCAATATCTTTATGTTTCAAATCAGCATAAGACTTTTGCCGATCCGAGGTAGCTTTCAAAGTATCTCGATCACAACCACTTTCTATTCGGTCTCTTTAATCAAATCAACCCGTGTATTTTGCTTTCACTAAGCTTATTCCAATACAACGATTATACGACACTTCTGCCATAAAGAGCTTTAAACTCAAGGACGCAACATCTCAACATGTCCTCAAGTATCTCGAATAGTTCGCTCAGATCGGTATGCATGTCTGCAGATGAAAGGCATGCTAAAGTAAAGTTTAGTACCTAAAGCATCTTGCAGCTTCTTCCAAAACCGCAGTATGAACCTCGGATCTCTATCTGAAATAATGGGACTCGACACACCATGCAATCTCACAATCTATGATACATACAACTCAGCAAGTTTATCAAGTGAATAGTGCATTTAACGGCACAAAATGAGTGGATTTGGTCGGTCTATCCACTATAACCTGATCGCATCTTTCTTGCTCGATGTCATAGGCAACCGGATACAAAATCCATAGTGATTCTATCCCATTTCGTGCCGGGCCACCAATAAGACTATTTCAAATCATTATACATTTTCGTGCTACCGGATGTATCGATAATCAAACACTATGAACCTCACTCAGAATCATCTGAATCAAATTCAAGTTCTTGAACACACATTCGGCTTTTCCGGATGGTAGTCAATCACCGACTCATAGTCTTTCAATTCTAACCATCTGTGTTGTCTCAAGTTCAGATCTTTCTGAGTCATCAAATACTTTAGACTTTTATGATCCGAATAAACGTGACATTTTTTTTTGCCGAATAAGTAATAACGCCAAATTTTTAATGCGAAAACAATGGCTGCTAATTCCAGATTATGAGTCAGATAATTTCTTTCAAGAGGCTTTAAGCGTCTCAAGCATAAGCTACTACCTTACCTTCTTGCATTAAAATACAACCCAAACCATTCAAAGAAGCATCACTATACACAACGAATTATTTACCCGATTCAATTTGAATTAACACTAGAGCTTGATCAAAAAGCTTTCAACTCTTTCAACTCAAGAGGTGCCATTCGATCACGGAGCTATCGAGATCGAGTCGTCCCGGTATTAATTCAATGCCAAACTCAATCTCTCATCTGGTGGTAAACCCGGTAATTCTTCAGAAACACATTTAGGTATTCACCCATAACAGATGCGGATTCAATCTATTTTTGAGACACTTTATTATCCGATTACATAGGCCAAATAAGCTTTGCATCCTTTTCTCACATACTTTCGGGCTAGCATCGATGATATTCTGTAGGTAACCCATTTAGATCATTAGATTCAACTCGATTGCTCTCACCATTCGACATCTCAAATCAATAATCTTTCTTTTGCAATTCACCTTTGCATCATGCAAAGTTAACGATCCATTTCCAAAATTATATCAAACTCATCGAAGAACAGCGACATTAGATCGATTGGGAAGCAAAATCACGAATCATCAATGGGCAACCTTTACACACTTTACTAACAAACACACATCTACCCAAAAGGTTGGACACACGAATCACAAACTCAGTAGACTCAACTGGCAGAGTCTTACCGAATACTAGAATTTCACACACATACGAATGGGTCGAACCAGGATCAATCAATGCAATCACAGTAGTATCATAGAGGGTAAAAGTACCAGTAATGACATCTTGAGAAGAAGCATCCTCCCCGGTCCTTATAGCACAAGCTCTAGCGGTGCTCGAGCCTCGATCGAGCTGCAGTATCTTCGTTCCTCCACGATCGCCACCTACATTCCCAGAATGTCTAGGTGGTCTACCTCGTGCTAACGCGTTGTTCGGTTTAGTGTTCTGAGTCGTATTTTGCTCGGCTAACATTGGGCACTCTCGAATGAAATGATCTGACGATCCACATTTAAAACAAGACCGATCACAGAATCTACAACTCCCATAATGCCATTTTCTACAATGTTTGCACTCAATCCGATCCTGTTGAACATTGACAACACTAGCCATCGAAGTGGCTCGAGAACTCACTGGAGGTCGATCTCATCTAGACAGGTCAGGAGTAGTCTTATGTCGGTTAAAGTCATCTCAGAGCTTCTATCTCAGCCTTTCTTTTCTCTTTTTCGAGCTCTTCAGCTTTGCAAGCTCGCTCGACCGATACTACAAACTCTTTAATCTCAAGAATACCCACAAATAACTTTATGTTTTCATTCGGACCGTCTTCAAATCTTACGCACATAATAGCTTGGAAGAAACACACTCTCTAGCATATCTGTTAAGTCGACAAATTCCGCTCATATTACATCACGGTCATTCACCTGTTTCAATTCAAGAGATTCTTTCTTTCTTTTTTTTTTTGGAACTCTCGATACTAATGCTTTCCACCAATGGTAGGCGAGTCCAAGTAGAGATATAGCACACTTTAGGCATTCCTCTGAAGTACAGGATAACTCATCAAGTACCGAATGGTATTATCAAATCACATTTCGGCTCGCTCAGCGTCATCATCATCATCATCATTAGCTTTAAATTCTTGACCTATATTTTCGACTTTATCAACAGGAGGCCTACTAGATCTCATCGGATCTATCATCGAGTCTTTGAAGGTATCGAGTTGGATTATTCGGGGTGGAGGTTGTTGTCTGTAGGATTATTCGAACAATCTGGGTAGACCATTCATTTATCATTTGGTAGAAGGCTTGTTTAGCCTCCCCCTCGTGGCTACCCGAACTGGTCGAGAGTCTACTGGCACTAACCCGCGTGCACGGTCAGGCGCTACACTCTCTACATCATCCACTACGGCTCTATCAGGATCAAGATCCATTTATAATATATAAAACACAGTTCAAAATGTCAGAAGTCACCACACTATCAAATATATAATTAAGGCATGTATAGCTAGACTCACACGCGCTACGGTAGTCCTAGAATCGACTAAACCGTAAGCTCTGATACCAATCAAATGTAACACCCCTTACCCGAAACCTTTGCCGGAGTCGAGTATGTGGCATTACTAGACTTGACTACTAATTTGGGGCATAAAAATTTAAAGCTGTCCAACTGCGTCATGCTGACTAAATTGACCATAACTCGAGCTGAAAAACTCAAAATTTAGATCCGTAAATTTTCCTTGAAACTAGACTCATATAACTTTTTACCATAATTTTTCCAGAATTTTCATATGGCCAATTAGTACAGTTTATTCATCAAAGTTACCCCTATTTCACTGTTTAATAATTCTGACCTATCTATACAAAAATTCAGTTATCTCATTGTACAAAATTTAAATAATATTCTTGTTTAGTCCAATCAAAAATAGACTCATTAATGATTCTAAACATATAAAATATGCTCCATAATTATTTTTGTACAATTTTAACAATTTTTCCAAAACAGAACAGGGACTCACGAATTCATTCAGGACAAGTCTCACTAAAACTTAAATATCTTATAATATATAATTCCTTTGCCTAACTTGTCTCTTTCATATCAAAATAGACACAATAAACTTTAATTCTATGTCTTATTCACTTTCTAAATCAATTTCTCCTATTTTGGTGATTTTTCAAAATCACATCACTGCTACAACTAAAAACTGTTTCATAACAAAAATATGATTAACTAGTTTATAACTTCCTTACTCAATTTATTTAAACTCTATACCTTAACCATATATATATATATATACCAGAAACAAATCCCATATATAATTTAGGCCATGATCAAATTTAAAACATCCATTTACATACAAGCAAGTTATAAAATTCAAACATAGAAACGATACCTAACCAAAGGAAATAGCCATTTTGAATGGCTTATTTATACAATTCAAATTATCATTCAAGCATTAAACTAGCCTATACATGCCTTAAGTTTTACGTCCAAACTTTAAAAGTACCAATATGAGTCGATAGTGTGGTTGACTTTGCTGACGATTTCCGAGCCCGTAGAGAGACCAAAATCTATAAAATGAACATTGAACCACAGAATAAGCTTACTAGCTTAGTAAGTCTCAAGCAAATAATAATGTAACACTCAAACCCTTAAACATTTTATTCTTTAAACTTATGACATTGAATATAAATATTTCCATAAATGAATTTATGCGGGGCGAATACTAACAGTTCATTAACCCAAGCATTTACACTTCATTACCATAATTACGTAACTCATCGAACCATAGTATAAACATATATTACATGAATCACATGCTCCAAGTCACATAGGTACAACATTCATATCAACTATATTATCACATTCACAGTCTTTTCACTCTTAGCATTTCTACTTGTAACCGAACCTCCCAAAATAATACATTTAAGCTCAAATTCTATCTTATACCATTCATACACATCGATCAATAAGCTCAATCACACATAACACCGTTCTTAACATAATATTTCAACCCAAGTAACATTAATCACAACTTACCTTATTTACGATTAATTCAATAAGACTTAAGCTTACGAGTTAAACATATAGTCTATCATTGCGAACTCCAATACCTCATTTAACTTAACATTTATCACTATTTTGCCTTTAACAAATAAATTACCATTTCGGCATAAGGTTCAAATGGAAAATATCAACTTTCAACCATCTACTCATTACATATGCATATCATTCAATAAGGCCACATAAATGAATATATATACACTTGTCCGTTCAACATTTCATATATCCAAGTATTCAATATCAATGTAATAACAATATGACCACATAACCAAAAGTCCGAATATATATATATATATATGGTCTTTAGTCACATTCTTGCCCAACGAAATTCACATATATGCTTATCTATTTGATCGAACATGGGAACTCAATTAATTAACTCATAGGCACTTACCTGTATGGTTGAATATAAATAACTTGTATCATCAACTTACTTACTCAATAAACACCTCATGATGTAGTCTCATAAACCACAAGTTGATATTTCATCACTGGTATAAAACCTGCTAGACCAAAGGTCCGAAATTTAAACAAACACGAAGCACGCTAGGCATTAAAGCCCGAAATAAATCACCAAGCACGAAGCACGCTAGGCATTAAAGCCGAAATAAATCACAGCACGAAGCACGCTAGGCATTAAAGCTCGATATGTAACACCCAGCACAAGGCACGCTAGGCATCAAAGCCCGATAATAATACCAACACGAGGCACCGCTAGGCTCAAAGCCGAGTAATAACACTCAACACGAGGCACCGCTAGGCTCAAAGCCCGATTATCAACCCAATCAACATACTCATACACATTACTTAATGCTAAAATCACATCCATCTCAGTATACTTTATTTTACAATTTCATGTTAAACCGAACATAATTATTCACATCACATTCAACAAACAAATTCACTACAATTTCATACCCCACATTCTACCTACCTCTATTTTCTTGCCTTCAATACCAATTTTATCATATACTACTTTCGTAAATAATTTCTCGACATAAATTTGTAAGGACTTACCTCGGTTGTCGTTAGACTGTAAATCGACTATTCGAGAACCTTTGTCTTTCCCGATCCAATTCCGTTTTCTTTGTTCTTGATCTAAACACATTAAAATTTAGCTCATTCAAGCACATTTCATCTCAATTTGGTCCAAAAACACTTAAATAACAAATTACCATTTTGCCCTAATGTTTTCCATTTTACAAATTGGTCCTATTTACACAAAACACAAAATATGCAAGATCTCCCAACACCATAGCTTGGCGAACCTTCCACATAGCCATATGAATCCTTGCATTTCATTTATTTTGCATTTTAAGTCTCTCACAAATTTATTTTCTCAATTTAGCCCTATTTACTCAAAATCACCAAAACTTCAATACAAAACTTGTAAATCTTTAACATATTTTTAATCTAAAACCATCAAATATCAAAACCATCCAAGCATGTTAATGGCGAATCCTATATACATAATATTTTCAAAAATTTATGCATGGGTCGGGTAATATCTGGCAACGATCTCAAAACGTAAAATTATCAAAACTAAAACCGACCATACCTTAATCAAGCTCTCTAAGTTGCCAAACTCAAAGCTCTACAATGGTGTTTTATTTTCTTACATTCGGCTATGAGAGGAGGAAGGTGATGATGGCTTTATTTTATGTTTTGTTTAATATATACACTAACTTTATTTCTTTATAAAATAATAACATAACCTTATATATATAAATAAAAAATAAAAAAAATAATTAAACTAACATATATATAAGGCTAACTTGGCCCATTGCCGTCCATCACTATGGTCAATGGGCTAATTGCCCTTTTAGGACACCCACTTATAAAGCCACAAGCAAATTAGTACATTACACCTTAGCATGCAACTTTTACGCTTTTCGCGATTAAATCCTTTTTATCAAATTAAGCACTTAAAAGGTAAAATTTTTCTACGAAACTTTCACACATTTTAATTCACACATAATAAGCACAAAATAAAATATTAAAATATTTCTCAGACTCGGATTCGTGGTCCCGAAACCACCATTCCGATTAGGGTCAAATTCGGTCTGTTACATTCTTGGTTAATATGATCAATTCTCCAACGCCAAAGGTACTCCTCATTAGAGTTAGAAGTTTTAAGTCTTTTATTTGTTATCTCAACCTCAAGCAGTGTGTACAATTTTTATTTGATAAAATAGAGATTATTTGATATCCATCCATTACAAATAAGATTGCGATTTCTAAATATTGCAATTCTATTATTAAAAGTCACGGTTAAGCCATCTTTATATAAACCTACAACTAAAATTAAGTTTCTTTTGAAACTTGGTATATAAAAAATGTCTTTTAAAATAATCTTCCTAAACTTATCAAAATAGATGTGTACATCTTCCACTACTTTGGCTGTCACAGTTGTCCCAGTTCTGGTCCGCAACAATAGACTCTTATCTCTAAGATCTTTTGTCTCCTCGAACCCTGTAGAGAAACACAAACATGATTTAAGGCTCCCGAATCAATGACCTAGTGGTCTATTGAGTCCTCCACTAAACAAGCTTTTATTATAAAAAGTTTCATACCTTTGCCTTTGGTGGTTAGATATTCCTTCCACTCTTTACAGTTTGCCTTGAAATGCCCTTTCTTACCGCAGATGAAGCATTTAGACTTAGATAAGTCTTTAGGCTTTTTGGTTCTCTTCCTTTCCACTTGTGGTGGCCCACAGATCTTAGCCTTACCTTTCTTAGCGCATTTTCCTTTCCTTTTGAAGAAAAAGCTACAACTATATTTGCTTCTGCTCTTCGGAACGATTGACCGCCATTTAATATCAACTCATAGGATTGTAACTCCTTCATGAGTTGTGTAAGCGATAAGTTCTTGTTGCTAAGGTTATATGCAGCTCGAAAGCTAAAAAAGTCCTTGAATAAGCTTTTGAACACCATCCCAATTTGAGTGTTCTGGTCCAAATTGGTCTCATTGTCAACGACCTTGACAAAGTACCATGTAACAACCCGTTTTCAATGAAATCAAAACAGTGGTTTCGGGACCACAAATTTAAGTCTGTAAGAAAAATTATTTTAATATTATTGCATGGTCTGCATTATGATAGGAATGTCGTATAAAAATTTTGTTAAGAAAATTTTACTGATTTCATGTTTAAGAAAAGGACCAAATTGCATAAAATACAAAAGTTAAATTCTAGTAGCTAAAAGGATCAAATAGCTATAGAATTCAAAATTTGAAGTCCTTATATGACAAATAGACCATTAAGAGCAGTTAGTAGATAAGTTTGATGAATCATCCATGGAAAATTAGAAAAAGAAAAGGACTAAATTGGAAATTGAAATAATTAAAGATGATAATAATATAATATCATCTTATTTCATCATCTTCCCCAAATTAAAATACATGGAAACCCTAGCTAAGAGAAAATAATTCAAGCAAACTTTTTGGCTTAATTAGGTATGTTTTATTGTCCCGTTTTTAGTAATTTTTATATTTCCGATATCGTAATAACCTACCTAATCTAGCTATTTTGGGGACTAATTTGCAAAGTTATCAAGGTATTAAAGTTTTTCCATGGATGAATATGCATGAATTATGAAATTTATGGTAGAAAATGAAAGGTTGTTGATAGATAAACAACTTTTATAAAGTGAATTTTCATGAAATTGTGATTTAGGGACTAAATTGTAAAGATGTAAAATTCATGGAAAAAATTCTTAATTTTATGAATTACTTGGGTTGTAAATGTTACATGTAAAAATTAGTTAGGATTGGAATAAGGATTAAATTGCATGAATTTCATTTTCCGAGCCTAGGGACGAAATCATCATTAATTAAAAGTATAGGGGCAAAATGGTAATCTTGCCTAGGATGTGAGTTAAATTGAATTGAACATGAATTGTATTAAATTGAGCTAAATTTATTCGTATAGATCCGGATAGATCAAATACGGAGCTAGATCAAAGTAAAGAAAAAATATAGGATTAGTACCATACAAACACGAAAATTGTTGAGGTAAGTTTGTGTAACTAAATTGTATATTTATGCGATATGTTTGATTTATATGTATGTAATTTGTATAATTGTAAGGTATGAAAATAAATCACATATCTGACAATGTTCGACATGAAATAAATCCCGTTTGAACAAATAAAATTAGATGGATACAGGGTTCCCGAAGTGGTTGTGGTTCTGCATATGTTGCGAATATTCTATAGCTCGCAAGAGCATCCCGATATAATCTCTCTTGAGCTTTCTGATACATGGTTCTTCCAAGTTTCTCTTTTATATGCTCCTATGAGCATTCTGATCGGTAGTGATCCTACATGTGTTGCTGACACACAGTAGCTCTTATGAGTGTCCCGATATATGGCTATCTGGAGCTTCCCGATTAAAAGCTCTTTCATGAGCTTCTTGAAAATAGCTCTTTGAGTTACCCGTTAAGCTCGCATGAGCTTTCTAATTTAAGCTCTTATGAGCTTCCTGTTATTAAGCCCGTATAAGCTTCCTGTTACAAGCTCACATAAGCTTCCTGTTATTTGGATTGGAAGAACTTCCCGTTTAAAGGCTCAATAAGCATTCCTGAATATGAATTGACGGAATATAGTATGTACACTTTATGTGTATTAACAATGTATCCATCAATATTATAAGTGGTTCAATGGGTAAAGTTATGATAAATGACAATATGAGTTTGTGACGAAAGATTATGGATATATATTTGATTACATGAATATGACATGTATATGAAGTTTGAATACATGATATGGAAAGTACATGAATAAGGAAACTTAATTAATGATAAGTTTATACTTGTTTATTGATATTCAAGTGAAATAAATTACTAACATTTTTATGAAGATATGAGTATAGGCTATTGGCCAACTTGTTTTGAATATATTATGTATTTTTACATTAAATACAATTAAATGGTAAGTTAATTTCAGTTATACGAACTTACTAAGCATTATATGCTTAGTTTGTTCTATTTCCTCTATTTTATAGTAATTCGGAAGCTCGTTGGGTTGGAGGCTTGGCGGAGATATCATCACACTATCTAATGTGAGACAGCCCGGGTTGATTCGAGTCATTCACGGGTTTGCCCGATCGTCTACGAGGAGAAGTTGAGTCTTTGGAAAAATAGTAGAAATTTGGTTAAGTATGCGGAAGCTTTTGAAGAGATTTTCTTTTAAAATTTGTTTAAGTTAGGAATGGAGTTTGGTTAATAATGGAAACAAGATGGAAGGCTAATTGGATAGGTTCGGCTAAGAAAGAATAAGGAAGATGGTTATTAGATGGCTCAGTTTATTAGAAATAATAAAGATAGATAAAGTTGAGGATAATCGATGGGAATGGATAAAACGTACTTAAACACCAGAAATGATTCAACACTAAAGAGTGTCACCCTGGTATCTATTTGGTTTAAGGTGGATTTACGGGATAGGATAGTTGATGAACGCCACACCAAGCTCGATGATAAGTTTAGAAAGGATTGATTGACGCCACTAGCTCACTAGATAAGTCAAAACAAAACTTGTACGAATTTTGGAGAGGAGATAACTCATTCAAGAACTCAAAATTCATTAAACAAATGGGCAAAAGTCCTTTTACATTGAAAAACATCAACTATTTATAGTGTTCAGCTAGGTAGCCAAATGGCCTAATTAGAAGCTTAATAACTAAGCAAAAATTAAGTTAGATTGTGTTAGAAACTTCCAGAATTAAACCATTAAAACACCATAGCAGATTCGGCTGAATGAGACTTCAAGGGACGGCTTTCTAGAAGGCTGATCAGCTAGCATGAACTTGAACACTTCAAGAGGTGCATTGCACAAGCTAGGTTCGGCCAATGAGTTAAATGAGTTCAATCAATGTGCAACTCTTGCTAAAACATTACCAACATTAAAATGTGGATTCGAACATCCATGAAGGTGTGAAAATAGAGCTAGAAGAGTCTTTGATATGTGAACAAGACCAGCCAAATAGAGTCATTGTGTGAACAGCAAGTCTGAAAGGAATTGGTGTTGCTTAGGGGAGTGGATCGGCCAACTTGGAGGAGCCTAAAGGCTGGTGACTCTTGGCCGAATGGTTTCCTTAGGGAGCCAAAAGAGATCAGCCATCATGCAATAAACTAGCTGAACATGCACCTTCCAAGTTCATTGAACCTACTTGCATGCATCTTCATTAATGTTTCTCCCACATTCACTGCACCTATAAAAGATAAAAAACCATATTAATTCATACTAATTTTAGCTGAACAAAGTTAAAATACAATTAGGACATAGTAAATGACACTTAGACAAATTAAATAAAAATCAACACATGACACATTAAAATTCGGCTAGGACCTAGACACATTAAAAACTTGTAATAATTCAAGACAAATTTATTTAGTTTAAGACACCTTACATTCGGCTATGATAAAGTACTTAAGTCACATTTATAAGCTGTATTAAAATTAATTAATGAATTATTTAATTTATTCAAATATTAATTAAATGGACAGAATTAATTAAATGAACTCAATGAGCTGGAATTAGCTCAAATGAGCTAATTCAAGCTGAATTGAGCTTGCACCAATGTGCATGGATGGCTTATAGCTTGGACCCTAGCTGGTACTTCGCCCTTGGATTGAGTTTCGTTCCATAATTGGTTTGTAAGGGTTGTCACGGCCTCTTGCATTTGTTTGACCCGAGCTCGAGTCATAGGACCTTCAGGCATTACGAGAGCATCATAATTTGAATCCTTGGTTGCCCCGTGTATGCTTACATCACTATCCATTAGCTTATTTTGGGTATATATAGTAAATACATTTTGGTTATAATGACATGTATAGGCTAAAGTGATCATGGATGGTATGTATGTGTTTGATTGAAATTAGCCATTTGATATGGCTTGTAAAATTTGGCATGTTTTGATGTGTATATATATATATATATGGTCTTAATGTGTTTCATATGTTCTTGAAATGGATGATAAATGAAAATCATATAGGCATATTGATTATGATAGTAAAATTGATAAAATATGCCTATATGTACATATGGTATTTTGGTAAATATGGTTACTTGAACATATGAGTTGATCTGTCTTGTATAAAACTTAGTTTTGGCTTGAATTGAATAATTTAAATTGGCTTGGGATAGTGTTTAAGTGTTAATGTAGGTGGAAGACAAGTTTGGGTGAGAAATAAGGCTTCAAAATGGCCTTATTTTGTCCACACGAGCAGAGACATGGGCATATGTCTCAGCCGTGTGTGACATACGGCCTAGCACATAGGTGTGTGTCTTGGCCGTGTGTCCCCTGCATCTTTAAAATTGCAAAATAAAATGCTAAGATATTTTCACACGGGCAGAGACAAGGGCGTGTGTCTCAGCCGTGTGCCACACGTGTAACACCCCTAACTCGTATCCGATATCAGAACAGGGTTATGGAGCATTACCAAACTTATAACTCGAACAATCATACACTTCCTATTTATATCTCATTCCAAACAAAAGTCATTCAAATTCATTCATATGGTCCCTAATACAAGCCCTCGAGGCTCAAAATAGACTTTAAAATTGGTTCGAGACTAAACCTAGTATTTAAGGAAATTTTAGAAAAACATAGAAAATTTTTAAAGTGCAGGGAACACGCCCGTGTGGCCAGGCCATGTGTCTCACACGGCCAAGAGACACGCCCGTGTCTCAGGCCGTGTGGGCATTCAAAATGGGGACACACGACCTTGTCTCAACCCGTGCTCGACCCTGTGCAACTCACTGACTTGGGTTACACGGCCAACTCACACGCTCGTGTGCCAGGCCGTGTACCCTTCAAAATGGCCTCATATGCCTGTGTGCTAGGCCGTGTGAAAACTGGAGGGTATACTGACTTGTGCCACATAGCCAAGCCGCACGCCCGTATGCTAGGCCACGTGAAGCTACTGACTTGATTTCTGTAGAAGTATCAGGGGACACAAGTCCGTGTCACCTGGTTGTGTGTCACACACGGTTGTGACACACGCCCATGTATCTGCCCGTGTGGACAAAAATAAGCATTTTCCAAGTCAAATTTCTCACCCAAATTGGTATCAACCTAAGCTCAACAATGCACATACAACCATGGCATAAATAGACATTCAAAACCAACCAAAATGAAGTTTGTAACATGGTAAAATATCATACACTATCATGATACTCATAAGCACATCAATTGACCACTTATAACATGTAACGCCCCTAACCCTTAACTATCACCGGAACAGGGTTACAAATTATTACCAAAGTTTACAGAACATTTCTAGATAAACTCAAGTCATTTACTATTTATTTTCTGAGAATAATCGTAACGTCCCTTGAATGGACCCTCGAGGTCCAAAACATGCATTAGAAACGAATCGGGACTAAATCGAAAACTCTGAGAATTTTCCCAAAATTTCAAAATTTTATTACGTACAAGGCACACAAGCCCATGTGGTCAAGCCGTGTGGCTCACACGGCCGAATGACACGCCCGTGTCTTAGGCCGTGTACTACTTGAGTACGCCCTTGTCCCTAGCCTGTAACTCCCTGTCTTGTAATTTATTTTAGGTGCAGGGATTACACGGCCAAGTCACATGCCAGTGTGGACAAAATAAGGCTATTTTCCAAGCCTTATTTCTCACCCATTTAGTCTTCCATCTACACCAACACTTAAACATATTCAAGGTCCAATTCAAGACATTTAACCAAGCCCTAATCAAGTTTTATGTTTGATAAATCTTCACCTATATTCATATATATATATGCAAGTTTACTTATTTCCTCCATTTCATATATAAGCACAATTTATAAACTTAGTTATATCATTCAACTCATCCATGTGTTTACCTCTATTTACTATTTACACTCTCATACCATTAACATATTAAGACTGTATATAGATGTACGTCTCAATATATCAAAAATAAGCCATATAAAGCATTTCAGTATCTTCATTGGCTATAACAGTCTCGAAAGTATCAATATCTGATGCTCAGCTTTAGCTTACTGACATATAAAGCATTTAGATACAATTTTAGAAATACTATTTCATTTTGGACTATTAGTATATCTGTTTTAAATCATTATCCATTTTATCATTCCTCGAATAAACAGACAAAGTACCATTATGAGCATTCATATAAAATTTTCTGTACAAGCTCTAAATTCTTCGATACACAGTTTCTGTCTCTGAATAACTGACAATTATCAAATTGAATATGAAATTCTAAATAAAAGTTGTTTTACTCTGTACCCGACTAACTTACAACCTGTTGTCATTTTTCTGAGTTTCATAGATCTATTGTAGAAACATCGTTTTAGCTTTAAACCTAGCTAAAAATTTGAGCCATCATCAAACAATTACAATTGAGTATCCATGGCTTATAATGCAAACAGAAATTTTCTACTCAAAGCGTCAATAATTATACTTGCTTTTGTCCAACTAAAAATTAATTATCAAACCATAGTTTTTCAATAACTCTAGCTATCCATCCTGTCTCATATCCAAATCCTTTTTGCCACATCAGATGATTTAAACTTTTATAATCAGTAAATATATATAACATTCTTCACTAACCATTAATATCACCAATCTTTAGTGCAAAAACCATGGTTGCAAATCCTATTCATATATCAAGTAATTCTTTTATACGATCTTTAACTATCTGAAAGCATAGACTATTACTTTACCCTACTGTATCAAAACACAGTCTAACTCATTTAATTGTACAACACTGAAATTCACAAATTTCTTACCCGATTCAGGCTGAACCAGGATTGGTGCTTCAGTCAACAAAACTTCCATCTGGTCAAAACTTTACTAACACTTATCAAACCCTTCAAATCTTACATCTTTCTATAATAACTGTATCATCAATGTAGCTGTTTCAATTATCAACACTGAAGCTTTAAATTTTCTGAAGTCATAACCATCATACTGATTTAAAACCATAGTACTATAATAGGGCCGACATTTTAACCATATAGATGGAATACTATCTCAATATCAATAGTACTTTCCACATAGAAGGAAAAAACTAAAAATAGTCCCAATAACAACCAGTGTAATAATATAATTTCTATAATCTGAGATCCATATTACTAAACACCCATGTTTGAGTAATGATGTATAACAGTATTAAATGTAATTACCTCCGGTCAATGAATATCTTTCACAGATAAACCACATCTACAATTCAGAACCTCAACTAGTAAAAGTAGAAAATAGTGTCGTACAAACCTTATCATCAATTCTTCTTTCAAACACAATTGATTTAAAAACCAGAGAAGGATAGAGCAATACCACCCATGAATTAATCAAACTTTCAATAATTCCGTCTAATATCATGATTAACCAACCTTTCTATGAAATAAGATTCACATCTGAAAATTAACATTTACATATACCTCTGTAAATAACAAATATGTAAAATACCCAGAAAGAATTGCTATAAGATATACAATTATAATAGCTGCATTCAGATATCTTTCCATTTCATCACTGTTCCACTGATTACGAAAATCATCAATGATTCCACATTATTCAGTTTACTAAAGAAACTAATTCAGAAGAAATTTCAAGTTAATCTGGCCTGTATATTCCATAACCGAATAAATCAATTGTTCATGATTAACACCTTCCTTAACAGTAGCATTACATATTCTGAATAATCTTCAGAAAACTATCTAATCTCTCTGTTAAAATCGCCTTTACTTACTAACCCATTCTCAGATTTGACTGCATTATTAATCATTTAGCCACTAAACTCTTCAATTTCACACTTATAAATTTAGTCAATATAAATCTTATGAATTTCACTGTATAAAACTGTACTAGTGAGGGGGTGGAGATTGTAAGGCCTCAAAATTTGACTTTCATTTATATATATGTATAATATGACATTTATCGTCAACATGTTCATTACAACCTTTGTTTATACCTTTATGAGTCTCTACTCATCATAAGCAACCTTTTTTTAATCAGATACTTGAGTATCACTTTTATCGTTATCAGAATTAGCTCAGTTGGAAGCATCTCTGTCTATTAGTAAAATAATTCTCATCAAAGTCGGGAGATATCACACTATCATAGGTTATATAATGGCATGTATTTCTAGACTTCACATATGCTATGTTCAGTCCGAGAACCGACTAAACCGTAGCTCTAATACCAACAAATGTAACAACCCTAACCCATAACCATCGGGAATAGGGTTACAAAGTATTACCAAAGTTTATAAAATATTTCTAGATAAACTCAAGTCATTTACCATTCATTTTTCGAGAATAATCGTAATGTCCCTTGAATGGACCCTCAAGGCCCAAAATATGCATTAGAAAAGAATCGGGACTAAACCGAAAACTCTGAGAATTTTTCCCGAAATTTTAAAATTTTCTTAGGTACAGGACACACATGCTCATGTGGTCAGGCCATGTGGCTCACAAGGCCGAATGACACGCCCGTGTCTTAGGCCATGTGCTATTTGAGTAGTGCACACGCCCGTGTCCCTAGCCCATGTAACTCTCTGTCTTGTATTTTATTTTAGGTGCAGGGGTTACACGACCAAGTCACATGCCCGTGTGCCAAGCTATGTGTCACACATAGTCAAGACACACGCTGTGTGTCTACCGGTGTGGACAAAATAAGGCTATTTTCCAAGCCTTATTTCTCTCCCATTTAGTCTTCCATCTACACCAACACTTAAACACATTCAAGATCCAATTCAAGACATTTAACCAAGCCCTAATCAAGTTTTATGTTTGATATATCTTCACCTATATTCAAATATATGCAAGTTTACTTATTTCCTCCATTTCATAGATAAGCATAATTTATCAACTTAGTTTTATCATTCAACTCATCCATGTGTTTACCTCTATTTACTATTTACACTCTCATACCATTAATGTATTAAGACTGTATATAGATGTAAATCTCAATATATCAAAAACAAGCCATACCAATGGCTAGTTACATCCATAACATGTTAGGTACCAACATTGGCTAATTAACCTATACATGCCATTATAACCATAATTGATTTACCATTCATACTAAGATGGGCTGATGGATAGTGTGAGTGATCTCCTCTAATGCTTCCAATCCCTCGAGCTTTCGAATAACTATAGAGTAGAGGAAAATAAAACAGAGTAAGCATATTATGCTTAGTAACTCCGTATAACTTGGTAATTAACTTACCATTCATTATTACTCACAATAAACATGTAAAACATATTCAATCAATTTGATCATGAGCCCTACCACACATTCTCACCACATTTGTTAGTCATATAATTAATATATATTTATTGGGAAACATATATGGGCACATCACTCATTAGATTTTAATATGCATATACTTTTCACAACATGTGTTCATATAACATATTAAAGACATACCCCGTAATTCAAGTATGTTTTATAATAATTTGTCTGAATTGATTATTTCATGTCAAAACTTTGCCATTAAATTATATGAAATATCTTTATCATATGATTAATACACTTGAGGCTTACAATTCTATACTCATGAATGAATACATTGATCAAACAACTTCCATGTTCGTATATCATCATCTCATATTTCCATATATCATTTATTATCATTTTTCATGTATTTTCAAGCAAGTACACGTACTAATTCATTTCATGTTCATATTTTTCTCATATCAAGATTTTGCCCATTGAATTTACTAGAAATATCGATGGATACTCTCATATAGTACACTTTAAGTGTACAAAACTCTTGAGTCACCTTTTCAAGTCATTTGGGAAAATCATATACTTCGATGCTCACACAGAGCTATGGTAGTCCACAACATATGCGGAATTACTACCAATCACTATGCTTATACCTCGATGCTCACATAGAGCTACGGTAGTCCACAACATATGCGGAATTACTACCAATCACTATGCTTATACCTCGATGCTCACATAGAGCTACGGTAGTCCACAACATATGCGGAATTACTACCACTCACCACACTTATAACTCGATGCTCACACAGAGCTATAGTAGTCCACAACATATGTGGAATTACTACCAATACTATATTCATAGAACTTTATCTCATAATGCTCGAGAGACTTATCAAGATTACTCATCCGAGCTAAATCCTGTCTGCAACACATGCAGAATCACCTTTACACTAATCCATCGAATTTCCTTCATTCAATAGGGACTTATTCCTTTTCTTAAGTCACGTCGAACAAACGATCATATATTTTTATATATTAAATATTCAAAACACCTATTTCAAGTATAAATTTATAAATTTTTTCATTTAATCGGAACTTAATACTTATAAATCATCATCAGATATGTAATTATTGTAACACCCCAAACCCGGCCCATACACTACAACCGGATCTGGTATGTCACTAATGAGATTTTATTAAACTTGTGACACTTTGGAAAACAATTATCAGTTTTAAACATTTATACTGAAAACTTAATAATTTATTAAGTTATATAAGATTTGTAGTAATAAAATGCCTTGGTGATTTTTTAAATAAAAACTGAAATTTAATACATGTCGCAGCTTAATTTAAATATAAAATTTAAATGCCTAATAATAATAAAAACCCAACATAAAACCCCAAAATAAATGTAGTCTAGTGGCCCATGGCCTTATTACAATGAAACTTAAAACCCATTAATTAATTATACTAAAAGAAAACATTAAAGTAAAGTCTTCTGCTGGATTAAAATACTCTCTTGCATGGCCACCTTGCGCTCCTCTCCAGCCCGGTCCATTGCACTAGGTACTACGAAAATTGTTAAATAACGGGTTGAGTCATGAGACTCGCAGTGCAACCCTCATGCACCATTAGATTTGGGCCTTAGCACCACGTAACGTAATAATAGATTAATATATATAATGTAAATTATGCAAGCCCAACCCAAATCCTAGGTTTCCATCCGCTACACGCCACCCGCATCAACCATTCACACCATTGGGGATTTCTACAATTAACCCACACCGCTACACTCCATTGATGGCAGTCATGCTGCTCATCGTCAGATCATGGCAATAGCCACTACAACAAATCATGGCAATAGCCACTACAACGAGATCATGGCATAAGCCACTACAACAGATCATGGCAAAAGCCACTACATCATGGTAACACTTCCCTTTCATCAAACCCAACCCCGTGCAATCACAAAAATCAGCATACTTATAAAAATTATCATCTTAACAGGAACATTCACCAAAGAATGACAGAGATCACTAACCTGGTGATTCGCTTTTACCCTCATCGGGTTTCGAACATTATGCCGGGATTTCGGCATTTAATAGAATATAAGCAGATTTATTAACACATATTAATAGACAATCTAATGGTGTGAAAAGTTACACACCTGATAAAGCGTAGTACTACTCTCTATGTTGATACCCTTGCTAATCTGATCTACTGCCCTTTGTCTACAACCTTGCTCAAAAGCTGGAAGAACGCAAGGATAAGGCTTCTCTTATATTCGGCCAAGGTTAGTGCTTTACCCGATTTATACATTTAAATTAACAGATCTCCTTACCTTAAAATCCCAAAAGTAATTCGATCCGAGTGCTACTGAACTCTGGCTTAGAAATCTAAGCGATTGGACCCCCTTCAAATCTCGGAATGCCGCAAATGAGAGAAAACACTCGATTAGTTAACCATATAGCCATTTGGCTAAGATCTCTAAAAGCTGAAAAAAGATTGAAATCTCACGAATCGACACTTACCTATACAAATGGTTTCACTACTCCTTGCGTAAAGATTCGACAATCACAAAGCAGAAGATCAAGCATAGAAGATTAGAGATCTAAGAGTTTCGCTTTTAAGAAAATCTCAAAAAGATGAACAAGAGGAAGATTTTGCTACAAGAACAAACAAGAGTGTAGTTTCGACTTTTAGTAAATGGGAGAAGAATAACAATGGAGATCAAGATTCTCGCTAATGTGAAATTTCAAAGAAAGAAGAAAGGGTGAAGGAGGTGGTGATTTTGGCTTTTAGAAGAAAGAAGGCTTAAGAACGATTTCAGCTTTTTGAAAGAAAGTTGACAAAAATTATGGAGGGAGAGATTGAGAATTTCGACACAAAGAATAAAGAAAAAGTAGGGTTCAAATGCCAAAATTGATGAGCTATTCCCCATATTTATAGAAAATTTGGCACCCCTATGGCTATTAGAAACCGATTTCTTTACTCCTCTAGGTGATGGAATTTTGGCCAACTCTGATCTCAGTAGATAGCTCCTAATTTTTTCTCCTTTTATCTACCATATTATCAACTATATTATCTACATTATCCCATTCACATAAATCCTCCTATTTTTGAGCCTTGTAGCCATCCACTCCACCTAACCCTAATGCCGAAAATTAGCTAACTTGAATTCAAGGAATTGGGCTCTTTGAAACTTAAATTTGGGCCTCTAACTCTCTGGTGTGGCGTCACCTCATTGTTCCCTAAGTGGCGTTACTGACCACTGGGCCTCAAGCCCATTTTGATATTTTAAACACAGGTACTACCTTTCAAGTCCTATAATGCCCAAACAAAAATTTTAATCAAGGCCTCTGCCTAAGCCTGAGCCCAATTTAGACCCTTAACAGTTAAATTAACACTTTAAACATATACACACACTAAACACATAGGCCCAAAAATTTAGGATGTTACAGTTCTACCCTCCTTAAAGAAATTTCGTCCTCAAAATTTCCAATTAACTAGTAATCATACTACTTAAGTCTCACCACTATGCTTTCGCTGCGCATTCTAATTCTAAAGCCAAAATAAACACTTAGTATACCATGGTAAGATACGCACCATTATTTGCATCTAGAGCGTCTTCGTCCCCTTGGCGATGTGTCGATAAACCAAAGTCGGTCGCTTCGCCTTAGCATAATCGCGCTCTCACCGATGATCCACGACGCGTTCATTACCAACATTGCCCTGGCTTGTCCACGGCCCTTGGTGGTTCTTGACCACCTTTCCTAACTCGATCGTAACCTCGTCCCGCTGGTCAGGCTCGCTCCACCGTGGATAGTCCTTAATCATATGCTCTGTGGATCCACACCTAAAGCATCCACTGGTTCTCCATCTGCACTCCTCATAATGCACTTTCCCACACGAAGGACATGACCGATTCTCACCCGTCGGGGCACGAGCTGGCCCATCAGACCTCGGCCCTTTCTAAAAATTTTTGGATGATTCCGACGACCCAAAATTCCTCTTATTCCTATTTCCATCCTTATCCTTGTTCTGCTTCTCAGTCCGCTTAACCTCCTCGGATATCTTAGCTTTCTCAACCAAAACCGCAAAGTCCCTTTCTCGATGCGGTGCTACTAATACCCTCAGCTCATCCCTTAGTCCATCCTCGAACCTTACGCAATGCTCATAGTCAGTCGCCACAATCCCCCGAGCGTAACGGCTCAACCGTAAAAATTGCCTCATATTCAGATACAGACTTACTTCCCTGTACCAAGTTCAAGAATGCCTTTCTCTGTGCATCCACATAGCTGGCCCCGATGTACTTTCCTTGGAACGACTCCTTAAAGAAGTCCCAATCAATGCGGTCTACGGAAGTACCCTCCTTCACCGTGAGCCACCACTGGTAGGCCTCATCTCGAAGAAGAGACACGACCCCCTTCAACTTCTCCTCCACAGTGAAGTCAATGTCATCCATTATGTGCCCAGTTGCCTCCAACCAATACTCAGTTGTGTTAGAGGCAATACCAGAAACTCCCCTAAACATCTCTGCTCCATTGGCTCGGAGTCGTTCAGTCTGATTTTTGCCTCCAGTGCCCATGCCTGCTCCGGCAACTCTCTCCAAAACCCTTAACATAGCCTGAGATACAGCATCATCTCTACCCGTTTGGTCTTAAAATTCCCCCTCCACAACCGGCAGATCCAAGATCTCATTTCCTAACTCGTAGCTGACCTCTTGGTTCGGACACGATCATCCTACCCTACCACGACTACGCTGGCGGACGCCCTCGAACCCTTTATACTCATTCTTTCAATCAAAGTTTATCTGATTAATAATTTTATGAATAATTAATTCTTCCCACTTATTAACCGCGAACAATCTTATGTAAAATCATTTTGATAGTAGTTCTTTCGAATTCGAATTCTATCTATGGGTTTAGTTCTCAAGTCGATACTTTCTAGTCCTAGAGTTCACCTTCAGTCAACATTCAGCACACATCAATCATAAAAATAGCCTTATAAACTTACATTCATCACCTAGGGGTATTTGCGTCATTTCACTACCTAGGGGTATTTTCGTAATTGTTACCTATAGGGGTACTTTCGTAATTTTCCAAAATAAGGTTTCTTGGTGATTTTACAAAATATGGGTATTTTGGTAATTTTACAATTTGGGGTATTTCGATAATTTTGTCAATCGGGGTATTTCGATAGTTTTCATAATTTAAGGGTAGTTTAGTAATTTCTCAAACAAGGGTAGTTTGGTAATTTGTCAAACAAGGGTATTTTGGTCATTTTGCAAAATCAAAGGTATCTCGATAAAGTTTCTCAACCTAGGGTATTGCGAATAATTTTACAAAATCAAGGACATACAAGTTATTTTACAAAAATAGGGTATTGATCCCTTTCGAGTTTTAGTTATAAATTTTGGCTCGTCAACAAGTCCTCATGGCTAAGGTGAACAGTCATTACGCACCAGGTAGGATTCCAACGAAGAGGAGGTGAGTCACTAGGACTGCTTAAATACCAAGCTCTCCCTGGATCCAATCTTAGACATGCGTATGCTTGTTGCCACACCTTAACTCAGCGACTTATTCCCAGGTTTGCTTAATTAGGTTAAGTTTTATGAAGTTTAAAGTATGATGTAAACTAGGCCTAAAGTCCATCAGATTCTATTTAAACTACTTTAGGTCCCTTAAAGCCCATCAAGCCCATATATATATCACACAATGGTTCAGAATACTTACTTGGTGGACTTGGGCCGGAGACGCAGGTGCCATGATGCTAACAAACCTGTTATTATTCATAAACATGCATGTTTCAAAAGCCCATTTCTAGAAAACGTTTTGAGCCCAAAAAAAAAATACCTCAAAGTCGAGTTTTGAACCGGGCTGTGATACCAATTTGTAACACCCCAAACCCGGCCCATACACTACAACCGGATCTGGTATGTCACTAAGAAGATTTTATTAAACTTGTGACACTTTGGAAAACAATTATCAGTTTTAAACATTTATACCGAAAACTTAAAAATTTATTAAGTTATATAAGATTTGTAGTTATAAAATGCTTTGGTGATTTTTTTTAAAAAAAATTGAAATTTAATACATGTCGCAGCCTAATTTAAACATAAAATTTAAATGCCTAATAATAAAAAAAACCCAACATAAAACCCCAAAATAAATGTAGTCTAGTGGCCCATGGCCTTATTACAATGAAACTTAAAACCCATTAATTAACTATACTAAAAGAAAACATTAAAGTAAAGTCTTCTTCTAGATTAAAATACTCTCTCGCATGGCCACCTTGCGCTCCTCTCCAGCCCGGTCCATTGCACTAGGTGCTACCTGAAAATTGTTAAATAACGGGTTGAGTCGCGAGACTCAGTGTGCAACCCTCATGCACCATTAGATTTGGGCCTTAGCCCCAAAGAACAGAATAATAGATTAATATATATAACAGAAATTATGCAAGCCCAACCCAAATCCTAGGTTTCCATCCGCTACACGCCACCCGTACCAGCCATTCACACCATTGGGGATTTCTACAATCAACCCACACCATACACACCATTGATGGCGGTCATGCTACTCATCGTCAGATCATGGCAATAGCCATCAATAGCTCATGGCAAAAGCCACTACAATAGATCATGGCATAAGCCACTACAATGCATCATGGCATAAGCCACTACAATGATCATGGCAAAAGCCACTACACGTAACACTTCCCTTTCATCAAACCCAACCCCGTGCAATCACGTAAATCAAGATACTTATAAAACACATCATCTTAACAGAACATTCATCAAGAATGACAGAGATCACTAACTGGTGATTCACTTTTACCCTCATTAGGTTTCAAACGTTATGCCGGATTTCGCATTTAATGTAATATAAGCAGATTTATTAACACATATTAATAGACAATCTATTGGTGTGAAAAGTTACACACCTGATAACGCGTAGTACTACTCTCTATGTTGATACCTCGCTAATTTGATCTATCGCCTTTGTCTACAACCTTACTCAAAAGCCTAAGAACGCAAGGATAAGGCCTCTCCTATATTCGCCAAGGTTAGTACTTTACCCGATTTATACATTTAAATTAATGATCTCCTTACCTTAAAATCCCAAAAGTAATTCGATCCGAAAAGCTACTAAACTCGGCTTAGAAATCTAAGCGATTGGACCCCCTTCAAATCCCGGAATGCCGCAAATGAGCGAAAACACTCGATTAGTTAACCATATAGCCATTCAACTAAGATCTCTAAAAGCTGAAAAAAGATTGAAATCTCACGAATCGACACTTACCTATACAAATGGTTTCGACTACTCCTTGCAGGAAGATTCAACAATCACAGCAGAAGATCGAAGCGTAGAAGATTAGAGATCTAAGAATTTCAGTTTTTAAGAACATCCTAAAAAAGATGAACAAGAGGAAGATTTCGGCTACAAGAACAAACAAGAGTGTAGTTTCGGCTTTTAGTGAATGGGAGAAGAATAACAATGGAGATCGGAAGATTCGCTAATGTGAAATTTCAAAGAAAGAAGAAAGGGTGAAGGAGGTGGTGATTTTTGGCTTTTAGAAGAAAGAAGGCTTAAGAATGTTTTCGGCTTTTTGAAAGAAAGTTGACAGAAATTGTGGAGGGAGACACAAAGAATGAAGAAAAAGTAGGGTTCAAATGCCGAAATTGATGAGCTATTCCCCCTATTTATAGAAAATTCGGCACCCCTTATGGCTATTAGAAACCCTATTTCTTTACTCCTCTAGGTGATGGAATTTCGGCCAACTCTGCTCTCAGCAGATAGCTCCTAATTTTTTCTCCTTTTATCTACCATATTATCAACTATATTATCTACATTATCCCATTCACATAAATCCTCCTATTTTTGAGCCTTGTAGCCATCCACTCCACCTAACCCTAATGCCGAAAATTAGCTAACTTAAATCCAACGAATTGGGTTCCTTAAAACTTAAATTTGGGCCCCTAACTCTTTGGTGTGGCGTCACCTCATTGTTCCCTAAGTGGCGCTACTGACCACTGGGCCACAAGCCCATTTTGATATTTTAAACACAGGTACTACCTTTTAAGTCCTATAATGCCCAAACAGAAAATTTTAATCAAGGCATCTGCCTAAGCCTAAGCCTAATTTAGACCCTTAACAGTTAAATTAACACTTTAAACATATACACACACTAAACACATAGGCCCAAAAATTCAGGATGTTACAATTATTTTCATACACATGACAATAATACAATCACATACACAACACTTAATTCAAACATATATTTATAACATTTTTCATTTAAACGAGGTTTAACATTTATCAAGTATAGTCGGGCATGTGATCAATTTATACATAAGGCATTCATACAATTCACTCATACAACATTCATTTCAAGCATAAAATATTCTCAATTTAGTTACACGATCTTACCTTGACAAATGTTCGTGTACATAATATCTATTAAACTGATATTTTTCTCTTTTCCTTATTCTAACTCCGAATTTGATCTTCACGGATCTATATTAATAAATTCAACATAAATTCATGTTTATTTCAATTCAATTTACATCTTTAGAAAAATTACCATTTCACCCCTAACTTTTAAATAAATGACGATTTCATCCCTAACCTCGGAAAATGAAATTCATGCAATTTATTCCTTGTTCCAAGCCTAAATATTTTCATATATATATCAATAGCAGCCCTTGAATTCCATGAAATTTTAGAATTTTCCATAAATTCAACAACTTTACAATTTAATCCCTAAATCATGATTTCACCCAAAATTCTTTAATAAAATACCTTTACATATCCATTAGAATATCAATTTCATCATCAAATAACTAAAATCATATGAAATTATAAATGGTATCTTCCAAAACTTCCAAAAAAATCAAAAACTAATGAAATAACAAGTTGGACCTAATTGTAAAATTCCAAAAAACATAAAAATTTCAAGGAAAAAGCAAGAATTAAACTTACTTGAAGCTAAAATATGAACGACCAGCTCAAACCCTCTTCAATGGCTATTTTAACAGAAAATTGATGAAGAAAATGTCTAGAAACTATTAAAATAACATTTAGCCATACAAACTTTATTTTAATTCCAATTTTGTCCCTAATCACATAAATATCTTTGATTTTTTTCATGTTTGCCGCCTCAGCCATTTAAAATGGTTTATTTGCCCTTTTAGTCCTCCTTTATTTACTATTAGGCTATTTAATCACTTTAGCAATATTTGCATCTTTTTCAATTTAGTCCTTTTTAATTAATTGACTAACGAAACGTTAAAATTTTCTGACGAAACGTTAATACTACCATATTGACACTCCGTAAATATTTATAAAAATATTTATGGCTCAGTTATAACACCGAGATCTCAATATCTCTTTTTATCAATTAATTGACCTAATAAATTTTTATAAACACAAATTACTAATTCAAAAATCTTTTAAAACCACATTTAACTCGTAAATATTAAATTATAAAATTTAAGAGCTAATTTTTTGGATTTAGTGGCTTCAAACCACAGTTTATGACATCACTAAAATTCGGGCTATTACATAACCTATCAAAATATGCTTCCAAAATGTGCCTAGATAGTCATCTCCTATATGGGGCATTGTGCCTAAAACTTAGCATGCATGTTGCATCTCAATTTCAACCATTTGGTACCCAAAATACCAAATTAAAAATAAAACATTCACATAACTACTTTACACCACATATCATAAGGCCATTTACATAACAAAACATATACCATATTCAAATCAAATCAATTGGTTAAATGCACAACAAAAACATATAAGCTACATTGGCCAAAACACCTCTACATTCCATTTAACCAAAATATAAAATCCCAAGTACCCAAATAAGCATTTGATAGTGTGAGGCAGTCTCTAACAACTTCTAAACCGAGCGAGCTTCGAATCACTATACAACACGGAAAATAAAACAGAGTAAGCAATTAAGCTAAGTAAGTTCATATAACTAATAAATACAACTTACCAAATCAACCACGATTTAAGTAAACAAGAATTAAAGCATAGACTAACTCCAATTGGCCCAAAGCCTAACACATAATTCACAATCATGTTAGCCATGTATGAATACATCAATTATGAATTACTTCTCGTATTTCACATGAATACCTGTACTAGTTCGTATCGAACTCGTATAACTTCATATCATCACTATGCCTATTGAACCATTTGGAATACTATCGGATACTCGAGTATCTCTCACACTAAGTGCCAACACATAGTCAAAACCACCTCTATCTCATATCTCATATAGATGCTCACTCTCAAGCCATCACTGGGTCTGCTCACACAAGATGTTAGTCAAGACATAGCTATACGGTGTTGCTCACACAAGCTATAAGGTAACCGCACACATGCTGGAAAATGTAAGAGACCATCACCCAAAACACGGTAACCCTTAATGACATGTCATTTGTATCCTATCAATTCCTAAGGTTCAATCGGGATCCTTACGTCGTCGAAACTTCGTCGAATATTTCCGTGGATTCGTATCATCATAATTATAATAATAAATCATTTAAAACACATTTAGTTTAATGCTTATTAACATACAAACTTACCTCGAATTAGAACGGAGTAAATCGACTGATCAATCCACTACTTTATCTTTGCCTCGATCTAATTCTGAACGTGGCTTTTCTTGATCTAAATAATCAAATTTAACTAAATTAATTATCAATCCATTCAATTTAATCCAAAATTCATGTTATGGCATAATTACCATTTTGCCCCTATATTTTTTACCTTTTTACAAATTAGTCCCTAGGCTCGTAAAAATGAAATTCACAAAATTTCACCACACCCAAGCCTAGCCGAAAATCATATATGCCCATATCAGCCCATACATTTCACAATTTCACACATTTAACACACAATTTACACATTTCTCAATTTAACCCCTAATTGACAATTTCATTAAAACTTACTTAACAAAAGTTGTTTAATTAACAACAAGGATTCATTTTCCTTCATTAAACTTCAAGAAAAACTAAAATGCTCTCATGGAAAAAACCCTATACTTTCAATCAATTTTCAAATTGGTCCCATAGTTAGCTAGGTTAAGCAACAACGATTCCGAAAATATAAAAATTATTAAAACGAACACCAAACTCACCTACATACAAGGGAAACAATGGCTGAAATTTGAAGCTCCAAAAATGGTGTTTCTTGCTAAAATTTTAGGTGGAAAAATGAAAGAGAAGGATGGCCAATTTGTGTTATTTTATTTAATTTAACTTTTATTACCTAATTACCATTTTACCCTTACCTAACTTTAAAAATTACTCAATTTGTAACACCCCGAAAATTTCTACAGTGAAATATTATCCTTGATATAGTAAAATAAGGAAATAAAGTGACAAGAAGAGGAAATTTGAGTTATGTCATTGGGAAGTATATTATGACATATTAATTGAAGAAAGGACTAAATTGTAAAAGTGAGAAAAGTTTTGTTGCCCAAGAGTAAATACTTAAAATTTAAGGGGTTGAAGTGTAAATATGAAAAATTTGAAGGACCAATAGTGTAAATATTTTATGGGTGGAATGATTTAGAAACTAAGAAAATTGGATGAATTAAGATCAAATTGAATAAGTGAAAAATATGAGGACTAAATAGTAATTTTACCAAATTAAGTAATGACTCAAAGATGGAATTTAAAAATATCACAAAGGGCAAAATGGTCAATTAGAATAGAGAGAAATCTAGAAAGTAATGATGATGTTGATTATACTTTATAATTATTTAATTAGAAACATATTACTTAATAAGATATTTATTATTATTCTATTATTTTATTTAATATTTATATATATTAATTATTGTTATTGTATTATGAAATAAATTAAAATATGACAAATGAATGGTAATGATGAAACACATGTAATATTTATATTGTTTATTAAATAGATATTTATTTATTTATTTATTATCATTATGTAAAAGATATTTATTTGATAAACAATTAAATTATAAGTTTTTATGTAACTAATAAATTAATTCATGACAAGTGTAAGATAAAGATTAAGTACAAGTGTAAAAAATATTTGTATACATTTGTAATATATGTATTAGTTATTAGTTAGATATTTATTATTAACTATATATATAAAGGAGAAAAGGGAGGAGAGTTACAGAGAGGAAGCAATGAAAATAGGAAAAGAAAAAAAAAATGGGGAAATTAGAGATTTGAAGCTTGGAGCTCATTTTGGTAAGTTAATCAAGTTCTTTTCTTTTAATTTTGATATTTTAGAAGCTTTAGAATAAGGTTTTGATGAAGCTAAGTTGACATATTGAAAGTCTATGAGTTTTCAAGTATAGTTTATGTTGAACAAAAACATGAATTAGGGACTTAATTGAATGAATTTCAAGTTAGAATTGAAAAAGGATTTAATTGAGAAGTAAGCTATAAGTTTTATGTTGTAGGGACTAAATTGAGGAAAATTCAAAATTAGGAAAATATGCTGAAAATTTAGTAGTTAAATTTGAGTTTGGATGGAATTTGAATAGAAAAGAAAAGATATAAACATACATGTTTTTAGCACAATGATTAAATTGTAAAGTATGTAAAAGCATTATGCTAAAAGTGAAAAAGTGATATGCGTGCATAATGTAATTTGCCCAAGTAAATGAGATTAGTGGTGTCAGAGCTATGGTTTAGTCGGTTCTCGAACCAAAAGTAGTATATGTGAAGACTAGAAATATATGTCATTATTAATATATAACTTGAGATAATGTGAAATCTTCCGACTTTGATGAGATTTGTATCACTATAATTCAAAATTTATCATTATTATGTGTAATTTACTAATTATGTGTGGTAAGTATTTTAATGTAAGTGTTTAGTAAATTGATAAATTTATGATTGGGTACTGAAATTGAGACTGATACTAAACCGAATGATAGAATATTGAATATTATTTTGAGTACTGAATTGAATCGAAATGTGAGATTTACAACTTGAACTTAAGGTTCATGAATTTGCTAAAATATCGAATTATTGATATTGAAATCTGTTGAATAAATGAAATGAGAAAATTGATTGAATTTGATCGATTGAACTATTGAAAGTATGGAAAAGTGGAATTAGAAATTGAAATGTAAATTGAAATTGAGATATGAGATTGAAAGCTTGAACCAAAGGTTTATGAATTGATTAAAGATAAAATAGATGATATATGATGTCATTTGATGAAAGACTATTGTTGAGATATGAAATCAAAGCATAAATTAACACATATGATTTATATTGTTACATGTTTGATGTTTATTATTTATTATAGTTTTATAATTTGATTTATGGTAATACCACTTTGAGTATATATATAGACATGCTCAATGTACGGTTGTATTATTATAATTTAAATTATTTATTATAAGTGTTAAATTTAAATTATGTGTATAGTAAGAGAAGTATGAGGTAAGTGTTATCGTTGAATTAAATGAAAATTGAATTAAGTGATGGATAAATATTAGTATTGAATTGTATATTGATGAGAAAGTGAAATTAAATTTAGTTGTGAATAAATTGAAAGTGAAATTGGAATTGAAAATGATATGTGAAGTACATAATAAGGATTATTAGTAAATTAAGAATGACTAGTGAATTTTGAAATATATTACATATATTAAAGAAAGAAAAGACATCGGATTAGTGAAACCATAAACATGAACAAGCAACGAAGTAAGTTCGTGTAACTTGAATTATATTATTAAATACTTGAAATGTATGTTATTGATGTGAATATGATTTGATTGTTCATTGTACGAAAATTGATGAAACATTGATATATTTGATAAAAAGGGCAAGAAATCCCTGTTGAATGAAAGGAAAATTTGATGGATCTCTGAAAAAGAATTGACGGTAAAAAGGGATCTAGCCAGGACGGGTGATCCTATCCTAATATAGCCCTCCCGAAGAATATGTGTAAAAAGGATCTAGCCCGGACGGGTGATCCTGATATAGCCCTCTCGAAGATTATGTGGAAAATGGATTTAACCTCGACGGGTAATCCAAATTAGGTCTCAATTTAGCCGGACTGTAATTCGGATCCAAGCTCATTAGAGTAATGTCGTTATGAGGATTTAGCTTTGGACCGTAATCCCATTGTAAGAAATGAGGTTCGCAGGAGTGTGCTTTCTTAAAGGGGATTTAGCCTGGACTGGTAATCCCGCTGTAAGGATGAGGTTCGCGGGAGTGTGCTCTCTAGAGAAAGGGTATACCCATATGTGTACGAGTTGACCAGACTGGGATTGTACACTATAAGTGTACTACTGAAAATCCATCGAAATTTTCGAGAAATTCAATGAGATAAATATAGAAAATGGCAAGTACTTGAAATCACGAAATTAAACTTGAAATACATAGAATGAAAATTATTTAATATATTGAAATATGACATGGAAAATACATGTATGTGAAACTTTCCTGATAATTATGCACATTCAAGATTATGAATTGCTACTCGAAGAAAAATATACACTAAACTTATAAAAGTGATGGTACATGAAATATTGTCATATTGAATTGAATAACTTATATTTATGAAGAAACAAAGAAGAGAATGATATGTATCATGACATGTAAATATGAGACTATCTTTGATACGTTGATACAAGGAAAATTATGTATATTAGGACAAGTAATCCATTCAAGTGAGACATGTTGAGAAAATAAGTTTGTCAATATTAAAGTATGCTAATCAATATAGAAATTTTTTTTTAGGATTTTGCGAAAAATTTCCTATGATCCCGTTTTAATTCCTGTTGGTTCCTAATGTATGTTTTGAGCTTCGAGGGCCCAATAGAGGGATGTTATTATTAGTTTCAAAATAAAGATAAAAAAATGAATCGAAATTATTCGAAAATATTCAATAAATTTTGGTAATGCCTCGTACCCTGTTCCGACGATGGATACAGGTAGAGGGTGTTACAAATAATAAAACAATAATAAATACCTTATTAAATATTATTTTTCTAATTAAATAATTATAAAGTATCATCAACATCATCATTACTTTCTAGATTTCTCTCTATTTTAATTGACCATTTTGCCCTTTGTGATATTTTTAAATTCCATCTTTGAGTCATTATTTAATTTGGTAAAATTACTATTTAGTCCCTCATATTTCTTCACTTATTCAATTTGATCCTAATTCATCCATTTTTCTTAGTTTCTAAATCATTCCACCCATAAAATATTTACACTATTGGTCCTTCAACTTTTTCATATTTACACTTTAACCCCTTAAATTTTAAGTATTTACTCTTGGGCAATAAAACTTTTCTCACTTTTACAATTTAGTACTATCTTCAATTAATATGTCATAATATACTTCCCAATGACATAACTCAAATTTCCTCTTCTCGTCACTTTATTTCCTTATTTTACTATATTAAGGATAATATTTCACTTTAGAAATTTTCGGTGTTACACAATTACCAAGCCATGCTCATCCACTATCACCTTTAATGGTCTAATTATCACATAAGGACCTCCACTTTAAATTTCTTTATCTATTTAACACCTTTAGCTATTAGAACACAACTTTCACATTTTATACGATTTAATCCTTTTTCACAAATTAAGCATACAAACGGTAAAATTTCCTAACGAAATTTATTATACTATAATATTATCATGCTATAGATATTAAAATAATATTAAAATAAATTTTTTGACTTCAAATTTGTGGTCCCGAAACCACTGTTCTGATTTTACTGAAAATAGACTGTTATAGTACAGTGTGTGACTTGGCCGTGTGGCCCCTGCACCTAATTAATGTAAATTAAAATATTCACACAGCCTAGCACACGGGCGTGTGGCTTGGCGTGTGACCCAAGCTAGTAACCACCCTAAATTGAACACAAGTTGGGACACGGCTGTGTGCCCTTATTTAAAATGCTCACACGACCTAAGACACGGGTTTGTCTCTTGGTCATGTGAGTCACATGGCCTGGTCACAGGGGCATGTGTCCCCTGTACCTTAGAAAAATTTTGAAATTTTTGAAAAAATTTCTAAGCACTCGGTTTAGTCCCGACTTATTTCTATTGCATATTTTAGGCCTTGAGGGCTCATATAAGGGATATTATGATTTTTTATGATTGATTTCTGATATAAATGAGAAACGATATAAAATGTCTGTATTTAATCTGTTTATTTTGGTAATGCTTCGTAACCCTATTCTAGCGACAGATACGGGTTAAGGGTGTTACATATCCCATAAGAGTTATCACATGATCTTTGATTAGAGTATCAAACTTTTTCTGGGTATTCATCAAGCTAGTTATAGCAGATTGTCAAGCCAAGGTAGCTTGGCCTTTGAACATGTCTTCTAGCTTATCTAGAATCGCTTTGGCAGTCTTACAGCTCTCCAACTCCTTATATAAGGTGTTGGTCACACTTACCAGCATATAGCAACGAACTATCTCATCAGACTCCTCTCAGCGTTTTCTAGCCTTAGCTCGAGTGGTTGGAGGGCACTTATTGTCAAGAACTATTTTAAGTTTCTTATAGCTCAAGACAATCATCAAGTTCCTTTTCCATCCCTTGTAGTTATTTTAGTTCAATTTGTTTTCAGTGAGTATGTTCAATAAGGGAGTTGGTGTCATTTTCAAAATGAAAATAAAACATTCATATATTAACTTCTTTGTATTAAGAAAATGTTTGAGAACGTTTTACACCATTATGATATGTATTAATATGATGCATATGTCTTACATTAAACCTTGAAAACATTTGTAAGTCTTTGCAACAATAATTGCTACACCTATTGAATCAAGCCACCGTAGGACTCTCATGATCAACTAGTAAGAACATTTATTTCCATCCAATTAGTATTTGAACCTAATTCTTTAGGCATTCATACGTACTAATAATTGTGTAACATTTGACCATCCTTCTAATTTAAGTAGAGCTTCATGGAGAGTTACTTAACTAGAAGATCTTGAGTGTACAACCATCAACTTAACAACATTGCATCATGCACCAAAAATGAGTTATTCTGGGACAATCTCACCGAGTATGTAACACCCCAAACCGGTCAGTACACCACGACTGAATCTGGTATGCTACAGGGAAAATGTATTTGAGAGGTTTAGGTTTTCGGTTAAAAGTTTGATGAAAACTCTTCTGTATGTTTTGTTCTTGTAGAAAACTTGAGCGTGATTGTTTAAAAAAAATGATAGTGTACTTGAAAACCCGGGAATTTTGAAAACTTAGTTGAGTCTAATAGTAGCGTGTTACCCGATGGTAAAGTTTAAAACATGTCGCTTTGTAATTTTGAAAACCTTATCTTTCCAAGTTTTACTCAATATTAACCCAATTATTTGTTAAGGCATATTTGAAATCAAATACAAGCATATGAACACCCAAAGTAAAATTTAAAAAGGCCTTTTACAACCCAACAAAGCCAAATAGAAATAAATAAAGTAAAGTACCAAGTTTAAATTCAGTGCAAATCCGACTTTTATTCATGGCATGGTCACCTCGAGTCCACGGCCGTGTCCGCGATCTAAGTGTCACCAAATGATAAGGAGAAGGTGAGTCGTAAGACTCAAGCAGCATAAATCCTCCCAGATATGCAACATACTAACACACATCATAACAAAGCAATACAATTAATGCACCCGATCCTAACCATCCAGTAACTCCTTTTCTACCCGTGTGGTACCAAACCACTAGTGGTGCCAAACCACCGGTGACCCAAAGTCACGATATCCATCAATGTGGTGCTAAACCACCGTGACCCAAAGTCACGAATAATCAATCTGGGGCCAACCCACGTGATACCAAATCATCGCGATAATCCCAGATCTCAACAAGTGGGGCCAACCCACGGTGGTGTTAAACCACGTGGACGAGTCGCATGAGGTGCCAAACCTCCGGTGTCCCAAAGACACAAGTGTGATACTAAATCACCGTGACTGCGATCCACGAATCGAGTGATGGGGCCAACCCATCGTGTGATACCAAATCACTAGCGTCAATTCCGTAAAATCAACCGTGAGGCCAACCCATCGTGGTGCTAAGCCTTTGGGACGAGACGCGGAGGTGCCAAACCTCCGTGACCCAAAGCCACAATAATCAATCGTGGTACCAAACCACTGAGGTGCCAAACCTTTGGTGTCCCAAAGACATGGATATCATATTCTCCTCTCATATCACCCATTAACATCTCATAATAATGCAAATCGTGAAGTCATACAATCATGCTAACATGTTTTAATATTGCATCTCTTATCACATACATCCGCAATCATAATAGCATATATCATTAATAGAACTTGTAATGGAACGGACTTACCCGGATCCGTGCACATACCCCGTAGGGTATCATATCAATCTATCATACCGTTTAAGCTTTAATAGGCAATCAGGTTATTAAACATATTACTAAGTAAAAAATGTGTTAGCTTACACACCTGTTAATACGCAAGCCCCTAATCCAAAAGAATCGGCTTAAATCCTCCATTACCTTGCTCCTATAATCGGCCAAACACGAGATTAGCACCTAGACTATTCGCCAAAACCATTAAACCAAAGGGTTAACATTAAACCTTTATTTTGCAAATGGTTTGGTTTCTACCAAACCCGAACCAACAATGGTTCCTCCGACAATCGGCCTCCCCTAAAACACAAACAATTAGCCTCACAAGCCTTTGGCTTAACAAACTCTAAAAGAAAGACCATTAAAGCAACCTCTTTACCACCACTTACCAATGATTAACAGAGAAGGAAGACTCTCTGCTTGCTTCCAAAATCCAAAGGCCCTTTAACGAAATGATTAATCAAAATTAACTCCTTTCAACTAAAACCAACATCACTTTAACCAAACCGAAATCGACAACAACCAAGGGAGAAAGAGATGGCCTTTCGCCAAAACTCACCTTCTTCAAACGATTGAACCACCAAACAATATTATTACCACACACAAAAATTGGCCACACGATAACTACTAGGGGAGGAAAGATTCGGCCAACACTTAAACAAGAAGGAAAAAGGATTCGGCCAAGGTGTTTAACACGCTTATGTACGGCTTGAATGGAAAGAAAGGGAGAGTAGAGGTGAGAAGAAATAGAAGCTACGGCAATGGGGTTTACGAGAAGAAAAAGGAGGTTTGAAGGGATAAGTTGAGAGGGTTTCGGCTTAAGAGAAATGGGAAGAAACAAATGGAGACAATCGGCTAAGGAGTTTTGGAAAAGAAAGAAAATAAAAGATGAAAAGAGGGAGGGTGCTTTTGGTTTACACGAATGAAGATAGAAGAAGAAATGGGAAAGAACATTCGGCCACACACCAAATCAAGAGAAGCAAAGTAATTTTTCGGCAAGAAGATGCTTGGACTTTCGGTTTAAGGAGAAAAAATAAAGAAATACACTTGAAATTTCGGCGAGCTTTTTGACTAAAGGAGAATTTGGCTTACCAATTGTTTTTGACCGAAATGTACCAAAATGCCAAGGTGAAATTCTAAGACACTCCTACTACACCAAACCGCCACTCACCCCCAAAAGCTCCTCAAGATTCGCCACTACTCCCAAACACTCACAACCGCCCATTCAAACTAGTTTGAACTAGTCTCCCTCCTAAAATCACTCTCTACCCACCATTCAAAGTGGTTGACTTGGTCCAAGGCAGAGTTTGAACTGCCTACAACTTCTCCCCTCCATGCCGTCAAAATGGAAGCAAAATGTGGGCATTCTGCAGATTGAACACAGGACTTCCTCCTTGCAAGTGGCGTCACACCCACAAGCCTCAAGTGGCGCCTATCCTGCCACTCTACCAGCTCATTTCTTATGCTAAACTCACCAAATAATATTTATAAACCCCGGCTCCTTGGCTCCTCCCACCTAAGCCTAAAAGCAAAGATTTTTCCTACCACTCAAAGCTTACACCTATCTTACAACTAAGCCCCAAAACATCAAAACAACAACATAGCACACTGTGCACATGCAAACAAAGCCATAACAAAATAGCCCCTAACTCTGGATATTACGCTTCTACTTCTTAAAATAATTTCTACCAAATTACCTAATCAAGAGTTGAGGGTATTGCTGTCTCATCACATCCTCTGGTTCCCACGTAGCTTCTTCCACGCCATGATTCTCGCCATAGTACCTTTACCAAAGACACAGACTTTCTACACAGAACCTTCACATCTCGATCTAGAATCTGCACAGGTTCTTCCTCCATAGTCAAATCTGGATTCACCTCGATCTCTTCCACTGCTACGACATGCGATGGATCTGAACGATATCGCCTAAGCATCGAAACGTAGAATACGTCGTGAATCTGACTCAACTTTGCTGGCAACTCAAGCTGGTAAGCTACTGGTCCTACTCGTCTCAGTACCTTATACGTCCCAATAAACCTCGGACTTAACTTGCCTTTTCTTCCAAACCTTAACACTTTCTTCCATGGCGAGACCTTCAGGAAAACTTGATCTCCCACAGCAAATTCTATATCTCTCCGCTTAAGATCGACATAAGACTTCTGCCGGTCCGAAGCTTCCTTCAACCGAGCCTGAATCAACTTAACCTTGTCTTCGATCTCAGTAACCAACTCTGGTCCCAACAACTGACGTTCACCCAACTCCATCCAACAAGTAGGTGAGCGACACTTCCTACCATACAACGCCTCATATGGTGCCATCTTGATGCTTGCTTGGTAACTGTTGTTGTAGGCGAACTCAGCCAATGGCAGAAACTCCTCCCAACTACATCTGAAATCCAAAACACAACCTCTCAAAGATATCCTCTAAGATCCGAATAACCTTTCCGATCGCCCATCGATCGCAGTGAAAAGCCGTTGAAATCCAACCGTACCAGAGCCCGATGCAACGCTTCCGTAACCTAGACGAATCGATCCCTATCCGAGATGATCGACATCGCACCCCGCAAATTTCACTATCTCGACACATACGACGCTAACCTCTCAAGTGAGTAATCACCCTCACCGAATGAAGTGAGTCGATTTAGTCAGACGATCCACAATTACCCAAATCAATCCTTCTTGCTTGGCGAAGAGGTAATCCAATGACGAAATCCATAGTTATCCTTTCCCACTTCCATCGAGGAATCTTCATGGTCAAGCAACCTCGACGCAGAATCGATGGTCACTTTGACCACCGACATGTCAAGCACTTCCCACAAACTCGCTACTTCCTCTTCGCATCTTGCCACCAAATCGCTCTTTTAGATCCCGATACATCTTATCGCCTCTAGGATGCATAGCGTAGGGCTGCATGCAAAGGCCTCAAGAATCTTCGCTTAACTCAATATCCTTCTAAGATACAAGCTCTCCCCTAAAAACACAAAGACTCCATAACTAGACAAATCAGAACCCTCCAAACCACCATTTCGCACTTGTGAGCTCTGCGACTCAAAACCTCATCCTCTAACTGCTTTTTCCTTGATCCGCTCAACCCAAGTAGGTTTAACTCGCTCGCGCGTAATACTTCCGTCATCATACAAACTCAAGTGGGCAAACATCGCTCTTAAGTGCGAACAACCTTTCGCTCAAAGCGTCGCCACCACATTAGCCTTGCTTTGATGATACTCAATCGAACGAAATAGTCTTTTAGCAACTCAATCCATCATCTTTGCGATCGATTCAAATCCTTCCGAGTCAAAAGATACTTCGACTCTTGTGATCTGTAGACTATCGATCTCTCCGCATAAGTAATGCCTTCAAATCTTCAAAGCGAAGACTACGTACCGCTAACTCCAGATCGTAAGGCTCGGATAATTAACCTCATGTGGCCTCACCGCCGAGATGCGTAAGCCACAACCTTCCCTTCCCGTGATCAAGACACAACCCAAACCTTTATGTGATGCATCACAAAATATCAGAAATTCGCTCTCGCCTCAGTTGAATTAGAACCGAGCTTCACCAAAATCTTCTTCAACTTGTCGAAACTCTCCCGCCGCTTCTCACCCAAATGAACTAACCCTTTTCTTAATAATTTGGTCATCGGTAGCTGCGATCAACGAAAAACCTCTACAAACCTTCGGTAGTATCTTGCCAAGCCCGTAAAACTCTAAATCTCACCATCGACTTAGGCGGCTTCCAATCCAAAACTGCCTCAATCTTCCGAGGATCCACTCTAATCCCTCACCGACACTACATGACCCAAGAAAGTCACCTCTTTGCCGTAACTCATTTACTAAACTTAGCATAAAGTCGCTTTCTCCTCAAAATCAGAATACCACCCGCAAACGCAAGATCATGCTCCTCCTAGGTCCTTGAGTATACCAGATGTCGCCTATGAAACCACAACGAATCGATCCGTAAACCATCAAACACCCTATTCATCATATCCATGAATGTCACGGCGTTAGTCAACCCAAACGGTATTACTAAGAACTCATAGTGCCCATACCGAGTACGAAACACCGTCTTGTAGATATCCGCCTCTTTTACCTTTAACGGTGATACCCAAACCTTAAATCGATCTTTGAGAATACCGATGCACCTTCACCGATCAAACAAATTATCTATCCGTGGCGGTGGATACTTATTTTTGATCGTCACTATTCAATTGGCGTAGTCTATACACATCCGCATAGTACCGCTCTTTCTTCTTAACAAAGAGTACGGCGCTCCCAAGGTGAAACACTTGGCCCGATAAAGCCTCGTCCAACAACTCCTAGATCCGAGCCTTAAGCTCTACTAACTCTTTTGGCGCCATCCTATACGGAGCAATAGACACCAAGGCTGTTCGTAATAAATCTATTCCAACTCTACCTCACGATCCGGTGGCAAACCCGAAGCTTCTCAGAAACACATCAAGAAATTCCTAATCGTCCAACCTTCTCTACAAGCAGACTCTTTAGCCTCCAAGGCATACATGAACCACATATGCTTCACGACCCTTTTCGACCATCTTTCAAATTTTGAGCAGATACCACATTGATAGGTAGTCCCTCCCGTTACCTATCATGACCACTTCATCACCCTCCGACGTCTTTAGAACCACGCGCTTAACAGCGCGAATCCAATTCTCACCGGTACTTGACCAACCGGCCCATCCCAAGAATCGATCGAACTCCCCAAACGGCAGCTCCATCGATCGACCACAAAAACTACCCCTTGAGTTCTAGAGGTACATCTCTATACGATTTTATCTACAACTACAGAGTGACCTAGAGGTCTAATTACGGATATCTGCCTAGAAGATATCTCAGAGTCTAGATCCATGGTCTTCACTATGCTACTTGCCACGATGAATGCGTTGAACCCACATCAATTAAAGCAAGAATGGAGAACCAAAGATTAAGAACGATCGATTATGACGTCCGGTCGTCGCCTCTTCTCGGTGCCTCATTGCATACACTAGCCAGCCGTCGGCCTCGAACTACCGCACCTCTCGCGGTGCTCCACTACCCACCGTAACCATTACCTCCTCTCGCCATTACCATTTAACCTCTCGGTGGCGGTCCATTATTCCCGAATCAATACGGCCCGACCTCGATCAATCCTAGCCAACTTACGCGACGATTCTTCACACGGTGATCCGAGAGCCACACTCAAAGCATCCTTTTCCACCGGTCCAAAGATTCTTCCCAATGAGATTTCCCTACAGTTTACATCAAGCGGTCCCTCGGTTAGCAATAATGCCCTACCAGATCGATTTGGCCCACTGTCTAGCCCTTTTCTGAGGATTACCTGACGACCCAGAAGATCCAAAACTCCACTTTTGCCTATTCCTATCCAAGTTCTCGCCTCACGGACTCTTTAACCCCTTTGGCTACCTTAGCCTTCTCAACCAGACTAAGAACTCACGCCCTCATTGTGGAGCAATCAAGAACCTTAACTCGCTCTCAAACCATCCTCAAACGAACACACCTCTCGTGTTCAAGAGCCACTATGCCCCTAGCATACCGACTCACCTCAAGAACTCTACCGACTGGCTACACACTTACTCCCCGAACCAACCTCAAAATGCTTTTCATCGCGTCGATGTAGCCGGCTCCAATGTACTTTTTCCGATAAGCACTTTGAAATAATCCCACGAAGGTCTTCTCATGCAAAGATCGTCTCGAATCGTGAGCCACCACCGGTATGACTCATCTCAAGAAGTGATACTATCCCTTTAATTTTTCTTCAGATCAGTCCAGATCGTCCATGATCCGCTCTGTCGCTTCCAAACTAATACTCCGTCGTCTTTGAGAGCAACACCAAACACCTCGAAATACCTCACCCCATTTTCTCAAGTCATTCAGTACGATTTTGAGCTCCTACGCCTCCACCTACTCCCACTACCCTTTCCAGAACTCGCAAAGATCGCTTCGTGACATCTGCGTCCCCATCGATGCATTCTTAAACTCACCACCTCCGGTGGTGGCGATGCATCAGATCTCATTCTCTAACCCCCACCAGATCCTACGGGTTCAAAATCGTCATCCTACCTCGACCACGCCCACGACCACGCCCACCTCTAGCGCCATGACTAAGATCTCTACTTGTCCGATTTTAAGAATTTTATGCATCAGTAATTATTTCACTGTTTAAAAGCAAAGTCTTATGAATATTGCTTATTAAAGAAGTTTGTTTTTGCAAGTCCACGAGTCCTATTGATTTCAGTTTCTAAAGTAGTTTACTACCGCTAGTCATTCGGTCACATCACATCAAAATCTCGAGCAATAATAAGGGGTACTTACCTGGGCGGATTGGTGCCGGAGTCTCGGTGCCATGCCTTTCAAACCATATTCTTTAAAACCAAAACACTTAAAACCAAAATTTAAAATGTTTTGGGCCTCGGACCATGCAATGAGCCTTTGAACTCGGCTCGATACCATTAATTGTAACATCTCAAACCCCACAAGACACCACGACCGAATCTGTATCTACAGGAAAATGTATTTGAGAGGTTTAGGTTTCCGGTTAAAAGTTTGATGAAAACTCTTCTGTATGTTTTGTTCTTGTAGAAAACTTGAGCGTGATTGTTTAAAAAAAACGATAGTGTACTTGAAAACCCGGGAATTTTGAAAACTTAGTTGAGTCTAATAGTAAAATCAATTTATATCATTTGGGAAATTCGAGTTTATCCTTTTTAGTTGCTCGAAAACATTCTGAAATTAGGTTAAATTTGGAAATCATTCGAGTTGCTTTCATTTTAATTTAGAGCGTGTTACCCGATGGTAAAGTTTAAAACATGTCATTTTGTAATTTTGAAAACCTTATCTTTCCAAGTTTTACTCAATATTAACCCAATTATTTGTTAAGGCATATTTGAAATCAAATACAAGCATATGAACACCCAAGGTAAAATTTAAAAAGGCCTTTTACAACCCAACAAAACCAAATGGAAATAAATAAAGTAAAGTACCAAGTTTAAATTCATTTAAATCCGACTTTTATTCATGGCATGGTCACCTCGAGTCCACGGCTACCCGTGTCCGCGATCTAAGTGTCACCAAATGATAAGGGAGAAGGTGAGTCGCAAGACTCGGTGTATAAATCCTCCCAGATATGCAACATACTAACACACATCATAACAAAGCAATACAATTAATGCACCGATCCTAACCATCCAGAACTCCTTTTCTACCCCGTGTGGTACCAAACCACCGGTGGTGCTAAACCACTTGGTGACCCAAAGTCACGATATCCATCAATGTGGTGCCAAACCACCGTGACCCAAAGTCACGAATAATCAATCAATGGGGCCAACCACGTGTGATACCAAATCACGGCGATAATCCCAGATCTCAACAATGGGGCCAACCCACGGTGGTGTTAAACCACGTGGACGAGTCGCTATGAGGTGCCAAACCTCGGTGTCCCAAAGACATAAGTGTGATACTAAATCACCGTGACCGCGATCACGAATCGAGTGATGGGGCCAACCCATCGTGTGATACCAAATCACTAGCGCCAATCCCGTAAAATCAACCGCGAGGCCAACCCACTATGGTGCTAAGCCACTGGGGACGAGGCGGAGGTGCCAAACCTCCGTGACCCAAAGCCACAATAATCAATCTGTGGTACCAAACCACCGGAGGTGCTAAACCTCCGTGTCCCAAAGACACGGATATCATATTCCCTCCTCTCATATCACCCATTAACATCTCATACTAATGCAAATCGATGAAGTCATACAATCATGCTAACATGTTTTAATATTGCATCTCTTATCACATACATCCGCAATCATAATAGCATATATCATTAATAGAACTTGTAATGGAACGGACTTACCCGGATCCGTGCACATACCCCGTAGGGTATCATATCAATCTATCATACCGTTTAAGCTTTAATAGGCAATCAGGTTATTAAACATATTACTAAGTAAAAAGTGTGTTAGCTTACACACCTGTTAATACGTAAGCCCCTAATCCAAAAGAACCGGTTTAAATCCCTCGATTACCTTGCTCCTATAATCGGCCAAACACGAGATTAGCACCTAGACTATTCGGCCAAAACCATTAAACCAAAGGGTTAACATTAAACCTTTACCTTGCAAATGGTTTGGTTTCCTACCATACCCGAACCAACAATGGTTCCTCTGACAATCGGCCTCCCCCCTAAAACACAAACAATTAGCCTCACAAGCCTTTGGCTTAACAAACTCTAAAAGAAAGACCATTAAAGCAACCTCTTACCACCACTTACCAACGATTAACGAGAAGGAAGACTCCTCTTGCTTGCTTCCAAAATCTAAAGGCCTCAGAACGTAAATGATTAATCAAAATTAACTCCTTTCAACCAAAACCAACATCAGCTTTAACCAAACCGAAATCGACAACAACTAAGGGAGAAAAGAGATGGCCTTTCGGCCAAAACTCACCTTCTTCAAACCATTGAACCACCAAACAATATTATTACCACACACAAAAATTGGCCACAAGATAACTACTAGGGGAGGAAAGATTCGGCCAATACTTAAACAAGAAGGAAAAAGGATTTGGCCAAGGTGTTTAACACGCTTATGTACGGCTTGAGTGGAAAGAAAGGGAGAGTAAAGGTGAGAAGAAATAGAAGCTACGACAATGGGGTTTGAGAGAAGAAAAAGGAGGTTTGAAGGGACAAGTTGAGAGGTTTCGGCTTAAGAGAAATGGGAAGAAACAAATGGAGACAATCGGCTAAGGAGTTTTGGAAAAGAAAGAAAATAAAAGATGAAAAGAGGGAGGGTGCTTTCGGTTTACACGAATGAAGATAGAAGAAGAAATGGGAAAGAACATATGTTCACACACCAAATCAAGAGAAGCAAAGTAATTTTTTCAAGAAGATGCTTGGACTTCGGTTTAAGGAGAAAAATGAAGAAATACACTTGAAATTTTATTAGCTTTTTGACTAAAGGAGAATTTAGCTTACCAATTATTTTTGACGAAAATGTACCAAAATGCCAAGGTGAAATTCGCACACTCCTACTACACCAAAATCGCCACTCACCCCCAAAAGCTCCCCAAGATTCGCCACTACTCCCCAAACACTCACAACCACCCATTCAAACTAGTTTGAACTTGTCTCCCTCCTAAAATCACTCTCCACCCACCATTCGAAGTGGTTGACTTGGTCCAGCGAGATTGAACTGCCTACAACTTCTCCCTCCATGCCAAAATGGAAGCAAAATGTGGGCATTCTGCAGCTTGAACACGGACCTCCTCCTTGCAAGTGGCGCCACACCCACAAGCCTCAAGTGGCGCCTATCCCGCCACTCCACCAGCTCATTTCTTATGCTAAAACTCACCAAATAATATTTATAAACCCCAGCTCCTTCGGCTCCTCCCACCCAAGCCTAAAAGCAAAGATTTTTCCTACCACTCAAAGCTTATACCTATCTTACAACTAAGCCCCAAAACATCAAACAACAACATAGCACACTGTGCACATGCAAACAAAGCCATAACAAAATAGCCCCTAACCCGGGATATTACAGAGTAGCATGTTGTGACTAATTGTCCTCTTTGAAGATAAAACTTCTTAAAATATCATATGATAGTACCTACCACGAAGGCCGATCCAATTGTTATATGATCACAAGAGAGTTCTACTTACTTTTAGGAAATATCATCAGTGAGATCCACATAACAATCCTACTGTGGGGTAGTTAAATTGTCATGCCATCACAAAAGACCATTAATGGAGGTTTTAGGTTTTGTTTAAAGACTTTTTCCCACTCAATATTTAAAAAAGGTACAAGGTTTTTAATGTCCAATTTCAATCATGAATGATCAATATATGCATAACAAGTACATATAGCATTCTTCCCTAGTCAATATGGCATGATATATGCATGAACATATATTCGCAGTCATGTAAATATAATTTTTTTTGAAAAATTACAAAATTCATACCAAAGCATACTTTGGGTCTTCAATTTAGCCACCACAGACACCTATTGCGTATTGGTTCACGTTTCCATCGCCGTCATCTTTCCACAGTTGTTTTTGTGTCATCGACCACCGCTAGGCCGCCACCAAACCACCACTATTAGAAACCGTTAGACCACCTCCAAACCACCGTCGGACCTCCACTGGCCACCTTCGGACGATCGACAACCTTCTATTGTTGAACCATCGTCAATCACTTGTTGGTTTGGCTAGGTCGAGTTTGCATCGTCTCAATCTGTTTGAATACATCTTGATTCTCTAGGTTTCGCAGGGAAAAATATTACAAAATTCTAATTTTTGTTTCTGGCTCACATATTTTATTCTAAATAAATAATAAAATAAAACCCTGCATAAAGATGATAGTCCACAATCTAAAATATACATGTCCAATAAATTAAAAACTTACAAATAAATTTCTAGGAATCACAATTTAGCAAAATTACTTTATCATCGATAACAATAAAACAATTATATGCATTTATTCGCATACATTCCTCTAAACATGATACAATTACAAGAATGTCATATCTTATCAAATATAATCATACATGAAGAAGAGAGTGAATTTTGGTCTCATTTTACACTATAAATATAGCATAACTTGGTGCTCTAATACCAATTATTGGAAAAAATTTGATTCAAAAATGGTTTTCTTTTACAGCGAAAAATAATTTTTTGAAAATCAATCTGGTTTGTGATATTTAAAGCAATACACCATAGACTGAATTTGAACCTGTGTTTTCGAATAGGTAGATCTTTGTCAATCTTGATTTTCAACCAAATGATCTTCTGTATTATTCTTCTACCACGAACTGCTTCGAGTATGGGCTCGAAAGATTCAAATCAAACATAGAACTAGAAATAGGTTCTTTTTTCTTTTTGGTGAAAACAAAAATTCCCTTCTCAAATAGAAGCCGACAAAATTGTTAATCTTGAAAAATAGATTTAATAGTTGAGAATAAATTCTCTCTAGTTTTTCGGCAGAGAAACAATATCCTAAAGTTGTTTTCAATAGTTCTATCGGTGTCATCTATTTATAGGAAGAGAAGATAGAGCCCTTGTTGAATTGTAGAAGTTTATTTCAACTAGAAAAGCGAACTCCTAGTCTAGGTAGGATATAAGGGCAGTAATCCTAGTTAATAATACTAAGGTTTTGATCTGTCCTAATTTAATATGTTAAATGAGGCTCTCCATTACACTTAACGAGCTTATTCTTGAGCAATTTGAAAGTCTTTTTCATGCTTTTGCTTAGTTTTAATTTTGAGTTTTAATAAGTGATTTAGTGTGATTTATACTCTTTTTTAGACTCGAGTGGCCAAATGCACCATAAGGGATCTAATGGTTAATTGAGTATTATGGGGAGTCAACGGTGGCCGAACATGAACGAAAACATCACCTAAAAGGAGAGTATCGTAATATCAAAGCATGAAAGTCGTGTTAACCATGACAATGTTGAATTGAGGAGAAAAGAGGTCATCTACAGCAGGATCATGATACCGTCCTTGGGTATCGCAATATCGACCTTGACTCTCGAGTTAGTTCAATGAGATCGAGAGATAAATTAGAATAATTTGACTAAATCGGTAAATTTGGGACTGAAAGGTAAAATTGAACCAATTTAGGAGTATTAGTGATTTAGATATCTAATTCAAAAGTTAACCAACCACATGAAAGTCAACCAACTGCATGCTATCGTATTTCTTAGTTTTATAGTTAGGTCAATTTACAATTTAATCAATTTTCATTTCTAGGTAGTTAATTAGTGTAATTAACCCTTTGTATGACTTGCCGTAATATAATTGTTTAGTGATTTAGTCAGCTAGACTCTTTTAATTGCATGTCCGTAGTTTAAAAATCACTTAATCAGCGACTCATTTGGGTTCGACCTTGGAATATTTCGGTGTTCCATTAGACACTATAAATATTACAACTGACACTATATGATTGCAGTTAAAAAGTCACTCTTAAAATTATTTTATAAAATTGTTTGTTTTTCTGCAAACGCAATCAGGTTTGTTGTCCTACCATATAAAATTAGGGGATTTTGGGCCTATTACATATCGAGTCCAATTACAAGTTTTTTTCGGGCTTTTAACCCAATAGTTTATAATTTGATCCAACCTAATATTTGTTTTTCTATTTCCCAAAATAAACTTCAATATATTTCCAATTAGATAATTTTCTTAACCTAATTTTAATTCCGTTAAAATCAAGATGACTTTACTGTAAAAAAATTTATGAGAAAGTATATTTTATTTCTGCATTCAACGGTTCTTTTTGACCAAATGATTTATTTCCATTTTTGAACTTCATTTAGTTTGAAAAGCATAAATTCATTTTCTAGGTCTTTTTCATTTTTCTTTTCTTTTTCATTTAGGAGAAAACCACATTTATTTCCAAACGATTCTATTTTTCCATTTCCATTTTCATTTTGAAAAAACTATAATCATTTCCAAATGTTTTTCATTTCTCCATTTTCACCATTTTCTGTTCATTTGATTCAATATGCAATTTATTTCTAGTTTCAACAAGCTAGCAGAGGGACCGATTGGACATAGGCAATTGAGGCTCAAATGATTTATAATTAAGTTCCAGCTTTTCACCTATTACTTAGAAACTCATTTAGTCACGAACTCATTCCACTATAGTATCGTGATTGAGCTCTCCCCAACAACATACCATTACGAAAGCAACTCGATTAATTCACGTCCAATGAATTGTCATAAGTGTGTTACCCTCATAGGATATCCTTAATCTCTTTGGGGTAATATCTGTTCTCTCAATATGATCATATTTTATCTCATGGTAACCATTACATCTTCCTTCATGAAAAGTCAATTACTATCAAATAGTAATCAAGTCATTCATCACAAAGACGAATGACCCATGGCCACGGTTACTTTTAATCAACCATGTAATGCCAATGAGAATATATCATTTACCCATGTCTCAAGCTATGAATTCCATTATTGTGAATGATGCTACATACTGCAGAAGTCGTACACCTAACGTATTAGTTTTTGATTCCTTATCTATTCGAACTCAGGCTTTTACTTACATCAAAGTGTACGAGTCACAAATACATAGTCCGTCATCCACTCAGGATTTAGGTATGCTACACTATGAATGTCACAAGTGAATAAATCCATAAACGGATTCAGGATCTATTCATCTTGGGTCTAGTTTGATAGGTTGTCAGGCCAGTCAATCACATCTATGTATCTATTTTCTGGGAGTCATCCGCTTCGATGCCTAAGACAAAGCATCTCCTCAATTGGACTTGCTAGATGGCATATTAGTCTTTCAATCGTTTGCTCATTTTTAATTAGACTAAGGACATATTTAGGTTTGTCTACTAATATAAGTTATTTTTTCATATTACGATCCAACCACATAATATCGTTTAGTATTAGTTTAAACATTAGATAACCAATTAGTAACATTTGATTCCATTTTACTTTGCATGCAAAAACCATATGAGGACAATCATACAAAGTAAATTAATGTAATTAATGAATTTATTTTATTAACCAATCTATTCAAAAAAATTACAAGTTTACAAATGAATATACTACACTTAGGGCACCAAATCCAACACTATGGAATTATTGTTCCCCTAACTGATATACTCAAGAAAAATAAGTGGCTCTAGTCAATGGCAGCTATGGATGTAACACCCCTAACCCTGAACCGTCGTCGGAATAGGGTTAAAAGGAATTACCAAACAATCGAAATAGTTTTACATCCATTTCACGACACATAGTCATTCATCATTATAACATATCGCAACATAATCATATAGTCCATTTTTTGGGTTTACGAGACCTCAAACACGTGTTAAAAAGAGGTCGGGACTAAATCGAACACTTACGAAAATTTTAGAAATTTAAAAATTCTTCAACACTGCAAAGGTCACACACCTATATAGTCAAGCCGTGTGTCTCACATGACTAGCAGACACGCTTATGTGTCCAGGCCATGCCAAAACAAAGCATATATACTAACTTGTTCCCACGGTCACTAGGCACACCCGTTTGTCATGGCCGTGTGAAATTAAGCTAGCTACTAACTTGGTCACACGGCCACCAGGCACGCCCATGTGCCACGGCCGTGTAACCTGCCTAGACACACTTCGAAGTGGCCCTTGAGCCACATAAGAGACACACGCCCGTGTCCCTTGGCCATGTAAGCGAAATAGGCCATTTGCAAGGCCAATTTGCCACCCACGCAAGGGTCATCCCTACAAGTACAATTAAGCATCTTTCCATGTATTAATAGCAACCAAAAACTCATCAAAATATTCATCACAACAACCCAATTCAATCTCATTTCTATCATACCATCCTATATGCTTAATAGCTTAACCATTTCACATGTAAAACCAAGCATGAACCATCCACAATTTCACTATATCACTATGGCATTAATTCATCACTAAGCTTACCATTCATAAGACTATTGCATTGCCATCTAGTCATACCAAAACATACTTCATATACTATAAACATTCATGCATATTACCAACATTTGTCCAGCCACATCACATGGCTATTTACACATCTCAGACATATTTCTAATCAACTAGCCTATACATGCCATATTCAATATATACACATCTTCAATAGTACCAAAATAGATTGCCGATAGTGTGATAGAGATGCTGACGATTCTCGAATCCGAGCTAGCTTTACTGTAAAACAGAGAAACAAATCACACACTAAGCTTTCAAAAGCTTAGTAAGGTCGTAAAATAATACATATTGCTTATTAATACCAATACATTATACAAACAAACAAACAAACAAACCATCAAATAGATTAATTTACAATCACATATACCATACTATCCAAAGCTAATATGCTCCATTATCCTTCCATAAACTCATTTATAATTTCATGAACCACATAGGTTTCGAACGTACCTTAGCCAACACTTAGTTAACGATTTCATATGCTACTCAATACTCAATATTTCATTTCAATCAACTTTCATCACTTCTTCGGTTCAATCGTATACTTAGCGCCCAAATCATTAGCCGAAGCTTAATTAACATCGTACACTTAGTGCATCTATATCCAACTGATCTTAAATCGGTATCGCACACACAGTGCCAACCACAAAGCCGAAGCTTGTATTATTTTGCACACACAGTGGTAATCATCTCGGTCATATTTTCGAATACGCACACTTAGTGCCACATAACTCAAGCCCTCACATAGCATTCACAATTCAATAATATCATACCATTTATTTCATAACATTAAAATAGTTAAATACACGTATTATGTTCGAACTTACCTCGGACGTCGATATATCGAAACGGTCGATTAATCGAACACTTTATCTTTGCCTCGATCCCGATCCGAACTTCTCTTTTATTAGTCTATACACATTCAAATTCAACTCATTCAATCACCAATTCATTCAATTTAGTCCTCACACACATATTTAGGGTATTTTACAAAATAACCCTCATATTTTCACATTTTAACACTTTAGTCCCTATTTCATAAAATTATCAAATACACCCAATTTCATATCACTTATGCTTAGCCAAAATCTTCCCATGCTAATGCAAGCCCATACATTTCATTTATTCTACAATTTAGTCCTTTAAAATATTATTATCACAATTTGGCCCTAATAGCTAAATTCACTAAGGATTCAAGAACAAAACATGTTCATTAAACACATATCTTTCATATAACACCAATACTCATCACAAAACTCACCATTTCATCAATGGCACATCTCATAAACATCATAAATTCACAAAATTAAGACATCGATTAGCTAGAGCAAAAAGCAACGATTACGAAAACGTAGAAATTATCAAAACCGATTAAAAACATACCTTGAATCAAGATAAACAAGGGCCGAAATTCTCAAAGCTTAAAACCTTTCTTTTACTCTCAATTTTTGGTGGATGCACATTCACTAAATGACTTATTTTAGCCTTTTTTATGAATAATAACTTAATTATTCATTTCCCATTTTACCCATTTAGTAATCATATAAGACAAATAAACATTATGGTTATTTTGTCATTTATCCAACCACTAACGTAATATTGGTTTAATTGCATCATAAGACCTCCTCATTTAAAAGCCACATCAAAATAAGCACTTAACAATCAGCACACAATATTTTACACTTTTTACGATTAAGTCCTTTCTTATAATTCGATACCCAATCAATAAAATTACCACATAGAATTTTCACACAGGCTATATCACATATAATAAACACAAAGAATAATATTAAAATATTATTTTGACCTCAAATTTGTGGTCTCAAAACCACTATTCGACTAGGGTCTAAATCGAACTATTACAAAGGAAGCTTTCTAGGTCTTGAAAGGTGCACTAAGGACTATTTCAGTTCTTCTTTTACGTAACTTCCAACTTGAATTTTATGTTGACACAGATGCAAGCAGTTTGGAAGTGGGATTTGTCCTTCAACAACAAGGGCATCCCATTTCTTTCTTCAGAAAGGCACTTGGGGTGAGACACCGAATGTTGTCCATCCATGAGAAGGAAATGTTGGCATTGCTCATGGTTGTCAAGAAGTGGCACCCTTACCTGATTGGTCACCATTTCTGTATAACACCTTTTGTCCGATCTGGTTGTCAGGTTCGAGTTATGGGATGTTACAATTGTTTCTAGAGCAACTTCCGTAAAAAAATATTGTCAATATATCGAACAAAAAATCATTTACGCCTTAAACATATTTATAATATGACTCACAACTAAATTTGTGCCTTAATTGAGCTTATGAAAGCTCTTTTGTTGATCTGAGCATGAAATAGAACCAAATTGTAGAGTTTTAAAAATTTAGGGTTAATGTCGTGACGTCACTTTCTCCACGTCATGACGCCACCAAATAGAATGCTTCCTTGTGATGTCTAGCCTCCCAATGTCGGGACGTCACATTCTGTCAGCCTACATTATGATGGGGAGAGTTGCTTGTCTCAACATAGACTTTGTATTTAGTAAAAATTAGGCCACTTGGCACCTATTTCAAGCCAAATCTCCAAAAACTTGTTTGGTGCATAAATGCACAACATAACCTGCATAAAAGACATACCAAATTACATTCCAAACATTTGCATATAACCATTACCAAATTAATCAATCCAATATGCCCAATTTGGCACTAAATCATTTCAGTCAAATACCAACTCAAACCATTCAACTATACACTTAACCATTCCATATCACCATTAAACATACCATTTAACATTCAACATCCACTTAATTACCACTCTTAAAGTCGTAACACCTTACCAAAACATACATATATATATACATATAAATAATAGCTCTTTCAACATCAAACATTAGTTAGATTCATTTTATGTTAACATACCAACTTAACAAATATAAACACCTATGTACATGTCATATAATCGGACTTAAAACGATCAAAAGTCTACTGATAGATGACTGGATAGTGTGAGCTTCAAAGTGATCCAATCAACGCATTCCATAAACTAACAGTCTACAAAGAAAAAGAAGAAAACAAGTAAGCATTCAGAATGCTTAGTAAGTCCTTATGAAATTTACTTAACTTACCTTGACATTATAACAATTTATACAATTGTAATAGATTGATATCTAACATGACATATTTGGAAACCTTACACTTTCATAAGCATTTCAACAAATATATCAAATGGGTTAGTCTAATTACAAGTCATGAACTTATAATACAATTATATAAACATTTAACATTCAATCATATGACATAAACCAACTAGTTCATTTTCAACTTACATTTAACTTCAATCCAACCATTTCGTTTTCATATAGTACCATTTCTATTTTTGTCTTTCGCTCAAAGAACTGAAGTAAATTGAACTCGAATACTTGGGATTGATTTGATTACATATGTTGTCATTATCGGGCTGCTAACACTAGCTTTAGATTAGGGTTGCTAACACTAGCTTGGTTCGATGCTGCTAACACTAGTTTCAAAGGATCTGCAACATATGTTGGATCTCAAGTCATCGAATTGATCCCCGATCACAAAGCCCATTTGTTTATACAAGCTGACATATTCAGGCTACTAACACTAGCTTCGGATCAAGACTACTAACACTAGCTTCAGACAATCCGCAACATATTCTAGATCTCAAGTCATCGAATTAATCCCTGATCACAACACTCGTTTTCCTTTTGAAACCCTAATGGCATGCCATTCATATCCCAATCGTTTACTAAGTTCACAATAAGCTTTAATACCACTTCCGTACAAATTCAATCTCTCTATAATAGTTTATACATATCGTATAATCCAAATCATCATACTTTTACCATTCTATACTTTGTGTTGATTCGTAATTACAGTATAATTCATACTTTACAGTTTATCCCTTTAGAAGCCAAAATCACTAAAATTACACATATATATAATTTTATTAGTATAATCATACAATTCAAACATAATATAAAATAAAATAGTATGTTCCATATGAACTTATTTGGAAAAACAACAAGCAAAAAAGGTGTCAAAGACTAATCTGCATTTTCCTTTTTCGTGATTATCTCTACTGGTTTAAATCCCGATCTATATCATAATTTAATTCAATCATCAATACCAAAATTTATTTAACGGCCTACTATAGTCATGTATTAGTTCAATTTCATTTATCAAATATTCCCTCGAGTTTTGTATTTTATTCAGTTTAGTCCCTAAAATCGAAATAGTCGTATCTTTCACATATAAGCTTCGTTTTTCAATCTGATTTCAATTTCATCCTTTTATAACCCTCCTTTTTTTTAATTACTGAAATCTCATATCATTTATGAATATTAACAATTTTATTTTACAAATTAGTTATTTTTCATATCTAAGCATCAAATCTAACTATTTAACACTAAAACTTCAAGCATTCATCAATGGCATCATTTGTAGACTTTAACAATTTTACAAATTGGTACAGAAGTTAGCTAAATCAAACTCTTAGGACCCCAGAATTGTAAAAATTATATATAAAAAAAAACTTGAAATGGCTTGCCAATTAAAAGACTAAAGCTTGAAACCCCAAACCCTTATTTTTCTCTTAAACTTTTGGCTATGGTGAATAAAAATGGAAAATATGGATGTTAACATATTTCTTTTATTTTTCACTTATATACTTTAATTAAAATTAATTAATCATAATTTATTAACTAAAGCTTAATTAATTAATCACTAATATTAATTAACAAAATTAATGGAGTACATCGGTCAACCACCACCGTTTGGCCATTAAAAATAGTCTATTTGCTCATTTGGTCCTCCAATTAATTAAATATCCATAATGATTGATATTTACCATATTTTACAATTTAATCCTTGTACCTTAATTAATCAATAATTTAGTAAAAATACTTATCCAAAATTCAATTAACTTGTAATATCCTGAATTTTAGGGCCTATGCGTTTAGTGTGTGTATATGTTTAAAGTGTTAATTTAACTATTAAGGGTCTAAATTGGGCTCAGGCTTAGGTAGATGCCTTGATTAAAATTTTCTGTTTGGGCATTATAGGACTTAAAAGGTAGTACTGTGTTTAAAATATCAAAATGGGCATGTGGCATCAAAGTGGTCAAGTAGCGCCACTTAGGGAACAAGGAGGTGACGCCACACCAGGGAGTTAGAGGCCCAAATTTAAGTTTCAAGGAGCCCAATTCCTTGGATTCAAGTTAGCTAATTTTCGGCATTAGGGTTAGGTGGAGTGGATGGCTACAAGGCTCAAAAATAGTAGGATTTATGTGAATGGGATAATGTAGATAATATAGTTGATAATATGGAAGAAAAAAGAAGAAAAATTAGGAGCTATCTGCTGAGAGCAGAGTTGGCCAAAATTCCATCACCTAGAGGAGTAAAGAAATCGGTTTCTAATAGCCATAGGGGGTGCCGAATTTTCTATAAATAGGGGGAATAGCTCATCAATTTCAGCATTTGAACCCTACTCTTTTCTTCATTCTTTGTGCCGAAATTCTCAGTCTCTCCCTCCACAATTTCTGTCAACTTTCTTTCAAAAAGCCAAAAACGTTCTTAAGCCTTCTTTCTTCTAAAAGCCAAAAATCACCACCTCCTTCTCCCTTTCTCCTTTCTTTGAAATTTCCTGTTAGTAGAATCTTCTGATCTCCATTGTTATTCTTCTCCCATTCACTAAAAGCCAAAACTACACTCTTGTTTGTTCTTGTAGCCGAAATCTTCTTCTTGTTCATCTTTTTCGAGATTTTCATAAAAGCCAAAATCCCTAGATCTCATCTCCTGTGTTTGTCGAATTCTCTCTGAGGTGTTTGCTTGTGCCAAATCTTGAAAGAAACTCAGGGTAAGTGTCGATTCGTGAGATTTCAGTCTTTTCTGACTTTTTAGAGACTCTAGTCAAATGGCTATATGGAAACTAATCTTGTATTTTTCTCTCATTTGTGGCATTCCGGGATTTGAAGGAGTCAATCGCTTAGATTTCTAAGCCAGAGTTCAGTAGCACTCGGATCGAAATACTTTCGGGATTTTAAGGAGAGGTCTTATCTTCACGTTCTTTCGACTTTTGAGCAAAGTTGTAGACAAAGGACAGTAGATAAGATTAGCAAGGGTATCGACATAGAGGGTAGTCCTACGCATTAGTCAGGTGTGTAACTTTTCACACCATTAGATTGTCTGTTAATATGTGTTAATAAATCTACTTATATTTTGTTAAATGCGAAACCCTCAAGATAACGCTCAAACCCGAGGAGGGTAAAAGCGAATCACCTGTGTTAGTGATCTCTATCATTCTTCAAATGGATGTTCTGTTAAGATGATATGTTTTATAAGTATGTCAATTTACGTGATTGCACGGGTTGGGTTTGATGAAAGGGAAGTGTTGTTGGCTTTTGCCATGATCTATAGTGGCTTTTGCCATGATCATTGTAGTGGCTTTTGCCATGATCCGACGATGAGAAGCATGACTGCCATCAATGACGTGTAGCGGTGTGGGTTGATTGTAGAAATCCCCAATGGTGTGAATGGAAGGTAAGGGTGGCTTGTAGCGGATGGAAACCTAGGATTTGGGTTGGGATTGCATAATTTTGTTATGTATATATTAATCTGTTATTCTATTCTGTAGGGCTAAGGCCCAAATCTAATGGTGCATGAGGGTTGCACACTGAGTCTCACGACTCAACCTATTATTTAACATTTTTGTCAGGTAGCACCTAATGCTTCGGACCGGGCTGGAGAGGAGCGCAAGGTCGCCATGCAAAAGAACATTTAGATTCAGAAAAGAAAAGACTTTAGTTTATTATCTTATATTTGTATTTAATGGGTTTTAAATTTCAATGTAATAAGGCCATGGGCCAGTAGACTTTATCATTTTGGGTTTTACGTTGGGTTTTATTGTTAGTAAACATTTAAATTTTTTTTTTAAATTAAGTTAAGGCATGTGACAAATTATTAAATTTTCGGCATAAATGTTTAGACCTGATAATTGTTTTTCCAAAGTGCCACAAGTTTTATAAAATCTCCTTAGTGACATACCAGATCCGGTTGTAGTGTTTGGGCCGGATTTGGGGTGTTACATAACCTATATAATAACTCTTTAAATATTTAATAAAAATATTTATAGGATTGGTTTACGGGAACAAGGTCCTGATACATCATTTTTTGGCACCACTGACTTTAGGGTCATTACACTTGTACATTAATTAATTATCCAATTAACAAAATTAAATAAAAAATTCTAATTAAACTTCATACTAACCTCGTAAATATGACTCAATCATCGAAAATGGGGTTTCGAAACCACCATTTTCAAAGTCACTAAAAAATAGGTTGTCACATTCCTCATAAAAATTGACCACCAAAGCTTGAGATTCCTTCCTGAACATCAGGCCATCACACCATTTCAACAAAAGTGGGTAGCCAAAATGTTGGGCTACGATTTTGAAGTGGTCTATAAAAGGGAAATAACAACATAATGGTTGATGCACTCTCAAAATAGCCTCACAATCCAGTTGGTCAGCTGCTACAAATGGTGGGGATGTAACAGCCTATTTTTCAGTTGTGTCGGAAACAGTGGTTTTGGGGCCACCAAATTCGACGAGTAAGTTCATAAATATTATTGTTTAATATTTATGATTCAAATATGGTTTTAAAAAGATTTTTGATATTATAATTTATGCTATTCAAATGGTTAATTAAGTTCAAGTGGTAAGACCATAAGGTCAAGTGGTTCTAGAAAATGAGGTATCGGGACCTCGTTTCTATAAACCAAACCGTAAATATTTTCATATATATTTACAAAGTTTCATTAAAGTGGTATTAAAGTTTTATTGAAATATTTTAACGTTTCGATAGTTAATTAATTCACAAGGACTAAATTGTAAAAGATGTAAAATTTAATCACCATTTGATTTGAGTGATTAAATGGTTAATTGAATAAAGGAAAATGGATTTAAAAGGTAATTAAACCATGGTCAAAGTTTGTAACACCCCAAACTTGGCCCACGTACTACAACCGGATCTGGTATGTCACTAAGGAGATTTTACAAAACTTGTGGCACTTTGGAAAACAATGATCAGGTTTAAACATTTATACCGAAAACTTAATAATTTATTAATTCAAATATGATTTGTAGTTATAAAATGCCTTGTTTTTTTTTTAATAAAACCGAAATTTAATACATGTCGCAACTTAATTTAAACATAAAATTTAAATGCCTAATAATAATAACCCAACATAAAACCCCAAAATAAATATAAGTCTAGTGGCCCATGGCCTTATTACAATGAAACTTAAAATCCTTATTCAAAATATTAAAAATAAAATTCTAAATAAAAGCTTCTGCTAAACCGGATATTCTCTTGCATGGCCACCTTGCGCTCCTCTCCAGCCCAATCCGATGCACTAAGTGCTACCTGAAAATTGTTAAATAATAGATTGAGTCGCGAGACTCAGTGTGCAACCCTCATGCACCATTAGATTTGGGCCTTAGCCCACAAAATGTAATAATGTAACATATTATATATGAAAATATGCAAAGCCCAACCCAAATCCTAGGTTTCCATCCGCTACACGCCACCCTTACTTACTAGTCACACCATTGGGGATTTCTACAATCAACCCACACCGCTACATGCCATTGATGGCGCTCATCATCATCGATCATGGCAATCACTACAATGATCATGGCAATAGCCACTACAATAGATCATGGCAAAAGCCACTACAATGCATCATGGCAAAAGCCACTACACGTAACACTTCCTTTTCATCAAACCCAACCCGTGCAATCACGTAAATCAGCATACTTATAAAACATATCATCTAAATAGAACATTCATCAAGAATGACAGAGATCACTAACCCGGTGATTCGCTTACCTCATCTGGTTTGAACATTATGCCGGATTTCGACATTTAATAGAATATAAGCGATTTATTAACACATATTAACAGACAATCTAATGGTATGAAAAGTTACACACCTGATAACGCGTAGTACTACTCTCTATGTCGATACCCTCGCTAATTTGATCTTCTATATTCGGCCAAGGTTAGTGCTTTACCCGATTTATACATTTAAATTAACAGATCTCCTTACCTTAAAATCTTGAAAGTAATTCGATCTGAGTGCTACTAAACTCTGGCTTAGAAACCTAAGAGATTGGACCCCCTTCAAATCCCAGAATGTCGCAAATGAGAGAAAACACTCGATTAGTTAACCATATAGCCATTCAGCTAAGATCTCTAAAAGCCGAAAGAAGATTGAAATCTCATGAATTGACACTTACCTTTACAAATGGTTTCAGCTACCCATTGCAGAAAGATTCAGCAATCACAGCAGAAGATCGAAGCGTAGAAGATTAGAGATCTAAGAATTTTGGCTTTTAAGAAAATCCTGAAAAAGATGAACAAGAGGAAGATTTCAGCTACAAGAACAAACAAGAGTGTAGTTTCGCTTTTAGGAATTTGAGAAGAATAACAATGGAGATCGGAAGATTCTTGCTAATGTGAAATTTCAAAGAAAGAAGAAAGGTGAATGAGGTGGTGATTTTCGACTTTTGAAAGAAAGTTGATGTAAATCGTGGAGGAGAGACCGAGAATTTCGGCACAAAGAATGAAGAAAAAGTAGGGTTCAAATCTTTGAAATTGATGAGCTATTCCCCCTATTTATAGAAAATTTGGCACCCTCTATGGCTATTAGAAACTGATTTCTTTACTCCTCTAGGTGATGGAATTACGGCCAACTCTGCTCTCAGCAGATAGCTCCTAATTTTTCTCCTTTTATCTTTCATATTATCAACTATATTATCTACATTATCCCATTCACATAAATCCTCCTATTTTTAAGCCTTGTAGCCGTCCACTCCACCTAACCCTAATGCCGAAAATTAACTAACTTTAATCCAAGGAATTGGGCTCCTTGAAACCTAAATTTGGGCCCCTAACTCCCTGGTGTGGTGTCACGTTCCCTAAGTGGCGCTACTGACCACTGGGCCACAAGCCTATTTTGATATTTTAAACACAGGTACTACCTTTTAAGTCCTATAATGTCCAAACAGAAAATTTTAATCAAGGCCTCTGCCTAAGCCTGAGCCCAATTTAGACCCTTAATAGTTAAATTAACATTTTAAACATATACACACACTAAACGTATAGGCCCAAAAATTCAAGATGTTACAGTTCTACCCTCCTTAAAGAAATTTCATCCTTGAAATTTCCAATTAACTAATAATCATACTACCTAAGTCTAACCACTATGCTTTCGCTGCGCACTCTAATTCTAAAGCCAAAATAAACACTTAGTATACTATGGTAAGATACGCACCATTATTCGCATCTGGAGCGTCTCCATCCCCTTGGCGATGTACTGCATAGACCAGAGCTGGCTGCCTCGCCTCAATATAACTTGCACCTTGACTTGGTGCTCCACGGCCCCGACCAGACCCATTTTCTCCTCTGACTGGGCTCGACACCTCGATAATGGTGACCATCCCTCCTAACTCGATCGTAACCTCATCCCATGGGTCAGGCTCGCTCCACCTGTGGACAGTCCTTAATCATATGCTCCGTGGATCCATACCTAAAGCATCCACCGGTTCTCCATCTACACTCCCCATAATGCACCTTCCCGCACGAAAGACATGATCGATTTTGGCTCGTCGGAGCACGAGCTGGCCCATCAGACCTAGGCCTCTTCTGAAAATTTTCTGATGATTTCGACGACCCAAAATTTCTCTTATTCCTATTCCTAGGGGTATTTTCGTCATTTCACTACCAGGGGTATTTTCGTAATTTTAACCTACAGGGGTATTTTCATAATTTTACCCTACAGAAGTATTTTCGTAATTTTTCAAAATAAGGTTTTGGGTGGTTTTGTGAGATAAGGGTATTCTAGTAATTCAGCAAATCCGGGGGTATTTCGGTAATTTTTTAGATCAGGGGTAATTTGGTAATTTATAAAACTAGGGTTTACTTTAGGGTTTTACAAATCAGGGTGGCTGGTCCCTTTCGGGTTTTAATTATAAGTTTTGGCCTATCAACACGTCCTCATGGTTAGGTGAACAGTCACTACGCACTAGGTAGGATTCCAGCGAAGAGGAGGTGAGTCACTAGGACTGCTTAAAAACCAAGCTCTCCCTGAATCTAATCCTAGACATGCGTATGCCTGTTACCACACCCTAACACGACACTGGTTCACAAGATTTGTTTGGATAGATTAAGTCTTATGAAATTTAAGAAGTTGTTTAGGCTAAGCCTATAGTCCATCAAAGTCTATTTAAACTAATCTACGTCCCATATAGCCCATCAAGCCCACATATATACCACACAATGGTTTAGAACACTTACCTGGCGGACTTGGGTCAGACACGCAGGTGCCATGCTGAGCTTACAAACCTGTTATCATTAAAAAAAACAACAACAACATGCATGTTTTAAAAACCCACCTTTAGAAAACGTTTTGAGCCCAAAAACCCCAAAGCTGAGATTTGAACCGGGCTCTGATACCAATTTGTAACACCCCAAACTCAGCCTACGTACTACAACCGGATCTGGTATGCCACTAAGGAGATTTTACAAAACTTATGGCACTTTGGAAAACAATGATTAGGTTTAAACATTTATACCGAAAATTTAATAATTTATTAATTCAAATATGATTTGTAGTTATAAAATGCCTTGGTGTTTTTTTTAATAAAATCAAAATTTAATACATGTCGCAGCTTAATTTAAACATAAAATTTAAATGCCTAATAATAATAACCCAACATAAAACCCCAAAATAAATATAAGTCTAGTGGCCCATGGCCTTATTGCAATGAAACTTAAAATCCTTATTCAAAATATTAAAAATAAAATTTTAAATAAAAGCTTCTGCTGAACCGGATATTCTCTTGCATGGCCACCTTGCACTCCTCTCCAGCCTGGTCCGATGCACTAGGTGCTACCTGAAAATTGTTAAATAATAGATTGAGTCGCGAGACTCAGTGTGCAACCCTCATACACCATTAGATTTGGGCATTAGCCCCACAGAACAGAATAACAGAACATATTATATATGAAAATATGCAAAGCCCAACCCAAATCCTAGGTTTCCATCCGCTACACGCCACCCTTACCTACCAGCCACACCATTGGGGATTTCTACAATCAACCCACACCGCTACACGCCATTGATGGCAATCATGCTGTTCATCGTCAGATCATGGCAATAGCCACTACAACAGATCATAGCAAAAGTCACTACAACAGATCATGGCAAAAGCCACTACAACAGATCATGGCAAAAGCCACTACAACAGATCATGGCAAAAGCCACTACACAGAACACTTTCCCTTTCATCAAACCCAACCCCGTGCAATCACAGAAATCAGCATACTTATAAAACATATCATCTAAACAGGAACATTCACTGAAGAATGACAGAGATCACTAACCTGGTGATTCGCTTTTACCCTCCTCGAGTTTCGAATGTTATGCTGGGATTTCGGCATTTAACAGAATATAAGCAAATTTATTAACACATATTAACAGACAATCTAATGGTGTGAAAAGTTACACACCTGATAACACGTAGTACTACTCTCTATGTCGATACCTCGCTAATTTAATCATCGCCTTTGTCTACAACCTTGCTCAAAAGCCATAAGAACGCAAGGATAAGGCCTCTCCTATATTGGGCCAAGGTTAGTGCTTTACTCGATTTATACATTTAAATTAATAGATCTCCTTACTTTAAAATCTCGAAAGTAATTCGATCCGAAAGTGTTACTAAACTCGGCTTAGAAATCTAAGCGATTGGACCCCCTTCAAATCGGAATGTTGCAAATGAGAGAAAACACCCGATTAGTTAACCATATAGCCATTCGGCTAAGATCTCTAAAAGCCAAAAAAGATTGAAATCTCACGAATCGACACTTACCTTTACAAATAGTTTCGACTACCCCTTGCAGGAAGATTCGGCAATCATAGCAGAAGATCAAAGCGTAGAAGATTAGAGATCTAAGAATTTTGACTTTTAAGAAAATCCCAAAAAGATGAACAAGAGAAAGATTTCACTACAAGAACAAGCAAGAGTGTAGTTTCGCTTTTAGTGAATGGGAGAAGAATAACAATGGAGATCAAGAAGATTGGCTAATGTGAAATTTCAAAGAAAGAAGAAAGGGTGAATGAGGTGGTGATTTTCGCCTTTTGAAAGAAAGTTGATGTAAATCGGAGGAGAGATCGAGAATTTCGGACAAATAATGAAGAAAAGTAGGGTTCAAATTCTGAATTTGATGAGCTATTCCTCTATTTATAGAAAATTAAGCACCCCTATGGCTATTAGAAATCGATTTCTTTACTCCTCTAGGTGATGGAATTTCACCAACTTTGCTCTCAGCAGATAGCTCCTAATTTTTCTCCTTTTATCTTCCATATTATCAACTATATTATCTACATTATCCCATTCACATAAATCCTCCTATTTTTGAGCCTTGTAGCCGTCCACTCCACCTAACCCTAATGCCTAAAATTAACTAACTTGAATCCAAGGAATTGGGCTCCTTGAAACTTAAATTTGGGCCCCTAACTCCTTGGTGTGGTGTCACCTCCTTGTTCCCTAAGTGGCGCTACTAACCACTAGGCCACAAGCCCATTTTGATATTTTAAACACAGGTACTACCTTTTAAGTCCTATAATGTCCAAACAGAAAATTTTAATCAAGGCCTCTGCCTAAGCCTGAGCCCAATTTAGACTCTTAACAGTTAAATTAACACTTTAAACATATACACACACTAAACACATAGGCCCAAAAATTTAGGATGTTACAAAGTTTTTTTTTTTTTTTGATAATTACTCACATTGGGCTTTATTAATTTAAAAGAGAAACACAAATAAACCAGATCAATTCAGGCCCATATCATGAAGGCCGAAACAAAAATAAACCCAAGAAAAAAGAAATCTAGAACGTCTATCTTGAAAAAAGTAAAACAGAAGAAAAATAAAGTTGCCTAATTTTGAAAAAGTAAAACCTGCCGTTTGAACTGCCCAATGAGCTATCAATTCGCCTGACCATCCGCGTCACTTCTATCTTCTCAGCATCGAAGGCGAATTTTCCTAGTCGAGGGGATAAGTCCAAAGCTTTGAATATGTTACTTTTCATTTGGAAAACCCCTCATCTCCTTCTCCACGTCCTTCCTTAGTCCGGCTCCCTGATACTTTCATCTCACATCTGGGCCTCTGCATATCGTGGAACGCTACAAACCAGGTAAGTCTCTGATATTCTTCTTAGCGTTTCTGTAGCCAAAATATGGGCGAGTTGATTCACTGATCTTAGAATATACTCAAACTATAACTTGCTGCATCTCTGCTTCATCCTATGGATATCATAAATCAACGACCCGATCTGTGATTTATCAAGGATTGTCTTTTTGCATTTCTTAATGGTGGCTAGTGAATCACCTTCAATAACAATGCTTTCCTTTTCCATTTTGAGGGCGACTTGGGTTGCTCGACGACAGGCTAAGGCCTCAGCAGAGAAAGCGGACTCAACCCCTTTCATGAACTGTTGTTACAGAGAGGAGAACATGACCAAAACTATCCCGTACTACAACTCCGGACGCCGAATAATTGCTACTCACCTCAAAAGCTGCATCAAAATTAATCTTTACCCCCTGACCAGATGGAGGTCTCCATTTGACATCCATATTTAAGGTATGTTGGGAAAGCTTTATTTCCTTCCACCTCGTTGAGATAACTGAGAACAAAGTTTGCTATTTTTTGACCCGTTCTACTCCTTTTCTTATGCATGCGAGTATTCTGTTCACCCCAAATGGCCCAAAGCGCAGTGTAAAAAATGCGACACTGTTTCGGTGCAAGGGAAATCAAAACCATGGTAAGCCAATAACTAAACTCATCATTTCTGAATCTTTCCAAATCGAGATCTGATAAGGCTTTCCAAACCCCTTTTGCAACAGGACAGGCTCGAAATATATGGTTCATTGTTTCCTCTCCATTTCCACAGGAAGGATATAGGCTATTATTTGTTAATCTGTCCAAAAATAGATTAGCTTTTGTTGCCAAGTAGTGCCACGTAGTCCTCTAGATAAAGAGTTTTATTTTTAGTGGTAGATCTATCTGCCATAGTTTTCTGTAACAAGCTCTATAGTTAGTTTGTAAAGCATGTCGTAGGATCCAAATTTTGTAATAGTTTGTAGGAGCTCCCGATCGAGAACTCCCCGACGATTCTCCACCTGTGCCATAAGATCAAGATGTGGCTCGAACGCCAAAGGAATGCGGAGAATCGAGTTGGCAATTGCTTCGAGGAAGGTATTCGAATCGCTCTCTATTCCATTCTCTATTGTTACAGTTTATTAGTTCTGCAACTTTATCACTTTGCAAATTATCAAACTGACATTAATAGAACATTAACATAATTGGGAATCCATGCATCTTCGCTAATCGAAATATCTTGACCGCACTCTACTCTCCAAAGAAGCTATTTCTCAAAAATCCTTAGTAGCCCAAATGCTCCTCCACATATCTGAACAAGAATTTCCCAATCGGCCAAGGAAATTATTCTCGGAAAGTATTTCCTTTGAAAACTCAAGGCTACCAATGAGTCTGGACAATTCAATTACCTCCAACCTTGTTTAGCCAAAAGAGAAATATTAAATTTATCCATATTTCTAAAGCCCAATCCCCCTTCATCTTTAGATCTGCACAAATATTTCCACTGGCACCAATGGATACCACGTTTACCCCCTCCCTTCCTCCACCAAAATTTAGCTATTCCACTTTCAATCTTCTCACACAGAACTTTAGGAAACAAAAAACAAGACATAGCATATGTGGCTATTGCCTGCAAAACAGACTTAATAAAAATCTCTTTACCTCCCTGCGATAATAGCCTCGAACTCCAAGCCTCAATACGTGCTATAATTCTATCCACTAGATTCTGAAAAGCCTATTTTTTCCTTCTGCCTACCATGTTTGGGAGACCCAAATATTTTTCAGGATTTGACAAACTCCTAACACCTAGCAAAGATGAAACCACCGCCTTCTACTCCTCACTCAGATTTCAGATCAAGAAAAGCGTAGATTTGTTAAAATTAACACATTGTCTCGACGGCTTGCATATTCCTTCAATATTTCTTTCAAAATGTTCGCCCCTTTTAGTTGCTTCACCGAACAATATGCAATCATCTGCAAATAAAAGGTGAGAAATCTCTGGCCCTCTCCTGCTAGCCTTTGCCCCTTTAACCAAGTCACTCTTTTTTGCTAACCTCATCAACACTGACAAACCTTCACTACAAATCAGAAATAAAAACGGACTCAATGGATCTCCCTATCTGAGTCCCCTAGAAGGTTGAAAAGAAAATCCCCTACTACCATTAATAATGACTGCATACGAAGCTGTAGTAATACACTTCATAAACAAATCATTCCAACTGTCTGCAAAACCCATCTTTCCCATCACTTGCTTAAAAAAATCCCATTCCACCCTGTCGTAAGCCTTGCTCATATTTAATTTAATGGCCATATATCTTTTTTTTTCCTGTTCGCTTTTGTCGAAACGTATGGAGCATTTCTGTAACACCCCAAACTCGGTCAATACACCACGACCGAACCTGGCATGCTACGGAGTGAAAATCCTTTTTAAACCAAAAGTTTATCGGATGATTTTCTTAGAAAACACTTTTTATAGTATGAAGAGTTTAAAAATCTTTGCTCGAAATCTACTAATTGTTGCAAGTTGTTAGAAAATGTTTGAGTTATCTTTGTTATTATAATTTAAGTGGTGTTACCCGATGGCAACGCTTTTAAGAACAATGAAGGGGTTATAGTTTTGAAAACATAGCTTTTTACCGTTTAAATTAACAAAACCATATATACAACATAGTAAAAATAATAGCAAATATTAAAGAAAAACCCAAAATAAAACTTAGCGGCCTTATTACAAAACCCAAAACCAAAATTTAAAGAAAATTAATAAAATGGAAATAGTAACTAAAAGAAATCAAATCCAACGAACATGCATGGCCGTCTCGAGTCCTCCCGGCTCCATCTCTGCAATCTACTCATCTGCAAAATATAAAGGAAGGGGTGAGTCACCAAGACTCAATGTATAAATCCCCAACCCGATAGTGCATTCACTTACACAAACTATCAGTAGCAATATACAAATCATGCAAAACATGCAACCCATAACCTAGCCATCCAAACACCTTTAACTACCCTGTGTGGTCAAAACCACTGGTGGTCAAAACCACTGGTGACCGTAGTCACAAATATATCGGTGTGGTCAAAACCACCGATGACCAAAGTCACAAATCGGTGATGGGGCCAACCCATCGTGTGGTCAAAACCACAAATAACAATCCGTAAATAAGCTCGTGGGGCCAACCCATCGTGGTACCAAACCACAGGACGAGTCACAAATCGATATGTGGTCAAAACCATGGTGGTCAAAACCACTAGGACTTAGTCACAATTTATAATATCAAGGCGGGCCAACCCAGTCATGTGGTCAAACCATCGGTGACGGTCCAAAATAAATCATCCCCTCCTCTCAACAAACCCATCATCATGTTCATAACATACATGCCATAGTACCGAAACGATCATGCAAATAACATATAACATAGCATCAGCCGATCATGACGATGTATACTAAAAGTAACATAACAGGACTTACCGGAATCCAAGCTTATGCCCACATGGCAAAGTCACTAATACCAAAGGTTATACAAGTAACATAATAAGCATCATTAAACTAATAGAGTGTGTAGCGTTTACACACGACTATATGCGAAATCTCGAAACTACGCGATACCACGAGATCACAAGCGTATGTCCTTCGCACCTACAATCGGCCAATACCACCCTTTAGATTTAAAGCCATTGGCTTATTCACAAAATCGAAGGATATGTCACCCCAAATATAACACACTTAAGCCGATTTGGTTTCCAACCAAATCCGTTACACAAAGCCTCCTTGCAATCGGCCACACACTAGCACACATGAAAACATTTAGCCTTGACTTTTGATCAACTAAGAAATAGATCTTAATGTTGAACCCTTACCTAGATCGTAAATCAAACTAGAAGATCCACTGCGTTAGACTTCACTTCTCCCTACAATCGGCCTTAACACATCATTATGAATCATAGGGCCATTCGACCATGGCATAAATTAGAAAGAAGGAAAGAGTTGCCGCACCTTACCTTAATGATAGATTAATTAATCAAACACCAATGTTCGGCACCCTAAGCGATGTTAAAGGTTTGGCTCCTTCAAAGAACAAAAACAGAGTTTTAATACTTAGATCTAAAATGGAAAAAGAAGATAGAAGAGAAGTCGGTTAGGTCACTACACAAATCGGTCAAGAAAAGAAAAGATAATACTTACCAAGCGATTACCACAACCCCAAAGAAGGATTAGATTAGGCTTTGAGAATCAAGATAGAGGTGGGTTTGACTTAGAATGGTGAAGAGGGAAACGTAAGGGAGAGGGATTTATGAACAAAGCATTGACCAAGAAGAGAACTAGATCAAAGTTTGACCTTTTGTAGATGTTTGGAGATGATGAGATAAAATAAAGTGAAAGAGAAGGATTTCGGCAAAAGGGAGAATGGAAGAACTTTCGGCACAAAGAAGATTGGGAGAAGAAAGAAAGAAGTCGATTGAGGAGTGGGTGTTGATTTCGGCCTTGAGCAAAAATAGGAAGAAGAAAAGTGAACCAAAAGTGGTTTCGGCTATGTGCAAAATAAGAAGAAGAGGAAGAAGTGTGTAGGGTGGTTTCGGTTCTAATCACAAAATGCAAAGGAGAAGGCCCCTCTAAGCTAGCCAAAACACCTCCTTAAACCCCTATTGACATTTACCACACCAAAGACTCCCCAAAACCGATAGCACCCCTTGCCCAAAGTCCACCCTTGACTAACTCTTCCAAGTGAGCTTGATAAGACTCAAACTCCTTAATTCCCTCATCTTCATCTATTTGACTCTCTATCCTTATCCCCTAGAGTCCACCCAGAGCACTCCTCCTTCTAGCTTGTGGCGTCAAAATTAATAAGCGAAGAGATTTACTGACTCAACCAAGGTCCCCTTGCTCCTTGTGGCGTTACCTGCCTGGTGACTTAAGTGGCGCCTACTTGCCACTTTACCAAGGCACTTCTTGTGTTTAAAACTCCCAATAATTCCTTTTGACCCCTAATTCTTCTAGCTCCTTCTTCTTAAGTGCTAAAGCAAAATTTTTAGCCATGTCCCGAGACTAACCCAAGGTCATGCCTAGACCCCAAAACATATCAAACCAACACAGCATACTTACCAACACATGCAACCACATACAAAATGCAGAGACCCCATTTTAAGGATGTTACAATTTCGTACGCTAAAAGAATATTATCTGAAATCAGGCGTCCTGGTATAAAAGCGCTCCGAGCTTTATCAATACAATTGCCAATAACTTCTTACAATCTGTTTGCAATTGTTTTTATCACCAGTTTGTAAATGATGGTGCATAAACTTATGGGCCTAAAATTAACAAGAGTGGTTGGTTGAGAGACCTTCTAATCAACACAATGTCACCATATTAGCTGAATCAATCTCTTTTCCTCATTCAAAGACACCTAAACAATAACCCAACACCTCATTTCCTACGATATGCCAAGATTTTTGAAAAAATAATGTTGAATCCATCCGGTCCTGGTGCCTTCATTGACCCCATCCCTTCAATGTTTGAACGATTCGTCCTCCTTAAATGGAGATTGAAGAGCTTCATTGATCTCCTGAGAAACACAACCTTTAATCCCTTCCAACACCTTTTCTGGGTTAGCCACTCTCTCTGATGAGAATAAACTTGCAAAATAATTTTTTATAGCCTCCTGCAATCCTCATAAGATCGTCAAGAATTTCAAGGTGCCTTCATCTAGAACCAACTTAGAAATGGTATTTGCCCTTTTACTAGTTGTTGTACTTCTGTGAAAATATGTTGTATTTTTGTCTCCAAACTGTAACCAATCCACTCGAGCTCTTTGTTCCTAATACACTTTCTCTTTACCAATCTCCATATTGAGATGAATTTTTGTATCAATAATTTTTTCCAATGTTTCCTCATCCCTACCAGCCATCAATAGCGTCTCAAGCTCTCCTATGAGTTTCTTTTTAAGATCCCTCTCTTTCTTTTAAGTGCGTTCGCCCATTGTTCCAACCCCAACTATAAGGTTTTTCATTTCTCCATTAACTTTCCTGACGATGACTCCCAAATTTCCTTAAGCACACTCTCAAAAGACTCTTCCATGGTCCACCAAGCTTCAAAATGGAATCTCCTATCTCTTAAGGAAAGTCTAACATCTCCTATATTAATAAGTAAAGGACAATGATCTGATGTAGCAAAAGGAAGATGTTGAATGCGACCCATCAGGAACAAACAAACCCATTTTTCATTTGTAACCCCCCGATCCAATCTTTCTCTAATATTCGTCTCTGGAATATTACCCTTTTCCCATGTGAACCAAGTGCCCGAGTACCCTATATCCATTAATTCACACTCTTCTAAGGTATTCCTGAAAAGCTCCATTCTTCTTTGATCCCTTGGTAGACCCCCTTTCTTCTCAAAAGAATACATGATCTCATTAAAATCTCTTCCAACAAGCCATGGGTAATCCGCATCTTGGCTTAATCTCTTCAATAGTCTCCAAACTTGAGTTTGATCTCTTGAGTATGGCGACCCATAACAGCCCGTAAACCTCCATTTATCCTGACTACCATCCTCTATCACTAACGCATCTATATGCCATTTAGAAAAACTCCTCAAAGTAATCTCAAAACCATCTTTCCAAGCTATAGATAAGCCCCCTCGAGACCCTTCTTCTCCGACCTCAATCCCATTTATGAAACCACAGCTTCTCCTCACCTTTTCTATACGTGTCTGATCCAACTTCATCTCTATTAAGAAGACCACATAGGGATTATGCTGCTTGATTAGATGCCGCAGCCTTCATACTGCTCGTGGGTTCCCTAACCCACGAATGTTCTAGCATATGAGTTTCATTGTGCCCGGTCAGCTGGCTCATTGCCAGCCGTCGATCGTAAATTATTGAAACAATACTAAACTCCCTCTCCATACTCATACTCTCAACATAATCTATTGTGTCTTCAGTTGAAACAGTATATCTCAATTTTTTCCTCCCATCATCATTGTCCTCTTCCATACTATCTCCCCCTCCTCATTATGAAATTTCCTCTTAGACCCAACCATCCTAAATGTATAAAGTGATCTATCTAATTGTTGCTATTTTTCTTCCAACTAGACTTTTTGGCCCTTACTCCAATCCTCCCGTAATTGTTTTCCTTCCACTATTTACTACCCAACCCACCATCGCTTACCTCCAGATCCTGCAAACCATCCTTCCAACTATTTAAAACTATCCCTCCAATTATCGAACCGCCCTCACCTTTAGAAACAGCCTCACCTCTATCAATTTTCTCTTTGAATTTTTCAGTATAACTACAATGGGATTTCAATTTTTTCCTGAAAACAGAAAACTGTACACTTTTTTTCCCCACCAATTTTGATTCTGCTTTTAGTGCTATAGAGAATGGAGGATCCTCTCTAACTTTATTTATTTCTACAGGATTGATTACCCAGCAATCATTGAGGCAATGGTCCATATGCCCACATCCAAAACAAAAAATAGGCAGTTTTTCATATTTAAAAGGAATCTAGGATTTGACACTGTTCTCATTAAAAGCAAAAATATCTCTTCGTAAAGGTTTTTGCACATCCAAATTAACACGAACTCTGCAAAAATCATCTATAATTTCAGAGCCAAGAACACCCCCAAAAGTACTACCAATAGCATGCATCAGATCCTTTTTATCATATTCTGGAGCATATGGCCCAATCTTTAACCAATATGGAGATAAAACTAATTTAATCGATCCCTCATCGTCGGGTTGCTCAATCTATCAAAGAGAATGAGAAATTTTGAAAAGCCAGGACGTCCCTCCATGATAAGTTCAGATCATCTTCCTAATCAAACACAATGTAAAGCAGATTACGCTTGACCACTTTAATTTCAAATTTTTTCTTTGTCTTCCATATACTGCATAATTGAGCCCTAAAACTATCTAGATTAAATGATTTCCTCATCCAAACAGAACAAATCAAGGTTGGCTTAACATCAGGAACCACCATAGATTTCTTAATTGACAGCTGGATAAGCTCTTTTGCTAATAGCGAGACTTCCTCGTTGGTCTCCCTCTCCGGACCACCACTCTCTTCCATCCCAAGCCGCAGTAGTTACCACTTTCTCTAGGAATCTACTAGGGAGCACTCTTGGCTTTCAAAGGGACTCTTTATTTTCTCCATGGTCAAAGTTTCCAACCGGTGTTATGATTGAATCCACTAGCTTTTGGATTAATTATTATTTTAGTCCTAATTAGTTTGGGATTAAATTGTAAATAATTTTATTTAGTTAGAATTTAATTAAATTAAAGGACCAATTGTGAAATTAAACCTTCCTTTGATGGTAATTATGCCATATATTTATGTGAAGGACAAATATGGACATGACTTTGGTGTTTTGTTTATTTAACCAAGGGCAAAATGGTTATTTGATAATTAAATTAAATAAAATAAAAAGAAAAGCTATCATTATCTTTTAATTTTGGTCCTCTTCACCGAATGGTTAAGGGAAGGAAGCCATTTTTATACCTTCAATTTTCGGCAACTTCACAAGCTAAATTGGTATGCGATTTTAGCCCCATTTTTAATAATTTTTATGTTTTTGAGATCGTTGCAACTAAGTCCAAGCTACCCATATCTTCGATTTTGAAACTCTTAAAGATTTTGAATGTTGCCATTGATGAACCTTGTGATTTTAGATGTTAAATGATGAATTTGAGATATTAGTTGTTATTTAAAAGTATTTTATTAAGTAATTTTGATGAATTTTTTATTAGGGATTAAATTGTTAAAATAGTAAAAAAATTAAAAGGGTTTATTGTGAAATTATTGCAAAAATGGGCTATAATGAATGCCATGGATATTCGGCTAGCATGGGTTTGCATTAAAAATGGTAAAGTTGCATGTTTTAGGCTCAGTGACTAAATTGAATAAAAGTAAAATGTTAAGGGTAATTTTGTAAAAATGTAAAAAAATAAATTTCATAAAATAAATTATTTTATTGTCTGAATTAATAAATTGAATGAAATTATTAATTTAGATCAAGGTCGAGTGGAAAATCAAGGAGAATGGAAAATTTACCAAAATGCCCCTATACTTTGACATTTTTACAATTTAGCCAGGTAAGTTTGTACAGTTAGAATTTAAAATCAATATGAATTTTTTAGTAGATGAATATGGTACAACTTGTATATTTAATTTTTTTAATTATTGATAATTAATGATAATATTGAATTTGATTACTCGGATTGGATTGAACGCGGGATAGAATACAGTCGTGATTTGGTGTGCTAGAGGATTGGCTCTTGTGAGCATCTGGTGTGTTTGGTTGGATTGACAATGTACTCATATCTGTAAGTCATTCTTCGTATGGAAAATCTCGATAAGGTAAATTGTTTAATGAATTTGAAAGATTTGTTATTTATTGAAAGATTGTGTAAATGTAATAATGTGCAAATATGATAATTGGATTTAGTTGTATTTGGAAAGTGAATTGGAACCCTATTAATCGATCAGGTTGAGTCAGATAGAGATGACATGCCATAGGATAGGAAGAGTTTAAGGATTTCTTCGACTTCGAGTCAATGAGGCAGTGGTTGCCAATTTACTTTGATTTAACCGATGAGACACTGGGTGTGTAACACCCCTCACCCGTATTCAATGCTAGAATAGGGTTACAGAGCATTACTGGACTTACAACACATTTGTACATACTTTTCATATATATTTAATCAATTCATACAATCATCATTCAGTCTCAATCAATTTGTCCCTAATATGAGCCTACGAGGCCCTAAAAATAAATTGGGAGTCGTTCAGGACTAAACTAATAACTTTTTAAAACATTTGGAACACTTAGAAAATTTTTCTCAAAACAGGAGACACACGCCCATGTGGCCAGGCCGTGTGTCTCACACGGCCACCAGACACGCCCGTGTCACAGGCCGTGTGGACATTTGAAATGGGAGCACATGGTCGTGTCCCAGCCCGTATCTGACCCCGTGTAACTCTCTGACTTGGGTCACACGATCAACACACACACCCGTGTGCCCTAAAAGTAGCCATACACGCCCGTGTATCAAGCCCTGCGCTAGGCCGTGCCAAAACTATAAGGTATACTGCCTTATGACACACGGCCAAGTCACACGCCCGTGTGTGAGGCCGTGTGGAGCATACTGACTTGGTTACAATTTCAACACCAGGGAACAGACGGCCGTGTAACATGACCGTGTGTCACACACGACTGAGACACATGCTAGTTTCTTTGCCGTGTGGAAAAAAATAGGTTATTTACCAATCCAATTTGCCACCCCAAACTTAGGCACACCTACTCAACCTATATGGCACAAAACATAGCATCAATAGGCATATAATTCAATTCCAAATCAAGCATGATTTATGCCATTTCTAATACCAACCAATACAAAATGTAAATACCACATATTTCCATCTAAATTCATACCAATCCTTATCTTCTCAAATCATCAAAATGACCATTAACAAATATGCATTATTTGGCCTAATTTCACAAGCATACCAATAACCACAAATCATCAATATAACCACAAATCATCAATTTAACACTCATAATGCCTATTATCATCAATCATCACACAACCATCAACCAACTCAATTCACAAGACATAATCATATATATATATATATACATGATTCAAACATACCAAATAAACTAAAATAAGCCATCATACATGGCTATATATATACATACCAAAACATAAACATTTACAATGTCAATTCATATGGCCAAAATCATTATCAAGTCATAACCAAAATGACCAAAGTCCCTATACATGCCATATACTTGAAATACCAAAGTTCATAGGTACCAAGAGATAGGTAGATAGTGTGAAGCGATCTCCGACGACCCCCGAATCCGAGCTAGCTTTGATAACACTATAAAACACAGGAAAAAATAAACAAAGCAAGCTATAAAGCTTAGTAAGCTCGTATGAAATAACTCAATGCAATCTCATAAATATTCAATAATTTGAATATACCAACATATAGCTTTCATTAACTAACAAACCTTTCAAATACTCAATTATGAGAGTATACACCTCCTTCACAAGTTTCCTCAATTTGAAACTTATATAATTTATATACATACCTGTATCATCTAGCAACAATCTCATACTCATCCACATCTATCATTTACCCATTGAACCATTTGGAATAGAAGTCGAATACTCAAGGGTCTTTCACAATAAGTACCTATACCATGGCCCGAAGCCAAATCAAGGTAGCTTATCCGAATATTGATATTATGGCTCGAAGCCAAATCAACCGATATTCATGGCCCAAAGCCAAATCGGTATAACTCGCACCCAAAGTGCTAATATCATGGCCCGAAGCCAAATCAAGGAAGTTCCTAATGACATGTCACTAGTATCCTAAACTATTCCTAAGGTTCAACTAGGATTTCGAATGTCAATTTCCATCGAGTCAATGTCGAACTTCTCCGAAGTCTCGTATTCACAACTTATACAATATCAAAGCATTTAAAATACACTATTAATGAAATTTATCACATACGAACTTACCTTGAATGTGGAAATGATGAAATAAGTCGATTAGTCGATAACTTTAGTTTTTTCATAATCTAGATCCGAATTTCGCTTTTCTTAATCTAAATATATTCAAAATTAAATTATTTCATCATCTATTTATTCAATTTAATCCAAAACACATATTTAAGCACATTTACACATTTGCCCCTAATGTTTCACCACTTTTACAATTTAGTCCTTATTACACAAAATCACAATTTCATAAAAATTTCTTTAATACCCATGATAGCCAAATTACTATAATGCCCCTAACAACCCATACTTATCAAATTTTCACATATTTAACCAAAAATTTTCACATTTTCACAAATACATCCCTATTTTGCATTTTCACTAAAAATCACTAAACAAAACTTGTATATCATTAAGCATCAAAACACCCATGTATTCATCAATGGAATCATTCAAAATCTTTAACATTTTTGTAAAATAGTCCCTAGGCTAGCTAGACCTAGTTGCAACGATCTCAAAAACATAGAAATCAATAAAAATCGAGTCAAAATCACTTACCAATTGAACTACTAAGTGACCAAACCCTAAAAAAACTTCCATGGCTTCTTCTTCTTTGTATTTTCGGTGGAAATGAAGAAAATGGAAGCTTTTTCTTTTGTTTTACTTATTTTATCTTAATTAATAACTAATTTACTATATTAACCTTTTAATAAAACATTAATATATCACATAAGCCATGGATATAAATTTCCACTAACCTTAAAAATGGTCTAATTTTAGCATAAGGACCCCCAAAATTTAATTTCATAGCTATTTAATACTTTTAGCTAATAGAACTCTACTTTTACACTTTATGCGATTTAGTCCTTTTTATCAAATTGACTAATCAAACGATAAAATTTTTCAACGAAACTTTCACGCAACCTTTCTATCATGTTGTAAATATTAAAATAATAATAAAATCATTATTTTGACCTCAGATTTGTAGTCCCAAAACTACTATTCTGATTTGACTAAAAACGAGTTGTTATAACAAAAATCATTATTTTGACCTCAAATTTGTGGTCTCGAAACCACTATTTTGATTTAACTAAAAATGGGCTATTACAGGGTGTTAATGTATATAGCTACTGGTATAGATTATTACTTTGATTATCCGATGAGGCACCGAAAGTGCCAAACCGTGTGTGGTTGGTTGGATCCGCCCTAGTCCGAGTCCTAGTCCGAGTCCGAGTCCGAGTCATGTTAATAGGGGTAATTAAATAAAACGATACTGTGATTGATATTGAATAATGTACTTATATATATGAGAAATTATGTATGTTATGGTTGAACTTACCTATGTTATGAATAAATATATTAATTAGTTAATTGATGTTGTTATTTAAGTTTATGTTTAGTAAATGGAATGGAAAGTAAGTAAAAAAGTTATTTGTAGTTTTATGAATACGTTAATGATGGTGTAAAATGTTTTATAAAATCTTATTATGTTAGAAATGAATATATATATATATCATGTTGATAGATTTACTCATTTATGAGTTAGTGGTTATGTAGTTGATAAATCTTGAGGCATTGGTATAGCTTTATATTTATCATATAAAGTTTATTATTGAATTGGAATATTATGTTTAAAGTTTGTACAAGCTTACTAAGCATTCATTACTTACGTAGTTTTTTATCCCTTATTTTATAGATTATCGGAAGCTTGATCAAGTTGGAAGCTCGTCGGAGATCTATCACACTATCCAGCGATTATATCGGTAGATTTTGATATCTTAGTTAAGGTTATAATGGCATGTATAGGTGGATTATGTCTAATGTTTAATTGATAAGTTTGGTATATATATATATATATCATTTTGGTTGATAACTATGACATGAAATGTTGCTTTGAATTTGAAGTACTTAAGGTACTATTGATATCTTGTTGGTTATGGTTAATATGGTCAATTTGATGCATGTTTAGAAATAACCAAAGTTGGTATATGTTGTATAGATCTCAATATGGCCAAGACATGGTATGTTTTGGAAAAGTCTTAAATAGATGTGCATGATTGAAATATGGTATGCCTAATATGGTAAGGTTGGTATGTGTGAATTGTGTTATGTATTGGTATGGAAACAAGTCAGTTGGTAAATAGTATAAATGTGATCAAATGTAGTGAGATTATTTTTGATATAGCATGGAAATAGTATTGAGATTAATTAGATATGTATGGTTAAGGTTTAAACAAATATGCTCATGTGTATATATATATATATATATAAGTTGATGCTTGATGACTGAGGTGCTTTTTGGAATATTGGTTGTATGAACATTTGGTGTGAAGGTTAGTCATTCTTTGCATAATCTGAGTATGTTTAAAGGCCTTGTATACATGTACAAATTTCTTGTAGGTTTATGCTTGAAAGGGTGAAAGAAATGGCTTGAAAGTGGTCATTTTCTTATCCATTCGGCCTAAGACACAAGCGTGTCTCTCAGTGTGTGACACACGACCGTGTGTCCCCTGTAGTTTTTAAAGGGTTATAAGTCAAGCTATTATAGGCCTAGCACACGGCTTGGTACACGGGCGAGTGAGGTTACTTCGAATGGTACACGGCCTAGCACACAGGTGTGTGACTTGGCCATGTGACCAAGTCAGAGAGTTTCATGGCCTGAGACACGGGCATATCTTCCGACCGTGTGAGTTACACGGCCTGACCACATGGTCGTGTGATCCCTGCAGCTTTGAAATTTTTTTATGTTTTCTAAAATTTCTCTGAGTTTTTGATTTAGTCCCGACTTGTTTATAATGCGTATTTAGGACCTTGAGGGCTCGTATAAGGGACAGTATATATGATTTTGATTGGTTTTATTATGAATATTGATATGTTATGAAACGTTTGAAATTTTTGTTTGTTTGATCTGTAAACCTCAGTAATGCTCTGAAACCCTGTTCTGGCGACAGCTACGGGTTAGGGGTGTTACAGGGAGCTCAACCATTTCTAAATTGTTAACTAGGGTACAACACCCTTGGCAGGATGACCCTAAGCTGAGGAAATTTTTCCTCGAGTTGCAACATCATCCTTCTTGAGGAGGAAATGCAAGTTGGTGGTTGGAGCCAACAAAGAGCTTCAGTAGGAACTTTTCTCCTACTTCCATAAGAGTGCTATTGGGGGTCACTCAGGCACTCATACTGCCAGAATAAAAGTTGACTAGTCCGATGTATTGAAAGCACATAAGTTCTTACGTCAAAAACTGGGTGAAGGAATGTGTAACACCCCGAACTCGGCCCATGCGTTACGATCGAATCTAGTATGTCACATGAAGAAAACGTATAAAGAACTTATGTATTTTATAAAGTTGAAGTTCATTTAGTTATAGATAAGAAAAACAAGTTTGGTTGTAAATATTCGCTAAAATACTTCAAATCTCGAAAGGTTGATTGATAAATCGAAAATCGAACTAGTGAATCTTAAAATTTTAACTTTTGAAAATAGTGTTGATAATTCAAAAGAAAATTCAAGTTAAATTATTTATATATATATGCTATAAAAATCTATTTGTTAATCAATTTTGGAAAATCGTTATTTATGATTTTAGAAAATCCCCATTTTAAACAATTCAAGAAAAATATTAAGTACGTCTAATCATAAAGCAAAATAAAAATATCCCAGAGGCCTTATTACAACTTTTAAAACCCAAAATAGTAAAAGTAATGAAATAAACAAAAAAGAAGTTTAATAATGTTTGATAATATTATTTCCAAAGTATGGCCTCTACCGAGTCATCCATGGCCCCAAGTCCTCATTACTGAGCATTACCTGTAAGGATTAAGAAGATGGAGTGAGTTACAAGAACTCAGTGCATAATCCCCTTACCGTCATTCACTGGGCTTGAACCCGTTTAACAACATCTTGGGCCTAAGCTCATTTACAAGGTAATAAATAAATGAAATGAATGCAACCCATCCCATCAACCAATCTCTCCCCCGACCAGCCAATCTCTCCTGTGAGGATCAAGTCAACCCACCCCGCCAATCTCTCCAATTTGCATTCAAGCTACCATTTATAATATTTTTGTGGTCAAGCCACCAAAATCATATTTAAGCACGGTAATAAACGAATTGTGGCAATGCCACCGGGCTACACTTCTCTTCATACAATTTTCCCATCCCATGCAATATGTAGAGATACAACATACATAATACCATAAAATATCCACATATAAATAACAACCATTAATCTATTGAATACTTTTAATGAATCGGCCAGTAGGGCATTTTCGTAATTTAGCCCATAAGGGCATTTTCGTAATTTGGCCCATAGAGGCATTTTCATAATTTTACCAATTACCACCGATTTTGAAAAATCTCAATATTAACGATATTTAAGCAAATCACTCTATTCATACCATATTACCATTATTAAGTTTCGTAAGCAACTTCGGTCAATTTTTCTAATATGATGATAAATCACAGATATACGGGATTTTGGTGTGAGATTACACACATGATTACAGTAAGTATTAAACCCTCTTGATCGTCAGCACTCTCAATATCATGAACGACCACAATTTGTTTATTCTCACTGAATGATAGTCTACAACCCGGTGGGAAATCTCAAACCGCCGAAACCGCTCTACGCTTGAACTTAGGAGTAGGAATAGCAAATCCATTCCTTTTGTGTTCTCCAATCGCTTTTCCTTTCAAATCAGTTCCACTTGCCTCCATAGGAAAAATCTCGATTAGAAAACTATTATGAGAGAAAGTAGTTGTTTTAGTGATAGGAGTAGGCTTACCACTATTTCCGAAAGATCCACGAGTGAATAAGAACGAGCGATTTAGACCCTATAATAACCGTTTAGTCCAAACTATTATTCCATTTAGCAAACTAATCGAATAATGAGCGATATCAATTAATCCATAAAGAAACTCTTTACCTTAACGATATTGAATCCAATTTCCACCGATTGACTTAAGGCTAGAATTGAATCGGCTAGGATGATATTCGGCCACCCACTTAGAGCACTACGAAAAAGAGGATGATTAAGATGTGAAGGAGTAGGAGGAAACACCATTTCGGTTTAGAAACAAGATACACAACCGAATAGTGATAGACACTCATTCAGCTAGAAAAAAAAGAAAAATGAAAAGAGAAAAAAAGAAACCACTTACCGATTTGATCGAAGAAGAGGGTGTCAACACAAGAAAGAAATTGTGAAGGAGAGATTAAGGGTTGAAAGGTTCGGCTATGGAGAAAAGAAAATGAACAAGAAGATTCGGCTATGAAAATATGGATTAAAAAAGAAGAAAGAAAGGTTGAAGAATTTGTGAAAAAGAAAGGAAAGGATGGAGAAAGAGTGCTTAACTAGTTTCGGCTATCAAAGGGGAAATGGGTAAAAATAAAATGGACACAATGGCTAGATGGTTTCGGCAAAACAAAGAAAAAGATATGCTCACTTTTTGGCTTTGAAGTTTCGATAATGAGGGAAAAATTGGAGAAAGAAAACACCAAAAATGCTAAAAGAAACAAGCCATACAAGAACCCAAAATTTGCCAAATGAATAATGCAAAATTCGACTACCAAGACCCCTCCCAAAACCGTGTATCCTTTTACCAAAAGGATCAAAATTGACCAAAAACTCTTTCTAAAACATCTTCCACATTATAGGCCAACATGTTCCCTTCTCTTTCCTTTTCTTTCATTTCTTTCCTTCCTTTTCCCTTATCTTCCTCCTTACCATATTCCTTAGCCTCCTTTCCATAAATAAAAAGTTTTCATTACAAATCCAAAATTTGTAAAAGCTAGGATTCGAACCCCTTCCCTCCATGCTCTCCACTTGACACCATAACCTCCTTACCATATGCTCATTTATGCTAGCAAAATACGCACTTATTTCTTTAAATCATGATGCCACTTAACTATCTCTCCTTAAAGTGCTTAAACATAAAAATTTTGCTAAGGCCCAATTCAATCCCGAGCCTTCTTAGGACCCCTAAACATACACAATTAACATTTTTAACTAGCCTATCGCATGATATTCTTAAAATCATTAAATTCTAAATTTCAAGATGTTACAATTCTATCCCCTTTAAAGAAAATTTTGGCCTCAAAATTTACCTGATTCGAAGAGATGAGGATATTGTTGCGAATCGCATCCTTAGGCTCCCATGTAGCTTCCTCTGTCCCGTGATTACGCCATAATACTTTGACTAACGGAACCTGTAACATCCTGAATTTTTGGGCCTAAGTGTTTAGTGTGTGTATATGTTTAAAGTGTTAATTTAACTGTTAAGGGTCTAAATTGGGTTAGGCTTAGGCAGAGGCCTTGATTAAAATTTTCTGTTTGGGCATTATAGGACTTAAAAGGTAGTACCTATGTTTAAAATATCAAAATGGGCTTGTGGCCGGTGGGGTCAAGCGCCACTTAGGGAACAAGGAGGTGACGCCACACCAGGAGTTAGGGCCCAAATTTAAGTTTCAAGGAGCCCAATTCCTTGGATTCAAGTTAGCTAATTTTCGGCATTAGGGTTAGGTGGAGTGGACGGCTACAAGGCTAAAAAATAGGAGGATTTATGTGAATAGGATAATGTAGATAATATAGTTGATAATATGGTAGATAAAAGGAGAAAAAAATTAGGAGCTATCTGCTGAGAGCAGAGTTGGCCGAAATTCCATCACCTAGAGGAGTAAAGAAATCGGTTTCTAATAGCCATAAAGGGTGCCGAATTCTCTATAAATAGGGGGAATAGCTCATCAATTTCGACATTTGAACCCTACTTTTTCTTCATTCTTTGTGCCGAAATTCTCAGTCTCTCCCTCCATAATTTCTTTCAACTTTCTTTCAAAAGCCAAAATCACCACCTCCTTCACCCTTTCTTCTTTCTTTGAAATTTCGTTAGTTAATCTTCCGATCTCTATTGTTATTCTTCTCCCATTCACTAAAAGTCAAACTACACTCTTGTTTGATCTTGTAGCCTAAATCTTCCTCTTGTTCATCTTTTTCGGATTTTCTTAAAAGCCAAATTCTTGGATCTCTAATCTTCTACGCTCGATCTTCTCATTGTGATTGTTTAATCTTCCCGCAAGGGGTAGCTGAAGCCATTTGTATAGGTATTCGTGAGATTTCAATCTTTTTTCGGCCTTTAGAGATCTTAGTCGAATGGCTATATGGTTAACTAATCATGTGTTTTCTCTTATTTGCGGCATTCCGGGATTTAAAGGGGGTCCAATTACTTAGATTTCTAAGCCAGAGTTCAGTAGCACTCGGATCGAATTACTTTTGGGATTTTAAGGTAAGAAGATCTGTTAATTTAAATGTATAAATCGGGAAAAGCACTAACCTTGGCCGAATATAGGAGAGGCCTTATCCTTGCGTTCTTTCGGCTTCTGAGTAAGGTTATAGATAAAGGGCAGTAGATCAGATTAGCGAGGGTATGAACATAGAAAGTAGTACTACGCGTTATCAGGTGTGTAACCTTTCACACCATTAGATTGTCTGTTAATATGTGTTATTAAATCTACTTATATTCTGTTAAATGCCGAAATCCTGGCATAACGTTCGAAACCCGAGGAGGGTAAAAGTGAATTACCAGGTTAGTGATCTCTGTCATTCTTCAGTGAATGTTCCTGTTAAGATGATATGTTTTATAAGTATGCCAATTTCTGTGATTGCACGGGGTTGGGTTTGATGAAAGGGGAAGTGTTCTGTGTAGTGGCTTTTGCCATGATCTGTTGTAGTGGCTTTTGCCATGATCTGTTGTAGTGGCTTTTGCCATGATCTATTGTAGTGGCTATTGCCATGATCTAACGATGAGCAGCATGACTACCATCAATGGCGTGTAGCGGTGTGGGTTGATTGTAGAAATCCCCAATGGTGTGACTGGCAGGTAAGGGTGGCGTGTAGCGGATGGAAACCTAGGATTTGGGTTGGGCTTTGCATATTTTCATATATAATATGTTCGTTATTCATTACGTGGGGCTAAGGCCCAAATCTAAAGGTGCATGAGGGTTGCACACTGAGTCTTGTGACTCAACCTATGATTTAATATTTTCAAGTAGCACCTAGTGCATCGGACCGGGCTGGAGAGGAGCGCAAGGTGGCCATGCAAAAGAACATTTGGATTCAGCAAAAGACTTTAGTTTATTATTTTATATTTTTATTTAATGGGTTTTAAATTTCAATGTAATAAGGCCACGGGCCGTTAGCTTTATATTTCGGTTCAGTTTTTATTTTGGGCTTTTATTATTATCAGACATTTTAAGTTTACATTTTTTTTTCTAAGGCATGTATTTAAGTTTCGGTTTTTAATTCATAAAAACATCTCATAGAATTTATAACTTATCTAAATTATCTACCTATTAATTTTTCCCGAATAAAAGGTTAAACTCAAGGAAAATATTTTTCAAAAATGCGACATGTTTTATTAAATTTTCTTAGTGACATACCAGATTCGGTCGTGGTGTTTGGGCCGGGTTTGGGGTGTTACAGAACCGACTTCTTTCTTAGCACCTTAACATTCCAATCCAAAATCTTCACTGGCTCCTCTTCAAAAGACAAGTCAGGTCTTAACTCAACTTCCTCCACTGGTACAACATGAGACGAATCCGAACGATAACGCCTTAACATAGAGACATGGAATACACTATGTATCTACTCCGGAGGTAGCTCAAGCTGATGAGCCACTGGCCCAACACGCTTCAATACTTGGTAAGGTCCGATGAACCTAGGGCTCAACTTGCCTTTCCGCCCAAATCTTAAGATCTTCTTCCAAGGTGAGACCTTCAAAAAGACCTGATCACCCACCGCAAATTCTATATCCTTACGCTTCAAGTCCGTGTATGATTTCTATCTGTCCGAAGCTTCTTTTAACCGTGCCCGAATTACCTTAACTTTTTCCTCTGTCTCCGAGATCAACTCAGGACCCAACAATTGTCGCTCTCACAGCTCAGTCCAACAAGTAGGAGTACGACACCTACGACCATACAACGCCTCGTAGGGTGCCATCTGGATACTAGATTGATAGCTGTTGTTGTATGCAAACTCTGCCAATGGTAGAAAATCTTCCCAACTACCCCTGAAGTCGATCACACAGCCCCTTAACATGTTTTTTAGAATCTGGATTACTCTCTCCGACTGACCATCTGTCTGCGGATGAAACGCTGTACTGAAATTTAACCTTGTACCCAAAGATTCATGTAAAGCCTTCCAAAACCGTGATGTAAACCTAGGGTCCCTGTCCGATATAATAGACACTGGTACCCCAAGTAACCTCACGATCTCTACTACATATAACTTGGCCAACTTCTGCAATGAATAATCCATATGAACAGTAGGAAATGAGCAGTCTTCGTTACCGATCCACTATCACCCATACAGAATCTTTCTTAGTAGGCATTAAAGGTAACCCACTAACAAAGTCCATCATTATCCTTTCCTATTTCCATAGTAGAATTTTTACCGGTTGGAGCAACACTGATGACAGTTGATGCTCCGCCTTCACCTGCTGACATGTCAAGCACTTGCCCACAAAGTCGGTAACTTCCCTTTTCAACCCTGGCCACCAATATTACTCACAGAGGTCTCGGTACATTTTGTTTCCCCCGGGGTGCATAGCGTATGGGCTACTATGCGCCTCACACAGAATCATTTATCTCAATTCCGAATTTTTGGGCATACAAACTCTTCCACGAAAACACAATACTCCATCACTATTCAATCCAAAATCCCCTATCTCACCACCTTCCACTTGTTGAAGTCGAGAACCCAACGTTTCATCTATCAACTACTTTTCCTTAATCTGGCTTACCCAAGCAGGCTTCACCTGAAGTTCGGCTAACAGGCTACCATCTTTATAAAGGCTGAAATGAATGAACATTGCTCTCAAATCTGATATCACCTTATGTCTCAACGCATCAGCCACTACGTTAGCTTTTCCTGGATGATACTCGATTGAGAAGTCATAATCCTTCAATAGCTCTATCCACCTCTGTTGCCTTAAGTTCAACTCCTTCTAGGTAAGGAGGTACTTCAGACTCTTATGATCCGTATAGATAATCGACTTCTCACCGTACAGGTAGTGTCTCCAAATCTTCAGAGCAAACACCACTGCAGCTAACTCCAAATCATGAGTGGGATAGTTCATCTCATGCGGCTTTAATTGACGAGATGCATAAGCCACCACTTTTCCCCTTGCATCAACACATATCCCAAGCCCGTGTGTGATGCATCACAATAAACAATAAACTCCTTACCAGCCTCAGGTTGAATCAATACTGGCACTTCAGTCAGAATCTTCTTTAATTTCTCAAAGCTCTCTTGCTGCTTATCTGACCACACATACGATACTCCTTTACGCAACAGCTTAGTTAGGGGTGCAGCAATCAATGAAAACCCCTTAACGAATTACCTGTAATATCCAGCCAACCCTAGAAAACTTTAAATTTTGGCCACGGACTTCGGTGGCTTCCAATCTAATACAGCCTCGACCTTTCGGGGATCCACTCTAATTCCCTCGGCAGACACAACATGCCCTAAAAAGGTCATTTCTTTTAGCCAAAATTCACACTTACTGAATTTGGCATACAGTTGATTCTCTCTTAATATCTGCAATACAACTCATAGATGCGAATCATGCTCTTCTTCAGTCTTTGAGTACACTAAGATGTCATCTATGAACACCACCACAAACTGGTCTAGATAGGGTTAGAAGACCTGGTTCATCATGTCCATAAATGCAACTGGTGCATTAGTCAACCCGAACGGCATCGCCAAGAACTCGTAATGCCCATAACGAGTTCGAAATGCAGTCTTATGAATATCCACCTTATTGACCTTTAATTGGTGATAACTCGATCTCAAATCTATCTTTGAGAAAACCAAAGCTCCTCACAACTGATCGAACAGATCATCGATCCTCGATAATAAATACTTGTTATTGATCATCAACTTATTCAATTGTCTATAATCGAAGCACATACTCATCGACCATCCTTTTTTTTAACAAATAAAATCGACGCTCTCTACGGTGACACACTTGGTCGAATAAATCCACAATTCAACAACTCTTGAATTTGAGCTTTAAGCTCCGATAGCTCCTTCAGTGCCATTCTGTAAGGAGCAATAGACACCGGTGCCACTCCTGGCAATAGCTCAATGCCAAACTCCACCTCTCAATCCGGAGGCAATCTTGGAAGCTCCTCTGGAAAGACGTCTAAAAACTCTTTCACCGTTCTAACACTCTCAACCGACAATTCTTTGGAATCCAAAGTACTGATAAAGGCTATGAACACTCCACAACCCTTTCATACGAACTTTTCTACCTTTAAAATAGATACCATATTAGACAGATAGTTTCTTCTTTCACCTATCATTATCACTTCTTTATCCTCCGAAGTTCTTAGTACCATCTACTTTGCAGCACAATCCAAGTTTGCACGGTGTTTAACCAACTAGTCCATGCCCAAAATAAGATCGAACTCGCCGAATGGCAGTTCCATCAAATCCGCTAGAAATACTTCCCCTTGAACTTCTAAGGGCACATCTCTAAACAACTTATTTACTACTATCAACTGTCCTAAAGGACTAATCACAATTGTTTCTCTAACAGTAAGCTCAGATCTAATATTCAAAGTTCCAGACACCGCACAAGCAACATACGAATGGGTGGATCCAATGTCTATTAAAGCGGTAAATAGTATATCAGATATGAAGAACGTACTGGTTATGACGTCCGGTGCATCACCATCCTCTCGACGCCTGACCTCATAAACCAATCCTCGCTGCCTCGCCTCTATGTTACCCCTATTACCGGTACCTCTACCCGGTGCACCCTGACCTCGACCTACACCATTACCACATTGACCTGGCCTACGGCCTCTTGGCGGCTGCTGAGCACCTTTAGCTGGCTACATAGAATTGTTACGAACCACCTGAGTCTAAACAGGCTGTCGAGGGCAATCCTTAAACCGATGGCCTTTGGATCTACATCTGAAACAACCACCAGTTCTCTTCCAGCATTCACATGAGTGAAGTCTCCCACAATCTGCACAAGGCTGTAACTGATTGGTAGTAGTTGGAGCACCCGCTTGTACTAGTCCCTCATTCCTAGGCCTTTTCTGAAAACCTCTAGTAGGACCTGAATACCCAGAGTCTCTCTTGTTCCTGCCCCTATTCTTGTCTCGATTTTTCCGTTCCGAGTGCTTAACCTCCTCAGCTATCTTAGCCTTTTCCACAAGTGTGGCAAAATTCCTCTCTTTCTGTGGGGCAATCAATACCCGCAATTCATCGCGCAACCCGTCCTCAAAACGCACACAACGCTCTTAATTAATCAGTACTATTCCTCGGGCATACCGACTCAGACACAGAAATTTCGCCCCATATGCTGCCACAGATTTACTTTCTTGGACCAGATTCAGAAATTCCTTCCTTCGGGCATCCACATAACTAGCCCCGACATATTTTCCTTGAAATGCGATTTTAAAGAATTCCTAGGTAATGCGATCAGTCTGAGTGCCTTCCCTAACAGTGAACCACCACTGATACACCTCATCTCTTAGCAAAACACCACTCCTTTCAATATCTGCTCAGCAGTGCAATCCAGATCATCCATGATCCACTCCATAGCCTCAAACCAGTACTCCGCTACATTAGGGGCTACACCCGAAATACTTCTAAAAACTTCAGCCCCACTCGATCTAAGTCACTCCGATATCGACCCACGAGCTGCCGACCCAGTTCTCGCCCCAGCAACCCTTTCCAGAACTCGCAACGTTGCTTGGGATAGAGTGTCGCCCTCTCTCATACGATCATGTGACCCAGCTTCAGTCACAGGTGACGTAGGTGTGTCCATTTCCGGCATATGTCCCGATGCCTCGAATACAACTCTAGCACCTCGACCTCTACCACGGCCACGTCTACCGTGTCTATGTCCTCTAGCGCTCATATTTACTAATGTCATTTTAATCTGATTACAAGTCTTATGAATCAGTATACTATTCAATGTTTATTACACAATCACTACACCAAAACAGACTTTTAGCGGCGTTTTAATGAAAAACGCCACAAATATTATACATTAGCTGCGTTTGAAAGAAAACACCGCAAAAAATTGAGCAATAGTGGCATTTATTTTAAAAACGCTAAAAAGAGAAATAATGCTTTTTTCTCAAACGCCACTAAAAAGGAGAAATAGAGGCCTTTTTTTCCCAAACGCGAAAAGATCTCGAGCATTAGTAGCACTTTTAAAAAAAACGCTTAAAGATCGAGCATTAGCGCTTTTAAAAATTCGCTAAAGATCTCAACATTATTTAAAATAAATAATTTAAGGGTTATGATTTTGGGGTTGGCTATTAGGCTTTAGGGGTTATGGTTATGAATAAAAATTAATTTATTTTAGGGTCTATGTAAGCATTAATATTCTATTTTAATTACTTTTGTCCCTTATAAAATTTATATTTAGGGTTTAGTCACTATAAGAAAATAGACTTTAAATTATTTTAGAGATAATAGATAAGCTTTATATATATTAAAATTAAAAAATTGGTAACCCATGCATACAGAGAAACAAAATTAATTAGTAAATTGAAAATGTTATTTAAATTAATTTCCTAAAATATTGAAAGAATATATAATATTCAAAATTTATCTAAATAATTTAGGGTTTAATATTATAATTAAGGGTTTAGTGGTTTGTATGGGCTAACTAGGGTTTCGAGTTTAGTATTTCAAGATTTAATATTTAGAGTTTATGGTTTACGGTTAGTCTTAGGATTAAGGTTATGACTTGAGTTTATGAGTTTGTGGGTTTGTGGGTGTATAGTTTAAGGTTCACGGGATTAGGGTTTAGGGTTTATCGAATAAAGACAGAATATCAAATTTGATTTAATCATTAAAAATTATAAAAATATATGCTATAAAAATGGTGAGATTGCATTTTTACTTACAAATTAATTTTATTTTGCTATTTGAAACCTGACTTAATTATGAAAAGTTACAAATTGATAACTAAACTATTTAAAAGTTTTACTTTATCGAAACTCCTAAACCCTAACTATTTATATTAATTAAAATATAATTATTTTTAATTGAATATTTATATTCTTCAAAAAAATAATGACACGTGAAAAAAATTGAAAGTAAAAACATAGAAAATATATGTTAAAAGTTAAAAATTAAAATACTATTATTTAAAATAAATTTAACTTTAAGGTTAAAATGCGATGTAAGTTTAACTTTAAGGTTTCGGTGTTAGATTCTGTAGTTATGACAAGCGTTTAGGGTTTTAGGGTTTAATAATTTAGGGTTTAAGGTCTATAATTTTAGGGGTTACGGGTTTGAGGTTTAGAGTTTGTGTTTAGGACTTAGGATTTTAGGGTTTAAGGCTTTGATAAAAACGTTAAGGATTAATCTTGGATTGTTTAGAATATAAATCAAAATAAGATAAATATAAATTATTATTTTAAAAAAATATATATTAAAATGGGTTAAATCCAAAAGCATACATGAACAATAGTTTAGTGTGAAATTGTATACATGAACTTTAATTTGATCCAGATCTTGTAAAATATTAACACAATTATTGGTATAATTAATATCATTTTTTATATATTGCATGCATAAAATTTATATTTATTCAATATAAAATATATTGATGTATTTATATTTTAAAATAATGTGTATGATTAAATTAAAATTAAAGTTTCAACTATACATTTAAACCACAATTAGAATTTCATATCTAGAATTACACATTAAACTAAAATTCATATATAATTAGAGATGTATCTATATCAAAATTTAGGTGTATACATAAAATTAAATGCCATTTATATAAAAAATCTAAATAACTAGTGCGAGACTATACTTAAAGAATAATGTTGATGTAAAAGAAAAAAAATTAAGTAAAGGTGTTGATATTGATAATTAAATTTTAAAATTTAATAATAAAAAATAAAAACTTAAAAACTTAAAATTTTAATATTTAATATTTTAATTAAAAAGTTTAATACTCAAAATATAATAAAAATAAAAATTTAAAAAATAATAATCTCTAAAAAAATAAGTTAAAAATTAGAAAAAATTAAAATTATGTAATAGTAAAGTTTTAATAAAAACACCTCAAAAAATAAAGTTATAAAAACACCGTAAAAATAAATTATACTGGCCTTTTCATAAAATTTCTCTGTTAAAACTAAGTTCACTATCCTATTATCGTTTCCCGAAACTTTAACTCTCCAAAATTTCCCTATTATCGATTTCGTAAGATCCCCAAACCAAAATACTCCACCGATCTTCCTCATTCTATCTCGATTTCTCCTCTTTCTCCCTATTGATTAAAAAAAGAGTTTTCAACACACACTTTAAACGTGATAGCAAATACTGATTCGCTTAATTTGCTCCTCCAAACCGATTCAAAACCCCAATGGAAGCCACTACACACAAACGATTATAACTAAAAATTTAAAACAACAACTAAACTCATATATGCAAGATTAAACTCATCCTAAAACAAGAAGATGTGCACACATATGCGACATTCACTCGACAAAACAAAGAACAAAATGTACACATATGCCGCTTTTACTCTACAAAAACAAAGAAGAAAAATTTTGTTACAACGGCAGAGTATTTTCATGAAGAATCAACATGCAATCAATTCAACGCAGTAGTATTTTATCGAATGTAATTCATGCAACTCTATATTAAATCAATCCCTAATCACAAATGTTTCGTAAACATACAAGATATGTTGAATTTACTAAACAAATCAAATTTGATTAAAAAAAAGAGTTTTCGAACACACACTTTAAACGTGATAGCAAATACGTAATCGTTTAATTTGCTCCTCCAAACCGATTCAAAACCCCAATGGAAGCCACTACACACAAACGATTATAACTAAAAATTTAAAACAACAACTAAACTCATATGCAAAGATTAAACTCATCCTAAAACAAGAAGATGTGCACACATATGCGACATTCACTCGACAAAAACAAGCAACAAAATGTGCACACATATGCCGCCTTTACTCTACAAAAACAAAGAAGAAAATTTTGTTACAACGGCAGAGTATTTTCATGAAGAATCAACATGCAATCGCAATTTCAAAAGCAGAGTATTTTATCAAATGTAATTCATGCAACTCTATATTAAATCAATCCCTAATCACAAATGTTTCGTAAACATACAAGATATGTTGAATTTTACTAAACAAATCAAATTTGATTAAAAAAAGGAGTTTTTAACACACACTTTAAACGTGATAGCAAATACGTAATCGCTTAATTTGCTCCTCCAAACCGATTCAAAACCCCAATGGAAGCCACTACACACAAACGATTATAACTAAAAATTTAAAACAACAACTAAACTCATATATGCAAGATTAAACTCATCCTAAAACAAGAAGATGTGCACACATATGCGACATTCACTCGAAAAAAACAAAGAACAAAATGTGCACACATATGCTACCTTTACTCTAAAACAAGCAAAGAAAATTTTGTTTCAACAAGCAGAGTATTTTCATGAAGAATCAACATGCAATCAAGTAAAAACTAGCAGAGTATTTTATCGAATGATTGAAAACATTGCAAAAGGCAAAATTCCCAAAATAAGTTTTATGATCAAAACCCTAAACTTGAGAAAACAAAAATTGAAAAAGAAAAGAAAGAAAAAGAGAAACCAAAAAAAAGAATGAAAAAATGAAGATGAGATCTCAAGAAAGAAAAATTACACAGAACTGCTTATTTGAGGTTTTGGTAAAGTTTGGGTAAGCGTTGTAGTAATGGAAAAAGAAAAAGAATGAAGGAAGGAGGAAAAAACCAAATCGATTTGTTGGATGATCCGAAAGAAGGAAGGTATGAAAGAAGAAGGAAGAAGGAGAAAGACTTACCGGATGAAGGAAAGATCGGAAAATGTCTTACGGAAAAGGAGTCGTAAGACGCTTTCCAAAAATAAGAAAAGCTTTTACCGTGTTTTGGAAAATATTTTCCTGGGAATTCATTTTCCATTTGGAAAAGGGGAAAATGTTTTCCGGAAAATATTTTCTCCTATCAAATGAACCTAAGTTCACAAAGCTTCCCAAACTTTAACTCTCCAAAATTTCCCTATTATCGATTTCTTAAGATCCCCAAACCAAAATTCAGGAAGCTTAAGCTTTTTTTCTTGTGGGGTTGGGGGAGTAATGAGCGCAGGAAACTTCATTGGATATCTTGGGAGAATCTATGTGTTCCGAAACGATTTGATGGTCTGGGTTTCCATAACTTGCACTGGTTTAATCTTGCTATGGTTGCTAAGCAGGGCTGGCGGTTTATATACAGTTCAAACTCTCTTCCGGATCGGGTTTTCAAGGCTAAATATTTTCCACAGTGCGACTTTCTAGATGCAGAAGAAGGGAGTAATCATTCGCTCATTTGGAAGAGTATTATTGCAACCAAAAATTTTCTTTTGAAAGGGGTTCGATGGCATGTTGCTGACGGAAATTCGATTGTTGTTTTTAAATATCCTAGGCTTACGGGTGCTAATAATTTCTTTGTCGATTCAATTCCACTCGAAAGAATGGAAGAATCAAAGGTTTGTGATTTGTTTAGCGTCGATGGGTTGTCATGGGATCGGAATCTTATTGACGATGTGCTATCTCCAAGTGATGCGGCTCGTTTATATCAGCAGCCTATTGCGCAAAACAAAGTTGTGGATAGCCTCATTTGGCATTTTACTGCTGACGGGGTGTACTCTGTTAAGACGGGGAATCGGCTTGCTGTGGGTAGTGATCATGGTTATCCTAGTCATTTTGTGGAGGGCCCTTGGTCTCGTATTTGGAAAAAGTCAGCTGCTCCCGAAAATTAACTTCACTTGGCGATGTTTGAAGGGTTTTCTCCTATGCAAAGCTCGTCTGAGATGACCAAAAGCTGCAAAAGCTTGGTGTTTAGCAGGTTTTGATATCGTAAACTCCACTGTTCCGTTGTTTATTGAGCACATTTTATCATTGTAGAATAATACTTGGACAAAGGGCTTGCTATTATGTGGAGTTTGTGGTTCCACCGAAATCTGTTCTGTTTTAAAGATAAGGATATATCTGCAAGAAATATTGTATACTTTGCTTTTAGGTTGCATTTGGTAGGATAGAAACTGATGACTTTTTGATATTTTTATATGCCATTAAATATTTTTAATCTTCAAGGAAACAAAAAAATCCATACCCATTTCTTTCCGATAAAATCACTATGGGAATGATGGACAAAAGGTGAGAGCTCTGGTAAGCTGCAATTATTTTGGAAAAACTATTACCTAGTAATGACTTGGAAAAATATTTTTTTATGCCATTAGATACAACCATAGTTGCTGTGGTAGAATGGTATGTCTAATAATTTCTCTATAGTAAGGGAGATGAAAAAATTATAATTAACTTTAAATAATTTTTAAGTATTTATTAAATTGACTTTTAAAGTTTTGATTTTCTTTCATTAATGATGTGGTGAATTGTGATGGTTGTTGTATAGAGCTCATCCACCCATACTACATTAAATATTATCCTTTTATTTATATATTTTTCAAGGATAAATATTGTCAACATGTTTATATTTTAAACATTGTAAACAAATATAATCTTTTTAGACTATTTTATATTTTATGATAATGATTACTTACATTAATTATATAAAATTAAAATATTTTAAAATAAAGGTTTAATATATCATTTGGTATTCGAGTTCGATATTTTTCTCTAATGTGGTACATGTGTTATTTTATGGTTCAATTTAGTACTTGTATTTTAAATAATGTTATGTATTTGGTATCCAAAGGTAATGGTGTTTACATTTTAATGTTGAATTCAAATTTTAGGGATGATTTGATAAAATTAATTGTTAATCTTTTAGGTTGAAATTTTCATGATTTTATTAATAGAATAAACTTTGTGTTGATTGTGAATTTGTTTCATTTTCTGTTTAATTTGTCAAATACAATATGATGAATGTGATTTAATCCTGATTTTAAAGTTGTTTTGATGAAAGTTAATTGCTAATATTATTATTATTATTTAATTATGAATTTTCATCAAATTAACTCTAAAATCTAAATTAAGCAATGAAAATATAATTTTGTTATCTTCAGATATCAAAACGTATAATATTTGTTAAATGAAGAGGGAACTATCTTGATGGCCATGAAAGACAAGAATGTGCACTTCTTTAAGTTATCTGTAGTAGATGTGTTAACTGAAATTATCCTTCACATTTCTTGCCATTTTTCAGTGAACCCATTTTTTGGGCTTTAAGGTGTTAATTCCATTTGTTTATTATCATCGAATTTGACTTTACTAACATGTATGAGAAACGTAGTTTTTATGATCGGAGCTCGAATAAAAAGAAAAGTTTTAAATATTCTTCTATGTAACTAATGTATTTTCCTATAATTTAAATGTTAGATGCTTGACTGAAACTTTTAGTTTGATACTTTATTTGCTATTTTTATCGATATATAATTTGACTTCTTCCATTAGAAAAATAATTTTGCACCGGTCAAAGACTCCAATTCCACATACATATCCATCATCAACCTTAGCAGTGTCAATCATCTTCCCGATTTCCTCAGATTATACAACCAAATGCGTAAAATTCAGCAAGCATTTTCCCATCTTTAGTAAGTTTACTTATTGAAAGTAAATTACGGATAATTTTGGAACATGTAGAACATTATCAAGGAAAAATTCTCACTACTTTTACTTTCCCTACTCCAACCACGGTGAGTATGAACCATCCGCAATCTCGATTCGGAATTGTTATGACAGTGGTGTAAGTTTGGAATAGAGTGAGGTTACTCATTATATGGTCCAAGCACCAATCTAGTATCCATGGATATTGGTTATTAGATTCAAGAGCAATATTGAGAGCGCAGACCTTGAGTGGCTAAATTCCCATGATGGTAGAGGTACTCGTAAATTTCAAGATTTTCGAGTTGCGTCTTGGTTAGGCCCACATCCAAAGACTTCATCGCAGTGATGGAAGATAACAAAGCAATTTTCTTGTTTTTCTGCTTTTTATCCGGATAGCCATGGAGTTTAAAACATTTTCCTTTGTGTGACCAACACGATTGACATGTCTTAGCCCACCTAGAAACTCATAGAGACGCCATTGTTGAGGTGAGTCATAAACCTAGTGTGTTCTAGGCCTTCCCCCAATTAGCTTCATAGTACATGTCTAACTCCCGCCACAATATTTTCGATTGTTGTAGTAGTGAGTTACCTCAAGTGTCCCTTGTCGAATGTCTTTCAACTTGAGTTTGATCTCAAAAACTTGAGAAGCATTTTCAAGATCGAATAGTTCTCTTTGTAATAATCTATTTTCGATATTCTAATTAGGTTTTATTCTATGAACAAGTTCAAAAGTCTCTTTTAAATCAACTTTCTGCAATAAAACCAGAACTTTTTAATTTCTAGTCTTGATCATGGGAATTCCACCTTAATTGAAGCATATACTTGATGTCTACCTGTTCTATAACTAAATGAGAGCTTTTACGGTTTATTTAACTTCTTTAGACTATTTCATGGGAAGTATAGTGATATTATGGTTGAAGATGGAGGTGCAGAATGTTATTCTCTGTTCTGTGCAAATACTTTGGAGTTCCATTAACAGTAAACTCCCTGTATTTTGATTAAGCTATGAGATAGGAATCTGAAAATAGTTTTTTTTGGTACAAAAGAGTTTGGGGTTGGGGAAATTGGGAAAGAGGGGTTGTAGATGTCGAGATTAGAAATTTACGGGTACTTCTTAAATACTAGCAACGAATGTTTCGTCGAAAAAGAAAGTTCTTGTTCTTTATACGGTTATAAATTGCAACAAATTCAGTAAATTTTGTTTCTTTTATTTTATCTTGCTTCGTAATTGATTGTTGATTTTGTTCGTTTTTGCAGAAGAACAATATGAAATAGAAACATTTATGCCAAGTCTCTCTTCAAGTTCTATTAATTTTGTCCATGTCTATTTTGGTCTTGGTTTTCAATGTTTTATCCAATGCAATGCCAAAGTTTTCATTATTCTAACATGTTAAGCTATCGATCTGCTTCTTATGTGGCTATCCTCATTTGTTTCAATCCTCTTAAAGATATCCTCTGTTTGCAGTTAAGAAAAGCAAATCATGGCTGCTACCACGGTCTCAGCCGCCGCAAGGCAGCTATCTCCTAAAGAAGCCGATATCCAGATGATGTTGGCTGTTGAGGTCCATCTCGGTACCAAGAACTGTGATTTCCAAATGGAGCGTTACATCTTCAAGCGTCACAATGACGGTTAGTTTATTGTTTTTTCGTTTCGTGTGTAATTTGGATTCAGTTTTGTTCTTTATTTGAATTATCAGTTGTTTGAATTCTTGCGTTTTTATTGCTGAAATTTAAAGTTCCCCTTTTTTATTGCTTAAATTTTAAGTGTTTTGGGATTTGGGTTGTTATAAATTCGGTTTTATGTTTGTAAAAGTTAGGGTTTCTTTTTTTCATTTGATTTCTAAAGCTTGTAACTTTGAGGAGATATGAGATCTGGTAAAGACTTTGGTTTTAGCTCTTATCTCATTTAATGTTTCAAAATATATTCCATTTGAAGAATCTGTTTGTACTTTATGAACATGTTTTTATTAGCTTATAAGATTAGAATTATCTTTCCAAGTGTTATATGCTCAATTAGTCCGAAACAGGAGGTGTCTATTGTAACCACATTTTTTGTTGGCGTGTAAGAATTTACTCAATTGGATGGTTTTGGAGCAATGTATTTCTTGCAGATATGACATGCTGTTATTACAATGCGGGATACTTTTTTGTTGTTCATGTTTGACGATTAGCTTGTTTTTCCAGTTGAATATACAACTACAGACCTGATATACTTATTTGTTCATTCTTCAGAGAATGATATTTGTATGCAATGGATTTCTTAAGAACAGCATGAGCTATCTTTTAGTCTACTTAGTTATAAGCTACATAATTCTATTAAGTATAAAACAATTTTTTTTGCGCATGCAATGTCTTTTTGATTAGATGCGAGCTTGGTGCTTGTTAGCATGCTTTATTTTGCAACATAGTATTAGATGCAGAAATGAAGTTCTCTTTAATTTCTTTAATTTTAATTTTATTTATATTAACTCTAGTTTTAGTATTAAAAAAAGCCAGATAGTATCAAATTCTCTACTTTTTAGTGTTTGCGTATTGAACAACAGAAATGTTAATGGGAAAATGTTAGGACAAGAGGAAAAAGATTTAATATGCTTGAATAAGGTTATTTAGCTAATTGTTGGTACAATTGAAAAATATTTTTAATAGTAATACCAATAGAAAACTCAATTTTATGTTACAACTGATTGAAATTGGTGGGTTTATGATCTTTTCCTTGGTTTGAACTTTGAAGAGTCATTTTGATAGAAATATGGCATTTTGACTCCTATGTACCAAAGAAAAAGACTTGCTAACTTATTCTGTCGTGTTTAAAATGCTTTTCCTCATAAGGAGTAACCAATAGCATAAACTAACTATTTTTAAAATCTTTGTCTTCTCTTGTGGTTGCGAATTCGCTGTCTGTTTTTTCGGATGAAATCTTTTTTCTCGTCAATTAAATCTCTAATTCAATAATAAATAACAATAATAAATTATATAATCTTTGTTTTTCTTTCTTTCCTTCTAGTTATTGTTCTGAGCACCATTAACATTATAAAAGTGAGATATTAAATACTACTGTGTATGAACTTGTTGCGACTAAGCCAGGACTTCTAATGAGTATATGATGTTGGAATTTTTTAGCCTTGTCTGAAAATTTTTCTCCTTTGTTTCCTTTTTCACAGGAACCTTGCCTGTTGTCACATATATGGATTTATAACAAATCTGTGCTTGAATAGGAGATAGCTGTTGGCTTACGCTATAAGGTTTGGTCTTCAATTAATTGCCATTTAGGTTTGACTTCCTTCGGTTTAATTTGATTATATCTAAAGCATCACTTTATTTTGTTAACATAACTGTTGGCAACTTTTTTATACAACATATCATCAAGGTTATTCTAGATGTATATAGATTTTGCCAACTATTGTCTTTGCTTATTGCTGTGATGTTTTGGATATGCTAAGTTATAATTTCACTTAGAAAGTAAATGCTAGTAACTTTTTCTCCTTGAGGTACATTTTGTATATAGACATGATGATCGATTACATGTGTTCCTTCCCATCTTGAGGTACATTTTCTCCTTAATTGATCAATATCTATCCTTTATTTTGTTTCTTTTTGTGTTTGTTTTCCGGTATTCCTCCGCCTTTGCTTTTGCATTTCTTACCGATTTTGTATTTTGCAAGTAGACTTTGCCAATTTTTCCGATGGTTCGATTCCAATTTACGTTTTTGGCGATGCTTGTCGGTCCATTTTATCCAATACTTAATGTTAGAATCCTAGAATTAGGGATTGATTATGGAGAAAATCTTATGTAAATAAGTTAATCATAATTCTTGATTCTTAGGATAATTACGCTTTTTAGGGATTATTTCCTTCCTTAGAACAGTTTATCTCTTTATATACCGTAATCTAATTAGCTAAAGTATTAATCGAATCTCTGATTTTACATGGTATCGAGCCTTAGGAATTATTCGATTCTCTTGTCTATCTTCCTAAAATTCCTCCGATTTCTCACCATCTTCCTAAAATTTCTCTCTTTTTTGTCATGGGTGATCTTCACAATGACACCATGTCCAAAACTGAGATCTCATAAATATCTCAAACTGTCATTCGAGGGATCAATCAAAGTGACCTCAATTCTTCACTAATAATCACTAGTCATCGACTAGATGGAAAAAACTTCCTACAATGGTCTCAATCATCCTAATGGTGATTCGTGGTTGTGGCAAGATGGGATATATCAATGGAGACCTCCCACGTCACGATGTAGCAGACCTACCTATCTTTGCTTGGGAACTCAATAACTCAATTGTTATGGCATGGTCGATCAATTCTATGGAAGGCCATATAAGTTTAACTTACCTTCTCTTCAAGATGCGAAGACATGTGGGATGCAATCAAAGAGAACTATTCGATCTTGAAAATGCTTCTCAAGTTTTAGAGATCAAACTCAAGTTGAAAGACATTCGACAAGGGACACTTGAGGTAACTCACTACTATAACAATCGAAAATATTGTGGCGGGAGTTAGACATGTACTATGAAGCTAATTGGGGGAAGGCCTAGAACACACTAGGTTTATGATTCACCTCAACAATGAAGCGCCTCTATGAGTTTCTAGTGGGTGAGGCATGAGTTAGACGAGGTTCGTGTGGCGTAATTTTGGGCGGATCACCTCTCCCAACCATTAGTGAAGCCTTTGCGAAGTGAGGAGAGAGAGAAACGCGTCTTATCATGATGAGGAACCCAAAATCTCGATCGACCGACCTTTGAATGTCTTTGCTCTTGTGTCCAAAGGTCTTCAAACACAAAAACTCGTCTTTGGGAATGAGTCCGGATCTAACAGACCATTGTGTAGTCACTGCAATCGTGTTGGTCACACAAAGGAAAAATGTTTTAAACTCCATGGCTATCCAGATAAAAAACAGAAAGACAAGAAAATTACTTTGTTATCTTACAATCATTGTTGATGAAGTGTCGGACGTGGGCCTAACCAAGACGCAACTCGAAAATCTTGAAATTTCGAGTACCTCTACCATCATGGAATTTAGCCACCAAGGTATCGCCTCAATATTGCTCTTGAATCTAATAACCAATCTCCATGGATACTAGATTGGTGTTTTGACCATATGATGTAACCTCACTCTATTCCAAACTTACACCACCGTCATAACAATTTTAATCAGATTGCGGATGGTTCATACTCACCGTGGTTGGAGTAGGGAAAGTAAAAGTAGTGAGAATTTTTCCTTGATAATGTTCTACATGTTCCAAAATTATCCTGTAATTTACTTTCAATAAGTAAACTTACTAAAGATGGGAAAATGCTTCTTGAATTTTTCGCATTTGGTTGTGTAATACAGAAGTAAATCGGGGAAGATGATTGGCATCGCTAAGGTTGATGATGGATTATATGTGTGGAATAAAGACAATGACACAAGGGGATTAGCTCTATCATCGCAAAAGAGGATACTATTATGTTATGGCACAGTAGGTTAGGACATCCAAATCTTTTGTACCTAAAAAGCATCTTCCATTGTTATTTGAAATAAAAGATAAATTCCTTGCAATGTGATATTTGTGAATTGTCCAAACATACCCGTGTTCCATATCCTTTCAAACCATATACACAATCCAAACCTTTTTCAATGATACACAGTGATTTATGGGGCTAACCGAGTGAAAAATATTATGGTGAGAAGTGGTTTATTACCTTTATTGATGATCACACTAGGGTATGTTGGGTCTATCTTTTAAAAGACAAATCAAACTCCCAAAATTTTTCAAAATTCCACTCAATGGTTCGAACCCAATTCAACTCTACCATCCAAACTCTCCACACCGATAATGGGAGAGAATACTTTAATTCGCCCTAAAGTCATACCTTTCGCATCAAGGAATTATACACCTAAGTTCATGCCCAAACACTCCTCAATGTAATGGGATATCCGAGAGAAAAAATCGACACCTTCTTGATGTTGCTCGAGCCTTAATGTTCACCATGAACGCCCCTAAATATTTATGGGTGAAGTCGTTCTTCGCTTGCTACCTAATAAATAGGATGCCATCAAAAGTCCTAAATTTTCAAACTCCTCTAAACACTCTTCACAAATCATTTCCTCTATTTCATATTCCCACTATTCCAACTAAAATATTCGGTGCAAAGCCTTTGTCCATAATCATCAACCCAACCAATCCAAACTTGATCCTCGAGCTCACCCCTCAGATATTTGTTGGGTATTCTCCTACTCGTAAAGGCTACAAATGCTACTCACCAACCTTACACCGGCTATTTGTCTCTGGATGTCACCTTCTTTGAAACCGAACCTTTCTTTAAACTTTCTCATCTTCGGGAGAGTTTTAATGAAGATGAAAACCTTAATACCCTTCTTATTATACCTCCCACCCTACCACCCTTGATATCGTTGTTTCTTCTCCTATACCGCAAGAAATTAACACCTAATGGTCCCCGAACAAGAAAAACAAAGAATAAAGAAAAAAGAACAAAGAAAAGTTCGAATCGCAGTTTATTCTGCATTTAAATCGACGTCCCGAACCGATATAGCGTTACTCACATCTTCAACCGAGGATTGCGAAAATGAAGTCTCACCACCATCACCATCCATCTATCTTTCAATTGCAATGAGAAAAGGGACAAGGAGTCTGACTCAACATCCTATCTCTGGTTTGTATCCTATGGTAACTTATCTAGTCTTATCAAACCTTTGTGACTAATGTTGATTCTATAAAACTCCAAAACTATAGAAGAAGCATTTGAGTCAATAGAATGGAGACAATAGTGATGGAGGAAATGGAGGCTCTCAAAATAATGGAACCGGAAGTTTCGGATCCGCCTAAAGGAAAGAAGACAAGAGGGTCGCAAATGGGTTTTACTACCAAATTCAAGCCCGATGGCCGATTGATCGATACAAGGCTCGCCCAGTGGCTAAGGGCTTCACTCAAACTTATGGGCCGGATTATGAGGAGACATTTGCACCAGTTGCCAAACTAAACACAATTAGAGTTCTTTGTCCATTCGTTGTTAATCTTAATTGGCAATTGACCCAATTTGGATGTTAAAACGCTTTTTCAATGGGAGTTAAATGAAGAAGTTTACATGGACTTCCCACCGGTTTGAAGAAAGAAAGGGCCAAGTGTGTAAGTTGAAAAATCTTTGTATGGGCTAAAACAATCTCCAAGAGCGTGGTTTAATCGATTTTCAAAAGCTATGACGAAGGTGAAGTGTACTCGAGACGTATGCACCATACCATGTTCTACAAGCATTCAAGACAAGGAAAATGTTGTATTCTAATTGTCTATGTGGATGACATAATAGTAATAAAGCGATGATACAAGTGAAATTGACGGTTAAAAGAATTTCTTGGAGCAGCTTTTTGAACTTAAAGATTTGGGAAATCTTAAGTATTTTCTTGGCATGGAGATAGCAAGGTCTCAAAAGGTATTTCTATCTCCCAAAGAAAATATGTCCTCGATCCGCTATCGGTTGGAATGATGGGTTGTAAATCAAATGAAACTCCTATGGAGTTTAATCTCAAGTCGGGTACTAATGAAGATGGAGAAGAAGTCGACGGGGAGATATCAACGCCTAGTAGGAGACTTATCTACTTGGTTCACACTCATCCCGACATTGCTTTTAGTGTCGGCGTCATAAGTCAATATATGCATGCCCCAAGGAAAAACACCAGAAGTCGCATATCGGATACTAAGGTACCTAAAGGGAAATCTCGTAAGGGCCTATACATCAAGAAAAATGATGCAGAAATGTAGAAGTGTATACCGATCTCGATCAAGGTGCTCTATTAATGACAGACGATCAACCATTGGTTATTGCGATTATGTTTGGGGTAATCTAGTGACATGGAGGAGTAAGCGACTGTGGTAGCACGCAGAAGGCGTAAGTGAGTATCGAGCACTTGCACAAGGTATTTGTGAAGGAATTTGGATACAAAGGTCGATTAGGGAACTAAAGGTTTCTTATAATAAGCCTATCTGCTTGTATTGTGACAACCAAGTCTTTGTCAAGATAGCTCACAACCCCATGCACCATAATCGTACCAAACATGTCGAGATAGACCGACACTTCATAAAGAGAAAATACACTCGTGGGAAGTGAGTGTTACCTATCTACCTACCGCATAACAGATTGGCGATATGTTGACAAAAGTTTAAACAAAAACATGTTTGAACAACATGTTGGCAAGTCGGGTTTGATAAATATCTACACTCCGACTTGAGGGGAGTGTTAGAATCCTAGAATTAGGGATTGATTATTGAGAAAATCTTATGTAAATAGAAGTTAATCATAGTTCTTGATTCTTAGGATAATTACAGCTTTTTAGGGATTATTTCCTTCCTTAGAATAGTTTATCTCTTTATATACCGTAACTCCAATTAGCTAAAGTATTAATCTGAATCTCAGATTTTACACTTAACATAGTGAATGAAAGGTAGATTTATCCTGCCTTTTTTTTCATGGAAATTAGGAACCTCTTCATTAATTTATTTACCATGGTTTAGACTATTTAGTGATTTTTCAAGTATATGCCCCATGATGTTACTACGGAGATACCGCTGGATCTTCTAGCAATATTGTCGATTCAAGTTCCTAGAAATACTGCTTCCTCTAACTTTGAGGTATCTTATTTTCTTTGTTGTAATTTCTTCTTTCTTTTCATTGCAGTTGGTTGCCCTTTGATTCACTAAGCATAATTATGTGATCATGCTCGTGGTAGTTACTTTAATTTTCATTTTTATTTATTTGATAGAATGATTTAGATATTCTTTATTCTTCTAATAATAGATCTCTATATTGCCATTATGCTTATTTGGTTTCGATGGAGGCTTTTTTTCTTTTATTTCTTAAATTCTTCAAGTTGGCTATATGTGGTATGAATGTATTTACAAGCTAGACAAGGTTACTTACAACAAATACCACCCATACACATCTTGGATTCCCATTACGTGCGTGTTAATGCTATCTTTTTTCTAGTTTACTTGGAACACTAGATGAAGTTTATGTGAAAGTGCAAGGAATAACATGTAAATAGAATCTGATTTCGATGTCTTCATTCTTGTGATTCTAGTGTTTACATAATTGTACTCAACAACTTCGAAGTTACAGTTTTACTCTCTTTGCGTATGTTTTGGAAATAACTAATTCATTCGATTCCACCGTTAATATATCGTTTCCTTTTGTATTTTTTTGCTTTTTTGGTCATTTATTGAAGGAAAAAATGTAGATTGATGTGACATAGAATGTGGTGTTTTGGTACCAAACAAATTGGAGATCCAATAGTAATGCCAAAATTTTTAATTTTTTTATTTTTTATATGAAGAAAAATATTTTAATTTTTTTAATTTTATTGAAAATTAGCGGCATTTGTAAAAAAGCGCCGCTAATAGTTTGGTTTTTAGCTGCGTTTTCTATAAAAGCGACGCTAAAAGTTTGGTCTTTAGCGGCGTTTTCTACAGAAGCGCCGCTAAAAATCAGGATATTTAACGGCGTTTTTGGGAAAAGCATCGGTAAAAATTAGGACTTTTAGCGGCGTTTTTGGGAAAAGCGTCACTAAAAGTTATGACCTTTAGCGGCGTTTGTTGGAAGAGCGCCGCTAAAGGTCATGACTTTTAATGGCATTTGTGGAAAAAGAACTGCTAAAAGTCATGACTTTTAGCGACGTTTGTGGGAAAAACGCCGCTAAAAGTCATGAACTTTAGTGGCTTTTTTTCTCATAAACGCCGTTAAAGTTTGCGGTGATTGTTTCAGTGGCGCTTATAAATGCCGCTAAAAGTCTAAAAAAACGCCGCTAGTGAATGTTTTATGGAGTATAGGAAGTAAAGTCGTTTTCGCAAAACATATCCTATAGTCTCAATCTCTATAGTTTCAACTCCTAAAGCTAAAAGTTCTAAAGTATTCTATTTTGTGTAATTTTTTTACCACAGTAATAACACAATAGTCATAAAATGAAAACAAATACTTACTTGACTTGGTGCCGGATACCTGTGGTGCCATACTTCTTTTAGAATATGCATTTATAAATTAAAATTTTTTACAGCTTTGGAAAACGTTTTTGAACCCAAATCATAGTCGAGTTTTGCAACCTGGCTCTGATACCATAAAATATAACACCCCGAATTCGGCCCATGCATTACGACTGAATCTGGTATGTTACATGAAGAAAACGTATAAAGAACTTATGTATTTTATAAAGTTGACGTTTATTTAGTTATAGATAAGAAAAACAAGTTTGGTTGTAAATATTCACTAAAATACTTTAAATCTTGAAAGGTTGATTGATAAATTGAAAATCGAACTAATGAAATATTAAAATTTTAACTTTTGAAAATAGTGTTGATAATTGAAAGAAAATTCAAGTTAAATTATTTATAAATATATATATGTTATAAAAATCCATTTGTTATCAATTTTGGAAAATCGTTATTTATGATTTTGGAAAATCTTCATTTTAAACAATTCAAGAAAAATATTAAGTATGTCTAATCATAAAGCAAAATAAAAATATCCCAGAGGCCTTATTACAATTTTTAAAACCCAAAATAGTAAAAGTAAAGAAATAAACGAAAAAGAAGTTTACTAATGTTTGATAATATTATTTTCAAAGTATGGCCTCCACCGAGTCATTCATGGCCCCAAGTCCTCGTTACTGAGCATTATCTGTAAGGATTAAGAAGATGGAGTGAGTTACAAGAACTCAGTGCATAATCCCCTTACCGTCATTCACTGGGCCTGAACTCGTTTAACAACATCTTAGGCCTAAGCCCATTTACAAGGTAATAAATAAATGAAATGAATGCAACCCATCTCATCCAACCAATCTCTCCCCCGACCAGCCAATCTCTCCTGTGGGGATCAAGTCAACCCACCCCGCCAATCTCCCCAATTTGCATTCAAGCTGCCATTTATAATATTTTTGTGGTCAACCCACCAAAATCATAGTTAAACACGGTAATAAACAAATTGTGGCAATGCCACCGGGCTACACTTCTCTTCATACAATTTTCCCATCCCATGCAATATGTAGAGATGCAACATACATAATAACATAAAATATCCATATATAAATAACAACCATTAATCTATTGAATACTTTTAATGAATCGTCCCATAAGGGCATTTTCGTAATTTGTCCCATAAGGGCATTTTCGTAATTTGGCCCATAAGGGCATTTTCATAATTTTATCAATTACCACCGATTTTGACAAATCTCAATATTAACAATATTTAAGCAAATCACTCTATTCATACCATATTACCATTATTAAGTTTCGTAAGCAACTTCGGTCGATTTTTCTAATATGATGATAAATCACAGATATATGGGATTTCGGTGTGAGATTACACACCTGATTACGGTAAGTATTAAACCCTCTTGATCGTCGGCACTCTCAATATCGTGAACGACCACGATTTGTTTATTCTCACCGGATGATGGTCCACAACCCGGTGGAAAATCTCGAACCGTCAAAACCGCTCTACGCTTGAACTTAGGAGTAGGAATAGCAAATCCATTCCTTTTGTGTTCTCCAATCGCTTTTCCTTTCAAATCGGTTCCACTTGCCTCCATAGGAAAAATCTCGGTTAGAAAACTACTATGAGAGAAAGTAGTTGTTTTAGTGATAGGAGTAGGCTTACCACTATTTTCGAAAGATCCACGAGTGAATAAGAACGAGCGATTTAGACCCTATAATAACTGTTTAGTCCAAACTATTATTCCGTTTAGCAAACTAATCAAATAATGAGTGATATCAAATAATTCATTAAAAAACTCCTTACCTTAAAGATATTGAATCCGATTTCCACCGATTGACTTAAGGCTAGAATTGAATCGGCTAGGATGATATTCGGCCACCCACTTAGAACACTACGAAAAAGAGGATGATTAAGATGTGAAGGAGTAGGAGGAAACACCATTTCGGTTTAGAAACAAGATACAAAACCAAATAGTGATAGACATTCATTCGGCTAGAAAGAAAAGAAAAATGAAAAAAGAAAAAAAGAAATCACTTACCGATTTGATCAAAGAAGAGGGTGTCAACACAAATGAGAAAGAAATTGTGAAGGAGAGATTAAAGGTTGAAAGGTTCGGCTATGGAGAAAAGAAAATGAACAAGAAGATTCGGCTATGAGAATATGGATTAAAGAAGAAGAAAGAAAGGTTGAAGAATTTGTGAAAAAGAAAAGAAAGGATGGAGAAAGAGTGCTTAACTAGTTTCGACTATCAAAGGGGAAATGAGCAAAAATAAAATGGACACAATGGCTAGATGGTTTCAAAAAAAAAAGAAAAAGAAATGGTCACTTTTTTGGCTTTGAAGTTTTGATAATGAGGAAAAATTGGAGAAAGAAAACACCAAAAATGCTAAAAGAAACAAGCCATACAAGTACCCAAAATTTGCGAAAAGACTAATGCAAAATTCGGCTACCAAGACCCCTCCCAAAACCATGTATCCTTTTACCAAATGTATCAAAATTGACCAAAAACTCTTTCTAAAACATCGTCCACATTATAGGCCAACATGTTCCCTTCTTTTTCCTTTTCTTTCATTTCTTTCCTTCCTTTTCCCTTATCTTCCTCCTTACCATATTCCTTAGCCTCCTTTCCATAAATAAAAATTCTTCATTGCCTTAATTAGGATCATGGCGAACACTTGGGATAGAAATACAAAAATAAATCCAAAATTTGTAAAAGATAGGATTCAAACCCCTTCCTTCCATGCTCTCCACTTGACGCCATAACCTCCTTGCCATATGCTCATTTATGCTAGAAAAATACACACTTATTTCTTTAAGTCATGATGCCACTTACCTATCTCTCCTTAAAGTGCTTAAACATAAAAATTTTGCTAAGGCCCAATTCAACCCCGAGTCTTCTTATGACCCCTAAACATACGCAATTAACATTTTTAACTAGCCTATCGCATGATATTCTTAAAATCATTAAATTCTAAATTTCAGGATGTTACAGAATGTGTAGTATTTTAGAGGTGCAAATATGACAATGCAACACAACCAGGCCTCCTGCAAACCCCTTACTATCCCTAGCAGAGCCTGGTTTCACATAATCATGGATTTTATTGAAGGTTTGCCCTCCTCTAAGGGCAAAGACACTATTTTGGTGGTTGTGATAGACACACAAATGATGGACACTTTGTGGCCCTAAGCCACCCTATTTTTGCCATCAATGTTGCCCAAGCTTACTTTGACAATGTGTACAAGCTCAATGGGTTGCCAAATTCTATTGTTTCTAATTAAGATAAGATTTTTATAAGTTTTTTTTAGATCTTCAGAAAGCTAGGCATTCACCTCCATTTCTCTATAGTTTACCATCCTGAGAGTGATGGTCAAATTGAGGTCATCAATCAATGTTTGGAGAGCTACCTTCGATATATAACTGTAGAAAGGCCTAGGGACTTATTTTGTTTGCTTTACATGACAAAATAGCGGTACAATTCTACCTTTCACGCAGCCATTCAGACGGCCCTATATGGGCAAGTTCCTCATCAACACCTACCTTACCTAGCATGCTCTTCCATTATTGATTGTGTGAACCGTAGCCTTCAGCAACAAGAAACAACTCAGTGCCTTCTGCAATTTCATCTCAAACGGGATTAAGATCGTATGAAGCATTTTGTTAACTGTAAAAAGTTTGATTACACCTTCCAAATGGTAGACTTGGTCTACTTGAAGCTTCAACCATATAAACAACACACTGTAAAAGGTTGACCAACCAGAAGCTCTCTTCAAAATTCTTTGAACCCTTCCATGTTACAGCCAAGATCGGACAACTGGTCCAAACACTGCAGCTACCCCCTGATTCTCGTATCCACCTGACCTTCCATGTGTCTCAACTAAAACGCGACATTGGGAAGTAGCCAGCTCATGCCACCTTATCTTTCGTCATGTCACACCCTAAAATTGGGCCTAGGAGTTTATGAGGTATTTTAGGGATTTTAACTCTAGTGTGCTTAGGAATTTCGTAGCATGCACTACAACAAAATAACCCTACCGCGACACTTTTTTTGACCTAAGACGACGCAAAAAAGGCTGGCATAGGTTTCGCGACGCTTTGTCCGACACTTCCAAAATGGTTGTCTATAGTGCAGTTGGCATATGTATGGCGACGCTTTCGAAAAAGCGTCGCCATAAGTCAACATAAGCTGATCCTTATTGAAGGGTTGTGAAAAGCTTGGTCAATGCCGACCTTTAAAAAAGGTTGGGAAAGACCTAGTCAAGGCCAACCTTTGAAAAAGGTTGTTATAGACATGTTTAAGGCAACCTTAAAAAGGTTGGTATAGTTCTTATCTAACGCAACTTTTAAAAACGGTTGGGATAGAGCCGTCTAAGGCAACCTTAAAAAGGTTAAGATAGACATTGTCTAAGACAACCTATAAAAAAAAGGTTAGGATAGACCTATCTAAGGCAACCTTAAATAGGTTGGGATAGACCATGTCTAAGGCAACCTTTAAAAAAAGTTAGAATAGACCCGTTTAAGGCAACCTTAAAAAGGTTGGGATAGACCATGTCTAAGGCAACCTTTAAAAAAAGTTGGGATAGACCCGTCTAAAGCAACCTTAAAATGGTTGGGATATACCTTGCCTAAGGCAACTTTTAAAAAAAAGTTAGGATAGATTCGTTTAAAGCAACCTTAAAAAGGTTGAGATAAATCTTGTATAAGGCAACCTTTAAAAAAGGTTAGGATAAATCCGTCTAAGATAACCTGAAAAAGATTGGGATAGACACGGATAATGTAATTTTTTTTCTTTTTTATTATTTCAATATTAATATATTTTTATAAATATTTACAGTGAATAATGATGGGAATTTTACTTTAAATACAACTAAAAAAATATAAAATATAAAATTAAAATAACGATTAAATATTCACTACAAAAATCGACCCAACAATCAAAATACATTAACATTTAGCTGAAATGTATACCACTAACATTCAACTCAATCTACAAAAGTAAACAAATAAAAAAGTACCTAAGGCGATGGACATTGATATTGATGTTGTACTACAAAAAAGCTAATACAGTTTGAAACTGCAACTTTAATTCCAAGAAACTATGTTGATATCTTATTTCTACAAAAGTAGCCCCAAGTAGTGAAATATATCCAGATCCAAGTATACCATATACCCTAACAATCCATTTTGTTTACTACCTACTTGTAACATATGCAGTTTTCTCTCTTTTCACCTTTATTGCTTCTCGGCTCTTGATTATATTTAGCGTTATCCCTCGAGCCCCAACCTTGCTGTAATCCAATTGTAGACTTCATTCATCTCTTTAGGGATTGTGTAATGACAAATCCTACACAAACCGGATCAAAAACTTAACTTTTTTCTAGATTTGTAAATGTAATGACCATGGGCATGGATTCTCACAGTACAAAGTTCAATACATTTTGGCATTTTACAGGAGGAACGACAAAAAGACATAGAATTACTAAGAGGGACGAAAGGAAATACCAATTATCCACTAAAGAAAATTCTATTTACGACATCGACATGTAATGAATAAGCTGGATCAATGGCTTTCAGTCCTGGATAATTGAGAAGTGAGAGTCCTACAACAATAGCGCGCATCATGAATGGAATTACGCATGTTAAATTCATGAAAACAAATAAATAAAACAATGGCCAACGAATGGGCGAGTGGCGATTTAATACTAGCAACTCCAAAATATGTATGGTAGACATCAACAAAGATCATCAGTCTATCTGAAATACACCATTTTCACATCCCGGCATTCAAGATGAACTTAACAAGCTTTTCCTTGTCTATCTAGTGAATTCATCAATCATGATCAAGTTAGATAGAACCCACCATGAGTAGCAAACCTAAAAAGATTCAAACAACATCACGGTGAGAAGAGGCAACTAAGGATAAAGATTCATTTAAGCTTCAACGAAATACCCACATCGGGGAGTTTCTCAGGCGACCATTAAAACCTCTAGATTTGACTTGTCGCTCACATAACCACCACCGAGAAGGTTCTTATCAACATAATGCAGAGATCCCGTAAGAGCAAGAGCTCCCACACAACATAAAACTACAGTCATTATGCATAAATAATATCAACACATTTTCAACAAAGATTATCATTGTTGTTAAGAGTGGTGTATCTTAAGCTCATTAGTAAAAAAACCTAAAACCATAAAAATAAGCTATCTTCATTATAAGTATGTAAGTAAAAATGTACACGCCCAAATGATCAATGAGATTAACATACTTTGCCTCGCATGAGACTCGCCACGGTGTGCATCCAAAGCCACCGTCTAGGTTTTTGCAACTCGAATATAGCTAATGACCTTCTCAACATTGATTTTATCCGGACAACATAATATTGAAAGGCAACAGATGGCAATATAAGAGAACCTAAACCAATCAAACCAGTTTGGTAAAAAGAGGATTTACATCTAAAAGTAATAAACCAAAAATAAATTAGACAAAGGTATAAAACAAATATAATTGTGGAAGAACATATACCACGTATCCACCTCACCTCAAATGTCGCCTGAAAAGGATCCATCTTCATTTTGCAACCCAGTAATATCTAACTTAGAGATTTGAGCAAAACAAAAAATACATGAAGACACTATACTCTCATAAAGCCAACCATAACCAGTCAACAAAATTAGGAATAGCATCAATCAAAGTTATGCAAATCATTTTAAAACAATTCTAAAAAATAGATAATCATAACATAATAATAGAACTCTCCAGTGAAGAGAATATAATTATAACAAAATAACATAAACTCCCCAACGATGAGAAAATAATTTCATCAAAAGAATATATGACAGGATACAAGTTGCAACATTATCAATGTCAAGAACATCTAGCTTGTTGAATAGGCCATGAACTGTAAAAACAGACATGAGAAGTATAATAAAAAAATCCCTATTCTTTGCTAAACTAATACACAAACCATTTGCACATATACAACGCATCACCAATGACGGAAAACTTGGCCTGAAATTGGTTAAATCCTAAGCTGACAGAAAGATACATCGAACTCACTTCCATAAGCAAGTAATAATTTAAAGGAGTTCGTCAATAATTGGCACAATGAATCAAATGGCAAACTTATAATCCTATGCACATTCCACAGGCATTATAAATACTGCAAAAATGCAGAATCCTTATGCTATGATTTTTTTTTTCAAATAGAATACAAATATATATTAATAAGAAACACGGGGTCAAAATCATTACATTTCAAATAGCTCCATTTGATCAATCAATCTTGAACTTTGAAAAAATCCTTTTTCTAACCTAACTTCATTCGGTTTTGATTTCTATTCCTGATGATAAGAAAAAAAACCCATGAAGAAGTCGAGGTTACCTTTTTCTCTTCCTCTTTCTCATTTTTTTGCTGCATTTCTTCTTCTTTTTTTACATGTACGCAAGTCATCAAGCATTCTGACATTGATGTAGCCTCCAAAGTAGTCACTAATCTGACAATCCACGCATCATAACCTTTGGCTAAAATACATATTCATAAAATATCTTGAAAGATTGAAGCCAATTAAAATCACTTATTAACGTTAATGAGACATGCATTAACATGAAAGATGTCGAAAGAGGGAGTGTACCATGGCAAAGCGATGGAGGTTGAATACAACAGTGGCAGAATGATTAAGGGGAAGCTGCGTGAATAGATGGGGAGTTTTAAAAGAAATGAGTTTAGGGCTAGGGTTTTATTCCTGTTTTAATATACAATATAAAGTGGGAAATTTGGGGGAAAAATAAAAGAAGAAGAGATTTCAAGTGGGATTTCTGGGGTGGGGAGGGGGGAATCGATTTTGGAAAAAGAAGGGAAAAAAAGAAGAGATTTCATTTGAAATTTTGGGATAAAAAACCTAATTACAAAACGACACCATTGAATTATTGTATATTTCATATAAATTTTAAATAAATATTTTTTAATTCTAAGTAATATTTAAAATAAATAAATAAAATTATAATTTTATATAATTTTTATGTAACAAAAAAAATTCCAAAATATGATGTCTTGTACAAAAATTTCCTATTTTGTTTTTTAAATTTGATGTCTTGTACAATATGATATTATTTTATAAAGCCCAGTTCATTTTATTCAAAAATAAAATTAAAATAAAAAAATCTTCACACTCTCTTTAACTTGTGCTCACATAGACACTGTAGTTCTAAGCAATCCTACTCGTTTTTTAAAACGGCGCCATTTTGATTAAATCAGAATAATTTTTTTGCGGTGTTTTTACACTAGTGCCGCTACAGTCCAACACTTCTATTATTAAATAATTTAATAATCCAAAAAAATTTTAAAATCTAGTCAAATTATAATGTTAGTTTGTTGAGTTTCAAATTTTATTTAATTAAAAAAATGATTTTAAGATGTTCATTCAATCTATCAATTTAATTTGTTTAAATTTGATTTTATCAAATACCTCTATTATTAAATAAATCAATTTATTCTTTATACTATTTAAACCAATCAAATAGATCTAAATTGTATCGTAATTAACATTTGTAATATAAAAAATATTTTTTTCAATTCAATTCAATTAAAAAAAATTCATTTACAAAACTATAAAAACAATAAATAATATTATTTTAAGCAAGAAATGTTAACTCTATTTCAATTTAAATTTAGTTAATAACACAATGAATAAATAGATCCATTTAATAATACAAAGACTAAAATAGAAATTTCTTAGACTTTCACCTTATTTGATAAGGTAATTCTTTTTATTGAGAGAGTATAAGTACAAAAATAAACATTAAAAACATAACTCAATCATGACTTTCCTAGACCATAATAACATTAGACAAAACCAACATATTGAAAGATCTAAGCTAAATATAAATCTCAATATTTACACAAAATGAGAGGCTTAACATCAATTTTATCAAGAATGCTTAGTGATATGTATTTTAATTTGGACGTGATTGTGTGGTTGATTTTAGGTTTTTTTTTAAATTTCTAAATTGAATAACTAAACAAACCAACACTAATGTTTTTAAATCAACTCAGTAACACCCCAAACCCGCCCACCGAGCCTTGGACCGGATCTGGTTATGTCACGAAAGACGGTTGAAATATTTTATTTTTTTGACTTTAGAATAAAACATGAAAGTTTGTTAACTTTTGAAAACCATGTCCTTTTAAACTTATAAGTAAAACTTTTTATTAAAAATAGTCCATATTAAAACTTTAATATATAAATATATTTGAATAAACAAATTGCTAAAAATAAATTCATCTTTTATATAGTGATTAAATTTTAACCAAACCATAATTAAAATAATACCAAACATAATAATGATAAACAAATAATGCCAACCATAAAAGGCCCTTATTACAATCATTACTTAAAACGAAATACTTATTATAAAAAACATAAAACAATCAAAATAATCTTCGCATGGCCACCTCATATTCACTCCAAACCCGGTCCAAAGTTTACGCATCACCGAAATGGTTGAGAAAAATTGGGTGAGTCCACCGACTCAAGGCATAATCATAACACATATTTCACACATATGGGCTTGGCCCATATCCACACAATCCACGAACCATTCATGCAATCATGCATCACACCCCCTGTGTCCATCCATTACACCAACCCTAGCAGACTTCGCTCAAGGTCGTGGCTAATCCAATCGATCGAACCAAAGTGATCCCACATATCTTACCTGGCGCACACTGCAAGGCAAGGTGGTTGAGCCACCGATCACATCGTGATCCCAACAAGAATCCGTCTACGGTGATGCACTCGACTATCAACCGCCGAGATGGGCACCAAGCCAACATCTCCTTGATGATGCACACAAGAACTCATCAAGCGCTAATGTAGCCCGGCTAACACTAGACCACATACACCAATGTGTACTCCCTTCCTTCCTCGACTAAACCCAAATCCCATGCATATATGAAAATGCCTCTTATCAAATCATCAGATAAAATGAGTATACATCTTATATCATTACCACATCATATATATATAAATACATTATAATAACTTAATATCACAAACTTACTCACCTGTTATCCGATTACCCAAAACATGGTATTCACCACTTTAGCCATTATGATCTACTACCACACATCATACATATGTATAAACGTTAACAAGCAATTAACCGAAGAAATAGTGTGATGATTACGCACCTTATTGATACAAACGATCAAATCCCGAAACGTCACTAGATTAAGAACTCGCGAAATTCCTTAAACAACCCATAATGTAATCGGTCACCACTTAAAATACATAACATGGCCTTAGGCCGAAAGTCATAACCTACATACCATGCTCACCTTAAATCCCGAAAGGCCTTTCAGATATCCCCCCTTAACGCTGGCTTCCAAAAATGGCTACAAATCCACGACCTTGAATAGGCTCAGTCATACACAAAATACAGGGTTAAGCCTCATGGTTTGGTGGCCAAAACAAGAATAAAAGATTAAACCAAAGAGAGTCCTTACCACACTACTGAAATCGGCACAAGAAGATTCGGCCAGAGAAGAACTGTTCGGCTTTGAATGATGAACAATTGATGTTAGGAAGGAAAATAAGGGTTTCAGTTAAATACCAACGTGTGGCTTATGGTATTACGGCAACAAGAAGAGAAGAGGGATTTTGGTTTAGGAACAATTGAGATGAGAAGAAAATGGTAGGAAAAGTGGCTTTGAACTTTCGGCCAAGGTGAACAAATGAAGAGGAGGGACGATTTTGGTGTTTGGTAGAATATGAGAAGAAAAGTGAAGGCTTAAGAAGAAACTAAAATTTTCGCAAAGGGAGAGCACACCCCCCTTTTATAACATTCGGCCACACCCCCCACATGAAGAAACCAAAATTCGGCCACCTCCCAAAATCACTCATGGCCACTAATTCAAATCAAAAGGCTCAAAATATTGCTTCTCCTACGTCTTGAACCCCCGACCTGCACCAAGCCCCTTTAAGTTTTAACACCCCCACGCCATTCGCACAATAAGATTTTTGTGATATAAATCTGCCACATATTCATTTAAGCCCTCCTTCCTTAGTTCCTTCCTTTTAAACGCCAAGAACAAAAATAAAACCTAGGTGCTTTCCATGTTATTCGAACTTGAGTCCCTTGCCAAGACCAACAAGTGGCGCCCTAAGCCACTCCACTAACCCATTTTTCTTGTCATAAACCCCACCATTTATTTATAAAGTCTCCCTACCTAAGCCCATCACCGCATATGAAAAATATAAAACACAAAATGCTGCTCCAGCCACTCGAACCTGCGCCCATCCTCACCTCCAACTCCTAAGTGGCGATGGAAACCACCTTGCCAACTGGACTTTCATGTCCATTAACCTTGCAATTTCTTTTTAAAGCATATCTAGCCCAGTTCCTTAATTGACGCAAAATGAAACCAAAATGTCGCTTTTGCATTTCGAACGTGAGACCCTAAGCACCATGAGGCGCCACCTTCCCATGCTCTAAGTGGCGCCTTAAGCCACTTTACCAAACCATTTCTTGCGTCTTAAACCCACCTAAAATACTTATAACCCTAACTCCCTCAACTCTCCTTCCAACACTTAAAACCAAAAATTTTTAAGGCATTTTACCTTCAGGGTTCTCCAAACCCTCAAAACTCCTACAACTTCACCATAAACCTTCCAAAACACGAAGTTATGCACTAAATGCATAACCCCTAGACCGGATGTTACAATTCTACCCTCCTAAAAAATAATTTTGTCCTCGAAATTACTTGGTCGCCTAACAGTCGTACATCCTAATTCACCACACTATGCTATAGCTACGACTCGATCTTAAAGAGCTATCCACATTTCTAGGCACGTTTCTAAGTCCATATTCAAGGTTCCAAATACTTTACTAACAATGAGAAAACAACTGACTTAACCACAAGCAAGGCAATGAAGGGTATTCTAGGAATAAAGAACGCACACGTGGTCAATCGCACATCTTCTTCCTCATGACGTCTGGGTCGCATAAACCAATATTGGCGCCTTGCTTTGCACCTTGAGCCTCTCTGTTTGGTGCTCCACGACCTCGGCCTGAACCATTTCCTCCATGGTTCGGACCACGACCCCTTGTCGCTTGCTGATCCTTCCTACCTGGCTGTGCATAACCTTGGCCTAAAGTCTGAGTCCTGTTCGGATCCTGAGGACAATTCTTAATCAAATGAGTCTTAGACTTACACCTGAAGCATTCTCGATCCCGATTCCAGCACTCACCAATATGGTACCTTCCACATCGAGCACACGGACGATCCAAATTTTCTGTAGCTGGCTTAGCAACACGAACAAAATTTTCAACCCTCGATCTTTTCTGAAGACCCTCAGATGATTCGGACGATCCAAAATTCCACCTATCCCGGTTCCTATCCTTATCTCTGTTCTACCTCACGAGTTCTTAATTCCTCACTACCTTAGCTTTTTCGACTAACACAATAACTCCCGCTCTCGGTGAGGAGCTATCAACAAACCTCAGTCGCCCCTTAATCCATCCTCGAATCAACACATCGCTCATGCTCGTAGCAACCACTCCTCGAGCATATCGGCTTAACCTTAGGAATTCGGCCTCGTATTCCGCTACGGACTTGTTCCCTTGAACCAGCCCCAGAAATGCCTTCCTCTGCGCATCAATATAATGAGTTCCAACATACTTCTTCTGGTACGCCGTCTTGACATACTCCCAAGTGAGGTCCTTAGCTGTGGTACTATCCCGAATTGTTAGCCACCATTGGTATGCCTCGTCGCGAAGCAGTGCCACCATTCCTTTCACTTTCTCTTGTGGTTCGGATCGAGCTCATCCATAATTAGTTCGGTTGCTTTAACCAATATTCACCAGACTGGGTGCCACGCCGACACGCCTCAAACACCTCGGCTCCATTCGCCGAGTCGCCAGTCTGAACTTCCTTGCTCTCATACTTCCACCCGTCCCAACCACTATCTCCAAAACTCAAAGACCTGACTGCGATATCGCATCATCCGGCCCGATCTTGCTCAACACCAAAAGTCGGTGGTAGTGGCGGTGGTACCCCATTCTCGATCCTTGACCGACCTAACGGGTTCCGTCTGACCATTACGCTTCGGCCACATCCACGACGACCACGCCCTCTAGAACTCATTTCTAGCGCCTCGATTTAATCTGATTTAAGGAATTTTATGCATTAGAAATTTTGTTCCACTATTTATCCACGAGTAAATTTTATGAAATAAAGTTTTCAAAAGTTGTTCTTTCGATCAATCAGAGTTTTAGTTCGAGTTCACTACTCTAATTCAAAGAATCACATTCACATTCACATTCACACCATCCAACATACTATTATGGGCATTCTTATCCATTCCCCACCCAGGGGTAATTTTGTCATTTTTCCTACAGGGGTATTTTGGTAATAAATCTGGGTCGATTAAAAATCTTAATAAATCAAAATATTTTGAAATTTCAAAACTCCAGGGTATTTTGGAAATTTTTTTTTTCAAATCAAAGGTATGACAAAAAAATTTGGAATTCAGGGTTATTCTGGTAATTTTGTTCATCAGGGGTAATTTTGTAAATTTTCAAATTAGGGTATCTTGAATTTTTGCAAAATAGCGTTTTTGTATACTTTTGCAAAGTAGGGAAATTTTATTAAAATTGGGGTTAAATCGGGAATTTTGAAAGTCAGGGGCATTTTGGTAATTTTCAACACAGGGTATTTTCAGTAAATTTCCCAAATCGTAGTATCTTGATATTTTGAAAACTAGAGATTTTGGCATTTTGCAAAGTAAGATTATTTAACAAAAGTTGAGGGTAGTATGGTAAATTTTTTCAATCAAGGGTTTTTTTGTACTTTTACAATACAGGGGTATTTTGTAATTTTGCCGCTAGGCATTTTGGTAATTTGTAAATCAAAGATACTTTAGAAAAATTTTCACAAGAATCTTTTACTACAGAAAAGGGTAATTTAAGGATTTTAAAACTAGGAATTTTATAAAAGCTGCGGCTAGTCCCTTTCGGGTTTTAATAATTGGTTTAGCTTATGAACAAGTCCTCTTGGTTAAGGTGAACCATGACTCACGCACTGTGTAGGATTCGAGTAAAGAGGAGGTGAGTCGCTAGGACTGCTTAAATACCAAGCTCTTCATGAATACCAATCCTCGACATGCGCATGTGGTTGCCACACCTTAACTCTGCGACTTACTTCACGTGTTTGTTTAATAGCCTTAAGTCTTATGCATATGTTTGAGTAGACTAGTCCTAGGGTTCATCAGATCCTAGTTCACTAATCTATGAGCCCAACTAAGCCCATAATAGTTCAAAATAACAAATCACTTCAAGAGTCCGAAGTACTTACTTGGTGGACTTGGTAGGAGGTACAGTGCCATGCCGAATGACCAAATAAAAGTCTATATTTTGAAAAGCCCATTTTGAAAATATTTTGGGCCCAAAACCCTCAAAGCGGAGTTTTGAACTGGGCTCTGATACCAAACTGTAACACCCCCAAACCCGGCCCACGAGCCTTGACCGGATCTGGTTATGTCACTACGGAAAGACGGTTGAAATATTTTTTTTTTTGACTTTAGAATAAAACATGAAAGTTTGTTAACTTTTGAAAACCATGTCCTTTTAAACTTATAAGTAAACTTTGTTATTAAAAATAGTCCATATTAAAACTTTAATATATAAATATATTTGAATAAACAAATTGCTAAAAATAAATTCATCTTTTATATAGTGATTAAATTTTAACCAAACCATAATTAAAATAATACCAAACATAATAATGATAAACAAATAATGCCAACCATAAAAAGGCCCTTATTACAATCATTACTTAAAACGAAATACTTATTATAAAAAACATAAAACAATCAAAATAATCTCCTTACGCATGGCCACCTCATATCCACTCCAAACCCGGTCCAAAGTTTACGATCACCGAAATGGTTGAGAAAATTGGGTGAGTCCACCGACTCAAGTGCATAATCATAACACATATTTCACACATATGGGCTTGGCCCATATCCACACAATCCACGAACCATTCATGCAATCATGCATCACAGCCCCCAGTCCATCCATTACACCAAACCTAGCAGACTCCTGTTCAAGGTCGTGGCTAATCCACCGATCACAACCGAAAGTGATCCCACATATCTTACTGGCGGACTGCACAGACAAGGCCGTGGTGAGCCACCGATCACATCGTGATCCCAACAGTAATCCGTCTACGGTGATGCACTCAGCTATCAACCGCCGAGATGGGCACCAAGCCAACATCTCCCTTGATGATGCACACAGCAACTCATCAAGCGCTAATGTAGCCCGAAGCTAACACTAGACCACATACACCAATATGTACTCCCTTCCTTCCTCGACCAAACCCAAATCCCATGCATATATGAAAATGCCTCTTATCAAATCATCGATAAAATGAGTATACATCTTATATCATTACCACATCATATATATATAAATACATTATAATAACTTAATATCACAAACTTACTCACCATTATCCGATTACCCAAAACATGGTATTCACCACTTTAGCCATTATGATTGACTACCACACATCATACATATGTATAAACGTTAGCAAGCAATTAATCAAGAAATAGTGCGATGATTACGCACCTTATTGATACAAACGATCAAATCCCGAAACGTCACTAGATTAAGAACTCTGCCAAAATTCCTTAAACAACCCATAACAGAATCGGTCACCACTTAAAATACATAACATGGCCTTAGGCCGAAAGTCATAACCTACATACCATGCTCACCTTAAATCCCGAAAGTCCTTTCAGATATCCCCCCTTAACGCTGGCTTCCAAAAATGGCTACAAATCCACGACCTTGAATAGGCTCAGTCATACACAAAATACAGGGTTAAGCCTCATGGTTTCGGCTGGCCAAAACAAGAATAAAAGATTAAACCAAAGAGAGTCCTTACCACACTACTGAAATCGGCATAAGGAGATTCGGCCAGAGAAGAACTGTTCGGCTTTGAATAATGAACAATTGATGTTAGGAAGGAAAATAAGGGTTTTAGCTAAATACCAACGTGTGGCTTATGGTATTACGGCAACAAGAAGAGGAGAGGGATTTTGGTTTAGGAACAATTGAGATGAGAAGAAAATGGTAGGAAAAGTAGCTTTGAACTTTCGACCAAGGTGAACAAATGAAGAGGAGGGACGGTTTTGGTGTTTGGTAGAATATGAGAAGAAAAGTGAAGGCTTAAGAAGAAACTAAAATTTTCGCAAAGGGAGAGCACACCCCCCTTTTATAACATTCGGCCACTCCCCCCACATGAAGAAACCAAAATTCGGCCACCTCCCAAAATCACTCATGGCCACTAATTCAAATCAATTTGAATTAGCCAAATCCCTTATTTTACTCTTCCCAATTCATTCAAATAATTAAAATAACCTTATTAATCACTTATCCTACATTCAAAATAAAATAAAATAAAAACCCACCTTTTTTCCATTATTATCCTATCAATTGAAAAAAAAAAACAAAATAAACTAATATAAATCCACCCTCCAATTAATTCTAAATCAAAATATCATGCTTATCCTATTGAAGTCCACATCGCCTAACTCTCCCCTCATTGTTGACGTCACAAGCAAAAATTAAAAGGCTCAAAATATTGCTTCTCCTGCGTCTTGAACCCCGACCGCACCAAGCCCCTTTAAGTTTTAACACCCCACGCCATTCTCGCCAACATTTTTTGTGATATAATCGCCACATATTCCTTTAAGCCCTCCTTCCTTAGTTCCTTCCTTTTAAACGCCAAGAACAAAAATAAAACCCAGTGCTTTCCATGTTATTCGAACTTGAGTCCCTTGCCAAGACCCACAAGCGGCATACTAAGCCACTCCACCAACTTTGTCTTTCTTGTCATAAAACCCCACCATTTATTTATAAAGTCTCCCTACCTAAGCCCATCACCGCATATGAAAAATATAAAACACAAAATGTCGCTCCCACCACTCGAACTCGCGCCCATCCTCACCTCCAACTCCTAAGTGGCGATGGAAACCACCTTGCCAACTGGACTTTCATGTCCATTAACCTTATGATTTCTTTTTAAAGCATACCTAGCCAGTTCCCTTAATTGACACAAAATGAAACCAAAATGTCTGCTTTGCATTTCGAACGTGAGACCCCTAAGCACCATGAGGCGTCACCTTCCCCATGCTCTAAGTGGTGCCCTTAAGCCACTTTACCAAACCATTTCTTGCGTCTTAAACCCACCTAAAATACTTATATCCCCTAACTCCCTCAACTCTCCCTTCCAACACTTAAAAACCAAAAATTTCCTAAGGCATTTCTTACCTTCTGGGGTTCTTCAAACCCCTCAAAAACTCCTACAACTTCACCATAAGCCTTCCAAAACCTGAGTTATGCACTAAATGCATAACCCCTAGACCGGGATGTTACAGAACCAGTTCAGCCACCAATTCACCAATCCGACCGGTTCAATTAAAAAATCGTTAAAAATTAAAAAATAAAAACCCCAATTCAACTGTCAATTTAACCGGTCCATGCCAATTACTGGTCTAATCGAATCAAAGCCATTCTTCAGACTAGTAACCCTAGCTAGCTCCCAATCCGACCAGCCAATATTGTCCAGTTCAAACATCATTGACCAACACTTAAATAGTAAATTGATTTCTAGAATGGTATCATTATCCAGCCTAACAATGAATGAGAAACCGAAAAACCTGGTCAAACCAAATTGATTAATTCTAATTAGATTAGTTCGATTTCTAGCACGAGCACGAACATATGACATTCTAAGAACCCTACAAATAAGGATGAAAAAGGCTTGATTAAAAATAGCTCAATTCCAATTGACATCAGTTAACTAATTTACAGACCAAACCATTCTTTAGTAGCATTAGCCTCTCATTCACTCACGTCTTCATTTGATCTATCCTAAACCTTAAACCTTATAATCCTAAACCCCAAATTCTAAAACACTCACTCTAAACCATAAACCATAGCCCTTAAATATTGGAACCCTAAACTCAAAACCATATCCTATAAACTATAAACCCCTAAACCTTTAACTCCAAACCTTAAACCCTAAATTAATTAGATAAAATTTTAATATTACATATTCTTTCAATATTTTAGGAAATTTAAATAACATTTTCAATTTACTAATTAATTTTGTTTCTCTAGAGATGCATGGATTACCAATTTTTTAATTTTAATATAGATAAAGTTTATCTATTATTTCTTAAATAATTTAAACTATAATTATAATTTTAATATATTTATATTAATATTATCCTTAAACCTTAAATCCATAATCACAAAATCTTAAAATCCTAAACCCCAAACCCATAAACACAAAACCCTAAAGCCTTAAACAATAAAGTATAATCCCTAAGCCCTAAACTATAAATACTAAACCTTAAACCCTAAACTAAATTGATTTTTTACGGCATTTTTATTAAAAAACCTTATTCACGCTCGAAGCTATTAACTTATTTTTAATTCGAATATATATAATTATTTACAAACTGATGATGTTAAATATTAAGAATATTCATATTTTAAATCCAATTTTTTGGTGCTACACATTCAAAAAAGCTGGAATTAAGGAAATTTGGGACGTTACACCTTTATACAAAGAGTTAGCTAGAGCGTATGTTGACAAGTATATCCCAACACTTAGGAGGAAAGTGTCGCCCCAAAACTGTCATCTTAGGACTAGACAAAAGCCAACTCTTATTCAAGCGTTGCCTTTGGCATACATATCCCAACCCTTATACAAAGAGTTGGCTAAAGCGTAGTCTATCGCAACACTTAGGAAAGTGTCACCACAAAAGTGTCGTCTTAGGATTACACAAAAGCCAACTCTTATTCAAGCGTCGCCTTAGGCATACATATCCCAACCCTTATACAAAGAGTTGGTCAAAGCATAGTCTATCCCAACACTTAGGAAAGTGTCGCCACAAAAGTGTCATCTTAGGACTACACAAAAGCCAACTCTTATTCAAGTGTTGCCTTAGGCATACATATCCCAACCCTTATACAAAGAGTTGGCCAAAGCATAGCCTATCCCAAGACTTAGGAAAGTGTCGCCAAAAAAGTGTCGTCTAGGACTACACAAAAGCCAACTCTTATTCAAGCGTCGTCTTAGGCATACATATCCCAACCCTTATACAAAGAGTTGGCCAAAGCATATGTTGGCAATTCTATCCCAACACTTAGGAAAGTGTCGCCCCAAAAGTGTCGCCTTAGGACTAGACAAAGCTAACTCTTATTTAAGCGTTGCCTCAGGCATGCGTATCCCAACCCTTATAAAAGAGTTTGCCAAAGCATATGTTGGCCAGTCTATCCCAACACTTAGGAAAGTGTCACCCCATAAGTGTCATCTTAGCACTGTTTTGTTGTAATGATGGTAAACCGAAAATATTTTTGACAATGGCTTTTAAAAAATTAAAACAATTTTTTAAAATAATGTTCAAAAGACTTTCAATTTTGAAATAAGGACTGATTTGTAAAAGGGCCTAAATTATGAGTTTTTAAAAGGCAATTAAAGCAAAATTTAATATTTCACCCTATTTTCCCCTTTCATCTTTATAAAACCCACGTTAGTCTCTTATCCAATTTTTGTTTTGTCGTCTATTGCATTTCAAAGCTCCCCTCATTCAATTTTGATTCCCAAACTTAATTCCTTAGACTTCTATCATTCCCCAAGCCATAAATCTCCATAGTATTTCAAGAAAAATTCCAAGAACACTATAGATTTCTCCATTGTTGAACTTTTAGGTTTTTAGATTTTTGATTAAACACTCAGTTTTTCATCAACTAAGGTAATGATTTGATTCCTTATTAGTTTTTTATGTTATTTGATCCTTTAAACTGAGTTTTTAACTATTAAATCGTATGTTTTAAATAAAAGCCGAAATTTGGGTCATTAATAGTCAATTTTAGGATTTTGGGTAAAAATATGGTTTCAAAGTGTTTTTCAATTAGAATTGATGAGATTAGAATGTTTCTAAACTTACTTTGAAGTTCCATAAAATATTTCCAACGTTTTAATGAATTTTTGAGGAAATTGGCATACCTTGTCAAAAAATTTCGATACCATGAATTGGGTAGTTTTGAGTAGTTCACATGTTGAGAATCTATCATAGGTGAATAATTAGATAAATGGAATTTGTTTTAGGCAAAAATATTAAGTATAGACTGAGATATGTGAATCTCAAGTTTGCTAAGTCGAAGGTTTCGGTTCCATGAGAACTTAGCTTAAGCTTGTATTTTGATTGTTTGAGGTGAGTCCTTAGCTGATTGTTGATGGTATTGTTGTGTGATTTATTTTTTTGAAGCTTCAGAATTTTTAGGACATTCTACGAGTTAAGGAAAGGCTAGTTTAAGCTTACGGTGTCTCAGCGAAAGCGTAATTGGTGAGTGTTTGGAATCGTTCCTTGTAGACACAATTCATTGCACAAATTTGGAATTTAGAAGTAGCCTAAAATTTTGAGTGTAATTTTTCTCATACCTATGTTTAGATTGTGAAATATGTGCTCACGTGTTGAGAAAATGATAACTAAAATGTGATGCCATGACATGTGTAATGTGATTAATGCCTAGATGAGTATATGGTTACTATGTAAATGGATCTATGAATAATGCATGAATAAGTAATATGGAATTAAAGATTAAAATGTTGTAATTGTGCTATATGGTTGTTTTGATATTGCATGATGACATGTTTGCGTGGTAGTTATTCTAATCATTCACAGAGCTTGTAAAGCTCACCCACTCATTTTTAAACCATTGTAGATTAGTTGTCTTCCGGTGTAAGTGATGTTGTTCGAAGGGAGTGATCCAAGTAAGACTTTAGCAATTTTTCATAGGTGTTTCTTAATTCGTTTATTTTTGGGGAAAATAAATGCAAATGGTAGACTTTTAGTTGATTTTGCCATGATGTTTTGGTTGTTTATATGACTTATTTGTTCTTAGGATTTATGGATATTGGATCTTGTGATATTGATTTCTTACTTGGACATATTTTCGATGATTGAACTGTTATTGTGGACGTTTTGATGATTTCTTGATGAGGTAAAAGTTGTATGATGAATAATTATTAGTTTGTATGGATTATATGCCTTAAACTATTATATTTTTGTGGTCTAGAGTAGAGGTATCGATATTTGGGTTTTAAAATTGATACCTTCATGATTTTTGAAAGTGCAGGAAGTTAGTAACGTAATTTGGTATTGATACCACATCACAAGTATCGATACTCGAGGTAGAATAATTGATACTTTATGAAAGGTACCAATAACTTTTGAGATTTTGATTTTAAACGAGAAACAGAATGTTGTTTTCGTATCGATTTTCCAAGCAGTATCGATACCATTTGAGAGAAATATTGACACCTTTGATTAAATATTGATACTTTGCTGAATAATTCAAAATTTCTGTTTGGTGGTCTAAAAGCATGTTTAATTCTCATTTTAAGCTCGAATGATGAATGTTTAGCATGTTTTAATGATATATGGAATATGCATGACCTATAATTATTACAAAAGATAAAATGGAATATGTTTGTCTAATAACGAAACCATTTGTAATGCTTATTATGTATGATGGTGGTGACATCCTGATATTTGAGCTCGGCGACTAGACTAGGTATAGGGTGTTACATGTCAGCTTGGATGGTACTATCATCAAGGAACCAACTCATATATAGATCGATGAAAGGTGAAGCTAGGCAACCACGTTGTCATTGAGGTGTTGGTTGAGTGGCCAACACATTCCCTAAAAATGCCACCTAGGAGAGCTTCCATGACCTGCGGAAAGAAGATCCTGGCTTCGATCCTTGAGGACAATGATCTTATGACCTGAGTATTTGAGACAGACTAATTTTTTACCGTTAATTCAGTTAATGAAACACCTCATTTTCAGCTTAGAAATCGATTTGTTAAGCTTTAATAAAACAGTGAGTTTTAGGTTGTCATTAGACGTTGTGTTTTTGTGTCAGTTTGGGTGAAGGGACGTTAAGTGAAATGGTGTGTTTCACTACCTTGCTAGCTGTGTGTCCAACAGCCTAATCAGTTTTTAAATGGTTGTAACAGTCATTAAGCCTTTAACATCAACGGTTATGTCTGACGGTTATGTCTAAAGTTTGTTATGCTAACTGTTAGAATTGAGTGACCCGAATCCTTATTTAAATAAAATACAGTGGTAAAATAAAATAAAATAAAAGTAAAATACATATAGAACTACAATTCTTTTATTTTATTTTATTTTAGAATAAGGTTTTTAAACCTTATTAAACTCCATCTATTTGGTATTGATTAGAATAGGGTATTTCAATCTTACTACACTCCTATTACAATATGGTTTTACAAGCCTATAAATAGACATAGTCTACTCCTCTTGTAATCATTCGAATTTGACATAGTAAATTTTCTTCACCTCTGCCCGTGGTTTTTTTCCCGAAAGGGTTTCCACGTGAAAATTTGTGTGCTCTTTATTTTTCTTTCTCTTTTTTTGCGATATATAGTCATTACCGACATTCTATTTTTTACAAATTTGTATCAGAGCTTCAGGGTTATTCATCTAAATTACGGTAATGGCATCTTTGAAGTATGAGATTCTGCTGTTGGATCGCAACACCAGATTCGTGTTGTGGCAAATAAAGATACAAGCAGTTCTTGCACAGATGGACTTAGAGGATGCCCTGCTAAGGATAGATAAGATTTCTTCGACATTGAAGGAGGAAAGAAGAAGCGTAAGGATCAAAAGGTATTAACACAGTTACATCTACATTTGCCTAACAAAATTTTGTAGAATGTGATAAAGGAGAAGACCACAACTGCATTATGGAAAAGGCTGGAACAAATATGTATGTCGAAAACTCTAACCAGCAAGTTACATATGAAGAAGCGTCTTTATGCTCATCGTTTGGAGGAAGGTGCGTCTGTGCACGAACACTTAACAGTGTTTAAAGAAATTCTCTCAAACTTAGTGGCCATGGAGGTTCAGTATGATAAGGAAGATCTAGGGTTGATTCTACTTTGTTCGTTGCCCCCATCTTATTCAACCTTTAGAGACATAATTTTATATAGCCGTGAGTCTCTCACAGTTGATGAAGTTTATGATTCTTTGACCTCGTATAATAAGATGAAGCATCTTATGGTTAAACTAGACTCTCAGTAAGAGGGTTTCATTATTCGTGAAAGACAAGATTGAAATGCTGATAATAATCGTAGAAGGACACAAAATGAAATCCTCACGGTAAATCTAAAGGTAGATAGAAGTCTTCAAACAAAGGTAAAACTTGTAACTTCTGCAAGAAGAAAGGGTACATTAAATCTGAGTACTATAAGCTGCAGAACAAGATCAAAAGGGAGGCTACGAATCAAAAGGGAAAACAACCAGAAAAATTCGGTAAAATTAATGTTGTAGAAGACTACATCGATGGTGAACTTCTAGTCGCTTCTGTCAACAATTCTAAAGTGAGCGAGAAGTGGATCCTTGATTCAAGTTGCACCTTCCACATGAGTTAAAACTTACGAAACAGTTTCTAAAAGTGTTGTTTTGATGGGAAATAATACGTGTAAACTTGCAGGTGTTGGAACAATTAAAGTTAAAATGTTTGACGGAGTTGTCAAAACACTTAGTGATGTGCAACATATTCCAGAATTGAAGAGAAATTTAATTTTGTTGAGGAATCTTGATTCAAAGGGTACAAATACACAGCTGAAAGTGGGGTTTTGAAAATTTTCAAAAGTTCCCTCTTGTGATGAAAACTTAGAGAAAGACTGCCAAGTTATATGTTTTGCAGGGTTCTACTGTTATTGGTGATGCAGCTCTCGCTTCCTCTTCCTTGTCAAATGATGATGTTACTAGACTTTGGCATATGCACCTAGGGCATATGAGTAAGAATGACATGACAGAATTGAGAAAAAGAGGACTTCATTATGGTCAATGAATTTCCAAACTGAAGTTTTTTGAGCATTGTGTTTTTGGGAAGCAAAAGAGAGTTCGATTCACCAGAGGAATCCATAACACGAAGGGAATGTTGGAGTATATTCATTCTGATCTGTGAGGGCCATCTAAAGTGCCTTCAAGAGGTGGAGCTATATGCTAACACTTATTGATGATTTTTCTAGAAAAGTTTGGGCATTTTTCCTGAAGCAAAAAAGCTGTAACATCCCAAAATTGGGCCTAGTAGGATTGGGCCCAATGGGCCTTGGGCGTAGGAATGTTTAAAATTCTGAGAACAAGAGAATGACATTATTGCAAATTGGACTATTAGTTAAGTGAATTTGGAAGGTTAGAGGTTTCTATGAAGTGTCGGGTTTAATTGGGCCTTAGGAAAAATTTGGTATTTTATCACTTTAAGGAGAGATGGTAAGTAGCTTCAAGGCTTATTGAAATAAATGAATAAATGGTTAGCACAAGTGAGCAATTAGTAAAGAGGTTATGGCATTAAGTGAAGTACCTTGAGGGAAGAGGTTCAAATCCCTTTGTGTGCAATGTTTGGCTAATATTTTTGCACTATTTCCTTAAGTGTCGACCAAGGACTATTTATGGCAAGGGTGGACTTTATTATTTTGGTAAGGTGGCTATAAGAATAAGGCAAGGTTGAAGGTGGCCAAACTCTTATCCTAAGGGGGGATGCATGTGGACGGTTTTGAGGCAGATAGGTGGCTGAAAATTTTACCTTCGCATTTGGTAAGGCCTTGGTTTTATTTTGGCCAAAAATCCTATTGCAACCTTTGTGTCATCTTCTCTCTTTTTGCTACTTTCTTTGCCGAAATTTTCTAGCACAATAGTGCATTTTCTCTTCTCTTGAATTGGCCACATATTCATCTTTTGTCTAATCTCCTTGATAGCCGAATATCATTGTTCATTCTCCTCCATAACCGAAACCTTTCCATCATTCTTTCTTTCTCAATCCTTAAGCAATCGTGATATAGAGGGAGGCCGAATACCACAACATCGCCTAATCATCTCTAGTCATAGGACGATCGTGAGAAATGAGACTATAATCGATTAAGGTAAGGAAGATCTTTCATAGTCCATTCGATATCTCTAGTTGGCTAATTGATATTGTTGGTAGGATCGATTCTTGGTGCATCGAGGGAGATCACAGTCATGGTAAGTGGAGTTAGCCTAATAAAGTGTTTCTAGTTACGATTATCGAAGTTGAGACTAATCTTCTATCAACTATCAATATAGGTGTTGAAATCGGTAGAAAGTACAACTCGTAATCAAGGTGTGTAATCCCGTAGCTTCCAAAAACATGTTTGAAATGGTGTGTAATCTCACATCTCTCTGAAATTTTGTATGATATGTTCTGTGATTTGGTCGAAATACCAAAGAAAACTGGAAATCAACATCCAAGATCACTCGGGGGCGTGTAGGTTCATAGTGGTAACCATGTTTTTGTAATAAAATAGTTTTGGTCAGTGGCAGTGACGTGATTTCGAAAAATCATGAAAAATAGGATAAAGGGAATTAATAAGTGAATAAGACATCAAATCAAATCTTACTGTGTCTACTTTAATATGGAAGAAACGGAGAAGGAAAAGGAACATTATATTCTGAGATATGCTAATTTTAGTGAGAATGGTTTTGAATGACTTCGGGGTATTCTATTATGTCTTGGAAAAATTGAATAAAATTGTAAAAATTGAATTATGAGACATAATTTATATGTATGGATTCCTTAGTGAGCCTATTATTAATAGAGACAAGTGGGATCAGTATATGAAAATTGTACAGTGAGATATTTGGATTTGGGGTAAGAGAGGTCAGAATCGTTGGACAGTGAAACAAGGGAAACTTTAAGGAATAAACTGTACTAAATGGTTAAGCTAAAAATTCTGGAAAAATTATAGGAGAAAGATATACGAGTCTAGTTTCAAATAAAATTTACAGATTTAGATTTTGAGTTTCCTAACTCGAGTTATAGTCAATTTAGTCATTATGATGTAGTTGGACAGTTTCAAACTTTTATGCCCCAAATTAGTAGTTAAGCCTTGGTTATGAAATTACCGAAATACCCTTAGAGGGTAAATTATCGAAATACCCTTAGTGGGTACAATTTTGAATTACGAAAATGCCCCTAATGGGCTAAAATACGAAAATGCTCTAATAGGCCGATTTAATATATTGCTTAATGGGCCGATTTGATATATTGCCTTAATGGGCCGATTTGATAAATTGCCTTAATGTGTCGAATTGCAAAGTGTTAATGGGCTAAACTTTTGTATGAAATAGTTATCGTTGTTATATTTGTAAATATCATGATTTGCTATGTATGTTGCATATTTACATATTGCATGGGATGGGAAACTTGAATGAAGAGAAGAGTAGACCGGTGACATTGCCACAAATTTTGATAATGGCTATGTGCCAATTTAAATATGGTTTTGTGCCATCGTGACTAAGGTTGTATGCCGATTATATTACCAGTATATGATTACGGTGACTCACCACAAATATTATAAATGGCGACTTGACGCAAATTGGAGAGACTGGATGGATGGGTTGACTTGATCCCAGGAGAGATTGGTTGGTACGGTGGAGAGATCGGGGTGGGTTGACTTGATCCCCACAAAGAGATTAGTTGGTACAGTGGAGAGATTGGTGGATGGGATGGATTGCATTCATATCATTTACTTATTACATGAAAGTGGGCTTAGGCCCAAGATTATGTAAATGGGTTCAAGCCAAGATATTGCTAAGCCAAGCTCGAGCCCAGTGGATGATGATGAGGGGTTATACACTGAGTTCTTGTAACTCACCCTCTTCTTTCTTAATCCTTGTAGGTAAATCTCGGTGACGAGGACTTGGGCCCATGGATGACTCGGTGGAAGTCATACTTCGGAAATAAATATTTCAAACTTTAGTAAATTACTTTTCCGTTATTTTTACTATTTGGGTTTTTATGTTGTAATAAGGCCTGTGGATTATTTTATTTTGTTTTATGTTTGACGTATTTATTATTTTGTTGGTTTATTTTAAATGGAAATTTTCTAAAAGCATAATCAACGATTTTTCAAATTGATTAATAAATGGATTTTATAAATAAACTTTTACAAATGATTTAACTCGAACTTTCTTTCAAATTATCAACGGCATTTTCAAAAGTTATGGTTTTAAAAGATCACTAGTTCAAATATCAATTCTTCAATCAGCTTTTCAAATATTAGTAGTATTTTTATCAAATATTTCTAAACAAACTTGTTTTCTTCAATTACACCTATTTTAGTACGAATCACAAGATCCTTTATACGTTTTCTTCATTGTGACACACTAGATTCGAGCCTAACTTCTAGGGCTGGGTTTGAGTGTTACAAAAGCGATGTGTTTTCTGTATTTAAGTCTTGGAAAACTATAATTGAAAAATAGAAGAGAAAATAAATAAAACACCTCCGCACAGACAATGGCTTAGAGTTCTGTTCTGATAAGTTTAATGAACTATGCAAGTTAGAAGGGATTGTGAGACACTTAACAGTTTGTCATACTTCACAAAAAAATGGAGTTGCAGAACGAATGAATAGAACAATCATAGAGAAAGTTTGATGTATGTTGTCGAATACTGACTTACCAAAGTCGTTTGGGTGAAGCAACCTCTACTACATGTTTTTTGATCAATTGATCTCCATCCATTGCCATTGAGAAAAAGACTCCACAAAAGGTATGGTCTGGTAATCATGCTGATTGTTCTGATTTAAAGTTCTTTGGGTGTCCTACTTATGCTCATGTTGATAATGGAAAATTTGGAATCGAGATCTATTAAATGTGTTTTTCTTGGTTATAAAGCTAGTGTAAAAGGTATAAGTTATAATGTCCTGAAAATAGAAAAGTTGTGATTATCAGAGATTTTTTTTTATGAAACTGTTATGCTACCTAACTTATCTCTTAAATACTCTTCCAATAAAGAAACATCAAAAGCAGGTGGAGCATCAGATTAATCCAGAATCTACAACAGACTTGACTCCTCAAGCCAGTACAGAAATTCAGAATAGAGTTATCATTTTACCACAATACTCTATCGCCAAAAACAGAACTAGAAGAGAAATTAAACCTCCAAAAAGTATGTCGAGGCTGATCTAGTTGCTTATTCTTTAAATGTGGCTGAAGATATAGATGCAAACCAAGAGCCATCTAATTATTTTGAGGCGGTTAGCTGTGAAGACTCAGAAAAGTGGATGTTTGTTATACAAGAGGAGATGGATCACTCCACAAAAACAGAACACGGGATCTTGTGAAACTTTCTAAAGGTAAAAAGGTTGTTCGTTGTAAATGGGTGTTTAAAAAGAAAGAATGGACTCCAGGAGTTGAAGAACCCAGATGTAAAGCAAGGATTGTTGCAAAGGGTTACAGCTAAATTCCAGGAGTGGACTTCACAGATGTGTTCTCCTAGTTGTGAAGCATAGTTTGATTCGAGATTTGCTTGGTATTATAGCCATGCATGATTTGGAGCTTGAGAAGTTAGATGTAAAAATTACATTTTTGCATGGAGAACTCGGAGATGATATTTACATGCAACAACCAGAAGGTTTTATAGTCTCAGAAAAAGAGGACTATGTTTGCTTATTGAAAAAGTCCATTTACAGTTTGAAACAGTCACCAAGATAGTGGTACAAGAGTTTTGATTCCTTTATGACTTCTCATGATTTCAAAAGAAGTAGCTTTGACAATTGTGTTTACTTTGAGAAAATCAGTGATGGTTCTTTTGTGTATCTACTCCTTTATGTTGATGACATTTTGATAGCAGCAAAAGATAAAGGAGAAATAAGAAAGGTCAAAGCCCAACTAAGTGAAGAATTTAATATGAAAGATTTGAGACCGACAAAGAAGATACTTGGCATATAGTTTCTAGAGATAAAAAATCAAGTAAATTGTACCTAAGTCAGAAGGGCTACATTGAGAAAGTTCTTTGTAGGTTCAACATGCAGAGTGCTAAACCTATTAATACTCCTTTAGCATCCCATTTCAAACTTTCATCCCTTTGTCTCCACAATCAAATGATGAGATTAATTACATGTTACATGTTCCATATTCTAGTGCAGTGGGATCTCTCATGTATGCTATGGTTTGTTCACGTCTAGATTTATTATATGCAGTCAGTGCAGTTAGTAGATACATGGTGAATCTCGGTAAAGAACACTGGAAAGCAGTTCAGTGGATTTTAAGATACTTACAAGGTACTAATGATGTTTTCTTACAGTTTGGAAGAACTAGAGATAGAGTCATTGGGTATGTTGATGCTGATTTTTGTAACAGCACGATTTAGGGGTTAGTCGAAACATTGATCTCGGGATCACTAATCTGGGGTTAGAGAAAATTTATTTTAATGTTATTTTATGAATTAGAGCATGATTATATAAGTGCATGAATATTTTGGTGCTTTAATTTTAGTGATTTCAAGCTTAATCGCGAAAAAAGACTAAATCGCATAAAGTGTAAAAGTTCTATTTTATAAGCTAAAGGTTCCTAATAGCCATAGAATATTAATTTGGGGTCTTTAAAGTGTAATTAGACCCCTAAGAATAGAGTGGTCGGACATAGAAGACAAAAATTGACAAAATTGGTCAAAGTTGGTCAAAGTTGGTGACTAAATTGAATTGTATTAATAAAATAAAGAAAGAAAAGATATCATCTTTTCTTCTTTCCATCACCAACGAAAATTAGCAGCAAATTCTTCCTAACTAGTAAGTGATTTTAATGGTTTTTCTTGAAGATAGTTGTACTTTTAAAACCCCTAGAGCTTAAGCTTTCTAATGAGGGGACTATTTGCAATATGGTGAAAAGATTAGAGCTTTTCCATGAGAGCTTTCAATGTTATTTGCTGCATTTTTATGGAAGAAAATGAGTCTTAGTTGTTAGATGAACAACTTTTGTGAAAGGTGTTGCCATGAAAACATCTAAATGAACTTTTTTGTAAAGGTTGTAAAATTGGTAGTAAAATATGTGAAATGTTGGGTTTTGATGATAGCCATAAAAGAAATAAATGTTCACCTAGGCTCATTAAAGGTAGAAATTTGATTAGAATTGATTTTCGAGCCTAGGGGTAAAATGGTCATTTTACCAATGTGTAAGGGCAAAATGATAATTTTGCCAAAGCATGATTATTAAAATTTTTTATTAATGTGATGATTGAAATGAGCTAATTTTCTATTATAGATCAAGAAGAACCAAGAATCAACCTTCACCGGGGCAAGAATAAAGTCTCAGACTAGATTGAAGATCTAGCTCATTTGAAATCGAGGTAAGTCTATATGTGATAAATTCAACATTTATGCTAGCATGTTTGAGAATGTTTGATGTTATAATGATACATGATGCTCTATGAAATTAAGTATTTGGTATTGAATAAGAAAGTTGAGATGGAGAGGTCCCGTGTAAGACCATGCCGGGGACATGGCCTCGGCACCGAATTGAGATCCCGTATAAGACCATATTCAGGATATGGCATTGATATTGATGTAAGTTTCAGTATAAGACCATATCCGGGATATGGCATCGGTATTCAAAGATAATCCATGTAATACCATATCCGGGATGTGGCATTGGCTTCTTGTTTGTGCTAATGATAATGAATATGCATCTACGAGTATCCTTAGTGATTTATTGGGATAAATAGATTTGCTTGGAAATGAAATGAGAATTGTATTAAAGTCATGTGAATGAGTAAATACAGGTACCCGTGAGAAAATTCACAAGGAATGTTTACGATATGTGGCATGGTATGTTCTAGATAAGAACAAGTACGAGTAAGTACGGCAAAGTACTTATGACTTTGTATGGTTATCTAATGCTATGGATTGATGTCATTATGAGCTTATTATTGTTATTTATTTTCATGCAAACTTACTAAGCTTTGTGCTTACCCCTCTCATTTCCCTTTTCCTTGTAGTATTGCCAAGATAATTTGAGGATCGTGGGACGCAGGAGTTCGAAAATCACACTATCAACATCACTTTGGTATAACAATTTAGACTTATTTTGAGTATGGCATGTATAGGACTTGGTATTTTGTTAGGTCATAATTGTTAGCCAAAGTGTTGGCTATGTATGTTATCAAAGTCATTTTGTAAATGGTTATCGAAATGGGCCATCACTTGTTAAGTTTATATATATTCAATGTTAATGAAATTATGAAGTTTATGCTTGTGTGAATGCTTTGAATTGAGTTCTTAGATGTGCCTTTGGGTCATGAATGATGTTTATATGAGTTGGAGTTAGTATGTCTACTATGTAGAGTGGCATTTGGCTTGGAATATAGCCTTTTATGTCCATGTGTAGACACACTGTGTGTGTCTAGTAGTGTGGGACACACTATCAACCCCATGGGCGTGTCGATCGACCGTCGCCCCTCGCATGCTAGGTTTACAAAGTCAAGATGCTCGAGAGTAAAACACGCAGGCAGAGACACGTGGTGTGTCTCGGTAGTGTGGAAGGCAGGGCCTTGGACATGGGCGTGTGCCTAGGCCGTGTAAAGTTTGCACTGTAAATGTAGAATTTAATTCGACACACGGTCTAAGGACACGGGCGTGTGCCTTGGCCGTGTGACCTTAGTGAGGTGATGACGTCAAAAATAGAATGCCAAGGTTTTGGCACAGGCTAAGACACGGGCGTGTCAAGGCCGTGTGAGGGACATGGGCTAAGGGCACGGGCGTGTGTCTGGCCGTGTGAAATAAGTCAATGTCGACCACGGGTGAAAAACACGGGCATGTCTCATGGGCACACGGGTGTGTCCTTTGAGCAACACGGGCATGTGACACCTGTTTAGGCAAAAAAAAAAAATTTAAGTGCGTAAAAGTTTCAGATTAATTCCCAAAACTTTTCGGAAGTATGTTTAAGGCATCGTAGGTCTAGGATGAGTATGTTTTGGGTTTGTATGGAAAGTTTTTAAGACGAAACAAAATTTTATAGCTCGAAACGTCATGTTTAAGCAAGTTGAGCTAGGTAATGCCTCGTATCCGATTCCGGCTTTATACATGGGTAAGGGGTGTTACAACTTTGCTGGAGACCTTGATTGAAGAAGATCTCTCACAGGTTATGTCTTTACAATCGAAGGTTGTGCAATCAGTTGGAAAGTCACTTTGCAAACTACAGTCGCTTTGTCTACCACTGAAGCTGAGTACATGGCGACTACTGAGGCTTGTAAAGAAGCCATTTGGTTGAAGGGACTCTTTAGTGAACTAATGAAAACCTTCAAATCAGTACAGTATTTTGTGACAATTAAAGTGTCCTCTTCCTTACAAAAGATCAAATGTTTCATGAGAGAACAAAAAACATTGATATTCAGTATCATTTTGTTCGTGATATTATTGCTCGTGGTGATATTGTTGTGAGTAAAATTAGTACTCATGAAAATCCTGCAGATATGATGACTAAGTAACTTCCTATAACTAAGTTTGAACATTTCTTAGACTTGGTTGGTGTTCATTGTTGAAGTTAAACCCTTAAGGTGTTTTATAGAATAGGTGGAGAACTTGTTCATTGAGAGTTCGCGATGAAGAACTTGTTCATTGAGAATTCGTGTCAGTGTGGAGATTGTTAGAATTGAGTAACCCGAATCCTTATTTAAATAAAACACAGTGATAAAATAAAATAAAAGTAAAATCCATATAGAACTACACTTCTTTTATTTTATTTTAGAATAAAGTTTTATAAACCTTATTAAACTCCATCTATTTTATATTGATTAGAATAGAGTGTTTCAATCTTACTACACTTCTATTAGAATATGGTTTTACAAGTCTATAAAAAGACATAGTCTATTCCTCTTATAATCATTCGAATTCGATATAGTGAATTTTCTTCTCATCTGCCTGTGGTTTTTTCTCGAAAGTGTTTCCACGTAAAAATCTATGTATTCTTTATTTTTTCTTTTACTTTTTTTTACGATATATTGTCATTACCAATATTCTATTTTTTACACTAATTTTATGATTGAAATCCATTGCCTTCTTTCTTTCTCTCGATCTTTTCCTCTTTATTTTCTCTCTTCTCTCGATTTTCTTGATTTCCATCGCAACAGGAAATTCTCCCCCATCACTATTAGATGGGGTCTATGTGCTGCAATACACATAATAGCCAAAGGTGAAAGCAAATGCTCAAAAGCAACTTGATTCCATTTGGAATTAATAGGCACATGATCATTTGGAATATGCAGCGACTTGATCTAAAATACATTTTATCTTAAATTAAAACAGAAAAAACATTTTATCTCCAACTAATTGATATTTATATTTATATTTATACATATTAAAATTAAATTATATACAATTCTTACTTTAATTATCAATTTTTACCAATAATTTATTAAAAATTAAATTCAAGTTTAAACAAAATTCTACTTTAATCGAATTCAGTCCAAATTCAATCAAATCTATTGAAATCCTAAACCTTAAATAGGTTGAATCTCTTACTTGACTGATATTAATAAAAAGTAATTAGATAAAATTCAAATTAAAAGTTAAAATGAGATGCTAAATTTGTTTCCGAATAATGCATTTCAATTTGAATTTCGTAATAATTAAGATTTTAGAGATAAACTAATATTTAGTTCTTAAATTTGATAATTTTTTTAATTTAATTTTAAATATTTTTATTCACGAGCTTGACAACTTTCTTCAATTTGATCTTTAAATTTAGATAATATTAATGTGTGATGATGACGCCAACTATTTTAAAATTTAAGTGATGATGTGATTTAATTTTAAAGTTTCAGGACATTATATCCTAATAAAATCTAAATTTAAGAGCAAAATTAAAAAATCTACTAAATTTTAAGACTAAGGGAAAAAAAAAAAAACACCCAAAGAAATTGTGTGAGGGACTAAATAATAAAATATGATTTCAATCACAAATCCAGGAAGAAGAGTAGAAATAAAGCTCAATTATTGCAGAGGAGCCCAGATGTTAGAGGTGGCCTAATAACAAACCCAAATCCAGCTAAAGATATTTTGGGCACTTTCACCATCCGGAAAAGAAAAGGCTGCAGCTGTCTTTGACACAAGTTTTTGAAGATGAAGAACCCGTGGTTCAGGTGAAACAAAACAAATTATAGCAAAAATAGAATAAAAATAAATAAAATGGAATGATGGATTTGATGGTTTGCCTGCTAACATACGTTTTTCTATTTAACTCTGCAAACTTTATGAAGATTTAATGGACACTCTGTTTCTGCAATTCATAAGAATCAACAATGGGTTTTAGATTGAATCTCAAAGGTGTTTTCCCAGTTCCTTCGCATTTTATTCCCACTTATCCACCTTCCAGGCTTCCTTCTTCTTCTTCTTCTTCTTCTTCTTCTTCTGGTGAGTTCAATGGATTTTCAAATCCACTCTATCCTTCTTGCTTTACTTAAAAGGAAAGTTAAGCTTTTAAATTTTCTGAGTTTGGTTAGATTGAGGTAATTGTAGAAGTGTCAGTTAATTGCTTAGTTGAATTTGTATTGCTGCATTGTTTTAATGTTAATTGAAGCTAAGATGAAAATGATGTCCCTGTAATTTAGCGAAGTTTTAGATTCTGTTAAAAATTGAATATCTTGCTTTGTAGATTTAAAAATCGAATTCAACCATTGACAGCTTTGGTGTTTTCAATCAAATTTGGTTACCATATCAAAAGTGTTTACTGAGTTCATAATGAATTGCTTTTGAAGTTGGTATGATTGTAAGAGTGTTTTGAATGCAATTTTAACAGAAAATACTAACTGCATTAAGATTGAGCAAGGACTTTTAAATCGATTTAAGTAAAACTTTTTTAGTACAATACTAAATCTCAAACTTTATTCAAGAACAGGGACTGGCAACATGGTTTGGCCTAAAATTAACTTCGACTAAGAAGTTGGTTATTTTTCTATTTCGAGCTTTTACTATGCAGTCCATGCAATTGAATTCCAATTCTATCTCTGGCCTTATCTTATACCAAGTTCTTGTCTTTGGGTTGTTGTCAAATTTTCATTTCTTCCCTTGGTTTTTGTTCACTTTCATTTATTTTTCTTTAACACAGTTAGGGGAAGGAGGCTTCTTTTAACTCAACCAGGCTGTCTTTAATATCTGATGAAGGTGTGTTTCTATCAAAAGATCCTCCAAAACCATATGCTTCACCTGCAGCTCTGCAAACATTTGAAAATGGTTGCTCAGATATAGAAGAAAAGGTGTGTGGTTGAATATCAAATTATATCTACTGAACTGCACGCAACACTTTATTGTCCATTTCATAATTTTTCACTGTCAAGTATCTTGTATTATTGTGGGTTTTTTTTTCTCTTCCAGGTAAATATTGACAAGGGACCACAGTCACGGAATTGTTCCCATGTTGTGGTTGGTAAATCGCATGAACCAATTAGAGGGAACAGATCTTCCTCGTGCGCAAGCCCACAGACATGCAAGGCATCACGTTATAACGTGCTTATGGATAATCTCAATGTTTTGGAGGAGACATTTGTTGATTCAGATGTGTTAAGATTGGAGAGGGAAATCCTACTACAACTAGGAAGGCTTGGAGCTCTAAATTTATTCAATATCTTTCTGTTTCATAAACCTTCAAATATTTTCAACCTATCTGACGTTGCTGCCAATAGTGTAGAGTGTAATATGAATGGTTTGGTGGATAGTGAAAAGGACAAGATTATTATTAGCTCTAGAAAGAATAAACAACAAAGAAAAAGAAGAGAAAAAGCGGTAGAAACTACTACACTTTCTACACAGTTGCCGCCTACCAACACCCTACATGGACGTTATCAAAAGCCCAAACGTTCTTCTCCTAAAAGAATGTCAGACTCTAGAAAGAGAAGATCGGCAGTTGCTAGGAATGAAGTAGAAATGTCAAAGGGTGTTAAGGTTGTCTTACAAGTTTAGTATATGGAATGCATATTCTTTTGTCACACACATCTTAAGGCAACCTCTGACCTCTCTATGCTTTTTCCAAGCAGGTGGTTGCAAACTTGGAGAGGATTAGAGCAACTTTGGAAGAGGAAACCGGGAGAATTGTGAGCTTGAGTTGCTGGGCAGAAGCAGCCAAACTTACTGAGAAGGTGCTGCAACAGCATTTACATTATGGTTGGTACTGCAGGGATGAGTTAATAAAGAGTACACGCTCCTTAGTCCTGTACTTTGCAAGGAACTATAGGGGTTTGGGAATAGCCCACGAAGACTTAATCCAGGTTAGTCAGGCCTTTTTGATATGTTTGGTTGTCTACATGCTACACTTGTTTTAATCATTTCCAATCAAGTTATTATTCTACATAAAGTAATTTTCTGCGCAGATCTTGCCTGATTAACAATGCGGCTGCCTAGTTTTTTCTTTGTCTATGTTTACACTTCTGATGTTTTGGAATCTAATCAACAGTATGAATAGATTAGGATGAATCTTCTTATGGGAAGTATCATCTAGGCTAAACCACTAAAAAGGCCCTTGGACTAGTTTACTTTTTTTAATAAGCCCCTATACTTTTACTGAACCCAAATAAGCCCTATGCTATAATTTGTACTTAATTTAGCTTATATTTTAAATGAAATGTTAATTTATGTTAAGGGCATTTAGGCATAAATTAAAGGTTAAGGACTTATTTAGATACAAGTTAAAGATTAAGGGCTAATTTCGGCATATGTTAAATTTCAAGAGCTTATTTCAGTGTAATAAAAGTATAGGAGTTCATCTAAATAAAGTAGTAAAGTTCAAGGGTCTACTTAATATTTTAGCTTATTAGCGATCATGTTGGAAAGGGTGGGTTGGTTTCTTAAATACTACAACAATTGTGATAAAATAATAGCCTTGATGTGCTTTTCCAACTAGGTTCTCTCTTTAATTGTATTGATAAGTAATCATGAATTAGCATAACCAATCAGAAGAAAGCAAAATTTCCTTATGGAATCTGCCTAGTAAATTGTTAATTGTAATGTTTCAATATTTGTGTAGGCAGCACTATCTTATTGTATGGGACCTTTGACATATCATATAAGTGCAAAGATAGAAAGGGAATGATGTTAGTTTAGCTTTCTTACAAAGAAAATTTTAACTTAATTTATAGTATATTTTATCTGAAACAAATCTAATGGATTAACATGTTTCCTAAAAGGTCAGACATGTTTGTTTTACACGTTTCCTATTATCTTAACTTTAATCCTTCAGACATGGAAAGGCACGAATGGAATTCTTACAGGCATGTTCTCCCTTGCAGCTATCTATTTTATGGATGTCACGTGGACCCTTATTTTTGCAGGCTTGCGAACATAATCAAATGTTTAACCCTTATTTTTGCAGGCTTGCGAACATAATCAAATGTTTATTTACTTTTTCAAATTTTTGTACAAATCATAAAAGTTAAAACAGTGACATTGTAAGAAATCATGGCATGATTAGAGAGGGACATATTTTCCTTCATATATTCTCTATTTCCTTTGGTTTCCAAATCCTGCCTTACTAAACGTTCAAGTTTATTTTGTTGTGTTTAACAGGCGGGAAGTATAGGAGTCCTCCAAGGTGCAGAAAGGTTTGACCACACAAGGGGATACAAATTTTCTACCTATATACAGTACTGGATAAGGAAATCAATTTCGAGAATGGTGGCACGGCATGCTAGAGGGATTCAAGTTCCCGTATGTAGCTTTCTCTATATTACTCCATGCAAATATCATGGTAATAAGAGCTGGACCTTGACCAATGTGTTATTCTCCTGTCCTTTCTTTCTTTCTAGTGCACGTTAAGCAGGGCGATAGTACAGATACAGAAAGCTAGGAAGGCCCTTAGCAAAAGCCATGGGAAATACCCAGAAGAGGACGAAATTGCCAAGATTACGGGTCTTTCTTTGTCCAAAATCAGGTCGGCTAATAAATGCTTCAGAGTTGTGGGTTCAATTGACCAGAAAATTGGAGATTGTATCAATGCAAAATATTTGGTATGTCATTATTTCTTTCCGTTCACTGCCTTCTTTTCCTCTCCTGCATTATAAGAAAAAGGCATTAAAATTTCATCAGTTTTATTATAGAAGAGTTTCTGTCATTGATATCCCCCAAGCCCCTTGTTTTACATCGGTCAGATCTCAACTGTTAACTGGCTAGATAATGGCAAGAATTGCGAATGGGAATGGTGGAAGTTGCAGCATCTGTTGATATGAAAAAAAAAAGGGCACTTGAAGCTTATCTTTGTTCCTTTTAGGATTGCTTTCTTCTTTTTGTTAAATGCAAGGTTTATATTGCGTCAACGATGCTACCAAAGAACCTAACTTATTTAGGTTAAATATCTTAGTTCTCTTAACCCTATATTATAACCTTACATGTCAGTATTTTCGGAATAATTTTATAATATGGTGGATTATTTGTGGAATCATAAGGGCTTTCAGTGTTACTATGGAAGTAGTTTCGATATCGTTGAAGCAAATATGCATTGATATATTCTATGAATTGAATGAAGTGGGGCAAGAATATCTTTTTGTTTTTCCTTTCTCCCCTGCATTATCTCGAAGCTTTAGATGATGTGGGTTCGGAGTACTTTTCATTATATTGCTTTCTAGTATCTGCATGTGCATTCTTATTTTTCATGCAAGCTTGATATGGCATCAATGAAGATGCTTTGATTGACAACACGTGTGGGTATATGATGATGCAGGAATTTATTCCAGATGCATCAATATGTAGCCCGGAGAAAACTGTGATGAGGCAGCACATGAAGGAAGATATTCATGATCTTTTGAATGGTCTGGAAAAAAGAGAGAGGCAAGTGATGGTTCTACGCTACGGACTCACAGGTTCTCCCCCGGAGTCACTTGAGGAGATTGGGAGGCTTTTTCGTGTGAGCAAAGAGTGGATAAGAAGGATAGAGATGAAAGCAATGGCGAAATTGAGGGATAAAGAAACCTGCAGAAATTTAAGCCACTATTTGGACTCTTAGTTCCAATTATGGTTCGAGATAACTCCACTATTGGCTGTTTTTCAGAGGTGTTTCGAGCCTGAGAACACAATTAACTTCCATTCTCCCAACACTATGACAGATGATTTTGCTCGGGAAATGAATCGCTCTCTCAAAGAGGTTGGCAAAGGCAGAATAAAATCAAACATGGTGCTTTGTTTAAGGCAAGCTTGGTAAATTATCTTTGGAAGCCTTTAATGGCCATTTTGTATTATCTGAAACTCTGCAAAGTTTCCATTGTAAATGTTCATTTCATCTTCTCTTGGATGAAAGAAAGCTTTAGTATTATTGTAATATCATTACAAATCTCTTGTATGTGAAGTTGAAGATTGGGTCAATTTTACCACTTGGATATTGCCTTTGTAAGTTGCAACTCTGCCATATCTAAGCCAAGCATAAAGATCAAACATTCTGTCTGTTTTATGAATTGCCCCTCTTAAATGCAATGCATCTCACCCACACTTGTAGGTAAGAAAACATTTGTAACTATAAATCTAGACAAATAATAATAATAGAACTGTTCACGTTCCTACGATCTTGAAAGCGAAAGAATTAATGAATATTTATTGAGTTTATTCTTCCTCTTCATGATTTTGTACCTTTTTTCTTTCAAATTATATCCCATAATTTCGGACAATTTACGAAGACATGATATAAACACAATATGACATCTGTTGAACGTGACTGCTAATGTTAGGTAGACTAAACTGAAATGCAAATTTTTTTAGGGATTAAAACAAATTTTACCCATTTTAGCAAAAGATAACTGATATTCTCTTAGTTTTGAGGCAACCAAGAGGGTCGAGGTAACCGTACCTGACTATAAGGGTCTATTTCATAAAAACTGTTTTAAATGAATCAAACATGCATTGAGAAAAATTTATTATCTTTTATTGTTTAATTGAGTTTATTTTATATCTATTAAATTTTTTTTACATTATTTTTACATATATTGCAATGATTTATTGATAAATAAATATATCAAATTAAATATATAATAGAACTTAATTATTAAACTAGAATATTAACAATCATAAACTAAAAACAACCAAAGCGGATAGATGATTCCTAATTGTGTTATTAAAAAATAAAAACTAAAGATTGAATAGTAGTAAATTAGCTTCTAAACCACAATTAAACTACAAAATAATAATATTATCCAAGTGCATAATTAATAGTACACCACATAATAACTACAATATTGTCCAAGTGCATAACTAATATTACACCACATAATTAGTACAACACCACATTAAAGCATCAACATCTTCAACCTTGAGAAAATTTTTAAAGCCAAAATTTTCTATGCTTCGTACTTTTAGTTAAGAAAGCTTTGGTCTCGAATTCACGACCCACAAGATAATCAAACACATTACAAAGAAAGTCGTCATCAAATCCTTCCACCTCCATCGACATCACTTCTTTATAAAGATGTGGTCTTTTATCCGCAGTAAATTGTTCCAATGCATTAGCAATCTTATCAAGTTGTTCACCCACAAATGTAGTTTGTTCATCAACAACACTTTCTTAAGCATTTTTTCTTTTACGTTTAGATGTGTAGATGAAGATACTTTTGCTCTTACCTCCTCAACCTCCTCATTGTCGTAGTCTATAGGCACTGAATCTTGGTTACTATCATCCAATTTTATGTCAGCAAATGTTCTAGCAAAACTCCCTGTTGCAATATATTTGCCAACAACCAAAGTCATTTCATCATAACAATCAATGCTTTTGTTCAAAAAATGATTTATAATTCTTTTATGTCTGTTGGATATTATATACAATTAGAATAACAAGTAAAAAACAACTTAAATATATAACAAGTAAAAAACAACTTAAATATATTTAACATATATTTACATAAATTACCATCACTATTGCATCATGTGTCGCTCTACCACATGTGATCATTTTCATGTTTTCATCCCATCCAAAATCACTTTTGGCCCGAATTGTGCATATAATTTGCCATTGGTTTTTTACAGTCCTCAGATGATTCTCGACATGCTTAGCATCACATTGAACTTAGAATCTTTCAAAAATAGCTGCAACAACTCGATTGATAGAAATTGCTTTGAAAATATTAGAAGGTTTATTTCATTTCTAGGCCTTCTCTACTAAAATTTTGAAAAAATGATGTTCCATCGATTTTGTCCACCTGAATTGTTTTATTGTCCTTTCTTTGTTCCTAAACCCTAAACTCTTACCCATTCTACATTAATAATTGTCATTGTCAATAATTTCAATATCAATATCCAACCAGTATTAAAAAAATAACAATTTTAATTTTAAAATATACATAACATAGAAACATTAATCTTGAGCCTTAAACCTACCTAATGTTTCTAGGCATATAATCAATCCACATAGCTTGTGCAATTTCCTCTCTTTTAGCAGACCATTCTTTTGCTTCTTCTCTTTCTTCTCACTCCGTAAGACTTGGTATTATTAAATCAGACTCAGGTTCCACATATAATCATTGATTAAGTAAATCATTAGGACCAACTCCCATTATATGATTATGAATGATACAACAAGCCAAAACTATATGTACTTGAGTTAGAAAATTCCAAAATGGTTCAGCTTCTAACACACGAAATCGGTACTTCAAAATCCCCAAACACATTCAACAGTGAATCGTAATGATGAATAACAAAAATCAAAGAGTTCCTTTACATTTTTTGGCTCATGATCACTAAACTCTTTTAAATGATATCAACCATCACGATATGGGGTAATATATCCATTTCGAATGCCATATCCAGCATCAGCAAGATAAGTTTTACCTAAAATTTTACCAAACATAATTATTCCTAATAAATTATGAGTTTACTTGAACTATTTGGTATTTAATGTTAATTCTTAACTTCTGGAATTCTTAATCCTCTTGGGCATGAAAGTGCATCACTTAAAATACGATAATAATGTGCACTACCTTCCCAACCAGCTAGAACAAAGGAAAATTTTAAATCAGATATGGCAACGAATACATTTTGTGTCATCCCCCTTTATGACTATGAAATCTTCCTTAAATGCTAAGTGGAACAGATATACGAATATAAGTTCCATCTAATGCTCCAATACAATCTTTAAAATAAGGATAAAACCTTGGATTTTTTTTAATTTCACTAGGAGTTGACTCATCAAGTAATCTAATAACTAATTTATACAATTTCAAAATAGCTCTCAATACAACCCTAAAATAATGATGAATTGTCTCAATTGATCTATAGTATCTTGATCTAATCATTTGAAACCTTACATTATGACCAATTATATATAAAAATATAACTACTTGCTCCCTAATATTCACCAATTTAGTTTATTGTAATAAATTGTTCCTACTAAGAATGTCACACAAATTAAAAAAAGGCAATATGTCTCATCCTTATCACGTCAATACAATGCTCGTCACCTCTATATAAAATACTATTAATATAATTTTCTCTTTCATAATCTTGATTCACACGAGGGTGAAAAATGATTTCTTTCCTAGTTTTTAAATTTTTTTAATCTAAAGAGTCTCAAAAGCTAAAACTAAAGCCACGACCCTAACAATTGCATTATGATCTTGATTATGATCCATCTACATAAAATAATGCAACACAAATATTTAATCATTACAAAAAAATAATTTCAAATTGTGTTTGAGCTTAAGAACTAAGGAAACCAACATCAACAATAAATACAAATCAAGCAGATCTTTAAGCTCTGCAACAAGTTAAAACTTCAAAAAAAAAAAACTAAACAAAAGCTCTAACCACTGCTCCAAGAAAGTCTTGGTAATATAATTTACTTAGTTTAACAATAAAACATATCGTTGTATGAAACAAAAGGATCCATTAGAGTAGTAGCATCAATCAAAGATAAAAAAAATACCTCTTGTTTGAGTTGCTCCTCTTCTCTTGCTTCTGATCTAGAGCTTCTTTGTACCTCAAAAATAACAGCGGCTCCTACAACCTAAAGTAGGACAGAGAATAAGGATCATTCAATCTCAATTACAATATGATAAGTCTTGGTGAAATAAGCTAAGTAAAAATTAAAGTGAGAAAAGTATGTATCAATAAAAGATGTTTCACCCTTGAGCTAAGTATGAGAGAAAAATTCATCAACAAAAAATCAAAATGATAATATCTATATTCTGATGTTTCCATTCATACTAAAAGCTCTATTAGCATCTCTCAAAGATTTCTTAACTTTAAAAGCAATTTCCTTAAAAGTTTGTTTGTAAAAGCAACCTAGCATTCATATGCCCTTTTTTATATGCTCAATCAAGTTATGCTCCCATCTCAAACCATTTGTTCTCATTATGTGGTTTTTAGTCAAATCGGAACTGTGATTTCAGGACCACAAATCCTAGGTCAAAATATTTATTTTATTAATATTTTGAGGTCTATAGCATGATAGTATAATTGTGCAAAATTTCATTAAGAAATTTTATCGTTTAAATGCTCAATTTGATCAAAAAGACTAAATCGCATCTCAATTTGATAAAAAGGACTAAATCGTATAAATTGCAAAAGTTGTGTTCTAATAGCTATGAAAACTTAAATTAGAGGTCCTTATATGGTAAATAGCCCATAAATGAGTTATAGGAGGATGTTGGCTTGGCATATTGAGTAAATTTTCAATTATTTAAAGGTTAATTATGTAAATGGGTAATTAAATGATATATTCATAAAACAAAACATTTTTTTTATGTTCACCTTCTTCAAAAACACACCAAAAACCGATTTTTCTTGGATAAAATAGGGCTAGGGTTTGGTCATCTTCATTTCTTCATTTAGGTATGAAATTTTGATATGTTTTTAATGATTTCTACGTTTTTGGAGTCGTTGTAGCTTAATCTAGCTAGCCCTGGGACTAATTTGCGAAACTGTTAGAATTCTAGGGTTTTACCATTGATGAATATGTATGTTTTTGATGTTTGATGATAGAAAATGAATGGTTGTTGTTAGATAAACAACATTTGTTAAATGATTTTTGATAAAATTCTTAATTAGGGATTAAATTGAGAAATGTGATAAATTGTGTGGTAAATGTGTGAAATAATGAAAAAAATATGGGCTACTATGAGTATAGATGAAATTCGGCTAGCATGGGTGTGTACTTAATTGCATGAATTTGCATTTTTATGGGCTAGGGACTAAATTGAAAAGAAGTTGAAATATTAGGGGCAAAAGTGTAAAATTTCCGTAATATGATATTTGGATTAAATTGAATATAATGATAATTAAATGAGCTAAATTTGATTATATAGATCAAGAAAAGCAACGTACGTATCTAGATCGGGGGAAAATAAAGTACCTATTCCGACGTTTTTGTGATCGAGATAAGTTCATATGTTAATAAACATTAATAGAATTGTGTTTTATATGCTTTATAATTGTATTGTTAATGAATACAACCTTACGGAAATGTTCGACGAAGATTCGGCAATGTGAAATCCCGGTTGAACCTTAGGAATAGATAGGATACAAATGACATGTCATTAGGTGTTATGTGTTTTGGGTGCTGGTCCGTACGATCTACCGGTGGTTGAGTTTTCTGGCTTGTGTTTCGAATTCTCGTTAGCTTGTGTGAGCAGCACCATGTAACTACATCTTGACCGTCAGCTTGTGTGAGCAGACCCAGTGATAGCTCAAGATGAGTATTTACATATGAGATAAGAGATTGAAATGGTTTCGACCATGTATTGGCACTTAGGGTGTGAGATTCCCAAGTATCCGATATTATTCAAATGGTTCAAAGGGTATATTGAAGATATGAAAGGGTAAGAGATTGATACTTATCAGTGCAGCTATGTACGTAAACCGTATAAGCATTGAATCTATGAACTTTGTGAGCACATGATCTACTATGTGGATGAACATATATTAGCCTTGTGGTTAAGTTAAATTGTAGTGTTTTATGATAGATAACTTAACCTGGGAATGAATAGTAAGTTATATTTATTAATCATACGAGCTTACTAAGCTTTATAGCTTACTCTGTTTACTTTTTCGTGTTATATAGTGATTTCGAAGCTTGCTCGAATTGGGAGTTGTCGAAGATCTCATCACACTATCCAGCTGTCATTTTGGTACTTTTGAACTTGTGTACTTGGTTATATGGCATGTATAGGTGTTGTGGATAATATGGCCTATAAGTTTGTAATGTATGTAACCAATTGATTTGGTTTGTAAATGATGTATGTTTTGGTCATGTTTATAGCCATGTGATTTGGCTTATTTTAGTATACTTGATTATGTGTTTAAATGTGTCAATGGCCTTTTGTTTTGTGGTTTATAATTGCTATTTGAATGCTTTGTTGTGAATTGGTATTTTAAGCACCAAATGGTTGAATTTTGAGATATGGTATGCATGTTGATTTAGGCACAAAGTCTACCAAGTAAGTTTGACCATTTAGGTGAATTTGGATGTGAAATAGGTATGAAATTGAATAGGTAATTGTGATACTTATGTGCCTTGTGGTTCTTGGTATTGATATATCACAAGTTGGGCTTGGTTGAGATTGGTTTGAATGCTTATTGAAGATATAGTCATATGCAATTTGGTTTGTGTAGGTGAATACAAATTTGGGTGAGAAAGATGGCTTGGAAAATAGCCTATTTTTTGTCCACAAGGGCAAAGACACGGTTGTGTGACACACGGCCAGGTGGCAAGGCCGTTTGTCCCCTGATGTTTATTTAGAAATCAAGTCAGTAGCTCCACACGGCCCAGTACACGGACATGTGACTTGGCCGTGTGGCATAAGTCAGTATACCCTACAGTTTTAGCACGGCCTAACATATGGGCATGTGAGGCCATTTGAAGGGTACACGGGCTAGTCACACGGGCATGTGGTTGGCCGTGTGACCTAAGTCAGGGAGTTACATGAGGTTGGACACAGACTAGGACATGGCCATGTGATCCCATTTCAAATGTCCACACAGGCGTGTCTTAGGCCATGTGAGACACACGGTTGAGCCACATAGGCGTATGTCCCCTATGCTTTGAAAATTTTCTATGTTTTCTAAAATTTTTCCTAAGTTCTCGTTTTAGTCCCTAACCACTTTTAATGTTTGATTTGAGCCTAGAGGGCTAGTACTAGGGACTATATGATTGTATTTGTATGGTTTTTAATTTATATGAGAATTGTAATTTGAATTGTACGATTGTTTATGAGATTAGCCCGGTAATACATCGTAACCCTATTTCGACGACGGATACGGATTAGGGGCATTACACATTAAGAGTAAAGAGAGTAATATTTCCTAAAATAGTTGAATGATAGTAAAGGTAAAGTCAATGAAACTGTTTATGGTTCCTAGGTTAATGTGAAGAAAATACATGCTTTTGTTATCACACTGCACCATGAAACACTTGGAAATAGATTTCCATCTTCAATTTTCATAATAGCAAGTAAACAAATGAAGCTGAAAACTCAGACCACACATAAGTAGGGTTCATGTAACAGACCAACCACCCTTTTCTAATTGTTCATTGATTTGCTACATCAAAACATTAAGCAAATTGAACATGAAGTCCCTTAAACATGAAAAGATGCAAAGAAAGTAAAAGCTTCTCCCATTTGGACTAAACTTGACTATGGCTACTACATTAACCAATGCATCCGCCACTCTACTTCTCAACTTATGTTTTAGTTCCACACTCTCTTTTCTTGTGGATATTGCTACTAATATCAACAACTCAAACCTTGCATTTAAAAGATTTAATTTGATAATTATAATTCTTTGTAAAATATTAAAATGAAGGGAAAGGAGTAACAAAAAAGAAAAAAGACATATTAATAATGAAAGGTTAAACAAAAGAGCTCCTTCACCACATAAACTATTAGAGATTGCTTATGTTAGCAGAGATTGAATAATAATGGATACAAATCAAAATTATCTAAGCAACTGGATGAAGCATGCAACTTTGTTTATCTTCAATCTTTCATATTAAAATTTTCAAAATATTTGTGGACTATTTATGATTGCAGTAAACAAATGTTCCATCCACTCGTCATATTTCAGAATTTACATCACAAAGCAAGAAAAAATTCAAAACCCAAAATTTTACAAAGTAAGCAACCAACAAAATCCCCAGCTCAGATATTCCTAAAATATCACAAAACAAGCAAAATTTCAAAACCCCCCAGGAAGATGAAACATTAAAATAACAAAACCCATAAAAAAGAAAAACAAGGATTAACCAACAACCAGTTGGGCCAAAAGAGCAAGTTGCTGCTAAAAAACAATCACATATTTCTTTTTTTTCGTTCTTACCTTCGAGAAAGGAAGATGAATATTGTCATCGACTAGTGCAGCGCAGATTTCGACAATGAAAGGCGAAAAGGGAAAAATCAAAGATGAACTTCGGCGAGGTGCTAAGAAGCGTTGCTGGCTGGCGGCAAGCACTAGATTGAAGTGGCAAGGAATGGGGAAGGGGAAGAGGCTTCGGGGAACTTTGCTAGTGAAGAGAAAAAATTTGGAAGATGTCTTACCGAAATGAAACGGGTAAGATGATCTCCTAGAAAAAAAACCTTCTTTTCTTGTGTTTTGGATAATGGTTTACGAAGGGAATTCATTTTCGACCAAACAAACAAGGGAAAACAATGAAAATGTTTTCCGTAAAAGGTTTTATAGGTAAACAAACACACCTTAAATATATTTGTTTTATGAAGTAGGGGAAAAGGAAGAATTTAATTTATATCTTGGCAATTTTTTTAATTTGGTATTGGTCTACATTATTTTCTAAATTGGACAATTTTTTTAATTTTAGTCTATGTAATGACATGTCACATTGAAATTATATTATGTTATCATCTAAAATTTTTATTTAAAAGATATTTTGCTTCTAGCAGGCACACTGTTGTCGATATGCGTCGTTGAAAAGCGCCACACGTGGACGCCGCTTTTGCTACTGAGTCTCCGCAAAATAATTTTGAGGAGACATTTCGAATAAGCGATGGCCAAAAACACTTCCGGCAGGTGCATTGTCAAGATGCGCATCGAAAAGCGCCCCACGTGGACGTGCTTTTTTTTCTGATGGTCTCCGGCAAAATAATTTTAAGGAGACGTTTCAACAAACAAGGCAAAAACGCTTTCGGTGAGGTGCTTTGTCAAGATCGCGCGATCAAAAGCGCCCACGTGGACGCGCTTTTGCTACTGATGAGTCTCCGGTAAAATTAGGCTATAAATCAGTCAAATTTCATTCTGAGGTTGCATAAGGGAAATTAAGGCAAAAGGAAAAAAAATTGAAAATGAGTGAACGTATTAATGCTGTTATTTACTACGACGGTGAAGTTCGTGACACCAAAAATGGCATTGTTTTCTTATCGAAAAACACATAGACCGAGTTTTAATCGAACATCGATTTAGTAGAACTTGCAAAAGAATTAGGCGTAAAATATTCGAACAACGCCAATGAAAGTTCAGTGTATTAAGTATAGATTTTGTACCTCGTTTGATCCGGTGAGATATGAGTCGTTCGACATTAAAGGTGCTCGAAGCTTTGAGGCAATGGTGGAGACTCATCTTGCTAGTGGATCACCCTATATCGAGGTATATGTAGAATTTTCATCTCCAAGTAATCTTTCTGCGACCTTGACATCTACTGCCGTTCGAGGGGAATACACGACCCTAAGCCGACACTCTATAAGTGGGAGGCAAAACACAGAAGTGCCCGTGTGCGGTAGTAGTATGGAAAACATAACCTCTGCACGAAACTCGGTTGGTGGATGGGACATGCATATCCGTCATTCGACGTCCGATGATAGAAATTCGTATTGGGGGACGTCGTCAACTTCTAGTGGTTGGCAATCCACATACGATTGGAATCTTTAAGAAAGATTTTTAAGGAGGGATGATGTACTCCCGACGACATCCACCGGCGAGGGGCCCTCGTTTGTTGCAGGTTATGGAGGGTCGGACGATGAATCCGATGTGGATCCACTTCGGGAGGCAGGGCCGACGGTGCGTGGTTGGCTTATTTTCCGGCGAAGCCCGCTCCAATTGTACCAAGACGTTAAGGCGGTTCGATGAAGAAGAAGAAGATCCGCTATTCAGTATGTACTTCGCCTCCAAGCCCACATGCATAATGTCGATCTATCTCAAGATGATGCATTGGAGTTTCTGAACTACCACACCGACGCGTGACCGCATGATTCTTCGTTGGATTCGGACCAATTAGAAGTGGGTAACCATTTTCCAACAAGAATACTTTTCTTGTCGCATTGAAACAGATTCAAAGATTAAGAACGGGTTAACTATAAGATGGTTAAATCAAAGCTTGATAAGTTCGAGGCGAAGTGTGCAAAGGCAAGATGGCACATGTTCATGGAAAATCATGGCGTCGTTGAGGAAAAAGACGAGGTTGTGGGAGATAAAAAAGTACAAAGGTCCACATACATGTCTTGTTTTAATAAAGCACCACTATGTGTTCAATGATTTCAAATAACAAAGATAATAATATGTAATGTTGCATTGTTTAACGTACTTTGTTGATGTGTGTAACACAAGATCATCCGAAGATGGATTCGCACATGTTGGTGAACTAATAATGCCGACGGTGAAGGCCGATCCCAAGACTAAGGTGTCGGCTTTAATTGGCGATTCGTAGCCAATTGGGGTACACGCCTCTTACGTAAAGGCTTGGATAGCTGCAAGGTATGCGTTAGAAAAGTTACACGGTGGGTGGGACACTTCATATAATGAAGTGTGGCGGTGGTGTCAGTGTCGGAGAGATATGTCCCGCAAAGACGACGCACCTTGAAACGGAACTGCAGACTACAATGATCGTCGCTTTCCGTGGATGCGCAGTGTTCAAGTGTCATTTCGGACATTTAAGCAATGCCGAGATACCTTTAAATACTGCAAGCCATTGGTACAAATTGACGGTACCTTTATGTATGGTAGATATACGATCGGCTATTGCTAGTTTGTGGCACAAGACGATCGTAGAGAATACTTTCGATTGTGCTCGCAATAACACCGGGAGTCGCTAATGACTGGGACTTCTTCCTATCGCTAGGTTAAGGAGGCATGTTTTCCCCCAACCTGACATATGCGTTATATCGGATCGGGGCCCTGGAATACTTGCGGCAATAGAATGTCAGGGAAGCATATGGCATCGCACACACCATCGATATTGCCCGAGGCATGTTTCATCCAACTACTATGGGCAACATCGATCTAAAAGATGTAAACAAAGAAGTGACCAATATGGGTATGAAATGTCTATTGATATAATTTCGTTTGTAATATTCAATTTATTCTCAATTGAAGAGTGGTATGTAATATTCGCTATCAACGATATTGGGTGGTATGAGATCAATAAAGATCGTTTTCACGAGATGCCGGACATTGCTTATGCCGATAACGCCAAGGCGCAAGGTACCTGTACAATATTCCTTTCGAGCAGTGGACACAAGCATATGACTGGCTGCCTACGATATGGGCATATGACCACAAACTCGCCAAATGCATAAATTCATGCTCGAAAGGAACCCGTCATTTGCCGATTACATCACCAGCGAGAGACATATTTTTGGTTAGTGGCACTATTTTCAAGAGAGCATCGAGTTATAGAGGCGATGCAAGGAGGCCATGTATGGAGCCGAAGGTCTTGCAAGAAATAAAGCGTGGAAGCCACGGCGAACACCATGCACACAAGGTGTCACGATCGCGACAACCTATGGTTTCGTGTCACGGAGTTTGACAAACCGAACCAAGGTATTGTTGGCGGCCATTATCGTTTACATTTGACAAATAGGACTCGCGATCGTAGGATATTTGATGCACCGTTACCCATGCGCCCATGTAATCGCGGCTTGTCGTAATCTCCGTCTTGATCCAATGAGATATGTCGATGAAGTGTATAAATTAGAAAACATGTACAACGTGTGGAGACACGTATTCCCACCATCCCGAGATGAACGTAAGTGGCCATCGGTATCGCTTGCACCATATAAGTCATTGCGGATAGACAATTGAGGCGAAACCAAAAGGTCGACCTTGCTCGACTAGAATACGCAACAATATGGATATCCAGAAACAAGCAACCAAAGCTCTATTGTCTTGGATGGTGTAGGAACCCGAGCCATACATCTCGCTCGTGTCCAAATCGAAATAGTTGACCGTGTTCTTAGGTCTTTTGTCTCATATTGGCTATGTAATATCTATTTTTTTTAGAGAAAAACGATGAACTTTTGTACAATAACTTTTATTTTATTAAAAAATTAAAATAAATTAAAAAATTAAATTACAATAAAAAAGCAAACTCAAATTTTATTAAATATATTAAAACTTAATTACAAGAAAAAAATTAAACCAATTCTATTTTGTCAAAGGTATTAAAATTTAAATAAATTTAAAAATTAAATTACAATAAAAAAAAGCAAACTCAAATTTTATTAAAATATTACAACTTAATTACAAAAAAATTAAACCAATTCTATTTTGTCAAAGTTATTAAAATTGAATAAATTAAAAAATTAAATTACAATAAAAAAACAAACTCAAATTTTGTTAAATATATTACAACTTAATTACAAAAAAAAACTAAACCAATTCTATTTTGTCAAAGTTATTAAAATTGAATAAATTAAAAAATTAAATTACAATAAAAAACTCAAATTTTATTAAATATATTACAACTTAATTACAAAAAAAATTTAAACCAATTCTATTTTGTCAAAGTTATTAAAATTAAATAAATTAAAAATTAAATTACAATAAAAAAGCAAACTCAAATTTTATTAAATATATTACAACTTAATTACAAAAAAAAATTAAACCAATTCTATTTTGTCAAAGTTATTAAAATTAAATAAATTAAAAAAATTAAATTACAATAAAAAAAGCAAACTCAAATTTTATTAAATATATTACAACTTAATTACAAAAAAAAATTAAACCACTTCTATTTTAGTGCTGATGGGGTGGGAACCAAGTGCTACACTGGGGCGGCCGTGATACGCTGTTGGATTCCTCATTCTTCTGGCTTCCGGCGGGGGTCGTGGAACCTCAGACAGGGAATCGAGTTCACGCAAGCAATGGGTGCAGTTCGGATGTTGCGATGGTGACCCACTCGATAAAATAATGACCCCAAGGTGTTTGCATAAACCACGGCAGGGTGACGTGATCCCGAACGGAGAAGGAGTGGCGAAAGAAGTGCTCCCGACGGCGCCTCCTCGAACCCACATGCGACGTCGGCCTCACCATCGGTGGCCGTAAGTAGTCGAACGGACTCGAACCCGCCATGCACTCCAACCTGGCTAGGACTAGGAAATCAAACATATATGGGTTAGAAGGATACATATAAGGGAAGGGTACGCACCGGCATGAACAGTAGATGCCGCGATATCGATGTTGTCAATTTGAACCGATGGACCCGTGGATCGTAGGCACCGTTGTCGGGCTCGGTGATCGTGTGGTATGTCACGATGATGGCCCCGCCTTATCGCCCTTCTCCTTGATTTAAAGGGGCGGCGTTCCCTTCGCCGCATGAAGTTGCCGCCGCTCTCTTCATCCGGACAACAGATACGACTTGCCATGGATCCTAAACCATGGCATGTACTCCAAACACACGCTAACTCCTAATGACTATCGATTCCGGTCGTATATAGTCATCTTGGTTCTCCCACATCTCGATATGACTCGACCAAAATCTTGGCCAATTAGGCAAAGCGGCCGCCATAAGTCCACTGTGGTGCTCATTATCGAGCACCTCCGGTAGCACAGGGATCGGTTGCAGAATCCAAATTGTCGCAGAACCCGATCTGCCTGGTGCATCTCCACGGTCGCGTAGGTGATCAATGGGACCTTTACGTGCTAACCATTCGGATTTTGGAGGAACTCTTCCGAAATTACTGCCCGAATTTTCGGATCCTCGTACGGTGTCCATTGAAACTATATTAACATTACCAAAATATTAGTTATATACCTAATATTAGACACTACATACGAAATACTAAATTATAATAACAAAATTCGAAACTTACTTGTGATTCCGACCTTTGGTCCAATAGGAGCCGTATATCCTCAAGCGAGTTAGGTATTCCAACATGACTCGCCTAATGGTTCCACCTAATTAAATAAACTTTTAGCATACAATTATACTATAAATCTACTGAAATAATTGTAAAATATAATATTAAATTTACCTCGTTATTAGTGGGAATAAATATGGCGGTCGAGTCGAGGCGTAAAATGGAAATCGAACCATGCCCATGATCTGCAGAATGATAGGCAACCTCCGATTTTTGCTTTACTCTACCACGTCGCCCCGCACATCTCCCGGTACAACCTCGACAAAGACGGCAGACCCCAACTCAATTCACCTACCGCTCTGAAATAAACAAGTTTCAGAAGCCATCTCAGGTGGACAAGGTTTATAGAGAGGTCCCAAGATCGATAGCCTCCGATTATTTGAAGAATGTATGCCCGAGCATACCGTATTCTTTCTACTTCGGTCAAACCCTCGTTCGACTCGGAATGCGCCTCGTAACTGTGCCATATCGATCCGAGCTCCTTGAATTCTATCCGGAATGGCACCGAAGCTCGTAGCATACGGCCATCCAATCGGTAGATGTTACGGACCCGGTGACTACCGACCCGTCCACCGGTAATCCCAACTGCAATTACACATCTTCTAGAGTGATGGTACACTCTCCGCATGGAAGATGGAAAGTGTGGGTCTCGGGTCTCCACCTCTCAATCAACGCGCTGATCAAAGGCGGCTACAACTTGAACCCCCGGCCTATCGTGGCCACATGCCAAAAACCCGCTTCCCTGAGTAATTTCTCGATCAAGGCGATGGGGACCATGCATGTTGCGAATATAACATTCCAACACCGATCTACGACTATTTAAAAATTATTAAACTAACAATATTTTGAAGTGATGAATAGCACAATATCAAAATATCATATTATCACATGATCCTTTAATAAAAAGAATCTAAAAACTTTGAATATAATTCTTGTGGCACTACACTTATGATTCATTTAAGAAAAAAAAGAAAGAATTTTCAAGCGTTAGTTTAATTTATAATTTTATGATATTTTTATTATGTTTAAGTTTAATTTTTAATTTTATGATATTTTATTATTTGTAAATTATTTCTGTGTAAAAGAGGTAAGGATAGTAAAACTCTAGTTACTCTACAGATTTTGTATCATATGCTCTAAATAGGGAGCAACAATGAAGTTAATAACTTTTTAGGGATTAAGATAGAACTTTGAAATTTTGGAGACTAAAGTTAAAATTTTTGTGTTAATAATATTTAAATTGAAATGTTATTTTTAGAACGACAAAAATATTATTTATTTACTTAAAGGGCAAAAAGGCTTAAATGTTAGAATAAATAAATAAAAGGAAAATTGAAACTTTACAAAAATAACAACTTTGAGTCATATAGAATATTTTTCTTAAGGTTTTATATGTCTCCAAAATACAACAAAGCCCTCAACACTACAATCAAAATAGTAAAATGACTAACAAAAAGTTTTTTTTATATAGATATCCAATCTTTTATAGTGATATATTTTTAATGAGATACACTTTCATAGAATTATGTTGTTTTACGAGACAACCTTATATAAAATTATATCTTTATAAGATAACTTTAAGTATAAAAGTTATGTCTTTACAACACAACTATTTGATCAATAATTATAATTTATTAGACTTTTCTACATAATGAAATACTATTACTATCAACATTATAAACTACTAACATTAAATTGATAATTTTAATTTTTTTGGAAGGGTTTAAAAGTAAGTTTTCCATTTAACCAGAGGGCTACGACTCTTACACAATGTTTTTTAAACCGGATTGGTGGCTAATTTGATCAGGTCACCGATTCACCAATCCAACCAGTTCGAATAAAAAATTAAAAAACCCGGTTCGATCGGCTAGTCCTCGACTAATTAATGTACAAGAACTAAATTGTAAGTTAATGTCAAATACTTATGAGGTTAGTAAGTTACGTAATATTTACAAGGTTAGTATAAGTTTAATTAAAGCTTGGTCATTTAATTATGTCAATCAAATAGTTAATTAATGTACAAGAACTAAATTGTAAAAGTTCATCGCTATAGACTTTTAATTACTTGAATGGCTAATTAAGCAATTGGATCACTATAAAATGGCCAAACGGTAGCGGCATTAGTTGGAATCCACTAATTTTTGTTGATTACACTTAAGATTAATTAAGTAAATCTTAATTAATAAATTAATTAATTAACTAGTGAAATTAAAAGAAAAGAATGAAACATTTAGTTCATCTTCTTCAAGTTTTGGAAGCTTTAGCATTTGATCCCTCATTTGGTATGATTTATAACCTTTTCTTCTAATTTTTATGTTTTTTAGGTCTAAGGAGCTTGATTTAGCTAACTCGTGTACCAATTTGTAAAATTTTTAAAGCTTCCAAAAGTTTTAATTGTTGAATGCTTAATGAAATTGGTGTTAAATTGTTAGATTTTAAGCTTAGATATGAAAAATGACTAGTTTGTAAAGTTTAATTGCTAGTTTTTGAACATAGGGAGTAAAGTGCATGAATTTCAAAATTAATGTTATATTTCTATAATTTTAGGTAATAGATGGTTATATAAGGACGTAATTAAGATTGATTTTGAAATCGAAGCTCAAATTTGAAAGTTATGGAAATTTTGAATTTAGGTACTAAATTGAATAAAATGAAAATTTATAGGAATATTAAAAATGAAATTAAATTGACATATGCATATAATAGGATAATATAAGATATTTGGAATTGATATATTGAAATGAATTATCGTATAGATCGGGATTTGAATCAATCAAAGGATAATCGAGAAAAAGGTAAAATTGCATATTAGTCCTCGACGTCTTGTTTGTTGTTATTTTTGCTAGGTAAGTTTATATGTAACTTACTATGTTATTTATGTTATTACGTATAGACGATGTACTAAGTGGATGTGAAATCGTTATATGATTGAATGATATGTATATGATGATGTACAATACTTGAAATAATACGAAAACGATAATGGTGCTCGTGTGAACTTAGTAAACAATTAGGATAGAATGACATGTCATTAGGGTCCAAACAAAAAAGGAAATTGTTCAAACGAAAAAAGGAAACAAGTGTTTGATCAAGGAATAATATGATGGCTTGAGATCTAGCATATGTTGTGAATTCTCTGAAGCTCATGTAAGTAGCATTGAACTAAACTTGCGTGAGCAACCCTGGTCTGAAGCTTATGTGAGCAACCTAAATATGTCAGCTCTTGTGAGCAAATTAGTCTCGTGTATTTGAGTTCAATTTGCTATAGTTCTCCAGGCGAGAACAGAAATGAAAACGTATTAAATGGAAACAAAATGGTTGAAATGAACATAAGTGAATGGAATGGATTCTTATGAATATGAATTGAGCATTATTGTTTGGCTATGCATATGAACTAATTTATATGTCGTTGTTGTTAAATTGCACATGTTAGTGAATGGATGTCACGTATTATACCATTGAGTTCAATTGTTTAAATTGATACAAATGTCAAGGTAAGTTAAGTAAATTTCATATGAACTTAGTAAAAATTTGTTATACTTACTCATTACTTTTCCTTTCCCCTATAGATTGTCAATTTGTGGAACCTTTCGATCGAACCAACTTGAAGACCACACTACCTTACATAGACTTGGTAGATTTTTTATCATTTTAGCTCAATTATGTGACATGTTCATAGGTTTTAATATATGTGTTTACTTTGAATGATAGATTTAGTTTGAATCCTCTATAATGTTTGGTTTCTAATAAGGTTAATTCTTACTTGTATTTGATTGTTTGGTAATGTGTAAGGTATGTGAATGGTTTTCAAAATGGTATGTTTGAGTAGGAATGATAAAGGTAAAATGATGATACTGAATGGCTAACGGTATGGTTGATAAGTTGAATTTGAATAAGTTGGTATGTTTTGATGTTCCGATGGAAGCTATCTTGAAATGGTTGATTGGGTAATGGATTAATGCATTGTTATAGTATGTTCTTGTATGTTTTTATGCAGGAAAATGTGGTGCAAATAGCACCGATTGATTAATTGAAAGGTTAACATGAAATAGGTACCAAATAGCCTAATTTATACAAAAAGCAAAGTTCTTGTCCCGACGACCACATCTCATTGTCGCAATGCTGGCCGATAATATGTGACGTAGCGACGTCGAATGGCCTGACATCATGACGTGACAAACTATTTGGCAATGTTACAACATGGAGAAAGTGACGTCACGACATCAACCTGAAATTTTAAAATTTACAATTGAGTCATATTTCATGCTCGAGTCTATAAAAGAGCTTTTTGTAAACTCGATTAAGGCTCAGATTTAATTATATATCATATTGTAAATGTATTTATGACATGAATGTTTGTTTAAATGATAATTACTGTAACAGCACATTTTTCTATGGTATCGAAAATAGTGGTTTCTGGACCACAAATTCGATGAAAGAGTCTGAAAATATTATTATTTAATATTCACGAGTCAATTATAGTATTATATTAAATTTTGAATTGATAATTCTAGTTAATTGAATGATTAATTAAGTTCAAGTAGGTTATCTCTAAAGCCAAGTGGTTTTAGAAAATGAGGTATTAAGACCTTGTTTCTATAAATCGAACCCATAAATATTTTTATTAAATAGTTATAGAGTGATTATATAGGGGTATTAAAATTTGGTTAGATAATTTTTATGTTTAGTTAGTTAATTAAAGGGAAATAATTAAATTGTAAAAGGTGGAAAAGTTACTTATTATTGATTTTTTTAACATAACAGTTTAAATAATTAAAGTAGGGGGACTTATGTTGAAATTAGACCATGAAAATTGAGTGTGGACGGTAAATGGGTATTTTAATGTGTAATTTGAAGGTTTAATTAATGGCAAAATGGTAAATAGTTAAATAATGTATAAACAAATAAAAGAAACAATGTTATCATCTTTTTCTTGATACATTGTTGGGGAGAAGAAAAATAGCCATGGAAGTAGTTTGATGGTTCGGCACTTAGCCTCTTGCATGTAAGCTTATTTCTTAATCGTTTCTTATACTATTTATGTTTTTGATGTTGTATTAGCTTAATCTAGTTAATCCGGGGATTATTTTGTAAAACTGTTAAATATTTTGGAAGATGCTATTGTTGAATTTAGTGTGTTTTTGAAGTTTAATGGTAGAATATTAATCTTGGTTGTTGATTAAGATTATTTTGTAAAGTAGTTTTTGTTGATTTTAATGTTTAAGGACTAATTTATTGAAATGGTAAAATCTCAAGGTTTTATTATGAAATTATATTTTATAGACGGCTATATGGAAACTTTAGATAATTGGCTAGCAAGGGCTGTGTAAAAATATGATTAATTTGTATGTTTTGGGTTTAAGGATTAAATTGAATTAAATAAAAAAGTTTGGGGAAAATTTGTAAATTTATAAATAAGAAGTCATAGGTAATAAATTGAATAGTATATGTGAAATTGGGGCTAATAATTGAAATAAAATTATATTATAGATTAATAACAAGTTGAAAACCATGGAAAAACGAAGATTTCAGAATAGTCTCTGGACTTTTGTCATTACTGCAGTTTAGTCCAAGTAAGTTCATAGTTTTTGAACTCGAACTTTATTTATTTATTTCAAACAATTTAATTATTAATTTGATATCTTATATATATATATATATATATATATATATATATATATATATGCAAATGGTTAAATTACGAAATGAGAAATTATGGATTATGTAATTACATATGTATTTGTAATTTTATCCAACTAGCGCTAGGCGCAAAACATTATCGGTTTATTCGACTAGCATTGGGCACAAAACATTATCGATTTATTCAACTAGTGTTGGGCACACATTTGACATGGTCAATTTATCCGACTAGCGCTGGGCGCAAAATATTATTGGTTTATTCGACTATTGTTGGGCACACATTTGACATCGTCGATTTATCCGACTAGCACTAGGCGCAAAACTTTGTTACGATTTATTCGTCAAGCACTGGGCGCCAATAACATATTAAAAAAGATTATATACAAAAACGATATCAATGAAAAGGTCAAAATGATAGTAATGAAAAGGTTGGTATTTTATTCTTCAACCAGTCGCTATCCAGGTAACATGTTTTGTTGTGAAATTTATTATAAGTTTGAATATGAGATGAACGTTTTGATTAGTATGGTTTGATCATGAATATTAATACTATGGTGTGATTATATGTATCGTATGTCTATAAATATGTTTTCTAGTTATGATGGTAGTGATGTTTAGATAATTAAATGTTGATATGATTATTTTCTAATTTATTGAAGTTATTTCATTTGGTTCAACACGTAATTAAGGTTGAAACGAAAATATATATTATTAGCTATGTTATTAAGAAATGAAATATATGAAGGTGAAGTATGAAATGTAATGTAAATGCAAGTGCATAGGATATGTAACACCCCAAACCCAGCCTAAACGTTACGGTCGAATCTGGCGATGTCACATGGAATCGGATTTGAAATCGAATTTATCAAGTTTAAACCGTTTTCGTTTACTAGCTTCTATTTATCCCTCATCAATTTCAAAAGTATTTTCTCGTTAATTTGATTCGTTTAAAAACATATTCTGTAGCGGAAGCTTTTGAAACCGTGATATTTAAAGAAAACCTTCACGTTTAGGAAAAAATTGTTTTTAATTAAACTGAGTTTTTGTTGAGTTTTGCAGTTTAAAGACCATGAAAACAGTTAAAATCTAAAATAAAGGCAAACAGTCCAAAAGTCCCAAATTACATCAAAAATACCTTAAACAAAATAGGAAATAAAAGCCATAAATGAATTTAAAGTAGTTCAATGGACATGTGTCACCGCTGAGTCCTCCGCCACATCGATCCGTCTAAGTCGGGGATTACCTGTACAGATAAAACAGAAAGGGGTGAGTTTATGTAAACTCAATGTGTAATCCCCACAGAAGACATGCATACAGTCAACCAACAGTTATCAATCAAATGCAGTATGGACCTAAGCCCATTACAGATTCAGATACAGTTTAGCCCTTGCCAATTCAGATACAGTTTCAGATATAATTTAGGGCCTTAACCCATCCCAGATACAATATGCATATAGTAACAGAAATCAGTATCCTACCTACCAGCTTCTATACACCATATACGACCATCACTACACACCATGTGGGATTTAAAACACCCACCAAGCCCTACACACCAAGTCATACCGAAAGCGGCGCATATCAGTAATATTGCAGCTGAGCTGCCAGATAATAGGCATCAAAGCCTTTTAGTACACTTCCTCCAATAATCAATTATCCCACCCCAATTCAAGTGCAACTAAACATGCTCAATGCAGACATACAGAAATACATGCTTACATGCTAAACTCTAGTTATCATTCATACATACGGATCAGTAAACATGCATAAATTTAACATGTTCAATACATACATTATAAATTTAGGTCACACAATTTAGGGTCTAAGTAGCGCTTACCGACCCTACAGTAGGTTCACAATCAAATTGTGAGACCCATGCAACCCTAGGAAACATTTTAGCTAAATGGGCCCACACGCCCATGTGGCTTGCCCGAGTGGGCCCACACGCCCATATAGGCCTTACTCGTGTGGATCACACGGCCTAGCACAGATATCACACGCTCATGTGGCGTGTCTGTGTGGGCCCACACGCCCATGTCTACAGTGGCCTTTTTCGACTTTTGTCGAAAGCTCGATTTATGCGTTTCGGTTACACACCTGGTATCGTTTCGCTGCAAAAACACTCCCGAGCACCTCAAGACCTAAAAATAGCATACAACATCAATTTAGCGACTATCAATACTAATTTTTCAACCACAATCTGATAAAAAACTCAACTTATAGATGTCCAAAGGTAACACCGAGACATCGATTAACCAACAAAATAAAATTCACTATTCGTCGACTTTTCCTACACCACAAAACAGCAGCGCTTCATCTTTCTGAAAAAGTAACGATAAGAAGAATCACAAAAGCAAACCCACTTATCGATTATACTGAAATCAAAGGTTCGAAGTGCACAAAAGTAATGATTAAGGGTAAAAACCGAGAACGGAAGAAAAGGTTTAACAATTTTGTCAAAGAGAAAAGAAAACAAAGAAGAGAAAAATTGGGGATTTTTTATTTTGGAAGATAAGAGAGAAACGTCAGAAGCAAAAGGAATTTTGGGAAAATTAAAATTAAAAATTAACAAAATAGATTTCCCTCAACTTCCTATTAACCCCTTAATCCCAACCATTCCAGAATTTAACCTCTACCGAAACTCTCTTAAACAACCGAACAAAAATAAATACCCATGTCAACGTAGGGACTCGAACACAGGACTTCCACACAACACACAGACTCCCTTACCACTCAAACTAGCAGACTAATTCTGATATGGTTCTACAATTAATTCAATATAAGCCCACTGAGTAAATAGAAGACTTAAGTCAGAAAAATTCCAAAATTTGCCAAAGATAGGGTTTGAACTTGGGACATCTCACACACATCCAGAACACTTAACCACTGAAGCAGATACACAATTGTGTCACATTGTAACAGAAACAAAAATAAAAATTTTGGGGCATTACAACTCTACCCCCAAAAGAAAATTTCGACCTCAAAATTTACCTGATCAGAACAAATGAGGATACTGTTGACGCATCGCATCCTCAGTCTCCCACGTGGCCTTCTCAGTGCTATGATTCCATCATAGCACCTTCACTAAAGGAATAGACTTCTTCCGAAGAACCTTTACATCGTGATCCAGAATCTGAACTAGCTCCTCCTCGAAGGTCAAGTCTGGCATGACCTCAATTTTCTCAACAGGGATAATATGAGTAGGATCAGAGTGGTAACGCCTTAATATCGAGACGTGAAACATGTCATGAATGCAGTCTAGCTCTGGAGGTAACTCCAACTAATAAGCGACGGGTGCCACTCACTTCAGAATCTGATATGGCCTGATGAACCTAGGGCTCAACTTGCCCTTGCGACCGAATCTCAAAACTTTACCTAGGGCTCAACTTGCCCTTGCAACCGAATCTCAGAACTTTCTTCCATAGTAAAACCTTCAGAAAATGAAGTTCCCCATAGAATACTCAATATCGCTCCTCTTTAGATCCGCATAAGACTTCTGTCTATCAGAAACTGCCTTCAGACGATCCCGAATCAGTCAAACATTATCCTCAGTCTCAGAAACCAACTCAGGACCCAAAACTTGATGTTCGCCCAACATAATCCAACACAAAGGAGTGCGACACTTACGACCATACAGAACCTCGTAAGGTGCCGTCTGAATACTCAACTGGAAACTGTTATTGTAGGTGAACTCGGCTAATGGCAGATACTCTTCCCAACTGCCTTGAAAATCAATAACACAACTCCTCAACATATCCTCTAGTATCTGAATCACCCTCTAAATTGACCATTGGTCTGAGGATAGAATGCAGTACTGAAGTTCAATCTCAAACCCAGAGCCTCATGTAACTTTTTCCAAAATTGAGACGTGAAATGAGGATCCCTATAAAAAATGCTTGAGACCGGTACCCTATGTAGTCTCACTATCTCAAAAATGTAGAGCTTCGCTAACTTCTGAAGTGAATAGTCAGTCCTAACCGGAATGAAATGCAGACTTGGTCAATCCATCTATGATGACCCAAATTGAATCATTCTTTGTGGGTGTTAGAGGCAACCCACTAACGAAGTCCATCGTTATTTGCTCTCATTTCCATAGCCGAATCTTAACCGGCTGCAGCAAACTTGAAGGTAACTGATGCTCAGCCTTACCTTGCTGGCATGTCAGACATCTTGCCACAAAATTAGTAACCTTTTGTTTCAATCCTGACCACTAGTACAGTTCTCGAATATCTCGGTACATCTTATTCTTACCGGGATGCATAGCATAAGGGCTACTATGCACCTCTATCAAATAGACTGCCTCAGATCAGTATCATTCGGTACATAAATTCGACCACGAAAATAGAGTACCCCATCATTATTCAGCCCAAAGTCCGTAGTGCTGCCACTCTCAATCTGACAGAACTGAAGACCCAACAGTTCATCTCTAACTGCCTATCCCGAATCTGTTCTATCCAATTCAGTTTAACCTGCAGCTCAGCCAATAAACTTTCGTCGTCGAACAAACTAATTCGAGCCAACATCACTCTCAGATCAATCATTGCCCTACGGCTCAACGCATCAGCCACCACATTGGCCTTGCTAAGATGGTACTCAATAGAACATTCATAGTCCTTAAGTAGCTCAATCCATCTACGCTGCCCAAGATTCAACTACTTCTGAGTCAAGAGGTACTTGAGGCTTTTGTGATTAGTGTAGATAATACACATCTCACCATATAGATAGTACCTCAAGATTTTCAAAGCAATGACTACGGTAGTCAATTCCAAATCATGTGTCGGATAGTTTGCCTTATGCGTCTTGAGCTGATGAGATGCATATGCTACAACCTTACCATCCCGCATCAGAACACAACCCAAACCCACATGTGACGCGTCACTGTAAACCACAAACTTCTTTCCAGGTTCAGGCTATATCAGAACAAGAGCCTCAATCAGATGAGTCTTAAACTTCTCAAATCTCTCCTACTGCACATCAATCCAGACAAACGGAACACCCTTACATAGTAGCTTAGTTAAGGAGCTGCAATCAGTGAGAAACCTTCCAAAAATAGCCGATAATAACCCGCCAGACTCAGGAAACTGCGGATCTCAGGCACGTTATTAGGCTGTTTCCAATCCAGAACTACCTCAATCTTTCTAGGATTGACTCGAATCCCCTCAACAGACACTATGTGTCCCAAAAAGGTTACTTCACGCAACCAAAATTTACACTTACTAAATTTAGCATACAGTTGCTTCTCACGTAGAATCTGAAGCACAATTCTAATATGCTCATCATACTCATCTTCAGTTTTAGAGTATACCAGAATATCATCGATGAAGACTACAACAAACTGATCCAGATAGGGCTAAAACACTCGATTCATCAGATCTATAAATACGGCCGGAGCATTCGTCAAACCAAAAGGCATAACTAGGAACTCATAATGTCCATAACGAGTCCTAAATGTTGTCTTATGCGTATCCACATCCTTAACCCTCAATTGGTGATACCTGAACGGAGATCGATCTTAGTGCACTCAGAAGCCCCTTAGAACTTATCAAATAATTCGTCGATCCTCGAAAGTGGATACTTGTCCTTAATGGTCACCTTGTTCAACTGCCGATAGTCAATGCACATCCTTATAGTCCCATCTTTCTTCTTAACAAACAGAATCGGTGCTCCCCATAGAGACACACTAGGACAGATGAAACCACGATCCAAAAGTTTCTACAGTTGAGCCTTAAGCTTTGTAAGCTCCTCTGGTGCAATACGGTAGGGAACGATGGACACCAGAGCTGCACGAAAAAGCTCAATCCCAAACTCAACCTTCCGGTTAGGAGGAAATCCTAGTAGCTCATCAAAAAGACGACCAGAAAATCTATTATAGTCCTAATATCCTTTACAGTAGAGTCCCTAGAATCGAAAACACTAATATAGGCCAATAACGCCTCACATCCCTTACGAACCAGTTTTTCAGCCACCAGTGCAGAGATCACACTAGTCAAATAATCCCGACGTTCTCCAATCATGACTACCTCATCATCCTCCTTAATTCTCAATACGATCCTCTTGGTCGCACAGTCCAGACTAACACGGTGCTTGACTAACTAGTCCATACCCAGAATCAAGTCAAACTCCCCAAACGAAAGCTCCATCAGATTAGTCAGAAATACCAACCCTTAAACCTCTAGCGGAACATCTCTATACAGTTTACTAACCTGACCCGATTGCTCCAGTGGACTCAGTACAGTCATTTCATTAGAAGTACTCTCAACCAAAATCCCCAAGTTTTTAGACACAATTCTAGCTACATAGGAATGTGTGAAACCTATCTCTATCAAGGTAAAGTAAGGTATATCATAAATTAAGAACGTATCGGTAATGACGTTTGGAGCATCTCTGTCCTCTTGGCCATGAGTAGCATAAACAAGAGTAGGTTGCCTCGCCTCTGTCTGTCCAGCACCTCTGTCTTGTGCTCTCTGTCCATGGCCCATACAGTCACCACCCCTACCTTGACCACGGCCCCTCGGTGGCTGCTGAACTACCCCCTGCGACTGCGCAGCACCAGAACTTGAAACTTGCACCTGATCGGCCTTCAATCGACACTTTTGAATGCGAAGTTCTAATGACTCACACCTCAAACACGCCTAATCCTCCTTTAACACTTGCTCTGATGGCGTCTACCACAATCTCCATAAGGTTGCAATCTAATAGGAGCAACAGGGGGCCAAACTCTAATCGCCCATCAGTCCTGGTCATTTTTCTTAGGCCTTTGTATCGAACTCAAGGGGTCCGAATCCCTCTTGTTCTTACCCCTCTCACGATTTCTATTTTGGCGCTCAACGCGCTTAACCTCTTCAGTGATCTTCGCTTTCTCTACCAGAACGGAGAACTCTCAGTCCCTCTGTAGAGCTATCAGTACCCTCAGATTATCCCTAAGGTCATCCTCAAAATTGACACATCTCTTATATTCAGACGCCACCATACCTCACGCATAACGGCTCAATCTTAGAAATTTGGCCTCATACTCGGCCACTGATTGGTCTCCCTAAGTGAGGTTCAGGAACTCACGCCTACGAGCATCAATGTAACTTACTCCCACATACTTCTCTTGGAAGGCAGACTTAAAGAACTCCCAAGAAAAACGATTGAGGCTGAGTGCCCTCCTTAATGGTCAACTACCACTGATAGGCCTTATCGCGAAGCAACAAGACTGCACCCTTCAATTTCTGCTCAAGGGTTTAGTCTAAATCATCCATTATCCTCTCAGTAACATCTATCCAATACTCAGCCACATTAGGGGCAACTCTAGTGACACCCCTAAAAAGTTCAACTCCATTGGACCGAGTCGTTTCGTAAATGGCCCTCGGCCTCTAGATCCACTATTGGGCCTATCGACCCTCTCTAATATCCTTAACATAGCTTGGAACAATGCATCGTCCCCAGCCTTGCGATCTTGAGACCTAGTCTCAGTAGTAGGTGACACCAACATCTCACTCGTATCTAAATTCAGCATACTACCCAAAAAAGAGGACTCAACTCGAGGCCCCCTACGGTCTCTACCTCGGTCTCTAGTACTACGTTCACAGATACCTCGTACGCTCATTTCTATTCGAATTTATCTGTATTACAAATTTTATGAATTAATTACAGTTTCAGTATTTATTAATAGATATTTTATGTAAGTAGTATCATAAATTCAAAGTTTTTTTTCGCAAGTACAATCTCTATTAGTTTCAATTTCACTATAGTTTCAGTATACACTAACTAGAGTGTTTTCAGAATAGACTATCTATAATACCATAATAGTTTATCAGAATACTTACAGGACCGGCGCCGGAGACTCGGTGTACCACATTCTCAGTCAAATCATTTCAAATCATTTGAAAATTAATTCTTTAAAAACCAAGTTTTAAAACCCAAAATCTACAGTTGAGTTTTGTAACTTGGCTCTGATACCACTAATGTAACACCCCAAACTAGCCTAGACGTTACAGTCGAATCTGGCAATGTCACTTAGAATGAGATTTGAAATCGAATTTATCAAGTTTAAATCATTTTCGTTTACTAGCTTCTATTTATCCCTCGTCAATTTCAAAAGTATTTTCTCGTTAATTTGATTCGTTTAAAAACATATTATGTAGTGGAAGCTTTTGAAACCGTGATATTTAAAGAAAATTGTTTGCATTTAGGAAAAATGTTATTTTTAATTAAATCGAGTTTTTGTTGACTTTTGCAGTTTAAAAGTCCATAAAAATAGTTAAAATCCAAATAAAGGAAAACTGTCTAAAGTCCCAAATTACATCAAACATACCTTAAACAAAATAGGAAATAAAAGCCATAAATGAATTTAAAGTAGTTCAATGGACATATGGTCACCGCTGAGTCTTTTGCCGCATCAATACGTCTAAGTTTGGGGATTACCTGTAACATCCCGAAATTGGGCTTAGTAGGATTGGGCCCAATGGGCCATGGGCGTAGGAATGTTTAAATTTTGAAAACAAGAGAATGGCATTATTGCAAATTGGACTTGTTAGTTAAGTGAATTTGGAGTTTACGGGGTTTCTATGAAGTCTCGGGTTTAATTGGGCCTTAGGAAAAATTTGGTATTTTAGCACTTTAAAGAGATGGAGTAAGTGACCTTAAAGTATATGGAAATAATTGATTAAATAGCTAGCATAAGTGAGTAATTAGTAAAGAGGCTATGGCACTACATGTATTACTTTGAAGGAAGGAGTTCGAATCACTTTGTATGCAATTTGACTTTTACTTTTGCTTCCCTTCCTTATGTGTCGGTCAAGGAATAAATATGGCAATGGTGGACTTCATTATTTTGGTAAGGTGGCTAAAAGAATAAGGCAAGGTTGAAGTTGGGGAAAGGAATCAAGAGAAATAGGAAAGAAAGGGGGACATGAGGCTAATTCCATGGATGATGTTTTGGAAAGCTTAGGAAAATCCTAAGGGGGGATGCATGTGGACGGTTTTGGAGTAGTTAGGTGGCTAAAATTTTATTTTGGCTTTTGGTAAAATCCTAGCTTTGTTTTGGCCAGAAATCTTTTTGGCAGTTTTGTGCCATTTCTCTCAATTTTGCAACCCACCTTGCCGAAACATAGTAGAGCAATAGTGCATTGTTTTCCTCTCAATTTCTTTTCTTTTTCCTTTGCTTTGTGCCGAAATTGCAAGCCTTGGTGACCATATGTTTCTTGTTTCTTTTTACTGTGGCCGAATTCCCCTAGCACATTTGTGCACTTTCTTGCTCTTTTGTTTGATCAAGATTTTCAGCTCTTGTCTATCTCCCTTTTTGGATAGCCGAATCTTCCACCCTTCTATTGAACTCTCTTTTCCATTCGAGTGGTCATTTATGTACAATTGGTAAGTGAATTCTTTTCTATGATCATATTCTTTCCTCTTTAGCAGAATAAGTAATTATCACTATTCGGTTGTAAATCGTGATCGTGAATCAAAATGGTGTTATCCTCCACTTCTTCATGTTTTATTCACTCTCTTTTCGTAGTGCTTTAAGTGGGAGACCGTGTATTGTTCTAGCCAAAGTCAAATGGTGGCAATTGGATCCAATATCGATAAGGATCGATTCTTGGTGCATCAAGGGAGATCACCATTGTGGTGTTGAAATCGGTAGAAAGCACAACTCGCAATCAAGGTGTGTAATCCCGCACCTTCCGAATATATGTTGAAATGGTGAGTAAGTCTCACATATCTTTGAAATTTTACATGAAATATTCTGTGATTCGGTAGAAATACCGAATAAAACCGATAACCAAAGATCCGTGATCACCGAGAGCGCGATATTCGTAGTGGTAATCGTATTTTGTAATAAAACAGCTTTGATCGAAATAGTGACGTGCATTTGAAAACTCACGAAAAATTGGATAAAAGGAATTAAAAGTGAGTAAGATGTCGATTAAAGCTTATTGTGTCTATTTAATATGAAGAAATGGAGAAGGAAAGGGAATACTATATTCTGAGATATGTTAATTTTAGTGAGACTGGTTCTGAATGACTTTGATGTATTCTGTTCTGTATTGGAAAAATCATATAAAATTATACAAAGTGAACTATGGGACATAATTTAATGTATGGATTCCTTGCTGAACTTATTTTCGATAGAAACAAGTGGGAGAAGTAGATGAAAAGTGTACAGTAAGATATTTGTGATTAAGGAAAGAGAGGTCAGAATCATTGGACAGTGAAACAAGGAAAACTTTAAGGAATAAACTGTACTAAATGGTTAAGCTAAAAATTCTGGAAAATTATAGGAGAAAGATATATGTGTCTACTTTCAAGGAAAATTTACGGATTTAGATTTTGAGTTTTCTAACTCGAGTTATGGTCAATTTAGTCAATATGACGCAAATGGACAGTTTCGATTTTATGCTCCAAATTAGTAGTTAAGCCAAGGTTGTGAAATTACCATAATACCCTTAGAGGGTAAATTATCGAAATACCCCTGGGTTGCGAGATTATCGAATTACCCTCGATGATTAAAATTACGAAAATGCCCTAATGGGACGAATTACAAAAATGCCCTTATGGGCCGAATTACGGAATTGCCCCTAATGGGCCGAAATACGAAATTGCTTAATGAACTGAATTGACATATTACTTTATGGGCCAATCTGATATACTTTGTTATGAGGGCCAAAATATGTTTAATGGGCCAAATTTTCTAGATCGTTAAATGGGCCAAAATTTGCTAGATCGCTAAATGGGCCAAATTGCTATTTTGACTAATGGGCCAAATTGATAACTTGTAATATGGGTTTTTTGTTGAAATTTACCTTATGAATATATTACTATGCATTAAATATGTATATACATGACTGCATGGGTTGGGATAATTGTGAAGAGAAGAAAGGCTGCTGCCACAAATCTAGTTCGGTGGCTCGCCATAAATATTTTAAATGGTCTGTTGCCAAAATCTAGTTCGGTGGCTCGCCACAAATATTTTAAATGGCCTGCCAAAATCTAGTTTGGTGGCTCGCCACAAATATTATAATTGGCTTAATGCCTGCTATTGGTGTGTTGGTGGGTGGGTTGACTTGATCCCATGTGTGTGTTGGTTGGTACGGTGGTGTGTAGCGGATGGAAATTTAGGCTTGGTTGGGAATTGCATATCACATGCATTTTATATTTGTTATATTGTTACATTTGTAAATGGGTTTAGGCCCAAATGTTTTCTTTATGGATTTTGGCCAATGAACAACGGTGAGTGGGTTACACACCCAATTCTAGGTAACTCACCCCTTCTTTCTTAACCTCAGAGGTAATGCTCCGTGAGGTGGACTTGGGCCATGGATGACTCGGTGGAGGCCATACTTGAAATAGTGTTTTAAATTTTAAATTTCTATTCCGTTATTTTATTATTTTGGTTTAAGTTGTAATAAGGCCTCGAACTATTTTATTATTTGCTTTATGGTTGGTTTACTTATTATTTTGCTTAAATTGTTTTAAACGAGAATTTTCTAAAAGCTAAAATGAAGGTTTTCCAAAATCGATTAACAAATGGAATTCATAATAAAATTTTTACAAATATTTTTAATACGAAAATCTTCTTGAATTTTTAATGTCATTTTCAAAAGTCACGTTTTATAAGATTATTAGTTCAAATCTAACGATTTATCAATCAATCTTTGAGGTTAGTAGTATTTTATCAAATGTCTCAAATCAAACTTGTTTTTCTTGATTTTAACAAAACTTATTTTAGTACGAATTTCAAATCATTTATACATTTTCTTCATTGTGACACGCCAGATTCGGGCCTAACTTCTGAGCTGGGTTTGGGGTGTTACATTACCTGTACAGATAAAATAGAAAATGGTGAGTTTACATAAACTCAGTGTGTAATCCCCACAAAAGACATGCATACAGTCAACCAATAGTTATCAGTCAAATGTAGCCTAGGCCTAAGCCCTTACAGATTCAAATACAGTTTAGGCCTTAGCCCATTTAGATACAGTTTCATATATAATTTAAGGTCTTAGCCCATCTCAGATATAGTATGCATACAATAACAAAAATCAGTATCCTACCCACCAGCCTCTACACACCATCTCTAACCATCCTTATACACCATGTTGGATTTAAAACACCCACCTAGCTCTACACACCAAGTCGTACTGAATACGCCGACATATCAGTAATATTGTAATTGAGCTGCCAGATAATAGGCATGAAAGCCTTTCAGTACACTTCCTCCAATAATCAATCATCCCACCCCAATGCAGGTGTAACTAAACATGCTCAATGTAGACATACAGAAATACATGCTTACATGCTAAACTTCAGTTATCAATCATACATACGGATCAGTAAACATGCATAAATTTAACATGCTTAATACATACATTATATATTCAGGTCACATGATTTAGGGTCTAAGTAGCGCTTACCAATCCTACAGTAGGTTCATAGTTGACTTGGGCGACCCGTGCAACCCTAGGAAACATTTTAGCTAAATAGGCCCATACGCCCATGTGGCTTGCCCGTGTAGGCCCACACGCCCAGATTGGCCTTGCTCGTGTGGATCATACGGCCTGGCCCAGATATCACATGCCCATATGACGTGTCCGTGTGGGCACACATGCCCAGTTCGGTTTAGCCTGTGTGGCCCACATGGCCATACCCCAGCCATCACACGGTCGTGTCTTACGTACGGCCTGGCTTTTATCGATCACACAGTCGTGTTTTTCGTATACGGCCTGCCACACGAGTGACCACACGCTCTTGTGGCGTCGACAATGGCCATTTTGGCTTTTGCCGAAAGATCAATTTCTACGTTTCGGGTACACACCTGGTATCGTTTCACTACAAAAACACTCCCGAGCACCCCAAGACCTAAAAATAGCATACCAACATCAATTTAGCAACCAATACTAATTTTTAACCACAATCTGATGAAAAACTCAACTTACTAACGTCCAAAGGTAACATCGAGACACCGATTAACCAACGAAACAAAATTCCCTGTTTACCGACTTATCCTACACAACAAAACAGCAACGCTTTATCTTTCCAAAAAAGTAATGACAAGAAGAATTGTAACATCCTAAATTTTTGGGCCTATGCGTTTAACGGGTGAATATGTGGAATGAGTTAATTTAAGTGTTGGGGTCCAAATTGGCTCAAAGCTTAGCAGAGGCCTTGATTAAAATTATCTGTTTGGGCATTATAGGGTTTAAAAGGTAGTATCTATGTTTAAAATACCAAAGTGGGCTTGTGGCCCAATCTTAGGAGGTGACGCCACACACAAGGAGTAAGGGGCCCAAATTTAAGTTTCATGGAGCCCAATTCTTTTAATTTAAGTTAGCTAAATTTTGGGCATTAGGATTAGGTGGAGTGGATGGCAACAAGGATAAAATTTAGGGGTTTTAATGTTTAAAATATGTGGGTAATAAGCAGATAAAGGCTATTATTTAGGAATTTATTTTATGTGGATAATAAGCAGATAAAGGCTAAGATCTAGGGATTTTATGATTAAAATATGTGGATAATATCTTTGATAAAGGAGGAGGAGTTAGAGATAATTAAGTCTCTTTTAGATGAGCTAGTAGATTAAGATAAAGGAGAAAAGTTAGAATTTATCTACAAAGAGAGTGATGGCCAAGAATCCATCATCGAGAGGAGTAAAGAAACCACTACTACATGGCAAAGGGTTGCGAATTTCCTATAAATAGGGGCTAGCTCCTTATTTCGACATTAAATCCTCTCCTTTTGTCCCAAATTTCTTAGCTTCTTTTCTCCAAATTTCTTTCTCCAATTTCTCTAAAAGTCAAAAATCCATTATTCTCTTCTTTTTCTAAAAGCCACAAACTCCATTATTCTCTTCTTTCGCCTAAAAATTGAAAACTCCATTATTCTCTTCTTTCTTCTAAAAGCTAAAAACTCCATTATTCTCTTCCTTCTCTAAAAAGCCAAAATCTCTATAGTTTTTATTTTATTCATCCTATTTGAGAAATTGTTCTATACTTCCGGTATTTAAATCCTCCATTGACATTGTCGAATTCTCTCTCTAGTACTATCCGAATCTCCTAAGTTAAGGTAAGAGTAGATTTTTGATTAGTTCTCATAATCTATTCCCGATTTTTGAAAAGGTAAAAGCCGAAAGCTAATAGTTTAATGGTTTATGATGGGCGGCAAGTCGGGATTTGAAGGAAGCCTAGCCGACTAGATCTAAAAGCCGACATTCATAAGTCTCCAATTTTGGGATTTTTAAGGTAAGAAGATTTTCCTAGATTTTTATTAGATTTCATCATTATATACAAGATTTTAAATTTATAAGGAGGATTAACGATTAAGTATTATTATAGTAACTCGATAAGGATTTATGATGGAATTAAATATGGATCGTGCAAAAGAAAGAATCCTAAGTTTAAGAAACGAGCAGATTCATTGCTCGAGATTGGCCAATTGGTTGTGGACCGCTTCTAAACAACACCTTAGGCGAGATAGCAGTTGTGTCTACTAAGGATAGCATCGATATAAAAGCCTCGTTTTATCGGAATCGTGTGTAGATTTTTGACACATAAGCTTTGTTATATTATATGTATGTTATGGGCTAAAAGCCTAAAAGGTGTGTAGATCTCTATCACACTAGTTAATCAATTATATGTATGTTATGGGCTAAAAGTAGAAAAATGAGGTCAGTATGAACGAACATTACCCGTAAAGGGTAGGCAAGGGATGCCAGGTACGTAATCATAGAAACTTCTCTATGTGTATCGAAGTATGTAAAAATATGTGATCTGTTTAGATAGTTTAATGTTCTGATTCTTGCATGTATGCATGGGATGGGATTGATTGATTTACGGAAGGGGAGCAGGTCGCGAGGCGATCGGTGGCTTTGCCACATAGGTCACATAGTGATCGATCTTTATGACAAAAGACAAATTGTCGATATATTATTAAGGTCGCACAGTGATCGGTGGCTTCGCCACATAGGTCACATAGTGATCGGTCTTTATGACAGGCAGCACAACTATCGATATGGTGTGTAGCGGATGGAGGGTTAATTGTAGAAATCCCCACGGTGTGATGGTTGGTACGGGGGTGTGTAGAGGATGGACTCATAGGTTTGGGATGGGCCATGTTGCATATTTTGTTACCCTTGTATACGGGCCAAGGCTCATAATGTATTTGTGGGCCTCAAGCCTTTTTATGTGTTCTGGATTTGCACATTGAGTCTTGGTGACTCAACCTTTTATTTTTCCCAACATTTGGTGAGCAGAGATCGTGAACATGGGAACCGAGGCGGACTTGAGGGCCATCAAGTTTTATTTCTACAAATTATTTTGGATTTCTTTAAGTTTATTTTATTTTTATTTGGGATTTTTTAAGGCCCTAGTTTTATTCAATTAAGAAGTTTTCAATGTTATGCAACTTATAAATTTTATGTCAAGGTTTATTTATACTTAATAATACTAATATAAGATTTTATTTTTAAAATGCCACTTATTTACTCTAATAATGTCTAATTAACTTACGACTTCCAAAACCAACAAGGCAAAAGTTTTCAATGTACAAGCCGTGACACGCCAGATCCAAATAAACGCATGGGCCGGGTTTGGGGTGTTACAATTTTATATCGAGCCCATTCAAAACTCGAAATTTGTGAAATGGGTCTAGAAATGTTTTAGAAATTTTTTATTTTTTTGGTTCGAGGACATGGCCTTCGAGTCTACTCGCAACCCGATCCACCTGTAAGTATTCTAAACCCTTGCTGTGTTATTTATGTGGGCTTAATGAGCTTTATGGGACGTAGACTATCTAGGTTAGAACTTGATGGACTCTAGGCTTAGGCAAACAACTCTTCAATTTCATAAGACTTAACTTCACTAAAACAAAACCTGTAAACGAGTCACAAGACTAAGGTGTGGCAACAGCATATGCATGTCTAGGAGTAGATCCCGGAAGAGCTTGGTATTTAAGCAGTCCAAGTGACTCACCTCCTCTTTGTGAATCTTACCAGTGCATAGTGACTGTTCACTTTAGCCATGATAGGGTGTGGCAATAGGCATACGCATGCCTAGGAGTGGATTCAGGGAGAGCTTGGTATTTAAGCAGTCCAAGTGACTCACCTCCTCTTCTCTGGAATCTTACTTGGTGCGTAGTGACTATTCACTCTAGCTATAAGGACTTGTTCATGGGTTGAACCCATAATTAAAACCCGAAAGGGACCAACCACCCTATTTTGCAAACAAAACCCCTAAGTTTTGTACACTTCCAAAAAAAATACATTTGATTTGAAAATGTTCGCAACTATGAAGAAAATTACCAAATTACCCTTGTTATGAAAAATGACCAAAATAGCCCTGATTTGTAGAATTACCAAATTACCCTCAGATCACAAAAAATTACCGAAATACCCCCGAATTTCAAAATTACCGAAATACCCCAAAATTTCAAAATTATCGAAATACCCTCGAATTTCAAAATTATCGAAATGCCCCCGAATTTCAAAATTACCGAAATACCCTCAGATTTCAAAATTTCTGAAATGCCCCAAATTTTAAAATTACCAAAATACCCTTGGTTTCCAAAATTACCAAAATACCCTTATTTTATAAAATCATCAAGGAACCTCATTTCGAAAAAAATTTTACGAAAATGCCCCTGTAGGATAAAATTACGAAAATACCCTTGGGTAGTGAAAATAACAACCACAACAACAACACCACCACTTTTCTGTAATGAACATGAGTTCATGATTAAATGTATGGGTTTCTTAGAGGATATGAACTTGAGACTGTATGGTGAATGCGAATTCGAAATAATTACTCTTAAAGCTATCATTCATAAGATCGTCTGTGGTTAAAAAAAAGTGGAAGAAAACTAATAATTCATAAAATTTCTAATCGATAACGCGAATCGGTAGAATGAGTACAACGGACGAAGACGCTTCAGATGCGAATAATGGTGCACTCCACCATAGTATGCTAAGTGTTTATTTTGGCTTTAGAATTAGAGTCGCAATGAAAGCATAGTGGTGAGACTCGGTAGAATGATTACTAGTTAGTTGGAAATTTCGAGGACTAAATTTCTTTAAGGAGGGTAGAAGCGTAACATCCTAAATTTTTGGGCCTATGCGTTTAATGGGTGAATATGTGGAATAAGTTAATTTAAGTGTTATGGTCCAAATTGGGCTCAAAGCTTAGGCAGAGGCCTTGATTAAAATTATCTGTTTGGGCATTATAGGTTTAAAAGGTAGTATCTATGTTTAAAATACCAAAGTGGGCTTGTGGCCCAACTTAGGAGGTGACGCCACACACAAGGAGTAAGGGCCCAAATTTAAGTTTCATGGAGCCCAATTCTTTTAATTTAAGTTAGCTAAATTTTGGGCATTAGGATTAGGTGGAGTGGATGGCAACAAGGCTAAAATTTAGGGTTTTAATGTTTAAAATATGTGGATAATAAGCAGATAAAGGCTATTATTTAGGAATTTATTTTATGTGGATAATAAGTAGATAAAGGCTAAGATCTAGGGATTTTATGATTAAAATATGTGGATAATATGCTTGATAAAGGAGGAGGAGTTAGAGATAATTAAGTCTCTTTTAGATGAGCTAGTAGATTAAGATAAAAGAGAAAAGTTAGAAATTTATCTACAAAGAGAGTGATGGCCAAGAATCCATCTTTGAGAGGAGTAAAGAAACCACTACTACATGGCAAGGGTTACCGAATTTCCTATAAATAGGGGCTAGCTCCTTGTTTACGACATTAAATCCTCTCCCTTTATGCCGAAATTCCTTAGCTTCTTTTCTCCAAATTTCTTTCTCCAATTTTCTAAAAGTCGAAAACTCCATTATTCTCTTCTTTCTTCTAAAAGTGAAAACTCCATTATTCTCTTCCTTCTAAAAAGCCAAAATCTCTATAGTTTTATTTTATTCATCCTATTTGAGAAATTGTTTTATACTTAGGCATTTAAATCCTCCATTGACATTGTCGAATTCTCTCTCTAGTACTATCCGAATCTCCTAAGTTAAGGTAAGAGTAGATTTTTGATTAGTTCTCATAATCTATTCCCGATTTTTGAAAAGGCAAAAGCCGAAAGCTAATAGTTTAATGGTTTATGATGGGCGGTAAGTCGGGATTTGAAGGAAGCCTAGCCGACTAGATCTAAAAGCTGAAATCCATAAGTCTCCAATTTTGGGATTTTTAAGGTAAGAAGATTTTCCTAGATTTCTATTAGATTTCATCATTATATACAAGATTTTAACTTTATAAGGAGGATTAACGATTAAATATTATTATATTAACTCGATAAGGATTTATGATGCAATTAAATATGGATCGTGCAAAAGAAAGAATCCTAAGTTTAAGAAACGAGCAATATCTCATTGTTCGAGATTGGCCAATTGGTTGTGGACCGCTTCGAACAACACCTTAGGCGAGATAGCAGCTTGTGTCGACTAAGGATAGCATCGATATAGAAAGCCTCGCTTTATCGGAATCAGTGTATAGATTCTTGACACATAAGCTTTGTTATATTATATGTATGTTATGGGCTAAAAGCCTAAAAGGTGTGTAGATCTCTATCACACTAGTTGATCTGAATTATATGTATGTTATGGGCTAAAAGTAGAAAAATGAGGTCAGTATGAGCATCGATACCCGTAAAGGGTAGACAAGGGATGCAGTACGTAATCATAGAAACTTCTATGCGTATCGAAGTATGTAAAATATGTGATCTGTTTAGATAGTTTAATGTTCTGATTCTTGCATGTATGCATGGGATGGGATTGATTGATTTACGGAAGGGGAGTAGGTCGCGAGGCGATCGGTGGCTTTGCCACATAGGTCACATAATGATCGGTCTTTATGATAGGTAGCACAACTGTCGGTATATTATTAAGGTCGCACAGCGATCGGTAGCTTCGCCACATAGGTCACATAGTGATCGGTCTTTATGATAGACAACACATTATCGATATGGTGTGTAGCGGATGGATGGTTGATTGTAGAAATCACGGTGTGATGGTTGGTACGGGGTGTGTAGAGGATGGACTCATAGGTTTGGGATGGGCCATGTTGCATATTTTGTTACCCTTGTATACGGGCCAAGGCTCATAATGTGTTTGTGGGCCTCAAGCCTTTTATGTGTTCTCGGGATTTACACATCGAGTCTTGGTGACTCAACCTTTTATTTTTCCCAACATTTCGTGAGCGATGAGATCGTGAACATGGGAGCCGATGCACTCGAGGGCCATCAAGTTTTATTTCTACAAATTATTTGGGATTTCTTTAAGTTTATTTTATTTTTATTTGGGATTTTTTAAGGCCCTAGTTTTTATTCAATTAAGAAGTTTTCAATGTTATGCAACTTATAAATTTTATGTCAAGGTTTATTTATACTTAATAATACAAATATAAGATTTTATTTTAAAATGTCACTTATTTACTCTAATAATGTCTAATTAACTTACGACTTCCAAAACCAACAAGGCAAAAGTTTTCAATGTACAAGCAATGACACGCCAGATCCAGTCGAAACGTATGGGCCGGGTTTGGGGTGTTACAAGAATCGCAAAAGTAAACCCACTTATCGATTATACCGAAATCAAATGTTCGAAGCGCACAAAAGCAATGATTAAGGATAAGGACCGAGAATAGAAGAAAATGGTTTAACAATTTTGTCAGAGAGAAAAGAAAACAAAGAAGAGAAAAATTAGGGATTTTTTATTTTGGAATATAAGAGAGAAACGTCAGAAGCAGAGGGAATTTTGGGAAAATTAAAATTAAAATTTAACTGAAACTCTTTAAACAACCGAACAAAAATAAATACCCATGTCAACGCAGGGACTCGAACACAGAACCTCCACACAACACACAGACTCTCTTACCACTCGAACCAGCAAGCTCATTCTGATATGGTTCTACAATTAATTCAATATAAGCCCACTGAATAAATAGAAGGCTTAAGTCAGAAAAATTCCAAAATTTGCCAAAGATAAGGCTTGAACTTGGGACCTCTCATACACATACAGAGCATTTAACCACTGAAGCAGATACACAATTGTGTCACATTTTAACTGAAAAAAAATAAGAATTTTGGGGCGTTGTAGTATATGATGAATATGGTTGAGGAAGTTGAAACTTTGATATGTTTTATTCCATGTTTTAGTGAAGTTTACAAGTGCAATGTTTCACCAACAAACTCTGAGTTTTTGTGTATAGGAAAAGCATTTGGCTCACAAGGAAATGAATATATCTTTATTTGTTTTATCTAATGTATATGGTAAGTTTAAGTTCTATTATACGAGCTTACTAAGTATTGGTTGCTTATGTAGTTTATTTTCTTTGTTCCTTTAGGTCATCGGAAAGCTCAATCGATTGGAATCTCATCGAAGCATGATCGCATTATCCAAACCTTTTTTTTTGTAGATTTTTGGTATATAAGTTCCAGGTTATAGATGGCATGTATAAGTCTTGTTATAAAAGGAGTTTTTGATTATGTTATTAACTTGGTATGGTTATGCCCTTTTGTGTATATGTGTTTGTTTAGACTCGTAATGTTTTGGCATGTTTGTGTCTTTTGGTCACTTTAAGTATTGTGTAAATATGTGGCTTGAGACAAGTTTATATGTGGTGCAAATGGTTCAATGGTGTGTGTGAATATAGAGATATTTGTTTAGATTATAATGTATGTTTGAATGAATTGGATAAGTTGTGATTGAGGTGCCATAAGACTGGCACATTGGCTAGATATAGGATGAGCATGAAATTGGTATGTTTTTGGATGTTTTATATATGTTTTAAACATGTGAAAGATGGTTGAATTAGTGTATCTTGGTGTGCAAGGTTTGTGTTTGAAAATGGCCTGTTTTAGGGGCAACACATGTTGCACATGGCCTGGGACATAGGCTACAGCAAAATAGACTTTTAGCGGCATTTTTAGTGGTGTTTTTATTCAAAATGCCGCAAAATTTAGACTTTAGTGGCGCTAACAAGAAAACGCCGCAAAAGATTGAGCTATAGTGGCCTTTTTTAGCTAAAGGTAAGCAATAGCGGCGCCTATGCCCTAAACGCCGCAAAATAATTTTACTTTCAAAACAAAATGACATAGTTTTAATTACAATATAAAAATTGTAAAAAATTTACGGCGTTTTCGCTAAAGATGAAGTTATAGCGGCGTTTTATTCAAAAATGCCGCTAAAAGTACAGCAATGGCGGCGTTTGGAAGTAAAACATCGCGAAATTTTTTTATTTCAAAACAAAACGTCCTCGTTTTAATTACAGTATAAAAATTGTAAAAACTTAGTGGCATTTTTATTGCTAAAAGTTAAGTAATAACGGCGCTTTACTTAAAAACGCTGTAAAATAATTTTTTTTCAACATGAAACGACTTCGTTTTCGTGTCAATATAAAAATTTAAAAAATTGGTGGCGTTTTTAATAAAAATGCCACTGAAAATGGAATAATTGTGGCGTTTTTTTAAGAAAACGCGCTAAAGGTAAGCATTAGCACCATTTTTTTCAAAAACACCAGTAAAGGTTACTTTTATTAAAACCTTATTTTTAAACAAAAAAGCGCTATTTTGATCTCTGTATAATAATTCAATTTTAATTTACGTTTAATGTTTAAGGTTTTTTTCTCTAGTGTTAAGGGTTTAGCATTTACGATGTAGGGTGTAAAGTGTAGGTCGTAGGGTTTAAGGTTTAATTATAGTTTAAGGTATTAGTGGTTTAGAGTTTATGGTTTAAGGTAATGGTTTATGGTTTAAGGTTTCAGTGTTTATAGTGGTGTAGTGTTTAGAGTTTAGGGTTATGTGTTTAGGGTTTTAGAGGTTTAGAGGTTTAGGGTGTATGGGGTAAGGTAGGTTGTAGGGTTTATGGGCTTTAGGGATTAGGGTTTAGTGTTTAGCATTTAGGGTATAGGATTTTAGGGTGTTATAGTTTAGGGTTTCAAGTTTATGATAGGTTATAGCTTAGATTTTAGGGTTATGTGTTTAGGGTTTTAAGTTTTAGGGGTTTAATGGTCGACTTAGGGTCTGAATTTAAACAAACTGATGTTGTATTGCTCATTCCATTCTAATCCATCATTCAAGTGGCCATCATGTATTATTTTTGAAAACTCATGCACTCTTTCATCCTATTTGATATATTATTTAGCTAATTTCTTTATATTAATTAAAATAAAATTTATTTGTAATTTAATTTTTTAAAAAATTCAAAAAATTAATGACATGTAGAAAAATTTAGAGCTAATAACATTAAAAAATATATGTTAAAAATGAAAAATTAAAATACTATTATTTAAAATAACATTAGTGGCGCTAGGGTAAAAGCGTCGCTATAAGTAAGCAATAGTGGCGCTAGGTAAAAAACGCCGCAAAGTTTAAAAACTTTTTTAGCAAAAAGGCGTCGTTTCTTTGTGTTAGGTTTTATTCAGTTTTATTCCCGAAATCCCTATAAGTCTTCACCTAATTTCCCAATCCTTAATTTCCCGAAAAATCAGAATCCTCAAATCCAACTCGACCATCTCCTGCTTCACCGTTGATTGTCCATTCTGCCGCATCGCGTCGGCCTTCATCTGCCTCGTCACCAGTCATCGTCACCATCGACCAATGGGTAAGTCTTTTATATTGTTATTTTTGAGACTTTTTATTTTCTTCAATCTTGACAGTAGAAAAAGAAGGGCCATATTTGTTCAACTGATATAGTATTTTTAATATTAGTCCTTTTGCCATGGATACATTCCATGGTTTCAGTAGAAAAAGCTCTTTCTCGGCTTTTAGGATTTTACAGGGTCTTTAGCGACTCAAGTGAAGCCCCTGCTTATTATTGAATACTTCAATGTTGCTTCAGCTGCTTCCATATACAGCGAAACATCCATGTGAGTGATGTTCTCTTCAGGCTCCTTAGGTTCACAAGAGGAAATAAGCATGATGTTTATGGATGATCCCCTTTTTGTTGATCTATTTCTTGTTGGATAACACCAAACAAAATTGATTTAATTAGCTTGAAACATTCTCAAGAAAAAAATATTTCAAATCCAGAAATTTACCAAATGTCGTATCTGTTTGTTACTTGCTTACACATCCTTCATTCAAGTCACCTACAAATGGCAGCTATATATACTTGAACACTTTAGTAATAGTAATATAAAGGTTTAGAGGTCAGGTCAATAAAGCAGGAGTTATTTATGGTGAAATTTGGTTTTAATGAAACTACAAAGAAGGAGAAGAATTTAAGAGAATTATTACCCATCTATTAACTTGAAACAGGAAAAATTTATTAATAATTCAAAATTTTACCAAATGTCTTATCCGCTTGGTACTTAGCTATAACATCATTCAAGTCATCTACAAGTTGATCAAAACAATCGAAAAAGGCTCATATTTTTATTTTTTAAAAATAATATAGACGAATCTAAAATGAACTTCGATTAATCATTTATAAATATAAACGAACTTGAACAAAATTTAAGTTCATAGGCTTTTAGGATTTTACAAGGCTTGATACTTTAGGGTTTTAAATATTGTGACATCTTTAACAAGTTGCTATATAATTTGATGCAGGTTACACTGTTGGGTGGAGTTCTTTTCAAGTAACGCCTCTTAAAATTGAATATTGACAACTTCAATATTTCAAGAAGATTGTTTGCAGCTTTGGGTATTACTCAAATTGATTTTTAGCCAATATATAACTTAGGTTTCGAATCTAATACTAATCCTCTTGTGTTATTAAAATATATTACTTATAAAAATTTTGATTTTATTCTCATTCTTAATTTGTTTTACTTTTAAATCTTCCTACTATTAATTAGTGTAAAATTGTTGTTATTAAGCTGTTATTATTTTTCAATTTGTAATTAGGCTTGTCGAACATGTTTCTTTAGAATTAAAAATGATGTTTTGGAATTCTCCTGTTTAATTTGATGATGAAGGGATGTTCACTCATAAAACTTATTCGGATTTAAGTTTCTGAATAGAGTAAGTGTTAAACCTTTATTTGAGTAAATCTTTTTAAATGTAGTGTATGCGAGTGTCATGTAGGTACATCCCTACTGCATTTGTACATATTAAACCTCTACTTATACAGAACTAAAAAATAATATTTTCTACCAGAGAGAGAAAAAATAATAAAAAGGGTAAAGTAAAAGTTAGGTTGCAGAATAAGAATATATTTATAGAATAGGGTAAGTCAGGAGCTTATCTTGATAGCTTTGAATTCGGTAGATAGTTGAAGTTATTTTATATATAAATCAAGGCTTCGAAGTGGTAACACGTGGGTCTTAAACTATGGGAAAAACCATGTGGTTTCGTAATCTTCAAACAAAACATGTAGCTGATGGCCATCCTTTATATATTCAAACATCTATATATATATATATATATATATATATATATATACTATATAACTTTCACATGGGGGTGGGATAGGTTTAAATTGTATATAGAAATGATAAGAAGAGTTGGTTCTTTGAGTATATTTTGAGTAGATTTATCAATGTTTTGCATTTATTTTGGTGGGCAACTATTAAAACAAAGTTTATATCTATTTTGATGCATGTTGCACTCTTGGGTGGAGTTCTTCTCAGGTAAATACCCTTAAAATTGAGTATTGACAACTGTAATATTTGTTTTTTATAAAAATGTTAATTATAAAAGTTTGTTTTTTTCCCTTATCGATATTTGTTCATTTTCTATTTCATCAGGTTTTAAATTTAAATTTTATAAACTGCAGTAAATTGATTAGTAGATTAGTAGTTGTGAAGTGTTTTTCAAACGAGTTATGCTGTGAAGTGTTTTTCAAACGAGATGTATCCTTAATTTGGTTATAGTTTTTGGGATTGTAACTTCTTCTTTTTTGTCTAGATTAGTTCGTTAAGTCTGAACGTGAAAACAGTTGAGGCATTTAGCTCAAAACAGAGAAGCTGCCCGTCTTAGGAAGAAGGTAACATACCAAAAGGCATATTTAAGATTCTATGCTTCTATTTTTTCTTTATTTCAAGCCATATATTTTCTTTCAATTTACACAATGAGTATAGATATTCCAACCACTATAGTTACTATATACTGATATATATTTTATCAATTTTCAATCATTACTACTTGAAGATTAAACATGTATAGTTTACAAAGTATTGTTTGATGAGTACTGCATTTTATAAATGTATATATATAAACTTAATCTCCTTTTGGTTTCATGAAATAGCTTCATTTTCATTTTCCTAGATTATCGAACTAACATTTTATTTTAACCATTGCCGAATGCCATTCCCTTTTGGCCGATAGATTATCTTCAAGGAAGTATGTCTATTTTCTTATTTTTGGTTTCCATACTGAGTTTTTTTAACTACCACTTAATAGTTGTCGACCAAAAGATGAATACACTGCCAACAATCGAACTGAGTTATCCAACCCTATCCAAAACACTCTTTATTCTGAGATAATATGTCTTTTATTGAATATAAGGACCATATTATAAATTAAAATGTCTTTAAGATTCTATGCTTCTATTTTTTCTTTATTTCAAGCCATATATTTTCTTTTATTTATTTTCTTCTGATGATTAAAATGTCTTTAATGATTGATCTACATTAGAGTCTTATTTTACTAAATTATTTTATTCAATTGTTGTTCATATCATCTCAAAAGTGTTTTAAATAGCAGATATGATTTGAGTCACTTTGAGACTAACCTGGGTTTTACTGAATTGTGGGATACTACTTCTGGAAGAGATCTTAAGAAGTTCCTCTATGTATGTTGTTACTTTTTTTCTTGAATTGTTATGTGTTGACCAGTTTTTATTGATATGAGAGCTACGAATTATGTTATTTTGCATTTGAAAGTTATATCCGAATGGCATTATGATTGTTCAGGTGATTGCTGCCTTGTGGATATTGTCTACTGTTTGAAGTTGTAGCAAAGTACATTTGGATGCTATTACTGCTCCTTTTTTAAACTGTTGAAGCCCTGTTCAGGTACCGTAATTTGAATTGTTTATTTGCTAGAAATTTAGATGTTTTATTGCTGTAATTGAGGGCTAAAAATGTTGTTAATTGAGGTGTTTAAATTGCTACAAATTATTTGAATTATTAACAGAGACAAAGGCGATATAATTTAAAAATTTATAGCCAAAGGCCCGAAGAAACACTATCATCAAAACAAAGGAAAAGCCAAAAAGGTATGAGTTTGTCATTATTTTATTTAATGAGAATGAGATTTGATTCTCATTTGGTCTCTTGTTTTTTTTAACCTTTACAGATAATAAGTGTTTTGCTTTTACTTTTTGTTCTTCTAAGGGTTTTGATTAATGCATGATATTATTTAATTATTGTTTACTTTGTTTTTGACTAAAATGAATGGCTTTTTGCATGCAAAAAAGGGACTTAAGATAATCCTTTCCCTTTGGAGAACAATTAAAATTGGTTATTATATTTTGTGCTAATGATAATTGTTTCTATTAAAATTCTTTAACTACAAAATTAGCCTCTAACTATATTGTTTTTATCACTTAAGTACTTTAAATATTTTTACTGAATTTCGAATTAATTCAATTGACTTATTTAATTTTTCTTCGAATCAATTCGAATAAGTGGTTTGATTTGTCAAATTCTAGTCGAGTTGTAGTTTACAACTCAAATAACATATTGACTTAAATACCTTTTAATTTGCTGGCAGCTTTTTAAAATAAACAAATTGTTGCCTCTAAAAAATATATACAATTTGTATTTTTCTCAAATTTTAATAAAAATATAAATAACTTAAAAATTATATAAAATGTTAAATTATAATTTTTTTTTAAAAAAAGGAATTTTAAAATATATATAGCATTAAAAAATATTTTTTTAAAATCAAATTCTTTTAAAAAAAAGATTCAAAGTATATAGGCTGGAAACCTAACGGGTTGCCTTATATCTAATTGTAAGATATAACGGATCCTCCCCAAGTGTAACAATGCCACGTATAATGAATCTTAAAAAATTTCTGTCCAAATTGCTATCCAAATTGTTTCAAAAAAAAATTCAAAGTTATTATATTGTTTCAAGTGTAACAATGCGTATATATATTCCATTTATTATATGTTTCAACTGCTATATATTCATTTGCTTAATATGTTTCATTTATTATATTGTTACAACGGTATAAAATTGACATATTTAATCGTTAGCTTAATTGGAACGAATGGTAATAATAATTTTCTTAAATGTTTATATTTTTTATTTTAATATTTAATTTTTTAAATGTTTTCCAATCTTATAATTTTCTTTATCAATATAATAATAATAACGATCATTATTTAAGTAGCTTACATAACTCACATAACTCACATAACATAACACATAACTCACATAACATACATAAACATAACTTACATAAAGATACTTTCATAATACATAACATAGGTTAAAGATCAAATTTCATAGCTTTCATCAAATTATATAAACATAATACATAACTTACATAATTTCTGAACTTACATAATACATGTATAGATAAACAACTTACCCGTGTAATTTACTATCAACTTTAGACTTCAACAACTACGAAATGGATAGAACTTGGATGAATTTGTCAAGGGTAAGCAACGGCTATCGATATGGAGTAGAAAATTTCTAAATTTTGCATTTCAAAATGCAAGCCAAGAGAATATGATTCTTTGCTCTTGTAAGAAGTGTTGCAATATTAATTGGCATTATCGTGAAGTTGTCTACAAACATCTAGTTGTTGATGGCTTTGTCCGTGGGTATAAAAAATGGATTTTCCATGGAGAGTGTACATCTAGTGGAGCCTCTTCATCGATGAATCTGGGTTATCCTCATAGTGCTTACAATCAGGATGTTAGAGAAGATGACATGAATGGCATATTACGGGATGCATTTAATATGCGCGGTGATGGTTTGCAATCATTTCCACCTGACTTAGGTGCAACCGATGATTATAATTTTGGTGGAAATACTTTTACCTAAAGGGGAAGAAGTGTACTTGATGATCAGTCAAATGAAGAAGTGGCGAAGTTCTACACGTTACTTGGTGAAATGAACGAAGAACTGTATGAGGGATCTAAATTTTCAAAACTGTCTTTCTGTATTCGTCTTTTTCACTTAAAATATTTGGAAGGGTGGACCGGAAACTCTTTGACAATGTTGTTAGAGTTTTTGAGAGAAATGTTCTCGTTTGCGAAAATCCCTCAATCTTCCAAAGACATGAAGAAACTGATCAAAGATTTGGGCCTTGGCTACAACCAAATTCATAGTTGCCCAAATGACTGCATGTTCTATTAGGGCGACCGAAAAAACCAATAGTGCTGTCATGTATGCGGTCAATCCCGTTGGATGAATAGAAATAAAGAAGATGGTAATGATGATGAAAATGATGCACAGTCAAGGAAGCAGTCAGTTAAGATTTTAGGTATTTTCCACTAATACCAAGGCTTCAAAAGATTTTCATGTCGTCGAAGATAGCCGAGTCAATGACATGGCACCATGATGGACGAATCGATGATGGATTGTTAAGGCATCCTGTAGATTCTTTAGCTTGGAAATCATTTAACTCTAAATTTCCAAGCTTTGCAAGCGATCCTCAAAGTGGGAGGCTTGGGCTAGCATCTGATGGATTTAACCCTTACAAAATCATGAGCACTGCGTGACAAGATTTGCTTCGTGGTGCTTGTTCCTTACAATTTGCCACCATGGGTTTGTATGAAACAATCATCCTTTATCTTATCTATGATTATCCCTGGAGAGAAAGGGCCTAGAAATGATATTGACATATACTTGCAGCCACTTGTTAAAGAGTTAAAACAATTATAGGCTGGTGTTGAGACATACGATATAATGAGAAAAGAGAACTTCAATTTACGTGCAGCTTTGATGTGGACTATTAATGACTTCCCACCTATGCCAATTTATTTGGTTAGAGTACCAAGGGATGTTATGCTTGTCCTTGTTGTGCTGTACAAACATGTTTGCAATGGTTATATAATGGGAAAAAGTTCTCTTACATTGGGCATCGTAGGTGGTTACCGAAAAATTATAGATTTAAATTTTAGAGCACTCAATTTGACGGTACTAAAGAGTTTAGAGAAGCTCTTTCGCAGACCGTGGATCTGAAATATTGTTCATGTTGAAAGATATAAATTTCATTTATGGGAAGATGAATCAACCGCCCAACATGCAAAGAAATAGAAGATCAATGGATGAATCTGATGATGAATCTGATGAAGAGGATGATCTTAATGAGGCGGACTTATGGAAAAAAAGAAGTATTTTTTTGAGTTGCCTTATTGGTAGCATCAGATTTTACGACATAATCTTGATGTCATGCACATTGAGAAAAATGTCTGTGAGAACATCATTGGGACTATTTTGAATATCGATGGAAAATCGAAAGGCAATCTTCAGAGTTGACTTGATTTAGTCCACATGGGAATTCAACGTGAGCTTCATCCCCAAGCATTTTCGAATATGAAATATCGGTTGCCGCCTGCTATTTTCTCAATGTCAAAGACGGAGAAAGAAGTGTTCTGTATGATGTTGAAGGATATAAAGGTCCCAGATGCGTATGCATCAAATATATCTCGATGTGTGAGTCTTAAAGATCGAAGATTATACGGCTTAAATCGCGTAACTATCACATCTTGATGCAAGACTTACTGCCAGTTGCTATGCGGTGTTGTATGTCAAAAAAGGTGACGTCTTGTTTAATTGAACTATCCAATATAATGAAAGGCATTTGTGGCAAAGTTTTGGATGTTCAAGAACTTGAGACACTACAAGATCGAGCCGCATTGATTTTATGCAATATGGAGAAGATCTTCCCGCCTTCCTTCTTCACTATTATGGTACACTTGTCTCCCTCGTGAAGCAATACTTGGTGGACCCGTTTTCTATCGATGGATGTATCCCATAGAAAGGTCTTACTTTATTTGCAAATTATTCATTCATTCACCTCAATGCCTTTATTTGCAACTTTTGATAATGTTGCATATCGTGTTTAGGTTTCTATCCAAATTGAAGTCTTACTACCGCAATAAGCATTATCTGGAAGGATCAATTGCCAAAGGCTACTTGGCAGAGGAATGTATGACTTTCTGTTCAAGGTATTTGGAAGATGTTGAAACAAGAATGAATAGACCAAGTAGAAATGTTGGGCTCACATATCATAACTTAGCCTAAACTTATTTATTTCAAAGTTTTGGAGAACCAATCAGCAAAGTCGAAATTGTAAAATTAGACGATAGATCGTGGGTCCAAGCACATCAATACGTTCTTTTTCATCACGATTCAATGGAACCATTACACAAGTTCTAGAATTTGACAAATATTCATCAATTATAACTTGTTTGTCTTCTAACAAAGTAAACCTTTTTTAACATAGTGAGTACAAACAAATATTGAGAGCTCGTTCACGGTCCCAAAGATTACATCTACGAGAAATTAATAAGTTGTTCAAAGAATCATTTCATGAATAGTTAAGCCAAACGGTATGCAATTGAAGTTTTCATCGACAAGTAATAATGTTTTTTCATAACATTTATAATTACTCAATTTACTTTCTATTCAATAGGTTTGGAGTCAGAATGAAGTAAATGACGAAGTTAAATGGCTTTCACAAGGTCCAAATAGAATAGTGAAAAGATATAGTGTCTTCATCATCAATGGATACAGATTTCATACAAGGTATCGCGAGAGATTGAGGAGAACCCAAAATTGTGGAATTATTGTTAATTCTTCAATTACAAGTTATGCTAGTGCTAGGGATAGTAATCCTATCGAGGGGAATCTGGAGTATTACGGACTTCTTACTGACATAATTGAGTTGGATTATTACGGCAAATAGAAAGTTGTCTTATTTCGAGGTGATTGGGCTAATGTGAATATGGCTCACGGAATTAAAAACGATCAATATGGTTTTACAATGGTAAATTTCTCTCGATTGATTCACACTGGAAAGATCCAACTGATGAGGGTTGGTACGTTGTACTTCGAAACACCCCTAGAGACTTGTTTGACATGGGCAATGGAAGTAGAGATGACATCGTCGAAAGATCAGAAACTTTACCTTTTCCAGAACAAAACTTAAATGAAAATATCCCTAGTACTAGTACACAATTTCAATGGTTTCGTCGAGACGTGGATGAAGATATTTACGAATTATGATGTAGTAAGATTTTATGATTTTTTATTTATATGTAATATTATAATTTTAATCTTGGTCATTTGATATAATTTAACTATTTTATATGTACCATTATTGTTGTTATTTGTTACTAAAATTTCAACTATTTTATGTGTATTGCAGGAAAAATGAGTAGAAGAAGATTACGAGATTTAAATATTGTATAGAATACTGTAAATTCGGAAGAGGGCAATAGTGAACAGAAAACAGTTGTTGGATCCTCGAATGTGCCTGACATAGATGATGAGCCTGCAGAATTACAAAGTAATGTTAAGTTTATTTTACATGCAAGTTGACTTTTATTATTGATTCATTTTTCAATTTTAATATAACAATAATATTCTTCAGCTGAGAGTGGTGGGACGCGCAGAGGTCGCGGACGTACGCTGCTTAGATATTTATATGAATTAAATCTTGTCGAGGGTGTGAAAGTAAGGAGAAACAATCATGGCCAGCCTGTTGGCCCTGAAGCTCAACTTCTAGCAAGCTATTTGGGCATTATTGCATGAAATGCAAATATGTTGCCCATCAATTACGAGTCATGGCATCACATGCCTAATGGAAACAAAAATCAAGCTCTCAATAACATTAAGGTAACAAAACGTGAATGTAATTTATAACACTTTGGTTGAAGTTTCATTTAATTTACTTTCTAAACTTACGTTTTTTTTAGGAGAGATTACCTTTAGAGGTCTCCGATGACTATATAAAGAATACATTGGGAAAAAAATAGAGAGACCATAAAAGCACATTGAAAAAAGAATATTTTAAGAAAAACATAAGCCTTGAGGATAAATTGCGAAATGTTCCGCCGGGAATGTTGAGGTATCAATGGGAAGATGCGGTTAGATATTGGAACTCAAAAAAAGGAGAGGTATTACTTAGTTCTAAACTCCTATAAATTTTCGGTTTATAGTATTTACTATATACGTAATAATAATTTCATTATGTAGGACCGTGAGCATGTTGGAACGAGCAGCAGGCAGAAACAATAATTCACGCACACGATAGGGTCTAGAAGTTTTGCTTCTGTAGCTGAGGCTGAGGTATTATAATTTATTCATTCTGTCAAATATTAATGACTTCATACTATTAAATTATATTTTTACTACTACACCGTTGGAAGCCTCATCCGTCAAAAGTTGGACTTAATCGCTTTTTTGACATTACGCATAGGAAGAAGGATAGGTCTCCGATGGCATCCAAGTGGAGAGATTATGGTATATTTACTTAATAAAATTTGATTTATTATAAATATTTATAATGTTTAATTATAATAGTTTAATTCTTCATTAGTAGTTATAAATTAATAATGTTAAGTTATGTTTCATTCTTTCTTATTATATATTTCGTTTCTAACTATTTAATTGATTTTTAGGAGAAACTAAAAGAGAAGAAGCGTAGTATGAAGCGGCTACTTGATCGATAGTTCGTTAACCTTGAGGATATCGATAATGTAATTATTATCGATGTTTTGGGTCCCGAAAGGCATGGTCGAATTTTATGCTACATTTCTTTGTTTTTTTTTGGAATTATATGCTAAATTTACTATTTTTATTACTGATGTTTTGGGTCCTGAAAGGTATGATCGGGTTCGATTTTAAGGATCTGGTGTTACCTCGACTCAATATTTTGGATCCGACTCCCAGCAATACATGCCTTCCGAGAGTCAATCTCGAGCTGAAGTTCAGATGCTAAAAGACCATATAGCTCAGATGCAAGCGAGCACGGTTGAGCAAATTGCTGATGTTGAAAGAAAATATGAAGAACTCCAGCAACAGCTTAGAACGGATGCAGAAGCGGCAGAAGCGAGGGAGGTAGAGGCAGCAACGATGCTAGCGGAGCAGAACAAAAAGTACGATGAGCTCCAACTACAGCTTCAGCATATGATGCAGATGTTTCAGCAGTCGTAGAAGCAGCCATCTTAGACATTTAGATTATTGTTGTAAGATTATTTTTAACATTATTACATTTAACATTATTGTAAGAATATTTTAGTTATAATTTATTTATTAATTAATATCACATATCTTTTATTGAATTTGAAGTATCATTTAGAATTAATACATTTGGTGTGATTTTTATGCTACATTTGTTGTTTTGGGCTGGAATTATATGATACATTTGCTGTTATTGGTTGGTTTTAGTGCAGGAGGGGTATGATATTGGACAAATTGTACATTGCAAATTTGTACAAATTAGCGGCGTTTGTGTGAAAAGCGCCGCTAAAAGTTATGACCTTTAGTGGTGTTTGTAGGAGAAGCGCCGCTAAAAGTCATGACATTCAGCGGCGTTTGTGGGAGAAGCGCCGCTAAAAGTCATGACATTTAGCGGCGTTTGTGGGAAAAGCGCCGCTAAAAGTCATGACATTCAGCGGCTTTTTTGGTAGAAGTGCAGCTAAAAGTCATGACCTTTAGCGGTTTTTTTTTCCTCATAAACGCCGCTAAAGTTTGTGGCGTTTGTTTTAGAGGCGTTTTTTACGGCTTAAACGCCACTAAAAGTCTGTTTTGCTGTTGTGGCTGTCACCCAATCGTGTGCCATACACGGTCACCTCACACGGCCGTGTGTCTTTCAAATTTTAGGTGCAGGTTTTATATGGCCTGTGATATGGCCTTATGACCATATTTCAAATACACACATGACCTGGCACACGGTTTATGACACGACCGTGTGACACAAGTTAGTGAGTTACATAGTTTAAAACATGGGCTGGGACACGACCATGTGTCCCTTAATTTGAATGTCTACACGACCTAAGTTAAGCCACACGACCATGTGACCCCTATTTTGCAGATTTTTAATTCTGCCCTAAAGTTTTGTTTTGAGTTGAATAAGTAATTGATTGTTCCCAAACTATTTTTAGGGCCACTTAAGCCCGATTTAAGGCCTGTAAAAGTATTTATATCGTATTTAATTATGTTATCGAATATAAATATGTGAATTGCATGTTGGTGCATGTTGGATGTTAAAGGTTCTGTTTTGCATTGTAATGCTCCGTAACCTTAATCTGATATTGGAAACGAGTTAAGGGTATTACAATTACAATATGCTTGATAGTAGTTGTTAGCAACGATCGTAGCAACGACGATATAGAAATATTACATTATAAATACCTTATAATATATTTTGAAAGTTATCAAATAGTGGCTTCCCAAAAATATATATACCAAATTGCGTGAAGTAAATTATAAATTTATCTTTTATTTTGAAAGTATTTCAAAATAATAAATGATTTCATGAGTCGGTTTAAATTCGTATTGTCTTAAGATTTATATGTTTTTTTGTTTGTTTTCAACATTATTTAATAAGTTTTCACTTTTGAAAGTTTTTGTTTTATCGGTTTAAATTCGTATTGTTTAACAAGTTTTTAAGTTTTCACTTTTAGTTTTGCAAGTTTTTAGTCTTACTTAGTGTAATGTGATTTTGCATGTGATATTAGGATTGTTTTGTCGTTGTCCTATCTAGTTTGGTGGATGCTTGGTTCTTTTGTCGATTTTGTTTGTTGGTTTGGACTATTTAAAGTCGATTTTTCTTGCAATTATTTCAAATATGTCATGTTTTAGTTGTGATAAAATTAATTATCAATATATCATAATGTTCTATTGATATTAATACTAAACTATTGTCGTGTTGATAGATCTAATCATTTACTGCCGACGGTTGTTTATTATTTTTTCTCTCAAATTGAATAGTCGATCTATTAAATGAGTTAATAATTTTTCTATTTAAAAAAAAAAGACGGATCAAACAATTCTATCTCAGTTTCCGTTTTCGTCCCCCCGCATATCCAGATAATAATATTATTAACTTTGTCCTTTTTAATTGTGGACCTTTGAAAAGTCAGTTTTTTTATTTAAGACATATTAAAATATTTCAGGAATTCAAATTATTATATTAATATTAATTTCACATCCAAATTTAAAATAAAGTAATTTTATTTGATTAAACAGCAATTCAAATCAAATCCAACACATAAATTCATGCTTAAAACATGACTTGAGTTGTATCATATTCACTAAATTAAAACAGATACTACGATTTGACAAGTGGTCAATATTTGTTAATAATCTTTAAACTGTATATAAATTATGAATTTTGTTTCTTTTAACTCTCACTTAATCAATTTTAGTATCTTTACCTTTTAAATTTTATTATTTTTGTCTTAACACAAAAAATTGAATGTTAAACTTGTTAAGTCAAATTCTGCTATTAAGCCCATATTATGTATAAGTTCTAGATTTAGTTTATTCTCTAATTTAATTATTTTTAATTTTTATATTTTTAAATTTTAAATGTCAACAATAACTCAAATGATATATAAATGGCATGGCTTTTCTATGTGTATTATACTGAAATAAGTTGACATAATAATGCATATGTAATAATATATTTATCGCACTAAATTTTAGAAATCTCATAATTCAACTTAACAAATTTAACAATTACTATTTTAATAAGACTAAAATTCTAAAAGTGCAGGGAATAAAAATACCAAATTATTGAAGGTTAACTAATCCACAACTTACCCATAGTATATAGACTAACAACAAATTTGACCTGCAAAATCCACAAACTGAATTTAAAAAGTTACCAAATGTCCTTAAATTATATTAAAGAGGAATTAAAAATAACATATGATAATTTTTAAATTCGTTTGTGGAGATTTTAATTATGTTTCAAATAAGAATCATATATTTATTTGGACATTTATAAAGGGTTAATATGTTAATATTTGGTACATTAATAATATAATTTTTAACTCTACAAGTAGAACTTAAAAATTATCGTGAGTTCAATATCTTTTATATTTATATTTTTTACTATATATTATGTCCATTTATATTTATATTTTTAGCTCAAAATTTAAGACTCAACAATCAATTTAAACTCAATTGAACATTATTTTCTAAACTCTAGATTGTGCTAGATTAAATTTATTTTATCAATTTTGTACTCAAATCTAAATCAAAGCTCAATTAAACACATTCATACTTAAAACTATTTCAATATAAAAGATCAAAAGTCAAAATATATTTTATAATATAAATTAATGTTAAATAAAATTCAATTAAATATATAAGTAGTTAGAATTAAATCAGAAAATTGATTGAACCGATAACTTGAATTCCAGCACAACTCGAAAAATTGAAATCGAAATTAAAAATTTTCTAGTCCAACTCGTAGATCTTATAAGCATCGATTCCTCATTTACATCCCTAAACGCAAAGGCTAACTACTGGACGAACAGAAATCATCTGGAGGAAAGCCATGGTTTTTCACTAGGCTTGAATTACTACACGTGTCTTACCCGTTGTGCTAAGTAAAACAAATAATAATTAAGAAAAATCACAGTGACTATCTCTTGTGCTGGTCCAATCCCACACCAAGCTTAGATACCATGCGGGTAATTCAATCAAATCCTGAGGCTGCGCTTTTTGCATTGACTCCAAAAGTTCTATTCCCCTTCTCACCCAGCCGCGCGTAAAATCACTCCCACCCCCATATTACCCATTTATTTATTTATTTATTTAAAGGTTAGGCTTGGAAGAAGTGTAATTTTCACAAAATTAATTAATTAGTAATCCCGACTTACACAGATTCTACGCTGTCGTTATTTAAACAGTCTCTTTATGACCATTTTAGAAGTGTAATTTTATAGATTAAATTAGTAATCAATCAATTTTTACCTTATTTTATTCAATTATTTATCATTAAAAAATCCATTAAATTACTCATTTGCAATTTGCTTTTGATAAAATTGATAGCAATGCCAATAAATAATATATTTGTAATTTTTATAAATTTCGATTCTAAATCTAAGCCAAACTCACAAATTCTATTTGCAATCCAAATTTATTTATTATTTGCATTACATTTAAATCCAAATAAATTAAATGATAAATTATATCAACAAATACTCAACTTTGAAATAACTGACAAAATAATCACTCAATTTTCAAAAAATAACAAAATAATCATTTTAACCATTTTCCGTTATAGACGTAACATAAAAGTGACATGACAGTTGACAGATTCCTTATTGTCATTAACCATTCAGCTAGCCAGTTAGCACTAATTTAAACTATCTCTTTATGACTATTTTAGGGTTTATGCAGTAAAAGAATAAAAGAAGAAGAGAAGAAGAAGAATTTTCTATTAGGGGAAGTAGCTCTTCACGTGGAGGGGCTGTTGTTGTAGCTCGTGGTTGTCCTTCTTTAAAGGTACTTTCTTTGTGGAATGTTTCACGTGTTGGAGATGAAGGTCTGTGTGAGATAGCAGAAGAAAGGCATTTGTTGGAGAAGCTTGATCTTTGCCAGTGCCTCCATGTTTCAAACAAGGGGCTAATTGCCATCGTTCCAACTGCCGTAATTTGACTGTGTTAAGCATCGAATCTTGCCCAAAGATTGGTAATGAGGGCCTCTAAGCTATCGAAAAGCTTTGCCCTAAGCTGCAATCCATCTCTATCAAGGATTGCCCGCTTATTGGGGATCATGGAGTTTCACGCCTGTTGTCATCAGCATCTTTCGTCATTTCAAAGGTTAAGCTATACATGGTTTGAGCATAGCGAATTTTTCTCTTGCTGTGATCGGGCACTATGGTAAATTTGTGACTAATCTAATGCTGAGTGGTCTACAAAATGTGAGTGAGAATAGATTTTGGGTGATGGGTAATGCTTAGGGTTTGCAAAAGTTGCTCTCTTTTACAATTGCCTCTTGTTGAGGGGTAACTGAAGTGAGTCTTGAAGCCATCGAAAAGGGATGTGTTAACTCGAAGTAGACGTGCCTTCGCAGGTGTTGCTTCGTTTCTAGTGATGGATTGGTGGCTTTTGCCAAGTCTGCTGGTTCTCTTGAGTGCTTGCAGTTGGAGGAGTGCAACAAGGTCACTCAATCTGGGGTTATTGGTGTTTTTTCAAACCAAAATCCTTGTTGTCCTTAACCTTATTAATCGATTTTGAATAGATTTTCTAACCCTAAACTAACACTATTAATCAATTTTTGAATTGATTTTTAAATCAACACCCTATTTCTATTTTTCTTTTCCCCCTTAATCATAATCAATTTGTGTTTTTTTACCCTAAACCAACCCACTTATTCAGATTTTTTCCTAAACCCATGTAAAGTTTGACCCTTTGACTGCTTCACCAACGTGGTAAGTTAATTGGCCACATCAGCTAGTTAACTTATCACGTCAATAGCTTCGTTAAGACAATAATGGAAAATATTAATAAGTGATTGATTTGTCACATTTTGATAACGTTAATGACTGTTTTGTTATTTTTCAGAAGTTGAGTGATTGAATTGAAACTTGATTGACTATTTTATTAGCTACTCTAATTCAGTATTTAGTAAATGTAAAAATATTTTAAAAAATAGAAAATAAGTGAATAGTATGTTATCAAAATTTGTTTCCGAAAACGTTTTCCTCAATATAAATATTATCAAAATTTACAAAATGGAAATTGAAAATGAAAATTTATAAAAAGTAAATTGAATATCCGAATAAGCATGTAATCTTATACACTCTAACGAATCATCTTAAACGCAACTCGAAAACGAACCGATCTCACGTAATCCTGACCGTTTTCTATCTTCCCTTCGTCTTCTTCAACTCCTAATAAAGCGCTCTCTTTTTATTTTTTCATCTTTTACTTCATCTCTCTGTGAAAAGACCACTTTCTCTCTTTCTCTCTCTACAAACCATTTTTTTGTTGTTGCAGAGCGTTAGAGAGAAATAAAAAGTTATAGGGTTTTGAATTTTATTTTTCTTTTTATAAATTTTGTAAGTTTTTGGAGATAAATCGAGATTTATAGAGGGTAATTGTGAAAAGAAAATTCATTTTTCATGTTGGTTTCGACGATTATTGTATTGCTGTGTTTCCAAATCGAGGAATTTACTCTAGAGCCGAATCTTAACCTTCCATTCTAATGACTTTCAGCAGTAGCAAATGGCTCGATTTCACTTCCGTTTTCTCCATTTCTTCGTCTTCCTCTTCTACGCCGTCTACGTTTCAGCTTCTCGTTCGAGTTTCGAATCGGATTTTTCGATAATCGATTCCGATTCCGAGGGTCTATTGTTTCATCGTGATTACTCTCCTCCTGCGCCTCCTCCGCCGCCGCCTCACGCGCCTTCGGTCTCTTGCACTGATGACCTCGGCGGGGTAGGTTCTCTGGATTCAACATGTCAGATTGTGGCCGATTTGAACCTTACTCGTGACGTGTATATACAGGGAAAGGGTAATTTCTACATCCTTCCTGGAGTTAGATTCTATTGCCCCATTTTGGGCTGTTCAATAACCGTGAATATCAGCGGGAACTTTTCCTTAGGCGAGAATTCGACTGTAGTAACTGGTACTTTCCAGCTCGCGGCTTCTAACGCTAGTTTTTTCGATGGCTCGGCCGTGAACACTACGGGATGGGCGGGGGACCCACCGCCACAGACGAGTGGGACGCCTCAGGGAGTGGAGGGAGCGGGCGGAGGTCATGGGGGCCGCGGAGCTTGTTGCTTGGTGGATGATAGGAAGCTACCGGAGGATATCTGGGGCGGTGATGCTTATTCATGGTCATCATTGCAGGAGCCGTGCAGTTATGGGAGTAAGGGAGGGACAACGAGTAAGGAGGTGGATTATGGAGGGGGAGGTGGTGGCTGGGTAAAAATGGAGATTAAAGAGTTGTTGGAGGTGAATGGGAGCTTGTTGGCTGATGGGGGCGATGGAGGGACTAAAGGAGGTGGTGGATCAGGTGGTAGCATCTATATTAAATCCCATAAAATGTAATGTTTCTCTTGTTTATTTTGTCTCTTTCTTTTAGTGTTGTTTGTTTTATTTAGTTTTAGAAGTTCGTGTTTATCTTGTTTTCTTCGTTTGGTAAGTAAAAAACAGAAATGTAGGGAATAAAGACAAGAAATGATTACCCAATAGCGCTAATTTGATACTTAAGCGGCTTTTTATGTAGCCCAGCTAAGGTGTTAACTGTAAACTATTATTAATTCTAACATGTTAATAGCTTATTGAAAGCACCGAATTCCTTTGTGTTTAAGATTAAGACTATCGAATAATAACTATGAAAGTTCAATTAGGCTCGTAACAGGCCTTTGTGATATATGATAAAATGGACTTACTTGATGAAACTTCTTAAGGCTCTACAACTTATCCTATCATGCGTGTGACTCCGAGTGCTGGATATTGATGAAACACACCTTGCGTCTACTGTTTGTTGTTTTTAAACAATGTTTTGCTTAACTGAACGTATTGCATGCTATACATTTCTAATATCTAGCAAGGCAGATATGAATAATTTTGGATTTGGAAATGGACTTTAAATTTAGTTAATGTGGAGACTGGAGTGCTTGAAGCTCTCTCCCTTATGTACTCATTAGGCCACCTGGCCTGTTATTTTGCTTTAGTGGGTGCAATTCTGGAAATGATTTTCTTTGCATTTGGCTTTAATTACCTCTCTCTCTCTTAGATTTGCAATTACGGGTTACATGTCATTATATTACCTGCCATAATTAGGGTTTGATGCCAAAGTATCTGTTGTCCTGTGAAGAGCAGGACTGGAAGTGGCAGGATAAGTGCTTGCGGAGGTGATGGTTTTGGTGGTGGGGGTGGTGGAAGAGTTTCAGTCGATATCTTCAGCAGGCATGATGAACCGAAAATATATGTGCATGGTAAACTTTTTTCCTTTATCTCTCATCTTATTTTATAATTGACCATAGGAAGAAGCTCAGTGTGTATAAAGATTAAGAAGTTAACACATTATTTTTTATGTAGAGTTTTATGATTATTTGATTACTTTCTAGTTGCTAATAGAAGAGACAAATTTCACATGACCAAGAAGCAAAAGATTGGTTAGATTTTTTTAGTGCAGTTTAAGGCAACTTTTGATGATTATGTTGTTTTGAGCTATGGGGATGCCTTTTGAAGTTGAAATAAATGAATAACTTCCATGGTAAATGAACTATTGTTGGATGATAAGCTTGGAAATGGCTTTACCTTTGAGAGCTTTCTGATTTCATTATTTAATATTGTGTTTGTTGTTTATTTTCTGTTCCCACTTAGTACATTTTTGGTAATTGCTTAATCAATTTATTACTATCTTTCAGGAGGAACTAGTCGTGGCTGCCTTGAGAATGCTGGTGCGGCTGGAACCCTTTATGATGCTGTCCCCCGAAGCCTCACTGTTAACAATAATAATTTGTCAACAGATACGGATACTCTTCTTCTAGAGTTTCCTTATCAGCCACTTTGGACTAATGTCTATATTCAAAATCGTGCCAGAGCCTCTGTTCCGTTGCTTTGGAGTCGTGTTCAGGTTTGAGAATTTAAAGTTTTTGTTGTTGTAACAAGATACTAAGCAATGTCGATATCGCCCGGCACTCATGATTATTGGTTTGTATGCTTCAAAGTGGCTTCTTCTGTTTTATTTTCTTTTTTATTCAGCAAAGCTAACAGTAAATTGAGTATACACCTGTAATATTTGAACACCTATCTTTAGGTTTTCTCCCCCTTTTTTGGTATAGCTACTGTTTCTGGACCTCTGTATTACATCTTTTATGACTATGCTTGTAAAATTAGGTTTGGCGTGAGGAACCTAATTCTAGTGTTTGCTCCCTATATAGGTGCAAGGGCAGATAAGTCTTCTGAGTGGGGGGATGTTGAGCTTTGGGCTAGCACATTATGCATCTTCAGAGTTTGAACTATTGGCGGAAGAACTGTTAATGAGTGATTCTATAATCGAGGTGACTGATGCATTTTCTTTTGGTCTTCAAGGATGAAATCTCATTCTTTTTTGTATCATTATGTGATGCAATATTCTCCATATTTACTATTTAGTTGTATTCTAAAAGTCTTAGCATTGTCACATTGCTACGTTGTTTACTTGTTTACATTTTAAAAAACAGATACTTTTCTTGAAGTTGCTGATTTTATTTTAATTGATGTTTTACCCTTCTGTTCCATCTTATATACCATATATTTCCTCTTCATATGACACATTTTAATGTTTTTAACGAGTCTTTGTAAGTTTTGAAATATCCTTATAGAAGCAGCCAGATGATTTGTAGTGACAGTATTATACATAAGCTATCTCAGCTGCTTTTTACTTGGTTCTGCTTTATTTGACCATTTCTATCTTAGTTTTCTTTTCCCCCATTTATATTATGTTTCTGATACTTTCTAATCTCTCTGTTTGACTCGTATCAGGTCTATGGGGCTTTACGCATGACTGTGAAAATATTCTTGATGTGGAATTCCAAAATGGTAATAGATGGTGGTGAAGACATAACTGTTGCAACTTCATGGCTTGAGGCTAGTAATTTAGTTGTTCTCAAGGTGTTTAATCCACTTCCTTGCTATTTATGTTGCATGGTTCTCAGAATGTAATCATTCTTGACAACTTCCCTTTCCCTTGCCCAGGAATCATCAGTAGTACATTCAAATGCAAATCTGGGAGTACATGGACAAGGTTTATTGAATTTATCTGGACCTGGAGATACGATTCAGGCGCAACGTCTAGTCCTGTCTCTGTTTTACAGTATTCATGTGAGTTATTATTTTATTGTGATTATTCTTTTGTTGTTTTTGATTCAAAACTTCATAAATTTTGTTTGCCTGTGAATTTCTGATCGTATATTCTGGGAACATTTCAATTTGGAGGCTAAGCAGTATAACTGGTTAAACTTCTGTTTGAACAACAGTTTTGGGTAATAAGGATATTACTCTAGTTTCTGTTTGTAGCTTATTAAGTTTTACTTCTCTTTCTAAACTTGCCTTCTTTTGTGATCCCTCTGCTCCTTCAGTTTTACTAAGAATGATGATTTATTTTTTGCTTCCATGTGATTTACCATGTCAAGCACAGTATTTTTTTTTTATGGAAGCCTCTTTGAATGGAAGTATGAATTTGACTGTTGGGTTTTTTTCCCATTACATGGTGGATAAATCAATGCAAATTTTTCTCATGATTTTTGTTGCTTCCATATTCAAACTGGTGGATTAGACGTCAGTTATCAAAATAAAGCAACGCATATTTTTTCTTATGTTTCTTAGTTCTGTGATTTTCCTTGCCTCCATGTTGATGTTGGTGGATAGGCATCATGACTATTGAAATGAACAGAAAGGTGTTTCTCATGGACATGGCCACATGTATGGTATAAATACTTGTGAATGTCATTTGTTAGTTGTTTTGAGTACTTGCTGTGGGATTTAATACTCTAGGCTGGGAGAGTGTCTTTGTTGTCTCGTACAATTAATGAATTAATAATATCTGTGTTGCATGAAGGTTGGACCTGGATCTGTTTTACGTGGTCCCCTGGAGACTGCATCATCTGATGCTGTGTAAGTTCTGGTTTTGGTTCCTTCACCCTTGTATTGTAGTTTTGTATCCTTATTTTGTTTCACTGTTCCTTTTTCTGCGTTTGGCAGTACACCAAGGCTTTATTGTGAGCTCCAAGATTGCCCCACTGAACTACTTCATCCACCTGAAGATTGCAATGTGAATTCGTCTCTGCCTTTTACTCTCCAGGTGTTTAGTTAATATAGTCTTGCAGTATGAGCTGAGAAATATGCTTGCTTTGTTTATTTAACTGTTTCATTAGTTTATTTTTTAGATATGCCGAGTTGAGGACATCACTGTCGAAGGTCTTATTAAGGGATCCGTTGTTCATTTCCATTGGGCGAGAACCATATCTGTGCAGTCTTCTGGGGTAATTAGTGCATCTGGGATGGGTATGTTTATCCATTTTGTTTAGATTATATTTTATTCAAATTCTCATAATATATCTACAAACATGTATGTGCATGTAGCAAATCAACTCCACATGAAGATGGTATTTTACTACCTTTTTAGTGACTCTTATTGTCTTCAAGAAAAATAAAGATGAGTCAGAAACTTGTCAAAAGTCATTTCTGGATGGACTTCTTTTTTGTTATTGTACAGGATGTGTAGGCGGTGCTGGTAGAGGAAATTTTTTAAACAATGGTATTGGCAGCGGCAGCGGCCATGGTGGTAAAGGGGGGCTTGCATGTTATAATGGTAGTTGTGTTGAGGGTGGTATTTCTTATGGGAATTCAGAGTTGCCCTGTGAACTTGGTAGTGGAAGTGGAAATGAGAGCTCAGCTGATTCATCTGCAGGCGGTGGTGTTATAGGTAAGGGTTTTGGGGTTTTTTTCTGGGCATGTATTTATGGCTCTATTTTTTGCATTTAGTAAGGTTGTTTAACTTCGTTGTCTGTCTCCTTTGAAATGTTCATATGAATAGGTAAAATTTTACTGATCATGCTGTGGGCAGTTAGAACTTTAGTGCAACCAGTCGGTTGATTTGCAGTTACTGACATATGAACTCTTCCATCTCCTAGGATTTGAGTATTTTAATTAGTTAGCTTATAATTTGCATTACAAAATGTTGAAAAGGTTTAATTCCTTTTGTATGTCAAGAAAGGAGCATATCTGAGTTGTTGTATGGTCTTTTAGGTAGGATGGGAAGGGGGAAGTAAAAAGTTTTAATAATGTTTGAGCTACAAAAAAGAAAATATTATATATCTCAACCATTAGATTAAAAAAAAAATCGTACTTCTTTCCATCTTCCCTACCACAGATAGCCTTAGTGAATAGCTACTGGTTTTGTTAAGTTTGTCTTAAATTTTTATGAGATGTTATGCCTGGACAGTGATGGGTTCCATGGAGCATCCATTGCCAAGTTTGTCTGTTGAGGGTGCTGTGAGGGCTGATGGAGAAAGTTTTGAAGAAACTGTCTGGCAACAAGAGGATTCTGTTTCTAATGGTTCAAGCATAACTCCTGGGGGTGGCTCTGGTGGTACTGTACTTCTGTTTCTGCAGAAGTTGACTCTTGGCAAATCTGCTAGTCTTTCCAGTGTTGGAGGCTATGGTAGTTCCAAAGGTGGTGGAGGAGGAGGGGGTGGAAGGATTCATTTTCACTGGTCAGACATTCCTACTGGAGATGTTTACCAGCCAATTGCTATTGTGAAGGGAAACATCTATGCTGGGTTTGTTTCCAATGCAATTTCTTTTTCTTAATGCTAGGTTATTATTGGTCCTAATCATTTGATAACATTTCTGCATCCATGATATATTTGGCGATCAATACTACAGGTGGTTTGTGTCCATAAAATGATATTCTATGATAGCTGCTAACAAGCTTTTCAACCTAGAATTTGTCTCATCCTCTGACTATCATGTAGCGTCTTCCTTTTTGTTTAATTGAGGGCATTAGTTGATATAGAAATTAACCCCATAAAAAGAGGAATATTAAAATTAATCAGAAGCATGGCCATTTATTAACATGAAGTGTCCATTCCTAAATATTATTTCAATGGGGGATGTTTTATGGATACGTTAGAAATTCAATGGTTTTATATGGAGTTACTGTTATGCAACTCACTGAATTTATATGCTTTGATTTATATAGTTTAAGAGTGTTGTAGAATGAGGCATTAATCTGCAAATATGATTGTATAAGATTTGCTTTCAGACTTGGGTGGCGGGCTTAAATGGTTATGCTGTGATAGACATAGACTTTTTCTATTATATTATTTCACAAGAAATTACACTTAACATTTATACACATGGTGAGCCTAACTTTAGGAAACTCTAAACTAGGAAACAAGCGATTCTAGGGATGCTGTCCCTTAAAACACGACCTTAAAGTTAGGGTATAAAATATCTACAGGATTATATAAAATATCTCTGAGATTCTCTTGAATATTCCTAACTAGGAAATTGTAATCGACACTCCCCTCAAGTCGGGAAGTGGATATCATCCATTCTCCGCTTGCTTACTAGTTTCGAAAGGTCTTCCCACTAATCCTTTGGTTAAGATATCTCGCGATTGACCATCGGTGGACACATATGGAGTGCAAATTAGGCCACTGTCAAGTTTCTCCTTGATGAAATGTCATCAACCTCAATGTGTTTTGTACGATCATGTTGCCTTTGGATTATGTGCAATATTGATATGAACTTATTATCACTGTCTGACTTCATTGGACCTTCCCACTTGATCTTCAAATCCTCCAAAATAATTTTCAGCCATAGTAATTCACAAATTCCAAGAGCCATCGCTCTAAATTCGCTTCGCACTAGATCTAGCCACAACATTACATTTTTTACTTCTCCAAGTTACAAGGTTGCCTCCCGAAATGTGCATAGCCCGAGGTTGATATTCTATCAACCATAGATCCTGCATAATCTGCATCAGTATAGGCTTCAAGGGTTAAATTCTCCCCTTTCTTAAATAGGATTCCTCTGCCTGGAGTGCCTTTTAAGTACTGTAGAATCTGGTAGACAGCTCTAAGATGTGATTCTTTAGGATTGTGCATGAACTGACTTACAACACCAACTGCATAGGCAATATCCGGTCTAGTATGTGACAAGTAAATGAGCTTCCCTACGAGTCTTTGATATGAACCTTTATCAACTACTGCATCTTCTAGTGCATCTCCAAGTTTGTGGTTCACTTTTATAGGTGTCTCTGCTGGTTTGCATCCCAACTTGCCGCCTCTCGTCAACAAATCAATTATGTATTTTCTTTGAGATATAAAGATTCCTTCCCGAGAGTGTGCCACTTCAATACCAAGGAAATATTTTAGTTTACCAAGCTCTTTGACTTCAAATTCTTTTACTAGGCATTTCTTCAAGTTTTCCATTTCTTCCAAATCATCACCTGTCACTATAATGTCATCTACATAGACTAACAAAGCGTCATTCCCCCGAAGATAAGTGCCTTACAAAGCAGTGTGATCTCCTTGACTCTGTTTATACCCTAGCTTGAGCATCACTTTGGTAAACCTTCCAAACCGGGCTCTTGGGACTGCTTTTAGTCCGTCTGAGCCTTTTTAGTTTGCAAACCGCTTTGTCTCAGATCTCGAACCAAAACACGGTGGAACATCCATATAGACTTCCTCCTCAAGATCACCATGTAAGAAAGCATTCTTGATGTCAAACTGCTTGTAGTTTCAAACCTCTGTTACATGACAAGTGACAACAAACTCTCACAGTGTTCATCTTTGCAAGCTGGGGCAAATGTCTCAAGGTAATCTATTCCATACTTTTGAGTGTACCCTTTAGCAACTAATCTTGCTTTGTACCTCTCCAAAGAGCCATCTGAATTGTATTTTCTTGTATACACCCAAATGACAACCAACTGTTTTCTTTCCTTTCGGTAATTCTACCAAATCCCATGTCTTATTTTTTTCAAGTGCTTCCATTTCGACATTCATAGTCTAATAGCAATAGGAAACTCATAGTCTCTCTGATCTGAATTTTCAGTAGTATTCAAAGTAGGTTCGATGAGTTACCTCGGGTTGTAGAAGCGAAGAGGTTGTTTATCCGAAGAAGATGATTGAACTTGCACGGTGCCTTCTTCCTTGAGTAAACTAGAAAGGCCGAGTAGTGTCCCGAATTCCTTTTGGTGACTTAGGTGTAGGAAGCTCAATTTCAGTTGCATAGGGTCAAGGTGAGCAAAGCTGGTTGGTAGGTAAGTTTGAGTGTTTGGCTCTTGAATAGGAGTTGGAAAATGAAGTTAGGCAAAATGGATGTAAGTGGAAAATCAAGAAGAAAAAACTCTCTACCCTTATCTTCTGTGAATAAGTTCTCCCCCTGAAGATAAGGACGAGTAAAAAAGTGTTCTTCTTCTGCAAAAGTGACATCAGCTGAAACAAAATATTTTTTGGTGGCTGGATTGTAGCATTTGTACCCTTTTTGTGTAGAGGAATAACCAAGAAAGACACATTTGATAGCTCGTGGATCGAGTTTTCCCCTATTTTGAGAATGGACATGGACAAAGGCAACACACCCAAATATTTTAGGAGGAAGATTTGAGGTATGAAAATCAGGAAAAAATTTCGATAGAGCTTGTATAGGACTTTTGAGTCAAGGACCTTTGTAGGCAACCTATTTATCAAATAAGTAGCAGCTAAAACAGCCTCCCCAGATTGTTTAGGAACATTGCTTTGAAACAATAGAGCTCTAGTAATAGCTAAAAGATGACCATTCTTTCTCTCAGCAACACCATTTTGTTGGGGTGTGTGAACACAAGAGGACTCATGGAGAATGCCTTTTTCTTGAAAATATGAGGAGAGAAAGTGATTGAAATAGTCTTTAGCATTGTGCATCCTAAACCGCTTTTATTGCATTTCAAATTGTGTTTTGATCAGGTTGTAAAAGGTTTGAAAAACAGACTTGACATCAGATTTTTGTTTTAATAGAAATATCCAAGACACACGGGTACAATCATCAATAAAGGAAACGAACCACCGAGCCCCAGAGATGTTTGAAATGTTTGATGGTCCCCAAATATCACTATGAATAAGAGTAAAAGGAGCGGATGTTCTTTTATTGCTTACTGGAAAGGAGGTACGTTTATGTTTGGCAAGTTCACAAACATCACAATGGAAATTATCAACATTTATTCCTAGGAACAAGGAGGGAAACATAAATTTAAGGGCTGGAAACGAAGAATGACTGAGGCGGAGGTGATGGAGCCAAATTAGGTCTTTATTAGCTTGAACAGACTTGGATAGGAAAGATAATGTTGAGGAGTTCAGAGCACTAACTTCTCCACTAGATTCTTCAAGATGGTATAGACCATTTGCTTCCTTAGCATGTCCAATCATCCTCTTCAGATTCATTCTGGAAAAACATTGTTTGGGATAAAAACCACACTACAATTAGAATCCACGGTAAGTTTTTGGATGGAGAGAAGATTGGGAAATAATTTAGGAACATGAAGGACATTTTTAAGGGTAAGGGTCTTATTTATAACAATATGACCGACCAGCCACCGTTAGCATAGAACCATCAGCTCTGTAATCTTTCTATTACTAGGACAAGGGGTATATGAAACAAATTTGTGGGAGGAATGGGTCATATGGTCTGTAGCTCCTGAGTCAATGACCCAAGACCCGTTGGTGACTATGTCCGAGACATTAGAATTTTGAGAAGAGGAAATACCTGAAAGTGCCAAACTGCAAGTACCTGTGGAAGAAGATTTTTCCAATGTTCCCAGCAACGCCTTTAACTTCTCAATTTCGTCTTTATTAAAAACACCAGAATTCTGTTCTTCATCCATCTGTCGTGCTATATTTGCTCGCCCTTGTTCCTTTGGGTGTCCGCTGTTGTCAGAAAAATTCCTTTTTATTGTCTGTGGCTTCCCATGAAGCTTCCAGCACTGTTCTTTTGTGTGACGAGAGATTTCAGAACTATCCCCATTTGTATTGGTTTGGATAATTTCAGACATAGTTCTTTTGAACAAAAGAAGCAGGCTTAAGCGTTGTGTGGAAGGAAAAGATTACCAGAAAAAAAATCCCAGAAATCGATCTAATCTGATACCATGATAGAAATAGACTTTTTCTATTATATTATTTCACAAGAAATTACACTTAACATTTATACACATGGTGAGCCTAACTTTAGGAAACTCTAAACTAGGAAACAACTGATTCTAGGGATGCTGTCGCTTAAAACACAGCCTTAAAGTTAGGGGTATAAAATATCTACAGGATTATATAAAATATCTACAGGATTCTACTGAATATTCCTAACTAGGAAACTGTAATCTGACATGCTGTAATGCTTAATCTCATTTTGGTGCTATGAATCAAATGCTGTTACGTTTTTGAATTGAACTTGATGTTTTGGTTGCATTAGTTAGTATTTGATCCCTATATTTTGTCACTGCATTGAAGCACCTAGCTGGAGCTTTGTCTTGATGGAATGGTTTTGATAAAAAAGAAATTGTATCAAACAAGCTCTCTGGAGCTTTCGGACTTGGGTGGCTGGCTTAAATGGTTATGCTGTAATGCTTAATCTCATTTGAATAAAATGCTGTTATGTTTTTGAATTGAACTTGATGTTTTGGTTGCATTAGTTAGTATTTGATACCTATATTTTGTCATTGCATTGAAGCACCTAGCTGGTGCTTTGTCTTGACGGAACGGTTTTGATAAAAAAAATGTACCAAACAAGCTCTCTGTTGCAACTTACAACCAGCACAGTCACTGCTTGCCAAAATGGACTTCCCTTCTACTTCATTTTTGTGACTTAATGCTTGCCGTAGACACTTGTTTATGAAGTTTATCCTCTTGGTATCATGGTGATGTTTTGATCGTCTTGTACAGGGGAGGATTAGGCAGAGACCAGAGTGGTGGTGGAGAAAATGGAACTGTGACTGGTAAAACTTGTCCAAAGGGGCTGTATGGGACATTTTGTGCAGTAAGTTGGCAAATCTGTTGCATTTTGAAAATTTTCAGATTCTTTTCATTTGATGTGGAATTTGGTTGGTGACTATACTTTTATTTTAAACACTTGGAACTTTAAAATATTTAACCACCAAATTAACATTCTACATTGAACTGCTTACGCTTTTGAAGGTTAAGGATTAAAAAATCTACCCAATCCAATTGTCAGCTTATAGGCCCATGGAATATGAATGCATTTTTTGGATGAAGTTACTTTATTCTGATAATGTTGTCCACTTGTTCAAATTGGTTGGAGCAAGTCTACCATCTCTTTCTACCAGTATGCAAAAATCTCTTTTAGCTGTTCAAGTTAACTTTCTGTTTCTCCAGGAATGTCCTGTTGGTACTTACAAGAATGTTAGTGGATCTGATAGTTCTCTCTGTCGCCCTTGCCCTGCTTCACAGCTTCCCCGCCGTGCTGTTTATGTTTATGTTCGAGGTACGTTTCATTGTTGTCAGTATCAAGCCAGATTATATTCAAGTGATGCACTGCTCTTATACATGCTGTTGTTGGATTTTTTTTTTTTTGTCCTGACTGATTTTTCTTCTGGTTTTATGTCCTATTTAGCATAAATTAAGTTCAATTTTTTCCTTCATTATGGTAATTCTATATTCAAAACCTCCTCCTTCCTCCTCAGGTGGTGTTGCTGAAACCCCTTGCCCTTTTGAATGCATTTCGGACAGATATCACATGCCACACTGTTTTACAGCTCTCGAAGAGTTAATCTACACATTTGGTGGACCTTGGTTATTTGGTCTTTTACTTCTAGGTCTTCTCATCCTCTTAGCACTGGTGCTTAGTGTTGCACGAATGAAATTTGTTGGTGTTGATGAATTACCCGGCCCAGCACCTACTCAGCATGGCTCTCAGAGAGATCATTCTTTCCCATTCCTGGAGTCATTGAATGAGGTTGTATAGAAGTTTTCTATGTTCACTTTTATTATTCTTCCATAGTTCTTGGCCTTATATGCTGATATTTTTATTCTTTATATTTGCCCCTTGTTAGTATACTGATTCCCTTGTCCATTTGCCCGTTCCTCCCTTTGGTTTACTTTAGTTTTGCCCCTTTTTTCCCTTACAGGTCTTAGAAACAAACAGAGTTGAAGAGTCACAGAGCCATGTCCACAGAATGTATTTCATGGGTCCTAATACTTTCAGCGAACCTTGGCATCTGCCCCACACTCCTCCAGAAGAAATAAAAGAGATTGTGTGAGTATATTGCTGAGTTTTCTGTTGAATTGCTTCTCAAACAGCAGCATGTGATCTTTGATTGTGCTGTGTACTGGATTTTATTAATATTTTTAATCATCATTGTTGCATATTGATTTTATTTCCTTGATCTTGCAGATATGAGGGTGCATACAATACATTCGTGGATGAGATCAATGCAATTGCTGCTTACCAGTGGTGGGAAGGTGCAATTTACACCATTCTTTCCATTCTTGTTTATCCCCTTGCTTTGTCATGGCAGCAATGGCGCCGAAGAATGAGATTGCAACGACTACGTGAGTTTGTACGATCAGAATATGATCATGCCTGCTTACGTTCGTGCCGTTCACGGGCTCTCTATGAGGGGCTTAAGGTTTCTTTATTTGCTTCTACTCTTCATTTCATTTGTTTACTATTATGCTTCGTTTTACTTGGTTTGCTTAGAGCTATCTTTGCTTCTTCTCTTATTGTCGTCTTTTGTAAACCAATGACATCGACATGTCTGTGGACTCAGATAGATGCCTTTTATGCTCTGAACTCTCTAGTGTAATTGTAAAACATTTGAGGCTCTTGTTGTTATGTGTATAATTTGGAATGGCAGAGTGAAATTTTCCCATTAATCATATCATCCTGAAGTTCCCATAATTGTGGAGATTTTAATTTCCACATTTGAGGCTCTTGTTGTTATGTGTATAATTTGTAATGCCAGAGTAAAATTCTTCCCATTAATCATACCATCCTGAAGTTCTCATAAATTCTCGAGATTTTAAGTTTCCTGTTCAACTTGTTGGTTTGTTTATAAATAAAAAAGAAACCAAATTAAAGGAATAATGTTACATTACTCCTTTAATACATGGTTAGATGGATGCTATATTCTTGGAGGTGAAAATGCTTACTCTAAGACCGAAGCACATCATCAGTAGAGCTAGTGCTATATCTGGCAATATAGATGCTTGAGTCCAGAAAAAAATAAAAGAGAACTGGTCTTTCTGTTTTAACCTTTTTTGGATTTATGCGTAAATCCTTTATTTACTGGTTTGAACAGTTATTTTAATCTTGATACAAGTGCTGTTAAAGCCTAAATCTTGGCTGTAGCTTAAAATTGAAATTGTGGCATTCTGTCACTGTAGGTCTCTGCAACTACTGATTTAATGCTGGCTTATGTGGACTTCTTCCTTGGTGGAGACGAAAAGAGAACAGACCTGCCTCCTCGCCTCCCTCAGAGATTTCCCATGGCTATAATATTTGGAGGTGATGGAAGCTATATGGCTCCATTTTCCCTTCAGATTGATAACGTTCTTACCAGTCTTATGAGTCAGGTTAGTTCTATATTTTACTCATGTACTTTGTGCAAGTATTTTTCATCTTCCAAACTTTAGTTATAATGAAGTTCTGTTAATTGTTATACCTCTTACAGCTGGTGGCCCCTACTACTTGGTATCGACTGGTGGCAGGTTTGAATGCACAATTACGCCTGGTTCGTCGCGGACGGCTGAGAGCAACATTTCGGCCTGTTCTTCGATGGCTTGAAACGCATGCTAATCCTGCTTTGAGAATCCATGGTGTACGCATCGATCTTGCCTGGTTTCAGGCTACAGCTGGGAATTATCGCCAGTATGGACTTTTGGTGTATTCTGTTGAAGAGGAAAATGAACCTATATGCTTGGGAAATACCAATGGTGGAGTCAAAACTGAGACTTTTTCACGGTAATAATACATGTGTATGTTATGTGTCATTATATGTCCGAACTTACACATGTAATTGGTACCGAAGTCAGGTTGGCCTACTTGAGCAGCTACCGGGTGAATAAATAGAAATTCATCCCAGTGCAAGAATAGGATGAGTATTAGGCTGATGCCCTCGGAACTAAAGTTGAAAGAGTAATTCTGTTTGTATTCTCTCATGGAAATAAACTTTGAACTGTTGAAGTTTATTATGTATATGCATGTGATAGAATTATTTGATGCTTGACTATGTGGAACTTAACTTGGTTACTTATTCTATTTACTTCAGTGTGAAGACCACTGACATGCCAAATGAATCTGGTTCTCCAAGACAAGATGTGCCTTTAACCCAAGGTCACCAGAGCAGCGAAGGTTTTGCAAGGCGGAAGAGGAGTTACAGAGGGCTTATAGATGCTAACAGCTTACAAAAGCTTGAAGAGAAGAGAGATATATTTTACCTTCTCTCTTTCATACTCCATAACACTAAACCTGGTGGTCACCAGGTGGCTCACATGAATTTAAAGATTATAGTAGTTGTTACTTGTAATTTATCTATAAATTTAAATCTTTCACCTAACACCTTGTCTATGATTGCAGGATCTTGTTGGTTTAGTCATATCAATGCTACTTTTAGGAGATTTTAGCTTAGTGTTGCTTACCTTCCTACAGTTGTATTCAATTTCATTGGTGGATGTCTTTCTAGTTTTGTTTATTTTACCTCTGGGGATTCTTCTTCCGTTTCCTGCTGGCATAAATGCTTTATTCAGTCATGGACCAAGGCGATCCGCAGGTTTGGCACGTTTTTACGCCTTGTGGAACTTAACATCCTTGATTAATGTTGTAAGTTCCTGTAACTTTGATCTTCATTTCACTTGTTAACATCGTTTTGATCTTATTTTTCTACAATTCCTATGAGGAAGAATAGCTGGTAATGAATTTGTGTTGTCTGGTTTTGATTAATTTGCTCATCTCAATGGTTAATCAAATCTAATATTTTATTTTAAGTTGTCTTTGGGAGGTAGGATTTAAACGGGTGAAACATGGTGACTGGAATGATATTTCCTAGGTAAAAATGGAATGTTGGTAGGCTGTACCTACGAATAAGGGACCTGGTCAAGGGGGAGATATAAATAAGTATAGAGGAAGATACAATTTATATTCCTTCAATTTTATAAAACCCTTAAATCACACATTTTTCTCTCTCTTTCAATGATTATTTGATGGCAAGAGGAGTTATATTTCTTATCCTTTTGTATTCCGAGTTGCTTGAAGTGCAAGTTAAAAGTAGTGAACTGTCTTTTGCTTGAACCAATATCTGTATGGTAATCATCATCTCATGTTTACACCAGGGTGTTGCATTCCTTTGTGGGTATGTTCACTATCACCATCAGCTGTCATCAAGCAAAACGATCCCGAATCTTCAGCCATGGAATATTAACATGTTAGTAAAAGTCGATGCCTTAGGTTTTGGATTTACCATTCTTTGGTTCTAACATGAGATGGTGTTGGATGCAGGGATGAAAGCGAATGGTGGATTTTCCCGGTTGGACTGGTAATGTGTAAGCTATTCCAATCACAACTTATAAATTGGCATATAGCGAATCTAGAGATACAAGACCGCTCATTGTATAGTAATGATTTTGAGCTATTTTGGCAGTCATAAAGCACCATTGTTAAAAGACATATAGACTTGCATTAACAAGGTTCTTTCTTTTAATTTTACTGTTTTTGGATGTAACTTGGTTAACAAGTCCAGTTCTTGACAAAGTGGAAATAGAAACAGAGGGTTAAAAAAAGTGCGACTAGAATGGCATTTATTTGTTGTAAGTTCTCAAAATTTCTTTTGCAATGTAAATAAAAAGAATTGGGGGTTATTATACCGATGGTTGTAGAGAATTCATTTGTATATTTCATTTTGTGCTGTAAATTTTGTTCTTTGCCTTTCTATGGATGCAAGCATTGTTGTAATGTTTTAAAATTATCATTCTTCTGCTCGATCATGATTTTGGGCTTAAAACAGACGCCACTCTGCTTCCCTGTTTACAACATGTCAAAAGTTAAACGACTGCTATCCATCAATCTTTGAAGCTCGACCACTCCAACACAGCTCCATACGTTAGCTCATTTTCGTAATATATTTTAGTTTGGTATAATTCTGACTTTAGTAAATTTTATTATATCATCCAATAGTTAATATCATTAATTACAATCCAAAAATCTACTTTCGAGGTGAAAAATTATTGTGGGTTTATTTTAAAATAATTTCAAATTTCGCTTTTTAATCACCATTATTGAAGTATTTATTTATTTAGTTTAAATATCTTTTTATTTATCATAAATTACTATTATGACTTTTTCAATTTAACCTTATAGTTTACTTTCTTATATAGTTTCAAATTTGTATATTATTTAAAACAAAGAGAAATTATTATTATTAATTATAAGTAAAAATAATTAAAAGTTAAACGTACAAATTTAAATCTAATGTATGTAACATTAGAAACTAGTATATGTAAAAGTACAAATTTGAAAAAACTTTTGAATTGATGAGGATACCTTTATTTTTCATCATATTATTAAATTGACATTTAAAATAATTATAATGTTTAATTTAGATGTATTAGTTAAAAAGTTGATGTAAATAAAAGCGATAATTATACATTCAACAATAAATATATTTTAGAAGTTGTGATAATTATAAATTTAAAAATATTTACAATTTAATTTACAATTTTTAATTAAAAAATTTGATGTTAAAAAATTTGTGCTAATTTTAATATAAATTTATTACTTGAATAGAGGCAGAATTAAGATTAGGATTTATGTCATTATTTCTTTTATTTAATGCATCAGTACCTTTTATTTGTTAAAAAAAAAACCATATAAAAGCTGTGCTAAATTTTTTTTTAAAGTTATGCTAATTTTATGAATCATTACTCTAATCGAACTTTAAGTATTTAAATTGTTACTTAATTAACATTAAAGTTATATATCAATTAAAATTTAGTTTTATAAATAGCATTTAGTAATTAGGCATATTCAAGTAGCATCTAAGAAAAATTATCAATAAAAATGGAAATTTTATCATTAATAAGTTAGAATTATATATAAAAAAGACCATTAAATTGTATTTGAACAACAATGATTCCGGAAATAGATGGAAGATTACTTTAATTGATGATAATGTAATATAATATTATGAATTTTTAAAATTGTAAGTTATTTACATTATGCGAATCAATCAATCTAAAAATTGTTTTTATTGCCTGTTATTTGTTTGGTTAAAGTGAAAAATGTTATGTGGTTTCGCTATTAAAGAGAGAGAGTCAATTTTAAACATTTGTTTTTAAATCACTATTACTAAATGTGTTAGATTTTTTTTTGTATAGTTTCAAATTGATTTTACTGTTGGGAATTAAAATTCAAGGTGAATGGTGTTGAGATAAATTTTCACAAGGAAAAACTGATACGATTACAAATGGTTATGTTGATAATAAATATGAAAAGTGATTCACTTCTTATATCACAGTTAAAGAATCAACTTCTCCAAGTCACAAAAGCGTTTTGTATTATTATTTTGTTTCATTTCATGATTTGAACTATAAAATATCAATCCTATTTCAACATTATATATTTATCGATTTGAATAATAAATTGTAAAATTAAAATAAACATGAACTAGTGATTAAATCCAAATTTAAATTTAAATTATATTTTATGAGGGATTAAATCCAAGTTTTAACATTAACTTTTCTTAATTTTGGGTCTAATATAAAGCCCATACCTATAAGAGAGCTCCAAACCTTAAAATGATATGCCGCTGAGAAACATTTATAATAAAAAAACTAAATACTATAAGTGCCAAGCCCACACACAGAGGTGAATCTAGAGCTGACAGGCCTCTCCCTAAAATAGAAAATTATTATTTATGTTCTTTAAAATTTTTAAAAATTTTAAATTAGTAAGAGTAAAATTGTACTTTTGCCCCTATTAAAATTATAAAAAATTAATTTAATATTTTAAAAATTATAAACATAAATACTATGAAAAATTAAAATTTCATTCTGCCCTTAAAAAATTATTCTAATTTCGCTCCTCTCTATATATATGGTTTACTGTAGAAGTGCCAAGCTCAGCATTTGACACCTACTTTTTTCTTTTAATTATTTAATTGGTGGAGCCATTGGGGCAGAGAAGATAAGGGAAGCCCTGAATTTAGATTAAAACTAGATTGTCTTTTGATTTTTTTATTGAAAAATAGGTTAGTTAGTTCTTATATATCTCAAAACGTGCAAATTAATCTTTCGTTAAATGATGATGTAAAACGTTAATTTAAATAGTTAATTATTAATTTGGTCTTTGAATTATAACTAAAATATTATTTTCATTTTCTTGAAAATTTTCTTAATAATAATTCTAAAAGATTAAATTATTTTAAAAATAAAAATTATAAATAAAAATTTCTAAAAATTCAAAATATATATGTAAAAAATATTAAAGATGTACAAAAGAAACCTTAAAACCTTTTATCAAACTTCCAAGTCGAAATCCAAAAACTATTGTATTTTTACAAGACTTTCTTCCCTATTTTACGAGTCCAAAACATAAAAAAAAAAAAAAGAGAAGATATCCCATACTTGATTGAAGCCATAAATAAATAAATAAAACTTGATTGAAGCAAAAAAAAAAAAAAAAAAAAAAAGAAAAGAAAAGAAAAATCAATTGAAAGTGTCGAAACTATTTTTTTGAAAATGGGAATCGACTAGGATTTTGAAAACGAAAATAAAACAAGAGTCGCCATCGATCTTTGTTAGGTGTGATCGAATTACCTTTGTTTTAATAAAACGTTTTGGTTTACTAAAACGGCATTTTTTGGTCTACAAATTTCGAGAAAATGGGTTCGAGAGTCGGTTACGCGCGAGGAAGGATTAGCACCCTCGTCACGCCCAAAATTGGTACCAATTTGATTAATTAGTGTCTTAATGTCGAAAGTTGAAAATTTGAAAAAGATTTTAAAAATACGATCTCTTTTAAAAATATTTGAAATTTACTCGAATGGAATATTAAGATTCTCTCGTTCCGAAGGAATAAAATATCACATCCAACACGTTAGGACACAATGATTTAAATCCTTGAATCCGAGATCATCTCATGATTCTCGAGACTCATGCATTAAAATGTCAAAAGGATATTTGATTATTTGGCCAAACGAAAAACCAAAACCCAGCACGTTAGGGCACAATTTCTCGGATTTCCAAACATAGAATATTGCCTTATTTTGAAAGCTTTTTCATTTTAAAAAAGATAGTGGGTATAACATTTAACAATATGTATTTATTTTGTTTGGAATAAAATCAAGCAATTTAAATTAGATAAATGTGTTTAGGCTTAAAACACTATGCGATGACATGAAGCAACAATATGGTAATAAGCGTGGAACAAGTATACATGAACACAATATAATACGAGCGAATGACAATAAGGCAAAAGATATGAGATAAACGAATTTAAAAACACAATGGCAATAATCAAGCAATATACATTATTTAAATATTAACATCAATAATCGAAGACCAATGAATTAAACAATTTTAATAGAAATAATACATAAAATAATTTTAAGATAAACGTTAAAGAAAGAAAAAAATACATATATAAGTTTAAAATAAGTAATATATGAGAAAATTGAAATAAATAAATAAAATAGCAATTTAAGAATAGCGAATGTTAAAATTACATATAACATAGTTTATACTAAATAATATGTGAATTTTAAAATAGATAATAAAATTTAAAATAATTCATAAGTTGAAATGAATAATGAGTAAAATAATACAAAAGTTTTTTTATAGAAAAGATGATATGTCTATACAAGAAAAAACAAAATAGGTATATATATATATATATATATATATATAATGATTTTAAACAAGGGATAAAAAACAATTTTAACATAATATATAAAAGCAAATATTTTTTTTTTAAAAAGAGAATAAAGAACATATAGCACATTTTAAGGTAATTAACAATGAAATAATTTAGGATAAAAAATGCAAAACATTTGACTATACGTAATGTATACATAATTATAATTATAAAGCAAATCATAGTTTAAAATAGTTAATGTATGCAAAGAAATTGAAATGAATAATATGTACATATATATATGAAAAAATTTAATACAAATGATATATAAAACTTCGTATGAACAATAATAACAAAACAAGCTTGCAAAATAAATGAATAAATTACACAAAGTCAGGGACAAAATTAAAAATCTAGCCGGAACTCAAGGTATGAATCATAAATAATCAAAAGCTGATTTAGGAGCGGAACGAATGGTGCGAAATTATTGGGGACCAGATGGGCAAATGTTCCCTAAATTCTTATGCGCACATCCAGTTGACAGCTCCAGGGATCAAATCGAAAACAAAATGAAACCTGAGGGCCAAATTTAAAAGAATAAAGAAGACAGAGAATGGGGCCTAATCAAATGGGGTTGCGGAAGAGAGGGAGCATTCGCGTAAATATCCCTTTGAAGGGACATCGCAGTAACTCCTACACCAAACGGCGTCGTTTTCTTCAAAGTTTAAAACCCCTTTTTTGTTTTGCTTCAATCTTAGTTTAGAGAAGAGAAAAAAACTGAAACTTTAAAGCTTCTCCCCCTCTCCCTTTCGTCTTCTCCTATTAAAAAAAGATTCTCCGGCCGATCGTCGTACCACCACCATGTTCGGTGGCCAACGACACGTGTAGATGGGATTTTATCCCCGTTTGAAACCCTGTTTTGAAGGCCAACCCTTTTGTTTGAAAACCCAAGAGAAGAAACCCCCCTTTTTTGCTTTCGATTTCGGCTTCGACGACGGAGAGGAGACTTCGACGACGGAGAGGAGACTCCGACGACGCGCCCCGGGGTTTAAGTAAGTTTTCTCCTCTCTTTTACTATTATTATTTCGTTGTAAGAGAAAAAAAATTAAAAGAAAAATAAACAAAAGAGACTGAAAAAATAAACAAATCACTTTAAGAAATCATTCTTATTTTCTGATATTCGTCAAAGTTCGTAAAAAACTACAAAGAATAGATCTTGGCTTTTAAAGCCAATTTACAAACTCTTTGATTCTAATTTTTGTTTGTTTTCCATTTATTGCTGGTGTCTTTCGCATGCTTTCTTTCTCTCTCATCGTGCTTGTTTCTGTGTCGAGGCATGGTGATGGCGCATGCATGGAGAAGTCAAGGTCGTTGGTGAAGGGAGTTAGGAGGCTATTGGAAAATTTTTGTATTCAATGATAGATTGGGCTAGGTATAATAAAATTTGGGCTAAGAGTTTTACATTATTATTATTGGGTTTTAATGTGTTTGTTTTGTGGTCGATAATTAGACCCAAAATTGGCCTATTACAATTTGCCCTCTTTACTCGTTATCGTGTAACGAGAATGAAGCAAAGATTTCAAAAGGGCCAATTTTGCCTAGTTTCACTGAATCCTGATTTCTTTGGTGCTTCTGTTCTTCAAATAGCCTCATTCCGTTCCTTTGCATCTTCAGGGGTATAGGAATTAGTGCTTCAATCTACTCAACAGTAACTTCAAAGAGATAGGGTTTGATGTGATCTACTCTACTGCAACTTCAGAGAGATAAGATCTAATTTATAACTTTAATCCATTCCACTGCAACTTAAGGGAAATAAGATTTGTCATCTTAAGTCTATTCCACTGCAACTTCAGGGAGATGAGACTTGTAACTTTTCAACCTGCCCCACTGCAACTTCAGGGGGATAAGGTTTATGACTTCAATATGCTCTACTGCAACTTCAGAGAGATAAGACTTGTTATCCAGTCTGCTCCACTGCAACTTCAGGGAGATAAGAATTGTATCTTCAACCCACACCACTGCAACTTCAGGGAGATAAGGTTTGTTTTAATCTGTTCTACTGCAACTTCAGAGAGATAAGATCTGTAATTCATAGCTTCAATCTGTTCCATTGAGACTTCAGGGAAATAAGATCTGCTATCTTCAATCTGCTCCTGCAACTTCAGGAATGCCAGACCTGCTATCTTCAATCTGCTCCTGCAACTTCAGGAATGCCAGACCTGCTAACTTCAATCTGCTCTTGCAACTTCAGGAATGCCGGATTTACTATCTCCAATCTGCTCCTGTAACTTCAGGAATGCCAGATTTGTAACTTGTAGCCTCAATCGATCTTGCTACGCCGTCTTTTGGAGGACATGGGCTGTAAAATCGATTCCTTGGGCCTATGCTTATTTCAAAATAATTAGGATGACATGATCAGGATGAATCAAATGCTCCTAACTAGATGTGTCTGAATGATGTTCGTATGAATGCAAAGAATGTCATTTTAACACTTAATTTGGTATCATTCGTCTTTTGTTGAGGTCTTAATACTGAAATATTCCCCTTTCTTCTTATTCGGTCGGTATCTTTGAGGGTCACAATTTGGATCATTCTTTCTCAATTGTCTCTAACCTCTAAACCTGGTTAGTTTTGAATAGTAGTCTTATTTTAAGTTCTTATAAAATTTAGAAGTTTTCAGAGTAATGTGTGAAACTCCTTTTATTCGAATATTAATAGTCCATTAATCGTTATTTCAATGAAAAATGCTTGAAAAAGATCATCACAATGGACAAAATGGAATTTCATTGAGAGTAAAGCTCGAAATCAAATAAGTTGATCAAAAAATCAAAATTTGACAAAGTACAGAATAAGAATAAGTTAATATAGCCAATTTATTAAAAAAGAAATGAATAAATTAATCAAGAACAGCAAATTTTGCTAAAATATGAAATGAATAAGATGAAAATAGGTGCCCCAGATATCATAGCATGAGCTTCTCTGCACAAATCTTTTCGAGGATCCCTTTTGAACTTGATAGGTGTCTGGCAGACTTAGAAGACCTCCTTGATGTGCCAAGATGTAACGTCCCTCCTTTTGTCAATTTGGGCATAGCAAGACTAAGGCATGCCTTCTCTTTAATCAAAAATTTGAATTGCCCATTCTTGGGTTTTCAATTCAAAACCCCTTTGGTCGCAAGGCGCCCTTTGTGAGTTTTCACCTTGGCCTCTCCAATTTTTTTTTGAGCTCAAGATGCCCTTTGCGGGTTTTCGTCTTGGCCTATTTTCCTTTTTTTTAGGCAAAGTATTTCTTGACTGAATCTGAGTTCACAAGATTAGCTAAGCTTTTGCCATCCATCTCTGTCAAAATCAGCGCTCCTCCAGAGAAGGCATTCTTAACCACATAAGGTTCCTCCTAATTCAGCATCCATTTTCCTCTAAGGTCCTTTTGTATGGAGAGGATCTTCTTCAAAACAAGATCTCCCTCATAGAATTCTCTGGGGCAAACCTTCTTATTATAAGCCCGCATCATTCGCTTTTGGTACATTTTTCCATGACGAATGGCTCTTAGCCTTTTCTCTTCGATTAGGTTCAGCTGATCATACCAGGATTGATTTCATTCTGCTTCATCCAACTTTAGTTCAGAAATGTCCCGAATGGAAGGGATCTCAACTTCGATAGGAAGTACTGCCTCCATCCCGTAAACCAAAGAAAAAGGAGTTTCCCATGTAGAGGTTCTGACTGATGTTCGATAAGCATAAAGAGTGAAAGGTAACTTCTCATGCCAATCTCTGTAAGTTTCAGTTATCTTCCCCACGATTTTCTTGATATTCTTATTAGCCGCCTTGACCTCACCATTAATTTTTAGACGATACAACGACGAATTGTGGTGTTTGATTTTGAATCGAATGTAGACCTCCGCTATCGTACTATTGTTCAAGTTCAGTGTATTGTCAGATATGATCCTTTCGGGCATTCCATATCGGCATATGATCTCCTTCTTTATGAACTTGCTGACTGCCAACTTTGTGACATTTGCATATGAAGTGGCTTTAACCCATTTAGTAAAGTAATCAATGACGACGAAGATGAATCGATGTCCATTTGAAACTTTTGGTGAGATTGGCCCAATGACGTCCATGCCCCACATAGAGAACGACCATGGAGAAGTCATGACGTGAAGAGGCGAAGGAGGCACGTAGATCAATAATACCTGAGTCTCATGATCTATTTGGCCATTGTAAAACCATTAGCATGCGTTCCATAGACACCCTCATGGACTTCTTCCGGGATTTTCTTAGCTTCAACAGCATCCATGCATCTTAAAAGCACCTGATCCTTCCTTCTCTTATACATGATTTTTCCATCTAAGATGTAATCACCGGCCAGTCTTCTTAGCGTTCTCTTATCGTTCTCGGTTGCTTGGTTAGGGTACTCACGATTCTTCACATATTGCAATATATCACAGAACTAAAGGTGATCATCTTTTTCTTCTTCTTCGTCGATGTTGTAGCAATGTGACGGAGCCTCATAAATGCTCATTTAGATAGGCTTCACTTCCTCTTGCTTATTTACTTTGATCATAGAAGCTAAGGTAGCCAAGGCGTCAGCCATCTGGTTCTCTTCTCGTGGGAGATAACAAAAAATGACGTCATCAAACTTCTTAATTAACTCCAACACTAGCTTTCGATAACTGATCAACTTGGGATCTCTTGTTTCTCATTCACCTTTGAGTTGATAGATCACTAGCGCAGAATCGCCATATACCTCTAACACTTTGATCTCGCGTTCAACGGCTGCACGGATATCCATGATGCATGCTTCATATTCGGCCATATTATTTATACAATCAAAATCCAACTTGCTACTAAAAGGATAATGGTCTCCATTTGGGGATACTAAGACTACCCCAATTCTGTTACCCACTGCGTTTGAAGCTTCGTCAAAGTTTAGTTTCCAAGGATGACCCTCCTTTTGAGTGCCTTCTTCAGTGATTGCAACATACATTAAGTCTTCATTTGGGAAATCAAAGTCTAATGACTCGTAATCTTCCAAAGCTCTGCTAGCTAGAAAGTCTGCTATTGCACTTTCTTTTACGGCCTTCTAGTTTACATAGACTATATCGAACTCAGAAAGTAGAATTTGCCATCATGCCATTCTTTCATTCAGAGCAGTCACCTTCATCATGTACTTAAGAGGGTCTAGCTTCGAGATGAGCCAAGTTGTATGGTATAGCATGTACTGTCTCAGTCTTTAGGTCATCCAAATCAGAGCGCAACACAACTTCTCAATTGGCGAATATCTTGTTTCGCATTCGGTGAACTTCTTGCTGAGATAGTATATCACTCTTTCTTTTCTTCCCAACTCGTTATGTTGACCTAGCACGCATCCCATAGAATTTTTGAATACAGCTAAATACAATATCAGTGGTCTATCTGGGTAAGGTGGCATCAGTACTGGGGCCTTGGACAAGTAATGCTTGACCTTATCAAAAGCTTCCTGGCACACCTCATTCTATACACCTGGGTTATGTTTCCTAAGAAGACGAAATATAGGGTCACATTTCTCCGTTAGTTTTGCAATGAACCGGGCTATGTAGTTTAATCTTCCTAGGGAACCTCGAACTTCTTTTTGAGTACGTGGTGGAGACAGCTCCTGTATAGCATTTACTTTATCTAGATCAATCTCAATCCCTTTTTCGCTAACTACAAATCCTAGCAACTTTCTCGACTTAGCCCTGAAGGTACATTTTGCTGGATTAAGCTTCAGTTGGATTTTCCTCAACCTTAGGAACAGTTTCCTCAAGACCTGTACATGCTCTTTCTCAGTCCTGGACTTTGCAATCATATCGTCTACATAAACTTTGATCTCCTTGTGCATCATATCATGAAAAAGGGATACCATGGCTGTTTGATACGTTGCCCCCATATTTTTCAGTCCAAATGGCATTACCTTATAACATTGTGTTCCCCACATGGTTACGAACGTGGTCTTCTCCATATCTTTAGGGTGCATCTTAATCTGGTTGTACCCGGAGAAGCCATCCATGAAAGAGAAAGGTGAGTAACCAGCCGTGTTATCCACTAAGGTATCAATGTGAGGTAGTAGGAAGTTATCTTTTGGGCTGGCCTTATTGAAATCCCTATAGTCCACGCACATCTGTACCTTCCCATCTTTCTTAGGAATGGGTACTATGTTCGCTACCCACTCTGAGTACTTAACTACTTGTAAGAAACCGGTATCAATCTGCTTCATGACCTCTTCTTTTATCTTCAACAAAACATCGGGCCTCATCCTTCAGAGCTTCTGTTGAACTGGTCTACATTCCTCCTTTATGGGAGTCAGTGTACCACGATATCAGTGTTTAACCCCGACATGTCTTGATACGACCATACGAAGACATCCTTGAATTTTTGGAGTAACTCAATGAGGTCTCACTTCGTTTCTACAGCAATGCTAGCTCAAATCTTCAACTCTTTTCTTTCTCCTAAGCTCACAACTTCCACTGACTCTTTGTAAGGTAAGATTTGTGTCTCATCTTGCTCTACTATCCTTAAAAATCAAGAGATATGTTGCGATCCTGGTCTTCTTCAAAATCCTAAGAATCCTCCATACTCGTATCTATCTCAAAAGGAGATTCTAAGTCAATATCAGTGTCGCTCATGTCATTGATATCTGGGGACCTGTTAAAAGAGTGAAGAAAGGTGCAAAAACAAAAGAATCTAAGAACGATTATTTGCATGATTGGTTATGAATGAAATGTAAAGAATATTTGATTATGAATGAAAAGAATAAAAGAACATTTGCTCAGAAATGATACAAAAATGTTCATTTTCATTGAAATAAAGATATTTGGACATGCCTATTTGACAAAAGGATTCTTATTGCTCTTAGGCTTAGAGCAACAAGTGTTTTTTGAACATTACTCTGAATTAGTTTTAAAGGTTACAAGAATCTCTTCCATGGTCCAATTGTTCAGAACACTTCCAAGAGGGTAAGGGTAAATTCCAGATAAATCTCTTTCTTCGGTTCCTTCCTCGGATACAGCGTTTATGCTCAAACTTCCCAACATTTCCTCTACTACTTCTCTTCTTGCCATCCTTTGTTCAGGGTATATGGTCCTTCCTGAAACAAATGTCTTGGATAAATGAGGAAAGGTCATTGGCTCCCATTTGGCTTCCTCACCGCTCAAACGTGCTCTTATTCTCTCTTACTTTTTCTCCACTTCTTTCTTCTTTTGCTTCACATCTGGCTTGAATCCCAAACCAAAGTGGTCTCAATTGACTTTCAGCATTGGCACCTCAGTTTTTCCTTAAAGGTATTTCCCGAGTCCCTTCCTAGTAAGGCTCCCTTCTCGATTGTCATTTGTAGGCCCATCTTTGTGGATTTGGACATTTTGGGGATTTAGATCTTGTTGCCTTTGACGATGAAGGTTGTGTTGACAAATTTTAGCGATCGAAAAGAACATTCTATCGCTTCGTCGTCTGCCTCTATATATGGGGCATCACTGTTAATAGATGCAATGATGTCTTCCTCCGCGTTTATTGTGACCAATCTAACTTCAGTTACCAATTTTAACTTTTGGTGCAGTGACGATGGCACTGCCCCAGCTGAATGAATCCAAGGTCTTCCTAGTAGACAGTTGTAGGAAGGCTTGATGTCCATCACCAAAAAGTCCACCTCGTATGTATTTAGACCAATCTGAAAAGGTATATCGGTCCTCCCCATGACCCTTCTTACGGTGCCATAGAAAGCTCTCACAATATTTTGGCATGTTTTCATGTAGGAGCTATCCACGGGCAACTTGTTTAGTGTGGATAAGGGTAAGACATTCAGGGCCGATCCATTATCAACTAATGCTCCCGGCAATGTATATCCCTTGTTGCGCGTAGTTATATGTAGAGCCTTTGTAGATCCCATTCCCCCTGAAGGTATCTCATTATCGTTGAAGAAGATAAAATTGTCGGCACTTATATTGTTGACCAAATGGTCCAGCTTGTTGACAGATATATCATTGACGACGTATGTTTCATTCAACACTTTCATTAATACACTACGGTGGGCTTCTGAGCTCATGAGCAAGGCCAGCAGTGATATGTGAGCCGATTGTTTATGCAATTGCTCCACAACACTATACTCACTATGCTTTAGGAATTTTAGGAACTTTTGGCCTCTTTTTCAGTCACTGGCTCGTTAATGGGTAGTTTCACTCTAACGGTCTTTTTTTTTGTTGTTCCACCTCCAAGGCCTTTCCTTTTGCTGGTTCTGCTCTTTCTTTCGGGGTGTAACGCCTTCTACTACATGTAAAGAATCCTACGTCTTGACTTTCTTCCGAACTGTTAGCTGGGTTCTTTTCTCCGGGATCGTTACATTACAGCCGTAATTCTATGGAACCCTTTTACTGTCCTTATAGGGGAAAGCTATAGGTTTTGAATTATGACCTTCGGTACGATTGGTACTCCAGCTTCACTAACCCTTGGTCATGAGATAATTACCAAAGGGTGATTGACCCGGTGGACCTTCTTGGTTGATCCTTCCTCTGACGCGCAGATCTCTCCTTCTTTCGATCCTTTGATCTCTTCATAAAATTTCATTTCTTTATTGTCTACGAAATTTTGCACCATGGCCTTGAACTCGATGCATTCTTAGATGTCATGACCTACCTTGGCATGAAATTCGCAGTATTTTTCGACCCCTTCAGGCTTTTCCTTCGATTCTTGCGATTAAACCTCTACTTATCATTTGTTTCCAAACCCATCTTAGTGGGGTTTTTACTTCTGCCAGATCAATCTTGATTCTTTTACCTCTACTCTCACTAACCGTATTTACCCCTTTTTCGAAATGGTTGGGTACAGATTTCCTGCTACATTATGCCCTGTGGGGTCATTGAATTTCACTATGCCCATCTTTATAAACATTTCAACTATCTTTTTAAGGCGGTGCAGTTCTCAATCGAATGTCCTATAATTTTGCATGGTATTCGCATTGAGCGTTTGCGTCATACCACTTAGGGAACGAGGGTTGTAGAGGTTTCAGATAGAAAGGGAATACCACGTGTGTATCAAACAAATTTTGGTACAATTCCCTAAACGTCACAAGAATCGGCGTGAATTGGATTCTTTTCACGTTAGGCCTTGGGTTGGAATCTTGCCTTGGGAGGCCTTGATGGTTGGTAGTTACTATCCTTGGCTGACTTATAGTGACTAGCTTTGATTAACCCTTACTGTACACGCTCGCATTGTTCACCTCGTTATCTTTCTTTCTCGGGGCCGGTCTCCTTTCGCTTTTCCCCGGTCTATCTTCCCGCTTCGGATTGCGTTTTCTATCATCTCTCTAGACATCACTATGTCTAAGAAGATTTTAGTAGCACTCCCCAATATGTGATTGATAAATAGATCCTTTAGTGTGTTGATGAAAAGCATGGTCGTTTCCTTCTCTAGAAAAGAGGTTGGACTTGTATAGCTACTTCTCTCCACCTCTAGGCGTACTGTCTGAAGCTCTCACTTGGCTTCTTCTCCATGTTTTGCAATGTTATTCTATTCGGTGCTATGTCTGTCACGTGGCTATATTGCTTCATAAAATTCTGTGCCAAATCCTTCCATGAATTGATTTGAGCATGGCTTTGCTGGTTGTACCACTTGGCCGCAGATCCGATTAGGTTGTCTTGAAAGTAGTGAATTAACAGCTGATCATTATTGACGTATCCTATCATCTTTTGACAGAACATCCTAATGTTAGCTTCCGGGCAGCTAGTCCCATTATATTTCTCAAACTCCGGAGTCTTGAACTTCGGTGCTAGTATTAGGTTTGAGACCAAGCTTAAGCCTTTAGCATTAAACCCACCATGGTAGTCTGCATTCTCCATTGCCTTAAACTTCTCTTCTAACCATCTACACCGGTCTTCAAGTCGTTTAGACACATCTACCCTCACCTTTTTGTTTCTGTTAGGTCATCGAGGTCGGGAACGAGGGGATTAGTTGGGTGATATCCCAGATTAGAGCCCGAGCCTATTGGAAAATTCATCGACGTCGAAGCACCAGCCTGATATTAGGGTCTGATGGTAACATGTACCCTGTGTGGGTTTACATCTGGTTGCGTTTGAGTGTGCGTTGTGGTAAAACCTGGAGGATAGGAAAGTTCTTCATTATCATCATCCGGATTAGTCATGTGGCTTTTTCCTTTGTCGGGTCCTCCGGCCAATAGCTGGGCCAGCTGGCTCATCATATTCCTTTTGGATTCGAGCATCTGATCCTTCATGTCTTGTTGCATTTTTGCTAATTATTCTTGCATTTGATCTTGCATATCTTTTTGCATCTGTTCTAATCTTTCTAGTCTTTGATCCATTACTTTTGTTTTGCGACGGGTATTGTAGCGATATGTAATTGGTGGATTTTTGTTGGTTTCCAGGGTAACTTTCATAATTTTAATCAATTAGGGTCTTTTTGTGGAATTTTAATGTAAATGATGTAATGTAATGCGAATGAATGAGATGAATGCAAAAAAAAAGGCGTTGATTTTGATTCAATTCCTTTAGATAAACTTCACTAGAAAAAAAATTTCTTTACATAGAGAGGACAATTACATATACGAGTTCGCCCTAATACCTAAATCCTTGACTTTCTTAAGAAGCCAAGCTAAATTTTGGCCTCAATCGATTCTGACTCCTACATTAGACTTAACACATCTGCCTGAACTGCCAAGGTTTGTAGATGATTGGCCACCTCTCGAACTTGTGCCACAGCTTTGCCCATAACATAATCTCTATCTCTGATCTGTTCTTGAGAGTGGTGGAGCTGCTCCTTTCAATGTTCATTATTTACTTTAAGAAGTTTAACTCGAATTTTATTATCTCGTAGTGCAGTCTCGAGCTCACCTTTTTTTCCTTTCAGCTCCTCAATCTTATTTTGACTGGCTATTAATTTGATTACCGAGTTACGACTACGGTGCTGATGCAGTGACCTTTCCAATTCTGCCACTCGGGCTCGTAACCTCTCTTTTTCACTTTGACTTTTCAACAGACTCTTTTTTCAAAGTGTCCTCCCGTACTCGAACATCTTGGAATTTCTTTTCCTACTGATCGTCTTTGGTATTTTCTTCTTTAATTTCCTACCTCCATTGCTTGGATGTCTTGCCTAAACCTGCAGTTCTGATTGACATGCGCAGCTTCTTGTAGTTCGTCTTTAAACTGTCCAAATCTTCTTCAGTTTATTTTTTCCTTTTCTCAATCTCTCGGCTTCTAACTTATGGATGTCGACGTCCAATCCCAACTTCATCTTCTCTTCTTCTAACTGCTCTATTTTCTTTCCCAATTCCAAGCTCCTTTTCTCAAAGTCCTGCTTGATGATTACTAATTCAGACGGGACAACTTATAGTTTCTCCTCTATTGGCTGAGCATTTTCTTGACTTGGCATTGGGAGATTGTTATTGACTCTTTTCTCTCACCATCGATCATACACGGGGTTGTCATTGGTCCTGTGGTGAGTCCCTTCATTCTTCGGGTTTGGGTCCACGCATTCGATATCTCACGAACTCTTTTCTTATAATTATCGCCCTTTTATGAAAACTCACATTAGGCTAACCCATGCGTCGTAGGTATGAACTGCCTTGATCGATACTGCCTCATCACGAGTAATGGAGTGTACCCGACAGCTCCCCATATCCCGGGTAAAGGGACCCAGTCAAAGTCTCTACACCAGTACAAGATCTCGTTGGGAATCATCAACGGAGCTCTCCATTCAACGTCTTCAACTTGTGTCGGAGAATTACTATCCATTTTTCTTTAGAAAGGTCGTCCCACCTCGGTGTAGCTGCTAATTCCTTCAAAGGAGAGTAGTTCTCAAAAAAAACTTTATATGAGACATTTTCTATCTTCCAAAAGTGGCTATGGAACCACGATAGCAAAAGCTGCGCACATCCTATGAACCTCCCCTCGCCCGCTCTCCAGCAAGCATTCAATGATCTAAAAGTCTCAACTAAGATCGTAGGGATGAGTGTGACTCCTTTATCAAGTCTATCGAACAAGTCAGAGACTGCTTTCTCTACATGTCCCAATGCCTTGGGAAAGACGACCAAACCGTAGATGCTTAAGGCGAAAATGTCAACCCTCTTTTTCATGTCTGGATGTGCTAGAATTAAATCTCTCAAGTTCTTTCAAGGAATACACTTACTGTCTCCTTTTTGCTTAATCCGAGCTGTAACCCACTACTCACTCATCCCGTGATATTCATCAATTTCTTTACAAAGGTCGGGACATTAACTGCTTCTACAATAAGTTTTTTCGACTTTAATTCTCGGGCAACAAAGTAGAGTCGTGTACTCCTCCACGGTAGGTTCCAAATCAACCCTCCCAAAAGTGAAGCAACTAAAGTCGGGATTCCAGAACTGAGCGAGGGCTCTAAATAAATGTTTATCCACCTTTATATCAAGTAGATAAGGTAGGTCACTGTAGTTATAGTAAAATAGCTGCTTGATCTCGTCACCCCATGAGTCCCATATTTCTTTTAACTCTTGCAGACTATTCTGAGTCACACTGATGCGGGTGAAATCCCATAACTCTGATCTATATCCCTCATTCAGACTATCTCCTTTCTCTCGTTGTATACTCTCGGACCATACTTGGACAGCCGCATTATCCTCCACTCTATCAGGAAACCCCTTTTCTATGCTAAGCTTCTCTATCTAGGAATAGAACGTGAATCAACACCTCTTTTATCGATGAAATGTCAAGCAATAACAATAAAACACCACAAGTCAGTATTATACAAGAAAGAACTCAAAACAAACAAGAAATAATCAATCACCTATTCGGGTGACCACTAGGGTTTGGCATGGTTCTTCCTAGGGTAGGCTCTTAGGGCTCATTATATGTGTTTCGATTCTAAAGTAAGGGTACCTAAACCAACAGATTCCTTGATCCTCACCCATTATAGGCTCATGTGGACCGAGTTCAGTTTAGGGGAATACATTTTCCTACGGCTATACGGAGATGAAAATCTCACGAAGACGCAGGTACAAATGTATCTCAGACGCAATCGACTATTCTATACGGAGGTAAAGTCCTTAGGAAGGAATAGTTTCTTACTCCCACTTAAGAGGGTAAAATTCACGAATCGATGTGATGCAATATGCAGAGATACACCAAGAGATTTAAATCATAGAATAGGCATATTATTAGGGAAACCATGATAGTAAAGAATGACATGTAAAGAAATAATTGTAATTTTAAACCGGATTTTCAAATTTTGATGAAAAGAAAAAATTAATCAAATTTGGCTCGACTCTCGTATCGTCCCCAATGGAGTCACCAAGTTGTCGAAACCATTTTTTTAAAATGGGAATCGACTAGGATTTTGAAAACAAAAATAAAACAGGAGTCGCCATCGATCTTTGTTAGGTGTGATCGAATCACCTTTGTTTTATAAAACATTTTGGTTTACTAAAACGAAATTTTTGGTCTATGAATTTCGAGAAAACGGGTTCGAGAGTCAGTTACGTGCGAGGAAGGATTAGCACCCTCGTCACGCCCAAAATTGGTACCAATTTGATTAATTAGTGTCTTAATGTCGAAAGTTGAAAATTTGAAAAAGATTTTAAAAATACGATCTCTTTTAAAAATATTTGAAATTTACTCGAATGGAATATTAAGATTCTCTCGTTCCGAAGGAATAAAATATCACATCCAGAACGTTAGGACACGATGATTTAAATCCTCGAATCCGAGATCATCTCATGATTCTCGAGACTCATGCATTAAAATGTCAAAAGGATATTCGATTATTTGGCCAAACGAAAAATAGAAACTCAGATGTTAGAGCTCGATTTCTCAGATTTCCAAACACAGAATATTGCCTTATTTTGAAAGCTTTTTCATTTTAAAAAAGATAGCGGGTATAACATTTAACAATGTGCATTTATTTTGTTTGGAATAAAATCAAGCAATTTAAATTGGATAAATGCATTTGGGCTTAAAGCACTATGCGATGACATGAAGCAACAATAAGGTAATAAGCATGGAACAAGTATACATGAACACAATATAATACGAACGAAAGACAATAAGGCAAAGTATATGAGATAAATGAATTTAAATAACACAATGGCAATAGTCAAGCAATATACATTATTTAAATATTAACATCAATAATCGAAGACCAATGAATTAAACAATTTTAATAGAAATAATACATAAAACAATTTTAAGATAAACGTTAAAGAAAGAAAAAAATAAAATACATTTATAAGTTTAAAATAAGTAATATATGAGAAAATTGAAAGAAATAAGTAAAATAGCAATTTAAGAATAAACGAATGTTAAAATTACATATAACATAATTTATACTAAATAATATGTGAATTTTAAAAATAGATAATTTAATTTAAAATAAAACATAAGTTGAAATGAATAATGAGTAAAATAATACAAAAGTTTTTTTATAGAAAAGATGATATGTCTATACAAGAAAAACCAAATAGGTTATATATATATATATATATATATATAAAATGATTTTTAACAAGGGATAAAAAACAATTTTAACATAATATATAAAAGCAAATATTTTTCTAAAAAAAGAGAGAATAAAGAACATATAACACATTTTAAGGTAATTAACAATGAAATAATTTAGGATAAAAAATGCAAAACATTTGACTATACGTAATGTATACATAATTATAAAGCAAATCATAGTTTAAAATAGTTAATGTATGCAAAGAAATTGAAATGAATAATATGTATATATATATATATATATATATGAAAACAATTTAATATAAATGATATATAAAACTTTGTATGAACAATAATAACAAAACAAGCTTGCAAAATAAATGAATAAATTACACAAAGTCAGGGACAAAATTAAAAATCTAGCCGGAACTCAAGGTATGAATCATAGATAATCAAAAGCTGATTTAGGAGCAAAACGAATGGTGCGAAACTATTGGGGACCAGATGGGCAAATGTTCCCTAAATTCCATGCGCACATCCAGTTGACAGCTCCAGGGATCAAATCGAAAACAAAATGAAACATGAGGGCCAAATTTAAAAGAATAAAGAAGACAGAGAATGGGGCCTAATCGAATGGGGTTGCGGAAGAGAGGGAGCATTCGCGCAAATATGCCTTTGAAGGGACATGCACCGTAACTCCTACACCAAACGGCGTCGTTTTCTTCAAAGTTTAAAACCCATTTTTCTTTTGCTTCAATCTTAGTTCAGAGAAGAGAAAAAAAATGAAACTTTAAAGCTCCTCCCCCTCTCCCTTTCGTCTTATCCAATTAAAAAAAGATTCTCCGGTCGATCGTCGCACCACCTCCATGTTCGATGGCCAATGACTCGTGGAGATGGGATTTTATCCCGTTCGAAGCCCCGTTTTGAAGGTCAACCCTTTTGTTTGAAAACCCAAGAGAAGAAACCCCTTTTTTGCTTTCGATTTCGGCTTCGACGATGGAGAGGAGACTCCGACGACGCGCCCCGAGGTTCAAGTAAGTTTTCTCCTCTCTTTTACTATTATTATTTAGTTGTAAGAGAAAAAAAAATTAAAAGAAAAATAAACAAAAAGAGACTGAAAAAATAAGCAAATCACCTTAAGAAATCTGTTCTTTTTTTTGATATTCGTCAAAGTTCGTAAAAAACTACAAAGAATAGATCTTGTCTTTTAAAGCAAATTTTCAAACTCTTCGATTCTAATTTTTTGTTTGTTTTCCATTTATTACTGGTGTCTTTCGCATGCTTTCTTTCTCTGCTACTGTGCTTGTTTCAGGTGTCAGAGGCATGGTGATGGCATGCGTGGAGAAGCTGAAGGGTCAGCGGCTGAAGGGAGTTAGGGAGGCTGTTGGAAAATTTTTTTATTGGGCTGATAGATTGAGCTAGGGTTTAATAAAATTTGGGCTAAGAGTTTGGGTGTTATTATTATTGGGTTTTAATGTGTTTGTTTTGTGGCTGATAATTAGACCCAAAATTGGCCTATTACAGCTGCCCCTCTTTGTTCGTTATCGTGTAATGAGAATGGAGCAAAGATTTCAAAAGGGCCAATTTTGCTTAGTTTCACCGAATCCTAATTTCTTTGGTGCTTCTGTTCTTTAAAAGCCTCATTCCATTCCTCTATATCTTTAGGGGTATCGAAATTAGTGCTTCAATCTACTCAACAGTAACTTCAAAGAGATAGGGTTTGATGTGATCTACTCTCTCGCAACCGGAGGATCCATTATAAGCGCAATCCATTTGAAACTTTAGGAAATAAGTTTTTCATCTTAAGTCTATTCCATCGCAACTTCGAGGAGATGAGACTTGTAATTTCAACCCGCCTACTTCGCAACTTCGGGGATAAGGTTTATGACTTCAATCGCTTCATCGCAACTTCAGAGAGATAAAACTTGTTATCTTGACCGCTCCACTTTGCAACTACAGGGAGATAAGACTTGTATCTTCAACCTACTCCACTACAACTTCAGGGAGATAAGGTTTGTTTTGATCTGTTCTACTGCAACTTCAGAGAGATAAGATCTGTAATTCATAGCTTCAACCTATTCCATTGCAACTTTAGGGAAATAAGATCTGCTATCTTCAGTCTGCTCCTACAACTTTAGGAATGCCAGACCTGCTAACTTCAATCTGCTCCTGCAACTTCAGGAATACCGGACCTGCTATCTCCAATCTGCTCTTGTAACTTCAGGAATGCCAGACTTGCAACTTGTAGCCTCAATCGATCTTGCTACGCCATCTTCTGGGGGATATGAGCTGTGAAATTGATTCCTTGGTCCTGTGCTTATTTCAAAATAATTAGGATGGCATGATCAGGATGAATCAAATGCTCCTAACTAGATGTGTGTGAATGATATTTGCATGAATGCAAAGAATGTCATTTTAACACTTAATTTGGTATTACTCGTCTTTTGTTGAGGTCTTAATACTGACATATTCCCCTTTCTTCTTATCCAGTCGGTATCTTTGAGGGTCACAATTTAGATCATTCTTTCTCAATTGTCCCCAACCTCTAAACCTGGTTAGTTCTGAATTGTAGTTCTATTTTAAGTTCTTATAAAATTTAGAAGTTTTCAGAGTAATGTGTGAAACTTGTTTTATTTGAATATTAATAGTCCATTAATCATTTTTTCAATGAAAAATGCTTGAAAAAGATCATCACAATGGACAAAATGGAATTTCATTGAGAGTAAAGCTCGAAATGAATAAGTTAATCAAAAGATCAAATTTTGACAAAGTACAGAATGATAATAAGTTAAGATAGCCAATTTATTAAAAAAGAAATGAATAAATTAATCAAGAACAGTAAATTTTGCTAAAATATGAAATGAATAAGATGAAAATAGGTGCCCCAGATATCATAGCATGAGCTTCTCTGCAAAAATCTTCTCGAGGATCCCTTTTGAACTGGATAGGTGTCTGGCAGACTTAGAAGACCTCCTTGATGTGCCAAGATGTAACGTCCCTTCTTTTGTCAATTCGGGCATAGCAAGACTATGGCGTGCCTCCTCTTTAATAAAAAATTTGAATTGCCCATTCTTGGGTTTTCAATTCAAAACCCCTTTGGTCGCAAGATGCCCTTTGTGAGTTTTCATCTTGGCCTCTCCAATTTTTTTTTGAGCTCAAGACGCCCTTTGCGGGTTTTCGTCTTGGCCTATTTTTTTTTTTAGGCAAAGTATTTCTTGACTGAATCTGAGTTCACAAGATTAGGTAAGCTTTTGCCATCCATCTCTGTCAAAATCAGCGCTCCTCCAGAGAAGGCATTCTTAACCACATAAAGTTCCTCCCAATTCGGCATCCATTTTCCTCTAAGGTCCTTTTGTATGAGGAGGATCTTCTTCAAAACAAAGTCTCACTCATGGAATTCTCGGGCGAACCTTCTTATTATAAGCCCGCATCATTCGCTTTTGGTACATTTGTCCATGAAGAATGGCTCTTAGCCTCTTCTCTTCGATTAGGTTCAGCTGATCATACCGGGATTGAATCCATTCTGCTTCATCCAACTTTAGTTTAGAAATGACCCAAGGGAAGGGATCTCAACTTCGATAGGAAGTACCACCTCCATCCCGTAAACCAAAGAGAAAGGAGTTGCCCTTGTAGAGGTTCTGACTAATGTTTGATAAGCATAAAGAGCGAAAGGTAACTTATGTGCCAATCTCTGTAAGTTTCAGTCATCTTCCCACAATTTTCTTCATATTCTTATTAGCCGCCTCGACCGCACCATTCATTTTTGGACGATACGGTGACGAATTGTGGTGTTTGATTTTGAATCGACTGCAAACCTCCGCTATCGTACTATTGTTCAAGTTCAGTGTATTGTCAAATATGATCATTTCGGACATTCCATATCGGCATATGATCTCCTTCTTTATGAGCTTGCTGCTTGTCGACTTTGTGACATTTGCATATGAAGTGGCTTCTACCCATTTAGTAAAGTAATCAATAACGACAAAGATAAATTGATGTCCATTTGAAACTTTTGGTGAGATTGGCCCAATGACATCCATGCCCCACATAGAGAATGGTCATGGAGAAGTCATGACGTGAAGAGGAGAGGGAGGCACGTAGATCAATAATACCCGAATCTCATGATCTGTCTGGCCATTGTAAAACCATTAGCATGCGTTCCACAGACACCCTCATAGACTTCTTCCAGGATTTTCTTAGCTTCAACAGCATCCACGCATTTTAAAAGCACCTGATCCTTCCTTTTCTTATACATGATTTTTCCATCTAAGATATAATCACAGGCCAGTCTTCTCAGCATTCTCTTATCGTTCTCGGTTGCTTGGTCAGGGTACTCACGATTCTTCACATATTGCAATATATCACGAAACCAAGGGTGATCATCTTTTCCTTCTTTTTCGTCGATGTTGTAGCAATGTGACGAAGCCTCGTAAATGCTCATTTGGATAGGCTTCACTTCCTCTTGCTTGTTTACTTTGATCATAGAAGCTAAGGTAGCCAAGGTGTCAGCCATCTGGTTCTTTTCTCGTGGGAGGTAACAAAAAATGATGTCATCAAACTCCTTAATTAACTCCAACACTAGCTTTCGATAACTGATCAACTTGGGATCTCTTATTTTCTATTCGCCTTTGAGCTGAGAGATCACTAGTGCAGAATCTCCATATACCTCTAATAACTTGATCTCGCGTTCAAAGACCACACGGATACCCATGATGCATGGTTCATATTCGGTCATATTATTTGTGCAATCAAAATCCAACTTGCTAGTAAAAGGGTAATGGTCTCCATTTGGGGATACTAAAACTGCCCCAATTCTATTACCCACTGCATTTGAAGCTCCGTCAAAGTTTAGTTTCCAAGGATGACCCTCCTTTTGAGCGCCTTCCTCAGTGATTGCAACATACATTAAGTCTTTATTTGGGAAATCAAAGTCCAATGACTCGTAATCTTCCAAAGCTTTGCTAGCTAGAAAGTTTGCTATTGCACTTCCTTTTACGGCCTTCTAGTTTACATAGACTATATCAAACTCAAAAGTAGAATTTGCCATCGGTCCATTCTTCCATTCAGAGTAGTCACCTTCATCATGTACTTAAGAGGGTCCAGCTTCGAGATGAGGCAAGTTGTATAGTATAGCATGTACTGTCTCAGTCTTCGGGTCGTCTAAATCAGAGCACAACACAGCTTCTCAATTGGCGAATATCTTGTTTCGCATTCGGTAAACTTCTTGTTGAGATAGTATATCACTCTTTCTTTTCTTCCCAACTTGTTATGTTGACCTAGCACGCATCCCATAGAATTTTGAATACTGCTAAATACAATATTAGTGGTCTATCTGGGCAAGGTGGCATCAGTATTGGGGCCTTGGACAAGTAATGCTTGACCTTATCAAAAGCTTCCTGACACACCTCATTCCATACACCTGAGGTTATGTTTCCTAAGAAGACGAGAATATAGGGTCACATTTCTCCGTTAGTTGTGCAATGAATCGGGCCATGTAGTTTAATCTTCCTAGGAAATCTCAAACTTTTTTTGAGTACGTGGTGGAGACAGCTCCTGTATAGCATTTACTTTATCTAGATCAATGTCAATCCCTTTTTCACTGACTACAAATCCTAGAAACTTTCTCGACTTAGCCCCGAAGGTACATTTTGCTGGATTGAGCTTTAGTTGGAATTTCCTCAACCTTAGGAACAGTTTCCTCAAGACCTATACATGCTCTTTCTCAGTCCTGGACTTTGCAATCATATCATCTACATAACTTCTATCTCCTTGTGCATCATATCATGAAAAAGGGATACCATGGCTTTTTGATACGTTGCCCCCACATTTTTCAGTCCAAATGGCTTTACTTTATGACATTGTGTTCCCCACATGGTTACGAACGTGGTCTTCTCCATATCTTCAAGGTGCATCTTAATCTGGTTGTACCCAGGAAGCCATCCATGAAAGAGAAAAGTGAGTAACCAGCCGTGTTATCCACTAAGGTATCAATGTGAGGCAGCGAGAAGTTATCTTTTGGGTTGGCCTTATTCAAATCCCTATAGTCCACGCATATCTGTACCTTTCCATCTTTCTTAGAACGGGTACTATGTTCGCTACCCACTCTGAGTACTTAACTACTTGTAAGAAACGATATCAAACTGCTTCATGACCTCTTATTTTATCTTAAACAAAACATCGGGCCTCATCCTTCGGAGCTTCTGTTGAACTAGTTTACATTCCTCCTTTATGGGGAGTCGATGTACCACGATATCAGTGTTTAACCCCGGCATGTCTTGATACGACCATGCAAAGACATCCTTGAATTCTTGGAGTAACTCAATGAGGTCTCACTTTATTTCTGCAGCAATGCTAGCTCCAATCTTCAACTCTTTTCCTTCTCCTAAGCTCACATCTTCTACTGACTCTTTGTGAGGCAAAATTTGTGTCTCATGTTGCTCTAATATCCTTCAAAAATTAAGAGATATGTTACGATCTTGGTCTTCTTCAAAATCCTGAGAATCTTCCATACCCGTATCTTGCTCAAAAGGAGATTCTAAGTCAACATCAGCGTCGCTCATATTATTGATATCTGGGGACTTGTTAGAAGAGCGAAGAAAGGTGCAAAAATAAAAGAATCAAGGAATGATTATTTGCATGATTGGTTATGAATGAAATGTAAAGAATATTTGATTATGAATGAAAAGAATAAAAGAACATTTGCTCGAAAATGATACAAAAAGATTCATTTTCATTGAAATAAAGATATTTGGACATATGCCTATTTAACAAAAGGATTCTTATTGCTCCTAAGCTTAGAGTAACAAGTGTTTTTTAAACATTACTCTGAATTAATTTTAAAGGTTACAGGAATCTCTTTCATGGTCCAATTATTCAGAACACTTCTAAGAAGGTAGAGGCAAATTCTAGATAAATCTCTTTCTTCGGCTCCTTTCTCGGATACAGCGTTTATGCTCAAACTTACCAACATTTCCTCTACTACTTCTCTTCTTACTATCCTTTGTTCAGGGTATATGGTCTCTCCTGAAACAAATGTCTTGGATAAATAAGAAAAGGTTATTGGCTCCTATTTGGCTTCCTCATCGCTCAAACGTGCTCTTATTCTCTCTTACTTTTTCTCCACTTCTTTCCTCTTTTGCTTCACATCTGGCTTGAATCCCAAACCGAAGCGATCTCAATTGACTTTCAGTATTGGCACCTCAGTTTTTCCTTGAAGGCATTTCCGAGTCCCTTCCTAATAAGGCTCCCTTCCCGACTGTCATTTGCAGGCCCATCTTTGTGGATTTGGACATTTTGGGGATTTAGATCTTGTTGCCTTTGACGATGAAGGTTGCGTTGACAAATTTCAGCGATCGAAAAGAACATTCTATCGTTCGTAAATGCCTTATATATCTGGGTGTCACCGTAATGATGCAATGATGTCTTCCTCTACGTTTATTATGACCAATCTACCTTCAGTTACCAATTTTAACTTTTGGTGCAGTGCCGATGGCACTGCCTCGACTGAATGAATCCAAGGTCTTCCTAGCAGACAGTTGTAGGAAGGCTTGATGTCCATCACCAAGAAGTCCACCTTGTATGTATTTAGACCAATCTGAAGAGGTATATCGATCCTCCCATGACCCTTCTTACGAGTGCCATAGAAAGCTCTCACAATATTTTGGCATGTTTTCATGTGGGAGCTATCCACGGGCAACTTGTTTAGTGTGGATAAGGGTAAGACATTCAGGGCCAATCTATTATCAACTAACACTCCGGCAATGTATATCCCTTGCAGTGCGTAGTTATATGTAGGGCCTTTGTAGATCCCATTCCCCCTTAAGGTATCTCATTATCGTTGAAGAAGATAAAATTCTGCGTACTTATATTGTTGACCAAACGGTCCAGCTTGTTGACAAATATATCATCCGCTGCATATGTTTCATTCAACACTTTTATTAATGCACTACTGTGGGCTTCTAAGCTCATGAGCAAGGCCAGCATCGATATACGAGCCGATTGTTTATGCAATTGCTCCACAACACTGTACTCGCTATGCTTTAGAAATTTTAGGAACTCTTTGGCCTCTTTTTCAGTCACTGGCTCATTGATGGGTAGTTCCACTCTAACGGTCTTTTCTTTTTATTGTTCCACCTCCAAGGCCTTTCCTTTTGCTGGTTCTGCTCTTGCTTTTTGGGTGTAACACCTTCTACTACGTGTAAAGAATCATACGTCTTGACTTTCCTCCAGAGTGTTAGTTGGGTTCTCCTCTCCGGGATCATTACATTACAATCGTAATTCTAAGAAACCCTTTTACTGTCCTTATAGGGGAAAGCTATAGGTTTCTGAATTATGACCTTCGGTACGATTGGTACTCCAACTTCACTAACCCTTGGTTGTGAGATAATTACCAAAGGGTGATTGACCCCGTAGACCTTCTTGGTTGATCCTTCCTCTGACGCGCAGACCTCTCCTTCTTCCGATCCTTCGATCTCATCATAAAATTCCATTTCTTTATTGTCCATGAGATTTTGCACCATGGCCCTGAACTAGATGCATTCTTGGATGTCATGACCTACATTGGCATAAAACTCGCAGTATTTCTCGACCCTTAGGCTTTTCCTTCGATTCTTGCGCGATTAAACCTCCGCTTATCATTTGTTTTCAAACCCATCTTAGTGGGGTTTTTACTTTTGCTAGATTAGTCTTGATTCTTTTGCCTCCACTCTCACTAACCGTATATACCCCTTTATCGGAATGGTTGGGTATGGATTTCCTGCTACGTTATGCCTTGTGGGGTCATTGAATTTTATTATGCCCATCTTTATAAACAATTCAACTATCTTTTTGAAGGTGGTGCAGTTCTCAATCAAATGTCCTGTAATTTTCACATGGTATTCGCATTGAGAGTTTGCGTCATACCACTTAGGGAACGGAGGTTGCAGAGGTTTCAAATAGAAAGGGGATACCACATGTGCATCAAACAAATTTTGGTACAGTTCCCCAAACGTCACAGGAATCAGCGTGAATTAGATTCTTTCCACGTTAGGTCTTGGGTTGGAATCTTGCCTTGGGAGGCCTTGATGGTTGGTAGTTACTATCCTCGGCTAGCTTACAGTGACTGGCTTTGAATAACCCTTATTGTACACACTCGTATTGTTCACATCGTTATCTTTCTTTCTCGGTGCCGGTCTCCTTTCGCTTTCCCCTACGTCTATCTTTCCGCTTCGGATTGCGTTTTCTATCATCTCTCCAAACATCACTATGTTTGAGAAGATTTTAGTAGCACTCCCAATATATGATTGATGAATAGATCCTTTAGTGTGTTGATGAAAAGCATGGTCGTTTCCTTCCTAGAAAAGGGGGTTGGACTTGTGTAGCTACTTCTCTCCACCTCTGGGCGTACTGTCTGAAGCTCTCACTCGGCTTTTTCTCCATATTTTGCAATGTTATTCTATTCAGTGCTATGTTCATCACGTGGCTATATTGCTTTATAAAATCCTGTGCCAAATCCTTCCATGAATTGATTTGAGCATGGCTTTGCTGGTTGTACCACTTGGCCGCAGATCCGATTAGGTTGTCTTGAAAGCAATGAATTAACAGCTGATCATTATTGAAGTATCCTATCATCTTAATGGAACATCCTAATGTTAGCTTCCGGGCAGCTAGTCCCATTATATTTCTCAAACTCCGGAGTCTTGAACTTCGGTGGAAGTATTAGGTTTGGGACCAAGCTTAAGCCTTTAGCATTAAACCCACTATGGTAGTCTGCGTTCTCCATTGCCTTAAACTTCTCTTCTAGCCATCTACACCGGTCTTCAAGTCATTTAGACACATCTAGCCTCACCTTTCCTATTTCTACTAGGTCATCGAGGTCGAGAACGAAGGGATTAGTTGGGTGATCTCCCAGATTAGAGCCCGAGCCTGTTGAAAAATTTATCGGCGTCTAAGCACCAGCCTGATATTGGGGTCTGACGGTAACATGTACCCTATGTGGGTTTACATCTGATTGCGTTTGAGTGTGTGTTGGGGTAAAACCTGGAGGATAGGGAAGTTCTTCGTTATCATCACCCGGATTAGTTATGGGGCTTTTTCCTTTGTCGGGTCCTCCGGCCAATAGCTGGGCCTACTAGCTCATCATATTCCTTTGAGATTCGAGCATCTGATCCTTCATGTCTTGTTGCATTTTTGCTAATTATTCTTGCATTTGATCTTGCATATCTTTTTGCATCTGTTCTAATCTCTCTAGTCTCTGATCCATTACTTTCATTTTGTGACAGGTATTGTAGCGATATGTAATTGGTGGATTTTTGTTGGTTTCTAGGGTATCTTTCATAATTTTAATATGTTAGTATCTTTTTTTGTGAAATTTTAATGCAAATGATGTAATATAATGCGAATGAATAAGATGAATGCAAAAAAAAGGTGTTGATTTTGATTCAATTCCTTTAGATAAACTTCACTAGAAAAAAAATTTCTTTACATAGAGCGGACAATTACATATACGACTTTGCTCTAATTCCTAAATCCTTGACTTTCTTAAGAAGCCAAGCTAAATTCCGGCCTCAATCCGATTCTGACTCGTACATTAGACTTAACACATCAGCCTGAACTACCAAGGTTTGTAGATGATCGACCACCTCTCGAATCCAATCTATTCTTGAGAGTGGTGGGGCTGCTCCTTTCAATGTTCATTATTTACTTCAAGAAATTCAACTCGAATCTTATTATCTCGTAGTGCAGTCTCGAGCTCACCTATCTTTCCTTTCAGCTCCTCAATCTTGTTTTGACTGGCTCTTAATTCGATTATCGAGTTGCGACTATGGTGCTGATGCAATGACCTTTCCAATTCTGCCACTCGGGCTCGTAACCTCTCTTTTTCACTTTGACTTTCCAACAGACTCTTTTTTCAAAGTGTCCTCCCGTACTCGAGCATCTTGGAATTTCTTTTCCCAATGATCGGCTCTGGTATTTTCTTCTTTAATTTCCTGCCACCATTGCTCGGATGTCTTGCCTAAACCTGCAGTTCTGATTGACATGCGCAGCTTCTTGTAGTCCGTCTTTAAACTGTCCAAATCTTCTTCAGCCTTATTTTTTCCTTTTCTCAATCTCTCGGCTTCTAACTTATGGATGTCGACGTCCAATCCAAACTTCATCTTCTCTTCTTCTAACTGCTCTATTTTCTTTCCCAATTCCAACCTCCTTTTCTCAAAGTCCTGCTTGATGATTTCTAATTCGGACGAGACAACTTGTAGTTTCTCCACTATTGGCCAAGCATTTCCTTGAGTTGGCATTGAAATATTATCGTTGACTCTTTTACCCCACCACCGGTCATAAACGGGGTTGTCATTGGTCCTGTGGCGAGTCCCTTCATTCTTCGGGTTTGGGTCCACGCATTCGATATCTCGTGAACTCTTTTTTTATAATTATCGTCCTTTTATGAAAACTCACACTGGGCTAACCCATGCGTCGTAGGTATGAACTACCTTGATCGATACTCCCTTATCACGAGTAATGGAGCGTACCCAAAAGCTCTCCATATCCCGAGTAAAGGGGCCCAGTCAAAGTCTCTACACCGGTACAAGATCTCATTGGGAATCATCCACGGAGCTCTCCATTCAACATCTTCAACTTGTAGATTCTTGAGAATTACTATCCATTTTTCTTCAGAAAGGTCGTCCTGCCTCGGTGTAGCCGCTAATTCCTTCAAAGGAGAGTAGTTCTCAGAAAAAACTTTATATGAGACATTTTCTATCTTCCAAAAGTGGCTATGGAACCACGATAGCAAAAGCTGCGCACATCCTATGAACCTCCTCTCGCCCGCTCTCCAGCAAGCATTCAATGATCTGAAAGTCTCAGCTAAGATCGTAGAGACGGGTGTGACTCCTTTATCAAGTCTATCGAACAAGTCCGAGACTGCTTCCTCTACATGTCCCAATGCCTTGGGAAAGACGACCAAACTGTAGTTGCTTAAGGCAAAAATGTCAACCCTCTTTTTCATGTCTGGATGTGCTAGAATTAAGTCTCTCAAGTTCTTCCAAGGAATACACTTATTGTCTCCTTTTTGCTTAATTCAAGCTGTAACCCACTGCTCACTCATCCCCGTGATATTCATCAATTTCTTTACAAAGGTCGGGACATTAACCGCTCTACAATAGGCTTTTTGGCTTTAATTCTCGGGTAACGAAGTAGAGTCGTATACTCTTCCACGGTAGGTTCCAAATCGACCCTCCCAAAAGTGAAGCAACTATAGCCGGGATTCTAGAACTGAGCGAGGGCTCGAAATAAATGTTTATCCACCTTTATATCAAGTATATAAGGTAGGTCAACGTAGTTATAGTAAAATTGCTGCTTGATCTCGTCACCCCATGAGTCCCATATTTCTTTTAACTCTTGCAGACTATTCTGAGTCACACTGATGCAGGAGAAATCCCATAACTCTTATTTATGTCCCTCATTCAGAATATCTCCTTTCTCTCGCTGTATACTCTCGGACTATACTCGGACGACCCATTATCCTCCACTCTATCAGAAACCCCTTTTCCATGCTAAGCTTCTCTATCTAGTAATCGAACGTGAATCAACACCTCTTTTATTGATGAAATGTCATGCAATAACAACAAAACACCACAAGTCAGTATTATACAAGAAAGAACTCAAAACAAACAAGAAATAATCAAGCACCTATTCGGGTGACCACTAGGGTTTGGCATGGTTCTTCTTAGGGGAGGCTCTTAGGGCTCATTATATGTGTTTCGGTTCTTAAGTAAGGGTACCTAAACCAACAGATTCCTCGATCCTCACCTATTATAGGCTCATGTGGACCGAGTTCAGTTTAGGAGAATACATTTTCCTACGGCTATACGGAGATGAAAATCTCACGAAGACGCAGGTACGGATGTATCTCGGAAGAAATCCACTATCCTATATGGAGGTAAAGACCTTATGAAGGAATAGTTTTTACTCTCACTTAAGAGGGTGAAATTCACGAATCGATGTGATGCAATATAGAGAGATATACCAAGAGATTTAAATCAAAGAATAGGCATATTATTAGTGAAACCATGAAAGTAAAGAATGACATGTAAAGAAATAATTGTAATTTTAAACCGAATTTTCAAATTTTGACGAAAAGACAAAAATTAATCAAATTTGGCTCGACTCTCGTATCGTCCTCAATGGAGTCGCCATGTTGTCGAAACCATTTTTTTGAAAATGGGAATCGACTAGGATTTTGAAAACGAAAATAAAACAGAAGTCGCCATCGATCTTTGTTAGGTGTGATCGAATCACCTTTGTTTTAATAAAACATTTTGGTTTACTAAAACAACATTTTTGGTCTACGAATTTCGAGAAAACGAGTTAGGGAGTCGGTTACGTGCGAGGAAGGATTAGCACCCTCGTCACGCCCAAAATTGGTACCAATTTGATTAATTAGTGTCTTAATGTCGAAAGTTGAAAATTTGAAAAAGATTTTAAAAATACGATCTCTTTTAAAAATATTTGAAATTTACTCGAATGTAATATCAAGATTCTCTCGTTCCGAAGAAATAAAATATCAAATCCAGTACGTTAGGACACGATGATTTAAATCCTCGAATTCGAGATCATCTTATGATTCTCGAGACTCATGCATTAAAATGTCAAAAGGATATTCGATTATTTGGCCAAACGAAAAATTGAAACTCGGCACGTTAGAGCTCGATTTCTCGGATTTCCAAACACAGAATATTGCCTTATTTTGAAAGCTTTTTCATTTTAAAAAAGATAGCGGGTATAACATTTAACAATGTGCATTTATTTTGTTTGGAATAAAATCAAGCAATTTAAATTGGATAAATGCGTTTGGGCTTAAAGCACTATGCGATGACATGAAGCAACAATATGGTAATAAGCATGGAACAAGTATACATGAACACAATATAATACGAGCGAATGATAATAAGGCAAAAAGATATGAGATAAACGAATTTAAAAAACACAATGGCAATAGTCAAGCAATATACATTATTTAAATATTAACATCAATAATCGAAGACCAATGAATTAAACAATTTTAATAGAAATAATACATAAAACAATTTTAAGATAAATGTTCAAGAAAGGAAAAAATACATATATAAGTTCAAAATAAGTAATATATGAGAAAATTGAAATAAACAAATAAAATAGCAATTTAAGAATAAGCGAATGTTAAAATTACATATAACATAGTTTATACTAAATAATATGTGAATTTTAAAATAGATAATATAATTTAAAATAATACATAAGTTGAAATGAATAATGAGTAAAATAATACTAAAGTTTTTTATAGAAAAGATTATATGTCTATACAAGAAAAACCAAAATAGGTTGTATATATATAATGATTTTTAACAAGGAATAAAAAAACAATTTTAACATAATATATAAAAGCAAATATTTTATTAAAAAAAAAGAGAATAAAGAACATATAACACATTTTAAGGTAATTAACAATGAAATAATTTAGGATAAAAAATGCAAATCATTTGACTATACGTTGTATACATAATTATAAAGCAAATCATAGTTTAAAATAGTTAATGTATGCAAAGAAATTGAAATGAATAATACATATATATATGAAAATAATTTATTACAAATCGTATGAACAATAATAACAAAACAACAAAATAAATGAATAAAATCGGGGACAAAAATAAAAATCTAGCTTTAACTCAAGGTATGAATCATAAATAATCAAAAGTCGATTTAGGAGCGAAAGCGAATGGTGCGAAACTATTGGGGACGAGATGGGCAAATGTTCCTAAATTCCTATCGCACATCCGGTTGATGACTCGAGGATCAAATCGAAAACAAAATGAAACCTGAGGGCCAAATTTAAAAGAATAAAGAAGACAGAGAATGGGGCCTAATCGAATGGGGTTGCGGAAGAGAGGGAGCATTCGCGCAAATATCCCTTTGAAGGGACATCGCAGTAACTCCTACACCAAACGGCATCGTTTTCTTCAAAGTTTAAAACCCCTTTTTTGTTTTGCTTCAATCTTAGTTCAAAGAAGAGAAAAAAACTGAAACTTTAAAGCTTCTCCCCCTCTCCCTTTCATCTTCTCCGATTAAAAAAAGATTCTCCACCGATCGTCGCACCACCACCATGTTCGGTGGCCAACGACACATGGAGATGGGATTTTATCCCCGTTCGAAGCCTCGTTTTGAAGGCCAACCCTTTTGTTTGAAAACCCAAGAGAAGAAACCCCCCTTTTTTGCTTTTGATTTCAGCTTCGACGACGGAGAGGAGACTCCGACAACGCGCCCCGAGGTTCAGGTAAGTTTTCTCCTCTCTTTTACTATTATTATTTCGTTGTAAGTGAAAAAAATCAAAAGAAAAATAAACAAAAAGAGACTGAAAAAATAAGCAAATCACCTTAAGAAATCTATTCTTATTTTCTGATATACGTCAAAGTTCGTAAAAAACTACAAAGAATAGATCTTGGCTTTTAAAGCCAATTTACAAACTCTTCGATTCTAATTTTTTGTTTGTTTTCCATTTATTGCTGGTGTCTTTCGTATGCTTTCTTTCTCTACTAATGTGCTTGTTTCAGGTGTTAGAGGCGTGGTGATGGCACGCGTGGAAAAGCTCAAGGGTCAGTGGCTGAAGGGAGTTAGGGAGGCTGTTGGAAAATTTTTGTATTGGGCTGATAGATTGGGCTAGGGTTTAATAAAATTTGGGCTAAGAGTTTGGGCTGTTATTGTTATTGGGTTCTAATGTGTTTGTTTTGTGGCTGATAATTAGACCCAAAATTGGCCTATTACAGCTGCCCCTCTTTGCTCGTTATCGTGTAACGAGAATGGAGCAAAGATTTCAAAAGGGCCAATTTTGCCTAGTTTCACCGAATCCTAATTTCTTTGGTGCTTCTATTCTTCAAACAGCCTCATTCCATTCCTTTGTATCTTCAGAGGTATCGGAATTAGTGCTTCAATCTTTTCAATAGTAACTTCAAAGAGATAGGGTTTGATGTTATCTACTCTACTGCAACTTCAGAGAGATAAGATCTAATTTATAACTTCAATCCATTCCACTGCAACTTCAGGGAAATAAGATTTGTCATCTTAGGTCTATTCCACTGCAACTTCAGGGAGATTAGACTTGTAACTTCAACCTGCCCTATTGCAACTTCAGGGGGATAAGGTTTATGACTTCAATCTGCTCTACTGCAACTTCAGAGAGATAAGAGTTGTTATCTTCAGTCTGCTCCACTGCAATTGCAGGGAGATAAGACTTGTATCTTCAATCTACTCCATTGCAACTTCAGGGAGATAAGGTTTGTTTTGATCTGCTCTATTGCAACTTTAGAGAGATACTATCTGTAATTCATAACTTCAATCTGTTCCATTGCAACTTCAGGGAAATAAGATCTGCTATCTTCAGTCTACTTCTGCAACTTCAAGAATGCCAGACCTGTTATCTTCAATCTGCTCTTGCAACTTCAAGAATGCCAGACCTGCTAACTTCAATCTGCTCCTGCAACTTCAGGAATGCCGGACCTGCTATCTCCAATCTGCTCCTGTAACTTCAGGAATGCCAGACTTGTAACTTGTAGCCTCAATCGATCTTGCTACGCCGTCTTCTGGGGGACATGAGCTGTAAAATCGATTTCTTGAGCCTATGCTTATTTCAAAATAATTAGGATGACATAATCAGGATGAATCAAATGCTCCTAACTAGATGTGTGTGAATGATGTTCGCATGAATGGAAAGAATGCCATTTTAACACGTAATTTGGTATTACTCGTCTTTTTTTTAGGTCTTAATACTAACATATTCCCCTTTCTTCTTTTTCAGTCAGTATCTTTGAGGGTCACAATTTGGATCATTTTTTCTCAATTGTCCCCAACCTCTAAACCTGGTTAGTTCTGAATAGTAGTCCTATTTTAAGTTCTTATAAAATTTAGAAGTTTTCAGAGTAATGTGTGAAACTCCTTTTATTCGAATATTAATAGTCCATTAATCGTTATTTCAATGAAAAATGCTTGAAAAAGATCATCACAATGGACAAAATGGAATTTCATTGAGAGTAAAGCTCGAAATGAATAAGTTGATCAAAAGATCAAATTTTGACAAAGTACAGAATGAGAATAAGTTAAGATAGCCAATTTATTAAAAAAGAAATGAATAAATTAATCAAGAACAGTAAATTTTGCTAAAATATGAAATGAATAAGATGAAAATAGGTGCCCCAGATATCATAGCATGAGCTTCTCTGCACAAATCTTCTCGAGGATCCCTTTTGAACTTGATAGGTGTCTGGCAGAATTAGAAGACCTCCTTGATGTGCCAAGATGTAACGTCCCTCTTTTTGTCAATTCGGGCATAGCAAGACTACGACGTGCCTCCTCTTTAATCAAAAATTTGAATTGCCCATTCTTGGGTTTTCAATTCAAAACTCCTTTGGTCGCAAGGCGCCCTTTGTGAGTTTTCACCTTGGCCTCTCCAATTTTTTTTTTGAGCTCAAGACGCCCTTTGCAGGTTTTCGTCTTGGCCTATTTTCCTTTTTTTTAGGCAAAGTATTTCTTGACTGAATCTGAGTTCACAAGATTAGGTAAGCTTTTGCCATCCATCTTTGTCAAAATCAGCGCTCCTCTAGAGAAGGCATTCTTAACCACATAAGGTTCCTCCCAATTCGGCATCTATTTTCCTCTAAGGTCCTTTTGTATGGGGAGGATCTTCTTCAAAACAAGGTCTCCCTCATGAAATTCTCTAGGCGAACCTTCTTATTATAAGCCCGCATTATTCACTTTTGGTACATTTGTCCATGACGAATGGCTCTTAGCCTCTTCTCTTCTATTAGGTTCAGCTGATCATATCGAGATTGAATCCATTCTGCTTCATCCAACTTTAGTTTAAAAAGACCCGAAAGGAAAGGATCTCAACTTCAATAGGAAGTACCGCCTCCATCCCGTAAACCAAAGAGAAAGAAGTTGCCCTTGTAGAGGTTCTGACTGATGTTCGATAAGCATAAAGAGCAAAAGGTAACTTCTCGTGCCAATCTCTGTAAGTTTTAGTCATCTTCCCATGATTTTCTTGATATTCTTATTAGTCGCCTCGACCGCACCATTCATTTTTGGACGATACGACGACGAATTGTGGTGTTTGATTTTGAATCGGCTGTAGACCTTCGCTATCGTACTATTGTTCAAGTTCAGTGTATTGTCAGATATGATCCTTTCGGGCATTCCATATCGGCATATGATCTCCTTCATTATGAACTTGCTGACTGCCGACTTTGTGACATTTGCATATGAAGTGGCTTCTACCCATTTAGTAAAGTAATCAATGACGACGGAGATGAATCGATGTCCATTTGAAACTTTTCCGAGATTGGCCCAATGACGTCTATGCCCCACATTGAGAACGGCCATGAAGAAGTCATGACGTGAAGAGGCGAAGGAGGCATGTAGATCTTATCTCCGTAAATTTTTCATTTATGGCACTTCTTGCCATAGCTGATGCAGTCTCCTTCCATAGTGGACCAATAATACCCGAATCTCATAATCTGTCTCGCCATTGTAAAACCATCAGCATGCGTTCCACAGACACCCTCATGGACTTCTTTCAGGGTTTTCTTAGCTTCAACAGCATCCACGCATCTTAAAAGCACCTGATCCTTCCTTCTCTTATACATGATTTTTCCATCTAAGATATAATCACCGGCTAGTCTTCTCAGCGTTCTCTTATCGTTCTCTGTTGCTTGGTCAAAGTGCTCACGATTCTTCACATATTGCAATATATCATGAAACCAAGTGTGATCATCTTTTCCTTCTTCTTCGTCGATGTTGTAGCAATGTGACGGAGCCTCATAAATGCTCATTTGGATAGGCTTCACTTTCTCTTGCTTGTTTACTTTGATTATAGAAGCTAAAGTAGCCAAGGCGTCAGCCATTTGGTTCTCTTCTCATAGGAGGTAACAGAAAATGACCTCATCAAACTCCTTAATTAACTCAAACACTAGCTTTCGATAACTGATCAACTTGGGATCTCTTGTTTCCCATTCGCCTTTAAGTTGATAGATCACTAGCGCAAAATCGCCATATACCTCTAACACTTTGATCTTACGTTCAACGACTGCACGGATACCTATGATGCATGTTTCATATTTGGCCATATTATTTGTGCAATCAAAATCCAACTTGCTAGTAAAAGGATAATGGTCTCCATTTGGGGATACTAAGACTACCCCAATTCCGTTAACCACTACGATTTGAAGCTCCGTCAAAGTTTAGTTTCCAGGAATGACCCTCCTTTTGAGTGCCTTCTTCAGTGATTACAACATACATTAAGTCTTCATTTAGGAAATCAAAGTCCAATGACTCGTAATCTTCCAAAGCTCTGCTAGCTAGAAAGTCTGCTATTGCACTTCCTTTTACGGCCTTCTAGTTTACATAGACTATATCAAACTCAGAAAGTAGAATTTACCATCGAGCCATTCTTCCATTCAGAGCAGTTGCCTTCATGATGTACTTAAGAGGGTCCAGATTCGAGATGAGCCAAGTTTTATGGTATAGCATGTACTGTCTCAGTCTTCGGGTCGTCCAAATTAGAGCGCAACACAGCTTCTCAATTGGCGAATATCTTGTTTCGTATTCGGTGAACTTCTTGCTGAGATAGTATATCGCTCTTTCTTTTCTTCCCAACTCGTTATGTTGACCTAGCACGCATCCCATAGAATTTTTGAATACCACTAAATACAATATCAGTTGTCTATTTGGGCAATGTGGAATCAGTACTGGGGCCTTGGACAAGTAATGCTTGACCTTATCAAAAGCTTTCTGGCACACCTCATTCTACACACCTGGGTTATGTTTCTTAAAAAGACGGAATATAGGGTCACACTTCTCCGTTACTTGTGCAATGAACCGGGCAATGTAGTTTAATCTTCCTAGGAAACCTCAACCTTCTTTTTGAGTACGTGGTGGAGACAGCTCCTATATAGCCTTTACTTTATCTAGATCAATCTCAATCCCAATCCCTTTTTCGCTAACTACAAATCCTAGCAACTTTCCCGACTTAGCCCCGAAGGTATATTTTACTGGATGGAGCTTTAGTTGGAATTTCCTCAACCTTAGGAATAGTTTCCTCAAGACATGTACATACTCTTTCTCAGTCCTAGAATTTACAATCATATCGCCTACATAAACTTCGATCTCCTTGTGTATCATATCATGAAAAAGGGATACCATGGCTCTTTGATACATTTCCTCTGCATTTTTCAGTCCAAATGTCATTACCTTATAACATTGTGTTCCCCACATGGTTACGAACATGGTTTTCTCTATATCTTCAGGGTGCATCTTAATCTGGTTGTACCAGGAGAAGCCGTCCATAAAAGAGAAAATTGAGTAATCAGCATGTTATCCACTAAGGTATCAATGTGAGGTAGCGGGAAGTTATCTTTTGGGCTGGCCTTATTCAAATCCCTATATTCCACGCACATCTGTACCTTCCCATCTTTCTTAGAAAAGGGTACTATGTTCACTACCCACTCTGAGTACCTAACTACTTGTAAGTGGTATCAAACTGCTTCATGACTTGTTCTTTTATCTTCAACAAAACATAGGGTCTCATCCTTCAAAGCTTCTATTAAACTGGTCTACATTCCTCCTTTATGGGAAGCCGGTGTACCACAATATCAGTGTTTAACCCTGGCATATCTTAATACGACCATGCGAAGACATCCTTGAATTCTTGGAGTAACTCAATGAGGTCTCGCTTTGTTTTTGCAGCAATGCTAGCTCCAATCTTCAACTCTTTTCCTTTTCCTAAGCTCACAACTTCCACTGACTTTTTCTGAGGCAAGATTTGTGTCTCATCTTGCTCTACCATCCTTAAAAAATCAAAAGATATGTTACGATCCTGGTCATCTTCAAAATCCTGAGAATCCTCCATACCCGTATCTTACTCAAAAGGAGATTCTGAGTCAATATCAGCGTCACTCATATCATTGATATCTGGGGACCTGTTAGAAGAGCGAAGAAAGGTTCAAAAATAAAAGAATCTAAGAACTATTATTTGCATGATTGGTTATGAATGAAATGTAAAGAATATTTGATTATGAATGAAAAGAATAAAAGAACATTTGCTCGAAAATGATACAAAAAGGTTCATTTTCATTGAAATAAAGATATTTGGACATATGTCTATTTAACAAAAGGATTCTTATTGCTCCTAGGCTAAGAGCAACAAGTGTTTTTTGAACATTACTTTGAATTAATTTAAGGGTTACAGGAATGTCTTCCATGGTCCAATTGTTCAGAACACTTCCAGGAGAGTAAGGGCAAATTCCAGATAAATCTCTTTTTGGTTCCTTCCTCGGATACAGCGTTTATGCTTAAACTTCCCAACATTTCCTCTACTACTTCTCTTCTTGCCATCCTTTGTTCAAGGTATATGGTCCCTCCTGAAACAAATGTCTTGGATAAATGAAGAAAGGTCATTGGCTTCCATTTGGCTTCCTCACCGCTCAAACGTGCTCTTCTTCTCTTTTACTTTTTCTCCACTTCTTTCCCCTTTTGCTTCACATCTGGCTTGATTCCCAAACTGAAGCGGTCTCATTTTTCTTTCAGGATTGGCACCTCAGTTTTTCCTTGAAGGCATTTCCAAAGTCCCTTTTTGGTAAGGCTCCCTTCTCGACTGTCATTTGCAGGCTCATCTTTGTGGATTTGGATATTTTGGGGATATGAATCTTGTTGCCTTCGACGAAGAAGGTTGCGTTGACAAATTTCAGCGATCAAAAAGAACATTCTATCGTCATTGGTAACAGATGCTATGATGTCTTCCTTCGTGTTTATTGTGACCAATCTACCTTCAATTACCAATTTTAACTTTTGGTGCGATGGCAAAGATCGCTCGGTGAATGAATCCAAGATCTTCCTAACAGGCAGTTGTAAGAAGGCTTGATGTCCATCACCAAGAAGTCCACCTCGTATGTATTTGGACCAATCTGAAGAGGTATATCGATCCTTCCATGACCCTTCTTTCGGTGCCATCGAAAGCTCTCACAATATTTTAGCATGTTTTCATGTGGGAGCTATCCACGGGAAACTTATTTAGTGTGGATAAGGATAAGACATTCAGGGCCGATCCATTATCAACTAACACTCCGGCAATGTATATCCCATGCAGTTCGTAGTTATATATAGAGCCTTTGTAGATCCTATTCCCTCTGAAGGTATCTCATTATCATTGAAGAAGATAAAATTGTCGGCACTTATATTGTTGACCAAACGGTCCAGCTTGTTGACAGATATATCATCCGCGATGTATGTTTCATTCAACACTTTCATTAATGCACACGGTGGGCTTCTGAGCTCATGAGCAAGGCCAACACTGATATGCAAGCCGATTGTTTATGCAATTGCTCCACAATATTGTACTCACTATGCTTTAGGAATTTTAAGAACTCTTTGGCCTCTTTTTCAGTCATTGGCTTGTTGATGGGTAGTTCCACTTTAACCTTCTTTTCTTTTTGTTGTTCCACCTCCAAGGCCTTTCCTTTTTCTGGTTATGCTCTTGCTTTCGGGGTGTAACGCCTTCTACTACTTGTAAAGAATCCTACGTCTTAACTTTTCTCTGAAGTGTTAGCCGGGTTCTCTTCTCTCGGGATCGTTACATTACAGCCGTAATTCCACGGAACCCTTTTATTGTCCTTATAGAGGAAAGCTATAGGTTTCTGAATTATGACCTTCGGTACGATTGGTACTCCAGCTTCACTAACCCTTGGTCGCAAGATAATTACCAAAGGGTGATTGACCCCGTAGACCTTCTTGATTGATCCTTCCTCTGACACGCATACCTCTCCTTCTTCCGATCCTTCGATCTCTTCATAAAATTTCATTTCAACTATCTTTTTGAAGGTGGTGCAGTTCTCAATAGAATGTCCTGTAATTTTTGCATGGTATTCGCATTGAGCGTTTGCGTCATACCACTTAGGGAACGGAGGTTGCAAAGGTTGCAGATAGAAAGGGGATACCACGTGTGCATCAAACAAATTTTGGTACAATTCCCTAAACATCACAGGAATCGACGTGAATTAGATTCTTTCCATGTTAAGCCTTGGGTTGGAATCTTCCTTGGGAGGCCTTGATGGTTGGTAGTTACTATCCTCGGCTAGCTTACAGTGACTGGTTTTGAATAACCCTTACTGTACACGCTTGCATTGTTCACCTCGTTGTCTTTCTTTCTTGGGGCCGGTCTCCTTGCGCTTTCCCCTGCGTCTATCTTCTGGCTTCGAATTGCGTTTTCTATCATCTCTCAGACATCACTATGTCTGAAAAGCTTTTAGTAGCACTCCTCAATATGTGATTGATGAATTGAGCCTTTAGTGTATTGATGAAAAGCATGGTCGTTTCCTTCTTTAAAAAAGGGGGTTGGACTTGTGTAGCTACTTCTCTCCACCTCTGTGCGTACTGTATCTGAAGCTCTCACTCGACTTCTTCTCCATGTTTTACAATGTTATTTCGGTGCTATGTCCTTCACGTGGCTATATTATTTCATAAAATCCTGTGCCAAATCCTTCCATGAATTGATTTGAGCATGGCTTAGCTGGTTGTACCATTTGGCCGCAGTCCGATTAGGTTGTCTTGAAAGCAGTGAATTAACAGCTGATCATTATTGATGTATCCTATCATCTTCTGACAGAACATCCTAATGTTAGCTTCCGGGCAGCTAGTCCCATTATATTTCTCAAACTCCGAAGTCTAGAACTTCGGTGGAAGTATTAGGTCTAGGACCAAGCTTAAGTCTTTAGCATTAACCCCACCATGGTAGTCTGCGTTCTCCATTGCCTTAGACTTCTCTTTTAACTATCTACATCGATCTTCAAGTCATTTATACATATCTACCCTCGCCTTCTTCGTTTTTACTAGGTCATTGAGGTCGGGAACGATGGGATTAGTTGGGTGATCTCCCAGATTAGAGCCCGAACTTGTTGGAAAATTCATTGGCGTCGAAGCACCATTGGGGTCTGACGGTAACATGTACCCTTTGTGGGTTTACTTCTGGTTGCGTTTGAGTGTGCATTGGGGTAAAACCCGGAGGATAGAAAAGTTCTTCGTTATAATCACCCGAATTAGTCTGGGGCTTTTTCCTTTATCGGGTCCTCCGGCCAGTAGTGGGGCCAGCTGGCTCATCATATTCATTTGGGATTCGAGCATCTGATCCTTCATGTCTTGTTACATTTTTGCTAATTGTTCTTGTATTTGATCTTACATATCTTTTTGCATCTGTTCTAATCTCTCTAATCTTTGATCCTTTACTTTCATTTTGCGACGGGTATTGTAGTGATATGTAATTGGTGGATTTTCGTTGGTTTCCAGGGTACTGTTGTAATTTTAATCAATTAGGGTCTTTTTGTGGAATTTTAATGCAAATGATGTAATGTAATGTGAATGAATGAGATGAATGCAAAAAAAAAGGGCGTTGATTTTGATTCAATTCCTTTAGATAAACTTCACTAGAAAATAAATTTCTTTACATAGAGCAGACAATTACATATACGATTTCGCCCTAATACCTAAATCCTTGACTTTCTTAAAAAGCCAAGCTAAATTCTGGCCTCGATCCGATTCTGACTCGTACATTAGACTTAACATATCAGCCTAAACTACTAAAGTTTGTAGATGATCGGTCACCTCTCGAACTTGAGCTACAACTTCGCCCATAACATAATCTCTAATTCTGATCTGTTCTTGAGAGAGATGGAGCTGCTTCATCCAATGTTCATTATTTGCTGCAAGAAGTTCAACTCAAATCTTCCAATGTTCAATCTTATTTTGACTGGCTCTTAATTCGATTACTGAGTTGCGACTACGGTGCTGATACAGTGACCTTTCCAATTCTGCCACTCGGGCTCGTAACCTCTCTTTTTCACTTTGACTTTCCAACAAACTCTTTTTCAAAGTGTCCTTCCGTACTCGAGCATCTTGGAATTTCTTTTCCTACTGATCGGCTCTGGTATTTTCTTCTTTAATTTCCTACCTCCATTGCTCGGATGTCTTACCTAAACCTGCAGTTCTGATTGACATACGCAACTTCTTGTAGTTCGTCTTTAAACTGTCCAAATCTTATTCAACCTTATTTTTTCCTTTTCTCAATATCTCGACTTCTAACTTATTGATGTCGACGTCCAATCCCAATCCCAACTTTATCTTCTATTCTTCTAACTGCTCTATTTTCTTTCCCAATTCCAAGCTCCTTTTCTCAAAGTCCTACTTGATGATTTCTAATTCGGATGGGACAACTTGTATTTTCTCCTCTATTGGCCAAGCATTTTCTTGACTTGGCATTGGAATATTGTCGTTGACTCTTTTACCCTACCATCGGTTATACTCGGGGTTTTCATTTATCCTGCGGTGAGTCCTTTCATTCTTCGGGTTTGGGTTCATGCATTCGATATCTCGTGAACTTTTTCTTATAGTTATTGCCCTTTTATGAAAACTCGCACTAGGCTAACCCATACATCGTAGGTATGAACTGACTTGACCGATACTGCCTCATCACGAGTAATGGAGTGTACCCAACAGCTCCCCATATCCCGAGTAAAGGGACCTAGTTAAAGTCTCCACACCGGTACAAGATCTCGTTAGGAATCATCCATGGAGCTCTCCATTCGACGTCTTCAACTTGTAGATTCTAGAGAATTACTATCCATTTTTTTAGAAAGGTTGTCCCGCCTCGGTGTAGCCGCTAATTCCTTTAAAGGAGAGTAGTTCTCTCCAAAAGTGGCTAAGGAACCATGATAGCAAAAGCTGCGCACATCCTATGAACCTCCCCTCGCCGCTCTCCAGCAAGCATTCAATGATATGACAATCTCAGCTAAGATCGTAGAGACGGGTGTGACTCATTTATCAAGTCTATCGAACAAGTCTGAGACTGCTTCCTCTATATGTCCTAATGCCTTGGGAAAGACGACCAAACCGTAGATGCTTAAGGAGAAAACGTCAACCTCTTTTTCATGTTTGGATGTGCTAGAATTAAGTCTCTCAAGTTCTTCCAAGAAATACACTTACTGTCTTCTTTTTACTTAATCTGAGCTGCAACCCACTGCTCACTCATCCCCGTGATATTCATCAATTTCTTTACAAAGGTAGGGACATTAATCGCTTCTACAATAGGCTTTGTCGACTTTAATTCTCGAGCAACGAAGCAGAGTCGTGTACTCCTCTACGGTAGGTTCCAAATTGACCTTCTCAAAAATAAAACAACTATAGCCGGGATTCCAGAACTCAGCGAGGGCTCGAAATAAATGTTTATCCACCTTTATATCAAGTAGATAAGGTAGGTCATTGTAGTTATATTAAAACAGCTGCTTGATCTCGTCACCCCATGAGTCCCATATTTCTTTTGAACTCTTGCAGACTATTCTGAGTCACACTGATGTGGGTGAAATCCCATAACTCTGATTTATATCCCTCAGTTAGACTATCTCCTTTCTCTAGCTGTATACTCTCGGACCATACTCGGACGGCCACATTATCCTCCACTCTATTAAGAAACCCTTTTTCATGCTAAGCTTCTCTATCTAGTAACCGAACGTGAATCAACACCTCTTTTATTGATGAAATGTCATGCAATAACAACAAAACACCACAAGTCAGTATTATACAAGAAAGAACTCAAAACAAACAAGAAATAATCAAGCACCTATTCGGGTAACCACTAGGGTTTGGCATGGTTCTTCATATGGTAGGCTCTTAGGGCTCATTAGATGTGTTTCGGTTCTAAAGTAAGGGTACCTAAACCAACAGATTCTTCGATCCTCACCCATTATAGGCTCATGTGGACCGAATTCGGTTTAGGGGAATACATTTTCCTACAGGCTATACGGAGATGAAAATCTCACGAAGACGCAGGTACGAATGTATCCCAGAAGCAATCCACTATCATATACGGAGGTAAAGACCTTACGAAGGAATAGTTTCTTAATCCCACTTAAGAAGGTAAAATTCATGAATCGATGTGATGTAATATGCAGAGATACACCAAGAGATTTAAATCACAGAATAGGCATATTTTAGGGAAACCATGAAAGTAAAGAATGGCATGTAAAGAAATAATCGTAGTTTTAAGTCGGATTTTCAAATTTTGACGAAAAGACAGAAATTAATCAAATTTGGCTCGACTCTCATATCGTCCCCAATGGAGTCATCAAGTTGTCAAAACCATTTTTTTGAAAACGAGAATCGACTAGAATTTTGAAAATGAAAATAAAACAAGAGTCACCATCGATCTTTGTTAGGTGTGATCGAATCACCTTTGTTTTAATAAAACATTTTGGTTCACTAAAACGATATTTTTGGTATACGAATTTCGAGAAAATGGGTTCGGAAGTAGGTTACGTGCGAGGAAGGATTAGCACCCTCGTCACGCCCAAAATTAGTACCAATTTGATTAATTAGTGTCTTAATGTCGAAAGTTAAAAAATTTGAAAAAATTTTAAAAATACGATCTCTTTTAAAAATATTTGAAATTTACTCGAATGAAATATTAAGATTCTCTCGCTCCGGAGGAATAAAATATCACATCCAGCACGTTAGGACACGATAATTTAAATCCTCGAATCCGAGATCATCTCATGATTCTCGAGATTCATGCATTAAAATGTCAAAAGGATATTCGATTATTTTGCCAAACGAAAAACCGAAACCCAACACGTTAGGGCACAATTTCTTGGATTTCTAAACACAGAATATTGCCTTATTTTGAAAGCTTTTTCATTTTAAAAAAGATAGCGGGTATAACATTTAACAATGTGCATTTATTTTGTTTGGAATAAAATCAAGCAATTTAAATTGGATAAATGCATTTGAGCTTAAAGCATTATGCGATGACATGAAGCAACAATATGGTAATAAGCATGGAGCAAGTATACATGAACACAATATAATACAAGCGAATGACAATAAGGCAAAAGATATGAGATAAATGAATTTAAAAAACACAATGGCAATAATTAAGCAATATACATTATTTAAATATTAACATCAATAATCGAAAACCAATGAATTAAACAATTTTAAAAGAAATAATACATAAACAATTTTAAGATAAACATTAAAGAAAGAAAAAAATACATATATGAGTTTAAAAAATAATATATGAGAAAATTGAAATAAATAAAATAAATAGCAATTTAAGAATAAGCGAATGTTAAAATTACATATAACATAGTTTATACTAAATAATATGTGAAATTTAAAATAGATAATATAATTTAAAATAATACATAAGTTGAAATGAATAATGAGTAAAAAAATGTAATGTACAAAAGTTTTTTATAGAAAAGATGATATGTCTATACAATAAATACAATATATATATATATATAATGATTTTTTACAAGGAATAAAGAAAAACAATTTTAACATAATATATAAAAGCAAATATTTAAAAAAAAGAGAGAATAAAAACATATAACACATTTCAAAGTAATTAACAAATGAAATAATTTAGGATAAAAAATGCAAAACATTTGACTATACGTAATGTATACATAATTATAAAGCAAATTATAGTTTAAAATAATTAATGTATGCAAAGAAATTTGAAATGAATAATATGTACATATATATATATATATGAAAACAATTTAATACAAATGATATATAAAACTTCGTATGAACAATAATAACAAAATAAGCTTGCAAAATAAATGAATAAATTACTCAAAGTCAAGGACAAAATTAAAAATCTAGCCGGAACTCAAGGTATGAATCATAAATAATCAAAAGCTGATTTAGGAGCGAAACGAATGGTGCGAAACTATTAGGGACCAGATGGGCAAATGTTCTCTAAATTCCCATGCGCACATCCAGTTACAGCTCTAGGGATCAAATCGAAAACAAAATGAAACTTGAGGGCCAAATTTAAAAGAATAAAGAAGACAGAGGATGGGGCCTAATCGAATGGGGTTACGGAAGAGAGGGAGCATTCGCGAAAATATCCCTTTGAAGGGACATGCGCAGTAACTCCTACACCAAACGGCGTCATTTTCTTCAAAGTTTAAAACCCCTTTTTTGTTTTGCTTCAATCTTAGTTCAGAGAAGAGAAAAAAACTGAAACTTTAAAGCTTCTCCCCCTCTCCCTTTCGTCTTCTCCGATTAAAAAAAGATTCTCCAGCCGATCGTCGCACCACCACCATGTCCGGTGGCCAACGACGCGTGGAGATGGGATTTTATCCCCGTTCGAAGCCCCGTTTTGAAGGCCAACCCTTTTGTTTCGAAAACCCATGAGAAGAAACCTCCCCTTTTTTGCTTTCGATTTCGGCTTCGACGACGGAGAGGAGACTCCGAAGACGCGCCCCGGGGTTCAAGTAAGTTTTCTCCTCTCTTTTACTATTATTATTTCGTTGCAAGAGAAAAAAAATTAAAAGAAAAATAAACAAAAAGATACTGAAAAAATAAGCAAATCACCTTAAGAAATCTGTTCTTATTTTCTGATATTCGTCAAAGTTCATAAAAAAACTATAAAGAATAGATCTTGGCTTTTAAACCAATTTACAAACTCTTCGATTCTAATTTTTTGTTTGTTTTCCATTTATTGCTAGTGTCTTTCGCATGCTTTCTTTCTCTACTACTGTGCTTGTTTCAGGTGTCAGAGGCGTGGTGATGGCGCGCGTGGAGGAGCTGAAGGGTCGGCGGCTGAAGGAAGTTAGGGAGGCTACTAGAAAATTTTTGTATTGGGCTGATAGATTGGGCTAGGGTTTAATAAAATTTGGGCTAAGAGTTTGAGCTGTTATTATTATTGGGTTTTAATGTGTTTGTTTTGTGGCTGATAATTAGACTCAAAATTGGCCTATTACAGAAAGTTTTGATTACTCATTTTTAAATTTTTTATGTTTTCGTTAATGTTCATTTTTATCATCCATGTTTCCAACTAAAAGATACATAAAAATTTATTTAATGTTTACGTTCTTCTATTTTAGTGACTATTTATTTTTGCATCCCTTTGTTATTATAAACTTACCTATTTGAAGATTTTATTGTTTAATACCTAAGAGGTTTTATCTTTTAAGTTATTGGGTTTAACAATTTTTGAATTTTGAATTTTAATATAAATTTTAAATACTGAATAAGGACTCGATGGGTTTTAAAATTTTAGAAAATAATATTCTAAATTTATGGAAAGAAATAAAAGATAAAACAGTAAAATTTTTTAATTAAAACCAAAGCTATCAACACATTCCCATAGGTGGAGAAGCAACAATAGGTGCTCCTTGTCTTCATCTGTTTCTTTGTCACCACAGAGATGCAAAATTGAAAGATTTTGATTATTGTAAATGTATTTTTTCTTTGATTTGACTATATTTCAACATTAATAAAACTATGATTTTTATTGAAATAAGTGTTTTAAAATTTCACTAGAGAGTGTCTTCAACAAGTGATGATAGTGTCCAATTGCATTAAATAATTCTCATCAAATCAAGAATTTATTGAAAATGAAAATATTTTTCATTGTTGAAAGAGAGCTCAATTTTAATAAAATAAAATACTATGATTCACACAAACTATGATTCACACAAAATAAAAATACTATGATTCACACACAAAAAAAAAAAAGAGAGTTTATTTGAATGTAAGTTTTGACTTTAATAAATTTGGGTTTGATTTTATATTAAATATTTTTTAATAATTTTAACAATTAAGATTTTTAATTTTTAGAATTATTGTTAAAAAATAACTATAATTTAGGGACTAGGTTAATAATTAATTTCATGTAATCATTTATTAAATGATAAAATTAACAAAGGGCGTAAGAACTTCCTTAATACCTTTACCAAAAATATAAATATTTGTTTTTCTATTACATTCAGATTTGATATTTAGTTTTAATTTTAAATTATCATAATTCATTTATTTTTATGATATGATTAATCCATCTAAATAGTTAACATGGTTTATAATTAAATTGAAGTGCTTTAAGTGGATTTTTCTTTAAAATGCACATTCAAGTATTCTAGTATAATTAATAAATTAGAAGTTGATTAAGCTTGATATAGTTAAATTAGGTGTTTTTAATGAAGATGTAAGTCGCTATGTACAATTTTATTATAAATTTTGGTTAGAGATAAATAAGAAACGTATTATATATTTCTTATAAATAATTGAAAATGATTCCTTATGTTGCATTTAGAAAAGAAAGAAATTGGATTTTGAAAACAAACATCAATAATATTTATTCATATTATTTTTATGTGATGTAAAATAACTATTGAATAAAATTGATTCCAAGTTAGTAATATTTTTAGATAATAAAAAAGAAAGGCATGCATGCAGATCAGATCCCTAGTTATCATAAAAGGAGGAGTGGATTTTGATTTTAGATGATCTGTTAACGTTGAGCGAGCGAATGAAGTTATAAAAAAGAAGATTGAAGTCATCTTGCATTTTTATTGACGAAGAAACCATCCCTTACAAATTACAAAGCTTACAACATATGATCTGCGAATGCATGTAAAGAGAAACACCAACCAACCAAAGCATATATAGAACATCTCAAACCCCCCCAAACACACCCGCCTAAATTCAAGATGCTTGCCCTTGAGTCACCTCTTGCGCTTTATGCTGCACATACTGTCCGTATTCCTTAGCCTTCTCTGTCATATCCCTAGCCGTACTCGCCAGCTTGTTTCTTGCGTAATCCAGCTGATCAGCTCCTGGTGGGTGTTTCCCTTGCACGTAATTGTATATCCACGACAACGCCGTTAACGCCGCCACCCCACACCCGCCCGAAAACAAGAACCCCGTCGTCACCAAGAATATGGTTATCCCGGCCGGGACTAGAACCGGGCTGAAGATAACCATCAACGGCGTAGCTATTATCAAGGCAATGACTGTCCCGGTCAAGGTTAACCCAGACAAGAAAAGCAGCGTTGCGCCCAACGTGGAGGCGGTCAAGAACTTAGCCACCTGGCGAGACGATGGAGCTGAGTCGTAGAGCTTTTGAGCCATGGGTCTGTTTTGATCGTTGATCGGCATCATTATGATGATGGGTAAGGGAAAAGAAGAAAAAATGGGAGAAAAGAAAAGAAGAGTGAAGATGAGAGAGATATGGGGAAAGGGGTGATATAAGGAAGTGAGTAGGGGGGGTACGTGGCGGAGGGTGGGGTGAAATCGAAATGTGTGTAGGGGGTGAGGGTATCAAAGGTCTAGAACAGAGTGTTAAGGGTGGTGGGCGTGGTGGCGTTGTGGCGCGTGTTCGGTTTAGCTGCTTTGCATGATTGTGGGATTACCAGGGGGTGACGCGTGGTTAATAAGGGCCGCTTTGTTCTAGTAACGCTTCCTTTCCCTTCTCAAACAGCAATAGAGCTAAGGGCGTAAAAAAATGATGTTTAAGGGTCAGTTCATTCAATTCGGATCTTTTATTAGGATGGCTAAAACCAAGATTAGATTTGACACATTCCACTAAAATCAAGCTAATTTGACAATTAATAGAAGTTGATACACCAATCCAAGTCGGTCGAAAACTTGGATTGCTCCCACAAGTGTTGGGTTCATCTAACAGCTTTCCGTTGGGCTTGGTGTTCTTCCTTATTCTCACCTTTTGTGGCCTTTTTATCTTGTTATATCGCTGCTTCCAATTTCTTTATGGCTTTTATTTTCGTAGGGCTTTCATTTACCAAATAAATCATAATTCAATTAATAACATTATTAGAAGTTAGTCTAAGAAACCTGAAATTTTATCTCAATTAAAATTCAAACCTAATCCATTTTGATTTGAATATTCCAATTCAAACTCTAAACCTGGAAACTAACTCACCTTGTTACCGGAGGATAGGATTGCTGATGCTTTTCAATTTCAGTTCTAACCCTTGAACAGCAGAGAGGGAAAACACTGCCTCCAAACGCTGAGTTTTAGTATTCAGTAACATGGTGCGTTTTGTATTAAGCTAAACGGTGTGTTATATGAAACAAATTTCGTAGGGAAATTCTTTTATTTTTACTATAATACGTTGCTATAGTTTAAGATTATCTGTTGATAATTTTAATCTTAAAATTTTATTTCTGTTTCTTTTAGCTCTATTTTCTTATTGACTTAGTATTCCATGCTTTATGAATTCTTGAGAAATGATATTTAAATACTTTCTATGTAATTCTAATGTATCTAAAAATATTAAAATATCATCTATATAAACTACACAATTTTTTTATATTTATTAAATATAGAATCCATCCATCTTTGAAAGATTTGTGGTGCATTATATAATCTAAATGACATTACTTTTCATTGATAATGCCCATTTAGTGCACTAAAAGCTGTCAAAGGCTTGGACTCTTCTGTTAACACGATTTGCCAGAATCCTGATTTACAATCAAATTTACTAGAATATTTTTCTTGTTTAGTTTGATTAATTAAAACATCCTTTCTTGAAATAAAATAACCATCAAAAATAATATTTTGATTTAATCTTTTATAATTAATAACCATTCTAGCTTTTTCTCTTTTATTTCGCATGATTTCTAACCATAAAGGTTGGACTAGAACATGGACTATTAGTTGTTTCTATTAATCCTTTTCTAATAATTCTTTAATTTGTATATCAAATTCATCTATATCTTGTTTAGTATAGATCATTGGTTTAACTCTAATAATTTTATTGGGATTTTCTAATTTAATTTCACAATATCTAGGGCTATTTTGCCATAATTTTAATGGTTCTTCACTAAAATTATTTTCTAATATTTTAAACAACCAATGACTTGTTTAAAGTTGTTTAATTTGTTCTTTTCTTGGTGGTGTAAAGTTTTTATCACAAACAAATTTATGATTTTCTACCAATGATATTTTTACGTAAGTTTTTTCTAGATAACATAATTAAATTTTTATCAATACAAAAGGTAAATATTGATATATAAAATTATTACCTAATAATATATCTCCATGCATTCTTTGGAAAGCATAATATTTTATATATCACAAATCTTACATTATTTATGTAGATTGATATATTTCTAGCTTTATATTGAATTATGGTTTCATTACCATTATTCCTATGGCTTTTACTGGATGTTTCATAGGTTCCCATTTTTCTAAAGGAATGGCATTTTTTCGGCAACTACTAGTTATAGCTCCAGTATCTAATAAAGCATGTAAAGAATATGTTTTATGTTCTCTAAATTGAAATGTAATTTCAATATATTTGTAATATTTCCTAGATTGAAAATTTGAAAATGTAATTACATCACTTGTTCCAAGTTTCATTTGTTGGATTATTATCGAAGTTTGTATTTTTTCCATTCTAGTATTTCTAGAAGATACATAATTTCTACTTGATTTTGTGGGAAAAATAGAAATATGAACTACTTTCATTCCTATCGTTGTTGAAGATATAGAACTTCTACTTGGATTTTCCTCATCTTCATCTATTTGAGCATTTGAGGGTAAAACCAAATTATCATTTGTATTTGTTATAGTTGTATTTTTAAAATATAATTTATCACCGGACGACATATATTCTATTGTACTTACATGTTTATAAGTACTGGTACTACTTATCCTTTCTATCGCCCAATCTCTTGGTATTGATAAATCTTTTGGTTGTATTTCAGTAGTGATTTTATTGGGTTCAAAGAGTTCAATAATTTTGTTATTAATTTCTTTGATTTTTACTTCTGATGTATTAGTATATTCATTAATAGAAGTCCAACTGATTGCTAAATCATTAATTTCAGAATTTTTGTCTGAATTCTAAGGCATAAACATTCTTCTATCATGGGATCTGTAATAGATTTAAAGTAATTTGGTTTAACTTTAAATCATATTATTCGACATGTAAATTTGATTGAATTCCTCCAATAAATGCTTTTATTGGATTTTCAAATATTTTATCTAATAAAACTACTATTATTGGTATATCATGACCTTTTCTAAACAAAGCTCTTATAATTATCATTATTATTCCTAAATGTATATATCTAACTTGGGATATTTCTTTTAATCCTCTTAATTTTATCTTTATTAAATAGTGAGATTTACATTAATTCACCTCTAGTATCTTTAGCTCTTTGTATTACCACATATTTTTTCTATATGTCTTTGACACCATATCTTATATTTAGATATTTTATAAATTTCTTCTATAAAATCATCTTCATATATCAAAAGTAATAATATAGATTTAATAAATGTAGAAAATCTTTTAATAAATGGAAAGAAAAATTTTGAACTATTATTTCTTTAACAAAACCTCATTCAATATTACTCATATCAAATAGTTCACGATCAAGTCTAAATTTTATAGTAGGGAATTTTTCATTTAAATCATTTGTTATATTAATTATGTATATATCTCCTATAAAAGGAGATGAAGCTCTTAAAATTATGAAATATAATTGGAGAAGAAAAAGACTTTTCTAATGAAATGATAGAAAAATTAATAAAATCATATTTCTAAAGAAGAAATTTATAAAATATCTAAATATAAGATATGGTATCAAAGACATTTAGGAAAAATAAGTGGTAATACAATGCTAAAGATGCAAGAGATGGATTAATGAAATCCCACTATTTAATAAAGATAAAATTAAGAGGATTAAAAGAAATATCCCCAAGTTAGATATATACATTTAGGAATAATAATGATAACTATAAGAGCTTTGTTTAGAAAAGGTCATGATATACTAATAATAGCAGTTTATTAGATAAAAGATTTGAAAATCCAATAAAAGAAAATTTCCTATATTAATGATAGCTGATTATTAGATCTAACACTACAAAGAAAGCAGGACTTTTAGCGGCGTTTTTAGTGGCGTTTTAAATAAAACGCCACAAATATTATACATTAGAGGCGTTTTTAAGGCAAAAAAAAACAATAGCGGCGTTTTAAAACGCCGCAAAAAATGAGCAATAGCGGTTTATTTCAAAACGCCGCTAAAAGGATATATAGCGCGTTTATTATTCAAAGCCGCCAAAAGTCTGAGCATTAGCGGCTTTTGGAAACGCCGCTAAAAGTCTGAGCATTAGCGGCGCTTTTAGAAAAACGCCGTTGAAAGTCTGAGCATTAGCGGCGCTTTTGTAAAAACGCCGCTAAAAGTCTGATCTGTAGCGGCGCTTTTGTAAAAACGCCGCTAAAAGTCCGATCTATAGCGGCGCTTTTTGTAAAAACGCCGCTAAAGTCTGATCTGTAGCGGCGCTTTTGTAAAAACGATGCAAAAATCTATTAAAACGATTTTATTTAAAAATAAAACATCGTCGTTTCGGTTTAATATAAAAATTGAAAAAAAAAATCAACATTAGTGGCGTTTTGTTCAAAAATGCCAGTAAATGTATAGCAATGCAAAACACTATTTTGATTTCTAAATAGAACGGCGCCGTTTTGGTATCAATATAAAAATAAAATAGTGGCGTTTTGTCCAAAAACACCGTAAGTAGCTATTTTATTCCAAAATATAAACAGCACCATTTTGGTATCAATATTAAAATTGGAAAAAAAACTTGGCATTAGTGTTTATAATTTAGTGGTTCAATTGTCTAATGTTTAGGGTTTATAAGTTTATAAGGTTATGAGTTTAGTGTTTACAGTTCATGATTTAAGGTTTAAGGTTTATAGTCCATGATTTAAGGTTTAGGGGTTATTCATTGGGGATTAGGGTTTAAAGGATACATTTTTAAGGTTTATGGGTTTAGGTGTTATGGGTTTAAGGGTTAAGAGGATAAAGGTTAGGGTTTAGAGTTTTAAGGCTTGTGATTCTAAAGTTTAGGGTTTTAATGTTTAGGGGTTGGTGTTTATGGTTTAGGATTTAAAGTTTAGGGTTTTAAGGTTTAGAGTTTAGTGATTTAGGGCTGATGGTCAAGGGTTTATGGTTTAAAGTTTATAATAAGTTTAAAATGATATGAGTTTAGGGTTTAGATTTTAAGATTTAAGGTTTAAGGTTTAAGGTTTAGAGTCTATAATTTAATATTTAGGGGTTATTGGTTAAGGATTAGGGATTAAATGATATGGGGGTTTTTCGGTTAGGTGTTAGATGATAGGGGTTTAAAGGTTAAGAGGACAAAGGTTAGGGTTTAAGGGTTAATAGGATAGGGGTTAGGGGTTTAGGGTATTTTGTGTGAAAAATATATGTTAACAATTTGAAATACTATTATTAAAATAAATTTAAAATTTTTTGGGTATATGACTGCTTTGTTTTTAATTTATATTAAATAAATTCAAATTTTAAATAATTTTCAAAATTTTAAATTTGATCTAATTCTTTTAAATATTATTTAAATTTTAAAAAAATTATTTATTTAAATGAAAAAATTAAAATACTATTATTAAATAATTTTATATTCTTTTAAATATTGTTTTTATTTAAATGAAAAAATTATATTGTTTTTATTTTATATATTAAATAATTTTAATTTTAAACGCATTAGCGGTTTTTTTAAAAAAGCGTAAAAGATATAAGGAAAAGCGCGCCATTTTATTAGATTTTTAGTGGCGTTTTGGTAAAACACATAATAGGTTCCCTTTTAGTGCGTTTTGGTTAAAAAGCATAAGCGTTAATTTATTTGGGCAAAACGGTGTCGTTTTGCTCTATTATTTTTTACTCACACGATAACCTTGTTTCCCATTTCCTTCTGACTGGTTCATTTCCCCCCTTTTCCCTACTCCTAAATCCCTAAGTATTTTCACCCATTTTTCCCCCATTGACATCCATTTTGCTCTCTTGTTCACCCTTTTCCCCACCCTTTTTTCCCTTAGATCTGTTTCAAGCTTTTCCTTTGCTTTGCTTACGAGATTTTGAGCTTCAACTTCTATTTTTCTTATTGGTAAGTTTGTTTATAACTTTGATTTTTCTTATCAGCTGATTTGCATTTCGATTAATTTTTTAATGGTTGAAAATTGAGAAAATTGAAGCTTTTACTTTATCAAATCTGAATAACATATCAAAAATATATTTTACTTTATCAAATTTATTTCATCATCATTGAAGAATCTTCTTTTCTTCTTCTTCTTACTTTTTTATGCTTTTTTTTATGATTGCAGATTGGCTACTGCTTTGGCTAAATTCCTCGAAAGGAAACTCTAAGATCCCAACGGCTTGTCTTCCATTAATCCTCATCTCGTTGAATTGGCTATCAATAACGCTAAAGCTACCGTCTTTCAAAGTACTCTTTTATTCATTTCTTTTTCTTCTCTACTTTTAATTAGTTTAGGTTTTCTTTAATATGAAAATTTTTTTGGAATTTTTGCTTAATTTTGCATCACAGTTCTGATCTAGTTTGTAGAAAAATTATTTGTATGCTAAAATTTGACCTTTTTTTTAGCTAATGCTCTGTTTGTTTCTGGGTTTTGCATCATCCAGATATTTTTTATGCTTTATTAAAATCTTTATTATTCAAGCTGATAACAAGCTAAACGAGAACATCAAAAATTTACAAAGTTATAGGATTTTGATAACAATTTGATGATCCCTTTATCAAACTCAAGTTTTCTGAATCACAGAGCTGAATGAACAGATTCAAACTTTGGTAAGCCGAGTGAAAGCAACAGTGTGCTCTTTTTTCAATTGCAAATCCTAAAGAAATTAGTGGTAATGATGAGTTCAGACCCTAAGATGCTTTTGTACTAACTACATTAGGTGACTTGGAAAAGAACAAATATATCTGTGTTGGTTTATGATAATATTTTTATGCATTGACCAAGTTAACATAAAAGAAAGATACAATAGGTGCTCTTCGTGGAATTAGCTTTTATGCATTACTCTATAAATGTTATAAAGTGAAGTGTTTTAAGTCATCGCAAATTGAATTATTTAGTTCACGAAATTGAGGTGTTATAAACATTAAGGTTTCTTTTAATGATGATTATCTGAATTTGGGTTAAAATTTTTATCATCTTGTTTGTATAAAACTTAATGCTTGTGAAAGTTCACCCATAAGGAAGAGGGGATGTTTGAAGCCATATTTGGAAAGTGTTCGGTGTCTTCGTTATTTTCAGGCTCACATGGAAATTAAGCTTCGAGAAATGTCTTATGCTAAAAATTGGATAAAAGATTGCTCTTTTCTCTCCTTAAAAAACAAATCCATATATCCATAAACATTCCCTAACTCTTAAATAAGAGAAGAAATGTGTTTTAATGCATTTGATTTTTCTTTTGCGATTTTTCTTTTAATATTTAATAAGTGGCTTGTACTTTTCTCATTGTTTTAAGTTAATAAAGTTAATGAAAAAAAAAAGGTTGAATAATCATGTATTCGTGGCCTGTTTGTCTGGCTGGGCCAACAAACTGCCAGTTCAACTTTTTTATTTAATGCTAACATGAACAGAACAAAAAATGCCACCTATGTTTTTTTATTTTTGGGAGCAATTAATAAGAAATGAAGGGTTTGTGATGTAAATGAAAATTCTACGTTAAATTCAGTGATTAGCAATGTAAGTTACCCAAGAATGTAACTATTGAATATGATTCTCCTTCATTACTTATTAATTTATAATTTTCAATCGGTATTTGGTTTGGATAATGTTTGATTAGCAATAACATTATTTATTTTAAATTACATAGAATATTATCAATATAATATTAGATTATTGTGTTTGATTCAAGTATTTTGAATGCAAGATTTTGTTATCTAGTAGATACAATAAAATATAATCTTGAAAATATTGTTTACTAAATCATCCTTCCTATTTTTTTTTCTAGTGTTTAAACTAAGGTTGTCAATTTTGTATGGATATTGCTTGTAGTGGTTGGAATGCCTCGTTCAGATAGTAAGCTAACAAATTTTGTGGAAAGCATTAAGTTTTATTCAATTTCACCTCTACATTTTCACCAACCAAGAATGTAAGTTAATTCACTTGTACTTTTGCTATTTATACCATTTTATTTTTCATTTATTTTATTATTTTTTATTATGAAAATATTTTTATCTCCTTTTATATAAAATCAATAAAACGCATTATATTGAAATTTAATTATGTATTTGATTAATGTTTCTTAATGGCAAGAATCTAACCATTATTGTTTTATAAAATGATGTTTGTAGATAAGAAGATATTTGGGGTTATTTGATTCGGTATTTGATCTCAAGAAGTTGGAAGCACCATTTCGACATTTCTAGGGTTGTCTTCATTTGGTATTTTTGTGTTCTCTAAACATTTCTTAGAGGTATGTATATGCTGTTTAAGCGATTTGATTGGTTTAAATTTTTGTTTTACAGTAGTTGATAAAGTTAATCAATTCATAACATGTGCCAATGTTAAGCAAACAAAAGAAATCAGATATGAAGCTTAAGCTATTTGCTTGAGTGAAAGCCAAAAAAAATGAAGCAGAAAATGTGTATTATCATTAACTTCAAATTGAGGCATAATGCCATTACATATAATAGGGTGATAAAAACAAAACAAATTTCACCTAAACATCTACCAACTACCACTACTTACATTGAAACTAAACTAAACTTGCACACTTGGTAAAGTTGATTTATCACTCAAATGTCAACAAAAATACATCAAGTACATTAACAACTTGGTTCTAATTTAACTAAGTTAAAGGTATGGAACGATATAAAGATTAACATAAACACAATATAAAATTTAATTGTTAAAATATGGTATAAATTTTTATATATTAAATTTAATTCTTGTAATTTTTGTTATTGTTAAATTTAAAAATGTAAAAATTATGTTTCGATTAACTTTAATTTAACAAATAATAATAATAATAATAATAATAATAATAATAATAATAATAATAATAATGATAATAATAATAATGAGACCTAAATTTTAAAAATTGTAAAATAAAATGGCTAAAATCTTGCATATAAGATGATATAAAATGATATAAAATGGTAGTAATATTCATTATCAATTATAATATTAATATTGATCAAGTATGTTAATATGTTTTATTATAAAAATAAATTTATTTTAAAAGAAGTAATTTAAAAACTATTTAAATTTAAAACTTATAAATATTTTGTTATCAATATAATAATATAGATCATTATTTAAATATGTTTTAAAATAGAAAATAAATTCTTTTTTAAAAGAAGTAAGTTAAAAACTTGTTAAATTTAACATCTCAAGAAATTTCAATTATAACAAAACATATAATAACATTTTTCAAAAAAATCATATAATAACATTATAAAAACATATAATAACATTTTAAAAAACATATAATAACATATAATAATATTTACAAAAAAAAAACTACAATATAATGCATGCCATATATGTTCACACATCAACCGATTCTCGATTTGAAATTTTAATTTAACTTACATAATCGTAATACATAACTAACATAAAATTATTTAACTTACATAATAAATAACTTACATAACTTACATAGCTTTCATCAAATTATCTAACTTACATAATACATAACTTACATAACTTTCATCAAATTATCTTACATAATACATAACTTACATAATACTTGTATAGATAAAAATAAAAGATTCAAAGTATATAGGTGGAAACTTGACGGGTTGCCTTATATCTCACTGGAAGATATAACGGATCCTCCCCATGTGTAACAATGCCACGTATGAAGAATCTTAAATAATACATAACTTACTTAATACTTGTATAGATAAAAATAAAAAGATTCAAAGTATATAGGCTGGAAACCTGACGGGTTGCCTTATATCTCACTAGAAGATATAACGGATCCTCCCCATGTGTAACAATGCCACGTATGAAGAATCTTAAATAATACATAACTTACTTAATACTTGTATAGATAAAAATAAAAGATTCAAAGTATATATTTGGAAACTGACGGGTTGCCTTATATCTCACTTGGAAGATATAACGGATCCTCCCTGTGTAACAATGTCGCGTATGATGAATCTTAAAGAATACATAACTTACAATGCCATGTATGATGAATCTTAAAGAAATTTTTGTTTTAAAAATCAAATTCTTGTCAATTAACAATTTAGCCGTGTAAATTATTGTCAACTTTAGACTTCAACAACAACGAAATGGATAGGAGTTGGATGAAATTGTCAAGGGTAAGCAATGGCTATCGAAATGGAGTAGAAACTTTTCTGAATTTCGCATTTCAAAATGCAAGCCAAGAGAATATGATTATTTGCCCGTGTAAGAAGTGTTGCAATATTAAGCGGCATTATCGTGAAGTGGTCTATGAACATCTAGTTGTTGATGGCTTTGTCCGGGGTACAAAATATGGTTTTTCATGGAGAGTGTACATCTAGTGGAGCATCTTCATCAATGAATCTGGGTATCCTCATAGTGCTTTTAATCAGAATGTTAGAGACGATAACATGGAAAACATGTTGCTGGATGCTTTTAATATCTTGTGATGATGGTTTGGTCATTTCCACGACTTGGGTGCAACCGATGATCATAATTTTGGTGGAAATACTTTCACCGAAAGGGAAGAAGTGTCTGGATGAACGACCAAATGAAGAAGCGGTGAGGTTCTACACGTTACTTGGTGAAATGAATGAAGAAGCGTATGAGGGATCAAAACTTTCCAAACTATCATTTTGTATTCGTCTTTTCACTTGAAATGTTTGGGGGTGGACGGAAACTCGTTGACAATGTTTGTTAGAGTTTCGCAAGAAATGTTCTGCTTGCAAAAATCCTCAATCTTCCAAAGACATGAAGAAATTGATAAAGGATTTGGGCCTTGGCTACAACAAAATTTATAGTTGCCCAAATGACTGCATGTTGTATTGGGGCGACCGCATAAACCAACAGTCTTTGTCATGTATGCGACCAATCCGTTGGATTAATAGAAATACAGAGGACGGTAACGAGGATGAACATGATACACAACAAAAAAGCGCCAGATTAAAATTTTACGGTATTTTTCGCTAATACCAAGGCTTCAACGGCTTTTCATGTCATTGAAGACAGCCGAATCAATGACGTGGCACCGTGATGGATGAACAGATGATGGGTTGTTAAGGCATCCTGTAGATTCTTTAGCTTGAAAATCTTTTGACTCTAAATTTCCAAGGTTTGCAATCGATCCTCGGAGTGTGAGGCTTGGGCTAGCATCCGATGGATTTAACCCTTACAAACTCATGAGCACAACGTCTGATGCCTTGGCACGTGGTGCTTGTTCCTACAATTTGCCTCCATGGGTTTGCATGAAACAATCTTCTTTTATCTTGTCTATGATTATACACGGAGAGAAAGGGTCGGGAATGATATTGACATCTATTTGCGACCACTTGTTGACGAGTTAAAACAACTATGGGCTGGTGTTCGGACATATGATGCAATGAGAAAAGAGAACTTTAATTTACGTGCGGCTTTAATGTGGACTATTAACGACTTCCGCTTATACTAATTTATCCGGTTGGAGTACTAGGGGACGTTATGCTTGTCCATGTTGTCTTCGTGAACATGTTCGCAATGGTTATATAATGGGAAGAAGTTCTCTTACATGGGGCATCGTCGGTGGTTCTTGGAAAATCATACATTTAGATTTCAGAGTACTCGGTTTGATGGTCTTGAAGAGTTCGGACCAGCTCCCTTCAGATCGGTGGATCCAAATATTCTTAATGTTGAAAGATATGAATTTCATTTATGGGAAGATGGGAAGATGAATCGATGATGAATTTTTCGAGTTGCCTTATTGGAAGCATCAGATTTTACGTCATAATCTTGATGTCATGCACATAGAGAAAAATGTCTACGAGAACATCATTGGGACTATTTTGAATGTCGATGGAAAATCGAAAGATAATCTTCAAAATCGATTTGATTTAGTTCACATGGGAATTCTGCGTGAGCTTCATCCCCGAGAACTTTCAAATATGAAATATCGATTGTCGCTTGCTATTTTTTCAATGTCGAAGATGGAGAAAGAAGTGTTCTGTACGGTGTTGAAGGATATAAAGGTCCCGGATGCGTATGCATCAAATATATCGCGATGTATGAGTCTTAAGGATCGAAGACTATATGGCTTAAAATCGCATGACTATCACATCTTGATGCAAGACTTACTACCAGTTGCTATGCGGTGTTGTATGTCGAAAAAGGTGACGGCTCCTATAATTGAACTGTCAAATATAATGAAAGGCATTTGTGGTAAAGTTTTGAATGTTCAAGAACTTGAGAGACTACAAGATCGAGTCGCATTGACTTTATGCAATCTGGAAAGATCTTCCCGCCTTCCTTCTTCACTATTATGGTCCACTTGTTAATTCATCTCCCGCGTGAAGCACTTCTTGGTGGACCCGTTTTCTATCGATGGATGTATCTAATTGAAAGGTCTTAATTTATTTGCAAAATATTCCTTCATTCAGCTCAATGCCTTTAGTTGCTACTTTTGATAATGTTGTATACCGTGTTTAGGTTTCTTTCCAAATTGAAGTCATACTGCCGCAATAAGCGTTATCCGGAAGAATCAATTGCCGAGGGCTACTTGGCGTAAGAATGTATGACTTTCATTCGAGGTATTTGGAAGATGTTGAAACAAGAATGAACAGACCAAGTAGAAATCTTTGGGCTCACGAGATCATAATTTGGCGAAACTTATTTATTTCAAAGTTTTGGAGAACTGATCTGCAATGTCAAAATTGCGTAATTAGACGATAGATCGTGGGTCCAAGCACATCGATACATTCTTTTCATCACGATTCAATGGAACCATTTGGACGTAAGTTCTAGAATTTGATAAATATTCATCAATTATAATTTGTTTGTCTTCTAACAAAGTAAAACCTTTTTTACCGTAGTGAGTACAAACAAATATTGAGAGCTCGTTCACGATCTCGAAGATTAAATCGACGAGAAATTAATAAGTTGTTCACAGAATCATTCCATGAATGGTTAATCCAAATGGTATGCAATTTAAGTTTTCATTGACAAGTCATAATATTTTCTCATAACATTCATAATTACTCGATTTACTTTCGACTCAATAGGTTTGGAGTCGAAATAAAGTAAATGACGACGTTAAATGGCTTTCACAAGGTCCAAACAGAATAGTTAAAAGATATAGTGGCTTTCTCATCAACGGATACAGATTTCATACAAGGTATCGTTAGAGATTGAGGAGAACCCAAAATTGCGAATTGTTGTTAATTTTTCGATTACAAGTTATGCTAGTGCTAGGGACAATAAATCCGGTCGAGGGAATCTGGAGTATTACGGACTTATTACTGACATCATTGAGTTGGATTATTACGGAAAATGCAAAGTTGTCTTATTTTGAGATGATTGGGCTGATGTGAATATGGCTCGTGGAATTAAAAGCGATAATATGACTTTACAATGGTGAATTTCTCTCGATTGATTCACCTTTGGAGAACAAGCGATGGACGAGCCGTATGTGTTTTATTCTCAAGTTAAACAAGTTTTTACTCAAGATCCAAGCGATGAGGGTTGGTACGTTGTACTTGAAACACCCCTAGAGACTTGTTCGACATTGGCAGTGGAAGTAGAGATGACATAGTCGAAAGATCAGAAACTTTGCCTTTTCCAAAACAAGACTTAGCTGAAAATATCCCTAGTACTAGTCAACAATTTCAATGGGTTCATCAGGATGTGGACGAAGATATTTACGAAATATGATGTAGTAAGATTTAACTATTTATTATTTATATGTAATATTATAATTTTCATGTTGGTCATGTTATATAATTTAACTATTTTAAATGTCCTATTATTGTTGTTATTTGTTACTAAAATTTTGAACTATTTTATGTGTATTGCAGGAAAAATGCCTAGAAGACTATTAGAGGTTTAAATATTATCCAGAATACTCCAAATCTAGAAGATGTAAATAGTGGACAGGATACAGTTGTTCGATCTTCTAGTCTGCCGGACATAGATGACTAGCATGGAGAATTCCGAAGTAATGTTAAGTTTATTTTACATGCATGTTGAATTTTATTATTGATTCATTTTTCAATTTTAATATAATAATATATCATTTTTCAATGAGGGTGGTGGGGACTTGCAGAGGTCGGGGACGTCACGTTACTTATAGATTTATATGACTTAGAGCCTACCAGTGTTGAAGTAAGGAGAAACAATCATGACCACCTATCGGATCTGAAGCTCGATTGTTGGCGAGCTATTTGGGCATTATAGCACGAAATTGAATATGTTGCCCATTAACTACGAATCATGGCATCACATGCTTGATGCCAACAAAAATCGAGCTCTCGATAATATTAAGGTAATAAAAGGTGAATGAAATTTATAATACTTTAATTTAACCTTCATTTATATTAACTTTTTAAAAAAAAAATTTCAGGGTAGATTTCTTTAGAGGTCTCCGATGACTATGTTAAGAAGATGTTGGGTAAAAAATGGAGAGACAATAAAAGCACCCTAAAAAAATAATATTTTAAGAAAGACATAAGCCTCGACGAAAAATTGCGAAATGTCCCGCTGGGAATGTTGAGGTACCAATGGGAAGATCAAGTTAGATTCTGGAATTCAAAGAAAGGAGAGGTATTGCGTACTTTCAAAGTCTTATAAATTTTTCGGTTTATCGTATTTACTATATACATAATTCAAATCCCATTATGTAGGACCGTGAGTGAGTTAGAACAAGCGTGACGAAACAACAATTCACGCATTACAGCGAGTTCCGAAGTTTTGCTCGTGTAGCTAAATTTGAGGTATTATAATTTATTACTTCTTTCAAATATTAATGATTTATACTATTAAATTATATTTTTACGCTATAATGTAGGAATTTTCGTCAGTCAAAAGTTGGACGCCTTGACTTTTTGACATTACATATAGGAAGAAGGATGGATCTCCGATGACATCCAAGGTTGCGAAATTTTGGTATATTTATTTAATAAAATTTGATTTATTATAAATATTTATAATGTTTAATTACAATAGTTTAATTCATCGTTTGTAGTTTTAAATTTATAATTTTAAGTTATGTTCCATTCCTTTTTAATTATATATTTCGTTTCTAACTTTTTTATTCATTTATTAGGATAAACTAAAGGAGAAGAAGGCGGAGTATGAAGCGGTTGCTTCGTCTGACAGTTCTGTTAATCTCGAGGAGATTGATAACAGAATTATTCTCGATGTTTTGGGTCTGAAAGGTATGACTGCTTGATTTATAGTTTTGTTAATCTTGAGTATATTTATAACGTAATTATCACTAATGTTTTGGGTCTTACAAGGTATGGTGGGTTCGATGTCAAGGATCGGTGTTATCCCGACCCAATATTTTGATCCGGCTCCGGCAATCAATGCCTTCCGGAGTCAATCTCATCTGAAGTTTAGAGACCGAAAGACCGAGATATCTCGATGGAAGCAAGCACGGTGAGCAAATTTCTCGACTTAGAGTGGAGGAAAATGAGGAGGCGAACAAATTTTCAACTTAGAGTGGAGGCGGAGAGAGGCGAGCATATTGCTCAACTTAGAGCGGAGGCGGCAGGCAGGGAGGCGAGTAGAATAGAAAGTATGAAGAACTCCATTCTGATTGCAGACTATGATGCTGATTGTTCAAAGAAGATGCAGAGGCCGCCCTTTTAGACATTTGTTTTCTTGTTGTAAGATTTTTTTAACATTGTTACTGATTAAACATTATTGTAAGAATTGTTTGAATTATGCTTCATTTATTAATAAATATCATATATATTTTATTAAATTTGAAGTATCGTTTAGATTTAATGCTTTTCTTTGAGATTTAAATGTTTTATTCTTTGCCTTGGGTTGGAATTATATGCAATTGTTCTTTGTTTTGGTTTGTTTTTAATGCGGGGAGGGTAGGATGGAAAAAAAGAGCATTGCAGATCTGTGCAAATTACCCACATTTAGCGACGTTTTTTATAGAAACGCGTCATGTGTTTGACTTTTAGCGGCTTTAAGAAACGCCGCTTAAACATTCCACTAGCGGCACTTTTACAAGAAACGCTAAAGACCCACCTATAGCGGCGCTTTTACAAGCTTTTAAAGATAAGCGGTTTTTTAAGAACGCATTAAAGATTCACCTTTAGCGGCGTTTCTAAAAAGCGCCGCTAAAGGTGGGTCTTTCATGCGTTCTTGTAAAACTTATAGTGGGGTCTTTTTAAAAAAAGCGCTAAAGACCCCACCTATTTCTTATAAAGCAGTTGCTAAAAGTCAAGACTTTTAGCGGCACTTTTTCACAATAAACGCCGCTAACTTTTGCGGCGCTTTTTTCAGCGGCGCTTTTTGCGGCGCTTTTGAAAACGCCGCTAAAAGTCTGTTTTGGTGTAGTGTAGCTAATGTTCCTATAGCAGACTATGAAAAAATCATAGATGATTGGGCACAATCTATGACTATAGCTGTTAACAATAACATATGGTCAAAAGCAAAATTTTAAACTACTTTGTTGGAACATTTCAAGGTGATGTTTTACAATTCCTAAGAAAATGGGAAGAATCAGAAAAAGAAAAAAAAACAGAAAGGATAGTTAATCAACCAGATTGGAACTCCCAAAGATTTATTAAAAGGGTTAACTTTTATTCTAAAAACAGAATTTTGTGGATATACAGGATAAAAAGATTAGGATTGTTTGTCTAGTTATGTATTGTCAAAAATAAAATTATGTGACATAAGATACCTAGAAGATTTTTCTAAAAAATTTCTTCATGAATATCAAAAACTAAAAAATGAAATATAAATTTCTGGAAAAACCAATATTTTCATAAATTACCACCACCATGGGATGAGATTTGTATAAAAAAGTATGATTCTTATTTAGAAAAGCATAATAAAATAGCTTGTGTAGAACCGAAAGTATATATTATATAGGAAATAGAATTAATTTTGCAAAAGAAAGAATAACTATGCATTGTTTACAAAGTAAGGCTTTTAAGCAAGTTAAGCATAAAGTAAGTAATAAGCATTATACAAAATTCTAGAAAATGAATGGGAATTTGGATGTAAATCAATACGTCCTAATACTTATAAGAAATATAAAAGAAAAATAGAAGAAATAAGCTAGTTAGATGGAAACCAGGAAATAAGAAAATTTTGGTTATAATAAAACTAAAAGATTTATTAGAAGACAAACTTCAAAAAAACCTAAAACATAAATATGTAAATATTTTATATGTGATGAAGAAGGACATATAGCACCAAATTGTCTTAATAAAGGAAAAGTGCAAGAAAAATGATTAAAACACTTGAAGAACAAAATTTAGAAATATATTCAGAAGAGGAAATAAATCTTGAGGAAATATTATACAAATTAATATCGAAACAGATTCTGATACAGATGAAGAAGAATATATATTTATGTTTGATATAGGAAGTAGTTCTAATAATCAGTTACAAGAAAGTCCTAAGAATGAACAATTAAGATATAAAATTAGAAAATATAATTGGAGAAGTGATGCGTCGTTGAATGCACCAAAATATATCCTACTCCCTGCAAAATAATGAAAATAACAGTAAAGGGAAAGTAGGGTCGAATCCACAGGGATCGGATTATACAAATGCACTTTTTGAGATCCCGGCGAATCGTGCCCAAGAAAACTTGCGTTCCTGAAAAATAAATAAAAAAATAGAATTAATAATTTTTGATCTGGAAAAATAATAATAAAAATAGAATTTAAGACGAATTAAAATTACGAGAATTAAAACGAGGAAAATAAAAAGAAAGGGTTTAGAGAAAAGTTTCTTATGTGGAGAGATTCCAGCCTCCAGTTGTCTCGTTCCTCCTTGGGTTCAATCTTCGGCTTTTGGATTACCCTTCTCTGCCAAGTAAGCCAGTTATAGTGGAAGAGGACGCCTACGACCACCAACTCCTAGAGTTTGACCTTACGAATTTAGGGAGCCTGACTCTAGCCTGCTATTGCTCTTGTGGAGTCATTTACGCTAGATCAACGTTTCTCAATGGCGAATCCCACGCCATTTTGTCTCTTGGGCTCGCTAACCTCTGACGCAGTAAGCTCACGAACCGACGGTGCAATCCTCCCAAAACACACAAAGCGGCCGCCTTTGCATACGTTGAAAGGGTTACTTTTAAAGGGACACGACGGAAGGCCGTCGACCAGTAATGCGAGAAACGATGAATACTTGGGTGAGAAAGTTGAGTACGGGTTCTAAGCCTCAAGAACCTTTTTCTGGGAATTTGGCAACCTTGGCTAGATGGAATTTAGTGGCTCATATTTGTGGTGGAAAATATAAAATATGGAAAAGGGAATTTTATTGAAAGAAAAATAAATGAAACACAAAAGAATTATGAGGGAGGAGTGTACTGAAAAAGATGCACACCCAAATGAGTTACTCCATCCCCTATTTATAGTGCTTAAGGTAGATAGTCTAATTCTACTCAAACTCCCAAAGATAATTACAATTTAATTAAAGATAAATAAAGAAATTAAATAATCCTAGATAATTATCCTAATATTAATTATCCTAATATAATTTAAAATAGAATTTGATAAAGCAAAGTCTCTTCTTTTTGCATTTCAGTCCCTCTGCTCTCCATGTCTGCACTTTTGGCACCATCTTTTTCCTTTGTTGCACGTCGGTCCATTTTTATCTTTAATTTCATGATTTTGGCCCTCAATTTTGCATTGGTCTCCAATTTAGTCCCTATGAGAATAAAGTCCATAAATAACCCAAATTAGTAGAGTCACATTCGAAATTAATATATAATTAGAACATAAAAACATGTCGTTCTAAAGTGTTATCAAATCCCCCCTACTTAGCCCATGCTTGCCCTCAAGTATGGTTCCTATCCTTGTGAAAATTAGATCCCGAAAGAAATTCTACTCCAAAGTTTTATAAAGATTAGTCAAAATGCATATGAAAAATAAGAGAACTTCTAAGCTTGCTTTAAGTAAAATAGAAAAGTTTTCTAATTAACACAAACAAAAATTAAAATCGTCTTGAATTATTTCATGCTATTTAGGTAAATTACCAAACCTACCAAGACACTCTATTTATTTCCTCCCTTAGTCCCTAACCTGTAATTTTATTAGTACTATTTTTCTTTTCTTTCTCTTTTTTTCTTCTTTTATTTACTTTTTTATTTTATTCTTTTTATTTACTTGAATATATCGAACCTTTTACGAAGAGAGATGACAACCCAAGCACCCACCCGGTTACATTTCATTTCAACATATTCTTAAAAATTATTTATTTCCGGTCAATGAGTTTTACTAAATCACGTCACAAAACCTTTTGACGTTGAAGTAGAATGGCAACCCAAGCACCCTACCCCGGTTACTCAGCTCAACATACTCTTAAAATTTTTTTATTTCCGGTCAGCGGAGTTTTACTCGTCACGTCACAAAACCTTTTGACGCGAAGTAGAATGGCAACCCAAGCACCCTACCCCGGTTACTCAATCAGCCACGTTCTGAGCCATACTCATAACCTTGGCTAGCGGAGTTTACCTATTACGTCACAAAACCTTTTGACGCCAAGTAGAATGACAACCCAAGCACCCTACCCGGTTACTCGATCACCACGTTCTAAGTCAGTACTCATAACCTTGAAATATTTATTAATCACAATTTTCGCGAAAATATAAACTTCAAGAGGACCTAAGAGAAATAATCAAGTGTCAAAATAAGTTTTAGTAACCACCTAATAGTCATGAACATAACTTAGGCATGCAAATATATTAAGTGTCCACTTGATATTAAACTTGATCAATTTTACGAAAAGCAAGATATAATTAACTTATTAATCATAATTATTTTTAGCCTATTAAGAATAAAACAATGGAGATAAAATCAAGCAGATGAATCAGAATTTACTCGTTGGCCAAGAATCATGCACGTGGGTCAAGCGGTGGCAAGTCGTGGGCAAATTCTTGGGCATGATTAGCGACGAATGTTCTAAAAATATATATATGGACAACCTAAAAGAGCCTCAAGCAACAAACACAAATCTCAACGAGAATATGACGATGTCTGAAGAGTACCTCCCCTACTTAAAGCACATTGTCCTCAATGTGGACGTAAAACAAATAATTAAGAAGAAAAGTTTAGAAAAACTCCCCGTGTAGCTATTGTCAAATGCGGAGGATAGCAATGAGTTCGGTGAGTTGCTTGGCCAAAAGTGTTGAGTCGAACCTCAACGCGCTCCATTTTAGCTAAGAAAAGAAGAGAAATTTATTGATATTTAAATAAAAGAAATTAAAAATAAAATAAAATAAAATAAATAAAAATAAATAATAAAATAAAAATAAAGATTGGGTTGCCTCCCAACAAGCGCTTGTTTAACGTCATTAGCTCGACGACTTAAATGGTTCTACGGTGGCTCAAAATAAATCTTTTTAATCGTGTGAGCTTGGAATTTCTCGTTTTTTATCACATCCACCATATTTGGGTTTAATTGTCCTTGCGCCTTTTCATTGGTTTCATATTTTCCTCCAAGGGTCAATCCCTTTTAAGTCGGCAATGGTCTCATCATCCTCCAAAATGTGAATTTGAGATGCTCGAGAGGTGGTTTTAATTTTGGATCTGGCTCTGCACTAAATGAAGGTAAAAGCTTAGTACAGGGATAACAACTCATTAACAGATTCAAATTTATCAAAGTCAAATTTAAAATCATAAATGGATTCAAAATTTTCTTCCACTAATGAGTCAATTATATCAACACAATTCACGTTCAAAATTTCACTAGGGTGGCTAATGGCATCGTGAGCGTTAAATTTCACGATCTCCCCATCAAATTCCATCGTGAGAGTTCCACTCCGACGTCAATTTTAGTACTAGTTGTACTAAGGAATGGTCGTCCCAACAAGAGATCTCAAGATCCGAAGCACGTCCTCCTCCATTTTTATCACGAGAAATCTGCAGGAAAAATAAGTTCGTTAACTTTTACCAACACGTCCTCAAGGACTCCTTGGGATGCACAACGGACACATCGCCAATTGAATGCTAACACCTATTTTTGTCAAAAAACCTGCGTTAAGTGATTCATAAATAGAATAGGGCATTACATTTATGGAGGCTCCTAGATCACACATAGCCTTTTTAATTCCCAAATGTCCTATTTTGCATGGTATCGCAAACATACCCCTATCCTTACATTTTGCCGGCATTTTTCGTTGTAACACTGCAGGCACATTTTCACCAACATTCACCCTTTCATTACCTGTTAACTTTCGTTTGTTGGTGCAAAGCTCTTTAAGAAATTTAGCGTACCTGGGTATTTGTTTGATGGCATCCAACAGTGGAATGTTGATTTCGACGTTCCTAAATGTTTCGAGGATTTCCTTGTCCTGCTTACCTTTTCGACACACTTTGGTGGAATCGTTCTGGAAATGGAGGTTGAATTATGGGCAATGGGGGTTTCGTTCGGACCTGTTCGTCTTTTTTGGGTTTTTCCTGGGCAATTTCTTGGGCATGATTTCTGGCGGGAATCGATTCCAGTACCTTTCCACTTCGCGGCGTCACTGTATTTGCGTTTTGCCTTGGGTTTGGTTACATTTGTGGCGGCACTTCCTTGAGAGCTCAATTTCTCAACCGATATGGTCAATTCTCTTATAGATGCCTCGGTTTTCGTTGAAAATCAAGCATATTAGCTACTAATTTATTGACCAAAGTTTCTAGAGAATTACACGAATCATGTGGTCTTTGTGGAACTCGGTTCGGTATGGTGGTTATATTGTGGGTTGGCCCCATAACCTAAGTTAGGGTGATCCCTCCATCCCGGGTTGTAGGTATTAGAGTAAGGGTCGATCGCCTCGTGGTGGGCAGGAAAATTTCCCACCGCACCTAAGTGAGCCATAGAATCATCATACAACGGGACATGCATCGGTTGTGTGCTCGGTGTAGCACATTTTCCACATAACCGAAATTTGTTTACATTTTTTACGCAAGAAGAGTATTCATCATATTAGTAAGTTTATCAAGTCTATCTTCTATGGAAGAATTACTTAGTGGTGAACCCTTACAGGAGGTTCGAGGATTGGCTCAGGCTCGCCGAGAATTTACTGACCATTGTGGAAATCAAGTCCCTTGCTTGTTGGGGGTCATGTTAACCAACGCTCCTCCACTAGCAGCGTCTACCATATTCATCTCCATCGGTTTCAACCCTTCATAAAAGTACTGGAGGAGAGATTGCTCTGTTATACCATGTTGTGGACAGCTCGCACACAACTTCTTAAACCGCTCCCAATAATCATATAGAGTCTCTGCCTCTTTCTGCCTAATCCCTACGATCTCCCTTCTTAGCTCAGCTGCTCTCGATGCTGGAAAAAACCTGTTGAGAAACAAACGAGATAGATCAGCCCAAGTAGTTATAGACCCAGGAGGTAAATAAAATAACCATTCCCTATTTGAATCGCTAGAGAAAAAGGAAAAGCGCAATTTAATCGATCCTCGATTCGCCTTGAGGTTTCATACTCGGACAAACCATATGAAACTCCTTCAAATGTTTATGGGGTTTTCATTACAGTAACCCTCGAAAAGTTGGCGACAATCGAATTAACCACGATTTTAGTTCAAAGTCGGTATCCATGGTAGGATATGCGATGCACAGTGGCGGTTGTTCCGACGGAGCTTCGACTAGTTGCCGAATCGTTTGAGCCATTGGTTCTTGTACCAAATTAGGGTTTTCGTCAACCCTAGTGTTGAACACTTCTTCAAATGGATCGACTTCTTCTGCTTTACTTTCAAGCGTTTGAGTAGGGTTTTCGTTAACCCTAGATTCCGCTTCGTCGTCGGTCCTAATTTCTGGTGGTGGATTGCTTCGAGTTACTACCACCGCCGATCGCTTTTCTTCAACTTAGTTTCTTTTCGATTAGCTTTGCAGATCTTTTCGATCTCGAATCAAGCGCAAGGATGCGGAGCAGATCTGGTCATAGAAAACAAGAAAGAACGAGATTAGTCGTTCTCGATCCCGACAGCGGCGCCAAAATTTGATGCGTCGTTGAATGCACCAAAATATATCCTACTCTCTGCAAAATAATGAAAATAATAGTAAAGGGAAAGTAGGGTCGAATCCACAGGGATCGGATTATACAAATGCCTGTTTTTGAGATCCTGGCGTAATCGTGCCCAAGAAAACTTGCATTCTGAAAAATAAATAAAAAAATAGAATTAATAATTTTGATCCGGAAAATAATAATAAAAGCAAATTTAAGGCAATTAAAATTACGAGAATTAAAACGAGGAAAATAAAAGAAAGGGTTTAGAGAAAAGTTTCTTATGTGGAGAGATTCCGACCTCCGGTTGTCTCGTTCCTCCTTGGGTTCAATCTTGACTTTTGGATTACCCTTCTCGCCAAGTAAGCCGGTTATAGTGGAAGAGGACGCCTCGACCACCAACTCCTAGAGTTTGACCTTACAATTTAGGGAGCCTGACTCTAGCCTGCTATTGCTCTTGTGGAGTCATTTACGCTAGATCAACGTTTCTCAATGGCGAATCCCACGCCATTTTGTCTCTTGGGCTCGCTAACCTCTGACGCAGTAAGCTTACGAACCGACGGTGCAATCCTCCCAAAACACACAAAGTGGCCGCCTTTACATACGTTGAAAGGGTTACTTTTAAAGGGACACAGACCAAGCGTCCACCCAGTAATGCGGAGAAACGATGAATACTTGGGTGAGAAAGTTGAGTACGGGTTCTAAGCCTCAAGAACCTTTTTCGGGAATTTGGCAACCTTGACTAGATGGAATTTAGTGGCTCATATTTGTGGTGGAAAATATAAAAATATGGAAAAGGAATTTTATTGAAAGAAAAATAAATGAAACACAAAAGAATTATGGGGAGGAGTGTATGAGAAAAAGATGCACACCCAAATGAGTTACTCCATCCCCTATTTATAGTGCTTAAGGTAGATAGTCTAATTCTACTCAAACTCCCAAAGATAATTACAATTTAATTAACTATAAATAAAGATAAATAAAGAAATTAAATAATCTTAGATAATTATCCTAATATTAATTATCCTAATATAATTTAAAATAGAATTTGATAAAGCAAAGTCTCTTCTTTTGCATTTCATCCCTCTTGCTCTCCATGTCCGCACTTTTGGCACCATCTTTTTCCTTTGTTGCACGTCGGTCCATTTTATCTTTAATTTCATGATTTTGGCCCTCAATTTTGCATTGGTCTCCAATTTAGTCCCTATGAGAATAAAGTCCATAAATAACCCAAATTAGTAGAGTCACATTCGAAATTAATATATAATTAGAACATAAAAACATGTCGTTCTAAAGTGTTATCAAGAAGAAAAAGACTTTTATGATGAAATGATAGAAAAATTAATAAAAATAATATTTCTAAAAAAAAATTTATAAAACATCTAAATATAAGATATGGTGTCAAAGACATATAGAAAAAAATAAGTGGTAATATAATAGCTAAAGATATTAGAGATAGATTAATGAAATCCTACTATTTAATAAAGATAAAATTAAGAGGATTAAAAAAATTCCCCAAGTTAGATATATACATTTAGGAACAATAATGGTAACTATAAGAGCTTTGTTTAGAAAAGGTCATGATATATCAATAATAGCAGTTTTATTAGATAAAAGATTTGAAAATCTAATAAAAGCACTTATTGTAGGAATCTAATCAAATTTACATGCCGAATAATAAGATTTAAAGTTAAACCAAATTACTTTATATCTATTACAGATCCTTTGATAAAAGAATGTCTATGCCTTAGAATTGGACAAAAATTTGAAATTAATGATTTAGCGGAAGATCTAGCAATCGGTTGGGCTTCTATTAATTAATATACTAATACAATGATAGAAATCAAAGAAATTAATAACAAAATTATTGAACTCTTTGAACCCAATAAAATTACTATTGAAATACAACCAAAATTATTACATTTAAGAGATTGGATGATAGAAAGGATTAGTAGTACCAGTACTTATAAATCTGTAAGTACAATAGAATATGTGTCGTCCGGTGATAAATTATATTTTAAAAATACAGTTATAACAAATACAAATGATAATTTGGTTTTACCCTCAAATGCTCAAATAGAGGAAGATGGGGAAAATCCAAGTAGAAGTTCTATATCTTCAACACCGATAGGAATGAAAACAATTTATATTCCTATTTTTCCCACAGAACCAAGTAGAAATTCTGTATCTTCTAGAAATACTAGAATGGAAGAAATACAAACTCGGGTAATTATCCAACAAATGAAACTTGGAACAAGTGATGGAATTACATTTTTAAATTTCCAATCCAGGAAATATTACACATATATAGAAATTACATTTCAATTTAGAGAATATAAAACATATTCTTTACATGCTTTATTAGATACTGGAGCTACAACTAGTAGTTGCAGAAAGAATGCCATTCCTTTAGAAAAATGGAAACCTATGAAACATCCAATAAAAGCCATAGGAATAGAGGGTAAAAAAACTATAATTCAATATAAAGCTAGAAATATATCAATCTATATAAATAATGTAAGATTTGTGATACCTAAAATATTATACTTTCCAGCAATGCATGGAGATATATTATTAGGTAATAATTTTATATATCAATATTTACCATTTTCTATTGATAAAAAATTAATTATGTTTCAAAAAACTTTTGTAGAAATACCATTGGTAGAAAATCATAAATTTGTTTGTGATAAAACTTTCAATCACCAAGAAAAGAACATATTAAACAACTTGAAACAAGTCATTGGTTGTTTAAAATATTAGAAAATAATTTTAGTGAAGAGCCATTAAAATTATGGCAAAATAGCCCTAGATATTGTGAAATTAAATTAGAAAATCCCAAAAAAATTATTAGAGTTAAACCAATGATCTATACTAAACAAGATATAGATGAATTTGATATACAAATTAAAGAATTATTAGAAAAAGGATTAATAGAAACAACTAATAGTCCACGTTCTAGTCCAGCCTTTATGGTTAGAAATCATGCCGAAATAAAAAGAGGAAAAGCTAGAATGGTTATTAATTATAAAAGATTAAATCAAAATATTATTTTTGATGGTTATTTTATTTCAAGAAAGGATGTTTTAATTAATCAAACTAAACAAGTAAAATATTCTAGTAAATTTGATTGTAAATTAGGATTCTGGCAAATCATGCTAACAGAAGAGTCCAAGCCTTTGACAGCTTTTAGTGCACCAAATGGGCATTATCAATGAAAAGTAATGTCATTTAGATTATGTAATGCACCACAAATCTTTCAAAGATGGATGGATTTTATATTTAATAAATATAAAAATTTTGTGTAGTTTATATAGATGATATTTTAATATTTTCAGATGCATTAGAATTACATAGAAAATATTTAAATATCATTTCTCAAGAATTCATAAAACGTGGAATTATACTAAGTCCTAAGAAAATAGAGCTAGAAAAATAGAAATAGAATTCTTAAGATTAAAATTATCTGCAGATGATCTTAAATTACAAGATCATATTATAGTAAAAATAAAAGAATTTCTGAAAAATTGAAGATAAAAATAGCTTCAATAATTTTAGAAATTATTAATTATGGAAGAAATTTCTTTCCTAACTTATATTAATCAAATTTCGAAGTTTTTTACCTAAACAAGGTGATAAATTAATTTTAGAAACAGATGACTCACAAAATTATTGGGGTTGTATTTTAAAAGCTAGAACAATAAATAAAGAAGAATTAATAGGATATAGTTCGGGAAAATTTAAACCAAATGAAATTAATTATGTCACCTATTCTTGATTTCTTCTTATTATAGGCTATAACTATTCCTATTTGTGATGGAAATCATCAATCTCATCCAAATTGATATTATGATAAAATTTTTCTTTTTTTATACCAATAAGACTACACGATTTCAAGATTAAAATAATAATAATAATTTTTCGTCTCTATCATCCTGAGTGTTTCGAATCCGGTAAAATTTTTCTAGCCTTATTATATAAACATAACCTACGCTGTTAATGTACAACTGTGATAACCGAATGGTCGTGAGTTAGTCCCTTTTTCAGCTACTTAAGAAAACAGTGTAAGCAAGCATCATTCATTGAATTTTGAATCAAATCAAGTCTTTTCTTCATCATAATTTCTTTTAAGTGTCTCTCTCGTCTCTCTCTCTATGCTTCACTGGAAATTTTGGCAACAAAGGTATCAGATCTTCAGTCAGTTCTCATGGAAGGCGATGGGATCACCACTAGGCTTCAGAAGGATGTCAACCAACTTTAGCAGGATCTGGTTTAGTTGCAGGTTGAGCTCTCGCAGTGGGAGGGGAAGTTCGATGGTTGTTTGAAAGAGTTTCGCGAAAATATAAGTATGGAGATTAAAACAAAATTACAAACCCTTTTTGAGCAATATTTGGGTCACCTCTCATCGACTCCTGTCATTGGTTCTGTTGGTACTTCTCTAGATCGGGGCAAGGGTGTGTTAGAGGGACCTCCACCCGAGTTCCCTCCACAAGATACGCATTTACTCTCTCCTATGATGGAATCTAGAAATGTGGCAACTCCTACTCGATGAGGGTCCATCGATGACTTTACACATTCCCATCCGCTTGAATGTCCTAGGTTTAATGGATCTGACTACCGAAGGTGGTCGGACAAATTGGAACAGTTTTTCGAGGCAAAGGGGATTCATGAACATGCTAAGGTTTGGCTAGTGATGCTACATCTGAAAGGCAAAGTACAAGACTAGCATCATTTCTTCTCGCAAAGGCAAGGAGGGATCCATATTCTGACATGGGACACCTATGCTCGTGGTCTACAGGAAAGGTTTGGCTTAGTATCATTCCAGGATCCAATGGCCGAGTCAGTATCCTTGAAACAACAACAACATAGATCGATAGATCAATTTCATGATGAATTTGTGAAACAACAACAACATAGTTCGATAGATCAATTTCATGATGAATTTGTGAGTCTACTTAACCAACTCCAACTTCCTGAATCTTACGCTTTAAGCATTTTTTTTCCAGTAATCTTAGGGAAGATATTGGTTAGTGTTGGGGATTAATTCAATTAAACAATAAGTAAAAAATAACGGAAGAAATTGAGAAATTGAACACACAAATCTAGCGTGGAAAAACTCTTTCAAAGAGGATAAAAAATCACGAGCAAAGATGATTTTACTATAATATCAAAAGAACTAAGAGTACAAATGATAGAGATAAAAATTAAACCCCGAAAACTCAAAAATAAAGAACCCTCAAAACGTAAACACAAAATTCTCTAAATGTGTTATGAGTTCTAATCTCTAATAGATGTAATTTCTAAGATTGCAAAAGAGCCTATTTATAGGCTAAATTTATAAGTCAAATAATAATAAAATAATTTAGACTAATTAGAGTTCGATTGAAACAAATAAACAGAGTTTAACTGAAAAATTATTTCTCAAATTTGACTGAAATAGGAGTCATACTCAATAGCAATATTTGACATTGTTTAAATCCAAGAGTTTGGTAGAGGGGTATTTAGTGGCTAAATAGGTGGAGTCAATTTTGGCTACTATTACTAAAAAGGGAGTTGTAGGAGGGTTTGTTGGTCATTTTAGGGGTTCTTCCCTTTTTCCTTCTACTAAGGCTAGTCCAGCTTATACTTCCAGTACAGGTTCTCGTGTGTCATCAGGATCGTCTACAACACCTGTTTCCCAAAGACAAAAAAAACCCCTACTAAGATGCTCTCCCAGGTTGAGTTGGAGGCTTCGAGGGCTATGCTTCTGGTGTGGGGCTAAATATGGCCCTATGGCCCTATCCATAAGTGCACCAAATCACAACTTTATCAGTCCATATTAGAACCTATGGTGGAGGAAGAAGTGTAATACCTCGCCCGACATTGTCTTAGTTGGTGAATTGTTTGGCAAATAGTTGGCTAAGTTTATGCCAGGGTAAGGTTGAATTGCACCTTATCCACTAGTTATGTGTTTGTATTGTTTGTCGAGTCATGATTGGCGGACTGTTTGGTTATTTTGATAAGTCTATAATGTTTTGCTTGAAGAATTCGCCTTTTTGGAAAAGTTTAGGTTGATGATTTTTATGTGTTGGCGTGGTGATTGTGGAAACCCGCTAAACAATGCTTCCTCTTGGCGAGATTTGGGTGATAGATCCTTCTGTTAGTATCCGCTATAGTGGATTGTGTGATTGTGGACCCGATTGTTTTATGTTTGAACACGTATGTTTACGGTATAATTTTAGTTGGTTTCTTGTTAAGATCTAACAAGAAATTAACTATGGTGCAATGAATACTTAAGGTGGGTTTTGCCTAGAATGGTTTTGTTGGCCACATTAAGGTGGTGAGTTAGCTTTGCAAGTCAGCCATATGTTAGTTTTGTGAGAGTTGTGAGCTATATATATTGGTAAGACTTTTGTTTTGGGGGTTATTCTTCTTCTTTTGTTTTTTGCTGGGTGTTTCTCGGACAACCTGTGTAAGGAAGAGTCCTTTGTTGGAGAAGAACCAATAGAGGTTTGAACCTTAGAATAAAGTTGTGAGTGTAGTGCAAGTCTTAGTGGAACCAACTTCGTTGAAGTTATTCGATGAGTATCTAGTCTGTGTTGATCTTCTTTGAGTTTCCTTCTAGTTTGGGTATATTACGAAATTTTGGTTGTTGTAGTTTAGAATTCAGGTGAGATGTCTTCATGAGGTGTGGTAAGCTTCTGCATGTAATCATCTACATGTGCTGGTATGTAACATGAAACAGATACAACTTCCTTAGGGAGTAAACTCGGTACCCAAATATGATGGGCCACTGGTAGGGCATGTCAATTGCTAACCAGAATGACAGATGTACTTAACCACTGGTAGGGTATGCTAGTTGTTAACAAGGTGGAAGAATATGATAGGTCATTGGTAGGACATGTTAGTTGCTAACTAGGTTGGTGGGCCATTGGTAGGGCATGATGCTAATCAGATTGGCGTGTATGATGTGCCATTGGTAAGGTATGTGTTGGAAAATGTGCTCATATTGTAGTAAATATGTAATTATTTTTATGTATTTGAACGATGAATAAATAAATTTCACATTTCACTGTTATGTCTTTTGTATTTCTGTCTTTTATATTTTACATGCATAGCGAAATTGTGACAAATAAATTTTAGCTCATTGATTGTCTAAGTTCAAATTGATGATAAGTGAAATTATAATAACGTTTACATTGTGAGAAAAAAACTTACTTCAGTAAATAATCTAAACGAATCCGTAGTCCTATAAAAAAATAAAAGTAAACATTTGATTCAAATACAAAGAAAAATTATTATGTCATCTATAATACTTGAGGTCAATGATTTTTTGACAGAGGAGGGTAATTTTGTTACGGGAGAAAAAAGGAGCAAGGATAGGATAGCTGATAGTTTTAAAATTCAATTGTAACCATTAAACATTAGAGAGGAAAAACACCACTTAGAAATGGTGAGTTTTAGTATTAAGTAATACGATGCGTTTTATATTAAGCTAAACGGTAAGTTTTAACAGGCTGTTAATATACAACTGTGATAACCGAATGGCCGTTAAGAAAACAGTGTAAGTAAGCAGCATTCATTGAATTTTAAATCAAATCAAGTCTTATTTTTCTCTCTCGCCTCTTTCTCTCTGCTTCACTTGAAATTTCCGCAACAGAACTTAAAAACAATTCTTACTCAAAAAAGACGAATAAATAATCAGATTATTTTAAAAACTCAATTCACTTAATCCGAAGTCAACTTGACTTACCCAATTGATTAAAACACCACCAAGTTTTCAAACTATAAGTAATTCATACAGCAGCAGACTAATAAAATTCCCTGTGTTTCTTTTGTCCCCCAGTTAATGGATTCAGAAAAAGAAATAATAATAATAAATTACTCATAAAACAGCTTCTAACCTGGAATAGTGATATAACCATTAGTTATCTTCTCTTACAGCATACAGAAATAACATAACACAAAGGAACATGAAAGACAAAAATGATGCAATTCCATGGCAGCCTAAGATTAGCTGATCATACATTTCAAAACACATGTAAGCAGAACATGAACTTCTTAATGTTAATATCCACCTCCACCAAAATTTCAAACTATTTAGTAATCCATGCAGCCCGAGTTACTATTTAACTGATTATTTAAGGATGATAAAGTATGCTAATTCCGAGTGACTATAAAAAAGTGGGACGGAACTTTCAAACCATACAAGGATCTTCTTCGGTATTTGACTTTTTTTCTTTGCAATTTTCCCCATCCAACAAGCCAGTTGCAGGTTGTTTCTCTTCCTTGGCTTCAGCAATGTCTTTGGGGTTCAAGAAGCTTGGCTGGTTAGTCGAAGAGAGCAGCCTTGCCCACATCCTGTCTGTAATCACAACCTTGTTCTGCTTCTCGGTGATACGCTGCGAATTACCACCAGAAAAAATTATTCTCATCCTAATAAATTCAGTCAAGAAAGTGTTTAAATATTAGTGGGAGACCAAATGAAGCTCTCCATGATGATTATCTTTTTGCCAGTAAGATCGAACAACAAAAACTCAATGGCTAAACCTACGTATATGCCACTTCCTTGCAACTAGACCTGTCAATTGAACTCATCGAGTTAATTTTGGGTTGAGCCAATCTTGATCAGGTCAATTCAAATTTTGAAATTTTCAAGTCAATGTGGGTTTGAATCATTTTGGGTTCAGGTCTTTTCAATCAGGTTAAGTTAATTCATGTTTGGGTTGTTGACATTTATAGTCAAAATCAGGTTGAATCAGGTTTGGGTTTGGGTTCGGGTTGATCGGTTCAGGTTTTCGGATTCGGGTCAAATTTGGCAAATATACATCCAACCTACCACAGTTCTTTCTTTCCCCTTTTTGTATTTAACTTTTGTTCTAAGTTTCTGTCTCAAACAAAGCGAGAATAACAAACAGAAATTGATTAGCAACATTCATGGTTGATGGGTTTTATGGACACTTGGACAATAATTTATAGCTTTTAACAGTGTTCACAAACAGAGAAGTTATGAAAGGAGTCGTGGAACATACATTAAATGGAATGTAAGCATGTCTGCCATTGACAGGACCAACAGTGAAGCCTGTATACCCAGCCATTGCTCCATGAACTGCACTATGAGCAAGTAGGGTGCAGTAGACGTTATCGGAAGCAATGCTAGGAATAGCCCGGATCATGTATGTAGGATCTGCAAGCCAATTTTTCATGTCATATATCTTTGCAAATTATCGAAAGGTTGAATTTAGTAGGAACAAAGTAAATAAATAGTGGATGAGACATTAACCTATATATTTAAGATTAATGGGCATCTTCTTTTTCGCAAAATGATCCTACACAAAGTGATAAAAGACTGTTAAAGACTTCAGTGTAGATTTTACATAGACATCTACTCGATAGCCATGCATCAATTGAAGGTAGCACCTTTATCCTGTGAGAGATCCACAGTCCAACATCTTGAAGAAGCTTGTTTCCTGAAGCATCTTGCTGGTCCATGGACTGCAAGCTCTCTGAAACAAGATCCTGTCCTGCTCCTTCAGCGATCACAATAACCATATGTCCATTTTCTTTGAGTCGTTTCTCAATATATTCATAAAGTCCGCCACTTCCTTCAAGATAGAATGGTGACTCTGGAATCAAGCAACAGTCAACATCTCGGCTGGCTAGAGTAGCATACATTGCAATGAAACCTGCAGCAGCAGTTAAATAAGAAAATTAAAGAAGGGATCCAAAAACACCAATTCCACAATCAAACAAAACTAGAGACACCAGGCAGCATCAATTACATAATTGTAAAGAATCCATCCATTATAATTAAAACTAAGCATACCACTATAGCGTCCCATTAGCTTTACAAGTCCAATGCCATTCTCAATACTTAAGGATTCAACATGTGCAGCATTAATGGCACGTTGAGCCTCCTCAACCGCAGTATCAAAACCAAATGATTTGTCAATAACCTGAACCAAAATCAGTAACCCAGCACGATGTCATCTCATGGATTAATCGACAAGTCTTTCAAGTGGTAACAAGAACGAAATTTGTAGAGAACTACAACTACGAAAATGTGAAGTACCGGAATGTCATTGTCAATGGTCTTTGGGATTCCAGCAACAGCTACTTTGAGGCCACGTCGCCTAATTTCCTGCCAAAATCATTGAACATAAGAATAACAATTAGTTTCATTGTTTGGTATTCAAATTAATGAAGAATAGCTTAGATGATTCAGACAATACTTAATAGAAGCATCCTTGACTAACCCTTGGTTATATTGATCAACCTCCACGCAGCATATTTCTTATTTGACACTCAGAAACTGAAAAAAAAAAAATGCCAAATGCTAATACCTCAAAAATCACTGCTGCTCCTCTTTGTGTCCCGTCACCCCCGAGTATATAAACCTGAATCACTAAAGGAGACAATTAGAACCAACAAAAAGTAGCCACATGATACCAGACATTTGAAATAAATAAATATGAGACATAAATTCAAACAAACAAAGGGGATCTCTGACAAACTCTACACTTGCACCTCATTCGCACCTGATTGATTCCACGATCCTGAATGCTGTCGACAATCTTTGACGTGTCATGACCACCTCTTGACGTCCCAAGGACTGTACCACCACGTTTATGGATATCATTGACAACTTTGGGAGTTAAGGTGACAGTGTTCTTTGAATAAAAACCCCTGTATCCTCCCTAAAGATGTCTCAAGTAAAAGTTGTCAGTGAGATTATCAGATGATGGTATTCTCTTTGCTGATCATAAACAAAATAACCCAAGTACCAAAATTTCTTACATCTATTCCAAGAACCTTTTTAACACCATACATGTGATAGAGGCCACACACAATTTCTCTGATCACTGTGTTGAGCCCGGGACATAGACCACCACATGTTACAATGCATGCATGCACTTCATCTGATTCAAAATACACCTAATAAACATAAGAACTGCCAGTCAGTGAACTGTCCATAGCTTATCATTCAGTAACTTCAACCCAATAGCATGTAGGCAAGATGAGAATTTTTTTTACCCTCTGGCGTGGTCCTGCACGTCGAAAATGCACCCCTCTTGGACTGTCCTTGTGAACAACAATCTGTAATAAAACTAGTGAATCACTTAACCAATTGATTAAAAAGGGATATAGGTAACTAAGAATTTATAACTTTAGTTGCAACACATAAAACAAACAATTGTTTTTGTCTAAAAGTTTCACTGCATTCTTTCTTGACCACATATAAACCTCAACTTCAACGAAATGTAAGCCTTAGAAAACAGAATATAACTTCAAATAAATTTTCCATAAAATGCAAAATCCAATCAAGTAGACAAGGATTCACCTTCTGAGTGACGGTATCATCGTCATTAACAAAATACTGCCTGAGAATAAAAAAAGCCGCACAAATAAACCACCGTCAACCACAATCCAAAATTGATGAATTAGCTGATGAAACCTTTCAGTTTTAATTTTACTCACTTGACAGCTGAATAAGCTGGATTGTCTTGTAACGGATTCGGATAGCTCTGCCACGCAAATATATACCGATAAAATAAAATGTTATATATATATATATATATATATATATTATATAAACAGAGAAATAACAAGAGAGAAAGTGAAAAGGAAAGCTGCAACTTAAAGGTACTCAAAATGGAGAAGAAAAAAAAAAGGAATCTGCGCTCTAAGCAACCAAGAGAGAAATGAAATCAAAAGCTGATCAAATTACTACCACTAAACAAAAATATCAACAACGTACACCTAGTTTCTCTTTATCTAAAGTGAAGAAAAATAATGACATAAAGATGCTCAAAATGAAAGGGACCAAAAAAAAAAAATGAATCTGAGCTCTCAGCACTCAACAGAGCAATGAAATCGAAAACCGAAAAATTACTATCATTAAAAATAATAATAATAATTAACACTGTGCACCTCGGCTCTTTTGATCTAAAGTGACGGAAAACCGTTAACTTTAAAGGTACTGAAAATGAAAAAAAAATAAAATCTTAGCTCCCAGCAACCAACAGTGCAATGAAATCCAAAGCCTGATCAAGTAACTATTACTAAACAAAAACTCTCAACAATGTGCACCGCCACCTCGTCTCTATCGATCTCAAGTAAACCGGATCAGTACTTAACAAGTAAAATAAATACATAAAAGAGAAAAAGAAGAGAAAGTACAGGAAGATCAGGGAGGTAGTCGGTGAGGTGAGGAACATCTTCGAGGACGTAACCGCCTTCGCCGGTGGCTAACTTCATCTGCGTATCGCCGGGATTTCCCATCGCTAGCTTCCTCAAGGAAAACGTGAAGGTTCTATTCTCTCAATTCTCGGAGAATAGTTGGACAAGCTTTTATATATTATTATATTACGAGTGTTCTCTTTTACTTTAGAAAAACCTGGAAAAGCAATTGGCCGCTAATGGTAATGCTCATATATAGGGATTGTCTTCGGAGAGTTTTTTTTTTTTGGTACATCGTCCAGAATATTTTAAATTTTGTAATATTTTTAAAATTTAAATTTGTAAATTTATTTTAAAATTTTAGTTTTGCCTAATTTTGATATATGAATATTCGTTATAATTTAATTTTCATAAATAAATAAAATCGTAATAGATTTGGCAACAATTTTATTTATCAAATATGAAAATAGTTGTCTGATGGGTGTCGAAATCACAAAAATAATTTCTATAAAAATAACTCTAAATTGTAGTACGGAGTGGTAGTAGGGTCGAGTTCACATGGATTGGAGGTTGTAATCAACTTTCATGTTTACTTATGAACAGAATGTTCGTTGTGTGTCGTGGCAAGAGTCGTACTCATGACTCCAAACGTACCTGCAACAAAAATAAACATGTAATCGAGGGATTTCGAAAATGTTTAGAAAGTAAATAATCTATCAGCATAAATAAACAATTAAATAATATTAGAAATAAATTTAGTTCGGGAAATAAATTCAGAATTTTGCAAACAGAAATAATTAACCTTAGCCTTAGACTTGGTAAATTTTGTATCAAGAATCGATCCTCGTAAATAAATCTTCTCATCCAACGATAAGTTAGTTATAGCAGTTAAGAATGTCCTAACCACCAATTATTTCTCTCGTAGCTAGTCTCGGTACGACCTGCAAGCCAACCCTTACCGATTATCTAACCAAGATACACGAGTTCCCGATTCAAGATTCCGGCAGCCTTGCATTCTAAGAACCCAACTCGAATTAACAGCCTCAATCGCGTGGGTCATTTAAACCCGATCACTTCTTCCTTGATTTGTTCTCAAATATCCGAATACAGCGCGGTCGACTCGTTTCTCCAACTGTCAGCAAACATGACTCTAACCCAACGTGCACTTTGACTTGAAATCGAGTTTAACCTTAAAGGATGATTAGTCTATCCCGATACTTAGGAAAAAAATGAATTTCGATTGGAAGGATTTTTAGCACGAATTCGTATCTCATGATTCCCGACCGGAAAGAACACCAACCTAATGCTAAGATGAAATTTAGTGGAGCATGAAATTATTCATGCTTTGTAAACTTTGGAAAGTGATTTGATGATTATGGTGAAGAAAGGAACAGAAAGGACTTGGAAAGAAATTAGCCCAATTTTAGAAAAACAAGAAAAATGCAAATGAAACAACCAGTATGCTCACGCCAATTTGAAAGGCAAAAGAGAATAATTTAATTTCAAATTAAAATAGGAATGTAGAATTAAGTGATGCCTTTGCCCAGCCCATAAACCAAAATAAATAAAATTAGTGTTTATTTTTTAACAGTTTAGTTACAACATTTGGCCTAAAAATAATTTATAAAGTCTAATAAATATTGACCCGTTTCTACCTAATCACCCAATACAGACCCAGTGGCCCAAATTAATTACCCAAAACACCTTAGCCCAAATCCTAAGGACTGACCCAGATCCAAATACCAGAGCTCAAAAAGCCCAACGCCTAAATGGAGATATAGGGTTTCGCTAACCTCGCGCTAAGCAAAGAAAATCCCAAAGATCACGTCGAAGCCAGACCAAAGCCAACAGTCACGCCTCAATCGTCACACCGCCAGTTGCGTCGCAGCATGTGCGAATCCCTGCATCGTCGTCAAGATCGTCGCCTTCAACCTACAAAAAGGGAAAACACCAAAGCAGAAAGAGAAAAAAGGCAACAGATCGCAGTGAAAATGGAAAGAAATCTGTATTTTTTTTTTTTTTTGTTCATTCTTAGGGTTATAAAAACCCATAGAAATTTGTAACACGGACACGGAGAAAGAATACAAAAACGATTCAAAGATCTAGAGAAATAAAAGAATAGAAACCATTTGCAAATGCTTTTTTCTTTTTATTGGTTTTATTTCTTTTATTACATATATATATATATATATATATATATATATATATATATATATATATTTGTGCATATAACCCGTGTTTAAAAAAAGTAAAAAGGAAAGAGTTTACCTTTTCGAAAGCGAGGCAAAATCAGGCGTACCAGGCATCCGCTCATCGGCCATGGAGGCACGTGGGGCGCATAGCTCAGCACTCCGACGAACAGTAGCTCAGGCAGAGGGACGAGAGATCCAGAGAATTTTCAGTTTTTTTTTTAAAAACACCTAACTAAATGATTTTTATTAATATAAAACTAATATTTATAGGCGAAAGCAAACGGTGCCGTTTTGGCAAAACAGGATCCGCGCGTCGACCCGAACCCGAACAAGGGTCCGCTTGTTTTTTTTTTTTGAAATGGGAAAATTACTCTTTTGATCCCTCCGCTATTTTATTTAATTTAATTATGTCCTATTAACTAATTTATTTTTAAAATTAACCCTGGAAATCTGTTTATATTTCAATTTAATCTTTTTTTCTCTTTTTTTATTTTTTATATTAAAATTATGTATTATATTAAATATTTTATATTAATTATCTATACTAATTTATTAAACTATAAATATCTATTATTTTGTCTTTATTTTATTACATATTATTTTAGTATTTATATATATATATATAGATGTTATATTATACTTTTTAAATGCTATATATTATATAATATTATAATTATTTATAATGTATTCATTTTTAATATTTTTATTTTTTAAATCATTATATTTTTTAAACACATTGTTTATATTATTGTTCCTTTTATTTATTTAAATTTGCATGAAATGTGTTCATGGTTAATTTTATTGTTTATTATATTTGTCTATACTTCATCATATATTTGTAATTACTTTAGTATAAGAATTATTATTTGTTGTGTTTCATATTATTATTGCCTTTCTTAAATATTAGCATGTTATAGTTGTTTTCTTTATAATACAATATTGCAACATGGTTATGGTTTAAAACAAAAATACATTTTACAAAATCAATATTTTATTTAAAAGTTTTCAAAAGAATGCAATGTTTTGATATTTAAAAATTCGAGAAATAATACCCAATCATGCTGGGTTGCGATTTCCCGTTTGGCTAAATAACTAAATATCCTTTTGACAAGTTTTATAAAATTATGAGATGATCTTAGTGACGAGGGTTTAAAAATGTCATGTCCAATCGTGCTGGATGTGATGTTTATATTCTTCCGGATCGAAGAAATCTCAAATTTTAAATCAAAATTTCTTAAAGTTTTATAAATTATGAGATGATCTTAGATACAAGGGTTTAAAAAACATCGTGTCCAATCGTGCTGGATGTGATGTTTATAATCTTTCGGATCGAAGGACTCTCATATTTTAAATCGAATTGTTTGAAGTTTTTTTTAGAAATCATATTTTTTAAATCTTTTTAAGTTTCAAACATTTGGACATGGCTTTATTGATTAGGTACCAATTTTTGGGCATTATGAGGGTGTTAACCCTTCCTCATACGTAACTGACTCCCGAACCTATCTTTTTGTTTTTCATAGACCAAAATCAGTATTTTGAAATAAAACTTTTTATAAGGTGATCCAATCACACCTAAATAAAAAGAGATTGGTGGCGACTCCCCTTTTTTGTTTTTAAAGTCGATCCTCATTTTTTAAAATCCGATTTTAAAAATGGTTTCGACAAAGGACATTAAGGCTCTATTTATATACATAGAATTTAATATTTTTTGCCTTAACTAATTTAACATAAAATTAAAATAAAATAAAATAAATAAAAATAAAATAAGATTTTTTCTATTTTTGGCTTTTACAAAGTCAACAATTCTATTGAGTCCTTAGCTTTTCTCCACATTTTTGATTCGGCCTCATTTTTATTGATTATGTTTCAATTTGGTTATTTTCTGCTCGTTTTTATCTATTAGCGTCCCAATTGTATCCCTGACAAAATTAAAACATAAAAGTACTAATTTAATAGGGATCAATTCAGAAATAAACCAAATTAAACACAAAATAACATGCAAATTAATATGTTATCATTGTCAAAATGAAAATTTTGTTTATATGGAAATTAAATAAAATTGTACTTTTATGATATTTCATTCAATAAACATTTAAAAATAAATAAAATATTTCAATATTTAATATAAATTAATTAAAAATTTTAGTATAATTTAAATCAATGAAATATAATTATTTAACCATTAAAATATTGATGGTGAAAAAAAAAAAAACCCGTAATCTCCCCTAAAAGAAATAATCAAAATGTGCGAGAAAACACTTGAAAATATAAAACGCGTCGTTTGTGCTTTGGATCTAAACTCTAGTCCCATTCCCAGGTTGTGTAGCGCACAAAACAGGTGGCGCCGCATTCGTTGTATTCTTTATAGTGTATATACATCATTCCCCTTCCCAGAGGTTTCGCCGTGTGTCGGGCGATTTATAGTTTTCTGGTTAAAACATGCTCAAATTTATATGCTTTTTGTCGTGGAAATTTATTCTCTTTATTTCTATTTTCAAATTTTAGATTCTCAATATTTTAGATTTAAAATTTTACTCTCCTAATTAATATTATTAATTTTTATTAAATTCAAGTATATTATAATATTATTTTTATTACATAATTATTAAGTGTATATTTTATTGTTTCAAAATGTCACATTGACAAATTTAATTGAATAATTTTAACCGTACTAATAATTAGAACTGAATTTTTAAAAATAAAAATAAAAATATTAAAATCCTAAAAAATACTAAATCAATTAAATTCAAAATATACCCCAAATATAGAGACTTAAAATATATTTTATCTTACCAACAAAAATTGTATTTATTTATTTTAGTGGTTGATTCTTAACACTATATTATAGAACGACCATAAATAAATAAATTGATATAAAATAAATAATATATTGGTTCAAATAGTAAAGTTTGAGGTTTCAAGTTCAAATCTCATTATAGATAGATTTTGATATTTTATATAAAAATATAAAATAACAAAAGTTCTCTTGTAATAAATATTACTTTAAAAAGAATGAGTCTTTTTTTTTAAATTTTACAACTGAGTTAATATTTAAATGACTTATAATACAAACATAATAAAAATTTGACTTGAGTCAGGTGAATATTTGAGCTTGTCTCATTAATAATAATACCATGTTTGATAGGAGTGTTATTTTTCCACATGTTTTAGTGCATAAGTAAGCAATAAATTAATTACAATTGGTAATTTTAGCCATTCACATAACTTGTTTGTGGTAAAGATAATAATTCTTTCTTCTTCTTCTTTTTACTTATTTTGAAGAGGTTTTATTTTTTAAAAGATTTTTACTCATCATTCTCATTTCAAGTTTAAAATTATATAAATTATTTTTATTTTATATGTAATTATTTTGGAAAATGTGTTAAATTTTACCACTAGTTTGTAATTTCCTATAAAATTAAAAGGGCGATTTTCCATGCTTGGGGTGAAGGCCACTGCCTCACCTCCCTCCTCCCTCAAGATTAATTGATTTTTATTTAAAAAAAATTACATTTTAATATATTAATTTAATATCAATGTCGTTTATCGTTTTATTCGGAGAAAATTAAAGTTTTAGATTTTAAAGAATAAAATTAATTACACTAAACATTTTAAAATTATTTTAAATATTCTAAAGTGATTTTTAAATTTAAAATGTTTAATTGAATTTTCAAATATTGTTAGAATGAGATTTTTAAATTAATTTAGCCATCAATTTTAAAATTTAAGGCGAAACCATTTGAAATGTAGGGTTATTCTTTTAATATGTCAGATTTAAATTGTTCATACAATAATTGTCAGAATGAGACTTTTAAATTAGTTTAGCCATCAATTTTAAAATTTGAGGCGAAACCATTTGAAATGTAGGATTATTTAATATGCCAGATTCAAATTGTTCATACAATAAATAAAAACGTATTTACAATTTCATTCACATGTATAAAAAATGCTCCATGTCAAATTTAAGTTAGTACTTAGCATCCAAGCATATGGTTAAACTATAGGTATTCATGGCTGATTGAATCTTAACTCAATTGGCATCGGTATTATTGTCAGTGTAGGAGGACATAAGTTCAAGTGCGTTGAAGCGCATTATCTTTCTAGTTAAAAATTGGGAAGGTGCTATGTATTCAAAAAGAGAAAATATGATAAAAATCTATAATAATATTAATATAAAAAAAAATTCAAGTTCAAGCATGAGCTTGACTCACCTAAATGGCTTGTTTTAATGTTAAAAAAAATATATTTTATTTAAATTTAATTATAAATATATACATAAATACTAAAGTAAAATATTTTTATATATTTTGAAAAGTAAATGGGTAAGGCCAACTTGAAGTTGAAAAATGAACTCAAGCTTGACCCAATGCAGGTTAGGTGACCCAACGACCCATGAACACCTCTAGATTAGATGAATAAAAAATTTTATTGTGTGATATTGTTACTTTTATGACTTAATTAGAATTTAAAATTTAGATCATAGTGTTAGAATCGTTAAAATCTTGATACAAAACTTAATAAATCATAAATCAGGATCTGTCATGTTAAACTATCAAGAATAAATTAAGAACAAAACTAGATGCGAAAGTGTATCTGAATCCATGAATTCCTTGAAGTTTTTTTTTGATCATGGGGATTTGATCTTCTAAATTAGCACACAAGAAATTCAGAGAATATTTGCTCTCTCTTTCCTAAGGATGGGATATTAGAAAAGTTATCTTGTGTGTAATTTGGGGACCATAACCCTAATATATCTAAATTTGGCACATTAGCCCTAATTCCTAATTAGGCTATCATTAATTAGAAATTAATTACTAGAGTATCTATACATATATGACCCATACTTTATTTAATAATTAAAGCAAAAAAACCTTAACCAAATTTAAATCACTTTTAATTAAAGCTAACATAGTAAATAATAACAAGTAATTACCATTATTATATATGTGATGTCCATTGTAACACTCCTAACCCGTATCTATCGCCGGAACAGGGTTACGGAGCATTACCGGAATAAACATGATCAAATACAGACATTTCATATCATTTCTCATTTATATCAAAAATCAATCATAAACAGTCATATTGGCCCTTGTATGAGCCATCGAAGCCTAAAACATCATTAAAAATAAGTCGGGACTAAACCAAGTACTCAGAAAATTTTTCGCAAAATCTAAAAAAATTTTCAAAGTGCAAGGGACACATGCCCGTGTGGTTAGGCCGTGTGAACATTTTAATTTACATTAATTAGGTGCAGGGACTACACGGTCAAGTCACATGCCTTTGTGCTAAGCCATGTGCCACACACAGCTGAGACACACGCCTGTGTCTTTACCAGTGTAAAAATACCTGAGCATTCTGTTTTGAAATTTTAAAGATGCAGGGGACACACGGCCGATCCACATGCCCGTGCGCATGGCCATGTGTCACACACGGTTGAGACACACGTCCGTGTCTCTATCCGTGTGGATAAAATAAGGCCATTTCCAAGCCTAATTTCTCACCCAAACTTGTCTTTCACCTACAATAACATTTAAACACATTCCCAATCCAATATAAATCATTCTAATCAAGCCAAAATAATTTTTGTGTAAAACATATCAACACATATATTCAACTATCTATAGTTACCAAAATATCATATGTACATATAGGCATGTTCAATCAATTTTACTATCATAATCAATATGCCTATATAATTTTCATTAATCCTCCAATTCAAACACACATTAAGCATATTAAAACCATTATATATATATATATATATATAAACATACCAAATTACAAACCATATCAAATGGCTAATTTCAACCAAACATATACATACCATCCATGACCACTTTAGCCTATACATGCCATTATAACCAAAATGTATTTACTTTTTATAACGAAACGAGTTGATGGATAGTGTGAAGTATCTCCGCCAAGCTTCAAACCCAACGAGCTTTCGAAATGCTATAAAACAAAGGAAATAAAACAGAGTAAGCATTTAATGCTTAGTAAGTTCGTATAACATGAATTTAATTTACCATTTAATCACATTAAAGGTAAGCAAATAAAAAATTTTCCAAACAACATGGCCAAAAGCCTAACACATATCCTCAAAAATCATGTTAGTCAAATAAACACAAAGAAATATATATAAGCTCATAAATATTCAATTTTCACATACATATATTTATTACTTCAAGTGTTCATGAACATGTACATATCATATCTTTGTATTTCAAGTATTTATCATAGTAATTCATCTTGAATTCATATCATCTCACATCATAACTTTACCCGTTGAATCATTTAAATTATCGATGGATACAAGTGTAGTACACATGAAGTGTACAAGTTTGAAACCCGTCAATTCATATTCAGGAACGCTCATTGAGCATTTAAACGGGAAGCTCTTCCAAGCCAAATAATAGAAAGCTCATATGAGCTTGTAACGGGAAGCTTATCCGAGCTTAATAACAGAAAGCTCATAAGAGCTTAAATCAAAAAGCTTATACGAGCTTAATGCGTAAATTCGAAGAGCTAGTATCAGGAAATTCATGAAAGAACTTTTAATTGGGAAGCTGCGGATAGCCATATATCAGGACGCTCATTAGAGCTGCGGTGTGTCCGCAACACATGCAAGATCACTACTGATCAAAATGCTCATAAGAGCATATAAACGGGAAGTTTGGAAGAACCATGTATATGAAAGCTCAAGAGAGCTTATATCGGGATGCTCATGTGAGATATAACGGACGCTCTTGCGAGCTATGGTGGGTTCGCAACATATGCAAAACCACAACCACTTCGAGAACTCTGTATCCATCTAATTTCATTTGTTCAAACGAGATTTATTTCTTGTCGGACATTATCGGATATGTGATTTATTTTCATACTTAACAATTATACAAATCACATGCATATAAATCAAACATATCACATAAATATACAATTTAGTTATACCAACTTACCTCGACACTTGCTCGTGTACAAAAACCTACTAATCCGACACTTTTTCTTTTCCTCGATCTAACTCCTTATTTGATCTTTCCGGATTTATATAAATGAATTGAACATCAATTTAATACATTTCATATTCAATTCAATCCACTTCACAACTTAGAAAAAAGTACCATTTTGCCCCTATACTTTTAATTAATGACGATTTTGTCCCTAGGCTCGAAAAATGAATTTCATGCAACTTAATTCTTATTCCAAGCCTAGCCGAATTTTTCATATAACAATAACAATCTATGTATTTCACAAAAATCAAAATTTTTTCATAAATTTTATATCTTTTCAATTTTGTCCCTAAATCACAATTTCATGAAAATTTCCTTTACAAAAGTTGCTTATATATCAACAACCTTTCCATTTCTACGATAAAACTTCATAATTTATGCATATTCATCCGTGGAAAAACTTTAATACTTTGATAACTTTGCAAATTAATCACCAAAATAGTTAGATTAGGTTATTATGATCTCGAAAATATAAAAATTACATAAAACTGGACAATAAAAAAATACCTAATTAAGCCAACAAAGTTTGCTTGAACTTTTTCTCTTAGCTAGAGTTTCCATGTATTTTAATTTTGGGGAAGATGATGAAATAAAAGTTTATTATCATCTTTAATTATTTTAATTTTCAATTTAGTCCTTTTCTTTTTCTAATTTTCTATGGATGATTCATCAAACTTATCTACTAACTTCTCTTAATGGTCTATTTTTCATATAAGGACCTCCAATTTTGAATTCCGTAGCTATTTGATACTTATAGCTACTAGAATTCAACTTTTACATGTTATGCAATTTGGTCATTTTCTCAATTGAACATGAAATTGGTAAAATTTTCTTAACGAAATTTCTATACGATATTCCTATCATAATGCAGATAATGAAATAATATTAAAATAATTTTTCTTACAAACTCAGATTTGTGGTCTCAAAACCATTATTCGATTTCATTGAAAAGGCTATTACATCCATATTTTCCAACAATCTCCCACTTGGACCACACATATATGTACTAATTACTCTATAATTACATGTCATTATATAACCTTATGAGCTCAAAAATTTTACTATCATATTTAAAAGGTATTCCGAACAATCTTGTCCATTAATTATACTAACATAGAACCAATGCGACTTTCGTTACATATATCGTAACTAAATCCATCCCTGATCACGTATATTAACACAAACAAATGACATAGATCAAGTGTGGATGTGTAGCATGGAAATTACATACACTATGATCTAAACATGTCTATTTGCAACTGGTCCTCTTTAAACTTAATTGAGGTCAGTATCAAAATAATAAACATAGTGAATAAACTGAATACTTCATTTCTGATCAGAAAATAACCAAATACATAAATGTTTGAAAACAAACATAAAACAAATAAAATATAAACTCCCACTAAATCATGATATCCTCAAACAATGTAACACTCATGTGAGCAGTGTGCTCATGAAAGACCTTGGGTGGTAAACCTTTTGTGAGCGGATCCGCTATCATAGAGTTTGTCCTAATGTGATATATGGATATTTGACCATTTTGTACTCTTTCTTTTACAACTAGGAACTTTATGTCAATATGTTTTGACTTAGATGAACTCATGTTGTTATTGGAATACAACACTGTTGACTTATTTTCACAAAATAATTTGAGTGGTCTTTCTACATTCTCCAAAATACGCAGCCCAATGACAAAGTTTCGCAACCATATTCCATGGTTTGATGCCTCATAGCATGCTACAAAGTCTGTTGCCATAATGGATGAAGCTACTAGTGTCTATTTGACACTTTTTCCAGGATATAGCTCCTCCAACTAACAGGTAAATATAGCTTGATATAGATTTCCTACTATCTTGGCACCTAGCGAAATCAGAATAAGAATACCTTACGACCTCCAAAGGATATAATCTCCTATAAGTAAGTATGTAATCTTTTGGTCTCTGAAGATATCTCATAACCCTTTTGGCTATTATCCAATAGTCTATACTAAGGTTGCTTAAATATTTGCCTAACATCCCAACAATGTATGTAATATTCGGACGCTTACATTCTTGAGCATATATTAAAATCCCAACAGGTGATGCATAAGGAATCTTTTGCATTTCCTAAATTTCAATGTTACTTTTAGGGCATTGAATAAGACTAAATTTGTCTCATTTAGCAACAGGGGTGTCACCTAATCTACAACTTTACACGTCAAACCTTTTGAGTACTTTATCGATTATAGCTTTTTTGTGACAATATAAGAATACCCCGAGATCAGTCTCGATGTATCTAAATTCCTAAAACAAAAGAGACGTCTCTAAGATCTTTCATCTCAAAATGCTTAGATAGAAACCTTTTGGTTTCGTGCAATAAACCTATATCATAAGCGACAAGTAAAATATCATCGACATATAGAACTAGAAATATGTACTTACTCCAATTAAATTTGTGATACACACTATCACCAACAATATTCATATCAAAATTGAACAAAACAATTACTTGATGAAGCTTGTGGTACTATTGACGGAAAGCTTGTTTGAGTTCATAGATGGGTTTTGTCAATTTGCAAACCATGTTTTTTGAGTTTTCCGACTCAAAATTTTCTAGTTGCACCATATAAATTGTTTCTTCAATGTCACCATTAAGAAAGACAGTCTTAACATCCATCTAATGTGACTCAAGATCAAAATGAGCAACAAACGCCATGATTATCCTGAAAGAGTCTTTCGATGAAACTAGAGAAAAAGTCTCAATAAAATCAATATTTTCTTTTTGAATATATCCTTTAGCTACAAGGCGCGTATTATACCTCTCCACATTACTATTTGCATCCCTTTGGTTTTAAATATCCATTTACAACCAATTGGTTTTGCACATTCAGGTAATAGGACAAGTTCCCAAACTTTATTCTCTTGCATAGACTTATACTCATATTTCATGGCATAAATCCACTTTTGAGAATTAGAACTTTTCATGACTTGATAAAAGTTGATTGGATCATTTTCCATCATTCCATTATCATCCTCATATTCTTGGAGAAATACAACATAATCATCTGAAATAACATTTCTCCTTTCTCTTGTGGACCTTCTTAATGATACTTGCTCTTGAGGTTGTTGAGTTTGTTCTTCTGAAACAATTACCTCATTTTGAATGAAGAGTTGTTCAACATTGTCTTGTTGAGGTTCTAGATTCACTTTTTGATCAATGATAGGTATAAGAACTTGAACATCATCAAAAGTAATAATAGGAATTGAGTTAGAATCCAATTCCTCCTCAAAAGCAATGTCTCTAACCTTATTTCTCCCCTAAACTCAATATCCTCAAAAAATGTTACAATTCCCGTCTAAAAAATATTCTTTATTATGGGATCATAAAACTTATAGCCACTAGATCGCTCAAAATAACCAATAAAGCTGCTCACTATTTTGGAGTCCAATTTCATTTTATGTGGCCTATAAAGCTTTGCCTCAACTGGACATCCCCAAATGTGAAAATGCTTTATACTAGACTTTTGACTTGTCCAAAGCTCATAAGGTGTTTTTGCAACTGCTTTATTGGTTGCTCTATTTAGAATGTAAGTTGTTGTATTTAACGCTTCTCCCAAAGGAACTCAGGTAAGGTAGAATGAACAAACATGCTCCTTACGATATCCTTAAGAGTCTTGTTTCGTCTTTCAGCTACACCATTCATACTAGGTGATCTTGGCATGTGTACTGTGGGACAATACCACATTCCTCTAGAAATTTCGCAAATGGTCCTAGACATTGTTCACTTGAACTATCATATCTACCGTGGTACTTACCACCACAATCAGATCTAACGTTTTTAATCCTTTTTTGTTAAGTTGATTCTCAACTTCAGCTTTATAAGCTTTGACCACATCTAAAGAATGAAATTTCTCATGACTGAGATATAGGTACCCATAACGTAAGTAATCGTCTATGAATGTTATGAAATATTGTTGACCATTCCAGGATGTCGTAGGGAATGACCCACAAATATATGTATAAATTAATTCTAAGACGTATGAAGATCTGTTGGCACCAATCTTTTGGTTTTGGTCTATTTTCCTTTAATGCAATCGATATAGACATCAAAATCTATGAAGTCAAAGGACTCTAAAATACCATTAGACACAAGTGTTCAACTCTAACTTTTGAGATATGACCTAAATGCTTATGCCATAGTGATGCTGAAGTTTCCTTATTTAATTCGCGTTTAATACCATGTGATTCCACATGCAATGTTTCATTATAGGATACAACTATTTCTAACAAATAAAGGTTGTCATAAATATTTAAATAACTAGTTCCAACAACATTCAAATTTAAAGACAAACTAAATTGATTGTTTCGAATGAACAATAATATCCAAATTTGTCCAACGAAGAAACAAAAACTAAATTCTGTCTGAATGACGGTACAATAAAAGTGTCTTTTAAATCCAAATAAAAATCAGTTCCTAATAACAACCTAAAATGCCCAATCGCTTTCACTTCTAAAGATTTTCCATTGCTTACGAAGATGTGTCTTTCACCATCACTTGGCTTTCGATAACTCAAGCAACCCCGCATAGAAACACTTTTGTGAGTAGTAGCACCAAAATCTATCCACCAAGTGTTTCTAGGTACTGAAGTTAAATTAATATCAGAACAGACCAAATTAATAATTATACCTTTCTTTGTACGCCAGGCATGATATTTGGTGCAATCTTTCTTCACGTGTCCAAACTTGTTACAAAAGAAATAACTTTCTATAGCGTGCTATTGTTTCTTTTGAGTTGGACCCTTAGCAGCTTCATTATGATATTTTCTTTTCTTACCATTGTCTTTATGGGCATTGGCCAAATGAGCACTTTCAAACTTATCATGCTTCAACATGAGATATGCTATATGTGATAAATTGGAATGAACAATTTTTCATAAGATATGTGATAAGTTACACAAGAGTATCCAAATGAGTTCATACTACCATGTTAAATGAAATGGAGCAGAAAGGTTTGAAGTGGCAAAATTTGGTGATGTTGTAGTTGTTGACTTATTTCAGTGGTCATGTAATTGTAGGAGATAGGATCTTACTAGCATCCCATATCCACATGTTGTTGCAACCATTTTTTTAAAAAAAAGCTGATATTTTTGATTTCGTATATAAAAGGGTTTAAAAAAGATATGTTTGAAAATTTGTATGGTTTTGTATTGCCTACTATCCCAAGGGAGAAATTTTGGTTAAAAACTTAAATGAGACCAATTGACCCCCTTCATTTCAAGGAAAATGTCTGGGAGACCAAAAAAAAAGAGAGAGAAAAAGGGAAAGAGGAGTGGGAGTAACTTGTCTAAAAGAGGGATGAAGATAAAGTGCCGTAAGTGTTTCATGGTTGGACACAACTCCAGAAACTGTCAAACTTCATATGTTGTAAGTGTTTTGATGATTAATAATTTTTATGCAAGTTTTGGCTAATTTGAGAACTTTTAACATGTTAAATTTGTAGAGTACACCTCCACCAACTCGAGTAGCTCCTACTCCACCAGCTCTATCAACTCTTTCTAATCCTACTCCACCAGTTCCTTCTCAAACTGTTGCATTTGAAGCATCTACATAATCACCATCAGCTCTTTCAGCACAACTAACTCCTCTTACCATTCTAACCTCTTCAGCACAACAAATACTTACAAGACTTCTTAGCAGGAAAAAACAAGTAGCGTAATGGATTGGGTTATACACTGATGAGAGGATTGGGATGCAAATTTTGAATGTAAGTTACCAATTGTTGAACTGTTATGCTTATTTTATTTTGGTGACATGTTTTTTAATTATGTATTTTATGCATTGCAGCCTAGTATGATAGGGGAAATCATGGTGACTGCCCCAACCAAGTGCACCAATAAAAGGAAGGGAAGTGACAACAAGAAAACTACTAGTGGGACTTAGGAAAGTAGGAACACAAAAGAAGCTATGTCCAAAGATCCACCCAAGCACAATCGTAAGCCATAGAGATAGTTGATGTCAATATGATTTTGTAGATGAGTTATGAACTCTATTTTTTTTTTTGTTTTTACCTCCTAGTTGGGTTCAGTTAGTTAACATACGTGGATAATTTGATGGTTTTATTTTGTTGGATCATTTTGATAGTTCTATTTTGTTGGATAGTTTATTTAGATCCTTTATATGATGGTTGTATTGGATGATTGTAGATTTTGGCATATGCATATACTTTTACAATAAAATAAAAATGTTTTCCATTCAATTCAATTCATTCATTCTTAACTAAACCTGCAACAAATACATGGACAACATTTCACCATCCATGATACAATTAAAAACAATTTATAAGCTACTATTACTTTGTTGTTCCTTGACATTTTAATCTTCTATAATGTTATCTTCTCTTCCAAACGAGTTACCTTTAATCACATTTTTTGCATTTTTTCAATATTGAGCTCATTGTTCTCAAGTCTTAATCAATAGCATCTTATTTTGAAGTATTATTTCATCGATTGTGCATCCCTGTTCTTCTACAGTTGAATCTGTCCCATTATAGTTACCTTCAACCCACCGAAAAAATCACAACCCTTGGTCTTCATCTCTCATATACAACAAAGACAACAAAATCAGAATATTAAAAATCTAAGAATATATCTTAAACCCAAATTGCAACAAAATGCTAGTACACAGAAAACCCTTTGTTTCTCACAAACCCAACTATGATAGACCAAAACACAAACCCTAATTTATCTCTTTGAAGTTCACACACCCAAAAAATTTTCTCCTTTTGTTCTTTGGAGTATTTGCGTTGCAAATGGGAGCCCTTAACCTACAATGGTAGTACAAAACCCTTTTCTGTACAGTTGATTTTCTGCTTGTAGAAGAACACATGGTGGAGACGTGAAGGAGATGGAAAACGAAAGAGAGTACAAATGGATGAACAAAAAAGGAAAAAATGAAAGGAAAACAAAAGGAGAAGAAAGAGAGAGGAAACGAAGAAGGGAAATGAAAAACACATAGATGAACGAAAGAGGGAAATATAAAAGAGATGGTAGAGAAAACGAAAGGAAAAAAGATAGTAGTGAAAAATGTTGAAGACAATGGTGAAGAAAAACTTTAAAGGAAGAATATTATGGGTTAATATTATTAAGTAATAATATTTAAAACAATCTGGTCAAAAAAAATGAAACATGGGTCAAAGAGGTCTTGGGAGTGCGACACATGGCAACGCACGAGTGACTAACGTTGCCACTAGAGATTAAAATAGATGTCGGGTAGTAGAATAGCGGCAGCTATATAGCGCTAGCGGCGCCATCCGAAACCTCTATTGCTGAAAATAGTGATGTGAAGTGGAGTCACACCAATAGCGGTGGATTGCGGTCGCAATTTAACAGTAACGGCCAATTGTGGCCATAACGGGCCGCTATTCCAGTTATTTTTCCGCTATTCTCATTGATATCTATTTTTTTACTTTGTTATTAGGTATTAGTTGTGTGAATTTTAAAAAAAATTCACGACCGCAATAGCATTCGTTATGTCCGCAATCGCGATAAACGCAACACGATCGAAAACGCGGCCACAATCGCAATTTAAATCCCTGGTTGCCACATCAACAAAATCTTAATGCTGTTAGGCTCAAGTACCAAACTAGTAAACGGGAAAAAAAATCCGGATACCAATCTGAGACAAAAAAAAATCATAGGTGCCAATCTGGGAGAAATGGACAAGTTCAAATACTAATTTCATATTTAACTAAAAAATAGTCCAATTTTGTTAGGGTAAATTACCAAAAATGCCCTTTTTTTAAAGGAAAAGTACATTTTTTCCAATTATTTACCGGAATGGGCCATTTTCCTCGAAAGCGCATCCATGTCAGCGCGATGTTAGGGGATGCAGTAGGAAAACGTGTCCCTGAGGGAGCATTTTCTGCTACATTAGCAAAAATCGCGTCATTGAGGGAGCGCTTTGCTGATGTGGCAGAAAACGCTCCCGTAGGTGCGCGTTTTGCCTGTCTATTCCGTTAGGGTTTTCAACTATTTTTAAAGTTAGGGTTAGGGTTTTTAGGGTTTTAGGGTTAGGGTTTATGGTTTTTTATAGTTTTTAAGGTCTTAAGGTTTAGGGTTTTTATGGTTTATAGGGAAAATAATTTTATTTTATTAAAATATAAAAAATAAATTACAATAAAAAATTAAAATAAACTTTTATTTTATTAAAATATAAAAATTAAATTACAATTAAAATATTAAAAACAACTTTTTTATTAAAATATAAAATTAAATTACAATTGAAATATTAAAATAACTTTTATTTTATTAAATATAACAATATAAAATTTTTTGTAGAAATATATTAAAAATATAAAAATATTAGCAATATTTTTGCCTTATTCAAAATAAATTGATTTTATTAAAAATATACAAAATAAATTACAATTAAAATATAAAAAAGTTTATACAAATATATTAAAAAAATCAATGTTGGTGCCGGTTGAAATCAGTGCCATATGGGGGTGGTCGACGGTTACGCTCTGGATTCCTCCTTGTTCTAACTTCAGCGGGGATGTGGTTTTCTAGGGATTCAGTTTCTCCGTGAGGGTCTAGTTGTGGGTGTTGGGAGGATGACCCACCTTGATAAAATAATGACTGTGGAGGTGTTTGCATCACCCATGGCGGAGGTGTCTGAATCCCGTAAGGTGAAGGAGATCGATAAAAAGAAGAGCTCTCTGATGGCGCCTTGTGCGATCCCTCATGCGACAGCGGCCTACAGATCGACTGGCCAGTCGAAGTAGTCGAGAACGGACTCAAACGGGCCATGCATTCCAACCCACCATAGGACTGGGAAAAGGAAACATATAAGGGTTAAGATACATATAAGAGCTAGGGTACGCACCTGGCATAATCTGAAAAGGCTGTGATGTGGGTGTCGTCGGCTGAAGTGTTGGGCCTGATGACTTTGTGGGCGCTATTGATGGGCCCGGTGATTGTGTCCGCATTGTTGATGGTCCCGTCCCATCATCCCTTCTTTTGGATTTAAAGGACCCGTCGTTCCCTTTGTACACAAAGTTATCATCGCCTCTCCTCTTCTGATAATAAATACGGCTTGCCATGGATCCTAAACCATGACATGTATTCGACACGCACGCTAACTCAGGAACAATGATCGGTTCCCGAGTAGGTATATAATCATACCGATTTTCCCACAATTCGATATATGCTGACCAAAATCTCGGCCAATCCGTATACAACTGCCATAAGTCGACTTTGTGCTCATCATCGAGCACCTCAGGTGCTACGAGAATCGATTGTCGGAATCCAAATTGTCGCAGAACCCGATCTAACTAGTGCATCTCCACGGTGGCATAGTTGACCAATTGGACTTTCACATGCCAAATGTTCGGATTTTGAAAGAATTCATCCAAATTATTGCCCGAATTGCGGATCATTGTATGGTGTCCATTGAAAGTATATTAACATGATAAAAACATTAGTTATATACTAAATACTAAATACTAAATACTAAATACTAAATACGAATTGACTATTTTATTACGAAAATATATTTTATTTAATACTTACTTGTGCTTCCGACCGTTGGTCTAATAGAAGCCGTATATCTTCAAGCGAGGTAGGTATTCCAACATAACTCGCCGAATGGTTCCACCTAATTAAATAAAAATTTAACATACAATTATATTTTAAATCTACATAATAATTGTAAAATCTAAATTTACTTTATTATGAGTGGGAATGTACATGGGTGGTCCACTCGAGGACGTAAAAATGGAAAGCAAAACTGTGCCCATGATTGCAGTAATGATGGGCAACCTCTGATTTTGGCTTTGTTAGGTCGCGTCGCCCTGCACATCTTCCGATACAATTTTGCTAGTACAGCAGACCCCCAACTCAATTCACCGGCTACTCTAAAATCAACAAGTTTCAGCAGCCATCTCAGATGTACGAGGTTTCATGACAAGTCCGGCATCAAATAGCCTCCAATCATCTCAAGAATGTATGCCTGAGCATACCGTATTCTTTCTAATTCAGTCGAATCATTATCCGGATCCGAGAATGTGTCTCGTAACCAGCCCATCTCGATCCGACCTCCGTTAATGTTATCTGGAATAGCACCCAAAAGCTCGTAGCATACGACTCCACAATCACCAGAAGTTGCGGACCCGGTGACTACGTACCCATCCACTGGCAATCCCAATTGCAATTGTACGTCTTCGAGTGATAGTACACTCTCCACATGGAAGATGGAAAGTGTGCGTCTCGGGTCTCCACCTCTCTATCAACGTACTGATTAGCTTCGGGTCCAACTTGCACCCTTGGCCTATACTGATCACGTGCTAAAAACCCGCTTCCCGTAGGTAATTCTCGATCAACGGCGATGGCGAACCAGGCATATTGCGAATATAGCATTGCAACACCTGATCTGCAGACTGTTTAAAAAATTATAAGATAAAAATCAATTAAAATTGCATAAACCTAAAAAATATTAAATAGTATTGAAGAATTAAAATTATAACTTACCATTGTCATTTGATCGACGGAGATGTGTTTATTGTCGAGACGAATTAATTCTCTGGCCATTGCTAATACGATCGAATATTTTTAAATTAAAATAAAAACTAATTCAAAAAACTTCTAAACAGGGCTTTTTTGTAAAAATTAAAGGACTTTTGTGAAATTTGATAGGAACTTTAGAGGAATTTGAGAGGAATTTGAAAGAAAATTGAGTAAGGACCTTTGTGTGAAAAAAATGAAAGGGGAGATTTTATATTTTTTTGCCTTCATCGGTCAAAAAAATATGGCCGTTGGGAGGCAAAATCGTCCCCTGAGTAGCGTTTTGCCACATCAATAGTAGCGACCTTAAGGACGCGATTTTTGCTGATGTGGCAGAAAACGCTCCCTTAGGGACGCATTTTCCTGCTACATCCCTTGGCATTGCGCTGACTTGGACACACTTTCAGAGAAAATGACCCATTCCGATAAATAATTGAAAAAAATATCATTTTTCATAAATTTTTTAAAAAATGGTATTTTTTTTAGTAATTTACGCATTTTGTCAGATATGTTAAGTGATGGACGGCTATGATGAAAAGTTGAAAATGGTAAGCTAGCTTTAGGTCACATGTAATTACCGCCTTCACTTTCTTCTCTCTTAAAACTTTTTTCTGTCATCAAATGCTTTACAAAAAGGAGAAAAAAAAAAAAGGTCTTTTTGGTGCTTTGAAGTTGCAAAGTAGAAAATGGGAATTCCATCAGAATTAAGGGATGTTTGGATACAGAGAAAAAGAAATTCCTTCATAATTCCTTCCCCTGCTGAAAACGAGAAGAATTTGAGAGCCAAGCAATTCTCTCGAGGTTGGCCTTTTTTCTTTTAATCTTTCATTTCCTTCATTTTTTGCAGCCGGAAAATATCGAATTTGAATTATCGGTCGAGACGTAATTATTTAAATGTCTAAGTTTTTGTTTAACCTGCAGAAGGAATTCGTGCCGGTGTCAAGGCGGCTGCGGTCGCCGCCGTTGTCAGCGCCGTACCTACCGTACGTTAACTTTAATCTCGCTCTTATCGATTTTTTTTGGGAAGGATCAAAATTAATTGATCCACATTAATAAATTATTTTTAACTATATTACAAATATCTCATCATGATTCACTGGTACTTCGAAAATGAAAATATCAATTTAGGACTCTGATACTAGAAATCGCTGTCTCCCCCATCGATTTAATTATCGGTGTTGCACGATCCCAACAAGCGAACCCTAGCGATCTAATTCAGTAAAAGGTAGGATCGGATTAGCATATAGTTCATTATAAAAATTATATTTTTAAATTTACTTAGAATTTATTTATTTAAAATTATGTATTTATACAAGCACAAAATTGTATGTATGAGTTTTAAGAAAACGGTAACAACCAGAGAAAACTACCCTATCGAATTACAATTCATATAAGTAGGTTTAGGAGGATTTTGTTTTATTTTTCATCAAAAGTTAAAAGGGTATTATCCTGAGAATTAAAATTGGTTGATGTTTCTATTATTTGTGTCATGGGTTATTGCAATCTTTTGAACCATATGGTAAGTAATGCAAGGTTCATCATTTGTGTGATGATATTGTATCAACTTAGCAGATGTTGAAAAGTTTTAATTCTTTGACTTTTAACTTAAAATTACCATGTCTTTTCCATCTAGGTTCAATGCATTTTGAGATTAGAACTCAATTAATTCATTGCCTGCATAAGTTGATTGTATGAAACCGTGATTCTATGTCATACTTATATTTTTCCAACAGGAGAATGACAAATCAGATTTTTCCTCTTGAATTTGAATTTTTTTCAAGAGGTAAAAGCTGAAAATTAGGAGGAAAAATCTAATTTTTCATTCTCTTGAAAAGGATGACGTGGAATCACAGTTTCATACAATCCCTTCTTGCATAAGTTGTAGATAATATTAATGGTTTCGTAAAAAGACTATTCTAATCTTAGGGTGTCGATATCTCGTGATATCACACTCAATTAGTGAACTTAAGTGCTGACTTTATGATTGCCTTCTAATTGTATTTTGAGCTCCCCTGACCGCTCCTTTTTTCAGTTGATTGCAGTTCGTAAGATTCCTTGGGCAAAGGCAAACCTCAACCATACTGCTCAAGCTCTTATCATCAGTGGAGGTATTCTCCAGTCTATAGCCATGGGATTTTTCACAAGTCCCAGCCTATGAATTCATGATTTATATAAATTGCATCATATTATATGGGTGGGTCCATTGATGACATAGAAATAGGAGAGAAATGGGAATGACTTGTTATTATAATTGATCGTATATCTTTTGTCAAGCAATAACACGGGCTGTCTTTATTGGTTAACAGCATCAATTGCGGCCTACTTCATTACCGTAGATAAAACCGTTTTGGAAAGTGCAAGGAGAAATTCTCGAGCACAGTTCGACAAAACTGTTTGAATGCTAGAATTGAAGGTATTCAGTGGCGAAGGTTCTCAGGGCAAGTATGATACATGTCAATAAGTTTAAAGCTGTTGTATGCCATGCATCCACTTTTTGTTCTTTTTTTTTTTTCTGTGGAATTTATCATCAATTAAGCAGTTTAAATGTATTTAGGTGATGTTTTATGTTTCAGTTTATAGGCATGAGATTATATAATCCTTTTATGACCTTTAACATGGAACTCAGTTGAGTTCTTTCATGGAGTTTTGGTTGGGTTTACTTTGTTTAATTGCAGAATAAAGATGGTGGACTGTAGTAACAAAGCATGAGCAGTTAAAAAGTATAGTGATTTTATTGCTTTGACATTTACTTGTAATCATAAAGGTTAAATTATGATGTATAATATTTTCATTTGAGATTTAATATTATATTTAAAATTTAGCATAATTAAGATAATTTAATTCTTTTATTTTTATAATATTATTTTGTTCAAAATAATTATCATGAACAATTGTTTCGATTAAAATGTTTACATTGTCCTTTGTTTATGTGTGATTATTCCTCGAGTATTTTAATTGAAGTTTTATTATTGTTTTTTTTTTTTTGTTCAAAAGGAAAAATCATTAATTGTAACATTAATAAAAAAATACCAACATATCCCAAAAACATAGGAAAGCTCAGTGGAAATTACAATAAAGGACATGGTATGTATGTTTAACCAAACAATATAAAAAAAGAGCAAACTATACTTGCATCAAGCCTCGACCGCTTGAAGTAGAGCAATCAAAGCCACACCGCGGAAGACTTCAACACACCAGAATGAAGGTTGCAGGCAAACAAAGTGAACAAATCACCTTAAATCATTGGGTCCCTTTCCGAGTCCTTGCTCTGGTGGTGATGAACACAAAATTACGAACCCGAAAACAACAGATGTAGAATTGCTAGGAAACAAAACAACCGAAAATGAGCCACAAAGGACTCGATAAACCGGAACACAAGGGATCTGGGAAACACGAGCCTTTAAGTCTCGAGAAAACCTTGTCAATAGAGGACCCAAAGGAAACCTCTGGGGATCATTATTATGCGGAGAAAAGGAAAACAAGAGTGGGAAGAGAAGAGAGGAGGAGGGAACGGTGGGTGGAGGAGAAGGGCAGGATGGGTGGCAGCCAAGGGTTACCTAACCACCAGAGAGTACCGGCTGGTGAAGGAGAGGAAGACCCACCAACGCAAGGCCCACCAGCAAGGAGGAAAAAGAGCAGGGGAAGAAAAAAAAAGAAAGGGAAAGAGGGGGGGAGAGGGAGGGAAGGAGAAAGGGGGACCAAAGGGCCAGCGACGGAAATCGGCAAAAATGTTTCCCTCAAGCTTACAAAATTAAAGAGAAAAATAGATGGACTAAGAGAGAAAAATTGGATTTAATCCCATTATATGTAGTTATCATATGCGAGTTTTATTCTATTTCTATTTGATTCGACTCTAGTTTGTGACTAATTTGTACTTGCAAACTCTCAAAAAAGAAAAATAGAAAAAGAATTCACATCCATATTTTAATCAAAATAGTTAACCATGTACACTATTTGTTCTAACTAATGACATAAAATGAAAATTTAAATTATTCAAAATTAAAATACAAGAGTTAAATTCTAAAATTGAGCAGAACCAAAGCTACTTTGAACTAATTACATATGATTGTAACATGTAAAAATATAAAAACATAATACAAATATGCGGATATGTATGGTCCTGTAATTTCAGCCCCTCTGAAAGAACTGCCAAACACTAATGAAGAATATATTACACAACGTAATTTAGTTGCCACATATGCTTTCAAATTGGAAGCCAAAATAATAGCAATTCTTATACAAAGCGAAACATGAGGCACAAATAATAAGGAAAAGAAAATAATAATTATTGGCAAAGTTGACAAATGCATCTCCATTTATATGAGTTTCAATTTAATTGTTCCATTTTAAGGGGAAAAAATTTGAGTGCCTAAAACTGCAGGCAATATACCATTTAAGCTATTGTTGTATGTCTTAAGCTTGAAGTTTGGATTTTTAGAAGGCATACCGGTAGATGGCATCAGCTACACCGTCTTCATCATTGCTAACACCTATTACATCGGCCACAGCTTTTGTTTTATCCGATCCATTGCTGAGAGCAACTCCTAGAGATGCTAACTCAAGCATTTCCATGTCGTTTTCACCATCACCAATGGCCATTATCTATGGCCAAATAGAAGGAAAAAGGAAATTTTGATTAGAATTATGGGCTTGGATGACGGGTGTCTCTAGCCTTTACGTGCTGACTGCGAATAGGTAATATACTATTCTAGGAAGATTATTTTAAAAAGGTCAAAATATGTTGTCCGCCACTATACTTAAATAAACGAAGTTTGAGATTTGATCTCTATACTTGGAAAGGTATATTCTTACTTTTTCAATTTAAAAATCCTAGCCCAATTGTTGACACCTTTACTACTTTTGGTCAAAATTAATCATCGATACACTCGTGCAATCATATCAAGGGGAGAAGTAACTCATTATGAATTCAATAAGTATACCTGATAGAAAGCAAAATTTGACAGAAAATACTAACTGTGTCAACTGTTGGATTAGAATTTTAAATCGACAACGTAGAAGGACTTTACTTTTAAGTACATGGACTTGAATCTCAAACTTGACAAAAGTATAGCGGCTGCTGACATATTTGGACATTTTGAAAATAATGTATTGTTTTCATCAATTCAAAAGAAAACAATGCAATAGTTATGCAAGTCCTTCCTTGAATATTACCTTAATCAGTGCCACTATGCACAACTTAACATTTTCCTAGAACTATTAAGGTCAACATAGGTAATGCCATTACATTTGACTATTTGAGCTAAAAATGCCCGAATCATCAAAGCATGAATGCTGCATTTGCTGTGTGTATGCAAAATCAACCATGGGAGGGCTAGTTTCTGTTGAAGCAAATTGTGTGAACAGAAAGAGAAAAGAAGATAGGAGTTCTGTACCTCCTTTGAACTGACACCCAAGTTATCAAGTAGCAATTTTACTCCACTCCCCTTTGAAGTCCCAAAGGGAACGATTTCAAGCATGTCTGGTACAGCTTGGACAACACTAGCATGATCTTTTGTTGCTTCCGACCAGTATGGACGCAAATTAGTTGCTATTCCCTCAGCAGTGTCGAAAAAGATCAGCTTCTGCAAATCCAGAATATGTGATTAAATTAGGACCATATTCAACAAAATTTACAAAATCTACTGGGTACGATTATGTACTGGAAACTGAGTGAAATTGAATAACACTTGAACAAAAAATCTTAAGCACTTATGCTATTCTTTCTGGAAAGTGGTTTGGTGTCAATAGAACTATCATATACTTGCATTTGTATTAGACTCATAGAAGCTAATTGGCAGAGACTACCTTTTGTAATTGCATTTAGGATTTTATGCAGGATTAAAAAGTGAATGAATTTTGGCACACGTGCTAGGATTTCTCAAAGAATATTGAAGATTGTGGTCATTGAACTAATAACCAGACCCACTCAGAATGAATAATAGACAAAAAAATCACCATAGCTGCTTTTGTCCTTCTCTGCTGCAAGCAAAAACAATGAGCCTTGCAGACAAAAGATCATATTACTTTCTATCTATGCTTTAAGCATGAACAAGAGACTAAATCTCTGACTCTACCTGTATGTCGGCAGCAGTCACCAGATGCTCAACTGAGGGCATGATCTCTGCCTGTAAAAGTTGTTATGCGTATCATACACAACATAAAAGTTTAATGGTCAACAAACAAAATGTATTAATACAAGGAAAAAGAATATGACAGCAGACGGTACCTTTGGTTCATGATATACAGTATGTAGCGTGTCAACGAGAGGGTGATTAAATAAGGTTAAACAGCGATCCTGGCAAAATGCAACCAGAGGAACCTTATGTTCCAAAGAGTAATGGCCAGCCTGCAAAATTTAAGAAGAGTGGAGATATAAAACAATGGATTTTTTTTTAAAGGATCTTACATGACTATTCCTTATCAGGGCATTAAGCATTTAGTATCTTTGATTCCTTTTCTTTTGGGAAGGGAGTTGATAAAAATCATTCACCCAATTCCCTTGATGTTTGAAACAGCCCACCCAAAATTCTCTGGTCATTCCTAGGAGGAGTAATACTTAGAGACAACAAGATGAATAATGGCTAATGGATCCTTTTCCTTTTCTCCCTCTGGAGTATTGTGGGACAGGAGAGGAGTTAGAATATCCTTACATTTGGCAATGAATACTATTAAACAAAGTCCTATCTAAACCGAAATGAGAATAAATTGCAGCCACTTGCCAAAAGACTGTTCAAATTAGAATGAAATAAAATCAGACTTTGGAAGAGAATACAAGAATATGATATTTTCCAGATAAACTTGGCAGAATCAGCAATATCAGTAAAGTAATGAAATAGCAGCAAAAACTGGGGTCCTCCACAGAAATTTTGGGTAACTATCATCAAAGCAGTTACCAGTAACTAGCACACTTAGCTCAACTAATCTGCTATCTGAAAAACAATTCATAAAACTTCATAATGTGAGATTTCTCTCCAGTCCTTATAGGGCAGACCCAGTAACATCTTACTAAGACAATGAAAAATTAATATGCAAGTTGCAGAAAAATGGCCAATGCTTGCAAGTATTCGTTTTATCTATAAAAGAAACCACAATTCTGAGTCAAAAAATCAATAGCACCAAAGAAAGTTGAAACTCCAAAGTGTTACAATAAGAACTATCTGATCTTCAAAGAAAAGAAGTGATACCTCTCTGCAAACATTTGGATCTAAATTCCTTTTAAAAATTTCTCGACCATTTATACCATAAACCAGCAATCCCTGCAACCAAGAAGAAAGAAAGCAACTGAGTCAACATCATGGCAATAAAAAAAGCTGCCATAGATTTCCAAGCAAAATAATATGCAGAATCAAATTTTACATTGTATTTTAGTTGGGTTAACTGAAAATTTGCTGGCAGAATTTTACCACACACGCTTTATGGTGAATTCTCCACAAGTCACTCCATATTTGGTTGGATATTACTTTTTATATTAATATTTCAATGGAAGGAAAATAAATTCATTGAGAAAAAAAGTAAACAAAAAACAAAGCAAGAAAAACATCAGAAAGAGAGAGGACCATGAAAGTCCAACAATTTTATCTAAGAAGAGGTCCCTTCAACGTTTCAGCTTGGCATCTCTACTCTTACAAACTGATCTAATAGAAGTTCTTATGATATATAGAGTCAAAACAGAAGCCGGCAAGGAAAAAGGAAAAGTACCTGTAAGAAAACCCCAGGAGAATGCTCAGAAATGATGCCATCTTTTCCAGCTAAATCAACCATCTGCAGAACACTTATTGCAGCAGGACGCGCCTGACAAGCAACAAATCAAGAATTGGTAACCAATATCTTTGTTAGCAAGCAAAATGCCAGATGGATGAGAAAAAAAGAAAAAGTTATCCGGCAACTCATAATCAATAGAATGCTAACGGTAAAATTGAGGTTAGAAATATGAGACAAGCATACATATGTTCCCGTTTACTAGATGAAGAAATACAGTGGTAAACTTATTGTAAAATGCCCGTTGTTCTTACTTTTCCAGTGGCTATCACAACTTTTAAGCCTCTCGATGATGCCTCTTTCAAAGCTCTTGCATTGGTCAAAGAAACTTGACTTTTGCTGTTCAGCAGTGTGCCTAGCGTTAAAGTTACAAAAGCATTAGATATAGATATGGTACTGGAATTAATAAGAAACAGAATTACAGTGGGAATAATCTCACCATCCATATCACAGAAGATGTATTTGAACTTTGGTTTGTAGAATCGAAGACTACCTTCTTTCTTCTTGTCTTTTAACAAACTACCTGTAAGATTATCTCACTTGAAACGATATATTACTATTATTTATTGTTTAGCTTCAAAATCACTACAGAAATTGCACATACAAAAAGAATATAAACCTCACAGGATAAGAAAAAAAGCTTAAAAGGGTCCAACTATTAAAAACAGACAAAATAGGATATTACCGTTTGAATTTTCCATATGAAGGTTTGCATTAGTTTCAGCATCATATGCACTGCGTATTAGTCCTTTTCCCTTCCATCCAAGACTCTTCAAAACAAATTCCTCCTCTTCCTCCATTTCTTCCTCAGCATTTTCACTGATTTCATGATCAAAACCCAACAGATGCAGCAACCCATGAACCTGCAAAATGGATAAAAAGGTTGGAGTCACCCTTCAACTACATTAAGTTTTTTGGTATCGATGCTATAATTTCTTTAGATTGATTCCTTTCGGGGGTTTTTCACCCCTCTTGTGAAATCCAATCCTACATACCAGTTGTACCTCCCACAAATTTGTAATTTCGGCTTTTCATATACAGCAGGGTCAATCTATAGGATTGCTTTTTGAGTATATGTTGTGTGTTATCTTCTAAAGAAAAGAGTTCTTGAAATTCCATTCATACCATTAGTATATAAGGTTGTTAAATTATCAACAAACATCTAATATAAATAATATGCCCAACTTTTCTATCACTCAAAAGTCTCAATCAAATAAATGGAGGAAGTTCAAATTACTGTACCAACCATAAGGATGCGTATTTCATCAATAAGCGTGTGCCCTCTTTCTTCTGCTTGCCTTGCAGCAGTCTCAATGGAAATAACAATATCACCCAACATAAGCTGCAAAGAAAGAAAGAAGGACGTGTCAATTGGTTTCACTCACAAGTTATAGAAAACATTTCAGTCAACAGATATACTTACAACAGGAAGATTAAGTTCAGGAATATGTTCGGACATGGAAAGGACATCGGTAGCATGGTCTTCATCCCTCCATTCCTTATTTAGTTTCCGTATGAACTCATCATTACAAAGGAGTACAGACAACTCCACGCTGTCAAAACCACCTAAATCTCGAATGGAAGTATCTCTTGTTTTATAATTTGAATCCGTTATACGGTCAAAAGCTAACTTCATCGCCATTGGCACATTAAGACGAAGTAACTCCGCAATGCTCTGGAAAATGTACGCAGCAATAAAACAAAGAGAACAGTTGGAATGGCCTATGTAATTTTCTTCTTTCTCTCTCTCTATCTTTTTCATTCTCTCGAGAAACTAATATAAAACTCGTTAATACTAGTAATATAAAGAAACCTAAAATAAATAAATAAAAAGCACAAAAATCGTATGATTAGTACTCTTTTCTTTTATTTTCTCGAGAATCAAACAGTAAAGTAGTTAATAGTAGCAATTTTTCAAAGGTAATTGTAATGTATGAAATATTATACCGAAATTTCTGGATCATCAGGTAACTCTTCTTCAATGCAAATGCTAACACTGAGCTCCAACTGCTTCTCTTTACTCTTCCCCGGCCTTCTTCTCATCTTACGATACTCCTTATTCGAACCCGAGACGATTCGCATTGGCTTCGATAGCCTCCTCCCATCTTCTCGGCACAAAGCGTGGAATCTCCGGCCAAAGAGAGAAGATTTCGACGAGGAAGGGACAGCGAAACTAGCCGTGCGGCTCGTGGGAGATAGATTGAAAGAACGGCGGGAGATGGAGAAGGTAGCTGGGGAGCGTTCAAGCGAGAAAGTGGCGGCGGCGCGTGAAATAGCAAAGGCCATGGCGGAGGAGGGGGGAAGGAGGAGAGAACGGAGGAGAAAAGAGGAGCGAGGGAGCATATAGACGCTTTGTTTCTCTCGTTAGCGAATAGTAGTAATAGAGACAGGTTGCTGAGACAAAATCCGAAATGGTGGGGTTACTTAAAACTAGGACGACGTATTCAAAGTTTAAATTAAAACATTAATTAAAAATATATAGATTATTTTTTAAAAAAAATTATATAACTATTCCAGCTCCAAGTTACATAAATTTTATAATAGACAATTTATACCTAATTGATATAAATTGTTTTTTGACTAGTAAGTAATTAAATTTGAAAATTGTAAGTTAAAAGTGTTATTTTTTAGAATGGTTATTTGTATTTATCAATCCCACCAATCAGTTTGCATCATATGTCCAAGTAGAATATAGATATTTAATACTTAAATAATTTTGATTATAAAATTTAATAAATTGTTTATAATTAAAAAATTATGCCACCTATATTTAAACAATTAACTCATTTCTATATTCAGGAATTGAATCAAAGTTGGGATTATACCTTCCCTAAATTCATCTAGCCTACTCTTTTCCTTTTGTTTCACTTCCATGTTTACAACCAGCTTCATCTCCATAATTATATCCCACCACCAAAAACTAGTCACTAAAAACTTATCGCCCATCTCCCACAATTATGAACATCCTCTTATACTCAAAATTCTTGGCTCTATTGGAAAATTTCACATTATTTTATTATTATATTCTTTGATAAAATATTCAATTTTCCCATATTTCCTTGTTCTCCCACTATGATTCACTTACCCATAAACCCCACCAATCAATCTTTCTTCGTCAATGGCCTTTGCTACATGGGCATCCCTCATACTAAAAAAGGAGAGGATTCTAACCTGAAAGTATCGAGTGAGTGAAGCTTTAACATCGAAGGTTAAAGTTAGTAATTCTCTTTAAGTCAATGGCTATAGAGAAATTAGTTTAAGTGTGAGAGAGAGGAAAAAATAAGATTAGAGAAGAGAAATTAGAAAGTTTCTTTTTTTGTAAGAAGAGAAAAGAGGGAGGAGAAGAGTTGACTAATGCTTTAGGTCAAAGAGGGCCAGTGACAATGGCAGCTAGGGTTATATTTGGGATTATCAAGATGAAAAAGAAGATAAAATAAAAAAGAAAAGAAAAGAAATGGAAAAAAATAAAAGAAAAGGATTTTTTTGGGGGGGGGGGTTTAAATGTAGATAAAACAATAAGAATTAAATTGCTATCATTTTAGGCACTACAAAACCATGATCGCTGTGGGAAAACATAAATTCTCAGTTATCGTGGTTGTCATTCGATCTGCTAATAGATTTCCTTCACGAAACACATGCTTGAGCTTAATTTTCCAATCACAAGCAACTAGTTTTTTTTTATGCTCCATAGAATAACATTATCATAATCTATCTCGCCCTTCATACGAATAAGATCCGAAATTGCTAAATTGTTCGTTTCCAAGGTCACCCACCTCAGCCATATCTTCATTGCTAGCATCAATCCATCATAGATACCTCATAATTCAATCTCAATAGTACTACAAATCCCTATATTTCATGCAAAACTCAAGTTGTCGTGTACTATCTATGTTCACTTTAGTCCATCCTGATTTAGGACGCCACCAAAAAAATTGATGCCATATCATCTCTTTTTCTCTGTTATTTAACCCATCTATATTATGATCAGCAACACAAAATTTACAAAATTTTTGAATCAATTGTCGCGTCTTGTCTAACATATTTTCCCACTCAGAGAAATAATCATTAAAAAGAACTTGGTTTTGTCGTAGCCATAAACACCATCATATCAGGCTGAAAACCACATCCCAATTGTCATCATTCAAAGCAAAATATTCCAACCTAGTTATATTGGCATGAATCCAATCAACTAAATTAAGGGCTAAGAACTCGTTCAATCTGTCATTCTTCACCACTCGGCTCCAAAGACTCGCTGCTGGCAAGCACCTTCGCCGATATATATCCTCCAATCTGGATGCATATTGACTACACGAGGGGATCCGTTGTAATATGTCTTCGCCATCTTTCAGCATTTATCAACAGGTTGCCATGAGCCACAAGCCAAAGAAATACTCTCACCCGTTGTGGGCTTGTGGCCCCCTAATCTTCCAAATCGCCTGCACTGTTTGTCACTGCCCCGACCAGGTTCCTCACTCAACAATTCATATGCTGACCTAGGGCCCCTTTGGTTCACCGTTTGCCTCAGTGTGGTGAGATTGGCCTAAAAATTATCGCTCACCGCCTTCTTGTCTTTGTTTGGTTCACCAAGCAAGGTTCAAGTGAAAATTCATCTCCACCGTGACCGGTCTCTGAAAATCAACTGGGAGTGTAAAGGTCGGTGAGCGGTTGGTGTTTCCTCGACAAAAATACCCATACTTTCCATATGCAAAGGGAACTTTTGTCACCTCGTCGACTATGGTTACGAGTTTGCTCTTTGAAAACTTAACAAAGCAAAGCAATTCCGCACTCTTCCGTAATCTTCCTTAGCCAACTTTTCCTCTAATCTTTTCGATGGCAAGCAAGCAAGTACCGTGATCAAGCCATGGTATTTCACTTTTTTTTTTTTTTGCTTTTAATGGGTTCTTTTTTCATTTTCATTTTCATTTTCATTCAAAGGTTCAGTATGAAGCCCAAAAGATGGTACTTTTTGGCTCCTCAAAGATGTTTTCTATGATTTTTTACATTTATTGCTTTAGTTTGTTGAATTCATTATGGAAATTGAGCTTTACTCGAGGATTGTTTAAGTTAATTAGATAGAAGAGTTGATTTGTATTCAAGCTTAAAGGTTTGACCTTTGGAATTTGGATTCCTGAAATACTATTTCTTATTAGTTATCATCTGGGTTCTCTTTGTGTTCTTCTTCCTTTTAGGATTTCCAGGGCTTTTTAAATGACTTGCAGGATTGGGAACTTTCGCTCAAGGACAAAGGCAAAAGCAAGAAAATGACATCTCAAGCTTCGGTAAAGAACAATTGGTAACTTTTCAATCCTTACATTTTGTTTAAGTATGGGACTAATGTGAAGGATAAAGAAAGTTCGATAATTTGATGTTGTGGAATCTTACATGGTCTCATTGTCACGAGAATATTGCCGAGAAAGGAAGGCCAACAGGGAAGAGGTCCCTGAATAATTCTTCGTCAACTACCGCCCGAGCAATATGATTATTTGAAGAATTATGATAAATGGAGCAATTTGTCAACTAGCCTTGTGGATGAAGAGAATATGCCCGATCTCGCTTCGAGAAAGAACTGGTGAGAAGTTCGTTTTTATACACTTTCCTTTTGCCAATGTCTGATATTTCCTCACCTATTTGATTACTCTTTTTTAATGTTCTTTCGTATCCGATAATTACATTAAGTCTCGATTAAATTCAGAGTTAAATAGAATTAAATTTCTAAACAAAAGATAAAGTTCCATTATTACTACCTTCTTTATCTACAATATTTGAACTTGAAACTCCAATTAATGGATAACGAGTTTCTTACTATTTGATTATCTCTTAAATAGCTTGAATTTATTGAAAAAATATCGCCTGCCCTGCTACTCTGAATCAAATTAGCTGGCTATTTTGTCAATAAACATAGCCATAGGGACAGTTTTGATGGTTACTTCACCATGTTTATAATCTTTGAATTCTGACATCCGATTAGCATTTGCACCTGCAATTCTAGGTGCCCTTTATTTTAATTACTATGTAAAACAAACAAAAATTTCCCATTGGTCTATCTATTATTTTATTTTATGTACTTTTATTTTCATTGGCCAAATTGAGAAGACTGAAAAACACTGTTATGGATAATTGGAATCAGCATTTTTTGTGATCATGACACAATCAAGTTCTTTCCTTGGCCAACTCTTCCACTGTTGTGCAGTTTTCAGATTTTTGAACTTAAAATAATATTTGTTAAAATATTCACAAGTTTCTTAAGGTTTGACTTGAGTGACCTTTTAGTTTTAACATGTTTAACCTATTCTTAACCAAAATTAAATCCAGTAGCAAGCAATATGTTTATGTCCATCGTTTTAGTTTAGCTGGAGGCTAATATTTGACACATGAAAATTTCTTGACAACTTGACTAGGTACTTTTTTAGGTTATGATGCCAGAGTAGAAGATTTATGCTTATCTAAGGGTCATGCTATTCCAAAAAGATGCTGAAACTGAACATGTGGAGAAAAAAAAAAAGATAAAAAAAGAATATCATGATTTTTTTTCCCATTCTGGGAATTTGAATACTTAGTTTAAGCAATATATTTTATCCTCACGAACAAAGAGATAGTGTTAAACATGCTATTTAAGGTCTAATTATATTCTATCATTTATTGGTCGACCACAAAATTTAAAACCAAATTTGGGAGCAGAAAATTTTCACTTTTTTCTCTCTAATGTTTCCTTTTAATTCTGATTGGTTGGTGTTGGAGACAGCTTTGAAATAAATGAAGCCAGTTATCAGCATGAACAAAGAATCTTGTACTAAAAAAAAAATATTAGTTGTTTATTCTATAAATTTCATGTTGGGGGGTCATTTCTTGATTGTTTAAAAAGTTAAAACTATGCCAAAAAGAATTTAGCCAAACAGTAAATTGATAAGATAGTAAGGAAAAAACAAGTGCAGGAAACTGTCAATGATTCCCTGTAAGTGTGATATTATATCTTAAGATTCTGGTATATAATTGTATATATTATATATTATTTTTCGTGATTATTATTAGTACAAATTTCAAAGCTTAGACCTCAACTAGTAGTCCTATAAAATAGTATGTGAGATAAAAGTGCATTGAATGCATTTTGCAACTTCTTTGGACGCACACAGAACTTGCCTCTTTCATTACTTACTGCTTACTTCCTACATTCTCTCTAATTCTCTTCCCCTTTAAATTCTCTCTTTCTCAAAGGGTTTGCTTCTCTTCCAATTCCTATTTTCTTCTCCTCTTCACTCACTTAATCTTACCATAGTCATGAATCCTTCAGAAGAGTTTTTAGAACAAGGAATATCTCAACAGGCAGAACCTTCTTTCTTTGCACCATGGCTTACTGCCATTCATAGTTCACCCTTAAGTCTTTTTCTTATCCAAAATTGGATAAGGAAATGTGATGCAGTCATTTTCTATTCAGTTTCTTGTGCCTCTCTCCCTGTGTTCTGCTGTTAATTTCTAATGGATGAAATTTTTAAAATATCCTTTTATTGATGAGTAAAATGTTTATTATAAGATAAAGTGTAGGTTTTGAAAATTAGGATATGTAATGGAAGAACAACAGTTATTTACCCATTAACAGGCTCTTTAATGATTTCTGGTTAAAATTTGTCCCTAAGCTTTGAGTGAAATTTTGGTTTTCAAGCAGAGACTTGAGTAGCTGTCTGGGATGTTTTATGTCAGCCTCCCAATCAAATGAGAACAGGGAAGAGTGAACTTTGTCCTGAAATTTATGCATTTAGCATTCAGCTTCATAGATTGAATATGGTGGATACAAGTTAGAGAAACTTAACCTCAAAAAAGATTGCTATTGATTATTAAACTAAGCTGCTTAGGTAGAAAAAAGTTTTAACTTTATAGAATCCCCAATGTCAATAACCCTGCTTATCTCACTTTATCTTTTCTACTCATTTTGGTGCGTTATTATCACACCATTGAATATGTTGAAACATTGATATATAGTTTTGGTTTTGTGGGTCAGAACTTGAGGAAGGCATCTTGCATGACTGTGGCAACTTTAGCTTATCAAAGTCTTGGGGTTGTATATGGTGACCTCAGCACCTCTCCTCTCTATGTTTACAAGACCACCTTCTCGGGAAGTGAGCCTTCATGAGAATGATGAGGAGATTTATGGCGTCTTTTCCTTCATCTTCGGACTTTTACTCTCATTGCTCTCTTTAAATATACTTTGATTGTCATGTCACCGATGATAATGGTGAAGGTCACTTTCTTCTTTCTTACAATTGGTAACTTTTCAATCCTTACATTTTGTTTAAGTATGGGAATAATGTGAAGGGATAAAGAAAGTTCGATAATTTGATGTTGTGGAATCTTACATGGTCTCATTGTCACGAATATCGCTAAGAAAGGAAGGCCAACAGAAAGAGGTCCCCGAATAATTCTTCGTCAACTACCGCCCGAGCAATATGATTATTTGAAGAATTATGATAAATGGAGCAATTTGTCAACTAGCCTTGTGATCAAGAGAATATGCACGATGTCGCTTCCGAGAAAGAAGCGGTGAGAAGTTCGGTTTTATACACTTTCCTTTTGACCAATGTCGAGCTATATTTGGCGTTGACTAGAGTAAAATGCTTTGAAATTTTGCAGGAAATGAATATTTTAAGCAAAAGAAATTTAAAGAAGCTATCGATTGCTACTAAGAAGCATTGCCATCTCCAACAATTGTAGCTTATGCAAATAGGGCTATGGCCTATCTTAAGATCGTAAAGTATGCCCGACACTCTTTACATGATGTTCACTTATATTGGTAGCCTCTGTAGTTCTATTGTTTTCTTTTAATGGCGAAATGTTTGTGATTGGCTTATGCATGAGTAATATATTTGATGAGGAAATAACATGAATGTTATTTTTATTCTCTCTTTAGATTTCAAGAGGCTGAGGATGATTGTACGGAGGCCTTAAATCTTGATGATTGCTACATAAAAGCATACTCCCGTCGAGCAACGGTTAGAAAAGAACTTGGGAAACTTAAAGAATCCATTGAAGGTATGTTGAGTGCAAGTTCTCTCTTGGATTAACTCGTGGTGATTCATTTCTCGCTTCTATTTAAATTTGATAGATCTTATATGGTGGACGTAGTTGAGTGCGGATCTTGAGTTTGGCCCGAGGTTAGAGCCTAATAATCAAGACAATAGATAATGGACTTGGGATGCATACTATGTCGGATAGTGCACAAAGGAAAGGAATCACCGCGATTCAAGGGTCTCAAACTAAGGTACCAACTTTTAGAACTTCTTTTTTCTCTTTTAACGGTTGGTATTTAAAAAAAAACAAGGATGTTTATATGTTGAGGATGAAATGGTTTTGGAGTTTCACCGATATTCATAAATAGAGTTCTTGTAACAATTTCTCATTTTCCGTAAACCTCGGTGACTATTTAAGCACATGTTGCATGGTTTTTTTTATCTTGTTTAAGGCGTGGCGTTTCTTGGTAGTGATAGCTATACTCATAAATGACAAATATATATTACATCTTGATGAAGTAATTAGAATCATTGAAAGACATAGGTGGAAAGGAATGAATTGTTCATTTATTTTCTTCATAGACCGCTTTTGCAATGTGGAATGACATATAGCTCTAGATTATTTTTCAAAGGAAAAGATGAATGTTGAGTTTATTTATATCTTGAAGCGCAGAGTTTTTCAAATGTACTTTTCTAGCCTAGAATAGGAAATTATTTGTTTTACATTTAGCATGGTTCTGCTTTTGGTAGGTTTCGAATGTGACAAGCGTAAGAAACACGAGAAGGATCTGTAACTTTGGAGGAAATAGAAAAAAGAAATACCAGTCTTTGGAATTACTACAGATGGTATTCAACTAGATGCGAGACTGCTGGTCCAGAGAACATTAAGGTAACAATATATAGTTTTATATATTATTTCTCGATAGAAATAGACTTTTCTATTATATTCTTTCACAAGAAATTACACTAACATTTATACACATGGCGAGCCTAACTTTAGGAAACTCTAAACTAGGAAACAATCGATTCTAGGGATCTTGTCCCTTAAAACACGACCTTAAAGTTAGGGTATAAAATATCTCTGGATTATAAAATATCTACAGGATTCTACTGAATATTCCTAACTAGGAAGCTGTAATCGACACTCCCCTCAAGTCGGGAAGTGGATATCATCCATTCTCGACTTGTTTACTAGCTTCAAAGGTCTTCCAGATAATCCTTTGGTTAAGATATCCGCCATTGACCATCGGTGGACACATATGGAGTGCAAATTAGGCCATGTCAAGTTTCTCCTTGATGAAATGTCCACAACCTCAATGTGTTTTGTACGATCATGTTTAATGGATTATGTGCAATATTGATAGCGAACTTATTATCACAATCTGACTTCATTGGACCTTCCCACTTGATCTTCAAATCCTCCAAAATAATTTTCAGCCATAGTAATTCACAAATTTCAAGAGCCATCGCTCTAAATTCGCTTAAGACTAGATCTAGCCACAACATTCTGCTTTTTACTTCTCCAAGTTACAAGGTTGCCTCCCGTAAATGTGCATAGCCCGAGGTTGATCTTCTATCAACCATAGATCCCTGCATAATCTGCATCAAGATAGGCTTCAAGGGTTAAATTCTCCCTTTCTTAAATAGGATTCCTTTGCACTGGAGTACCTTTTAAGCATCTTGTAGAATCTGTAGACACTCTAAGATGTGATTCTTTAGGATTGTGCATAAACCGACTTACAACACCAATCTGCATAGGCAATATCCGGTCTAGTATGTGACAAGTAAATGAGCTTCCTATGAGTCTTTGATATGAACCTTTATCAACTCATCGATCTTCTAGTGCATCTCCAAGTTTGTGGTTCACTTCATAGGTGTCTCTCTGGTTTGCATCCCAACTTGCCCGCCTCTCATCAACAAATCAATTATGTATTTTTCTTTGAGATATAAAGATTCCTTCCCGAGAGTGTGCCACTTCAATACCAAGGAAATATTTTAGTTTACCAAGTTCTTTGACCTCAAATTCTTTTACTAGGCATTTCTTTAAGTTTTCCATTTCTTCCAAATCATCACCGTCACTATAATGTCATCTACATAGACTAACAAAGCAATCATTCCCTCGAAGATAAGTGCCTTACAAGCAGTGTGATCTCCTTGACTCTGTTTATACCCAACTTGAGCATCACTTTGGTAAACCTTTCAAACCTGGGCTCTGGGATTTGTTTTAGTCCGTCTGAGCCTTTTTAATTTGTAAACCGCTTGTCCTCAGATTCGAACCAAAACCCGTGGAACATCCATATAGACTTCCTCCTCAAGATCACCATGTAAGAAAGCATTCTTGATGTCAAACTGCTTGTAGTTTCCACCTCATTCACAAAGAAGTGACAACAACACTCTCACAGTGTTCATCTTTGCAACCGGGCAAATGTCTCAAGGTAATCTATTCCATACTTTTGAGTGTACCCTTTAGCAACTAATCTTGCTTTGTACCTCTCCAAAGAGCCATCTGAATTGTATTTTTCAGATACACCCAAATGACAACCAACTGCTTTTCTTTCCTTTCGGTAATTCTACCAAATCCCATGTCTTATTTTTTCAAGTGCTTCCATTTCGACATTCATGGCATTTTTCCAATTCTCATTATTTAATGCCTCGATCTGCTTTGGGAATGGAGATTGAATTTAGGCTAGTAAGGAAAGTTTTGTGGTTATGGGATAAATTTTTGTAGGACATGAATGAGTACAAGGGATGTTTTGTACAGCCCTAGTTCCTTTTCTAATAGCAATAGGAAACTCATAGTCTCTCCGATCTGAATTTTCAAGAGTATTCAAAGTAGGTTCGATGAGTTACCTCGGGTTGTAGAGCGATGGGTTGTTTATCCAAGAAGATGATTGAACTTGCACGGTGCCTTCTTCCTTGAGTAAACTAGTAAGGGCGAGTAGTGTCCGAATTCCTTTTGGTGACTTAGGTGTAGTAAGCTCAATTTCGGTTGCATAGGGTCAAGGTGAAGCAGTGGTTGGTAGGTAAGTAATTTGAGTGTTTGGTCTTTGAATAGGAGTTGGAAAATGAAGTTAGGCAAAATGATGAAACCTGGAAAATCAAGAAGAAAAACTCTCTACCCTTATCTTACGTGAATAAGTTCTCCTCAAGATAAGGACGAGTAAAAAGTGTTCTTCTTCGCAAAAGTGACATCACCAAACAAAATATTTTTTGGTGGTGGATTGTAGCATTTGTACCCTTTTTGTGTAGAGGAATAACCAAGAAAGACACATTTGATAGCTCGTGGATCGAGTTTTCCCCTATTTTGAGAATGGACATGGACAAAGGCAACACACCCAAATATTTTAGGAGGAAGATTTGAGGTATGGAAATCGTGAAAAAATTTCGATAGAGCTTGTATAGGACTTTCATGAGTCAAGGACCTTTGTAGGCAACCTATTTATCAAATAAGTAATGCTTAAAACGACCTCCCCAAGATTGTTTAGGAACATTGCTTTGAAACAATAGAACTCTAGTAATAGCTAAAAGATGACCATTCTTTCTCTCGGCAACACCATTTTGTTGGGTGTGTGAACACAAGAGGACTCATGGAGAATGCCTTTTCTTGAAAATAGGAGGAGAGAAAGTGATTGAAATAGTCTTTAGCATTGTCATCCTAAACCGCTTTTATTGCACCCCAAATTGTGTTTTGATCAGTTGTAAAAGGTTTGAAAAAGCAGACTTGACATCGATTTTGTTTTAATAGAAATATCCAAGACACACGGGTACAATCATCAATAAAGGAAACGAACCACCTAGCCCTGGAGATGTTTGAAATATTTGATGGTCCCCAAATATCACTATGAATAAGAGTAAAAGGAGCGGATGTTCTTTTATTGCTTATGGAAAGGAGGTACGTTTATGTTTGGCAAGTTCACAAACATCACAATGGAAATTATCAACATTTATTCCTAGGAACAAGGAGGAAACATAAATTTAAGGAAATTTGGAAGCGAAGGATGACCAAGGCGGAGGTGATGGAGCCAAATTAGGTCTTTATTAGCTTGAAGACTTGGATAGGAAAGATAATGTTGAGGAATTGAGCACTAACTTCTCCACTAGATTCTTCAAGATAGTATAGACCATTTGCTTCCTTAGCATGTCCAATCATCCTCTTCGATGATACATTCTGGAAAAACATTGTTTGGGATAAAAACCACACTACAATTAGAATCCTGGTAAGTTTTTGGATGGAGAGAAGATTGGGAAATAATTTAGGAACATGAAGGACATTTTAAGGGTAAGGGTCTTATTTATAACAATATCACCCGACCCACCAGTTAGCATAGAACCATCACCATCGTAATCTTGTTATTACTAGGACAAGGGTATATGAAACAAATTTGTGGGAGGAATGGGTCATATGGTCAGTAGCTCTGAGTCAATGACCCAAGACACAGTGGACTGTGTCCGAGACATTAGAATTTTGAGAAGAGGAAATACCGAAAGTGCCAAACCGCAAGTACTGTGGAAGAAGATTTTTCCAATGTTCCCAAAGAACGTCTTTAACTTCTCAATTTCGTCTTTATTAAAAACACCGAATTCGTTCTTCATCCATCCGTCGTGCTATATTTGCTCGCCCTTGTTCCTTTGGGTGTCCATTGTTGTCGAAAAATTCCTTTTATTGTCTGTGGCTTCCCATGAAGCTTCCAAAGATCGTTCTTTTTGTGTGACGAGATTTTTTACAGATGGGTGCACCATATGAGACTCCCTTTTAATAGACCTTGTAGAATCTTTCGCTTCATATCATTGCCGGTTGGTTGTTCCATGGCAATTTTCCTCTCATCGACGACCTTTGTAACTAGGCGTAACCATCTACTCGATTATCGTCAAGCATAACTCCTCTTTCGCCTTCTTCAAAGACGAACTATCGCGAGTGTCTCATTTAGTGATGGTAACTCCTCCTTTCCAAGTATTTGGACTCGATCGCATCAAATTCAACATTTAGCCCAAAGAAGAAAATCATAAATTCGGTCCTTTTCAACGAACCTTTCAGAGTATCAGATCGCCGAAGATCGCACCGCATTTTAATGCACCGGTAATGATCCATCTCCGCCATAAGCTTTGCAAAAGATTAGAATATTCCGTGATGGAACGACTTCCTTGCTTGGTGGATGAAATCTTAGTCTTGATTTCATATATCGAGCAAAGATCACGAACCTTAGAATAAGTTTGTCAGTCTGACCTCCCATATTTCTTTAGATGAGTTAAGAAACATGCATGTGTCATCGATGTCGGGCATCATAGAATTCCATAACCAAGACATAACCATAGAGTCTTGTTCATCCCAAGCGACAACCGAGGATCTCCTTCGTAGGTCTGTCTTGGAGTAAGTGATGTAGCTTTCCTCGCCTTTCAAGAACGTTCGAACTAGTGAGACCACTTCGTAATTCTTCCCATTTAACCGTGAGGTCGCATGAATATTTCGCAACTCACTTGTTTGGTGTGAATGTGGCGTAGAGATTTCAGAACTATCCCCATTTGTATTGGTTTGGATAATTTGGACATAGTTCTTTTGAACAAAAGAAGCGAGCTTAAGGGTTGTGTGGGAGGAAAAGATTACCGAAAAAAATATCCCGTAAATCGATCTAATCGATACCATGATAGAAATAGACTTTTCTATTATATTCTTTCACAAGAAATTACACTAACATTTATACACATGGTGAGCCTAACTTTAGGAAACTCTAAACTAGGAAACAATGATTCTAGGGATCTTGTCCCTTAAAACACACCTTAAAGTTAGGGGTATAAAATATCTACAGGATTATAAAATATCTACAGGATTCTACTGAATATTCCTAACTAGGAAACTGTAATCTGACATTTCCATTGAGACTTCTATTGTTCACACTTCCTTTACTTCTGAGAACTGCTTGATTTTTTTCTTAAGTAATTAAAATACTACAATCCCGTAAAAGGTGCATCTTCCTCTTGTATTGTTTGTACTTTTTGCTGCCAATTCTCTCTCTAGTGCTCATCCTTATAGACTCCTTCCTCCGAGGTGGTCTCCGATGACCATCCCATAAAATTTTATTAACCTTTTTCAAGAAACACCTTGAATTACTACTTTACTAGTTAAAAATTGGATTTGAGTTTTGAAGCGAGGAAAATTATTTCATAAGCAATTATATAATCGACTTTGAAATCCCACTACTTCATATACTCTAGAATTGCTTTAGGTTTTTTATTGGCTTAGGTAGAGTCGGTGATCTCAAGACTTCATCAAACCTATTCGTTGCTACCTTTATAACTAATAGAATGTATCATGTTATTTTTGTTTTCTTTCTTTTCTCTTAAACAAAATTGGGTTGACTGTACCTCTTTAAATCTTTCATAGAGAAATACCAAAACGAAAGCAAGAGCTAAAGGCTTCAGCAAGACCTTGCTTCTCGTGCAATTAGTCGAGCCACAGTGAAAGTGCAAAAACATCACCCCAAATACTGACATATCAATTTGAGGTTTCTTGGAGAGCCCTATCTGGTGACCGCCAATTCATGTGCTCATCTTCCGAAGGTCCGTGTTAGTTCATATTTTCTATTTCATTTTTACATAATAAGGCACCTACATGGGGTCCTTTAAGATGAATGTCCATGTGAATGTTATTATTCGTCCAAGTCTCTTCATTTGTGCCACAACCGAGTTTCTTTTTTATTTGTAGGTTACATCTCCAAGTGCGTTACCACAGATCTTTAAAATGCAATGTCCGCTTCCATGTTAGTTGACATTGTTAAATGTGTCGCTACATTTTTCGTGTAAATGAAGTCTTTCTATGATCTCTACCCGCTGGGACTCGTGCGCTTTATTATTTTATGTTTGGCCGATTCTTAACTCGTTATTGGTTTATCAATTGGCGGGGAAGATGTGGATTTGGCTATTAAGTATCTAGAAAATTTAACCAAGGTTCCAAGATTTGACATGCTTATTCTTTCTTTCACCTCTGCATAAAGTGGTATGTTTATGTGATTGTTTACCAATCTGTACCTTTTTTACGAGTCATACAAATTCCTCTTGAATGTTTAATAATATAGATCTATTTCCTAATTAATATAAAGTTTGGATAATGTAATCTTTGGTTCACTAAAAGGGGTTAATTGCACGGACAATCGTAAATCCCAAACTATAGACCTGAATTTCTAAATTGGTCCCTAAACTTCAAAACATTCTAATTGAATCCACAAACTAAAGTATAGTTCTAATCTAATCGGTGCTTTTGTCAAGATGGCCATTAACTTTGGCATTAAATGCTAATATTTATTAATCCAACCATACGTGTTTAAAATGGAACCATGTTAGATCCAAGCAACATTTAATGTCGGATACTAAACCGATGAAAGCACCTACTAGAATTTATCCTTGAAAGTTTAACTATTTTCTTTCCCAACCTTATTTGTTTTGATTAGGGAAAAAATCAGCGATTTCTCCCTCTTTCTTGCTTTCTCCGTTCTTCTTGCTTTCTTGCGTGAAGCTTTCACTTCTATTTGGGTACTTTTATTTGGCCTTTGTTTGGTCATACTTTCATCTCGCAAAATTTGGCAAGTAAGTTCACATTACTAATGGGGTTTTAATTGAATCTTTATATATTTTCTTTTTTCCCGTAATTGGTTTCTCATTTTCGTGTATGATGTTCTTAGGTTTCTAGTCCTTTGAAAAATATCTCACTCTTTTGCTTTGATTATCTCTTGTTTGCTTATTTTGATTTGGTTACTAATTTCTTTCACTTTATTCTTTGGTCTTGTTCATTTTTCTTTTCTTTTGTTCTCTGCTAATACTTCATGTTTATTTTATGGTAAATCGCAAATGAGAATTCTCAAATTTCATTTATTGCGGATTTTTTTTTCTTTCCCTTATGATTTTTTTTCTTTCTCCGTTTGTAGTTGAATGCTTGAAACTTGAAACATATAAGAGGAAAAAAAGCGATGAACTTGCTAGCTTATTAGGAAAGAATGATATGCTCACTAAGTCCTGTAACTTCAAATCCTAGAAGGTTTCTCGGTCCAAGGAGTCGGTATTGTATAACTAGGCAATTTCTCGTGTTTGAAGTATTAACCAAATGGCTCATTTGGGAATAAGGATTTATGATTCTGATATGAATTTGATCTGTTGTAAGTAGGGGATTGATATAGAATATGTCTTGAAATAGGTAAGTTCATTGTATCTATGGATTTGAGATATGGTGGTGGATGAACTTGAGAAAAGAAAAGTTCTGCTCCGTATTTCATAAACAGCAATTTAGAAATTCAGTGATTCATGGATTGGACAGAAATCTAAATTCCATATTGTTTTGATTATTTTTTTATTCTTATTTCTAGAATAATATTTTCTTTGTCTCTGTTGATTACTGGATTCCTTAATTTATTGCACTTATTTGAAAACAAAGAAGGTAAACACTGATTCAGTAGACAAAGGATATACAGCATTTAGTAGTAATACGTTTTTTTTAATTTAAAAGCTGGTAACTTCAAAGACAATACTCACAAACTTAATAATTGTAGAGTTCAACTTTTGTTGTCATATTAACAAACCGACACACACACAAAAAAAGAAAAACCAAACGGACTCGATCACTCAATGTAAAATAAGATAGGGTGAATCACTATGCAAATTATCCAGATTCTTTATAATTTATTCTTTTTTGTTGACAAATTTGAATAATTTTATATTTATGAAGTGTCATCCCCATTTAGATTAATCTTATTTGATCTTGCATTTTAAAATTTTGGCTTAATTCTCTCACTTTAGTAGTTAGAGACTTTTCAATTTCAGATTTAAAGTATATTTAAATTTTAATTTAATATAAAAGTATATTTTATTATATATTTAAATTCATTTTTGAGAGATGTTGAAAAATTTCTTATAGCCAATTATGATTTGCCATGTGTTTTTATGTAAAATTTATATTTTTATTAAATGTATTTATACATTAAAAAGTATTAAAATAGAAATAGATATATAAAAATTAGAAAAGTATATAAAAAATTTAGCATAAAACATATAAATTATAAGAATATAATAATTGAAGGAAATTAGTTGAAATTAATAATATTATAACAAGACAAAGCCGGAAGAAAAAAATTCAAAAGATGAAAAATTTAAAAGTAATTGAAATTTGATTAACTTTTGGAGAAACAAACTTTGGTTTCAGATTGAAAATTCGCTTTTCTTTGCAAAATGAGAGTTTTTTAGACTATTATTTTGTAGAAAACATACAAAATGTAAAATGGACTTACCAAATTTCTTGTCATATGCTTCTACAGAGAACATGTAAAATGGACTTACCAAATTACTTTCATTTTCTTATATATTCCGTTGTTTGGTCTGCGAGAGTCATCAAGATTGTTGTTGGTCATGCAATAGTCAATCTATTTGTCCATGCGATAAAATCTAAGCAGTTTGGAGGATCTTGGTCATAAGGTATGATTCTTCCTAATTTCTTCTTACTTATATTTGTTGAAATTTAGTTCAGTTGAAATGATTTGAGAGCTTGTATAGCCTTTTCAAAGTGTTTGACCCTCTTACATATAAAAGCTTTTTAAGTTAGATGCCTAAATTAAATGTCGGTTGCTCCTAGTAACTGGACGATACCTTTCCCCATATATGGAGTTAGCAATTAGTGAAAAAACAGGCATATTAGGATTTAAGAAAGTCAAATGCTTCAATAAAGAAAAGACGAAAAGCAGAGGGAGAAACAAAAAGAAAGGGAGATTAAATCTTGCAAATAGTGGAGAATAAAGCAAAGAAACAAGAACTATGTTATAAGGACTAAGAACAATTGAGAAAGAATATGACACCATAAAGAATAAGACAAGCACGAAATATTTTTATCTTGTTAAGTAATTTACTGATTATAAAATTTTTAGCTTTTAAGTTTGAGTTGTTCAATCTTTCTGTATATAATAGATGGTAAAGACACGAAAATTTGTGGAAGGAGAACGTACCTTAGCAACAAAAGCTATTTGGGATGATGAGTGACATTGATATTTTGTGAACTTTGCGTGAATGAAGTCAATCTTTGGTAATAGACCGACAACTCATCTAAACTCAAAAGGATGGGAAAATGTCATTGCTCTTTTCAAGCAAAGACACAAAAAATTATGGGAAACCTCAATTGAAAAATAAGTGGGATACATTAAAAAGGAATGGAGGTTATGGAGGAGTTGCTTAAGGAATCTCTGGTATTGGATGGTGTCCATCTAAAAAGACGGTTGATGCTACCAAGAATGGTGGGCTGAAAAAATACACAGTTAGTGTTAACTTTATCATTAATTTAATGCATAAATTTTATTGAAATTAATAATTTACAAATATCAAAATCTTAGTATAACATTTAACATTTAACATGTTATGTAGGAAAATCCGGATTTTAAAGTATTTAAGAAGAAAGGAATTGAGCCACGATTGAATGATTTAATGTGGCAAATGTTTGGTGGCATTGTAGCCACTGGAGAGAATGCATGGGCACCTTCGTCTGGTGTTCTTCCAAGTGGGGTTCCTATGGGAGATGATACACCTAATGAGGGATTTGGTGATTCAGATGAAAATAGTAATGAGAATGAAGATATTGCTACTAATGAGGTACCATCAAACCCTTCTCATGAAACTCCTAATCGAAGAAAGGAAACACTTGGGGTTGTACATGGTAAAGGAAAAAAATCAAGTTCAAGTAGAAAATCATCCAAAATTCATTAGCTACTCATATTGAGAAATTGTGAGAGTATGGCTAGTCCAAGGAAGTCAGTTTCTGAAATTATTTTTCCTCACTCTCAATATACTATTTCAAGTGCAATGGATGCTTTGCGTGATTTGGAAGATGAAATTCCAAAAAAAGATGAACTGTATTATTTTGCCATCAAAATGTTCCAGATACCGGTGAAACGAGAAGTGTTTTTGAACTTAGATCCAGATGTTAGGGTTTGGTGGCTTCGACGTGAGTATGCTGAACAAAATCCAATTGCATCATTTTCGTCCTTGGTAGCAACATCCTCATTTCCCTTCCAACCATACCATCCACAACCTCCACCATGAGCTCCTTAGCTTTATTATTGTAATATAACTAGACAACTCTTTTATATGTAAAACTAATGTATGATCTACTTTTTTATATGCAAAACTAATGTATGATCTACTTTTTTATAGTAAAATTAATGTATGATGTTTTTTATATTTGGTATTTTTATGCCATGCTTTTATTCAATTTTGTTGTGTTGTATATAATGTCACAAGTTATTAATTTATTTTCATTTTATTAGGTTTTCGGGTTATGGATGAATTTAAATGATGTATAATACTTTTATATGAATTATGATACCCATGAATTAAGTGAAGAAGCTCAACGAAGAATAGCCACAATTGTTACACAAGTTGAGCACAACAATTATCATGAAGAGGAAGAACAAGTGTTAAGCAGTGTATTGGTACACCACGAAACTTATTTCACTATGCAACCGTGTATGAATTCAAATTATACAGGTCAAATGTGGGTGGACGAAGTATTAAATGGGCATGATGATCGTTGCATGAATAGTTTTAGGATGCCAAAAAATATATTTCATAGCTTATTGCATGATTTGCAAAGAAATTATGGCTTAAAGCATGGAAAGTATCTGCGATGGAGAAGTTGGCATTATCATTGTATATTCTTGGAAATAGAGAATCAAATTCAAATGCGCAGAACGATTTCAACGATCCGGGAAACTGTTAGTCGAATTTTACTTGATATGTTGCATATATTTGCTCGAATGGGAATAGACACGATTAAACCCACTGAAGGTCAATTCGAGGAAGTACCGAACCATATTCGACATGATACAAGATATTGGCCTCACTTTAAGGTAAAAATTACACAATCTTTATATTTTTAAAATATAAATTATTTCTAACTTTTATCTCATCACTTGTTTTTATTGTAAAGGATTGTATTGGGGCCATAGATGGAACACACATAAAAGCATGCATTTCGCCTTCTTCTCAAATACCTTATATCGGACGGAAAGGTGAACCAACTCAAAATATTATGGCGGTTTGTGACTTCAACATGTGCTTCATTTTGCATTTCACGGTTGGGAAGGAACAAGACATGACATGAGAATTTTTTGCAAGCACTTAGAAAACAAGAGTTAAAGTTTCCACACCTCCACCGTGTCGAACTTTAATTTTTTAATTAATCTTTACATGAAAATATTAAAATTTTTATTTTATTTTTAAACTTGATATTATGTTTTAATTTTCTTGTAGGAAAATATTATCTTGTGGATTCGGGATATCCATAAATGGCGAGTTTTCTAGGTCCATATAGGGAGAACGATATCATTTACGACTTTCATCGAGGTAATCATCGAGCATATGGAAAAAAGAAATCTTTAATCATGCCCATTCTTCGTTACGCTCTCGTGATTGAGCGAACATTTGGAGTGTGGAAAAAAAATGGCCAATATTAAGAGATATTCAAGCTATTCATTCGACAAGCAAGTTTTAATAGTTATTGCAACAATGGTTTTGCATAATTACATTCAAGACATGCTTGGTCAAATGATGAGGATTTTCGACAATTTGAGAATATACCCGACGTGCCAATCTCTTGAGCCATTTTGATAGAGGTGAATCAAGTTCTTCTAACAATGAAAGTGACCTTGAAATTACAATGTTAAGGAAACCATTGCAAATAGTTTAATGAATCAATATTTGTAAAACAATTTTGTATCATAACTTAATTTCTATCAATAATGAAACTTGTTATGTCTTATGTTACTATATTTTTTTATTAAAAATCATTCGGTTAGATACTTCAAAATTTGATCCAAGTATAATGTTACTATTTGCGAAAATAATATTTATCATTGTTATAAAATATATTTAACTATAAAAAATTAAAAATAATTTTTATTTTATCTAATAAATAATTTAAATTGATTATATAATTTATTAAAATATTTATAATAAAATATTGGAAGATACATTTTAATATTTTATTAAATGATTTCATAAATTCACATACTTTAATAATTTTACATAAGTAAAATAATTTAAAAACAACTATTATATATCAATTCTAATATGATGTCCTTAATGGTCATTTTTTATTTTTATCTCACCGCTACAGCTGCGTTTGAATCCAAACACACACTCCACCGCTGTTTTTAATCTCACTGCTACAGTGTCCAATCTCACCGCCTTCAAGAATTAATCTCACCGCCGCCATTGTTTTTAACCTCACCGGAGGTAAACACACCGCCCATCCAAACTAGCCCCTAGAAGTGAACATGGATCCTTTGTTCCATCTCCAACCAGGTGTATCATCAATATCATCATTCACCATAAGCAACTTAATTGCTTTGATATGTGCAATAAAAGACAACGGCATCATAGATTTGAGGATATCCAATTCTCACTGTAACAACTCGTTTTTCAGTAGTATCAAAAATAATGATTTTGGGACTACAATTTCGAAGAATGAGTCCATAAATATTATTATTTATATTTACGAGTCAAATATAAGATTATATTAAATTATGATATGACAATTTTACTAATTGAACAGTTAGCTAAAGTACAAATTGTTTGACCCTAAAATCAATAGTGTTGGAAAATGAGGTATCGGGACCTCATTTTTATAAATTGAGCTGTAAATATTTTTCTTAAATATTGAGAAAGTTTTATATATGTTAATTAAATTTTGGATAGGTAATTTTACCGAATTAATGATTAATTAAGGTAGAAGAACTAAATCGTAAAAATCGTAAAAATTAATCGCTATTAATTTTTATTAGTTAAAATGCTTAATTAATAATTGTTTAAGATCTAAGTGGCAATTTTACCACCTTTTTAATATGGTTGGACGGTAGTGCTAGTTTTTCTTAATGAATTTTTTTCTTAAGTTAAAATGTAATATTATTAAAACATTAAAAACATAAAATAAACTTACCTTCATTTGTTTTGCTTCACCATCAGCGAATGCTCAAACCTACCATTTTTATTCGGTCGAAGATTTCGTCCCTTGCATGTATTCATCTTTTAAGGTCCGTTTTTTTTTGTAAATTTTATATTTTTATATCGTTATAGTTTAATTTAACTAGTATGAGTACTAAATAATAAAACTATTACATTTTGAAATTTTGTCATTGATTTTTTTTTTTGTTAAATAGCTTGGTTATAAGTTTAGATTTAATTATGGACTAATTTGTAAAATAAATTTTATTAGTTTTGAACTTAGAGACTAAAATAAAATGTTTTTGAAATTAACGTGAAATTTTGTAATTTTTTAATTTAGAGGGTTGTACAAGAATGGAATTGAAATTGAATTGAAAAATGAAGCTTAAAATTTAAAGATATAGCAATTTCGATTTTAGGGACTAAATTGAATAAAATGTGAAACATTAGGAATTTTGTAAAATGAAATAAAATTGATATATTGTGGTAATAAGCTATTAAAATATATTCAGAATTGATAAATTGAAATGAATTATTATAGATCGCGATATGGATCAATCGGATGATAATCGAGAAATAAGAGAAATTACAAATTAGTCCTCAACTTCTCATTGGTTGTTGTTTTCTAGGTAAGTTCATATGGAACTTACTTTATTCTATTATTATGTTTGAATTGTGTGCTTATACTTATTAAATTTATATATATATATATATATATATATATATAAGTGTAATTTTATTAATATGACATCTATCGGACTAAATTGTAAAATAAGAAATTTAAATGATAATAGTGAATAGATGAGTAGTATTGACTGATTGAAGTTGTGATATGATTGAATGATGTGTGTATGATGATAAATCATCGTAAATGTATGTGAATTGTTATCGAAAATACAAAAAGTGAGTATACGACTAGAGAAATTAAAAATGGATTGAATGCAATGAATAAAGCCCGTGTGAACTTAGTGAATAGCTAGGATACAAATGACATGTCATTAAGGTTTAAAAAGTAGCAGGTATTATGTACTGGTGTTGGATACCTTACCAATGGCTAAGATCCTACATTTGTTGTGGATTTTCCATAGCTCGTGTAAGCAGCATTGAGAAAAGGTTAATGCCCTTATTTATAACTCACGTAAGCAAGGATATTTATAGCTCATGTGAGCAATCTTATCCCGTGTGTCCGAAGTATATTTACTATAGTTCTCCAAGCAATAAACAGATTGTGAAAGTGAATTAGTATAAAGGTTCAAAAATGTATTAAATGTTGTACATGAGTTGAGTATGGTACTTGTGTTTCAATTCTTGAGTATATTAATTGCCAAGTAAGTTTATGTGATCTTTATTTGGACTAGTATTTGTTTATGCCATGTTGTGTGTTTATAACTTGAAATTAAACCGTTATGAAATAATGAATTGGTCGTGAAGGACAATTTTGTGAAATGTTATATGATTGTTGAAAATGATGGTTCATGAGAATGTATATGGATATTGATACATGCATGGATGGGGTGAAATTTATTAAACTTCATTCACCGAAGCTGCCAATTTTCAAGATGGAGAAATTAGTAGACTTGTGACAAATTTTCAAGATAGAGAAATTAGTAGACTTGTGACAAATTTTTAGATGGGATCCTAGCATTTCTGGGTTGAGATGTCTTATAGCGTTCGGAGATCTATCTCTTATCTTCGAAACGCACTTTGAATCACTCAATTTTGAATTCGGAGCTCAAGTTATGACCATTTTAGTGAAGACTACGAGTAGAATTTATAGACGAGATCATGACGGGAATTACAAGTTTCGGGCTTTTAATTCGAGTTTAAATCATATTGGGTTCGGGTTTTAGACTTAATTTTTATTATATATGAGTCTAATATTGTATTTATCACTCTTATTATTTTATTATTTGAATTTTAATAATTATTAAGTAGTTTAATTTATTTAGAAGTTTTATGTCAACAAGAACGTTTAATTTAAAACTACTTCTTGTTTAGATTAATTAGAATTCTAGTATAATTAAAAGTTTTATTTAGATTTATTTAGCTAGCCTATATATAGGCCTTTACATTGTACACAAATAACACAATTGATTATTATTCAACTTCTCTTTTGAGTTGATAAATTCTCTTTGAGTTTTCTTTTCGAGAATTTCTCTTGAGTTTCTTTTAGAAGAGTTTTAACAATCTTTTCAGATTGTAGGTGTCGTAACCATTTTTTCGGAAAACAAAAGGGGGTTCGACTTTGGCTTTTGAAAATGAAGATAAAAAAATGGGAGTCGCCACCGATCTTGATTTGGTGTGATCGGATCACCTCTGTTTTAATAAAACGTTTGGGTTTACTAAACAATGTTGATGGTCTGCGAAATTTTGAAAATCGGGTTCGGGAGTCGGTTACGCACGAGGAAGGGTTAGCACCCTCGATACGCCCAAAATTGGTACCAAAATGATTAATTAGTGTCTTAATGTCGGAAGTTTGAAAAGGTTTTAAAATACGGATCCTTTGAAAGGTATTAGGATATTTGAGATTTCTTTATTCTGAGAGGGTACAAACATCACATCCAAAGACGTTAGGACATGATATTCTAAACCTTCGTAATCGAAGCTATCTCATGATTTTTGAAGTTTATCAAAAGGATGTTTAGTTATTTAGTCAAACGGAAAATCGCAACCCAGCACGTTAGGGCACTATTTCCCAAATTTCTAAACACAAACATTGCCTTATTTAAAGACCTTTGGGATGAAATATAGTGATTTTGCAAAATGTATTTTTGTTAATGTGTTAAACTCATAAAATAAATATAGATATTTGAGTTAAAATTGAGATTTCTTTATTCCGAAAGGATATAAATATCACGTCCACTACGTTAGGACATGATATTTTAATCTTTCGTAATCAAAGTCATCTCATGATTTATGAAGTTTGTCAAAAGGATGTTTAATTATTTAGTCAAACAGAAAATCAAAACCCAGCACGTTAGGGCACTATTCTCCGAATTTCTAAATAAAAAAACATTGCCTTTATTTTAAGACCTTTAAATGAAATATGATAATTTTACGAAATGTATTTTGTTTGATGATGAACATGTGAAAAATACTACTAATAATGATGATAATATCAAATAATAGTAATAGCAATAATAATGAAAATAAAATAATACATTAATACTAACTATAATAATAGTATAATAATAATAATAAAATGCTAATAATAATAGTAATAATAATACATAGTGATAATAATAATAAAATGTACAATATGGTAATAATATAAACACAAAGATGGTGATGATAATAAAATAACGATAATAATAATAGGTAGTAGTAATAAAAATATATAGATATACAAAAATAGCGGTATAGTAATAGAAATAATAAAATAATAATAATAAATAATCAATAGTAGAAAATAAAAATATTAAATAACAATAGTAATGATAAAAATTGCAAAATAATTAAAAAATGGGCTAAATTGCGTAAAAACGAAAGTTTTAGGGCGGATTATAAAAAATAAAAAAAAGGAAAGGACCTATTTGTATGCGCGACAGAAGCGGAGGGACCATAGAGGTAAATAACCCCTCCGGCCAAAACACACAGCAGCACCAGGGACCAAATTGCAAATCAAAATAAATTATAGGGTCAAATATGAAAATAACAGAAACTGGATTGGAAAGGTTAAAAAATGCGGAAGGGTCAAACGCACAAATAGACCCTTCTGCAAAAACACGTGGATCCTGAGGCGGGTCGGGTCGGATCGGGTCGGTAAGGGGCAAAACGACGTCGTTTTAGGGCTTAAGGGCATCCACCAAAACGGCGCTGTTTCACCGACCTATAAAAGCGATTTTTTTGCCCAGGATGTCATTTGGTCCGTGTTTTAGAAAAAAGAAGGGGGAAGGGGAGGATTTCTCTCTAGACCGGGTCCAAAATCCAATGAGAGCCATCACCGACTTCGCATTATCGTTGTCACAAGCCACCGCATTACCAGTGCCAGGAAAAGGTAAAATTTTTTATTTTCTTTCCTCCTTTTATTTGTATATATGTATTTTGATATTATATAAACTGTTTTAAAAGGAAAATAAGGGAAATATGCTTATACAGTTTCGAAGAATAGGGTAAAATGGAAAATAGAAGAAAACCTTAAAACTTTATCTCCTTTTCTCTTCGATTCATTTGTTGTGCGCTCATATCAATCCTTGTTTGCAGATTTTTATCACTAAAATTTCTATTTTTTTATATTGATTCAAAAAAAAAATCTAGATCCCCCCTACATTCGTCTTGGAATGGCCTTTTATAGCTCATGAAATATTACAAAATATTAATATTTCTACTGCTTTTGCTTGCTTCTCGTTCTGTCGTTTGTTTTGCGTGTTGCAGGTGACTGGGGCATGGTGGAGCAGGTGGTTTCGGTTGGTAGCAGTCGCCAGACAAGCGGGTTACGGCGGTGGCGGCAAGTGGTTAGGGTTTTGTTTCTCTTTTCTATTTTCTGCTCTTTTAGGTCATTGGGCCATTTTGGGTCAAGGTTAATTGGGTCTGTAGAATGGGCTGATGTGTTGGTGGGCTGTGGGTTGTTGGGCTTGTAAGCCCGGGCAAAATTGGGCTATGACAGCTGCCCCTCTTTGCTCATTGTCGTGTAACGAGAATAGAGCAAAGATATTTAAGAATGACCAATTTTGCCCGGCCTTACCGAGTCTTAACTTCTTTGGTGCTTCTCTTCTTCAGGTAACCATACCTTGTTGCTTTGATCCATTCCACTGCTACTTCGACGAGATGGGATCTGTGGTTTCAATTTGCTCTTGCTGCGAATTCAATGGGATGTGACTTGTTTATTTTAGATTGCTCCACTGCATCTCCAGAGAGATGAGGTCTTTGGTCTTCAGCCTATTCCACTGCTAGTTAAGGCAATAGGACTAAAGCTTAACTATGCTCCCTACTGGTTAGGGAGCCAAGATTTGCATTTGGTCTTGCCCCACTATTGGTCGTAGGCGACGGACACGCAATTCTTGACCTATTCCACTGCTGGTCAGTGGCAATGAGAAAATCTTCCACCTATTCCACTGATGGTCAATGGCAATAGGGTAATCTTCAACTTATTCCACTGCTGGTTAGTGGCAATAAGACAATCTTCCGCCTATTCCACTCGCTGGTCGGTGGCAATAGAACAGTGGCTAAATCATGTTCCCTCATGGTTAGGGAGCCAAGATTTGCCTTCGATCTTGCCCCACTCTTGGTTAGGCGACAAGATCTACAATTTTGACCTATTCCACTCGCTGGTCAAGGACATAGGAAGGTGGCCTAAATCATGTTCCCTCTTGGTTGGGAGCCAAGATTTGCCTTCGATCTTGCCCCACAACTTGGTTAGGCGACAAGATCTACAATTTTGACCTATTCCACCTTGGTCGGGGACATGGGGCGATGGCCTAAATCATGTTCCCTCTTGGTTGGGAGCCAAGATTTGCCTTCGATCTTGCCCCACTCTTGGTTAGGCGACAAGATCTACAATTTTGACCTATTCCACTTCGGTCGGTCAAGGCATAGGATAGTGGCCTAAATCATGTTCCCTCTTGGTTGAGGAGCCAAGATTTGCCTTGATCTTGCCCCACTCTTGGTTGGGCGACAAGATCTACAATTTTGACCTATTCCACTGCTGGTGGGGACATAGGATGGTCTTCAACCTATTCCTTCTTTGGTCGGTGGTAATAGGACAATCTTCAACCTATCCCACTGCTGGTCAGTGGCAATAGGACAATCTTCAACCTATTCCACTGCTGGTCAGTGGCAATAGGACAATCTTCAACCTATTCCACTGCTGGTCAGTAGCAATAGGATAATCTTCAACCTATTCCACTGCTGGTCAGTGGCAATAGGATGGTTGCTTCACCAGTGTTGCTACACCGTCCTTTGGGGACATATCCTGTAGACTCGATTTTATATGCTTGTGTTTATGCCAAATGATGCGGATGCTATGATCGGAATGACTCAAATGCTCTTAACTACATGTGATATGGATGACATTTACATGAATATAGAATGTCATGAGAATAATAATTTTTCATTAAGATGCAATGATTGTAATAAATCGAATGCTCCTAACTAAATGATATGATGGAGGACATTTCCATGAATGCAGGACGCCATGAGAATGATCTCTTTTTTTAAAAGCTTAGGGCTGTAATTGCTCGTTCGCTCATCAAGGTCATGGCACGGACGCAATATCTCGTCTGATATCTTTGACAGAGAATCTGGGGAAATAGCCATGATTTTAGGCTCCTCTTCCTCGAATGTTTCCAACCCCTAAGTGTGGTGGTTCCTAGACAATAGTCTTGTTTCAGGTTCCTACGCTATTTAGAGTTTTCCAGAGTAATAGGTGGGACTCCTTTTATAGAAGCATTATGGGTCCATGGGTCGTTATTTCAATTGCAAACAGCTTAAAGATTTAAAATAACAATGAAATTTATGAAGAATGGAATTGGATTAAATCAACAAAAGTAAACATTATTGGAATACAAAAAATGGGTAAAAAGGAAAAGTAGGTGCCCCAGATATTGCAGCCTGAGCTTCACCACCGAATCCTTCCAAAGATCATTTTGAGCTGAATAGACGTTGGGAGATCTGCAGTGCTTTGTAGATGTTCTGAGGTGTAACATTCCTCCTTTCTGTTAATTTTGAGAGAATAGAATCGTCACATACTCTTCCTCTTGTCAGAATTTGAGCCGCCCTTGTCGGGTTTTCGACTCAAAACCCCTTTTGTCTCAAAGCGCCCTTTTGGGTTTTCGCTTTAGCCTCTCCGCTTTTTTTTTAGGTCTTAAAGCACCCTTTGCGGGTTTTCACTTTAGCCTTTTCCTTCTTCAAGCATAATACTTCTTGACTGAATCCGAATTTATAGGATTGGATAAATTCTTTCTATCCATCTTGGCCAAGATCAGTGCTCCTCCAAAGAAAGCCTTTTTTTACCACATAAGGTCCTTCTCAATTTGGCATCCATTTCCCTCTGAAATTCTTTTGTATGAGGAGGATCTTTTTCAAAACCAAGTTCCCCTCGTGGAATTCTTTTGGGCGCACCTTCTTGTTGTACGCTCGCATCATTCGCTTTTGGTACATCTGACCATGACGGATAGCTTTCAGCCTCTTTTCTTCAATCAAATTCAACTGATCATATCGAGCCTGGATCCATTCTGCTTCATCTAACTTTAATTCAGACAAGACTTGAAGAGACAGAATTTCAACTTTGATGGGTAAAACTGCCTCTATTCCGTAAACCAATGAGAAAGGAGTTGCCCCGGTGGAGGTTCTGACCGACGTTCGATAAGCAAAAAGGGGCAAATGGTAACTTCTCGTGCTAATCTTTGTAAGTCTCAGTTATCTTCCCTGCCATCCTCTTGATGTTCTTATTAGCTGCTTCTACTGCACCGTTCATCTTTGGGCGATATGGTGACAAATTGTGATGTCTGATCTTGAATTGCCTACAGACTTCTGCGATCATGCTGTTGTTCAAGTTTAACGCATTATCAGATATGATCCTCTTAGGTATTCTATATCAACATGTGATTCCTTTTTTAAGAACTTGCTGACTGCAGATTTGGTCATATTAGCATATGAAATGGCCTCTACCCATTTAGTGAAGTAATCAATTACCACGAAGATGAACAGATGTCCATTGGAAGCTTTTGGAAAGATTGGCCCACTGACGTCCATGCCCACATAGAAAAAGGCCATGGGGAGGTCATAACATGTAAAGGTGAGGGTGCTACATGAATCTTGTCCCCATAAATTTGGCACTTATGACACTTTTTGGTATAATCAATTTAATATCTTTCCATGGTAGACCAATAATACCCGAATCTCATGATTTGTCTGGCCATGTGTTCCACAGACACCCTCATGGACTCCTTCTAGGATCTGCCTGGCCTCGGCGCCATCCACACATCTCAATAGCACTTGATCATTTCTTCTTTTGAATAGGATCTCTCCGTCTAAGACATAGTCACAAGCTAGTCTTCTCAACGTCCTTTTGTCATTTTCGGTTGTTTGGTCAGGGTATTTATGATCTTTCACGTATTGTAGTATATCGTGATACCATGGGTGATCATTTTGCTCATCTTCTTCCACGTTGTAGCAATGGGTTGGGGCCTCATAAATGCTCCTTTGGATAGGTTTCATATCCTCTTCTTTGTTTATTCGGACCATGGAAGCCAAGGTGGCCAGAGCATTAGCCATCTGATTTTCGTCTCTTGGCAGATAACTGAAAGTGACATCGTCAAAATCCTTGATCAATTCTTGGACCAATCTTTTGTATTCGACCAACTTGGGATCTCTCATCTTCCATTCTCCTTTAAGTTGATAAATCACTAGTGCAGAGTATCCGTATACTTTCAGTACCTGATCTTGCGTTCCATAACGGCACGGATACCCATGATACAAGCTTCGTACTCCGCCATATTGTTTGTGCAATCAAAATCCAACCTACAAGTAAATAGGTAATGATCTCCGTTTGGGAATACCAGAACTGCCCCAATTCTATTGCCCACAACATTTGATGCCCCATCGAAGTTCAGTGCCCAAGGACGATATTCCGGGGTACCTTCTTCAGTGGTTGCCACATACATTAGATCTTTATTAGGGAAATCAAAGTCCAAAGGCTCATAATCTGGCAGAGTTCTACTGGCTAGAAAATTCGCTATTGCACTCCCTTTCACCATCTTTTGGTTTACATAAACTATGTCGAACTCAGAAAGCAGGATTTGCCATCAGGCCATCCAACCATTCAAGGCAGTCGATTCCATCATGTATTTCAGAGGGTCTTGCTTCGAGATGAGCCAAGTCATATGATACAGTATATACTGCCTCAATCTCCGAGTTGTCTAGATCAAGGCGCAACAAAGTTTCTCAATTGGTGAGTACCTCGTTTCATATTTAGTGAACTTTTTACTAAGGTAGTATATTACCTTTTCTTTCTTTCTTGACTCATCGTGTTGGCCGAGCACACATCCCATTGAATTATCAACTACCATCCAAATAGAGGATTAAAGGCTTATCTGGATTAGGCGGTGTCAATACTAGAGGATTAGACAGGTATTGCTTTACTTTGTCGAAGGTCTTCTGACATTCCTCGTCCCACTTTGGATTGTGTTTTTAAGAAGGCGAAATATGGTGTCACATTTCTCAATCACCGTGAAATGAACCGAGCAATGTAATTTAATCCTCCTAAGAAACCTCGAACTTCTTTTTGCATGCGAGGCGAAGGCAATTCTTGTATAGCCTTGACTTTGTCTGGGTCAACCTTGATCCCCTTTTCGCTGACTATAAATCCTAACAGTTTCCCTGTCCTGGCTCCAAAGGTACACTTTACCGGGTTAAGCTTTAGTTGGACTTTCCTCAACCTCAAAAATAATTTCCTTAAGACTTGGACATGCTCCTTTTTAGTTCGAGGCTTGGCGATCATATCGTCGACATAAACCTCAATTTCTTTTTGCATCATGTCATGGAATAGGGTTACCATGGCTCTCTGATATGTTGCTCCCGCATTCTTCTGCCCAAATGGCATTACCTTATAGCAAAAGGTTCTCCACATGGTTATGAACGTGATTTTATCCATGTCTTCAGGAAGCATCTTTATCTGGTTGTATCCTGAGAAGCCATCCATGAATGAGAACAATGAATAACCCACTGTATTATCCACTAAAGTGTCGATATAAGATAACGAAAAATTATCTTTCGGGCTAGCCTTATTTAGATCCCTGTAGTCTACACACATTCGTACTTTCCCATCTTTCTTAGGGACGGGGACGATATTGGCTACCCATTTTGAGTACTTATCCACTTGCAAGAAACTGCGTCAAATTGCTTCTTGACATCCTTTTTTATTTTCAGCAAAACATCTGGCCTCATCCTCCAAGTTTCTATTGGACCGATTTGCACTCTTCCTTTATGGGCCAACGGCGTACCACAATATCAGTGCTTAGCCCAGGCATGTCTTGATACGACCACGCGAAGGCATCTTTGAATTCTTGGAGTAACTCAATAAGGTCTCACTTTGTCTCTGCGGTAATGCCAGCTCCAATCTTCACTTCTTTCTTTTCTTGTCCATCTCCTAGGTTCACTATTTCCACTGACTCTTTGTGAGGTACGATTTGTTTCTCCTCTTGTTCTACCATCCTTAACAGTTCAGGAGATAAGTCACAGCCTTGGTCATCTCCAAAATCCTAAAAATCTTCGCACCCATATCTTGCTCAAAGGACATTACGAGTCATCGGTGGCGTTACTCAAATCATTGATATTTAGGGACCTGTTATGGAGATGAATAAAGGCTCATAGAACAAAAGAATCTAAGCATATTTATTGGCATGATGTATGAAAAATAGAAATATTTAGAAGAATATCTAAAGAATAAAAGAATAATGATGATGAATAAAGTGAAAATAGAAGAAGATTTGCTCAAGAGATGGCGGAGATGCATTTCATTAAAAATAACGACGTTTTATACAAAGTAATGCTTCACAAAAGGGACTCTTATTGCTTCTAGACTTAAAACAACAAGTGTGTTCCGAGTATTACTCTGAATAAGTTCTAAAAACATAGGGATCTGTTCTATAGTCCCATTACTCAAAACTCTCCCAAGCATATAAGGGCTTGAAAACTTTATTCCCCAAATTCCCTCTTCGGATATGTTATTTAGGCTCCTCGATATTTCTTTCGGGCTCTTGTCTTATTCAAGGCGTCGCAACTCTCTTGCTCTACCTCCAACGATCGCATTTACTGCTTTGTCAGAGCGATTAGGTTCTGAAGAATCGTCGAACTTCACAATTCCCATTTCAATGAGCTTTTCGACCAACTTTTTAAAAGTAAGGCAGTTTTCTATTGAATGTCCTATAATCTTCGCATGATACTCACATTGAGCTTTTGCGTCATACCATTTGGGGTATGGAGGCTGTATTGGTTTTAAGTAGTAAGGAGACACCACATGCGCATCAAATAAATTTTGATAGAGCTCCTTTTATGTCATCGGGATAGGCGTGAACTGGAGCCTTCCGGTGTTAGGCTTTGGGTTGAAATCCTGCCTAAGGGGCCCTCGATGGCTGGTAGTCACCATATTTAGCTGGCTTACAGTCACCGGCTCCGAACTACCTGCTTCCTTTTCCTTCTTCTTCGGGGCCTTCAAAGTCTACTTTCTCCTTTCCTTTATCTCTGCCTGAACAATCGATTTGGCACGATCATCCTCAGGGTTAAAACACGAGCCCATCGGGAAGTTCAACAAGGCCGAGGTATTAGTCTGACATTGGGGTTCGATAATGGCATGTACCCCATGCGACTGCGCGTCTAGTTGAGTCAAAATATTTATCGGGGAGTAAACGATTTCTTCATCATCATCCATACCGTTAACCATTGAACCACTCCTTTTTTCAAGTCCTCCAGTTAGTATCTTGGTTAACTGGCCTATCATATTCATTTGATCTCGCATATCTTGTTGAATTTTAGCCAATTTCTCTTGCATCAGTATTTACCTTTGCTCTAATCTCTCCAACCTTCGGTCCATGGCTTCTAGGTTATTAAAATAACTTCACCTAATTAGGGTCTTTCTATAAATTTTAATGCATGTGATATGATGCAATGCAAATACATGAAATACAATTCAAATGCATGAAATGAATGCACAAAGAAAGAGAGGCGTTGGTTATGAATTCAATTTCATTAGAAGAACTTTTCCAGAAAATACATTTCTTTACATAAAACGGATTGCATATATGGCTTTATCCTCATAGTCCAGGTGAAAACACCAATCCTCTTCTTCATATCCGGATGTTATGGTCGTGCCCCGTGAACTTTCTCAATAGATACCTCTTCTAGCTCCTCGTTGCTTGATCCAGGCCGTACCTCTTCGCTCACTTATCTTTCGTGATGTTCATAAGCTTCTTTTAGAAAATGGAGACATGATGACTCTCGAATAATCTTTGTCGACTTGAATCCTCGGGCAAAGTCTTGTATTCTTCGTGGGCTATCGGTCCCTCTCGTTGTTTACCGGACTATGTTGAACGATCAGTATTATAATCCACTTTATCAAGTAACACATTTCCTTATGATAAACTCTTCTATTTAGCAATCGAATATGAATCAACACCTCCTTTCTAAGATGATGTAGTGTGATGCAATGCAATGCAATCACAAACAAAACCAAACACGTTAGCACAGGAGAAATAAACAAAATAGAGTACCTATCCAGGTGACTACTAGGGGTTTAACATAGTTCTACCTAAGGTGGGCTCTTAAGGTTCACTACATGTGGTTTGGTTCTAAGGTAAGGGTACTCGAACTAGCAGATTCCTCGATCCTCACCCATTATAGGCTCATATGGACCGAGTTCAGTTCAGGGGAATACATTTCCCTATGGTCGCACGGAGATGAAAATCTCACGAAGACATAGGTATGGATGTATCCCAAAGCGATCCACTATCCGCTGCGGAGGTGAAAACCTCACGAAGGAGTAGCTTCACTCCCACTTAAAGGTGCGACCACAACGATCATGCAATGCAATGCCGAAATTAAAACAACATGCAATAAAAGGATCGTAATTTTCAAATCGAACTTTCAAATTTTCGATAAAAGACAGAAAATAATCAATTTATGGCTTGACTTTCTAAATATTTCCCCAGTGAAGTCGCCAAGCTATCGTAACCATTTTTTTGGAAAATAAAAAGGGGTTCGACTTTGGTTTTTGAAAATGAAGATAAAAAAATGGGAGTCGCCATTGATCTTTATTTGGTGTGATCGGATCACCTCTGTTTTAATAAAACGTTTGGGTTTACTAAAACAATGTTGATGGTCTGCGAAATTTCAAAAATCGGGTTTGGGAGTCGATTTACATACGAGGAAGGGTTAGCACCTCGTCGCCCAAAATTGGTACCAAAATGATTAATTAGTGTCTTAATGTCGGAAGTTTGAAAAGGTTTTAAAATACGGATCCTTTGAAAGGTATTAGGATATTTGAGATTTCTTTATTAGAGAGGGTACAAACATCACATCCAAAGACGTTAGGACATGATATTCTAAACCTTCGTAATCGAAGCTATCTCATGATTTTACGAAGTTTATCAAAAGGATGTTTAGTTATTTAGTCAAACGGAAAATCGCAACCAAAGACTTTAGGCACTATTTCCCAAATTTCTAAACACAAACATTGCCTTATTTAAAGACCTTTGGGATGAAATATAGTGATTTTGCAAAATGTATTTTTGTTAACAAAGTGTTAAACTCATAAAATAAATATAGATATTTGAGTTAAAATTGAGATTTCTTTATTAGAAAGGATATAAATATCACGTCCGAGATGTTAGGACACGATATTTTAATCTTTCGTAATCAAAGTCATCTTATGATTTATGAAGTTTGTCAAAAGGATGTTTAATTATTTAGTCAAACAGAAAATCGAAACCCAGCACGTTAGGGTACTATTCTCCGAATTTCTAAATAAAAAAACATTGCCTTTATTTTAAGACCTTTAAATGAAATATGATAATTTTACAAAATGTATTTTGTTTGATGATGAACATGTGAAAAAATACTACTAATAATGATGATAATATCAAATAATAGTAATAGCAATAATAATGAAAATAAAATAATACATTAATACTAACTATAATAATAGTATAATAATAATAACGATAAAATGCTAATAATAATAGTAATAATAATACATAGTGATAATAACAAAATGTACAATATGGTAATAATATAAAAACAAAGATGATGATGATAATAAAATAACGATAATAATAATAGGTAGTAGTAATAAAATATATAGATATACAAAAATAGCGGTATAGTAATAGAAATAATAAAATAATAATAATAAATAATCAATAGTAGAAAATAAAAATATTAAATAACAATAGTAATGATAAAAATTGCAAAATAATTAAAAAATGGGCTAAATTACGTAAAAACGGAAGTTTTAGGGCGGATTATAAAAAATAAAAAAAGGAAAGGACCTATTTGTATGCACGATAGAAGCGGAGGGACCATAGAGGTAAATAACCCCTCCGGCCAAAACGCGCAGCAGCACCAAGGACCAAATTGCGAACCAGAATAATTTATAGGGTCAAATATGAAAATAACAGAAACTGGATTGGAAAGGTTAAAAAATGCGGAAGGGTCAAACGCACAAATAGACCCTTCTGCAAAAACATGCGGATCCTGAGGCGGGTCGAGTCGGATCGGGTTGGTAAGGGGCAAAACGACGTCGTTTTAGGGCTTAAGGGCATTCACCAAAACGGCACCGTTTCACCGACCTATAAAAGCGATTTTTTTGCCCAGGATGTCATTTGGTCCGTGTTTCAGAAAAAAAGAAGGGGGAAGGGGAGGATTTCTCTCTGATGGGTCTAAAATCCGTGAGAGCCACCACCGACTTCGGCGTCGCCATCTGCAAACACCACAGTACAGTGGTAGGAAAGGTAAAATTTTTTTATTTTCTTTCCTCCTTTTATTTGTATATATGTATTTTGATATTATATAAACTGTTTTAAAAGGAAAATAAGGGAAATATGCTTATACAGTTTCGAAGAATAGGGTAAAATGGAAAATAGAAGAAAACCTTAAAACTTTATCTCCTTTTCTCTTCGATTCATTTGTTGTGCACTCGTATCAATCCTTGTTTGCAAATTTTTATCACTAAAATTTCTATTTTGTTTTATATTGATTCAAAAAAAAAAATCTAGATCCCTCCCTACATTTGTCTTGGAATGGCCTTTTATAGCCCATGAAATATTACAAAATATTAATATTTCTACTGCTTTTGCTTGCTTCTCATTCTGTCATTTGTTTTGCATGTTGCAGGTGACTGGGGCATGGTGGAGCAGGTGGCTTCGGTTGGTGGCAATTGCCAGACAAGTGGGTTGCGGCGGTGGCAGTATAGTAGAGGCAAGTGGCTAGGGTTTTGTTTCTCTTTTCTGTTTTTTGCTCTTTTAGGCCATTGGGCCATTTTGGGTCAAGGTTAATTGGGTCTGTAGAATAGGCTGATGTGTTGGTGGGCTGTGGGTTGTTGGGCTTGTAAGCCCGGGCAAAATTGGGCTATGACAGTAGGGATCATTTTCAATTTTTTTTCTTACCAAGTTTTCTTTCTTGGAGGGGAAATTAGAGTTGTTTGAAAGGGGTTGTGAATTCTTCGTGTTTCCAAGGCTTCTTAGGACTTCTACATACTCCGTTCTATCTTTTCATCTATCTTATTTATTTCATTCCATATTGTTCTAATAGTAGATTTATTATTCTATTTTAATTATCTTAGTTATTTATTTTAATTGTTTTATCTAACTTGGATTTGATTGCATTTTAGGTTGTGTCAAAATCTAAGTTTCTTTCCCAACATCTAAAGAATTAATTAAATCCGCAGTTTGAACAAACTTTATGATTCGCTTCCGCATTCATCCGCCTCATTCTGTATCTGGTATGTTACATGATTATGATAATGTCAAGGGATTCATATGGATTAAATTGTTATGTTGCCAAACGAGCATGGTTTGAATGTGATATGAATAAGAACTTAAGTATTTACATATATAAGTTGAGTAAAAACTGGATATCATATGTTATGCTATATTGAATTGTTGTGCATGTATATGTGAATTGCTTTATAAAAGCTTGATGTATGAGAAAACTAAAAATTTGATTATTTCATGGAAATGTAGATGAAAGTAACAGGATGCCAAAAGATTTTTTTACTTAGCTACATTATGTTTCCATTGCTTAATTGTTAATTTATCAGGGTAAGTTAAGTGATTTTTATATGGACTTGCTAAGCATTCATAATGCTTATCTTGTTTTCTTTTCTGTCTCTGTATAGGTCATTTCGCGGAATATGTTGATTGAATTAACTCGGAGCTCACACTATCCAGCCTTTGATTCGGTAGTCTTTTTTTTGTTCTAGACTCGGTTATGTGGCATGTATATAGGATTGGATTTATACTTACGTTGTACTAAGAAAGAGGTCAATTTTAGGTAATGGTTGGATGAAATTTTAAGGAATGTATGTTAGATGATAATAGCTATGTTTGAAGCCTAAATGGTAAAGTTTGGAATGAAATAAAGTGAGGTTAATAAAGTGAGATTTTGAAAAGTTATTTTGATAAATTGATAAGTTGTAACATAAGTTTATATGTATATTTGAATTGGATGATTAGTTTGAAAGTTTCTTAGATCTTGATTGTGATAGTGCCAATGAGGCATATTGGTTAGATGATTACGGGTTGATATGGTATGTTTTTTTTATTGTTTTGAATAGGTATCAATTGCCAATTTGTGTTTTGAAAGTTGTCATTTTAGGTTAAAATTGAATTATGTGTCAAATGGTCTATTTTTGTCCCACACAAGTTGACACATAACCGTGTGTCACATACGGACAGGTGACACGACCATGTGCTCATTGGTAATTAGGAAGCATTTAGACTACATGACAACAGTGGGTTACACGGTCTAGATACACGACCATGCTACTCCATTCAACATGGCCACAACTTATCACACAACTTAGATACACGGTCGCATGACCTCTGTTTGCTGAAATTTCAAAATTTTTTTGTTAAGTTTTCAATTAAGTCCATATTTGTTCCTGGGTTGGTTTCAGAGCTTTTGTTTGAGACTCGATTTTATTTATAAATCATATTATGCTTGGATTATGAAATGTTATATTACTTAATTGAATATTTAAATTTGGATTTATATGTGATATGTTTTGTTAATTGTTGTAGCATCCTATAGTTCAGTTCGGCAACAGGACTTGGTAAAGGTGTTACACCCACTCTCCATTACCATTAACCATACTACATACTGACACATCATGACTGGGTAGTAAAAATTCAGATTCAAGCATACAATATCTAATTTACTATATTTATTTAACCACTCCTCCCAAAAATCCACCATCTTGCCATTCCAAATTACACAATTTCTGACAGCTTGCCAAATTTTGCTTAAGCCTTTCCATAATCTCAAGGCATTGCTTGTACGCAAGGTAAGTGGAACCTTTCCTGCCCATTTATACTTGGTACGAAGAACTGGCACCCATAGTTGATTCGACTGACGAATAAGATTGAATCCTATATTTATCAAGAAAGTATCATTTTGTTTGCTCAAAATTTTGAAGCCTACTCCCCCACTTTCAATTATTTTTGCACACCTCTTCCCATCTGATTAGACTAATCTTTCGTTTCTCATCCGTGCTCCCCCACACAAAATTATGGATTATTTTTTCCATTTCCAAGCAAACACCTTTTGGAACAACAGTTGATTGCATCACATAAATAGGTATAGCTGATAATATTATTTTTGCAATGATAGTTCTTCCAGCCAAAGAGAGAGTGCTCGCTTTCCATCTAGCTAACTTCTACCTCATATTATTATTGATAAAATAGTGGAAGGTAGCCTTTGTGACCCGTCGATAAAAAAAGGGAACTCCAAAATGTTTACCAAGATTTGCAACATAATTATAACCCAATTTGCCGCTTATTGATCTGACTCAATTCGTTGTGGCAAACTAGGCTATTTTAGGCACTTAATGAGCTTGATTTCAAGTCATTTTATTTTTATTTGTTTCATATTATGTTTGTAGTAGCTTACATAATTATTATCAAAATAGGAATTTTTACGCATTTTCTAGTGTTTCGACGATCTGTTAGGCCAACTCGGGCCTTAAAAATGACTAACGGGTTATTTGAGTGTGTAGGGTCCCTTTTAGGCCCCAAAACACAAAGGATGAAAACCATGTCATGACATAGGCATCTGATGTCGCAACACTAAAGATCGAAGCGAAAAGCAAAATCCTGGAACAAAACAGACATCGGAGTTGCAATACCGAAACCCAGTGTCGTGACACCGCCTCCTATGTTGCAACGCAGCCTGGACGACATCATGACGCAGTGCTGACATGAAAAACCATATTTTGGGAAAATTTTATTAGATTTTATTTGTAACACCCCTAATCCACATCCGTCGCCAGAACAGTGTTATGGGATGTTACCGGAGTTTATAGAAAAATTACAGATAATTCCACTATTTACTTATGTTCATATCAAAGCTGTCCACTTGAGTCGTAGTCACTAAATTATTTATATCTAGAGCTACAGAATTCTAAATTAAGATCCGCTTAATATTTTTTAAACTAGACTCAAATATATTTCTACCATAAAAATTTCAGAATTTATAATTTAGCCAATAAGTACAGTAAAATCTTCAAATTTATCCCTGTTCTGCTATTTGATAGCTTTGACCTTTCTTCACTAAAAATTAATTATCTCTTAGTACGAGATTTAGATGATGTTTCCATTTATTTCTATTGAAAATAGACTCATTAATAATTTAAAAATATAAATTTAAACCTCTAATTATTATTTTTAAAATTTTTGATGATTTTCCAAAGACAGAACAGCGGAACCCGAAATCATTCTAACCTTGTCTCACAAAATTTATTATATCTCATAATTTACAATTCCGTTGCTTACACCGTTTCTTCTATGAAAAACTAGACTCAATAAATTTAATTTATGTTTTATTAAACCTATAATTCGATTTCCAAAATTTTTGGTGATTTTTCAAAGTTGAACCATATCTGCTGTCCAAAAACTATTTTAATGTTAATTTTACTCTTTCATGATTCTTTGTATTAACTTTTATTTAGACATACATAATCATTATACTTTTAGGCACCTCTTATGCATATTTGACTACTATTTTACCTCTTATCATTCAAACACATTAACATTATAAGGAAAATCATGCAAATACCACAATACCAAAACTCAAACCAAATAAATGACTAATATCTACATAACACCTATAGACTAACATTTAATCAAAATAACCTATACATGCCATTATAACTAGAATCAAGTCATCCATAATTACCGATAGAACCAATGGATAGTGTGATATAGCTCCGATAAGCTTCCAACCCATTCGAGCTTCCTATAATCTGTAAGGTAAATAAATAAAACAAACACGTAAGCAATGAATTCCTAGTAAGTTCGTATAATCTTTAATCATATTAATTCTTTTCAAATATAAAATTATATATATCCAAATATTTCCATACTTTTTTTTCTAGTACTCATAAAACTATATTCATTAATTCATAAGGTGAATAAATCCATAGTATCACACACATAAACTTATTACCCAAGCTTAGTAAAATTTTATATAACTTTAACTCTTCTACATTTATTCCATATGCATATCATATAGCCATGATTGTAATTTAGTGTATTTAACCAAGTCTTTTTCATATTGAACACATAATAAGTCATTTCATAAGAAATTCCATAATGTAAGCCTTATCATTCTTTCATGAGCACTAACTTATTTTCACTTAAATACTTACCATTCCAGTACTTGAAACAACTAAACATAGTACTTTTCAATCAATAGCTTGGCACTTGCCTAATCATCAAACAACATCAATAGTTAGCATACATTCACATCTTACATATAAAGTCAATATAGCTAAACTTATTTTCACGACATAGCACCCTTGGGTTTATTACTCATCACCATGTACATAATTTCCTTGTATCAACATATCAAAGTTAATCACATATTTACTTGTCACTTTCAATATATCAAGTAAATATTAGTACCAAGTATTTCGGTATATCTAGGTAATAACCATACGTCTTTCAATATTAATTATATATATATATAGATCATTCTTAGCACATACAATTCTCATCAATTTACTATCTCAAATAGATTATCACAATTTAATACACAATCATCTAACAATATCAATGCCCATTTCATGAACTCATGATTCATACATTTCATTTACATAATTCAATTCAATATCTCATTCCAATTCATATTCAATATCGATTATATTATCAATTCATTTGTTTACCCCTATTAACCCGACTCGGACTCGGATGGATACACGGATCTAACCAAAACACGCCAGTTTGGCACCCAGTGCCTCATCGGATAATTCGAAGTAATAAGTTAACACCCAGTGTCTCATCGGCCTTGCCGAAGTAAATTGGTACCCAGTACCTCATCAAATTTATCCGAAGTAATAGTTTGACACCCAGTGTCTCATCGACTCGAAGTCGAAGTAATCTCTGAACACTTCCAATCCTATGGCATGCCAACTATATCCAACTCAGCCCGATACAGTTACTAGGGTTTCAATTCACTTTTCAATTTCCACAATTTTCCAATATTCAAATATCACAATTCCAGATACATTCAATTCAATAACAATTAGTATTTCTTATACCATTATTTTCATGAATTTCGTGTATATTTATTTTAATATCAATTCATAATCATGAATGCACATAATTATCAGACAAGTTTCATATGCATGAATTTTCCATGTCACTAATCAAGTCTTTCTGAATCGGAGAACGACTTACTGATATGAGTACGTCGTTCTCTTTGTGCCATAACCCAATTATGGTCTTTTCATTAAAATGCCATAGCCCAGCTATGGTCTTACATTTAAAAATTACCATGGTCCAACCATGGTCTTATCCATCAATTCATCATTTGCTACAAACAATGGTACTCAAATCCCACATTCTATTAAATTCGAACATTTACTTTAATTTCATTATATAATAATATTTCATGTTTTTTTTAACAAATAGTATAAATAAATACATAATACCATCCATCAATTCAATATAATTATCAAAGTTCAACCATACAAACTTACCTGGGCATATTTGTAGAATTTGTAGAAATTCAGGGACTAGTCTGTTAATTTCTCTTTTCCCTATTTTTCTTGGTTTCTTGATCTATAATATAAAATTACTCATTAATTAGCATCTAATTTAATTCTAATTCACTTTACAGTTTATTCCTTCAATTTTCAAAATTATACATTTACCCTAAATTTTACAATTTTTATAATTTAGTCCCTAATTAATTAACACATGAATTGAACTAATTTTTCTCAATTAACACTTTATCTAATTATTTTAGGCTACCATATATCCATTTATATTCATAATTTCAATACCAAACCCTAATTCTTAACTTTTCACAAATTAGTCCTAAAATTAATATCTATCAAAATTACTTAATAGAATCATCAATTAACAAAATTAAAGCTTCAAATACATGTTAATTAATCATAAAATCCAACACTCATCAATGGTAACTTTCAAAATCACCCATAAAGTCAAAAACCAATAAATTAGATAGTTAGACCTAATTGCAAAAGTCTTAAAAATACAAAAATTACAAGAAAATAGCAAGAAATAAACTCATATGCATTAAAAATATTCAAAATCAGCTTGATAGCTCTTTCCCATGGCTGTTTGGCCGAAATTATGAAGAAGAATGGCCTAGAGACTTTTAGATTTCAATTTAAAATTTAAAATTTTGCTTTATTTACTATTTTGCCATTAAATTGGCTATATTTTATTATTTTCCTTACTTATGTTGCCTCATCTCTTTTCTTTAGGTTTAATTTCTCCTTAAGTCCCCTCTTATTTATTTATCAAGCCATTTAATCATTGTTTCTTGAATTAGCAAGTTTTTCACCTTTTTCAACTTAGTCCTTTTTACTTAATTAACTATCCAAACATTAAAATTTTCTAACGAAACTTCAATACTAACTTAATGACACTCCGTAAATATTTATAAAAATATTTATGGCTTGGTTTATGAAATTGAGGTTCGATATCTCGTTTCTGAAACTAATTAACCTAATAATTCTTTTAAAACACAAAATTCACTAATTCAAGAATATTTCTAAAATTATATTTAACTCATAAATTATAATTAATAGAATTTTTGAACTCACTAGTCGGATTTAGTGATCTCGAATCACTATTTTCGACACCACTGAAAATTGGGTTGTTATGTTATTTCTTGTACGCAAAGTATCAAGGGTATTTTAGGCACCTAAAACCTTAATATTTGCCTATATAAACACATTTATAACCCCATTAGAGGGGGTTAGACTTAGACAATTTTATTTAGTTTTTCAATTTTAGTTTATTTTTATGTTCGCTTAGACGAAATTTTTCCTGTTCCGATGTGAAGACGATTGCAAGCGGGGATTACTCCGAAATCGCGCTTATATTTATTCATAAGCTTTCTCCTATCTCTTATTCTTTTATTTATATTTTTCTAACCTGATTAATTAGCATTTATATGAATAATTGAATAAATTATTGTACTTTATTTATATCTAGCATATTTTGGTTATGGAACTGTTTAATTGATTTAGTAGTTTAACAAGCGAGTTGGAATTAGTTAGCGAAATAACAAGGGTTTCTTATACAAATTAGTTGGTATAATTTTATGTGTGCTTAAACCCTAGGATTTACGACCCTAGGAAGTAATATAGGTAAACGAATCAAGAGACGAGGTTATCGAGTAAATCGTGGATTTATCCTAGTCAAGAAAGTGAGGCCGAGAGGTAAGCGTGTACTGGTCAATTAGTTAGCCAGTAAAGGCTGAAAGGTAATGTTGTCTAGTTAATAATTAATTCATCATCAAAACTCAAGTTCTTCTATTAATTACAATCATTGAAGCAAGTTAATCTTCTACCTATTAACTGAAGTTAGGCTAAAGCTTGCATCATTGACACTAGGGATAGGAAATTTTATTAGGTTATTTTAGGTTAATTAATATTTTAATTTTGCATCAACACTATTAATTCAGTACTCAATTAGATTAGTAATTATTTTTTGTAATTAATTTAATAATAAATTTCTCCAATTTACAATTCTTTGGGTAAGATCTTCGAAATACTTCCTGGAGTATTTTGTTGTAACATTTTACTATATTACAATTTGACCCATATACTTGTGGACATTGTTGCTTAGTTTTATTTTCCTTTTGTTGTAGTATTTCTAGTCTAGACATTCACTCATCTGGTGGTGGACACTTATCAAATCCTTTATCCAAATAGTGACATTCTTTGAGAAGTATATAGTAGTCTTCACATTACTCATTCTATGGCTAGAAAAAATTGCAGAAAGATTTCATCACTTGATGTACCACCATTATTTGATCCACCATAACTTTTGCAAACAACACAAGATCATTTACAAAAAATAAATGGGAAATAGGTGGACTAGGTCTTACAAGCTTGACTGGTTTCCAGTTGCACTTCCCATTTCCTTTGAAATAGACTAAGTTAACCTCTTTATACAAAGCACAAAGATGTACGGAGACAACGGGTCACCCTATGGGATTCCTCTCAAAGGCTAAAATGCTTTGTCAAACTCCCATTCCGTAAAAGTTGCATAGATGAAGAGCTAATAAATTTATGATAACTTTCTGAAGTTGTAAAGGAATATCCATATCCTCCAAAGTACCTTTAATAAAATTCCAATCAAGCTTATTGTATGCTTTTTCAAGGTCAACCTTAATCGCCATCCACCCACACCTCCAAATTTCTTCTGTATGGAGTGGATAGTTTCTTAGGCAATTATAATATTGTCTACAATACTACGGCCTGGATCTGTATCATCTTGAGATAGGGCCTAAAATTTTTGGCCTCGCTAGTAAGGGTTCGCCAATGTTTTGGCAAACTGAGGGTTTGCCAAAAGAATATCAGCAAGGAGTTCGCTAGAGATTTGGTAAAGCATTGTACGCTAAAAAAGGGCAATGGGGTTCACCAAATTCATTGCAAGTTGGGTTTGCCAATTGATTTTGCAAGCTGGAGTTTACCAGTTGGTTTGGAAAGTTGGGGTTTGCCAGTAGGTTTTGCGAGCTGGGGTTTGCTAGTCTAAGTCGAGTCAGACTTAAATTAGGAAATTAAGATATTGTGTATCTAGGATACTTTTCTTGCATGTAACTCTTTTCCTAAGTCAAGTTGGGTGTCTTAAGATTACCAAGTCACTTAGTGCCTACAAATACAACCCTTATTCCATAAAAATCCTCTCATCGATTATTCTGTTGTAAAGTCTCTGTTCAGAACCAAGTTCTTAGAAACCAAGGTAAGTCTTTGTCCTGTTAGGGTTGATTGTCTAGGAAGCTAGGTTCGCTCATGTATTTGTGTATGTTTTGTTTGTTTAGTAATTTGTGTATATTCATGTATGTTGCGAATCAGCTGGACCATCTAGTAGCAAGGATAAAGGCAAAGCTAAACTTGTTTAAAATTCTCAACTTTTCGGTAAGTGTTTTGGAATCACCACACGTATGTGTAAACCACTACATTTTCTGAAAATTATGGTTTTAAAAGAGTGTTCAGGGTTCGTTACTATGTGTGTAATGTTATGTTTTCTAAGAACTTTGGGTTGTTTTTAAACTAAGTTCCAAGAGTAAGCTTTTCTATAAAACTCTGTTTTCAAGTTATGTTTTTAAGTTATCTTTTTCTTAAAGTTATGTTTTATGCATGCTCCTATGTGAACCTATGTTTTAAGATATGTTTTTAAAGTACAGTTTTATAAACTTTGTTTCACTAACTTTTGTGCGTGCTCTATATGAACAAGTTTTTTTATGCTAGCTCCTTATGCAAGCTTATATGTTGGATATAATGGCATGCCATAGGATTGTGAGTACTCACCTATAAGCTTTGTGATTTAGGTGTTGAGGCCCTGGGACATGTGGAGAGACAAGGGAATATCGAGCTATGCTCCATTCACAGGGGCATGTTGGCGTACAGGAAAGTGTTTAGCTTATTCTATACTTATGGAACATGTTAAGGACTCTCTAAGTCACAAGGCAGACGCTATAAGGAGATCTACTTATCCACCAAAAGACAAGTGCAAACGATTATGAACAAGTTACTGTGAAACTGTTATTAATACATAAGAATAAGAACAAGAACATCTACATGTTATATTTTAAGTTTAGGAACAAGCCAAGCTTTTAAGTATGATTTTCAACAGGCACATCTAAATCTATTTTACAAACTTATATGTTTTCTGACAAGCAGGTTCTGCGAACTAGGTCTCGTACCTTCACAACGAACCCAACACACGAAATGATTTTCAGACTAAGTTTCCCTCTATTTTAAGCTCTGTATTTTAGACATACTCTAATGTTTTTTGAATATTCACTAAGTTCTCAATAAACTCACCCACTCTTTTCTTACTTTGTAAGAAAGTAGGTCGCGCAGATGGAAGTGGCGAGGTAGATGACCTAGGCGAGGCTAATTCCTGAATAGATATTTGTGAACCTGGGAATAAGGCAATGGGGTTAATTGTATGGGCTTAGTTTTATTATATTTGCTACTGTTGTTTAAACAAGTTCCTTAAGTTTAAATTTATTTATTCTGCGAATCCTTGAGAATAAACCCTTGTTGTTGATTTCTTCTTCTTAGTATAAATAAAGTTTGATGTTTCCTTATTTTTTTCCTGGCATGCGTGCCATATTGCATTTAATTTTCTCAAGTATGTCTTAACCCCACATATGAGTTAGTTATGCTACAAAATACTGTTTCATGCGACCCCTGTATGTTGTAACCCCCAATATACATGCGAACCCTAAAAAAGTGTGAGAACCCCTGTATGAATGAATCCTTTTGTTGCGAAGCTTGTATTATATGCAAACCCAGATTTTCATGTTTACATGCGAACTTAGGAAGTATGCAAATCTCTAATATTTTGCGAACCCATGTTTTTGTGTGAACTCATGCTTTATGTTGGTACATTGTTATGCGAACCTATACCATAACATGTATGTGAACCTATGCTACTGTGCAAACCTTAATAATAATTTCTATGTACTTGTATTTATGTTTGAGTATGCGTACCCTAAAATACCCTTTTATATCTTTCATGTGAACCCTTAAGTTACAATTTAAATGACATGCAAACCCTACATTTGTTTGTTTGTAAGCTCGCATATTTTACATCCTATGTATGATTTTATTCCGTTGCTGTCTTATAAATTAACACATTATATGTTGTTTTTCTGTGGTGCGTTGGAGGTTAGGTTGGGAGTTAATGGAGAGCCACTCCGGTGGCTAATGTAGCTCACTAGATTCGGGTTGAACCAATTCAACCGGGTTTGGGGTATGATAGGAACAAAACTTCCTTGGTTCAGAATACCCATTTGGTAAAAAAGGCTTCAACTTGCTAACAATAAATTTCGCCACTATCTTATAAAGGATCGTACATATGTTGATTAGTCAAAGTTGCTTTATCAAATATGGAATAGGGACCTTCGATATAAGTACAATTAAAGTTTTATTAGACCGTCTGTAACAACCCGATAGTTAGGGGTGTCAGAAAATGTATTTCTGGGACTCTATTTTTGTAAACAATTAAATATTTATGAAGTTAGTTGGTAGCTAATTAATTTTTGGATTAGTGAATTTTGTGAAATTAGGAGTTATTAAGGTACAGAGACTAAATAGCGTAAGGGTTAAAAGTTTATTTATAAATTAAAATAAACTAAAAGGGTTAAAGTAGCAATTATGCCACTTAATTAATGATGGCGAGTGGTGGCCTGTTAAAGCTTAATGAATTTGCATGTGTATTATATATATTAAGTTAATTTAATGTATATATATATTATGTATGTTTTATAATAATAATAATAATAATAATAATAATAATAATAATAATAATAATAATAATAATAATAATAATGGTTATAATAAAATCAAAAGAAAAGAAAGAGAATGTTTTATTCTCTGTTACATGCAAAAAAAAGAAAAAGAAAAAAAAGAGAAAGAAATGGCAAGAAGATTCACACACGGGGGTTTATGATTCAAATTCAAATTGGTTAGTGCAATTTAGTTCCTATACTTGTAATTTTTTCATTTTTGGAATCCCAGTACTTAGGGCTACCCGACCCATATTGTAATTTTTAGTATTGTTCGAGATTTTAGATGTTAACATTGTTGAATAGTTTAAGTATTTGGGATTAAATAGATATATTTTTAAGTTATAAATGGAAAAAAGACTAAATTTTGGAATTAATTGTTGATTTTGAACAATATGGACTAAATTGTAAAAAAAATTGAAATTAAGGGGTTGAACTGGAAAGGAGGAAGCAAAATGTGGTTTAGATTGAAATTAGTATAAAAATAGGAAGTTAATTGTGAAGGTTAAAATTAGTCTTAGTTTAGGGACTAAATTGAAAAATAAGCAAAATATAGTGTAAAAATTAAAATTTAATGTGAAGCTGAAATGTGTAATATTAATGTGATTTAATTGTTTTATTCCATAGCTAACGTCATATCTGAATCTTCGAGTAAAATGGGAAGGATAAAATCGACGTTGAATAGCTCGGAATTCACAGTTTGTGTTTCTATAATCCTAATTAAATAATAGATTATTACATATATAATTGTTTGCATATGGTAAGCATTTGAGGTGAGTACTTTGGCACTTTGGGATTGAATTAAATTCATAATTGAAATGAAATAGATTGATTTTGTATATTATGAAATATATTGATTATGAATATATGTGTATTGAGAAAAATGTGATTATTATCAAATTGAATATATGCTTATATGTGATGATATACATTCATGAAATTGAGACATTGGTTGTATTGAAAAGTGAAATAAATCCCTATTAATTGTATTTGGTTGAGTAGGATATAGATGGCATGCCATAGGATAGAAAGAGTTCAGGTATTACTTCAACCTCGAGTCGATGAGGCACTAGGTGCCAATTTGTTTCGGTTTAACCGATGAGACACTGGGTGTCAATTTGTATAGCGCTGGGTGCAATTATTACTTCAGATTTATCCGATGAGGCACTGGGTGCCAAACTGGTGTGTTGGTTGGATCCGTGTATCCGTCTGAGTCCGTGTTGTGTTAATAGAGGAAAGTAAAATAATAATTTATGTGATTGATATTGGAATGACAAAGATGAGAAATGAATATGAGATGAGAAAATATTGAAATGGAAAATATGAGAAATGATTATGAGATGAGAAATGAAATATGAAATGATGAATTGAGATGTGAAACTTGAATGAATTCAAGTATTGATAAAATATATGAATCATGCCATTGCATGAGATGATGTATTCAAATGTTAAATGAAATGCATTAATATATACTAATATATTTGAACATGTGAAAATCTTAGTAGATGCGAATAAGGAAAGAGCAAAAATTATACTATTGAATTGAAACACATGAACATAGCTTACTTGTTGCATTTTTCATTTTAAATACTTATATCAAGTTTATGTTATTCGGATTATAGAAATACCACTGAGTTTTACTCAGCGTAAGGTTTTGTTTTCCGTGCGTAGGCTAGGTACTGTTTGATTTATCGCTGACTCAGCATCAAATCACAAATCCCGAGCTCAAGTGTGCTAATATTTCATTTTGTAATGGCATGTACCTAGGGAGTCTTTTGTTGATATTGTTTATAAGATGTTGTTAACTTAGTTGCTAGTGAAATGATGGTTAAATGTGTATATGGTTGTGGTTGAGGCTATGTTGGTATGTTAGCTTGGTTTATATTTTGGTATGCGATAGTTTAAAGTTTGGTAGCTTAACATAATCCTTGGTATGTGCTTAGCTTCATATTGGTAACTCTAGAAGTTGAAAGTTAATTCAAATATTGTAAATTTGATATGAATGAAAGTCTTGGATGTTTGATGTGTTATTGATGTATTTGAACATATAAAATGTGGCATCAATGAGGGTACATTGGTTTGGCATATTAGGTGATGAATTTGGTGTATTTTGGGCATGTTTAATCGTGTTTTGAATATGTTAAATGATTAGTAATTGAGTTGTTTATTGCCAAAGTAAGTAGGAAATGGTAAACTTGAGTTTTAAGGTACTTTTGGGTGCACATGGCTTGGCCACACGAGTGTGTGTCACACACGGGCTGTAACATCCCAAAAATGGGGTTATTTGGAATTTAATTATTTTTCTTATGTAAGAACTGCTAAGATATTATTTATGGAATAATAATGATCAATTTAAGGCTTTGTGTTGGCTCGATTTGGTAGGAAATTTTAGTTTTAATTTTTAAGGTAGGGAGCCTTAGCAAGAGGGTGTTATAAGAATAAATGGGGATAATTTGGACATAAAATAAGCCTAGACAAAGTGGCAAAAGTGAGGCCACTTAGGAACTTGTGTGACGCCACCAAGGGAGCAAGGAGAGCCTTGGTTCGAGTCACAAGAATCCTTCTTTTTGCATTATGGTGGGACGGCAACAAGGGAGAGAGAGTCCTTTCTCTCTTTAAACTCTAATTATTATTTAGATAATAGGATAATGTGAGCTTTTAATTGGATTTTAATTGCTTAAATCTAAGGAAAATGGGAGATAAATGAGGATATTACATGGATTATTAAATAGATATTATTGAAGTTTTATGTTGAGGATAATCAAGGATATTATTTGATTAAAAGGATTATTTGGCTATTATTGGGAATTATTAGGTGATTATTATTGTTTGAATTAAATCAATTTAGTGGTTATGAGAAAAACAAGGAGTTGGCTAAGCCTTAAACTCCTTGGACGGTAAGCTTAGGGGAGGGGAGTGCCGAATGCTTATAAAAGCCTTCAAGCTATCACTTGTTTTCTTTTTCCATCTTTGCTTGTGGTAAAACTCTCAACCTCCCATCTTTTATTCTTTCTCTTTGAAGACTAAAAGCCATCAATTTTTTCAATCTTTGGCGAATCCTCCACATCTCCATAGCCCATCTATTTCTTTTCTTCATAGATCAAAACCCTATTGTCCTACCTCCAAATAGCAGGATATACCCTCTTGAAGTCTTGAAACCTCACATTCCTCCTTGGTTGCACTTTGGCGAATAGTGCGATGACATTGATACTCGGGACTTCTTTGTAATTCAATCGATTATCAAGGTAAGGATGGCGAACCTCCTTCGTATTTTCTTTTCCTTGTCGACTTATGGGATTGAATGGAAGCGAAGTTTGACAACTAGTAGCAAAGTTCTAACCGGTGTTGAAATCGATGATAGGCACCGGGATCTCAAAGCAGAGAGATCGGACTGGCATTCTCGACATTCGGTTTTGGGTAGGTGGTGGTAAGTGTCTACTTATAAAAGATTACTCCTCTAATGATTAAGAAAAAGCGAAAGCTATGGTTGCTAATATTGACCAACTGTAGTTTATGAACCAGATTTGCGATTGGTCTTGAAGCTAGGATTCAGCGATTAGGTAAGGATGCGGGTACAAAATATGACCCTTTAAATTATTTGGTTTGGCCGAATGGCCATATTACTAACCTTGATAGTTGGTAGAATATAGGGGCAAGGACTTAGAGTGTGGCCGATTGATTATCTTGAGTTTAAGACTATCGTGGTAAGCGGTGTGTACATACACACTATATAATATATTAACTATGCTTAACTTTGTGAATGCTCATTTTATTAATGTAGCATTGGAATTAATACCAAATCGGTATAAGTGGTGATTCGGTAAGTACACATTAATGTGGTTTATTATTATTAATGCTTTTGGTAAGCATGATGTATTGACACATGAAATTTAAGAATGTGATGGCATGAAACATATGTATGTTTATCTGCTTTGTGGGATTGATGAGTGGAGGGCGGTGATATTGTGCCGACGGGCACCGATGTTTTGGTAACACACCGTAGCTACGGTCACCAGAGGTTTGGTACCTCGGAGGTTTGGTACCTCAATAGCGACTTATCCACGTGGTTAACACCACCGTGGGTTGGCCCCACTTGAGATATGGGATCGTGCGCCGGTGATTTGGTATCACACGATGGGTTGGCCCCATCACCCGATTTGTGTTACGGACACCGGTGTTTTGGTAACACATTGTGACTACATGTCACCAGTGGTTTGGCACCACCGGTGGTTTGGTACCACAGCAGGGGTAGAGCAGATGGCGTTTGGATGGCTAGGTTGGGTATTTAACATTACGCATATTAATTGTTATATCTGTGTATGAAAATGTTTTAAAGCGGGGAAGGGTTACATCTCGAGTCTTGGTGACTCACCTTCTCCTTTATATTTTTCGGTGACACTTAGATCGCGGATGTGGAGCAGGGTTGACTCGAGTGGCCATGCGTTGGATTAAATTAAAATGAACTTTAATTTCGGTTTGATAAATTTTATTTTGGGTTTATTTCATTTGGTTGTAATAAGGCCTCACGAAACTTTATTTAGTTATTTCCACATGTTGGATATTGTTTTAAACTATATTATTATTATGGTTGAATTTAGATCACACGTTTTTTTAATTTAACACGAAAAATGTTTTAAAATGCCATCGAGCACGATTGAAATTTGTTTAATATCTTGACCCAATAAAATTTCCAAATTAAATCTAAGCATGTTTTCGAGAAGATAGCAAAAAATGAGTAGTTTTCAACAAAACTTAAGTGGATTTCAAAATGGGTTTCAAAAGTTCCTCTTAATAACGACCCATATTCGGTCCTAACTTTTGGGCGGATGTGGGTTTGTTACAAATTAGTATCGAGCCAGTTCAAAACTTCATTTGTGGGGCCCAAGGCCCAAAAATGTTTTAGTAGGCCTTATTAATTGTTTTTGGGTTTTAAGCGGCATGGCCCGAGTCTCCCAAGACCGATCCGCCCTGTAAGTACATCTAAACCTCTGTGTGAATTATATTACGTAGAAGGGTAGGAAGCATGGAGCGTAGATAGACTTATAGGAATTTAAACCCAGGATTAGATTACTCAAACACACAAGCTAAACATAAGACTTAAAGAACTAAACCAATCTATGACTTAGTCCGAGCTAGGGGTGTGGTAACCCAGACGCATGTCTAGGATTGGATCAGGAAGAGCACGGTATTTAAGCGGTCGAGTGACTCACCACCTCTTCGCAGTATCCTACAGTGCGTGGCTTGGGTTCACCTTAACCCAAAGGGCTCGATGGTGTGGTAACTCTCATGCGCATGTCTAGAAAGGTTCGATTGGGAGCTTGGTATTTAAGCGGTCCGTGTGACTCACCTCCTCTCCACCCAAACACCTGTGCGTAGCTTGGGTTCACTCGACCAAGAAGGCTCGGTCATAGGCTAAAGCATAATGACTAAAACCCGAAAGGGAATTAGCCTTGATTTTCGAAAAAAAAAAGGAAACAACAAAACTTGGTCTTAAAACTTTTCAAATCACCCCTTCAAAAGTAAGAACAACTCTTTTTACAATGTTTTCCTCGAAAAGTTCTATTTGTGGAAAATTACGAAAATGCCCTTAGGGGTAAAATTACCAAAATACCACGGTTTTAAAGTGATGACGTATCTTTAAAATTTTACAACTTTTTAGAAAAACCCTCCGGTTTGGGAATTTCAAACAACCTACTTTACTAAAGTTTTAAAATTTCTTTTATTACGAAAATACCACAGAGGAAAATGCGGAAATACCCAGGTTAGAAATGGGCGAAATGTCAGAAGTGCGAATAGGTATGGAAAGTATTAAGGAATGGATGCATGAACTCCTTACGTGTGAACTAGGATAGAAGATCGAAACCTTGTTTGCGAAAGAATCTCTAAATTAAAATTTAAATCATAAAATTTCTTGGCGGGTAATAAAGTGGAACAAACGCTAATACATAAAACTTCTCTTAATCGATTAAAAGCGCGGTAGATAGAATGAGTTCGAGGACGAGGACGCCGTGGACGCAGTAGGGGTAGGATAGCGGTGTCTCGAACACCGTCAGTCGGACAAGGTTCGAAAATGATGTACCACCGCCACCACCACCTCCAAACTTTTGGAGCGAGAGAACAGGATCGGAGCGAGGAGAGGCGGTCGCAAGTGGTGTTGCGAGTCCTCGAATTGGTGGTGAGGTGGTGAAATTTAGGAGCTCGAAATCATTTCCGGCGGATTGATCAACTGATTTGAGGTGTTACAGGGTGTGTCGAGTGGCACCCAGTGTAGCAGTATTGGTGGAATCTCTGAAAGGATAATGGATGATCTTGACTGACCGAGGAGGAAAAGTGAAAGGCGGTGTCGCTTAAAGGATGAAGCGTACCAGTGGTGGTGACGATTCGGGATGGAGCCACGGTGATGACCTTACGTGGGATTACTTTAAACCGCTTTTAGAGAAGAAGTATGTGGGCACCGACTACACCGATTTACGGAGGAAGGCTTTTACGGGTCTAGTACAAGGAACCAAGTCCGTGGCGAGTATGGCGGAGTTTTAAGACTGGTAGGTATGCAAGAGGCATCGTGGCTCTTGAACACGACGTGTCCGCTTTGAGGACGGACTCAGAGATGATTTGAGATTCTTGATTGCCCATGACAAGTCCGTGAGTTTTCATCTCTTGTGGAAAAGGCTAAGGTAGCCAGGGGATCAAGGAGGCGTGAGGCGTAATTATAGTAGAAATAATCAAAGAGAGGATTTGGGTCATTTGGATCCGGTGGTAATGAGCGAGAAGAAGGCGAGGCGAGTGGGCCAAATCAAGCGACAAGGCCGTAGCTACTAATCGAGGCTCGGTCAATCGGTGGGAAGTCCCATTGGGGAGGTTGCTCGACCGCGATAGAGGATGTTTTGAGTGTGGGTCTTTTGAACATCGGTCGAAGATTGTCCCCGAGCGAGCTCGAAATCAGCGGAGGGCGAACTGGTACTCGGGACCGAAATGTGGGACCGCAGAGGGTCGTGGTAATGGCAGAGGAAGCAATGGTCCTAGCCGAGGTCGAGGAACTCGAGGCGAGGTTCGAGCGACCTGAGGCTAAGCGGCTGGCTTAGTCTATCGTGCAAGGCGTCGTGAGGAGGGTGACGACCGGATGTCATAACCGATGCGTTTCGATTTTGGCCTCCTTATTATGCATTAATTGATGTGGGGTCTACACATTCATACGTAGCAAGTAGTGTGGTAGAGACTTTGAACCTAGACTCGAGGCTCGCCGCTAGGGAGATGGCTGTGAGTGGTCCGTTAGGTCACTCTGTAGTGGTAGACAAACTTTTGGGGCGTACCTAGAACTCCAAGGGTCGATTCGGTCGATCGATGGAACTACCATTCGGGAGTTCGATTTGATCCTTGGAATGGATTGGTGGCTAAGTATCGGTAATTTGGATTTGTGACTAAGCGCATGGTTCTTAAGACGGTGAGAATGATGAAGTGGTTATGATAGGTGATAGAAGGAATTACCTATCCAATGTGGTGTCTGCCTTGAAGGCGTAAAAGATGGTCAAGAAGGGTTGTAAGGCGTATTTGGTTGAATCGTGCTTTGGAAGCTAAGAAGTGATGAGTTGGAAGGTCCGACGGTTGGGAATTTCTTGATGTATTCCGGAAGAACTTAGGGTCTACCCCGAGGGCAAGGGAAGTCGAATCGATATAGACTTGCTACCCGAGCGGCACTGTGTCTATAGCACTTCAAGAATGGCACCAAAGGAATTGGTGGGGTGAAGGCTCGATTCGAGAACTCACGGATAAAGGGTTTATTCGACCTAGTATATCTCCGTGAGGGGCTTTGTATTGTTTGTCAAGAAGAAGGGCGGTTCTATGAGGATGTGCATCGACTACCGTCGATTAAACAAGTTAACGATCAAAAACAAGTACCCATTGCCTCGGATCGATGACTTGTTTGACCGATTGAAGAAGCGTCGGTGTTTTGAAGATAGACCTTAGGTGGGTTACCATCAACTTAAGGTGAAGGGGTCGATGTTCACAAGGCGGCTTTTCGAACTTCGGTATGGGCATTACGAGTTCTGGTGATGCCATTCGGTTGACCAATGCCGGCGGCGTTCATGGACTTAATGAATAGGGTATTTCAAGCGATTACCTAGATCAATTCGTCGTAGTGTTCATAGGCGACATATTGGTCTACTCAAAGGCGGAGGAGAGCACGACAAGCATTTACGGATAGTCCTACAAGTGTTGAGGAAAACAGTTGTATGCCAAATTCGATGAAGTGCGAATTTTGGTGAGGAGGTGGCTTTCTTAGGTCACGTAGTGTCGGCGGAAGGATTAGAGTGGATCCCGCAAGATTGAAGCGGTATTGGAGTGGAAACCGCCTAAGTCGATGGCGAGATACTGGAGTTTTACGGGGTTAGCGAGGTATTACGGAGATTTGTGGAAGGGTTCTCTCGATCGATGTGCAGATTGACTAAGTTACTAAGGAAAGGTGTTCCATTTGTATGGTCGGAGAAGCGAAGAAAGTTTTGATAGTGAGGAAGATTAATAAGCTCGGTTTTAGTACAACCCGAGGCGGGAAATTATTCACGATCTATTGTGATGCATCTCACACTTGGTTTGGGGTGTGTGTTGATCGAGATGGAAAGGTAGTAGCCTATCGTCCGGCGGTGAGGCCGCATGAGGTTAACTATCCAACTCACGACACAGAGTTAGCCGCGATCGTCTTCATACGAAAGTATGGAGACATTATCTTTATGGGAGAAGTCGGTAATTTACGGACCACAAAAGTTTGAGGTATCTTCGACACGAAGGATCTGAATCGAGACAATGGCCGATGGATTGACATTAAGGACTACGACTGTTCCATCGAATATCATCAAGGTAAGGCTAACGTGGTGGTACGCGTTGGCGGAAGGTCGTGGCGGACTTAAGAGCAATGTTTGCTCGATTGAGCCTATATGACGATGGAAGCCTTTTGGCGAACTTCAAGTTAAGCCAACATGGGTCGAGGAGATTAAGAACAAAGCAGTTAGTGGATGAAGGCTTAAATGCGAAGAGAATGCAAGTTCGGGATGGTGGTTTAGAAGGGTATAGTTTGTTGGTGATGGTGTGTTATGTTTTCAAGGACGACCTGTATGCCAAAGGACATGAGTTGAGGCGGAAGATTCTCCATGATGCTCATAGTAGCCCATCGCTATGCATCCCGGAGGTAGCAAGATGTATGGAGACCTACTGAAAGCGATTACGGTGGCGGGTTGAAGCGTGAGATAACGAATTAAGTAGGGAAGTGTTTGGCGTGTCGCGAGTTAAAGTGAACACCGATTACCATCGAGGGCTACTTCAGCCGTAAAGATTCCTCAATGGAAATGGGAAAGGATCACTATGGATTTCGTCGGTGGTCTACCCTTACGCCCATGACAAGAAAGATGCGATTTGGGTAATCGTGACCGTCGACTAAATCGACTCACTTTATCTGGGTGAGAATGGACTACTCACTCCGAAGCTAGCAAAGTTGTATGTGGCAGAGATAGTCGATTGCATGGTGTACCGTGTCGTTATCTCGGATAGGGACCCAAGTTCACTTGAGGTTTTGGAAGCGTTACATCAAGCGTTGGAGTGCAGCGGTTGGATTCGATCTGACTTTCCATCCTCGAACGGACGGCGATCGAGAAAGGTCATCTGAGATCTTAGAAGATATCTTTGAGGGTTGTGTCTTGGAATTAGAGGTAGTTGGGAGGAATTCTTACCTCTAGCCGAGTTCGCCTACAACAATAGCTACCAAGCGAGTATTGAGATGGCACCATCTGAAGCCTTGTATGGGCGAAATGCCGAACTCAAGCGTGTTGGGCGGAGTTGAGTGAGCGACAAGTGTTGGGCCCGAATTAGTAGCGAGGCGAAGACAAAGTCAAAGTGATTCGGTCTCGTCTCAAGGAAGCATCGAGATAGGCAAAAGTCTTATGCCGATCTCAAACGCAAGAAATGGAGTATCTTTGTGGGAGATAAGGTCTTCTGAAGGTGTCGCCTTGGAAGAAGGTACTAAGATTTGGGCGAAAAGGAAGCTAAGCCCAAGATTCATTGGCCCATATCTGATGCTAAAGCGAATAGGACCGGTAGCTTATCGGTTAGAGTTCTGCGTGAATTAAGTCGATACATGGCGTCTTTCACGTATCAATCTTTGAGGCAGTATCGGTCGGATCCATCACATGTGGTGCCCGTGATGTAAATCGAAGTTAACGCGGACTTATCTTTTGAGGAAGAACTCGATCGGATCTTGGATAGGGATATAAAGGTTCTACGTGGGAAGTCGATGCCCTTAGTGAAAGTGCTATGGCGGAATCATGGTCTTTGAGGAAGCTACGTGGGAACACGAGGATGTGATCTGGTGACAATACCCTCATCTGTTTTAGTTATGTAATTTGGAACGAAATTTATTTTAAGGGGTAGAAGCGTAACATCCAAAAATGGGGTTATTTGGAATTTAATTATTTTTCTTATGTAAGAAGCGCTAAGATATTATTTATGGAATAATAATGATCAATTTAAGGCTTTGTGTTGGCTCGATTTGGTAGGAAATTTTAGTTTTAATTTTAAGGTAGGGAGCCTTAGCAAGAGGGTGTTATAAGAATAAATGGGGATAATTTGGACATAAAATAAGCCTAGACAAAGTGGCAAAAGTGAGGCCACTTAGGAACTTGTGTGACGCCACCAAGGGAGCAAGGAGAGCCTTGGTTGAGTCACAAGAATCCTTCTTTTGCATTATGGTGGGGACTGCAACAAGGAGAGAGAGTCCTTTCTCTCTTTAAACTCTAATTATTATTTAGATAATAGGATAATGTGAGCTTTTTAATTGGATTTTAATTGCTTAAATCTAAGGAAAATGGGAGATAAATGAGGATATTACATGGATTATTAAATAGATATTATTGAAGTTTTATGTTGAGGATAATCAAGGATATTATTTGATTAAAAGGATTATTTGGCTATTATTGGGAATTATTAGGTGATTATTATTGTTTGAATTAAATCAATTTAGTGGTTATGAGAAAAACAAGGAGTTGGCTAAGCCTTAAACTCCTTGAATGTAAGCTTAGGGAGGAGTGCGAATGCTTATAAAAGCCTTCAAGCTATCACTTGTTTTCTTTTTTCCATCTTTACTTGTGGTAGAAACTCTCAACCCTCCATCTTTTATTCTTTCTCTTTGAAGACTAAAAGCCATCAATTTTTTCAATCTTTGGCGAATCCTCCACATCTCCATAGCCCATCTATTTCTTTTCTTCATAGATCAAAACCCCATTGTCCTACCTCCAAATAGCGGGATATACCCTCTTGAAGTGCCGAAACCTCACATTCCTCCTTGGTTGCACTTTGGCGAATAGTGCGATGGCATTGATACTCGGGACTTCTTTGTAATTCAATCAATTATCAAGGTAAGGGATGGCGAACCTCCATACGTATTTTCTTTTCCTTGTCGACTTATGGGATTGAATGGGAAGAAGTTTGACAACTAGTAGCAAGTTCTAACCGGTGTTGAAATCGATGATAGGCACTTGGGATCTCAAAGCAGAGATCGGACTGGCATTCTCGACATTCGGTTTTGGGTAGGTGGTGGTAAGTGTCTACTTATAAAAGATTACTCTCTAATGATTAAGAAAACCGAAAGCTATGGTTGCTAATATTGACCAAGCTGTAGTTTATGAACAGTTGCGATTGGTCTTAGAAGCTAGGATTCAAGCGATTAGGTAAGGATCTTGGTACAAAATATGACCCTTTAAATTATTTGGTTTGGTAGAATGGCCATATTACTAACCTTGATAGTTGGTAGAATATAGGGGCAAGGACTTAGAGTGTGGCGATTGATTATCTTGGGATTTAAGACTATCGTGGTAATGGTGTGTACATACACACTATATAATATATTAACTATGCTTAACTTTGTGAATGCTCATTTTATTAATGTAGCATTGGAATTAATAAATCGGTATAAGTGGTGATTCGGTAAGTACACATTAATGTGGTTTATTATTATTAATGCTTTTGGTAAGCATGATGTATTGACACATGAAATTTAAGAATGTGATGGCATGAAACATATGTATGTTTATCTGTTGTGGGATTGATGAGTGGAGGGCGGTGATATTGTGCCGAAGCGGGCACCAGTGTTTAGTAACACACCGTGGCTACGGTCACGGAGGTTTGGTACCTCCGGAGGTTTGGTACCTCAATAGCGACTTATCCACGTGGTTAACACCACAGTGGGTTGGCCCCACTTGAGATATGGGATCGTGCGCGTTGATTTGGTATCACACGATGGGTTGGCCCCATCACCGATTTGTGTTCTGGACACGGTGTTTTGGTAACACATTGTGACTACATGTCACCGTGGTTTGCACCACCGGTGGTTTGGTACCACAGCGGGTGACGATGGCGTTTGGATGGCTAGGTTGGGTATTTAACATTCGCATATTAATTGTTATATCTTGTGTATGAAAATGTTTTAAAGCGGGGAAGGGTTACATCTTGAGTCTTGGTGACTCACCTTCTCCTTTATATTTTTCGGTGACACTTAGATCGCGGATGTGGAGCCGGGTTGACTCGAGGTGGCCATGCGATGGATTAAATTAAAATGAACTTTAATTTCAGGTTTGATAAATTTTATTTTGGGTTTATTTCATTTGGTTGTAATAAGGCCTCCTGAAACTTTATTTCCGTTATTTCCACATGTTGGATATTGTTTTAAACTATATTATTATTATGGTTGAATTTAGATCACACGTTTTTTTTAATTTAACACGAAAAATGTTTTAAAATGCCATCGGGCACGATTGAAATTTGTTTAATATCTTGACCCAATAAAATTTCCAAATTAAATCTAAGCATGTTTTCAAGAAGATAGCAAAAAATGAGTAGTTTTCAACAAAACTTAAGTGGATTTGAAAATGGGTTTCAAAAAGTTCCTCTTCATAACGACCCATATTCGGTCCTAACTTTTGGGCCGGATGTGGGGCATTACCTGAACAACACATGGGCATGTGTCACACACAGGCAACACACATGGGCGTGTGACCTAAGTCAGAGAGTTACACAGCCTGGCCACATGAGCATGTGTCTCAGTCGTGTGAGGCACACGGCCTGGCCACACGAGTGTGTAACCCCTAAAATCAAAATTTTTGTAATTATTTCCTAAACTTTCAAGATTGTTTCAAATTAGTCCCTACCTGTTTTCAAACTACTTTTAAGGTCTCGTAGACTCGAAATAGGGGTTGTAAGAGTAATTTTTATTTTGTATTAGGGTGGATCAGCAAACCTAAATTAAGTGCATTCCATTAACATCATCAATGATAAATTAAAAAGATAATCGTAGACGGAGTATGGACTAATACTCTGATGCTAATATTTGGAACAGTCTTGTATGCATCCGATTTCTGACATTCAAGAAGGGATAAATAGTGATAAAGTGTAGACAGTAGAAGACCAAGTTTAGTATTGCATAGTATGAATCATTATTCGATTGTATAATATTCTAGTTTGATATCTAATTGTTTGTGACCTGCCCCTGTATATTATATTGTTAATGGCTAGTATATATATGTGTAATTATGATTGATTAATTGTATGATGTGTTAGTAATGCTCGTGACCTTAATCCGACGATGCATAGGGGTTAGGGGTGTTACCTCGTCCATCAAAAACGCCACCAACCATATTTCTTTTCACAAACTCACATTCACGGTTTCCCACAATATGCCAATTCTTCTTATAAAAACAAGCATGCACCTCATAAATATGCAGAGCCTTTAAAGGCATCATTTCAAACATTGCAACTTTAACTTATTCATCAAAAATTGGCAGACATAACCGATCTAATTCCTGATTTGGGAATCTATAAAAAGCCCTTTAAATAGGATAACAAGCATTAACAAAAGTATCTTTAGTAAAAAGATTAGAATAGAATATCATAACCACATGTTTCAAATTTTCTTGATCTTCACACCAAGTCTCATCATCCAAAGCTAAAGTTGTGATATTATTCGCCCTTCTTCTCTTAATAGTGCTAAGGTGGAAAAACTAAGTGTCACGATAACCCTCAGACAACCATCTACTTCTTGACTTTTGGTGCCAAAGGCTTTCCTCTTGAGCTAGTACTATATTCAAATCCATCATAAGGTCTCTCTTAAATTCGATTAAAACATTTGATGGAGATATCTCTAAAGCTTTTTCAATTCCACTTATTCTAGCTAACAACTTTCTCTTACGATACGTGATATTGCCAAAAATAGTAGAGTTCCACTCCCTTGCTGCTTTAGTGAAATGCTCAATGTTATGACATATGTCTTTATCATGTGACCATGTGTATCTTAGCATCTCTAGAAATCCTAGATGTTGTTGGCATGTATCGATGAAACGGGAAGACCGAGGTCCTTTCAAACTACCATTATCTATTGAGTTCAAAAGAATCATCTAAAATCAATTGTTACAAATGAGTAAATTTAGAATCCAAAAACTCCATCAACCACTTTTCATTACAAATACAATAGTCTAGCCTTTATTTGAGGTTACCTTGAGGCCAAGTATAGACAGGACCCAAGTATCCTAAATCATGCAAACTCATATAAAAAATAAAATTATTAAAGAGGCTACTAATCGCACTCATGTTAGGTGACCCTCCATCACGCTCATATGGGGAGATAATTGCATTAAAATCCCCACCCAATAGTTATGCTTTTTTCGGACAAACACCTAAAGTAGCAAGTTGTGGCCACATTTTTTTCTATTTCATGCCATCAGGAAAGACATAGACAACAATCAAATAAACCTTAGCCTTCACACTAGACTTTTGACAACACACATGAATGAACTGTTTAGTAAAACTAAGGATATCATTCTGTATACTTGACTTCTAGACCATCCAAATACCTTCTGAGAAACCCTCGTCTCTATACGAAAAGAGTACAAATAACCAGTTATACGAATAACATCGTTGCCTTGGTGCCAATAATTTGTGTTTGCATCAAAACAATGACATCTGGTGGATACATAGATAAAAAAAGCTTCAAATTTTTGCCAAAAGTGACACTTGCAGCCCCTTGGCAATTCCAAAACAAACACTTTAACATAAAATAGATTAGGCAAGAAACACTAATTCACATGTGATTAACCATAGATACATTGGTCTCTTCCACAGTAATTCGAATCGAGCTACCTTTTGTGTTGGAAAAATTTGGTTTGAAAATGGTTTTCTTGCACATCGAAAAATTAAAATTTTGAAAAACGACTCGATTTGTGATATTTATAGCAATAAACCCTAGAACAAATTCATACTTGTGTTTTATATAGGCAGATCCTTATCATTTTTGGCTTTAACCAAACAATATTCTTCGCTATTCTCATACCATGAATTGCTTTGAGTGTGGGCTCAAAGAAAACAAACATAGAACCATAAATATTTCTTTACTTTCAGTGGGAAAGTAAATATCTCTTAAATAGAAACTGGTGGAATTGTAATTCTCAAAAAATATAATTTATTCTTAAAGTAAAGTACCATTATTTTCTGCCAGAATAACAATATTGAAAACTTCAGAGAAACTTGTGTTTTTCTCTTTCAGTTGGTGTGATTTGAAGCCTACCAGTGCCATCAATTTATAATTAGAGTTGGTAGAATCCTGGTTGAAGTGGTATAATACAAATAATATTATTTTGAAAGAAAAAGTCTTCAACTTCCTATTATTTAGGGAGAGGGGCAGCAGCCTTAGATAGGAACATTAGGGTATGTTGTCCCATGTATTCAATAAAGGGGAATTGGGCCTCTCCTGTACTAGGTCCAATTATCTATACTTCTTAGACTTTAACCCAACACTTTATAATTTACTACAACCCAGTACATGTTTTTTTTCTATTTTCAAAATTAAATATTATTTTCTCAATTAATTTAAATGAATTAATTTCTTAATTAAATAATTTTCTCAACCTAATTCTAATTACATTAAAATCATGACAACTTTACCGTAAAAGAGTCTATGAGAAAATATAGTTAATTTTTACATTCAATTGGACTCACAATGACCAATTAATTTAAATCAATTTTCAAACTTCAATTAAATAATTAATTAATAATTCAAAAAACCATAAATAAAGCCTCAAGTCATTTCCATACTTAGTGATAAAACCACATTCATTTCCAAATGTAACCCATTTCTCTAACTTTATCATTTTTTTTCCATTTCTATTCATTTGATTTATCCTGCAATGTATTTTTGGTTTAAACGAGCTAGCGGATGGACCGATTGGGCATATTCAATCGAGGCTCAAGTGATTTATAATTACATTCTAGCCTTTCGCCTGTTAATTATAAACTCATTTAGTCACGAAGTCATTTCACTATAGTATCGTGACTGAGCTCTCCCCAATAGAATACCATTATGAAAGCAACTTGATTTGTGTTTGTCCAATGATTTTGTCATATGATATTCTTAATCTCTTTGGATAATATCTTTTCTCCCAATATGATCCTATTTATCTCATGGTAACTATTACATCTTCCTTCAAGAAAAGTAAATTATTATCAAATAGAAATCAAGCCATTCGTCACAAAGACGAACGACTAGTGGCCACATTTACTTTTCATCAAATATGTAATTCCAATAAGAGGATATCATTTTGTAACACCCCACACCCGGCCTAGACGTTATGGCCTAATCTGGCGATGTCACATTATAATGCTTTTGAAACCGCGTACCACATTTACCATTTCTCCTTTTTAAAAGTGTTTCATTATTTTATGTTAATCCTAAATAGTGTCATTCTTTTCCAAAACGCTGTCGTGTTCCAAAACATTTATACTTTGTGGAAGCATTTAAAACAATTTGTGTAATCGTGGTGTTTTGGTAAAACATTTGTTTCTTTTGAAAACCTTCGCTTTCCTACTTCTAGCGATAAAACCATAAAACATTTCAAATACTAAATTTAAAAATAAATTTGTAATGGCCATAATTACATAAAATTTTACCAAATATAATCAAAACCACAAATACGTATAAAAACTATGAATCTATTGTGAAGCAGAAGCAGTGGTCATCATCGAGTCCTCTGCTGCACTGATCCGTCTAGTGCCCAGGATTACCTGAATCGATTAAACAGAAAAGGGTGAGTTTCGCAACTCAGTGTGTAATCCCCGCAAATACCAAACGTACAGAGTAATCACCAAAAATTAGAAATTACAAACTGGGCCAAAGCCCGTTACATAAACAGTTTGGGCTTTAGCCCATTGGATTGCAGAACCAGATACAGATAACAGGGCCTTAGCCCAATAAGATACAGAGTCAGAAATATATTAGAGCCTCAGCCCAATCAGATACAGAATCAGACATATATTAGGGCCTCAGCCCAATCAGATACATAATGCATATCAGAATATCAGAATCCTACCCATCAGCCTCTACACACCATCTCCGTCCAGCCCTACACACCATGTGGGGATATAATCAACCCACCCACCCATCCCTACATACCATACTTTGTACCGAAGTGCGGCACATAAATAGAATAATGCAACTGAGCTGCCAGATAACAGGCTTAAAACCTTTCAGACACTTCCTCCGAAATATCATCAACCCTCCTCGATGCAATGCAACATACCAAATATGGCATGCATCATGCATATAACCGATCATAGATTCAGTTCAGTAATGATATCATGCTCAGTCAGACACTATATAATCAGGTTACATAAATAGGGGTCTAAGTAACGCTTACCGACCCTACAGTAGGTCCACAGGAGACTTGGGCGACCCGTGCAAACTTACAGATCATTTCAAAAAATGGGCTCACACGCCCATATGGCCTGCCTGTGTGGCCCACTTGGCCCAAATTGGCCTTGGCTGTGTTGATCACATGGCCTGGCCCAGAATCCCATACGCCCATGTGGTTCACCTGTGTGGGCTACATGCCAGTATGGCCCACACGGCCCAATTGGTTGAGCCCGTGTCTCGCACATGGCCTCTCCCAACCATCACATGGTCGTGTCCTTCTCGCACGGCCTGGCCTCATCGATCACACGGTCGTGTTGTGGCTTACATCCTTGCACACGGCCTACCACACGGCCTACCATACGGCTGTGTGGCGTCGACAGAATTATTTTTTGGTTTTCGTCGATTCTCATTTTCTGTGTTTTTGAGGACACACCTGGTTTTGATTGAAGCTAAAATGATCCTCGAGCACTCCAGAAACTATATTCGATAATCCAAAACCCGCGTTCAACGATCTCTGCAAAAATTAACCGAAATTGTAACACGATAAACATCCTGCAACAACCAAAAACCTTACCTCCGAAAGAATAGCAGGGACTTTACAACCTCACACCATTAATGGCTAATCTCCAGCCCCTTGATTGACTCCTAACAATCAAATGAACACTTTTCTTAATTCACTTATCCATGAACACATTCAGGATAAAACCTAAACAAAAACTTACAGATCACGCCAACGTCGTACAAAACCAAATGGGTTAATGGAAAAGGAAACGAAAAAGGGAAGAGATGGGGGAGAATTTCGACAGGGGGGTAGTGAAACTAAAGTTAGAAGAAAGAGGGAAAAGTTTTGGGGATTTTGAAATACAAAATAGAAGTAAAATTAGATTTTTGGATGATCCCCAACATTCCCTAATTCACTCCTAAAATCTCTCCACCTGACTCCCCACTACACGCAACTACTCGAAATTGACATTAACTCAAACTCCTACCGAAATCGATAGGAAAATTTTTCCCTTTGCACACGCAGGGATTCGAACACAAGATCTTTAACAAATTAACACTCCTCTTAACCGCCAGACTAGCAGGCCCATTCTGTTAATTACTTGCAAACTTTTAACTAAAAGCCTACTGACCAGACATAGGGCTTAATCATCCAAAAATATCAAAATTTTCCCAAGTTATGACTTGAACTTGGGACCTCACATGCACACCCAGAACACATAATGTATCAGTCCGATTTAGACCTTAATTGGAACGGTGGTTTTGAGACCACGAATCCAAGTCAGAAAAATATTTTAAAATTATTTTTGGTGTTTATAATGTGTGAAATTTGTGTGTATTAAATTTTTGTTTTAAAATTTTATCGTTTGGGTGTCGAATTATTAAAATGGGCTTAATCGCGTAAAATGAAAATTTAATAGTTTAATGTGCAAGGGCTGAATTGTTGTTGTCTTTTTAAATGGGAGTATTTAAAATGCAATTTACTCATTTTAAAGGGTAGTGGACGTTAGTGGACAATAATGGCCTTGATATATGTAAATTTTTAATGTTTTAATTAAGGTTAAAAATGGTATTTAATAATTTATGTTAATATCAATAAAACAACATAAAACAAAGCCATTATATGTTCATCTTTGCCGAAAATAAAAGGAAAATAAAAGAACAAAATCTATCTAAGGTTCGGCACTTTGGAGGCTTAATTGGATCAAGAATCAAAGAACTCAGACTCGGATCGGGAAAATAAAAATAGTCGAATAGCCGATTACATCGTTCATCGATATCCGAGGTAAGTCTTAAAGCAATTAAACATCGTTAATTTTGAATGTAGCTTAGTAATATGCTAAATTGAAATTGTGGAATTATTAGTGAGCTTGCCGAATGTGAATTAACATAAAAATATTGTGTTTGAGTTTATATTGATTGAGGTATAACATTTGAAAGTTCGTATGAATTATGTGAAACATCTAAAAATAATAATTCGATATATGAAATGTGTATGAGCCAGTTCTATAATATTGATATTCGGGCTTTGGGCCTAGCAAGCCTTGTGCTGGTGAATTAAATCGAGCTTTATGCCTAGCAGGCTTATTGCCGGTGTATAAAATCAGACTTTAAGTCTAGCAAGCTTTGTGCCGGTGTGTGATACAGGCTTAGGCCTAATAGGCTTTTTGGCTGGTGATTACGTATAAGCTTATGCCTAAAAGATTTCATGCTGATGTGGTATTTGAGTATGTTAATCAATCTAAATGGCCAGGTATGAATTAACTTCTTACCAATTTAAAATAAGGTAAGCAAGTAACTCAGTTATTTATTACAAATTATATGTGATACAAATGAAGTTTATATATATGATTATAATATGTGTTCTCGGTTTATAAATGAATGATATGAATATTGTGGTTTTGGTCTTTTAATATGTGTATACAAGACCGGTATATTAAATCCACATGGATAGTTTGTATGTGATGCTATATTATAATAATTGAGCTTGAGTATACGAATGTTTATACATTTGGTTATATAATGACATTTTGATTTGGAAGGTTGGATTATGAGTAAATATTTTGATTATATAAGCATTGGTTAAAGAGAAATTGTTCTATGAATTTAAATGTTATATAGGTATGGAATTGAAAGCTTGAAATTAAATGTGATTACAAATGTACAAGTTGAATTATTTGATTTAAATCATTTAGTATTGAAATGATATTAATAATTAATTGTTTAATTTGCTTAAGGCTTACTAAGCTAAAGTAGCTTACTTTGTGTGTTATGTTTATTACATTCTATAGATTTTGGACTCAAATTCTGTGCTCGGGGATCGTCAGCAAAGTTCACCACACTATCATTGTTTCGGTACTTTTATAAATTGAAATCGGACTTATGGCATGTATAGGCTAGCCTTGGAATTAGATTACTTTTAAAGTGTTTGTATATAAAGCCATGTGAAAATGGCGTAACATATTAGTTTGAATTTGATTTTGTTTAGTTGAGTTTGAATATGTTTGATTATGATGTTTATGTTAGGTATATATATATATATATTTGAATATGGTTAATGGGTATAGATTAAAATGAGTATGGTTCGGCTATCATATGTCAAGGAAAGTATAAATGCGAATTTGAGTAATATTGTTATATGTTAAGTTACTGAATAAGTTGTGGTTTATGAAATAGACTTGAGATGTTTTAACTTGAATTGATTAAAATATAACAAAAGTTGACATTAAATAGAATATAATTATTAATTTGGTTTAATATTAAGTTTAAGTTTATGAAATGACCATATGAATAGTGATTTATGTTTTAATAAATAAAATAGTTAGATATGAGTTAGCTTGTGACTTTGTTAATGTGTTTTAATTATTAAATAATCTTTATATTATATTTGATGTTTATTATAGGAGTATCAAATAGTAATTTCGGTTTATTTTAATATTTGATGATTTTTGAATGATTTAATTTCTATATATGTTCATAATTATCCAGAAGTTGTGTTTTGTTCGGTAATACTTCGTAACCCCATTTTGGCGACGGATATGGGTTAGGGGTGTTACACATAACCACTGAAGAAGATAGACATTGTGTGTCATAAATACACGGAAACAATTATACAAATTTTTGGGGCGTTACACATTTACCCATGTCTCAGGCTATTAATTCCACTATTGTGAATGACACTACATACTACAGAAGTCGTACACCCAACATACCAGCTTTTGATTCCTTATCTATTTGAACTTAGGCTTTTACTTACATCAAGGTATACGAGTCATGCATACATAGTTCGTACTCAAGATTTAGGTATGCCACATTATGAACGTCACAAGTGAAAAATCCCATAAACGGATTCAAGATCTATTCTTTTTGGGTCCAGTCTGATGTATTGTCAGTCCAGTTAGTCACATTTATGTCTCTATCTTCTAGGAGTCATATGCTCCGATGCCCAAGACAAAGCATCTCCTTAATTGGACTTGATAGGCAATATATTAGTCTTTCAATTAGTTTTCTCATTTTCAATTAGACTAAGGACATGTTTAGGTTCATCTACTAATATTAGTTTTATTTTCGTATTATGATCCAACCACATAATTAGTTAAACATTAGACAACCAATGAGCAACATTTGCCTCCATTTTGCTTTGTGTGCAAAACCCTTATGAGGACAACTATATAATGTATATTAATGTAATCAATGATTTTTTTTTATTAACCAATCTGTTCGAAAAAATCATAAGTGTATATTGATGAAAATACTACACTTAGGGCATTAGATCCAATATTCTACTAGATCAACAACTTCAATTCTGACTTCATCTATCCTGAACCCACCACAGTAGCATTAGAGTTACATCCCTACTTGATTCGTTGGACTTGTTCATCAAGTTCTCTAGTAACAGAATCAACTCAATCTTCCAACAATGGTTTTGGGTGGGGTTGTAATCCGTTTTGTAATAGAGGAATTGAGAGTAGAACCGATGTTTTTACAACAAATATATATATAAAGCTCAGAAATTTGATAATAAATTGTTAGTGAATCAAGCTCGAGTGAAGTGAATTACGAGTGCGAATTTCAAAATTTTGATGATTATGCGAGATTCGGGATCATGATTGTATTTAGAAATTTAGAGTAAATTCCATCGATGTGAATGAAGTACATAATAGTCGTTTAAGCTGTTCATCCGGGAAGTACTAAAATGTATCATAATTTGTAGCAACATTACGGGTGGTTTGGTATGGAGCGAGACATTTCGATTTGGTTTTAAAATGTTTAGTCATCAACAAGCGAAAGCCAGAACATCAAGTTTCATACGGATTAGTGCAGACCAATTTTGATTCTTGAGTGGAAATGGGATAAAGTAACAATGGACTTTGTCTCGATTGGCCTGAATCAAGAAAGAAAGATGTGATATGGGTCGTAATTGATCGATTAACTAAATCTACCCATTTCATTCGGTTAGGTGCGATTTCTCACTAGAGATTGACCGAGTTTTATATTAATGAGATTGTGAGATTGCACGGGTACCACTATCTATTGTGTCGGATAGAGTGCGAGATTCCTATCACGATTCTAGAAATTTGCAAGAAGCTTTGGGCATGAAATTGCATTTCGATCTGACCTTTCATTTGCAAGCAGATGATCAATCTGAACAAACTATTGATTCTTAAAGATATACTAAGGTCTTTGCGTATTAGAGTTTTAAGGCTCATAGGAGCGATATCTACCATTGACTAAAAATTTTGTTTAATAGTGGTTTCGGATGAATATCAAAATGGCACCGTATGAAGATTTGTATGGACGTAAAAATTGTATACCTCTGTATTAGCTTTGAACTCGGTGAGAATAAGTTACAGGGTTGATTTGATAAAGGATCTGAGCGAAGTGAAATTGATCCAAGACTGTTTGAAAGCAGTATTTGATCGTCAAAAGTCCTTTATAGACTTGAAACAAAAAGATATAGAATTTAAGATCGACGACAAAGTATTTCATGTTTCAATATTTCGTAAATATCGGCCTGATCCGTCACGTGTGATTGCCCCATTTGAAATAGAGATCCGATCTAATATGACATTGAAGAGAGCTGATCCATATCTTAGCCATGAAATAAAGGAGTTGAGAAATAAGAAATGGCAACCTAAAGATTCAATAAGATAACAATATTTGAAATTGTTCAGCGAAAAGATTTTCGGGGACGAAAATCCCTAAGGGGGGAGAGTTGTAACAGCCCGAATTTGACCCTAATTCGAACGGTGGTTTTGGGACCACGAATCTGAGTCTGAAAAATTTTTAGATATTATTTTTGATGTTTATTATATGTGAATTAATGTATGTGAAAGTTTCGTAAAAAAATTTTATCGTTTGAGTGTTTAATTTGACAAAAAGGACTTAATCGTGTAAAGTGTAAAAGTTGCATACTATAGTGAAAAGTGCTAAAGTGATAATGGCTTTTTAATATGGAGTCCTAAAAGGGCAATTAGCCCATTCTACAAGTTAGTGGGCGGCAATGGTCTAAAATGACCTTAAAATATATGTTAAGTATATTATTTTTAAAAGGGTAAAATAGTAATCCATTTTAAATAATGTTATATGTTAAAATAAGACAAAAATAAAGATGGTGATCATCTTTTTTTTCATGGATGGCCGAATGTGGAAGAAAAAGAAGCCATGGATGAGCTTTAATATTCGGCACTATTGAAGCTTAAATCGGGTATGTGTCTTGCTCGGTTTTTGATAATTTTTACGTTTTTGTAATCGTTGCTTCGAAAACTATCAAACCCATGTACTAATTTTGTGAATTGATAATGTTTGGGTGATATGCCATTGATGATATTTTAAGCTTTTTGATGGTTATTGATGTTAAATGAAAGATAGGTGCTAGATGAACACATTTTGTTCTTGAATTTTGATAAATTTAAATAATTAGGGCTAAATTGTGAAAATTAAATTTTAGAGGACTTAAATGTGAAATAAATGAAATGTATGGATTTGTATGAATGCTATAGATATTCAGCCCTTAAGGTATTTATTCAAATTGTGTGTATTTTGTGTTTTAAGCAAATAGGACTAAATTGTAAAATGTGAAATAATAGGGGTAAAATGGTAATTTGCCCATTTATGTATTTTGGGACTAAATTGAGATGAAATGTACTTGAATAAGCTTATTTTAAATATGTTTAGATCAAGAACAAAGAAAAGCAGTTTAGATCTGGGAAAGCGAAGGTTATTGAATAAGCAGGTCTTCGTCAGTCCATCGATATTTGAGGTAAGTCCTTGGTGAAATATATCAAAGAATTATTTATGAACATATTAAATGATGATGTTCGATAAATTTGAGTACATGTTTATGTCATAGCCGAATGTATAAAAGTAAATTAGGTTGAATGCATAATTTAATAATGTGATATGAATGAGTATCTCTATATGAATTGTGGGTTTTACAATGACGTAATGATTTTATTTGTGCAATGTGAATAAGCTTAGTTGAATTGGATATGTGATAAATTATGAAATGTGTGTGGAATGATTGACTATATTGATATTGAACTTTCGTGCTACTTGAGCTTAGTCTTGGGTGACATATTAGGGCTTCGTGCTTGAGCTTAGTCTTGGGTGACATATTCAGACCGTGCCTAGCGAGCTTAGTGCCGATGACATATTCGGGCTTCGTGCCTAGTAGGCTTAGTGCGGTGATATATTCAGGGCTTATCGCCTAGCAGGCTAAATCTGGGTGTTTGAACTACTGGACCTTGAGTCTAGCAAGTCTAATGCCGGTATGTGAGATTAGGGCAAATTCTAGCGAGGTTTTATCTAGGTGAGTTGAAATTTCAAGCTTAGATTGTGTACTAGTAAAGTCATGAAATGAATCAAGTGAGCCTAAGCATTTGAAAATGAATTTGTTAATTCGGCTACAAGGTATGTGCTATTCATATTCATGTATTATACATATATATATGTGATGATGATAAGTGAATGAATTGATGAAGGAAATGTGATATACAATCGGTAGATGCAAATTGTGTATAAACTATGCCATGAGGAAATTGGTATATGAAAGCATAATGTGGTTAAGGTGATCGTATAAGTATATTGATATGAATGATACAAATTGATCCTGTATATTTGGCTTTATGCTTATGTTTACGCGACATACTAGGATTACTTTGATGCCATGTATACAAATGTATGAAATGTCAAATGGATATATATATATACATGTGTGTGTATGAATATATTTCCTTTTATGTGAAATTACTAAGTGTAAAGTATATACTTATTGTATATACATATATATATGTGATCCTATGGAAATATGTGTATCGAAAATATGAGTAGTTGGAAGCAGTATTTAATCTATATGTGAATCATATGATGAGATTATAAATGGAGGTTTAAAGGTAAAATAGTGATGATGGTTAAGCTAAATGAACTTGTGTTTATGTAATTTAAGAGCGATTTAGATGTACATGGCCTTTTACTTGTTGAATAATTATGTGAACCTATTGATTTTCATATGTGCGTGTTATGAAGAGATCATAAAGAGAGGATGCTTTATATTTTGGTTAAAATCTTGAGTTGGTAAGTTGGATGTTAATGGTAAGGAAATGATAAAGCGTTATGTTATGTGAGGTAAAGGCATTCGTTTTGGAGGACCTTTGAGTTAAGCTAATTTATTCAACGTTATTACTTGATTGTTTTTTTAATGCTTGAATGTACAATTGGTATATCATGGTGCTTAAGACTTACTAAGCTAAATTAGCTTACTAGTGTGTTCATCATTACATTTTATAGATTTTGATCAAGCTACAAGCTCGGGGATCGTCAACGAAGTCATCCCACTATCAATCTATTTTGGTACCTTTTTAGTTTGGTTTTGAATTAAAGGCATGTATAGGCTAGATTATGTCCGAATTAATGAATGATGTCCTTGTATATATATATATATAGCCATGCGAAAATGGCTAGATTACGTATTTTAGTCTTAAGGGTATTCGATTTTGGTGCTTGCTCATTATGATAATAATTTTTGATAGAGTAAGTATGCTTGTGTTGGTTGCATGGTTAAGTATAATGCTATTCATGGTATATTTTCGATTAGGTACTTAACTCTCATTAGAAACATATCATATAGTTTAATATATGTGATGAATTTGTATATGACTTGATCCAAATGTGAAAATAGTTTATGAATAAGGTTTTGATTGTTGTATGGCTTGTTCTTAAAGCTAATATTAGATGTTTAAATAAATTTTGGTCATTCTTAGGTGTGTGGTAGTTAATATTTGATTGATGGTTAAGCTTTAGTTGTGTATTGTTAATGATGCTATGATAATGATTCTTTAGTCATGCATTAACTTAATTTGTAAATATAGATAATAGACTTTTATATAAAATGTGGTTCTATTACCATAGTGGTTTAATTACATAGATAATTGCTAATAATGGATTTGGTTGAATCAATATGTATTAACTATGCTATATTATGGTTATTTATCAAATTGAAATGGTTCAAATCGATATGGTCGTATGTATATATATTTGCAATAAAAGATGAAGTTATTAAATGTTGAAATGATGCTTGATTAAGTGCGTGTATATACGTATGGTTAATATGTAATGTGGTTAATCTATCTTATATTAATGCATATAGCATGTGAATTGTTATAATCAATGATTGATTAAGGGAATGAGTTGGTATGGATTACGTAATTATGTTAGATATGGTTTAGACTTTGGGAAAATATGCGAATGGTATATTGGCAACTAAAGTTAGTTTGGTTATGTTTTATATCACCAATATCGTTTAAATGAGTGGAATTTTAAATAGTATTTGTGGATCATTTGATGTTTAAATTAGTACTCGTTTTAAGGTTACATAACAATATGGTTTAATAGGCTATTTGGAGTATGGTTTAATTATGAAAGTTATGTTTCTTTTAATTTAAAGACTTGATATTTGTTTAGGTTTCAAATATTGAAGTGATTAGAATTTTGAGTTATGAAATGTAATGAATATTTGTGTGAACTGTATTATGACAAATAACGCCTCGTAACCCTAATCTGACGACGGATACGGGTTAGGGGTGTTACAATTGTGATGGGCCTTATACTATTTTCAACAAGTCCATTCTCCTTAAGCCCATTAATTGTCGAAGAACTACTCCTCGATGCACCATTAGTAGCCTAAACTTTAGTAACAAACTTAGACAATTTCGGTCCCTCACTTACCACATTCTTACATTTATTAACCTTTATATTACCATGTAAAGTTTGCATGGATTTTGGACCACCCACCAGATTTTGTGGCAAAACATTGGTCTCTTCCTCAGGAGTACAGGCCAAATCGTCCATGATTCTTTCAACTGCCTCCAACCAATACTCCGCTACATTCGGAGCTACTCCTGACACTCCTCTAAAAACTTCGGCTCCGTTCGACCTAAGTCTTTTCGATCTCGATTTTCAAGCTCCATTTCCACACTAGCTCTCGCCACACGTTCTAGTACTCGCAACATAGCGGCGATCTTGCATCATCCCCGTCGATCTTCTTGCTCAACACCAAAATTTGGTGGTAGTGGCGGTGGTACCCGTTCTCGGATCCTTGACCGACCTAACGGGTTAAAACACGACCATTCTACCTCTACTGCGTCCATGGCGACCTCGTCCTCTAGAACTCATGTCTAACGTCGCGATTTATCTGGTTAAAAATTTTATGCATTAGTACTTTTGTTCCATTGATTAACCGCGAACAATTTTATGAAAAGAAGTTCTAGAAGTGGTTCTTTCGTTCACACAAAGTTTCGGTTCAAGTTCACTATTCTAATTCAGAGAGTCACATCCATTCCTCAATGGAGTCACATTTATTCATCAACAAGAACACATTCATTCAGTGGTATCTACCACACACATTCACTATTCGGACATTTACGCGTTTATCCCGGGTATTTTCGTCATTTGTCTCTGGGTATTTTGGTAATAAATCGAGGTCAATTTTAAAAATCTTTATAAACCAAAGGTATTTCATAAACTCGGGGTAATCTTGAAAATTTGTTTTCCAAATCAGAGGTATTGCCAAAAAAAATTCAAAAATCGGGGTTATTTCGATAATTTTGGAAGTTAGGGGCACTTTCGTAAATTCTCCAAATCAGGATATCTTGATAATTGTAAAACAGAAGTTTTTTGGTATTTTTATAAAGTAGAAACATTTTAGCAAAAGTCGAGGGTATTTTTGAAAATCTTAAAAACTAAGGGTATTTTAGTAATTTACAACACAGGGGCATTTTAGTAATTTTCCCAAATTAAAGTACATTGACTTTTTGCAAAATAGAGTTTTTTTTTTTTTTGGACACTTTGCAAGATAGAGAAATTTTATTAAAATCAAGGGTAATATGGTACTTTTAGAAACCAAGGGCATTTTCGTAATTCTTCCACTAGGGGTATTTTAGTAATTTGGCAATTCGAAAAATTTTTCGAGAAATTTTTCAAAATAGATTTTGTTACAAACCGAAGGGGTAATTTAAAAATTTAAAAACTAGGGTGTTTATAAAACAGTATGGCTAGTCCCTTTCGGGTTTTAATTACTAGGTTTAGCCTATGAATAAGTCCTCTTGGTTAGGGTGAACCGTAGCTACGCACCAGGTAGGATTCGAGTAAAGAGGAGGTGAGTCACTAGGACTGCTTAAATACCAAGCTCTTACTGAATCCACTCCTAAACATGCGTACAATGGTTGCCACACACGAACTCGTGACTTACTTCTGAGGTTTGTTTAGTTGTTCTTAAGTCTTATGTATCTATTTGAGTGTACTAGCCTAGGGTTCAATAGCCTAATATTCTAATCTACGAGCCCAAATAAGCCCATAACATTTCACATATAAATCACTTCAATAGTCGAGGTACTTACCGGTGGACCTCGAATTGAATACAGTGCCATGCAGAATAACTCGAAATAAAAGTCCATATTTTGAAAAGCCCATTTTTGAAAACATTTTTGGACCCAAAACCCTCAAAGCCGAGTTTTAAAATTGGGCTCTGATACCAAACTGTAACACCCCAAACCCGGCCCATTCACTACGATAGAATTTGAAATGCCACGCGAAAAAAGCGTTTGAAAATAATCGACTTGTAGGTAAAGTATATAAAATTTATTGTCTTTAGGAAAGAAAACCTTGTGTATTTAAAATTTGAAATAAATTAAGTTGTTACAAAATTCGGATTAAAACTTTATTATATATACTTAAGAAAATAAGATCATTTGCAATTAATATTTAAATTGTCAATCCATAATAGAATATAATAATAAAGATACTTAATAAAATACTTAAATACTTTAATGGGCCTTATTATAATAAACACTTAATCAAAATCTGAAACTATAATTACTTAATTAATAAAATATCTTACGCATGGGCCACCTCGTATCCACTCCAACCCGATTCGATCATCATATCACTGCGATGTTTGATAAAATATTTGGGTGAGTCACACGGACTCGATGTGCAACTAATCCTTGGATTCCACCCACATATTAACCACATATTAACACATATATCAGATAATAATTATCATATTCCCATATTATCACATTCTGCCCTTGGCCCATATTCAAATCACTTATCAAATAACAAGGTAATTAACCACATAATTTCCACATACTGGGCTTAGCCCATTTCTTATTCAAATGCACATTCACATCTTGGGCTTGGCCCATTTCCACATTAATCCACATATCAAATAAAATTATGCAAATTGCACCCAACCCAAACCTAGGGTCCATCCTCTACACACCCCTTATCCGACCTACCACACACCGGGGATTAATAAATCACCCTCTCCTTTTACTCCAAAAGGCAATCAATGCGATCCACGTGCAATAAAGCACAAAAATCCAACGCGACCTCGGTCGGCGCCAATCCACGATGTAGTAGTAGCTAACACCAAAACCACGATGGGACACATAGTCACTCATCAACCACGATATGGCACTTTAGCCGATATCAACCACGATGAGGCACAGAGCTACTCATCAAGCCACGATGTAGCTCAAGGCTAACATCAAACCACGTACTCGAAGTGCACCCATACCTTCTTTCATATCCCAACCCATGCACATGCAACATGTAATAGTGTCATAATAGTAAATGCATGCACATGTTATTAAGGCAGACAATCACAATTCCACAAGCATAGTCACATTCAAATCGGTACTTTCACATTCTTATCAACAGGTAATACTAACCTGTTTATCGATATACCCTATTTTAGGGTATCCATCTCATAACTTTTACTGCATTTGTTAGTACACAATCAACACATACAGATATAGCAAAAACCTAGAAAATAGTGGGTTAATCACACACCTGACTATTTAGCGGAATCCCGAACTATTTGATTCTAACACGATGAACGGGGTTTTTCCTCCTCCTTTAATGCCGATTTGGTCTCCTACCAAATCCCGGAGGCTTTGGTTATCTCTGCTGATTTACCCCTAACATCCATAGATAGATTTGGTCACACTTAATCACGTAGTATGGCCTATGGCCGAAAGTCACCAATCACTTACCTCACTGAAACCCGAGAACTAATACTAGTTCTTTGAGTAGTCGAAATCCCTACATATACCATATGTTAAAATCGGCTAGCACATAAACCCATGAATAATGGCCCTTGACCGAAATTACATAACGCTTACCTTGATACTTTCAAATCCCGAAGAACTCCTTTAATGCTCCTTACTGACGGCTACAACCAAAAGACACATAACATGGCTTAAGAATATTCGGCTAAACCAAAACCAAAGCCTTAACACTTGATTAAGACACCAACAAATCCCAAACCGATTGCTAGGATAGAGAACTTACCACTACAAGTTCGCGAAGACTACCGAAGAAAAGGTTTGACTTTCTGCTTGACTTATAAGACTTGCGACAAAAAGAAGAGAATAGAGCCCTTTTTGCTATTTGGCTATGGCTTCAAGATGGAATTAAAATATTGGCTATGGTTTTCCTTTAAGGTGTTAAGCAAAGAGAAGAGAAGAAGTACAAGGTTCGGCCAATCCTTTTAAAAAAAAGATTGAATATTCGGCTATCCAAAAGAGACAAAAGAGAGAAAGAAGAAGCAAATTCGGCACACAAAATAAGCACACCTCCAAAGCTGAAAATACGACCCTAGGAAGTCCTATATTCGGCTACCTTATCAATCCATTATCAAATTCCTCATAAATCTCCTATTATCTCTTCAACACCCATTTAAATTAAATAAAATAATTCAGCATTTATCTTCCCCACATGACCGAATTCCAACAACCAAAGACACCCTATTTCGGCCACCACATCCTTATTTATCCAATCCCAAATTAATCTCCTATTTTACCTTTTCAACATCCATCTAAAAATAATTTAAAATAAATAAATCTTTATCCCTTCATCCCAGCCGAAAATTAAATACCAAAAACTAGCTTAATCTTTATCTAATTAGAAGTTCAATTGTTGTCCATCACTTCCTTCTCTCTTGGCGCAAAAAGCCAAAATAAAACACCCACTGTTGCTCACACACCTTGAACCCAAGACTCTTTGGAGCAAATATCTGAGTAACGCCTGAGCCACTTTGCCAAGGCGCCTCTTTGTGACATAATTCACCCTGAATTTCTTTTAAGACCTACTTAGCCCAAGTGCCTTCTTACCCTTTCTTGCTTCCTTCGCAACTTGAACCTGGGCCCTCATTGCCGCAAGCCACATATAGCGCCCCAAGCCACTCTGCCATGGCCTTCTTTTATGACATTAGCTCACCACAATTTATTTTAAAGCCTCCTTCCCTAGCTCCCTCTTGTCTTAACGCCAAAGCAAAATAAAAACACGCCCATGCCACCAACGGGATTCGAACCAATGCCCTTGTCCAGGCGTCATTCCAGGCCCTTAAGTGGCGCATGGAAGCCACTTTACCAAAGCCTGTTTTATGACCCAAAACGCCCACAAATTATTCTTAAGGCCTCCTCAGCCTAATTTCCTCTTTTTACACTTAAATCCAAAATTTTCCCAAAGCTTTCACCTTCATTCTAAAGTTCTTAAAACTCTTAAAACATCTTCAAACACCCTTAAAACCCACTAGCACTTGAATTATGCACTAAATGCATAACCCCTAATCTAGGATGTTACAGTTCTACCCTCCTTAAAATAATTTAGCCTCGAAATTACTTACTAACGAATAATAAGTACATCTTAACTCACAAGACTACACTTATCTTGCACAGACGATCTTAATAGAACCATCATACTTCCTAGGCACAATTTTTAAGTTCACATCCAGGGTTTCAAACACTACACCAATAATACAAGCATGAACCAATCTTATAAAACTCAAAACAATAAAAGATATTCCATAACAAGGAACTTACCCGCTATCACATCCTTGGTGGTCTCGCATTCGAACCTTCTGCTCCTCTGCCGGGTGTTCCACAACCTTGGCCGGAACCATTTCCTTCATGGTTTGGATCACGAACCTTCGTTGCCTGAAGACAATTCTTAACCAAATGAGCCTTAGATCCATATCGAAAACATACCTTACTATTACCCCAACACTCTCCTATGTGAGTTCTCCCACATTGAGCACATAGACGACTCCGATTCTTAGAAACTGACACGGGTGCACGTACAGAATTCTCGATCCTTGGTCTTTTCTGATCACCTCCAAATGATGCTGACGGTCCAAAACTTCTCTTATTCCCATTCCTATTCTTTTCTCGATTTTTTCTTACAGTCCTCTTAACTTCTTCAGCTATCCGAGCTTTCTCCACTAAAATGGCAAAGTCTCTTTCTCTGTGTGGAGCAATCAACTCATGCAACTCATCTCGTAGCCCATCTTCAAACTGGACACACCTTTCGTAATCAGTAGCCACGATCCCTTTGGCGTACTGACTTAACCGCACAAATTTAGCTTCATACTCTACTACCGACTTGCTTCCTTGAACCAAGTTTAGAAATGCCTTCCTCTGCGAGTCTAAGTAGCTAGATCCAACGTACTTCCCTTCGAACTTAAGCTTAAAATATTCCCAATCCACTCGATCTGCTGGAACACCTTGCCTGACAGTGAGCCACCATCGATAAGCTTCATCTCGGAGCAACGAGATAGCACCTTTCGGCTTTTCCTCGAGTACAGTCCAAATCGTCCATGATTCTTTCAAGCGCCTCCAACCAATACTCCGCTACATTGAACTACTCCCGACACTCTCTAAAAACTTGACTCCGTTCGACCTAAGTCTTTCCGACATTGATTTTGAGCTCTATTTCCCACACTAGCTCCTCGCCACACGTTCTAGTACTCGCAACATAGCGATCTTGCATCATCCTGTTTGATCTTCTTTGCTCAACACCAAAAGCTAGCGGTAGTGGCGGTGGTACCCCATTCTTAGATCCTTGACCTGACCTAACGGGTTCCGACACGGCCATTCTACCTCTACCGCGTCTATGACGACCTCGTCCTCTAAAACTCATGTCTAACGTCGCAATTTATCTGGTTAAAAATTTTATGCATTAGTACTTTTGTTCCACTGATTAACCGCGAATAATTTTATGAAAAGAAGTTCTAGAAGTGGTTCTTTCGTTCACACAAAGTTTCGGTTCAAGTTCACTACTCTAATTCAGAGAGTCACATCCATTCCTCAATGGAGGCACATTCATTCATCAACAAGAACACATTCATTCAGTGGTATCTACCACACACATTCACTATTCGGACATTTCTGCCCGTTTCTATCCCAGGGGTATTTTCGTCATTTGTCCTACAAGGGTATTTTGGTAATAAATCAGGATCAATTTTAAAAATCTTTATAAACCAAAGGTATTTCATAAACTCGGGGTAATCTTGAAAATTTGTTTTCCAAATCAGAGGTATTGCCAAAAAAATTTCAGAAATCGGGGTTATTTCGATAATTTTAGAAGTTAGGGGCACTTTGTAAATTCTCCAAATCAGGATATCTTGATAATTGTAAAACAGAAGTTTTTTGGTATTTTTATAAAGTAGAAACATTTTAGCAAAAGTCGAGGGTATTTTTGAAAATCTTAAAAACTAAGGGTATTTTAGTAATTTACAACACAGGGGCATTTTAGTAATTTTCTCAAATTAAAGTACATTGACTTTTTGCAAAATAGAGTTTTTTTTTTTGGACACTTTGCAAGATAGAAATTTTATTAAAATCAAGGGTAATATGGTACTTTTAGAAACCAAGGGCATTTTCGTAATTCTTCCACGGGGTATTTTAGTAATTTGGCAATTCGAAAAATTTTTGAGAAATTTTTCAAAATAGATTTTGTTAAAAATCGAAGGGTAATTTAAAGATTTAAAACTAGGGTGTTTATAAAGCAGTATGGCTAGTCCCTTTCGGGTTTTAATTATTGGGTTTAGCTTTATGAATAAGTCCTCTTGGTTAGGGTGAGCCGTAGCTATATACTGTAGGATTCGAGTAAAGAGGAGGTGAGTCACTAGGACTGCTTAAATACCAAGCTCTTACTGAATCCATTCCTAGACATGCGTACAATGGTTGCCACACCTTAACTCGGCGACTTACTTCACAGGTTTGTTTAGTTGTTCTTAAGTCTTATGTATCTGTTTGAGTGTACTAGCCCTAGGGTTCAATAGCCCTAATATTCTAATCTACGAGCCCAAATAAGCCCATAACATTTCACATATAAATCACTTCAATAGTCAGAGGTACTTACCTGGTGGACCTCTGCCTGAGATCACAGTGCCATGCCGAATAACCTGAAATAAAAGTCCATATTTTGAAAAGCCCATTTTTGAAAACATTTTTGGACCCAAAACCCTCAAAGCCGAGTTTTGAACTGGGCTCTGATACCAAACTATAACATCCCAAACCATGTCCATTCACTACGGCCGAATTTGAAATGCCACTGCGGAAAAACGTTTGAAAATAATCTGACTTGTAGGTAAAGTATATAAAAATTTATTGTCTTTAGGAAAGAAAACCTTGTGTATTTAAAATTTGAAATAAATTAAGTTGTTACAAAATTCCGGATTAAAACTTTATAATATATACTTAAGAAAATAAGATCATTTGCAATTAATATTTAAATTGTCAATCCATAATATAACATAATAATAAAGATACTTAATAAAATAATTAAATACTTTAATGGGCCTTATTACAATAAACACTTAATCAAAATCTGAAACTATAATTACTTAATTAATAAAATATCTTACGCATGGGCCACCTCGTATCCACTCCAACCCGGTCCGATCATCATATCACTGCGATGTTTGATAAAATATTTGGGTGAGTCACACGGACTCGATGTGCAACTAATCCACTGGATTCCACCCACATATTAACCACATATTAACACATATATCGATAATAATTATCATATTCCCATATTATCACATTCAACCCTTGGCCCATATTCAAATCACTTATCAAATAACAAGGTAATTAACCACATAATTTCCACATCTTTGGGCTTAGCCCATTTCTTATTCAAATGCACATTCACATACTGGGCTTGGCCCATTTTCACATTAATCCACATATCAAATAAAATTATGCAAATTGCACCCAACCCAAACCTAGGGTCCATCCTCTACACACCCCTTATCCAAATTTACCACACACCGGGGATTAATAAATCACCTCTCCTTTTTACTCCAAAAGGCAATCAATGCCGCCCACGTGCAATAAAGCACAAAAATCCACAATGCGACCTCAGTCAGCGCCAATCCACGATGTAGCTGTAGCTAACACCAAAACCACGATGGGACACATAGTCACTCATCAACCACGATATGGCACTTTAGCCGATATCAACCATGATGAGGCACAGAGCTACTCATCAAGCCACGATGTAGCTCAAGGCTAACATCAAACCACGTACTCGAAGTACACCCGTACCTTCTTTCATATCCCAACCCATGCATATGCAACATGTAATAGTGTCATAATAGTAAATGCATGCACATGTTATTAAGGCAGACAATCACAATTCCACAAGCATAGTCACATTAACATCGGTACTTTCACATTCTTATTAACAGGTAATACTAACCTGTTTATCGATATACCCCATTTTAGGGTATCCATCTCATAACTTTTACTGCATTTGTTAGTACACAATCAACACATACAGATATAGCAAAAGCCCGAAAAACAGTGGGTTAATCACACACCTGACTATTTAGCAGAATCCCAAACTATTTGATTCTAACACGATGAACGGGGTTTTTCCTCCTCCTTTAATGCCGATTTGGTCTCCTACCAAATCCCGGAGGCTTTGGTTATCTCTTCCGATTTACCCCTAACATCCATAGATAGATTTGGTCACACTTAATCACGTAGTATGGTCTATGGCCGAAAGTCACCAATCACTTACCTCACTGAAACCTGAGAACTAATACTAGTTCTTTGAGTAGTCGAAATCCCTACATACACCATATGTTAAAATCGGCTAGCACATAAACCCATGAATAATGGCCCTTGACCGAAATTACATAACGCTTACCTTGATACTTTCAAATCCTGAAGAACTCCTTTAATGCTCCTTACCGACGGCTACAACCAAAAGACAAGCATAACATGGCTTAAGAATATTCGGCTAAACGAAAACCAAAGCCTTAACACTTGATTCGACACCAACAAATCCCAAACCGATTGCTAGGATAGAGAACTTACCACTACAAGTTCGCGAAGACTACCAGAGAAAAAGGTTTCGCTTTCTGCTTGACTTATAAGACTTGCGACAAAAAGAAGAGAATAGAGCCCTTTTGCTATTATTACTATGGCTTCAAGATGGAATTAAAATATTGGCTATGGTTTTCCTTTAAGGTGTCAAGCAAAGAGAAGAGAAGAAGATGCTACAAGGTTTGGCCAATCCTTTTAAAAAAAAGATTGAATATTCGGCTATCCAAAAGAGATAAAAGAGAGAAAGAAGAAGCAAATTCGGCACACAAAATAAGCACACCTCCAAAGCTGAAAATACCACCCTAGGAAGTCCTATATTCGGCCACCTTATCAATCTATTATCAAATTCCTCATAAATCTCCTATTATCTCTTCAACACCCATTTAAATTAAATAAAATAATTCAGCATTTATCTACCCCACATGACCGAATTCCAACAACCAAAGACACATTATTTCGGCCACCACATCCTTACTTATCCAATCCCAAATTAATCTCCTATTTTACCTCTTCAACATCCATCCAAAAAGAATTTAAAATAAATAAATCTTTATCCCTTCATCCCAGAAAATTAAAACCAAAACTAGCTTAATCTTTATCTAATTAGAAGTTCAATTGTTGTCCATCACTTCCTTCTCTCTTGGCACAAAAGCCAAAATAAAACACCCTTCGCCGCCACACACCTTGAACCCAAGACTCTTTGGAGCAAATGTCTGAGTAACGCCTGAGCCACTTTGCCAAGGCGCCTCTTTGTGACATAATTCACCACAATTTCTTTTAAGACCTACTTAGCCCAAGTGCCTTCTTACCCTTTCTTGCTTTGCTTGCAACTCGAACACAGGCCTCATTCTGCAGCCACATATAGAGCCCCAAGCCACTCTACCATGGCCTTCTTTTATGACATAAGCTCGCCACAATTTATTTTAAAGCCTCCTTCCCTAGCTCCCTCTTGTCTTAACGCCAAAGCAAAATAAAAACACGCCCATGCCGCCAACGGGATTCGAACCATGGCCCTTGTCCAGGCGTCATTCCAGGCCCTTAAGTGGCGCATGGAAGCCACTTTACCAAAGTCTGTTTTATGACCCAAAACGCCTACAAATTATTCTTAAAGCCTCCTCAGCCTAATTTCCTCTTTTTACACTTAAATCCAAAATTTTCCCAAAGCTTTCACCTTCATTCTAAAGTTCTTAAAACTCTTAAAACATCTCCAAACACCCTTAAAACCCACTAGCACTTGAATTATGCACTAAATGCATAACCCCTAATCTAGGATGTTACATAATCCTCAGGAGACCTTTTCCATAATACCTATAGTGAAAACCTGGTAATCAGATCCATGCAACAATCTTTTATTGATTCAATTCTTTCGTTGTGAATTCCCTACTCCAAGCTAGACAATCAGATAATGACCATATATCATCCATGGATCGCCTGTCAAAATTTTCTTATAGTTTTTTTTTTTGCTAGCAAACTTCACCAGAAAATAGTTATTATCAAGATCAACCAATTGATAATCACCTGATAGATTCTAAATACCTTTGATTCTACTATCTAGGGCCCTATAGTCGATTGTTTTCCTAAAAATTTGAACAATCAACGTTTTCTTCATACTCTAATCAATTAAATCATGCACACGTTCTAAAAACAAAATATCAGGGTACTTCCCATCCAAACAGATTTGAACGTCATCCTCATGAATAGAGATTTCATCATCATCTAAGAAAACATATATTAGATTCATTTTCTAAATCACTTCTATTCATTAACATCTCCTTATAGGACACTCTCTTCGATAAAGTCTCATCTAGCACCATTTCATCCTCATCATTTTACTCATGATCTCAATTTTAATCTTCTTCATTGTCTCTCCAGATCCAAAGACAAATGAGACCGAGATGCTCAAGACTCTCCACACACACACACACACACACACACATACACACACACAGATGATTGCAAACTTAATCAGACATGATCATTGAGTTGTTACAAGTTCATCAAGTTTTGTTTCAAAATAATATAAAATTAAACCAAAATGTTTGTTGGCAATCAAACATATGTTTCCTTTGGGAGAAGACAAAATGAGAAAAGGAAAATTTACTACACATGAAAAGAAGAGAGAAAAGAGTAAATTATTTTTTTATTTTTTAATACGTATGGCACTATATGATTGGGTGAGATGAAAAATTTAACGACAGATAATCAGGTACTTAAAAAAAGTACCAAGTTGGCTTACGGTTTTCAAGTTTCAGTACTAGTTAGGTATAAGGTTCCAAGTACCTCCATATATATTGTCGAAACCATTTTAAAATCGATTTTAGAAAATGGGGATCGACTTTAAAAACAAAAATGAGAGTCGCCACCAATCTTTTTTACTTAAGTGTGATTGGATTACCTTGTAAAACATTTTATTTTAAAACATTTGATTTTGGTCTGCGAAAAACAAGAAAACGGGTTCGGGAGTCGGTTATATACGAGGAAGGGTTAGCACCCTCGTAACGCTCAAAAATTGGTACCTAATCGATAGAATCATGTCCAAATGTTTGAAATTTAAAAAGTTTTAAAATAAGATCCATTTATTAGAAGAAAAACCAAGACTTACCTATTTCAAAGAAATAAAAATACCATACCCAATAAGTTAGGATACAACATCTCATAACTTTGAAGCTAGGTGCATCTCTATTTTAGAAAATTCCTACCTTGAGACACAAAACATCACACCCAATAAGTTAGGATACAACGTTTTGAATTCTCAAGAATAAATTTTTATTTGAAGTTGGCAAACTTGAATTTTAAAAATGGAAGGATATCTAATACTTTGAGTTTTACGAGAAAATCACAACCCAATAAGTTAGGGCACAATTCTTCTCAAAGATTTCAAATATCACATATCACCGTTAAAAATATTTAAAACATAATCTTTAATGTAAAAGGTATTTTTATTAAAGAATGGCATGAGTAAGACATTGTAACATGCATATCAATTGCAATTTTACAAATTATATTAACAATAAATGATAAAAGAATAATATAACATGAATAAATAAATTATAAGAAAAATGTTAAAACAATAATATACGAATATAAAGATACAAATAAATGTATATAATAATTAATAAAAATAATAATATATAGTAAAATAATATAAAATAATTAATAATAATATATAAGGATTAGAAAAATAATTAGTAATAATAGATATAATATATATATAAAAATAAAAGTAAAAAAACTTATCATAAATATATATAATTTAATAATTTAATACATATATAAATAAAATAAATAATTTTATAAAAACATTTATATAATATATTAATTATAAAATTACAAACATAATATAAACAATATAAATAAATAGATTATATAATATAAATAAATTTTATATAAAATAAAGTTTTAGAAATAATAGATAATGTAACATAATACTATATAATATACAAAATATAATATAATAAATAATATAATAATATATATAATAATATATAAGTTATTAAACAAGCAAAATAATATATAAAATAATAATTAAATATATATATAAAGATAATACATATGAAATATATTATTAAAGAATTAACAAATAAATATTATATATAAAAATGAGGAAGCAGGATCAAATAGTAATAAAATAAATATAAAGTGGTTAAATTATAAATAAAAAGAAATAAGTGGGCTTAATTATAAAACTAAAATAATGCGGAGGGACTAAAATGGAAATTAGGCCATTCAGTCAAAACGCGCAGATCCTTCCCGGGTTGGGTCGTCTGCAGCGGATCTCAAACCAAACGACGCCGTTTCAGCGCCTAAGCGCATGGCCTAAAACGACGTCGTTTTTAATGTCTATATAAGGCTCAAAAATTTTAAAAAAAAAACTCATTCTCCTTTCAGTTTTAAAAAAAAAAAAAAACAAAACTTTGCCTCAGAATTCTCTTTGCAGGCTTGAATATCGGCATGCCTTTCCGGTAAGGCTCCGTCGTTATTGTCGTCGTCGCACGGTGGCGGAATTAAAAATGTAAGTTTTTTCTTCTTCTTTTTTTATAAATGTATTATATATATTATATAGTTTTTAAAAAAACAGAATGTGATAAAAAAATAATATTCGAAAAGAAATAAGAGAAAAATAAAAACCTTTACTGACTTTTATTGATTCTTTCTATATATTTTTATGTAGATGCCCGTATATTCTCTCTGTTTCTCTTATTCTCTTCGTGTGTGTCCTCTCCCTCTGTTACAATCAGTATCCCCCCTTTTTTACAGATTATTGATGGGTTTTTATAACCTGAAATAAGACAAAATAAAAGGAATACATATATTTTTGCCCTTTTTTATTGCGATTCTTTCCTCTTTTGTTTGCAGGTCGAAAAGAGGATCTCGGTGATGGTGCGCAGTTTACGAGGATTGCGGCGCTATCAAGGGGATCCTGGTGGCTGCGACGCGAGAGGCATGACTGTTGGTGTACCGCGACGATCGGGCTTCTGTTGAGGCTTGCGGCGCGAAGCTAGAACCCTAGAGTTTAGGGTTTCCAGTTTTTGTAAACGTTTGGGCCCCTTTGGGCCGTGTATATTTGGTTGGGTTAGGTCTATTGTTCGGGTAGGATTTGGGTTTAAGTGGGTTTAGGTGTAAGTTCTTTGCTAGGTTTGGTGTTTAGAATTTGGGTTAAGGGTTTAGTTGGTGAATGGGCACAGTAAATTGGTTTTGATGGACATTATTTTATTTTATTTTGGTTTTATTTTATTTAAGCCCGGGCAAAATTGGTTATTACAGCTGCCCCTCTTTGCTCATTGTCATGTAACGAGAATAGAGTAAAGACTATACAAGGACCAATTTTGCCCAGTCTTGGCCGAGCCTTGATTTCTTGTTCTTCTTCAAATGGCTTCTAACTCCACTGCAACTTCAGGGAGACAAAGCTGAAAGTGCTTTTGATATGCTTCCTGCTGTTATTTTCAGGAAGACTTCAATCTTCAGTCTGCTCCACTAACATCTCTAGGGAACAAAATCTGGACCTTTTGGTTTGCTTCCTTACTATCTTCGTGAAGGCTTCAATCTTGATTTGCTCCACTAATATCTCTAGGAACAAAATTTGAACCTTTTGCTTTATTTTCGTGAAGCTTCCTTACTATTTTAGGAAGACTTCAATCTTGATCTGCTCCACTAATATCTCTGGAACAAAATCGAACCTTTTGCTTTCTATTTTCGTGAAGACTTCAATCTTTAGTCTGCTCCACTAACATCTCTAGGGATGAAACACCCACACCCTACCACGCGAATGGACCGGATCTGGTATGTTCCTAAAGTAAACCGGATTTCAAAAGATTCGATACTTAGAGAAAATTTGTAAAAATTTTTAGAAAATGTTGTTTGGATTGGGCTTAGATTGGAACCCATTTAATAAATTTTGAAAATCCAACTTAAGTGAGGCGACAAAACAATTTTAGGGTTTATTATTTTGAAAGAAATAAATTTTGTTTTTCTTAACTTTAATTAAAATAAATTGTAACACAATCAACATGAATAAGCGGAAATAAAGAAAATCCAATGGGCCTTATGGCCTTATTACATCAAGTAAAACCCAAAATAAAATAAAAGTAACTAAATCAAATAAAGTCCAAACTAAATAAATTCTCCGAATGTAGCATGGCCACCTCAAACCGGCCATCCGTCACCTGCTCATCACCGAAAATAGTTCCCTACAAAGGTGAGTCAACAGACTCAATGTGCACACAAGACTAACATTCAACAAATCAGGCATTCATGTTCAAAACATCGATCCATATAAAATGAAATTATGATGCAACCCAAACCCAATCCTAATTAGCCATCCACTACACTCCCCGTACCAACCTGCATACAAGTAGGAACTACTAAGTCAACCCTCCATCCGCTACTCTCCATCAAAGGCATTCGCCCATATACGTTGTGTCATTAGACACTATAATCAAATTTATACGTTGTGTCATTAGACACTATTGTAACCGGTTTAGTCAACATATTTCGTTGGTGGTGAGACCAAGTCAACACCTTCAAACGTTGGTGAGATCAAGTCAACACCTTCAAACGCTGGTGAGACCAAGTCAACACCTTCTTCCCTTTCACATAAATCCGAATGCCCCAAAATATATATCATGCATAACATACTTAATTTCATAATCATATACATATATTCACATGTTATAAAATAACATATTTCATAATCCTATCTAAGTAGGAAGCGTGCACGAATACTTTTGTACCACATTAGGGTACTTAGCCATATTCATATTCTTACGATAATCTCATAATAAAATAATTGCCATATGAAATATCGAAAGTTAGTGTGCGTACACACGATTTGTTTAGCGATTCCTTGAGATTCGAAAACCTTTTGGTTTGCTTCCTTATTTGGCTATCATCGTTTTTCCTTTAGAAGACTTCAATCTTCAATAATTAAAGAATTGATCTAGCTCCACTAATATCTCTATGGGAACAAAATCAACCTTTTGCTTTGCTTCCTTACTACCCTTTTTAGGAAGACTTGATCTTTAGTCCGCTCCACTAACATCTCAATAAGGAACAAAATCAACCTTTTGGTTTGCTTCCTTACTATCTCCGGAAGACTTCAATCTTGCATCGAGCCACTGCTCCACTAACATCTCTAAGGAACAAAATCTTAACCTTTTGCTTTGCTTCCTTACTATTTTGGTTTGGTTTTTAGGAAGACTTCAATCTTGATCGCTCCACTAACATCTCTAGGGAACAAAATTTGAACCTTTTGGGTTTGCTTCCTTACTATATTCAAGAAGACTTCAATCTTCAGCCTGCTCCACTAACATCTCTAGGGAACAAAGTCCGAACCTTTTGGTTTGCTTCCTTACTATCTTCTTTGGGTTTGTGAAGACTTCAATCTTGACCGCTCCACTAACATCTCTAGGGAACAAAATCGAACCTTTGCTTTGCTTCCTTACTATTTTCAGGAAGACTTCAATCTTCAGTCTGCTCCACTAACATCTCTAGGGAACAAAATCTGAACCTTTTGGTTTGCTTCCTTACTATCTTCAGGAAGACTTCAATCTTCAGTCTGCTCCACTAACATCTCTAGGGAACAAAATCTGAACCTTTTGGTTTGCTTCCTTACTATCTTCAGGAAGACTTCAATCTTCAGTCTGCTCCACTAATATCTCTAGGGAACAAAATCTGAACCTTTTGCATTACTTCCTTACTATTTTCAAGAAGACTTCAATCTTCAGTCTGCTCCACTAACATCTCTAGGGAACAAAATCTGAACCTTTTGGTTTGCTTCCTTACTATCTTCAGGAAGACTTCAATCTTCAGTCTGTTCTACTAACATCTCTAGGGAACAAAATCTGAACCTTTTGGTTTGCTTCCTTACTATCTTCAGGAAGACTTCAATTTTCAGAAAGACTTCAATTTTCAATCTGCTTCCCTAACATCTCTAGGGAACAAAATCTGAACCTTTTGGTTTTCTTCCTTACTATCTTCAGGAAGACTTCAATCTTCAGTCTGCTCCACTAATATCTCTAGGAACAAAATCTGAACCTTTTGGTTTGCTTCCTTACTATTTTCAAGAAGACTTCAATCTTTGTCTGCTCTACTAATATCTCTAGGGAACAAAATCTGAACCTTTTGCTTTGCTTCCTTACTATTTTCAGGAAGACTTCAATCTTCAGTCTTGTTATCTCGTCCTCTAAAGGACATATCCTGTAAACCTGAATGTATTATGGATGACTTTTACATGAATGCAGAATATCATGAAAATGATGATTAGGATGCATGATTGGAATGAATCCGATGCTCCTAACTAAATGATATTAGGGATGACATTTGCATGAATGCAGCATGTCATGAAATTTTTTTTAAAATACAACGGTTAAGACACAATGATCGGCATGAATCAAATGCTCCTAATTTGAAATGAGAGAACGATCTCTATGGGTTGTCATTGCTCATAGTTCATCAAGGTTCTATCATTGATACACTACCATGCTTTCTCGTTCAGCTAGTATCTTGGACAGAAAACTCAAAGAAACCATCATTCAACTCAGCAAGCTTGCCCCGCTATAATTCCAGAGTCAGCCATTGCAACTTCAGGGGAATGACATTTGGTTTCTTTCATATTTCTGTTACCATTCAGAGGTACCGAACTTGTATCACTTTCAATCTGTTACACCATTCCTTGGGTGTAATGGCCAGATGTATGTGTCTGAATGGATGCAGGATATCCCGACAATGATCCCCTTTTACACTTGGATTGACCTTGTTCGTCATTTGGCGATATGGTATCACCAACGAAATTGTCTTAAGAATCCAAAGAGATAATCATTTTCCAATATTTCCAATCTCTTAGGCTTGGTGAGTTTTGAACAATAGTCATGTTTCAGATTCCTCATATTTAGAAGTTTCTAGAGTAATATGCGAAACTCCTTTTATGAAAGTTTTTTTAGTCCATTAATCATTATTTCAATATAAAATGCTTGAAAAAGATTATAACAATGGACAAGAAAAAATTAATCAGGAGCATTGCTCGAAACAAATAATTTAATCAAAGATAACCTAGGTAATAAAAGAAAATTGATTTGATTGTATCTCAAAAAGAATAAAGCAATCAAAGAATTGGAATTCAAAAATGGGTAAGATAGATGTTAGGTGCCCCAGATATCGTAGCCTGAGCCTCTTCGTTCCAACTTCTTGAGAACCATTTTAAACTCAATATGTGTTTTAAGGGATCCAGAGTACATTGTCAATGCTCCAAGACGTAACATACTTCCTCATTGCTAATTCAGACGTAGCAAGACTACTGTATGTTCCACTTTTATTCAAAATTTGAACAGGCCTTTTCACGTTTTCAACTCAAAGCCCCTTTGGTCTCAAAGCGCCCTTTGCGGGTTTTCGCCTTGGCCTCTCCTTTTTTCTTCTCTCTTTTTTTTTTTTTTGTTTTTTTTTGTGTTTTTGATATTTTGAGCTCAAGGCGCCCTTTGTGGGTTTTCACCTTGACCCTTCCCTTTTCAGGTAAAATCCTTCTTGACTGAACCTAAATTCGCCGGATTGGGCAAGTCTTCGCCATTCATCTCGGTCAATATCAATGCTCCTCCAGAACAGGTCTTCTTTGGCATCTGTTTTCTTCTAAAATCGTTTAATAGAAGAAAGGTCATTTTCAACATCAGGTTCCTTTGTGGAATTCCCTAAGATGAACTTCTTTAATGCAAGCTCGCATCATCTGGCCGTGACGAATAGCTTTTAACCTTTTCTTCAATTAGATTCAATTGGCAAAACTGTTTATATTCCGCTGAGAAATGTGTTGCCCCAACAAAGGTCCTAGCTAACGTTTGATACTCATAGAGAGTAGTGATAGCTTCTTATGCCAATATTTACAAGTCTTAGCCACCTTTCATTTCCTTTTTTTTTCTTCTTTTTTTTTGGAAACTTTTGTTACACTATGATATGTTGCCTGATCTTTGGACAAACTGTAGACTTTGACTTTGTACAGTTATTTAAACGCGATCCTTTATGGCATTTGATCTTTTCCTTCATTTTTTTTTTTTTTTATGAATTTGATGACTTCGACCTTGTAACATTGGCATATGAAGCTACTTCCACTCTCTTAGTGAAATAATCGATAACTATGCCGATGAGTCGATATTGACTAAAAGCTTTTGACGAGATTGACCCCATCACATCTATGCCCCACATATGGAAAATTTGTGAAGAATTGGAGTAGGCATATGAATCTTTGTCTCCTTAAATTCAACATTTGTGGTATGACTGATACAATCCCCTTTTGTTGTGGATCAACAGTGCCCGATCCTCTTTGTTTAGCCTGCTTCTTATTAGCCAAGGCATGTCCTGATATAACCGTGCGAAAATATTTTTGAATAACTCAATAATATCTCACTTTATTTCTATGGTGAACTAAGCTTCGATCCTCATTCTTTTCCTAGGCTCACAATATCCATTGACCCTATGTAAGGTTAAGGTCTGTTTTTCATCTTGTTAAATCATTCTTAACAATTCAGAAGATATGTCACAATCTCTGTCATCTTCAAAATCCTGAGATCCCCTAGACCCATATCTTGTGCAAAAAGGGAATCAGTAACAATGTCGCTCATGACGATGATATCTGGGTACCTAGGTACGAAGGCAAAAAATCCAAAGAATAAATGATTCTAAGGATGATTACTTGTATGATATGGTCATGAATAAAGAATGAAAGAATATGATAAAAGAATATACAATAAAAAGAATAAAAGAATATTTGCTTAAAAATGCATTTCATTGAAATAAAAATTTAGGACACAAGCCTATTTCACAAAAGGGGTCTTATTGCCTCTAAGCTTAAGGCAACAAGCATGTTTTGCACATTATTCTAGATTAGCCCTAAAAGTATAGGGATTTCTTACACAGTCTCATTATTCAAAACATTCTCAAGCACACAAGAGCTTGTAAACTTCGTTCTCTGATTCTCTCTTCGCTTTCGATTTCTTCAAGGGATCACAACTTTCTTGTCTCCATGATTGGGTAATGGGTTCTCCACACTGGGTGTATCATCAATCTTGACAACTCCCATCTTAAGAAGTCTCTCAACTACCTTTTTGAAGGCAGTGTAATTTTCTATTGAATGCCCCATTACTCCTGCGTGGTATTCACATTGAGCGTTGGAATTATACCATTTAGGATATGGGGGTTGTAACGGCTGAAGATAATATGGAGACACCACATGCACGTCAAATAAACTTTGATATAGCTCCTTCTACGTCATCGAGATTGGTGTAAATTGGAGCTTTTCAGAGTTTTGCTTTGGAGAAACCTGATTGCTGGTAACTACCATCCTTAGCTAATTTACTGTAATCGACTCTGAATTATTCATTTTCTTTTCCTTCTTCTTCAGGGCTTTTGAGGTCCCTTCTCCTCTTTCTTTTGTTTCTATCAGAGCAACCGGTTTGGCTTGATCATTGCTCGAGTTAACCCCCATTGAAGAGTAAACGATGTTTTCCTCATCATCTTCACTATTGTCCACTGAGCCATTCCTTTTTTCGAGTCCTCCGGCTAGTAACTGGGTTAGCTGGCCTATCATATTCCTTTGGAATTCCCACATTTCTTGTTGAATCTCAATCAATTGTCTCTGCATCTATATTTACATTTACTCCATTCTTTCCAACCTTTGCTCCATGTTTTCTAGGCTAACTGAAATATTTTTACCTAATTAGGATTCTATTGTAAAAGTCTAATGCAAATGATGCAATGTAATGCAAATGCATGAATGCAAAGAAAGAGAGGCGTTGATTCTAAATTCAGTTACATTAGAAAAACTTTTCTAGAAAATAAATTTCTTTACATAAAATTGATCGCATACACGACCTTATCCTTATAGTCCAAGTGAAAATATGAATCCCTTCTTCGCAAAAGTCAAGTCTTCTAATAGATGCCTCATCTAGCTCCTTTTTTGTTTGATCTAGGACGCGACTTACTGCTCCATAACACTCGTTAGCTTCTTCAAGAAAGTCAAGGCGTAGTGATTCTCGATTTGTCTTTGTCAGCTTGAATCCTTGGGTAATAAAGTCTTGTATTCCTTCACGGCTATCATTCTTCTCTTGTTGTGTTCACTTAGACTATATTCGGACAAGACTGTATTATAATCCACTTTATCAAAAAACCCGTCCTCTTATGACAAACTTTTCTATTTAGCAATCGAATTAGAAATCAACACCTCTTTTCTATGATGTGAATGCAATGCAATCAAAACAAAAGAAAACACGTTAGCATAGGAAAAATAAATAACATAGAACCTATCAAGGTGACCACTAGGGTTTGACATGGTTCTGCCTAGGGTAGGCCCTTAGGTTTTCTACATGTGGTTTAGCTCTAAAGCTAAGGTACCCGAACCAGCAGATTCCTCGATCCTCACCCATTATAGGCTCATATGGACCGAGTTCGATTCAGGGGAATATATTTCCCTATAGCCATGCGGAAGTGAAAACTTCACGAAGACATAGGTACGGATGTACTCCGGAAGCAATCCACTAGCCCATGCGGAGGTGAAAACCTCACGAAGGCATAGCTTCTTACTCCCACTTAAGGTATGACCACGACGGTCATGCGGTGCAATGCAGAAATATATATTAAAACCACATGCAATAAAAGGATCATATTTTTAAAATCAGAAATTTAAATTCAAATAAAAGGACATGAAATTTTCAATTTTACGGCTTGACTCTCTTATTGGTCCCCAGTGGAGTCGCCAAGCTGTCGAAACCATTTTAAAATCGATTTTAGAAAATGGGGATCGACTTTAAAAACAAAAATGGGAGTCGCCACCAATCTTTTTTACTTAAGTGTGATTGGATCACCTTGTAAAACGTTTTATTTTAAAACATTTGATTTTGGTCTACGAAAAACAAGAAAATAAGTTCGGGAGTCGGTTACGTATGAGGAAGGGTTAGCACCCTCGTAACGCCCAAAAATTGGTACCTAATCGATAGAATCATGTCCAAATGTTTGAAATTTAAAAAGTTTTAAAATAAGATCCATTTATTAGAAGAAAAACCAAGACTTACCTATTTCAAAGAAATAAAAATACTATACCCAATAAGTTAGGATACAACATCTCATAACTTTGAAGCTAGGTGCATCTCTATTTTAGAAAATTCCTACCTTGAGACACAAAACATCACACCCAATAAGTTAGGATACAACGTTTTGAATTCTCAAGAATAAGTTTTTATTTGAAGTTGGCAAACTTGAATTTTAAAAATGGAAGGATATCTAATACTTTGAGTTTTATGAGAAAAATCACAACCCAATAAGTTAGGGCATAATTCTTCTCGAAGATTCCAAATATCATTATTGATGGGTTTTTATAACCCGAAATAAGACAAAATAAAAGGAATACATATATTTTTGCCATTTTTACTGCGATTCTTTCCTATTTTGTTTGCAGGTCGAAAAGAGGATCTCGGTGATGGTGCGCAGTTTGCGAGGATTACGGCACTATCGAGGGATCTCGTGGTCGCTATGACGCTGCAGCTGGCGTGTTGTTGGGGTACCATGACGATCGAAGCTTCACGAGGCTTTTATACAAGTCTGGAACCCTAGAGTTTAGGGTTTTTGATTTCTGTAAACGTTTGGGCCCCTTTGGGCCTTGTATATTTGGTTGGGTTAGGTCTATTGGTCTAGTAGGATTTGGGTTTAAGTGGGTTTAGGTGTAAGTTGCTGCTAGGTTTGGTGTTTAGAATTTGGGTTAAAGGGCTTAGTTGGTTAATAGGCCTGTAAATTGGTTTTGGACTGGACATTATTTTATTTTTATTTTTGGTTTTGTTTTGTTTAAGCCCGGGCAAAATTGGTTATTACACACACACACACACACACACACATATATACACATATATATATATATATATATTAATCTTTTTATAATCAATACCAAAAAATAAAAAAATATTTTTATAAATATTTAGAATATTAACTAAAAATAGAATATTTAAAATATTAATTAACATTTTGGTTATGTAATTTAATTAGTTTTAATAACTAAAAGATAATACAAGAATATTTATTCAAAAGTGTTATTTAACTAAATATTAAAAAATTAAAAATATCGACATTTAAAATGAAATCAAACACAAATTTAAAAATAATCAATCTTAGATGCAATTAAGAATTATGTAATTAAAATAATAAAATAAAATAAAAATCATATATTGTATAAAAATTCATACATTAAAAATATATGTTATTTGAGCAAAAAGTCAAATTGACACTGGTTTAACATAGACCCAAATTGTGTGATCCCATCCCCATCCTAAAATTGTATAAAAAACATTCATGTGTTTAAAATTTCATAATAACAAAGAAAAGTCATAAAAATAATAAAGTTTTATATAAAATATTAGAAAAAAATTAAACAAAAGGTAAGTTATAAAAATAGTCACTTTTGTTTGCCTTAGATTATATTTTAGTCACTTATGTTTGAAATGTTGCGTTTTAGTCACTTATGTTATTGTTTTGTTACGAAGTTATCACTCTACCATTAAACTCCGTTATCTCCCTAACGAAAGTCCTACATGGCAGTCCAAATAGATTTTAAATGCCAACTTGGATTTCTAGTTGTTGGGATGAAAATAGGTTTTTAATTAAATTAATGTAATTTAGATTGCTACGTAGGACCACCGTTAGGGAGGTAACGGAGCTTAACAATAGAGTGACCACTTCATAACAAAACAATAACGTAAGTGGCTAAAACGTAAATTTCAAACATAAGCAACTAAAATGTAATATAAGACAAATAAAAATGACTATTTTATAGTGTAGCCTTAAACAAATTATTGATACAGAAATCATTAAAAAGCATGTAATTGTGAATGTAGTTAAAAACAATAAAATAACTCAATATAAACAAAAATAAAGAAACATAATTTACCAATAATTACCTTAAAATATGGCTTTTAGAATTTTCCAACACATTTATTTATAAATCAATTATAAAGATGAAAAGAAAATCAATTAAAAACATATAAAATACCAAATGATTTTTAAAATAAAATTAGTTAGTATATTAATTACTCAAAATTTTCATTCATTTTTGGGTAATTCATATTCTATTTGTTTGATATATAAATTTATAAAAGGTAAAACTAAATAAATTTGTATTTTAATGTATTTATTAAATCAACTTTATACTTTGCCACAATAATATTAGTTATTAATAGATTAAAGGTTGAAATTAACAATGTAATATTATATGAGTAGAAATTTTGAAAATAAGATTATCGAAATTTTGAAGTGAATTTATGTAAACTAATTTAATTGGTTTCTTCGTTGTTCGTCAATAATGCAAATATATAATTTTTATGATAAATATTAAATAATTAAAATTTATTTATTAAAATAAACCGCTTTAACTTAGTCAATTTGTCAAAATAATAATATGATAACTTAAATTAAATATTGATAGTAAATTACTAATTTTTTTTATTGATTGTTATAAACATCAAGTTTATCTAAACTTCGCCATATCATTACACTGACCACAACCTCACCAACAACAATACTTTGTCAGAACCTAAGCCTTTGCGAATATACATACAGATACAAACTCTTATAAACGACAACTGTTGGATCCTTCCTAACATGTCTCACATATAAGATGTCGCCTAGTATTTTTCATCCCATTAATGCCTAACTAAATAGCTATAGTATTTCCCAAGTGGCCAATCAAGATCTATACACATACCATAACTTAGAGAAAAGTTCATCCTTACCTATAAATTTTGGCCCATAGCCTCGAGAAGGATTTTATGTCTCTCTTTCATACCTTCTACACAGTTTAATTTTGGCCCAAAAATATTCTTTCTCTTAAATTTATTTAAAAAATTAAATAATCTAACAGTGAAGATACACACTAAAAATTTTCAAATTTCAAAGATACTTTCTCCTGCATGTTTTTCGATGATAGACGAAAGCAATGCTACTATTCGTTGATCATTGCAGCCGTGTTTATTTTGTTGTTTTATCTTAGGAGACAGTCAATTACCATTTCTCCAACACCAAATGAGCGGCGAAATTTGTCTTAAAGAGACTGTTTATACATGCCTCAACTATTAGTATATTATTTCAATTTTAGTTTATTTTCTATTTTCCGATTTTATATATTATTCTTATTCAATTTTGTGATTAATATAAAATTTATATTACTATTATTTTAGTAACGTTTATGCAACATATGCCACACAGTAATTCTTTTCATTTCTCCATTTTTTTGGTAGAAAAAAGGGAACATAAAATTACTTAATTTAGAGTACAATACAAAGCATAGTTGGCTTTATCAGCCATAAAACTAGAAAGCGTGAAGTCGAGAATATCGAAATAGATAACATAATTGTCGAAATTATTTTTAAAAGTTAATTAAAATGGGGTCGATTTTAAAAACGAAAATAGGAGTCGACATCAATCTTTTTTTTATTTAGGTGTGATTGGATCACCTTACAAAATATTTTATTTTAAATCATTTGATTTTGGTCCATGAAAAACAAGTAAACGGGTTCGAGAGTTGGTTACGTATGAGGAAGGGTTAGCACCCTCATAACGCCCAAAAAAAATTGATACCTAATCGATAGAATCGTGTCCAAATGTTTGAAATTTAATAAACATTTAAAATATGACTTAAGAAAAACCTGAACAATTTGATTTAAAACTTGAGATTTCTTTGTTTGAAAGAATACAAACATCACAATCAACACATTAGGACATGATATTTTTAAACCTTCGTAACTAAAATCATCTCATAATTTACAAAATTTTAGTAAAAGGATATTTAGTTATTTAGTCAAACGAAAAATCGAAACTCAGCACGTTAGGACACTATTTTCCGAATTTCTAAATACAAAATATTGTCTTATTTTAAAACCTTTAAGTAAAGTATAGTAATTTTACAAAATGCATTTTATTTTAAAACAAAAAAACATATCACATCAATATATTATCAAACACAAATATCGGAAGCAATCGTGAAATAATAACATTTCATATTAATATAGAAAAATATAAAATAACTACTAATAAAATAACTACATTAAGGCAGTCATAAATAAATTAAAGAGTATATAAAAGATAGAGTATATAAAACAATAGATGACAAAAAAAAAAAACTAAACAAACATGAAAATTTCTCATACAATATTAAACGTTTCATGTAATTACATTATACTAAATAATAAACAAATAATGCAAAAATATAGAAAATAAAAAAAAGTATGTATTTTAGACAAATGAATAAAAATGTTTCAAAATAAATAAATGATTTTAAATAAAACATATTTAATATCCTAAAAAATATATTTAAGAATAAATAATATGTTACACAATATATATAAATCTTACATAAAATAAAATTTTAAAAGTAATATATAATATAATATAACAATATGAAAATTTTGTATAACATATAGCTAACATACAAATTATAACATAATATATAATAGCATTTATATAGAGAGAGATAATATATAAAAAAAACATATGAATTTATACTATTTATAGATTAATATACAAATAATAATAAAATATAAAATTTAATAGTGATAATAATAAAATTAGTAATGAAAATAGAAATAATAAATAGCAATATTGAAAGTGATAATAATAGTAATATTAATAACAATAAAATAATAACAATAATAACAATAATGAAGATAATATATGTTAATGTATAAATAATAGTAAAATAATAATAGAAATAAAAATAAAATTAATAATAAAATTGATAGAAATGATACACATAAATATAAGAACAAATTAATAAATAATGAATACTGTTTTAAAATGAAATTGAGATAAAATTGAGAGTTTAAATTGTAAATAAAACATTTAAGAAACTAAATTAAGAGAAAAATAAAATTAAAGATCTAAATTTTTTTAAAAAAAAGAACAAATTAGGGACCCAAATGCAACATGCAAAAAGAGAGGGATTAAATGGGAAAATATTCTCGTTCACCAAAACGCGCCGTTCGGAGAGGACCCAATTGAAATGGAGGTGAAATTCGTGGGGTAAATTGAAAAGAAAGGGAAAACTTGAAAAAGGACCCAATTGAAAACTGCCTAGAAAGCGGAAGGACTGAGGGCAGAAATAACCCCTCAGTAAAAAAAAACACGCGGATCCCAGACGGTTCGGGTCGGGTCAATCTGACCCATCTCAAAACGACGTCGTTTTGGCGTTAAATGCCCCAGGGTGAAACGACGCTGATTCATCCCTCCTATATAAGCAAAAATTTTTTTTAAAAATTTCATTTTCCTTCTTTTTCCTCAAAGATCAGAAAATTTCTCTCTCCCTGGCGATTTTTGGCCGACCTCAGGTGTAGCTCCGAGATTCGCCATGCATTGAGTCGTCATTCACAGAGACACAATGACTAGAATTCCCAAAAATAGGTAAAATTTCCTTTTTTTAATATATATTATAGTTTTAAAAAAGAACAAGATAAAAAAAACAAGAAATAACAGTATTTGAAAAATAAAAAAATAAAAAAACGAAAAGAAATAATCTGAAATAACCTCTGCTATTGGGTTTCTATGTTTTATTATTGTGTATGTATCTTGCTTATGTATTTTTCGTGTCTATCTCCTCTATTATAGGTTGTTATTCGGGGTTTTATAGCCACGAAAATAAAAAATAAAAAGGAATATAAGGATTTTATCCCATTTTGCCATGTTTGCTGCTCCCTTGTTTCCTTTTTTTGCAGGTGAAAGGAGCGGATCTGGCGATGGGGGGTGATTCAGGTGCGGATTGCGGCACGAGGAGGGCTGTGTTGCTGGGTGATGCGGCGCCTAGGGTTTCCCTGAAACCCTAAGTTTCTATTTCTATTTAATTTTGGGCCATTTTAGGTCTATTGGTTTGGGTTGTAATGGGCTTCGGGTTTTAGGTATTGGGTCAATCTGTTTTGGGTTAGTGAGTTTAATTTGGGTTGCTGGGTAGTTTTAGTATTTGGGCCATTTGTAAATTAAATTTGGGCCTTTGTAATCTGGACTTTTAAAAATGGACATCTGGTTTTTTTTTTTTTTTGCTTTCACAAGCCCAGGCAAAATGGGCTTCTTACAATAATCATTAAGGTACTACGTTCGTGACTTTCAGGTTTTCATGGAAAATAGAATTTATAACAATGGAGCTCAGGTTTTCACTTCCAATTTGTAAATGGGAAGGGAGAAGAGAAAAAAAAATATTTATGGTTTTTAATATTTTTTACCTGAAAGAAGGGGAAATTTTATCAAATCCTTTTCTGATTATTCTATTTTTTTCGTGTGGCTCGACAATGCCACGTGATATTCTTTTAGTGGACCACGAGTTTTTCTTTGTCAGAAATTAATATCATTGAACTAAAGTATCATAATGATAAACGGAACAAAAATATATGTACAACCCTTAAATTATAAAATTGTTATTTAAGCCTTTAAATTTTTAAAAATTTAAAACAGTAAAGATAAAATTACACTTTGACCCCTTAAAATTATAAAAATTCAATTTAATCTTTTAAAATTATAAAAAATAGATTAAAAAAATCAAAATTTTAATCGCCCCTAAAAATTTGTTTTGGCTTCACCCCTGATTGAAAAGTATATCGAAAGATGTAGTAAAGTACATTGAAAATTTCTGCCATTATCCCATTTTAAATTTATATATTTTAAGAAAAACAAAAATGTAAAATTCGTCCTTAATATATTTTGAGGTGCCTAAGAGAAAAAGTGGTATAATTTGAGGATCAATTTTGCATTTAACCTTAGTCTAATTATGTTACAACTGACTAGTGTCACAGACTTAGAATTTTCGACTCACAATCTTTGCGGCTTTAGGCAGTTCCTTGCTCCAAAAACGCCTAAGTCAGCCTAACTCCCACAATACGAGGATTCAACAAAATTCCTCCACAAAACCCAACTCGAGTGAAAGCAACTCAAAGCGAGGCGATGACGAACGAAGAATGAAATAAGAACAAACCACCGAAAAATAAGAACACAATAGAGAGAGAATTTGAGCGAATGTTCTCAAGAATTCTTATTGCTAAAAAAAACTCAAGTGCTTTACAATGAGGGGAAAGGCCTCTATTTATAGTTGAGCCTCCCCAAATCCAACGGTACAGGTTAAGTACATCAACTGCTAACATTAAAGGGTTTCTACAAATTAAATCTCTAATATTACAAAATCATATCTTCTAAGATTACATATCATATCTACGATTGCATATCTTCGAATATCATGTTTCCATATCTGTCAAGCTTGTAAATGAACCTTCAATCTCTTCAAGCAACGGGCCAGTCCGATTGGGCCAAATGACCTCTTTCCCTCTTGATGGATCGCCCAAATGTGTCATGGTTGCGGGCTCCCATGCACAACCCATGACATTCTCCCCCATCGAATCTAGCGACGCCCTGGTTGCATCCTCCGTATGGTACCGATCTATCTTGTCTTAGAATTGCCACAAGGCTTAGCGGGTTCCCAACTTGTCTCATTATCGAGAAATCCTTTCCACCGGACTAGATATTCATGCCGCGGTCGATAGTACTTTCGTTGACCACACGATCCGCCTCGATGTTTTGACCTCTCGATCATAGACGACTTTTACTCCCATTGGTGCTCGATTTAGACTCGCTTCGATTTGGGTCTTCTCCATCTTCATGGAATGGCTTAAGCATGCTTACATGGAATATTAGATGAACCTTGAGCTTTTCAGGCAACTCAAGCCTGTAGGCCACCTTGCCTACCTTCTTCACAACTCGAAATGGCCCTTCATATCATTGCATAAGTCCTTTATGCAACCATCATGTCACAAAATCAGGTGTAGTAGCAAGGACTGGGTCACCAACCTGAAATTGCACATCCCTTCGATTTTGATCCGCTCACTTCTTGTTGCGCTTATTCGCCTTATGTAGACAAGCTTTAACTAGATCGTTTTACTCTTTCCAATCTCTCGCAAATCGATAAGCAGCTGGATTCGGTCACGTATAATGAGATGCAACATAGCATTAGGTGTAAGTGGCTATTACCCGTTACTATCTCGAATGGACTCTGGTTCGTCGCTCCACTTCGTTGTAAGTTGTACGAAAATTGAGCCAATCCAACAACTTCGGCCAATCCCTTTGTGTCGCACTTACATAGTGCCGAAAATACGTCTCCAACAATGCATTCAGTCGTTCGGTTTACCCATCAGTTTAGGGATGCATGCTGGTGGAAAAGTTCAAGTATGAGCCCATTAACTTGAATAACTCCGTCCAAAATCGTCCCGTGAATCGCTCATCTCGATCACTAATGACAGACTATGGTACTCCCTAATATTTCACCACATGTTTAATGAACAAACGAGTTCCTTCTCAGCAAGACATTCATTGGTTGCGGGGATGAAGGTTGCATACTTTGAAAACCTGTCCACCACAACAAAAATACTTGCAAATCCATCAGACTTAGGCAAGCCCAAAATAAAGTCCATGGATAAACTTTCCCATGGGCGCTCCGGAATGGCCAAGGGTTGTTACAAACCAGCAGGAACCTTCAACTCGACCTTATCTTGTTGGCACACCAAACAAGTCTTCACATAGGTTTCCACATCATCACCCATATGAGGCCAATAAAATCGATCCTCCAAAAGAGCCAAAGTACGGTGTATACCTAGATGGCCAGCCCATTTTGAATTATGACATTCCTTCAAGACTTCCTTCCGTAAATTCCCATGTTGAGGCACATATAGACGTTGTCCTTGGGTGTATAGCAATTCTCCCTCGAGCCAAAATCGTCTCGTTTTCCCATCTTTGGCAAGCTTGATCAAATTCTTGGCTGTGGTATCGTAGGACAATCCTTCTTGAATGCGCTCCAATAAGGGATTATCGGGTTAGCTTGTCACTGTAAACTCTATTTTTTGGCTAAGCACATCAGCCACAGTTCTGGCATTTCTTAGCTTGTATTCTATACTAAAATCAAATTTCGCTAGGAAAACCTGCCAACGAGCCTGCTTAGGGGACAACTTTTTCTGGGTTAAAAAATAACTATTTGCAACATTATCAGTAAATACCACGAACCTAGACCAAGCAAATATTGTCTCTATGTGCGCAAACAATGCACCACTGCAGTCATCTCTTTTTCTTGGACCGTGTATCTTCGTTCCGTCTCATTAAGCTTTCGACTCTCGAAAGCAATTAGATGTCCACCTTGCATCAACACTCCTCCAATCGCATAATTCGAAGTATCTGTGCGTACCTCATACGCCTTTGAAAAGTCTGGCAATGCAACTACAGGCTCACTCATCATTGCTTGCTTCACTTGGTTGAAGGCTTTTTCACACCGAGGGTCTGAATCCCACACTTTACCCTTTTTAACAAATCTCAAGGGTACAGTGATCTTGGAATAACCTTCAATGAAGCGACGGTAATAATTTGCTAATCCAAGGAAAGACTATTACTCTGTCACCTTGGTTGGTGGCTCCCAATCGAAAATTGCTCGAATTTTACTTTCATCTATTCGAATAGTGCCACCTTCCACAATATGGCCTAGAAATGGCACCTCTCGTTGGGCAAATGAACATTTCTCCTTTTGACATATAGCTTATTTTCTTGTAGAGTTTGGAACACCTCCTCAAATGTCCCACCCAATAGCCGCCTCTAACAAAGTTGCTAAGGAAGGAAGTACCTTTGAATGGACTAATAAGCGGCGGAGAGCTTTGAAAAGCTTAAGAAGGTGCCGTGGAAGCTCAGTGTTAATTCAAATAGGAGGCGTGAAAAGATTTTGGTGTATTGTGATGCTTCGTGACACGGGTTAGGCTATGTGCTAATGCAAGATGGCAAAGTAGTCGCTATGCGTCCACAGCAGCCTAATGCCTCATGAGGTTAACTACCCAACTCATGACTTGAACCGGCAAGAGTGGTTTTTGCCCTTAAAGTTTGGAGGCACTACTCTATGGAGAAAGGTCGATTATCTACACGCACCACAAAAGTCTTAAGTACTTGTTGACTCGTAAGGAGTTGAACTTAAGGCAACGGGTGGGTGGAATTGTTGAAGGACTCACGATCGCTCGATAGAATATCATCCCGCAAGGCGAATGTGTAGTCGATGCCCCAGTAGGAAGGTTGTGTCGATCTAAGGGCTTTGTTCGCTCATTTAAGTCTCAGATGATGATGGAAGCTGTTGGCATGAGTTACAAGTCAAGCCCACCGGCTAAAGGAGGTGAAAGAGGGACAGTTATCGATAAGGACTTAAGTACTAAGTTATAAAAATACAAGAAGGAGGATTAAGGGACTATGATGTCACCGATGAAGAAGTATTGGCTACAAGGGAAAGGTCTCAGATGCTTGGGGATAAGGAGTTGAGACAAAGGATTCTTCGGGAAGCGCATGGTAGCCCTTATGCTATGCATCCCGGAGGCATCAAGTTGTATAAAGATCTAAGGGAACAATTTTGGTGGTCTGATCTCAAACGAGAGGTGACTGAATTTGTGGGGAAATGTTTGACGTGTCAGCAAGTTAAGGCTGAACACCAAGTCCCATCAGGATTGCTTCAACCAATCGAAGTTCCCCAATGGAAGTGGGAAAGAATTACCATGGACTTCGTTAGTGGGCTTCCCTTACGCCTACTAAGAAGGACTCGGTATGGGTGATAGTGGACCGCTTGACCAAGTCCGCACACTTTATCCCAAGAAGAATGGATTATTCTCTTGGTTGGCTAAGTTATATGTGGCGCGAGATTGTGAGGTTACATGGAGTACCAATGTCGATCATCTCCGATAGAGACCCAAGGTTTACGCCTCGATTTTGGAAGGTACTTCATCAAGCCTTAGCACTAGGTTGGACTTCACCATGGCGTTTCATCTACAATCCGACGGGCGATCTGAACGAGTTATATGGTGTTGGAGGATATGTTGAGGGGTCTGTAATGGATTTTCGAGGAAGTTGGGAAGATTACGCCTTTAGTGAATTCGCCTACAACAACAAGCTTATCAAGCTAGCATTCGGATGGCACCATCTGAAGCATTGTATGGAAGGAAATGTAGAACACCTACTTGTTGGACCGAGTTAGAGAACGCCGAAGTTTTGGGTCCGTAATTAGTGGCGTAAATCGAAGAAGGTTGAGTTAATTGACGCAGTTGAAGGAAGCCTCGATAGGCGTAAGTCGATGCGCACCTTAAGCGGAAGGAAATAGAGTTTGAAGTGGGAGACCAAGTATTCCTAAAATCTCGCCTTGGAAAAAGTAATGAGGTTGGTCGAAAAGGAAGTTAAGCCCAAGGTTTATAGGGCCTTATCGAGTCATGAAGCGAGTTGGGCGATGGCATACCAATTGGAGTTGCCACCAGAGTCAGAACGGATGCGACGTATTCCATGTATCCATGCTACGTCGCACAGATCGGACCCATCTCATATGGTACTGTTGAAGAGGTGGAACTAAGGCCGACTTATCCTACGAGGAAGAGCCGATTCAATCTTGGAACGTGATGTGAAAGTATTACGAAGGAAGTCCCTACCTCTAGTCAAAGTGTTATGGCGTAATCATGGAACGGAAGAAGCTTCATGGAGTCGAGGAGACCATGCGACAAAGAATACCCTCAATTATTTTAGTTAGGAAATTTTGGGGACTAAATTTTGTTTAAGGGGTAGAATCAGAACATCCCGAAAAGGGCCTATGCATTTTCGTTTAATTGTATAAAATGACAAGTTTAAGCACTAAGAATAAATTTTTGATACTTTTGGAAACCTAGAAATGGAAATGGAAATGGAAATGGAAATGAAAATGGAAACGAACATTTTTGGAAACTTGAACATTTTGGAAACTGAACATTTTTGAAACCCAACATTTTGGAAATGATTCAAAATGGAAAGTAAACATTTCGAAACTTGGAAATGTAAGAAAATGGCAAGTTTACTGAATGATCACTAGAAAAGGAGGTGTTTTATTTGCATAAATATGTGAATAATAAGTGATAAATAAAGGATTTTCTTTAATTGGATTATTTGAGGAGATAATTGATGGATTAAAGGCTTTTATTTTAAATAAAAGAGATAATATTATCACAAGGAAGATTGGTGGTCAAGTCAAGGACTCTTGGCCTAGCAATTTCGGTTAAAGGAGGAGAATTTAGGCTATTCTCTCATCTTTTCTAGGTTTCCTCCGTCTTACTATACACCACAATATCATCAAGATAAACAACCACAAAACAATCTAAGAAGGGTTGTAATACCTTATTCATTAGGGTATAAAACGTGGCCGAAGCATTTGTCAACCCGAATGATATCACAAGAAACTCAAAAGACTCGTGCCGAGTCACACAGGCTGTCTTAGGCTCATCCCCTTCGACTATTCTCACTTGGTGGTACCCCGATCGCGAATTCAACTTAATGAACCATCTCACGCTACCAAGTTGATCGAAAAATCTGTAATAAGAGGAATGGGATACTTGTTTTTCACAGTGATATTGTTTAAGGCCCTATAGTCGATGCACAATCTCAAGGACCCATCATGCTTCTTTTGGAATAGCACAGGCGCACCGAATGGGGCTTTAGATGGTCTAATGAACCCGACATCTAAAAGCTCCATCAATTATTTTCGCAATTCCTCCAACTCGGGCGAAGCCATTCGGTATGGTGCCCTTGCTGGTGGTTTAGTATTGGGCAACAGCTCAATCTTGTGGTCCACCTCCCTCTTAGGTGGCAACTTTTTGGGCAACTCCATGGGCATCACATCTTGAAATGCCTTCAACAACTGTTTCACTTCTTTTGGAATTTCTTCCTCGGATTTCTCATCTACATTGTCCCTCAAGGTGGCTAGATAGGAGACTTCATTTCTACGTACTCCTATGGCAAATTGGATTACCGAAAATATTTTTCCCTCCATGCTTCCCTTTCTCTTTATTTGTACCATATGTCGATGGTTTGAATCAAAGATCGTCATGTAATTCTCAAAAGGATGAATATCCGTATTAACTTGGTCAAGCAAGCTTAATCCAACTATAAAATCATAATCATCAAGTAGGATTACCTTAATAGTTGCTTTGCCAGTCCATTCGCCAAGTTTGAGTTTTATCCCTTTTGCCACACCTGTTATGGGAATGCTTTTCGAGTTCACCATTTTAATTCATCCCGAATCTTGCTCAACTTTGAGGCCAAGTTCCTTCGCCATTTCTTCAAACATGAATAAATCAGTTGCACCAGTATCGAGAAGTGCATTTAATCCCTTGCCAGCTACGATAATGTCTACAAACATCAGCCCATTTCTTGTCTTCTCTTGACACCACCCAATATCAAATTAAAGTTTTTGGTGTCGTCTTCAGCTTCCTGGCATGCCTCCATGGCATGGAAAATAACTTTCTTCGGACAAACACTCATCCTATGTGGGCCTTAACAAAGATAGCACCTTATTGGTCCCTTCTTATCCCAAGGCTTACCTTGACTAGCCCTTGAGCCTTCGACATTCTTTTCCCTTTGATCCTTGTCTCCCCACCATTGTCTTTGGGTTTCGACTTGGGCTTGGAAGACTCACTATTATCAAACTTTCTTCCCCTAACATCATAGAAATTTTCTGCCTCAGCCATGGCTGCAGTCAATTCAGTGATACCTAGGCGACGCAACTCTTGCTTAGCCCACATTTTCAGCCCATCCTCAAACCAATAAAATGCTTCCTTCTCATTCAAGTCTGAGATCTGAAGCATCAACTCACTAAATTCCTGAACATACTCTCGAACGGTGCCTTGTTGCGTAAGCTGGTGCAACTTAGCACGAGCCTCCTTTTCAACATGTTGCGGATAAAACTGCTTCTTCAACTCTCTTTGGAACTTCTCCCAAATCCCAATAGTCGTTCCTCCATGTTTCTCATCCGTGGACCTACATCGCTACCACAAGAGAGCAACATCAGAAAAGTAAATTGAAGTAGTGTTTACCTTGGTGGCATCATCTTCAATGCCCATTGCTCGAAATATTGCTCCAATTTCCACAAGAAGTTATCCATTTCTCTCGCGGACCTAGCCCTCTTGAACTTATCGGGTTTTGAAACATCCACATGACGTTGCTTCAGTTCCGAAGTCAACATCCCACTTCCCAGAGTAGCCTTACAGATAGTGAGCTCCCTCTTAAGCTCAACAATCTCCTCTTTCATGGTAGTCACCAGGGCCTCAAGAGCTTCGTCCCTCACCGTCAATTTGTCCAAAGTGGATCTGAGAGAGTCCAACACAAATTCCTAGCTATGTTCCCTCAGTTCCTCATAAGGATCAGGACCACTTCGAGTGTCTCCTTCATGTCACCAACAGACTCCTCGAGATTGACCACTCGATTTTCCAAGCTCGACAACATATCCCTCGATCGACTAGCCTTTCTGGCCTTCCCACGGGTCTCTATTGGCTTGTTCTCACCAATTTCTTTCGACATCCTTTAACAGTGCTTTCGCAAACCTGGCTCGGATACCAACTGCCACGGACTTAAAATTTTGACTCACAATCTGTGCGGCCTTAGGCAGTTCAAGTTGTTCCAAAAATGCCTAAGTCAGCCAAACTCCCACAATATGAGGATTTAACAGAATTCCTCCACAAAACCCAACTCGAGCTAAAGCTACTCAAAGCAAGGCGATGACAAACGAAGAATGAAACAAGAACAAACCATCGAAAAATAAGAACACAAGAGAGAGAGAATTTGAGTGAATGCTCTCAAGAATTCTTATTGCTAAAAAAAACTCAAGTGCTTTACAATGAAGGGAGAGGCCTCTATTTATAGTTGAGCCTACCTAAATCCAATGGTACAGGTTAAGTACATCAACAATTAAGATTAAAGGGTATCTACAAATTAAATCTCTAAGATTACAAAATCATATCTTCTAAGATTACATATCATATCTAAGATTGCATATCTTCGAAGATCATGTTTCCATATCTGTCAAGCTTGTAGATGGACCTTCAATCTCTTCAAGCAACAGGCCAGTTCGATTGGGCCAAATGACCTCCTTCCCTCTTGATGGATCGCCCAAATGTGTCATGGTTGCGGGCTCCCATGCACAACCCATGACACTAGCGATTTCTTATTTTGCGGTAAAATGAGAGGAAAATTAGTTTGAGGACCAAGTTTGCAGTTAAACCTTAATCTAATTACGGTACACTGGGAAAAAACGCAAAACAACATAAACGGATAAACCCTACCAAACGCAACGCTCAATTTCCTCCAGCTTTTCCTTCGCGGTCTCGGTCTTTGGTCTTTCTTTCGTCTTTGTGCACTGTTATTGAATTTCGAGTTTAGATCTGCTACTGTATTCCTTGAAATTCCGTGTTTGACCTTCTTCGTTGAACCTCCCAAACTGTTTTCCTACCATTCAACGAATTAGGGTTCCGGTCTGTTCTCTGTTTTGTTCTTTCGTGTTTAAAATCGCATCTGAAAAAAAAAAAAGACAAAATTTTGAATCTTTCAAATATTTTGGTTTATAATCTAAACTTCATTAGCTCATGTTTGTTAAATTTGTTTGATTCCCATTGCGGTTGCTTGAGTTTATTGGGCGTTAACTTCAAGCTTTCTTTTTATTCGGTGTCGTTTATTGGGTTTGTTAACTTCTGAAACCGATAGATACTCGGAGCCCTAACGGATCTTCGCCGCAACCACGGTCTGTGAAGAAGCATGGAATCACGAAACCAATATCCCTTGCGGGGCCTGTTGAGGCTGATATTCAACGGAATACGGAATTGGAGAAGGTAATCTCATGTGTGTGTATGTGTTTAAGGATTGCATAGTTTTAATGATATTTAATTCACGAGTTGTTCTTTATTTCTGCAGTTTTTGATAGAGTCTGGGCTTTACGAGAGCAAAGAAGAATCTTCGAAAAGGGAAGAGGTTCTTGGCCATATCACCGAGGTAATTAGCTAATAAATGAAGTTTGCTTGTTGCCATTAGAGGAAGAAAAATGTAAATAGTTGTTTGTACGTTGCTGTTTTGGGACTATTGGTTCATGTTTTTCATTTAATTACTAAGCACCTAGTTGGTTTGCACGTTATGGTGATTGCACAGTGATGTAAATCTTTCATTTCTATTAATTATTTTGGTGTATCTTTCAGGGAAAAAACATTTGCTGAGAAATAAACTAATTATGAAAGAGAAATGCACTGCAGATGGCTTTAGCATATTGTTCAGTTAAAGATGTTTGATCTCTTTTTTTTTGTTCGGAAGCTTAGGTGTTTTGATCTAATCTCATATTTTGGTGTAGTTCTGAAAAAAGTGAATTATTTTCCTTATAGATTGTAAAAAGTTGGGTAAAGCAATTAACACGTCAAAAGGGCTACACAGATTAGATGGTGGAAGAAGCAAATGCTGTCATTTTCACTTTTGGATCTTACCGTTTAGGGGTAAGTATGAACTCTAATTCTCTATGAAGTCTACTATTTCGTTAACTCATATTCTTTTTGACATTGCTTGGCGTTTGTAGAAACTCTAGAATTATTAAGGTTTCTCTGTGGGCATGTACTTTGTCGGTTGCTCTGCCAACTGCCATTGATGTTAATTCTGTTTGGATTGTTTTGATTTGCGTGTCACAAGTTTAATCGATCCTTGATATTCATATGCTAAGCAACAATTCATATTTTGATAGGTGCATGGACCTGGGGCTGACATAGACACTGTGTGTTGGGCCATCTTATGTGAACCTTGAGGTGTTTTTTATCTGCTTTTTTTAAAAAAACAAAGAAAAAAGAGTTGCATCTTCAATTAAGTTTGGCGGTTGTGTAGTTCGAGTTTGACTAATATTAATTTGAATTCTGCTAGGAAGATTTCTTCATCATTTTGCATGAAATTTTGGCTGAAATGGAAGAAGTTACTGAACTTCAACCCGTTCCAGATGCTCATGTCCCAGTAATGAAATTTAAGTTACAAGGGATATCAATTTATCTTCTTCATGCAAGTATTTCTCTTTTGGTTGTTCCAGATGTAAGTTTGTATTCCATTTGATGATTTACTGCTGCATTGCATCTCTTAATGCTTAAGTGAAGGCCAAGAATGATTTTCTCTACGCATTGCAGGTGGTACGAGCTATTCTCTGATAAAGAAACCTTTCTTGGTTTTCTTGATATGTTGTCAACCTATTTGTTTTATAATAACTGATAGGCAATTTTAAGTATAAGGCGGTATGCCTATATGGTATTCTTTTGTTTAAAATAGCACATTATACTTATTGAGTAATTGGCAAAATTGTCATATCTAACCTTTTGCAACTCATAGATACCTCCTAATATATGAGTTCATTTAGTGGCCCCCTCGGTTTTTCCTCAATAGTTTCAATAAGCAAAAGTGACTTCTACTGTATTTAGGCCCCGTTCGTTAATGCTTTTGGGATGGACTTTTGGGTCCAAAAGTTCTTTTCCCTAAAAAGGAATAAAGAACGGGGGGCAGTGGAGAATTTTTTTTCACGTTAGTGAAGGACTTTTGGCCAGATGAAGAAGCCAAAAATTTCTCCTTTTCTCAGAGTAAAAGTACTTTTGGCAGCCAATTTCCTTTTTCATCCTTTTATTCCTTTTATTATTTCTTCTCCAAATAACCTTTCCAGAGGATTTCTTGGTTCTTTGGCAATGGTATACCTGAGGAGAACCCTTCTTTTCCTTTGCTTTCTTGGTTCTTTGGCAATGGTATACCTGAGGAGAGATTGGGCAATGAAATCTGGTTTTATTTGGAGACTTTTGTTCGCTGATCAATAATGGCTCAGATCTTTAGTTCTAATTTGTGTTTTTACTTGCTCTTTGAGTTGCTGATTTACTGATTTGCATATAGTGCGCTATTTCTTTTTCCCAGTTTCTCTATCAAAAAAATTGCAGAATATGAAGAAACGATAGAAGCTTGCAAGGAGAAAACAGAACAGGCAAAATTGGAGGTTGCTGATGGTGCTGAAATGGAGTATCTGCAGAAGGAATACCAAGAAGAGCTTGAAAAAGAACGTGGACTTGAAGAGGAGCTTAGATAAGTATATGACTTTTGATATATATTTAATGTTTTGGTGTCATGGTGTTTGATTGATTTGTTAAATCTTCTTCTATAAGAACACAGCTGTTAGCAATGAGATAATTGAACTAGAGCGCCAGAGGGTTTCTATTGAAGAACGCAAGAAAAACCTAAGGAAATATGAGCAAGACAAACTCAAAGAACAGTAAGTATAGGAACTGCTGTTTTTGTTAGCTTGAATGTGTTTTCTTGGACAAATAAGAGAAAGATCTTGACTTTGATTTCCATGTATTTAACATTGGTTATCTGAAATAACATCTGTAGTATCTTGGGATTTGTCGGAACTGTTTTTTGAGGAACTTGAGATCTTTTGCTATCTTCAACAACATTTTCTTATTCAAGAATGTGTTGCAATAGCTACCATAAATTTCTAAACCTGGTTGTTTTGGAAAAGACCAGAAATAATAGTATTGTGTGTTTTAATTGTTTTTACAGAAGAAGATTCTGACATCTAATCCTTATCCTTCGTTTAGGTAGTTCCATTCCATTGGTGGTTAAACATTTGATTTTGCAGCAATAAACATTTTAGACTTATGTTTGGTCTCACTATGGATAATGGCATATGCATATGATACAAGACTAACATGCTTGTATAGAATATGACTAACTTGCTAAAACTTAATGTTCATGCATTCCGTCATTCGAAGAAAAATTGTCTCACGAGCACCTTTGATCTTTATTTTCTTTGTTACAATTCTCTTAGTATTATCAACTCTCTGATGTAGGAGCCAATGATTAACACATACGCCAACTTTAGAGATGATGTTCTTGGGTACAATGCTATTCAGATCATGGCTATTCAAGAGCACTCATATTATGCTAGCTTCGGGTATTACCTCCATCGTAATGTTAGCTCAAATCTATTTGTTGCTGTGTATGTTTGTAAGTTTGTAAACTTGTACTAACTGCTATGTGGCAGATATAAGTAGACACCTTTCTTCAGAACTTGATTTTGGTTATGGAAACTAACATTTTCTACTTATAACAAGTTGCATTTAATATTTTGCAGGTACCATGTGACAAACTTCTTGCACCTAGCAGCCGCTTTGGAACCCCTGATGACCTCAAGTCACTGATAGATAAGGCTCATGAGTTGGGTATACTTGTTCTTATGGATATTGTGCACGGGTAATAATTAGATCTGCAGGAGAATATAATTTCTAGAAACATGCCCTTCAGCTATATTTGATGTTATACTTTTTGTGCAAACATTTTCCTTGATTGTTTTGTAAATAAAATGAAAACTTAAACTCTTCTGTGTTTGATGTTAGATTTTTTGTGCCAACAAAATTTCCTGGATTGTTTGTACAGGAAATGAGAACTTGAACTCTTATTCTTTTCCTGCTTTGGCTTTATGCTCATTTTTCCAGTAGACTTGATGCAAATATGGCCATGAGAATTTAGGCTCTTATTGGTTGTCACTTTTACTTCTTCGTTTCTCTAGATGATTTTTGCTTCCTAAAAGGTTGCGAAAAAATAAATCTAAAAGAGAGAAGCAAAGTCGTAATTGATTGAGAATATATAAATGACTAGAATACTATAAAATTTCTAGTATGTTTGTTCACGACCAGCTTGTTGTGAAAGCATTTGTTTGCTATATCCCCGTTCATTTTTATTTTGTAGTTAAATTAAGTTGCTAATTTTATTTTCTTATCTACCTGTGTATCTGAATAATGTTTTACGAATACAGCCATGCTTCCAATAATGTGTTAGATGGGCTGAACATGTTTGATGGAACTGATGGTCATTACTTCCACACGGGGTCAAGGGGTCACCACTCGGTGTGGGATTCTCGTCTTTTTAATTACGGAAGCTGGGAAGTATGTACTTCTACCTGAACATTTCTTAATGAATAGCTTGTTGAAAGATTTTGGCTTCCTCCCTCCCAGTTGTAAATATTATTTCTTAATTGTTGCTTTAGGTACTAAGGTATCTTCTTTCAAATGCAAGATGGTGGCTGGAGGAATATAAGTTTGATGGGTACAGATTTGATGGTGTGACTTCAATGATGTACATCCATCATGTGGTGTATACTTTTTGTTCTTCAAATACTAATCTAGAACAGATGCCTAATTGGTATTTATAATCTTGCAGAAGCAATTTAAGCAACAAAATGTCAGACAAGCACCAGCACAGAGCAAAGAGATCTCTTCTCAAGAAACTACACTCTCGAATGGAATTGCAGCAAGTGTTCCACAAGATGCTGGACTTATTCCTAATGACCCGACAGAAGAGTTCAGTGCCGAAGGAACACGCAAATCTGTTCATGATAGAATTAGGGTCCCTGTTTCATATGAAGACCTTCTAGGAGAGGATTCAAAAGACGATTAATTTGAGCATTTTCAAAATATTGAAAACTTTGCTTGGCATCAATTTTCTGTAATTGGATCTATGTTTTTTTGTTGATTAAGGATTTTAGTGAGATATGCACTTTTCAATGACAATGAATGTTCTTTTTAATGAAAAACACAGAAAAATTTGATGTTGCTTCTCTACATTTTCTTAGTTTTAAAGTTCAAGCAAAAAGCAGTGTTGTTATGCAATCATCACAATTATCCGAAACCAATTGATCAACTAATTATCTAACTCACAAAGCAATAATTCTAAGCTTTCAAATACTGGTCATATATTTAACAAACTTGAATAATTGTAATTAAACCAAAAGACATGCAAATAATACAATTGTAATAACTAATTACAAATATTTAATTATTATATTTAAATATTTAAATATAGTTTATATATTCTAATTAAATTTAATAAATAATTAATATTAATTACTTACAAATATTTAAAATTAATATTATTTATTAAAATATTAACAATAAATTATAATAAATTATTTTTATATTTTTGCTAAAATATCATAATATTAATTAATTTGAACATTATTTAAATACATATTTGTTACTTTATAATATCATGTCTAAAATAGACATTTTACTCTCAAAAGTACTTTTTTACAAGAATGCCAAACACTTAAATTTTTCAAAAAAACTTCTCAGAAGCACTTTTGAAAAGCACTTCTCAAAAGCATTGTCAAACTGGCCATTAGACAATTTATAAGTTTGGGTTCAAAATGAAATTGACCAGCAGTTGGATGGGTCTTGGAGTGTTTTAACTGAATTTATGGTCAGGACCTGACTCTTGAATGTTACATTTGCTGAAGGGACCGACCAATATAGAAATTTTATAATGTTCCGTTACTAGTTTTATGAATGTTACATTTGCGGTGCATGTTTAGTTGCTCTCAATTTTGATATCTATGTTCTTTTTTGAACTAATCAACAGGATCTTGATATCTGACAAGGCTCTGTGTTGGTTAATGTTGATGAGCAAACTGTTCGAAGTCTTACGGTACGTTTAGTTCACTGTAATGAAATAGGACTCTAATTGAATAGAGCTGTAATGGAATAGAACTGTAATTAATAATTCAACTGTTTGGTTGAATGGAATGGAATAGAACTATAATAGTATTCTTGTGTTTGGTTGAATGGAATGATGTTGTAATAGCATAAGGAAAAAATTAAAATGACCGTAATAATTTTAGCATAAAATTTTTTAGTCGATGATTATTGTTATTGTTATTAAATTTTAATAAGATTATTATTGAAAATAATTTAATAAATAATGAATAATTTAACCATATTTTAACATAATTATTATTAAATATAATTTAATAAAAAATATAAATTAATAACATTCTTAATATAATTATTATTATATGAATTTAAAATTAAAATATAAAATATTATAAAAAATATAATCTATTTTATTATTTTTAAACTGCAATACATATTTAATGTGTTAAAATATCATTAGTGAAACAAATAATTTAATTATTCTACAATAAAAATAAATATTAGAAGTAATAAATAACTTGAGAATTATACTTTACATTCAAGCATAATATTCATATATTAACAAAAAGTTACATGATTTTATTAGTTTATATGTCATAATCCATATGTTTTAAAATTTTATAACATCAAAAATTTAAAACATTATAATGACATTCTATTATGTCGTTATACTATCCAAATATTACAAACACAAAAAGTTACCAAAATATCAACACAACCATGATTTTTAATGGTTAATAAGAAATCTTTTAAATTTGCTCCATTGCAACTTTAGGGAGATAAGGGTAATGGCTTCAATCTGTTTCACTTTAACTTTAGGGAGATAAGATTCGCCAATTTGTAGCTCCAATCTGTTCCACTGCATCTTCAGGGGAATAAGTTCTGCATCTTCAGGGGAATAAGATTCGCTATCTTTAATTTCAATCCATCCCACTACAACTTTAGGGGTATAGTATTTGTGGATTCACCGATCTTGTTACACCGTCCTCTGGGGAACATGACTTGTAGAATTAATTTATGAACCTATGTTTATGCATAATGATTAGGATGTAATGATCAAAACGAATCGAATGCTCCTAACTAAATGTGTTGTGGATTATATTTATATGAATGCAGAATGTCATGAGGATGATCCCTTTTTTAATGTTTGGGTTGTCATTACTCGTTCTTTAAGGTTGTATCACTGACGTAATATCTTGTCTTCTTGTTCACCCGATATTTTTGACAGATAATCCGAAAAAATGGTAACTGTTTAAAGTTTCTTTCTCAATTATTTTTAACTCTTAGGCTTGGTGAGTTCTAAATAATAGTCCTATTTCAAGTTTTCGTATTATTTAGAAGTTTTCAGAGTAATATGCAAAACTCCTTTTGTGAAAGTATTATTGGTCCATTAATCATTACTTCAATACAAAATGCTTGAAAATAATCATAATGATGGACAAAACTAAAATTTATTAGGAACAAAATTTGAAAAGAATGGATTAATTAAAGAAAACAATCATTGCTAGAATACAAAATGATGAGGGGAAAAGATAGGTGCTCCAGATATCGCAGTTTGAACTTCTTTGTACGGACTTTCTGAAGACTATTTTTTAAGCTCAATATGTGTTTAGAAGATTAAGAGTACTCTGTTGATGCCCTAAGACGTAACATCTCTCCTTCTTCTTAATTCAGGTATGGCAAGATCACCGTATGTTATGGCAAGATCACCGTATGTCCCACCTTTGATCACAATTTGAGCTGCCCTTTTTGGGTTTTCGACTTAAAACCCTTTTAGTCTAAAGGCGCCTTTACGGGTTTTCACCTTAGTCTTTCCTTTTTTTTTTTTTGTTTTTTTTAAGGTTTTAAAGAGCCTTTTGCGAGTTTTCACTTTAGCCTTTTTTCCTCTTCAAGTATAGTATTTCTTAACTGAATCCAAATTTATAGGATTAGACAAGTTTTTCTCATCCATTTTGGTCAAAATTAATGCTCCTCCGGAGAAAGCCTTTTTAACCATATAAGGTCCTTCCCAATTTGGCATCTATTTCTCTCTGAAATCCTTTTGTATGGGGAGGATCTTTTTCAATATCAGGTCCCCTTCATGAAATTCTCTTAAGCGAACTTTTTTGTTATAAGCTCGTATTATTCGTTTTTGGTACATCTGACCATGACGAATAACTCTTATTTTTTTTTCTCAATCAAGTTCAACTAATCATATTGAGGCTAGATCTATTCTGCTTCATCTAACTTTAACTCTGACAAAACTCGAAGGAAAGATATCTTTACTTCAATTGGTAAAACTGCCACCATTTCATAAGCAAATAAGAAAGGCGTTGCCCCGGTGGAAGTTCTGCTAGACGTTTGATAAGCATATAGAGCAAATGGTAACTTCTAATACCAATCTTTATAAGTTTTAGCTATTTTTTCTATGATCTTCTTAATGTTTTTATTGACTGCTTCTACTGCACTATTTATTTTTGGACGATATGGTGATGAATTTTGAATTGACTGCAGACCTCCGCGATTGTACTGTTGTTCAAGTTTAATTCATTATCAGATATGATCCTCTCAGGTATTTCATATCGACATATGATTTTTTTTAGGAATCTGTTGATTGCCGATTTAGTAACACTAGAATATGAAGCAGCCTTTACTCACTTGGTGAAATAGTTGATGACTATAAAGATGAACTGATACCTATTTGAAGCTTTTGGAGAGATCGGCTCGATGACATTCATGCCCTATATAGAGAAAGTCCATGTGAAAGTCATAATATGAAAAAGTAAAAAAGGTACATGAGTCTCCATAAATTTGGCATTTGTGACATCTTTTAGCATAATTGATACAGTCTTCCTCCATTGTAAACTAATAGTACCCGAATTTCATAATTTGTCTAGCCATTTTGAAACCATTAGCATGTGTTCCACAAACACCCTCGTGAATTTTTTCCAGAATTTTTTTAGCTTCAACAGCGTTCACACATCTCAATAGTACTTGATCCTTTCTTCTTTTGTACAGGATCTCTCCGTCTAAGACAGTCACAGGCTAGTCTTCTCAACGTCCTCTTATCGTTCTCGGTTGCCTGATCAGGGTATTCATGATTTCTCACGTATCGTAATATATCGTGGTACTAAGGGTGGTCATCTTTTTCTTTTTCTTCCACGTTATAATAATCATCTGGGGCCTCGTAAATACTCATTGAATGGGTTTTACATCCTCTTGTTTGTTCACTTTGATCATGGAAGCCAAAGTAGTTAAAGAATCTGCCATTTGGTTTTCGTCTCGAGGGAGATAATTAAAAGTAATATCATCAAATTCCTCAATGAACTCCAAGACCATCCTTTGATAATTGATCAATTTGAGATCTCTTATCTCCCGTTCACCTTTCAGTTGGTAAATCACCAGTGCAAAATTTTCATATACTTCCAGCGCTCTAATTTTGTGTTCATGACGGCACGGAGTCTCATGATACACGCTTCATACTCTGCCATATTATTTGTACAATAAAAATTCAATTTGCATTGGAATGGATAATAATTTTCATTTGGGGATACCAAGATTGCCCTAATTCTATTGCCTACCGCATTTCACACTCCGTCGAAATTCAATTTCCAAAGGTGATCCTTTGTGGCGTCTTATTTAACAGTTGCTACATACATTAGTTCTTTATTGGAAAAGTTAAAGTTCAAAGGCTCATTCTCTTATAGAGCTCTACTGGCCAGAAAATCTACTACTGCACTTCATTTCACGGCTTTTTGGGTCACATAAACTATCAAGTTCAGAGAGCAGAATTTGCCATCTGACCATTCTTCCATTCAAAGCAGTTGACTTCATCATATATTTTAGAGGGTCCAACTTCGAGATTAGTCAGGTCGTATGGTACAGTATGTATTGCCTCAATCTCTGAGTTGTCCAAATCAAGGCATAACACAGTTTCTCAATTGACGAATCTCATTTCACACTAATTGAATTTCTTACTGAAGTAATATCGTCTTTTCTTTTCTTCCCGAATCATCGTGTTGACCCAGTACACATCCCATAGAGTTATTAAACACTGTCAAATATAATATTAATGGCCTATCTCGGCATGGAGGTGACAATACTAGCGACTTGACAAGTACTGTTTAACCTTATTAAAAACTTTCTGGCATTCATCGTCTTATACGCCTGTATTGTGTTTATTAAAAAGATGAAATATGGGATCACATTTCTCGGTTAATTGTGAAATAAACCGAGCAATGTAATTTAACCTTCTAAGGAAACCTCGAATTTCTTTTTAACTGCGCGGCAGAGGCAATTCTTGTATAGCCCAGACCTTGTCTGAGTCAATCTTAATTCCCTTCTCGTTAATTACGAAGCCCAACAATTTTTTATATTTAGCTTCAAAAGTACATTTTGTAGGGTTGAGATTTAATTGAAATTTTCTCAGTCTTAAGAATAACTTTCTCAAAATTTGGATATGTTCTATTTCTGTTCGGGACTTTGCGATCATATCATCGACATAAACTTCGATCTCTTTGTGCATCATATCATGGAACAAGGTCACTATAGCCCTTTGATATGTCGCTCCTACATTTTTCAACCTAAATAGCATCACCTTGTAGTAGAATGTACCCCACAAGGTTATGAAGGTAGTCTTTTCCATGTCTTCAAGATGCATTTTTATTTGATTGTATCCTGAGAAGCCATCCATGAAAGAAAACAACGAATAGCTCATCGTATTGTTTACTAAATTATCAATGTGAGGCAAGGGAAAATTGTATTTCGGACTGGCATTATTTAAGTCTCTATAATCTACATATATTTGTATCTTCCCATCTTTTTTAGAGACAGACACAATGTTGGCTACCCATTCTGAGTATTTGACTTCTTGCAAGAATCCGGCATCAAATTAATTTTTGACTTGCTCTTTTATTTTTAGCACAATGTCAGGCCTCATTCTTTGAAGCTTCTGCTGAACCGGCTTGCGATCTTTTATGGGGAGGCGGTGTACAATAATGTCAGTGCTTAACCCAGGCATATCTTGATATGACCACGCGAAAATATCTTTAAATTCTTGAAGTAACTCTACGAGGTCTCGCTTTGTTTTTTCGGTTATATACGTTTCAATTTTCACTACATTTTCCTCTTCGAAGGTCACAATCTTTTCGGTCTCTTAATGAGATAATATTTGTTTTTCCTCTTGTTTTACCATTCTTAACAAGTCCGGAGATAGGCCACAGTCTATGTCATCTTCAAAGTCCTGGTATGTTTTGCTCAAAAGGGAGTTCTAATTCCGTAGTAGCATTGTCCATGTCGTTGATATCTGAGGGCCTGTTGTAGGTGCAAAGGAATAATATAAAGACTAATAAATTTAAGAAAAAATATTTGTATGGTATGTTTATGAATGTGATGGAATGATGATTTGGAAAAGATAAGAAGAATGAAAGAATTTAACATAATTATTTGTATAGAAATAATGAAAAAATATAAAAGAATGATACTATATTTACTTAAAATGATATCAAATATGTATTTCATAATGATGTTTGGATATAAGCCTATTTCACAAAGAAATTCTTATTGCTTTTAGGCTTAAAGCAACAAGTGTGTTTTGAACATTATTTTGTGTAAGCTCTAAAAACTACAGGAATTTCTTCTGCAGTCCAATTATTCAGAACACTCTCAGGTTCATAAGGGTAGATATCTAACAAGGTCCCCCTTCAGTGGTGTCTTCATATATGACATTGATATGAATATTTTCCAACATTTCTTTAATACTTTCTTTCCTTAACGTCTTTCATTCGGGATGAATAATCCCTCCTAATACAAAAGTTTTGGATATGTGGAGAATATCATTGGTTCCCATTTGATTTTTTCCCTACTCACGCGTGTTTTTCTTCTTTACTGTCTTTTTTCCAGTTCCTTCTTTTTTTGTCTTGCATCTAGCTTGTATCCTAAGTCGAAGCGATTATGTTTGTCCTTCAACATTGGAGTCTCAACTCTTCCTTGAAGGTGTCTTCTTAATCCTTTTCAGGAAGGCCCTTTCCTATCGTCATTGTAATCCCATCCCGGTGCCATCGGAATCCAGCTTTTTCAGAATCCAACGACCTTGTCTTTATCAGCATCATTCTATTTCAAGCTCAGCCAATCCATTCCACACATTGTCAATGTTGCACCATCATCCATTCATTATGTCTCATTCCATTTATGACCATCTTCTCCATGTTGTTTCCATCCATCTTGCAGTTCATCGATCGATCACGCATCGTTGTTTCTCATAATTCATTCGTCTTTTTGTTTTCTTTCATAATTGTTAATATAACGTCTTCCACTATAAAAATTGTTATTTGATCTTGAAGTTAATCAGTTCTTTTTTCTAGGATTGTCACATTACAATCATAATTTCAGGGGAATCTTTTGCTATTTTGATAAGAGAAAATCACCGATTTTTAAAATTACGATTGTAATGTGACGATCCTAGGAAAAGAGAACTCAGTTAGCGCTTCAAAGGAGGATCAAGATGTAGGTTTTTATACGCGTAATGGAAGGCGTTATGATTTAACAATTGCTCGAGCAGGACTCGTAAAAGAAAAGACCCTATTGGTGGAGCAAAAGAAGGGAAAAACAACCAAACTTGAGCCGCTTGTCAATGAGCCAGTAAAAGAGGAAGAGGTCAATGAATTCCTGAAGTTTTTTAAGCACAGCGAGTATAGCGTTGTGGAATAGTTGCATAAACAACCAGCTTGTATATCTATACTAGCTTTACTCTTGAATTCGGAGGTACACCGAAGTGTATTGATGAAAGTGCTGAACGAGACGTACGTGACCAATTATATCTTTGTTAACAAACTGGATCGACTGGTTAATAACATAAGTGCCAATAACTTCATCTTCTTCAACGATGATGAAATACCACCAGGGGGTATGGGATCCACTAAAGCTCTGCACATTACTACCAGATACAAATGGTACACATTGCCCGGGGTCCTGATCGATAATGGATCGGTACTAAACGTATTGCCCCTATCCACACTTAATAGGTTACCTATGGATAGCTCACTAATGAAGGTGTGCCAGAATGTAGTGAGAGCGTTTGATGGCACAGAGAGTAGGGTCATGGGAAGAATCGAAATACCTTTGTTGATTGGCCCGACTACCTATGAGGTGGACTTCCTAATAATGGATATCAAGCCCTCCTACAATTGCTTATTGGGAAGACCTTGGATATATTCGGTCGGGGCAGTGCCTTCGTCGCTACATCAAAAGTTGAAGCTAGTATCAGAAGGTCGGTTGGTGACGATAAATGTTGAAAAGATATTATCGCGACCGTAACTAGTGGTGCGCCATACTTGGAGGCAAATGATGAGGCAATTGAATATTCTTTCCAGTCCTTGGAGTTTGTGAATGCAATATTCATTACTAAAGGGAATCGGATTCCAGTGCCAAAAATATCTAAGGCTACCAGGATAAGATTACAAATGATGGTAGAAAATGGAGCCTTACCTGGAAAAGGACTAGGGAGACATCTTCAGGGAAGAGTTGAGGCTCTAATGTTGAAGAAGAAGCATGACCGCTTTGGTTAAGGGTATAAGTCTGATGCGAGACAAATAAGGAAGGAGTTGGAAAAGAGGCAGGAAAGAAGAATGGCACGTGTGAGTGGGGAAGAAATCAAATGGGAACCAATGGTATTCTTCCACATATCTAAAATTTTCGTATCGGGAAGGATTATTCATCTCAAGTGAAGGACGCCAAGGAAAAAAATGTTGAAGAAATGTTCGAAAATGTTCACATTGAAAACATACAAGAAGAAATCACTGAAGGGGGACCTTGTTAGATACCCGCCCTTATGAACGTAAGAGCGTTTTGAATAATTGGACTGCAGAAGAAATTTCTGTAGTTTTTAGAGCTTACACAGAGTAATGTTCAAAACACATTGGTTGCTTTAAGCCTAGAAGCAATAAGAATTCCTTTGTGAAATAGGCATATGTCCAAACATCATTATGAAATACATATTTGATATCATTTTGAGTAAATATCCTCTTATTTTTTCTATACAAATAATTATGTTATATTCTTTCATTCATTGGATATTTTTTCCAAATCATTCTTTCATCACATTCATAATCATACCATATAAATAATTATTCTTAAATTCATTCATTCTTTATATATTCCTTTATACTTACAGCAGATCCTCAGATATCAACGAAATGAGTAACGCTGCTATGAAATTAGAACCCCTTTTTGAGCAAGACATGTGTTTAGAGAGATCCCAAGATTTTGAAGATAACATAGATTGTGGCCTATCTCTAGACTTGTTAAGAATGGTAAAACAAGAGGAAAAATAAATTCTGCCTCATAAAAAGGCAGTAAAGATTGTGATTGGGTTAAGCACTGACATTGTTGTACACCGCCTCCCCAGAAAAGAGGATTGCAAGCCGGTTCAGCAGAAGCTCCAGAGAATGAGGCTTGACATTGTGCTGAAAATAAAAGAAGTCAAAAAGCAATTTGATGTCGGATTCATATAGGAAGTCAAATACTCTGAATAGGTAGCCAACATTGTGTTTGTCCCTAAAAAGATGGGAAAGTACGAATGTGTGTAGATTATAGAGACTTAAATAATGCCAGCTCGAAAGATAATTTTCCCTTGCCTCACATTGATACTTTAGTAGACAATACGACGGGCTACCTCTGTTTTCTTTTATGGATGACTTCTCGGGATACCATCAGATAAAAATGCATATTGGAGATATGAAAAAGACCACATTCATAACATTGTGGGGTACATTTTGTTATAAGGTAATGCCATTTGGGCTAAAAAATATAGGAGCGACATATTAAAGAGCCATGATGACCTTATTCCATGATATGATGCACAAAGAAATCGAAGTTTATGTCGATGATATGATCGCAAAGTCCCAAACAGAAATGGAACATATCTAAGTTTTGAGGAAGTTATTCTTGAGATTGAGGAAATTTCAATTAAAACTCAATCCAACAAAATATACTTTTGCAGCTAGATCGAGAAAATTGTTAGGCATCGTAGTCTGCGAGAAGGGAATTGAGATAGACTCATACAAGGTTCGGGCTATACAAGAATTATCTCCGTCGCACACTCAAAAAGAAGTTCGAGGTTTCCTTGAAAGGCTAAATTACATCGCTCGGTTCATTTCATAATTAATTGATAAATGTGATCCCATATTTTGTCTTATTAAGAAACACAATTCAAGCGTGTGGGATGATAAGTGCCAGAAAGCTTTTGATAAGGTTAAACAGTACTTGTCAAGTCTTCCAGTATTGTCACCTCCATGCCCAGATAGGTTATTAATACTATATTTGACAGTGTTTAGCAACTCTATTGGATGTGTGTTGGGTCAACACGATGATTCGAGAAGAAGAGAAAATGTGATATACTACCTTAGTAAGAAATTCACTGAGTGTGAAATGAGATATTCACCAATTGAGAAATTATGTTGTGCCTTGATTTAGAATACTCGGAGGTTGAGGTAATACATTCTATACCATACAACCTGGCTAATCTCGAAGTTGGACCTTTTAAAATATAAAATAGAGTCAACTGCTTTGAATGGAAGGATTGCTAGATTGTAAATTCTGCTATCTGAATTTGATATAGTTTATGTGAGCCAAAAAGCCGTGAAAGGAAGTGCAGTTATAGATTTTCCGCTAGCAGAGCTCTAAAAGAGTATGAGCCTCTGAATTTTGACTTTGCCAATGAAGAACTAATTTATGTGGCAGCTACTGAAGAAGACGCTACAAAAGATCACCTTTGGAAATTAAACTTTGACGGAGCATCAAATACTATAGGTAATGAAATTAGGGCAGTATTGGTATCCCCAAATGAATATAATTATCCATTCACATGCAAATTGGACATTCATTGTACAAATAATATTGCAGAATATAAAGCATGTATCATGGGTCTCCGTGCCGTCATAGAACGCAAAATTAGAGCGCTCGAAGTATATGGAGATTCTGCATTGGTGATTTATCAACTAAAAGGTGAATGGGAGATAAGAGACCCCAAATTGATCAATTATCGAAGGATAGTTCTGGGGTTAATTGAAAATATTACTTTCAATTATCTCCCGCGAGACGAAAACCAAATGACAGATGCTTTGGCTACCTTGGCTTCCATGATCAAAATGAACAAAAAAGAGGATGTAAAACACATTCAATTTAGTATTTACGAGGCCCCAGCTCATTATTACAACGTGGAGGAAGAAAAAAAAAGATGATCACCTCTAGTACCACAATATATTGCGATATGTGAGAAATCGTGAATACCCTGAGCAGGCAATCGAGAACGATAAAAGGACGTTAAGAAGATTAGCCTATGACTATATCTTAGACGGGGAAATCCTGTACAAAAGAAGAAAGGATTAGGTACTATTAAGATGTGTGGACGTCGTTGAAGCTAAGAAAATTTTGGAAGAAGTCCACGAGGGTGTTTGTGGAATACATGTCAATTATTTCACAATGGCTAGACAAATTATGAGATTTGGTTACTATTAGTTTACCATGGAAGGAGACTGCATCAATTATGCTAAGAGATGTCATAAATGTCAAATTTATGGAGACAAAATTCATGTACCTCCTTTGCCTTTGCATGTTTTGACCTCCCCATGACCTTTTTTATGTGGGGTATGGATGTCATCGGGCCGATCTCTCCAAAAGCTTTAAATGGGCATCGGTTCATCTTTGTAGTCATCGACTATTTCATTAAGTGGGTAGAGGCTACTTCATATGCTAGTGTTTCTAAGTCGGCAGTCAGCAAATTCTTAAAAAAAGAAATCATATATCGATATGGAATGCTTGAGAAGATCATATCTGATAATGAATTAAACTTGAACAACAGCACGATTGCGGAGGTCTGCAATCAATTCAAAATCAGACACCACAATTCATCACTGTACCGTCCAAAAATGAATGGTGCAGTAGAAGCAGCCAATAAAAACATTAAGAAAATTATGGGAAAAATGGCTAAAACTTATATAGATTGGTACGAGAAGTTACCATTTGCTCTCTATGCTTATCGAAAGTCTATCAGAACTTCCACCGGGGCAACATCTTTCTCATTAGTCTATGGAATGGAGGTGGTTTTACCAATTAAAGTAGAGATACATTCCTTTCGAGTTTTGTTAGAGCTAAAGTTAGATGAAGCAGAATAGATCCAGTCTCGGTATGATCAGTTGAAGTTGATTGAGAAAAAAATGTTTGGGCTATTCGTAATGGTCAGATGTACCAAAAACGAATGATGCGAGCTTATGACAAAAAGATTCGCCAAAAGAATTTCGCGAAGGGGACCTAGTATTGAAAAAGACTCCCCCCATGCAAAAGGATTTTAGAGGGAAATGAATGCCAAATTGGGAAAGACTTTATGTGGTAAAAATGTTTTCTCCTGAGAAGCACTGATTTTGACCGAAATGGATGGGAAAAACTTGCCCAATCCTATAAATTCGGATTCAGTTAAGAAGTATTATATTTGAAGAGGAAAAGATGCCAAAGTGAAAACCCGCAAAGTGCGTTTTGAGACTTTCTTCAAAAAAACGGAGAGGCCAAGGTGAAAACCCGCGAAGGGCGCCTTGAGACCAAAGGGTTTTGATTCGAAAACTCAAAAAAAGCGGCTCAAATTGTGATCAAAGATGGGGCATGCGGTGATCTTGTTATACCTGAATTAAGGAGAGATGTTACGTATTGGGGCATTAACAAAGTACTTTTGATATCCTAAACTCATATTGAGCTTAAAATGGTCTTTAGAAAGTTCGTACAGAGAAGCTCAGGCTGCGATATTTGGGGTACCTATTTTTTTTTCTCACCATTTTGTATTCTAACAATGTTTGCTTTCTTTAATTAACCTTTTCTTTTCAGATTTCATTCCTGATAAATTTTAGTTTTGTCCATCATTATGATGATTTTCAAGCATTTTGTATTGAAGTAATGATTAATGGACTAATAATACTTTCACAAAAGGAGTTTTGCATATTATCTGAAAACTTCTAAATAATACGAGAACCTGAAACAGGACTATTATTTAGAACTCACCAAGCCTAAGGGTTGAAATAGTTGTGAAGGAAACTCTAAATAGTGACTATGTATTTGGTTTCCTATCAAAAGTATCGGTTAAAATAAGAAGACAAGATATTACATCAGTGATATAGGCTTGGAGAACAATGAGAAATGACAATCCAAACATTAAAAAAGGAATCATTCTCATGACATTCTACATTCATGCAAAACACATTTAGTTAGGAGCATTCGATTCATTCTGATCATTACATCTTAATCATTATGTATTTAAAAAATAGATTATTCTCATGACATACTGCATTTATGCAAATATCATCCATAACACATTTAGTTAGGAGCATTCGATTCATTCTGATCATTGCATCTTAATCATTATGCATAAGCATAAATCTATAAATCGATTTTACAGGTCATGTTCCCCAGAGGACGGTGTAACAAGATCGGTGAATCCACAAATCTCATACCCTTGAAATTATAGTGGGATGGATTGAAGTCAAGATAGCGAATCTTATTCCCCTGAAGTTGCAGTGGAACAGATTAAAGCTACAAATCTACAAGTCCTATACCTCTGAAGTTGCAGGAGGTCGGATCAAATCCACCATGGTGAATCTCATCTCTCTAAAGTTGCAGGTGGAGCAGATTGAAGCCATCAGCCTTATCTCCCTGAAGTTGGAGCGAGAGCAGACTGAAAATAGTGAATCTTATTTTCCTAAAGACGTAGTGGAACAGATTAAAGCTACGGCAGATCTTATCTTCCTAAAGTTGCAGTGGAGTAGATTGAAGCCACAACCTTATTTCCCTGAAGTTACAGCGGAGCAGACTAAAGATAGCAAATCTTATTTCGAGCATTGTAGTGGAACATATTAAAGCTACAAATTATGACGAATCTTATATTCCTAAAGTTGCAGTGAAGAAATTGAAGCCACCGACCTTATCTTCCTGAAATTACAGCGGAGTAGACTGAAAATAGTAAATCTTCTTTCCCAAGCATTGTAGTGGAACAGATTAAAGCTACAAATTATGGCAGATCTTATCTTCCTAAAGTTGCAGTGGAGCAGATTGATGCCACCAGCCTTATCTTCCTGAAATTACAGCGGAGAAGACTGAAGACAGTGAATCTTATTTCCCTGGCGTTGCAGTGTAACAGATTAAAGCTACGGATTATGACGGATCTTATTTTCCTGAAGTTGCAGTGGAATAAGTTGAAGCCACCGGCCTTATCTTCCTGAAATTGCAGCGGAGCAGACTGAAGATAGCGATCTTATTTCCTTGGCGTTGCAGTGGAATAGATTAAAGCTACAGATTATTACGAATCTTATCTTCCTGAAGTTGCAGTAGAGTAAGTTGAAGCCACCAGCCTTATCTCCCTGAAGTTACAGTAGAGCAGACTATAGATAGCGAATCTTATTTCCCTGGCGTTGCAGTGGAACAAATTAAAGTTACAGATCATGGCGAATCTTATCTCCCTGAAGTTGCAGTGAAGCAGATTGAAGCCACAAATCTTATCTCCCTAAAGTTGCAGTGGAGCAGATTGAAGCCACAAGTTTTATTTTCCTGAAGTTGCAGTAGGTCGGATCAAATTTCTTAAAACCAAACCTTATCTCCCTGAAGTTGCAGCGGAGCATATTAAGATAGCAAATCTTATCTCCCTAAAGTTGCAGCGGAGCAGATTGAAGCGCTAGTTCTTATGCCCCTGAAGATGCAATGGGATGGAATGAAGCTACTCGAAGAAAAAAGGCACTAAAACAAGTAGAGACTCAATGAGGCCGGGCAAAATTGACCCTTTTTAAGTATTTGCTCCAATTTCGTTACATGACAACGAGCAAAGAGGGGCAACTGTACGGGCCCAAATTTGCCCGGGCCCGATTGACCAAACAAAAAAACAAAAAAATAAATAATAAACAAGTCCAATAAATAGTCCATTTACAATAGCCCAAATTAATTATGGCCCAAATGGCCCAATGGCCCAAAAAAGAAAAATGGTAACATTTTTCAGAAACCCTAGAGGTTTCTAGAATTAGCCAGCGCCGCAACAGCCTCCCCTCACATGTACTCTGCAGCCCGACGCCAGTCAAGCATTCGGGCTACCCCATGAATGACTGTTTTACATGCAAACAGAAACAAAACAGCAGCAAAACAAAAAATAACACAACAAATAATAGCAACAAAGAAAAAATATTGTATATTTTTATTTTTATTCAACGTTTTTCGGCTATAAAACCGAAAAGAATTCCTTTGTATTTTTTTTACAGACGATTGAATACCAAAAACAGAGAGAAATATTGACAAAAACATTATTCATCAATCGAAAAATAGTAGGTTTTCTATTTTGTTTTTTCTTTTGCTCCTTTATTTTCATTTTTTTGAAACTATTTATATACACATATATTTCCTTATTTTCATATTTTTTATTGAAAAGAGTTTCTAAAAGAGGGAGAAAACTTACCTTTTTAACTTCGCCGAAAAGAGGGCGACGGCGACACTAGCGACCAGCGACTAGCGCGACGGCTGGTGGCCGGACCAAAGGCCGGAAAGGGGATAGTTTGAGAGAGAGGGGAGAGAGTTCAGGTTTTTTTTTTTTTAGAAGTGGGGATAAATGATTTTTTGGTGAAAATTTTAGCTTATATAATGCCCCCCATACGGCTTCGTTTTGGGGCAAGCTTTAAACGCCTAAAAGCGGCATTGCTTTTACCTTAGCCCTCGCATCAATTCGACTCAAGATAAGATCCGCGCGTTTTCCCTTTGATGGGATAATTGTGCTGCAGGTCATTCCACATTTTTATATCTTTTAATACAGTTTTTATATTTTCAATTTTACCTTATAATTTTTCTTCTATTTCAATTTGGTCCCGTGCAAAGTGACGTTTTGGAGGACGGGTTAATTTCCTATTGGTCCTTCCATGTTATTCGAGTGTTCAAATGGGCCTTTTTCTTTTTATTTGTTTGCTGATTTGCCCCCAAATTTATGTTTTAAGTTTAAATTAGTCATTTTTGTTATTTTTGCTATTAAATTAATTAATTTTAATTGTTATTATTATTATTATAGTTATCATTGTAAATATTATTATTATTTATTACTTCCACTATTATTACTATTATTATATTATTAAATTAATATATTTAATATTGAATATTTATTTTAATTATTTTTTAAATAGATTTTACTTATTATTTATTATTTATTATCACTTTCATTATGATATTTTATTCATATTTCTTTTATATGTTTTCAAATATTAGAATATTTATTTTATTATTTTCACTACTATTATCATTATTATTATGTTTAATATTCTTATTAATTTATTTTACTATTATTATTCGCTTATTAACGTATTTTCATTATAATATATTATTCTTGTATTATTATTGTTATTATTATTATTTTATTATCTTTAAACTATTGTACATAGTATTTATTTATTGATTTACTATTAGCTTTTATTTTGTTATTATTTTCTTTTCTTTTATTTATTTGTTTATTTATTTTTACCTATTATTTTATATAGATTGTTTACTTTAGCTTTTATTTTATTGTATTTTATTTTTGCCTTTATTATTATTGTTTATATTATCGCCTCGTTTTATTCTATTATGCATATCGACATTGTAAATTCATTTTCTATTTTATTACGATCATATTATGTTTTATCCGATGCATTAAAATTTTTGAAATAAGCAAATACTCCACGTTCTAAGGTTCAAAAGAAATCGTACCCTAACTTACTGAGTTTCGATTTTTCTCATCGAGTCTAAAGAATCTATTATTTTCCTTTTAAAATCAAAGCATAAAAGTTAAATAAAAGCTTATTCTCGGGAATTCAAAAAGGTTGTGTCCTAACTCATTGGATGTAACATTTTGTTATCTCGAGATAAGGATTTCTAAAAACAAAGACAATTCTGTATTTGGAATTTTGAGTAATTGTGCCCTAACTTACTAGGTTCCGATTTTTCATTTGACCCAAATGACCGAATATCCTTTTTGAATTTAAATGCATGAGTTTAAAAGTCAAAAGACGAGCTTAGTTTCGCGGATTTAAAATGTCATATCCTAACTCACTAGGCGTGACATTGTACTTCTTCGAAATATGCAGGCCTCAGCATCTAATTTAATTTGTTCAAGTTTTTCTTTAAACAAAGAGGATCGTATTTTAAAATCTTTTCAAATTTTCGACAATAAGACGTTAATTTCGATACTAATTTTAGGAGTTACGAGGGTGCTAATCCTTCCTCGTGCGTAACTGACTCCCGAACCCATTTTCTTAAATTTTGTAGGCCAAAATCATTGTTTTTATAAATTAAATGTATTATTAAAATGACCAAATTACGAGGTGATCCGATCACACCTCATTAAAGAGGATTGGTGGCGAATCCATTTTCGTTTTAAAAGTCGTCCCCATTTTTAACAAAAAAAATAGTTTCGACAGCTTGGCGACTCTACTGGGGAACATGAAGAGAGTCAAGCCGTAAAATCTGATTTGAAAAACTACGATCTTTTTATTGCATTTGTTTGTGTTATTTCATATGATTGCTATGGTTTGAGTCTCGTAGAATGTTTTCGCATCATATTGCATAAGGATCGTTTGGTCTTACCTTATTTAAGTGGTAGTGAAAAGCTACTCCTTCGTGAGGTTTTCACCTCCGTGTAGGATAGTTCGCTTTCAGGATACATCCGTACCTATGTTTTCGTGAGATTTTCATCTCCATGCAGCCATAGGGAAATGTATTCCCCTGAATTGAACTCGATCCGTATGGAGCCTATAATGGGTGAGGATCGAGGAATCTACTGGTTCGGGTACCTCAACTTTAGAACCAAACCACATGTAGAAGACCCTAGGAGCCTACCCTAGATAGTACTACGAGAAAACCCTAGCGGTTACCCATATAGGTGTTTGATTCTCTTTTATTTACTTTGAGTTTTGTTTTTGTATGTTGTACTGACTTATTGTGTTTTTGTAATATTTGTCATTTCATATTTGAAAGAGTGTCGATTCGAGTTCGATTACTAAATTAGAGAGCATGTTATGGAGAATAAATTTCTTGATAAAGTGGAAGATAATGCTACTGTTCCTATGTGGTTAGAGAAAACACAATTAGAGGAATGAGATAGTCTAGCCGAGGGGTACATGTCAGAATTATGGGATTACACCCAAATCAGTATAACGCAAAATAGCCTTCAGGAATTAAAAGAAATATGAGATCAGTGGAACGATGAGACCAAGCAGTTGTTCTACTATAATTATGGGGACTTGTCGTATCTACTCGACATCAAGGTAGACGAGCGTTTATTCCGGGACGTCACTCAATATTGGAACCCTGCTTATAGTTGCTTTACCTTTGGAAAGGTTGATTTAGTGCCCATTGTGGAGGAATATACAGCCCTACTGCGTTGTCCAAAGGTTCGAATCGATAAAGCCTATTCCAGAGCCGCTTGTATCCCGACCTTTTGGAAGAAATTGATAAATATTACTAGAATGAGCGAATGTCGATCATAGCTAGGATCAAGCAGAAAGGTGAGTGTAAGTACATCCGATGGAAGAATTTGAGAGATTTGATTTTAGCGCATCCTGATACGAAAAAGAGAGTCGATGTGTTTGCTTTGAGCATCTATGGACTGATGATCTTCTCTAGGGCATTAGGGTATGTAGATGAGGCGGTCTCAGATCTTCTTGATCGACTTGATAAAGGGGTCACACCTGTTCCTACAATCTTGGCCAAGACATTTAGATATTTGAATGCATGTAGGAGGTCCGGTGAAGGCAGATTTATAGGTTGCGCACAGTTGTTGTTGGCTTGGTTCCACAGTCATTTCTGGAAAGTGGATAAGGTTTCTTATCAGGTTTTCTCCGGGAATTACTCCCCATTAAAGGAGATAGTGACCACACCAAGAAGGGATGACATATCAGAAGAAAATTGGATAGTGCTCTTCCAAAATCTCCAGGAAGAAGACGTCGAATGGAGAGCTTCTTGGTTAATTTCCGACGAAATTCTTTACCGATGTGGGAGTTTTGAATAGGTCTCTTTGCTTGGGATTTGGGGAGCCGTTGGGTATGCTTCTTTGCTCGTATTGAGGCAGTACAAATCAAGACAGTTCATACCGGCAACGCACGGGCTAGCTCAATGTGAGTTTTCATACTGGGGAGATAACTACAAGAAAAAGGTAAAATAAATTTCTAATGCTTGGAATCATACTCGTCGAATGAAAAGGTTGGCTATAGGTTCGATGACGACTCTCGAGTACAATGGATAGTGGAGTAAAAGAATGAACGATAATATCTCGGGCAAATTTAGAAGGCGTTCGACCGATGGAAGAGTATTTACATGTGATCCCATCAAAATTAGAAATCATAAAGCAAGACTTCGAGAGGAGGAACTTGGAGTTTGAAAAGAAGATAGAATAATTGGAGGAAGAAACGATGCATTTAAGGCTAGATGCTGATGTTCAAAAGCTAAAGGCCAAGAAATTAAGCAAAGGAAAGAATAAAGCTAAGGAGGACATGGATAGTTTCAAGACGGATTACAAGAAATTACGTCTATCGATAAGAACCGCCAGATTGGGAAAATATTGGAACAATAGCAAGAAGAGATCCAAGATGAAAGAACCAAAGTCGATCGGTGGAAGAGAAAATTCCAAGAGGCTCAGGCACAGAAAAGTGTCCTAAAAAGGTGTTTGTTAGAAGCCCAAAGTGACAAAGGAGAATTAAAGGCGAGAGTAGTAGAACTTGAAAAATCACTTCATCAGTATAGAAATCGTAATTATGCGGTTGAGTTGAGGGCAAGTTTGAGCAAGATTGAAGAAATGAAAAGAAAGATAGAAGAACTAGAGTTTGCATTACAAAGCTGTGAGCTCCGGGTATAGCTTTTTGAGGTAAGTGAGGAACGTTGGAAGGATCAGCTTCACCATTCTCAAGATCAAGTTAGGAAAAGAGATTACATTATGGGCGAAGTCGTGGCTCAAATTCGGGAGGTAGCCGATCATTTACAGACTTTGGCGATTCAAGCTTACATGCTAAGCGTGAAGTATGAGCTAGAATCAGATCGGGGTCAAGAGTTAGCTTCGCTGCTTAGGAAAGTTAAAACTTTGAGCATTTGGGCAAAGCCATATTTGTAATCCGTTTTATGTAAAGAATTTTGTTTTTTAGTAAAGTTTTCTAAATGAAACTGAATCAGAATCGAATCTTCTTTTGCATTCATTTCATGCATTCTCATTTCATCACATCATGTGCATTAAATTTTATGGAAAGGCCCTAATTGGTTAAAATCATTTCAGAATGGATCTGACAAAAAACTTATCAACTAAACATCATTACGGTACCTGAACAAAGGCTAAAAAATGGACCAAAAGTTGGAGAGATTAGAGCAAATGGAAATAAAGATGTTACAGCAATTAGCCAAACTTCAACAAGATATAAAGAATTAGATGCTAGAATTTCAAGAAAACATGATGAGCCAGTTAACCCAGATGCTAGCTGGAGGGTTAGAAAAAGGAAAAAGCCCTATGGTTGATTTTGGGGCGATAACAAGGACTCGCTTATCATTCAGACTTTACCCCAACAAACACCCAAGCACAACTAAACGCGTATCCACAAAGGGTGTATATTAACATCGGACCTCAATACCAGATCGGTACCTCGACACCGGGTGAACTTCCCGATAGTCTAGGTTCTAGTCTAGGGGATGACCCAATCAACCCTATAGCGGAAACAAAAAAGGTGAGAGTGGAGCTCTCAAAACAATTTGAAGATCGTTACAAACGGAAAAGGCAAGAGAGGAGCTCCCAAATCAGTAAGGCCCCGAGGAAAAGGGAAAATGAAGTGAACAATGGGCGTATGTATAACAAGGGCTATTCAAAGCCGATTATCGCAAGCTAGCCAAGGACAACAACTACTAGCCATCAGGTCCCTCCAAGGCAAGATTTCAATCCAAGACCGAACTCAGAAAAAATCTGGTTCACGCCCATCCCGATCACGTATAGGGAGTTGTACCAAAGTTTGTTTGATGCACATATAGTATCCCCTTTCTACCTAAAACCTATACAGCCTCCATTTCACAAATGGTACGACATGAACGCCCAATGCAAGTACCACGCGGGAATCACAAGACACTCGATTGAGAACTGCACCACTTTCAAAAAGATAATCGAAAGACTCATCAACATGGGCATTGTGAAATTCGATACATAAAATTTATTACCCAACCATTTTGACAAAAGGGTAAACGCTATAATCGAGAGTACAGGGAAGAGAATCAAGACAGATGTAGCAAAAGTGGAAACCTCGCTGAGGGAGATTTGGAAGAAAATGATAGAAAGAGGATTAATCACCCAGGATTTAGGGGAGAAACCCGAAGAAACAATGAACTACTGTGAGTTCCATGATGAAGTGGGTCACGAGATTCAAAAGTGTAATGAATTCGGAGCCTTAGTGCAAGGCCTGATGGATAATAAGGAACTGGAATTCTATAAATATACTGAAGTCTCGGATGAAATGGTCAGAAATGGGAGCATCAACGCTATATCCGAAGAAAGAATCGGAAGAGAAAACTTATCAGGCATTCGCCCTTATGAGCCTGGGAGTGTTTTGAACAATGGGACTGTGGAAGAGATCCCTGTACTTTTTAGGGCTAATTTAGAGTAATATTTAAAACACGCTTGTTGCTTTAAGCCTAGAAGTAATAAGAATCATTTTGTGAACTAAGCTCAAGTCCAACAACTTTATTTCAATAAAAATGCATTTTTGTGTCTCACTTTGAGCAAATATTCTGTCATTCCTTTATTTCATTCATGTTCATACCACAAATAATTATTCTTAGATAAATTTGTTCTTTGAATATTCCTTCATACCTACAACAGGTCCCTAAATATCAACGACCTGAGCGACGCTGCTACTGACTCAGGATCTACTTTTGAGTAAGATATGTGTCTAGAGGGATCTCAGGACTTTGAAGACGACAAAGATCGTAACCTATCTCTTGATTTGTTAATGATGGTAGAACAAGATGAAAAATAGATCCTACCTTACAGAAAGTCATCGTGAGCCTAGGAAAAAAGAAAGAGGTGAAGATCGGAGCCTGTATCACCACAGAGACAATGCGAGACATCATTCAAAAAATTCAAAGTTGTTTTCGCATGATCGTATCAAGAGATGTCTAGGCTACTAAGATGTGTGAATGCTGTTAAGGTTAAAAAATCTTAGAAGAGGTCCATAAGGGTGTCTGAAATGGCCAGGCAAATCATGAGGTTCGGGTACTGCTGGTCCACCATAGAAGGGGATTGCATTAGTTATACCAAGAAATGCCATAAGTGCCAAATTTATGGAGACAAGATTCCTATGCTTTATTCATCTCCTCATGACATCTTCGTGGACTTTCTCTATGTGGGGCATGGATGTTAGTGGGCCAATCTCACCAAAGGCTTCTAGCGAGTATCGATTCATCTTTGTAGTCGTCGATTACTTCACCAAGAGTGCAAAAACTGCTTCATATGTCGATGTCACAAAGACGACAGTCAGCAAATTCTATGTCAGTACGGAATGCCAAAAAGGATCATATCTGACCATACACGACAGCACGATATCAGAAGTTTGTAGTCTGTTTAGAATTAACACCATATCGCCCCAAAATAAATAGTGCAATGGAGACAAAAAAAAGATCATGGAAAAAATGACTGAGATTTATGAAGATTGGCACGAGAAGTTACCATTTGCTCTCTATGCTTATCGAACATCTATCAGAACTTTCACCGGGGCAACGCCTTTCTCATTGGTTTATGGAATAGAGGTGGTCTTACCCATTGAAGTAGAGATACCTTCCCTTCGAGTTTTGTAAGAGCTAAAGTTAGATGAAGTAGAACGGATACAGTCTCGATACGATAAAAAAACGAATGATGCGAGCTTATTACAAAAAGGTTCGCCCAAGAGAATTTCACGAGGAGGACTTGGTATTGAAAAAGATTCGTCCCTTACAAAAAGATTTAAGAGGGAAATAGATGTCAAATTGGGAAAGACCTTATGTTGTAAAAAAAGGCTTTCTCCGGAGGAACACTGATTTAGATTCAGTCAAGAAGTACTATACTTAAAGAAGAAAAGAGGCCAAAGTGAAAACCCGCAAAGGGCACTTTGAGACTTTCTTCAAAAAAAAATGGAGAGGCCAAGGTGAAAACTCGCAAAAGGCGCCTTGAGACCAAAGGGGTTTTGAGTCAAAACCCAAAAGGGCGGCTCAAATTGTGATCAAAATATGGGGCATGCAGTAGTCTTGCTTTCTCCGAATTAACAAGAAGGAGAGATGTTAAGCCTTGAGGCCAAAGGGGTTTTGAATTGAAAACCCGTAAAAGGCAATTCAAATTTTGATTAAAGGAGGGCATGTTGTAGTCTTGCGATGCCTGAATTAACAAGAGGGAGAGATCCTACATCTTGGGGCATCAATAGAGTACTCTGAATCTCCTAATCACATATTGAGCTCAAAAAGGTCCTCAAGAAGTTTGTACAGAGAAACTCATGCTGCGATATCTGGGGCACCTACTTTCCTCTCACTTATTTTGTATTCTAGCAATGTTTGCTTTATTTAGTTAACCTATTCTTTTAAATTTCGTTCCTGATAAATTTGAATTTTGTCCATCATTATGATCATTTTCAAGGATTTTGCATTGAAATAACGACTAATGGACTAATAATACTTTCACAAAAGAAGTTTTGCATATTACTCTGGAAGCTTCTAAATAGTACAAGAACCTGAAACAAGACTATTATTTAGAACTCACCAAACCTAAGGGTAGGTAATATTTGAGAAAGAAGAGTCTAAATTGTGACTATTTCTTCAGATTTTCTGTCAAGGATATCAGCTAAACAACAAGACAGGATACTACGTCAATGATACAACATTGATGAACAACGAGCAATGACAACCTAAGCATTAAAAGAGATCCTTCTCGCAAAATGATATTCTACATTCATGCAAATATTATTCATGCATATCCAATTAGGAGCATTTGATTCATCTTGATCATAACGTCCTAATCATTTGGCATAAGCATAGGCCCATGAAGTCCATTCTACACGTCATGTCCCCCAGAGGACGGTGTAGCAAGATTGGTGAATCCACAAATCTCATCTCCCTGAAGTAGCAGTGGAGTAGATTGAAGTTATAGATTTAATCTCCTTGAAGTTGCAGTGGAGTAGATCGAAGATGGCGGATCTTATCTTCCTGAAGTTGCAGTGGAGCAGATTGAAACCACCAGCTTTATCTCCTTAAAATTGCAGTGGAGCAGACTGAAGACAGCAGATCTTATTTCTCTGGTGTTGCAGTGAAATGATTGAAGCTACAAATTGACGGATCTTATCTTCTTGAAGTTGCAGTGGAGCAGATTGAAGCCATCAGCCTAATCTCTCTGAAGTTGCAGAGAAGCAGATTGAAGACAACGGATCTTATTTCCATGGCATTGCAGTGGAATAGATTGAAGCTACAAATTGGCGGATATTATCTTCCTGAAGTTGCAGCAGAGCAGACTGAAGACAGCGGATCTTATTTCCCTGACGTTGCAGTGGAATAGATTGAAGCTACAAGTTGGCGGATCTTATCTTCCTAAAGTTGCAGTGGAGCAGATTGAAGCCACCAGCCTTATCTCCTTGAAGTTGCAAAGAGCAAACTGAAGCCAGCAAACCTTACCTTCCTGAAGTTGCAGTGGAGCAGGTTAAAATTACCAATTCCTATATCTTTGAAGTTCCAGCAGAATAGATTGAAGCTACAAATCTCTTCTTCTTGAAATTACATTCGAGCATATCGAAGCACCAATTTCTATACCCTTGAAGATGCTGTGGAATGGAAGGAGGCTACTTGAAGAAAAGAAGTATCAAGAAGTCAAGATTCGGTAAGACCAGAAAAAATTGGCCCTTTTAAAATCTTTGCTCTATTCCCGTTATACGACAATGAGCAAAGAGGGGTAGCTGTAATAGGCCTATTTTTCCCGAGGCCCATAAACACAAATAAACCAAAATAATTAAAAGTCCAATTTTTCACAAACCCAAATAAATTAAAACCCAAACCAACCAAACTAACCCCAAATTACAGCCCAACTAAGCCCAATAGCCCAATCCTAACACAAAAAAAATTAGAAAAGAAACACTAGCTAGCCTACTTCAGTCGCCGCCACTCCTTCCACGTCAGCTGCCGCCACATCACCCTCCGTACACTCCTCTGTACCTGCAAAGAACAAACAACAACACAGCAAATAACGAATAATAATGTATTTTATTTTCATTTTTGGATTTCAACTATAAAAACGAAATGGAAATCATTTGTAGAAACCCTTTTTTTTTTTACATACAAAAATATCAAAATAGAAAGAAAGAACAGATTTCAAAAGGAAGATAAAAAAGGTTGCTTTCGATTTTTTTTTTTTTCCGTTTCATTTCTACTTTTAATCAAAATAAACAAACAAAGGGAATGGATACTTACCTCATTGGTGGCCAGAAGAGTGGAGACCAAAAGGGTTCGATCTTTCTTTCGAACTTCGAGGTTGTCTTTGGGCGTTTTAGGGGCAGATTCGGGCCCTACATTGGACGAGGTTCAAAAAGGCCTTTTTTGCCTTTCCGACCACCTTGCACGGCGATGGTCCGGCGCCGGTATACTGGCCGAGGTTTGGTCGGACGGAGGGGAGGTGAGAGTGTCTTGAGAGAGTGTTGGAAGTTTTTTTTTAAAAGAAGAAAAATGAATTTTTTAAAAAAATTTGGGCTTAAATAGAAAGGCAAAACGGCGCCGTTTCATTAGGCCCCCCAGACGTCCAAAGGCTGCGTTTTGGGAGCCTCGACTCGAATCGACCAAGCACCTGGCTAGGTTCGCACGTTTTAGATCTTATGGTCTATTTGCGCATACGGACCTTCTTCTTTTTTACCCTTTTTAATTTATTTTTTTATTTTTGAATTGGCCCCTGTAATTTTATTTCTGTTCCATTTTAATCCTGCATTAAAACGGCACCGTTCAGACTGACCCGAGTCCGACCCAACCCTCAAGATCTGCGTGTTTTTTTGCGGAGAAGGGGCAATTTGCGCATTTGATCTTTCCACATTTTTGATCTGTTCTAATTTGGTCCTTTTGCTTTCTTTTTATTTATTTTTAATTTGGGCACGAAATTTTCTACGCATTTCAATTTGGTCCCTGACCCACTAATGCGCTGGAATGGATACATGTTCGAAAATTGGGTTTTTTCCCATTTAGCCCTCAACCTTTTCGCACATTTGGATTTTAGTCCAAATTTTTTATTTTATGATAGTTTTTACCTCTAATTTCATTTTTATTTTGATTTAGTCCTTAAACTGTTTGATTTCAATCTTTTAATTTGTTATTTATTTATTCTTTGTAATTCTCTTTATATATTTATGTTTTAGGTTCTATATTTTATTATAATTTTTTATACTATTAAGTTGCTTTTACATTATTTATTTTAAATTATTTCACATATTATTACTTTGAATTACTTTATATATTATATTATTTTAAATTGTTGTTAATGTTGCTTATTTTGAATTGTTTTTATATATATATTATTTATTTTTAAATTGTTTTGTATATTATTTATTTTAAATTTCTCTTTACATGTTATTTACTTTTATTAATTATTTTTAATATTATTATTATTTATTATATATTATTTTTAATATTATTACTACTATTATTATATTAATTTTATTATTACTTTCCTTACTATTAACTTAGTTATTATTACTATTATTTCTATAATATTTATTACTTAATATTTTTAAATATACTTATCCATTTATCATTTTATTACTTATTTATTTACATCTTTCTATATATTAAAAAACCTCAAAATATTTTATTAATGCCAACATCATTATTACCAACATTATGGTTTTTAATTTGCGTTACGTTATACTTGTTTATTTATTTGTTTAATATTAATCCTTTAGTTCTTTTTAATTATTATTTTACGTGTATTTTGGCTTGTTATTTTATCCTCATCCTTTATATTGTCATGCATTAATACATTTATTATTAGCCCGTTATGCATATTAGTACCGTAATTCATCCTTTTTACATTTTATTATAAAATCGTGTTACATTAATCTTTGTTCGATACAAATTTTTTTTAAAGCATTTTTTGTAATTCGAGATTCGAGAAATTGTACCCTAACTTACTGGGTTTCGATTTTTCCTCGTCAGGCCTAAAGAATCGACTATCTTTTCAAAAATCAAGGCATATAAGTTAAATAAAAGAAAACTTATTCTCGGGAATTCAAAGATGTTATGTCCTAACTCACTGGGCGTAACATTTTGTTATTTCGCGGTAAGGATTTCTAAAAATAAAGGCAATATTCCGTATTTGAAATTTTGAGAAATTATGCCCTAACTTACTAGGTTCGATTTTTCATTTGACCCAAATAACCGAATATCCTTCTCAAACTTAAATGCATAAGTTTTAAAAGTCAAAAGACAAGCTTAGTTTCGAGGGTTCAAAACGTCGTATCCTAACTCACTAGACATGACATTGTACTTCTTGAAATAAGCATGTCTCAGCATCCAATTTAATTTATTCAAGTTCTTTTCTTTAAACAAAGAGAATCATATTCTAAAATCTTTTCAAGTTTTCGACATTAAGATGTTAATCAATCAATTTGGTACCAATTTTAGGCGTTTCGAGGGTGCTAATCCTTCCTCGTGCGTAACCGACTCCCGAACCTATTTTCTCGAAATTTTGTAGGCCAAAAATCATCGTTTTAATAAATCAAAATGTTTTAACGATCAACCTCAAGGTGACCCGATCACACCTCAAAAAAAGGATTGGTGGCGACTCCATTTTCGTTTTTTAAGGTCGACCCCGTTTTTCAACGACGAGAAAAAATGGTTTCGACTTTTAACGGGGTCGACTTTTAAAATGAAAATGGAGTCGCCGCCAATCCTTTTTAATGAGGTGTGATCGGATCACCTCGTAATTTGATCATTTTAATAATACATTTAATTTATTAAAATGATGATTTTGGCCTATAAAATTCGAGAAAATAGGTTCGGGAGTCGATTACGCATGAGGAAGGATTAGCACCCTCGTAATGCCCAAAATTGGTACCGAATTGATTAATTAACGTCTTATTGTCGAAAATTTGAAAAGATTTTAAAATATGATCCTCTTTGTATAAAGAAAAACTTGAACAATTAAATTGGATGTTGAGACCTGCTTATTTTGAAGAAGTACAATGTCATGCCCAATGAGTTAGGATATGACATTTTAAATCCGTGAAACTAAGCTCGTCTTTTGACTTTTAAACTCATGCATTTAAATCCAAAAGGATATTCGGTCATTTGGGTCAAATGAAAAATCGGAACCCAATAAGTTAGGGCATAATTTCTCAAAATTTCAAATACAGAATATTGCATTTGTTTTTAGAAATCCTTATCTCGAGATAACAAAATGTCACATCCAGTGAGTTAGGACACAATCTTTTTGAATTCCCGAGAATAAGCTTTTATTTAACTTTTATTCTTTGATTTTAAAAGGAAAATAATAGGTTCTTTAGACTCAATGAGAAAAATTGAAACCCAGTAAGTTAGGGTACGATTTTTTTCGAACCTTGGAACGCAGAGTATTTGCTTATTTCAAAAATTTAAATGCATCGGATAAAACGTAATATGATCGTAATAAAATGGAAAATGAATTACAATGCCGATATGCATAATAGAATAAAAACGAGGGCGATAATATAAAAAACAATAGTAAAGGCAAAAATAAAAGACAATAAAATAAAAGCTAAAGTAAACAATCTATATAAAATAATATGTAAAAATAAATAAACAAATAAATAAAATAAAATAAAATAATAACAAAAATAAAAGCTAATAGTAAATCAATAAATAAATAAATACTATGTACAATAGTTTAAAGATAATAAAATAATAATAATAACAACAATACAATAATAATAATATATTATAATGAAAATACTTTAATAAACTAATAATAATAGTAAAATAAATAAGAGTAATAATAATAAACATAATAATAATAATGATAATAATAGTGAAAATAATAAAATAAATATTCTAATATTTGAAAACATATAAAAATATGAATAAAATATCATAATGAAAGTGATAATAAAAAAGTAAAATCTATTTAATAATAATAATAATAAAATATTCAATATTAAATATATTAATTTAATAATATAATAATAGTAATAATAGTGGAAGTAATAAAATAATAATAAATATAATAATAATAATAGTAACAATAATAATATTTACAATGATAATTATAATAATAAAAACAATTAAAATTAATTTATTTAAACTTAAAACAGAAATTTGGAGGCAAATCCGCAAACAAATAAAAAGAAAAGGTCCATTTGAACGCTCGCATAACATGGAAGGACCAATAGGGAAATTAACCCCGTCCTCCAAAACGACGTCACTTTGTGCGGGACCAAATTGAAATAGAAGAAAAATTATAGGGTAAAATTGAAAATAAAAAAAATTGTATTAAAAGATAGAAAAATGCGGAAGGACCTGCAACGTAATTATCCCATCAAAGGGAAAACGCGGATCCGCGTCTTGGTCGGTCACAAGACGGCTAAGGTAAAATGGTGCCGTTTTGGGTGTTTGAAGTTTTGCCCCAAAACAACGCTGTATGAGGGGCATTATATAAGCTAAAATTTTCACCAAAAAATCATTTATCCCCACTTCTAAAAAAAACTGAACTCTCTCCCCTCTCTCTCAAACTCTCCCCTTTCCAGCCTTGGGTCAGGCCACCAGCTGCTTGCGGTGGCGGGGAGACCAAAAGTCGCCCTTTTTTCGGCAGAGTTAAAAAGGTAAGTTCTCTCCATCTTTTTAAAACTCTGTTCAATAAAAAATATGAAAATAAGGAAATATATGTGTATGTAAATAGTTTCAAAAAAATGAAAATAAAGGGGTAAAAGAAAAAACAAAATAGAAAAACCTACTGTTTTTCTATTAATGAATAATGTTTTTGTCAATATTTTTCTCTTTTTTTGGTATTCAATCGTCTGTAAAATAAATGCAAAGGAATTCTTTTCGGTTTTATAGCCGAAAAACGTTGAATAAAAATAAAAATATACAATATTTTTTCTTTGCTGTTGTTATTTGCTGTGCTATTTTTTGTTTAGTTGCTATTTTGTTTCATTTGTGTAAAACCGCTCATTCGTGGGTGGCCTAAATGCTTGGTCGGAGTAAATCATGGCGCATGTGTGGGGAGGTCATTCAATGTTGGTCGATTCTAGAAACCACTAGGGTTTCTGAAAAATGTTAACATTTTTCTTTTTTGGGCCAGAATTAATTTGGGCTATTGTAAATGGACTATTTATTAGACTTGTTTATTATTTGTTTTATTTTGTTTTTTTGTTTGGTTAATCGGGCCCGAGCAAATTTGGGCCTATACAGTAATGACATTCTATCATGTCATTATACCATCCAAATATTACTAACACAAAAAGTTATCAAAATATCAACACAACCATGATTTTTAATGGTTAGCAAGAAATCTTCTGACCCATTCCAATCGCACAGCAGAAGGTAAACTAAAGAAAATGAGCATTTACGTTGGATAATCTAGAATTTTACTCAATGCTCGATAGTGCTCATCCTCAATTAAACCTTCTACTTCACATAATGTTGGATATAATTTCAGAGCACTTTCTTGAATGGCCATTTCTGACTTTTGTTGAATTAGCACTTCAGAGGCAATACTCTTACTGATTTCAAGGCCAACGGTCCGTATATTTTCCGCCAATAAAGTGACAGCATCATTAAATGAAGTAGAAGAATCACTTGCATCAGAAACCTTTTATTTTCTTCTTTGAAAATGTTGAATCACCTTGGTTTTTACCTTGTTGCGGTTGTGTAGCTGAAAGATCCATGTCATCCAAAGAAACATCAGTTTCGCATCTATGGAAATTGTTTCTTTCTTCATGAGTATTTGTAGTAGCCACATCCTCAACATCTATTATTTCAATAATATCAGTGGCTATTTGAGCATCTTTCCCAGTGGCTCGATCTTTTGCATAGATGGCAGTAAGTTGGTCATAATAAGGGAAATTTCGATGTTTGAATTGAGCGGCTTCTTTATGACTATATGAAAATGAGGAATTCATATTAGATATAAATTTGGTCAAAATAAGATAATAAAGACTTGAAATAATTCTTACTTTTATATATGAGTTCCACACCGCATCTTCAGCAACAACAAGCTGCCTATGCTCATCCCAACCAAAGCTGCTATTGTTTTTTCCACTAAGCATGTCATAAACGATTGACCAATCCCTTTTCAATGTCCTAATCCTCGATTCAAGATTAGGTTTAGCCTTCAACATGGCATGGGGTAAACGTTTTCTAACATTTTTTCCAACTCATTTAAATAATCGGCTTTGAATCCTGTATCTGCATTAAAGGTTCCAACATTGTACAAGTCGACCATACAAGCAACCAACGCAGCATCTTCTTCTGGAACCCATTTCCTTTTGGTTCCTCGAGAATTTTGGGAAGAAACACTTTATTATGAAATACCTGACATAATTGTAACACCCTAAATTAGGGGTTAATTGTAATTTAAATATTTTCCCATGTGTGTGTTAAATCCTAGGATGGAAGAGAAAGCTTTGGACAATTATTGGTTTTTAAGTTAAAAACAAGAAGTGATGTGGAAAAGTGGCAAGGGACGCCACCTAAGGTGCAAGGGTTATGGCATCAAGTGAAGTACTTTGAGGGAAGAGGTTCGAATCCCATTATGTGCATTTTTGCTTAATTTTATGAAATAGCATGTTTACTGTGATATGGATGTGTGGTGTGCATTTTTAGAACCTTGGAAATGTATGGAAATGTATGGAAATGTAAGGAAATGTATGAAAATGTAAGGAAATGTATGGAAATGTATGGAAATGTAAGGAAATGTATGGAAATGTAAGAAAATGCAGGGAAATGTAAGGAAATGTAGGGAAATGTCTTGGAAATGTAAGAAATGATTTAGAAATGTTACGTTTCAAAAAGAGGAAAGTAAATATTTTGGAAACTTATAAATGACTTAGAAATGTCGAGTTTTAAAGTTCAAAGGGGAACTTAGGGCCAGATGACCCTAAAATATAAAGTATGTGAAATTTGACCCATTAACGGACTTGGAAAAATGGCCTGAAGATGCCACTTAAGGCCTCAGGAAATGGCCCACATGCAAGGGTGTTGGGCTTGAGTTCGAAGTCACATAAGAAGCAAATAAAATAAGTTTTATTTTGCTTCTAGAAGCCCAAGAGGTGGACGGCACAAGGCTTGCAAAAGAGGAGTTTCACTCTCTTTAAAATTGCTAAATAGGTGGATAAATGAAGAATTATTCTTTAATTAGGAAAATAAGGAAGAGTGGTGGCCAAGTTAAGGATTCTTGGCCTAGTAATTTCGGCTATAAAAGGATGAGACTAGGGCCATTCATTATTCATTCTCCTCTCTCTTTTCCTTCTTGAATATTCTTCTTGAGCCTCCATTCTTTTCTTCTTTTCTTTTAGCCTCCTAGCCGATTTCTTGTAAGCCTATTATTCCTCTCTTCTTTCATCTTTGAAACCGAATACATAAGGGAATCATAGCCGATTGTTCATTAAGTCTCTAAGTCAATCTCTGAAGGTTGAAGTGAAGGTGCAATCGATTCCTTCAAATAAGGGTAAGATCCAAGTTTGGTTTCCATTCTTTTATATTTTAGACTTATCGAACTCTAGGGCTAATCCCATTAATGTTCATGGTTGCCAAACTTTGAAGAGATCTTTCGGATTTACTAAGTGTAGGCTACAAGGAAGGAAAAGTTCTTTTCCGAAGGTACACCATAGGTCGCGTGTTCCCTAGTTATTCTAAGTGAGTTTCGGATTTAAAATCCACAAGGTAAGTGTCTATAGCTTTGGCCAAGGCCTATTTTGATAATTAGATCTAATTCTTGTTTGTTTAAAAGCGAAACTAACCCCGATGAGATTTAGTGCTTGGCGAATACAAGGAGGAGCATAGCATAGATTTTAGATTTGATTAGTTTTGAAATCGGCAACAAGGTAAGTTTTAAGAATACTAATCCTACTAGGATTTGGATTTATGGTCAAATGGTTTTTTTATTAAAGTAGTAAGTGATTAATCAAATGTAGGAATTGAGATCTAAAGCAATAGATCGGGTTTTCGGATTTCAAGGAATTGATAAGCAAATCGTGTGTACCCTACACTAAATATTAATAGATTTATGGCTTAAACTTGATATATGTGTTAATATGAAAGTGTAAGAATATGGCTAAGGTACCGTGTGTACACCACACTAATCCTAATAGATTTATGGCTTAAATATGATATATATGTTAATATGAAAGTGTAAGAATGTGGCTAAAGTACCATATTATGGTACAAAGTACTTAGGTACGTTTTCCTACTCCTACTAGGATTTCAAAATATGTTATATTTAACATGTGAAAAGTGATGTGAAAGTGAAATTAAATATGATATGCATGATATGTATAATTTGGGGCATTCGGGTTAATTGAGAAAGGGGAAGTGAATGTGATGACTTGGTCTCACTAAGTGAATGTGATGACTTCGGTCTCACTAAGTGAAACGTGATTTACTTCGGTCTCACTAAGTGAAACGTGATGACTTTGGTCTCACTAAGTGAATGTGGTGACTTGGTCACATTAAGTGAATGTGGTAACCCGGTTACATTATTCGAAAGTGGTGGCTATGCCACAATATTATAAGTGGGCGATGAGCACGCCGATCGCAATGAACGCCTTCGATGGTGTGTAGCGGATGGAGGGTTGACTTAATAGTCCCCACGGTGTGCGTGGATGGTATGGTGGTGTGTAGCGGATGGCTATATAGGTTTGGGTTCGGGTTTGCATCATTATCTTGAATTTTATATGAATATGATATGTATGGTGTGCCTATTTCTATTATGTTTTGGTGTTGGTTACACATTGAGTCTATCAACTCACCCCGTTGTAGGGAACATGTTTCGTGATGAGCAATAATGTGGGACTCAGAACTTGTGGTGGCCATGTTCAATTTTGAAGTTTAATTTTATTTGAATCTTTATTTTATTTTAAGTATTGTACAATTTTATTTTGGGTTTCATTTTATGTAATAAGGCCATCGTGACATTTTATTTCGCTTTAATTACTATGTTATGAATTTAGGGCTTTACAAAGAATAAGCCCATTTAATTTAAAATAAGTTTAAATATTTTGTCACCGAAACAAATGGGTTTTTGTTATAAGATAAATTTGTTTTCAACTCGAGCTCAACCCACAACAAACTATCTTTCAAAACACACAGTTTTCAAAGTATTCGAATGAATTTTGAACCGGGTTACTTCGAGAAACATACCAGATCCGGTCCATTCTCGTAAATTTGGGTGTGGGTGTTTCAATAATTATCTTAAGAAAAATGCAAATTAAAATTAAGTTCAATATTATGCATCAAAAGATCAACACTTTATAAAATTTTTAACACATGATGAATCAAAGGAAAATAAATTATCATTCAACAAGTCTAGTACAATACAAAAAAAAACAATTCAAACACGACCAAAGTTTCATAAACTAGATACATGAAATAACATAAACAACTTAACGTTTACTATTTTTACCCTAAACCTAACTAATTTCTAGATGTTTGCCATTCATCAAACATTTGGTTGGCTAGTTCCATCATCCAAGTAGCCCATGCATCCGATGGATGAATATTTACGATATTCGGTTCATCATCATCTATCACATTACTAGGTAATCCTTCTTCCAACTCCTCTTCAATAGGATCAAGACTCATATAGGTTCGAATAAAATTATGGAGCAAACAACATGTAATAATGATTCTATTGTACACCCTCATAGGATAGAATGATAGACTCATAAGTATTCCCTATCTAAGTTTTAATAACCCAAAATATCTTTCAATAACATTACGCGCTGAAGCATGTTTCATATTGAAAAATTCTTCCGGAGGACTTGGCTGGTAACCCTGACGCCACTCATTCAAATTATATCTTTGTCCTCTAAAAGGCGCAAGAAATCCCTCACAATTTGTATATCCAGCATCAACTAGATACTAACAACCTATAAAAAGAAACTATTTGTCATGGTTAATTCCCCAAAAAAGTATGATCTTAAAAATTAATTCAAATTCCTATAATTTTGCACTTTATCATGAGAAACTTTTAGTCCATGTCTCCTACTAATGGCATCTCGAAGAACTCGTCCATCAACAACAAAATCTTCCCAACCAGGAAGAACATAAACAAAATGCATATCAGGTGTACAAACACCTAACATATTTGTTGCAATGTCACTTTTTCATCTTCAATATCTAGATTTATCAACTGATGGAACCCTAATCTTGATGTGGGTTCCATCTAAAGCACCTAAGCAATTCTACATCACATGTATAAAACCTCGAGTTAGGATACTATATTTAAATCTAAATGGACTAAATTATGTACGAGCTATATATAGTATTCGCTCCAATACCTTGAACCATTTCCACCTTGGGTCTGTAGAATTAGCTGTAATTGGCTCTGCCTTTTTAAATAACACATCTTGTAACCGTATGACAGCATTTAAAACATTGTGAAATGATCTGCTAACAGTTTCCCCAGACCTATTAAAGTGATGCTTGATAACTCTATTTTTAAGGTGATGAGAAATGATATGTAAAAACATTGCCACTTGCTCGTCAACAAGCATGTTCCTTCACGAATTCAATCCCCCTAAAGTTTGTAACATCTCACATAGTTTAAAAAAGATAATTATATTCATCCTAACTTGTTCAACACAGGTCTCGTCACTAGCATATACAAGTCTTTTCACATAATCTCGTTGTGCATAAAAATCTAAAATATATGATCTAATCCTTGGTGTATAGGTATGTAGGCTATGGATGGCACCCAATGCAACTAAGAACCAACTCACAACTGTACACATTTGCAACCATATTGTAATAGCAAGACCAATTCTTTTACGCCTCTCACTTTGTACAATTAAAGGCAGACAAGCAATTACTACAAGATATTAAAGTGTTACATATCTTCAAATCATAGTAAAAGGATCACATTTCTTCAATAATAATTTCAATAACAATAAAACAAAATAAAAAAAAATTTAATTTGTAAAGAACTTGCAATGGTTCAGTGAATACAAGAAGCTCAACTATGGGTGGAAGAAGCAATCAAGTAAACCAAAGAAGAAGAGAAAGCAATAAAATACTGTCAAAGAAAAATGAACAATACATATTTATCAAATTTCATTCAAAAAAATCGACTCTTGGCTTAGTAAATAATAATGTCTTGAATATTAAAATTTAAAATCAAATAATTAACATCTAATCTTGAAATACATCCACATTCAAAATCTCAAATCACTGAATCTTATGAAAGGTAGGCCGAAGATGGCAGAATCTCATTAAAAGAACAAGTATATAATATACATACAGAAACAACGTTCCTAATCCATGCTAGGTAGACCAATCAGAAATAATTAAAATGTGATACCATTTGTTCTTAAACATGTTTAATAATTAGATTCTTTCAATCATGCTTTACCACCACTCATCAACTTACATTAAAATCATTACTTAATTTAAAACACGTAAATGTGAATAAATAGTCTTTTAAAAATAACTTATGGTAAAACCAATTTTACATTTTTCTACCACATATTATTATTAAAATAACATATATTTCTAACCCTAATTCGTTCTTATTTTTCATAATTAATTTGAACCATAATAGGGAATCGAATTGCATAATAATGCAATAGTTATATTTTAAAATCAAATAGATGACATGTCAAATTATTGGTTTATTGCAAAGTAGGTCATCATCTCTTTGCTGTCTTATTATCCTCAATCTTTTATATATATTAGATTAATTATAAAATATAATTATATCAACACAAAGTACAAAAATATGAAAAATTAGATTCTAATCACATAAAACTTAAAAATACATATATTGTTATTGTAGATAGTAAGACTTAAACAATCCTCAATAATTCAATGTCTCAGCTTTGTCCACAATGTCAAAGTTTCATTGACAAGCCCTTCAATTAAACAAACTACGAGTAAAATAACAAAAAAAAATTACCAAATCTTTAGTTGACATTAATTCGAGTTTGATTCTTGGATCACCAATACCTTTCTTTGTCTATAAAAAAAATACTGAGCTACTATTTCCTTATTTAAATTAAATATTGATTAATTATTTGTTAAGAAAATAATAATTAAATTGGTAGTAAAATATAATAATTACATCTTTTAGCCCACTGAGATAATAAGAAAAATAATAATTGAATTGGTAGTAAAAAAAAATCCTAAGCTACTATTTTCTTATTTAAATTAAATATTGATTAATTATTTGTTAAGAAAAATTACACTCACTAACAAGTTAAACACAACCAGTCTTTTATCCCACTGAGATAATAAGAAAGCAATAAAAAGTAAAAAGAAAAAGAAAACAAAGAATACCCTTTTCTTACAATGCCAAATAGTTGTTAAACTGAGCCAAAAGTTTTCACTTTTTTACATTTTACACATTAGAAATCAGAATCCCATAAATGGATGAACAACTTCTCATCAACAGAATAGAAATAAATAAATTAATCAAAGCCCAGAATCCTCAGCTATTACTAATTCATTCCTTCTTTCTAAGGAAACAGTCAAACTCAAATAAATAGAGATGATTATGAATAGCGATTAAATTGCGACAAAAAACTATAATGTTTCGGCCTTCTGCTCAGAGTTGAAGATAACACGAAACTATCAGAAGAAACTAACGCATTTACACAGACAAAAATGGAAAAATTAAGAATCTGAGAAACAAAAAAATCGATAATACAATCTTTAAAGCACCTAAAATCAAACAACCAAATTGAAATAATACCTGCCCTCTACTAACAATGGGGCCAAGCTTGCAACCTTCTTCCAAGGGATTTGAACTTTTAGGAGTTAGTTTAAAATGAAGCACAAGCTATTACAGCAGGTCTATCAAGTAACCACATTAAAATATCATGTTACACCCATTAGGACTCAAAACTAAAGAGAGGGCAATAACATAGAAAAACACAGCAATATGGTTTCCCATCACCTACCAGAAGACCAGTTATCGGACCACAGAGCCAAATAAATGAAGAAAAAGCATGCTCTATTCCAAATGTCTGCATGAATCAACAAAATATACAGTAATCAGAGAAGCTCAGAGCGTTGAAAAGAAATACAGCCAAGGCTAAAAATAATAATAAATAAAGAGATAGTATTACATAAGCAAGAAGTTGACAAAATATTTTGAGAATTATTTTAAATGCAAATTATTCTTCAAAAAATGACTATAACATTCTTTTCTCTAACTAGTACGTTTTAATTTATATTGTTAAAGATGATAAGTATTTCTACAAATTATAAGAAAAATTTCTAGAAAATGATAATAAAAGAAAATCTGCCTCTCAACGCCATGATTAAGACGACAAAGTAGACATTAGGCACGTATCAACTTGTAAAACATATTGATTAAGGAGCTCAGTAAAGTTGCAAAGGGAGTAATGATATTTTTTAAGTGTTCTAAGCAAAATAGATGAAGCCATTAAAATATTCCAATAAATTATCCGTTACTGTCACAAGCACTTACCAGCACTTGGATATTTGCTAGGCCAAACAAATACCAAGAGCCTAATCAACTAGTCCAGCTCTGAACTATTCACTATAATAGCAATCAATCAACCATGACCTGGCCTTTATATTTTATTTTCTTCGTGTGCATATGTGTTTAACTTACATAGCATCAAGGAGTCATCAATCTAAATCCACTAATCCAGAGTGATAGGCGGGGAAGGAAGTATCAACATGTAAGCTAGTTACTTTCGTGCTCGTGCAAAAAAAGACTATGAAGTTAATAAAGGAATAGTGGCGTTTAGGCTGTTACTGGTCTGTAAAGGCCTTTAGGGCTTACTTAGGCTTCAGCGATTAGAGCACTTAAGACAGCTAGAATTACAGAGGGCTTAGAGATAGATAGCAGAGGTCCTTATTTGTGAGTCCAGCGAAGCACCAGATGTTCAATCAAATCATACCTGAAAAAATCCATCAATGATAAATAATCAATAATCAAACTGAACCATTAGAAGTGAGAAGCAAAACATATGAATGCCATGCCAATGACAACTATCCTTGTGTAAAAGAGTTGGAAATTTCCAGTGTAGAAACTAATTCTAAATGCTGATAATACTCTTGTTTATGATGAGCGGCATGAGCCTAGTTATCAGCACATGGTTCTATAAGCAATCTACTTCAGGCAAGATGAGTGCTAATGGATTAGTGATTGAATCTTTTGAACTTAAACTATGATGAGACCCTATAGCCAGTGAAAAAGTGTGCCAACTGAATCCTTTTTTTATTCCTTCTTACTATTACAAAGATGCATATCAACTAGCAAACATGAATAGAAGCAGAGGTGGAGCATATTGAAACCAAGTTGTGGTTACTACTAAAATAGAATGTACTCACATCTGTTGTCATCTCCTCAATCTTTAAAGTTGTTGACCCTATAATAACATTGCTAGAGCAGTATGAACCTAAAATTAACATGAAATGACTTAGAAGTGTTACCAAAACAACTTGGAACATGGTGGTTTACAAAGATAAGACCCAAAATTTCCGACCATATATCAGATTTATAACCAAAGCTCAAAGGGATAACTCAGTCCTGGATCTCATGATCACTTAATACTCGGTCATTTAATATGGAAGATCAGACCCAAAACATGAAAAAGAGACATTTTGTCCCAGAACAAGATTTCATTAATGTGTTTGATACGAATATTTTCAAGATTTTCATATATTTGAAAGATACATGGAAGATGTTGTCTATATACGTATGTACCTATATTTGGATATGTGTTGAATATGGGTAGTGAAAATAAATATGAACAAAGGGTAAATAAGAGTAAACTGTAACCTTTAATATAAATGCATATAATTTATATATATATTCTTGTTTTGTTTTTAGATACATGAATGACAGTGACATAAACCCAGAGGGCAGAACCACAAAGCACAAAACCAGACACCAAAAGCAAAGGAACTTGAAATATAGCTAAATGTTTTATAATTTTATAAGGTGAAAATGGGTTTAACCATTAACATATCATGATATTATAGATATCATCACTCTATTTCCACCAACAAAGAGGGAAGTGAAAAAAGGCATCAAAATAAATTAAAAAAAAAAAAAACTTAAATGCTATTAGAAAGCTATATAGAAACAACAAAAAAAGAAAAATGGAAGTTTTAATGGCTGAAAATGGTGGTTCAACTACCATGATCAGCCACATCAACCTTGGTGGTACAAGACAACTGCCTGCGGAACATAGCCAATAAGGCGGCAAAAGATACCTCTTTGGCCCTTCTCAGCGCTATACGCTTCTTCTTTGACTTATTCCTTTTCTTCTTTCCTTCTTAACTCTGCCAAAACATAAATTTCGGAGTAGACAATAACCTCTGCATGTAGCAAATCATAAAAACAAGGCAAAAAAATTTCTAGAAAACAAGCAGCCGTCTATTCTAAGGGAAGAGAAAGCCCTAAAGAAAAGATATCTACAGCTCCCCAGAAATATACTAAATTGAAATCTTACAGAAAGGCAAGGAAAGATATACAGAAAGGAAAGGCCAAGGCGGGTACATGGAAATCTTACCCGAGAACTGCAAGAAATTGAAATTGAAATAATACCTGCAACAGGGCCAAGCTTGCAACCTTCTTCCAAGGGATCTGAAATTTCACTCAATTTCACAAGCCTGTCCAAAAATTCTACCGCAATACTTTCAAGAACTCGTGGTAGCAGAATCCTGTCATGAAGTTATGAGGAAGGAAAAATAGAATCCTGTTTTAGGAGCTTATCATAAAAAAAGAAAACGTACCTTTGGGGAGATGAAGATGAAGGCGAATCGATGCTTGATTTGGGGATAAATGTTGGATGAAATCTGGAGCAGAATTTTGGGGAGAAGAAAGCAGGCTATTTTGGTCCCAAAATGTGAAAATGTATTCAGCTTGTGGTGTTGAATAGCAATTCAGAGCCCCACCCCTGAATACCTATTACAACAGCCGAGGGAATAGGTGTGTAATAGCAAAGCTGTGGAATCAGTAAACGGTGAACCAAATTGAGGAATTACTGTAGCATGCGGGATAGGCAACGAGTAGAATAGCAATTCCATCCAACCAAACATGTTGTTAATGGGTGCGGGGTTGTTAATCAAATCCACTTGTTTTATTTTTATTTATTTTCTCATTTTGCACGCTTCTAATCCATTGTATAATTATAGCACTTTCGCATGACGCTTAGATGTCTGAAGTTCTGGGCCAAAAGGCGTTGCATTTATTCCAATGTAAGATTGGTAGTTATTGATTTCCTTTTCAGTGGCTTTTTTGCTTCCGTATCATGTTTTATATATTTTTTTTATTTTTTCTGTTTTTACTTGTTTATGGGTTACAGGATTTCTAGGAGGTGTAAACTGGGCTCTTCTAGTCGCGCGGGTGTGCCAGCTTTATCCCAATGCAATACCTAGTATGCTGGTTTCTCGATTTTTTCGAGTATATACTCAGTGGAGGTGGCCGAACCCTGTTATGTTGTGCTCAATAGAAGAGGATGAACTTGGATTTCCCGTCTGGGATCCTCGGAAGAATCCTCGTGACCGGTTTCATCATATGCCAATAATAACTCCAGCATACCCTTGCATGAATTCCAGTTACAATGTCTCTATAAGCACCCTTCGTGTTATGATTGAGCAGTTCCAATATGGTAATAAGATATGTGAGGTGAGATTATACAAGGCTATTGTATTAAGGTCTTGCTGCCTGCATTGAGGCTTGAACTATTGATGACTCATCTTAATATTTTTGTTATCATGTAGGAGATTGAGCTAAACAAAGCTCAATGGGATGCTTTGTTTGAACCTTAACTTTTCTTTGAGGCATACAAAAACTATCTACAAGTTGACATAGTTTCAGCAGATGCTGATGATTTGCTGGTATGGAAAGGCTGGGTGAAGTCACGGCTTAGGCAGCTCACCTTGAAGGTAAACATTAACTTCGCCAGTGGAGGAGTACTCCATCGAGCTTTGATGTCTGAGCTAAATTTTCCTTTTTATGACTTTTAAGAAAAGAATTCAGTGCAGTGAATATTTTCTTTTTCTCATGGTTTCTATGTCACTCTGCAGATAGAGCGGGACACAAATGGAATGTTGCAGTGTCATCCTTACCCAAATGAGTATGTAGATACATCCAAGCAGTTTGCACATTGTGCATTCTTCATGGGCTTGCAGAGGAAAGTGGGAGTGACTGGTCAAGAAGGTCAACAATTTGACATACGTGGAACAGTTGATGAGTTCAGACAGGAGATAAGTATTTACCTGTATTGGTCACCGGGAATGGATATTTATGTTTCTCATGTTCGTAGGAAGCAGTTTCCTGGCTTTGTTTTCCCTGATGGATATAGACCTCCTCGAGCATCGAGGCATCCAAACCAGCATAGTGGAAAAACTTGTGAAGTTGCAAGGTCACGGTCAGGGTCTGCAGAAAGCAAATTAAGAGAAAACATGACAATGAAACAGTTGACAAAAAATTGGACAAACCTGAGAAGCGGGCCTCTATTAGCCCCCAGAGGCTGGAGTCCGTTTCTCTAGAAAGTAGTACAAGTGGATCTGGTGGAACATCTCATATTAGTATTGGTCAACCTGTTAAACCAGATCACCAAAGATGTGGGGATGTTAATGGAAATTCTGTTGATAGACTGTCTAGTGGGCTGTTAGACAGTGAAGAAAGAAATGTTACCATTCTGCGGGCTAGAACTGATAGTCCAGGGTCCCTCACCATACGCGGGCAGCCTTCTTTAGATGTCGATAATTTGCCAGGAGTTAGAAATGCAGAGCTTGCTGAACAGATGGGTGAACCTGTTCTTAGGCAGGAGTTCCTTACTGCATGTGAAGTTCCTAATTCTGAAATAAGGGAGACATGCAAGAGTAGCTTGTATCAAGAGAAAATTGAGGATTTGGCATTAGCTTACATGGATGATTTAGAGACTGGATTTTCTAGGAAAAAATTAAACTGGAAAGGAGGTGGTGTTGGGGTTGATCAAGAGGCGGTCAACTTGTGTAATAAAATAGCAGTAGTAGAAACTGCTGAAAGTGTATATGGGTGAAGTTCCGATGTGCAGAGCCTCAATTGCGTGGTGAATTTCTTTGTTTGGGTATTTGGTTAAAAGATTGTAGCGAATGGCAGTGAGAATACTGGAAGTTCTGGAGAGGGGATCTTTGCAGGGTGGTGGTGTCTGCATTGCAGATTTAGATTCACTTCTGGAAAACGGACATCCAAATGCAAGTGATGTTCTCCAAAACTGTTTGTCTGAAGAATTGAAGGTTTGAATCTACTCTTGGACTTAAGTTACTTAATGTCTTTAATCATCTACTTTGTAGTAGCTGCTTCTCATACTGTTTTGTTTTCTGTTTCGGTTACCTTCTTTGTTGCTTGTCTTGTTCTGTATAGTTGGGCCATTGTGTTTTTAATCCGTATTTTTGTATATTGTTCTTGAGAAATGAAGTTTTGAGTAAGGAAATGGTCATAACTTGATGTTTAATGGTGTGGGAATAAAACTTCATTTCAGATGACTTTCAGGATCTTATGACTCTGCTGTGTTCTTCTTTTAGGAAATCTTTGAGCATTTTCATGTAATCATTGCGATTGTCTAGTTGTCTTCCCTAATTTCTTTTAATTAAGGAACTGGTCATAACTTGATGTTTAATGGTGTGGGAATAAAATCTTTATTTTTGATGACTGTGAGGATCTTATGACTCTGTTGTATTCTTCTTTTAGGAAATCTTTCAGCATTTTCATGTAATCATTGCGATTGCCTAGTTGTCTTCCCTAATTTCTTTTAATTAATGTTAATTTTTCCCCGGCCAATCTCCTAACTGGTACATATGTGGTGGCAGGCCCTGTACCACCATCATTAGGGCTGTGTTTCCAGTGATTGTGCTTAAGATCCTGACTATGTTTATTGTCTAAAGGCTCGGATACTTGACCCTCCCTCTTATTTCTTAAATATCCATAGACTATTTTTGGGTAACTAATTGGCCTTTTGATCTTATTTTATTTTATAGCAAAATATCCCAGTTGGAAAGGTTGTACGTTCAAGATGGAGCTAGGTCTGTAACTTCACAGAAGTCAATGGTCAGGCATGTGCTTATGGAAATTCTGTTTTGTTTATGCAAATTATGATCTCTTTACGCTTTTTTTTTTTTTCAGATCATTTTTAGCAGGTCGAGTTTGAAGTCAATGACATAATGTGTTGTAGATGATGCATGTGGAGAGTTGTTACCAAAGGAGTAAGGCCAGTGCCTCAGTAAGTGTTCCTTTACTTGCTTGCATAGATTGCCTGTTTTGCTCTGTGGTTTTAGATTGGAGGTGCCATGAAGCTGAGAATGCTGGTGCTTTGAATGGCTGCTATCTCAATTTTAAACACTCGTACTGTGGTGGCATTCGGTTTTGCCTCTATTTATGAATCAAGTATTATTAATCGAGGAATTGTATAATATCATAATGGCAGAGCTCTGTATCATTTATTTTTATTTTATTTTTTGCAACTTTGGTTAATCCTTTGTACACAGATGATACCTAATAATACAATTCGATGCTTTCTTTCTAGTTGGTAAACTCATCTCTCTCACATACAGAAAGCTATGTGCAGCTAGACTACCAAGGAGTTTTTTTTTCTTACCTAGTATATTCAGCAGACGTTCCCATGTTAATCCTTAAGAAGTGTTAAAATAAACGAGCAAGGCTTGCTTTTTTACTCTTCTTAATCCTGTTGACATTGTTGTCCATATTGCAATGGTGTTTTCCACTTTAGAGTCACCGTTGCTATCTGTAGATTCAGACGACATAAATCATGCTGTCATCTTCCTTGGATCCCTTCTTACTGTGCTTGTAACTGGAAAAATAAGCATCAGTGTCTCTGCCTAGACGTGGAGCTACTTCAAATTCACTTCCCACTTTTTTGGCTGCATGACCATCAGGAAGACAACAGCTACGAAGGATATTCGAAACTTCATTCATGGAAGGCCTGGTAGAAGGTGATGCATGTGTACAGAGGATTCCTACTTTGTATACCAGTATCATTTCCTCCAAGTAGGATGGTTCTTTGACCTCTGGATCAAGTATTTGATCTATTGGCTTATCCTCTGAGAAGTGCTGCCATGCCCATTCTACCAAGCTCATATTCTCGTCTATGTTGTTGGCTTTTCTTCCTGTCACCAATTCCAGCAGTACCACTCCAAAGCTGTAAACATCAACCTTTGCATTCACTTTTGTTGTATATGCATACTCTGCAATGCAAATGACAACTTTGTGTTAAAAGGGATGCTGCAATCTTTCTGATTCAAAAGATAGTTGAGATTCGTAAGGGGACAACAGTAATGATTTTGAGTGCTTTTACCTGGGGCGAGGTAACCGAAGGACCCTGCAATTGCTGACATTGTTTGAGAACTTGCATGCCTAGTTAGCATCTTAGCAAGTCCAAAATCTGCAATTTTTGCATTGAATTCAGAGTCCAACAAGATATTGCTAGACTTCACATCACGATGGATGATTGGTGTAAGGCACTCATGGTGCATGTAGCATAGCCCCTGAGCAGCTCCAACCGCAATTCGCAACCTTCTTGGCCAGTCCAATATAGCATGGTGGATTGAACTCGTCCCTGACACTGAGCTTCTTTTATTCCCATGAAGCCATCTATCAAGGCTCTGGTTTTCCATATACTCGTATACCAGCAGCTTTGAATCTTCGCTGGAAATGCAACATAATAACTTCACTATGTTGGAATGGCGAATGTTGCTCAATATTTCAACTTCTGCTAAGAACTCTTTCTCAAGCTTGTGATCCACTCTTTTACTATTCCAAATTTTCTTCACGGCAACAGATTCGCTTGAATGGCTTATGACAATTTGATAAACTTTCCCAGAGCCACCACTTCCAATGAGATTGTTATCAGTCAAGTTGGACAGTATGTTTCTCTTTGTGAAGTCCAATCTCTGGAATGAGGTCAACTTCCATGTTGCTAGATACTCTTGACGCTTTCTCCTCTTATAGTCTTGAACTAGGAAGAAGGTCAATAGAAGGATAACTGTGGAAGCAAGGATGGCAAGTGCTACAATCATGGCAAGGTATTTAGATGACAGTTTCTTGGGCTGATGGAGTTTGGAATAGCAGTCTGGAAGCTTTAGAATTGGATGATCTGCACATAAATCAGCATTTTTCAGGAAACTGCTTTCATATACAAGGTTATTTAACTGCTTGGGAATCCTTCCAACAAGTTGATTGGATGACAAGTTGAGTGAAGTCAGCGTCAGGTTGCCTATTTCAGGAGGAATTTGACCAGAGAATTGGTTTTCAGATAAATCTAAGTTCAGCAGATCAGGTAAAGACCCGATCGCAACAGGGATTTGACCATAAAGCTTGTTATTGGAGACATCTAATGTAGTTAACGATCTCCATGAGATTATTTCAGATGGTAGTTCACCGGAAAAATTGTTATCGTCGAGAAGCAGAGTTTCGAGGCGAGAAAGAGCTGTTATCTCCTTTGGAATTTTGTCTGAAAATAAGTTGTTGCTCGCTTTAAAGACGACCAAATTTGACCAAGATGCAATTCCGGTTGGGATTTCACCAGAGAAATTGTTGTCACTGATTTCCACCCTTGACAAATTCCATGCAACTCTACTTGGTAGTTTGCCCGAAAAGGAATTGTTTGTTAGCATCAAGCTCGACAAATTGAAAGTCATCCACAGATGTCGAGGAATCTCACCGGAGAACTTGTTGTTGTGAAGTTGAACAGTGCGCAAAGTAGGACAATTTCCTAGCGACTCTGGTATTTGCCCACTGAGATTGTTTGTAAATGCAACCACTCCTTGTAGGACACCACCAGCACATAAATTTTCAGGCAGTTGGCCACTGAATTGATTCTCTGACACCTCGAATCCTAAAAGCTTTGAGTGAAGGCCGAATTCCGGTGGCAAGGCTCCGCTCAATCTGTTCCGGAAAACACGAAAATCACCCAAGGCAGGAAGTCGACCAATGCCTGTTGGTATCCCTCCTGTTAACTGATTCGCAAACAAGTTTAGGAACACCAAATGCTGCAGCTTTCCAAAGTCTTCTGGAATGGAGCCTGTCAAGTTATTCACTGAAAGATCGATTTCAATCAGATTCAATGCATTGATGGTTTCGGGTATCCCACCGGACAGCTTATTGTGGAAGAGATAAAGAATTGTTAAATTCTTCAAGGAGAACATCATACTAGGAATGGGGCCTTCCAAATTGTTTATAGCTAGGTCCAAGTGCTGTAGACTGGAAAGATTGTTGAAACTTTCAGGGATTTCACCAATCAAATTGGTTGTTCTCATCCATAAGTACTTCAACTTGCTCATCTGACCGAACTCTAGTGGTATTTTCATGGGGACAAACTCGTTATAAGCCATCTCCAAAACCTCAAGGTTGGTCAAGTTTCCAATTTCTTTAGGAAATGTTCCATTGAACTGATTTTGGCATATGTACAAGGCTTTCAACTCCGGTAATCTTCCAATACTTGGTGGAATATTACCGGAAAAATTGTTGCCACTAATATCCAAGTAAACCAGAGACGACAATCGGTCAATATCATCAGGGATTGGACCAACAAAATAGTTTTGAGAAAGGTCTAAGAATTGAAGCTTTGAACAATTGTAAAGGATTGGGAACTCTCCAGGGATGAAATTGTCGAAAAGGTCAAGGACAGTGAGGTTTTTAAGGTCACATATTGTTGGAGGAACTCTTACCGTGATGTTTTTGTCGCGGAGATGAACTTCAGTAACTGAACCAGCGGTGCAGTTGATCTCTGGCCAATCACACGGTGAGGATGATGAGTTCCAGGATCCAATGGAGGGTGGATTGCCGAGCTGTTGTTTAAGTTTGAGAAGAAAGGTTCGTTCGGCGTTGATGTCTTGTGAAATGGCTTTGAAGGGCGCTGAGTGGAAGAGGAGGAAGAGAAAGGATAAGCATAATACAGACATTTTCTGGATAGTGGACAGGTACTTGCTTTCCTTCTTTCTGGAAAAGGGCTGGTTTTATAACTTTCATGGGTGAGTACGGCCTTGCCTGGGCTCACTCTTATAAGCAAGCTTTGGGTTCTGTTTAGTATAGACTTTCAGGTTCAGATTTCAGACTGTGAATCAGTTCTGGTCGCAACTGGTAAGAGTTTGGTCTTTACACGCATTAATTTTAATCATTTTCCACGATTGCCATTGCTTCTACTCTAGAACCATTCCTACTTAAATATACGAGTTTTTTTTTTTACCTTCTGCGAAATGTTTTAATCTCACAAATAGGAGCTAAAAGAACTCTTATTAATTGAATTTTTTTACACTTACCTTTTTTACCTTGCTTTTGCTTGTGAATTCTGCTGGGAGTGTAACAAATGATTTTTCGTATATATATTTTATTTGAAAAATAAATCCATTTACTGTGGATTTGCTTTTACTTTCTCTCCTCTTGCGTAATGTTTGAGTCTTCACGCTGTTTCAATGACAGTTTCGCAATTAGTAGCAAATATACGATGATTTTGGTGAAAAGATAGTTGGTGGAACAGTCAACCACCATGCTCTGCACTGGTGCGCTGCTTCTTGACTAAAGTGGAACCTACAAAAGAGTGAAGCGAAAGCATAGGCCCAGCCATTGGAAAGCTTTATGGAGTAGTGGGCGAGTCAAACGTTAGACGCATTGGGTCAACAAGATGTATTAAAAGTAGAATTTGGCAACTTGCTGGAAACTTCCTATTTTGAATCTTACTTTTACCAAAACCCATTCTTTTATTTTCCATTGGCGTACCATGAGTTGTAATTTACATTTAATATCTATTATATCTATAGGTCAAAATATGCAATAAATTTTGTACTATTTCTAAATTTGAAATTTAATTTTATATTTTTATATTGAAAAATTTAGCTCTTTATTTTTAATTTTAAAATTTAAATATAATTATTAACATAATTAAAATTATTTTGTCAAATTCAAGTTCTTTATAATGTTTTTTAGTTATAGAGAAATTTTTTAAAATTTAAAATGTCACATTAATAAATACAATAAAAATTTAACGATATAAAAATTAAACATGAATTTTAAAATTTAAAAATAAAAGATTAATTTTTAAAATAAGAGTATAACAATTAAATTTTAAATTTATAATAGAATGTGGGCCTGAATTTGATGTTAAGTAATATCATTGAATTAAACAAAGAATTTGTATTTTATAAATTAATTGTATGCATAATGATAATCATGTTATTTAAATTCATATACTATCTGTGTGCTGCCAATAGACTTGATTTTTGTAGTTTATTTTTGAAAATTTGTTTTGACTATTTAGATTAGTACTTTCGTACTAATATAATTAGTTTGTATTTAGGGTGAAGTGAGAATAACTTTTTAGAGGCGAATTAAATTTTAATTTTTATAATCTATATTTTATAAAATTTAAAAGATTAAATTGAGTTTTTATAGTTTTAGATTGGCCAAAATCTAATTTTACCTTTACTAATTTAAATTTTTTTAAAAAAATTAAGAGTTTAAACAACAAATTTCTATTTTAGTGGACCAGGGCCCCTGCCAACCTCCTAGATTCGCCTCTGTTTGTTTTAATATATAATTGATAGTCAATTCGATCTTTGACATGTGGTAGTCTCTTAATTTGTCATGTGGTGAACATAAATTAATTTTTTTAAATCTTTAAAATATATAAATTAATAAAAATATAAATTTTTTTACATTAAGAATGAATTTAGACAAATAGTTTCTAATTAATTGATTCATTTTAGATATATATATATATTTAAGTAAGTTTATATGTTTTATTTTATAAAATATTAGGTTATTTATATTATTTCTAAATTAAAAAATAAAAGTTTAAATATAAAAACTAAAAGAATAAAAATATTTTTACATAAAAATAACCTAAATACATAGTTGTCCAAATTCAAATGCATCTAGACAATTATTGTAAATGTACTTTTTAATTTCTTTTATGTATTTATACATATATTAATTTATATATTATATGTTGCAAATTTTTATATATACATTTTAAAATATTTTATGCTTTTTATATATTTTTAAAATAATAACCTAAAATTTGATATATATATATATATATATATATATATATATATATAAACTTACTAAAAGTACATTTAGAATGAATCTAAACAAATGTAAATGGGTGATCAGATTTAGATCTATCTAACAAGTATTTGTCTAGGTTCATTTTTATGTGAAAAATTTATATTTTTTATTAATTTATATAAATTTAAATATTTTTTAATTTTTAAATCTATTTCTTTGCATGGCATATTGAAAAACTATCATGTGTCACTTTTGAATTGGCCATCAGTGTCATTTTAGTATAAACTTTGTTTGTAATTATGTTGAGATTTTCAATAAATTGTGCCCATGCATTGCTCAAAACGATAACCAATTTGATATAATATATAGGTTTTTGTTTGATACGTAAAATTTGTAATTATGTTGATTTAAATATTAGATATTAATTGATGACTCATGATTTTTTATATTCTACGTGAAATTAAAAAAATTATCAATATATCAAATAATCTAACATATATAAGAATTTGTCATTCTTTTAAAAGATGCATTAACGATGGAATAAAAAACAAACTTTATAAGCAAAACTATAACTTTGTCACATGTGGCTTTAATTATGTTGAAAAAAAAAAAAAAAAAAAGAAGAAGAAGTAAAGGCCCATAATATAATTATAATTTTAGTTGTGAAATTATTTTATTCATAATTAATTTTTAAAAGGAAACAAGTTGTTAAAGTAGTGTAGCTATTGCTAATACAAGTCCTTCACCCAATTTCTAGGTGTTAGGCCACTTGGAAATTATTTTCTACAATAAGAAAAGAATATAAGAATTTTAAGTGGTATGAGTATGACAACTTTGAGTGGAAAATGGATGTAAGAGGAGGAGAACAGAATATGAAATTCAATATTCCAATCTAGAAAATAATATCATCAATGTGTTTAGTACAAACGGGTGCCCTCATTTCCAAGTCAAGTCTATACAGTTTTCACGTGTAGCGGAAAATATGCGAAAGGGCTGATGGTGGTAATTGACCTCATTAATTAATTGCTCGCTAAAGCAAAGTAGTTGAGTCCTGTCCTTGGATCTTTTGGCTAGCTTTCGGGACTTGATAAACGTTATTGTGCGGTTGTTACGGGAGCATAAAATATAACATCAAGTACGAAGTCATGTCTTATATCATTATACATTATCAGTAGAATTTTTTAAGTTTTTTATAAATAGGTTGAAGGCGTGATAAGTATAACATTTATTTATATATTTAATTTTTTTCTGGTCAATAAAGGGAACATATATCATAAACAAAAGTCAAGCAATAGTTTGGTACAATGTTTCACCCCTAGCATCCGCAAACCAAAGAGGAAGGATGGTACTTGGAGGTGAATTACAAATACAAAATAGATCATCAACAAATAAAGCATCCGAGGGGGTGGAGGAATGAAAGTTACTCCTCAAGCGAGCAAGAGCATCCGCACATCTGTTCTCTTCTCGAAATACATGTTTTAGACTTTTAGAAGTCAAAGTAGTAAGGAGCATCTTGCATTCATCAATTGATAGAGACACCAAATGATTAGAGATATACTAAGATCTAATGCTAAAATAAGAGCATCTCTAAGTGCCCAGAGCTCAGCCTCGACACTAGTAGCTTTGAGTATATGTTTAAATGAACTCGTCACCCACATCATGATCTCATATCAAAGAACCTGCACCTGCAACTCCAAGATTTCCAAGCGAGGAACCATCAGTGTTAATTTTAACATTTCCTCTATTAGGAGGTTTCCAACTAATAGGGAAAATTTTTTGAACACTCCTTCGATCAATAGGAAAAGCCAACGCAAAAAAAGCCAACGCAACAAATCCACTACTCTTTTAGTTGCTCTTTTAATAATTCTTTCGACCTGTTTGTTATTTCCAAAAATAACAAAGTTTCAGAGCATCCATAACTCCCATAGCATAAAAACGAAAAACAAATTCCACGAATTTTGGGGATATACTAAAAGAAAGTTAGAACCTATTGTCAGAGTTGCTATAACACTCCATTACCTTACCTAATCGTTGAGTTCGAGTTACAAGGTTTCACAATCATTTTGAAGCAACTATGGTTAAATCACATTTATTTACAAACCATTAAACATTCAAATATAACTAAAACAAGTGTATAAAATGATACATAATCATTTTCGGGTCTTATACGAGCTTACGAAAGCTGTTTTGCTAACCCGAGGTCAAAATAAGACCAAATTATAAAGATTCTAAATTTTTGGGTTGAAGTCACGATGCCGAGGGTTCCTCGTCGTGACACAAATCTCTGTTTGGTGCTCTTCGTGACCTTGAGCAACGATGTCGCCACATGGACTTTGCTCTGTTTCTCATCGTGACGTTAGAGGTTTGTTGTTGTGACATAACTCACTATTTTCATAAGAACCAACTTGGTACAAGTTTGGATGACCTAAAGTCATGTTTAAACACCTACCATACTACCATATCAATCACCTACCAAAGCATATAAGACAAATTGTGCAAAACAAGCACTTCCAAGTACCATCAAATTACCAACTTCTAATATCAACTAATTAATTTAGCTTATACCATTCATATTTCCAAAAACCAGCCAAAAAACATATAAAATTTCATAACCATTTGAGACATTAAACATTTACATAGGATTACAACTTTAGAAAACACATTCAACATGATTTTTAAACATTTACATAGGATCACAACTTGAAAATCTAACCATTTGAGACATTAAACCAAAATACCCCTAAGTACATGCCAAATGACCAAAACGACCCACAATATACAAAATTTGTTGGGTCAAAAACAGTAGTCTGGATGCTGACTTCAAGCCCTAGGACTTCGAGAATCACCTGCACTTGCACACGAAGAAACAAATTGTACGTTGAGCAATAGGGCTCTGTGGTACATTTATAATTCAAAACATATAACATAAGCACTAAAAAAACATTTCAATTCCATACATTTATATCTATGCACATATCATCATTAATCTTACATTTTTAGTTACTATACTTATCATCATCAATCTTTGTACTTATATGCATATAACCAAATGTTATTTCATACCAATCCAATTACAACATTAAGCATTCAAATATAAATATTTTCCACATATAACTTATATTCTATGACACATAATTCACTTCTTAATATCACATTATTCACTAGTTTCTGGAGTCTACTGACTCATTCGAATCCATTTTAGCCTCCAGGGCTCGATTTCATTTGATTTGTATACTCAGCTGTGTGATTTCAACATATCTTTCGCATTTAAGTACAATTCATTCAAATAGTATCAATTTATACACATTCGTATCATTCACAAAGTTACATTTTACAGGCTTTATTAACCCGACTTAGGCTCGAACGGATACTTGGATCGTCCAACCAACATACCAAACTGACAACGAAGTGCATTACCGGATAAATCAAAATAGGGTAAATTGGCACGTAAGTGCATATTATTGCATACAATGCATCCTCGCACACAAAGTGCATATCCGGCACAAAAAGTGCATCTTGGCGTATAAACGCATAATCCTGTACATAAACCAATACTATGACATGCCAACAATATCCAACTTAGCCCGACTAGTTAATAGGGTATCAATATTCAACTCCATTTACAAATTAGTACACATATCATTTGACAATCATACACACCATCACAATTTAATTCATTAACATATCATATGTATTTCATATCATTAAATACATATTCTCACTCAATTCCATAACATATTTCAGACAATTCATGCTATTTTCTATTTTATTCAATTTAGTTCTCTATTTCGACAATTCATATTCAAGCTCAATTCAATAATTCAATATATCTCTAAATACTCACCTTGACACTCCCATACACAAATAACATGAAAATGGAATAAATTTAAATGACCTTAAATCATAAATGCACAAACTAGAATTTTTGGCTACTCGTAAACCATTTTCGTTTTTCCTTTCCCTCTCGATGGTTCCTCGTTGATGTTAGCTATTAATAGTCATAAAAGATAACATACTATCATATTCCATCCAATTCACAAGCAATTACCAATTTATTCAATTTAGTCCCGGCATAACTTTTAATCTAAAGCTTCAGATTAAAATCTGATTTCACCAAAACTCATTAGGGGCCCTCTATTTTTTATTCTTTCTAGCAATTCATGACATTTTTGCATTTTATTCAATATGGTTGCTATGGAATGAAACTAGCAATTTAGCTTTATAAATTAGTAATTTTCACAAACTAAACTTAATTTGTAACAACTTCACACCAATTTTATTCAATTCTCAACAATAGCAACTTTCAAAACTTTAACAATTTTACAAATTAGTACATTGGTTAGCTAATTCAAGCTTCCATGACCTCAAATTTATAAAAATTAAAGAAAAATGGCTAGGGACTTACTTGAAATTAAGGACTGAATGTTAAAAACCAAGCTTCCCAAACCCTTCAATGGTGGACGGTGGTGAAAGATGAAAAAGAATAAGAAGTTTCATCTTTTCCCACTATCACATTATATGCATACTAGGTTTAATATTAATAAAACATAATTAATTAGCTTAATCATGTTTAATTAAGCTTTAATCCTTAATTAACTTAAACTAATGACATATAACGTCAAATCCTACTAACATCTATTGTAATTTGGTTTATTTTTGTAGCAGTCTAGTTTAGACCCTAGTCGGAACAGTAGTTTCGAGACCACGAATCCGAGTCAATGAAATATTTTTAATATTATTTTCTGTGTCTTTGATATGTGATTAAGCATGTGTTAAAGTTCCATAAGATAATTTGTCTGCCTGTATGCTTAATTTGATAAAAGGATTAAATTGCATTGAAGGCAAAATTTGCATGCTTTATGAAAAGACACCTATTTGATGTGGCTTTTGAATGAGGAGGCCTTGAGAGGCAATTATGCCAATATTTAGATAGTAGATGTTTAAAAGACACTAGTGACCTTATGTATATATGTTATTAATGTTTATTAAAATGGTTAATATGGTAAAATGTATATTAATATGTTTGTAATAAAACAAACAAATGAAAAGATGAATGTTATCATCTTATTTGAGTGCCGAAAGTTTGAAGAAAAAGAAAGAAAAATATCCAAGCTAGGTTTCAGCCATATCTAAGCTCAATTTAAGGTATGTTTTGACTTTGGTTTTTGATGATTTTTATGTTTTTGAGATTGTTGCTTAGTCTACTATCAAGCCCATGTTGTAATTTGAAGAATTGATGATGTTTATGAGATATGTCATTGATGAAATGGTGAGCTTTGTGATGAGCTTAGGTGTTAAATGAAAGATATGTGTTAAATGAACATATTTTGTTCTTGAATCTTTGATAAATTTAGCTAATTAGGGATAAATTGTGAAAATAGTATTTTGAGGGATTAAATTGTGAATTTGATGAAATGTTTGGACTTATATGAGATACATGAGCATTCAGCTAAGCATGGATATATGGTGATCTTGTATATTTGATGTTTTGTGAAAAATGGACTAAATTGATAAAATGTGCAAATTGCCCTAAATGTGTGTATTTGGATTGAATTGGATGAATTAGTGAATAAAAGGATTAAATTTGAATATGTATCGATCAAGAACCGAAAAAAAGGGCTTAGATCGCAGGAAAGCAAAAGTAGTTGAATAACCGAATCCAATCGAATATCCGAATCCGAGGTAAGTCAATGTACAAATAAATGTATTTGTATTGAATTATGTATGTTCTTATAACTATTGATAATGGTGAATGTATATGGGATGATGTATACATGAATTCCGAGATAGAATTGACATAGTGACAATGTTTGAGAAGTCCCATTTGAACCTAGGAACATATAAGGTAGTCTATGCCATGACATAGGTGTCTGTTTTATGGTATCATGTAATACCACGTCTGGGACGTTGGCATTGTACGACTATTCTGAGCACTCTGAGTATCCTATTATATTTCGAATGGTTCAATGGGCAAATCCGAGATACGATCGACCATGTGATTTGTGTATCTATTTCAGGTACGTTTGATATGTACACTAAGTGTGTATGAAAGGTAAGTGCCTTTATGAACTTACTAAGATGAATATATACTTGAATGAGCTATGTATATTTATGTGTTATTTGAGTTGAAGAATGTAGTAAGAAATGGCTAAGAAAATGAGCAAAGGAATATATGTGATGAAGTTGCTTTGAGAACCATTAATGTTATTGTATTAATATGATTATAAGTATTTTATGCTAAGTTTATTTGTATATGGCTTACTAAGCTTTTGAAAGCTTACTCTGTGTGTGTTTGTTCTATTTTATAGATCGTTAAAACTACTAAAGGCTCGGGGACCATCGAGGATCGTCATCACACTACACACTCTTTTTGGTACCTTTGATATATATATATAGCTAAATATGGCATGTATAAACTAGTCATATTGGAATAAGTTTGAGTTATGAAACTAGCCATGTGATGTGGCTAGTTTAATGTTAATATTATGCATTTGTAAATGTGGTACATGCTGTTGATTTTGGTATGATTCCATGGCTATGAAATGGTCAAGTTTATGGTAAGCATATGAATCAATTATGAGTTAGTATGTTTGATCAAAGAAATGGTTATATGAAAGGTAAATGTGAATGAATTATGTTTAGTTTTATATGAGAATTGATTGTGCAAATTAGTATGCGAAATGGTATGATTAGAAAGGAGATTGGATGTGAATATTGGTTGTTTAGTTTGACTTATCTTTGGATGTTAATTGTGCATGAAATGAATTGGTATGTAGCTAGGAGAGATGACCCTATTTTGGGTGGTATTTTGACCTTGCAAGTGGTCTGTTTTTCCTACACGGCCGTGGCACACGGGCGTGCCTAGTGGCCATGGGTATAAGTCAGTAGCTTGCCTAAGTGTACATGGCCATAGCATACGGGCGTGCCTGGTAGCCGTGTGAGTAAGTCAGTAGCTAGCCTAAATGTACACGGCCATGGCACATGGGCATGTCTGGTGGCCGTGTGGAAAAGTTAGTATACAAGCTCTATTTTGGCACGGCCAAGACACATGGGTGTGTCTGGTAGCCATGGAAGGCACACGGCTTGCCCACACGGGCATGTGACCTCAGTAACTTAGAAAAGTTTTTAAATTTTTGAGAAATCTTATATGCGTTCAGTTTAGTCCCGACCCTATTCTAAAGCATGATTAAGGTCTTGTTGACTTATAAACCCTATTCTAAAGCATGATTAAGGTCTTGTTGACTTATAAAAGGGAGACTTTGATTGTGATTGATGAACTGTAATATGAAATGTCTGTAAAAGTTTCCGATCTATCCGGTAATGCCTTTAACCCTAATCCGGTGACGAATACGAGTTAAGTGTGTTACAATTTTCCATTTCAATCTTTTAAATAATTTCTATTTAAGTCCTCAAGCCTTAATCTAATTAAAAATCTATTGTAATTAAACATTTACAATTTAGTCCTCAAGCCATAATTACTCACAATTTCAATTAAATTACTAATTAAAATTTCAATTCATCTATACACTAACTTCATAATTATCCCTATTTAATATTAATAGACTTGATTTACAGAAACAGGGTCCCAAAACCGTATTTTTTGACACCACTAGAAATCAGGTGGTTATAGTTGCCCAATAATTAGAAGCCACTGGGTAGTGAATGAAGATGTATTCTAAAATGATCTTGAAAAGAACATTAAAGAGATAAACATGTTTATGGAGGAAATAACACAATATCGAATGATTGATAGAATTATCGAAGGTTTAGAATAAGATAATCTCATTCAAGATGAAACCGAGATATTCCTGAAGTGAGAGAATCCCTTGATCATGTTTCTAAAATAATGTTTAAGAAGAGAAAGTACCAATGGTCGAGTCTATTGAGGCTGTCAAAGATCTTGAAGTAGTCATAACTTTATTTACAACTAAATGCATGGTTTGACCTTCAATAGCCAAAACAATAGAAAGGGTGTGGCTAAACAAGTAATAGTTCAAGAAGAAGAAGGTGATGATAATAATATGCCTCCATCTACCTTTATCCCTTAAGTGACAAGAAAGAGGACCAAGAGACTAATGTTCCCCTTATTGCGAAAAAAATGTAATAAGAGATAGAAAAGGATTGGTGCGGCCAAATTTGAGAATGATTATTTCCTTGAACCAAAGAAACTAAAGTTTCTTGATGATTCTTGCAAAATGAAGATTATAGAGCAAAAACGTTTCCCTAATGAAAAGAATATTCGAAAGAGAGGATTTTAGAAGCATGGCATCAACATGACCTTTCAACATCAAAAGCTTTATTTTGTTGTTGTTTTTATAAAGCCATATGTCAAGACAATTTCTTGTGCTCTACTCTAATATGTAGAAGTTCATTAAAGATAGGAACCTAAAATTATATATAAAGGTATGTGTTTGTGGTCACTGCTTTAATTTTAACCCCGCCATCATTAATAAATTCTTAAAGCATCCAGTTTTGGAGATGAATTATGGGCCAAATTACTATGAACTTGTTGGAATTCTTACCAATGGTGTAATACCTCTAACCCGTATCAGTCGCCGAAATAGGGTTACAGAGCATTACCGGAGTTTACGTTTCAAAACTATCAAAAATTTTAAAACATTTAATTCATATCATCAATCACAACAAAACCAATCAATAACATATGTATTGTCCCTTATACAAGTCCTCGAGGCCTTAAAAACACATTAGAAACAAGTCGGTACTAAATCAGAAACATATAGCATTTTTCAGAAAAAAGATGAAAATTTACAAACTGCAAAGGTGACACGGCCGTATGGCCAGGCTGTGTGACTCACACGACCAAGGGACACACCCGTGTCTTAGGTAGTGTAGACATTTGAAGTAGGGACACACGGCAGTGTCCCAGCTTCTGTCCATGCCCAGTGTAACTCACTGACTTGGGACACACGGCCAAGCCACACGCCCATGTGCCAAGACGTGTGCTAGGTCGTGTAACAGCCTGACTTACAACCCTTTGAAAGCTACAGGGACACACAACTGTATCACCTAGCTGTGTGTCACACACAACTAAGACAAATGCCTGTGTCTCTTCCCATGTGGATGAAAAATAGGCCATTTTCAAGCCATTTTTCTCACCCAAACATGCATCCACCTACCACCAATTTTCTACATATAATCAATCACCTAAAGTGCAACAAACCATGCATAATCAAACCATTCAAATAAGGTGTAGCAACATATAACCAATATGCCCAATGGCACCTTAAGCTCATCATCTAAACATGTACAATTACATATTCAAATTAGCCAAAATGTTTAACTAACTTTTGATTAATCTTGTATCAACAACAAACTATTTACTTTACCTAAAAAAACATACCAAATATACCATTCAACAATTTGCACCAAAGATCACATATGTCATTTATAGAAAATGTACCAAATTACCACATTCATACCAACCACAAGACATTTATAATATGCATACTTAACCAATCATTCCATCTTAAACATTTTTAGCATAATAAGCTATGATATCAACCAGTTTAAGGCCATTTTTATACATGCCAAAAATCAAGCCTTTGTCAACATTCAAAATACCATAATCACAACCAAGATACCATAACACAAGCCAAACCATATGGCTATTTCAACAACCAAAACACATAGGCTAAACATTAGCCAAAAATGTCTATACATGCCATTATAACCAAAATCAAAACATTCGAAAGTACCGATAGAGCCGATGGATAGTGTGATGGATCTCCGACTAGCTTCCAACCCGATCGAGCTTCGATAATCTAAAAAGTAATGGAAAAACAAGTACATAAGCAATGAATGCTTAGTAAGCTTGTATAAACTTTAGTCATATCAATCCATTTCAAATATGAAATTTATACATATCAAGAATAATCACTATACCGATATCGCAAGATTCACGAAATCATATTCAACAAAGTGAATAAATCCACAGCATCACTTATACATATCATCCCTAGCATGGTAGGATTTCAAATAACTTTAAACCCTTTCAAATTTTCTTATATTCATTCACATTTCATTACTTTCCATTGCATTTACTCTTATTAGCTCAAATAACAACATCAATTCAATTTATCATTCCCTTTTTCATCATTCTACACTTCAGGTATGAACTTACTATTTCATTACTTTTCCACACCGTTTCATATGCATGACACACAAGACATAAGCATATCATTCAATCATAGCCATAAGCTAGTGCATTTAAACATAATTCTTTTGGAACTAACCATATGATAAACCATTTCAATAGAAATTATATAATTTAAACCTTAACACCCTTTCATGATCACAAGCATATTTCCATTTAGGCATTTACTATTCCAATGAATAACTTATAAGTTTAATGTGGCATAATCCAACCACAATTTGGCCAAAGCCTCAGCATGTACACCAAGCATGTTAGCTTTATTAAACATATAATAAGACATTAAGAACATGGATGAGCAAAACATTTATACATGTAACTAGGGGTGAGCAAAACTCGATTCGATTCGGAAAAATAAAAAAAAAATTTGAATTTCAAGTTAAAGGAATCGAATTATTCGAGTTAATCGAGTTATTCGAGTCAACTCGAATTTTTTTTCGAATTTCGAGTTCAAATCGAGTTGAGTTTTCGAATTCGAATAACTCGAATAATTCGAATATCAAAATATAATATTTTACATTTTTACCCCAAACTCCCAAACCTTTTTGCTTTTCCCTCAAAACTTTTACTCCTTCCCACTTTCCCCCCAAAACTTTTATTCCACTCCCATCCCAACCCTCCTCCAATCTACGCAAAATCCATTTCCCACCAAAATTTTACTCTCCCATTTACTTTTTCTCAAAATTCTACTCCCAAAAACCCTCAAAACTTTTTATTTTCCCCAAATTTTACTCCTCCCACTTTTCCCTAAAACTTTTACTCCTTCCCATCCCACCTCCCATCTACCCCAAACCCATCCCCTCAATTTTTTTTTATATTTTCCTCCAAAATTTTACTCCCCTATTTACTTTCCTCAAACTTTTATTCCCCAAAACTTTTATTTTCCCCTAAACTTTTACTTCTCACCTTTTACTCTCAAATAAAAATCAAAATTATCCCAAAAAATCACTAAACATAAATAGTAATAATTTTATTTACATCCACTATTTATATTATTAAATTAAATTTCACATTTTATATTATTTATATTATTGAATTGTTTAGTCATATTGAATATTTATATTAAAATTGAATTATTAATTATGCCATAAAATATTCATATTAAAATTTTATATTGGTATCAATTTCACATTTTATCTTTAATATAACTTTTATTAAAAATCACATTTTACATTTAATATATATTTTAATTCCAAAATACATAGTGACAAGAATCAAGATAATTGAAACAAGTAAGCAAGCAAAGAAGCTAACCCGTATATAAAAGATTAATACATAAATTATGAGGTGATGAAAGTTAATAAAAAATTTGATTAAGGTGGATAAATTTTATTATGATGGTTGACAATGGTTACAAGGACCCAAAATTATTTTTTAAAATTTAACTCGAACAAATATATTCGATTCGATTCGATTTGAATTCCATCTCACTCGATTCGAGAAAATTTCAAATCAAATTAGGATGATAAAATATGATTCGTCAACTCGATTAACTCAAAATTTTTTCATTCGATTCGATCGAACGCTCACCCCTACATGTAACATATTCATATATCATCCATTTCAATTCTCAATATATCATGTAACCTCATTTCAATGTAGTTCACAATGTATTCTTGTAATAGTCCGTATCGAACTCTTACCATCTAAGAGAACATTGCCCGTTGAACCATTTAGAATATCATTGGATACTCGGGATAGCTCACACATAGTGTGCTAAACTGTAATCCGTCAATTCCTGTAAATGTATGTTTATACGAGCTATGAATCGGTATGCTCTCACGAGCTGTAAATCGATAAGCTCATACGAGCTGAGAATCAGTAATCTCTAATGAGATGCAATCGGTAAGCTCATACGAGCTGAGAATCGGTAATCCCTAATGACATATCATTTGCATCCTACGACTTTCTAAGGTTCAAATGGGACTCGGTAATTGTCGTACGTTGTCGGATATGCGATCGGTATTTATACATGAAAATTATACAAATCACATACATATAATTCAATTAAAACATATAAATACACAATTTAATTACACGAACTTACCTGGCTAAATTGCGAAATACTAAAGTTCAGGGTCATTTTGGCAATTTTCTATTTTTTTCGATTTTCCACCTGATCTTGATCTAAATTAATAATTTCATACAATATATTAATTTAGACAATAAAACAATTCATTTTATGCAATTTGGTCATTTTTTGAATTTTTACAAAATTGCCCTTAAGGTTTTCCTTTTACTCAATTTAGACCATGAGCCCAAAATATGCAACTTAACCATTTTTACCCAAAATTGAGCTTATCCGAATGTTCATAGCTCCCAATACAGCCCATATTTATGAAAATTTCGCATCAAATCCTTATACTTTTATTAATTTAATAATTTAGTCCCTAATCGATAAGTTCATTAAAAATCACTTAACAAAATACTTTTAAATACTAACTAATATGTCAAATTCATCATTTAACATCAAATATCACAAGATTTATCAATGAAAATATTCAAAATCTTTAACAGTTTTAAAATTGAAGGTACGAACTAGCTGAACATAATTACAACGATATCAAAAACATAAAAATTACAAGAAACATAGCTAAATCGGACTTACATACACACAATGAAGTTTCGCCAAAGCTTCAAAGCCTTTAAAAATGGCTTTCTTCTCCACAATTTGGTGAAAGAAATGGAATAGAAAAGATGATGCAAACTTTGTTTTATTTAATTTAATATAATTATCAAATTACCATTTTAACCTTAGTTAATAATTAAATAAAACATCAAATTCATGTCCATTATTGTCCACTAACACCTTGAATGGTCTAATTACCATTTAAGTCCCTTTTTGTTTATTCAATAATCCTTTTAATCACTCAAATCATGTAGTGATAAAAATTTGCATCTTTTATGATTTAGTCCTTTTTAGTTAATTAACCATCGACATGTTAAAATTTTTCAACGAAACTTTATTAACACCTTAATGACACTCCGTAAATATTTATAAAAAATATTTATGGCTCGGTTTATAGAAACGAGGTCCTGATACCTCATTTTCTAAAACCATTAGACCTTAGAATTATACCACTAGAACTTAATAAATCGCTTATATAACAAAAATCACTATATTAAAAACCTTTTTAAAACCATGTTTGACTCGTAAATATTAAATAATAATATTTACAAACTTACTTGTCGGATTTAGTGGCCCCAAAATCACTATTTTCGACACCACTGAAAAACGAGTTGTTACAAATGGTCTTAAGAAAAGCTAAAACTTAAAAGTAAAGAGTTTAGGACTGCTAAGTACTAAGTATACTTACAGAGTATAGCTACCAAAAATTGGTTGCCTTCACACCATAGCATGTTAGTTAGTAAGAAAATAGGAGTGTTGCTTCATAGTTAGCTACTATGATCATTTGTTATTTATTTGGGAACTCTTATATTTGATAAAATTGTGAAGCATCTGAGACCAAGCACAAACACATGAGGTTACACTTTACATCTTAGATTTTTCAACTTCTAATTAAGCAGAAAAACATTGTTACTAAAGATGATTTCCATGAAGTTGAGTAATTTAAGATCAAATTCTATAGTAAGTGGAAGAGAGGCAAACAGAATGTTAATGTCTTTATAGCTCTGAAGCTCAGAAGAAGATTTTAACTCTAAGTCTAATAATGATGTTCCTGTAGTTGCAACTAATGATGAAAAGCCTCGGTAGATCATATTTTACCAAGAGAGGAGGGTTGAATTAGTACTCAAGATCAGTGTATAACTTGTTACAATCTTTTATCTTTTTAAGGCTTAATGGAAACCTCTCCTCCTATCTTTTATAGTGCAAAGATAGAACCACTCTAATTTTTTAGGATCAACTAGCAATTTCTCTAGATTGTAAGGCTCAAATAAAAACCCACCCTTTTTAAAAAGGTGAATTTAGTGTAAATGAAAATACCTCTTTAAGATGAGTGTTTACACAGTATAATATCTCCAAAAGAATGAAAACTTGTGCAAAGATTTACATTAAGACACTTACTAAAATATATACAAGAGAAAGATGTTGAAGATAAAGCTCTAATTAATTTTCTCTTAGATATGAGTTTCTTGCTTTTTGGAGAGTTCTTGGTGAAGTCATTTTTTACTGTTTGAGGGGGGGTGCAGAAGAAACTAGCCAGCCCTTAAGCATTAGGGATAGATTCCAAAATATTTTTGTTTCTAATAAGTATTCACAATTACCTTGAAGTATTATGGTTTTCCAAAACCCATCAATTATCAAAGGTAATTGAAACGAACCAAATTCCACCAATTTAGATTGATCCGGTTCATTGATATTTAGTTTTAATTTTAAAAAATTAATTATTAATGAAAAGAATAAGATAAACTAGTCGGAAATTGAATCAAACACTATAGTTTAAATAAGTATTCGATTTGTTCAGCTTCTTGCTCAGCCCACAATACAGGAATAACAGAAGAAGGGAATTTGAAAGTAGAAATAACATTATTTGGGTGTGTTTTATTATTATTATTATTATTAATTCCGTATTTGGGGAGGGTAAACAATTCTACCGCAAGTACACGTTTTTTTCCCTTGTTTGATTATTGCGCAATGAAGGGTCCCTTCAGTTACCTACATTTATGGAAAACAAGGGAAAGGGATGGATGATCTGTCTTTTGTACCAATAATTAATAGCTCAATAAAATCAACAAACTTTTTTTTCTCATCTACTTGAATTAAATTTAATTTTGGAGTCAACATTGTTAAAAGGTTTTACTTGAATATTACTCTTGACCTGGAAAAATTAAACTCAAACCGTAAAACAGACAAAAACACTTACTGTTATATATAATTTTCTTACAAAAAATCAATAAAACTCCTTGAACCTTTGTGTAGTTTGGAGGTAAAACCTTTTGTGGTTGTTAAGGGAGCATTTCAAGTGCAATCACCACAACAACTATGACAATTAGTGATAAGTTCTCAAAGCGACACATAAAACTTTTTCACATAAATTATATCAAATATGGCGAATTATAACATTAATTAACTTTAAATTTTAACCATTGATAACATTAACATTAATATAAATTTTTAGTTTTGACATTATTAACCTTAATGAAAAAATTAGACGAAGGAACCAAGATTTTTAAATAAAAATACAGGGATTTCATGTCTCAAAATAAAAGAATAGAGACTAGATTTTAAATTTTAAGGGACCATTGATAGATTTAAACCTTTTTTATATAATTTTGGATTGATTTGATGTTCTGATTGTATAAACTAAAATACTAATAATTTTTTCTTATTTACCTACTTTCATAGATATAAGAAAGAAATAATATTTGGTATATGGTTAGTGGAACCTTTAAACTCTACAAGCGTGATTAAGAAGTTGATAAGTGTTTTATATGGATATAGAAAAATATTAGAAAACAAATATTTAAAAATATTCCTTGACTGTGTATCGTGTTCATCCTTGTTACCATCCTCTATATTTCTATTAATCCAACGGGATTGACCGCATATATGACAGCACTGCTGGTTTATCCAGTTGCCCCAATACAACATGCAATCATTTGGGTAACTATGAATTTTGTTGTAGCCAAGGCCCAAATCCTTTATCAATTTCTTCATGTCTTGCAAAAACTCTAACAACATTGTCAACGAGTTTCCGGTCCATCCTCCCAAACATTTTAAGTGAAAAAGACGAATATAGAAAGATAGTTTAGAAAATTTTGATCCTTCATACAGTTCTTCATTCATTTCACCAAGTAACGTATAGAACCTCGCCGCTTCTTCATTTGGCTGTTCATCAGGTACACTTCTTCCCCTTTCGGTGAAAGTATTTCCACCAAAATTATAATCATCGGTTACACCCAGGTCAGGTGGAAATGACCCTAACCATCACTGCGCATATTAAAAGCATCCCGCAACATGCCCTCCATGTTTTCTTCTCTAACATTCTAATTGTAAGCATTATGAGGATAACCCAGATTCATCGATGAAGAGGCTCCACTAGATGTACACTCTCCATGGAAAATCCATTTTTTATACCCCCGAACAAAGCCATCAACAACTAGATGCACTACAGCAAAACAGACTTTTAGCGGCGTTTTTTTAGGCTTTTAGCGACGTTTTTAAGCGCCACTAATAGAGCTTACGCTTTGAAAACGCCACAAAAACGCCGCTAAATGTGGCGTCAAAATTTAGCGGCGTTTTGTGAGAAAACGCCGCTAGAAACCATGACTTTTAGCGGTGTTTCACACAAACGCCGCTAAAGGTGGCGACTTTTAGCGGCGGTTTTTCTAAAGCGCTAAAAACATGACTTTAGCGGGCGCTTTTCTAAAACGTCGCTAAAACATGACTTTTAGCGGCGCTTTTTCCTAAAACGCCGCTAAAAACTTGACTTTTAGCGCTTTTTTCTAAAACGCCGCTAAAGGTGGCGACTTTTAGCGGCGCTTTTTTCTAAAACGCCGCTAAAAACATGACTTTTAGCGGCGTTTTTTTCTAAAACGCCGCTAAAAACAATGACTTTTTACCGGCGCTTATTTCACAAACGCCACTATAGGTTTGACTTTTAGCGGCGCTTTTTCCCACAAACGCCGCTAACTTGTGCATATTTAAAATATTCAATTTATCCAATATCATACGCCTCCTGCACTAAAACCAACCAATGACAACAAATATAATATATAATTTCAACCCAAATAACAAATGTAGCATAAAAAATTGCACCAACTACATTAATTCTAAATGTTATTTTAAAATAAATAAAAATATATGATATCGCATAAAATATCCTTAAAAAATGTTAAATGTAACAATGTTAAAATCATCTTACAATAAGAACATAAATGTCTAAGATGGCGTGTCATGATGTTGCAACATCTTCATCATAACTGTCAGGTGAAGTTCTTCATACTTCCTGTTCTGCTCTGCCTCCCTTGCTGCTGCTTCCGCTTTAAGTAGAGAAATTTGCTCTGCCTCCCTCTTTGCCTCGGCCTCCTCATTCTTTGCCTCGGCTTTAAGTTGAGAAATTTGCTCAACCGTGCTAGCTTGCATTTGAGTTATCGGTCTTTTAGCCTCGAACTTCAAAGACGAGATTGACTCCGGAAGGCATATATTGTTGGGAGTCGGATCCAAAATATTGGGTCGAGTAACACGGATCTTTGAAGTCGAACCCGACCGTACCTTTCAACACCCAAAACATTAGTGATAATTTTGTTATAAATATATTCAAGATTAATGTAACTATCGATCGAAGCGATCGTACCTTCGGGACCCAAAACATCGGTAATAATTTCATTATCGACATCCTCAAGATGAACAGAACTATCACTCGGCGGTACCGCTTCATAAAGTGTCTTCTTCTCCTTTAGTTTCTCCTAATAAATTAATCAAAAAGTTAGAAACGAAATATACAATAATAAGGAATGCATCATAACTTAATATTATTAATTTAAAACTACTAACGAAGAATTAGACTATTATAAGTAAACATTATAAATCCATTTTAATAAATCAAATTTTATTAAGTAAATATACCATAATCTCTCCACTTCGGGTGTCATCGGAGACCCATCCTTCTTTCTATGTGTAATGTCAAAAAGTCAACGCGTCCAACTTTTTGACCGTGGAGAGTTCCTGGTGTTGTATTACAAATATAATTTAATAGTATAAAGTCATTAATATTTGATGAATTAATAAATTATAATACCTCGCCTCATTCTGAAGCAAAACTTCTCGATCTCGCGTGTGCGTGAATTTTTGTTTCGTCACGCTTGTTCGACACGCCACGGTCCTACATAATGATATTATTGTTACGTATATAGTAAATACTATACAGAAAAACTTATAAGAGTTTAGAAGTAGGTAATACCTCTCCTTTCTTTGAGTTCCGAATCTAACCGCATCTTCCCATTGATGCCTCAACATTCCGGTGGGACATTCCATGATTTATCCTCGAGGCTTATTTCTTTCTTAAAATATTCTTTTTCAATATGCTTTTGTTGTCTCTCTATTTTTTCTCAATGTCTTTTTATATAGTCATCGGAGACCTCCAAATTAAACCTCTCCTAAAAAACATAAATTTAAAAAGTAAATATAAATGAAACTTCAACCAAAGTATTATAAATTACATTCATGTTTTGTTACCTTAATGTTCTCCAGAGCTTGATTTTTGTTTGCGTTAGGCATGTGATGCCATGACTCGTAATTGATGGGCAACATATTTGCATTTCGTGCAATAATGCCCAAATAGCCTGCTAGAACTCGAGCTTCAGGGCCAATAGGCTGGCCATAACTGTTTCTCCTTACTTTCACACGGTCGTCGAAATTTAATTCGTATAAACCTTTAGCAATGACGTCCGCGACCTTTGCACGTCCCACCATTCTCAGCTGACCAACGATAAATTATTGTTATATTAAAATTGAAAAATAAATCAATAAAAAGTCAACATCCATGTAAAATAATTTAATTTTACTTTGTAATTTGTAAGCTCATCATCTATGTCGTGCACATTAGAGGATCCAACTATCGTCATTGCTCACTATTGCCCTCTCCTAATTTATAGTATCATGTACAATATTTAAATCTCACATTCTTCTTCTACTCATTTTCCCCGCAATACACATAAAATAGTTGAAATATTAGTAACAAATAACGACAATAATGGTACATATAAAATATTTAAATTACATAAAATGACCATGATTAAAATTATAATATTACATATAAATAAAAAATAGTAAAATCTTACTACATCATAATTGTAAATATCTTCGTCCACATCCTGACGAACCCATTGAAATTGTGTACTAGCACTAGGATATTTTCATTTAAGTTTTGTTCGAAAAGGCGAGTTTCGATATTTCGACGATGTCATCTCTACTTCCACTGCCCATGTCGAACAAGTCTCTAGGAGTATTTCGAAGTGCAATATACCAACCCTCATCAGTTGGATCTTCCGAGTAAAAAACTTGTTTCACTTGAGAAGAAAACACATACGGCTCGTCTATCGCTTGTTCTCGGTGTGAATCAATCGAGAGAAATTCACCATTGTAAAACCATATTGATCTTTTTTAATTCATGAGCCGTATTCACATCACCCATTCACCTCGAAACAAGACAACTTTCCATTTACCGTAATAATCCAACTCAATGATGTCGATAATAAGTCCGTAATACTCAGATTCCCTCGGCGGGATTATCGTCCCTAGCACTAGAATAACTCGTAATTGAAGAATTAACAATAATTCCACAATTTTGGGTTCTCCTCAACCTCTCGCGATACCTTGTATGAAATCTGTATCCGTTGATGAGGAATGCACTATATCTTTTCACTATTCGGTTTGGACCTTGTGAAAGCCATTTAACTTCGTCATTAACTTCATTCCGACTCCAAACCTATTGAATCGAAAGTAAATCGAGTAATTATAAATGTTATTAGAAAACATTATTACTTGTCAATGAAAACTTAAATTGCATACCATTTGGCTTAACCATTCATGGAATGATTTCATGAACATCTTATTAATTTCTCGTCGATGTAACCTTCGGGACCGTGAACGAGCTCTCAATACTTGTTTGTACTCACTATGTTAAAAAATGGTTACTTTGTTAAAAGACAAACAAATTATAATTGATGAGTATTTATCAAATTCTAGAACTTACTTCCGAAATGGTTCCATTGAATCGTGATGAAAAAGAACGTATCGATGTGCTTGGACCCATGATCTGTCGTCTAATTCTGCAATTTCGACTTTGCCGATCGGTTCTCCGAAACTTTGAAATAAATAAGTTTCGCCAAGTTATGATCTGTGAGCCCAAAGATTTCTACTTGGTCATTCATTCTTGTTTCAACATCTTCCAAATACCTTGAACAGAAAGTCATACATTCTTCTGCCAAGTAGCCTTCGGCAATTGATCCTTCCGGATAACGTTTATTGCGGCAATAAGACTTCAATTTGGAGAGGAACCTAAACACGGAATAGAACATTATCAAAAGTTGGAACTAAAGGCATTTAGGTGAATGAAGGAATAATTTACAAATAAATTAAGACCTTTCAATGGGATACATCCATCGATAGAACACGGTCCACCAAGTATCGCTTCACGCGGAGATGAATTAACAAGTGCACCATAATTATGAAGAAGGAAGGCGGAAGATCTTCTCCAGATTGCATAAAGTCGGTCGGCTCGATCTTGTAGTGTCTCAAGTTCTTGAACGTCCAAAACTTTGCCACAAATGCCTTTCATTATGTTGGACGGTTCAATTACACAAGACGTCACCTTTTTGACATACAACACCGCATAGCAATCGGCAAGAAGTCTTGCATCAAGATGTGATAGTCATGCGATTTTAAGCCATATACTCTTGATCTTTAAGACTAACACATCGAGATATATTTGATGCATATGCATCCGGACCTTTATATCCTTCAACACCGCATGAACACTTCTTTTTCCGTCTTCGACATTGAATAAATAGCGGTGTAATCGATATTTCATATTCGAAGTGCTTGAGGATGAAGCTCACGCCAATTCCTATGTGAACTAAATCAAGTCGACTTTGAAGATTGTCTTTGATTTTCCATCGACATTCAAAATAGTCCCAATGATGTTCTTGCGGACATTTTCTCAATGTGCATGACATCAAGATTATGGCGTAATATCCGATGCTCCCAATAAGGCAACTCAAAAAAATACTTTTTTTCCACAACTCCGCCTCATTAGGATCATCCTCTTCGTCGATTCATCATCGATTCATCCTTTCTCTAGTTTCTTTTCGGCTTGGCGGTTGATTCATCTTCCCATAAATAAAATTTATATCTTTCAACATGAATAATATTTCTAATCTCATCGTCTGCGATGGAGCTTCTTTGAACTCTTGATGTCAACCGAGCACTCTAATATCTAAATCTATGATTTTCGGTAACCACCGCGATGCCCCATATAAGAGAACTTCTTCCCATTATATAACCATTTCGAACATGTTGCAAGCAAGACAACAAGGACAAGCATAACGTCCCTAGTACTCCAACCGGATAAATTAGCATAAGCGGAAGTCATTAATAGTCCACATAAAAGCTGCACGTAAGTTAAAGTTCTCTTCTCTCATTGCATCGTATGTCTCAACACCAACCCATAGTTGTTTTAACTCTTCAATAAGTGGTGCAAATATATGTCAATATCATTCCCAGCCCTTTCTCTCCGGTATAATCATAGATAAGATAAAAGATGACTATTTCATGCAAACCCATGGAGGTAAATTGTAAGGAACAAGCACCACCGCCAAGTACTATACTGTGCTCATGAGTTTGTAAGGGTTAAATCCATCGATGCTAGCCCAAGCCTAACACTCGAGGATCGCGTGCAAAGCTTGGAAATTTTGAGTCAAATGATTTCCAAGCTAAAGAATCATGGGTGCCTTAACAATCCATCATCGGTTCATCCATCATGGTGCCACGTCATTGACTCACCGTTTGTCTTCGACGACATGAAAAACCTTTGAAGCCTTAGTATTAGCGGAAATACCGCAAAATCTTAACCGGATTTGCTTCCTTGAATGTGTATCCTGCTCGTCATCGTTACCATCCTCTGCATTTCTTTTAATCCAACGAGATTCACCGCAGAACATGACAAGAATGTTGGTTTATCCGGTCGCCCCAATACAACATGCAATCATTTCGACAACTATGAATTTTGTTGTAGCCAAGACCCAAATCCTTTATCGGTTTCTTCATGTCTTTGGACGATTTAGGATTTTCGCAAGCGGAACATTTCTTGCGAAACTCTAACAAAGCATTGTCAACGAGTTTCGGTCCATCCTCCCAAACATTTCAAGTGAAAAAGACGAATCGTAAATATAGTTTGGAAAATTTTGATCCTCATACGCTTCTTCATTCATTTCACCAAGTAACGTGTAGAACCTTGCCGCTTCTTCATTTGGTTGTTCATCATGTCTCGTTCTTCCCCTTCGGTGAAAGTATTTCCACCAAAACTATAATCATCGGTTGCACCCATGTCGTGGAAATGACCCAAACCATCACATGCATATTAAAAGTATCCCATAACATGCCTTCCATGTTATAATCTCTAACATTTCGATTGTAAGCACTATGAGGATAACCTAGATTCATCGATGATGATGCTCCACTAGATGTACACTCTCCATGAAAATCCATTTTTGTACCCCGAACAAAGCCATCAACAACTAGATGTTCATAGACAACTTCACGGTAATGCCAATTGGTATTGCAACACTTCTCACAGGCAAAGAATCATATTCTCTTGGCTTGCATTTTGAAATGCGAAATTCGGAAAGTTTCTACTCCATTTCGATAACCGTTGCTTACCCTTGACAAATTCATCCAAGTCCTATCCATTTCAGTAGTTGTTGAAGTCTAATGTTGACAATAAATTACACGACTAAAGTGTTAATTTATAATTTACATAAGTAATGATAATTTCATATATATAACCTGAGTACTATGTAAGTATTATGTAAGTTATGCATTATGTAGGTTATATATTATGTAAGTTATGTATTCTTTAAGATTCAACATGCGTGGCATTGTTACACCTAGGAGGATCCGTTATAGCTAACGATGAGATATACTGCAACCCGCCGTGTTTTCAAACCTATATACTTTGAATCTCTTTTTTTCTATACAAGTATTATGTAAGTTATGTATTATGTAGGTTATATATTATGTAAGTTATGTATTCTTTAAGATTCAACATACGTGGCATTGTTACACCTAGGGAGGATCCGTTATATCTAATGATGAGATATACTGACAACCCGTCGAGTTTCCAAATTTATATACTTTGAATCTCTTTTTTTTCTATACAAGTATTATGTAAGTTATGTAAGTTAAATAATGTGATAAAAGCTATGTAAGTTATGTAAGTTATGTACATGTAAGTTATGTAATTTTATGTTAGTTATGTATTATGAATTATGTAAGTTAAATTAAAATTTCAAATCGAGAATAAGTTAAAATTTGGAAAATGTTATTATATGGTTTTTATAATTGAAATTTTTTGTGATGTTATTAAGTTTACAAAGTTTTTAACTTACTTCTATTAAAAAAATTATTTTCTATATTAAAACATATTTCTATAATGATCTATATTATTATATTGATAACAATATTAAATTTAAAAGTTTTAAATCACTTCTTATAAAAAATAATTTACTTTTTGTAATTAAAACATATTTAAGTAATGATCAATATTATTATCACGATAACAAAATATTATTACCATTTTGGAAAACATTGAAAATATTAAATATTAAAAGCAAACATTAGTAATATAAAAATTAGTAATTATTAATTAGTAATAAGCCTAAAAGCCATATAAATGTAAGTATTCTTAAAAAAATATTGTTTACTTTTAAGGAAGATAAAGTAATAAAAATTCATTAATATAATATATAATATATGTAATGACAGTTTGTATTAAAATATGTTAATATCTTCTTAACTTGCAAATATTTATTAAAATATGACATTTATGTTAAAAATTATAACATACTTTAACAATTTACTTTTATATTTTGTTAATGTTATTTTTATATCGCACTGCAGTACCCTAAATTTTAAAAAATAATACATGGAAGCTTGTAAAAAATCGAGCGGCATGAGTAGATAGGAAATTGGAGGTTGTTCAAACATTATTAATAATAAATAGCAATAATAAAAATGCAGTTTAGGCATAAATTAATAATAAGCAGTAATAATAAACAGGCAATAATAATAAATGACAATAATAAACAACGGTTTAGGCATAAATTAATAATAAACAAACAATAATAAAAAAACAATAATAATCCGCAATTTTGTACAACAATTTAGCAAGTTAAATATACATTTATATACTTCAAGTCCAAACGAAAGCTTGTCTAATAAACGCATATACATGCTTGAAGTCCAAAAGAAAGCTTGTCCGGAAGAAACCTTGTCTACTAACTTTATTGAAACAAAGGAGGAAGATAGACAATTATGATCAAATCGAGAAAGTACTAAATATCGATTCATAAGGTGAAACATGATAGTAAGCAATGGAATTTTCGCATATACCTTGATAAATTAAGGCTTTTTCGTGAAGTCTAATAAGCGCTCAGTATAATGACTCCGCAATGATGTATATAAGGTTGAACACAAACTTACTTCATAATACAAACACCTAAAACGACCATCTATTTAACCATATTCTCAAATATATGTGATCAAGTAACTTCTCAAATAGGCATCGACTTTTATTATATTTTATTTAGAAACATCGACTTTTTAGAAACATCGACTTTTTTCATATTAGGCTTTAACTAAATTAATGTTTTTAATTGGAGACATTAAACTTAATCATCAATAATATTATACATACTACAAGACTTTTATATTTCAACGAATAAAAATATGATTATAACACATGCCAATTTAAATAAGCAAAATAAAACTAATCCTAATTAAACAACAACTAAATATTAATATCTAAGAAAAGCCAAGAATAGATAATATATACATATGGAAGTGTAACTTCAAATCTTGAACTACATATAAATGTGGTTGTTGTAAACTAGACCAGGGCATCATAAGTATTGATATAAACTCATCTTATTTTTCAAATTAAGATATATATATTTGTCATAACAATTAAGTTACATAAATTGTACACAATTATTAAAATAAATGTGATTCATAGTGCTAAAAGCAATTGAAAATGATGGTTTAATGTGTTGAGATCATATTTGAAAAGAGTATAGGCTATGCTATGTAGGATATATCTCATATCTTTTGTTACGTATAAGAAATATTTATCGAGGGGATTAACTTAGCATGAGTCTTAGTTACTGTGTACCATCCTTAAAATCCCTTAAGCCGAAAATAGTGTTTATACTCCCTCAACAAGAGGTATTGGCTAGCCAAGTCGTATCAAGTATGCAAAGTTAAGACATTTAAGCCTTAATTAAGGCTTCAATCCCCACAGGTACAATACGCATAATTAATATTTCACACAATATTAACATCTCTTCTCTAAGTTTACGGGTAGTATCTATATTAACCGAGGCTTCGCCTAAACTTTTAAAACCCCAACTCAGAACAACGGAAGAGTGAGACACTACAAGCCCTCAACAATTTCCTATGGACTTTTTCTTCTTTGGCTCAAAACAATGGTTCTTATTTCCTAATAATATGTCGAAATTAGCTGATTTTATCAATAAGCAAGAACAAATAACAAGAATGATAAAAGTGCCTACTAAATATAATTCCAATCAAAAGAAATCTAAGCAAACCTAACCTTCACAGTGCGCATCGATAGAGGCCGGAAGAAACATTCGATTTAGCAACTTTGTTACAAATTCAATAACGCCAATGGTTGGATGAAAGCAGTTGAACACACATCATCGAACAAATAATTATAACCATAAGACAACGATAAAATGCAGGGCAATGGCTCAAGATTACCAAGCCACAGAGATAAAATGCAGGGGCAACCAAATAATTATTTACTCGTTGCCAATCAAATATGTTAGTAAATAACCTAACAAGCATTTACAACCCTCCAAGTCATGGACATATCATAATGAAAAAATAAACTCCTACCCCAACCATCTGCTACACACCACGAGTTTCCCCCAAAACTCATCTTCCAAACTCCAAACAGTGCAAGCAAAGCTTGATGTGGTTAAACTAGCATATAAACATAATGTAGATATTCTGCAATTTAACATTTAATGTGACAAAGTTGTCAATCTCCATAGTAATCCCAGTGTAGTGCACTGACTACTTATAAATGCAGACTTAATATGCCACCAGTACTCCACGAAACTCCTCCGTCAACCAAAATATCTCATCTCATGCACGTGCGACATGTCATACAATATTTCAATCAAATGCACGTACCATATGTATTCTTTCAGTAGCATAGTTTACATGCCAACATTATAACGTAAACATACCAAGCATTCAATTTCACCATTAATATGGTGACATTTTAACATACCATCATTCAATAACACTATAGGAAAATATTTCCAGTACATGTATAGTAGTTTTTCATTCAATACTTTTCATGGCATTTTACCCAACAAGATTTCAGGCATTCAATATCTATTTCAAAAATAACACATGCTATACATACAATCAATCACACATTACATCAACAAGCCTTTCATATCAACCCTAAACAATTAACTATTCAGTCAACCAAACAATTTTGCAAACATGTCATTTAGTTTAGGCTAGTAACTTACCTGATTTAGCCACTTTAACACATTCACTTCTTCAATTAACTAAGCCCGACCAGCAAGCTTAATAAACATTTAGATCACATAAAATATTATTTAAACATTCAAGTTAACAAGTTAGGAGCCACACCTTATTTTTCACACTATTGTAGCACATCGACGAAACCCTCGTTTCCCTTAAGACCTTAAACCGAGCCTAAATTAAAATCAATATTTTATCAAATTAATAGCACTCAACCAGCCATAAAACACCCTCTTATGTGTTCAAATAAAAAAACATAACTATAACAATTTTTCGGATCTAAATTAACTAGGTTTCTTACACTGGTTTAATGCAAAACATATGCGCGAATGTCAAACGGCTTCATTGTCTAACGAGAAGTAATCCATAATACAAACTAGACTATTGCTATTTAGGAAAACATTAACAACGATTACGTTAATATTAAGAAATAAGAGTAATCGAATGCTTATTAGAACATCCAAATAACATAAAATTTAGATAAATTTAAAACTCAAATATGAATATGAAATCCAGGATAGAGAGTGGCTTACAAGATGAGAAAGAGAGGTCTCTCACGCAAATGAGATTTATGGCTCTCGTTTTGTTGAATTTGTATCTGAAGAAGAAGAAAAAAAACAGAGGAAGAAGGTTAATCAAAAATGGGGAAGAAGGTTAGGATTTGGATTTGGGATACTCGACTTAGGGATTTGGAAATCAAAAATGGGGAAGAAGGTTAATCAATTTTACGCTAACAATACAAAGACCGCTTTTAACTAAAATTAAATGATTATTTGCGGCGTTTTTGAAACGCTACCGCTATTTATTTCCTTTTTGCGGCGTTTTAAATTACATACGCCGCTAATATTCTTGATACTAATATATTTTTAAAGATTATTTAATCAATTTTTTCTTTATTTTAAAGTTTAAGTAATATTTAAAACAATTAGATAAATTTTGAAATTTTAAAATTTAAAGTTATTTAATATATAAATTAAAATACAATTACTCATATACTCAAAAAAATTAAAATATATTGTAAATAATAGTATTTTATTTTTTCATTTTAACATTTATTTTTAAATGTTATTGGTTCAATTTTTCTACATTACAAATAATAATAGACCGATTTAATATATATAAATTTTAATATTTTAAAAAGTAAATTACAAATAAATTTTATATTAATTAATCAATATAAAAATTAAATAAATAATAATAGATCAAGAGGATGAAAGAGTATTGCATGAGTTTTCAAAATCTAAACCCTAAACTATAAACCTTTATAAACTCTAAACAACTAAAATCCTAAACTATAAACATTAACCCTAAACCTTTATCAACACTAGTTTGTTTACATCCAAACCCTAAGTCGGCCCTAAACCCTAAAACCTATAAAACCTTAAACACGTAACCCTAAAATCTAAACCCTAAACTATAAACCTTTATAAACTCTAAACAACTAAAATCCTAAACTATAAACATTAACCCCTGAACCTTTATCAACACTAGTTTGTTTACGTCCAAACCCTAAGTCGACCCCTAAACCCCTAAAACCTATAAAACCTTAAACACGTAACCCCAAAATCTAAACCCTAAACTATAAACCTTTATAAACTCTAAACAACTAAAATCCTAAACTATAAACATTAACCCCGAACCTTTATCAACACTAGTTTGTTTACGTCCAAACCCTAAGTCGCCCCAAACCCCAAAACCTATAAAACCTTAAACACGTAACCCCAAAATCTAAACCCTAAACTATAAACCTTTATAAACTCTAAACAACTAAAATCCTAAACTATAAACATTAACCCCTGAACCTTTATCAACACTAGTTTGTTTACGTTCAAACCCTAAGTCGGCCTCTAAACCCCTAAAACCTATAAAACCTTAAACACGTAACCCCAAAATCTAAACCCTAAACTATAAACCTTTATAAACTCTAAACAACTAAAATCCTAAACTATAAACATTAACCCCTAAACCTTATGACCTAAACACTAAACACTAAATGCTAAACCTTTAACACTAAGGCAAAAAATTAAACACTAAACTTACCCTAATAAACCTTAAAACCCTAAAATCCTAAACCCTAAACACTAAACCATAAACTTTAAATCCTAAACCATAAACCATAAATCCTAAACCCTAAACCATAAACCCTAAACCCTAAACCCTAAACTTTAAAAATACATTTAGCGGCATTTTTGGGAAAGCGCTAAAGGTCAGATTTTAATGGCGTTTTGGGAAAGCGCCTCTCGACCAGACTTTTAGCGGCGTTTTGGGAAAGCGCCGCTAAAGGTTGACTTTTAATGGCGTTTTGGGAAAGCGCCACTAAAACCAGACTTTCAATGACATTTTGGGAAAGCGCCGCTAGTGACAGACTTTAGCGGCGTTTTGGGAAAGCGCCACATCGACTGACTTTTAGCGGCATTTTGGGAAAGCGCCGCTAAAGGCCGATTTTTCGCGGTGTTTTTGGTAAAGCGCGCGCCATCGACCAGACTTTTAGCGGCGTTTTGGGAAAGCGCGCTAAAACAGACTTTTTGGCGTTTTTGGGAAAGCGCCGCTAAAGGTCAGATTTTTAGCGGCGTTTGGTAAATAAACGCCACTATTGTTTTTTTGGCGTTTTCATTCAAACGCCGCTAATGTATAAATTTTGGCGTTTTCTTTAAACGCCACTAAAAACGCCGCTAAAACTCTGTTTTGGTGTAGTGATGTTCATAGACAACTTCACGATAATGTCAATTGATATTGCAACACTTCTTACACAGGTAAAGAATCATATTCTCTTGGCTTGCATTTTGAAATGCAAAATTTAGAAAAGTTTCTACTCCATATCGATAGCCGTTGCTTACCCTTGACAAATTCATCCAAGTTCTATCCATTTCGTACTTGTTGAAGTCTAAAGTTGATAACAAATTACACGGGTAAGCTGTTTATCTATACAGGTATTATGTAAGTTATGTAAATTATGTAAGTTATGAAGTTTGATCTTAAAATTATGTAAGTTATGTATTATGTAAGTTAAATAATTTGATGAAAGCTATGAAATTTGATCTTTAACCTATGTATTATGTATTATGTAAGATATCCGAGTTAGGTATTATGTAAGTTATCCGAGTTATTTAAGTTATATAAGTTATGTGAGTTATGTGAATTATGTAAGCTACTTAAATAATGATCGTTATTCTTATTATATTGATAAAGAGAATTATAAGTTTGGAAAATATTTAAAAATATTAAATATTAAAATCAAACTTTATTAATATAAAAATTAGTAATTATATTTTATATTAAAATATATTTAAATAATGAAAAACCAAAAAAAAAGAAATAACTTAACAAAGTAATTAATGAGTCACAAAAATAAATTTCCATTTTAAAAGTTTTTAAATTACTTCTTCTAAAAAAGAATTTTTTATATTAAAACATATTTAAATAATGATCAATATTATTATTATATTGATAACAAAATATTTATAAGTTTGGAAAACATTCAAAATATTAAATAATTAAAATCAAACTTTATTAATATAAAAATTAGTAATTAGATTTTTTATATTAAAACATATTTAAATAATGATCAATATTATTATTATAATTGATAGCAAAATATTTATAAGTTTGGAAAACATTCAAAATATTAAATAATTAAAATCAAACTTTATTAATATAAAAATTAGTAATTAGATTTTTTATATTAAAACATATTTAAATAATGATCAATATTATTATTATAATTGATAGCAAAATATTTATAAGTTTGGAAAAATTCAAAATATTAAATAATTAAAATCAAACTTTATTAATATAAAAATTAGTAATTAAATTTTATATTAAAACATATTTAAATAATGATCAATATTATTATTATAATTGATAACAAAATATTTATAATTTTGGAAAACATTCAAAATATTAAATATTAAATTCAAACATTATTAATATAAAAATTAGTAATTTTATTTTTTATTAAATTATATTTAAATAATGAAGATAAGGTAATTAACACCCAAACCAAAACAAATTAATGAGTAAAAAATATAAATTTTCCTTTTAAAAATCTTTTAAATACTTTTTTAAAAAGAATTTGATTTTCATATTAAAATAAAAGACTTTTAATTTATTTAAATTTCAAAAGATTATATTATTTTATTCACAATTATGTACGTCAAAACCTAAGTAACCTACTACGCTTTGGACACCATTTATACTTCAATTCAACAAGCATTTATACTCCAATTTGTATGTTCCAATTTACCATTCATTCCAACAAGTTTGAATCTTAAAAAAAAAAAAAAGCAAATTAGACAACATTTATACAGCAGAGTTAATTGAAATTTTAGCGTTCCTTCAGCAGAACAATTTCGCAAAAATAAAACACAATACAGTAAAATTTAATGATAAACAAAAAACGATTTGATGGTACAAAAAATTGTAACAATATAATAAACAACAACATATTAAATAGAATATATAGCAGTTCAAACAATATAATAAACAGCAATCTGAACAGCAATTTGGACAGAAATTTTTAAAGATTCATCATACGTAACATTGTTACACCTGGGGAGGATCCGTTATATCTTACAACGAGATATAAGGCAACCCGTTAGGTTTTCAGCCTATATACTTTGAATCTTTTTTTTGGACAGCAATATAATAAACATCATATATACCAACCAAGCAGGATAATAAACAAAGAATTGAATGACAATTTGGATGAAATTTATCAAGATTCATCGTACGTGGCATTGTTACACCTGGGGAGGATACGTTATATCTTACAATGAGATATAAGGCAACCCGTTAGGTTTCCAGCCCATATACTTTGAATCTTTTTTTTGGACAACAATATAATAAAAAAGATATATACCAACCAAGCGGGATAATAAACGACAATTTAGATGACAATTTGGATGAATTTATCAAGATTCATCGATGTGGCATTGTTACACAGGGAGGATCCATTATATCTTACAATGAGATATAAGGCAACCCGTTAGGTTTCCAACCTATATACTTTGAATCTTTTTTTTTTGGACAACAATATAATAAACAGCATATATACCAACCAAGCAGGATAATAAACAACAATTTGGACAGCAATTTGGACAGAAATGTTTTAAAGATTCATCATAGTGGCATTGTTACACCTGGGGAGGATCCATTATATCTTACAATGAGATATAAGGGAACCCGTTAGGTTTCCAGCCTATATACTTTGAATCTTTTTTTTATTTGGACAACAATATAATAAACAGCATATATACCAACCAAGCAGGATAATAAACAACAATTTGGATAGCAATTTGGACAGAAATTCATCAAGATTCATCATACGTGGCATTGTTACACCTGGGGAGGATCTGTTATATCTTACAATAAGATATAAGGCAACCCGTTAGGTTTCCAGCCTATATACTTTGAATCTTTTTTTTTTGGACAGCAATATAATAAACATCATATATACCAACTAAGTAGGATAATAAACAACAATTTGGACAGCAATTTGGACAGAAATGTTTTAAAGATTCATCATACGTGGCATTGTTACACTTGGGGAGGATTCGTTATATCTTACAGTGAGATATAAGGCAACCTGTTTGGTTTCCAGCCTATATACTTTCAATCTTTTTTTTTGGACAGCAGTATAATAAACAACATGTATACCAACCAAGCAGGATAATAAACAACAATTTGGATAGCAATTTGGAAAAATTCATCATGATATAACTGTTACTGATAAGAATTTTGAACTAAAACGTACCTTAATAATTTCGAAAAGATGGTCTACTCCACTCTCACCAAGAAACAGGGGCTGCAGTCAGAAATACAAACAACATTAACTCACTAATACTTTTAAAAAATAGAAAATAAAAAAAATTTAACATGAATGATGAAAAATTATAAATAACTATACTGGTTACCAACAATACATACATATCTCTGATTAAGCAGTCTTGGTGAAAGTGTAAAAAATTAAAAACCAAATATAATGAAAAGCTCTCTAAGAAGAAAAAGGAGTTACACGACTTTGGGTATTCGGCATTTAAGGTGCATTGTTAAGAAGCAATATATCTTTCCAAATCTTAATTATCATAAACCGAAAGAAAATATAATTATATTTAATCAAATTTTTGCATGTTAATGCAGTAAAAGGGTACTTGGAAATATCAAAGGTGAGTCACAAAAGATTAATAATCTTGACTAACAATTGGATATCTAATGTTTTTCTATCAAATGAATATAAATCAGCAAAATGAATATAAATAAGAATAATAATGATTTTATACCTATTAAGTTATTACCACCAACTCCAATCCAACGATTCTGCGAGGAGCAAGAGGAAGCAAGAACTAAAATACAAACAACATATGAATTAACAAATGCTATTGATTAATTACAAAATGCTATTTACTAAAAACTAATACTCACATTCTTTGACTGAAAGAAAAATAGTCAATTCATTAGCCGATCTAAGTCCTCTTCAATTCTACTCACTTTCAAAGTACGAATACCTTTCTCAATACAAATCTGTAACAAATACATATGAATATATACAAGGTTACTTGTTAAACATAAAAGAAAAGACCATGAGAGAGAGGAAGTTGTAGAAAAACAATCTTTTCTGGCAATATATTTGAAAAGGCAAGGTTTATCCTTCTTTACAAATGACTTGTATTAAACGTAAATCATGTGTCAATCACTCAATATGCTAACAAGTCACATCAACAATACATTAAAAGAAAATGAAAATTTTATCGATACTAACTAATTCGCATAATTATTTTATATACAGTGACAAAATTAAAAGAAATTAGAGAAAACATGGACTTAATTTACCCAATATTTTAGCTAATAGCAACACTTATGCAAATAACCCAATCTTTTTCATGACATATTATCCTTCAGCTTTACTGAAAAAAAGAGAAATTAATCTGCAATGCAACAAAAAACAAGCATCTAGTCATGCATCACTACATCGGCAAGCATGCAGCCAACCCTTACATCTACTGCCCCAAGAAATTAGATAAAAAATGAATTACCATGAAAATAGAATTGTATGTTTTACTCTTCCATTTATCAGAACAGGCGTCCCAATGGATGCAACTATTAAAACCCCAGAAAAAAAAGCTTTTAAACCCATGCCCATGTAGACACTAGCCATGTCAATCAACAAAACACATGTTTATATAATCACTACACGATAGACTTCAACACATAAAAAAAGCAGCCAACAGACATCACATAAAGAAGTATCTTTCAAAAACTTTTTTTCAAAAGTATTACTCAAAGTTCCTCACAATTCAAATCACCTTCAATAGTCTAAAACAATTAATCACAGGTAGAACTTAAACATTTCCTACAGAATCAAAGAGAAGTGCTTAGTACCTGTAAGGCCAAATCGTAGCCACCATTGATGCCGTGCTCGAAATAAAGTAACTATTGAATGTTAATAGCAACTATTTCTATAGGAGAAAGAAAAAGTGAAATTTTAACAAATATTTCTCATTATAACATTTATCAGAGATGATTTATTACATACCCAATCAATTTAAAACATAGTCAATGAATAATATATTAATTGTACAATCCTGTTGAAAATTTTAGAACCCTAAAACAATGAAAAGCATGGACAAACTGGATGATAAAATCCACAACTCCCAACCATTTTTCGTTATTAATAACAACATTTGAAAATTTTGACAAACTGGAATAAGAAATTAATACCTCAACAAACTGAATGTCCTTGCCTTGTATGAGTCTTCAGAATGAAAAACAGCAGATGGAAGATGATGTATCAACGACTCTAAAACTGGAATAGAACTCCATGCCGAGAATCAAAAAAATAAAATTTGGGGGACGACATACAAAATGCTAAAAAACAATAAATAAATACCTGATAGGGGAGTAATCAACTTGGGGAAGTATTTCGCACCAGAATCGAAGAATAAATTAGGGATTCAGGGGAATGCTAAAGAGGGATGAAGGAATTAGGGATTTCGAGAGTTAGAAGAAATGGGGGAACAGACAAAATGACTTAGTGTTTTGAGTAATTAAAACGGATGTCAAAAGAACGACGCCGTTTCTGTAAAATTTATCCCTATTGCAGGCGCTTCCAAAATAAACGCCACTAAATAAATTATAAAAAACGCAGTCTTTTTTATCAAATTTGTGGCGATTTGGGAAAAAAAGCCACTAATAACTTCAGTAAAACGAACATATGTCTGGCGTTTTATTAAAGGCGCCACTAATAAGAACGGAAAACGGTGCCGTTCCATACTGCGTAATACATATTTGCGGCGTTTTTAATAAAACGCCACTAATAACAAATCAGAAAAATGGCGCCGTTTTGTAAACACTTGATATATTAGCGGCGTTTTTTGGCTAAAACATCGGTAAAACACAACCTTTTGCGGCTTTTTGATGAAAACGCCACTAAACTTTCAGCAGATAACGACGTCGTTTAGTAATTTTCATACATTACCAGCGTTTTTATGAAAAACGCCACTAATGCTAACTTATTTGTATTGTTTTTATTTATTATATTTATTCTTTAATAAATAAATTTCATGTTAGAAAATTGAAAAATAGATATTCAAAATTGAAAAATAGATATTCATTTACTTATAAATATTTTTAGATTTGTATTTATTTTTATAAAATTAAACATTTCAAATATATATATTTTCAAAGTTTTTAGGTTTTAAATTTTGTGTTTTTAAGAATAAAATTAAATTAATGTAATGTATAAAGTTATGGGTTAAATTTGTTGAATTTTAAAATTAAGATTAAATTGATAGAATCCGCAACATTAACTTTAATTAAATTTCGATCGAGTTTGTGCGTAAAATAGAGAATAGTTAAGTAATTATTTTTATAATTTTTAATTATTATAATTTATTTATTACAATAAAATTAAATCTTATGATTTATTATAATTTCTAAATTATAATAAACTTTTTAATCAATATTAAGTGCTTCCACTAATTATTATAAACATAAGATTTTACATTAATATCTACATGTATACACATCAATATATATCCCTATGAAATAAATTTTTAAGGTTTAGAGTTTTTAGGGTTCAATATTTTAGGTTTAAAGGTTAATGATTTAGTGTTTGTAGTTTAGGGGTTTATGGTCGAGTATTTAGAGCCATGATTCAGGGTTTAAAATCTAGATCCATAGTTTAGAGTTTAAGGTTTAGACCATTTAAAATTTAGGATTTAGAGTTTAGGGATAAACAGATACACAACCAGATTTTTATAGCATATATTTTTATAATTTTTTAATGATTAAATCAAATTTGATATTCTATCTTCATTCGATAAACCCTAAACCCCTGACCTTAAACCATACACCCACAAACCCACAAACCCATAAACTTTAAATCCTAAACCCTAAACTCCCTAATCCTAAAACTAACTATAAACGCTAAACTCTAAACACTAAATATTGAAATGCTAAACTCGAAACCCTAGTTAGCCTATACAAACCACTAAACCCTTAATTACAACCTTAAACCCTAAATTATGTAGATAAATTTTGAATATTATTTATTCTTTGTATATTTTAAGAAATTTAAATAACATTTTCAATTTACTAATTAATTTTGTTTCTCTACTGATGCATGGTTACCAATTTTTAATTTTAATATATATAAAGCTTATCTATTATCTCTTAAGTAATTTAAACTATAATTATAATTTTAATATATATATATATATAAGAAATCAAATAATTTAAACTATAATATATATATAAAGTCTGCTTTTCTTGTAGTGGCTAAACCCTAAATATAAATTTTATAAGGGACAAAAGTAATTAAAATAGAATGTTAATGCTTACAATTACCCTAAAATAAATTAATTTTTATTAATAACCTTATCCCCTAAAACCTAATAGCCAACCCCTAAAATCATAACACTTAAATTAATTATTTTTGCGGCGTTTAACAACAAACGCCACTAATTCTCGATCTACCAACTATAGCTCAAGAAAAAAAGTCGTCGTATTGATAAACATTTTTTGCGGTGTTTTTAAAGAAACACAGCTAATGCTCAGATCTTTAGTGGCGTTTTTGTTGAAGCGTCGCTAAGCTCAGATCTTTAGCGGCATTTTTATTAAAGCGCCGCTAATGCTCAGATCTTTAGCGAATGCTCAGATCTTTAGCGGCGTTCTTATAAAAGCGCCGCTAATGCTCAGATCTTTGCGGTATTTTTGTTAAAGCGCCACTAATGTTCAGAACTTTAGCGGCATGCGAAAAAAAAAACCTCTATTTCTCCTTTTTAGCGGCGTTTGGGCTAAAAATGCCGATATTGCTCAATTTTTTGCGGCATTTATTCAAAACGCCGCTAATGTATAATATTTGCGGCGTTTTTCATCGAAATGCCACTAAAAACGCCACTAAAAGTCTATTTTGGTATAGTGATACAAATAATTTTTTTCTTATTTACCTACTTTCATAGATATAAGAAAGAAATAATATTTGGTATACGACTAGTGGAACCTTTAAACTCTACAAGTAGGATTAAGAGGTTAATAAGTGTTTTATATGGATATAGTGAAATATTAAAAACAAATATTTAAAAAAAATAAAAGTACACAACCAATTTACTAAATACTAACCCATATGTAAAATTGTTTTTCATAAATTCTTATGGCACATAATTGAAAAGTTATTTTTTATCTTCTTTATTCTAATTGTAATCTTGATAATGGTTGTTGTTTATTTTAGAGTAATTTAATAAGATTAAATGAAATGATATTAAATTTATTATTTTAGTAAAATTTATAATATAAAATAAAATACTAAAAAATCACTATATCTAAAACATATTTTGGCTTTTTTATTAAAATGACCTTAAAATTTAATAAATTACAAAATGACTCACTTTCTTGATTATGTATGTAAATGACTTGAAATGAATAGTAAAAGTTCGTGGAGCTAAGAGATTGACACCACCAATATATCACGTCAGCAATTAGAATTAAAAAATCAATTTTTTAGTGGAGCTATAGAGAATGGCGTCACTTATATAAATATTAAGGAAATATTGGTATTTTTCAATAATTGGGAGGCCCAAAAATAAATAATGATGGTGGAGCTATTTTAAATGGCACTGTAACATCCTAGATTAGGGGCTATGCATTTGGTGCATAAATTCATGAGTTAGTAGGCTCAGTGAGTGGTTTGGATGTGTTTTAGGGGTTTTTAAAACTCTAGGATAAAAAAGGAGTGTCTTAGGAAAATTTTGTTTTAAGTGCTTAAAAGGAGAAGCTAGGCGATGGAGGCCTTAAAGGAAAATCGTAGGATGTTATGGACATGAACTTGGGCTTAGTAAAGTGGCTTGGGACGCTACTTTCAAAAGGGAGTGCAGGGGGGAAGAGGTTCGAGTAACGCGGGGCACATCAGAGACTTTTCTTTTTGCATCTGGAAGGGGAGCAAGGCCAGGGAGGCCTTAAGGAAAATCTTAGGCGTGTTTGGATATAAAAAGGGGCTTGGTAAAGTGGCTTAAGGGTGCCACTTAAGGGCCTGGAATGACGCCTGGACAAGGCCTTGGTTGAATCCGTTGCATGCATGGGCATGTTTTTATTTTGCTTTGGCGTTAAGACAAGGGGAGCTAGGGAAAGAGGTGTTAAAAGAAGTTCGGTGAATCATATCACAAACAAAGCGCCTTGGCAAGATGGTTGGGCGTTATCTGTGGAGCAAGGAGAGGTCTCATGTTCGAGTCTGGGTGATGGCATAGGAGTGTTTCATTTTTCCTTTTAAGGTCAACAAGTGAAACTGGCTAAGGAGGACTTAAAAGAATTGAGGCGAGTTTCATCACAAAAAATGCTCGGGCGAGTGGCTTGGGCGTAATAGCGACTTGCAGAAGTGAGGGTCGGGTTCGATTCACGTGGGCGTGAGGAGGGATTTTATTTTTTGGCTTTTTGCTTGGTGGAGAGTAATTGACGGCACATGGAGTTTAATTGGATGAGGATTTGACTTAACTCTCCTATTAAAACTCTAATGCAAAGAAGGTAGGATAAATATGGCTTTATTTATTTTATTTATTTAGTTAAGATAGAAGATAAGGGTGGCCTTATTTTATTTGTTTTGAATTGGTGATATAGGGATAAAATAGGAGATTAAAAGGGGTTTTGATAAATGGAGATAAGGAGGCGATTGTAGGACTCTTGAGGTGTGCTTTTCGGTTTGAAGCTTTTAAGAGGGGTGCCAAATTTGATTTTCTTTTTCCATGTGGGTGCTTTAATTTTATTAGGAGGGGTTCATCTTTTATTTCTTTCTTATTTTCTATTGTCAATGCTCCCAAGTCTCTAACAATCTCCCAAATTTCTCCCTTTAATTAGTGTTAGCGAATCCTATAAGCTTTCTTTCTCCTTTCTTTACTTGGCACCTAAAAGAAGCACCATAGCGAATACATCTTTTCCTATTGTACGACTTTTCCATCATTATTTTATAAGGCTTAATCAATCTTCAAGTGGTGTTATTCTCCTTATTTCGACGCTAGTTTGAGAAACCGAAAGTATTGTGGGTGGTAAGTATTTAAGTATTCGGTTTGTTTCTTTTTATTTGTATGACGAAATTAAGTGAGTGAGGCCTTGGTTAGTCAGGGCCGAATGTTCATAGTGTCCTTATAGGTGTTTCTTTGTGTAGCCAACATTAAGGAAGCATCGAAGGAGTTTCGTAGATTCGATCCGTTAAGGTAAGCAAATATTTCAGGATTTTTGGTAAGTAAGGTAAGTGATTCATGGAATTCGGCCATAGGCCATTTGGGTTATTAATATTAGCCGATCTTGACTATGATGTTTAGGGCCAAATCGACAAGAATTAGCAAAGTCTTCGGGATTTGGTAGGAGACCAAATCGGCAGTAAGGGAGGAGGGAAAACTCCGTTCATCCAAGTAGCTAGGGATTTATTTGAATAGTCGGTGTGTGATTAACTCACCGCTTTTGAGTTTTGCTATATCTGTATGTGTTGATTGTGTACTAACAAATGCGTAAAAGTTATGTGGTGATTACCCTAAAAAGGGGTATATCGATAATCAGGTTAGTATTATCTGTTGATAAGAATGTGAGAGTGCCGATGTGAATGTAGCTATGCCTATAGAAATATGATTGTCTGCCTTAATAACATGTGCATGCACTTATTAATATTATGTCATTATTACTTGTGCATGTGCATGGGATGGGATATGAAAGAAGGTACGGGTGTACTTCGAGTACGTGGTTTGATGTTAGCCTTGAGCTACATCGTGGATTGACGTTGACTGAGGTCACATTGTGGATTTATTTGCGATTAAGTTCGAGTGGCTTGATGAGTAGCTCTGTGCCTCATCGTGGTTGATATAGGCTATGTGCTATATCGTGGTTGATGAGTGACTATGTGTCCCATCGTGGATTTGGTGTTAGCTACGGCTACATCGTGGATTGGCACTAACTGAGGTCGCGTTGTGGATTTTTGTGCTTAATTGCACGGGGACGGCATTGATTGCCTTTTGGAGTAAAAAGGAGAGGGTGAATTATTAATCCCCTAGTGTGTGGTAGGCTGGATAAGGGGGTGTGTAGCGGATGGACCCTAGGTTTGGGTTGGGTGCACTTTGCATATTAATATGTGTATGTGGATTGGAATAAGAAAATGGGCCAAGCCCAATATGTGAATATGGATCAGTGTGGAAATGGGCTAAGCCCGATATGTAAATCCAATGGTTAGTTACTTATTTATCCGATAAATGATATGAATAAGGCCAAGCCCAAGAAGTGATATTATCGAACATGTTATCTTGTTATCTCATTATATGGGTTAATATGTGGTTAACATGTGGGTGGAATTCAGTGGTTTAATTACACACTGAGTCCGTGTGACTCACCCAAATATTTTATCAAACATCGCAGGTGTTATGATGATCAGACCGGGTTGGAGTGGATACGAGGTGGCCCATGCGTAAGATATTTTAATTAATTAATTATTTATAGTTTCAGATTTTGATTAAGTGTTTATTGTAATAAGGCCCTTAAAGTATTTAAGTATTTTTTTAAGTATCTTTATTATTATGTTCTATTATGGATTGGCAATTTAAATATTAATTGCAAATGATTTTATTTTCTTAATTATATATAATAAAGTTTTAATCCAGAATTTTGTAACAACTTAATTTATTTCAAATTTTAAATACACAAGGTTTTCTTTCCTAAAGACAATAAGTTTTTTTATACTTTACCTACAAGTCGATTATTTTCAAACGCTTTTTCCGCAGTGGCATTTCAAATTGATTAGTAGTGAATGGGCCGGGTTTGGGTGTTATTCATTTAGTATCGAGCCGGTTCAAAACTCGGCTTTGAGGTTTTGGGTTCAAAATAATTTTCAAAATGGGCTTTTCAAAATATGGGCTTTATGAATTATTTTCGTGTTATTCGTCATGGCACCAGACCTCCGACCAAGTCCACCGTAAGTACCTCGACTTCTGAAATGAATTGAGTAGGTGAATTATATGGGCTTTAATGGGAACGTAGATTAGTGAACTAGGATCTGTTGAACCCTAGGACTAGTCTACTCGAACACATACATAAGACTTAAGGACCATTAAACAAACCTGTGACTAAGTCGCCAAGTTAAGGTGTGGCAAATGTTGTACGCATGTCTAGGAGTGGATTCAGTAAGATCTTGGTACTTAAGCAGTCCTAGCGACTCACCTCCTCTTTACTCGAATCCTACCAGTGCGTAGCTACTGGCTCACCCTAACCAAGAGGACTTATTCATAAAGCTAAACCCAAGAATTAAAACCCGAAAGGGACTAGTCAGAATTTTTTCTATAAAACCCTAGTTTTTTAAATCCTTAAATTACCCTTCGATTTGGAACAAAATCTATTTTGAAAAAAATTTCAAAAAAATTTTCGAATTGCCAAATTCTTGAAATACCCCTGGTGGAAGAATTACGAAAATGCCCTTGGTTTCTAAAAATACCATATTACCCTTGATTTTAATAAAATTTATTTATTTTGCAAAAGTGTCCAAAAACTCTATTTTACGAAAAATTCAAGGTATTTTGATTTGGGAAAATTACTAAAATGCCCTTGTGTGGTAAATTACAAAAATACCCTTTGTTTTTAAGATTTTCAAAAAAAAATACCCTCGACTTTTGCTAAAATGTTTCTACTTCACAAAAATACCAAAAACTTCTGTTTTACAAATATCAAGATAACTTTGATTTGGAGAATTCTTTGAAATGCCCCTAACTTCCAAAATTACCAAATAACCCGATTTACGAAATTTTTTGGCAATACCTCTGATTTGGAAAACAAATTTTCAAGATTACCCCGAGGTTTTGAAATACCTTTAGTTTATAAAGATTTTTTAAATTTATCCTAATTTATTACCAAAATACCCCTATAGGATATATGACGAAAATACCCCTAGATTAGGAACGGGCAGAAATGTCTGAGTAGTGAATGTGTGTGATAGATACCACTGAATGAATGTGTTCTTGTTGATGAATGAATGTGCCTCCATTGAGGAATGGATGTGACTCTCTGAATTAGAGTAGTGAACTTGAACCGAAACTTTGTGTGATCGAAAGAACCACTTCTAGAACTTCTTTTCATAAAATTGTTCGCGGTTAATCAGTGGAACAAAAGTACTAATGCATAAAATTTTTAATCAGATAAATCACGACGTTAGACATGAGTTCTAGAGGACGAGGTCGTCATGGGACTGATAGAGGTAGAATGGTGGTGTGAACCCGTTAGGTTAGGTCAAGGATCCGAGAATGGGGTACCACCGCCACTACCACCACTTTTGGTGTTGAACAGCAAGATCAAACGGGGGATGATGCAGTATCGTGCGCTATGTTGCGAGTACTAGAACGTGTGGCAGGAGCTAGTGTGGGAAATGGAGCTCGAAAATCAGTATTGGAAAGACTTAGGTCGAACGGAGTCAAAGTTTTCAGAGGAGTATCAGGAGTAGCTCCGAATGTAGCGGAGTATTGGTTGGAGGCAGTTGAAAGAATCATGGACGATTTGGACTGTACTCTTGAGGAAAAGTCGAAGGTCTTGTCTTGTTGCTCCGAGATGAAGCTTATCGATGGTGGCTCACTGTCAGGCAAGGTGTTCCGCAGATCGAGTGGATTGGGAATATTTTAAGCTTAAGTTTGAAGGGAAGTACGTTGGATCTAGCTACTTAGACTCACAGAGAAGGCGTTTAAACTTGGTTCAAGGAAGCAAGTCGGTAGCAGAGTATGAAGCTGAATTTGTGCGGTTAAGTCAGTACGCCAAAGGGATCGTGGCTAATGATTACGAAAGGTGTGTCCGGTTCGAAGATGGGCTACGAGATGAGTTGCGAGAGTTGATTTCTCCGCACAGAGAAATAGACTTTGCCATTCTAGTGGAGAAAGCTCGGATAGTTGAAGAAGTTAAGAGGGCTGTAAGAGAGAACCGAGATAAGGAAAGGAATGGGAATAAGAGAAGTTTTGGACCGTCAGCATCATTTGGAGATGTACAGAAAAGACCAAGGATCGAGAATTCTGTACATGCACCTGTGCCAGTTTTTGAGAATCAGAGTCGTCTATGCGCTCAGTGTGGAAGAGCTCACACAGGAGAATGTTGGGGTAATAGTAAGGTATGTTTTTGATGTGGATCTAAGGCCCATTTGGTTAAGAATTGTCCTCAGGCAACGAAGGTTCGTGGCCCAAACCATAGAGGAAATGGTTTCGGCCAAGGTCGTGGAACACCAAGCAGAGGTGCTGAAGGTTTAGATGCGAGGCAACCAAGGAAGTGATAGCGGGTAAGTTCCTTGATTTTGAAATATTATTTATTGCTTTGAGATAGTTCATTCTTATGTGCTAGTGAAGTGCTTGAACTCTGGATGTGAACTTAGAAACTGTGCCTAGAAGGTAAGATAGTTCGTGTTTGTATGCTAGTGAAGTATGGAACTTTGAATACGAATCTTGAGATAGTATCTAAGGAATGTGTTAGTTTTGTTAAGATCAGAGTGCGCAGCATAAGCGTAGTACGGTGAGTTAAAATGTGCGATTATTCGTTAGTAAGTAATTTCGAGGACGAAATTATTTTTAAGGAAGGTAGAACTGTAACATCCTAGATTAGGGGCTATGCATTTGGTGCATAAATTCATGAGTTAGTAGGCTCAGTGAGTGGTTTGGATGTGTTTTAGGGGTTTTTAAAACTCTAGGATAAAAAGGGAGTGTCTTAGGAAAATTTTATTTTAAGTGCTTAAAAGGAGAAGCTAGGCGATGGAGGCCTTAAAGGAAAATTGTAGGAGGTTATGGACATGAACTTGGGCTTAGTAAAGTGGCTTGGGACGCTACTTTCAAAAGGGAATGCAGGGGGAAGAGGTTCGAGTAACGCGGGGCGCATCAGAGACTTTTCTTTTATGCCTAGAAGGGAGAAAGGCGTGGAGGCCTTAAGGAAAACCTTAGGCGTGTTTGGACATAAAAAGGGGCTTGGTAAAGTGGCTTAAGGGCGCCACTTAAGGGCCTGGAATGACGCCTAGACAAGGCCTTGGTTCGAATCCCGTTGGCGGCATGGGCATGTTTTTATTTTGCTTTGGCGTTAAGACAAGGGAGAGCTAGGGAAAGAGGTGTTAAAAGAAGTTCTGGGTGAATTATATCACAAACAGCGCCTTTGCAAGATGGTTGGGGCTTTATCTGTGGAGCAAAGAGCAGGTCTCATGTTTGAGTCTGGGTGATGGCATGGGAGTGTTTCGTTTTTCCTTTTAAGGCCAACAAGTGAAACTGGCTAAGGAGGACTTAAAAAGAATTGAGGCGAAGTTTCATCACAAAAAATGCTCAAGAGAGTGGCTTGGGCGTTATGGCGGCTTTGCAGCAGAAATGAGGTCGGGTTCGATTCACGTGGGCGACAAGGAGGGATTTTATTTTTTGGCTTTTTGCTTGGTGGAGAGTAATTGACTACACATGGAGTTCAATTGGATGAGATTTAGCTTAACTCTCGTATTAAAACTCTACATAGAAGGTAGGATAAATACGGCTTTATTTATTTTATTTATTTAGTTAAGATAGAAGATAAGGGTGGCCTTATTTTATTTGTTTTGAATAGGTGATATAGGGATAAAATAGGAGATTAAAGGGGTTTTGATAAATGAAGATAAGGTGGCGGATTGTAGGACTCTTGAGGTGTGCTTTTCGGTTTGAAGCTTTTAAGAGGGGTGCTTGAAATTTGATTTTTTTTCCATGTGGGTGCGAATTTTATTAGGAGGGGTTCATCTTTTATTTCTTTCTTAATTTCTATTACCGAATGCTCCTAAGTCTCTAACAATCTCCCAAATTTCTCCCTTTAATTAGTGTTAGCCGAATCCTATAAGCTTCCTTTCTCCTTTCTTTGCTTGGCACCCAAAAGAAACATCATAGCCGAATACATCTTTTCTTATTGTGGCCGACTTTTCCATCATTATTTTGTAAGGCTTAGCCGAATCTTCAAGTGGTGTTATTCTCCTTATTCTGACGCTTGTTTGAGAAACTGAAAGTATTGTGGGTGGTAAGTATTTAAGTATTCGGTTTGTTTCTTTTTATTTGTATGACGAAATTAAGTGAGTGAGGCCTTGGTTAGTCAGGGCCGAATGTTCATAGTGTCCTTATAGGTGTTTCTTTGTGTAGCCAACATTAAGGAAGCATCGAAGGAGTTTCGTGGATTCGATCCGTTAAGGTAAGTAAATATTTTGAGATTTTTGGTAAGTAAGGTAAGTGATTCATGGTATTCGGCCATAGGCCATTTGGGTTATTAATATTAGCCGATCTTGACTATGATGTTTAGGCCAAATCGACAAGAATTAGCAAAGTCTTCGGATTTGGTAGGAGACCAAATCGGCGATGAGGAGGAGGAAAACTCCGTTCATCCAAGTAGCTAGGATTTGTTGAATAGTCGGTGTGTGATTAACTCACCGTTTTCGGAGTTTTGCTATATCTGTATGTGTTGATTGTGTACTAACAAATGCAGTAAAAGTTATGTAGTGATTACCCTAAAAAGGGGTATATCGATAATCAGGTTAGTATTATCTGTTGATAAGAATGTGAGAGTGCCGATGTGAATGTAGCTATGCCTATGGAAATATGATTGTCTGCCTTAATAACATGTGCATGCACTTATTAATATTATGCCATTATTACTTGTGCATGTGCATGGGATGGGATATGAAAGAAGGTACGGGTGTACTTCGAATACGTGGTTTGATGTTAGCCTTGAGCTACATCGTGGATTGACGTTGACTGAGGTCACGTTGTGGATTTATTTGCGATTAATTTCGCGTGGCTTGATGAGTAGCTCTGTGCCTCATCGTGGTTGATATAGGCTATGTGCCATATCGTGGTTGATGAGTGACTATGTGTCCCATCATGGATTTGGTGTTAGCTACGGCTACATCGTGGATTGGCACTGACTGAGGTCGCGTTGTGAATTTTTGTGCTTAATTGTACGGGGACGGCATTGATTGCCTTTTGGAGTAAAAAGGAGAGGGTGAATTATTAATCCCCTGGTGTATGGTAGGCTGGATAAGGGGGTGTGTAGCGGATGGACCCTAGGTTTGGGTTGGGTGCACTTTGCATATTAATATGTGTATGTGGATTGGAATAAGAAAATGGGCCAAGCCCAATATGTGAATATAGATCAGTGTGGAAATGGGCTAAGCCCGATATGCGAAATCCAGTGGTTAGTTACTTATTTATCTGATAAATGATATGAATAAGGGCCAAGCCCAGTAAGTGATATTATCTGAACATGTTATCTTGTTATCTGTTATATGGGTTAATATGTGGTTAACATGTGGGTGGAATTCAGTGGTTTAATTACACACTGAGTCCGTGTGACTCACCCAAATATTTTATCAAACATTGCAGGTGTTATGATGATCGGACCGGGTTGGAGTGGATACGAGGTGGCCTATGCAGAAGATATTTTAATTAATTAATTATTTATAGTTTCAGATTTTGATTAAGTGTTTATTGTAATAAGACCCTTAAAGTATTTAAGTATTTTTATTAAGTATCTTTATTATTATGTTCTATTATGGATTGGCAATTTAAATATTAATTGCAAATGATTTTATTTTCTTAATTATATATAATAAAGTTTTAATTGGAATTTTGTAACAACTTAATTTATTTCAAATTTTAAATACACAAGGTTTTCTTTCCTAAAGACAATAAGTTTTTTTATACTTTACCTACAAGTCGATTATTTTCAAATATTTTTCCAGTGGCATTTCAAATTGATTAAGTAGTGAATGGGCCGGGTTTGGGGTGTTACAGGCACCACCACTTTATGTTAGGTTATTATTTTTTAATTTTTTAAATTAAAAATATTATTTTATTTAGTGGAATCATTCTAAATGGTACCACCAGTATAATCTATCACCTTTTTTCTTTTCTAAATATTTTAATTTAAAATGATATTTTATTTGGTAAATAAAAATGATATTCTATATGGAGCCATTCCCGAACTTTCTTTACTTTTTGATTCTCTATTTCTTGATTTCTATTAAAAATGCCCCTTATCAAACGATTAATTCACATTAGATAAAGATTTTGGCGAATTTGATTCTTGTTTTGTTTTCTTTTCGGTGTTCGTCTTTGCTCGGTTAAAAGAATATTTGGACGGTGAGTGTTGTGTAATGTGTGTCCCTACTGCGGGGTTCTCCAAGGATTCAAAGGAGGTTTATCGAGGCAATTATGGTGATTCTACTTGGAAAGTACAGAAATGAACACTTTGCTTTGAGGTGAAAAATTGGAACGGTGGTCTTCTTCATCGGTGATATCTGTCACTTTCTGTGCATATTCTCAATTTTCTTGTATGATTTTACGCATCTTGCATGATTTAGTCGTACTTTGCATGTTTTCTTGGCTTTGTGTTTTTGACTTTTCTTACGTTTTCTTTTATGCATGCATACGCCTTTTCGGTTCTCCTAAATCTTTTTTATTACGTAGAGTTTTATTCATTAAAAATTCTCCTGTTTTGTTTTCTACTTTACGTTGTTTCAAGGGTTTTGTTAGTTTTACCTTTTATTTTCTCTTCTTTTCTTTTCTTTTTCTATTTGGCTGTTAAAACGTTTTACTCTTTCTGTTTTTCTTCTCAAAAGTTTTTTGTAATCAAGGGTTGCAAGCTCTTCTCTTCAAGGTTTTGCTGTTCCAAGGGGGCTGTGAATCAGGTGGTGTTAATCCTCTCGGCGTTTGGCTTTCTTCTGTTTCTTGTTTTTATCTAAAGACTAGTTTTCTTGCTGCTTCAGCCTTTTATTTGCTGCTTCTAGTTTGTGTTTTTGGAATCGTTGTTGTTGTGTTTTTTCTTGTGATTTCCCTTTGGTCTCGATTTCTTTGGGGTGAAGTGGGTCCAAGGGCGAAGTTGGGCTTGCACCCTAAAATATAAAATTATTATTTATATTTTTAAAATTTTTAAAAAATTTTAAATTAATAAAGATAAAATTATACTTTGACCCCTAAAATTATAAAAATTCAATTTAATACTTTATAAATTATAAAGATATAAACTATAAAAATTAAAATTTATTCGATTACTAAAACATAGTTTTGGCTTCGCCCCTGAGTGGGTCTGCTTCTGTTCCCGGCTGTGGTATATTGCTGCTGTCCTATCTGACTCCACGTATGGTTGAGGAATTAATGATTTACTGGAAAGACTAACTTTCTCTGAAGAAGAATCAAAATGTGTGATTAGTATGAACAGGAATATATCCAACTTACAAGGTCACGAGGCGTGGGCAATGGGAAAGATTATGTCTGAGGTAAAAATTAATAGAGAAGCCATGTATCGTGTTCTGAAATCATTATGGTTTACAAAGAAAGCAGTTAGTTTCGTGGCTTTAAATGAGGGGGTTATTCTTGTGAAATTCGGGAATATTGATGATAGAACAAGAATTCTAAATATGACTCCATGGCTTTTTTATCAATGTTTGTTCGCAATGCTAACTTTTGTTAAAGGTCAAGAAATGGACTATGCGTTCAATATTTCTCCATTTTGGATTTGGATTTACAACTTCCCTTTTGAGAAAATGGATAGACAAGTTGCCATTGATGTTGGAGAGGCGATAGGGGAGGTTGTGGCGGTTGAACTGAATACATGAGGAATGAGGATTAGGATTAAAATTGATGTTCTAAGACCTCTTCGACCAGTTGTTCAACTGGTTGGAAATGAGGGGACTAAAACTGTATGTGCTATCAAGTATGAAAGGCTTCCCATTTTCTGTTACATATGTGGTCTCAATGGACATATATACTACACAGAATTAATGTATTAGAAAAGAGGAACACCTTGAAAAGGGTAACCTAATTTTTTAATATGGCAGTTGGCTCAGAGCTCAATTAGGGGGTCAACCCAAAATAGGGGGAATTGGCGAAACGAGGTTGAAATCTTGGAGAGAAAAACAAACTCAAGTGAAGAGAAAATGGAAAAAAAAAGATGGGAATGAGACTGAAAATAATATGGCAATTCTAAAAGGAAAAGAAAAGGTCAGGTTTGGGGAAGAGGAGTCAGAATCTTGCTCTCCTATGGATAAGCGTCCAATACGATCAACACGTGATGAATGAGGCAAAATGAAGTGTAAACGTAAAAGAACAAAAGGAAGCAATGGGAGAACAACGAAGAGAGTCCGAATAGAATGGTTCGAAAGAAATTAATGGAGTCTTTCACCTTGTAAGGCTGTGGTTGGTGACCAGCCCCGCCAAGAGCAATGAGAATATTTTGCTGGAACTGTCATGGGCTCAAGAACCCTACGACAGTTTGGGAACTTAGGCAACTCCTTGTTGCGAATAATCCTGATGTTATTCTTTTATGTGAAATAAAAAGGCATTCTATGAACTTCGCCCGTGTTCGTAATATTTGTAGGATGTCAGGTTGCTTGGCTGTGGACTCGGAAGGTCAATGAGGAGGTTTTGCGTTGATGTGGAAGGAAGGTGTTGATGTGGCTATTCAAAATTATTCCAGTCACCATATTGATTCTCTTGTTAAAGTGGAGGGGCATAATAGTTTTAGGTTCACGGGGTATTATGGTTATGCTGATCTAAATTTAAGAAATCACTCTTGGGATATCCTTAGAACTGTGGGAAGCTTGGTTAGGGACGATTGAATCGTTGGTGGCGACTTCAATGCTATTGTTAACGATGTTGAAAAATGTGGGGGTTGAAGGAAACCCAGGGTGACAATGGACGAGTTTAGAGATGTGATGGAGGAGCTGACTCTCATTGATATTAAAACTGATAAGGATTGGTTTACTTGGATTAATAATCGTGAAGGTAGTAGTTTGATAAAAGAGAGGTTGGACAGATTCTTAATTTCTGCTAATGCTATTGATGATATCCCCTTTCTTGCGACAAATGTGGTGAGACAAGCAAATTCTGATCATGATGCCATCTTGTTGGACACTGTGGGTCGTAAGCCTAGAGAGGAATTTAAAGACTTAAGGCTGTTTTTTAAATTTGATGCATGCTAGGCGAAAGAGAAAGAAGCCGAGGATCTTATTAAGCAAGCTTGGAGCAGTAACGAGCCTAATATTATCGAGAAGCTTGAGAGGGTGCGTGAGGTGCTTGGCCCCTGGCAATATCGTCAGTACAGAAGAATGAAAAATCGTATTCGTCAGTCGAATCGACAAGCTTATGGATGGCCCTTATTTGGAGTCTAATGCCAACATGTTGAAAATTTCTCATATCAAGCTGGGACATCTTTATGCTGAGGGAGAAACTACTGGGCCCAAAGATCGCGCATTCAATGGCTTAAAGAGGGTGGTAGAAATACTCATTTTTTCCACGTCTAGGCTACTAGCAGGTTAAAGAAGAATAAAATTGAAGGGCTGAAGAATTTAAATGATAATTAGGTAAGTGATACAAATAACATTTGTAGGGTTGCTTGGAACTATTTTCACAATCTTTTTAAATCGATGCCTCCAATCATGATGAAAATTAATTGAATTAAAAGGAGTGTCACTGAGATGTTTAACAACATGTTGGCTAGACAAATTATGGATGACGAGATCCTTGAAGCTTTCAATCAAATGGACCTCCGTAAAGTCCCTGGTATTGATGGGCTCTCAGGTACTTTTTTTAAAGAGAATTGGGGTGTGGTGGGTAAAGATGTTCTTACTCTTTGTCATGATATGTTAGATGGTAAAAAGGATATTTCTAGCATTAATGATGCGATGATTGTCCTCATTCCTAATATAAAAGGACCCTAATGATATGATTAACTTTCGTCTTATTAGCTTGTGCAAGGTGATCTACAAAATTATTTTTAATGTTTTAGTAAATAAATTAAAGGTTTCTCTTCTTTTTGTATCAGTCAGAATCAAAGTGCTTAATTTTGTCCTGGGCCGTATGATTCATGATAACATCCTTATTGCTCAAGAATTGATGCACTATTTACAGAGTTTTAAAAATGGGCTAAACAAAGGTTTTATCATCAAGTTTGATATGAATAAGACTTATGTCCGCGCATCGAGTGGAATTTTCTGGAGAAGGTTATGAAGAAAATGGGTTTTGAGGACAGTTGGTTTGAAAAAATCATGTGTTGTGTCCAGATGGTGAGGTATGTGGTTAAGTGCAACATGGTCATTTCGGAGGCTGTTATTCCCGAGAGGGGTCTTCGTCAAGGGGACCCCCTCTCCCCTTATTTCTTTTTATTTTGCATGGAGACTTTCTCAAGAATGCTTATAAATGCTCAAGATGTTGGTTATATCCGCAGTATTCGAGCTAGTCAAAATGACCCTCATATTAACCATTTGTTTTTTACCGATGATGCTATTCTTTTTATTAGGAATAAAACAAATGAAGTCGAAGCTATTATGCAGATTATTAGGGAGTTTGCGCAAGCATCGAGACAGCAAATTAACCTTGATAAATCCATGGTGTTTTTTAGCCCTAACAACCCCAAGGACCAAAGACAGTTTTATGGTGACATGCTTCATATGAGAGTGGTTGAAAATTTGGAGAATTATCTTGGCTTACCTCTCTACGTGGGCAAAAAGAAATCTATGGCTTTCCACAATATCCTTAACCGTTTTTCTTCCAGGACAACTAGTTGGTCCAAACGGCTCCTCTCTTACGGTGGTAAAGAAGTCTTCATAAAATCTATCTTACAATCACTTCCGACTTATGCTTTATCTGTGTTTCTTTCTCCTAGGGGTACCTTAGAGGATATGCTTTCAAAAGTACGTCACTCGTGGTGGGCATGCAAAGAGAAATGGAGAGGTTGGGCAATGCTTTGGGACAAAGTTTACTTGCCAAAAGGTATAAGAGGGCTCAGCTTTAGAGACCTACGACTTTTCAACTTGGCTCTCCTTGGTAGACAAGTTTGGAGGCTTCTTACTTTTAAAAACACTCTTTGCTGTCGGGTGCTTAGCTCCAAATACTTCCCTAATGGTGATCTCTTCCATCCTAAAAGAGTTGATAAACCGTCTTACACTTGGTCTAGCATTTTTAAGGCAGCAAAGGCACTTGAAAGTGGCTTTGGGTGGCAGGTTGGGGATGGTAACATCATTAAAATTTGTGACGATAATTGGGGTTTCGAAGGTCTGAACGGAAGTCCCTGTGTTTCTTGGCTTCTACAATTCCTGAAAGAAAAGTCTGTGATTTGTGGATTAATAATACCCCTAGCTGGAACAAGGATAGGGTCCGTGAGCTTTATGGCATTTTTTGGGGGATCAAATCTGTAACTTACCCATTATTTCAAATGGCCTGAATGACAGGATGATATGGTTTCATAATCCCCATGGCTTCTAAGTCTGTCTATTCGTGGCTTCTTCTCAAGCAAGTTGGCTTTGGTCCGCATAGATTTTTCTGGAAGACAATCTGGAAACTCAAGACACTTCCTAAAATATGTGTTTTTGAGTGGAGATTAGGTCATGATCTACTTCCTACAAATGCAAAAGTTTCCTCCATTCGACAGAACTTTAGAATGGATTGCCCTAGGTGTGGTGCTAGTGTAGAAACACTCATTCACGCCCTGAAAGATTGTCCTACTGCTCGTGCCATCCTCACCCTTGGTGGTTTATGTGGTAGACTCCTTGATAAAGATTATCTCTATTGTGTTGATTGGCTTGAAGATGCTATGCGTATATTGGACAAAAAAGCTGTTGAAGACATTATAACGACGCTATGGAACAGCTAGAATAATCGAAATAATTTTGTCTTTCGAGGGAAGGAAGATGAAGCTCAGATCGTTTGGGAGAGGGCAAAACGCTTAGTCATGATTTTCGGATTCATAATTTTGTGAATAAGCCGTTTCTTCCCTTAACCCTGTTCAAAAATGGGAGAAGCCACCGGTTGGTTCTGTGAAGATAAATGTGGATGCTACTGTCCTCAACGACAAAACAGGTTTTATAGAGTGATTATCCGTGTCTGCGATGGCTTTGTCCTTGGTGGTGGATGTGGCTTTAAGGAGGATTTAATGATGACACTATGGACGGAGTTTTATGCGTTCGAAGAGGATCTCAATCTTGCCCGTTCTCTTAATGTTGATAATGTCATTTTTGAAACAGACTGTGCCTGCTTAGTTAACAGATTCAAAAAGCGCAAAGCAGATATTACGATTATTGGTCGTCCTACTAATGAGATCCATAAAACTTCAGAGCTGTTCACTAAAGCTAAAGTTAGGTGGGCCAACAGGAGCTGCAATAAAGCTACAGACTTTATTTTTAAATTTGCTCTTTTAATTAATTGCAACATGTTTTTAGTATGGATATCCATGATATTGTAATTCATGATTCAGTTTTGACCTCTAGGTCTTTATTTTGTCAAAAAAATAAAATTATTTTATATTGCTAACATTTCTAATAACTATCAATTTACATAATTCAAAAAGTTTATTTTACAAAATATAATTTTATATTTGTAACATTTCAAAATAATTTCACTCAACTTACAATATATAATTTTACAACACGAGTAGTTTTCTTAATACTAAAAAAAATTAAATGATTTTGTTCAAAGCCGGCAATATTGTGTCTTAGAATTTAAAAAAATACAATGTTTAACCGCAACACAAGAAAGTTTCTTAGTGCTATTATCATGCAGTTCGAATGCTATTGATATTGATGATCTCACCCGTACGGTTCGCTTTGGAATTTCGTAAAACCTTCAAACATCCCGTTGACTTAGAGAATCTCAAATAACCCACTCGTTGGTTGCATAACCAATTTGAACCCGTTACCAAATAAATAATTGGCAGCAAAAAATAACCATTAAACATAAAAGCATAAAAAAAAACACTCATCATCTCTCTCCCATTCATCCTCTAACATGATATAATTAAAAAAAAAATTCTTCAACTAAGACTGATCTGTCATTGGGGTTATATATAGCTATTTGATCACGCCAGAAAAAATGACTTCACCAAATAAAATATTATTTTTTATTTTAAATTAAAAAAGAAAAATGGTGACTAATTAAACTGGTGACGCCATTTTATATGGCTTTATCAAATAAATAACATTTTTTACATTTAAAAAAAAACTAAAAAAACCAAACAACCTATAGCATAAAGTGGTGGCACCATTTAAAATGATTCTGTCAAATAAAATAAAATTTTTTAAATTAAGAAAAAACTAAAAAAGTAATAACCTGATATAAAATTAAAATGTGCCTACCACTATTTTTTGGCCCCCAATTATTGAAAAATACCAATATTTCCTTGGTAGGTGGCGCCATTCATTATGACTCTACCAAAAAATTAATTTTTTAAACTTATGACTCACATAGCATGCTAGTGACGCCAATCCCTTTGGCTCTACCACTTTTTATTATTCATTTCAGGTCATTTATATACATAATCAAGAAAGTGGGTCATTTTTGTAATTTGTTAAAATTTTAGGGTCGCGCATATTTTCACATTTCTACCAATTGCCTCTCTTTATTTATTTATTTATTTTTCTCCATCATGTTAGACAAGTCACCAGATTTCACAACTAGCAGCAGCCCCCTCTTCTCCAATCTCCTGCAATTTGCTGCAACTAGTAACCTCCATTCAACGCTTTTTCTTCTCTCTATTTATTTTGAGTTTTTTTTTTTTTTTTTTTGGTACTTAATTGGATTTTTATTTCAATATGATAGTTATTTTTGTTCAAATTTGATAAATTAGGACGTGATTGAATAGTCTATAGCTAGTCAAAATATTGAACCCATACTCTTTTACTTTTAGCATATCAAATGTAATTGCTGAATTTATGTTCTTTACTTGAAGAAATATTGCGAAGTTTCTGTGTAATGGTCATCGAAAGTGCAGAAAGAAAAAACAGAAATTCTTATTCATTCTTCAGAAATTTAATTGATGATATTTGCATTGGTTCCATCTTATTTTTCAATGAAGACATGCCTTATTTCTGTTTTGTTTTCAGTTTCAAGTAACATTGATCCCTCTACTAATTTTCATTTTTCTGGTTCGAGATTTTCAACCCCACTGTTGTTAAAGATCATTTGAAGAAATATTTTCGGCACTCATCTTTGGAAGCTTGATCTTGTGTTCCCTTAAAAAAATAAAAGAGGAAATCAGTTAGAGTGGTGTAAGTTGTTTCACAAGTTAATGCTTCTGTTATAAGTCGGACAGTATTATGCTTTCTGTTTGCAGGTCATCTAAGTTTTCTCTATATTGATTAATGGGAGTTTTTTAAGGTCTATTGTCTTCTAAAACAGATTAGAACCCTTCATATATGTGACCATATTTAATCTTGATTTTGTAGGGGAACCTTGTGGATGTATCATTGCATGCTAATTGAGACCAAATATAACCTTTCTTGGACACATGGTTTCTTTGTTTTTGCTAATAGGAGAAGTAGAAAATGATCTTCTTTATTCTCTTTCTATCTAGTAACTTGGTTGTCTATCTGGTTTTTGCTTGATATATATATATATATATATATATAAGAGACCATTATATATATTAGATCCATTCTTAATATTTTTCTTTATTTATCTACTTTTGAAGTATTTATATATAGATTCTACTGGAGGTTTGTTGAAAGCTTATGTATGAGCTACCATACCGAAAATGTTCTAATCCTATTTCTTTTTGTTTCAAACATCCACGTTTATTATTATCCGAGGAAGGAGGATAGTTACATTATGTAAGCTTGTTAAGCCGACAGCTTGTATTGCCTTTTACTCTTTTGTAAACCTTTGTTATATAATATTTTGAATAACATTTGAAAAGTGTTTTATTTGAGAATCTGTTTATCATTTCTTGACATTATTGTAATATATTAAGTGGTCATAATTTTGCTATGACACAACCATATTTAATTAGGTGATGAAAAAGTTGTAATGATAAGATTCACATCATGTGCCAATATATTATGTCACATACTAGTGACGATTCATATATGACACTAAATGAACATTTAATGACGTTATTTTATCATAGTATGTTATTGACAATGTGACAATGGCTTCCTTTGGTTCACCGTTTAGCATCGGTCAGCGGCGGTTGGGTATCAAACTCACTGATCTGCTGTTTGGTTCAGCATTTCAGTGCAGTAAAAATTGATTTCAATCTCACTGCTGTGTTGAAATGAGACTGGAGATGAGAGCAGCAGTTAGAGCAATTGGGGCAATAGGGATTTTTGACTGACAAAAATACCCTTCCATTATCTCTTCCCAAAACCCAAACGCCTTCATCAGCCAATCTTCATTCGGTTCTCTCCTTCGCACGATCCATCTTCTGCTGCGTCTCACTCAAGCGATCCTCCGAGAAGGTAAGTCCGTGACCCATTTCTCATCGCTTCTCGGCTATTTCGTGAGCCATTATATTCACGATCTAGGAATGTGTTTAAATAATATCGATGGAAGAATCGTTTTGACATTGTATGTTCCTTATTAAAGCCCCTATCAAATTTGTTTTTCCATCCATTTTTCGCTTTTTATGTGTTCGTCAAAACTTTTAACAATATGTTAGTCTATTATTTTGATGATGCATGTAAATTGTTCGGACGAAATTCTGAGTGAAACATTTTACCCGGAATTAATTGGTTATTCACATTGCTTTTCTTAAGGCAATGCCTTTGAGGGATGTTGTTTCTTGGTCTGTCATGTTGCAACTTTAATGAACAATTAGAATGGAGTTGTAACATTAGTTTACTAATAATTACAACAAAATTAATCTTGAACTAGAATAAATATTAAAAAAATTGAGCTAAAACTTCAAAATTCTATGGATAGCTATATGATTCCATAGCTTGTTGGAATTATTTTACTCCACTCTCCCTCCGAACACGAGATTGCACCGAGTTTTCAAAAGAGGGTTCAATGCGACTTATTCCTATTATGGTTACGAGCGAAATGAAGTGAAAAATGAGCTACCTCTTATTTACAAGCGTCTTACGGGTGGTTAATTTGCTCATAGGGATTCCAACAATTTGTGCCCTTTGTGTTTTTGATCATGTTTTATTATTGGAGAAAATTGTTTAGGTAATTTTTTTGTTTTTTTTGGTTTAAAATCAATTTGCTTATTTGATTGGCTTAAATCAAATTGGAGAAGAATTTGTAGCTTTGGGTATGTTTTAGCCGCTTAAGACATTGATATGTTACTACCAGTTTAAATGAATACTTGGTTAAATGTAAGAGTTTATTGATTAATTTTATTGAACTTAACATCAGAGCAAGATAAGGTTGATTAATTGGCCGGTTTTGTGGTAATGCGGTGATGCTAAAGTTCATTCTTGACTGGAAAAATGTATATATATATATATATATATATTTGAAGTATGGGAATTTTGAGTTTAGAGATTAGATATGCCGGTCTTTTTTTTTTTGAGCTCCCCATGGTTCATGGGGTTGTTTTGAAAGTGCAGTAGTTGTGCGCTTGTTGTGATTAGTGGTTGAGTATTAGTGTATTTGGGGGTTAGTATCGAGCTTGGTTTAATGTTGTGATGCTAAAGTTCATTCTTTTAAATATGAAGTATGAGGCTTTAGAGTTTAGATATGCCGCCATGCCAGTTTTGATTTACCTGTGGTTTAAGATTTTTATCTAGCTCCCTTTGGTTCATGGGATTGTGTCGAAAATCAGATTTGTTTGCTTTCTTTGCGATTTGTGAGAAAGACGGTGGTGGTATTTTTAAATCTGATGAGAAAGAATTGGTAGTTATTAACTACGGTTTCAAGAAGAAAATTTTGGATCATCATCCTTGCTTCAATTAAAATTTTCGAGAAGAAAGAATTGGTATTTTCAAATCCGTGTTTTATGATTCTTTGTTTTCATTTCATCAACTCCTCGCATATGTTGTTAATCATCATCCTTGCTTCGAATTAAAATTTTTGCTGTGGTATGTTATTCTTAATTGGTTGTAGATAATGAAATTTTTCATGGCGATTTTCTAAGTTTAGACCTAAAAGATCCTCCATACTCCAAGGTAAGCATGCACTCGTTTGTGTCACGAGTTAAAATAGGTTAGACATGCCTTTTCAAAAGCGGATCTTTGTGCAATACTTAAACTTGTTTGAGTCTTAGAAGTGGAAACTAAATGAGTTTTAGTAACATGGCTCTTTTGTTAGCCAGTTGTGCTTTCAATTGAAGGTAAGCAGCTCACCTCGTAGTGTGAAGTTCCATTCACTAGTTTTAAACATCGAATGTCTTTCTCCTCTAGCTTCTTTTAATGCTACAGTCTTACTTATTCTTTGAGTTCTCAAGCAAATTGACGCTTGGTCCGTGCCATTCTTTTAGATCCTTCCGCTCCGGATCGGTATAGTTCTTGAGAGATTGGACCATCTGCTTCCATCTCATCTGCGCAGTAATTATGTGCATCTTTGTAGTGTGGTAATAGCTTCCTTCCTTATTTTTTTAGTGGTTATAGTAATTTTCTCTTCATTTTAGTTTTCAATTTGTTAAACATAGTGAGCTTTGGGGCTATCTCCCCACTATCTTTCCAATCATAAAATTTCTAGAAGCAAGTGTTATCGATGCGAGACTTCTTATTTGATATTGCTTATATTGTCATACCAAGTTAGTTTCCTATTTAAGTATTTATTATCAAATGAGTTTTGCGATTATAATTATTTCATTACAATGTGAAAATTATCTTTGCTCATAGATTTTAACTCATCCAAATTGCTCATTGTTTTCTCTCTTATCTTCATATTAAATTATTCAGGTCAATTAGCAAATGTTGATGAAGCAGAGAGACTTACCAAGTGGCCTCCTTTCAAAAGAAAGCGCTAACACATGCAATTGCATCTTGTTAAGTATATATATGTTTATGCTTTTATTTATGTGGCATTTAAATTATGGGTTGATTATATGTTTTACATTCTCAACTACAGTTCCACAAGTTGAGAGAATAGTCTACAAGACTTGTTCCATCCACCAAATTGAAAATGAAGATGTTGTCAAGTCTATTTTACCCTTGTCGCATCTCATGGTTTTCGACTAGCAACACCTTTTCCCCGATTAAGCGTCATGGTCTTCCGTTTCTAGAAGGTCGTAAGTTGATGATTTATCCCACAATATCCATGTACGTGTTTAGTGCTTTTTGGACATCGTTATCTATGTGTATTAATTAGTTAAATCCATCTTTGCATTATTGCTTTGTAGTTGAACATTTGCTCTTGATGACGGTTGAGGACAAAGAAGGCTTTTTCATTGCTCTGTTTATCAGGGAAGAAGGATCCATAATCCACCCATCGCTGAGCCCTGATTCATCTCATTTGTCTCTTGTAGAGAGTACTAAAAAGAAAAATCTTAGCAAGAAAGAGGCGAGAATTAGAATGCCAACCCTGTTTGGTGGAATGTTTAAAATGTTTTTATATTCTAATGCTAGTTTTAGGGTTAACCTGAAATAACAGCCTGCTATTTGATTTAAATTTTTTTTATCAACCCTGTTTTGTCATGTTACCTCCCAAGTTTTAATACAATTTGCTGCAAGTCTTTCCCTTTCTCTTTTAGCCATAAATTTCGCTTGGCATGAGGAATTCCATTGACCATTGTTAGCAAAAACATATGTGATTAAAACCGAGATGGAAAATACAAGAAAATACTAACGGTAACATCGCATTTCATGATTTCAACACAACACGACATAGAACTACGATAAAATATATCTCGTTTTATCTTTTATCCCAATCTCTTTTATATTTAAAATTTTAGTTTTATTAAATTTAAAAATAATGTTTTATTATAATAATATTGTTTGTATTTTCATGATATTAAATACTATTTTTAATTGGATTTTATAAAAATTAATTATATAATTAATTAAAATATTTATAATAAATATCATAAGATACATTTTAATATTTTATTAAATAAATTTATAAATTAACATATTTTTAATAATTTTGTAAAACTTTATATATCAATTTTAATTTGATGTCATTAATAGTCATTTTTATTTCTACCTCACCGCTACAATTGCGTTTGAATCCAAACACACACTCCATCATTTTTTAATCTCACCTTTCATGGTGTCCAATCTCACCGCCACAAGAATTAATCTCACCGCCATCATTGTTTTTAACCTCACCGGAAATAAACTCACCGCCCATCCAAACTAAGCCAATGTTTCTTTCCTCGCTAATATGTTGAATTTGTTATTTATTATTGACGAAAACGGTTGTCACCAAATATTGATTAATATCACCTTATTGTCGGTAATACATGACAATAATAAAGATATCATCATTGTTGACTTTGAGTGATGAATGCCGTGACCTCAATTTTTGTGTCACAAAATACAAGTGGTGACGTTTATTGATGTTATTTTAGATGCCACTAATACATAAATTTGTTGGTGGTTCAAGGGGTAACTTAAATTCATTGCTGACGGTAAGAATGAAGTCATGAATTATATAGCATGAGAATCATAAAAGAAAGATAAAAGAAATTATTTATAAGTAAAATTAATTAGAATAATAGGTTATAATGTAAAAATTGGATTAAAATATAAAAGAAAAAATTTATTCATATGAAAGTTAATATAATTAAATTAAATTTAAATATTTAATATGTAGTTGTATAAAAAATATTTAAAAGAAAAGAAACAAAAAGTAAAAAGATAAGATAAAACCAAAATTGTTATGAAATACATGATAAAGAGAGCAAATAACAAGAGAAATAAGAGAAAGAGAAAAGGTATGAATTTTATTGATCAATCGGAATGAATATAATGCTTCTTCAAAATCCATATTTATAGATATAAGAAATATAAATAAAATAAAATTTTACTTTTAATGAACATTTGAGTTCTAATGTAACAAACTTACCTTAATTTTGATGATGATAAAATATTCATAACAAAAACATAATTATCATTGACAATAATTCTTTTCAAATAAAGTTATAGAGAATAAGGTTTTAGCTTAATCGTAAAGTTAAGGCTTTGGATTTTAAATTTTGAGTCTCACTCATTGTAAACTAAATATGTGAAAATTAGGGAATAATTTTTTTTTCATATTTTCAAAAATTAGAAAATTTTAATTTTAAAATTAATTGATGAATTGATCTTGGTTCAAATCCATATAAACACAATATATATATATATATATATATATATATATATATATATATATCTTCAATTATTTTTAAATATCAAATCCCATACCCTAATTCTAGAGTTGTCCATGGGCGGTTCGAGCCGCGATCTGGTTCCAAAAAAATTTCAAGCCTGGGCTCATTTTCGGGTTAGCCTGGCTTGGTCCATAAGCTTGTTTTACTCCATGTTTTTGGAACCAAACCGATGGTCAAACCAATTAGACCACCAATTCTTCGTTTGATCAATTCATCTAGTCCAAAGTAAATAAATTATTAAAAGTTCAAAAAAATAATAAGTAATAAGATTCGGTTCAACTAGTTCAGTATTGGTTCCTAGGTCAACTGATTTTTTTGCCACTCTCTATATCGGCACCCTACTCAGTCCAGTCCAATTTAGACAACATCAATTTTATTATTCATAATATTAATAAAAAATAAAAAATAAGTTTTATATATTCATATTTACATATATTTTATAGAATATATTTTTACATTAATATTTATATATTTTTATAATTAGATTTAAATTTTAAAAAATATTTTTTAAATTATTTAAATCAAATTCAAATCATCCCGTGATAAAATAAAAATCCATGTCTAAACCTCATTCAAGTTGGGTTGGGTAGGCTACCTTATCCTTGGGCAGCTCTACTTGGTTTAAATCCATATAAATGTAAAAAAAAAAAAAAATTATTTCATTTATCATCTTTCTAATTAAATAGGAGGTACTCAAAGTATTTTCATATTTCCATTTTTGAAAATTAATTTATTGACAAAAATTAAAGAATAAAAATATTTTTTAAAATATATAAAATAAAAATTATCAAATTTGACATAGTTTGTTCCACCTACTTTCAAATTGATAAACCTTATTATCATTAAAGTGATTGAGATTTTTGTTTTCTAAAACTACCTTAAACATTTAACTGATGTGTCAGTTTATTAATTTATTATAAATGGAATATGATTATTTAAAATTTAATTTTGATTGTGAGTAAATAACAATAAAAAAATTCTATGTCATTGTTTTAACCACAATAATAATATTATCAATTTAGATTTATTAATAACATTATAAATATAAAGAGATTGGGGTAAATATCCTATATATACCAAAAATTAAGTTATTTACAGAAATGGGCCGGTTTAAAGAATATTTACGGAAATGGTCGTTTCCCCCAAAAATGCGTCCACGTCAGCACATTTTTGAGAAACAACAGCAAAGCTCGCCCTTAGGGATGCGCTTTTGCCACATCAACATAAAGCGCTGACAAGGACACGCTTTGCTGATGTGGCAAAAACACGTCCCCAATGACGCATTTTAGCCCGTATTTTTTAAAAAAACTATTCTCAAATTTTTTAAAAATTTACGAGAATAAACCTTTATAAAGGCTCAAAGTGACAACACTATTTTTTTTAAGGTGTCATCAATTAATAAAGAAATGTAACTTACAAAAAAAATCTTTATATAGACTCAAAGTCTCATTTACCTTGTTTTCTTGAGTAAAGTGAAATATGAGATATGTGTATATATAGACTCATGAATAGTTTTGCAGCTTGTTCCTAAACAATGTGGGATTACTTCCTCTTTTAACTAACAACATGAGATGACATGCTACACTATATTTGATTTTTTTTTTACAAAATTATTTCTCTTTTTTTATATTTTGTTAACATTTTCTTATATTATAAAAAACAAGAAACAAAACAACTCAAATATATTTTTTACAAATCTAATCATCACTAACATATATTGATAATCCATCAAAATTTACAAGAAAAATCCACTTACTTACCGTCCCAATTTGTTTGTTTGTTTGATGTCATCTTTTCAGAGACCATCAGACCCTTGTAGCTCCTTATTTCTGCTTGTCTTTCCTTTTCAAGCCTTTGCATCTCCTCTCGGCGTTTCTGCCACAAAGAAATTAAATGGATTCATCTTCAGCATCCAATTAAAAATGTGAAAATGTACATATATAGTACGAGTTGAGACTATAATCTGCAGGTTTTGAAATCACAATCCATGAATTGTAAAATACACTTCAACATTTAGCACTTATGTTATTAATACTGGATAATATAAGCCACATCTAACCCACAATGAATATAGCCATAGGAAATTCTTAACCTAAACCCTAAACTTTTTAGCAAAGAAAAGCTGAACAGAAATTCAAACATTGTGCCATTATGACCCCAGCCTTCTATTATATTTGTGGTATATTATCATGCGTATAAAGCTGCACCATTGTACCTATGTTCAATTAAATGAAAATGTATATGTGCTACTCTGCTACTCTGCTGCAATATAACCACCTTTTCGCCATGAGCAAAATCAAGTAGGATAACTATTATTAGAACCGGTTAAGGATATCCATATAAACCATAAGTTAATGTAGCCAATTTCAAATTGACCAAGTAAGGAAAAAACCAGTCAAATAAAACAGAGCTCACTTTTTCCCTCAACTGTTGCTTTCTCTCGGCTTTTTCCGCTGCATAAACTGCTTCTTTCTCAGCTGCAACAAAATATTATATATCAGTGGCATTGGTTTAATAAAAAAAAATATTCAGTATACTTAAATCAGTGTAGTATTGAAGATGCAAAAACAAAAAAAAAATGACAGAAATCACACCAAGTTTCTTTCATAGACAATTATATCACTATCATCAATCCTAAGTCTTAACAGCTTTTGCATACCTTTCAAATCAGGTTTCCTTTTCCACTTTAGTCTTGTTCAACCTGTTAACTATCTCATTTATCCGCTTCTCCACTCTCACAGTCCGGACCTAAATCACATGATAAAATCAGAAAATGATCTATTCTAGAATCAAAGCGAAAACAAAGAAAAAACAGTAATGGTGACATTAATCAAAGTAATAAAGAAGTCTTACCATCTTGGAATTGTGAAAGCCAACTTGGCCAACATCCATTGAAGGAGTTTTCTTCAAATTGGACCATGGAGTGTAAACAACATCAATATTATTCACCTTGTTGCCTAACCTCACATAACAATCAAAATAAATAAATTGCTAACATATTAAAATTACGTTTAAAAAAAAAGATTTGACGAAATTTAAATAAATTTCTTGTAAATTTGACGAACTTAATTGGGACAAGAAGTAGGTTTTCTTGTAAATTTTTGATGGATTATTAATATATGTTAGTGATGATTAGATTTGTAAAAAATATATTTGAATTGTTTTGTTTCTTGTTTTTTATAATATAAGAAAATGTTAATAAAATATAAAAAAAAGAGAAATTATTTTGCAAAAAAAAAATCAAATATAGTGTAGCATGTCATCTCATGTGTTAGTTAAAAGATGAAGGAATCCTACATTATTTAGGAACAAGTGCAAAACTATTCATGAGTCTATATATACACATATCTCATATCCCACTTTGCTCAAGAAAACAAGAGAAATGAGACTTTGGGTCTATATAAAGATTTCCTTTGTAAGTTATATTTTCTTATTAATTGATAACACCTTAAAAAAATAGTGTTGTCACTTTGAGCCTTTATAAATGTTTATTCTCGTAAATTTTTAAAAATTTAAGAATAGTTTTTTTTAAAAAAAACACGAGTTAAAATGCGTCATTAGGGATGCATTTTTGCCACATCAGCAAAACGTGTCCTCGTCAGCGCGTTTTGTGCTGATGTGGCAAAAGCGCGTCCTCAGGGGTGCATTTTGCTGTTGTTTCTCCCAAAAACGCGCTGCCGTGAACGCGTTTTTTGGGGAAACGGCCTTTTCTATAAATATTCTTTAAACTGGCTTATTTCTATAAATAACATAATTTTTAGTATATATAAGATATTTACCCAAGAGATTGATTATATCAATTTAGTGTAAAAAAATAATATAAAATTTTAGCATAATAAAAATACACCCAAAAAGATCCAAAAAAATGTTGTGCTAGAATGGAGTTATAGATATGGACAATTTTTTTGAAACAGTAATTAAAGCTTTCCTTGAGCATCCAAATGATATGAGTTCCAACATTCTAGAAAAATATTCAAAAACCATTTGATGTATTTGCTTATAAAAGTTAGCGGGAATCATCATTAATCTCATAATGCTGAATTTCTTGAACTCTGCATGATCTTTCCTCTCTATTTCTCAACTTTTGCAACCGAATCTTGCCCTGCTCAATAACAAATTTATTAAAAAAAAGTTATTATAAGACTTATTTAAGTAGGTATGATGTGGGTTTTTTACTTGAATATTGAAATATTAAATACTTATTAAAGTATTTTGTTTTTATTTTAATATTGGTAGGTATGATGTGAGTTTTTTACTTGAATATATTAAAAAAAAATTAAATATCTAAATAAGTTGTCAACTGGATTATTTATCAAAATGGTACGTTTTTTTTAGTTGTACCTATTTGACAGGCGCAACTCTTTTTTTATATTAAAATATTTTTTTGTTTTTTAAATAAAATATTAATTTTTTCCAGTCAGTATATGACCCGTTTATAGATACGAAAATAGTATACAAGTTGAGCCTATTTGATAGGCGCGACTAATTGAGCCTATCTGACAGGCATGACTAGTTGTGCCTATCTCAGATGCGCGAATGGTGGGGCTTATAGGAGCGTCTATCGCTTAATTTTTCTCTTATATATATATCCCTGAAAATCAAATGAGCAACAAACACAAAATTTAGCAAAGCAACAGACACAAAATTTAGCAGAACGAAAATAAGAAGATAGGGAGAAAAAAAAAGAAAGGAAAACAAGAAGAATGATAATATATTTTAGTTTATTTCTTTTTAAATAAAATGTAGAGTTTTGTTAGTAATTTTATTATTTGAAAGTTATTTTGTTAGCTTCTGAATGAAAAATTTTGCATTAAAAATTTTATGTAATTTTTTTGCTATTCGAAACTGTTTTGAGAATTTTGAAAATTTTTTAACAGACCTAGTATTGAAGATAGAGAATCAGTTTTTCGTATGTGTTTATTTCGATAGAAAAATTTTGATAACAACCGTGGGATGTATATTTGAATGTCGCAAACAAGTAGCAATGAGATTTAATAGAAATATCTTGTTTGATTATATATGAAGGAAAAAATTAGTGAAAAAATTTATAGACGTTGTGGGAGAAGGATCTCGAAACTTTTCTACAAGTTTTCAGTTTCGACAGATCTCATAAAATTCACAGAAATGGAACTTGTAGACGATGAAGACATGGAGACAATGGTCGCTCTTTATTGTAGGACTCAGAGCAACCAAAATGCACCGATTCAGTTATTTGCTGAGTTATATGGTGTGGAGGCAACTGAAGATCCCACTCCATTAGGTGAAGAAGATGGAGCTCAAGAGCCGTGTATGATGGTTCCGATATCGTACGTTGATAGTCAATCAACTATACACGGGATCGACATTGATCTTAATGTTGCACCCGAGACAGATGTGGTTGGTGATGATGTATACCATAATAGTGATCCTTCTGATCACGAAGTCGATAGTGAGAGTGATCCCGACGTGGACGAGGTCTTGGATAATATTGACGACGAAGGCGTGAATGAGGATGGAAACATTAACGCGTCTTCAGTTGGGAACCAGATTCGTTGTATTGTGATACATAATGATACTGGGGCACACATGTCTCAAATAGACCCCGATACGACGCACGCAGCCGAGTTTCTAGAGTACCCTGAAATACTACTTGCTCACCGGATGACCGTATATTTTGATCCTGAGGAGTTGTTCGTGGGCTAGGATTCGAAAGTAAGGAAGAATGCGTATTTTCCATTAAGCGATATAGCATGAATATATCAGTAGATTACAAAGTTGTCGTGTCTAAACCGACATTATATATTAGAGAGTGGTGGAGTCGGCGGAAGGTTGCACTTGGCGGATACGAGCTGCATTTATCCAGAAGTCGCAGATATGAGAGATACGAAAATTTGTTGGGCTTCACACATGCACTTCAACACGTATGACAGAATATCATCGAAAACTTGATTCCAAAACTATCTGTACGTGCATCATGCCAATGGTGAAAGACATGCCGACCATTAAAGTTTCGGTACTGATTGTCAAAATGCAGGCACGATTCTAGTATCGAGTATCATACCGGAAGGCATGGATAGCTAAACAGATGGCAATAGAGCAATTGTACGGAGATTTCGATGCATTGTACAATGAGTTACAGGGATAGATAGCCGCTATGAGGGAGTACGTGCTGGGGACTGTCATTGAGTTATAGACACAACCTTATTACGGGTCGGATGACCAACTACAATCGGGAAAAAGAAATTTTCATCGGATGTTCGGACTTTTGATCCATGTGTGAGTGTATTTCCCCATTGCAAGCCGTTTGTGCAAGTAGACAGGACCTGGCTATATGGAAAATATACACATATCTTACTTCTTGCGGTTGCTCAAGACGGTAACAGGAACGTGCTCCCAATAGCAATTGCCATCGTCGATAAGGAGAACATGGAATCGTGGGAATTCTTTCTTACCAACCTGCAGAGGTATGTTATTAGCAACGATAATATTTACATTATCTCTGATAGAGGAAAATGATTAATTGTCGCCATTAGGCATTTCGGTGTGCCATGAAGATCCGTTTACTGCATCCGGCACATCGCGGTTAGCTTTCAGCGAGATTATAAGAATGCAGACTGGAAAAGACAAGTTGTGAGAATGGGTAAAGGATTACCTTATCTTTTCAATATAAGTTTTAATGTTTTAGGGCAATACTGTAACTTATCTTTTCTTAATACATATGCAATGCACGAGCTAGAGCCATACATTTTCCGCCAAAGAATGACTCGACTTGAGAGTGACATGGAGGGTCAAACGAACACATATTTTCGATAGTGATTGGGTACCATGGAACCGTGGCAATGGGCTCAAAGTTTTGACGAGGGCTTTCGTTATGGTCAAATGACTACAAACTTGGTGGAGGGGATCAACGTTGTGTTGTTGAAAACACGACATCTTCCAATTTCATCTGTCTTCTCAGCTACATTCTACAGGTTGGCTGCCTTGATACCAAGAATGGGTTAGCAACAAGTCAACCAGATGGAGGCGGGATACGTGTTTGTAGAAGATGTCAGGGATGCAATGGTTGCAAACCTTCGGATGGCGAGGTCGATGACTATAGAAGTATATTTACGACGTAATAAAACGTTTTGAGTTACAGAAACTATCGATCGTCGACCCAATATACCACTTAGGTCCTACGGAGTTAATCTTTGAAACAGACGGTGCGATTGCAGGAGGTTTCAAACACTTCATTATCCATGTGCACATGTCATGACAGCTTGTGCTAAAATCTCACTCAATGTAGAATAATTTATCGATGAAGTGTACACCCTCGAACGCATATTGCGTGTATGGAAGAACGAGTTCCCTGTGCTTCCTGACCTAACTACTTGGGAGGTACCTTTGACGACCTTCGAGCTTGTCCTAGACAAAGGGTTGCGTAGGAACCCAAAAGGTCGTCCGCAATCATTCAGAATCCATAACGAAATGGACATTAGGGAGAAATACTATGTTGGAAAGCGTGGTAGAAATTGTGTAGTGCATGTTAGAATCACAAATTCGGTCATAATTGGAGTAAATGCCCATTTACAAACTAAAACCTACCCAAATTAAAAAACTACTATGTTGGACAACCGTCACAATCGGGTAGAAATTGATATGTAGTTCATTACATGTTGAGAGGATTGAATCACAAATTTGTCTACAATTTGTTGCAGTTAATCTAATTTGACTTAGGGTTCTTCAATCTTGCGATTTTGAAAAAAAAGATCCATCAGAAATCAAAAGCAAAATAAAACATTTAAGGTTGATCTTTTTTTTTTATTACTATTCACTACTGCTTTCAATTTTTTAGTTTTGATTTCATTATCTTAAGACTTTTTTACAAAGAATAACAAAAAAAAAAAACGAAGAAAAGAAAACTCACCGGAGCCCCCACGGTCCCAGCGTCGGAGTGCTCCCTCCGTCGTCGGAGCTTGGATGAGAAATGGGCACCGAAAGGCCTCTCCCCTTCGTTTTTCGGGTGCCGAACGTCGAGGCTTCACAGAGGCTTCGATGGAGGGCCTAAAAATCTGGCCTTGAGCATCGCCGGCCACCGATTGGTGGTGGCGCAGTGGTGTGACGAACAGTGTGAGAAGCCCGACCGTCGGGCACAAACGAGGAAGAGAGGAAACTTTCCCTCTGCTTCGTTTTGGAAATGAAAAAGGGGGTAGGGATTTGTATTCTGTTCTTTTGGCTTGGGGAATTGAAGAAGTAAAGATGGGGTTAAGGGTAATTAAAGCTACGTCGTTTGGGGTGTTGAGGACCGTTCATATCTCTTTAATGGGGTATTTGCAAGATGAGCCCCTCCCTAAGGCGTCGCTCAATTGAATCCTTTTACTTACTTTTTTTAAATTTTGCCCCATCATTTTCTTCAGATTTTCAATTTAGCCCATACCGGTCATTTGAAACGCCACATAATCAAAGGGTTGGGATATTTACTCGTTTAGTCCCAAGTAAGTCGCAGGCTATGCAGATCGGTCCTCATCCTTTCTTTTATTTTCAAATTTAGCCCTAAAATCCCATTTTAATTTCAATTCAATCCTTTTTTAAGTTGACTCGTGATTTTTGTACATTTATTATCATTATTATTATATTACTACATCATTATCATATTATATTATTATTATTACTTTATTATTATTATATTATTACTACTATTATTATTTTATTATTTTATTTCACTACTAGTATCATTTTTATTTCTATTAACATATATTTATTTACATTTTTTTACTATTATTTCATTTTATCACTACTATAATTATTACTATTATTATCATTATTTAGTATTTGTATCATTATATTATTATTATTATCTCTATTATTGTTTTGTTACCATATTATTATCATCGTTATTATTTTTATTTTTACTATTACTATTATATTATATTATATTTGCTTATTCTTTGCATATATATTACATTATTTATTAAAGACTATTACTATTTTATTTTTCTTTCGTTTTATTTTACATTATTTTTTATACATTATATATTATTATTAGTATTATTTATATTTTCATTGTCATTGTCATTGTTCTAATATTATTTTATTCTCTATCATTCTTGCCATGTTACTATTATTATTGTATTATTATTCTTGTATCATTATTCGTATTCATTTTTACCGTTATCATTTTATTATTATTTATTACCATATTATCATTATTATTATTATTATCCGTTATTTTCATTATTTTCACTATTTTTTCTTTCTTTTGTTTGCTATTACTATCATCTATTATTATGATTGTATGTGTTATCATTTTATTTTTTTCCTACTATTATTACTATTATTAATATTATTAGTTTATTTATTATTATTGTCATTGTTATCGTTAGTACTAGTAGTATTTTTATATTTCTTGTGTTTACGTCCATATTTGTTTTCTTAGCCTTGTGCTATATTATTAAACAAAATACATTTTGATGATTATCATATTTCTTTTAATTTTTTTAAAAACAAGGCAATGTTTCGTATTTAGAAATTCGTGGAATAGTGCCCTAACGTGCTGGGTTGCTATTTTCCGTTTGACTAAGGAACCTAACATCCTTCTTTAACAAACTTTGTAAATCACGAGATAACTTTGATTACGAGAGATTAAAACATCGTGTCCTAACGTCTTTGGATGTGATGTTTATATCTTTCGTAACAAAGAAATCTCAAATTTTGACTCGAGTCTTTTCTTTAAATTAATACGATACGGTGTATTTTATAAAATTGCTACACTCCATTTAAAGGTTTTAAAATAAAGGCAATGTTTTGTATTTAGGAATTGGGAGTAGTGCCCTAACGTCTTTGGTTACGATTTTCCGTTTGACTAAATAGCTAAACATCCTTTAGTAAACTTCGTAAACTCATGAGATAGCTTTGATTGCGAAGGTTAGAAATATCATATCCTAACGTCTTTGGACGTGATGTTTGTACCCTCTCGGAACAAAGAAATCTCAACTATCCTAATACATTTTTAATAGTTAGTATAAAGTTTATTTATTTAAATTGTAAAATAAAAAAACCATAAACCGATAAATAAAATGGCAAAAAAATCATTACATAAATACAAAGTTGACTATTTAAATTGCAAAAAAAAAAAAATTAAATTGATAAATAACATGCCAAAAAATTCATTACAGAAATATAAAGTTATTTTATATTACAAAACCCCCTAAAATTGATGGTTTGATGGTGTGGTTCTAGGGATATATTTTTGTGGAGCTCGACGTTCACGTTGCGAGCGATTACGGCGATCAACGTTCTCTTCATCCGTATGTGCGGGTGTGCGAAACATAGATGAAAATTATATGTCTCAAATGCCATTGATGAACTTGAGTCGGGAGGAGTGGAGTACAGCGGTGGATATGGACCGGGAGGAGTGAAGTACGGCAGTGGATACGGGCCAGAAGGAGCAGAGTACTGAGGTGGATACGAGCCAGGATGACTAGAGTACTGAGGTGGTAGTGGGTTGAAGATATCAAACTTTGAATGATATCCGTGGCCTGACGAGCCCAGGAAATAGTCATCGCCCCCCATATCTAGATGATAAGAACTATCCCAGAGTGTAGTTCCGACTCTGCCTCCAGCTCTGGCTCTGGTTCTGGCTCTAGCTCTGGTGCATGATGCGGATCTGGAAGAGGTTGCCCAATTTGTGTCGTATGCGGAGGGACTATAATTAACCACTCACCAAACAAAAATGGTTTCCCTGTCTCACATTACCATTGTATGTACTCTAACAAGGGTTGCAGATCCAAAGCACGATCCATCTGAGGTACCCTCCCCAATCGGTTGTTCTACATCCTAATATATTCTTCATGCACTTCTCCCCAATCATTTTCATACTTCCCCCTCCTGTTCATCCCACAGATCTCCCCAATCATACTGACAGTGTCGAAATATACTGTATGCAACCGAACTGCCGGAGTACTCGATCGCCATAATACCACTCCACTTTCTGAAAATTGATAACATGTGCGCTAATGCACCATAGGTTTGAGTGGACGTGGGCAGATGAGGGAATAACCGTCATAATTTCTGAAACAGAATACGGTATCCAAATGAACTGCACACTTAATAACATTGTTATATTAACGCGGGTCGAGTGAGATAAAATAGCTCAATTTTTTTTTATATTGGAAAATTTACCCCTCTCCAGCATGATTCTCAATCATCAGACGGTATATCGGAACCGTGTATAACCTCTCGATACCCAGATTTGTGCTCCATCTATGAAAACAAATTGCTAGAACAATATAATCCAAAAAAAGTCAACTAATTGTTATAACGAGTAAAAATTCATCACCTATTAACGAGTGGAAATATATATGATTGGTGACTAATGGATGCTAAGAATGGCATCCGGTAAAGTGCCCATGACTGCAGCAGTAAGAGGCATCCACCTATGTCCATCGCAGAAGGATCTGTCGTCCGACAAAGTTCGCGATACAGCATAGCTAACACTGTGCCCCCCAACTGTATGAACGGGTGTTATGCAAATTGGATAATAGGGGTAAGTACATCAAGTGAATCGTATTGCTGTTTGCATCCGGCATGAGTACACCCCTATAAGGTGCATAATGTAAGCTCGAATGGCTTGCATCACCTCCCATTCATTGGCAGTACTCGGTAAATGCTCAAAATTGGCCTTTAACCATGAAAACCTCAAACTGGCAAATTTCCTCTCACTTGGCGAGCTTCCAAGTAATTCATAGCAAAGGGTAGCCGGCCTAGAGATCGAACTTACACCCGTGACCGCATTCCGTCAATGGGGAGCTCGAGCAGAGTGCAACATCCACTAGAGTGATAGTGCACTCCCCGCATGGAAAATGAAATGTATGGGTCTCCGGACGCCATTGCTCGACTAAAGTGGAAATCAAGTCGTATCGCAGATCAAAAGTCCGGATCAATGCTGCTGATCCGAACCCGGCTAACTCCAAGTATGGTATTAGGTGTTCATCTGGCAGAAACCCTACACTATTAACACGGCCCCTCAATATGTGGTACGAGCCCTGACATTATTAAATTAGCAAAATAGTTAATACAATATAATTTAATTTCGCAAATAACATGAGTATCAAATAAAAATTTTATTACCATCTTATTAATAGTACTTGATATGTGATTATTATTATTAATCAAAGAACCCATTTGTTGCAAATCTACAATTTAAAAAATAAATTCATTTAATTTGTTTCAAAAATACAATAAATTATTTCAAATTTCGAAACAAAACACGGTAAATATCTAATAATTTTCCATAATTTACCTACAATAAAAAAAAATTATGTTAGATTACAATAATAATATAATTAAAATTAATATAAACTATCTAAACATAAAAACATACTAATTTAAAAATAAAAATAGAAATAGAAACATACATGATTATTTTCTTTCAAACAACCTATAAAATTATATAACAACAAATTTAATCAACATTTTAATAAATCAATAAAATTTGTCAAATAAATAAAAATCAAATAAAATTACATTATATAAAAATTACATTAAAAATCACAAAACACTAAACTAAACACTAACAATTTATATAACCTAATCATAAATTACTAACAAAATAACTATAAAATTATTTTTTTAAAAATACATAACTATAAAATTATTTAAAAAATTCATGTACATGCATTTAACTTTGAACATTGATATTTGTGGGTGTTAAACTTTTAATTAAAATGTTAAATAATTTTAATAAAAGCATTTGTCAATATCTTAATTCATACTTGGAGTAAACTCTAAAAGTGCATTAAATAGAATTCAAGTTCATATCCTACTTGTTATTGTAGATATAAATATCTATATCCCATATTTTTCACACACCCAAAATTCTACTCCCATTGTTCAAAATATTTCTTAATTATGAGTTTTGAGAAATGCTTTTAATTGATACTATTAATGTATTATCATCAATTTTTAATTTTTAAAGTTGCTGTTAAGTATTGGTATATTAATAATTGATTTATATTCTTCAATATTTCTACAATCATTTTCTTATAAAAATAATTTTAAAGTATATAAATTTTATGAAAAGAGTATGTTATGATTAAACTTGGACAAATTGATAACCAAGTTGATATAAAAAATTTAAATGAGTTAACAGCAACTTAAAAAATTAAATGAGCTTAAACATCATTTATCCAAGTTCATTTTCAAAATGAAAATTTTAATTTTTTATAAACTTATATGTTTTAAACTCACTAAATACTAAACTAAACACAACAATTTATAACTTAATCCTAAATTACTAATAAATTACTTTTAAAATAATTACAAACACAAAAATTTATAACATAATCCTAAATTATTAACAAATTAATTTTAAAATAATTATAAAAAACAAAAAAAACTACATTCATACAAAATATTAACCTAAAACCATAAATACTAAACATAAATAATTTATAAATAATAATTAATAACAAAAAAATTCACAACATCTTAATTAAACTCATTAAATTACAAATAAAATTATTTACTAAAATAATATATTTTTTTCTTTTCTTTTTTCTTCTCTTTCTCTCTTTTCTTTCTCTCTTCCAATGCATAGAGTGTTTGGTTTGGGGGACCATGCTTATAGGTCCCCATTTGCAATGATTTTTTCCCTTTGAAGGGACAATACATATAACTGCTCAGTGGCAGCAGCAAGCAATAGCAACCAACCAACAGGGGGATGCAGTAGCATGCAGCAGGGTGCGGGGGAGGGGGTGTGCATTGTGAAGGGCATTTGCGCCTACCTGTTAAGCTCGACTAGTCGTGCCTATCTGACAGGTATTACTTGTTTTTGAACTTTTTAACTCGTATTTTGACCCGTTGACCGTAGTTTGATTTGTATAAAAAAATTAAATATTTTTAATAAAAATAAAAATATTTTATTTAAAAAATAAAAAATAAAAGTTAATATAAAAAAAAGGAGTCGCGCCTATTAGATAGGCGTGACTAGAAAAAACGTACTATTTTGATAAATAATCCAGCTGACAACCTATTTGGGTATTTAATTTTTTTAAATTTATTTATGTAAAAAACCCGTATGATGTGTTTCTATTTTATTGATATTTTTTAAATAAATATATTTATATGTAAATATAAAGTATAAAATTATTTATTAAGTTAAATAACTTAAATTAAATGTTCTTTAAATATAATTAAAATAATTAAGATAAAAATATTAAAATTTATTTAAAATATTAAAATATTGTACCAACTAATATAGGCCGATATGCACTAATATTAACCAGAATAGTCCACAACACACTGAATGGGAACACACCAAAATTTTAATTAGCCTTGATTCACGATTTAGTCATTGAAGTATACTCATTTTTTCATTTTGGTACTTAAAATTTTTTGTCCCAATTTTATATCTAATGTATCAATTTCTTCTATTTTTTGTCCATTTTGTAACGGACATTAAAGAAAAACTATTAGGTAACTTTGGTCAATAAAAAAGTGCCACGTAGCATATTTTGGCCAATGAATGAAAAGCCACATGGCAATTAGTGTAACACCAGGGGTGAAGCCGGGAAATTTCAAGAGGGGACCGAGATAATGAAAAATAATAAATTTAAAAATAAAAATTAATTAAAGAAAAATAATTTAATAAATAAAAATAAACTAGAAAGAAATCTTAAATTTTATTTGAATTGCACTCTTCGATCCTTAACCTCACTAAAATCATCAATTATTTTGTTTATATCAAATTTTTCTGCAATTTTTTTCTCAATGTACACAATCAAAGAACTTCTTAAAAATCTTCCATCTTGCTACAAAGTCGAGTCTTCACAATCTTTATAGCAGAAAAAGCACATTCTGAAGATGCTGTTGAAACTGGAAGAGTCAATATAAGACGAATTAATCTATCAATGAGTGGGTACATGACTGACGTTCCACTCTCACCTAAGCTTCTGCAAAGTTCAGAAAGTGTTAATATTTTTCTCAAATCAGGATGCTTACATACATCAAGTTCATAATGCTTCAACTCATATGGGAGACGTTCTTTCTCTTGTTGAGAAAAATCTTCTGGATAGAACTTGGTTACAAGAATGCAAATTTTATCAATATCAAATAACTTGAAAAACTCCTTGGGATCTAACAGGGGCGAATTTAGGGGGGGCTGGCATGGGCCCCGACCCCCCCTAAAATGGAAAATTATTATTTAGCCCCTTATAATTTTTTAAAAATTTTAAATTAGTAAAGGTAAAATTACACTTTGCCCCCCTAAAATAATAAAAATTCGACTTAATCATTTATAAAATTATAAAAATATAAACTATAAAAAATTAAAATTTCATTCGGCCCCCCCTAAAAAATTTTCCTGGCTTCGCCCCTGGGATCTAAAGTTGTAGTAAGAGTGAGAAGCTCGACAGCATTCTTGTTAAACCTGCTCTTCAATTCTTGCAACTGAGTATCTACTATAGCAAAAAATATATCCTCTTGATAATGATGCTCCACTGTAACATATTCCTTCTTGTTGCGACTACGACCCACAATGTATTAAGCATTCATATCTAGAAAATCCAACTCTCAAGTTTTTTCAAAAAGATATCACATTTTTCAACAATTCATTCCATCCATCATCTCTCAACTTTTTAATTAAATCTTTCGTTGTCAAAACTAAACTTGTGGCATTTAATATATCTTGAGAACGACGTTGCAAAGCTTGACAAAGGTTATCAGAAATCCCTCAAACTTCCTTCATTATATGCAAAATAAAAATAAAGTCAAAAGATCTCAATCTATTATATGAGTTATGAGCATCTTCTCGCTGAGAATAGTTAGAAGCGATATTTTTTAGATTTTCAAGAACCGTGCTAATAGCATTGTACATCTTTAGTAAACTAGTAACTGAATTTAAATGGGAACTCCATCGAGTCTCACCAGGACGTTGTAAAGTGCCAATCTGATTCATTCCTGTTCTAGTTGCTAACTCATTGATGGATACCAAACGAGTTATTTTACCTGCTTGGGCTTTTTGTAATTCATCGTGTCGTTTGGAAGAAGCCGAAACAATATTAACAATATCAGACAAGTCTTTAAAGAATTGATGCACTTCAACCACTTCTCTAGTTGTTGCAACCAATGCTAACTGAAGACGATGAGCAAAACAGTGAACATAATAAGCATATCGACAATCATTCAAAATCAAAGCTTGCAAGCCGTTAAATTCCCCACGCATATTACTTGCTCCATCATAGCCTTAACCTCGGATATTTTGTATGTCAAAACTATGTTGCAAGAGAAAACTAAAAATCACATTCTTCAAAGTCAATGGTGCAATATTTTTAACATGGACTATATCAAAAAATTGTTCTTTTACTTGTCCTTATTTATCAACAAATCTTAAAATAATTGCCATTTTCTCTCTTTTTTTGACTCGTCTCTCGCTTCATCCACAATAATGTTGAACTTTCTGTCACCAATTTCTTCACGAATTACATTACAAACTCTACTGGCCTAAATTTGCAATGTAATGACCCGATAGTTGGGTAATTGGAAAAGTGCATTTTCGGGTCATCGTTTACGTAAAACAGATTCGTAAATATTTTTAAGTTAGTTGTGTGGTCAATTAGATTTTGGTTAGGTGAATTAGTTTAAATTAAGATTAAATTAAATGTGAGGACTAGATTAAATATAGGGTAAAAGTTGAATTAAAGAATAGAGAAAAGTCAAAGGACCAAACTAATAATTAAACCAAAACATGACAAGTGTATGGTGATGATGGTGACATATGGATTAATTAAATACATATATTAGTAATTATTATTTACTTATAAAATAAATAAATAAATAAATAATAATTATGTTATATATATATTATATTATATTATTATTATAAATATAAAATAAATAAATCAAATTAATACAATTGTATGGTAATAAAATATACAAGTGTAATAAATATATACATACATTTGTAGTATACATATACATTTACTTTGTATTTAAGAATAAATATATTATATTATATTATATTATATTATATTATATTATAATAGTTTAATAATAAAATAAAAGAATAAAAGAAAAGAAAAAGAGACTAAAGAAACAGAATAGCAAAAACGAAGCAGGGGAACGAAAAAGAAAGAAAAAGAAAGGGAGGAATTAGAGTTTTGAAGCTTAAGCTTAATTTGGTAAGTCAATTTAGTCCATTTTTTGTGATTTTGATGTTTTTGGAATCCTAGAACAAAATACTACTTGATTTATGTGGAAATTTTGAAAGTTAGTTGATTTTTGGATGTAGTTCATGTTGAATTAATTGAAGAATTAGGGTTTAAATTGATAGAATTTCAAGTTAGAATTGAGAAAAGGATTGAATTGTAAAATAAATCATAAGTTTTTATGTAGTAGGGACTAAATGGAAAGAATTTAGAAATTAGGAAATTGTGGTGAAAATTAGAGAATTAAGTTTAGTTTTGGGTGGAAATTGAATGAAAAATAAAGAATAAATTGTAAAGAAATTAAATTAGTTTTGGTTAGGGATTTAATTAGAATTTATAGAAAAGTTGAAAATAAATTGAAATATTCAAAGTGAAATTGTATGTGTATTGATAATTTTTAATTGTTTTAATTTCCATAGCTAACGTTGAGCCGGTGACATCGGCTAAAAAGGGGAAAGAGAAAGTCAACGACGAGTGACTCAAAAAAATACGGTTTGTATTTCTATAATCTGAAAACTAAAACTACTAGTTGTATTTTATTATTATTATTATTATTATTATTATTATTATTATTATTATTATTATTATGATGATGATGATGTATGGTAAGTGGAATTGAGGTGAGTTTGGCATTGTGGCAATGAATTGAATTAAATTGAATTGAATTGAAATTGTGAGTATATGTGAAAATGTGATTGGTATGAGAATTGCGATTGAATTGAAATTATATGATTATTGTGGAATTGATATTGAAATGTAAATTGATTGAGAATTGAGAAATGGATTGAAAACCCTATTAACTGTATCGGACTGAGTTGGATATAGTTGGCATGCCATAGGATTGGAAGTGTTTAGGGATACTTCGACCTCGAATCGATGAGGCACTATATGTGTCGTAATATTGCTTCGAATAATTCCGATGAGGCGCTATGTGTCGTATTGTTATTGCTTCGGATAAATCCAATGAGGTACTGAGTACCGTATTGTTTTACTTCGGCATGGCCGATGAGGCACTGAGTACCGTATTATTTTACTTCGGCATGCCCAATGAGGCACTGAATGCCGTACTGGTGTGTTTGGGTTGGATCCGTATATCCGTCGGAGTCCGAGTCATGTTTATAGGGATATATGAATGAATTGATCAAATGATTGAAATTGAATGGTATTGAATAAGAAATGAATATTAATATTAAAATTGAGAAATTTATTGTGAAATGCTATTGAATAGTAACTGTGAGATTGAAATAGAGGATATGATGATTGAAAGTGATATGGAAGATGAATTTATAAAATTGATTATTTATTGAATGATTATTATTATGTATAATTATGTATATAATTTTATAAATTTTTGCTTAATAAGTATTTGGATTATATAAATACCACTGAGTGTATATTCAACATCCAAAGCTGATCCCGAACTTAAAAATATGGTGAAGTATTTTCCTTTTGAAATGGCATGTACCTAGGTTGTCTTTTGATGTCATTTAGATATGTGAATATTAATAGTGTATAAGATGATATTGGTTGATTTATATATATATATATATATATATACAAACATATGTCTTATAATATAGCCATTTACATGGTTTTAGTTTGAATTGGTTGAATGGTTTGTAATTGGATTGAAACATAATTAGTCCGGGTTAAGTATGTATGAAAACAAATGGTCATACTTCATCCGGAGTATGTGAAAGGTATTTATGTTAGTACATTGATTTGGTTATTAAGTCTATCATTTTGGAATGTTTTAGAAGTGTTTAATCGTATTTTGAATTGGTTGAATAATTGGAAATTGAGTTGTTTGTTGTTTAAGATTTGCAGGGTTGGTAAATTCTAATGTGTATGTTAAATATTTATGAGATTGTTAGTATTTGTTCTGTAATGACCGGTAATGCTTCATAACCCTGTTCCGGTGACGGATAAGGGTTAGGGGGTGTTACATGCAATATTTTGTACTGTTGAAGAAGTATAACTAGCATTTTGTAGAGCAAATTTCAAAACATCTTTAACTTTCTCATCATACGATGCTAATAGTGATAACAATTCAAGAAAGTTCCCACGATTTTTTGATCCCGAGCTTTCATCATGACCTCTAAAAGCACACCCTTGAAATGACAACCATCAAACAACATCTATACTAGTTTTTAGACGTAGATGATTAGCTGCAATTTGTTGTGTTGTTTGTCTATCAAGTGATCCTTCAATATGTTGAGTTTGATTCATTAAATTTACATAAGCTCATTGTGCATTGTTATGCAATGAGTTCAGATCCTTTCCCATATGTGTCAAAAAAGCACAATTGCATCCATCGTGTACTTTTTTTTCCAATTACTAAAGCAACTATGAGTAAATGCAGTTGATCCAAAACGACTACTTGGATTGCTATTAAAAAGAAAACAAGACAAACAAAATACTGCATCTTTAAAAGGTGAATATTCTATCCAGGAAAATTGTTTAAACCATGATGGTTGAAAATAATGAAGATGCTTTTTTCAATTGGAAGCAGGACATTCTGAAAGAATAGGTTGATATGGTCTAGCCTTAATATAAGCTCTTCGAATTTCATCACGCTATTAACTGAATACTCATATATTTGCTTATGTAACCCAAGTTCACATTCTAAGTTAGACAAATCAAGTGCCTTATCTTCAATTCTAGGAATTTTAGAAGGACGAGCATCAGAGTTTAAAGGAGCAAGCGAGGAAGGTGGTACCTCAAGTTGTGACGCTTCTGAAGGTGGTTGTGTTGTCTCTGTATTTTTCTTTTAAAAAACGAATAAATTGCTTTCAACTTCATAACTACAATATCTTAAAAGATAAAAAAAAATTAATAAATATAAAATTAAATTAAACTATAAACTTTAAAACACAATAAAAACAATTGTAAAGTTGTAAAAAGATGAAAAAAAAACTTAGAAGATTAACTCGATGCCGCGTTTGAAGAAAAAACGTTGATGACAATAGTTGTTAAGAGCAATAGGAAAAGAGACTTCTTTTTCACTAGATAACAAATTGAATTTTAACCTAAATTCACATTTAATGTTATATTAAAAAGTGAACAACTATCATCTAAAAAAGAAAGTTAGAAATATATCAATATTACATTTAATGTTATATTAACGTTGATTAAAGTAATATATTATATAAATATTTAAAGTTAAAAAGTTAGAATATATTATATGGAAAAATTTAAAAGAAAAAAGAAAGATTTTTTTCAATGTTCAAAGTTGGAAAAGTGGGCCAAAGTTTTTAAATATTAAGGGGCTAAATAATAAATATTCTTTTTTATAATTTTAGGGGGGGCTAGGCCATTGCCAGCCCCCCAGATTCACCACTGTCTCCATACCTATCCTAGACGTTTAGACCAAGTTTGGAGGCTACATCAAAATGTTTAGGAAAAACCAACCTTAAAATAATTTAAAGTTTGTCATTTAGAAACATCATCCTAGTCAAACCAACATGGAGTTTACAAATCAAAATCTGAAATAAAACATACGTTAATCCAAATATAAACAAACAATAGAGTATCTAATAAAGAGAAAGGATCGAGCTCGACACGTCGAGCCTCCCAATTTTGTGTGTTACCTGCAATGCAGTCAATAAATAAAATTAGTTTATAACTCGACGTGTGTACTGATATGTAGGCAAGACAACGATATAGATTTAACAATAATTGTCCAAATTCAAACACAAAATTAGATACATATAATACTCATTAATGTTGTAACAATTCAAGTAAGATGTAGAACAGATCAGATACAAATGCAGAGTAGATTAGATACAGATGCAGATCAAATCAGAATTTGATGCATTTTCCTACTCCCATCTGCTATACGCCATTTTCGACCATCCCAACATACCATATAAGGTATTAAGTACCTATCCAGCCATATACACCAATTAGTGTCGGTATGACAAATTTCAGAGTAATTACAGAATAGCTGCCAGATCAGAATGCGATAAATCGCCGATATCGGGTACAGAGTTGTGGCTTAGCCACTCAGTTCGACAGATTATTAAACTACCGACACTTCCTTATTAATACCACTCCCACCCAATACAGATGCATATTACAGATACCAGATATTATGGATGTACATACAGTTATTCAATTACATTCCACAATTAGATAATACATATCATTATCAATTCACAGTTACTACACCAACTATACATACCGATAATCGATTATTCAGCCTCAGAATATCAAATATCAAGTTATACGGTTTAATTCAGATCATAAAGATCCTACGGAAGGCCTATGTTCGATTTGAACGACGCTTACGACCCTAGGAAAATTTATTATTTTGACCCACAAGTCCGTATAGATTCACACAGCATGGTGTCTGGCTAGTGTGGTCCACACGGGCGTGTGGCTCAAAACAATAAGTTACACGATCTGACACATGGCCAAGCACACGCTCGTGTGACTCACAATCCTTCACATGGCTTGGACACATGCCCGTGTCACTAGCCTACGTGACCTAAGGTACAAACAGTGAGTTACACAACCTGGACACACGCCCGTGTCCCTTGCCCATGTGGCCTTAAATCCATAAATAGTGAGTTACATGGCCTACCACACAGCCTGTCACATGGCTGTGTGGGGTCAACAACCATGTTTTCCAGCGTTTGAAAATCATAGAAAATTGGGTTTTCGGTACACACCTGATATAGTTTTGAAGTAGGAACAACGCAGAAGAATCCTACTACCTAAAATGACCATCCAACAACCAATTAAACAACTTAAATGACAAAAATCGTACAATTCACACAGAACTAACTATGCCAAAAGCTTTAATGCAAAACCTTTGAATGAAACTAACGCCTACTGACGAATCAATGGCAATTGCTCGAATTAGCGCATTGGGAATCGCTACCTTCGATATCTACGCCTGAAAAGGAAAACCAAGCGATCACTTAACAGAGAATTCAAACAAATCAAGCCCAAACCAACTTCAACAGAAATGAACGGAAACGAATGTTTAACAAGAACTATACCACAACTTACATAGTAAACCTTCAAAACGAACGAACAATGCAAAATTCCCAATTAAACTTGGTATCAGTTTACGGAAATGAGCAAAAAGATACAAGATTGAAATGCGAAATAGAATGAAAGAATAAAAGAAAAAGAAAAGAAGAAAAAAAAAGAAATGATAGGACAAGTAGCATAAAAAAATTTCTTGATGTACGTCAGTGCAGAGATTCGAACACAAGACCAGAAAGTAGACATAAATTTAACCAATGAACCAACAAACTCATTCTTAATATAAATTAACACAAAATTAAACTTAAGTCGAGGATCCAAAGATAGGGTTAAACCAAAATAAACAAAAAAATTTAAGGAAGAAAACTTGAACCCCCAATCTCAACCACCTAAACAGGGCACTTAACCACAAATACAAAAACTTAATTATTAACAAAAATTAACAAACAATAATTCAAAAATTGAGGCGTTACAATTAGGCTTATTTAGAATGAAAACATTAAATTTAAAATAAAAAATAAAATAAAAATTATAATATTAAATAGTTGAAAAACACTTTTGACTTTGATCGACAGTTGGTTGGCGTTGACTGGTTACGTGGTGCTATTAGAGCTTGTTACATGTCCTTTTTATTCCTTTTACTATTATATATATTATATTGATTAAAATGTTGAAAGATCATAAATAAGATATATAATTTTTAAAAGTTTACAAATAAATTTTTTATAAAATTTTAAAATATACAATTTTAAATTTTAAAAGTCAAAATAATATATAAAAATTAAAAATATCATAAAACTTTTAAAAAGATATTTAAATTTCAAGTAATTGAAGGAAAACTTGAAATTTAAATACTTTTAGAATTTTAAAATTATATATTTTAGAATTTTATAAAAAATATTTTTAAACTTTTTTTAATTTTTACATTTTTTCAATTTTACAATATTTTAAAATTTTAATAACATTATTAATTTCAACTAATTTATTTTTAATTATCAATTTTTTTGTAAATTTTTTATAATTTATATTTTTCTAAAAATTTTATACTTCTTAATGTATATATAAATTTAATAAAAGAAAATGTTTTTTTTTACATAAATATGTCTGTGGTGCTTTGTGATTAGTTATAAATTTTTTTAACATCTATTAAAAATGAATTAAAAATATTACAGATACATACTTTAGATATCAAGTTGAGAATTTGAATATATTATAAATATCAAAGACAAAATTTCATACCAAAATGAAAAACGGTGTACTTTAGAACTAAATCCCGAATTAAGCCTTTTAATTAAAATCAAACTTACACTACTTACACCGATTTAAAACAGAAACGGTACTGAAAGAATTTTAAGATGCAGGCTCGCACATGCTAACAATGGTTTGTTTATTTATTTGTTCGAAGCTAACAGTTGTTTAAATATGTTGCAGACTATTTTAGTTAAATTTGAAATTTAATCCTGACAAGTTAAAATATTAAAATTTAATTTGTTAAATTTAAAATGTTAATCTAATTGTTGATGTCACAAGCTTTTGTCAAAACTTGATTTAATTTGCTCATATAATAGATGTTAGTAGAGGTGAGTAAAACTCGATTCGATTAAAAAAAATAGAAAAAATTCAATTTTCGAGTCAAGTGAATCAAGTTATTTGAGTTATTTAAATTATTCGAGTCAACTCGAATAAATAATTTGAATTTCGAGTTCGAATCAAGTTGAATTTTACAATTCGAATAACTTAAATAATTCGAATAATTCAAATAACAAATTGATGTAAATACCCTTTTGATCCCTGTCAAGTTTAAAAATGAACAAATTAATTTCTCTCAACAAAAATTACAAAAAGAATTCAAAATATTTATAAAATTTCAAATTTTATTTTTTAAATTATAAAAAGTTCAAAAATTCTAGAACAATATATAAAGTTAAAATTTTAAAATTTTGCTAAGATGATAATTTTGGGAACTAAATAAGTTAATTAATTATTCAAGTTTATCATATTAAAATATTTTTATTATTATTTTACTTTAATTTTTTTCAAATATATATGATTTCAAATTTATGTGTTTTAACATTAAATTAGCTATATCTGTAACAAGATTTTAATTTAATATGTTTAATTTTTAATTTAACTCGAACAATTTCACCCAATTCAACTCAAATTTTATTTCACTTGACTCAATTTGAAAAAAAATAAAATCAAGTTAAGATGATAAAATAAGATTCGTCAAGTCGATTAACTCAAAATTTTTTCACTTGATTCGATCAAACGTTTACCCTTACATAATAGTATAACCAATAGGACATGTTAGTAATTAAAAAAAAAAATAATAACAATGGCACATTTTTGGACCTACTAACAGTAAGTTGGCACTTAAAATACTGAGAGACAATTGGAGGAAAAAATGTAATAGCAAAAAAGGAAATTGGTATTAAGAATTAAAAGATAAAAATTATATATTATTGCTGTAATATTCTGCATGAATGCGCTTATAAATATATACATTCAACTTGATTGTACTTCTTATTTTCCTCATTGTTTTCTCATTTTGAAAAGCTTAGAAATGAAAATCAGTAATTTTTTTTAAAAAAATCTCTTTTTTCCTGCCATACAAAAAAAAAAAAATCAATAATTTCAAAATTTCATCCTTTCACCACCGAACCTATACTAACACGGCTCATCCAACAATAATTAAATAATTCATAACAAATTCATAAAACATTAAAAATATATAAAAAAGAAGTTACAAAATCAAATTTAACCATGTTTTTCTTTTCTTTTTTTCATTTTACTGGTTCCACGCAATAATTCGCTTAGAAGTCAGTTCAACTCCTATATTTAAAGCTCACACACACTCAAATCCGAATAACATAACTCAAAATCACCCCTTATCAGGCCAATAAAGCTTTCTTTAGAGCAATCCACAAACCCATATAAAATAGAAAATGCTAATATGTCATACAGCTGAAATACAGTGCTATACATAAAAAAAAATAAGTAGAATTTCCACCATGATTTTTGAATCCAACAACATTGGGTTTTTTATTTGACTGATGAGAAACAGCTCTATAGGCATGTATCTTGCAATAGGGAAATCCAAGAACAAGAAAGCAATAACAACTATCGAGTCAATTTAATGATAAAAATGCAAGCTTAGTAAGTTGAAACACTTCAAAGTGCTGAAACAAAAAGGCAGGATTAGTGTTCTTAACTGTGACAAAATGGTGAAGCCACCACCTTATTTGTATTCGAATGACGGCACCGGAGGAGCATCGAAGCTCTCCAAAACCTCAGTTTTACTTCCACTACCTGTTGCCTGTTCCTGCTTCTTTCCACCAAAAAGTCCTCCAAACCATGAAGAGGAAGAGTTAGATGAGGACTGTTGTGGGGGCGGCGGCGGCGGCGCGAGTCGTGTCTCAAACTCTCAATTGATGCAGGTGCTTGGTTTGGCAATTGTCCCATCGGATATCCAGGCATTCCTGCTACATTGGGTGCTGGCTCGTCGATCATAATAGGCATCTGCGGTTGACTGAGAACTTTATTCAACATGATACCAGCTCCTTCGATCAAAGCAAGCAAGATGCCACCGAACACAGCTGATCGGGAAGCAGCACCAAATCCTTGACGCATTGAAAGAAAACCTCCTGTTGCAGCACCGGCTATAATGGAGTTCCAAGGATCTTCCTTCTGTCGGACGTAGACCATAGTGCAATCAAAGGTGGAAAACAGACCACCCCAAACGGCAAAACTACCGCCGACACGAGGGGCATTCATACGCACTGCTTGAGTTCCTCCGAGTAACCGAGAACCACTAGGGGAGTTATATGTGCCTTTCAAGAAGTGGAAGGCTGCACCTCCAACAGCACCCATGCCAAAAGCACCACCAATGTCGTCGAGAATTCGATCAGGGCATGGTTCCCGTGACGTTTCCGGGGTCCCCATGGTTCACCTTTTCTATAAAAACAACCCCCCCAAAAGTTTCAAAATTCCCTACAAAATTCACCAATCCAAGAAATTTCTCAAATTTCCACAAACAAGAAAAAAAATCCGAACATCAATTTGAAATAACTGCTAATCTAGTTTGATTGCAACAAACTAAAATTATTTAGCAACTTAAATGAACTATAAAAACAAAATCAACATGGTAAGACATTAACACTTAATAAATTCAAAAGTTTCAAGGAGACAGATTTAAATATAAGAATACCTGACTACCAGCTAATATTAGGCAAACTTTCATGTAAATAAAGAAACAATGATTTTTTGTTTCAAACAAAAAAAAAAAATATCACATAAACGATCGAAGCAAAAACACCAAGAAACAAAACAAGAACAGATAAAACCCTTGAAAGAATATTTTATAACTTTCAGAAAATATTTGGGCAAAGGAAAAAAAGGCAATAACTTTATAGCTTTGCATGAATGAAATCATCGATTTTCTTCTTACCTTTGTGGCGATCTGCTAGAAAACTTGAGGTATTGAGAAGAAAAAGGCAGATTTGTTAACGTTAATTTTGATTATTTATGAAACGAATAGAGAGGAAACGAAAACCTAAAAGGTAACCCTTATTGAGAAAGCAAATGAATTTTCTTTTAGGGAATTGGGTTGGGTTTCTCCTTTTTTGGATTAAATTTAGCAATGGGCTCCATGAATGGCCTTTGAGTTTGAGCTTTTCTGTCGGTCTTCGTTTTAGAGCTCTCCCGAGTTGGCCTTTTTTTTCAAATATACTAGTTTAGTTTAATCAGCAAAATAGTTGAGGTGGTGGATAAATTAGGGAAATGGATAAAGTCGGTGGTCAGCCTTCGAAGTCGGCACTTCTAGGGATCAACTTTCAAATCACAAAATTGAAAGTCGATTTTTGGAGGTGTCGACTTCATTGTTCCTTCAATTTTTTTTATGTAACAACAGAAGAATGCCCGTGAGCATGCAAGAAAGAACAGAAAAGATTAACCCGTGGCAGGATGCACGAAAGCAGGAAAATGCAGTGTTTTGTTTGCATACAATAGAGCAAAGAAATAATAAACCTGTGAACAAGCATGCATGAAAAAAGCAAAAAAATAGTATTCTAGCATGTAGAAGTAAAGAAATTATGGAAGCAAAGTATGGGTTAATTATTATTTACGAATAACAATTTAATCCTTTTATTTTTGTGTATATATGTTAAGAAGTTAGCTAATAGTTAGCCTTATTATTAGAATATTTAGTTTGTTAATAGGTTGTTAACAGGTAATCTGTAAAGCATGTAGATTTGTAATTTTGATACACAGCTTCTTTTCTAAAGAAAATCAATTTTCTAAATAGTTTCTTCAACAGTTAGTTCTCTATCAGTATCCTCAACATGGTATCAGAACCTTAGATGATCGTCATTTTTTAGGTCACCGTAGTTCGAACAAAGCAATCTCGATTTGCTGGTGTTCTTCACTGAGTGTTCTCTATTTTTTGGTGTTTTTCATTGAATGTTTTTTTGGGTTATGTTGTTTGATAGCAAGCCCATTTTCTATTAATTTTTGGCCCAATATTGTTTGTTGGGCATGGTTTAGTTGATAACCTAGGTTTTGTTTTTACCAACGCCATCTTTTTCCCATTAGCTTCGTTCTTGCTCATAGTTCCGTCTATTCGTGTTTGAAGCTCTTTGTCGTAATTGTCTACTCGTGTTCAACGCTTGAGGTTTTCTTCCATGGTGTCGTTTCTTGTGCTCAATGCTCTTCTCTTCTATGTTTTTGGTATTGGTTGTTATTTTGAAATCATGGTGAGTCCCTCCGATTTGGTTGTTGATTTCAATCACCCACTTTATTTGCATCCGTTGGATACTCCAAGTGCATTATTAGTCTCTTATCAGTTGCTTGGAGTTGCAAAGTACAATGTTTGGAGTCGATCTATGAAGGTTGCATTGTTGGCTAAGAATAAATTAGGGTTTGTGGATGGTACTTGTTCTGAGGCTTCGCTATTAGAGTATTTGAGTTATCAATAGGAGCGGTGTAATGCTATTGTATTGTCTTGGATTTTCAATACAATTAGCAGAGAGCTCTCGACAAGAATTGTATTTGCTTCTAGTGTAGCGGCCGTGTGGAATTATCTTAGTGAAAGGTTTCATAAAGTTGATGGCTCTAGGTTTTTTTTTTTTTTTGCATCGTGAGATTACTTCGCATCTTCAATGTACTAATTTTGTATCTGTGTATTTCACTAAGCTGCAATTATTTTGGGATGAATACGATGCTCTTGTGCCTTTTTCTTCTTGTGGTTGTGATAAGTCAGGGCAAAACATGGAGCATGTTTTATAGCAGCATCTCTTTCAATTTCTGAAGGGATTGAATGAGTTCTATAATGAAACACCCCTAATATTTCAACTTCTTTACAATTTAGTCCATAGCTCATAAAAATGCAAATTTATGCAATTGAGTCCACACCCATGCTAGCCGAATTTTTCCTATACTCATGGCAGTCCATATTTTTCATTATTTCACACATTTATCACGTAATTTATCACATTTTTAATTTAATCCCTAATTGACAATTTTATCAAAAAACACTTAACAAATGTTGTTTATCTAACAACAACCATTCATTTTCTATCATCAAACATCAAAACAAATACATATTAATCAATGGTAAAACCCTATACTTTTAACAATTTCGCAAATTAGTCTCTGGGTTAGCTAGATTATGCTACAACGACTCCAAAAACATAGAAATAACTAAAAACCGAGTAAAAAATACTTACATGCACAAGGTATCAATGGCCGAATGTTTAAACTTCTCCTATGGCTTTTTCTTCTTCAAATTTCAGAAAGAAAATGAACAAGCATGCTTTGTTATTTTGTTTTCTATATTTTAATATCTTTAATTATCAAATTACAAAATTAACCTTATTAATTAATTACTTAAAACAATTTATTCATGTCCATATTTGTTCACTCATATTAAAATGGTCTAATTACTACATAAGGACCTCCACTTTAAAGTTCCATAGCTATTAGACTCCTTTATCTATTAGAACCTAACTTTTACACTTTACTCGATTTAGTCCTTTTTATCAAATTAAGCACTTAAACGATAAAATTTCTTAACAAATTTTTACACAATCATAATACCATGCTGTAGAAATTAAAATAATAATAAGATAAATATTTTGAACTCGAATTTATGGTCCTGAAACCATTGTTCGATTTGACTAAAAACGGGTTGTCACAACTCTCCCCCTTAGGAATTTTCGTCCCCGAAAACCTTACCAGAAAATAAGTTAGGGTACTATTTTCTCATAGCTTCCTCAGGTTCCCACATAGCCTCTTCAACATCGTGACATTGCCATAGAACCTTCACTAAAGCTATGCTCTTATTTCTTAACTCTTTAATCTCTCGAGCCAGAATTCTGATTGGTTCTTCACTATACGACATATCAGGCTGAATTTCAATCTCTGCCGGAGAAATGATATGCGATGGATCCGATTGGTATTGTCGTAACATCGACACATGAAACACATTATGAATCTTTTCTAATTCTTAACGTAAAGCTAGCCGGTATGCCACTTGTATGTAACATCCTCAAAGTGGGCCTACTCATTTATATGATAGTCTAATATGATAAGTTGGGATTGTAAAGGTTGGGCTGACTTTTTGATTAAATATATGGATTAGAGTTTAAATTAAGTGATATTTTAGGCTTTTAAAAAAATTGGGTTAGGTGGCTAATAAATGGTGTTAGCTTATAATTTAAGAAGATGGTTAATTAAGTGACAAGCTGGGCTTGTGGCTCAAAGAATTAAAGTGCATTAAGTGGGTATAAGGTGGTGCCATAAGGGGAGGAATTTGGGCCTTGTGTGGCCGTTTGGGCCCTAAAAGATGGGTCAAATTCGACTTAAATGGGAAGGGGTGGACGGCAATTAGGCTACCTTTTAGGAGTTATTTCTTTTATTTTAACTGTTAAAAGCGATAATTAATAAGGAGGAGTTGGATTTAAGGTGGGCTCTCTTAAAGGTAAGATAAGGATTGAGTTATCGATGAGATGAAGGCTATCGAGAGAGGGAGGGTTGGTCAAATTCCAACTCTGTGTGTGTGGGTATGCCAAATTTCTATAAATAGGGAGTAGTATTCTTCAATTTCGGTATTCTGAAACCATATTATTCTCTCATTCTCTGCCAAAATTTTCAAGCCTTCTCTACAATTTCTCTTTTTCTTTTTCTAAAAGCTGAATTCCTTTGTTCATACGCTCATCTCCCATAGCCGAATCTACAAGTGAGATCTCTGTTTCCCCGAAAGTGCACCATAAGCCACATACTCCTTAGTAATCTGGTAAGTTTCGGGATTTTATTCTATGCGATTTCACTCTTTCTTTTCATTCAAATCTAACCCGAAACACTTATTTAAGGCCTGTCGATTTTCCCTCTCTACTTTTAGTAGCTGAATCTATCTCATTAAAAGTCTCCTGTGCCGATTTGGTGGAAAAGCCGAAGGTAGGAAGGTGACATTTTCTTAGGGATTTTCGGGATTCGACAAATAAGGCTCTACGTTAGGGATAATAGATTTTCGCGGTAACTGTGTGTGTAATACCTCCCACCATCTAGATCGCCTAATATTGTATGTTCATGTGTTTTATATATTTTGATAAATGCCAAAATCTCGGTTTATTGATGCAACCCCAAGGAGGGTAAAAGCGGATCCTGTGTTAGTAAATAATCTGTTTAAATGTTATAAGTAAAATGCTTGTATGTGAGTGCATGGGTTGGGTTGATGAAAGGAGGAAGTTATACATTATATGTGTAGCGACTAATGCCGTGAATCGTTATACTGAGCTTGACCATTAAATGTTATACTGGCTTGACCATTATATGTTATAAGGGCTTCGCCATCATATGTGGATGAGCAAAGATGACTACCATCATGGTGTGTAGCGGTGTGGGTCGATTGTAGAAATCCCCAATGGTGTGAACGGTTGATACGGGGTGTGTAGCGGATGGAAACCTAGGCAAACAGGTTGGGCCTTGCATATTAATTGCTATTAATTTTATTATGATTATTACATTGTTTATTTTGTTTAATGGGCTTAAGGCCCAAACTCTAGTGGTGCATGAGGGTTGCACATCGAGTCTCATGACTCACCCTTTAATTAACATTTCGGTGATACCTAGTGATTCTGGACCGGGTTAAAAGGAACGCAAGGTGGCCATCTGAGAAGAATATGTAAATTTGGCAAAAGAGACTCAAGTTTTATTTTATATTTTAATTAATGGACTTCAAATCTCGTTGTAATAAGGCCATGGGCTATTATGTTTTATTATGGGCTTCTATTACTTTAAGTCGTTTAAGCTTTTATTTTAATTAGAAAGGCATGTATTTAAGTTTGATTTTACTTTACTTAAGCATATTCTATATAAAACATATTTGGACTTTTCTAAAATGCGACATGTTTTGATAGAATTTTTCTTGGTGACATACCGATCCGGTTGTAATGTTTGGTAGGGTTTGGTGTGTTACAAATTGGTATCGAGTCCTGCTCAAAACTCACTTTGGGTTTTGGGCTCAAAACGTTTTCTAAAAATATTTTTTTGAAACATGCATGTTTAAAAATGGTACAGGTTTGTTTTCTCGGCATGGAACTCCGCATCTCTACCAAGTCCGCTGTAAGTACTCCAACCATTGTGTGATATTTATAGATGTGGGCTTAGTGGGCCTAGTGGGACGTAGACTAAGCTAGAATTAGAACTTGATGGACTCTAGGCTTAGCTTAAACCACTTCTTAAAATTCATAAAACTTAATTTCTTGAACAAACCTGTTAACGAGCCATGCAAGGCTAGGGTGTGGTAACCATCATACGCATGTCTAGGAAGGATCCCAAGAGCACGGTATTTAAGCAGTCCTAGTGACTCACCTCCTCTTCGCTGGAATCCTACCTGGTGCATAGTGACTATTCACCCTAGTTACGAGGGCTGGTTGATGGGCTAAACCCTATGATTAAAACCCGAAAGGGACCAGCCACCTCTTTCTTAAAAAAAAAACCCCAAGTTTTGCAAAATTTTCAAAATACCTTTGTTTTACGGAAAAAAAATTCCAATCAACCTGTTTCAAAAAAAAAAACCATCAACGTTTGAAAAATTACCCTTATTTTGCAAAATGACCAAATATCCCAGATTTCCAAAATTATCGAAATATCCTCGATTTTAAAATTAAAATACCCCAGATTTTAAAATTATCGAAATACCCTTAAATTTCAAAATTACCGAAATACCCTCATATTTCAAAATTTTTGAAATGCCCTGGATTCCAAAATTACCAAAATACCTTCGGTTTCCAAAATTACCAAAATACCCCGGGAATGCAAAATTACCAAAATACCTTTATTTTATAAAATCATCAGGAACCTCATTTTGAAAATTTTTTACGAAAATGCCCCTGTAGGATAAAATTATGAAAATACCCTTGGGTAGTGAAAACAACAACCACAACAACAACAACAACAACAACACTTTTCTGTAATGAACATGAGTTCATGATTGAATGTATGGGTTTCTTAGAGGATATGAACTTGAGACTGTATGGTGAATGCGAATTCGAAATAATTACTCTTAAAGCTATTATTCATAAGACTGTCCGTGGTTAAAAAAAGTGGAAGAAAACTAATAGTTCATAAAATTTCTAATCAGATAAACGCGAATCGGTAAAATGAGTACAAGGGGACGAAGACGCTTCAGATGCGAATAATGGTGCGTACCCTACCATAATATACTAAGTGTTTATTTTGGCTTTAGAATTAGAGTCTTGTGAAAAGTCTAGTGGTGAGACTTAAATAGTATGATTTCTAGTTAATTGGAAATTTCGAGGACAAAATTTCTTTAAGGGGGTAGAACTGTAACATCCTCAAAGTGGGCCTACTCATTTATATGATAGTCTAATATGATAAGTTGGGATTGTAAAGGTTCAATGACTTTTTGATTAAATATATGGATTAGAGTTTAAATTAAGTGATATTTTGGTTTTAAAAAATTGGGTTAGGTGGCTAATAAATGGTGTTAGCTTATAATTTAAGAAGATGGTTAATTAAGTGACAAGCTGGGCTTGTGGCTCAAAGAATTAAAGTGTATTAAGTGGGCATAAGGTGGCGCCATAAGGGGGGGTGGAATTTGGGCCCTTGTATGGCCGTTTGGGCCCTAAAAGATGGGTCAAATTCGGCACTTAAATGGGAAGGGGGTGGATGGCAATTAGGCTAACTTTTAGGAGTTATTTCTTTTATTTTAACTGTTAAAAAGTTGATAATTAATAAGGAGGAGTTGGATTTAAGGTGGGCTCTCTTAAAGGTAAGATAAAGATTGAGTTATCGATGAGATGAAGGCTATCGGAGAGGGAGAGTTGGCGAAATTCCAACTCTGTGTGTGGGTATGCCAAAATTTCTCTATAAATAAGAGTAGTATTCTTCAATTTCGGTGATTCAAACCATATTCTTCTCTCATTCTCTGCAGAAATTTTCAAGCCTTTCTACGCTTTCTTTTTCTTTTTCTAAAAGTCGAATTCCTTTGTTCATACCCTCATCTCCCATAGCCAAATCTACAAGTGAGATCTCTGTTTTCCCGAAGGTGCACCATAAGCCACATACTCCTTAGTAATTTGGTAAGTTTCGGGATTTTATTCTATGCGATTTCACTCTTTCTTTTCATTCAAATCTAACCCGAAACACTTATTTAAGGCCTATCGATTTTCCCTCTTTGCTTTTAGTAGCCGAATCTATCTCATTAAAAGTCTTCTGTGCCGATTTGGTGGAAAAGCCAAGGTAGGAAGGTGACATTTTCTTAGGGATTTTGGGATTCGACAAATAAGGCTCTACGTTAGGGATAATAGATTTTCGCGGTAACTGTGTGTGTAATACCTCCCACCATCTAGATCGCCTAATATTGTATGTTCATGTGTTTTATATGTTTTGATAAATGCCAAAATTTTGGTTTATTGATGCAACCCCAAGGAGGGTAAAAGCGGATCCCTGTGTTAGTAAATAACTGCTTAAATGTTATAAGTAAAATGCTTGTATGTGATTGCATGGGTTAGGTTGATGAAAGGAGGAAGTTATATGTTATATGTGTAGCGGCTAATGCCGTGAATCGTTATAATCGGCTTCGCCATTAAATGTTATCTGAGCTTGACCATTATATGTTATTAGGGCTTCGCCATCATATGTGGATGAGCTGCATGACTGCCATCATGGTGTGTAGCGGTGTGGGTCGATTGTAGAAATCCCCAATGGTGTGAACTGTTGGTACGGGGGTGTGTAGCGGATGGAAACCTAGGCAAACGGGTTGGGCCTTGCATATTAATTGCTATTAATTTTTATTATGATTATTACACTGTTTATTTTGTTTAATGGGCTTAAGGCCCAAACTATAGTGGTGCATGAGGGTTGCACACTGAGTCTCGTGACTCACCCTTTAATTAATATTTCAAGTGATACCTAGTGATTCAGACCAGGCTGGAAGGAACGCAAGGTGATCATGCAGAAGAATATGTAGATTTGGCAAAAAGAGACTCAAGTTTTATTTTATATCTTTAATTAATGGACTTCAAATCTCGTTGTAATAAGGCTATGGGCTATTATGTTTTATTATGGGCTTCTATTACTTTAAGTCGTTTAAGTTTTTATTTTAATTAGAAAGGCATGTATTTAAGTTTGGATTTTACTTTACTTAAGCATATTCTATATAAAACATATTTGGGCTTTTCTGAAAATGCGACATGTTTCGATAGAATTTTTCTTGGTGACATACCAGATCCGGTTGTAGTGTTTGGGTCGGGTTTGGGGTGTTACATTGTAACAGCCTGTTTTTAGTCAAATCAAAATAGTGGTTTCGGCACCATAAATTTGAGGTTGAAATAATTATTTTATTATTATATTAATGTTTACAGCATGATAATATGATTGTGTGAAAATTTCGTTAAAAAATTTTATTGTTTGAGTGCTTAATTTGATAAAAAGGACTAAATAGCGTAAAGTGTAAAACTTGTGTTCTATTAGTTAAAGGTGTTTAATAGCTATGATGTAACACCCCTTACCCGAGACCGTTGCCGGAGTCGAGCTCGAGGCATTACTAAACTTAGCTACTAATTTGGGGCATAAAAATTAAAACTGTCCATCTGCGTCATGTTGACTAAATTAACTATAACTCGAGTTACGAAACTCAAAATTTAGATCCGTAAATTTTATTTGAAACTAAACTCATATATCTTCTTACTATAATTTTTCCAGAAATTTTCTTATGGCCAATTAGTACATTTTATTCATCAAAGTTTCCCTTGTTTCACTATTCTATGGTTCTGACCTATATTTACAAAAACTCAGTTATCACATTGTACAAAATTCAATTAATGTTCTAGTTTATTCAAATCAAAAATAGACTCATTAAGGATTCTAATCATATAGACTATGCTCCATAATTATTTTTTTTTACAATTTTTAATAATTTTTCCAAGATAGAACAGGGGATCACGAAGTCATTCAGAACCAGTCTCACTAAAATTTAAATTTCTCATAATATAAAATTCGTTTGCATACTCTATTTTGTTCATATAAAATAGACATAATAAGCTTTAATTCTATATCCTATTCACTTTCTAATTCCATTTATCCTATTTTTCGTGATTTTTCAAAATTACATCACTGCTGCTAACCAAAAACTGTTTCATTGCAAAATCATATAACCACATTACAAACATATTTACCATAAAACATACTTCCAAATTTAACTTTAGACAAAACCGAATACGCAACCATTAACATCATAATCAAGTCATTTTCACATGACTATATATATATATATATATTCAAAACCAATCATATTTTAACTAGTCTATACATGCCACATAACCAAATCTTCAAGCATTTATTTACCGAAGCGAAAGCTATATAGTGTGATGAGATCTCCTTCGACTTCCAACCCTAGTAAGTCTCAAACTCTATAATCATAAGAAAATACACAAAGTAAGCTTCAAAGCTTAGTAAGTTATAAGCAACTTCACAAAATAATGTATTATAACACTACACTAGCAAAGTCGAATAATATACTCACAACCAAGGTTTATAACCATGACTTTAGTTCATATCACCTTTCGAAATCTTTCTCGTCTCATATCCCAAAGGCCGAATTTCCAAACCTTCGATAATAGGTTTCACATGCATATATATATTTTACTTACCGAACTTATACTTGCACTTCAAACCTATATAAATCACATATTCAAGATTTAAAACTAATCAAATGAATTATTTATACAAACTTCCACATGGCGAATACAATACATAAAATTCATGTATAAATCAATGAGATTTTGTAAGCATTACTCCATGTCCACTCATATCAATTGAACTATAAAATTTATTGATACATTCCATCCAAACTAATTTATCACTCTTATTTGATTTCAATTAATATCATCTCATAATATCCACTTACCCAAAATTCAATCCAAGATATAAAAATAAATCGCACACTTAGTGCTCCTTATTCGATTTTGCACACTTAGTGCATAACGACCGATTTTGCACACTTAGTGCTCAGTATTTTAAAATTTGCACACTTAGACTTCAAGATCTATACAATAGTCAAATAAACACATGAACAGTTAGCTAATATAGTTTAGTAAGTTATAAGCAAAAAGAAATATATACAACAAATCATTATACAATTTTAATCAATTCAACTTGATCATTAACCGGTTCATATAAGCATTACATATAGCATTTTACTATACAACAATATCATATTCATTAGATCCCCAAAATCGAATGATCACAAGCCCTATATCCATTTCAAACAAGCTCAAAGGTTAATGAATTTATCATATTTCCATAATTTAGTATACAAAAGCAACTTACCTCATTAGCACCATGTTATTCAATTTCCATGCATCACTTACCTACATGTCTCTTTTGGTTATATCCATTCATTGGTTCATGTCCTTGAGAGGTTTGATAATCCGCACACACAGTGCAACTCATGTAACGTATCGTACACTTAGTGCAATTCATGCAACGTGTCGCACACTTAGTGCCGTTGCCATTTTATCCGCACACACAGTGCCATTACCATTTTATCCGCACACACAATGCCATTCCCTAGTAATGTATCGCACACATTGTGCCATTACTAGTTTTATTCCGCACACATAGTGCCATTCCCTAGTAATGTATCGCACACATAGTGCCATTACTAGTTTTATTCCACACACATAGTGCCATTCCCTAGTAATGTATCGCACACATAATGCCATTACTAGTTTTATTCTATTCGATCCTTAACTATACATCCAACTCTACATTCGGCTAATTTATAAATATTTGATCCCATTCCATTTAACATTCGGCAAATGTATTTTAATATGCTTAATTTAATTATTCATACACACATTAAATATATATTCAAGTTTGATTTCATCCAATTGCTTAAAACTTACCTCGTAAATTGACGAATTACGCTTCCCGGCTATTCGGTTGATTTTGCTTTTCCCCGATCCAAACCCGTTTCCTTTTTGTTCTTGATCTAAATAATTCCAATTTAAACCCATTCAAACTTATAATCATTCAATTTAATCCGAAAACTTATAATTTAGCAATTTATAATTTTACCCCTAGCATTTGTAATTTTTACAATTTAGTCCCAACTACAAAACTAACAAAATATTCAAAATTTGACCCCCATTCTTAAGAGCTGAATTTTCATCTTCTCCCAACAAGTCCTTACAACTCATTTTCTTAACATTTTAACCTCTAATATTTTTCTTTCTACAAATAAATCCCTAATTAACTACATTCATCAAAATCTCACTACAGTAAAACAGACCTGTAGCAGCATTTTTCATGGCGTTTTAAGAGAAAACACCGAAAATATTATACATTAGCGGTGTTTGAAGGACAACGCCATAAAAAAAATGAGCAATAGCAGCGTTTATTTACAAAATGCCGCTAAAAATGATATATAGCGACGTTTATTCGTAAAACGTCGCTAAAAGTCTGAGAATCAGCGGTGCTTTTGGAAAATGCCGCTAAAAGTCTGATCTTTAGCAATGCTTTCAAAACGCCGCTAAAGTCGATCTTTAGCGGCGCTTTTGAAAACGCCGCTAAAAGTCGATCTTTGGCACTTTTGAAAAACGCCGCTAAAAGTCGATCTTTAGCTTCGAGCTACCGCTAAAAGTCGATGATTGTCGAGAAACGCCGCAAATAATTTTAAAGTTTTTTGGATATCTATGACTGATTGTTTTAAATTTATATATTAAATAATTTCTTATATAATTTTGATTCTAGTTTAAATTATTTAAAAGAAAAATATTTGTAAAAATGAAAAATATTAAATAATTTCTTATATAATCGTAAAAGAGATAGTATTAGTTTTAAAATGTTGAATTAATTCTCATGATTGTTTAGGGTTTATAGTTTAGCATATATAATTTAAGGTTTAAGGTTTAGAAGTTACTATTTTAATGTTTAGGGATTATGGTTTATGATTTTTGTTTAAGGTTTAAGGGGATGTGTTAGGGTTTCATGGGTTAAAAGTTAGGGTTAATGGGTTTAAAAGGTAAATGGTTAAGGGTTTGGGGTTAATATGTTAAGGGTTAGGGTTTATGACTTAGAAAAATTTGAAAGTAAAAACATAGAAAATATTTGTTAAAAATGAAAAAATTATTAAATAATTTCTTATATAATCGTAAAAGAGATAGTATTAATTTTAAAATATTGAATTAAATCTCATGATAATTTAGGGTTTATGGTTTAATTTATGGTATATGGGTTTAGTGTTTTAAAGTTTGTTATATATTTAGGGGTTGTTGTTAATTGGGGTTTAAGATCTTAGTGTTTAACGATATTAATTAAGGTTAATTTAAGTGGTAGTAAGGGGTTAAGGTTAAGGGTTAACGATTCATGGTTTAGGGGTTAAGGGTTAAGTGCTTGTGGGTTAGGATTAGGGGTTAATATTTAGAGTTTGAGGTTTACGATTTAGGGTTTAGGGTTTAAGGTGTAGGATTTAAGGTATATGACCCAAAATCCGAAAACCAAAATCTCTCAAATCAGTTTTCCCTAATTCAAACCCACAAAATCCCTAGAATCGTATAACCCGTCCCGAAGTTGTTGGATCCAACCATTGTGTACCGATCCTTCCTTTTATTGTGAAACTGTCTTCCCAGAACCCCGAATGGTATATATCCATTATCCGAATGTTTATTCCTTTAAAATAGGTTCAAGTTTTGAACCTGAATTTATATATTAAATAATTTATAATGTAATTGTAAAATAGATAATATGATTTTCAATATTAAAATTTTATCATTATATAATTTGGGGTTTGGGGTTGTGTTAGAGATTAAGGTCTGAAGTTTGGAGTTGGGGTTATGTATTGGGATTTGTGGTTAAGTATTTAAATTTATATATTAAATAAATAATTTATTATATAATCGTAAAAGTGATATTATGAAATTTTATATAAAATTATCATTATATATAGGTTTTAAACCTTTTAAATTTATTTCATATTTTGAAATTTTTGTTTTTATTTTCTTACAAAAAATTTATATAAAAATTATGTCATGTATCTATTTGTTTTAAATATTACTCAAAGTTTCCAAAATTAGTTATTTAAAATTTATATGAATTATGTAATAATTAAATATAAAATTGTAATAAAAGTCAAGTACTATTTCATCCTCTTCTTATAAACATTTAACTTTGTATTAACTAAAATGTAATTTTTTAATTTTATATTTAAATTATTTATAAAACATTAATAACATATTAAAATTTGAAACAAATTATAACATAGAAAAATATATGTTAAAATTGAAAAAAATTAAAATACTATGATTTAAAATAATTTTAAAGATTTATAGGTATATGATGATATATTTTAAATTTATTTATTTAAAATAATTATAAATTTTAAGTTTTAATGGTTTAAGGTTGATGGTTTAGATTAATTAGGTTAATAATATTAAGTAATTGGAGTAATTAATAATAGTATAAAATATATAGATTAAATGAAATTAAAATTACATGCTTTTAAATAAAAATGCCACAAAATCCATGAAAATATATCAAGACGGCGTCGTTTGAAAAATTGTTGTATGACTTAGTGGCTTTTTTGGTTAAAACGCCACAAAAAAATATATGAATACAATGCAGACGTCGTCGTTTGAAGTGATTTGTTAGTGGCGCTTAGTAAACGCCACAAAAATCATCAAGTATTAGTGGCACTAGTTACAAACGCCGCAAAAAGCTCAGATGTAGTGGCGTTTTGTAAAAACGCTGCAAATATGTATGCACATTAAAGCTTCACGTCATCGTTTTATCAACAGTATAATGTGGATTAAGGTGGACGACGTTGTTTTATAAACAAATAGTGGCGCGTTTTGAAAACGCCGCAAAACGAATCGAGTTTGAGCAAAACGTCCGCTGCTCGCTATGCTCGATTTTATCCCCCTTCATCCCCGAAATCCCTAAGTGTTTCTCCTAAAAATTTTCCTCAATTTGTTTTCTACTTCAAATTTTCTCGTCAATTTTGTCTCCCTATATTCCCCGTCCCTAAATTTTTTCGCTCAAACTTTTCCTAAGTTAAGTTCTCGTTTTCGCTCAAATTTTCAAATATCCCAACATTCAACAAACAACGGTATGGAATCAGAAATGTAAACTTTTTTCATTTAGGGATTTTGTTTATTTATGTAATTTTGTTTATTTATTTTTGTTTAACTTCTTTATTTTTTGTGATGCTGAGTATGATTTAGGTAAAAAAAATGCGTGGATTTGGTGGCCTGTAGGGTCGTCTTCAGCAAAGGTACGAGGCTGGTTATCGCCTTCTCGCTGGGTATGTATATCTTTCATATGGTAATTTCAATTCTAAGATAATTCACTCTTTCACTCTTTTTTACTTAAGACAACATTTTAGTCGATCCTCATCTAATACTTTAAATTCTATATATATATATATATATATCTATTTTTTATATAACTAAAACTACTTTGACTCTATTTAAATACAAATCATGAAATTATATTCGAGAAAGTAGAACTTGGTTTGACCGATCGAAACTTAACATATTCTTATTTATAGGACACTTGGGTAGCAAACATAAAGTGAAAGAGTGGTCAAAATGGTAAACAAACAAAGAAGAAAAGAGGGATGGAGAAGGAAATTAAGGTTTTACTAATATGGCTAAATGCATGTGAAGGAATGCATGGAAAGTCTGGGCTCATTGTTATTTATATAATTTTGTTTTGAGTTTTCATAATAATAAAATCTGAAAGAGAAGCAAAATAGTCCATCCAAAGTGATGGTCAAAAAATGGTCGTTTTCAATGAAATATGTATATCTTTCATTGTTTGTGATGCTTTTGATGTTTGAAAATGGAAACAGTTTTTTCATTGTCTATGTATATGTATATGTTTCAATGTTTGAACTATCTTCATCACCAAAATGAGCATATCCTATGTTAATATATGTCCAATCCTCGAGTAAGTTAATATATGTATATGTTTCAATGTTTGAACTATCTTCTGTCACCAGTTTCTGAAATTAAGAACATATCCTATGTTTTGATAGAATATTATTACAATCAACTTCATCTATGAGGAACTTATGAAACTTCAATTTCATGTATCTATGAATGAATTTATTTTGTGATTTTCCAAAATTGCAAAGAAGAATCCCCTTATGATCCTGTGGCCTATCTTGCACATAAAATCTTTTCTGGAAAATGGTTAACTCATACTTGAAATATATCTGTTAAATCTGAACTTTTTGCTATCTTTAATGAAATATGATTTTACCAAATGACATCTCACATGAAGATGCATTACATCTATTTATGGGAACATTTATGGATAGATGTAAGAATGCTCTGCTTTTGCATTTGTGCTGTTTAGATCAGGTAATAAAGCGGTTAATGTGCTGTAGGTAGCTTAGGAGCATGAACAGTTGTCAAGGTTGAGAGTTATTGCTGCCACTCTTTCCGAAATTTCTACGCTCCTGAACTCCTACAAGGCAATCGGAGGTCTGTTTGATAGTAGGTAATATTTTTAAAGTTAAGCCCTTATTATCAAATTTTCAGTTTCTATTTGTGTGTTTGATACTAGTTGCTGAGAGCTTGACTATTTTGCAGACAATTTGTGAATGAAACTGCAATCGCTATAGGTGTAAAGTTAGTTGTTTGAAAGTCTTGCGGTAAGATCAAATGATCGCAAGTATATATTTGATTTCGTGTTCTTGCCATTCTTGATGAGATTGTGCTTGCAATGCATAACCCTTGCCCCTCCTATTTGTATGAGTTAGCATAAAGAAATATATGTATATAATATGTGAATATGCCATCTCCTTGATAATGTCAATAAATTATAGTAACATTCATCAATATATCGGTAATTCAAGTTAATGTTTTGTGTTAAAATAATGTAATTCGCTTGTGCAACCGCCTTTTAGAAATTTTAGCTTCTTCCGAACTTTATAATTAAGTACTTTTTCCTTGATTTATCGTTGCCTAGTTTCTTGTTCCTTGGCCGTTTTTAGAAATTTTTACACTTTCGTACTAGTAAATGCTTTAACATGTATAAAACCTTTTATATACTTAAGATATTAAAAATCTAATTTATTAAGATATTAAAATTTTAATAATATTTTATGTATTACTAGTTATAATTATAAACATATATTTTGATATACTAAATTATACATAACCATTGATACTATATTTTTTATTATAGTCTAATAATATAATAATAGTTATATATATTAATATTTAGAAAATATATTATTTAAATATATAAGACTGGTTGAATAATTATTATCATATATTATTAATTATATATTATTATTTATTATTATACTGGTTGAATAATGCTCTAAATCCCATACTTTGTACATTTGAAAGTTGGCATTCCAACTATATTATATATAATGATATATCAAATCATATAGTATATAATATATTAATAGTTTATATATATGAATCAATGTTTAAACATTATAATATCATGTAATACTATATCTTTTATTATAATATATAATATAATAATTATTATATAAAATAGTAGTACCTTTATATTAAATATTATCATATATTATTATAATGGTTGAATTATGCTCTAAGTCCCTTTATTTTTCATATATTTGAAAATTAGCCCTCCTATTATATTATATAATGCTATATCATATCATATAGTATATATAAAATATTAATAGTTTATATATATGCATCAATGATTAAACATTATAATATCATATAATACTATACTTTTCATTATAGTCTATAATATAATAATAGTTATATATAATAGTAGTACATTATATATTATCGTTTATTATTATACTATTTGAAATATGCTCAATTTCTATATTGTCAGACATTAAAATATTTGTAATTAAGTGTTAAAATATTCTTTACACTTTCCTACTAGTAAATGCTTCGTTAGATTATCAAATTAAAATTCAGTTGAATTTCGCATAAATGGTTTTAAAAGGAAAAAATATTTGTGTTAGTGTTCCTGATAAGTTTGCTATTGTGGATATATACAAATATAAAATGGAATTATTCCTAATAAGCACCTAGGTTCCACAATTGATTCAAAGTAAAACTTCAAGCCTCTAATCAATAATCATGCCTTTTCTAGACCCTATTCTATCATCTTTTAATTTATAATTTCATATTAGTGTTTAATAATGTATGTGAATAAACTTTTTGTTTTAATAAATTTCATATGTATTTGTTACAGATTTGTATTAAGAAAAGTATCCGTACTTTGAAAGTGAGTAGAATTGAAGAGGACTTAGACCGACTACTGAATTGCCTATTTTTCTTTCAGGCAAAGAATGTGAGTATTAGTTTTTAGTAAATAGAATTTTGTAATTAATCAATAGCATTTTTAATTCATATGTTGCCTGTATTTGATTATCGCTTCCCACCGCCTCAAGAATCGCTGGATTGGATTTGGTGGTAACAACTTAACAGGTATAAAATCATTATTATTCTTATTTATATTCATTTTGCTGATTTATATTCATTTGATAGAAAAACATTAGATATCCAATTGTTAGTCAAGATTATTAATCTTTTGTATTTCGATCAAATTTCTGCAATTTCTTGGTGAGAGTGGAGTAGACCATCTTCTTGAAATTATTAAGGTACATTTTAGTTCAAAATTCAAATCAGTAATAGTTATATCATGATGAATTTGTCAAATTTACTGTCCAAATTGTGGTTTATTATCCTGCTTGGTTGGTATCTATGCTGTTTTGTTCTATTGCTGTCCAAAAAAAAAAAAAAGATTCAAAGTATATAGGCTGGAAACCTAATGGGTTGCCTTATATCTCACTGTAAGATATAACGGATCCTCCCAAGGTGTGACAATACCATGTACAATGAATCTTAAAGAATTTTTGTCTAAATTGCTATTTATTATTGTTGTTTATTATTAATAATGTTTGAACAACCTCCAAATTACTATCTAATCATGTCGCTTAGATTTTTACAAGCTCCGTGTATTATTTTTTAAAATTTAAGGTACTGATGACGTTATAAAAAAACATAAACAAAATATAAAAGTTAATTGTTAAAATAAGTTATAAAATTTTTTATTTTAAATTTAATTTTATACTTTTTTGTTAAATTTATTGTTGTTAAATTTTAAAAAGTAAAAATTACGCTTCGATTAACTTTAATTTAACAAATAATAATAATAATAATAATAATAATAATAATAATAATAATAATAATAATAATAATAATAAGGAGACCTAAATTTTAAAATTTGTAAAATAAAATGACTAAAATCATGCATATAAGATGATATAAAATGATAATACAAAGTTGAATTTTGCAAGTTAAGATAAGAGATTAACATAAATTTTATATTTTAATAAATATTTTAACATAAATTTCATATTTTAATAAATATTTCTAAGTTAATAAGAGATTAACATCATCACCATAAATTTTAATTATAAAAATCATATAATAACATTTTTAGAAAAACGCGATTCTCGATTTGAAATTTCAATTTAACTTACATAATACATAATACATAACTTACATAAAATTATTTAACTTACATAATACATAACTTACATAGCTTTCATCAAATTATTTAACTTACATAATACATAACTTACATAACTTACATAGCTTTCATCAAATTATTTAACTTACATAATACATAACTTACATAACTTACATAATACTTCTATAGAAAAAAAAGATTCAAAGTATATAGGTCGAAACACGTCGGGTTGCCTTATATCTCATATTAGATATAACGGATCCTCCCTAGGTGTAACAATGCCACGTATGATGAATCTTAAAGAATACATAACTTACATAATACTTGTATAGAAAAAAAAGATTCAAAGTATATATGTCGAAACTCGACGGGTTGCCTTATATCTCATCAGAAGATATAACGGATCCTCCCGTGTGTAACAATGCCACGTATGATGAATCTTAAAGAATACATAACTTACATAATACTTGTATAGAAAAAAAAAGATTCAAAGTATATAGGCTGGAAACCTGATGGGTTGCCTTGTATCTCACAGTTAGATAAAATGGATCCTCCCTAGGTGTAACAATGCCACATATGATGAATCTTAAAGAATACATAACTTACTTAATTTTAAGATTAAATTTCATAACTTACATAATTTTAAGTTAAGATCAAACTTTATAACTTACATAATACTTGTATAGAAAAAAAGATTCAAAGTATATAGGTGGAAACTCCGACGGGTTGCCTTATATCTCATGATTAGATATAATGGATCCTCCCTAGGTGTAACAATGCCACGTATGATGAATCTTAAAGAATACATAACTTACTTAATTTTAAGATCAAATTTCATAACTTACATAAGTTTAAGATCAAATTTCATAACTTACATAATTTTTAGTTAAGATCAAACTTCATAACTTACATAATTTACATAACTTACATAGTACTCAGTTATATATATGATCATATCATTACTTACATAAATTATTAATTAACAATTTAGCCGTGTAATTTATTGTCAACTTTAGACTTCAACAACTACGAAATGGATATGAGTTGGATGAAATTGTCAAGGGTAAGCAACGGCTATCGAAATGGAGTAGAAACTTTTCTAAATTTCGTATTTTAAAATGCAAGCGAAGAGAATATGATTCTTTGCCCGTGTGATAAGTGTTGCAATACCAATTGGCATTATCGTGAAGTTGTCTACGAACCTCTAGTTGTTGATGGCTTTGTCCGGGGGTACAAAAAATGGATTTTTCATTGAGACTGTACATCTAGTGGAGCATCCTCATCGATGAATCTAGGTTATCATCATAGTGCTTACAATCAGAATGTTAGAGATGATAACATAGAAGGCATGTTGCGGGATGCTTTTAATATGTGCAGTGATGGTTTCGGGTCATTTCCACCTGACATGGGTGCAACCGATGATTATAGTTTTGGTGAAAATACTTTCAACGAAGGGGGAAGAAGTGTACCTGATGAACAGCTAAATGAAGAAGCGGCAAGGTTCTACATGTTACTTGGTGAAATGAATGAAGAACTGTATGAGGGATCAAAATTTTCCAAACTGTCTTTCTGTATTCATCTTTTTCACTTGAAATGTTTGGGAGGATGGACCGAAAACTCATTGACAATGCTGTTAGAGTTTCTGCAAGAAATGTTTCCGTTTGCGAAAATCCCTCAATCGTCCAAAGACATGAAGAAACTGATAAAGGATTTGGGCCTTGGATACAACAAAATTCATAGTTGTCGAAATGACTGCATGTTGTATTGGGGCGACCGGATAAACCAACAGTGCTGTCATGTCTGCGGTCAATCCCATTGGATTAAAGAATGCAGAGGATGGTAACGAGGATGAACACAATACACAGTCAAAAAAGCAGCCGGTTAAGATTTAACAGTATTTCCCGCTAATACCAAGGCTTCAAAGGCTTTTCATGTCGTCGAAGACAGCCGAGTCAATGACATGGCACCATGATGGATGAACCGACGATGGATTGTTAAGGCATCCTGCAGATTCTTTAGCTTGGAAATCATTTGACTCAAAATTTTCAAGCTTTGCATGCAATCCTCGGAGTGTCAGGCTTGGGCTAGCATCTGATGGATTTAACCCTTACAAACTCATGAGCACAGCGTATAGTACTTGTCCGGTGGTGCTTATTCCTTACAATTTACCTCCATGGGTTTGCATGAAACAATCATCTTTTATCTTATCTATGATTATACCTGGAGAGAAAGGGCCCAGGAATGATATTGACATATATTTGCAGCCACTTGTTGAGGAGTTAAAACAACTATGGGTTGGTGTTGAGACATACGATGCAATAAGAAAAGAGAACTTTAACTTACGTGCGACTTTGATGTGGACTATTAATGACTTCCTGGCTTATGCTAATTTATCTGGTTGGAGTACCAGGGGATGTTATGCTTGTCCTTGTTGTGCTGCGCAGACATGTTCGAAATGGTTATATAATGGGAAGAAGTTCTCTTACATGGGGCATCGTGGATGGTTACCAAAAATCATAGATTTAGATATCGAGTGCTTCGGTTTGACTAAGATCAAGAGTTTAGAGAAGCTCCTTCGCAGACCGGTGGATCCAAAATATTGTCCATGTTAAAAGATATGAATTTCATTTATGGGAAGATGAATCAACTGGCCAACCCGCAAAGAAATAGAAGATCAAGGGATGAATCTGATGATGAATCTGACGAAGAGGATGATCCTAATGAGGCGGACTTGTGGAAAAAAATAAGTATTTTTTTTGAGTTGCCTTATTGGGAGCATCAGATATTACGCCATAATCTTGATGTCATACACATTGAGAAAAATGTCTGTGAGAACATCATTGGGACTATTTCGAATGTGGATGGAAAATCAAAAGAAAATCTTCAGAGTCGACTTGATTTAGTCCACATGGGAATTCGGCGTGAGCTTCATCCCCAAGCACTTCCGAATAGGAAATATCGGTTGCTGCATGCTATTTATTCAATGTTGAAGACGGAGAAAGAAGTGTTCTGTACGGTGTTGAAGGATATAAAGGTCCCGGATGCGTATGCATCAAATATATCTCGATGTGTAAGTCTTAAAGATCGAAGACTATATGGCTTAAAATCACATGACAATCACATCTTGATGTAAGACTTACTGCCAGTTGCTATGCGGTGTTGTATGTCCAAAAAGGTGACGTCTTGTGTAATTGAACTGTCCAATATAATCAAAGGAATTTGTGGCAAATTTTTTGATGTTCAAGAACTTGAGACACTGCAAGATCGAGCCGCACTGACTTTATGCAATCTAGAGAAGATCTTTCTGCCTTCCTTCTTAATTCATCTCCCGCGTGAAGCTATACTTGGTGGACCCGTTTTCTATCGATGGATGTATCCCATTGGAAGGTCTTAATTTATTTGCAAATTAGTCTTTCATTCACCTAAATGCCTTTAGTTGCAACTTTTGATAATGTTCTATACCGTATTTAGGTTCCTATCCAAATTGAAGTCTTACTGCTGCAATAAACGTTATCCGGAAGGATCAATTGCCAAAAGCTACTTGGCAGAAGAATGTATGACTTTCTGTTCAAGGTATTTGGAAGATGTTGAAACAAGAATGAACAGACCAAGTAGAAATGCTGGGCTCACAGATCATAACGTCGCCGGAACTTATTTATTTCAAAGTTTCTGAGAACCGATCGACAAAGTCAAAATTACAGAATTAGACGATAGATCGTGGGTCCAAGCACATCGATACGTTCTTTTTCATCACGATTCAATGGAACCATTACGAAAGTAAGTTCTAGAATTTGATAAATACTCATCAATTATAATTTCTTTGTCTTCTAACAAAATAACCATTTTTTAACATAGTGAGTACAAACAAGTATTGAGAGCTCGTTCACGGTCCCGAAGATTACATCAACGAAATTAATAAGATGTTCACGTAATCATTTCATGAATGGTTAAGCCAAACGGTATGCAATTGAAGTTTTCATTGACAAGTAATAATGTTTTCGCACAACATTTATAATTACTCGAATTACTTTCGATTCAATAGGTTTGGAGTCGAAATGAAGTAAATGATGAAGTTAAATGGCTTTCACAAGGTCCAAATCGAATAGTGAAAAGATATAGTGCCTTCCTCATCAATGGATACAGATTTCATACAAGGTATCGCGAAAGGTTGAGGAGAACCCAAAATTGTGGAATTGTTGTTAATTCTTCAATTTCGAGTTATTCTAGTGCTAGGGACAGTAATCCTATCGAGGGGAATCTGGAGTATTACGGACTTATTACTGACATCATTGAGTTGGATTATTACGGAAATGGAAAGTTGTCTTGTTTCGAGGTGAATGGGTGATGTGAATATGACTCATGAATTAAAAAAGATCAATATGGTTTTACAATGGTGAATTTCTCTCGATTGATTCACACGTAAGAACAACCGATAGACGAGCCAGTATGTGTTTTCTTCTCAAGTGAAACAAGTTTTTACTCGTAAGATCTAATCGATGAGGGTTGGTACATTGTACTTCAAATACTCCTAGAGACTTGTTCGACATGGGCGAGAAGTAGAGATGACATCGTCGAAAGATCAAACTCGCTTTTCCGAACAAAACTTAAATGAAAATATCCCTAGTACTAGTGCACAATTTCAATGGGTTCATCATGACGTAGACGAAAATATTTACTTAATTATGATGTAGTAAGATTTTACTATTTTTATTTATATTTAATATTATAATTTTAATCATGGTCATTTTATGTAATTTAAATATTTTATATGTACCATTATTGTTGTTATTTGTTACTAATATTTCAACTATTTTACGTGAATTACAAGGAAAATGAGTAGAAGAAGATTACAAGATTTAAATATTGTACAAAATATTGTAAATTCCGAAGAGGGCAATAGTGAACATCAAACAATAGTTGGATCCTCTAATGTGCCTGACATAGATGATGAGCCTGTAGAATTACAAAGTAAAATTAAATTATTTTACATGCATGTTGACTTTTTTTATTGATTTATTTTTCAATTTTAATATAACAATAATATATCATTGGTCAGCTGAGAGTGGTGGGACGCGTAGAGGTCGCGGACGTACGTTGCTTAAAGGTTTATACGAATTAAATTCCGGCGACCGTGTGAAAGTAAAGAGAAACAGTCATGGCCAGCCTGTTGGCCCTGAAGCTCGAGTTCTAGCAGGCTATTTGGGCATTATTGCACAAAATGCAAATATGTTGCCCATCAATTACGAGTCATGGCATCACATGCCTGACACAAACAAAAATCAAGCTCTGGAGAACATTAAGGTAACAAAACATGAATGTAATTTATAATACTTATATTTACTTTTTTAAACTTATGTTTTTTTAGGAGAGGTCTACTTTGGAGGTCTCCGATGACTATATAAAGAAGACATTGGGAAAAAAATGGAGAGACAACAAAAGCATATTGAAAAAAGAATATTTTAAGAAAGAAATAAGCCTCGAGGATAAACTGCAAAATGTCCCACCGGGAATATTGAGGTATCAATGGGAAGATGCGGTTAGATTCTGGAACTCAAAGAAAGGAGCGGTATTACCTAGTTCTAAACTCTTATAAATTTTTCAGTTTATAGTATTTACTATATACGTAATAATAATATTGTTATGTAGGACCATGGCGTGTCGGAACAGGAGCAAAAGCGTAAACAAAAATTCACGCATTAGCGAGGTCGAGAAGTTTTGCTTCAGAATGAGGCCGAGGTATTATAATTTATTAATTACATCAAATATTAATGACTTTATACTATTAAATTATATTTCTACTACAACACTGTAAGAACTCTCCACCGGTCAAAAAGTTGGACGTGTTAACTTTTTGACATTACGCATAGGAAGAAGGATGGGTCTCCGATGACATCCAAAGCTGGAGAGATTATGGTATATTTACTTAATAAAATTTGATTTATTAAAAATGGATTTATAATATTTACTTATAATAGTTTAATTCTTCGTTAGTAGTTTTAAATTAATAATGTTAAGTTATGTTGCATTCCTTCTTATTGTATATTTCGTTTCTAACTTTTTGATTGATTTATTAGGAGAAACTAAAGGAGAAGAAGGCACATTATGAAGTGGCTGCTTCGAGTGATAGTTCTGTTCATCTTGAGGATATCGATAACAGAATTATTATCGATGTTTTGGGTCCCGAAGGTACGATCGCTTCAATCGATAGTTCGTTAATCTTGAGTATATTTATAATGTAATTATCACTAATATTTTGGTGTTGAAAGGTACAATGAGTTCGACTTCAAGGATCCGTGTTACCCGACCCAATATTTTGGATCGACTCCCAACATTACATGCCTTCCGGGAGTCAATCTCGTCTTGAAGTTCGAGGTTAAAAGACCGGATAGCTCGGATGTAAGCGAGCACGGTTGAGAAAATTTCTCAACTTAGAGCGGAGGCAAGAATGAGGGAGGCAGAGCAGAATAGGAAGTATGAAGAACTTCAGCTACAACTTAAGACTATGATGAAGATGTTCCAGCAGTCGCAGAGGTCGCCATCTTAGACATTTATGTTCTTATTGTAAGATGATTTTAACATTGTTACATTTAACATTTTAGTAAGAATATTTTGTAAGATATCATATATCTTTTATTTATTTTAAAATATCATTTACAATTAATGTAGTTGGTGTGATTTTGATGCTACATTTGTTGTTTGGGTTGGAATTATATATTATATTTGCTGTCTGCAGGAGGGGTATGATATTGGATAAATTGAAAATTTTAAATCTGTACAAGTTAGCGCGTTTTGAAAAGCTACCGCTAAAAGTCATGGTTTTAGTCATGCGTTTGTGGTAAAAGCCGCTAAAAGTCATGGTTTTTGACATTTGTGGTAAAAGCGCCGCTAAAAGTCATGCTTTTAGCGGCGTTTATAGGAAAAGCACCGCTAAAAGTTATGGTTTTTCGCGTTTGTAGAAAAGCGCTTAAAAGTCATGCTTTTAAGCGGCGTTTGTGGGAAAAGCCGCTAAAAGTCATGCTTTAGTGGCTTCTTTGAGAAAAGTGCCGCTAAAAGTTATGATTTTAGCAGCGTTTGTAGGAAAAGCGCAAAAAGTCATGATTTTAGCGGCGTTGTGGTCAAAGCGCCGCTAAAAGTTATGCTTTTAGTGGCGTTTGAAAAAAAAGTGCCGCTAAAAGTCATGGTTTTTAGCGGTGTTTGTGATAAAAGCGCCCCTAAAAGTCATGCTTTTAGCTGCGTTTGAAAAAAAGCGCCACTAAAAGTCATGGTTTTTAGCGGCGTTTGTGAGAAAAGCGGCGCTAAAAGTCATGCTTTTAGCGACGTTTGTACAAAAAACGCCGCTAAAAGTCATTATTTTTAGCGGTGTTTTTTGCTCATAAACGCCACTAAATTTTGAGGCGCCTCTTTTAGCGGCATTTTTTTTAAAAGCTTTCAAAGACTTTTAGTGGCGCTTAAAAACGCAGCTAAAGGCCTAAAAAAACGCCGCTAAAAGTCCAAATTGCTGTAGTGTCTCAAGAACAAATTATGCTCATCTAACTTAAATATTTCATTTTATACTAAAATCATCACCAAAAACTCAACTGCACATTAATGGTACATCTCACATACATGACTAATTCACAAAATTAACACATGGGCTTGCAAGTAGAATGAACAAAAATCTTAAATATGCAAAACTCATCAAAAATCCAAAACTAAAACTTACTAATTTTGGTTGCAATTAGCCGAATATTAGAGAGAACTCAACTTCTTCCTTTTCTTCTTAAACTCAACTTCTTCCTTTTCTTCTTACTTTCGGCCAAGGATGAAGATAATGGCCTTCTTTTTGCATGTCTCTTTTATTTATTAGTATTATTATTATCCTATATTATAATATAAAGCTTTAACACATATTTTATTCCCATTAAAAACAAAATAATATAAAATCAAGTCATGATGCCGTCCACTAGGCCAACAAATGGACAATTTATATCTTAAGTCCTCTCTCATATATAAACACATCAATTCAATCACTTAATTTAGGAGATAGCTACTTTTACACTTATATAATTTAATCCCATATCTAAATTAAGCATCCAAACAAAAGAATTAACCTACCATATTTTAAGACATGCTCAAACACATAACATAGATATCAAATTAATAATTAAAATATTTTTTGAACTCGTATTTGTGGTCCCGAAACCACTATTCCGATTAGGATCTAAATCGGGCTGTTACAACTCTCCCCCCTTAGGGATTTTCGTCCCCGAAAATCTTATCGGTGTATAGGTTTGGGTAACGTTCTTTCGTTGTATCCTCTGACTCCCAAGTTGCCTCTTCAACTCCGTGCTTTTGTCACAGTACTTTAACTAACAGAATTTTCTTATTTCTCAATTCTTTTATCTCACGAGCCAGAATAAAAATTCAGTTCCTCTTCAAATGTCAAATCAGGCTGTATCTCAATCTCTATCAGGAAAATTACATGTGATGGATCAGATCGATATCTACGAAGCATTGAAACATGGAAGACATTATGGATCTTTTCTAGCTCAGGTGGTAATTGCAATCTATAAGCAACCTGTAACATCCTAAATTTTTGGGCCTATGCGTTTAATGGGTGAATATGTGGAATGAGTTAATTTAAGTGTTAGGGGTCCAAATTGGGCTCAAAGCTTAGCAGAGGCCTTGATTAAAATTATCTGCTTGGGCATTATAGGGTTTAAAAGGTAGTATCTATGTTTAAAATACCAAAGTGGGCTTGTGGCCCAATATTAGGAGGTGACGCCACACAAGGGAGTAAGGGCCCAAATTTAAGTTTCATGGAGCCCAATTCTTTTAATTTAAGATAGCTAAATTTTGGGCATTAGGATTAGGTGGAGTGGATGGCAACAAGGCTAAAATTTAGGGGTTTTAATTTTTAAAATATGTAGATAATAAGCGAGATAAAGGCTATTATTTAGGAATTTATTTTATGTGGATAATAAGCAGATAAAGGCTAAGATCTAAGGATTGTTATGATTAAAATATGTGGATAATATACTGATAAAGGAGGGAAGAGTTAGAGATAATTAAGTCTCTTTTAGATGAGCTAGTAGATTAAGATAAAGGAGAAAAGTTAGAAATTTATCTACAAAGAGAGTGATGGCCAAGGATCCATCACTGAGAGAAGTAAAGAAACCAGCTACTACATGGCAAAGGGTTGCCGAATTTCCTATAAATAGGGGGTTACAATTTTGGTATCAGAGCCCAGTTCAAAACTCGGGCTGTGAAATGGGTCTAGAAATATGTTTAGAATTTTTTTTTTGGTTCGAGGACATGGCCTTCGAGTTTACCAGCACCCGATCCGCCCAGGTAAGTATTCCAAACTCTTGCTGTGTTATTTATGTGGGCTTAATGAGCTTTATGGGACGTAGACTATCTAGGTTAGAACTTGATGGACTCTAGGCTTAGGCAAACAACTCTTCAATTCCATAAGACTTAACTTCACTAAAACAAAACACAGTAACGAGTCACAAGACTAAGGTGTGGCAACAGCATATGCATGTCTAAGAGTAGATCCTAAGAGCTTGGTATTTAAGCGCCCAAGTAACTCACCTCCTCTTCAGAGAATCTTACGGTGCATAGTGATGCTCACTTTAGCCATGACAGAGGTGGCAATAGGCATACGCATGCCTAGGAGTGGATTCAAGGAGAGCTTGGTATTTAAGGCCCTAATGACTCACCTCCTCTTCACAGGATCTTACAGTGCGTGGAGGACTGTTCACTCTAGCTATAAGGACTTGTTCATGGGCTAAACCCATAATTAAAACTCGAAAGGGACCAACCACCCTATTTTGCAACCAAAACCCCTAAGTTTTGTACACTTCCAGAAAAAAAAATACATTTGATTTGAAAATGTTTGCAACTATGAAGAGAATTACCAAATTACCCTTGTTATGCAAAATGACCAAAATAGCCCTGATTTGTAGAATTACCAAATTACCCTTATTTTGTAAAATTATCGAAATACCCTTGAATCACAAAATTACCAAAATACCCTCAGATCACAAATTACCGAAATACCCCCGAATTTCAAAATTACCAAAATACCCAAGAATTTCAAAATTATCGAAATACCCTCAAATTTCAAAATTACTAAAATGCCCTCGAATTTCAAAATTACCAAATACCCTCGATTTTAAAATTTTGAAATGCCCAATTCTAAAATTACCAAAATACCTCGATTTCTAAAATTACCAAAATACCTCAGAATGCAAAATTACCAAAATACCCTTATTTTATAAAATCATCAAGGAACCTCATTTCAAAAAAATTTACAAAAATGCCCCCAGAGGATAAAATTACGAAAATACCCCCGGTAGTGGAAAACAACAACAATGACAACCACAACACTTTTCTCAGAATGAACGCGAGTTCATGAATGTTGATGATTGAATGAATGAACTTGAGACCGTAGTGTGTGTATGAATTGAAAGAACTACTTTTAGAACTATTAATCATAAGACTGCTTTGCGATAAATCGGTGGAAAGAAATAATGATTCATAAAATTTCTAATCGATAAATGCAAATCGGTAGAATGAGTACAAGGGGACGAAGACGCTTTAGATGCGAATAATGGTGCGTACTCTACCATTGTAACATCCTAAATTAGGGGTTGTTTGTAATTTAATTATTTTCCCATGTGTGTGCTTGAAGAAATGAATATTATGATTGCTAAGCATGTTCTAGGTCTAGAAATAACCCCTAGCTAGGCCTCGACTTAGGACTAAAAATTTATTTTAAGTGTTTAAAAGAAGGGAGCTAGGTGAGATAGGAGTTAAGAGAAGTTTTGGGAGAAACATGACACAAGGAATAGCTTGGCAAAGTGGTTTTCATGCACCACTTAAGTGCTACAAGGGTGGCGTCAAAGGGAGCTTCAAGGGAGGAGGTTCGAGTCGTGGGAGTTACAAGGGGGAGGCGTTTTGTTTTTTTGGGCTTTTTGGGCGGTTAAGAAAGGGGCTAAAGTAAGAGGGCTTTAAAAATTAAATGATGAGGTTTAAGGCAAGAAAGTTGATGTGGAAGAGTGGCTTGGGGCGTGTTAAAGAGGTGCGGCAAAGAGGTCCCATGTTCGAGTAGCATGGCAGCAATAGGACTCTTTTATTTTTTATGCAAATTGGCGTGAGTGGGAGAGTGAGTGGATGGCTTGATTTTGGACTCTTGATGGGATAGGGATAAACATCTTCTTTTTTCTATTTTATTTGAAGAGGTGATAAAATTTATCATAAAGGGTGAAAGTTGGCCGAATGTAGGACTCTTCAAGGCCATTCACTATCGATTTTGGGGCATAGGTATAGCCGAATGCCTCCCTCTCAAATTCATTCTATATTATCATCTTTTCTCTCAAGTACCAAGCCAAATTCCCTGTCTCCCTCATCTCTCTCTCTCTCTTTTATTTTTATTCTTTTCTTTCTTGAAACCATAAAGCTGAAACACTCCAAGACCCTCCTTTCATCTCTTTTCTTTCTTGTAAGGCCGACTCCATATTTTTTTTTTCTTTTGAGCCGAATCCCCTAAGGAAGGTGCTGTTTCACTCTAGCATTCGATTTTTTCTCTTCTTTAAGGTAATAAACCCCTAACATCACAAGTGGTGCCGACTTGTGGTGGTTAGAGGCCGAGATAGTTATCAAGGTAAGGGGCGATACCCTCTTTTAGGTTCAAGATTATGGCCGAATGGCCTATGACTCTTAATGATGTAATTAAATCGATTGTAGGGAAGCCATAGCCGATTGAAGGAAGCTTTCGGGATTTGTTTTCCTAGGGTAAGGTGGTAGTAACATTCGCCATAGGCCTTAATTATGTATAATTGTGCAAGTCGATTTTAACAAGTGTTTTGGTAGGGATCTCGACAAGTCAAGTGACGATCTTAGGTTTTCAGTAAGTTTGGTAAGTGGTTAGTAAGATTCGGCCAAGGGCCATTTGTTAAAAAGTTTATGTTTAAATGCCGAAACTAATATGTGCCATATAAGGATCTCAACGATTTCGGGAATAAGTGCTGTTGTGGATTTGGTAGGAGACCAAATCGGCAACCAAGGTGAGTGTTATTTCGAGTACATCGTATCCTTCGGTTACTTGGTTTTGTCGAATAGGCCTAAGTCCCTAACCCTGATGTTGGCTGATTATAGGGTCAAGGATCTAGCGTCGTAGATCGGATCTTCGGGATCTAGGAATTTCGGTGGTAACAGGTGTGTAAAACTCCTTACACACTGTATTAATTAACATTGCCATATTGTTGCCTTTTAATCTTTTTGCTAGTTTTGCTTGTGGGCATAAGATTGGATTCTGGGTAAGTCCCCTATTTTGTGATCTATAATATATGTTGAGTATGCCATCACATGCTGTTAAATGCTATGCTTTACATAAATGCATGATATATGATAATTGATATGTAAGCATGATGATGGTGGGATTGATGAGAGGAGGGGATAATTTTATGGATCGTCACGGTGGTTTTGACCACAAGATGGGTTGGCCCCATCGATTAATTGTGACTTCGGTCACCAGTGGTTTTGACCATATCTTGATAATTGTGACTAAGTCCCAGTGGTTTGGTACCACCAGTGGTTTTGACCACATTATGATATTTGTGACCTATGGTCATCAGTGGTTTTGACCACACGATGGGTTGGCCCCATCATTTAATTTGTGACTCTAGTCACCAGTGGTTTTGACCACCAGTGGTTTTGACCACATACGGGTAGTTAAAGGAGTACGGATGGTTAGTTGGGTTGCATAATCGCATGTTTATTAATATCTTGTGTATGAGTTACATTTAGGGTGGGGATTTACACACCGAGTCTTGGTGACTCACCCTTCCCAAACTATTTTGCGATGAGTAGATTATGGAGATGGAGTCGGAGAGGACTCGAGGCGGCCATGCTTATCATTGGATTTGAATTTACTTTGTTATAGTTAATATTATTTATTTTCTAAGTCTTTTAAATTTGGGATGTAATAAGGCCGCTAATTATTATTTGGATGTTTTAATTAGTTGTTTTAATTTACTTATACTATATTACAAAAAGAATTTATAAATGCTAAGTGAACCGGTTAAAAATAACTTTTCAAACTTAATAACTTCTGCTGGTTTTCAAAGATGTTACCATCGGGTAACAAAATACACCAAGTCAACTATAACCTTGACAAATTTTAAAATTTTACATGATCAAACGTTTTCAAAGGGTTTATCAACCCAACCATGTTTATGAAAATAATCCCAATTGAGTTTTATCAAACCCCGTTTTTATACCTTAGCCATAATTTAACAAGTTTTCACCAGACACTCAAAATGATTCAAATTATTTTACTCCGTGACATACCAGATCCGGTCAGGACTCATGGGCCGGGTTGGGGTGTTACATTTTGGTATCGAGCTTGTTCAAAACTCGGCTGTGGGGGCCCAAGGCCCAAAATGATTTGTTTATGTTAGTAGGCCTTATTGGAATGTTTTGAAAACTGTTTTTGGTTTGAACAGCATGGCACCGAGTCTCCGGCACCAATCCGCCCATGTAAGTACTTCTATCTATTTTCTTTGTGAATATTTGATGAGGGGTAGAAGGGTAAATTGGGAACGAGACTATTAGAATAGAAATTGTTGAACCTTGTGGTTAGCATACCCCAACAAACCATGCATAAGATTTAATAATTTCTTAAACAACCCCGTGAGTTGTCAATGAGCAAGGGATGTGGCAATCATTATACGCATGTTCAGGATTGGATTCGATGGGAGCCTCGGTATTTAAGCAAATCCTAGTGACTCACCTCCTACTCACTTGAATCCTACCAGTGCGTAGAGTGACGGCTCATCCTAATGAGACGACATACTCACAAAGTGAACATAATAATTAAAACCCGAAAGGGATTAGCCGTTTTGCTTTTGAAGTAATTAAAATCTTGTTTAAAAAAAATGACCAAAATACCCCTCAGTTTGAAAAATGACCAAAATACCCCTGGCTTGTAAATTACCAAAATACCTCCAGTATGAAAAAATTCCAAATAAAATTTTTTTCCAAAATGTCCTTCTTTTGTGAAATCACTTAGAACCAAATTTTGGAAATCTTTTTATGAAAATGCCCTGATTATGGTAAAATTACAAAATTGCCCCTAACCAACAAAATTACCAGAATACCCCTGATTTTCAAAATTTTACAACATCACTATTTTGGAAAATGCAATTCTCAAAAAGAACCATAAAAGTTTTACAACTTTTGAAATATCCCTGATTTATTAAATTTTACAAATTCACCCTAATTTGTAAAAAATTACCGAAATACCCCTGAGGTCCAAAATTACCGAAATACCCCCAGATTTCAAAATTTTTCAAAATACCTCGGGATTTTAAAAGCTCCAAAATACTTTCGACAAAATCATCCGAGAACTTCTATTTTGGAAAATTACAAAATACCCTCAGAGAACAAATTACTTAAAATACCCCCAGTAGTGGAAAAACAATCACAATGAAATCTACAACGCCTCTTTGAATGAATGAATGGAAAATTTTGTGCATGTATGATTACGAAAGAACCACTCTTAAACCTCCTATCATAAAATTTCTTCGGGTAATCAAGTGAAACAAAGGTACTAATGCATAAAATTCTTAAACAGATAAACGCAATCATTAGAAATGAGTACAAGAGGTCATGGACGCCCGCCGTGGCCGTGGTAGAGGTAGGATGACTTTGTTGGAGCTAGCAGGGTCTGGTCATGGGTCCGAAAATGAGATGCCGGATCTCACCGTGGCAGTAAACCGAGTCTCGTGATCGGTGGTAATAATGTTGTATCTCAAGTCAGACACGAGTATTGGAGCGAGTGGTCAAAGCAGACGTAGTATCTCAGAGCCCGTAGAATCAGAGTTGAACGACTCCGCTAACGGAAAGTAGGTGTTTAGAGGAGTTTCGGAGTGGCACCCAGTGCGGCGGAGTATTGGTTAGAATGTACTGAGAGGATCATAGGTGACCTGGATTTCACAGCTGAGGAGAAGTTGAAGGGTATCATCTCTCTACTTCGAGATGAGTCATATCAGTGGTGGCTCACCGTGAGAGATGGAACGATGGCAGAAAATCTCACCTGGGAATTTTTCAGAGATGCTTATCAAAAGAAATATATCGGAACCAGTTATGTGGATGCGCAGGGAAAGGCTTTCTTGAACCTGGTTCAAGACAATAAGACAGTGGCGGAGTATGAGGCCGAATTCCTTCGGTTGAGTAGGTATGCTCGTAGTATTGTGGGTACTGAACATGAACGCTGTGTTAGATTCGAGGATGGGCTGAAAGATGAGTTAAGGATGATGATAGCTTCACAACAGGAACGTAAGTTCGCTGTCCTAGTGGAGAAATCAAGGTTGTTGAAGGGTAAGACAATTGTTAGACTTTAATCAAGATAGGAATTGGAATAAGAGGAGCTCGGGACCTTTAAGGTTCTCTGGTAATCAGCAGAAGAGGATAAGGTTTGGTGGGTCGGATCAAGCTGCTAGGCCTACGGCTGCTGCTAATCCTCAATGGCCGCCACGGTGTGCTTGGTGTGGCAAGTCTCACACGGGGGAGTGTTGGACTGGTAATTCGGGATGCTTTGAGTGTGGGTCCTTGGAGCATCGAGTTAGAGATTGTTCGAAGAAAGCAGCTAGGCTGAGATTAGAGGGTCAGGATCGTGCACCAAATAGAAGGGATAATTAACAGCTGCCGAGAGGTCGTGGTGCAGGAAGGGAAGGTAATGGTGCTGGCAGAGGTCGTGGGGCACCGAGGGGAGGTACTGGTGGTATCGAGGCTAGGCAACCTGGTCTAGTCTATGCCGCGAGGTGTCAAGAGAGGGCGACGCACTGGACGTTATAACCCAGATGTTCTTGATCTTTGGTGTACCCTATAATACTTTGATTGACATTGGCTCAACCCACTCATACATTGCTAGTAGCGTTGGAAACTTTGCACCTAGACTCGAGCTTACTTTAGGAAGATGACCGTATTAAGCCCCCAGGTCACTCAGAAGTAAGTAAACTCTATAGGACGCACTCTAGAACTCCAAGGGTCGTGTTCTTGGTGACTTGATGGAACTACCATTTCGAGTTCGACCTAATCCTCGGGATGGATTGGCTAGTAAAGTATCGAGTTAGTCTCGGATTGCGCAACTAAGCGCATGGTAGTAAAAACCGTGGAAGGTGATGAGGTGGTGATGATAGGTAAAAGGAGAGATTACTGTCTAATGTGGTTTCGCGTTGAAGGCGTAAAAGATGGTTAGGAAGGGTTGTGAAGCTTATGTGGTGCATGTTTGTGCTTTGGAAGCTAAGGATGTTGCTGTGAGAGATGTCCGGACCGTAAGGGATTATGTCGATGTGTTTCCAAAGGAGCTTCTAGGACTACCTCCGGATCGTGAGGTTGAATTTGGTATCGACTTGCTACCCGAAACTGCGCCAGTATCTATAGCTCCGTATCGGATGGCGCCAAAAGAATTGGTAAAGTTGAAGGCGCAGATTCATGAATTATTGGATAGAGGGTTCATCCGACCAAGTGTATCGCCTTGGGGAGCTCCGGTGCTTTTTGTCAAGAAGAAGGATGGGATAATGAGGATGTGTATAGATTATCTAAGAATCAACAAGTTGACAATAAAGAACCCAGATCCTTTGCCTCAGATTGACGATCTGCTCGATCAACTCAAAGGAGCATCGGTGTTCTCTAAGATTGACCTTAGGTCGTGGTACCATCAGCTTAAGGTGAAGGAGGCTGATGTCCATAAGACGGCATTCCGTACTCGGTATGGGCACTACGAGTTACTAGTAATGCCTTTTGGTTTGACGAATGCCCCGGCAGCGTTTATGGACATGATGAACCGGGTTTTCCAACCCTATCTAGATCGGTTCGTCGTGGTTTTCATAGACGACATTTTGGGGTACTCAAAGTCGGAAGAGGAGTATGACGCACATCTTCATGTGGTTCTGCAAGTTCTAAGGGAGAAACAGTTGTACGCCAAATTCAGTAAGTGTGAGTTCTGGCTCAAAGAGGTAACCTTTCTAGGGTATGTTGTTTCAGTCGAGGGAATTAGGGTGGATCCCCGTAAGATTGAGGTGGTATTAGAGTGGAAACCACCCAAGTCTGTTATGAAAATTCAGAGTTTTCTGGGATTGGCAGGATATTATAGGAGATTTGTGGAAAATTTCTCCTTGATTGCAGCGCCATTGACTAAGCTGTTGAGAAAAGGAGTTCCGTTTGTGTGGTCTGAGAAGTAGCAAGAGAGTTTCGATAAGCTGAAGAGGATCTTAATGAAGCACCATCTTAATTCACCGAGGTAGAAAAAGGAGTTCACGGTAATCTTGTGATGCATCGTGACATCGGTTTAGGTGTGTCTTGATGCAAGAAGGGAAGGTGGTCGCTATGCGTCATGGCAATTGAGGCCTCACGGCTAACTACCCGACACATGACTTGGAATTGGCATTGTGGTATTTGCCTTAAAATCTGGAGGCACTATCTCAGACGGGAAAAGTCGATAGTGTGCACAGATCACAAAATCAAGTACCTCCCGACTCGTAAGGATTTAAATCGAGGCAATGGAGGTGGATTGAGTTGTTGAAGGACTACGATCGCTCAATCGAATACCATCCGTGGAAGGCTAATGTGGTAGCCGATGCATTGAGCCGAAAGGTGGTAGCGATTTGCGAGCAATGTTTGCTCATCTAAGTCTCTATGAGGATGAGAGCCTTTTGGCGGAATTACAAGTGAAGCCGTCTTGGATTAATGAGGTCAAAGAAAGGCAGATGACTGATGAAGCTTTGAATACTCAAGGTTGCAAGTCTGTAATGGTGAGGCCGAAGGTTTTAGTTTGGGCAATGATGGAGTGTTGAACTTTCGTGGGAGAGTATCATGCCTAAGGATGATGAGTCGAGGCAAATAATCCTTAAAGAAGCTCATAGCAGTCCGTATGCTATGCACCCGAGAAGCAGCAAGAAGTATTGGGATTTAAGGGAGCAGTTTTGGTGGCCGGGTCTTAAGCGGGAAGTAACCGAGTTAGTGGGTAAGTGTCTGACATGCCGCAAGTTAAGGCCGAGCATCATTGCCATCGGTCAATATTACCAGAAAGATCCCACAAAGGAAATGGGAGGAGATTACTATGGATTTCGTAGTGGGCTTCCTCACGCCCAAAGAAGAAAGATGCCGCTGTGGGTGGTAGTAGACTCGTTAACTAAGTCGGCCCATTTCATACCAGTAAGGGTTGACTACTCGCTTCAAAGATTAGCCAAGTTGTATATCGCTGAGATAGTGCGGTTGCATGGAGTATCGGTGTCCATTATCTCGGATCGAGACCCCAGCCACGCCGAGATTTCGAAGGCTCTACATCGTGAGTTAGGCACGAAGTTGAATTTTAGCACGGCTTTTCATCCGTAGTCTGATGGACAATCTGAGAGGGTTATCCAAGTGTTGGAAGACATGTTGAGGGGTTGTGTGTTGGATTTTCGTGGTAGTTGGGAGGAGTACCTACCTTTGGCAGAGTTCACTTATAACAATAGTTATCAAGCGAGCATTCAGATGGCACCGTATGAGGTGCTGTATGGCCGAAAGTGCCGTACTCCTACATGTTGGACGGAACTGGGAGAACATCGGATGTTGGGTCCAGAGTTAGTAGCAGAGACGGAGGATAAGGTTAGAGTAATTCGGGATCGTCTTAATGAGGCATCAAACAGGCAGAAATCCTACGCTGATCTTAAGCGCAGAGAGGTTGAATAAGCAGTAGGTGATAAGGTCTTCTTGAAGGTATCCCTTGAAAGAAGGTGCTAAGGTTTACCGGAAGGGCAAGCTAAGCCCTAGATTCATTGGACCGCATACGTGTTGAAACGTGTGGGACCGGTAGAGCTTACCAACTTGAGTTGCCGCAGAATTGAGCCGATACATGACGCCTTCCATGTTTCGATGCCGAGGCGCTATCGATCGATCCTCACATGTAGTGCCTTGCTATGGAAATTGAAGTGAACTCTGACTTGTCTTTCGAGGAGGAGTCAGCATGATTATGGATCGAGATGTCAAAGTTCTTCATAGGAAGTCCGTGCCTTTGGTAAAAGTGCTATGGCTAAACCATGGTGCGGAGGAGGCCACATGGGAACCCGAGGATGTGATGCAAAGAATACCCCAACTCTTCCGATCCGTAATTTCGAGGCTAAAATTCTTTTTAAGGGGTAGAATCAGAACATCCTAAATTAGGGGTTGTTTGTAATTTAATTATTTTCCCATGTGTGTGCTTGAAGAAATGAATATTATGATTGCTAAGCATGTTCTAGGGTCTAGAAATAACCCCAGCTAGGCCCCGATCGAGGACTAAAAATTTCTTTTTAAGTGTTTAAAAGAAGGATCTAGGTGAGATAGGGGTTAAGAGAAGTTTTGGGAGAAACATGACACAAGGAATAGCTTGGCAAAGTGGTTTTCATGCGCCACTTAAGTGCTACAAGGGTGGCGTTAAAGGGAGCTTCAAGGGAGGAGGTTCGAGTCGTGGGAGTTACAAGGGGAGGCGTTTTTTTTTTTGGGCTTTTGGTAAGTTAAGAAAGGGCTAAAGTAAGAGGGCCTTAAAAATTAAATGGTGAGGTTTAAGGCATGAAAGTTGATGTGGAAGAGTGGCTTGGGGCGTGTTAAAGAGGTGCGGCAAAGAGGTCCCATGTTCGAGTAGCATGGGCAAAGAATAGGACTCTTTTATTTTTATGCAAATTGGCGTGAGTGGGAGAGTGAGGATGGCTTGATTTTGGACTCTTAATGGGATAGGATAAACATCTTCTTTTTCTATTTTATTTGAAGAGGTGATAAAATTTATCATAAAGGGTGAAAGTTGGCCGAATGTAGGACTCTTCAAGGCCATTCACTATCGGTTTTGGGGCATAGGTATAGCCGAATGCCTCCCTCCCAAATTCATTCTATGTTATCATCTTTTCTCTCAAGTACCAAATCGAATTCCCTATCTCCCTCATCTCTCTCTCTCTTTTATTTTTATTCTTTTCTTTCTTGAAACCATAAAGCCGAAACACTCTAAGACCCTCCTTTCATCTCTTTTCTTTCTTGTAAGGCCGACTCCATATTTTTTTTTCTTTTGAGCCGAATACCCTAAGGAAGGTGCTGTTTCACTCTAGCATTCGATTTTTTCTCTTCTTTAAGGGTAGCCGAAACCCCTAACATCACAAGTGGTGCCGACTTGTGGTGGTTAGAGGCCGAGATAGTTATTAAGGTAAGGGGCGATACCCTCTTTTAGGTTCAAGATTATGGCCGAATGGCCTATGACTCTTAATGATGTAATTAAATCGATTGTAGGGAAGCCATAGCCGATTGAAGGAAGCTTTCGGGATTTGTTTTCCTAGGGTAAGGTGGTAAGTAACATTCGGCCATAGGCCTTAATTATGTATAATTGTGCAAGCTGATTTGAACAAGTGTTTTGGTAGGGATCTCGACAAGTCAAGTGACGATCTCAAGTTTTCAGTAAGTTTGGTAAGTGACTAGTAAGATTCGGCCAAGGGCCATTTGTTAAAAAGTTTATGTTTAAATGCCGAAACTAATATGTGCCATATAAGGATCTCAACGATTTCAGGAATAAGTGTCGTTTCGGGATTTGGTAAGAGACCAAATCGGCAACCAAGGTGAGTGTTATTTCGAGTACATCGTATCCTTCGGGATTACTTGATTTTGCCGAATAGGCCTAAGTCCCTAACCCTGATGTTGGCCGCTATAGGGTCAAGGATCTAGCATCGAGATCGATCTTCTGGATCTAGGAATTTGGTGGTACATGTGTGTAAAACTCCTTACACACGTATTAATTAACATTGCCATATTGTTGCTTTTTAATCTTTTGCTAGTTTTTCTTGTGGGCATAAGATTGGATTCCTGTAAGTCCCTATTTTGTGATCTATAATGTATGTTGAGTATGCCATCACATGCTGTTAAATTCTATGCTTTACATAAATGCATGATATATGATAATTGATATGTAAGCATGATGATGGTGGGATTGATGAGAGGAGGGGGATGATTTTTATGGACTGTCACCAGTGGTTTTGACCACAAGATGGGTTGGCCCCATCAGATTAATTGTGACTTCGGTCACCAGTGGTTTTGACCACATCTTGATAATTGTGACTAAGTCCCAGTGGTTTGGTACCACTAGTGGTTTTGACCACATTATGATATTTGTGTCCTATGGTCATCAGTGGTTTTGACCACACGATGGGTTGGCCCCATCATTTAATTTGTGACTCTAGTCACCAGTGGTTTTGACCACCAGTGGTTTTGACCACATGGGGTAGTTAAAGGAGTACGAATGGTTAGTTGGGTTGCATAATCGCATGTTTATTAATATCTTGTGTATGAGTTACATTTCCGGGTGGGGGATTTACACACCGAGTCTTGGTGACTCACCCCTTCCCAAACTATTTTGCAGATGAGTAGATCGCAGAGATGGAGCCGGAGAGGACTCGAGGCGGCCATGCTTATCATTGGATTTGAATTTACTTTGTTATAGTTAATATTATTTATTTTCTACGTCTTTTAAATTTGGAATGTAATAAGGCCGCTAATTATTATTTGGATGTTTTAATTAGTTGTTTTAATTTACTTATACTATATTACAAAAAGAATTTATAAATGCTAAGTGAACCGGTTAAAAATAACTTTTTCAAACTTAATAACTTCTACGGGTTTTCAAAGATGTTACCATCGGGTAACAAAATACACCAAGTCAACTATAACCTTGACAAATTTTAAAATTTTACATGATCAAACGTTTTCAAAGGGTTTATCAACCCAACCATGTTTATGAAAATAATCCCAACTGAGTTTTATCAAACCTCGTTTTTATACCTTAGCCATAATTTAACAAGTTTTCACCAGACACTCAAAATGATTCAAATTATTTTACTCCGTGACATACCGATCCGGTCAGACTTATGGGCCGGGTTGGGTGTTACAACCATAGTATACTAAGTGTTTATTTTGGCTTTAGAATTAGAGTGCGCAATGAAAGCATAGTGGTGAGACTCGGTAGAATGATTATAGTTAGTTGGAAATTTGAGTCTAAATTTCTTTAAGGAGGGTAGAACTGTAATATCCTAAATTTTTGGGCCTATGCGCTTAATGGGTGAATATGTGGAATGAGTTAATTTAAGTGTTAGGGGTCCAAATTGGGCTTAGGCTTAGGTAGAGGCCTTGATTAAAATTATCTGCTTGGGCATTATAGGGTTTAAAAGGTAGCATCTATGTTTAAAATACCAAAGTGGGCTTGTGGCCCAATATTAGGAGGTGACGTCACACAAGGGAGTAAGGGGCCCAAATTTAAGTTTCATGGAGCCCAATTCTTTTAATTTAAGTTAGCTAAATTTTGGGCATTAGGATTAGGTGGAGTGGATGGCAACAAGGCTAAAATTTAGGGGTTTTAATATTTAAAATATGTGGATAATAAGCGATAAAGGCTATTATTTAGGAATTTATTTTATGTGGATAATAAGCGGATAAAGGCTAAGATCTAGGAATTTTTATGATCAAAATATGTGGATAATATGTTGATAAAGGAGGAGGAGTTAGAGATAATTAAGTCTCTTTTAGATGAGCTAGTAGATTAAGATAAAGGAGAAAAGTTAGGAATTTATCTACAAAGAGAGTGATGGCCAAGAATCCATCATCGAGAGGAGTAAAGAAACCACTACTACATGGCAAAGGGTTGCCGAATTTCCTATAAATAGGGGCTAGCTCCTTGTTTCGACATTAAATCCTCTCCCTTTGTGCTGAAATTCCTTTGCTTCTTTTCTCCAAATTTCTTTCTCCAATTTCTAAAAGTCGAAAACTCCATTATTCTCTTCTTTCTTCTAAAAGCCAAAACTCCATTATTCTCTTCTTTCTCCTAAAAGTCGAAAACTCCATTATTCTCTTCTTTCTTCTAAAAGTGAAAACTCCATTATTCTCTTCCTTCTCTAAAAAGTCAAATCTCTATAGTTTTTATTTTATTCATCCTATTTGAGAAATTGTTCTATACTTCCCAAGATTTAAATCCTCCATTGACATTGTTTAATTCTCTCTAGTACTAGCAGTAATCTCCTAAGTTAAGGTAAGAGTAGATTTTGATTAGTTCTCATAATCTATTCCCGATTTTGAAAAGGAAAAGCCAAAGCTAATAGTTTAATGGTTTATGATGGGCGGCAAGTCGGGATTTGAAGGAAGCCTAGTCGACTAGATCTAAAAGTCGAAATTCATAAGTCTCCAATTTGAGATTTTTAAGGTAAGAAGATTTTCCTAGATTTCTATTAGATTTCATCACTATATACAAGATTTTAACTTTATAAGGAGGATTAACGATTAAATATTATTATAGTAACTCGATAAGGATTTATGATGGAATTAAATATGGATCGTGCAAAAGAAAGAATCTCTAAGTTTAAGACACGAAGCAAGATTCGCTATTCGAGATTGGCCAATTGGTTGTGGACCGCTTCGAACAACACCTTAGGCAGATAGCGGTTGTGTCGACTTAGGATAAGCGTCGACATAGAAAGCCTCGCTTTATCAAGAATCGTGTGTAGATTCTTGACACATAAGCTTTGTTATATTATATGTATGATATGGGCTAAAAGTCTAAAAGGTGTGTAGATCTCTATCACACTAGTTAATCAATTATATGTATGTTATGGGCTAAAAGTCGAAAATGAGGTCGTATGAATGTCAGATTACCTGAAAGGGTAGGCAAGGGATGCAGTACGTAATCATAGAAACTTCTATGTGTATCAAGTATGTAAAAATATGTGACATGTTTAGATAGTTTAATGTTCGATTCTTGCATGTATGCATGGGATGGGATTGATTAATTTATAGAAGGGGAGTAGGTCGCGAGGAGATCGATGGCTTTGCCACATAGGTCACATAGTGATCAGTCTTTATGACAAAAGACACATTATCGACATATTATTAAGGTCGATAAATGATCGTGTCTTCGCCACATAGGTCACATAGTGATCGGCCTTTATGACAAAAGACAATTATCGATATGGTGTGTAGCGGATGGAGGATTGATTGTAGAAATCCCCACGTGTGATGGTTGGTACGGGGTGTGTAGAGGATGGACTCATAGGTTTGGGATGGGCCATGTTGCATATTTTGTTACCCTTGTATACTGCTAAGGCTCATAATGTGTTTGTGGGCCTCAAGCCTTTTATGTGTTCTCGGATTTGCACATCGAGTCTTGGTGACTCAACCTTTATTTTTCCCAACATTTCGTGTGAGCAGAGATCGTGAACATGGGAGCCGAGGCGGACTCGAGGGCCATCAAGTTTTATTTCTACAAATTATTTTGGATTTCTTTAAGTTTATTTTATTTTTATTTGGGATTTTTTAAGGCCCTAGTTTTTATTCAACTAAGAAGTTTTCAATGTTATGCAACTTATTAATTTTATGTCAAGGTTTATTTATACTTAATAATACTAATATAAGATTTTATTTTAAAATGTCACTTATTTACTCTAATAATGTCTAATTAACTTACGACTTCCAAAACCAACAAGGCAAAAGTTGTTAATGTACAAGCCGTGACACGCCAGATCCAATTGAAACACATGGGCCGGGTTTGGGGTGTTACACAACCGGCTAGATACGCTCTGTAATTTCATACGGTCCAATGAATCTCAGACTCTATTTGCCTTTACGACCGAATCTGAGTACTTTCTTCCATGATGAAACTTTCAAAAATTCTCGATCACCCACTTGATACTCTATATCCTTACGTTTGAGATCCGTATACGACTTCTGATGATCTGACGCGGCTTTCAAACTTTCTCGGATCACTTTTACTTTCTGCTCAGTCTCTTTAATTAGGCCAACCCCATGTATCTTGCTTTCACTTAACTCGGCCCAATATAGAGGTATGCGATATTTATGACCGTACAAAGCTTCATATGGTGCCATTTTATTGTACGAAAATCCAATCAGAGGTAGATCTCGCTCCTACGTGCTTTCGAACTTAGAATGCAACATTTCAACATATCCTCCAAGATTCGAATGACTAGTTTAGACCGATCACCGTCTGTCGATGGAAAGTCGGTTTGAAATGTAATTTCGCATCTAAAGCATCATGTAATTTCTTCCAATACCCGATGTAAACCTCGGATCTTTATTTAAATCAATAGATATAGGTACACCATGTAATCTTTCAATTTGAGAAACATACAATTCAACTAACTTATCAAGTTTAGTAGTCCGTATATATCAAAACAAAATAAGCCGATTTAGCCAATCAATCAACAATAACCCAAATTGCAATTTTCTTTCTGGTGTCAATCGAAAACCAAATACAAAATCCATCGTGACTCTATCCCATTTCCATTTAGGTTTCAAAATCAATCAAGCAACCTGTAAGGTACTTGATGCTTGGCTTTTTACTTGTTGATGATTAAGCGTTTCAAGAAATGTCGAAATATCTCATTTCATACCATACCACCAAAGAAAGTGTGTTCAGATCACTATACATCTTTATACTCCCCGAGCAAAATGATAATCAACTGTTGTAGGCTTCATTCAAAATCATCTGAATTTCTCAAGTACATATTTGGTTTCAACCTCGCATAAATTTCAAAGATCAACTTTGAAACTCGAATCAACCTTCAAATCACCTTGGACCGCTTTGCTAACAAATCATTATCAACTTTTTAGTATCACTAATTTTGTTGAATAAATAATAGTCTTACTTTAATTCAACTATTATTGAACAAATCATCGACGAGCCATATACGCATTCATTGCACACCAAGCAAAGCAAGGATTTTAGTTTAAAACATCAGAATAACATTAGCCTTTCCTGATGGTAGTCAATCACAAGCTCACGCCTTTTAACAATCTAACCATAAGGAATCCAGGATATCTTTGTGTACTCCATTATTATACTTCAATTCGCTCTATTGACACATGAATGAGGTTTGTAACATCCTGAAAAGGGTCTATGCATTTTCAGTTTAATTGTACGAAATGTCAAGTCTCAGGTACTATGAATAAATTTTTGATACTTTTGGAAACCTAGAAATGGAAATGGAAATGGAAATGGAAATGAAAATGGAAACGAACATTTTTGGAAACCTGAACATTTTTGGAAACCTGAACATTTTTGGAAATGATTCAAAAATGGAAAGTAAACATTTCTGGAAACTTGGAAATGTAAGAAAATGGCAAGCTTACAGAAATGATCGAAAATTTTAAGAAACTTAGAAATGATGCAGAATGTCAAATTTTAAAGTTTAAAATTGGAAATAAGGGCAAGAGGGCCTTAAAAGAAAAAGTTGGAGAATTTTGACACACAACAGTTCGAAAAGTGGCTCAAGATGCCACTTAGGGCCTATGGAAATGGCGCCACATGCAGGGAAATAGGCACGAGTTCGAGTCACTTGAAAAGCAAATAAATAAGTTTTATTTTTGCTTCCGTATATGAGTGGATGGCATGGTTTCTAGAAAAGGAGGTGTTTTATTTGCATAAATATGTGAATAATAAGTGATAAATAAAGGATTTTCTTTAATTGGATTATTTGAGGAGATAATTGATGGATTAAAGGCTTTTATTTTAAATAAAAGAGATAATATTATCACAAGGAAGATTGGTGGCCAAGTCAAGGACTCTTGGCCTAGCAATTTAAGTTAAAGGAGGAGAATTTAGGCTATTCTCTCATCTTTTCTAGGCTTTATTTAAAATTCCATAGCAAAACTCCCTCCGCCAATTTTCTTTTCATCTTTTCTTCTTCTCTTTCTTCATCTCAAGCCAAAACCTTTTCTTTTGATCTCGATTAAAACTCCATAGCCAATCTCGTGACTCTAGGCAAGGAAGCAATCGATTAAAGGCATTAAATGTAAGGTTAAGCATTATTCAAATCCTTTTCTTTTCTATTTTGTCGAAAGAGAAGGGTCTAATCCCTATTCTTGTTCATGGTCAATCTGCAAGGATCTCTCGTGATCTTTTACAACTTTCGAATACAAGGGGAATCTTTCGGAAATCGAGGATCTAAGGTAAGATGTATGAATATTCGGTTAAGGGTTATGATTCATGTTTTCAAAGTTAGATTTAATCTAACATGAAGTTATAGGGATTTCGACAGCATATAAAGGAATCCTCTCGATTTGGAATTTGTATGGTAAGTGATATTCTACCAAGGCTCATTTTTGATATTTGGAATTATTTTCATTATTTCAAAAGCGGAAACTCACATGGTTACATGATTTAGTGTTAGCCGATTTCAAGGAAAAGGGATACTAGCAATTTTGGAACTTGATCAATCAAATCGGCAAGCAAGGTAAGTATTAGTAATACAATTCCTATTAGGATTTGGTTTTAAAAGCTTAAAAGGTTATTAATGTGTTTTATATGATGGGCGAATATAGGAATTAATGATCTAAAGTTAGATCTGGATTTTCGAGATCTCAAGGAACCTATTAAGCGGATCGTGTGTACGCACACTAACTTTCGATATATCATATGGCAATTATTTTAATATATGAATATGCATAAGAATATGAATGTGGCTAAGTACCATAGATGTGGTAAGAGTACTGTGCACGCGTTTCCTACTTCGATAGGATTACGAATATGATATATTTTGAACATATGAATAGTAACATGAATGAGAATTAAGTATGTTATGCATGATATAAAATTTATGGGGCATTCGGGATCTATGTGAAATGGGAAGAAGGTGTTGACTTGGTCTCACTAACTGAATATGGTGACTACGGTCACAAAATTTGAATATGGTAATCTTGTTACATTATCTCAATTTGGTAACTTCGGTTACATTATTTGAATATGGTGTCTAATGACACAAATTATATGGGCGATGAGCACGTCACCGCAATGATCGCTTCGATGGTGTGTAGCGGATGGAGGGTTGACTTAGTAGTCCCACTGTGTGACCGGTGTACGGTGGTGTGTAGCGGATGGTCAAATAGGCTTGGGCTTGGGTTGCATCTTCATTTTATATGAATATGAACATGTATGCTTGATCTGTTGAATGTTAGTATTGTGTACACATTGAGTCTATTGACTCACCCATTGTGGGACTTTTTTTTTCGTGTGATGAATAAAGGATGGACGGGACGGTAGACCTTGAGGTGACCATGCTTCAATTGAAGATTTTATTTAATTTGGACTTTATTTCTTTTTAGTACCTTTAATTTTATTTTGGGTTTTACTTGATGTAATAAGGCCATAAGGCCCAAGTGGATTTTTCTTATTTTGCTTTACCCTTAACTATTACGCTATGTAACTATTTAAGACTAAAGTTTAAGATATATATTTTTTAATAAACCTTAAAGATTATTTTGTCACCTTAATAAAAATTTGATTTTCAAATAGATTAAATGGGTTCCCAATCTGAGCCCAATCCACAACAACATTTTTACAAAAATTATACAAATTTTGTCTAAGTAACAAAGAACTTGAAAACCGGTTAACTTAAGGAACAAACCAGATCCAGTTCAGGCTCGTGGGCTGGGTGTGGGGTGTTTCAAGGTTCGTAAACTCTTCGTTCAATTTAGGCTAAATCAGAACTAATATTTTAGTGGATAATGTCTTCGTGCAAAAGAAAGCTTCAACAATTGAACTAACTTTAATTTACCACAACATTTCTCAGATGGGATTGTTCCGATAGACATAATTCTGTATCAAATCCTCAAAAGTACAAGTTCTACTTCCACACTATCCTTCAAATCACACATGTACATTTAAAGTTTGTTTTTGATCCAGTGAATAGATTCGAACTCACATAACCCAGTTACATTTTCAATCAAATAGTTTCATATTAGATTAAACCATAGAATCAGTCTTTTCGAAGAAATATTTTCTTCTCGTTAGAAAGAATAATCCAAATATATCTTTATATATATATATATATATATATATACACTACATTCATCAAATAGAAATCATATTGTCATAATAGGATTATCGTCTTACCCGTGACAATAGATAATATCCCAGATTTTTAACGAAACATCTGAACTCAGAAGAAAATCAAATATGATTTGAACAACAACTAGTGCAGAAGCACAACTTTTATAACTATTTCCTTCAAATGAACATCTCTTATAGATAATCTCATAGCATCATGGGAAAACCAGAATAACTAAATTTTCAACATCTGAAGGTACACTAAATATCAGAAATTACAACCCCAAACAAACCAATGATACTTTCATCTATTAATATGTTTAGCCAATGTTCTTTATGATAAGAATTCTTCCGAAGTTAAATATCAAATATACTTACGAGAATAAATATACACATAGAATGCCCAAAAGAGATCATAATAATTGCCCAACTATAACCACCACACTCAAGATTTCAAGACGATTCAAACATTATTTCAACTGCCTAATTTTGCCATTAGAAATTTTACATTATCCCTTCACTAATGTAAATCAATTCGTAAAAGCTTCTAACTAATATTTTCTTAGTTAACATACCGAATAAGTCATTTGATCGGAGATAACTTCTTCTTTAACAGCAACTTCACATGATCTCAATAATCTACAGAACTATCCAATGTCTCTTTTAATACCGTCTTCTTTTGCTAATTCAATCTCTTTTCTGGCCACATTATTAATCTTTCGAATACGGACTTCTGTAATTCCCCACTCTTGAGCTTATTCAACCCAAATCTTATAGATTTCACAGTAACATTTCACTAATAAGGGGGTAAGGGTAATAAAGCCTCAAATTTAACTTACACATATATATACATAACACACACTATCACAAATAGTCAATTCATTAATAATTTCACATTGTCCAAACGTTTAATAAACATTTACTTTTAATCACCTTTATTCTTAGCACTTAATTCATATCCCAACTCAAATCATTAATTTACGATCAAAACATTTCAGATAGCAATCACAACTCACATATCATAATCTATGTGCTCATATAATTATAACATTTATCAACATCAATATACCATACTCTTTGATCCATATCTTTATGAGTTTTAAACTCATCATCAGCACATTTCCATTCAAACATTCAAGTACACATTCTGCACTATCAAAATTAGCTCGATTGAAAACTTATCTATCTCATCAAAATAATTTTCGTCAAAGTCAGGAGATATCACACTATCGCAGGTTAAATATGGCATGTATAGCTAGACTCACACGCGCTACGTTAGTCCGAGAACCGACTAAACCATAGCTCTGATACCAATCAAATGTAACACCCCTTACCCGAGACCGTTGTCGAGTCGAGCTCGAGGCATTACTAAACTTAGCTACTAATTCGGGGCATAAAAATTGAAACTGTCCATCTGCGTCATGTTGACTAAATTAACTATAAATCGAGTTACGAAACTCGAAATTTAGATCCGTAAATTTTCTTTGAAACTAGACTCATATATCTTCTTACTATAATTTTTCCAGAAATTTTCTCATGGCCAATTAGTACAGTTTATTCATCAAAGTTTCCCTTGTTTCACTATTCGATGGTTCTGACCTATCTTTACAAAAACTCAGTTATCACATTGTACAGAATTCAATTAATGTTATAGTTTATTCCAATAAAAATAGACTCATTAAGGATTCTAATAATATAGACTATACTCCATGATTATTTTTTACAATTTTAATAATTTTTCCAAGACAGAATAGGGGATCACAAAGTCATTCGAACCAGTCTCACTAAAATTTAAATTTATCATAATATAAAATTCCTTTGCATTTTATTTCTTTCATATAAAAATAGACATAATAAGATTTAATTATATATCCTATTTGCTTTCAAATTCCATTTCTCCTATTTTTGGTGATTTTTCAAAATCACGTCACTGCTGCTAACTAAAAACTGTTTCATTGCAAAATCATATAACCACATTACAAACATATTTACCATAAAACATACTTCCAAATTTAACTTTAGACAAAACCGAATATGCAACCATTAACATCATAATCAAGCCATTTTCGCATGGCTATATATATATATATATATATTCAAAACCAACCATATTTTAACTAGTCTATACATGCCACATAACCAAATCTTCAAGCATTTATTTACCGAAGCGAAAGCTAGATAGTGTGATGAGATCTCCTTTGACTTCCAACCCGAGTAAGTCTCTGAAACTCTATAATCATAAGAAAAATACACAAAGTAAGCTTCAAAAGCTTAGTAAGTTATAAGCAATTTCACAACAATAGTGTATTATAACACTACACTAGCAAAGTTAGAATAATATACTCACAACCAAGGTTTATAACCATGACTTTAGTTCATATCACCTTTTGAAATCTTTCTCGTCTCATATCCCAAAGGCCGAACTTCCAAACCTTCGATAATAGGTTTCACATGCATATATATATATATATATTACTTACCGAACTTATACTTGCACTTCAAACCCATATAAATCACATATTCAAGATTTAAAACTAATCAAATGAATTCTTTATACAAACTTCCACATGGCCGAATACAATACATAAAATTCATGTATAAATCAATGAGATTTTGTAAGCATTACTCCATGTCCACTCATATCAATTGAACTATAAAATTTATTGATACATTCCATCCAAACTAATTTATCACTCTTATTTGATTTCAATTAATATCATCTCATAATATCCACTTACCCAAAATTCAATCCAAGATATAAAAATTAATCGTACACTTAGTGCTCCTTATCCGATTTCACACACTTAGTGCATAACGACCGATTTCGCACACTTAGTGCTCAGTATTTTAAAATTTGCACACTTAGACTTCAAGATCTATACAATAGTCAAATAAACACACGAAGAGTAAGCTAATATAGTTTAGTAAGTTATAAGAAAAAGGAAATATATACAACAAATCATTATACAATTTTAATCAATTCAACTTGATCATTAACCGTTCAGATAAGCATTACATATAGCATTTTACCATACAACAATATCATATTCATTAGATCCCCAAACCGAATGATCACAAGCCCTATATCCATTTCAAACAAGCTCAAAGGTTAATGAATTTATCATATTTCCATAATTTAGTATAAAAGCAACTTACCTCATTAGCACCATGTTATTCAATTTCCATGCATCACTTACCTACATGTCTCTTTTGGTTATATCCATTCATCGGTTCATGTCCTTGAGAGGTTCGATAATGCACACAAAGTGCAACTCATGTAACGATCGCATACACTTAGTGCAATTCTCGCAACGTGTCGCACACTTAGTGCCGTTGCCATTTTATCCGCACACACAGTGCCATTTCCTAGTAATGTATCGCACACATAGTGCCATTACCATTTTATCCGCACACACAGTGCCATTCCCTAGTAATGTATCGCGCACATAGTGCCATTACTAGTTTTATTCCGCACACATAGTGCCATTCCCTAGTAATGTATCTCACACATAGTGCCATTACTAGTTTATTCCGCACACACAGTGCCATTCCCTAGTAATGTATCGCACACATAGTGCCATTACTAGTTTTATTCTATTCGATCCTTAACTATACATCCAACTCTACATCCGGCTAATTTATAAATATTTGATCCCATTCCATTTAACATTCGGCAAATGTATTTTAATATGCTTAATTTAATTATTCATACACACATTAAATATATATTCAAGTTTCATTTCATCCAATTGCTTAAAACTTACCTCAGAATTGATTTAATTACGCTTCCCGGCTATTCGGTTAATTTTGCTTTTCCCCGATCCAAACCCGTTTCCTTTTTGTTCTTGATCTAAATAATTCCAATTTAAACCCATTCAAACTTATAATCATTCAATTTAATCTGAAAACTTATAATTTAGCAATTTACAATTTTACCCTAGCATTTGTAATTTTACAATTTAGTCCCAATTACAAAACTAACAAAATATTCAAAATTTGACCCCCATTCTTAAGAGCCGAATTTTCATCTTCTCCCAACAAGTCCTTACAACTCATTTTCTTAACATTTTAACTTCTAATATTTTTCTTTCTACAAATAAATCCCTAATTAACTACATTCATTAAAATCTCAAGAACAAATTATGCTCATCTAACTTAAATATTTCATTTTATACTAAAATCATCACCAAAACTCAACTTCACATTAATGGTACATCTCACATACATGACTAATTCACAAAATTAACACATGGGCTTGCAAGTAGAATGAACAAAAATCATCAAAAATCCAAAACTAAAACTTACTAATTTTGGTTGCAATTAGCCGAATATTAGAGAGAAGTCAACTTCTTCCTTTTCTTCTTACTTTCGCCAAGGATGAAGATAATGGCCTTCTTTTGCATGTCTCTTTTATTTATTAGTATTATTATTATCCTATATTATAATATAAAGCTTTAACACATATTTTATTCCCATTAAAAACAAAATAATATAAAATCAAGTCATGATGCCATCCACTAGGCCAACAAATGGACAATTTATATCTTAAGTCCTCTCTCATATATAAACACATCAATTCAATCACTTAATTTAGGAGATAGCTACTTTTACACTTATACAATTTAATCCTTATCTAAATTAAGCATCCAAACAAAAGAATTAACCTACCATATTTTAAGACATGCTCAAACACATAACATAGATATCAAATTAATAATTAAAATATTTTTCAGACTCGCATTTGTGGTCTCGAAACCACTATTCCGATTAGGGTCTAAATCGGGCTGTTACATATGAAATATTTAAGTGGAGGTCCTTATGTGATAAATAACCCATTAATATGATAGTGGATGATAATGGCTTGGTATTGTTGAAATTTGGTTGAAATTAAAAGGTTAATTAAGTAAATATGTTATTAAGCATAAAATAAATAAAACCAAATTAAAAGTTATCATCTTTTAATGTTCTTCAACCGAAAATTTAAGAGAGAAAATCCATTTTTAGGGTTTTCATTTGGCCAAGCTCCTTTTGCTCATTTAGGTACGATTTTTGTCCCGTTTTTAATGATTTCTATATTTTTGAGATCGTTGCAGCTTAATCTAGCTAGCCCAGAGACTAATTTGCAAAATTGTTAAAGGTTTAAGGTTTTTCAATTGATGAAATAGCATGTGTTTTTATGTTTAATGATAGAAAATGTACGGTTGTTGTTAGATAAACAACATTTGTTAAGTGATTTTTAGTAAAATGTCCAAATAGGAATTAAATTGTGAAATGTGGAAAATTCATGGTTAAATTGTGAAATAATGAAAAATGTGGGCTGCTAGGGACTTAATTGAAATTCGGCTAGCATGGGTATTGGTTGAATTGCATTAATTTTTATTTTTATGAGATAAGGACTAAATTGTAAAAATTTTGAAATTTTAGGGGAAAAATGTAAAGTTTCCTTAATGTGTATTTTGGATTAAATTGAATAGTGTGATAATTAAATAAGTTAATTTTGATTACATTTAGATCAAAAAAAGAAAAATACATATTTAGATCGGGGAAAGAACAAGGTTTTGGACTAATTGACTCGTTTTGTCATTTTTGCATTCGAGGTAAGTTCATATGTAATAAGCATTGTTATTTTTGTGTTTTAAATGCTTTGATATTGCATAATTTTTGAATGCGACCTTGCGGACATATTCGACGATGATTCGAAAAATGTGAAATCCCAGTTAAACCTTAGGAATAGATTAGGATACGAATGACATGTCATTAAGGGTTATGTGATTTGGGTGCTAGTCCGTACGTCCTACCGGTGGATGAGTTATCCGACATGTGTTGCGGATACTCGTCAGCTTGTGTGAGCAACACCGTGTAGCTTTATCATAACCGTCAGCTTGTGTAAGCAGACCCGTTGATAGCTTGTGAGTGAGCATTATATGTGATATGAGATGTGTCACTTAGGTGCGAGATTCCCGAGTATCTGATAGTATTCGAATGGTTCAACGGGTATATTGAAGTCATGGATGAGTATGAGACTAATAAGAGATGGTACAGGTATGTACATGAACCATATAAGCTTTGAATCGAAGAAACTTATGAATTTCACATCTAGTCTTATGATTGAATATGTGGAAGGCTTGTTAGCTAATATGAATTATGTGTTGATATATTCAATTATTGGAATTGTGTATTTATGATTAATTGAGCTTATTGTTATACGAACTTACTAAGCTTTATAGCTTACTTTGTTTATTTTTTCATGTTTATAGTGAAATCAAAGTTAGCTCGAATTCGGGAATCATCAGAGATCTCATCACACTATCAAGCTGCTATTTTGGTACTTTTGAGCTTATGTTTTGGTTATATGGCATGTATAGGAGTTTGGTCATTTTGGTACATATGTGATAGTAATGAATTTAGCCATTTGAGTTGGCTTGTAAATGTTTAATGTTTGGTTTTGTATATAGCCATGAGAGTTGGCTTATTTTGGTTGATTTGGATGTGTATATATTTGTGCAAACAGTTCTTGTTATGTGCTTGATTATGGATATGTGATACTAGTTGGTATTTGGTAATTAGGGGTACTAAATGGTTGAGAATTGAATTTGGTATGTTTGTAAGATTAGGCCAAATAATGCATGTTTGAAAAATGTCCATCTAGTTGATTTGTGAAAGTGAATTTGGTATAAATTGAATGACATATTGTGATATTATGTGCCTTGTATTTGTTGGTATTGAAATAGTATAAATGATGCATGGTTGAGGTTGGTTGAGTGCCTATTTATGCCATGTTTTGGTGCTATTTGGTTTGATGTAGGTGTATGCAAAATTAGGTGGCAAAATGGCTTGGTAAATAGCCTATTTTTGTCCACAAGGGCAGAGACATGGGCATATGTCTTAGTTGTGTGTGATATACAGTCAGATAACACGACCGTATGTCCCCTGGTGTTGAATTAAAAATTAAGTCAATAAGCTCCACATGGCCCAACATATGGGCGTGTGACCTGGCCGTGTGGCATAAGTCAGTATACCCTACAGGTTTGGCACAGCCTAGCACACGGCTTAGCACACGGGCGTGTAAGGCCATTTCGAAGGGCACACGGGCTGGTCACACGGGCGTGTGGTTGGCCGTGTTACCCAAGTCAGTGAGTTACACGGGGTCAAACACGGGCTAGGACACTGCCATGTGATCCCTTTTCGCATGTCCACACGGCCAAGGCCGGGCCACACATGTGTGTGTCCCCGTATTTTGAAAAATTTTCTAAGTGTTCTAAAAGTTTTCTAAGTTAACGGTTTAGTCTCGACCACCTTGAATGCATGTTTTGGGCCTCATAGGCTCGTATTAGTGGCTATTTGAATTTGATAATTGTATTGGAAATGTATACTCGATTGTGTAATAAGTTCGCTATTGCTCTGTAACCCTATTTCGACGACGGATACAAGTGAGTGGTGTTATATTTATTGGTATCGGAGCTACGGTTTAATCAATTCTATGACTAACATAGCGAATGTGAGAGTTTAGCTATACATGTCATATATAACCTATGATAGTGTGATATCTCCTGACAGTTCTAAATCGTGTTTTTATATAGTAAATGGATCCCAATCCAACTGTAGCTGATGATGTTGAAAGTAATGCACCAACCTCTATTCACAGAGTAGCGCAATCGAAATCGAGACCTGTATCAGGTAGTCAGGGAGGAGAGGATAAAGAAGCCTTCTTCCAAATGATGAATGAGTGGTTTATGGAGTTTGTTCAAACAAATTTAGCTACTCAGCAACCTCCACCCTACCCCACCTATTCCCCAACCGGTCCATGTAGCTCCTCAAGGTTTGGAACCTTTATGATTGAATAAGCCACCTGTTGATAAAATCCAAAAATACGGGGCTGAAGAACTCAGAGCTACTGTTGATGATGATCCTGAGAGAGCTGAGTTTTGGCTTGAGAATACGATCAGAGATTTGATGAACTATCCTGCACACCTGCTGAATGTGTTAAATATGCCATATCACTTCTAAGAGACACTATGTATCAATGGTGGAATACTTTAATATCTATGGTACTAAGAGAAAGGGTCACGTGGGAATTCTTTCAAGCCGAGTTCAGAAAGAAATATATAAGCCAGCAGTTTATAGACGAAAAGCGCAAGGAATTTGTGGAACTAAAATAGGGTCGAATGTCTATAACTGAGTACGAGAGAGAGTTTGTGAGACTCAGTAAGTATGCTCGAGAATGTGTTTCCATAGAGGCAATTATGTGTAAAAGATTCGAAGATGGGTTAAATGAAGATATGAGATTGTTAGTCGAGATTGTAGAGTTGAAAGAATTTGTGGTGCTAATCGACAGAGCTTGTAAAGCCCAAGAACTTGATAAAAAGAGAAAAGCTAATTTCGAGGCTATAGATTCGAGAAAGATATCGATGAGTAAACCATATCAATCTTTGTAAAAGAAATCACGAGATTCGTATAACTAGTCGACAGCTTCAGTGGGCTATTCAAATAGAGATCGTGGAAAGCAATATATTAGTCTTAAAGCTCAAACCACTTAAGTATCGAGTGTGGCTAGTGTGAGAAACAATAAAACTGAGTGTCAACAATGTGGAAGGCGATATTTTAGAGACTGTTGGATGAATAATAAATGTTGTTTTAAATATGGCTCACAAAATCATTTTATTCGAGATTATCCTGAGTTACCCGAGAAAAATAGATATCAGAATGCAAGATCGAGTAATATAGTTGCTAGAGGAAGACCACCTAGAAATGTGGGAAATGTGTCCAGTAGCAAAGGAACGACAAAGGACTCTATTGTGAGATCTGAAGCTAGAGCTTACGCTATTCTCGCTCGCGAAGATGTGTCGTCACCAGATGTTGTCACCAGTACATTTTCTCTCTATGTCACTAATGCAATTGCATTGATTGATCCTGGATTGACTCATTCATATGTTTGTGAGAATTTAGTGTCTAGTAAGAGTTTACTGTTGAGTCTACTAAGTCTATGATTAAAGTGTCGAACCCCTTAGGCAAGTATGTTTTAGTTGATAAATTTTGCAAGAATTGTCTTTTGATTGGCTCGGGGTTATTATTTTCTGGCTAATTTGATGCTACTACCATTTGATGAATTCGAAGTAATTCTGGGTATGGATTGGTTGACGCTGCATGATACTGTTGTGAATTGTAGACGAAAGACTAGTGAATTGAAATGTCAGGATAATAAAATCCTTAGAATTGAATCCAATGAGTCGAGTGGATTGCCTGTTGTGATATCATCGATGTTAGATCAGAAATATGTGAGAAAAGGTTATGATGCTTATCTTGCATATGTATTGGATACAAAAGTGTCTGAATCGAAGATTGAATCAGTGCCTGTAACACCCCTAACAAGTATCTGTCGTCGGAACAAGGTTACAAAGCATTACCAAAGTTTATAGAATAATTATAGATATTTCACATTATTTACTATTCATGTTTGATACTAATCATATTGTCCCTTGAATGGGCCCTCGAGGCCCAATATAAACATTAGAATCAAATCGGGACTTAATCGGGATCTTAGAAAAATTTTCATGAAATTTTAAAATTTTCCTAGATGTAGGGCTCACATGCCCGTGTGGCCAAGGGACACGCCCATGTGACCCTATGACACGCCCATACATCAAGCCGTGTCCTACCCCGTGTAACTCTCTGACTTGCATCACACGGCCAAGTCACATGCCCGTGTGCTAGGCCATGTTACCCACACGACTGAGACACACGCCCGTATCTCTGGTCGTGTGCTCAATTCTGAGCATTCTATTTCTATAATTTAAGATGCAAGGGACACACGACCAGACCACATGCCTATGTCCTAAGCCGTTTGTCATACATGGTCAAGAAACACATCCGTATGTCTACCTGTGTGGACAAAATAAAGTCATTTCCTAGCTTTATTTTTCACCCTTTTTAGCCTTGCATCTACACCAAAAATTTTACACAATTTATCACATTCACCAACCACATTTTCATACCAAAATTTAAGTCTTATACATGTAAATTTATACTCATATTTATCTAGATACCATGTTCACATTTGTGTATATTGTATCAAATATGCTAATTTAATTCATTTATACATATCTCATTGTGATTTCTATAATTAATCATTTTCAAACATATACCATGATATAGTCTTTTATACATAAACACCAAAACATGTTCATAACTAGTCATTCCAATAGCTAGTCATTAACAAATATTTACATGCCATTCCTTGGCCCATTTAACCTATACATGCCATTATAACTACAGTTGTTTTACCTTATATATCAAATTGAGTCGATGGATAGTGTGAGTGATCTCCGTCGAGCTTCCGATCTAACGAGCTTCGATTTACTATAGAACATGGGAAAAAAATAAAACAGAGTAAGCATATAATGCTTAGTAAGTCCGTATAACTTGGTAATTAACTTACCAATTATTCATATTAAAAATAAACATGTAAATCACAATCAACCATTCGATCCCAAGCCCTAACACATATTTTCATCACCCTTGTTAGTAACTTATTTCATATAAACATCAAGAAACACATATATGAGCTCAACAATATTCGGATTCTCATACACATATGTTTTCCACATCATATATTCATATAACATATATACAAATTATTTCCATATTTTTGGTACATTCTAAAATAATTCATCTCGAGTTTTAGTATATTTCATGTCGAACTTTTCTTATTTTCAACCGAAATATTGATAATCACACGATAATACACTCGAGATGTACAAATCTATTCTCATAGATGAATGTATTCATCAAACAAATTTCCATGTTTATATATAATAATTTCATATTTCCATATTTCATATAACATCATTTTCCGTGTACTTCAGACAGATACATGTAAAAACTTTTTTCTTTTTTCATGTCCAAATTTTACCCGTTGAATTATTGAAAATATTGATGGATACTCAAGTAGTACACACAAAGTGTACAAATTAGTTAATCCATCAATTGATTTAGAGTACCAAACACCCACACCGCCCACGAGCCCGGATCGGATCTCGTATGTTCCTCGATGTAAACTGGTTCAAAACTCTTCATTACTTTGAAAATCGTGTGTTTTGAAGATAGTTTGTTTGTGGGTTGGGCTCGAGTTGAAAACAAGTTTATTTTTATATTGAAAACCCATTTATTTCAATTGACAAAACATTTAAAGTTTATTTTAATTAAATTGACTTAATCTTTAAATAACATAAATTAAGTAACATAGTAATTAAAACAACAATAAAATCATCACTATGGCCTTATTACATAAAACAAAACCCAAAATAAAATTTGTAGAGTACTTAAATAAAATAAAATGTCTAAATTAAATAAAACTTTAAGTGAGCATGGCCACCACAAGTTCGCCAGTCCGGTCCATCACTTGTTCATCACCAAACATGTTCCCACAACGGGTGAGTCAATGACTCAATGTGTAACCAACACTAAAATTTAATAGATTTAGGCATACCATACATATCATGTTCACATAATAATTCAAGATAATGATGCAACCCAACCCAAACCTAGATGCTATCCGCTACACATCCCCGGACCAACTCGCTGCACCGTGGGACTACTAAGTCAACCCTCCATCCGCTACACACCATCGAAGGCGATCATTGCAATGACGTGCTCATCGCCCATATAAAATTCGTGGCATAGCCACCAGATTAAATAATTGTGTCATGAGACACCACATTCAGATATTGAAACCGAAGTTACCACATTCAGATAATGTGACCGAAGCCACCACATTCAGATAGTGAGACCATAGTCACCACTTTGACTTCCCCTTTTTCATATAACCTGAATGCCCCATATTATTCATTTCATGCATATCATACTTAAATCCACATTTATGTCACTTTTCACATGTTAAATATAACATATTTCGTAATCCTAGTAGGAGTAGGAACGCATTCGAGTACTTTGTACCGTAACACATACCTTAGCCATATTCACATTCTTATAAACATGCACATATTAAATATTGCCATAATCATATTAAGAATTAGTGTGGAATACACACCGATATTAATGCTTTCGAAAACCCAAAACTCGATCTAACGCTTTTAGATCCGTTAACTCCTATATTCGCCAATCATTTGAACATATTAATAAACCTATTCGACTTTAAAACTAAATCCTAAAGGAAAACCCTTACCTTCTTTGTCGATTTGACTATAGTCAAATCTCAAACTTCGCAGAGTTCTCCCTTGCAATCGGCTAGGCACTAAAATCACTTAACTAATTAGTTTCGCTTTTAAGCGAAATAAGAAATAGATCTTCATACCAAAATAAGCCTTGGCGAATATTCATGTACACTTACCTTGGGATCTAAATCCAAATTGCTAATTCCCTTTGGTATTTGTTTAAATTACCTATAGACTCATGTTAGATCTAATCGACATTAAATCATAATAATATAGCTTATGGTCGAATGGTATTCATAACTTACCTTATATCCTTGAATTCAAAGATTCTTCTTTGTAGTCGACAGCACCTAATTCCCGAAACTTCCTTCAAGTAGTCGGCCATAGGCATTAATAGAGTTAGAGTCCTAATTTCAGCCTAAGAAAAAGAAATAAGATGATAACTTATAGATCCTTACCCCTTATACACAAGTCGACAACCTCCCTTGCTTGAAGCCCTAAAGAAATCGGCTAGGAAGACTCAATAGTTGTCACAGATTTCGGCTTTTGGACTTATTGGAGTAATCGGCTAGGGGTTGTCTTTGAGGTTTCGAATTTTGATGAATTGAAACAAAGAAGAAGAAGAATAGGGATGGAGGATTTGGCAATAGTGAGTCTTTGAGAGGGAGCTTACGGTTTTGTCAACAAAAGAAAATAGAAGATGACAAGGAATTTTAGAGAGACTTTCAAAAGAAAAGAATAAGAAACAAATGGCCTTTATTCCTTTTTGGTAGAAAATACTACACTTAGTTCCCCTATTCTACCAACTCTCCTTATTTTGATAAAGTTTATCTTTTATTTATAACCTTAGTTAATCTCATCAATAATCCACTTAAAATAATCTAATATTAAATCTATTATTTATCCCCTATTTAGCCAAAATTTGAAGAGAATAAAACTCCTCTTTTAAGAGCCTTAATGCCGTCCACCTCTCTGCTTCTGGAAGCAAAAATAAAACTTCTTTTATTTGCTTCCCATGCGACTCGAACTTAGGCCCAATTCCCTTGTATGTGGCGCCATTTCCAGAGGCCCTAAGTGGCATCTCCAGGCCACTTTTCCAAGCCTGTTTGTGTGTCAAACTTCTTCTATTAATTTTCTTAAGGCCACCTTGTTTTCACTTTCCTCTTTTAACTTAAGTTTCCAAAATGTTCACTTTCTTCTTTTAACTTAGGTTTCCAAAATGTTCACTTTCCTCTTTTAACTTAGGTTTCCAAAATGTTCACTTTCCTCTTTTAACTTAGGTTTCCAAAATGTTCACTTTCCTCTTTTATCGTAACATTTCCATACATTCCTGTGTTTCCAAAATGTTCAAAATACATTCATAACACATAAGACATGTCATTTCGTACAATTAAACCAAAAATGCATGAGTACCCATTAGGGCACTTAATCAAGAAACACACTCTCGAGCCAATATCATATAACAGGATTACTAGTCCAGGCTAAATCTTTTCTGTAACATATGCTCAGAAGAGCTCAATTAGGATTACCAGCCCAGGCTAAATCCTAATCATAACATATGCTCAAGAGGGATTATATCAAGATTACCCGTTCGAGCTAAATCTTATCTGTAATGAGGTGAATAGGATTACTCGTCCGAGCTAAATCCCATCAGCAACAAATACAGGACCTCATTCATTTCGGGAAATCACATATCCATCGATTTTTCATTTATTCAAACGGAATTTGAAATTTATCAGGAAATTATCAGGTATGTGATCAATCTCATATATTTATGCATTTATGCAATTCAAATGTTCACATTCAACTCAAGCATAAAAATAACATTTTTATCATTTATCACTTATAAGGTATTATCATTTATTTCAGGCACTTTCATTTATCGGGCTTTAGCTAATATGTGATCATTTCACATAATTATGACATTTATACAATTTACATACACAACATTCAATTCAAGCATATAAACATATACAATTTAGTTATACGAACTTACATGAATAAGTGTTCGTGTACATAAAGTCTACTAATCCGACATTTTCTCCTTTCCTCATTCTAACTCCATATTTGGTTTATCCAAATCTATACGAGTAAATTTAAAATCAATTTAACGTAATTCATACTCAATTTAGTTCAATTTACACTTTAGGCAAAATTACCATTTTGCCCTTAAACTTTTAATAAATGACAATTTTGTCCCTAAACTCGAAAAATAAAATTCATGCAATTTAATCCTTGTTCCTAGCCTAACTGAATTTTTCATACAATATTTATAGCCCATATATTTCATAAAAATCAGAATTTTTCCTTGGATTTCTCATTTTTATAATTTAGTCCCTAAATCAAGTTTTCATCAAAATTCACTTTTGTAAAAGTTGGTTATTTATCAACAACCTTTCATTTTCTACCATAAATTTCATAATTTCAGCATATTTATCCATGGTAAAAATTCTATACTTTGATATCTTTTCAAATTGATCCCCAAAATAAATAGATTAAGTTACCCCGATCTCAAAAATATAAAATTACTAAAAACGGGGCTTGAATACTTACCTAATTTGACCAAGAAAGCTTTCTTTTTCTTTCCTAGGGTCTCCATGCAAAATATTTGGGGAACATGATGATAAATGATGATATTTTCATCTTTTATTATTTATCACCTTTATTTTTTCCTTCCAATTTTGTCCTTTTCTTTAATTTTATTTTCCATGGATGAATCATCATCCTTAATGACTAAGCATTTTTAATGGTCTAATTACCATATAATGACCTCCAATTTAAAGTTCTATATCTATTTAATCCTTTTACCTATTAGAACTCAACTTTTACACCTTGTGCAATTTGGTCCTTTATTAATTTAAGCATGTAATCGATAAAATTTCTTTACGAAATTTTCACACAACATTATTATCATATTGTAGACCATAAAATAATATTAAAATAAATTTTCTTTTCGGAATCGAATTTGTGGTCCCGAAACCACTGTTCCAATTTCTCTAAAAATGGGCTGTTACAACTCTCCCCCTTAAAAATTTTTGTTCTTGAAAATTTATAACAGTAAAGAGATTTGGATATTACTTTCTCATATTTTCTTCTAGTTTTCCTGGGTAGCTTTCTCTATATCATATCATTATTAGAAAACTTTTATCGAAGCTACCTTTTATTTCTCAATTTTCTCAATTTATGTACCAGAATTCTGATCAATTCTTCACTATAACTCATGTCAAGCTGAATGTCAAAATCTATCGTAGGAATAAATGATAATATATCTGATTAATACCATCCGATAAGTAACACTTCCAACTCTTTCAGTAAATTTCATGTAATTAAATAAATTAGGAATTTAATTTGCCTTTACATTCAAACCGAAAAAATTTCTTCCATGGCAAATTTTTTAGAAACACTTTGTTGCCAGCTTGAAACTCTATTTCTTTTCATTTAAAATTCACATAAAATCTCTGTCAATCAGAAGTTGCTTTACACCTATCTCAGATCTCTTCCACATTTTTTTCTGTTTCACGAATCATATCAACTCCATGTATCTTTTCTTACCAAGCTTAGTCCAATAATATATAGTTTTAATTAACAACAATTATTTCATTTCTGTTTGCCTTCAAATTCTAAAATACAACATCAAAATATATCTTCAAGAATCAGAATAACACACTCGGACTAACCATCAGTCTGAAAGCGAAATGTGGTATCAAAAATTTGTAACTACTTACCCAAAGCTTCTTATAATTTATTCCAAAATCAGGAAGTGAACCGTAAACTGTGGATCTCTATCAAACATATTGAAGACTGACACTCCATATAGCTTGAAAATTTTAAAAAATTATATCTCATTCAATCTATCAAGTGAATAATCCATTCATACTGAGATAAATTGTATGAACTTTGTCAAACAATTGGTGATTACCCAAATACCATCTTTCTTTTTATGAGATAGGGGTAATCCCAATATAAAATTCATAATAACTTTATCCCATTTTCGTTCTAGTATCATCACTAGATATAACAATTCTAAAAGTATTAGTACCTGATATTCAGCTTTAATTTGCTGACATATTAAACATTTAAACATAATTTCAGAGACATCACATTTCATTTTGGTTTACCAATACATCTTTTTCAATTTATCATGCTTCATGGATGATGATATATTATCATTATGAGTTCCGTATAAAATTTTCTGTACAAGCTTTAAATTCTTCAGTATATAGACTCTATCTCGGAATAACAGACAATCATTAGATTCAAATCTGATATCCTGAATCAATAATTATTTCACTCTGTACCCGTTTAACTTACAACTCATTATCACTTTTTGGGCTTCACAGATCTGTTGTAAAAGCATCAACTTAGCTTTAAGCTCAGCTAAAATTAATCTTTCATCAGACAATAGCAATCGAGTATTTATTGCTTATAAAGCAAACAAAGATTTTTTTTACTCAAAATATCAACAACTATATTTACCTTTCCTGAATAATAATCAATTACCAAATCAGGGTCTTTCAATAATTCAAACCATCTACTCTATTTCAGATTCAAATATTTCTATACCATCAGGTGTTTTAAAGGTTTATGATCAGTACATATATAATATTTTCACCGTACAGATACTGTTACCAAATTCTCAGTGCAAACACAATAATTGTCAATTCAAGATCATATATCAGGTAATTCTTTTCTTGTAGCTTTATCTCGCTAGAAGTATAGACCATTACTTTGCCTTTCTTTATCAAAATATAATATAATCCATTCAATGATGTATCATTGTAATAATAAATTCCTTACCCGATTCAGATTGAACCAGAACTGATGTTTCGGTCATCAGGGCTTCCAACTGGTCAAAACTTTACTAACATTTATCAGTCCATTCAAATCTTACATATTTCTGTAATATCCATATAATTGATGTAGCTATCATAGAAAACACTTTCACAAAAATTAAAAAGGATATCGAAGCTTTAAATTATTCCGAGGCCACAATCATCAGATAGGTTAAAACCATAATACTATAACAGATCTGACGTTTTCAACAATATAAATGGAACAATACCTCAACTTCAATAATATTTTTCAAACAGAAGAGGAAAACCGAAGGTGGCTCCAATATCAACCAGTGTAATAATACATTTTCTATAATCTGTGATCCATATTACCAAATTCCCATGATCAAGTCAAAATTCATAATAGTAGTAAGTATAATTACCACTGACCAATGAATATCTTTTTCAGTCAGACCATAAAATAACAAGAGAACCGAGATAATGAAATCCAAATTGCAAAGCTATACTGAATTTCCGAGAAGATAATCCATGTTGAATAGTAAAAAGATTGATGACATCTCAGAGAAAGTCCAGAAGAGTAATATTGCACAATTACTCGATAAACAGTCATAATAGAGACAGTGTGTAACACCCCTTACCCGTATCCTATGTCGAAACCGAGTACGAGGCATTACCAGACTTAACAATACATTTGGTCAAATTAATTGACACATATACAAAATGACTTAGTCAAGCCCCTATACATCAACAACAAAACTTAAACTTATCATGTCACAATTTAATTTGGCCTAAAAGCCTCACACATAGTCATAAATCAAATTTATCACCTATTTATACATCATAAGTATAGACCTATCGTCACAAGGTCATCACAAGATCATTTTCATAGGTATGACTTACTCATTTACATTCTTACCAAATGTTCCATATACATCAAAATTTAGTACTCATGAATTTTGCGTACATACCTGTACCCTTTCAACATGATCATACCTTGTCATTTCTTTGATATCATCTTTGGATTTACCCATTGAAACTCTTGGGATACTAAGGATGGATACTCGGGAAAAACTCGTACATGATGTATCGTACCAATGACATGTCCCAGACATGGTCTTATGCTAGCTTTCATATCGTGGCCGATGCCATGTCCCGGACATGTTCTTACTCTAGCACACATAAATGCCGATGCCATGTCCCGGACATGGTCTTACATCGCTCTCATATCATGGCCGATGTCATGCCATGGTCTTACATCTCTCATATCATGGCCGATGCCATGTCCGGACATGGTCTTACACTCGGCACACATATTGCCATGGTCCAACCATGGTCTTTACTATCAATTCATCACATGTCGAAATTGATCATACTCCACCTGCATTTCTCTTAATTTGATCTTTCAATACAATCTCGTAATTTTATATTATTCATGATCCAATAATAACATTCGAAATAATACATGGTATCAGTTAAACATTTAAACATATTAAATTTAATGCTTACTAACATACGAACTTACCTCGATACCAAAACGATCATTTTACTAACTTTCTCGATTTTTGATTTTCCTCACGTTCTAGGTCCAAATCTTATTTTCTCGAGGTCTAAAACATCACATTTCACTTATTTAATTAATGTACTATTCAAAACAGTCCCTAACTCAACTCTTTCAAAATTATAATTTTGCCCCTAAACTTTTACATATTTACACTTTTACCCCAATACTCAAAAATTAAACTTCAGCCCTTATTCATATGTTTTATAACATGCTGATCATTTTTCTCTTCTATGGCAACATCAAATTCTCACTCTAACATGTACTTATGAATAATAGGTATTTTTACCGATTATGACGTTTTACTCGTTTTCATGTAAAATCGCTTAGTAAAAGTTGTTTAACATAATTTTAGCTTTCATATTATATCATAAAACATCTAAATACACACTTTTCACCTACGGGTAATTTTATAAAGATGAACCTTAGCATGGATTATTGGTAGCATAAGTTAAATCGAGCTAGGGACTCCAAAACCTTAAATAACTTGAAAAACGGGCTAGAAACGGACTTACCATGAGCTTGGAAAGTTTAGAAGACCCTAGCCATGTCTTCCCTGGTAAATTTCGTCCATATGAAGAAGATGGATAAATTTGGCATTTTAATTTTGTTTTTAATTCATTTAATTACCAATTTACCAAAATGCCCCTAACTTAAAAATATCCCATTTCACTTATCTAATGTCCATTTTTGTCCAACAATTTAACCAATGGTATAATTTCCATTTAAGGACCTCCAATTTAAAATTTCATAGAAATTGGACACTTCTAACATGTAGAACTCAACTTTTGCACTATTTACAATTTAATCCTTTTGACTAAATTGAGTGCCCAAACGTCGAAATTTTTGAACGAAATTTTTACGAAATCTTTCCGTAAAATTGTAGACCATAAAAATATAATAAAAATAGAATTTTACTTGTCGGATTTGTGGTCTCAAAACCACTGTTTTGACTAGACCCAAATTTAGGTCATTATAACTCTCCCCTTTTAGGATTTTCGTCCCGAAAATCTTCTTCGAATGAAGTTGAATATGTTTCGCACAATATCCAACATCACTAAATAACCCTTTTAAGACGATGCTTTTAGAAACACTCATCATCGATCTAAATCTCAATATAACTCACCAATTTCACAAATAATGAATCGATACATATTGAAATTACTATACTAATTAGTCAAACGTTCGAAAATAACTCACTAGCATTTCTCTTGATTCAAGATTGAGGGAAACCCGATCTGAAATTCACAATAGTTATGCCTTATTATCATTCTAATATTATCACTGATATCGTTAATCCTGAATACACTTGACATTCAACTTAATTCTGTCGACATATCAACATCTAAATACAGAGTCAGAAGTACGTGTTCATATTCGTATGCCCAAAACATTTACTTTAACTCTTTTGGGCCCTTTTGTCACTTACCATCCTTAATCAAATTAGGGAGCAGTTACGGAAAATTGAGTACTTCACTTCCACTTTGCCATAGTATAACTATGGTCTTACATATGATCACTTATCATCGATCAAATAAGCGTAGCTAAAGCTACCACTTAGTACTTGTCACTTGTAGTCAAGATAGCATTATTCACCGATCGTAGTCTGAGCTACCACTTTTCACTGATTAGGTAGCCGGAGCTACCACTTTTCACTGATCAGGTAGCCGAAGCTACCACTTTTCAATTTCACTTGTCACTGATCAGAAGTACTCAAATCTGATGTTCCGCTCGATTTGATCATTTATTTGGTTTTCGCATTGTTGTTTTATTCTCAATTCATCAATACATATATCTTATCATACATTGTATAATTCATGAAATTAACATTTAATCATTTATTTTCAGCCATATGAACTTACTACCACTTATCCAAATAAAAAATTCTCTGTGAATGAAATACTTTCAGAAGCACTTGACACACATCTAAGTTCAATACTCTTACCCATTAAAAGTTTAGACATCAAGTTCAAAGTCTGGTACATAGCATTTCATACTCTTACTAGTGTAACTGCCTCGGAATATCATCCATCTCTATACTTCTCAAATAAACAGATAATTATCATTGTGCTAGACATCACAATATTATGTCTTTAACTTGCTGATATATATATATATATATATATATCAAGATCATTTGAAAAGTGAAAATCAATACACGTGTCTAAGTTGAACTTCCTATCATTCACACTTTGCCAACTTCAATTTCTTCTCAAATCTAGAAAAGATTAAACTTATAGTAGAATTTACTTCAACTGTTACTCGTCAAGCACTTAACTATCTTGATGCCACAATACTCATACAACTTAAAAGTCATAGTGCCATAATAAGACTAACTTCTCAATTACTTTAGTAGATAATGTCCCTTTGAAAACAAAATATCTCGATCATTGAAGAAATTTAAACACAAATTTCCATAACAACCAATACAAAAGCACAATTTTTATACCTCCGTAATCTGTATCAAAGTGCTCTTGCCATCAAGTCAAAACTTATAATCATCCTAAGCATTCTAATAATAAGAAGAAACCATTTTCATCAATAGAACATTTCCTACTGATATCTCATGGCTGATTCTTTGAACATTAATTTATTAAGGAAACAAAAATAACAAAATCTCATAACATGGAGCTACAAAAAAAAAAAAAACTCATAAGCACTGAAAATAATCTTAACAAAAGCCACACAATCTTCCTTTATTTTCAATGAGCAATAGCTAGTAAAACAAGACACTAACATCATACGGACCTTACCATCAACTTTCTATCTGTGTATGATGCAGAAAGCCAGAAAAGAAAGAGCAATTTCGATCACAACTCAAATAGACTACAATGCTTTCATCTACCTGTAATTTAGCTGACATTCTCATACTATAGGAATTTCATTCGAAATCTTGTAGAGATGTATATATATACACCTCTGGGAGTAAATAAACACATATAATAGTCGGAAGAGATTGTTGTAATTTCTTAACCATAAACACTGCATTCAGTCACTAATACATCTCGATCATGATTTCACTAACTAATTCTATCTTTACTAATCTGATATTATTCCAGTTGCAAATAGAAATAAATTCAAAATAAATTCCGGCAATCACATACTTTAGGTCTCATACTTGGATGAGTTAATTAACTGAGCCTGACCTTTCTTTAACTATAACATTTTGGAATCCGAATGATCTTTATATTAATCTGACATCTTTTCTGGCAACTTTGTTCATTTACTAAACCATTCTCAACTCGATCACGTTGTTAGTTAATCTACAAGTCAACTCTTTAGTCTTCCAATTGTAAACCCATTCGATCTGAATTTCATAAAATTTTTTTATAACATACTTTATTAGAAGGGGGTGAAGTTGAAACGCCTTTGACTTGCCTCTTATATATATTCATGCATATAACTTAACACTCATCAATATATATTTTGTTTCAAGTAACTCAACATGCATACTCATTTTACACAACCTTACTATCATCTTATACAAACAAGTGCACTTATACTTTCATTCATAAATCTCAAGTAAAATTACTCATAACATTCACTTAATTTCACAAGTTATACTCATAGCATCATATAAATGCTAACCAAACATGGACACTTATCATAGTATAGACTTTCCTTTCATCTTATCTTTCATATTTCAAAAGCAATTCCTATCCACAATTTATATATCATCACATAAACATCATAAACTATTATTCTTACTTTTTACGAGTCTCAACTAATCATAAACACACTGTTTGCACTATCAAAGTTAGCTCAGTTGAAGTGCGCATCTGTCTAATAAAATAATTTACATCAGTGCTGGGAGTCGTCACACTATCACATCTCATTATGGCATGAATAGCTAGACTCTCACACTCATTATGGTAGTCCGAGAACCGACTAAACCATAGCTCTAATACCATTAAATGTAACACCCCTTACCCGTATCCCATGTCAGAAATGAGTACGAGGCATTACCAGACTTAACAATACATTTGGTCAAATTAATTGACACATATACAAAATGACTTAGTCAAGCCCTATACATCAACAACAAAACTTAAACTTATCATGTCACAATTTAATTTGGCCTAAAAGCCTCACACATAGTCATAAATCAAATTTATCACCTATTTATACATCATAAGTATAGACCTATCGTCACAAGGTTATCACAAGATCATTTTCATAGGTATGACTTACTCATTTACATTCTTACCAAATGTTTCATATACATCGAAATTTAGTACTCATGAATTTTGCGTACATACCTGTACCCTTTCAACATGATCATACCTTGTCATTTCTTTGATATCATCTTTGGATTTACCCATTGAAACTCTTGGGATACTAAGGATGGATACTCGAGAAAAACTCGTACATGATGTATCGTACCAATGCCATGTCCCAGACATGGTCTTACGCTAGCTTTCATATCATGGCCGATGCCATGTCTCAGACATGGTCTTACTCTAGCACACATAAATGCCGATGCCATGTCCCAGACATGGTCTTACACTGGCTCTCATATCATGGCCGATGTCATGTCCCAGACATGGTCTTACACTGGCTCTCATATCATGACCGATGCCATGTCCCAGACATGGTCTTACACTGGCACACATATTGCCATGGTCCAACCGTGGTCTTTACTATCAATTCATCACATGTCAAAATTCGATCATACTCCTACCGCATTTCTCTTAATTTGATCTTTCAATACAATCTCGTAATTTTATATTATTCATGATCCAATAATAACATACAAAATAACACATGGTATCGTTAAACATTTAAACATATTAAATTTAATGCTTATTAACATACGAACTTACCTCGATACCAAAACGACCATTTTACCAACTTTCTCGATTTTTTATTTTCCTCACGTTCTAGGTCCAAATCTTGTTTTCTCGGGGTCTAAAACATCACATTTCACTTATTTAATTAATGTACTATTCAAAACAGTCCCTAACTCAACTCTTTCAAATTTACAATTTTGCCCCTAAACTTTTACATATTTACACTTTTGCCCCAATACTCGAAAATTAAACTTCAGCCCTTATTCATATGTTTTATAACATGCTGATCATTTTTCTCTTCTATGGAAACATCAAATTCTCACTCTAACATGTACTTATGAATAATATGTATTTTTACCGATTATGACGTTTTACTCGTTTTCATGTAAAATCACTTAGTAAAAGTTGTTTAACATAATTTTAGCCTTCATATTCTATCATAAAACATCTAAATACACACTTTTAACCTATGGGTAATTTTCTAAAGATGAACCTTAGCATGAATTATTGGTAGCATAAGCTAAATCGAGCTACCGGGACTCCAAAACCATAAATAACTTGAAAAACAGGGCTAGAACAGACTTACCATGAGCTTGGAAAGTTTAGGAGACCCTAGCCATGTATTCCCCTGGTAAATTTCGTCCATATGAAGAAGATGGACAAATTTGGCATTTTAATTTTGTTTTTAATTCATTTAATTACCAATTTACCAAAATGCCCCTAACTTAAAAATATCCCATTTCACTTATCTAATGTCCATTTTTGTCCAACAATTTAACCAATGGTCTAATTTTCATTTAAGGACCTCCAATTTAAAATTTCATAGAAATTGGACACTTCTAAAATGTAGAACTCAACTTTTACACTATTTACAATTTAATCCTTTTGACTAAATTGAGTGCCCAAACGTCGAAATTTTTGAACGAAATTTTTATGAAATCTTTCCGTAAAATTGTAGACCATAAAAATATAAAAAAAAATAGAATTTTACTTGTCTAATTTGTGGTCTCGAAACCACTATTTCGACTAGACCCAAATTTAGGCTGTTACACAGTGTAACTTGCACATTTGCCATTCAGAACTTCAACCAACAGAAGTAGAAAATAGTATCACACGAATCTTATCATCAAGTCTTCTATCACCTATAATGGCTTGAAAAACCAAAGAAAAATAAAACAATACGACTCGTGAATCAATCAGGCTTGCAATAATTTCTATCTATTACCATGTTTAGCCAACCTTTCTATATAATGATTATTGTAACACCCCAAATCTAGCCTAGACGTTATGCCAGAATCCGGAAGTGTCACATGAAATGGGTTGAAAAACTATTGTCGTTAAATTTAAAAACCTTTCTAGTTCATTAGCTTTTATCGTTGCTATTAATTTTCAAAGCTTTCTTTCTTTTAATCATTTAGAGATAAAATGTTTTTATAGCGAAAGCTTGTAAAAATCATGGTGTTTAGAAAATCCTTTCAAGATTTTAGAAAAACCATCCCCATTTTGAATAAGTAAAAACCAAAAACCTAAAACCAATTTCAAAATTTTAAAAAAGTCCAGAGTCCCAGAAAATACAACTTCAATGACAAAACTTTAATAACCCAAAAACAAAATAAAATAGTAAAATTGGTGGTCACCGTCGAGTCCTCCGCTACACTGATCCACCTAAGACTGTGGGTTACCTGTACAAAAAAATAGAGAAGAGTGAGTTTACGTAAACTCAGTGTGTAACACCACAGAATTAAACATGCACACAACAGAAAATCAGAATCAAATAGATGCAGATTCGGGCTTAAGCCCATAATGATACAGATATACAGATCATAATCAGATATCAAATGTCCTATCCCTATCCTTTACACACCATCTCCGACCATCCCTACACACCATGTGGGGTTTAAAACACCCACCCAGCCTTACACACCACATTGTACCGATGCACGGTACATAACAGATTAAGTGCACCAAGCTGCCAGAATATAGGCGATAAATGCCTTTTAGAACACTTCTCTCTCTATATATATATCATCCCAACCCCAATATTAGATACATAATATTCAGTTTCAGACATACAGATTAACCATGCTTACATGCTTACATACAGAAATAACATGCATATACTATCATACTTAGTACAGAATATCAGTCAAACAGAACATACAATTTATGGTTTTGTTAGCCCTTACCAACCCTATAGTAGGCCTACAGTCGTTTGGGACGACCCATGCAACCCTAGGGAAAATTTTAGATAAATGGGCCCACATACCAGTGTGGCCCACCCGTCCAGATTGACCTAGCCCATGTAGATCACACAGCTTGGCCTAGTTATCACACATTTGTGTGGCCCACATGCCCAATTCTGTCTAGCCCGTGTGATCCACACGGCCACACTCCAGCCATTACACGATCATGTCTTGCGCACAGCCTGGCCTTCATCAATCACACGAGTGTGGCGTCGATAGTGGGGTTTTTTGGCTTTTGTTAAACCTCATTTTTTTACGTTTCGGGTACACAACTGGCTCATTTTTTATGCTAGAACGACCTCGAGCTATTTGAAACTTAAAAATAGAGTACCCAACATCGATTTTAGCAATCAAATTGCAAATTCCTCAAAACTAAATCGAGCCAAACCCACTCACTTACTGCAACCACCCCATCACTAGCACAAATTAGACCGTTGAAGTGGAGCTACCATTTCTCTGCCATCTCCTACGCAACAATTACACAAAATCTCAATCTCCAGCAAATAGAGACCAAACGAATATAAGTGATCTCACTTACCGACACCACAAGAATCATTGATGCGAATGTCCACAAGCAATATTAATGATAGAATTTGGAAACGAAGAAGAAAAAGGTTTACTACTATTACGTTAAAGGCAAAAGAAGAAAAAGGAATCAAAGATCGAAAGAGAAATTTCTATTCTAGAAGAAGAAGAGCGTCAGAACTCTAGAATTTTGGGGAAAGAAAATACTATAAATAAAATAAAATAATTAATAAAGATAACACCCAACTTTCCACTAACTACATGATCTCGACTTCCTCAGAATTTAAACCCCAACGAAACTCTTAACACAATACCGAGCAAAAATAATGCCCACGTTCACGCAGGGATTCAAACACATGACCTCCACACCACACACAGACTCCCTTACCATTCGAACCAGCAGACTCATTTTGATATGGTTTTACAAATAATTTAATATAAGCCCATTGGACAGAGATAGGGCTTTATTCCAAAAATAACAAAAATTGCAAAAGGTAAAGCTTGAACTTGGGACCTCCTACACACATCCAGAACACTTAACCACTAAAACAGATACATATTTATGTCACTGTAACACCCCAAATTTTTATTAATATCGGCTTCTATAAATTTATGAAAAATATCTGTCTGCTTGAATGGTTAAGTATTCTGGGAGTGTCTGAGGAGTCTTGGGTTCAAGTTTTGACTTGGGCAAATTTTGGTATTTTTATGAATAAAGCATAAACTCTAGTTAGTAGGCTTATAAGTAAAAGTATGTAAGTAATTAACAGAATAGGCCTGCTGGTCTAGTGGCTAAGTGGAGTGTAGAGGTTGGGGGAAGTCTGGAGTTTGAATCTCTATGTGAGTAGGGGGAATTATTTTGCTACTAATGTTGTGTAAAAGTTTTAGTTTTAGTTAAACACCGATGGTGGAGTGTTTGAAGGGGAGAATTAAGGAGTTGAAAAGGTGGGATTATCTGAATCTGATCAGAGGTTCAATTAGACAATTTTGGCTCTCTCTCCCTCTCTTTCTTCTCTTTTCCTGCAGATTTTCCCCTTTCTATTGGCTGCCAAAATTTTGCTCTCTCACACCTCACTTTTTCTATTTTTCTTTTCCATCTCATCCACTCTACGCTAGCGCGTAGTCAGTAAGTTATGCTATTGTTTAGGTTTATCTGGTCCTCTTAAATGGTTGCTAAAGAGGAGTGGTTTAGTGTTTAGGAGTGCTGTAAGTGGCTATGGTTCCTAAACTGTGCCAACTAAGTACGTGTTTATCGGTATTCGCTCAAAGGTAAGGGTTTTTGTTGTGATTTGGGCCTTATCTATTTATAATAATTCATTTTAAGTGACTAATTTTGGGCTTGGGATTATCGATTTTAGGTTCTGGAGGCTTAGGGGAGCTTATGCGTCGAAATCAAACAAGGTGTGTACCTAGAAATGTAGAAAATGAGGTTTCAGCAAAAGATAAAAACCTTACTGTCGATGCCATACGGGCGTATGGTCGCTCGTGAGATAGGCCGTGTGCAAGACTGTTAGTCACCACATGGTCGTGTGATCGACGAGCCAGGTCTCTACGAGTGACACGACCGTGTGATGGTTGAGCAAGGCCTGTGCTACACAGGCTCGACCAATTGGGCCATGTAGGCCCACACAAGTGAACTATACTGAGTGTAGGATTCTGGGCCAGGCCGTGTGATCCACACGACCAAGGCCAAATTGGGCCGTGTGGGCCACACGGGTGTGTGGGCCCACACGGGTAGGCCATTTGGGCGTGTGAGCCCATTTTTTTGAAAACTCTGTAAGGTAGCATGGGTCGCCTAAGTCGACTGTGGAGTCACCGTAGGGCGATAAGCAATACTCAGACCTCTATATGAATGATCTGTCTATTTGATTTCTGTACTAAGCATGTAAACTGATCTGAATATATGAGTTTAAATTGCAGAGTAGCATGTCATTCTTGTATGTTGCATTGCATTGGGGTGGGTTGATTATGATTGGAGAAAGTATCTGAAAGGCTCTTAAGCCCATTATCTGGCAGTTTAGTTGCAAATTTCTGATTATGTGCCGCATTCGGTGTGTAGGGCTGGGTGGGTTGATTTTATCCCGCATGGTGTGTAGGGTTGGACGAAGTTGGTATGCAGAGGTTGGTGGGTAGGACTTTGTTTTCTTCATATTCTGTCTGAATTGGGCTAAGGCCCTATAATATGTCTGATTCTGAATCTGAATGGGCTATGGTCCACGCCATTTTTGTAATGGGCTTAGACCCGAACTGTGAGATTATGTCTGTTATCTAAAATATCTGTGTGTATATTTTCTGTGGGGATTACACACTGAGTTTGCCAAAACTCATCCTTTTCTGTTTAATCTGTTCAGGTAATCCCCAGCAGTAGACAGATTGGTGCAGCGGAGGACTTGGCGGTGACCACAGTTTTGGATACTTATTATGGTTTATTTTTAATTCTTCTTTGTTTATATTTGGGTAAATTGTATGTAATAAGGCCTTTCGAATTTTAGTTTAAAACTTGGTATTTTTATTTTTATAAACTGTTAGCAGTAGGACAAAACACAAGTTTTTAAAATAAACAAAGGTTTTATCAAAATACGTATGACCTTGCAAATTGTTTTAAAAGCTTCCGCAACGTATAAAGTTTTGAAAATGGATAATGAATAAATAAATGACACGTTTTAACGATAGCCTAAGATACCTAAAAATGGTTTTAACATAGTTACGTTTTCTAAAGCACTATCATGTGACATCGCTAGATTTGGCCATAACGTCCAGACAAGGTTTGGGGTGTTACATTTGGTGGTATCAGAGCTAAGTTACAAAATCGACTGTGGATTTGGGTTTTAAAAGTTTGTTTTAAAGAAATGATTTTTGTTTTAATGGTTCAAAATATTTTTGACTGAGTATGTGGTACACCGAGTCTCCAGCGCCGATCTTGTAAGTGTTCTGAATTCTGTTTAAATTTGTCTTAAAATACTACTTGGATGCTTGAAATAGCCTTAGGTATTATACTATATGGAAAACACTTTAGGCAGTATAAACTAAAAACTGCAATGAAACTAAAAATCGTAGTAAAACCAACGATTCGCGATAACGAACTCTGAACTTTTGATACTGATCTGCATAAAACATTTGTTAATAAATATCAGAACTGAAACTAATGCATAAAACTATAAATACGGATAAATTCCAAATATACAATGAGCGCATGAGGTATCCGCGGACGGGTACTAGAGGCCGTGGTAGAGGCCATAGTGGGGTTCAGCTGGGTCCTCCGCATTTGAGAATCTGTCCAGCCTGGACACGAGTGAGACGCCAATCTCACCTGCTATAGAGACTGGGTCTCATGAACGTGAGGCTGGGGATGATGCACTATCCCAAGCCATGATACAAATTTTAGAGAGGGTTGCTGGGCCCAACACTAGATCTGGGAGCCGAGCGTTGGTTACGAAACGACTCTAGTCCAATGGGGTGAATTATTCGAGGGTATCACTGGAGTCGCCCCTAGTGTGGCAGAGTACTGGATGGAGGCCACGAAAAAAATCATGGACGATCTGGATTTTACTGCGGAGTAGAAGCTCAAGGAGGTTGTCTCTCGGCTTTGTGATGAAGCCTACCAATAGTGGCTGACAGTTAAGGAGGGCACTCACCCGACCTTCTGACTTGGGACTACTTTAAGACGGCTTTCCAGAGCAAGTATGTGGGAGCCAGTTATATTGATGCTAGGAGGCGTGAGTTTCTTAATCTCACCCAAGGGGACCATTCAGTGGCCGAGTTCCAAAGATTAAGCCGGAATGCCCGAGGCATGTTGGCGACCAAGTATGAGTGTTATGCCCATTTTAAGGATGGACTCAAGGACAGCTTACGGGTTCTGATAGCTCAGTAGAGGGGGCATGATTTCTCTGCTCTAGTTGAGAAGGCGAAGATCGTTGAGGAGGTTAAGCGCACTGAGCGTCAAATCTGCGAGAAAGGAAAGAACAAGAGGGAATCGAAGCCCTCGAATTCTGTGATGAGGCCTAAGAAAAAGGCCAGGTTTGACGGGCTAGTGAGAGTTGGACCTCCTATTGCATCTACTGTGGTGGCACTTTGTGGGCATTGTGGTAGATGCTATCCGGGCGAGTGTTGGAGAATGACTTTGGCATGTTGAGATGTGGGTTGACTGAGCATCGTGTCTGGGATTGTCCACTGAGGACTAATCAGATGCAAGCTGCAGGTACTAGTACTACGTAGTCACCGAGAGTATCTCAGCAGCCACCCAAGGGTCGAGGTCAGCCAGAGGTGGTAATGGAAATGGTCGAGGATAGAGAGCACCGGGTAGAGGTGCTGGACTGACTGAGGTGAGGCAGCCTGTATTAGTTTATGCTGCCCGTCATCGTGAGGAAATAGATGCTCCGGACTTCATTACGGGTATGTTCTTAATTTTAATATACCCTACACTGCATTGATAGACATAGGCTCTACACACTCTTACGTAGTTAGCTCTATGTTTGAAACTCTGGGGATTTTGGTTGAAAGTACTTCGAGTGAGGTAACTGCTGTAAGTCTATTGGGGTAATCTATCTGGGTTAGTAAATTATTTAGAGAAGTCCTACTAGAGGTTTAAGGGACAGTATTTTTGGCTATTTTAATAGAACTTTCATTCGGGGAGTTCGATTTGATTCTGGGAATAGATTGGCTGGTCAAGCATCGAGTAAGTCTGGACTGTGCAACAAAAAGGGTTATTTTGAGAACCGAGGAGGATAACGAGGTAGTGGTGATTGGGGAACACCGAGACTACTTGACGAATGTGATTTCTACGTTGGTGGCAAAAAAGTTGTTACGGAAGGGATATGAGGCATTCTTGGCCTACATCAGTGTTTGATTTGGGGACTCTTCAGTTAAGGACATTAAAACCATAAGGGACTTTTCGAATATTTTTCCAGAGAAATTATCATGTTTGCCCCCGAGTCAAGAAGTAGAATTTGGGATTGAGTTCATTCTGCATGCAGACTCCGTGTCCATCGCCCCTCATGTAATGGCAAGAAGGAGCTTGTGGAGTTTAAGGCTCAGATTCAAGAGTTACTGGATCGTGGGTTCATCCGCCCTAGTGTGTCTCCATGGGGAGCACCTGTGCTATTTATGAAAAAGAAGGATGGATCCATGCGTATGTGTATCTACTACCGTTAGTTGAATAAACTAACCATCAAGAATAAATACCCCCTACCGAGGATTGATGATATGTTTGACTAGTTCAAAGGAGCTTTTGTGTTCTCTAAAATCGATCTACGATCAGGGTATCACCAATTGAAAGTTAAGGAGGTTGACGTACATAAGATGAAATTTAAGACTCGTTATGGTCATTACGAGTTCCTAGTGATGCCATTTGGACTGACAAATGCACCGATAGCTTTTATGGATCTAATGAACCGAGTGTACCAGCCCTATCTAGATCGGTTCATGGTAGTCTTCATTGACGACATTCTGGTGTATTCAAAGACTGAGAATGAAAATGATAAGCATCACCAAGTGGTATTACAGACGCTTCGCGACAAACAATTGTATATGAAGTTTAGCAAGTGTGAGTTCTGGCTCCGGAAGTAACCTTTTTGGGGCATGTAGTTTCTGTGGAGGGGATTCATGTTGATCCTCGTAAGATTGAGGCTATGTTGGATTGGTAACAGCCGAAGAACGTGTCTAAAATTTGTACCTTTTTGGGGCTAGCGGGTTACTATCGACACTTCGTAGAAGGGTTCTCTTTGATCGCAGCACCATTAACCAAGCTTCTGCGTAAGGGAGTTCCCTTTGTCTAGACTGATAAGCAACAAGAGAGCTTCGAGAAGCTCAAATCTATTTTGACGTAGGCTCTGATTATAATACAGCCTGAATCTGGGATGGACTTCGTTGTATATAGTAATGCATCACATGTCGGTCTGGGTTGCATTTTGATGCAGGATGGTAAAGTGGTAGCTTATACGTCTCATCAGCTCAAGATGCATGAGACTAACTATCCTACACATAATTTGGAGTTGGCAGCGGTAATCTTTGCTCTAAAAATCTGGAGGCATTACCTGTACGGTGAGAAGTGTGCTATCTATACTGATTACAAGAGCCTCAAGTATCTCCTCACTCAGAAGAAGTTAAATCTTAGGCAGCGTAGATGGGTTGAACTGCTTAAAGATTATGAATGCACCATCGAGTACCACCCCGGTAAGGCTAATGTGGTGGCAAATGCTTTGAACCGTAGGGTGATGACAGATTTGAGAGTGATGTTCGCTAGACTTAGTTTGTTTGGCGATTGGAATCTATTAGCAGAACTTTAAGTTAAGCCTGTATGGATTGATCAAATCAGAAATAAACAGATGGGGGATAAGTCTCTTAAGTTGCGAACCGTTAGGTTGAGACAGATGATTCTACTAATTTTGGGATTAACAGTGATGGGGTGCTTTATTTTTGCGGTTGGATCTGTGTATCAAATGATGAGGATTTGAGACAGTCAATTTTGAGGGAAGCGCATAGCAGCCCTTATGCTATGCATTCTAGCGGGAATAAAATGTACTGAGATTTACAAGAGTTATACTGGTGGCTAGGGTTAAAGCGTGAGGTTGCTGACTTCGTTGCTCATTGTCTGACTTGTCAGTAGTTTAAGACTGAGCATCAGTTGCCTTCGGGGTTGCTGCGGCCGGTAAAGATACCAATGTGTAAATGGGTGCGAGTAACAATGGACTTCGTTAGTGGGTTACCGTTAACACCCACTAAGAAGGCTTCTGTCTAGGTCATCGTGGATCAATGACCAAGTTCGCTCACTTCATTCCAGTCAGGACGGACTTATCTTTCCAGAAGTTAGCTAAGCTGTACATATCTGAAATAGTGACACTGCATGGGGTTCCTGTCTCGATCATCTCTGATAGGGATCCTCGCTTTACGTCTCGGTTCTGGAAGAAATTGCACGAAGCTTTAGGTTTAAGGTTGGACTTCAGTACTACTTTCCATCTTCAGATAGATGGTCAGTTGGAGAGGGTGATTCAAGTACTGGAAGATATGTTGAGGAGTTGTGTTATAGATTTTCGAGGCAGTTGGGAGGAGTATTTTCCTTTGGCAGAGTTCACCTGTAACAATAGCTATCAGTCTAGCATTTAGATGGCACCGTACATGGCCCTGTATGGCTGTAAGTGTTGCACTCCTTGATGTTGGACTAAGTTGGGTGAGCGACATGTTCTGGGTCCAGAATTGGTTCTGAAACTGAAGATAAGGTCCAATTGATTCGGGATCGTCTGAAAGTGGCATCTGATAGGCAGAAGCCCTACGCAGATCTGAAAAGAAAAGATGTCGAATATTTTGTAGGGGACTTAGTTTTTCTCAAGGTCTCGCCATGGAATAAGGTTCTGAGGTTAGGTCGTAAGGGTAAGCTAAGCCTTCGATTTATTGGGCCGTACCGTATTCTAAAATGAGTAGGACTAGTTGCATATCAGTTGGAGTTTCTTCCGAAGTTGGATCGCATTCATAATGTGTTCCACGTCTCAATGTTGAGATGCTACCACTCTAATCCGATGCATATTGTACCTATTGAGGAAATTGAGGTTAGACCAGTCTGACGTTTGAGGAGGAGCTGGTTCAGATCCTGGATCGAGACATTAAAGTTCTGCAAAGAAAATCTATCCCCTTAGTGAAAGTGCTGTGGCGGAATCATAGCACGGAGGAGGCCACTTGAGAGCTGGAGGATTCGATGCGTCAGCAGTATCCTCACCTCTTCTGATCAGGTAAAACTTTGAGGACGAAATTTTTTTTAGGGGGCAGAGTTGTAACGCTCCAAATTTTCATTAATATCAGCTTTTGTAAATTTATGAAAAATATCTGTCTGTTTCAGTGGTTAGGTGTTCTACGAGTGTCTGAGGAGTCTTGGGTTCAAGCCTTGACTTGGGAAAATTTTGGTATTTTTATGAATAATATAACATCCTGAAATAGGGGCTATTAGGTTTGAATTGTTTTGCATGTGTATGGCTTGATTGTGCATTAATTAAGGTGTTTTAAGATCTAGGTTTAAGCCAAGGGTAGGCTGAAATTGTAGGAAAATTTTTGTTTTAAGTGTTAGTTAAAGGGAGCTAAGGGAGCTAGGCATTAAGGGAATTAATGTGGAGGTTAAGACACAATAATTCACTAAGTGACAAGGAGGTGCCACTTAGGGTCTTGGAAAGTGACGCCACAAGCAATGTGAGGGGACTTAGGTTTGAATCCCATAGATAGTCTTAAGGTGATTTTTTTTATTTTGGACTTGTATGGCATGTGATGGTCAAACTTTAATTAAGGTAAGGTTGGACTATTTTCATTTATGGATAGTAGACTAAGGAAAAAGGTAAGTGTTAATTTAAGGATGAAATCCTAAGTTTTGGTATGATAAGGGGACATAAGGCTTGAAATAAGGGATATAATTTCTTAAACTTTGGGAAAGTAGAGGATTATAAGGCATGAATCAAGGGCTTTGTTTTGGAAATTATTTCATGGCCATTTTGACCATGAACCAGGCCGCTTTTTGGGGCTAGGGGGTTGGCGAATATTGAAAGGGAATAGGGATAGTTGATCAAATTCTTTAGCAATTTGGGCACCATTTTCTTTTCTCTCCAAAACCTCTCTTCCTAGCCGAATGTGTCTTGGGCTATTGGTAAAATTTTGCTTTGGTTTTGGCTATTATTCTTGACCAAATTGGTATTATTTTCTTTTCCCTCTTAAGCTCTTTTCCTCTTTGTGCCGAAATTACTACCATTGAAAGGAGCATTATTTTTCTTTCATTTTATTGTTTTTCTTCCTTGGCTGAAACTTATAGTCATCATTCTCTCTTTCCCTCATCTTCTTCTTTTCTCTTATTTTCTTTTCTTTTTACTTTGCTTAGGCCGAATCTCCTTTTGGATACCAAAGCTAAATTGCATCAAGTCTCAACCTTCTCTTTTCTTTTCACAATCCATCAAAAACCGAAAGCACAAGTAAGCCTTAGCCGATTTCTCCATCTCTTTCTTCTTCCAAAGTCAATCACTCCTCTATAGTAGCCGAATATCTCTGTGGTTCCAAGATAAGTGAAGTGTGATATTCGGCCAAAGGCCATTTTTTTGTAAGCCTTATGGGTTGAAGCCGATTCTAACATAGTTACGTAGGAGGGAGTTCATCAAATCGCAAGGTACAAATCGTTTAGGCTTTGGGTTTCGGGATTTAATCGACTGTGCCAAAAAAGGTGTGTAGTTATCGTACTGATCTCCTGTTGTTTGGATTTATTGTTATGTATATATATATACATATAAGATGTGTATGATAGCTAGAAATAATGGCTGAGATGGTGGCTACCCATAGTGGGTATTCGGTTAACCAGGTTAGTTTTATGATATTATTTTACCATGGTATATGTGTGGAATTGTGGTAAGCATGTGATGTATGCTCATTTGAATTTTACTATTATTTGGCCATGATAATTGACATATGCATAGGGATTGGGATATGATTATTGAAGGACATGGTGTACATTTATGTACGTGGTTTAGTGATGGCTACGAGCCTCACATGGATTGATGATCGGCTCGTGCCTCATCGTGGTTGGTATCGACTTTGTGCCATATCATAGTTGGTGATGGCTATGTGCCTCATCGTGATTTGATGTTAGCTACGAGCTACATCGTGGATTGACGTTGACCGAGGTCGCGTTGTGGATTATCTTGTGATTTATTTCACGTGGACCGTGGCTTGACCACTTGGTGGATGGCATTGCTTGCCAAATTGGTGTGTAGAGGTTGGAGGTTGATTTAGTAATCCCCGGTGTGTGGTGGTGGATACGGGGGTGTGTAGAAGATGGACCCTAGGTGGGTTGGGTGCATTTTGCATTATTATTTGATATGTGGATTGGTGTGGTTTGGGCTAAGCCCATGTGTGGAAATCGTGGACTAATTACACATCGAGTCGGTTTGACTCACCCAATTTTTTACCAAACAATGCAGTGATACATGATTCTTGGACCAGCTGGAGCGGATACGAGGTGGCCGTGCAAAAGATGTTTTTCATTGTTTTATGCACTTTATATTTTCAGTATTTTGAGTAAATATTTATTGTAATAAGGGTCACTTAAAGTATCTTGGGGACTTTTATTGTGTTCGAGTTGGATTGACGATCGAGATGATATTTGGAATGTTTTATTTTAGTAAGCGATTTACATCGTCAAAACTTATACTAAAGTTTTAATTCGGTAATTTGTAACAACATAATTTTACTTAGAATTTTAAATATACAATGTTTTTATAAATGACAGAAAATTTTTTATGTTTTCACCCTTATGACAAATTCTTTTCAAACTTTTCCTCAATAGCATTCTAGATTCGGCCATAGCGTTTGGGCCGGGTTTGGGGTGTTACAATTTGGTATTAGAGCCCGATTCAAAACTTAGCTTTGAGGGTTTTGGGTTCAAAAACATTTTTCAAATATGGGCTTTTCAAAAACATAAACTTTCATGAACTATTTCAGGTTTATTCTGGCATGGCACCTGTATCTCCGGCTTGGAGTCCACGAGGTAAGTACCCTTAACTATTGAAGTGATTGGTATGTGAAACTTTATGGGCATTACGGGATCGTAGATTAGTAGATTAGGAGCTATTGAACCCTAGGACTAGTTTACTCCAACACAAAATACATAAGGCTTAAGTACAACTAAACAAACCTGTGAGTAAGTCGCCGAGTTAGGGTGTGGCAACAGTTGTGCGCATGTCTAGGATTGGATTCGGTAAGAGCTTGGTATTTAAGCAGTCCTAGTGACTCACCTCCTCTTCACTCGAATCCTACCTAGTGCGTAGCGGCGGTTCACCCTAACTAAGAGGACTTATTCGCCGGCTAAACCCGATAATTAAAACCCGAAAGGGACCAGCTACACTATTTTGTAAAAAAATTACATCAGATTGAATACAAACCTTAGTTTTGTAAAAACTACACTGTTTTGACTAAAATATCCTGGTTTGGAAAATTTACCAAATTGCCCCTAATTTACAAAATTACCAAAATAACCCCGATTTCTGGAATTTCCAAAAATACCTTTAGTTTGGAAAATTTTTCAAAATAACCCCAAAATTTGTAAATTCTAGAATGCCTTTGATTTGTAAAGATTTTCAAATTAATCCTAATTTATTACTAAAATACCCCTGTAGGATGAGTTACGAAAATACCCCTAGGTTGGGAACGGATAAAATGCCCATAGTAGTGTAGTGGATGTTGTGGATGAATGAATGTGACTCTCTGAATTAGGGTAGTAAACTTGAGATGAAAACTTTGGTTGATCGAAAGAACTACTACTAAAAACTTCTTTACATAAAATTGTTCGCGGATAATCAGTGGAACAAAAGACTAATGTATAAAATTTCTTAAATGAGATTAAATCGCAAAGTAGACATGAGTTCTAGCGGACGTGGTCATCGTGGGTGAGGTAGAGATAGGATGGTTGTGTCTGAACCAGTTGGGTCTGGTTAGGGTTTCGAAAATGAGGCACCGCCACCGGCTATAGGGGCAGAATTTCAAGAGCAAACCGGAGGAGATGACGCAGTATCACAGGCTATGCTGCGAGTATTAGAGCGAGTAGCAGGAGCTAGTATGGGATATGGGGCTCGAAAGTCAGTAGCTGAGAGACTTAGATCAAATGGAGCTGAGGTTTTTAGGGGAGTATATGGGGTAGCTCCGAATGTAGCGGAGTATTGGTTAGAGGCAGTTGAGAGGATCATGGACGATTTGGACTGTACTACTGAGGAAAAGCTGAAAGTTACTGTTTCGCTGCTTCGAGACGAGGCTTATCAGTGGTGGCTCATTGTCAAGGAGAGTATCCCTGCGAATCGAGTGGATTGGGGGTATTTTAAGGTTAAGTTTGAAGGAAAATACGTTGGAGCTAGCTACATTGACTCTCAGAGAAAGGCGTTTTTGAATTTAGTGCAAGGAATAAGTCGGTAGCTGAGTATGAAGCGGAGTTTCTATGGTTAAGTCGGTATGCTAGAGGATTGTAACTCACGATTCGGCGGTGTGTTAGATTTGAGGATGGGTTGCGAGATGAGTCATGAGTGTTGATAGCGCCAAGATCGGGAGAGGGACTTTGTAGTCTTAGTGGATAGAGCTTGGATAGTCGAGGAGGTCAAGAGGGCCGAGAGGCAGAATAGAGATAGGGATAGGAACCGGGATAAGAGGAGTTATGGATTGTCAGAATCATCCGGGAATTTTTAGAAAAGACCAAGGGTTGAGAATTTCATACATGCACTGCACAGTTTCTAAGCAATCTGAGTCGCCCATGTGCTTAGTGTGGGAGAGCTCATGCGAGAGAGTCCGGGAAATAGCAAGGAATGTTTTTTGTGGGTCTAAGGCTCATTTGGTTAGGAATTGTCCTCGAGGAGATGGATAGGGCTCTGACAAGAGGCCGTGGTTATGTCTGGTACGGGCAAGGAGGTGGTCAACAAAGCGACAAGGGTCATGGTCTCGAACCATGGAGGGAATGGTTCGCCGAGGTCGTGGAGCATCAGCAGAGGTCTTGAGGGTGTAGATGCGAGACACCGGTGGTTAGTTTATGCGGTCAGGCGTCGCGAGGAGGAAGATGTGCCAGATGTGATAACGGGCACATTCTTTATTTCTGGAATACCCTTTATTGCCTTGATAGATATCATGTCAACTCATTCCTGTATTGCTAGTGAAGTATCTAGAACTTTGAGTGTGAACTTTGAGGCTATACCTAGAAAGTATGTTAGTTTTATTAAGATCAGAGTGTGTGCAAGAGCGTAGCGTAGTGAGTTAGGATGCACGACTGTTAGTTAGTTGGAAATTTCGAGGACGAAATTTCTTTAAGGAGGGTAGAACTGTAACATCCTGAAATAAGGGCTATTAGGTTTGAATTGTTTTGCAGGTGTATGGCTTGATTGTGCATTAATTAAGGCATTTTAAGATCTAGGTTTAAGCCAAGGGTAGGCCCGAGCTGTAGGAAAAAAATTTGTTTTAAGTGTTAGTTAAAGGGAGCTAAGGGAGCTAGGCCTTAAGGGAATTAATGTGGAGGTTAGGACACAATAATTCACTTGGCAAAGTGGCAAGGAGGTGCCACTTAGAGTCTTGGAAAGTGACGCCACAAGCGGTGTGAGGGGACTTAGGTTGAATCCCATGGATAGTCTTAAGGTGATTTTTTTTATTTTGGACTTGTATGGCATGTGATGGTCAAACTTTAATTAAGGTAAGGTTGGACTATTTTCTTTTATGGATAGTAGACTAAGGAAAAAGGCAAGTGTTAATTTAAGGAATGAAATCCTAAGTTTTGGTATGATAAAGGACATAAGGCTTGAAATAAGGGATAGAATTTCTTAAACTTTGGGAAAGTAGAGGATTATAAGGCATGAATCAAGGGCTTTGTTTTGGAAATTATTTCATGGCCATTTTGACTATGAACCGGTGGGTTTTTGGGGCTAGGGGTTGGTCGAATATTAAAAGGGAATAGGGATAGTTGATCAAATTCTTTAGCAAATTAGGCACCATTTTCTTTTCTCTCCAAAACCTCTCTTCTTAATTAATGTGTCTTGGGCTATTGGTAAAATTTTGCTTTGGTTTTGGCTATTATTCTTGACCAAATTGGTATTATTTTCTTTTCCTCTAAAGCTCTTTTCCTCTTTGTGCCGAAATTACTACCATTGAAAGGAGCATTGTTTTTCTTTCATTTTATTGTTTTTCTTCATTGGTCAAACTTATAGTCATCATTCTCTCTTCCCTCATCTTCTTCTTTTCTCTTCTTTTCTTTTCTTTTTACTTTGCTTAGGTGAATCTCCTTTGGATACCAAAGCTAAATTGCATCAAGTCTCAACCTTCTCTTTTCTTTTCACAATCCATCAAAAAAACAAGTAAGCCTTAGTCGATTTCTCCAAAAGCACAAGTAAGCCTTATCCGATTTCTCCATCTCTTTCTTCTTCCAAAGTCAATCACTCCTCTATAGTAGCCGAATATCTACGTGGTTCCAAGGTAAGTAAAGTGTGATATTTGGCCAAAGGCCATTTTTTGTAAGCCTTATGGGTTGAAGCCGATTCTAACATAGTTACGTAGGAGGGAGTTCATCAAATCGCAAGGTGCAAATAGTTTAGGCTTTGGGTTTCGGGATTTAATCGACTATGCTTAAAAAGGTGTGTAGTTATCGACCGATCTCCCGTTGTTTGGATTTGTTGTTATGTATATATATACGTATAAGATGTGTATGATAGCTGAAAATAATGCATTTGAGATGGTGGCAAACCATAGTGGGTATTCGGTTAACCAGGTCAGTTTTATGATATTATTTTGCCATGGTATATGTGTGGAATTGTGGTAAGCATGTGATGTATGCTCATTTGAATTTTACTATTATTTGGCCATGATACTAACATATGCATAGGGATTGGGATATGCTTATTGAAGGGCGTGGTGTACATTTATGTACGTGGTTTAGTGATGGCTACGAGCCTCACGTGGATTGATGATCGGCCTCATGCCTCATCGTGGTTGGTATCGGCTTTGTGCCATATCGTAGTTGGTGATGGCTATGTGCCTCATCGTGATTTGATGTTAGCTACGAGCTACATCGTGGATTGACATTGACAGAGGTCGCGTTGTGGATTATACTGTGATTTATTTCACGTGGACCAGTGGCTTGACCACTTGGTGGAGGCATTGCTTGCCAAATTGGTGTGTAGAGGTTGGAGGGTTGATTTAGTAATCCCTTGGTGTGTGGTGGCTGGATACGGGGGGTGTGTAGAGGATGGACCCTAGGCTGAGTTGGGTGCATTTTGCATTATTATTTGATATGTGGATTGGTGTGGTTTGGGCTAAGCCCATGTGTGGAAATCTGTGGACTAATTACACACTGAGTCGGTTTGACTCACCCAATTTTTTTTACCAAACAATGCAAGTGATACATGATTCTTGGACCGGGCTGGAGCGGATACGAGGTGGCCTTGCAGAAGTTGTTTTTCATTGTTTTATGCACTTTATATTTTCAATATTTTGAGTAAATATTTATTGTAATAAGGGCCACTTAAAGTATTTGGAGACTTTTATTGTGTTCGAGTTGGATTGACGATCGATATGATATTTGGAATGTTTTATTTTAGAAAGTGATGTACATCATCAAAACTTATATTAAAGTTTTAATTCGGAAATTTGTAACAACATAATTTTGCTTAGAATTTTAAATATACAATGTTTTTATAAATGACAGAAATTTTTTTATGTTTTCACCCTTATGACAAATTCTTTTCAAACTTTTTCCTCAGTAGCATTCTAGATTCGGCCATAGCATTTGGGCCTGGTTTGGGGTGTTACAAATAAAGCCCAAACTCTGGTTAGTAGGCTTATAAGGAAAAGTATGTATGTAATTAACAGAATAGGCATGCTGGTCTAGTGGCTAAGTGGAGTGTAGAGGTTGAGGGAAGTCTGGAGTTCGAATTCCTATGCGAGCAGGGGGAATTATTCTGCTGCTAATGTTATGTAAGAGTTTGAGTTTTAGTTAAACACCGATAGTGGAGTGTTTGAAGGAGAGAATTAAGGAGTTGAGAAGGGGTTATCAGAATCTAATTAGAGGTTTAGTTAGGCAATTTTTGGCTCTCTCCCTTTCTTTCTTCTCTTTTCCTGCCGATTTTCCCCTTTCTATTGGCTGCTGAAATTTTTCTCTCTCACACCCCACTTTTCTCTATTTTCCTTTTCCATCTCATCCACTCTATGCTAGCGCACGGTTGGTAAGTTATGCTATTGTTTAGGTTTATCTGTTCATTTTAAATGGTTGTTAAAGAGGAGTGGTTTCGTGTTTAGGAGTGCTGTAAGTGGCTGTCATTCCTAAATGTGCCAGCTAAGTACGTGTTTGTCGGTATCCGCTCAAAGGTAAGGGTTTTCGTTGCGATTTAGGCCTTATCTATTTATAATAATTCATTTTGAGTGACTGATTTTGGGCTCGAGATTATCTATTTTAGGTTCTGGAGGCTTAGGGGAGCTTACGCATCAAAATCGAACCAAGTGTGTACCCAAAAAGTAGAAAACGAGGTTTCGGTGAAAGCCAAAAACCTTATTGTTGACGCCACACGGGCATGTGGTCGTCCGTGTGGCAGGCCATGTGCAAGATTGTTAGTCACCACACGGCCGTGTGATTGGCGAGCCAGGCCGTGCACAAGTGACATGGCCGTGTGATGGTTGGGCAAGGCCGTGTGCTACACATGGGCTCATCCAATTGGGCTGTGTAAGCCACACGGGCATGTGAGATTTTGGGCCATCACACGACCAAGGACAAATTGGGCAGTGTTGGCCGCACTGGCATGTGGGTCCACAGGGCAGGCCACATGGTCGTGTGAGCCCATTTTTCTGAATACTCTGTAAGGTTGCACGGGTCACCCAAGTCGACTGTGGACCTACCGTAGGGTCAGTAAGCAATACTTTGTCCCTATATGAATGATCTGTCTATCTGATTTCTATACTAAGCATGTAAACTGATCTAAATATATGAGTTTAAATTGCATAGTAGCATGTCATTCTTGTATGTTGCATTGCATCGGGGTGGGTTGATTATGATTGGAGGAAGTATCTGAAAGGCTCTTAAGCTTATTATCTAGCAGCTCAGCTGCAAATTTCTGATTATGTGCCGCATTCGGTACAACATGGTGTGTAGGGCTGGGTGGGTTGATTTTATCCCACATGGTGTGTAGGGTTGGACGAAGTTGGTGTGTAGAGGTTGGTGGATAGGACTTTGTTTTCTTCATATTCTATCTAAATTGGGCTAAGGTCCTATAATATGTCTGATTTTGAATCTGAGTGGGCTATGGTCGACATGCTTTTGTAATGGGCTCAGACCCAAACTGTGAGATTATGTCTGTTATTTGAAATATCTGTGTATATGTTTTCTGTGGGGATTACACACTGAGTTTGCGAAAACTCATCCTTTTCTGTTTAATCTATTCAGGTAATCCCTAGTAGTAGAAGGATTGGTATAGTGGAGGACTCAGCGGTGACCACGGTTTTGGATACTTATTTATGGTTTATTTTTAATTCTGCTTTTGTTATATTTGGGTAAATTGTCTGTAATAAGGCCTTTCGAATTTTAGTTTAAAACTTGGGATTTTTATTTTTATAAACTGCTAGCAGTAGAACAAAACGCGAGTTTTCAAAATAAACAAAGGTTTTATCAAAATACGTACGACCTTGCAAATCATTTTAAAAGCTTCCGCAACGTATAAAGTTTTGAAAATGGATAATGAATAAATAAACGACACGTTTTGACGATAACCTAAGATACCTAAAAATTGTTTTAATGTAGTTACGTTTTCTAAAGCATTATCATGTGACATCGCCAGATTCAGCCATAACGTCCAGGCCGGGTTGGTGGGTTATAGTCACGATTTAACAGAAACAGACATAAAAAATTTGGGGCGTTACATTTATAGCATCCGAACATGAATAGTTACATATATCTTTGAGAATAACAGTACATATAGAATACCCATATAAAATACCCAGAAGAGATTATTGTAACATATCCTATTAAAATAACTATATTCAAATAGTTTTGCAATTTCATCACTAACCTACTAACATATATAGTCATCAATAATCTTACATCATTTAGTTCACTCACGAAGCTTATTCGGAAGAAATTTTCAGTTAACCCATTCTGCAGATACCATATCTAAATAAATCAATTTCTCATAAATAACTTCTTTCTTTAATAGTGGCATTGCGTATCCCAAATAGTTTTCAGAAAAAATTGTTATCTCTCTTCAGAACCCATCTTTATTTACTAACCCATTCTCAGTTTTAACTGCTTTATTTATCATTCAACTACTAAACTCTTCAGTTCCACACTTCTGAACTAAATCAATATAAATTTTATAAATTTCATGACATATAACTGTACTAATAAGGGGGTGGAGATCGTAAAGCCTCAAAATTTAAATTTTATGTATATACTCATACAACATAACATTTATCATTCTCATGTACTATAAAACATTTATTCGTACCTTTTTGAATTCGTTTCATCATAGGTAACATTTTACTCAGATACTTGAGTATCTCTTTCGGAATTATCGAAATTAGTCCGATTGGAAAGCATCTCTGTCTATTTGTGAAACAACTCTCATAAGAGTCAGGAGATATCACACTATCACAGGTTATATAATGGCACATATTTCTAAACTTCACATATGCTACATTCAGCTCAAGAACCGGTTAAACCGTAGCTTTGATACCAATAAATGTAACACCCCTAACCTGTATCTGTCGCTGGAACAGAGTTACGGAGCATTACCAAAGTTTAGTGAATAATTACAGATATTTCACATTATTTACTATTCATGTCTGATACTAATCATATTGTCCCTTGAATGGGCCATCGAGGCCCAACATAAACATTAGAATCTAAACGGAACTTAATCAGGATCTCAGAAAAATTTTCATGAAATTTCAAAATTTTCCTAGATGTATGGCTCTCACGCCCGTGTGGCCAAGGGACACGCCCGTGTGATCCTATGACACTCCCGTACATCAGGCCCTGTCCTGTCCTGTGTAACTCTCTGATTTGCATCACACGGCCAAGTCACATGCCCGTGTGCTAGGTCGTGTTACCCACACGACTGAGATACACGCCGTGTGCTCAATTCTAAGCATTTTGTTTCTAAAATTTAAGATGCAGGGGGCACATGGCCAGACCACACGCCCATGTGCTAAGCCGTGTGTCACACACATTCAAGACACACGTCCATGTGGACAAAACAAAGCAATTTTGTAGCTTTATTTTCACCCCTTTTAGCCTTGCATCTACACCAACATTTATACATAATTTATCACACTCACCAATCTCATTTTAATACCAAAATTTAAGTCTTATACATGTAAATTTATACTCATATTTATCTAGATACCAAGTTCACATTTGTGTATATTGTATCAAATATGCTAATTTAATTCATTCATTCATATCTCATTGTGATTTCTATTAATCAATCATTTTCAAACATATACCATGATATAGTCTTTTATACATAAACACCATGTTCATAACTAGCCATTCCAATAGCTAGTCATGAACAAATATTTACATGCCATTCCTTGGCCAATTTAACCTATACATGTCATTATAACCACAATTGTTTTACCTTATATATCAAATTGAGTCGATGGATAGTGTGAGTGACCTCCGTCGAGCTTCTAATCTAACGAGCCGATTTACTATAGAACAGGGAAAAAAATAAAATAGAGTAAGCATATAATGCTTAGTAAGTCCGTATAACTTGGTAATTAACTTACCAACTATTCATATTAAAAATAAACATGTAAATCACAATCAACCATTCGATCCCAAGCCCTAACACATATTCTCATCACCCTTGTTAGTAATATATTTCATATAAACATCAAGAAACACATATATGAGCTCAACAACATTCAAATTCTCATCCACATATGTTTTCCACATCATGTATTCATATAACACATAAAAATTATTTCCATATTTTTTGGTACATTCTATAATAATTCATCTCGAGTTTTAGTATATTTCATGTCAAAAATTTGCTTATTATTCAAATGAAATATTGGTAATTACACGATAATACACTAGAGATTTACAAATCTATTCTCATAGATGAATGTATTCATCAAACAAATTTCCATGTTCATATATCATAATTTCATACTTCCATATTTCATATAACATCATTTTCCATGTACTTCAGGCAGATACATGTAAAAACTCATTTCTTTTTTCATGTCAGGATTTTACTAATTGAATTATTGAAAATATCGATGGCTACTCATATAGTACAGGCAATGTGTTCAAATTAGTAAATCTATCAATTTATATTCAGGAGTACCCATTAGGGCACTTAATCAAGAAACACACTCTCGAGCCAATATCATATAACAGAATTACTAGTCCAGGCTAAATCTTTTCTGTAACATATGCTCAGAAGAGCTCAATTAGGATTACTAGCCCAGGCTAAATCCTAATTGTAACATATGCTCAAGAGGGATTATATCAGGATGACCCATTCGAGCTAAATCCTATCTGTAATGAGGTGAATAGGATTACTCGTCCGAGCTAAATCCCATCAGCAACAAATATAGGACCTCATTCATTTCGGGAAATCACATATCCATCGATTTTTCATTTATTCAAATGGAATTTGACATTTATCATGCAATTATCGGGTATGTGATCAATCTCATATATTTATGCAGCTATGCAATTCAAATGTTCACATTCAACTCAAGCATAAAAATAACATTTTTTCATTTATCACTTATCGGGTATTATCATTTATTTCAGGCACTTTCATTTATTGGGCTTTAACGAATATGTGATCATTTCACATAATTCGACAGTTTCTCCTTTCCTCATTCTAAATCCATATTTGGTTTATCCATATCTATACGAGTAAATTTAACATCAATTTAATGTAATTCATACTCAATTTAGTTCAATTTACACTTTAGGCAAAATTAGCATTTTGCCCTTAAACTTTTAAGAAATGATGATTTCTTCCCTAGACTCAAAAAATAAAAGTCATGCAATTTAATCCTTGTTCCTAGCCTAACCGAATTTTTCATGTAATATTTACAGCCGATATATTTCATAAAAATCAAAATTTTTCCATGGAGTGCAACCGCTTACCCAAAGCTTCTCGCAATTTCTTCCAAAATCGCGACGTAAACCTCGAATCTCTATCCGAAATAATAGAAATTGGCACCCCATGCAATCTAACAATCTCAGAGATGTACAATTCAGCTAATCTCTCGAGTGAAAAATCTGTACATTCCAGAATGAAATGTGCAGATTTCATGAGTCGATTAACAACAACCGAAATAGCATCTTTCTTTTTCGGAGATAGGGGGTAATCCCGATACGAAATCCATCGTAACTGAAACACCCCAAACTCGGCCCACGAGCCTTGACCGGATCTGGTATGTTCCCCGGTGTAAACTGTTTCAAATTCTTTTGTTACTTAGGAAAAACTTGTGTGTTTTTAAAGAAAGTTTGTTTTGGGTTGGGCTTGAGTTGAAAACAGGTTTATTTTGTTATTAAAAATCCTTTTGATTTAGGTGACAAAACGTTGGGCTTTGAATTAAATTAATTTTACTTAATCTTTTAATAAATATAAAGATTGTATGCTCAATAAATAAAAGTAAAGTAAACGCTACTACTACCTTATTACATCAAATAATTTCCCAAAATTAAAACCAAAATAAACTATAAATTACTTAAAATTAAATAAAAGTCCAAGTCGTAATTTCTTCTTTGTGCATGGCCATCCCTAAGCTTCCGCGAACCCGGTCCATCATCGCTCCTCACGAAACATGTTCCCTAGCAGGGTGAGTCAACAGACTCAATGTGTACACAAACACTAAGTCTTAACAAATTCGGGCATAACAAATCATATTCATACATATCATAATTTCACATTTAATGATTCAAGATGATGATGCAACCCAAACCCAAACCTAGATGCCATCCGCTACATATACCCGCATTCAACTCGCACAGTGGGGACTACTAAGTCAACCCTCCATCCATTGCACACCATCGGAAGGCGTCATTTGAGTCGACGTGCTCATCGCCTATATAAAATTCGTGGCATAGCCACCGGATAATTGTGTCATGAGACACCACATTCGAGATAATGTAACCAAGTTACAACATTCGGATAATGTGAAGAAGTTACCACATTCGATAATGTGAAAAGTCACCACATTCGATAGTGAGACCGAAGTCATCACATTCACTTCCCCTTTCTCAAATAACCCGAATGCCCCATATTATTCATATCATGCATATCATACTTAAATTCACATTCGTGTCACTTTTCACATGTTAAGTATAACATATTTCGTAATCCTAGTAGGAGTAGGAAAACGTACCTGAGCACTTTGTACCATAACATGGTACTTTAGCCACATTCTTACACTTTCATATTAACACATATATCAAGTTTAAGCCATAAATCTATTAAGATTAGTGTGGGGTACACACGGTACCTTAGCCATATTCTTACACTTTCATATTAACACATTTAATTTAAAACATAGCCATGAACATATTAAAACTTAGTGTAGGGTACACACTGATTCGCTAACGATTTCACTTGAAATCCAAATCCGATCTACTACCTCGATTTTTAATGCCTACATTCGCCAACATGGTAATATTTAGCAAAGGCCTATTCGGTTATAAAACCAAATCCTAGTAGGATTTGTGTACTTACCTTAATGCCGATTGAATAAAAATTCAAAATCCGAAAACTTGTATTCTTCTCCCTTTGAAATCGGCTACTCACTAGATCCCTTGAATCGATTAGTTTTCACTTAAAACACATAATAATAGATCTACTACAAAATAGGGTCTTGGCCAAATATTCATAGTCACTTACCTTAAGGATCTTAAATCCCAAATTCATAGAATAACTAGTGAAACACGACCTATAGTGTACCTTCGGGGAAAGAACTTCTCATTCTATGATTCTATTAAGATTAATAATCAAATTAGTCCCTAAATTTCGATAAGTCTAAAATATAAAAGAATGAAAACTAAACTTGGATCTTACCCTTATTTGAAGGAATCTATTGCACCTTCACTTCAACCTTCGAGAGATTGGCTATGGCTAAATGATGCTCTCACAACTTTCGGCTTTTGGAGGGATTAGAAAGAAAAGAGAAGGAAGAATAAAACTGTAGGAATTTCGGCAGAGAGAGGAGAATCTACTTAAGAAATTCGACAAAGGAAGAGTGAATGAATGAATGAATGAATGGCCTTCTTTCCCTTTTATAGCCGAAATTACTAGGCTAGAGTCCCCTACTTGGCCACCACTCTTCCTATGTGATAATTATCACTTTATCAAAAGAATTAATCCAACAATTATCTCCTAATTAGCTGAAATTCTAAAGGAAATAAAACTCCTCTTTTAAGAGCCCACATGCCGTCCACCTCTCTGCTCTTTGTAGCAAAATAAAACTTCTTTTATTTGCTTCCTAAGTGACTCGATCCCTGGCCCAAATTCACTTGCATGTGGCGCCATTTCCAGAGGCCTTAAGTGGCATCTCCAAGCCACTTTTCCAAGCCCAATTGTGTGTCAAATTTCACATACTTTTTCTCTTAAGGCCATCTTGCCTTAATTTCCTCTTTTAAACTTTAAAACTCGACATTTCTAAGTCATTTCTAAGTTTCCAAAAATTTTCGTTTGGCTCTTTAAACTTGACATTTCCTTACGTTTCCAAGTTTCCAGAAATGTTCACTTTCCTCTTTTGAATCATTTCTAAATCATTTTCCTAGTTTCCATAAATGTTCACTTTCCTCTTTTTAACTTATCATTTCTAAAGCATTTCCTTACATTTCCAGGACATTTCCCTACATTTCCTTACATTTCCCTACATTTCCTTACATTTCCATACATTTCCTTACATTTCCATACATTTCCATACATTTCCTTATATTTCCATACATTTCCATACATTTCCATACATTTCTTTACATTTCCATGCATTTCTATACATTTCCTTATATTTCCATACATTTCCATAACTTCACTTGATGCCATAACCCTTGCACCTTAGGTGGCGTCCCTTGCCACTTTTCCACATCACTTCTTGTTTTAAACTTAAAACCAATAATTGTCCAAAGCTTTCTTCCATCCTAGGATTTTAAAACCCTTAATTCACTTCCAAACACTGCCAAAACCTACTACTCATGAATTATGCACAAACGCATAACCCCTAATCTAGGATGTTATAGTAACTCTATCCCATTTCCACTCTAGTATTAACACTGGATTTTGTAGTCCGAAGGCACTTGATGTTCAGCTTTGACTTGTTGACAAACCAAACATCTCGACACAAATTCTGAAATGTCTCATTTCATCCCCGACCACCAGTACAACTTATTCAAATCATTGTACATCTTAGTACTCCTCTGATGAGCAGACAAACTACCATTGTGTGCTTAGTGTAGAATTTTCTGAATAAGCTCAGGCTTTCTCAGCACAAAAATTCTACCTTGGAACATCAAACAATCATTGGATCCGATCTGATACTCTGCATCAGTAGTCGTCTCGCACTGTACTCTTTTAGCTTGCAAATCAATGTCACATTTTTGAACCTCGCAAATTTGCTGAAGAAACACCGGTTTAGCTTTTAACTTAGCTAAAATTGAACCATCATCAGATAAATTTAACTATGTGTTCATTGCCCATAAAACAAACAAAGATTTTCTACTTAGAGCATCCGTGACTACATTCGCTTTCCCCTGATGATAATCAATCACTAACTCATAGTATTTCAATAGCTCGAGCCATCTTTGTTGTCGCAAATTCAAATCTTTCTGAGACATTAGATACTTCAAGCTTTTATGGTCGGTAAAAATGACATTCCTCACCGAATAAATGATGTCACCAAATTTTTAATGCGAAAATAATAGCGGCTAACTTTAAGTCGTGTGTCGGATAATTCTTTTCATGCGGCTTCAATTGTTTGGAAGCATAAGCTATCACTTTGCCTTTTTGCATCAAAACACATCCTAAACTATTCAATGATGCATCATTGAAAATCACAAACTCTTTACCCTACTCAAGTTGAACTAAAACTGGTGCTTTAGTTAACAATGCTTTCAACTATTCAAAACTCTGTTGGCATTTCTTGGACCACTCAAACTTCACGTTTTCTGTAACAATCGAGTCATCGGTGTAGCAATCATCGAGAACCCTTTTATAAAACACCAATAATAGCCAGCTAATCCTAGAAAAATTCTAATTCTGGATATGTTTCTTGGTGGTTTCCAGATAACAACTGCTGAAATATTATTCGAATCAACTCGGATACCTTCCGCTGAAACAATGTGTCCCAAAAATCCAACCTCTTTGAGCCAAAACTCACATTTGCTGAATTTAGCAAATAATTTCTTATCTCTCAAGGTTTGTAATACAATTCTCAAATGCTCGGCATGTTCATATTCATCTCAAGAATAGATCAGAATGTCATCAATGAATACAACAACAAATCTGTCTAAATACGGTCTAAAAATTCTATTCATCAAGTCCATAAATACTGTAGGAGCATTAGTTAATCCGAATAGCATAACAAGAAATTCATAATGTCTGTACCTAGTTTTGAATGAAGATTTTGGTACATCTGAATCTTTAATCCACAGCAAATAATAGCCAGATCTTAGATCAATCTTCGAAAATACTGTTGCTCTTTTCAATTGATCGAATAAATCATCAATTCTTGGCAAATGATACTTATTCTTAATTGTAACCTTGTTAAGTTGACAATAGTCGATACACAGTCTCATAAATCCATATTTCTTCTTTACGAATAAAACTGGTGCACCTTAGGGCAAAAAACTAGGTCGCATAAAACTTCTATCTCTTAACTCTTGCAACTAAGCTTTCAATTATGTTGGAGCCATTCTGTACGGAGCTATCGATATCGGTGATGTTCCCATACTAATTCAATAGCAAATTCAACTTCTCTGATCAGTGGCAACCCAGGTAACTCTTTTAGAAACACATCCGAATATTTACAAACCACTGGTACTGATTCCATCTTCAATTCAGACACTTTTGTATCCAGTACATACGCAAGGTAGGCATCACAACCTTTCCTTACATATTTCTGTGCTAGCATTATCGATATCAATGTCATTAGATTCAATTCAAATGATTTCATTATTATGACATTTCAACTCAATAGTCTTTCATTTAGAATTCAAAACAGCATCATGCAGAGTCAACCAATCCATCCCCAAGATCACATCAAATTCATCAAACGGTAAAAGCATCAAATTAGCCAGAAAACAGTAACCCCAAGCCATCAAAGGACAATTCTTGCAAACTTTATCAACTAGGATGTACTGGCCTAAGGGGTTCGATACTTTAATCACAAATTTAGTTGACTCAATAGGTAAACTCTTACTAGACACTAAATTCTTGCAAACATACGAATGAGTTGATCCAGGATCAATCAATACAATTACATCAGTTTCATAGAGAGAAAATGTATCGGTTATAACACGGTGATGACGCATCTTCGCGAGTGCAAATAGTGTAAGCTCTGGCTAGTGCTCAAGCCTCTGATCTCATAGCAGAATCCATTGTTGCACCTTTACTACTAGTCACATTTCTTGTATTTCTAGGTGGTCTCCATCTAGTAGTTGTATTGCTTGGTCTTGTATCCAGAAATTTATCTTTCTCGGGTAACTTAGGACAATCCCAAATAAAGTGATTTTGCAAGCCACATCTAAAACAAGCTTTGTTATTCATCCAACAATCTCTAAAATGCCATCTTCCACACTTTTGACACTCAGGTTTGTTGGCTTTAACGCTACCAACATTCGATATTGGAGTAGCTTGAGTTTTTGGACCCGTGTATTGCTTCCCACGATCTCTATTAGAATATCCCACTGAAGCATTCAAACGATTATACAAATTCCATGATTTCTTTGAAGAAGAATGATAGGGTTTACTTATCAATCTCTTTCTCAAATCTCTAGCCTCAGAATCAGCTTTTCTCTTTTCTTTACCAAGTTCCTCGGCTTTGCAAGCTTTTTCGACCAAAACAACAAATTCTTTCAATTCCAGAATCCCAACTAAAAGTTTATTGTATTCGTTCAACTTGTCTTCGAACCGCTTACACCTAATTTCTTCAGTAGAAACACATTCTTGAGCATACTTGCTTAATCTTACAAATTCTCATTCGTACTTCGATCATAGTCATACGACCCTATTTTAATTCCAGAAATTCTTTACGTTTTTGATAAATAAACCCTTGGCTTATGTATTTCTTTCTAAACTCGATTTGAAAGAATTCCCATGTGACTCTTTCTCTTGGCACTAAAAATATCAAAGTGTTCCACCACTGATATGCAGTATCTCTCAGAAGTGATACAACTCATTTGACACATTCTGCTGGCGTACAAGACAATTCATCAAATACTCGGATTGTATTCTCAAGCCAAAACTTGGCTCTCTCAGGATCATCATCAATAGTAGCTCTAAAATCTTTAGCCCCATATTTTCAAATTTTATCCACAAGAGGCTTATTTAAATGTAAAAGTTCCAAACCTTGAGGAGCTACGAGAACCGGTTGGGGAATAGGTGGGGATGGAGGTTTCTGAGTAGCTGGATTAGTTCATAAAACTCAGTGAACCATTCATTCATCATTTGGAAGAAGGCTTCCTTAGCCTCTCCTCCCTGACTCCCAAACACAGGTCTCGATTCAAACGGCGTTGCTCCGTGGAAGGAGGCTGGTGCATTACTTTCTACATCATCAAGAATGCTTGATTGGGATCCATTACTATATGAAAAAATGATTTAAAACTATCAGGAGATATCACACTATCATAGGTAATATATGGCATGTATAGCTAGACTCACACACTATAACACCCTAAACCCGGCCCAGATGTTATGGCCGAATCTAGCGATATCACAATATTGTTTCTTTAGAAAAATCCATGCTTATTATAAAACCTCATTTGTGTATTTTAACAGAAGTTTAGGGTGTCTTGTTCTTTCAAAACTTAAGTGATTTTGGTTAATCATATTAATTTGTCACTATATTTTAAAACCAAGTTTGATGCGGAAGCTTGTATTATAAATTACGAAAACATGGTGTTTTGAAACCCATTATCTTTTGGAAAACCGCGTTCTACTACTACTAATCAAATATAAACTAAAATAAGTAAAATCCCCAAATTAAAAGTTAAAAAGTAAAGAGGCCTTATTACATAACAAAAACCCAATTAAATTCATAGGAAATAAACTTAAAAATAAATAAATGTGGTTATGTGGCCACCTCCGACTCCCTCGCAGCACCGATCCACCTAAGACTGGAGATTACCTGTACAGATAAATAGAGAAGTGAGTTTACGAAAACTCAATGTGTAACCCCATGCAAATAACCAACCAATTATGCCTTTAGGCAAGTACAGTCTAGGCCTAAGCCCAAGCCAATAATAGTTCAGTCCAGTTGGGCCTTAGCCCATTACAGTATCAGTATGGGCCATAGCCCATAGCAGTACTAGTGTGGGCCTTAGCCCTTAACAGTATCAGTAACAGTTTAAGCATGCAATAAATAATCCTACCCATCCAGCCTCTACACTCCACTCCGTCCAGCCCAACACTCCATGTGGGGATAAAATCACCCACCCATCCTTACACTCTAAAAATTAGCACCAGTTGTGGCACTAAGCAGTATTTGCAGCAGAGCTGCCAGTATAGTACACTTCTTCCAACATAATAATCACATCCCATGCAACATATCACACATGAATGCAACATACATATATATATATCATGGCATGCTCATATATGGTCATACATAACATAGGGGCATAATAGTCATTTTATCAGTTTAGGGTCTAGCTGTACTTATTGACCCATCAGTAGGTCCACAGTCATTGTCTTGGGCGACCTGTGCAACCTTAACAGTCAAACAATGTAAATGGGCCCAAGGCCTATTATGTAGCCCATGTGGGCCCACATGCTCGTGAGGCCCACTTAGCCCAAAAATGGCTCGGCCATTTAATTTACACAGCTTAGCCCAAAATCCTCCACACGCTTGTGCTATTTGCCCATGTGGTGCCCACGAGCCTGTTGGGCCTACACTGCCCATTTCGACCCAACATGGCCCAAAATGGCCCAAGACCATGAAATCGCTCATGGTGGTCTCGATAGTCTAACGCCCACATTTTATGCGTTCGGTTCACCACACGAGCAAGCGCATGCTCATGTAGCGTCAATTTTCATACTTTTTTTGGCTTTTACCGGTTTATGATTTGGCAGTGTTACACACCTGGTTTCGATTCCTTACGAACAGTCATTTAGGCACTCACCAACCTATATTTGGTCAATCAAACATCACTATCAGTCTTACTTTATGGATAACAATAACACAAAATTGACAATCCATTTATAGAGTAGCATTACCTTCAATCGAACTAGGTGATTCCCCACGAATCTTAGACTTCAACGATTGATTAGGAGTTTCCAGAGTCTTTCCTTAACTTCCATACGATTGTTATCAGATAATATATAAGGCAGAAAAAAAGGAAAGATGATTCTTTAAAGAGCTTATCGAAAGAGAGCGAGAGAATCGAATAGAGGATGGGTTCTACACTAGCACGTTTCGACATCACAACACTTGAGGGAGAAGAGGAGGTTCAGTTTAGGTGAGAAGAGAGAAACAAAATTGGCAGAGACCACTAAGGCCTATTTGGCCAACACAGGGGAAAAAGGGAAAAAGGGGGGAGAAAAGAGAAGAAAGGTATTCGGCCAAGGAAAAAATAGTTGTCAAAAAGTGCAACTAAAGAAAGTGTAGATGCAGAAACCGAAAAGAAAAAGAAATGGGAAAAGGGAGATTTAGCAGAGAGCAATTCATTTACCCAGCAAATCGAAACTGAGAATCCCCTAGAATCCCCCTACAGCCGAATTTTAGAGTGCTAGAGTCCAAATTCGACACTTTACTACCTCTTCTTCATCCCTTGATTTTCTCCTCAAATCTCTCATCCACTCACTCCACCTGATCACACTTCCCTCAACCATTTATTTCAAATTCACCTCAACCACTTCGGTGTTTCAGTCAACCTCCAACACCTCCCAAAGCACAGTAGCAAAATGACAATTCCCTTGCCAATACCAAGATTTAAACCTCAGTTCTCTGGCCAATGCAAGACACCACTTACCCCCTAGACCAACAAGCTTTTTATGTCATGCTTTAACCACATTTATTTAAAAGTTTACTAACCAAAAGCAAGGGTTTTATTCCCCAAAAACCAAAATTTTACACAAGCCCAGGCTCGAGCCCAAGACTTCTCAGACACTCCCAAACACACCCAAACACACCCAAATCACTTGGCCACTAAAGCAAACATGTATTTATGTTAAAAACATGCAAAAATAAATAACTAAGTTTTGGGGCATTGCACACATGCTACGTTAGTCTGAGAATCGACTAAACCATAGCTCTAATACCAATAAATGTAACACTCCTAATATTTCAACTTCTTTACAATTTAGTCCCTAGCTCATAAAAATACAAATTCAAGCAATTGAGTCCACACCCATGCTAGCCGAATTTTTCCTATACTCATAGCAGTCCATATTTTTCATTATTTCACACATTTACCACATAATTTATCATATTTCTTAATTTAATCCCTAATTAACAATTTTATCAAAAATCACTTAACAAATATTGTTTATCTAACAACAACCATTAATTTTCTATCATTAAACATCAAAACACATACATATTCATCAATGGTAAAACCCTAGACTTTTAACAATTTCATAAATTAGTCCCTGGGCTAGCTAGATTAAGCCACAACGACTCTAAAAACGTAGAAATCACTAAAAATCGAGTCAAAAATCACTTACATGCACAAGGTATCATTGGCTGAATGTTTAAACTTCTCCCATGGATTTTTCTTCTTCAAATTTCAGCAAGAAGATGAACATGCATGCTTTGTTATTTTATTTTCTATATTTTAATATCTTTAATTATCAAATTACAACATTAACCTTATTAATTAATTACTTAAAACAATTTATTCATGTCCATACTTGTCCACTCATATTAACAATGGTCTAATTACTACATAAGGACCTCCACTTTAAAGTTCCATGGCTATTAGAAGTCTTTAGTTATTAGAACCCAACTTTACACTTTACGCTATTTAGTCCTTTTTATCAAATTAAGCACTCAAACGATAAAATTTCTTAACGAAATTTTTACACAATCATACTATCATGCTATAGACATTAAAATAATAATAAAATAAATATTTTGACCTCAGATTTGTGGTCCCAAGACCACTATTCTGATTTGACTAAAAACGGGCTGTCACATATAATATGGTGCGTAGCCAAATATTGTTGATGAATCTGTTGCCATCTATAAATCAGGTGTACTTCATGCTCATGCAAGAGAAATATCAGAGGTAGCACAGTCCAAGTGCTCTAGGTTCTTATCTGATTTCTTCACACTCAGCAAATACAGCAAATGTGATTCAAAAGAATAGATTTAATGGAACGTGTGATCATTGCAATATAAAATGGCATAAAAGAGAAAATTATTATACGAAAATTAGTTACCTGATTGATTTTAAGTTCACTAAGAAAAAGGCTAATAATGCATCAGGATTCATGGTGAATAATGTATTAGTTAGTGATTTAGATGGTGGCAGTGATGTGGCTAGTGATGTTGGTGTCGTGACTGGTCAACAAGCACATATGTTTACTCAAGAAATTTATCAAAAAATATTAAATTTTTTGAACAAGGAGCCTGCAATTGAAGTTGCCGCAAGTTTGGTTGGTGTATCTAATAACTAGATCATAGATATTGGATGTACCAACCTATTTTTCAGTGGTGTCGAAAATAGTGGTTTCGGGGCCACCAAATTTGATGAGTAAGTTTGTAAATATTATATTTAATATTTATGAGTTAATTTTGACTTTGAAAAGGTTTTTGATATAGTGATTTTTTATGAATTTACCAATTAGGACTAAATTGTTAAATTAATAAAAGTACAAGGATTTAATGTGAAATTATTACAAAAATGGGCTGGTTTGGATGCCATAAACATTTGAATAAGATCAATTTTGGGTAAAATGGTTAATTTTCATGTTTTGGGCTCATGGACTAAATTGAATAAAAGTAAAACTTTAGGGGCACTTTTGTAAAAATGTCAAAAATGACCAAATTGCATTAATAAATTTTTTTACTGCCTAAATTGATAAATTGAATGAAATTATATCAAGATTGGGTGGAAAATCTAGGAAAATGGAAAATTACCAAAATGCCCCTGAACTTTGGTATTTTCTGTAATTTAGCCAGGTAAGTTCGTATGAACTGAATTTTGTACAATGTTGATTAAATTGAATGATATTGTGTAATTTTATTGTGATTATATATATATATATATATATATATATATATATATGTTATTATGCAATCTATCATGTCATGAGACGATGGAAATTCAACGCCGTATGACGACTATCAAGCCCCGTTTGAACCTTAGGAATTCATAGGATACAAATGACATGTCGTTAGGGTTTACATGATTCAGGTACTGGTACTGAACGCCCTACCGATGACTGAGGTCCTGCATGTGTTGCGGATACTCCATAGCTCGTATGAGCAGCATCGTGTAGCTACGTTCCAACCCACAGCTCATGTAAGCATACCAATTTACAGCTCATGAGAGCATATTGATCTACAGCTCGTGAGAGCATACCGATCTACAGCTTGTGTGAGCATACCAATTTACTGGTCGTGAGAGCATACCAATCTGCAGCTCGAGTGAACATACCGATTCACAGCTCGTATGAGCATATATGTACAGGATTTGATGGATTATAGTTATATGAGTTAGCATACCATGTGTGAGCTATCTCAGGTATCCAACGGTATTCTAAATGGTTCAACAGGCATTATTCGAATATAAAATGGTAAGATACATGTGGATTTCATTGAAATGGTATTACATGGTATATTGAAGGTGGAGATGGATTATATATGTATATGATACATGAATAAATGTTGTGCTCTTCCATGTTTATAATGCTTATGTTATATGTTTATTTGGCTAACATGTTTGGTCTACATGTTTAGGCTTTGGCTAAGTTGTGGTTGGATTATGCCATGTTAAACTTATAAGTTATGCATTAAAATGGTAAATGCCTAAATAGAAATATGCTTGTGACCATAAAAGGGTTGTAAGGTTTAAAATATGTAATTTCTATTGAAATGGTTTATCATGTGGTTAGTTCCAAAAAATTATGTTTAAATGCACTAGCTTGTGGCTATGGTTGAATGATATGCTTATGTCTGGTGTGATATGCATATGAAACGGGTGTAGAAAGGTAATGAAATAGTAAATTCATACTTGAAGTGTAAAATGATGAAAAAGGCAATGATGAGTTGAATTGATGTTGCTATTTAAGCTAAAGATAGTAAATGCAATGGAAAGTAATGAAATGCAAATGAAAAGAAGAAAATTTGAAAGGGTTTAAAGTTATTTAAAATCCTAATATGCTAGGGATGATATGTATAAGTGATGTTGTGGATTTATTCACTTTGTGAGCTGTTGAATATGGCTTCTTGAATCTTACGGTATTGGTCTAGGATTATTCTTAATATGTATAAATTTCATATTTGAAAAGGATTGATATGACTAAAGTTTATACAAGCTAACTAAGAATTCATTGTTTACGTGGTTTATTTTCCTTACTTTTTAGATTATTGGAAGCTCGATTGGGTTGGAAGCTAGTCGGAGATCCACCACACTATCCATAAGCTTTATCGGTACTTTCGAATGTTTTGATTTTGGTTATAATGGCATGTATAGGCATTTTGGCTAATGTTTGGCCTATATGTTTTGGTTGTTGAAATAGCCATATGGTTTGGCTTGTGTTATGGTATCTTGGTTTTAATTATGGTATTTTGAATGTTGACAAAGGTTTGGTTTTTAGCATGTATAAAAATGGCCTTCAATTGGTTGATATCATAGCTTATTATGCTAAAAATGTTTAAGTTAGAATGATTGGTTAAGTATGCATATTATAAATGTCTTGTGGTTGGTATGAATGTGGTAATTTGGTACATTTGCTATAAATGACATATGTGATTTTTGGTGCAAATTTGTGAATGGTATATTTGGTATGTTTTGTTAGGTAAAGTAAATGGTTTGTTGTTGATGGAAGCTTAATCAAAAGTTAGTGGAACATTTTGGCTAATTTGAGTATGTAATGGTACATGTTAAGATGATGAGTTTGAGGTGCCATTGGGCATATTGGTTATATGTTGTTATACCTTATTTGAATGGTTTGATTATTGGAACGACGAAAATGTCCAAATGTACACAATCGCAACAAGTAATAAAGTGACAAGTAAATGTCGAGTTATCATACCCATAGGGACTATGAAAAGAATTATTTACGAATACAATTTAAAACACTTTGGTGAAGAAAAATATTTTGATTTGAGGAGGTGATTAAAAACTAAGATTTTAACTAAGTAAAATAAATAAAAATAAAATAAAAGTTTCCAATGCACGATTTTAAAAGATGATTTTAATCAAGATGACATAATTGTGTTAGATTAATTACATTTCTTAACTTAGAATTATTTAACTCATGTTCAAGTTGTTACGAATAAATTCACGGCAACTCGGTAATTTGCTAACTTATGAACATACTTACCTACCAAAATCCATTTATCTCTTGACTATGTCTCTATGTCAATTCAACCGATTAAACAAATTTTAATAAGCAAATGTGTTAGTGCACATACATACTTATGAAATTAAAATATTCTCTTGTACATATCTCTATGCCAATTCAAACAAATAATTCAATCTCATAAGCACATAAAAGATTATGTGAGGTAACAATGTATTTCTACCTTGAAACAGTTTAATCACAATAATGTTGCAAGTTATGCAAGGCTAATGTATTGTTAGATACCGTTGCTAATTTAATCTTCAACTACCTTATATGATTAAACATGCACTGATTAAGTATTGTGTCAATTAATTACTATTTCAATCCGTTTAAATAATTAATTAATTATTTACCTTACAATTGCAATTGTAGAATAACTTAGTATGATTTTACTTAATCAAACATCTTACCGAGGCCTATAACAATACAAACACAATTTTAATAACTCAAGTAGACGAAATGCAATCAACCTAACACGAATTAATTTTAAGCCATATTAATTAAATTAAACATATCAACATCACAAATGTTCATAGACATGTTCATAACAACAACAATAAAATTAAAAGGATAACGAACAAGAATTAAATCTAGTGTTTCTCCGAGGCTTCACTAGTTTGCTCTGCTCCTCATTCTCCACTTGTTCTTGTTTGCTGCTCAAAATGGTGGTGGAATGAATCTTTTTCAAGAGGTGAAATCGGCAAGGGAATGGAGAAGGAAATGAAGAACAATGAAGAGAGAAAAGTGAGAGAGAAGTGAAAAAATGAATGGGTTTGAGATGTGTTTGAAGTGAGCAGCCAAGGGGGTATTTATAGGTTGAGAAGGCTACTAAAAAATGCCAAAATCGGCGGCCAAAGACTACCCCTGTAACATCCTGAATAGGGCCTATGCATTTTCAGTTTGATTGTATGAAATGACAAGTTTAAGCATGAAGAATAAATTGTTGATATTTTTGGAAACCTGGAAATGCATGAAAATGGAAACCTAAACATTTTGGAAACCTGAACATTTTGGAAACCTAAACATTTTGGAAACCTGAACATTTTGGAAACACGAACATTTTGGAAACCTAAACATTTTGGAAACTGAACATTTTGGAAACACGAACATTTTGGAAACTTGAAGATGTAAGAAAATGGCAAGTTCTGAGCCGATCGAAAATTTTAGGAAACTTGGAAATAAAAGGTGGAATGACAAATTTTAAAGTCCAAAATAGGAAATAAGGGCGAAGGGCCTTAAAAGAAAAAGTTGGTGAAATTTGACACACAATCGGGCTTGGAAAAGTGGCTCAAGGTGTCACTTAGGGCTTATGGAAATGGCTGAGTTGAGTCACTTGGAAAGCAAAAATGAAGGTTTTATTTTGCTTCCAAGGCTAAGAGGTTGACGGCACAAGCTTCTAGAATTAGAGGAATTTTAATTCCATAAATATATGATAAAATAAGTGATAAATAAGGGATTTTTAATTGAAGAGATAAAGGGTGGATTAAACACTTTTAATTTAATTAGGTGATAATTAAAGGAGATAATATTATCACTTGTGGGGAGTAGTGGCCAAGTTATGGACTCTTGGTCTAGCAATTTCAGTTAAAAGAGGAAAATTGAGACTATTCTCTCATCTCTTCTAGCCTTGCCAAAATTTTGCTAACTCTCTCCCCCTCTCTGCCGAATTTTCCTTAAGCAAGAAACCATCCTCTCTTCTTCAATTTCTTCTCTGTTTCTACTCTCAGAACCGAACCTTTGGTGATTATAAGTAAAGAAGCAATCGATTAAAGGCATCAAGGTAAGGTTAAGCCATTCAATTTCCTCTCTTTTCTTTTCTAAATGTCGAAAGTAAAAGTACTAATCCCAAATCTTGTTCATGGCCGAATCTACAAGGGGTTTCTCAGGTCTCTACACTTTTCTGAATATAGGAATCAAGGATCCAAGGTAAGTGAATACATACATTTGGCCAAGGCCAAATCTTAGGTATTCAAATCAAATTAATCAAAAACTAATGGATTCAGGGAATTAAGATTTGGCCGATTCCAAGGAAGAGGAAGGTGAAGTTTTCGGGATTAAAATCCTTAAGGTAAGCCTTTAAAAGCATTCGGCCAAGGCTTGTGTGATTATCTAGATCAGTTCTTTAATTGTTAAAAAGCCGAAAACTAACCCATATTGAGATTCAAGGTTGGCCGAATATCAGGTAAAGGAAAAACCAAGTTTCGGGATTTGAATAAACACCAATCGGCCTCAAGGTAAGCCTTTTTACAAATCCTACTAGGATTTGGTTTTGATATTAGCCAAATAAGTTTATTAATGTGTCTTATATGATGGCCGAATATAGGAGTTAACAGATCTAAAGTTAGATCGGGATTTTCGAGATCTCAAGGAACCTTTTTAAGCAAATCAGGTGTGTACGCACACTAACCTTCGATTTATCATGTGGCAATTATTTTTATGAATATGTGTAAGAATATGAATATGGCTAAGTACCCTAATGTGGTACAACGGTACTCAGGTACGTTTCCTACTTCCGATAGGATTATGAAATATGTTATTCTATAACATGTGAAAATACGAATATGAATGTGAATTTGATTTGACCATGTATGCCTGATTTGTTGAATGTTAGTATTGTGTGCACACTGAGTCTGTTGACTCACCCGTTGTGGGAATTATTTTGGTGATGAGCAAGTGTGAGCCGGGCGGTGGACCTTGAGGTGGCCATGCTACATTCGGAGATTTTATTTTATTTGGACTTTATTTTATTTAGCACCTTTAATTTTATTTTGGGTTTTACTTGATGTAATAAGGCCATAAGGCCCAGTGGATTATTCTTTATTTTTACTTTGCTTTTAAATATTGTGCTAAAGATTATTTTGAACGTAATAAATTGGATTTACAAGATTAAATAAATGGGTTTCCAATCTAAGCCCAATCCACAACAACATTTTTCTAAATATTTTACAAATTTTCTCTAAGTAACGAAAATCTTTGAAACCGGTTTACTTTAGGAACATACAGATCCGGTTCGGGCTCGTGGGCGGGTGTGGGTGTTTCAATTTGTATCGAGCCCGTTTTAAACTCTCGGCACGTGGGCTAAGGCCCAAACGTTTTCAAAGCGAGCCAAATGATTATCTTTGAAAAATAGCGGGTTTTACGGCATGGCCCTAAGTTTCGACCCATGATCCACCGGTAAGTACCCTAACTCTATGTGTGATTACATGATTTATATAAGGGTAGAAAAGGCATAGAACGTAGAATAGAATGATAGGAACACGAACCTTAGGATTAGTCTACTCAAACACAAATACATAAGACTTAATACACTAGACAAACACGTGATTAAGTCACTTAGAGCTAGGTGTGGTAGCTGTTGTGCACATGTCTAGGAGTGGATTCATGAGAGATTGGTATTTAAGCGGTCCTAGTGACTCACCTCCTCTTTACTCGAATCCTACAGTGCGTAATGTAGATTCACCCTAACCAAGAGGACTTAGTCACGGGCTAAACCCAATAACTAAAACCCGAAAGGGACTAGCCGTATTTTATGGAAACCCTAATTTTAAAATTTCTAAATTACCCACTTGATTTGAAAAGAATATTTTATAAATTTTCACGAAATATTTCGATTTACAAATTTACTAAAATACGCTAGTGGTAAAATTACAAAAATGCCTTTGGTTTATAAAATGTCCAACTACTCAATAGTTTTGCCAAAATTTCATTATGTTATAAAAGTCCAAAACCCTAATTTGCAAACTATCAAAAATACCGTGATTTTGGAAAATTACAAAATTGCCCTAACTTACCAAAATTTCCAAAATGACCTAACTTCCAAAATTTTTGCAACTTCATTGTTTTGGAAAATAAATTTCTCAAAAAGAACCTTCAAAATTTTGCAACTTCTGAAATATCCCTGATTTATTAAAATTTTACAACTTTACCCTGATTTGTGAAAAATTACCAAAATACCCCTAAGGTCAAAAATTACCGAAATACCCCCGGATTTCAAAATTTTTCTAAATTACCCCTAGACTTCAAAATTTTCAACATAATTCTTGACAAAAACACCAAGGAACGTTTTCTTCTGAAAAAAATTATGAAAATGCCCCTGTAGGACAAAACTACGAAAATACCCCTGGGTAGTGGAAAATAACAACAACAACAACAAAAACTACAACGTTTCTCCGAATGAGCGAAAGTTCATGCTTGTTTGATGGATGGATGAATGAATAGAAAAGAGCGTGTGTTTGTATGAATACGAAAGAACCACTCTAAAATCCCTTTTCATAAAACTCCTATTTGGTAAATAAGTGGAACAATGACAAATTCATAAAATTTCTTAATCGATCTCGACGCTAGAAAATGAGCTCTAGAGGGCGTGGTCGTTGTGGTCGAGGTAGAGGAAGGATGACCGTGCCGGAACCCGTTAGATCGGGTCAAGGGCAAACAATGAAATGCCACCGCCACCACCACCCCATTGTTAATGTTGAGCGTGAGCTCGGACGGGAAGATCTTTGTGTCGCAGCGGTCTTTGTGAGTTTTGGAATTAGTGGCGGTCTGGGAGGAAATTCAGAAATTGAAAGTCGGTACTGAATGGCTCCGAGCAAATGGGCGAAAATGTTAGAGGAGTATCTAATGTGGCACCAGTCTGGTGAGTCTTGGTTGGAAGCAACGGAGCGTATCATGGATGAGCTCGATCGACTCTAGAGGAAAAGTTGAAAGGGATGGTGGCATTGTTACGCGATGAAGCGTGTCGGTGGTGGTTAAGCTGTTCGTGATGGTACCACGGTGAAAATCGACACAGGAGTATGTTAAAGAGGCATTTCGGAAGAAGTATGTGAGAACCGGTATCTAGATGAACAAAGGAAGGCTTTTCTAGGGTTGGTGCAAGGGAGTAAGTCTATCGCGAGAATATGAGGCGAATTCACGAGGTTGAGCCGCTATGCTCGAGGGTAGTGGCGGTGAGCATGAGCGCTGTGTTCATTTGAGGACGGATGAGAGATGACTGAGGTCATTAATAGCACCGCATCGGGAGGCGGGAATTCTCGGCTTTAGTGGAAAAGGCCAAGGTGGTAGGGGATTAAAGATGCTACAAAGCGGACCGTGGATAGGAGTAAGGCCAAGAGAGGATTTGGGCCATCTGGAAAAGGCTACAAGAGGCCTAGGGTTGACGGGCCACGAAATCAAGAATTTGATGCAGGTGGCGATGTCGCCCTTGTGAGCATTATGGGAAGAAGCACATGGGAGAGTGTTGGAGAAAGACGGGAGGATGCTTCAAGTGTGGGTCTAAGGACCATATGCTTAAGGATTGTCCCAAACAAACAGATGAGAGCCGACTGGCAGTTCAAAATGCTAGCCAGACCGGTAGAGGCAGGCAACAGCTTCAACGAGGTCGTGGTTTGGGTAACCGAGGTGGTGGTGCTGGCAGAGGCCGTGGAACTCAGGGTCGAGGTACTAATGTTAATGCCAAAGCAAGACAATCGGGCTTGGTTTATGCGGTTTGCCGAAGGGAAGATGGTGACGTACCGGATGTAATAACCGGTACGTTCTTTATCTTTGACAAACCCTACTTTACTTTGATTGATGTAGGCTCGACCCATTCCTATGTTGCAAGTAGTGTAGTGGAAACACTAGGCTTAGACTCGAGCTTCGACAGGCGGATGGCGTAGTAAGCCCATTAGGCCAAAGTAGTGGTAGACAAGATCTTTGAAATGTACCCCAGAGATTCGTGGAGTGAACTTTCGGCGAGACTTAATGGAGTTACCCTTGGAGAGTTTGAGCTTATACTGGAATGGATTGGTTAGTAGAACACCGAGCCGTGTTGGATTGTGCTGGCTAAGCGTATGGAACTAAGAACCCGGAGGATGAAGTGGTAGTAATGATCGGAGAAAGGAGGAATTACTTGTCTAATGTAGTTTAAACCTTTGAAAGTGTGAAGATGGTTAAGAAAGGTTGCGGCGTTCTTAGCTTTCGAAGCGCGATAGGTGGAAAGGAGGAAGGAGTTAATGGAGTTAGGACGGTAAGGGACTTCGTGGATGTGTTTCCAGAGGAATTACTAGGAATACCCCCAGACAGGGAGGTGGAATTTGGGATTGATTTGCTACCAGGGACAGCTCCTGCGTCAATCGCTCCATACCGAATGGCACCAAAGGAGTTAGTGGAGCTCAAGGCTCAGATACAAGAACTGTTGGATCATGGGTTCATCCGACCCAGTGTGTCTCCGTGGGGAGCACCGGTCTTATTTGTGAAGAAGAAGGACGGAACTATGCGTATGTGCATAGACTACCGTTAGTTGAATAAGCTGACCATTAAGAACAAGTATCCCTTGCCAAGGATCGATGACTTGTTCGATCGGTGAAGGAGCCGCAGATGTTTTCGAAGATCGATTCTGGTCGGGATACCATCAGTTGAAGGTGAAGGAGGTGGCGTCCATAAGACCGCTTTTAGGACAAGATATGGCCACTTGAGTTTGTGGTGATGCCATTTGGGTTGTGAACACTCGGTAGCGTTCATGGACATGATGAATCGGGTTTTCCAACCCTATTTGAATAAGTTCGTCGTTGTGTTCATCGACGATATTTTGGTGTACTCGAAGTCGAGGAGGAGCATGATGAGCATCTCGAGTCATTTTGGAAGTATTAAGGAGAAGAAGCTCATGCCAAATTGACAAGTGCGAATTTTGGCTTAGGGAGGTGGCATTCTTAGGACATGTGGTATCCATGAAGGAATAAGAGTAGATCCTAGGAAGATCGAGCCGTGTTGGATTGGAAACCACCTAGGTCCGTGGCTGAAATTCAAGTTTCTTAGGCTTGGCGAGGCTATTACTGAAGGTTAGTGGAAGGATTCTCGTCAATAGCGCGCCTTTAACCAAGTTGCTAAGGAAGGAAGTACCCTTGAATGGACGAATAAGACAAGAGAGCTTTGAAAAGCTTAAAAGAGTGTTGACGGAAGCCCAGTGTTAATTCAAATGGGAGGCGGGAAAAGAATTTATGGTGTCTTGTGGCGCTCCGCATACGGGGTTAGGTGTGTGTTAATGCAAGAAGGCAAAGTGGTTGCTTATGCGTCCACGGCAATTAAGGCCGCGTGAGGTTAACTACCCACACATGATTTGGAACTAGCGGTGATGGTTTTCGCCCTTAAGGTTTGGAGGCACTACCTTTATGGAGAAAGGTCGATTATCTACACGACCACAAGAGCCTTAAGTATTTATTGACTCGAAGGAGTTGAACTTGAGGCAACCAAGGTGGGTGGAATTCTTTGAAGGACTATTTGTTCAATAGAGTATCATCGAGCAAGGCGAATGTGGTAGCCGATGCCCTAAGTCGGAAGGTTGTATCGATCTACGGGCTTTGTTCACTCACTTAAGTCGTATGATGACGGAAGTCTGTTGGCGGAATTACAAGTCGTGCCCACATGGCTAAAGGAAGTGAAAGAGGGACGATTGGTGATAATGACTTAAGTACTAAGTTGCGAAGTAATGCTGACAAGGGGATTAGAGGATTATGGTGTCAATAATGAAGGAGTATTGTGCTACAAGGAAAAAGTCGTATCCGAGGAATAAGGAGTTGAGACAAAGGATTCTTGGGAAGCGCATGGTAGCCCTTATGCTATGCATCCGGAGGCATCAAGTCAGTATAGAGATCTAAGGAGCATTTTGGTGGTCGACACAAGCGAGAGGTGACCGAATTTGTGGGAAATGTTTGACGTGTCAGCAAGTTAAGGCTGAACACCAAGTCCCATCAGGATTGCTTTAACCAATCGAGATTCCCCAATGGAAGTGGGAGAGAATTACCATGGACTTCGTTAGTGGGCTTCTCCTTACGCCTACTAAGAAGGACTCGGTATGGGTGATAGTGGACCGTTTGACCAAGTCCGCACACTTTATCCCAGTCAGAATGGATTATTCTCTTCGGAAGTTGGCTAAGTTGTATGTAGCGAAAATTGTGAGATTACATGGAGTACCAATGTCGATCATCTCTGATAGAGACCCAAGGTTTACGTCTCGATTTTGGAAGGCACTTCATCAAGCTTTAGGCACTAAGCTAGACTTCACTCTGACTTTTCATCCACAATCGCCAGGCGGTCCGAGCAGGTTATACAAGTGTTGGAGGATATGTTGAGAGGCGTGTAATGGATTTTCGAGGAAGTTGGGAAGATTACTTGCCTTTAGCTGAATTCGCCTACAACAACAGACTATCAAGCCGAGATTCGGATGGCACCATACGAAGCGTTGTATGGAAGGAAGTGTAGAACACCTACTTGTTGGACCGAATTAGGAGAACGCCGAGTTTTGGGTCAAGAATTAGTGGCAGAAACTGAAGAAAAGGTTGAGTTAATTTGGGCACAGTTGAAGGAAGCCTCTGATAGGCAAAAGTCGTACGCAGACCTTAAACGGAAGGAAATAGAGTTTGAAGTGGGAGACCAAGTATTCCTGAAAGTCTCGCCTTGGAAGAAGGTAATGAGGTTCGGTCGAGAAGGGAAGTTAAGCCCAAGGTTTGTAGGGCCTTATCGAGTACTAAAATGAGTTGGGCCAGTGGCATACCAATTAGAGTTACCACCAGAATTGTAGCAAATGCACGACGTATTTCATGTGTCCATGTTACGTCGCTATCGATCAGATCCGTCGCATGTGGTATCTGTTGAAGAAGTGGAGCTAAGGCCAGACTTATCCTACGAGGAAGAACCGATTCGGATCTTGGAACGTGATGTGAAAGTACTACGAAGGAAGACAGTTCCTCTAGTCAAAGTGCTATGGCGCAATCATGGAGCGAAAGAAGCTTCGTGGGAGTCGAGGAGACCATGCGACAAGCAATACCCTCAATTATTTTAGTTAGGAAATTTGGGGACGAAATTTTGTTTAAAGGTAGAAGCGTAACATCCTGAATAGGGCCTATGCATTTTCGGTTTGATTGTATGAAATGACAAGTTTAAGCATGAAGAATAAATTGTTGATATTTTTGGAAACACGGAAATGCATGAAAATGGAAACTGAGCATTTTGGAAACACGAACATTTTGGAAACACGAACATTTTGGAAACCTGAACATTTTGGAAACTTGAAGATGTAAGAAAAATGGCAAGTTACAAAGCCGATCGAAAATTTTAGGAAACTTGGAAATAAGGCCAGAATGACAAATTTTAAAGTCCAAAATAGGAAATAAGGGCAAGAGGGCCTTAAAAGAAAAAGTTGGTGAAATTTGACACACAATCGGGCTTGGAAAAGTGGCCTGAAGGTGTCACTTAGGGCTTATGGAAATGGCCTGAGTTCGAGTCACTTGGAAAGAAAATAATGAAGGTTTTATTTTGCTTCCAAGGCTAAGAGGTTGGAATGCACAAGCTTCTAGAATTAGAGGAATTTTAATTCCATAAATATATGATAAAATAAGTGATAAATAAGGATTTTTAATTGAAGAGATAAAGGTGGATTAAACACTTTTAATTTAATTAGGTGATAATTAAAGGAGATAATATTATCACTTGTGGGGAGTAGTGGCCAAGTTATGGACTTTTGGTCTAGCAATTTCAGTTAAAAGAGGAAAATTGAGACTATTCTCTCATCTCTTCTAGCCTTGCAGAAATTTTGCTAACTCTCTCCCCTCTCGCGAATTTTCCTTAAGCAAGAAACCATCCTCTCTTCTTCAATTTCTTCTTCTGTTTCTACTCTCAGGCTGAACCTTTGGTGATTCTAAGTAAAGAAGCAATCGATTAAAGGCATCAACATAAGGTTAAGCCATTCAATTTCCTCTCTTTTCTTTTCTAAATGCCAAAGTAAAAGTACTAATCCCAAATCTTGTTCATGGTCAATCTACAAGGGGTTTCTCGGTTTCTACACTTTTTCGAATATAGGAATCAAGGATCCAAGGTAAGTGAATACATACATTCGGCCAAGGCCAAATCTTAGGTATTCAAATCAAATTAATCAAAACTAATGGATTAGTGGAATTAAGATTTGGCCGATTCCAAGGAAGAGGAAGGTGAAGTTTTGGATTAAAATCCTTAAGGTAAGCCTCTAAAAGCATTCGGCCAAGGCTTGTGTGATTATCTAGATCAGTTCTTTAATTGTTAAAAGCGAAAACTAACCCATATTGAGATTCAAGGTTGGTAGAATATCGGTAAAGGAAAAACCAAGTTTTGGATTTGAATAAACACCAATCGGCATAAGGTAAGCCTTTTACAAATCCTACTAGGATTTGGTTTGATATTAGCCAAATAAGTTTATTAATGTGTCTTATATGATGGCTGAATGTAGGAGTTAACAGATCTAAAGTTAGATCGGGATTTTCGAGATCTCAAGGAACCTTTTAAGCAAATCGGTGTGTCGCACACTAACCTTCGATTTATCATGTGGCAATTATTTTTATGAATATGTGTAAGAATATGAATATGGCTAAGTACCCTAATGTGGTACAACGAAAGACTCGTGTGCGTTTCCTACTTCGATAGGATTATGAAATATGTTATTCTATAACATGTGAAAATCTGAATATGAATGTGAATTTAATTATATGCATGATTATTAATTTTGGGGCATTCGGGTTTATGTGAAAGGGAAGAAGGTGTTGACTTGGTCTCACTAGCGTTATATGGTGACTACGGTCACAAATATTTGAATATGGTAACTCGGTTACATTATCTCGAATTTGGTAACCGGTTACAACATTATTTGAATATGGTGTCTTATGACACAAATTATATGGGCGATGAGCACGTCATTGCGATGATCGCCTTCGATGGTGTGTAGCGGATGGAGGGTTGACTTAGTAGTCCCCACGGTGTGACTGGCAGGTACGGGTGGTGTGTAGCGGATGGACCATTAGGCTTGGGTTTGGGTTGCATCATCCTTTATTTTATACGAATGTAAATTTGATTTGACCATGTATGCCTGATTTGTTGAATGTTAGTATTGTGTACACCTGAGTCATTGACTCACCCGTTGTGGGAATTATTTTCAGTGATGAGAAGCGATGTGGACGGGTAGGTGGACCTTGAGGTGGCCATGCTACATTCGAGATTTTATTTTATTTGGACTTTATTTTATTTAGCACCTTTAATTTTATTTTGGGTTTTACTTGATGTAATAAGGCCATAAGGCCCGATGGATTATTCTTTATTTTTACTTTGCTTTTAAATATTGTGCTAAAGATTATTTTGAGCGTAATAAATTAGATTTACAAGATTAAATAAATGAGTTTCCAATCTAAGCCCAAACCACAACAACATTTTTCTAAATATTTTACAAATTTTCTCTAGTAATGTGAAAATCTTTGAAACCGGTTTACTTTAGGAACATACGGATCCGGTTCGGGCTCGTGGGCCGGGTGTGGGGTGTTTCAACCCCCATGGCTGGCCACACATGTGGCATGTACATGCTATTTTTTGGTAGGGGCAAATCTTGAAAGGCATGAATAGTAGAAGGGTTTGAGTGCAAATTGAAGGAGTCTTAAAGGGCCATTTTGCAAGCCAAATAATCAGCCCAGTGCTTGGCTAGATCGGTTTTCTCGGTTCAGCTCAACTGGGCCCATTTTTATAATTAATGAATAATAATTTATTTAACCCAAATTAAGTTGGATTAAAATTAAAATTAATTATATTATTAATTAATACACATAATTCGGACCGTCTTAGGCTGAAAAATTAATTCGCTTGATGCTTCAAAATTGCTTCTCGATTTTGTGCTTCTAGTAGTGTTTGCTGAGCCGTTTTTCACCCTTTGTGCGAATAGATTGAAATCGATCAAAATTAGTCAAAATTTATTATAAAATTAATTAAAATTAAATATGTTAATGATTTAAGTACAATTTAATTATTTTATAATAATTAAATATTATTCAACAAGAATTTTACCAAAACTGCATGAATTTGAGTTAAAAAGGGCATGGAAAAGTGTGTATATTTTGTGTTTCCAATTATGCATGGTTTTGGTGCATTTTGAAGGCTTGTAATATGTGCAAAACTGCTAGTAGGTACATGCTAGGTTGGGTGAGAAAAATGACTTGAAAATGACCTATTTTTCGTCCACACAGGAAGAGACATGGGCGCGTGTCTCAGTCGTGTGTGACACACGGCCTGTGTCCCTTGTAGCTTTCAAAGGGTTGCAGGTCAGGCTGTTACACAGCTTAGCACATGGCCTGACCACACGATCATGTGACCCCTACAGTTTGTAATTTTTCATCTTTTTCTGAAAGATGCTATATGTTTTCGACTTTGTCCCGACTTGTTTCTAATGTATTTTTAGAGCCTTAAGGGCTCGTATAAGGGACAATGCATATGTTATTAATTGGTTTTGTTGTGATTTATGATATGAATTAAATTTTTTAAAATTTTTGATAGTTTTGAAACGTAAACTCGGTAATGCTTCGTAACCCTATTCCGACGATAGATACGGGTTAAGGGTGTTACATTGGAGCTACTGATCACATGCTTTTTGATTTCCAGTGCTTAAAATTCCTTGTTACAGGTGCATCGAATTTTCCTTGTGTTCAACTACCGAATGACTCATTGAGCATGTTCGCACATGCGCATAGAATGAATGATTTTATAAAACAATTTTAAAGCACAACTTTACTGCAAGCGTACAAGTCAGTTATAATATTTGTAGTGTTGCAATAGAACATCGAAGTATTCCAAGGATCGAACCCAAAGGAGATGGCGATTGAGTGATAAATAGCATACATTATAGAGTCTAAATGGCTACTGATACGATTTATAGTACGGTAAATCATAACAAGAAAATCTCGAAAGAAAATTAAATAAGTTAATCTAGGGACTAAATCGCAAAGAGTACAAAACTAATAAATTAACCAAATAAATGACTAGCGGTGGTTTGTTGATTTTGATGTGGTTCGTCGGTCCTCAAACGAGGGGCTTAAATTGCTTAGTTTACTAAGTGACACCATTTTATCTTTTGATCCCAATTTTATCGACTTAGACGAATTAATCTGATTTATCTCTCGATCTCACCAGTTAATTCGAGATTAATGAATGGGTGTGCAACAAGATTACCTCTCGATCTCACTTATTAGGTATTCACTTAAGGCGTCACTTCCTAAGTTTTTATGTCTATTTGATTTAGTCTAATTTATTACGGTTTAGGCCTTTGTCAAAAAATCAACTTACCCATGTCTCCATCAACCAACCCCCTTTTAGGTTTAGCTACCCATGCTAAAAACAAAAAGAATGAAAATGGAAATGAAAAGCAAAGAAGGCATTAAAGTAAAGCTTAAGAAAAATATAAAAAATTGGATTTTTATGCTAGAAAACTTAAAGAACATGAAACTAAAGGCATTCAACAAGAAAATCTAAAGCAATAAACATAAAAGGAACAAATTTTAGCTATTTAAAGTAAAAGAAATTGAAATACATTAAACTAAAGCTAGAAATTCCTTACAACAAGGTACAGATGCTGAAAGTGTAAATAAACCTAAGCAACAGTGATAATTAACTTAAGTATCACTAAGAACATTAAGAATAAAAAGTAAATGCAAAAAAATAAACTCTAAAACTAAGAAAGAAAAAGAGAAAATGAAAACCCTAGAAAATGTGCAGAAAATGTTACACCCCTAACCTGTCTTCTTTGTCAGATTAGGGTTACGGAGTATTACCAAGCAATTCCAAACTAATTATATATCATTTATGTCATTCAATAGTAATTAACGAAAACTCATTAAAAACCTATAAAAAATGTACAATTGGCTTTTAAACCGAACCTTGAGGCCCTAAAAATAGTTTAGAAACAATTCGGGACTAATTTGAAACAAAATAGATGTTTCAAGAAAAATTTGCAAGAATGTGAAAACAAGGGTCACATGGCCGTGTGACATAGCCCAGGTCGTGTAGCAATCGAACAAGGGACATAAGGCTGTGTCTCAACTTGTGTCTTTACCCGTGTAACTCACTGAGTAGGGTTGCAGGCCGTGTAACTCTCTGACTTAAAACACTAGGAATTTACAATTGTCACAAGGTCGTGTGCACCACATTTGACCCAAACATCATGCCATTGTAGACCAAACCATACCTATTCCACCACTCCAGGTATGCACACATTCAGTAGACCTAGGTACTACTACAACATAACTCAGCATACCAAATCAATCAACTATTTCATCCAACCAATATGCCATTCAAAGGCACCACATATATATTAAACATTTAGTCTAAAAAATGACCAAAACACCTCTTTTATAAGACATTATGCAAATAAGCATTGCACTATGATTAAAACCACTTCATTTAACAACTAAACATCAAGGTGTTCATCTATGCATTATATATGTATACTTGTTTCATCAGTACAAAATACCCTAAGCAAAACACACATCTCTTTCATGAACTACATCTATCAACATTTCAAAACCACATATTTATCTATATATAAATGCCACTACCCAAAAGATACTAAAACTACCAACTTAGATGGATAGTGTGAGCCAGTTGGTTGATCCTTCCAGAAACTCAACAACGATTATCTACAAAACAATCCACAAAACTCGTAAGCTTACATAACTTAGTAAGGGCATAGTATAACGTTTAATCTAAATACAATTAGACATGGTTCACATATTATTTTATTACTAAAATTTTAAGAATACAAATGAGGAGATGATGTAACGATATAATGTTCTCAAAGATACCAGAATAAAATTAGGAGCATGTATATGCCTTCAGGAGTACTGAAGTACAAACAAGGGCACGTGTATCCATTCAGGGGTACCGAAGTACAAACAGAGGCACATATGTGCATTCATACAATAATTATCTATAAACATATTAACTAAAGAGCAATAATATAAGATTACAAGTAGAATTTCGTTTACGTATTGAAATACTATGAACTAACCTTTAAAGCACTTCCGTTTAAACATAGGGACTACTCCACAATTTTTCCTTTCCCTCAGTTATTGTCTTTTTGAATCAAATCTTGATCTATACGGTAATTAAATACAATATATTAAATTCACATTAGAAAACAATCCAAAATCACAAGCAAGACTTCACACTTATCATTATCATAAACAAATCAATATTCACTCATGGCAACATTCAAATTTTTTAACAGTCTCAAAAACGAAGGTACGAGCTAGCTGAATCTAGTTGCAACTATCTCAAAAACATAAAAATTACTAAGAATAAACTCAAATAAAACTCACATGCAAAAGGAACTATGGCCGAACCTCCCTAAGCAATTCAATGGCGTTTTTCCCTTTCAAATTTCATTGGAAGCCTCTAGAAGATGATATCATCTTTATTTTTATTATTCTTTATCTTATTAATTCTTATTTACAATTCTATCCCTATTAATAAACTTACCAAATGACAATTTAATTGTCCTTTATCGTCCATCTAACTTCTCTATGATCTAATTACTACTTAAGTCCCTTATCCTTTGATAATTAAACAATTAAATCATTACAGTTCAATAATTACTAAGTTTTGCATCTTTCACAATTTAATCCTTTTTACTTAATTAAGCGTCTAAACGTTAAAATTTCATCACTAAAATTTAACATGAATCTAATGCTACCCTATAAACATTAATTAAACTATAAAATTCAACCTCACATATTAGATTTTGTGGTCTCAAAATCACTATTCCATTACCATTGAAAAATGGGATATTACAACTTCCCCTTAAAGGAATTTTCGTCCTAAAAAATCTTACTAGAGAAAAGATTTGGATATTGAGACTTCATATTTTCTAATGTTTCCTACATCGCCTCTTCAAACCCTCATCTATTCATTCAATTTAGTCCAAAACACTCTTTAAGGCACATTTACACTATTGCCCTTAAACTTTTACATTTCACAATTTAGTCCTCATTTCATAAAATCACAAATTCATGAATTTCAAGACTAACCCATGCTATTCAAATTTATCTAGTACTCATATCAGCCCATATTTCTCATTTATTTCACATTTTAACCCCTAAATTTACACATTTCACAATTTAGCCCCTTATTTGCATTTTCTTTAAAAATCACTTAACAAAACTTGTATATCTATCAACAAACATTCAAAATCTATCATCAAACATAAAAAAACACATGTATTCATCAATGGAATCATTCAAAATCTTTAAAAATTTTGCAAATTAGTCCCTGGGCTAGCTAGACTAAGCTGCAACGATCTCGAAAACATAAAAATCATTAAAAACGGGACAAAAACCATGCCTAATTGAAGAAAAATACCATGGCTGAATGAACCCTAAAGAAATGGATTTCTTCCTCATTCAAAATCGGCATAGGAAGATGAATGCCTTAATTTTTATGTTTTGTTTTAACTAAATTAACCTTTAATAACCAAATACCAAAAATAACCTAAATGAACATTAAGTATTTCAAATTTACCAAGCCAATATCATCCACTATCATGTTAATGGTCTATTTACAACATAAGGACCTAAAATTTAAGGTTCTATAGATATTGAAACCTTTATCTAATAGAACATGCATTTTACACTTTACGCGATTTAGTCCTTTTTATCAAATTGACCATTTAAACGATAAAATTACTTACGAAATTTTCACACAATCATTCAATCATGCTGTAAACATTAAAATCATAATAAAGTAAATATTTTGACCTCGGATTTGTGGTCCCAAAACCACTATTTTGATTTGACCAAAAAAGGGCTGTTACAGTTACAAAGCTGCCCTCGAATTCAATTATACAACACCGCAATATATCTTCTAAAACTTGAATGACTCGCTCCGATTGACCATTTGTTTGTGGATGGAAAGCGATGCTAAAATTTAACTTCGAGCCTAAAGCTTCATGCAACTTACCCCAAAATCTGGAAGTAAGCCTCGGATCACGATCTGATATAATCAACAAGGGTACGCTGTGTAATTTCACTATTTCTGAAACATATAATTCTGCCAATTTCTCAAGTGAATAATTAGTCCAAATGGGTAGAAAATGAGCTAATTTCATTAATCATGGATCATTACTGTTTGCAACAAACCGGTGGTACCTGATGTTTAGCTTTACCTACAGGCAAACTAAGTATCGCGACACAAATTCTCCTATTTCTTTCTTCATACCAGGCCACCAATAACTTTGTTTCATGTCATTATACATTTTTGTACTCCTAGGATAAATTGAATAAACACTATTGTGAGCTTCATTCATCAACTCTCGTTTTAATCCAGAATCATTTGGTACACACAGTTGATTCCGAAAATACAAACAGTTGTCCATGATGATACTAAAATCAGTCTTTTGACCACTTTTCACTACTTCAAGTCTCGACAACAAATTTGAATCATCTTTTGAAGTCCTTGAATTTTCAATAAAAATGTCGGCTTTACTATCAACTTAGCCAAAATAGAACCATCGTGCTCCAATGTCAAATTTACATTCATAGCCTTTAAAGTAAATAAGGACTTTTGACTTAAAGCATCTACAACAATATTAGCTTTCCCGAGATGATAGTCAATTACCAAATCATAATCTTTTAATAATTAGAGCCACCTATGCTGACACAAATTCAATTCTTTTTGCGTCATTAAGTATTTCAAACTTTTATGATCAATAAAAATATGACATTTCTCCTCGTACAAATAATGTCGCCAAATCTTCAAAGCGAAAATAATTACAGCTAACTCTAAATTGTGTGTTTAGTAATTTCGCTCATGAGGTTTCAACTGCTTAGAAGCGTAGGCAATTACTTTTCCACTTTGCATCAAAACACATCCTAAACCACAAAGTGACGCATCACTATAAACAATAAATTCTTTTCGATTCAGGCTGAATCAAAATAGGAGCTTCGGTTAACATATTCCTCAACTGCTCAAAATTTTTTTGGCATTTTTAGTCCAAACATAACTAACATCTTTCTACAGTAGTTTAGTCATAGGAGATGCTATAATGGAGAAGTTTTTAACAAATCATCGATAGCATCCAACTAGTCCAAAGAAACTTCGAACTTTAGAAAAATTCTTTGAAATTTTCCAATCAACGATTGCAGATAATTTATTCAAATCAACCATTATTCTATCAACAGATATAACATGTCCCAGAAAACTAACTTCCTGTAGCCAAAATTCACATTTACTGAATTTCACAAAAAGTTATTTTTCATGCAAAGTTTACATCACAACTCTTAAATGTTCGGTAAGATCTGACTCATTCAGTGAATAAATCAGGAAATCATCAATGAATACCACAACAGACTGATCTAAATATGGCTAAAATGCACGATTCATCAAGTCCATGAATGCCATAGGAGCATTAGTCAAACCAAATGGCATCATCAGAAATTTGTAGTGACCATATCTAGTTCTGAATGCAGTTTTCACTACATCTTACTCTTTAACTCGTAGCTGATAATATACGGATCTCAAGTCAATCTTTGAAAACATTGTAGCTTCCTTTAACTGATCGAACAAATCATCAATATGATGTAACATGTATTTATTCTTAATGGTCGCTTTATTCAACTGTCGCTAATCTATACATAGTCTCATTGACCCATCTTTCTTTTTCTCGAATAAAACTAGAGCACCCCAAAGTGACACACTTGGTCGAATGAATTAGTGATCTAACAACTCTTGCAACTGAGTTTTTAACTTATTCAATTCAGTAGGGGCCATCCTATATGGTGTTACCAAAATTGGAGTTGTTCCAGGCACAAGTTCGATTACAAATTCTATGTAACATCTCGAAATTAGGCCTAGTAGGATTGGGCCCAATGGGCCTTAAGCGTAGTAGCATTTAAAATTTTTGGAGAACAAGAGATCGGCTTAAATGCAAGTTGGACCTATTAGGTGAGTGATTTTGGAAGGTTAGGGGGCTTTTATGAAGTCCCGAGATTGAACTTTGGCTTTGGGGAAATTTTGGTTTTAGGTGAAAAAAACCCTGGAAGTTGGCAGGTAGGCCTTAAGAATAAAATATGGGGAAAATGACACAAGTAGAGTGTGTGGTGTAGTGGCAAAGTGACGCCACTTAGGGGACAAGGGAATGACGCCACAAGGAAGGAAGGAGGCCCAAGGTTCTAGTTGCAGCGCTTGCATTCCTTTTAGATTATTTTTATTAAATGAATTTAGACCTTGGCCATAGGGTTATATTTAGTTGCGCATGGTTTAAAACACAAGGAGCTAGTTGGTAAAGTGGTTAGTGGTGTGGATTATGTGGCAAGGGAGCCTAGGTTCGAATCTCATGTCAAGCAAAGGAGTATTTATTTTGCTAAGTTGGGGTGGAAAGAGTTTGAGTTGGATTTAAACTCTGCTAACGAAGGGATCCCACATCAGAAAGATACAAGGAATGAAGGTGAAAAGCTAGCTATATAAAGAGCATTCTAGGAGGAGAGATAACATACCTTGGTGGGCGTTTGGACGCAGGAGTGGTCGCAGCGCGGTTTAACACTAGACTCCTATCAGGGGTGTAACTCTCTCTACTTTAGTTGTAGAGCGGCAAATGCCGAAGTGCCGGTCACGACAATAGTAGCCACACGAGCGTGCGGGAGCACGTGTGGGGGCTTTGACGCGATAGTTGAGGCCCCATTAGTATTCTTGTGGGTCGAGGCTGCTTGGGCCGCGATAGGCCGAAGTGGGCCCAATGGGCCCATGGGCCCATATGAGTAAATTGTATGGTTGTTTAGAATATATTGAACTAGACTAGGTGAATCTTATATACGTGGCTAGATTTGTACTAGGTGGGCCTCATGAGCTTGTGGGCCCGAATGGGCCGAAATCGAGTTTAGGCCCAATAGTCCGGTAACAACCGGAAGCGGTAGCTAAGTCATTCGAGACGACATTGGGCCCTCAGGAAAGGCTAGTATAGGTATAAAATTACCAAAATACCACTGGTTTATGAAATTACCAAAATACCCTTAATTTACGAAATTACCAAAATACCCCTAGTTTATGAAATTACCAAAATACCCCTAGTTTATGAAATTACCAAAATACCCTGATTTATGAAATTACCAAAATACCCCTAGTTTATGAAATTACCAAAATACCCCTGGTTAATGAAATTACCAAAATACCCTTGATTTGTAAAATTATTGTTTTACCCCTATACGATAAAATGATTGCTGTACACTCGTGGTAGTATTAGCGTTGTTTGTGTTAATTGTATGATTGACTATGTTTGAGATGCGTTGCTTACATGGATTGGTTATGAGTAGAATTACCAAGATACCTTTAGAGGGTGAATTACCAAAATACCCCTGGAAGGTAAAATTACGATTATACCCTTAGAGGTTGATTAGCATGATTGTGTTGTATTATGTTTATCTGATTATGATGGTAATTCATTTCATACGTGATATTTGAGATATGATTTGGATACATGACATCTCGTATATACAATTATTATGTCATGACATGTTGCATGAGATTGAGTATGATGAGTGGAGAGGAAGGTATGATTATCAGACGGTCACCAGTGGTTTGGTACCACAAAGTGTAACACCCCAAACCCGGCCCATGCGTTTCGACCGGATCTGACATGTCATGGCTTGTACTTTGAAAACCTTTGCTTTGATAGTACTTGAAATTTGGGAGTTAACTGGACAATATTTAAGTAAATAAGCGGCATTTTAAAAATAAAAACTTATATTAGTATTATCAAGTATAAATAAACCTTACCATAAAATTCACAAGTTGCTTAACATTGAAAACGACTTAGTTGAATGAAAACCAGGGGCCTTATTACATAAATATTCTCGAAATAACATTGAAATAAATTAACCTAAAGAAATCCCAAAAGAAAATAACTTGTAGGAATAGAACTTGATTGCCCTCGAGTCCGCTCTCGGCTCCCATGTCCACGATCTCTTGTTCATCCGGAAGAGTAGAGAAAGGAAAGTGTGAGTCACAAAGACTCGGTGTATAAATCTCAAAACACACATCGACTGAGCCCACAAACACATTATGGGCCCCGCCCACACAGAAGGCATCAATCATAATCACCTAATAATTAATAAAGAATGAATAACCTAACCCATCCTAGGTTTCCATCCTCTACACACAAACCCGTACCAACCATCACACCATGGGGATTTCTACAATCAACCCTCCATCCGCTACACACCAAAGCGATACCCATCGCCTATTCCTATTAAGTAGGAATCATTAAACGTGGCATAGCCACCGATCACAATGTAACCTAGCATTTATATTTATGGGTTTTCTACCACCGATCACTACGTGACCTATCATGCACTTCCCCTTTATCATATCAATATCCCATCCCATGCATACACACATAAAGAAAATATCATGCAGTCATATATATATTTTTCAATACACATAGGGAGTTCTATGTTTACGTACCTGGCATCCTTGCCTAGCCCTTTTAGGGTTCCATTCGACTGTTTATACAGCCTTATTCCAGATTTTAGCCCATAACATACATAAATAGATTTACATATAGGTTTATTGGTAGTGTGTTAGAGATCTACACACCTGATTACCGATAAAATGAGGCTTTCTATATCGATGCTACCCTTAGTCAACACAAGCGCTATCTCGCCTAAGGTGTTGTTGAAGACGGTCCACAACTAATTGGCCAATCTCGAGCAATGAGATCTTTGCTCGTTTCTTAAACTTAGGGATTCTATCTTTTGCCTGATCGATATTTAATTTCGTCAAATCCTTATCAGAGCTACTATAGCAATATTTAATCGTTAATCCTCCTTTTAGAGTTCAGATCATATATATATTGAACGAATCTAATAAAAATTTAGGGATAATCTTCTTACCTTAAAATCCCAAAATTGGAGACTTATGATTTTTGGCTTTTAGATCTAGTTGACTAAGCCTCCTTCAAATCCCAAATTGCTGCCCATCATAAAACCATTAACTATTAGCTTTCGGCTTTTGCCTTTCTAGAATAGATTATGAGAACTAATCAAAATTCAACTCTTACCTTAGCTTAGGAGATTCTGCTAGCACTAGGGAGAGGATTCGGCAATGCTGATGGAAGATTTAAATGCCGAAAGTGTAGAACAATTCCTCAAATAGGATGAATAAAAGAAAAAGCGATGGATGCTTCGATTTTTTAGAGAAATCGGCACAAGGGAAAAGAAAGTGGGGAAAAGTTTCGACTTTTAGAGAAATTAGAGAAAGAAATTTGGAGAAAAGAAGCTAGGAATTTCGGCACAAAGGGAGAGGATTTAATGTCGAAACAAGGAGATAGCCCTCTATTTATAGGAAATTCGCAACCCTTTTCCATGTAGTAGCTGGTTTCTTTACTCCTCTCGATGATGGATTCTTGGCCATCACTCTCTTTGTGGATAAATTCTAACTTTTCTCCTTTATCTTAATCTACTAGCTCATCTAAAGAGACTTAATTATCTCTAACTCCTCCTCCTTTATCAGATATTATCCACATATTTTAATCATTAAAATCCCAAAATCTCACCTTTATCTCGCTTATTATCCACATAAAATAAATTTCTAAATAATAGCCTTTATCTCGCTTATTATCCACATATTTTAAACATTAAAACCTCTAAATTTTAGCCTTGTTGCCATCCACTCCACCTAATCCTAATGCCCAAAATTTAGCTAACTTAAATTAAAAGAATTAGGCTCTATGAAACTTAAATTTGGGCCCCTTACTCCTTGTGTGTGGCGTCACCCCTTGCTCCATTTTAAGTGCCGAAAATTGGCCTAAAAACATGGGCTCCTTACAACCTAAAACTTGTTCCTTTTTAATTATTAATGATGCCATCTTAAAATAATTTAATCTGGGCCTTTGCCTAATTCTAAGCCCAAATTTAGACCCCTTTTTACTTGAATTAACAAATTAAACATATCTCCACACTAAATGCATTGGCCCATAAATTTAGGATGTTACAGTTCTACCCCCTTAAAGAAATTTCGTCCTCAAAATTTCCAACTAACTATTAATCGTACTACCCAAGTCTCACCACTATGCTTTCGCTGCGCACTCTAATCAAAAGAAACACTTAGTATACTATGGTATTGTACGCATCGGTATTCACATCTAGAGTGTCCTCGTCCCCTTGGCGACGTGCTGCATAGACCAAGGCCGACTACCTCGCCTCAGTATAACCTGTCCCTCCACGACCATGTCCGTGCCATTGCCACTATTGACTTGACCACGGTCCCTTGGTGGTTGTTGACCTCATCTTCATGGTGAGCATTCCTTCGACCCATGGTCCTTCAAATCCGTTCTTGTGAACAGTTTCTAACTTGGTGGCCTGTAGATCCACACCTATAACACTTCCCACTGCCTGCCCAACATTCACCGGCATGAAATTTTTCACATCGAGCACACTTTGGTGTCTGGTTAACAGTAGTAGGTTTCTCATCCCGTCTCGGCCCGTCTGACCTAGGTCTTTTTTGAGTTTGCCCGGTTGCCTCTGACGATCCAAAATTCCTCTTATTTCCACCCCTATCTCTATCCTGATTTAACTTCTCGGTCTGCTTTACCTCCTTGGCTATCTTAGCCTTTTCCATTAGGACAGCAAATTCCCTCTCTCTCTGTGGGGCTATCAAAACATGCAAATCATCCCTCAGACCATCTTCGAACCTAACACAATGTTCATGCTCCGTGGCTACCATCCCACGAGTATAACGGCTAAGGCATAAGAATTCAGCTTCATACGCAGCCACTGACCTACTCCCTTGCACCAGATTTAGAAACGCTCTACGCTACGCATCCACATAACTCGATCCAATATATTTATTCTGAAACGCCATTTTAAAGTAATCCCGGTGATACGATCACCATTGTACCATCCTTAACCGTAAGCCACCATTGGTAGGCTTCATCCTGCAGAGAGATACAATCCTTTCAACTTCTCCTCCTCCGTAAAGTCCAAATCATCCATTATCGTTCTATCGCCTCCAACCAATACTCATTGAACTTGGGGCTACACGAAATTTCTCTAAACACTTACGCCCCATTGGCCCTAAGCCACTCCAAGCCTGATTTTGGGCTCTGTGCCCATACCACCTTGACAATCCTCTCTAAAACCCTTAACATCGCTTGAGATACCGCGTCATCTCTGGTAGTTTGATCTTGAAATTCCTCCTCTGCAGCTGGTGGAACTGGCATCTCATTTCTAGGTCCATGGCAAGATCCTACTGGTTCTGATACAGTCATTCTACCCCTACCACGACTACGTGGCGGACGTCCACGACCCCTTGTACTCATTTTACCGATTCGCGTTTATCTGATTAGAAATTTTATGAACTATTAGTTTTCTTTCACTTTTTTTTTAACCACGGACAGTCTTATGAATGATAGCTTTAAGAGTAATTATTTTGAATTCGCATTCACCATACAATCTCAAGTTCATATCCTCTAAGAAACCCATACATTCAATCATGAACTCATGTTCATTCTGAGAAAAGTGTTGTTGTTGTTGTTGTGGTTTTGTTTTCACTACCCAAGGGTATTTTGTAATTTTATCCTACAGGCATTTTGTAAAAAAATTTGAAATGAGGTTCCTTGATGATTTTATAAAATAAGGGTATTTTGGTAATTTTGCATTCGTGGGTATTTTGGTAATTTTGGAAATCGAGGTATTTTGGTAATTTTGGAATCTGGGGCATTTTAGAAATTTTGAAATCGAGGCATTTCGATAATTTTGAAATTCTGGGGTATTTCGATAATTTTACAAAATAATGGTAATTTGGTAATTCTACAAATCAGGGCTACTTTGGTCATTTTGCAAAACAAGGGTAATTTTGTAATTTTCTTCATAGTTGCGAACATTTTCAAATCAAATGTATTTTTTTCTGGAAGTGTACAAAACTTAGGGGTTTTGTTTGTAAAATACGGTGGTTGGTCCCTTTCGGGTTTTAATTATGGGTTCAGCCCATGAACAAGTCCTTATAGCTAGAGTGAACAGTCACTACACACCAGGTAGGATTCCTGTGAAAAGGAGGTGAGTCACTTGGACTGCTTAAATACCAAGCTCTTCCGGATCTACTCCTAGACATGCATATGCCTGTTGCCACACCTTAGTCTTGTGACTCTTTTACAGGTTTTGTTTTAGTGAAGTTAAGTCTTATGGAATTGAAGAGTTGTTTGCCTAAGCCTAGAGTCCATCAAATTCTTATCTAGATAGTCTACATCCCATAAAGCCCATTAAGCCCACATTTATATCACAATCGGGAGTTCAAAATACTTACTTGGGTGGATTGGGTGCCGGTAGACTCGAAGGTTATGTCTTCAAACCAAAATCTTTTTCTTAAATTTATTTTTTACAAAAAAACACTTCTAGACCTATTTCACATCCCGAGTTTTGAACTGGGCTCTGATACCAAACTAAAACACCCCAAACCCGTCCCACAAGCCCTGACCGGATCTGGCACGCTTCTAGGGAAAAGAAAAATCATTCGAAACTTATTTGAAGGTTGCCAAAATTTTGTGCGTTTTTGAAAAATAGTTGATTTGTGTTGATTAGGTGTCAAAACATTTAACATTTATTTTAATATAAGTTACTTAAACTTTAAAGTGATAAAGATCGTACCATACTAAAATAATTTAAATGCATGCATAAGCAGTTTAATACTTATGGCCTTATTACATCAAAACAAAACCGAAATAATTCAAAATACTTAAGTATGGAAAATTCAAAATAAAACAAATTACGAGCTAAGCATGGCCACCATTGAGCTCCTGCCGGCCGGTCCATTACTATGTGTCACTGAAAAAATAATCCCACAACGGGTGAGTCAAACAGACTCAGTGTGTAACAACCAACACAAGTCTCAATCAATTTAGGCATGTCAAATCATACATAATAAACATATGTAATCAATGATGCAAACCTGAGCCCAAACCTAGATAACCATCCGCTACACATCACCCGTACCAACCATCACACCGTGGGGACTACTAAGTCGACCATCCATCCGCTACACATCATCGAGGCGCGTTGCGCTGCAGACGACATGCTCATCGCCTTATATATATTGTGGCATAACCACGAGATAATCATTTGTGACATAAGTCACCACATTTGGATTTTTGTGACATGAGTCACCACATTCAGATATTGTGGTATAAAACCACCAAATCACTTCCCCTTTTCATATCACCCATATGCCCCATGTCATACAAATCATGCCAATAGCTTATCTTATGCCTTATTCACATTCGTTACAGTTTCACAGGAGTGCCATAGCAGATATTCATAATATTATAACCACAATAGTAGTAGGTTAACCTACCTGAGTACTTTGTACCATTGCATGATACCCTTAGCCACATTTTTCATATTCTTATTAACACATTTATTAAAACATTACCATAAATCTTATTAAAACTTAGGGTTAGGGCTACACACCTGGTTTACTTAATGAACTCACTGAAATCCCAAAAATCCCGATCTAATGCTTTAGATCCTTAGTTCCTTGCTTGTCAATTTGATTACTAATCAAATCCCAAAATTCTGTGATACTTTTTCCTTGAAATCGGCCAACACTAGTTCCTTTGGACTTGGTTAGTTTTGGCTTTTGAATAAATCTGAAATAGATCTGAAACACCAATTATGGCCTTGGCGAATGTACATAGTCACTTTCCTTATGAATCTCAAATCCGAAAATATATCCTTGGTTGTGGTATTTGTCGAAATCCTATAGACACATGTTAGATCAATTTCTAACCTTTAATCACAACAAATGGCCCTTGGTCGAATACCACATATTACTTACCTTGATCACACCAATCTCAAGATTGCCTCGTTGAAATCGGCTACCATAGAAATCCGAAACTTCCTTCATAGTTTGACCATGAACATTAATGGGGTTAGATTTCATCTTTCGCTAAAGAAAAGAAAGAAAAGAATCAATAGTTGATCCTTACCCTTATGATAGAAGTCATTGCTCCTTGTTGAACCCACAGAGATTGGCTATGTAGACTTAGATAGAGATCAACGTGTTTTCGACTTTTGGGGTTTAATGGACAATCGGCTAGTGGTTATTGTTTTGTTCGACTTGAGTGAATTTGCAAAGAAGAAGGAGAAGATGGATGATGGAGATTCGACTAGAACACAAGGTATTTCGGCTTGACAAAATAAAAGAGAAGAAGAGAAAATTTGCTAAAGAATTCGGCAGAGGCACAATTGAAAAGAAAAGAATGAATATGGCCTCACTTCTATCCTTTGGCGAAAATACCACCCAAGAGAGTCCTTGGCGGCCAACTCTCCTCTCTCCATTCAATCCCCTTTTCACTCTACCTTAGCCGAATCTTTAACTCTTTCCAACCCAATCTATACCTCCTTCCTCCGAGTCCATATGCAGCCCTTCTTGCTCATCCTTATAGCAAAATAAAAACTCCCTTTTTGCTTCCCTTGTGATTCGAACCTAGGCCCTTCCCCCTTTGCTTGTGGCGTCACTTACTAAGGTCCTAAGTGGCGCATCCAAGCCACTTAAACAAGCCCATTTTAGTGGCATATTTCCCCTACAAATTTTCTTAAGGCCTCTTAGGCTTAGCTCCCTCTTTTAAACTTAAAATTAAATAATTTCTAAGGCATTCTCCTACATTCTACTGTTCCCAAAATTCATAAAGCACATTCATAATATACACAGGCATACAAGCACATGCAATTGAGCAAAAATGCACAAGCCCTAATTCCCAGATATTACACAAAGTGGGTTGGCCCCCCACATGATATTTGTGACTACGGTCACCAGTGGTTTGGTACCACATATGATTTTCTTGTGACTCATCCAAGTGGTTAATACCACAGTGGGTTGGCCCCACATAACATCAAAGGGGATCGTCATCAGTAGTTTGGTACTATAAAATGGGTTGGCCCCACACATGATTATTTGTGACTTCGGTCACCAGTGGTTTGGTACCACATATATTTATTTGTGACTTCGGTCACCAGTGGTTTGGCACCACTAGTGGTTTGGTACCACACGGGGTAGATTTGGGAGACTCGAATGGACATTTAGGTTGGTGGGATTGCATGGCATGCATATTTGCATATGAATCTATGTATGAGCTTAATATCTTTTGGATGGGGATTTATGCACTGAGTCTCGATGACTCACCCCTTAGTTAATTTTGCAGGTAATCATTAGATCATGATTTGGGAGCTGAGGCGGACTCGTGGAGGCCATACATTGCTTTCTCGTGAACTTGTTCTCTTATTTCAAACTTATTTTTAATTCGAGATTTTAAGTTGTAATAAGGCCACTATAACTTTAATTTTGGTATCTTGTTTGGTTTAGCTTTTAATTTGATTACTACCTATTATTATTAAATGTTCAATACAGGAATTTCCTAAACCCTTAATAATCGTTTTCCAAAATGTTAACAAAAGGATAACAAGCGAATAAATATTTAAACTCAAAATTTTTAACAAACGTGTAGTTTTTAAACAACCCTTTTTATGTGACATGCCAGATCCAGTCGTAACGTTTAGGCCGGGCTTGGGGTGTTACAATTATGGTATCAGAGCCAAGTTTTAGAACTTGGCTGTGGAATGGGTTTGTCAACGTTTTCCAAAAATTGGTTTGAAATATTGTTTCAGAAATATATGCTTTCTTGGAAGAATGGCACTGAGTCTTCAAACACCAAATCCGTAAGTTTCACGATACTTTGCTTTGTTATATCTTTGTATTTCTGGTATCAATTCTGAGTATTTGGTTTGGGTGTGATATTCAGATATAGAATTGGTTGCATATGAAATGTTCATCTGTTTTAATGGTTAGGTGTTTTGAGTATGTGTAGGGAGTTCTAAATACCAGTTATAAGTATATTAGTTTTATTAAGATCGAGTCTTGTGACAAGCGCGAGTGTGCTAGGTTAGGATGTGTGACTGTTAGTTAGTTGGAAATTTCGAGGACGAAATTTCTTTAAGGAGGGTAGATTTGTAACATCCTGAAATTAGGCCTAGTTGGATTGGGCCCAATGGGCCTTGAGCGTAGTAGCATTTAAAATTTTTAAAGAAAAAGAGATCGGTATAAATGCAAGTTGGACCTATTAGGTGAGTGATTTTGGAAGGTTATGGGGCTTTTATGAAGTCCCGAGATTGAACTTTGGCTTTGGGGAAATTTTGGTTTTAGGTGAAAAAAACCCTGGAAGTTGGCAGGTATGCCTTAAGAATAAAATATGGGGAAAATGACACAAGTGGAGTGTGTGGTATAGTGGCAAAGTGACGCCACTTAGGGGACAAGGGAATGACGCCACAAGGAAGGAAGGAGGCCCAAGGTTCTAGTTGTAGCGCTTGCATTCCTTTTAGATTATTTTTATTAAATGAATTTAGACCTTGGCCATAGAGTTATATTTAGTTGTGCATGGTTTAAGACACAAGGAGCTAGTTGGTAAAGTGGCTAGTGGCAAGGGAGCCTGGGTTCGAATCTCATGTCAAGCAAGGGAGTATTTATTTTTCTAAGTTGGGGTGGCAAGAGTTTGAGTTGGATTTAAACTCTGCTAACGGAGGGATCCCACATCGGAAAGATACAAGGAATGAAGGTGAAAAGCTAGCTATATAAAGAGCATTCTAGGAGGAGAGATAACATACCTTGGTGGGCGTTTAGGCGTAGGAGTGGTAGCAGCGCGGTTTAACACCAGACTCCTATCAGGTGGGTAACTCTCTCTACTCTAGTTGTAGAGCGGCAAATGCCGAAGTGCCAGTCACGGCAATAGTAGCCACACGAGCGTGAGAGCGCATGTGTGAGGGCTTTGACGCGATAGTTGAGGCCCCATTAGTATTCTTGTGGGTCGAGGCTGCTTGGGCCGCGATGGGTCAAAGTGGGCCCATTGGGCCGATGGGCCCATATGAGTAAATTGTATGATTGTTTAGAATATATTGAACTAGACTAGGTGAATTTTATATACGTGGCTAGATTTGTGCTAGGTGGGCCTCATGAGCTTGTGGGCCCGAATGGGCCGAAATTGAGTTTAGGCCCAATTGTCCGGTATCAATCGGAAGTGGTAGCTAAGTCGTTCGGGACGACATTGGGCCTTCAAGAAAGGCCAGTATAGGTATAAAATTACCAAAATACCCCTGGTTTATGAAATTACCAAAATACCCCTAGTTTATGAAATTACCAAAATACCCATAGTTTACGAAATTACCAAAATACCCCTGGTTTATGAAATTACCAAAATACCCCTAGTTTATGAAATTACCAAAATACCCCTGGTTTATGAAATTACCCAAAATACCCCTAGTTTATGAAATTACCAAAATACCCCTGGTTTATGAAATTACCAAAATACCCTTGATTTGTAAAATTACCGTTTTACCCCTATACGATAAAATGATCGTTGTACACTCGTGGTAGTATTAGCGTTGTATGTGTTAATTGTATGATTGACTATGTTTGAGATGCGTTGCTTACATGGATTGGTTATGAGTAGAATTACCAAGATACCCTTAGAGGGTGAATTACCAAAATACCCCTAGAAGGTAAAATTACAGTTATACCCTTAGAGCTTGATTAGGATGATTGTGTTGTATTATGTTTATTTGATTATGATGGTAATTCATTTCATACGTGATATTTGAGATATAATTTGGATACATGACATACTGCATACAGGAATTATTATGTCATGACATGTTGCACGAGATTGTGTATGATGAGTGGAGGGGGAAGGTATGATTATCAGACGGTCACTAATGGTTTGGTACCACAAAGTGGGTTGGCCCTCCACATGATATTTGTGACTACGGTCACCAGTGGTTTGGTACCATATATGATTTTCTTGTGACTCGTCCCAGTGGTTAATACCACAGTGGGTTGGCCCTACATAACATCAAAGAGGATCGTCATCAGTAGTTTGGTACTACAAAGTGGGTTGGCCCCACACATGATTATTTGTGACTCCGGTCACCAGTGGTTTGGTACCACATATATTTATTTGTGACTACGGTCACCAGTGGTTTGGCACCACCAGTGGTTTGGTACCACACGGGGTAGATTTGGGAGACTCGAATGGTAGGTTGGTGGGATTGCATGGCATGCATATTTGCATATGAATCTATGTATGAGCTTAATATCTTTTGGATGAGGATTTATGCACTGAGTCTCGATGACTCACCCCTTAGTTAATTTTATAGGTAATCATTAGATCGCGAATTTGGGAGCTGAGGCGGACTCGTGGAGGCCATACATTGCTTTCTCATAAACTTGTTCTCTTATTTCAAACTTATTTTTAATTCAAGATTTTAAATTGTAATAAGGCCACTATAACTTTAATTTTGGTATTTTGTTTGGTTTAGCTTTTAATTTGATTACTGCCTATTATTATTAAATGTTCAATACAGGAATTTCCTAAACCCTTAATAATCGTTTTCGAAAATGTTTATAAAAAGGATAACAAGCGAATAAATATTTAAACTCAAAATTTTTAACAAACGCTTAGTTTTTAAACAACCCTTTTTATGTGACATGCCAGATCCGGTCATAATGTTTAGGCCGGGTTTGGGGTGTTACATTCTACTTCTCGAGTCAGTGGCAACCTAGACAGTTCTTCAAGAAAAACATTAGCATATTCTTTAACTATTGACACTTGCTTAATTTTTTATTCAGCCACTTTTGAATTTAGAACGTAGGCTAAATAAGCTTTACATCCTTTTTAATCAATTTTTGAGGTGACAGTGCTGAAACTACATTTGTAGTACAATCAGCCCATCTGCCCTAACACAAATAAATTCACCATTTGGACGCTTCAAACTAACTTGTTTCCTTTGAAAACTCATAATTGCATCATGCTTAGACAACCAGTCCATTCCCAAAATGAGATCAAAATCTCCAAAAGGTAACAACATCAAACTAGCAGGAAAATCTTAAACCCTAACTTTCAGTGGACACGATTTACAGATCTGATTAACTAAATTACACTAACCTAGTGGATTCGTTACTTTGATAGTATATTCAGTGGATTTAACAAGAAAATTTTTTTATCTACTAATGCAGTACATATATACAAGTGAGTCGATCCAGAATCAATCAATGCATATACATTAATATCAAAGAGAGAAAAAGTATCGGTAATAATATCTAGGGTAATAGCTTCCTCACGAGCTCTGATTGCAAAGGCTCTAGCTGGTTTTCTCACTTCAGATTGTTCATTCATATCACTATTCTTCCCTTGACCATAAGTAGTATTTCTACCGTTTCCAAATCGTCTACCTCTCTATAAGGTTACTTTAGGCTTGTTTATTTGATTGGCAAAATCATTTTGCCTTTTTGGACAATCATGAAGGAAATGATCAGTAGATCCAAAATAGAAAGAAGCTCCCAACTTAAATCAACACTCACCAAAATGCCATTTGTTACAATCATCACAAATAGGAATGGTTCTCTTAACATTTCTTACAATTCTGAAACTAGCCACTGGAGAATTAACAGACTTAAAATTGCTTTGCTTCAGTTTATCTCTGCTAGTGAACTTGAAGGGACAGACGATCGACTTATCTCAATTCTAAATTTCTTCGAATGACATGGATGTATTTGTTGAGGTTTAAAAGTGATGCTCTTTTATATCTTAAACAATTTATTGCTATGATAAAAAACCAATTTTCAGCTAGTATAAAATACATTCGTAGTAATAATGGATATGAATCTTTCAAGAATGACTGTAGTGAATATTTTAGTATGTTGGGCATTATGCATTAAAGCTCTTGTGCTCACACTCCCCAGCAAAATGGATTTACTAAGCGCAAACATAGATATTTTCTTGAAGTCGTTAGGTCTATCACTTTTAATCCAATATGCCTAGTAAATTTTGGGATGAATGTGTATTAACATGTTTTTGATTAATTGATTACCCACTCCTCTCTTGCATTGGAAGAATCCTTTTGAAATTTTATACATTAAACCACCAGATCTTTCTCGTCAAAGAGTGTTTCGGTGTCTTTGTTATGATACCACACCTCATTATCATGATAAAATTTCTCCAAAAGCTATTCCTTCTATGTTTATAGGACATTCTAATGTTCAAAAAGGCTACTTGTTGTGTTTCATGAAAAAGTGTTTCCTTTTAAATTTACACCAATATTTCCTATAGCTGATATCTCTACTTTTCTTGATCTTAAGCCCATGCCTTCCATTTTTATAATTCCCAGCTCACCAAATTTACTAGCCAATAATACTTCAACTAGCCAGTCTTATTTTTTACCTAAACAATCATTGTCCACTTCTGTTCAACCAACATCTTCCACCTCAAACCCATTAAGATTCACCACATGGTCTATCAAGAAACCTATATGGATGATGAACTATGTCTATCCCAATCAATCTTCTACTTACCTTGATATAGGTCCATATCCTATTTCTCATGTTTCTTCCTCTTTACATTTACCTATTCATACTTAGTTATTTGCAGCAGGTATTTTTGCCATATCTAAACCCCAAACATATACTGAATCCATTTCAGATCCAAGGTGGGTCGATGCTCTGCAATAAGAAATTCAATATTTGGAGGAAAATGTTACATGGAAGGTAGTTTTTTTTATCATTTGGCGTGGTTCTTATTGGCTGCAAATGAGTCTATTATGTCAAATATAATTCTGATGGTTCTATTGAGCGATTTAAAGCCCAAGTGGTGGGAAAAGGGTACAACCAACAAGATGGGGTTAATTTTAGGAAACTTTTTCTCTTGTGGTTAAACATGTTATTGTTCAAACCATAATTAGTGTGGCCACAATGAATGGATGGCCTTTTTTCCAAATGGATGTTTACAATGCCTTCTTGTAAGGTGATATGCATAATGAGGGTTATATGGACATTCTAGAAGGTTTTCGCAAATAGAGGGAGCACAAGGTGTGTTATTTGCTCAAGTCGTTGTATGGTTTGAAGCAAGCTTCTTGATAGTGGAATCTAAAGCTTACTGAGGAATTGTTGCAAGGAGGTTACACACAAAGCAGATATGAATATTCCTTGTTTTCAAAATGGAAAGTAGGTAACATAGTAATATTACTTGTTTATGTTGATGATTTGCTAACCACAAAAGTGATGTTGATATAATCAGTGAGTTTATAAATGTTCTATACCAGAATTTTAAGATGAAAGATTTGGGTAAGCTAAAATATTTTCTTGGTATAAAGGTGGCAATATCAAGCAAAGGTATTGTGTTGAGTCAAAGGAAGTATGCATTGGAGTTTATAGAGGATGTTGGGTTAGGAGAAGCAAAACCAACAAGTAAACCTCTTGAACAGAATCAAAAGCTCACTTCAATTGAGTATGATGAGTCTGTACAACTGGGAGCTGATGGTGATGAATTGTTTCCTGATGTTGCAATATACACGTGAATTTTGGGTAGGTTGTTATATTTGACCAATACACAATCAAACATATCATTTGCAGTTCAACACTTACGTCAATTCATGCATGAACCAAAGAAATCCCATTTGGAGGTTGCTTTCTAGGTGGTTCAATATATAAAAAAGAATTCAGGTCAAGGTATATTGCTGATTGCATCTAATAAAACACATATTGTTGCATTTTGTGATTTAGAGTGGACTTCATGTCCTATGTATAGAAGGTTAATTACTATTTTTTGTGTTAAGCTTTTAGGATCCCTCATTTCATGGAAGTCAAAGAAGCAAAGTATTGTTTTCCATTCATGAGTAGAAGCTGAATACATGAGTATAGCAGTAGTAGTAGCAGAGATTGTTCGGTTAGATGGTTTGTTGAAAGAAATATTACTTGATAGGTTTGATATGTCTTTAATATTTTTAGATAGTCGAGCAACACTTCAAATCACAGCGTGTAACACCCCCAAACCCGCCCACGAGCCTTGACCGAATCTGGTATGTCACTGCGGAAAACGTTGGAAAAGATTTTTACTTAAAAATAAAAGATGAAATTTGTTGTCGTTGGTAAAAAACATTTCACATTTATGATTCCAAGTAAAACCTTATTGGTACAAATTATCCGAATTTAAAAGCTTTAATATAAGTTGTTATAAAATAAGTTGATTCAAAATATTGCCAATTATTAGCTCAATAATAGGATAAACTTCAAAATCATAAATAAAGTTGCAAATACTTTAAGTGGACCTTATTACATCAAATAATTATTCCAAAACTACTTAAAATATAAAGTACGCAAAATTAAGTAAAACATCTTCTGCATGGGCCACCTTTGTATCCGCTCCGACCCGGTCTAAGCACTACGAATCACCTGCGATGTTCGTAAGAAAATTTGGGTGAATCAAACAGACTCAGTGCATAGTTATTTCACATGTCTCCACATATGGGCTTGGCCCATATCCACACAGTCCACATACATAAATATGCAACATGAAGCCCAGCCCAACCTAGTATCCATCCGTTACACACCTACCTTAGGCAGACCTGCTGCCCGAGGCCATGGCTACGCCACCGATCACCTAAGTGACCCCACATGTCGATATCTATGAGGTGACTCGAGGTCATCCTCAATCCACGGTGATGCACACAGCTATCATCCGCCAGGGTGAGACACACAACCAACATCCCACCTTGATGAAGCACATAGCTAACATCAAGCGCCAATGTAGCACAAGGCTAACATCAGACCACGTACATAAATGTACTCCCTGTCCTTCAATAGTCACATCCCAAGCCCCATGTATCATGCCACAGTATCGTTAAAATAAGCATACATCACATGCTATCACAATTTCATTCGTATACCATAGGAAACTTATTATCATAAAGTACTGACCTGTTTAATCGATTATCCACCATGGGTATCCACCTTTTTAGCCATTATTTCGACTACCATGCACATCATATACATATTTATATACATAACACATACACACAACAAGAGAATAGTGCGATAACTACGCACCTGTTTTGGCACACTCGACTAAATCCCGAAATATTTGCTTGCTCCTGAAGATGTCAAGATCCTTACTTAACCATTGTTAGAATCATTCTACACCATAAATCCATGAAGATGGCCTTTGGCCGAACTACATATCACTTACCACCTTACCTGAATAGTCGAATCCAAGAGGCTCCTGCACTGTTGGCTACACAAAAGAAACACAATATTATGGCTCTTCATACATTCGACCATCCCTTAGAAACTAAGGCCAACCATTGGTTTCGGCATACTAAATGAAGAAGAAGAGAATTCAATTGCTAAGAAAATACTTACTATACTCGAAACTGATTGGAAGATTGATGAAAAGGAATGTCAACACCTCCCCCTCTAAAGGCTCTAAAAGATTCGGCAAGAACTCCCAAATGGAGATGGGATAATCGGCTATCACAAAAATAGGTATAGAACAGAGGTTGAGAAGAAGAAAAGAAGTGTAGATAAAAGTTAGGAGAATTCGGCAATGAAGAACAAAGGTGGAGAGGTTTCGGCTTTGTTGCAAATGAGAGGATAGGTTTCAGTTTTTAGGAAGTGAATGGAAGGAAAATAAGTTAAAAAGAAAAAGAAAAAGATGCACAAAATGTCTTCCAACTTTGACTTTTGATCAAGAAATAGGGTGCAAATTTCGCAATGGCAAGGGTGAAAAGAAAGTTTGAAAGAGAATACTAAAGAAAGAAAAGAGAACCGAAAAAGAACTTCTAGACCTCTTATAGGAAATTCGGCTATTCCCCCCCACTCATGACCAAAAATTATCACCCAAAAGAGACCCACATTTGGCCTCCACACTCAAAATTCTTCTTGCCATCAATTCAAACTAATTTTGAATTGAACTCACTCTAAATTTCTCCTTATTTCCTCCTAATCACATTCGAATTAAGCCAACCCCTAGTCCACTATACCGTCTACATTCATGGTCAAATGGCCATAGAAAAGTTTCAAAAGAACACTCCATACTTCAAGCCTTATGTCCCTTATCCTACCAAAATTCCTTAATACCATACCATAAATAAGCACTTGCCTTATTCCTTAGTCTATTAACCATAAAAGACAATAGTCCAACCTTACCTTAATTAGAGTTTGACCAACACATGCCATATAAATGCAAAAATAAAAGTCACCTTAAGTCCATCTATGGGATTCAAACCTAAGCCCCCTTTCAATGCTTGTGGCGTCACCTTCCAAAGCCCTAAGTGGTGCCTCCTTGCCACTTTGCCAACTGGTTACTTATTTTAAAATTCCCCACGAATTACTCTTAACCCCTAGCTCCTTCAACTCCCTTTAACTAAAGCTTAAAAATAAAATTTTTCCCTACAGCTCGAGCCTACCCTTGGCTTATTCCTAAGCCCCAGAACATCTCACTTAACAACACAATAATCCGAACTCATGCAAAACAATACAATCACAAATAACCCCTAATTCAGGATATTACAATTCTACCCTCCTTAAAAAAATTTCGTCCTCGAAATTTCCAACTAACTAACAGTCGTGCATCCTCACTCACCACACTACGCTCTTGCTGTGCATTCTGACCTTAATAAAACTAACATACTTTCTATGAACAGTCTCAAAGTTCACACTCAAGGTTCCATACATTTCACTAGCAACACAAGATTGAACTAGTTCTATACCAAATAAGGCAATAAAGGGTATTCTAGAAATGAGAAACGTACCCGTTGTCACCTCTGGCATATCTTCCTCCTCGCGTTGCCTGGCTGCATAAACCAACCTTGGCTGCCTCGCATCTGTACCTTCAGCTCCTCTGCCTGGTGCTCCACGACCTTGGCCGGAACCATTTCCTCCATGGTTCGGACCACGACCCCTCGTCGCTTGCTGACCACCTCTGTCCGGTTGCACACCACCCTGACCTACTATCCGAGCCGTATTCAGATCCTAAGGACAATCTTTAATCAAATGAGCCTTAGACTTACACCTAAAACACTCTCGATCCTGATTCCAGCACTCTCCAACATGATACCTTCCACACCGAGCACACGAACGGTCCGGATTTCCAGTAGTTGGCTTAGCAACACGAGTAGAATTCTCAACCCTCGGTCTTTTCTGAAGGCTCCCAGACAATTCTGACGGTTCAAAACTCCTCTTGTCCCGGTTCCTATCCTTATCTCTATTCTGTCTCACAGAGTCCTTAATTCCTTCGGCTACCTTAGCCTTTTCTACTAATACGGCAAACTCCCGCTCCTGCTGTGGAGCTATCAATAGCCTCAGGTCATCCCTTAGTCCATCCTCAAATCGGACACATCACTCATGCTCCGTAGCCACTACTCCTCGAGCATACTGGCTCAACCTTAGGAATTCAGCCTCGTACTCCACCACGGGTTTGTTCCCTTGAACCAGCCCCGGAAAAGCCTTTCTCTGCTCATCAATATAATGAGTACCAACATACTTCTTCTGGTAAGCCACCTTAACGTACTCCCAAGTGAAATCCTCAGCTATAGCACCATCTCGAACTGTGAACCACCATTGATATGCCTCATCGCGAAGCAGCGACACCATTACTTTCACTTTCTCCTCAGCCGTTAAATCAAGCTCATCCATAATCCGTTCTGTCGCCTCCAACCAATACTCAGTAGTACTGGGTGCCACACCAGATACGCCACGGAACACCTCAGCTCCATTGGCTCGAAGTCACTCGGGTACCGATTTCTGAGCTTCCCTAATTCCACCTGCTTCTGCCACCATCTCTAGAACTTGTAGCACCGCCTGCGATACAGCATCATTCCCCATCTGATCTTGCTGCTCCACACCAACAGCTGCTGGTGGTGGTGGTACCTCATTCTCAGACCCTTGACCTATTCTAATGGGTTTCGATCTGACCATTCTCCTCTACCACGGCCTCGCACATTACGACCACGCCCCTAGAGCTCATGTCTACTATCGCGATTTAATCGATTTAAGAAATTTTATGAATTAGCATTTGTTCCCTTTGTTTATCCATGAGCAATTTTATGAAAAGAGCTTAATAGTAGTTCTTTCGATCATTCGAGTTTTCATTTCAAGTTTTCTACCCTAATTCGAGAAACACACACATTCAATGATATCCATCACACACATTCATCATTCGAACATCTTTGTCCATTCCTATTCTAGGGTATTTTCATCATTTGTCCTATGAGGTATTTTGGTAATAAATCGTGGTCAATTTGAAAATCTTTACAAATCAAAGGCATTCCAAAATATACAAATCTTGAGGTTATTTTGAAAATTCTATCAAATCAATGATATTGTAGAAATTTTAGAAATCGGGGTTATTTTGGTAATTTTGGAAGTCAGGGGCATTTTAGTAAATTTTCCCAAATCAGGGTATCTTACTATTTTGTAAAATAGGAGTTTTTGGTATTTTTGTAAAGTAAGAATGTTTTTACAAAAGTCGTGGGTAGTATGGTAATTTTATAAACCAAGAGCATTTTGGTAATTTTACACCCAGAGGTATTTGGGTAATTTTGTAAATCGAAATATTTCGAAAAATTTTCCAAGTATAAAATGGTTTTACAAATCAAAGGAGTAATTTTGAAAACTTAAGGGTTTTGTAAAACAGTATGACTAGTCCCTTTCGGGTTTTAATTATCGAGTTTAGCCCGTAAATAAGTCCTCTTGGTTAGGGTGAACCGTTACTACGCACCAGGTAGGATTCGAGCGAAGAGGAGGTGAGTCACTAGGACTACTTAAATACCAAGCTCCCACCGAAACCGATCCTAGACATGCGCACAATGGTTGCCACACCCTAACTCGGTGACTTACTCATAGGTTTGTTTAATTAGGCTTTAAAATTTTATGCAATTCTGTGTTGGAGTAAGCTAATCCTAAAGTTCAATAACTTAATACACTAATCTACGTTCCCATCATACCCACATACCAATCATATAATAATTCACACAACAATTAGAGGTACTTACCTGGTGGACTTCAGGTCGGAGATACATGTGCCATGCCCGAATAAACCTAAAAAATTTATGAAAGCTCGAATCTTTGAAAAGCCCACCTTAAAAAATGTTTTTGGGCCCAAAACCCACAAAGCCGAGTTTTGAACCGGGCTCTGATATCAAATTGTAACACCCCCAAACCCGGCCCACGAGCCTTGACCGGATCTGGTATGTCACTGCGGAAAACGTTGGAAAAGATTTTTACTTAAAAATAAAAGATGAAATTTGTTGTCGTTGGTAAAAACATTTCACATTTATGATTCCAAGTAAAACCTTATTGGTACAAATTATCCGAATTTAAAAGCTTTAATATAAGTTGTTATAAAATAAGTTGATTCAAAATATTGCCAATTATTAGCTCAATAATAGGATAAACTTCAAAACCATAAATAAAGTTGCAAATACTTTAAGTGGCCCTTATTACATCAAATTATTATTCCAAAACTACTTAAAATATAAAGTACGTAAAATTAAGTAAAACATCTTCTGTATGGGCCACCTTTGTATCTGCTCTGACCCGGTCCAAGCACTACGAATCACCTGCGATGTTGGTAAGAAAATTTGGGTGAGTCAAACAGACTCAGTGCATAGTTATTTCACATGTCTCCACATATGGGCTTGGCCCATATCCACACAGTCCACATAAATAAATATGCAACGTGAAGCCCAGCCTAATCTAGTATCCATCCGTTACACACCTACCTTGGCAGACCTACTGCCCGAGGCCATGGCTACGCCACCGATCACCTAAGTGACCCCACATGTCGATATCTATGAGGTGACTCGAGGTCATCCTCAATCCACGGTGATGCACACAGCTATCATCCGCCAGGGTGAGGCACACAGCCAACATCCCACCTTGATGAAGCACATAGCTAACATCAAGCGCCAATGTAGCACAAGGCTAACATCAGACCACGTACATAAATGTACTCCCTGTCCTTCAATAGTCACATCCCAAGCCCCATGTATCATGCCACAAAACCATTAAAATAAGCATACATCACATGCTATCACAATTTCATTCGTATACCATAGGAAACTTATTGTCATAAAGTACTAACCTGATTAATCGATTACCCAAGCCATTATTTCGGCTACCATGCACATCATATACATATTTGTATATATAACACATACACACAACAAGAGAATAGTGCGATAACTACGCACCTATTTTGGCACACTCGACTAAATCCCGAAGTATTTGCTTGCTCCTGAAGATGTCAAGATCCCTACTTAACCATTGTTAGAATCGGCCCTACACCATAAATCCATAAAGATGGCCTTTGGCCGAACTACATATCACTTACCACCTTACCCTAAATAGTCGAATCCAAGAGGCTCCTTACCGTTGGCTACACAAAAGAAACACAATATTATGACTCTTCATACATTCGACCATCCCTTAGAAACCAAGGCCAACCATTGGTTTCAGCATACTAAATGAAGAAGAAGAGAATTCGATTGCTAAGAAAATACTTACTATACTCGAAAATGATTGGAAGATTGATGAAAAGGAATGTGACACCTCCCTTCTAAAGGCTCTAAAAGATTTGGCAAGAACTCCCAAATGGAGATGGGATAATTGGCTATCACAAAATAGGTATAGAACCAAGGTTGAGAAGAAGAAAAGAAGTGTAGATGAAAGTTAGGAGAATTAGCAATGAAGAACAAAGGTGGAGAGGTTTCGACTTTGTTGCAAATGAGAGGATAGGTTTTGATTTTAGGAAGTGAATGGAAGGAAAATAAGTTAAAAGAAAAAGAAAAAGATGTACAAAATGACTTCCAACTTTGGCTTTTGGTCAAGAAATAGGGTGCAAATTTAGACAATGGCAAGGGTGAAAAGAAAGTTTCAAAGAGAATACTAAATAAAGAAAAGAGCGAAAAAGAACTTCTAGACCTCTTATAGGAAATTTGGCTATTCCCCACTCATGACCAAAATTATCACCCAAAAGAGACCCACATTCGGCCTCCACACTCAAAATTCTTCTTGCCATCAATTCAAACTAATTTTGAATTAAACTCACTCCTAAATTTCTCCTTATTTCCTCCTAATCACATTCGAATTAAGCCACCCCTAGTCCACTATACCATCTACATTCATGGTCAAATGGCCATAGAAAAGTTTCCAAAACAACACTCCATACTTCAAGCCTTATGTCCCTTATCCTACCAAAATTCCTTGATACCATACCATAAATAAGCACTTGCCTTATTCCTTAGTCTACTAACCATAAAAGACAATAGTCCAACCTTACCTTAATTAGAGTTTGACCAACACATGCCATATAAATGCAAAATAAAAGTCACCTTAAGTCCATCCATGGGATTGAACCTAAGCCCCTTTCAATGCTTGTGGCGTCACCTTCCAAAGCCCTAAGTGGTGCCTCCTTGCCACTTTGCCAACTGGTTACTTGTTTTAAATTCCCTACTAATTACTCTTAACCCCTAGCTCCTTCAACTCCCTTTAACAAAAGCTTAAAATAAAATTTTTTCCTACAGCTCGAGCCTACCCTTGGCTTATTCCTGAGCCCCAGAACATCTCACTTAACAACACAACAATCTGAACTCATGCAAAACAATACAATCACAAATAACCCCTAATTCAGGATATTACATAGCGAATCCTGTATTTTGTGAACGCACCAAGCATATAGAAATATATTGTCAGTTTGAACAAAACAAGATTCGAAAAGGGTTTATTCAAATGCAACACATAAGGACAACTGAGCAACTTGCAGATTTGATAACTAAAGCACTTGGAATCAAGAAGCATGAGTATTTTGGTGTCCAAGTTGGGGGTTAAAGATTTATATTACCCCTCATTGAGGGGGAGTGTTAAGAAGTTAGCTGATAGTTAGTTGGGTAGTTAGTCTTGTTGTTATAATAGTTATTTTGTTAATAGGTTGTTAGTAGGTGATCTATAAAGCATGTAAATTTATAATTATGATACACAACTTCTGTAACACCCCTCACTGTATTTAATGCCGGAATAGGGTTAAGGAGTATTACCAGACTTATTACACAATTAAACATACATTTCTCAAACATTTTTCCATTCCAAATATAAATCATTCACAAACATCCATATCATCCCTAATACGAGCCTACGAGGCCCAAAATATGCATTAGGAGTGGTTTGAGACTAAACCGATAACTTAGGAAACTTTTGGAACACTTAGAAAATTTTTACAAAATACAGGGGACACACGCCCATGTGGCCCAACCGTGTGTCTCACATAGCCAAAGACACGCCCATGTCACAAACCGTGTGGACATTCAAAATGGGATCACATGGCCGTGTCCCAGCTCGTGTCTGACCCCATGTAACTCTCTGACTTGGATCACACTGTCGACCACACACCGTGTGTCTAGCCTGTGTGCCCTTCAAAATGGCTTCACACGCCCGTGTACCAGGCCGTGTCAAAACTATAAGGTATACTGAATTATGCCACATGACCAAGTCACACGCCCGTGTGCTAAGCCGTGTGGAACACACTGACTGGATTTCTAATTCAACACCAAGGGACACACGACTGTGTCACCAGACCATGTGTCACACACGGATGAGACACACACCCGTGTGGACAAAAATAGGCTATTTACCAAGCCATTTTGCCACCCAAATTTGCACACATTTAAACCAACCCAATTGGCACACAAACATGGCATAAATATGTATTCAATCTACCTCAACCAAGCATAATTCATACCATTTCAATATCAACAACTACAAGTCACCCAAATACCACAATATACCATTCAATCTCATACCAGAATTTCACATTCTTAAATCATCAATATGAACACTTCAAATTTTGCATCATTTAGCCTGATCTCACAAGCATATAATTTCTCTAATATCAACCATTTACCACAAGCATTGACATAGCAATTATCAACACAAGACATAATCCATTTGCACATGTATATACACACCCAAATCAACCAAAAGAAGCCAACTCTCATGGCTATATACAAAACCAAAACTTAATATTTACAAGCCATTTCAAATGACTAAAGTCATTACCTAACCATAACTAAAATGGCCATACTTCCTATATATGCCATATGCCAAAATATAGATTCAAAAGTACCAAAGCCATAGTTGGATAGTGTAATGCGATCTCCGACGATTCCCAAATTTGAGCTAGCTTCGAGAATACTATAAAACACGAAAAATAAACAAAGTAAGCTATAGAGCTTAGTAAGCTCGTATGAAATAATAATCAAATCTCACCATTCAATTATCATTCAAACATATGAACATAACATGCTACAAAACATTTAACCACAATGTTAACATGTATTCAATCACATAATTAACCATGAACTCACAATTTTCATAGATTCGATGCTTTTATGGTTTCCGTACATACCTATACTGTAACACCCTTAACCCATATCCATCGCCAAATTAGGGTTATGAGGCATTACCAAATTACACACCATTCTGATCAGGCATTCATTTAAGTTCAACATCAACAAAGCGATCTCCATATATCACATATCTAAATTTGATATTAAATCAAGATTTTATGATGCATATACAAGCTACCTATTTACTTCCTGACCGAACATACAAGTGATATTATGAACTTATATAGCATGCATTTCTTTATAACAACTGTCACATTATACATGCACATAGTCATATAAACATCATGCACCAAGTTCGAATACATTAAATAATGTACCTAAATATTTCAATTTATTTAGTTAATCATTCAAGGGTTCGGCCTTACTATCACCAACATTACAAGTATACCACAATGTTCAAAAAAAAAAGACTAAAGCATCCGTTTTCACATACTATTTGAGTTTCGTATTTAATAGGAATGTTACTTACTACTACTATCTCAAACATACATCATTCACTTTGTTACCAAAGCACATATCTTAACTTAGCTAACATTAATGATGTATAATAAACAAGTAACTCATGAATAAACCTTCACTAGATCATACATATATTTAAACACATCACACTCATTTCTCATAACTAAAATTCCATTATTAATATATTAGTTTAATATATATATACTAATACTCACATCACAAATTTCTACCTACTATATGCGCCTATACCATTGCTTAGAATATAAACCAAGCAAATCCATACCATTTATGCATCATAATAACATACTCATATATTATTACTACTTTACTATAATACTTGTGACCGAACTCAATATGCATTTGTAATCATATTGAACCTAAAACATATGGAATTATCTTAACCACAAACATACTCTATGTATCATACATCGACCTAGATTAGCATATAATAGGCCAAGAATAAATTTGCCAAACACCGAACACATCAAGCATTCAACCATTCATACATGTATCCAACTTGACTTTAAAATCCAACTATTATATCAAAGAACACAGCAGCTAAAGTTAACCAAAAAGAATAAGCCTTTTTTGCAAGGCTAAGTTATACTTATATACAAAACCAAAGTTCATTGATTTAACAACTTAGTCTAACCTATACATGCCTCTTGATTCAAAAACCAAATATATAAGTACCAAAAAGGGGTTGATAGTGTGGGTGATTCTTCTGATGATCCTTTGAGCCCGTAGATTGAACGAAATCTATAAAACAAACAAGGGATAAACACAAAGTAAGCTTGCTAGCTTAGTAAGCCTTAAGCAACCACAATACAACATTCAAGTATACAAGCATTTAAATAAACATTTCTTAACATTAAACATTCATGACTTAATATTTAATTTACCAAAAGCGAATATCCTTCTCATCATATATATATATATATATATATATATATATCAACTTTCATTTCTTTACATAGTATGTTATGTCTTGAATAAATATTCACACACTTATGCATATAGTTATACTTGTGCGAATCGTACTTCTTTCATACTTTTCTATAACCAATCCACTCATAATATACATTATAATTAAATTCCATCTATCACATGTATATCACTTCCTTTCACCATTCCATTTACTTATCATCATAGCATATAATCATAACCTTAAAGTATGCTTAATACATACCTTATAGCCGAACTCACACATTCACTTTTATAGACTTGAACTTCCATGGTTTGTTTCATAACTTTGCCATTTTGTAACTAAAGTTCAGAAATTGAAAACTCACCAGCATATAACAAGCTATGCACTAATTCGAATCGCATACACCGGTACCTTGCCTGCTAGACTTGAAGTCTAAGATTTAAAACACCGACATTTAGCCTGCTAGGCATTAAGCCCGATATATTCACCGACACGAGGCCTGCTAGGCTTGAAGCCCGAATTAAATCACCGGCACAAGGCCTGCTAGGCTCGAAGCCCGAAATATCAACATTTTCCCACATGTCAATACACATTACATAGTGCTGAAAATCATAACCATTTCATATACAACATATTATTTTCACATATTAAACCAATCATACTCATTCACATCACATTTAACAAAATAAATTCACTACATTCTTATACCCCCATATTCGGCCAACACATGCTTTTGTACTTTAAATTTCCAAATTTTATCATATAATATGCTCACAATTAGTTCTTTGGCATACATTTGCTTAAGGACTTACCTCATTGTCGACGGACAACGAGACCAATTTATTGATAACCTTCGCCTTTTCCCGATCCAAATTCGTTTTTCTTTGTTCTTGATCTAAACACATTAAAATTTAGCTCATTCAAGCACATTTCATCTCAATTTAGTCCCAAAACACATAAATGGGCAAATTACCATTTTACCCCTAATGTTTCACATTTTTACAATTCAGTCCTATTTGCACAAAACACAAAATACACAAAATTTTACTATAACACCTTAGGGCCGAATGCTCATAGGGGCTATACAAGTCCATTTATTTCATTTATTTTGCATTTTAACCCTCTTAAAATTTCATTTTTGCAATTTAACCCAAAATACTCAAATTCACTAAAATTTCCATTTCAAAACTTGTAGGTTTCTAACATAACTTTAATATTCTTCCATAAAACATCATAAAACACCAACATTTAGTCATGGCTGAATATCAAGCATGCTCAAATTCAAAAATTCTAACATGGGTCAACTAGTATTCGAAGCAGCAATCTCAAAAACGTAAAAATTAACAAAAACCGACTAAAATCTCACCTTGAATTTAAGCCTAGAATTGCCGAAAATCAAAGAGCTCAAAGCTTTCTTCTTTCTCCAACATTTGGCCAAGAGAGAATCAAAAAGATGATGGCTTTAATTTATGTTATTTTAACATATATGATAAGTAATTATTTAATTACTAATTTAACCTTTCAAATAAAATAAAACCAATATAAAACTTAAGGTTATTTATGTCATATGCCACCCACTAACTAAAAAAAATGGCTAATTGTCCTTTTAATACTCCATATTAAAAAGCCATCATCATTTAAGCACTTTCCACTATAGTATGTAACTTTTACGCTTTATGCGATTAAGTCCTTTTATTAATTTAAACACTTAAACGATAAAATTTTTCTACGAAACTTTCACACACATTAATTCACACATAATAAGCATAGAATATAATATTTAAATATCTCTCGAACTCAGATTCGTGGTCCCGAAACCACCATTCTGATTAGTGTCAAATTTGGTCTGTTACATATACTGATACGTATTTAATTCTCACCATTTCATATCTTCCATATACCTATTGAACCATTCGAAATACTATTGGATACTCGAGAATCTCGCACCCTAAGTGCCACATACATAGCTGAAGCTATCTCAATCGCATATCTCATATAGTGCTCACTCTCGAGCTATCAACGGGTCTACTCACACAAGTTGAAGGTCATGACGTAGCTACACGGTGTTGCTCACACAAGCTAACGAGAATCAAACACATGCCGGATAACTCAGCCACTAGTAGGACGTATGAACGAGCACCCAAATCACATAACCCCTAATGACATGTCATTCGTACCCTAATCTATTCCTAAGGTTCAACAGGGATTTCTCATTTGCCAAATCGTCTTCGAACATATTCAAAATTTTGTATTCACAAATAATTCAATATTAAAGCATTTAAAACACAATTGTATTAATGCTTATTAACATACGAACTTACCTCGAATGCAAAAACGGTGAAATAAGTCGATTGATCTGATACTATGTTTTTCCCCCTATCTAAATTTGAATTTCACTTTTCTTGATCTATATGTAATCAAAATTAACTTATTTAATCATCACTCTAGTCAATTTAGTCTAAAATACACATTATAGCAACTTTACACTTTTACCCCTAATATTTTAAAATTTTTACAATTTAGTCCTTATCTCATAAAAATACAAATTCATGCAATTCAACCTATACCCATGCTAGCTGAATTGCAATTAAGTCCCTAGTAGCCCATTTTTTCATTTATTTAACAATTTAACCACAAAATTTCAACATTTCTCAATTTAATCCCTAAATGACAATTTTGTCAAAAATCACTTTACAAATGTTGTTTATCTAACAACAAGCATACATTTTCTACCATTAAACATCAAAACACATGCTATTTCAACAATAGAAAACCCTAAACCTTTAATAGTTTTGAAAATTGGTCCCTGGGCTAGCTAGATTAAGCTGCAACGATCTCAAAAACATAGAAATAATTAAAAACGGGACAAAAATACCTTACTAATTTAGCCTCAAAGTGATCGAACCCTAAATGCATAAAACTGGATTCCTCCTTTTGAGTATTCGGTTGAATATGAAGAAATAAAAAGATGATTTGTGATTTTATTTCATTTAATTAATCTTTAATAACTAAATTACAAAATTAACCTTAATGAATATTATTTATTTCACTATATTCCAAGTCATTATCATCCATTAACTCATTAATGGGTTAATTGACACTTAAGGACCTCCAATTTAATATTCTATAGCTATTTGATACCTTTAACTAATGGAACTCTACTTTTACACTTTACGCGATTTAGTCCTTTTTATCAAATTAAGCACTCAAACGATAAAATTTCTTAATGAAGTTTTCACATAATCATAGTATCATCCTGTAGACTTGGAAATAATAATAAAATAATTATTTCAACCTCAAATTTGTCGTCCCAAAACTACTATTCTGATTTGACTAAAAACGGGCTGTTACTACTTCTTTTCTAAAGAAAATCAATTTTTTAAATAGTTTCTTCAATAGTTGGTTTTCTGTCAGTGTTCTCAACAACATAGGGCAACTACTCCTCTTATTTTCTATCAAAAAAAATTTTTTTTTCTTCTCTTATTTTCTCCCAACATCTTTTTTTTTTTTCACTCATTTCCTTTCCAACACAACATATTTGTCACAGATTCTTTACAAATCCATCACTACCAAGTAAGTTTTTTTAATTATTTAGTTGATAAATGTGAAATTTAGAGATTAGTTTAATGTTTGTTGTTATATTTGATATTTTGTTATTTTAGATGTTAGTATCTTATTAGATTGTTATATTTTAGTATATTATTTTCTTAAAGCTTGATATATTAATAATTATCATTTTTAAATTTGTTTAAAATTTGAGTTTATTTTTATATAAAAGGGAAAATATTGATACATTGATGCATTATAGTTTATTATTAGTTACATTGTTTGATTGAAGATTAATATATTGGTATATTTTATTAATTGTTTGTAGAAAAATGGTTTATTTTTGTTTAAATGTTAATATATCTTTAAATTTTGTACATTTTGTAATTTTTATTGTTTTATGTTTATTAATGGTTTTATTAGGAAACGTAAAGAAAATTTTAAGAAAATTTTATTTTTAATGTTAGTTATTAGTATTACTTTTGATATTATTGTTAGTTTTAATATTAGCATATTTGTATATTGGTATTTATATATATTATTTTTAATTTTTGAAAATATATATATTTAATTGTTAGTTTAAATATGATTTTTATGTATTTTTCTTTGTTTTAAATTTATAGTAAGGTTTTTATTAAGTATTTAAAAATTGTATTTTAATTATAAATTTGGTTATAGATTTATGTTTATGGAATCGTAGATTAATATAAATTGTTTGTTAAGTGTTTTTAAAATATATAATTTATTGTTAGTCAAATTTTAGTATATTAAAATATATTTAACGTTATTATATTGTTGTATTTTAGTTTATTGTTAGTTGAAATGTTAGTTAATAATTGTAGATAAATTACAGATTCTGTAACAATAGCTAGTGGAGGAAGTTTGTTGAGATATGCGAAAGGTAGACATATTTCATCATGTATTGATCAGTAGGTAAAATCTTCTAATTGAATTTTTTTTTTGCATGCAAAAAAAAATATTTTTTTTAAATTTTAAATTAATATTTTTTCTTTATTTTATTTAAAAAATTGAAAAGAACTAATATATCTATTATGTTATAGGCGCCGTTAGAGGTAGATGGAAAAAGGCACATCATTCGGCATTGGAATTTGGGTATCGAGGACTTGCATTCAGCCATTGTGGGATATCTTATTAATGTCGAGTTTTTAAAATTGACTTTCATGTGACATTGGAAAAGAAATCCTACATTGGTTATAGCGTTGGTTGATAGTTGGAGACCTGAAACACACACGTTCCACTTTCTGTATGGAGAATACATGATAACATTAGAGGACGTGACACTTCAACTTGGCCTCCCGACCTATGATCAACTTGTGATTGGAACTGGTGTTGTCAGGCACAACATTTATGAGATTTTTGAGGAGTAATTGGGCATGGCTTTGGGGTGAATACATAAATGGTCTCTGTTTGAAAATGACATGGTTGGAACATAATTTTATAGTGAACAAAATTCGAGTCCAGAGGAAATAGGTAGCTTGAAAAGCATATGTTCTTTCCTTGATAGGAGGAATGTTGATGCCAAAAAAGTCCTGTAATTTGATTCACGTGGCATATCTCCCATTTATAGCTAATGTGGATGAATGTAAGGGCTACAATTGAGTTTCAATTATCCTTGCTTTCTTATATCGGGAGATGTGTCGAGGTGTATTAGATGGGGTAGGTGAGATGGGGGTTATATAATGTTGTTGCAATCCTGGGGTTGGTATAGACTACCATTCCTTACACTAATTACGAGAGCCTTCATTAGATGCCCTTTAATGGCAAGGTCAAAGATACTTTTTTTCTATTTGATTGCATTCATAGTGTACTTATTTTTAATTAAATTGCTAATATTTTTATTTGAACATCTTATATAGATGGAGACACGAGATACACGACACTAGAATTGGGACTAAAACTATCGCCTTGTTGAGAATGAAGATAGAGATTAATGCAAAAAAAAAAAAGGAGATGATATCATCTTTGGTGTACCATACTTTTCTATTTCAAAGTATCGAATATTATGTAAAATATAATATGTTGATAATTTGTATACAGTTTAACTGGATGCCTTACAACACACCCAATGTTAACAGCGTAACGAATGTTATCTACTCACAGTAAGAGAGATGACATGCTATTGGTTCGATTATATGCTTTGTGATAATTGAGTGGTATCAACCTGATGGGGTGTTGCGATAGTTTGGGTTCAGATAAGGCATTCCTGATACTCCCCAAAACTTAGACCAACTTCATAATTTGGACAGGAGGGGGCATCATAATTAAGATTGGGTCCATAGGCATTTTCAATATATTTTAATATGGGATGCAATAGACATAGGATTCATTCTGGTCAACCAATTATAATTAAGTTCTTTATCAATCAACCTTGTAGGAATCTCAAGCTTAAGATTAAATATATATAATTAGGGCTCAAATAATTTATAATTAAGTTCTAGTTTTTGTCTATTAATTATATAAACTTATTCAGTCATTTAGTCATTCCACCATATTATCATGAGTGCTCATTAATTACTGACTGCTTATAAATGTGTCCGCAAATATAAATATCACACAAAAAATATAAAATTAAATCGATGTTGTCTGCAAGTATATGGGTCAAATTGTAATATAGTATGTGTTACAACGGAACACAAGGAAGTATTCTGAGGATCATACCAATGAGAGCATGGATTAAATCTATTTAAAATCTCTTTAAAATATTAAGACTAAATAGCAGTAATTAAATCCTATACTACAATAGATCATAAAAGAGATGAATATTAAGAATGAAATAACTAAAGTAAATAAACAATAAAATAAACAAACAACTAAATAGATTAAACCAATCAGGAAGATTAATTCATTTTAGGGGTTGTAATTAACTTCAGATTAGGGTTTTAGGGTGGACTAGCTATTAACTAAACAATTATTACCTTCTGACATCTAATTGATTAATTGATTCATTGATATTCGCTTATCTCCCGACCTCACTTTCTCAACCAAGATAGATTAAAATTTACTTGGAAAACTTATCTCCTGACCTTATTTAACCTTCATTACTTCCTAGAGTTGTCAAGCCTAGCGTTTAAAACACGTAATCTATACCAACTAATCTTATCGGGAAACCCTAAATCCTCTGTTAATCACGTCCTTATCCACTCATTAATCTCTCTTAAGGGATTTAGTCACTCAATTTATTCAAAATCTCAATCTCAATTGAAATAAATATGTATATAAACACAATTAAACCTAAAGAAAACAGTTGTAGAAATAATCTTGTAGATGTCAATTAAAGCACGAACTAGATAATCTCTCAATTGGAATAATGGGAATCGTCACTTGCGAAGGAAAAGAAACTGAAATACTTTGATTGAATAAAAGGAATCTTGGATCAAAACTGAACCCAAGAGAGAAGAACAAAGAATTTATGAAAAACAAAGGAAAAATTAATCTAAATCCTACTCCTAAACTACGAGGGTTTTTAGATGCGTTGAAGGCGACTTAGTTACATCAAACCCCTAAGTTTTTATTTACATGAGTGTTGGCAACCTGTATTAGGTCTTCGGCATGTCCTAGGTCTTCGTATCACGTTTATTTTGTCAAGGAAAATAGCCGTGAAGTACTTGGGCACCACGTCGGGCCTATGTTGTGCCATACACAAGCTATGGCGCGACACGACATTGATTTTAAAGGCTAAGAAGTATTTGTCATAATTTCACAACTCGGGAATCTTGTGCATCACTTGTCCCTTGATCTTATGTCCCTTAGGCCTATACTTCATCATCCTACACACTTAATTATACAAATTAGAACTACCTAAGGCCCGTGTTGGCCTAATAGGTCACGAACACTCACAAATGTGTTAAAAGTACTTATTTTATTAATTTTTACTACATAACTGCTAAATACCGAAAATGCAATAATAAATAATAGAAGTTATAGAAAACAAGCTCTTTAAGTGTGAAAATATACCAGAATTTATACTACATTTGACGTCAGGTCAATTACATACCATGTAACACCCCAAACTTGGCCCATGCGTTACGACCAGGATCTGGCATGTCACATGAAGAAAACGATTAAAGAACTTATGTTTCTTACTAAATATGATGTTAATAAGCTATTGTTTAAGAAAACAAATTTGGTTGTAAATATTTGATAAAATATTACTAATCTTGAAAGGTTGATTGAACAATCGATAATTAAACTAGCGATATTTTAAAACCGTGACTTTTGAAAAATGTTATTGATAATTCGAAAGAAACTCCGAGTTAAATTATTTGTAAAAGTTTGTTATGAAATCCATTTGTTAATCTATTTTGGAAAACCTTTATTTATGATTTTAGAAAATCCCCATTTAAAATAATTCAAGAAAATAATAAATATGCCCAAACATAAAGCAAATTAAAGTTTATCCCAGAGGCCTTATTACAACTTTAAACCCAAAATAGTAAAAGTAATAAAGCGGAAAAAATGACATTTACTAAAGTCAGAAAACACCATTTCTTAAGTATGGTCTCCATCGAGTCATCCATGGTCCAAGTTCACATCACTGAGCATTACCTGTAAGGATTAAGAAGGAGTGAGTTACAAGAACTCAGTGTGTAATACCCTTACCGTCAACCACTGGGCCTGAACCCATTTAGTAACATCTTGGGCCTAAACCCATTTACAAAGTAATAAATAAATGAAATAAATGCAACCCATCCCATCCAACCAATCTCTCCCCCGACCAGCCAATCTCTCTGTGGGGATCAAGTCAACCCACCCCGCCAGTCTCTCCAATTTGCAGTCAAGCTGCCATTTATAATATTTGTGGATGAGCCACTAGAGTATCATATACAGTAATATAATCGGCACACAGCCTTGGGTAAATACGTTTGGCACAAAGCCATAATCACGATGGCACAGGGCCATATTTAAGTTGGCACATAACCATTATCAGAATTTGTGGCAATGCCACTAGGCTACACTTCTCTTCATTCAATTTTCCCATCCCATGCAATATGTAGAGATGCAACATAATAACATAAAATATCCACATATAAATAACAACCATTAATCTATTGAATACTCTTAATGAATCAACCCATTAAAGCAATATAATAATTCGGCCCACTAAGGCATTTTAACAAATCGGCCTATAGGGGCATTTCGGTAAATCGACCCATAGTGGCATTTTCGTAATTCGGCCCAGAGGGGCATTTTAGTAAAATCGCCCATAGGGGCATTTTCGTAATTTTACAACCCAAAGGTATTTCTAAAATTTTACCCATCGAGGGTATTTTGGTAATTTCGCAACCCCAGACTTAACTACTAATTTGGGGCATAAAAATTGAAGCTGTCCATCCGCGTCATATTGACTAAATTGACTGTAACTCGAGTTAGGGAACTCAAAATTTAGATCCGTAAATTTTCCTCGAAACTAGACTCATATATCTTCATACTAAATTATTTCCAAAATTTTTGGCTTAGCCATTTAGTACAGTTTATTCATTTAAATTTCCCCTATTTCACTGACCAATGGTTCTGACCTCTCTTAACCTAAATTAAAATATCTCATTGTACAGTTTTCATATGTTGCTCACAATTGTTTTTAAGGAATCTATACATATAAATTATAACTCATAATTAAATTTTTACAATTTTTAATTATTTTTCTAAAACAAAACAGGGAACTACGAAGTCCTTCAGAACCAGTCTCACTAAAATTAAAATATCACAGAATATAAAATTCCTCTTCCTACTCTGTTTCTTTCATATAAAAATAGACACGATAATATTTAATTCTATACCTTATTCACCTTCTAATTCCTTTTATCCTATTTTTCGTGATTTTTCTAAATCACATCACTGCTGCTAACCAAAAACTATTTTATTGCAAAATATGGTTACCACTACGAACATAAGCACGCCCGAGTGGTCACAGATGCTGGTTTTCGATTTTTCGATCTTTCCATCGAATCACGAAACATTTCATGAAAATATTCAGAGAGGTGTGAGATTACACATCTGATTTGGATTTTCTAAAGAACCACTCTTCGTTGCCCCCACAATCGTGATCCTTCCCTATTGCAACGAGTTCCTAAAAATAAATAAGTGATGTATCAAAGGGGTTAGCCTTCATCCAATATTCGGCCCTTCCACAAGAGCAAGAAGTTGATATCATCACCACAAAATAGAATCACATGAGCGGCACAAAACATCGAAATAAATAGTAACATCTTACCACCAATATTCGGGCTAATCATCCACTTACCAATCAACTTCCGAAACAAAGGCTAAGAGAATGATAAGTAGCAGCAAAGAATGGCTTGAAAGTTTTGGCAAAACAAAGGAGAAAGGTGCAAAATTTTGGCTTTAGAGTTTCGACAAGTGAGGGAAGAAATTGGGAAAAGAGGAAACTCAAAATGCTCCAAAGAAGAAAACTTTACATGCCCTAAAACTTACAAAACTATATTGGCTCTTTTTCCCCCCTTACCAAACCGTGTATCCCTTTACCAAAAGATGATGGTTGACCAATTTTCTTTCCAAAACACCTTCCACAAAATCGACCAACATGTTCCCTCCCTTACCTTTTTCCTTTCTTCCTTTCCTTATTCTCTCATTGATCCCTCCTTACTCTTCTCCCTTGTGTTCTTTCCTTCAATAAAAAGTCTTCCTTACCATCTTTAAAGCTTGGCCGACACTTACCTTAAAGAACCAAAAAAAAAATTAATCCAAAATAAGTGCACTAGGTGGGATTCGAACCCAAGCTCTCCCTCTGCCATTCATGCCACTTGCCACTAAGCCACAAGCTCCTCTTGTGCTAGCAAGTTGCCCAATTATTCCCTTATGCCAGACGCCACTTGCCTTCTCCCCTTTAAATGCTTCAACAGTAAAATTTTCCTATGGCCTAACTTGAACCTGGAACTTCCTAGAAACCCAGTAACTTTCCAAAATCACATTCCTAATAAGTCCAACTTGAAATAATGCCGTTTTGTTATTCTCAAAAATTTTAAACACTCCCAAGCCCAAGGCCCAATGGGACAATTCTACTAGGCCCAATAAGTTTTTGTCCAACGACCTTGTCATAAGTGTGTTACCTTCATAGGATATTCTTAATCTCTTTAGGATAAATCAATTCTCCCAATATGATCATATTTTATCTTATAGGAACCATTACATCTTCCTTCATGAAAAGTCAATTACTATCATATTGTAACCAAGCCATTTATCACAAAGACAAATTACCCGTAGCCATGTTTACCTTTCATCTATGATGTAATGCTAATGAGAAGATATCATTTATCCTTTAGTTGGGCTATGAATTCCATTATTGGGGAATGATGCTACATATTGCAGAAGCCATATATCCAATGCACCATCTTTCAGTTCCTTATCTATTTAAACTCAAGCTTTTACTTACATCAAAGTATACGAGTCGCACATGTATAGTTCATCATCCACTCAAGATTAAGTTATACCACACTATGAATGTCACAAGTGAATAAATATATAAACGGATCTAGGATCTATTTTACTTGGGTCTTGTTCGATGTACTGTCAGACTATTCAGTCACATCTGTGTCACTATCTTTTGGGAGTGATCCACTCTAATTCTCAAGAGAAAGCATATCCCCAATTGGATTTGATAGAAAACATATTAGTCTTTCAATCTATTTGGTCGTTTCTGATTAGACTAAGGACATGTTTAGATTATTTACTAATACAAGTTGTCTTTTTGTATTATGATCCGACTACATAATACCTCTTAGTATTAGTTAAATGTTAGATAACCAGTGAGCTAGTATTTGCTTCCATTTTACTTAGTGTGCATAAATCGTTGAGGACAATATACAAAAAAGATTAATGTAATCAATGGATATTTTATCAAACCAGTTTGTTCGAAAAATAAAAGTATACAAAATGAATATACTACCCTTATGGCACTAGATCCAACATTCCAGGATTATACATGTTTACACAGCATCCACAGATGTTAGATCCTAAGGCTACTAGATACAGAGTGGGGTTTATGAATACACCACAGGCCCATTCATGAGCCAGTACGAAGTTGGGTTTAGTGGACGGAATACTGGTACACTAGTAGGTCCAACAATGGACCTGTCTGAAGCTCGGTCTAGTGGTTGGAATAGTAGTCCAACAGCTCGACCGATTGTTTACAACTATGGTACTACAGATCCTAAGGTAGCAAAAGGTGACGATGACGATGATCAACCTAAATAACATCAACGACCACAAAGAATCTAACATCCTCTTTTAGTTAATTGTTATGTTTTGGATTAATGTGATTAATATTGTTAATATTGTTATATATTAAGGCAATTAATGACTTGAATGCCATCATTGGAATATATTAAGTAGCAACCCCAATCATTCATCCATTAAAAAAATTAAATAACTATGAAGGTTGTAACAATAAATTTTATTATCCAAATCTTAAATCATCTAAGTTCCGCCCTCAGCGTGCCTTGGAATATTTGGATAACTATTCTGATTATGACCTTCATTTCTACGGAACCCATAATGTTTACATTGTTGTTCCTCTCTATATCCATTTTAATATGGATACGAGATGATTCCGGACACCCCTTTGAATTTCTATAAAGCAACGAATTTGGTAACAACCCTATGTTATTTGGAATAGTAAGTCAGTAAGAAAAGTTTTTTAGCCTATTTAATTCATGTTGGTATACTTGAAGGATTGTCTCTAACTTGTAAATCTTGTCTAAATAGTTCAATAGATCAATGTTGCAACAATGAGCTACTGCAACTACATGTGCACACGGGAATGAAAGAGCTTGAAACCTTTCATAGTCACACCATCTCTAATGTAGATGTATGAGGTATGTTCTCGTAGCGGCTCCCTCGTGTGGGCTTTTTCAGTAACTGTGAAACTTTGATCCATTCCAATGAATCCCTTCAACAACATCAATTTTGACTTATTCTGATTTCCTTTATATACAATCGGTCGATGTTTTACATCATTTGTGGCCATCGTGGATCATGACCTCAAATTGTTTCCTATTTCGACAAAAAGACTACCCATATTGTAGTAAGTATTTTTCAACACCTATAATAGGAAGATTATGTGTCGTCTTCAAAATGAAGTTATTAGCTTTGGTAAGGTTTGTGGTCATGTGGCCATAGCGTCGTCCTTGTAACACCCCTCACCTGATTTAAAAATAAGTTCGATTAAGAGATGTTCCATTTAAGCACATAATCATGTATTGAAATCATATTCACACACTTGCTTTATAATATTTCTATTATATACTTATAGTTCATATTTACACTACCAAACCTAAGTACATGCCCATCTCTAAGTCCAAATTCATATATATACCAAAAAGAACTTGGACTTGTAGCTTGGATTAGTGACGTGATCCAAGTTAAAGTAACAATCCTCGTAACGAAGTAAACCATGTACCTTCAATCTACTTTCTTTCACCTACACATTTAAATAAATGCGTTATGTCACATCCCAAAAATATCGGACCCAAAAAGGTGAGTAAAGTATGTATGTAAATTGTTTGATGCACTGTGGTAGCATAATCTGCCACGCTATTGGCTTGATGGCGAGTCAGAGTATTAGCGCATATTAGATTTAAAGTAACTACTGTTGGCGGTATCTAAGGATTTAATTAAAGGGTATCTTCAAGTGAAGAAAGAGAATGCCCCAGAGTTTTGGCTGAGCACTAAGAGCCAATCAAGTGTATAAGAAAGTTGTAGGAGACTCAATTGTATTTAAGACCACGCCATACACAAATCACCACCAAGGTATAGTAAGCTCGTTTTACACGAGCACCATTCTAATTGGTTCTTGTAATGGGATTAGTTCGCAGTAAATTGGATTGATAAGACCTTCTCCACAACTGGTCCAATAGAAATGAAGATCTTTGTCTGATCCTCTTTGCCTCCCCCTAGATTTTTTTGGGAAAATAAGGAGATTTGGGTTAGGTAAGCATCATCACTTGTCAAGTCTAAAGTAAGGGGACATGGAGTTTATATCTAGTAAGGGAGAAGACATTCCAGATGACTTTACTTTCCACTTTACATTCTGGTTCTTCTTTCTAACCTAAATGTTCTTTTCTTCTTCGGTAAGATAGAGCTAATACCTCTTTTAATCAATGGATGATTCAACCTTCTAGTAAGTCTTATAGTCATGTATGTTATGATTGTTGATGAGTAAGGATGTTAAAATGTGTACGAACAATGGAGTGTGAGTGACAGGCCCTACATAAGGGTCGTACGTAGTCGAAACGTTAGTAAACTATCTATAAATGTGGATTCTATTGGAAATTCCATGATCTTGTAAGTAGTTGCTACTGTTGGATTGAGAAGAACAATCGAAACAGAACCTCCAAGTCTAGGTAAATGTAGGTCTCTAGTAATTCTCTAGACTCGACTTCAACATGATAGATTATGATGATTCCTTGTACGATCAATGTCCATATAAATACGCATATCTTTTTGAGAAGTTGTTATATGTATGTATGGTTATACGTGTTCTCTATGAAATATTTGTATGTATATACTGAAATGTACGATACATTGCATGAATATGAAAATGTGTGGTAAGCATGCATGGGAAATTATGTGTTAGGAAGTATGATGTTGTTAATACTTTGAGTGAAATCTATGTAAATGCGTTCATTATGTATTTGAGTGATACATGACCAAGTATGGTTGATGATAAAAGGGTTCGTGCGAAGTGTCAGTAAAGTATATTATATGATAACAAACCTTGCGGTGGTGTTTGATGACGTCGGTCGGGATAGTAAACACGAGGTCCGGCGGAATAGTAAAAATGAGAAAAGGCCAGTGTGGCGATATGTGAAAAGATCATGGCAATGGCACATTCTGGAATGGCGGATAAGCCGCATTTGTATACTAGCTTCTTCTATGACAACGGCTTTATCAGTTATAATTAATAAACAATTTATCCAAGGCTCTTGACTTAGAAAAGATTATAAATAAATAAGAAGTACATCCAATATGGTTTTCACCAGTTTTTAGAATTTGCTAAGTATTTAAGTATTATGGCGTATAGGGTGTTAAAAGTTAATTGGTATCAAAACTTTAGGTTTAGTCGATCCTATGGAAGTTGAGCTAGAGCCAGCCCTATATGAATAATACGTCGAACTTGGCTAAGTCCCTCGGGTAAGTTAAAGACTTCTGTTAGACGAATACTCTGGTACATTGTTAGTATTATGGTAAGTGAGGAAATTGGAAAGAAAGATGATAGTTTCATTCTTAAAAGAAGGAAAATAATAAAAACTGAACAAAGAAATTAAATACAAGAAAAGAAAAAAGGCCTTCAGTTTCCCTCCTCTACAGGCTGATCAGTTGGGTCAGTAGGGGCTTTTTCTATCTGGGGGCGTTCTCTGGGGACTTATTCAAGATAAATTAAATCTTCCAAATTCTCTTCTCTATTTCTGGCTCACTAGGATTGAAGAAGTTGGTCGATTGCTTCCATTCCCTCTGGAACTTGTCCCAATCTTCACCCTCAGGATTGTAAAACATTGAAGTCAAGGATTCAGTGGTAACCTTCTGTAGGCAGTTAAAGTTCACCTGACTCAGGTTAAGAGGAACCCACAGCAACTTAGGTGTGAAGGACCAAATGGGATCGTAGTATGGGAAAATACTCTGCCAGATTCTTTTTGGTGTCCTCTTGGTTGTTTTTCAAAGTTTCTTCATTGGGTTGGCATAGATGCTCTAACTCTGATAATTGTTTTTGGTCTTGATAATTGAATTTTTCTTCCTAGGAGGACTCTTTGGCCTTTAGTCAACTATTTTCCTCCTCCATCTGCTTGATCCAGATTTCTAAATCTTTATATTTGGATTTCCAAGATGAGATGAAGGAGTTGACTTCCTTAATCTAGCCTATAGCTTCTTGATGAGTCTGGCGTAGTTGAGTTAAGAACTTTTACCAAAATGCATAGTTTCCTTGAGGCCATGCCAATCTGATGTTGTTTTGATTGCAAGCCTCTTGAAGAACCCAACTCATAAGCCCGTAATCATGTGCCAAAACTTGACAATACCCCGCTAACACCAAGAGTGGGGAAATATGTGGATTTGAGGAGAGAGAAGAAAGAAAAGCCTTTTTTACATATTGAGGCTAGTAACTATTTTGCTGTTCATGGATAGCCTCTAGAGAGAAGGGATATTTCCCCGACCTTATAAGATCCCTCCATGGGAAGAGTTTATCGATTTCGCTAGGAGTAGTAGTAATGGGTAAAGAATAAAGAAAGGCCTCTAGCTGGCTTTGTCGTACTATCTCCTACGTGAATGTAGCCACAGAAGGATCTGAGACATGGATAAAAGAGTCTGAAAAATTGGCAAACTCTGCTGGTGCAACTAGAACAAAAGGAATGGCAAGAACAAGAGGCAGGGCAAGAGCAGGAGGAGTTAGGCTCTTATAAGAGTAGGCCCTCTCTTAAGCCTATGACAAGCTAACTGTGGGTGGTCACTACCCTCGATATCTTGGGTACTTCCCTCTACCCTTGGCCTTTTTTGAGACCTATCAATCATTCTTCTTGATGGGGCGAAAGTAACTCCTTCATTTTCGTTTGCTAAGTCTAATAATGATAAGGCATCCATATTGGTTGTTAGAGTTGGTAGAGGAGTACTAGATGTACAAGCATAAGAAGACCCTGTAATAGTAACAAGAGAGTTAGAAAGGTTAGGAGAAGGAGCGAAAGACGTACCGTAACCAATTATATTCCTGGCGTGGACGTAGTCTACATGTCTCATAGAAGAAGAAGGGAGGCTCTCATCCTCCCCACTAAAATCTAAGAAAAATCATCATTGGTGTTGTAAGGCCAGGCCATCCCAGTAAAAGGGACATTAGAGAATTCGCCCAAAGTAAAAGGTCACTCACCCGAGGACCATTTGGACTCAACCCTTGTAAGCAGTATTGGAAAACATTGCAGATAGTAACAAGCTCCCCAAATTTCAGGATACGCCCCTTCCTTAATCATTTAAATTGTTTCTAAGCAACCTACAAATCAACATGCTGGTTTTGTAGATAGATGTCCTCTTAGGTATTGACCATAAAGTAGGAAAGCCAAAACCAGTTTTGAGTTTGCACATGACTCTGACGAACTTGTATTTTCTAATATGGATGTAACATCTTATTTTTGGTCAAATTAGAATAGTGGTTTTGGGACCACAAATATGAGGTCAAAATATTTATTTTATTATTATTTTAAGGTCTACAGCATGAATACATGATTGTGTGAAATTTTTGTTAAGAAATTTTATCGTTTGGTTGGTGAATTTGATAAAAAGGACTAAATCGCGTAAAGTGTTAAATGCATGTTCTATTAGTTAAATGTGTCTATTATCTATGGAACATATAAGTGAAAGTCCTTATGTTGTTATTAAACCATTATTATAGGTAATGGACATTTATGGACATCTTTTAAGTGAATTTTAATGAATTTATAAAGGTTAATAATGTAAATTAGTAATTAAATGATGAATTAATTAAAGAAAAACAATGTATCATCTTGTTTCTTCTTCATCTAGCAAAAATTAGGGAAACAAAACACCATTAAAAGAGCTTCTGAGGTTCAACCATCAATCTTGGTGCATGTAAGTCTAATTTTGTCCCCTTTTTAATAATTTCTATGTTTTTGAGATCGTTGCAGCTTAGTCTAGCTAGACCAAGGACTATTTTGCAAAACTGTTAAAGATTTTTAATGATGCCATTGATGAATACATGTGTATTTTGAATTTTCTTGATAGATTATGAATGCTTGTTAATAGATATACAAGTTTTGTTAAGTGATTTTTAGTGAAAATGCAAAATAGGGATTAAATTGAGAAATGTGTAAAGTTAGTGGTTAAAATGTGAAATAAATGAAAAATTTGGGCTGTTAGGGGTATAATGGCATTCGACTAAGCATGGGTATTTTGATAATTGCATTAATTTGTGATTTTGTGTAATAAGGACTAAATTGTAAAAATGTCAAAGTTTAGGGGCTAATGTGTAAATTAGCTCAAATGTATATTTTGGATTGAATTGAATAAATAGATGATTAAATAAGTTAATTTTGAATATATTTAGACCAAGAAAGGAGAAATACAGACTTAGATCGGAGAAAGAATAAAGTTACGGAATAGTTAACTCGATTCGCCGTTTTAGCAACCGAGGTAAGTTCGTATGTGATGAATTTCAATATAAATGTATTTTATATGCTTTGATATTACATGAATTGCAAATACGAGACTGTGGGTATGATCGATAGAGATTTGACGACAATTTGACATTTGAAATCCCGGTTGAACCTTAGGAATAGTTTAAGTTGCTAGTGACATGTCATTAGGGGATATAGTGAGTTGGCTTTGGGCCATGATATAGCACTTCGAGTGCGAGATAAAATGATTTGGCTTCAGGCCATGCATATCTGCTGATTTGGCTTCGAGCCATGATATCAGTATTTCGGATAAGTTACGTTGATTTAGCTTCGGGCCATGGTATAGATACTTATCGTGTGAGACCCTTGAGTATCTGACTTCTATTATGAACGGTTCAACGTGTAAATGAAAGACAAGAATGTATATAAGAATTGTACAAGACAATATAGGTATGTGTATAAACTATTTTAGCATTGAATCGAGAAATGATGATGAAAGTATACAATTTTGTGAATGAATATTTGAAAGGTTTGTTGCTATTATAAGCTACATGTTATAGTATTCAAATTGTTGAATTATATTTATGTGATTGTATTAAGTTTATTTCATACGAGATACTAAGCTTTATAGCTTACTTTGTGTATTTTCCCGTGTTTTATAGTGATATCGAAGCTAGCTCGAATTCGGGGATCGTCGGAGATCATTTCACACTACCACCTATCACTTGGTACCTTTGAACTTTGGTATATTAAGTATATGGCATGTATAGTTTGAGTCATTTTGATTATGGATTGATAACGATTTTGGTTATTTGAAATGGCTTGTAAATGTATATGTTCTGGTTTGGAAATATAGCATTGAGATTTGGCTTAAATTGGTAGATTTGGTTATATGCATATATGTGCATATATGGTTGATATTTGAGTTCATGGATGGATATGTGAATGACCTATATTATGAAGTTTGTGGAATTGGTAACAAGCATTTTGAAATGGTACAAAATGATGTATGATTGGTAAATGTTTAACTAGTTGATTGGTGTATATGTTTTGGTATGTTTTGATTGAGAAAAACATAAGTTATAAGCATGTTAGTTATTAGAATTTGAAATGGTATGAAATTGTCTTGAATGTGTCTAGAATAGATGTTCAACTGTACTATGAATTGGTGACATTTGGGTTGTTTAGGTACATGAGATTGTGGGCGGCAAATTGGCATAGTAAATAGCCTATTTTTGTCCACACGGGCAGAGACATGGGCGTGTGTCTCAACCGTGTGTGACACATGGTTATGTTACACGATCGTGTGTCCCTTGGTGTTGAAATTGAAATGAAGTCAGTATGCTCCACACGGTCTCACACACTGGCGTGTGATTGGTCGTGTGGTACAAGTCAGTAGACCCCCTAATTTGCACATGGGCGTGTGACTTGGCCATCTTGCATGAGTCAGTATAACTTACAGGTTTGGCACGACCTAGCATACGGGCGTGTGTGGCCACTTCGAAGGGCACATGAGCAAGAGACACGGGCGTGTGGTTGGCCGTGTGACCCAAGTTTGTAAGCTCACTTGTTTAGACACGGGGTAGGACACGGGCTGGGACACGACCATGTGTTCCCAGTTTGAATGTCCACACAGCCTGTGACACGGGCGTGTCTGGTGGCTGTGTGAGACACACGGCCTGGGCACACAGGCGTGTGTCCCCTATTTTGAGAAAAAAATTTCAAAGTGTTGAAAAAGTTACTTGAGTTATCGGTTTCAGTCTCGAACCGCCCCAAAGTATGTTTAGGGCCTCGTAGGCTCATAATAGGGACCATGTGATTGAAATTGATTGATGATTATTTGTATTGATTAATTGTATGAGAATTGTATTTTTAAAAGTGTTGTTAGTTTGGTAATGCTCCATAACCCCATTCCAACGGTGAATTCGGGTGAGGGTGTTACAATGGAGATTTGAAGGCCAATTTTGGATGATGGGCTCGTAACCCTGGCATGTGTTAAAATGGGTCTCGGCCAAGGCACCCTGCCTTTTGATCTTCAATTGATAAATCTTTTAGAAAACGTCAAGAACATGTAGCTCATTGTTCATGCAACAGTCAATGAAATAAGCCACCAATGTCCACCAAGAAAGGCAAAAAGTTGCTCTGGTGAAATGCCATATTCGTTGAGCACTAATCAAAATATGGCATGAAAAGGAAAGTGAAAGCCAGCCTTGAGCAAGAAAAGGGGAATAATAAAGCCTTTAGTGTTGTCACTCTCGTGGTAGTTTCTGTGTGTGAAATGACATGCGATTTGTGCAAGTATATACGTCGGTTCAAGTAATAAAGTGATGAGAGAGTATCATTCCCACGAGGACTGGATTGAGGCACAAAATTGGTCAAGTTATTGTAATATGGTTAATGTTATGGCAAGACTAACAAATAAGATGCTATTGTAAATTCAGGTAAGTATGCAGTGATAACTCAAAGGAATGACAAAGTATGCGGTATATGGAATTGATGAATAATTAGAAATGTTATGGCAAAAGTGAGAGCAGAAATGTAATGGTAATAACGAGAGTGCTTATCCAAATAAAATGTAAACAAAGAAATAAACAACTAAATATGTTGTGACAAAGATATTACGATAAAGAATAAGGATATAGTGATGTTGATTCGGAAGGACGACATTACCCAGAATCGACCCTTACTGTCAATAATGCCTTGGCAAAATCATATCTACTTTACTGCACAGAAGAGTTCTAAGATGGCCTGCCTCTCACGAGAGAAAAACCTCAAGTACATTTCCCATTTCTATAGGCTTTTTATATATCTTGCATGGGTTCCTTTTGTATGATCGTGACTCTATGTCTATAGTCGACTACAAATGCGTATCGAATGCTTGCTCATTTCATTTAATTTTAATCCAACCAATCCAACCCTTTTGGAATTAGAATCAAGTTATAGCATGCGAACAACCTTCTATGTCTAAAGATGGTTGCATTTTAATTAAGAAATAAGAAAAATCAAATGAAACAATAAAGTAAATGAAATATATATGGCATTCATAAAAATAGTTAAGGTTTCAACAAAAGTAATCCCAACCCTATGAGATTTAGCTCATGGGTTGGAAAATAAAATTCCAAACCAAATTATTATCCGACATTACGTTCGACTACTACAATTCAATCTTTCGAAGGAAATAACGAAAGAACTTCAGGAAGCAGCTTTCGCTTGCCTAGTCCGCACTTCGGCAGCACAGTGTCCTATGATGGTTAAGAAGGACTGCCTTCGACTTTGTTTCTTCTGCATATTCAAACCCTTATATACGCCTTAGGATCTATCCCACTTTTTGATCTTTCTTGTTCGTCTTTTTGAGTTTCCTCCTTTGGCCTTTTATAGGCTTTTTCCCTAGAGTAAATCCAATAACCTAAGATTTTCTTCTCCACTTTTTAAATTCTAAATTCAACAACCCAAGATTATCTTCTCCCTTTTTTAAATTCTATTTTTTCAAGGATAAAAACCAACAACCCAAATTATCTTCTCATCTTTCAGACATATTTTTCTGCTACAAGCACATATAGGCTAAAACTGGTATGCGTTGAGTGTTGACTCGATCTTCCTGGAATTGCCACAGCATTTGTACTGACAAAATGTCCAACATTTTGTCTAAGAAAACCTTCACTCCTTTATTTCTCATTTCTCAACCTGCACTTGCCAAACCACCAAACACAACCCTTCCATGAACAATTAAGTTTCTACATTCAAATGCAAATGGTTTTCAAAGTAATAATTCGAGTTTTTTAAAATGATATAAATGTTTTCTAACCTATGATTTATTCATTTATTTTAAAATTTTATGTAATTTCAAAGTCTTTAACTTATTAAACATGTAATTTCTACAAAATTAGAATTTCAGTTTTTCACAAAAATTTAATTGTTAATTCGATTCTTTCAAAAATATTTTCCTCAGTGACATACCAGATTCGGTCGTGGTGTATTGACCGGGTTTGAGGTGTTACAAATTGGTATCAGAGCCAAGTTCCAAAGCTCGACTGTGGGCTCGAGGCCCAAAATGATTTGAAGTATGGTTTTAAAATGTTTTTGTTGAAAATTTTATGGTTGGAAAGGTATGGCCCCGAGTCTCCGGCATCAATCCGCCCTGGTAAGTACATCAAAACTGTTGATTTTGATGATATGATTTTAGTGATGTTGATATGATTAAATAGTAGTAGGAACTATTTAGAGACCCAAAACTATAGGTTTGGTGTACTCGCGAAACAATCTCTTATTAAATTTTTTTTCATAAAACGTGCTTTAAAAGAAAGTGGAATAATGACTAATGCATAAAACTTTTAATCGATAAGTCGAGTTTAGATATGAGTACTCGAGGTCGAAACGTGGTAGGTAGGACTCAAGTGAGGTTTCAAGGATCGAGAATGAGGTACCACCGCCCACCACCAATTGGAGTTGAGTTTCACAGTGTCTCGTGCAATGCCGAGAGTTCTTGAGAGGGTAGCCGAATAGGAGGAGGCGAGAGCTCGAAATTGCGAGCCGAGGTATTTTGAGGTGTTTTTGTAGCCAACCGATTGAATATTGGTTAGAGGCGACGGTTAATCATGGATGATCCGGATTTGAATGCCAAGGAAAAGCTAAAAGGATTGTATGATCGGTGGTGGCTACGGTTCGGAATGGTGTCAGAATGAGGATCTGACTACTTTAAGGCGGCATATCAAAAGAAATATATTGGGTCTAGTTACATTGATGCGTAGCGTAAGGCGATTCAAAGATGGTTTGAAGGACGAGCTGAGATTGTTGATTGCTCCACATCAGGAGCGAGAGTTTGCTACTTTGGTTGAAAAGGCTAAGATAGCCGAAGGAATAAAGGAATCGAAGGCAAAGTTACTAATTTAATAAGCATAAGAGAGGATATGGATCATCCGGGTCAACCGGTAATGTTCCGAGAGGTCTGCTATCGCTAATCGGGGACCAAAGCACTGTAACCGATGTGGGAAGTTTCATTGGGGTGAATGTTGGACCCAATTGGATCATCGTGTGAGGGATCGCCCATGTAAGCAAGCCAGAATCGCCCGAGGTCAACGAGAGGAGAGTGACGCACCGGATGTCATAACCAGTATGTTCTTAATATTTGGTGTTCTATATCCGCTTTGATAGATGTGGGTTCGACGCATTCAGATATGTTGCTAGTAGTATAGTAAAGACTATGAATCTATACTAAGCTATATAGAGATGTACCCCGATAGAACTACCGCTTGAGGAGTTCGATCCGATTCTTGGATGGATCGGTTGGTTAAGTACCGTGCAAGTTTGGATTGCACCGCTAAGCGCATGGTTTTGAAGCTGACTAACACGCTAAAGATTCATGGATATGATGAATCGGGTATTTCAAAGAGTTTTTGGATCAGTTTGTTGTGGTTTTATAGATGATATTTTGGTATACTCAAAGTCGAGGAGGAGCATGATGCGATTTGCGAGTAGTGTTGCGATTCGAGGAAAAGCAACTTTTGCTAAATTTAGTAAGTGCGGTTCGCTTAGGAGGTGACTTTCTTGGGTCACGTTGTATCACCGAGGGGATTAGAGTAGATCCTAAGATTTCAAGTTGAAGAAGATTCTCGATCAAGCTCCGGCTTTGATTCAACCCGAGGTGCAAGGAATTCACGGCTTATTGTGATGCATCACATACCGGTTTGGGATGTGCCGACATGTAGAAGGGAAAGTAGTGGCTTATGCATCTCGATGCATTGAGACCACATGAGGTTAATTATCCAACGCATGACTTGGAATTAGCCGCAGTGGTCTTTGCTGAAGATTTGGAGACACTACTTGTACGGAGAGAAGTCAATAGTCTACACGGATCACAAGAGTCTTAAGTATCTTTGACTCAAAAGGATTTGAACTTGAGACAAAGATAGATGGATTGAGTTGTTGAAGGACTACGACTGCTCGATTGAACGTGGTGGCGTATCGCTGAGCCGTAAGGTTGTATCTCGATTTAAGATCGATGTTTGCTCGCCTTAGCTTATATGACGATGGGAGTCTTTTGGTGAATTGCAAGTCAAGCCGACTTGGTTAGATCAAATCAAGGAGAAACAAGTTAGAGGATGATAGTTTGAATGATCGGAGATTGCAAGTTCAGAACGGAGGTTTAGAGAATTATAGTTTGTCCAATAATGGAGTCCTGTGTTTTCAAGGGAGAGCTTGTATGCCGAAGGATGTAGAGTTGAGGCAAAGGATTCTTCGGGACGCACATAGCAGCCCATATGCTATGCATCCCAGAGGTAGCAAGATGTATCGGGACTTGAGAGAGCAGTTTTGGTGGCCAAGTTTGAAGCGGGAGGTAACCGAGTTTGTGGGTAAATGTCTAACGTGTCAGTAGGTCAAAGCTGAACATCAGTTGCTGTCTGGGTTACTTTAGCCGGTGAAGATTCCACAGTGGAAGTGGGAAAGAATCACTATGGACTTTGTCAAGGATTACCTCTTACACCTAGTAAGAAGGATTCGATTTGGGTGATTGTAGATCGTCTCGACCAAGTCACTCATTTCATTCCTAGAAGGGTAGATTACTCGCCAGAGGTTAGCTAAGTTGTATGTGGTCGAGATAGTGAGGTTGCACGGTGTGCGGTGTCGATCATCTCGCATGGAGATCCCATTTACGCCGAGGTTTTGGAGAGCGTTACATCGGGCTTTAGGTACGCTGTTGGATTTCAAGATCAAGATTTCATCCATACCGACGGGGTCAAAAGTACCTAATATTTAAACACATCCGGGCCCTAATGAAATGATGAAAATACAAATAAAATGTTCTAAAATGCAAATAAATGTACCTAAGTACAAGCAATTACCTAGGTTTAAAGGCATGAAATATAACTCTTTTCAAGAATTATCACACCCCCAATCGTGAGTTATTGCTTGTCCTCAAGCAAAATACATATGAATACATGAATCCATATATGCCAACATTTTTCCAGTGCACCAAACCAACTCATACTACCAGGCTATTCGAAGAACAACAAGTATATCAGTTTTTAGCAATCTCCTTTTTCCTAAAACTCGTTTGAGTGTCAAAGGGTTGTTCAAAAAAGGCAAAGCAAAAATTTCTCCCTAAACACAGAATCTCCTAAATACTCATGTATTCTCTCTTTTGGCCTATAGCAACCATATTCTAATTCACTTAGTTCATTTATTACCTAACGTAAGTTACTTGCTTTAAGCCTACTTGGAATATATTAATCATATTTATGTTGTTTTATGGTATTATTATTTGGGGATTTAGCATGTCACAAAATTCTTTGACTTGGCAATCACATAGAGCATGCACCAAATTGCCGAGTACTTAATCATGTCACAATTTAAACCAAAAGTCACCCATGAAGCTTAAAATTTTGTCTACAAAGATGGATGGAGCATACAACTACCTCTTTAGCTACTTAGTCCTTTTTGCTACAATGGAGTGCCCCTAATTTTATTTCCATGAAACACACTCTTGCATAGACTCACCTTTCTAATCAATAGCACGATGGAGCAAACAAAGTGATGTTGACCTACTTGGAAATTCTAAACATTGGAGTGCCTACTGTCCTTTATTTAAATAATGTTGTGGAAATATAACTAATGCTTGGATTTAAAAATCCCTAAGTTCATTAAAAGATATTTACTATATCCCCCCAAAAAAAACACACTGAGTATAAGACATCCTATTTTTAGGAATTAATTTTCAAGCATCTAAGCCTAAGCTAAATTTACCCAATCCAATGTCACATGTTGTAACACCCTTTACCTGTATCCGACGCTGGAATAGGATACAAGGCATTCTGGACATATTCATAAGAAAACATTCAAAATTGAGACATGAATTTCCACTCAAATTTAAATTTTTTATAAAAACATTCATATCGTCCCTAAAATGAGCCTACAAGGCCCAAAACATGCATCGAAAGTGGTTCAGGACTAAACCGAGAACTTTGGAAACTTTTGGAGAACTTAGAAAATTTTTCATGAAAAAGGGGTCACACGCTCGTGTGGGTTCGAGACACACCCGTGTGACCCTATGACATGCCCGTGCATCAGGCTGTGTTCAAATTAAGGAGCCTTCTATTTATGACATCATCATCAAATTGAGGTCACACGGCCAAGTCACATGCCCGTGTGCTTAGGCCGTGTGATCGATTAAATTTTCATAATTTTTCATAAAATATGTGCAGACTTCACACGGCCAGGGCACACGCCCATGTTTGAGGCCGTGCCGTCCACAGGCTGAGACACACGCCCGTGTCTCTGCCTATGTGCTCATTACTGAGCATTCTATTTTGCAATAATTAAGGTGCAAGGGACACATGGCCAAAACACATGCCCATGGGGCAGATCGTGTGTTGCACACAGCCTAGACACACACCTATGTGTCTACCCGTGTGGACAATTATAAGGCTATTTACCAAGCCTTTTTGCCACCCTTCCATGCACCAACCTACACAACAAAACATAGCACCAATCCAAGCATATACTTTCAACCCAATCAGCCATACACAAGGCATCCACATATCATTTACATGCTATCATTTATCACATACAAACATCACATACTTAGCATATCAAACCATGCAATTTCCCATTTTCATGAAAACATCATCATATGATATATATACTTAACCAATATTAGCCAATATCATATGGCCATTTACAAAATGAATTATCAACTATTGAAGCCATCACTTATGGCCAAATCAATTATGACACATAATAAAAAGGCCAAGTCCATATACATGCCATAACTCAAAATATTGAAATCATAAGTACCAAAAATGATAATTTGATAGTGTGAATGAATCTCCAACCGTCTTCGATCCTCGAGCTGGCTTGGTGACACTATAAGACAAGAGAAAGAGAAGACGAGTAAGCTTTAAAACTTTGTAAGTTCCTATGCAAATAATAAGTATCATACACATTTTAACATATATTTAACATAAATGTAATTGTGAATTCATAATCAAGCTTAGCATAGATGTTATTAAAATCTTAACATCATAACTTACTCAATCGAACCAATCCGAGGTTCCATCACATATCAAGCTCATTAAGCATGACTTACCATAATCTTTCACATCATACCATAGTCTTTCACAACTTAAACTTTGTCGTTAAGTTTCCCTTTGAACCACTTGGAATATTAAAGGATACTCGAGAAATCTCACACACATAGTACTATACCAATGCCATATCCCAGATATGGTCTTACATGGGATCTCATATCGATGCCAATAGCCCAGCTATGGTCTTACACAAAATCTCATATCGATGACATATCCCAGATATGGTCTTACATGTAATCCCAGGTATGGTCTTACATGTAATCTCAACTAACCCTAATGTCATGACATTTGTATCCTAACAATTCCTAAGGTTCAACCGAGATTTTTTTCTTGCTTGTCAAACTTTGTTGAATTCATTCAAAGAGTAAATCACAATTCATATGATAATAAAACAATTAAAGCATAAATAATAATGAATTATTGATAAACCATAAAAGTAACACATTTTAATCCCATGCTTAGAGTGTTTTTGGATGTTTATTTATAGAATTTGGTGAATTCAATGCTCCTATTCCTTTAAATTTGTATTTCTATACTTAGGAGAGCATATGGAAGCGAAAGGAGCAGAAAATGGGCCAAAATTGGGCAAAACAAGCCATATTAAGGATCCATACGGCCAAAGCCAGAACCATACGGGCTGGACACACACCCGTGTGCCAGCTCGTGTCAATCGCGAGCCACGTAAGTTATCTGTTTGGTGAAAAATGCCATGTCTATTCCGATCATAAAAGTCTAAAGTACTTAATGACTCAGAAAGATCTAAATTTGAGACAACGACGATGGTTGGAATTGTTAAAAGACTATGATCTTGTGATTGATTCATATGAGAAAAGCTAATGTGGTTACTGATGCACTAAGCCAAAAATCACTATTTGCTCTACGTGCAATGAATGCAGATATAGCTATGACTGACGACGGTGTGATTATTGCAGAATTGAAAGTGAGACTGTTATTCGTTCAACAGATTTGCGAATCTCAGAAGGTTGATAATGACTTATTAGCAAAAAGGAATCATTGTGGTTTGAATACTGACTCAGAATATCAGATTGATGCTGAGGGATACTTACAGTTCAAAAATTGAATATGTGTACCAAAGGAACCTGAGTTGATTCGGATGATTTGTAATGAAGCTCACAATAGTAGATTGTCTATTCACCTGGGTAGCACTAAAATGTATAATGATCTGAAACAACATTATTGGTGGCACGGTATGAAATGAGATATTTTAGATTTTGTGTCAAAATGTTTGATATGTCAACAAGTAAAAGCCGAGCATCAAGTGCCATCTGGATTACTTCAGCCGATCATGATACCTGAATAGAAATGGGATCAAGTCACGATGGGTTTCGTATCTAGGTTACCGTTGATACCGAGCAAGAAAGATGCAATCTGGGTTATTGTTGATAGATTGACGAAGTCGGCTCACTTTATTCCAGCACGTACAGATTACTCGCTCGATATAGCTGAATTGTACATTTCTCAGATTGTACGATTACACGGAGTACCTATTTCTATTGTTTCGGATAGAGATCCGAGGTTTACATCGTGATTTTAGAAAAACTACAAGATGCATTAGGTACTAAGTTGCACTTTAGCACTGCATTTCATCCTCAGATGGATGCTCAATCCGATTGTATTATTCAAATACTTGAGGATATGTTGAGATGTTGTGTTCTCGAGTTCGAGGGTACGTGGGAACGATACTTGCCTTTGATTGAATTTGCATACAATAATAGTTTTCAATCAAGTATCAAAATGGCACCTTACAAGGCTTTGTATGGTCGTAAATGTCGTACACCTTTGTATTGGACCGTGCTAAGTGAAAGCAAGATACACGGGTTGATCTATTCAAAGAGACTGAATAGAAAGTAAGAGTGATTCACGAAAGCTTAAAAGCAGCATTAGACCGTCAGAAATCCTATGCGGATTTAGAATGTAAAGATATAGAATTTCAAATCGGTGACCAAGTATTTTTGAAAGTCTCGCTGTGGAAGAAAATACTTAGATTTGGTCGCAAGGGAAAGCTGAGTCAGAGATTTATTGGGCCGTACGAGATTATTGAGTGTGTCGGGCCGGTTGCGTACAGGTTGATGTTGCCACCTGAGATAGAAAAGATCCACAATGTTTTCCATGTATCGATGCTTCGACGATATAGATCCGATCCTTCTCATATGATTAGTCCGTCAGAGATTGAGATTCATTCTGATCTAAGTTATGAGGAAGAACCGATCCGTATTCTAGCTCGTGAAATGAAAGAGTTGTGAAATAAGAAACTATCATTAGTAAAAGTGCTTTGGCTTAAACATGGATTAGAGGAAGAAACTTTGGAGCTTGAAGATTCAATGAAAGAACGTTATCCAAGCCTATTCACCGGTAAGATTTTTGGGACGAAAATCCCTAAGGGGGAAGAGTTGTAACAGCCTGATTTTGGCCCTAATCAGAACAGTGGTTTCGGCACCATGAATCTTAGTTAGAAAAATTTTTAAATATTATTTTCTGTGTTAATTATATGTGAATTAACATGTGTGAAAGTTTCGTATAAAAATTTGATTGTTTATGTGCTTAATTAAATAAAAGGACATAATCGAGTTAAATGCGAAAGTTACAAACTAAAGTGTGAAGTGCCAAATTGATAGTGGCTTTTTAATATGGGATCCTTAAAGGGCAAATAGCCCATTTTAGAAGGTAGTGGGCGGTATAGGACAACTTTTTCCATATTATTATGTTTTATAATTAAAACATAATAAGGTTAAAATAGTAATTTAGTTATAATTTATAATATATGTTATAATAACATAAAAAGAAAAAGAAAACAAATCCACCTTCTCCATCTTTTAATGTTGGCCAAATGTGAGCATAAGAAGAAGAAAGAAAACCTAGGAAAGTTTCGGTCATTTGAAGCTTAATTAAGGTATGATTATTTTTCGATTTTGATAATTTTTACGTTTTTGATGTTGTTGCTATGTGATTTAGATAGCCCATGCTTGAGTTTCTGAATTGGTTGTGCATTTCATGAATTGCCATTGAATTTTTATCTATAATGATGTACATGTATTTAATAAAGGTAAATATGTACAATATGATAATGTCGAATGCAATAATGGTTGGGAGATGAATTTAGTTAAATGTGAAGTATACGTATATGTTAATGATATAGCTATGTTAGACATTGATTTAATAGATGAATTTGGCCAAATGTGATGTATATTTGTATATCATTAGTATAGCTGAATATGATGTTGGTATATAGATGTAATAAGCTAAATTGTATGAATATATGTGTTTATTGAAGTGAGTAACAAGTTCAAGAAAAGCACTAAGTGTGCGAATCTAAATACCGAGCACTGTATGTGTGAAATTGGTCATTTGGCACTAAGTGTACGGAATATTAATGTAATGGCACTAAGTGTGCGATACATTACAAGTATTTGGCACTATGTGTGTGATATGTTAAGGTGACGGCACTAAGTGTGCGATACATTACATGGTTTGGCACTAAGTGTGCGGGTTTGCAAATCTTCCAAGGATATCGGTTAATGAAATGTGTTAAAAAAAATAAAATGATCAGGTATGTGATTCATGATGGTTTGAAAATTTAGTACAAATTAGGTAAGTGATATTTGCATATGAATTTAAAGAAATATGATGGATTTATTTCCTTATGAATTTGTTTTGAGATGAGAAAATGGTTTATAGTTCAAGGTGAAACCTAATATGAAATGTTTGAGTATTCGGTCTTAAGGCTATGAAATATGATAGTTAATGAATATTGTTATGATTTGTACCTATGGTTATAAATTTTAATGATGATTAAAATAAATTGATCTAATTAGTATAATGTTAAATTGTATACTTTTACAATTGCTTATAACTTACTAAGCTGTTAAAGCTTACTTGGTTCTTGGTTGTTCTCGTGTTTTAGATTTCTCTCGAGTGATCATCACGTGCTCGGGGATCGTCGTTGAAGCTCGTCACACTATCGTCAATATTTTGGTACCTTTTTGAGAATGAACCCAAAGTCTATGGCATGTATAGGCTATGATACTTTTTGAAGTCATTTTGAATGGTGTGTGTGTATATATTTTTATGCCATGCAAAAATGGCTAATTTTGTGGTATTTTGGTTTTATATGAAATTTGTCATAGTATCGACTTATTATGGAAGTATACTTCGTAGAGTAATTATGTTTGTGTTTGGTTGTAATGGTCTGCAAATGAAATTATTCATAATATGTATTTGATCATGTATCCATCTCATTTTAGAAGTATACCATATAGTATGTTATGTGTGGTGAATGTACATGGTTTGATTGAAAGTTGAGTTAGTTATTAGTTGAGGAATTTTGACCATAGTACTTTGCGTAAATAGGTAAGTAATATCTTGATATGTATGTTTGATAATTTGGGTTTTATAACTAGATTTTGTAAAAATATGCATAACTTATAAATAGCTCTTTTATTAAGTTTAAAACACATTCGATTAGAAATTGTAAATGACTATAAAATTCGGTTTTAGTATATGTATTGAGTTGACAAGTATGAAATGTGTTTTATTAGGTATAATGGGATATGAGTAAATGTGTAAATGCCATGAGAAGTTGAGTATAGTATTGATGAAATGTTCATTAGATTTAGATTATTGAATAGGTAATACCTTGGGCATATTCGGCTTTATGAAATGCTCTACTAAATTGGGCATAATGTGCTCATGTATTTGGTTATGAGATGTATCAAATTGGTTAGGTAAATGGTTTGCCCAACTACATGTATGTGAGATAGTTGGTATGATAATGTTTTAAAATGTTCTATGAATGAGATAGTATTTGTTGAATTTTATATGTATATGCGAAAGTGAGTATGATATAAATATCAATAAAATTTTTGATTAGTTATGATGTAATATTATTTATAATTGAAGCATATCTGGTAATGTATTTCATAATTTGATAGTCATGCAATCATAGCTCTTTTGATTCGAACCTGTGATAAGGAAGCATGATTTATGTATATAAATGCCTATTCTGAGATTGGGTTGTATTTGTATAGGTAATGCCTCGTAACCCTAGTTCGGCGACGGATACAGGTTAGGGGTTTTACATAAATCATTCTAAATTTGGCACTTTTAAGGTAAACATTACTTAACTCAAACCGTATGTTGATAATAGAATTGATAGTGAAAAAGAGGAGTCTCGACTCCGCAAACCACCGTAACAGAGCGAAAATAAAGTAAGTCGAGCTTAGACTCTAAATAAGTGCTTCTCGGGAGGCAACTCGAGCATTAACATGCCTAATTTACTAATTACGTTTTATAATATTTTCGACATTAAATAAATAAATAATGTGTTTTAAAACCCACACGGCCTGGACACACGGGTGTGTCCCTGGCTGTGTGGATTCTGGGACTTAGTTTTTAAATTTCAAAGAAATTGACAAAGGGCTCCACAGAAAGGCCCACAGCCGTGAGTGTGAAAACACGGCGTGTCAAATTCCACATGGGAGTGTCCTAGGCCATGTGAAAATTGGAGCTTAATTTTTCAAATTTTAAAATTTAAAATAAGTCAGGGGGCTCCACAGGCAAGGCACACGGCCATGTGTTCGATCACACCAGGCGTGTCAAAATCCACACGGGCGTGGGAGAAGCAAAGGACTTCGCAGACGGTCGTGCAACACAGCCGTGTGAAGGATAAACTCAAAAATATCGCGATGACCACGGGCTAGGGGCTATACCACAAGGGCGTATGACACGGCCGTGTGGCCCAACACGGGCCAATACATGACCGCGTCACCTATAAATCCCCAAATTTATTTTTTCTTCTTCTTCCTTTCTTCTCCAAAACCCCTCAAACCTTAAGCCGCCGCTCCACTACCTCCTGCCACCATCATCATCCCCCTCTTTCCTCCTTTCTCCCTTTTTCCCCCAACCTGAAACCCTCCATTCCCTCCTCTTTCCCTTTTTCTCTCTTCCTTTTCTTTCCCCCCTTTTTTCCCTTTCCTTTCCTTTACGCCTCTATCCCTCACAACCCTTTCTTTCTCCGACCACCCACCCCCTTGCACATCCCCGACCCGACGCATCGTTGCCCAGCCATTGCCGAGTCTCCGACCACCGCTCCACCGTCGGTCACCATCCTTTTTCCTTCCATTTTTAGTCTATTTTTTATTTTGTTTTAGTTCATTATTTAATTTTATTTACTTCTTTCTTTATTTTTTATTAGTATTATCTTTATTGTTATTTTATTTAGATTAGGTTTATTGTTATTTATTATTATTTACTTAAGTTATATTATTTGATTATTATTATCTTTATTATTTCCTTCCATTTAGATTAGGTTTATTATTATTGTTATTATTTCTTATTCTTTGTATTTAGTTATTTTCCTCCTATTATTGATTTCTATTATATTGTTAGCTAATTAATCTTTATTTTCATCATATAACTAATATTTACTATTTCAGTAACTTAATATTAATATTGATCTTTTCTTTTAGTCATGATGAATTTTTAATAGATTGTCTAAATTTTCTTTGCTTACTAGTTTTTAATTTGTTAGGTTAAATGATGTGCTCTTAGTTTTTGGCATTAGAATTATTTATTTATTTTTTATTTTTAGAATATAATGATTAGTTCTTATTTTCATAGTACATTACTATTTCACCCCAGTAGGATCGTACATCCTTACCTTTGGTGATGCTTGGATTATTTATTGAAAATATTTTACGTTTTCAGGTACATCATGACGAATACCCGAGGCAAGACTAAGGTCGCTGTCCCCGCTTTGAAAAAGCGGAAGTGTCCCGATCGACCTCCTCGAGCGCCTCCGCTGAAGTGCGCCACCCTTACCTCAGATTTACCGCAGACCCACCGGAGGACCTATTTCAGCTCCTTCGAGTACGACCCCTAGGTTTGGGCCGCTGCATTGATTGGACCGCGTTGGAGTAGGTCCACCTCGCTGACGAGGTTCGCGCCTTCATCATCACATCACCATGGGATCGCTTCTTCAGTGTCGTCGAGCCCACTTATATGGAGCTTACTTTGGAGTTCTTCTTAACGTTCCATCTTTAGACCATCATGTCAGTCCATGACGAGCCCGGCACCATCATATTTCACCTCAGTAGTTTGGTGCATCACATGAGCATCCCAGAATTTGGTGCTACTTTGGGACTATACACAGAAGAGTTCATGAGTGCCAAGGACTTTCTACAGTTACATCGCCATATTCATTACTCGCCCTCGTGTTGTTGGACTGACCTCACAGGCGGCCTGACAAACTATGGCGCTAGTCACTCGAAGGCGACTTCTCTCTCCACCTCTCAGGTATCTTCATGCCCTTTTAGCTCATACTTTGACAGGACGGAGAGAGCACCAGCATCGTGAGCACACACGATGCCTACTACTTATGGAGCATGGCCCACGGCCATATTATCGACTTGGCGTATTTCATCTCTTTATCCTTTCGCCATCAGACTGACCTCATAAGAGGGGCCCCATTTACTTAGGCCCTTACGTGACTTGCCTAGCTCGACACTTCGGTCTCTTCGACACACTAGAGCAGTCCTCCACGCTCACACTTGTTGGCCAGATGTCCCTCAGGGCATCTCGAGCATTCTTCACATGAGGATGATCGAGAGGTGGCGTGGATTTGATCCTCCCCAGTACTAATTTGTAACATCCTAAAAATTTGAAATTTTATGTGTTTCACTATTTCTGGTGCTAAGCTAGTTAAATTATTAATTGTGTATGTTTAGGGGATCCTGAGAAGGCTTGGGGTTTATTTGGTTCTAGTAAAAATTTTGGCATTTAGCACTTTAAGGAGATAGAGTAAGTGACCTCAAAGCTTATGGAAATAAATGAGTAAATTGCTAGCATAAATGAGCAATTAGTAAAGAGGTTATGGCATCAAGTGAAGGGTTATGGCATCAAGTGAAGGACTTTAAGGGAAGAGGTTCAAATCCCATTGTGTGCAAATTTTGACTATTATTTTTGCATTCTTTCCCTATGTGTCGGTCAAGCAAGTAAATAAGGCAAGGTGGATTTTTTTTTATTTTTGGCAAGATGGCTAAGGAAAATAGGAAAGGATGAAGGTGAGGAAAGAAACCAAGAGAAAGGGCAAAGTAAGGGGAACATGTGGCCTTTTTCAAGGAAATTGTTTTGTAAAGTGTGGTTGGCAAATTTTTACCATTATTGTCATGAATGTGGATGGTTTTGGTTGTAGAGGGAGGTAGCCAAAATTTTCTTGGTCTTTTGGTAAAGCTTTAGTGTTTGTTTTGGGCAAAATTCCTTTAGCATCAATTGTGTCATTTTCTCCAAAATGTTATTCTCATTGTCGAAACCTCCTAGCACATTTGTGCATTTTTCTTCTCTTTTGTTTGGTCAAAACATTCATCTCTTGTTCATCTTCCTTTGATAGCCGAATCACCTAGCATCCATCCAACCTTTCATTCTTTTCTTTTAACCATTTCTTCAATCTTCCTCTTCTCTAAAATCGACACCACCATAAGTTCATATCTTCTTGTATGATAATCCTCCATAGCCAAATATCAATATTCATTTTCCTCTATAACCGAACCTTCATCTCTTCTTTATCTTTTCTTCTCATCTGTATTAACACTCATTCCTTGATCAATCAGTAAGTGTTCTTTTCAACATTTTATTTTTCTTTCTCTTAATGCCGAATTTATGTTTTGGTTTGGGATGGTCATATTGACCGAGACCATCACCTTATTCTCTCTCAAACAAGATCATTTTCTTCTTCATAGTGATATAGTGGAAGGCCGAAACTTTGATTCTTCTAAAGTTATCGTATAATCGTTGGGAATCGGTCCTAAAAATCTTTAAGGTAAGAAGTTCTTCACGGATTCTATGAAATCGTTCTTTATTTGTTAAGATGTTATTGGAATAGTGATGATTAACCGATTATAATTTTGAGGTTTTAATCGCTCGATCTATCCGCTCGTTGATCACTCAAATTAGTGGTAAGCCGATCTTTTACCCTTTGACAATCCATATTTTATCGTAATATTGATCTATATAAGATCTAATCGAATGGAGGCTTGTGGTACCAATTCAAAAGAAAAGTTGAGTGGAGAACTCAAAAGGAGCGGATTGGCGAATCCCTACTCCTAAATTCAACCGAAGGGCAATATTGGCGATTCAGGAGTTTCCACCGGGTTGTGGACCGTCATTTGGGGAAAATTGACAAATCGTGGTCATTCACGATTCCAAGGGTAAGCACCATAGATCGTTCATTTAAGAGTTGATTAATAAATCACGAATGTTGACTAATCGAGTGTTACGATATCATAGGTGTCGACGATCAAGAAGGCTTAGTGCTTACCGTAATCAGGTGTGTAATCTCACACCGTTTTTCGTGGGTTTAGGGTGGATATAGTATCGGAAACATATCGCTATGACTAAAATTGTAATAGGGCGTAAATTAGAAAAAAAAATGGCCTAATATATATTATTTTGAATAAATTGACGAAATTGGTAGTATCATTGTGCAAATTGTAAGAATACCCCTAAAGGGCCGAAATACGAAATTACTTAATGGGCTGAATTGACATATTGCCTTATGGGCCGAATGGACATATTGATTAATGGGCCGATCTGATATTTTCGCTAAATGGGTCGATTTGATATTTTCGCTAAATGGGTCGATCTGATATTTTGCTAAATGGCCCAATCTGATATTTTACTTAATGGGCCTTTTGATACATTGATATAATGGGCCGTACTATTGTAATGAATATCCAAATAAATTATTGTTGTTATATTGTAAAAATCATGATTTGTTATGCATTATATACATGATTTTGCATGGGATGAGATAATATTGAAGAGAAGTTCTGGTGGCTCTGTCACGAATCTATGTAGTGGCAACGCCACGTATATTCTGTTATTCTGGTGGCTTATCCACAATTAAATTTGTTATAAATGGCTTAATGCTTGCGATTGGCGTGTTGGCGGGGTGGGTTGACTTGATCCCTACAGGTGTGTTGGTTGATACGAGTGGTGTGTAGCGGATGGATTACTAGGTTTGGTTTGGGAATTGCATTGCATACACATGATATAATTGATACATTATTATTGTAAATGGGCTTAGGCCCAAATTATTGCTAAATAGGATTATGGCCCAGTGGACACCGGTAAGGGGGTTATACACTGAGTTCTAGTAACTCACCCCGTTTCCTTATTCCTTTCAGGTAATGCTCATTAATGGAGACTTAGGCCATGGATGACTAGGTGGAGGCCATACTACAAAAATGGTTTTATTTGGACTTTGGATTTCTTTTAGTTTGCCTATTTATTTTACTATTTGAATTAAGGTTGTAATAAAGCATCTGGATAATTTTTTGTTTTGTTTTATGTTTGACATATTTATATTTTGCTCTAAGTACTTCAAAGTGAGATTTTTCCGAAAACTTAAATAAATGTTTTCTAAAATGGATATACAAAGGGTTTCATAATAAACTTTCAAAAATATATTTTATTTTAAATTCTTTTAAATCTTCTCAAACTATTAGCAATATTTTCAAAGACACGGTTTATAAGATCTTTATATCTCAAATTTATTGATTTATAAATCAATATTTTATTCAATAATACTTCGTCAAAATTTTGGAATCTGCTTTTACTAAAATTTAAATCATTATCTATTTACGTACAAATGAAAAAGGACTTAAAAGTATATTTAATTCATGTGACATGTCAGATCTGGCCTTAACGCATAGGCAGGGTTTGGGGTATTATATTTTATGGTATCAGAGCCCAATTCAAAACTCGGCTGTGGTTTGGGTTCAAAAATATTTTTTTAAAAGTTGTTTTGAAATGTAAAATTTAGAATGCATGTTTTAAAAGAAGTATGGCACCACGGGTATCCGGCACCAAGTCAAGTAAGCATATGTTATTGTATGATTATAATGATTGTGATATGACTGCAAGAATACTCTAGAACTTCTAGTTTTAGGTATTGAAACTATAAAGATTGAGACTATAGGATGCGTTTACGAAAACAACTTCACTTCTTATATTTCATAAAATATTGTTTAATAAACAGCGAAATAGTATACTGATTCATAAGACTTTTAATCAGATTAAATCGAATTAGCCAATATGAGCGCTATAGGACGTGGATGCAGTAGACGTGGCTGTGGTAGAGGCCGATGCGCTAGAGTTGCGTCTAAAACATCGGGACATATGCCAAAAATGGACGCACCTGCGACACCTGTGACTGAAGCTGGATCACATGATCGTATGAGGGAGGACATCGCTCTATCTCAAGCAATCTTGCAAGTCTTGGAAAGGGTTGTTGGGGCTAGAACTGGGCCAGCAGCTCAGGGGTCAACTTCGAAACGAATCAAATTGAATGGTGCTGAGGTTTTTAGGGGTATCTCGGGTGTAGCCCCAAATGTAGCGGAGTATTGGTTTGAGGCTGTGGAGCGGATCATGGATGATATGGATTGCATCGTCGAGCAAAAATGAAGGGAGCTGTGTCCTTGTTGAGAGAGGAGGCGTATCAATGGTGGCTCACTGTTCGGGAAGGCACTCAGGCTGATCATATTACATGGGATTTCTTCAAAAATGCATTCCAAGGAAAATATGTCGGGGCTAGCTATGTGGATGCCCGAAGGAAGGAATTCTTAAATCTGGTTCAAGGAGGTAAGACTGTGGCAGCTTACGAAGCGAAATTTCTGAGTCTGAATCAGTATGCCCGGGGTATAGTGCCAACTAACTACGAACGTTGTGTGCATTTTGAGGACAGGTTGCGTGATGAGTTGTGGGTTCTGATAGCCCCACAAAAAGAGAGAAATTTTGCCACATTGGTGGAGAAATCGAAGATAGCTGAAGAGGCTAAGCACCCAGAGCGGCAAAATTGAGAAAAAGATAGGGGTAGGAGCAAGAGGGACTTTAAGTACTCAGGTCCTGCTAGAGGGTTTTTGAAGAGGCCCAAGAATGATGAGCTAGCTCGAGCTAAAGTACCAGCTGCTACCAATCAGATACAGCCATATGTGGATTGCAAAAAATGACACCCGGGTGAATGCTAGAAGAGAACTGATGGTTGTTTCAAATGTGGTTCCAAGGACCATCAGCTTAAAATTTGTCCTCGACAGATTGCTCAGATTCAGGATGCTCATAACTATGATGCACAGCCAGCAAGTGGTGCTCAATAGCCACCGAGAGGCCGTAGGCCAGGTCGAGGATGTAATGGCATAGGATGAGGTCAGGTTGCACCAGGTAGGGGTACTGGTTTTAGGGGTAACCGGAGGCAAGGCACCCAGGGTTGGTTTATGTTGTCAGACGCCGAGAGGATGGCGATGCACCAGATATGATAATCGGTACGGTCTTCATATCTGATGTACCTGTTACTGCTTTGATAGATATCGGATCCACCCATTCGTATGTTGCTAGTGCTGTATCTAGAAATCTGAACATTAGATTTGAAATTACTGCTCGAGAGATGACGATAAATATTCCTTTAGAACAGCCTGTGATAGTAAATAGATTGTTTAGAGATGTGCCTCTAGAAATTTAGGGAGAAACTTTTTTGACGGATTTGATAGAACTGCCATTTGGCGAGTTCGACCTTATTTTGGGCATGGACTGGTTGGTGAAACACCGAGCAAACTTGGATTGTGCTGCAAAGCAGATGATACTAAGAACTTCGAAGGATAATGAAGTGATGATGATAGGTGAAAGAAGAAATTATCTATCAAATGTGGTATTTGCTTTAAAGGCAGAAAAGTTGGTGCAAAAGGGTATGGAGCATTCCTAGCCTTCATTAGTGCGTTGGATGCCAAGGAATTATCGGTGGAAGGTGTTAGAACGGTGAAAGAGTTTTCAGACGACTTTTTCGAGGAACTTCTTGGATTGCCTCCGGATCGGGAAGTAGAGTTTGGCATTGAGTTATTGCCAGGAACGGCTCTGGCATGCATTGCTCCTTATAGAATGGCGCCAACGGAGTTAACGGAGCTTAAAGCTCAGATTCAATGGTTGTTGGATCGGGGATTCATTCGATCGAGTGTGTCACCTTGGGGAGCACCGGTATTGTTCGTCAAGAAGAATGATGGGTCGATGCATATGTGCATCGATTATAGGCAATTGAATAAATTGACGATCAAGAATAGGTATCCGTTGTCGAGAATCGATGATCTATTTGATCAACTACGAAGAGCTTCAGTTTTCTCAAATATAGATTTAAGATCGGGTTATCACCAGCTTAAAGTCAAGGAGGTGGATATTTACAAGACTACGTTTTGAACTCGTTATGGGCATTATGAGTTCTTGGTGATGCCGTTTGGGTTGACTAATACACTAGCTGCATTTATGGACATGATGAACCGGGTCTTCCAACCCTATTTAGATAGGCTTGTGGTGGTGTTCATAGATGACATCTTGGTGTACTTGAATAATGAAGAAAAGCACGATTTGCATCTGCGGGTAGTATTGCAGATATTGCGGGAAAAGCAACTTTATGCCAAATTCAGTAAGTGTGAATTTTGGTTGAAGGAAGTGACCTTTTTGGGGCATGTTGTGTCGGCCAAAGGAATTAGAGTTGATCCCCGGAAGGTAGAGGCTGTGTTAGATTGGAAAACCACCAAAGTCAGTGGCCAAAATTTAAAGTTTCCTAGGGTTGGTCTGGTTATTACAGTGTTTCATTGAGGGTTTTCGCTGATTGTCGCACCCCTAACTAAACTATTATGCAAGGAGTACCATTTGTGTGGTCGATCAAAGAAGAGAGCTTTGAGAAATTGAAAAGATTCGATTTAAGCGCCATTATTGATTCAACCTGAGGCTAGAAAAGAGTTTATTATTTACTGTGATGCGTCACACACAGACTTGGGATGTATTTTGATGCAAGGTAGAAAAGTGGTGGCTTATACATCTCGTCAGTTAAGGCCGCACGAAGTGAATTATCCCACTCATGATTTAGAGTTGGTTGCAGTGGTGTTTGCTTTGAAGATTTGGAGACACTACTTGTACGGTGAGAAGTCGATCATCTATACGGATCATAAGAGTATAAAGTACCTCCTTACCCAAAAGGAGTTGAACTTAAGATAGTGGAGGTGGAAAGAACTGTTGAAGGATTATGACTTCTCAATCGAGTATCATCCCGGAAAGGCTAACGTAGTGGCAGATGCGTTGAGTTGTAAGGTGATATCTAAATTAAGAGCAATGTTCGCTCATCTCAGCTTGCATGAAGATGGTAGTCTACTAGCCGAACTTCAAGTGAAGCCTGTGTGGGTAAGCCAGATTAAGGAAAAGCAATTATTAGATGAAAGGTTGGTTCCTTACTTCAGCAAGTGAAAGGTGGTGTAATAGGGGATTTTGGATTGAATAGTGATGGGATATTGTGTTTCCGCAAAAGAATCTGTATGCCCAAAGATTCAGAATTGAGGCAAATGATTCTGCGTGAGGTGCATAGTAGCCCATATGCTATACACCCCAAGAGAAATAAAATGTATCAAGACCTTCGTGAGCAGTATTGGTGGCCAGGGTTGAAACAGGAGGTTACTAATTTTGTGAGTAGGTGCTTGACATGTCAGCAAGTGAAGGCGAAACATCAATTACCGTCGGGATTGCTACAATCGATGAAAATTCCATTATGGAAATGAGAAAGGATAACGATGGACTTTGTTAGTGGGTTACCTTTATCGCCTACTAAGGAAGATTTCGTTTGGGTAGTAGCAGATCGGTTGATGAAGACTGCTCATTTCCTACCGGTTCATACGGATTACTTATTATAGAAGTTGGCCAAGTTGTATGTAGCAGAGATCGTGAGGTTACATGGGGTACCAGTGTCTATTATTTCAGACAGGGATCCTGGGTTTACATCACAATTTTGGAAAGCCTTACATGAATCTTTGGGAACCAAGCTTAATTTCAGCACGACATTTCATCCTCAGACAGATGGTCAGTCAGAGAGAGTAATCTAGATTCTGAAGAATGTTAAGAGGCTGTGTGATTGACTTCAAGGGTAGCTGGGAGGATTTCCTCCCCAGATTTTGCTCAACAATAGCTATCAATCTAGCATCCAGATGGCACCCTACGAGGTGTTGTATGGTCGTAGGTGTCGTACTCCTACTTGTTGGACTGAGCGGAGGAGCGTCGGTTATTGGGTGCTGAGCTGATATCTGAGACAGAGGAAAAAGTAAAAGGTAATTCAGACAAGGTTAAAGGAAGCTTCGGATAGACAAAAATCTTATGCAGATCTGAAGCATAAGGATATTGAGTTTGCAGTGGGAGATCAGGTCTTTCTAAAGGTCTCACCTTGGAAGAAGATCTTTAGATTTGGAAGGAAGGGCAAGTTGAACCCTAGGTTCATCGGACCATACCGTGTATTGAAGCGTGTTAGGCCAGTGGCTTATCAGCTTGAGTTACCTCTGGAATTGAGTCAGATACATAGTGTATTTCATGTCTCATTGTTAAGGCATTATCGATCGGATCTGTCTTATATAGTACCCATAGAGGAAGTTGAGATAAGACCTGACTTGTCTTTCGAAGAGGAGCCAGTGCAAATTTCAGATCGGGACATTAAGGTGCTGAGAAGGAAGACTGTGCCATTAGTCAAGGTTTTATGGTGTAATCACGGATCAGAGGAAGCTACATGGGAGCCTGAGGACGCGATTCGGCAGCAATATCCTCATCTCTTTTAATCAGGTAAATTTTGAGGATGAAATTTTCTTTATGAGGATAGAATTGTAACATCCTAAAAATTTAGAATTTTATGTGTTGCATTATTTCTGGTGCTAAGCTAGTTAAATTATTAATTGTGTATGTTTAGGGATCCTGAGAAGGCTCGGGGTTTATTTGGTTCTAGTAAAAATTTTGGCATTTAGCACTTTAAGGAGATATAGTAAGTGACCTCAAAGCTTATGGAAATAAATGAGTAAATTGCTAGCATAAATGAGCAATTAATAAAGAGGTTATGGCATCAAGTGAAGGACTTAGGGAAGAGGTTCAAATCCTATTGTGTACGAATTTTGACTATTATTTTTGCATTCTTTTCCCTATGTGTCAGCCAAACAAGTAAATAAGGCAAGGTTGACTTTTTTTTTTTTATTTTTGGCAAGATGGCTAAGGAAAATAGGAAAGGATGAAGGTGAGGAAAGAAATCAAGAGACAGGGGAAAGTAATGGGAAACATGTGGCCTTTTTCAAGGAAATTGTTTTGAAAAATGTGGTTGGCTAATTTTTGACCATTATTGTCATGAATGTGGACGGTTTTGGTTGTAGAGGGAGGTAGCCAAAATTTTCTTGGTCTTTTGGTAAAGCTTTAGTGTTTGTTTTGGGCAAAATTCCTTTAGCATCAATTGTGTCATTTTCTCCAAATTGTTATTCTCATTGCTGAAACCTCCTAGCACATTTGTGCATTTTTCTTCTCTTTTGTTTGATCAAAACATTCATCTCTGGTTCATCTTCCTTTGATAGCCAAATCACCTAGCCTCCATCCAACCTTCCGTTCTTTCCTTTTAACCATTTCTTCAATCTTCCTCTTCTCTAAAATCGACACCACCATAAGATCACATCTTCTTGTATGATAATCTTCCATAGCCGAATATCAATATTCATTTTCCTCTATAACCGAACCTTCATCTCTTCTCTATCTTTTCTTCTCATCCGTATTAACACTCATTCTTTGATCAATCGGTAAGTGTTCTTTTCAACATTTTATTTTTCTTTCTCTTAATGCCGAATTTATGCTTTGGTTTGGGATGGTCATATTGACCGAGACCATCACCTTATTCTCTCTCAAATGAGATCATTTTCTTCTTCGTAGTGTTATAGTGGAAGGCCGAAACTTTGATTCTTCCAAAGTTATCGTATAATCGTTGGGAATCAGTCCTAAAAATCTTTAAAGTAAGAAGTTCTTCACGGATTCTATGAAATCGTTCTTTATTCGTTAAGATGCTACTGGAATAGTGATGATTAACCAATTATAATTTTAGGGTTTTAATCGCTCAATCTTTTCGCTCGTTGATCACTCGAAATTAGTGGTAAGTCGGTCTTTTACCCTTTGACAATCCATATTTTATCATAATATCGATCTATATAAGATCTAATCGAATGGAGGCTTGTGGTACCGATTCGAAAGGAAAGTCGAATGGAGAACTCAAAAGGAGCGGATTGCGATCCCTACTCCTAAATTCAAACGAAGAGCGATATCGATGGTTCGGGATTTTCCACCAGGTTTTGGACCGTCATCGGGGGAAAATCGACAAATCGTGGTCATTCACGATTCCAAGGGTAAGCACCATATATCGTTCATTTTAGAGTTGATTACTAAATCACGAATGTCGACTAATCGAGTGTTACGATATCTTAGGTGTCGACGATCAAGAAGGCTTAGTGCTTATCGTAATCAGGTGTGTAATCTCACACCATTTTTCGTGGGATTAAGGTGGATATAGTATCAGAAACATATCACTATGACTAGAATCGTAATAGGGCGTAAATCAGAAAAAAATGGCCTAATATATATTATTTTGAATAAATTGACAAAATTGGTAGTATCATTGTGCAAATTGTAAGAATACCCCTAAAGGGCCGAAATACGAAATTGCTTAATGGGCTGAATTGACATATTGCCTTATGGGCCGAATGGACATATTGATTAATAGGCCGATCTGATATTTTCGCTAAATAGGCCGATCTGATATTTTCGCTAAATGGGCCAATCTGATATTTTGCTCAATGGGCCAATCTGATATTTTGCTTAATAGGCCTTTTTGATAAATTAATATAATGGGCCGTACTATTGTAAAGAATATCCAAATAAATTATTGTTGTTATATTGTAAAAATCATGATTTGTTATGCATTATATACATGATTTTGCATGGGATGGGATAATATTGAAGAGAAGTTTTGGTGGCTCTGCCACATATTTTGGTGGCTCTGCCATGAATATGTATAGTGGCAATGCCATGTATATTCTGTATTCTGGTGGCTTGTCCACAATTAAATTTGTTATAAATGGCTTAATGCCTGCGATTGGTGTGTTGGCGGGGTGGGTTGACTTGATCCCCACAGGTGTGTTGGTTGGTACGGGTGGTGTGTAGCGGATGGATTACTAGGTTTGGTTTGGGAATTGCATTACATACACATGATATAATTGATACATTATTATTGTAAATGGGCTTAGGCCCAAATTATTGCTAAATGGGATTATGGCCCAGTGGACAACAGTAAGGGGGTTATACATTGAGTTCTAGTAACTCACCCCGTTTCCTTATTCCTTTCAGGTAATGCTCAGTAATGGAGACTTGGGCCATGGATGACTCGGTGGAGGCTATACTACAAAAACGGTTTTATTTGGACTTTGGATTTCTTTTAGTTCACCTATTTATTTTACTATTTGAATTAAGGTTGCAATTAAGCCTCTGGATAAATTTTTTTTTTTGTTTTATGTTTGACGATTTATATTTTGCTCTAAGTACTTCAAATTGAGATTTTTTAAAACTTAAATAAACGTTTTCTAAAATGGATATACAAAGAGTTTCATAATAAACTTTCAAAAATATATTTTATTTAAAATTCTTTTAAATCTTCTCGAACTATTAGCGATATTTTCAAAGACACGATTTATAAGATCTTTATATCTCAAATTTATTGATTTATAAATCAATATTTTATTCAATAATACTTAGTAAAAATTTTGGAAAATGTTTTACTAAAATTTAAATCATTATCTATTTACATACAAATGAAAAAGGACTTAAAAGTATATTTAATTCATGTGACATGTTAGATCTGGACTTAACGCATAGGTCGATTTTGGGGTGTTACAGATTATCTTGTCCTAATGATCAGGATGATCCCGAGGACATCACTAAGGATGTTCCTCGCCCTCACGAGGATCCACCCCACCCTCCACCTTCGAGTCACCAGCCTTCTACTTCTGCTGCTAATTTATATGACATATCCGAGCGACTCACTCGCTCGAGCAAAGAAGATTACTACAGTGATTCGGCAGCCTCGAGGCCACCCTACAACAGATCTGCCACCATCTCCATATTTCACTTTCAGCACCGCCACCTCGGGACGTATCTGATGATGAGGACCATTAAGTCCATTTGTTTTATTTTTATCTTTATCTTTATTTTTATTTTTTTTTATTTTTATTTTTATTTTTAGTCTATTTTCCTTTATGTTTCGTATCATATTTTCAAAAGACTTATCTTTTATATTTTGAACTATATTTTAGTTTTTTTATAATTATTCCTAACCGAGTAATCTCTTTGTCTTCTTCTACAGTTGTGTTTATTTTTTTTAGTTGCTCATAATCATGCACTTCACTTTGTTAAATTCCACATTCACTATTCCACGAATTTCATCCAAAATTCAGGAAGTTTCACTTCTCTCCCTCTCTTATGATTTTCTTATATTGTCACTATCTATTTTGATACATTGAGGACAATGTACATCTTAAGTGTTGGGAGGTTATTTATATGATTATTATAAAAGCCCTGAACTATGTCTTGTTCGTAAGTAATTTTCTCATATTACTATTAGAATGAATTTTATTGATTTATGATTTTTATTGATACGTTTTGAATTAAGTCGTAGGTAATTGTGCATTGATTGTTTAAACTTTAAAACATTAGAGAATCAAGCATGATAAGACTACTTTCATACTTAAAATTTGTTAAGTTGTTTTCCCTAAATTTTAATATTACCTTGAAGTTTGAGATTTACAAGATTGACATCAAAAACCATAATTTTTGTGAGATTTTGAGCCTTTAAGAGCATACACTTTTCTTGCTCACTTTATTATTGGTTATGAGTGTGTCAATATTGATTAGATATTCTAGAACTTGCTTCAATTATGCATATCGAGACCACACATTTGATTTGATATACTGAGATGATAAAGGCACCTAGGTTTTAACCCACTTATTCCATTAAAAGCCTACCTTCATAATTAACCCTTAGTGAACCCCTTTGAGCCTAATAAACCGTTTCTTGACTCACCCTTAATATTAACCCAAAACCCATTCTTTTTGATTAATTAAGAATTTCTTCTATGGTATTAACCCCATTCTTTTTGATCAATTAAGAATTTCTTCTATGGTATTAATGTAATATCCGGGATTTATGGCCTATGCATTTTGCTTAAGTATGTGTGAAAGCATGTCTATGTGTTCTGAATTGTGTGGCATGAATTTTGGAAACTTTAAAGTGTAGTAAATGCCTTAGTAATTATTCCATTTTTAATTTAAAAGAGGAAGCTAAACCAAAAAGGCCTTAAGAAAATTAGTAGGGGAAATAAGACACTAAATTGGGCTTGTTTAAGTGGCTTGGAGGCGCCACTTAGGGCCTTAGTAAGTGACGCCACAAGCATGGGTGCAAGGCCTAGGTTCGAGTCACAAGGGAAGCAAATAAAGGGAGATTTTATTTTGCTGTATAGTAGAGCAGCAGTGGACGGCACATGGACTCTGGAGGAAGGAAGTATAGATTGGGTTGGAGTGTTAAGGATTCAGCTAAGGTGGAGTGAAATAAGGGATATGATAAGAGAAGGAGCTAGTGGCCGAATAGAGGACTCTAGGGGCTTGCATTTTTCGGCTTTGAAGTGTGGCAAGGGTGTGAGTGCTGAATTTTCTTTTAATGAACATCCATTCTCTTCTTCTTTCTCTATTTCGCTTCTTGACCGAACCTTATAGCCTTATTCTTTTTTCTTTTTCTTTTTATGTTCATTCGAATCACCATCTTCCCCAAGACCAATCTTTTTCTCATTATTGACAAAAGCCGAAACTTGGAGTTAGTTCTACTCTTGGCCAAATTCTTTAATCATTAAACACTCCCCACTCTTGCATTTTCTATCTTCACCATTAAAGTGCCGAAACACCATCTCCACCTTGGTTCTCAAAAGCCGTTTAGCTAAGGGTATAGTGCGGTTGACTACTTTCTCCTAGGCCTTTCAAACCATGTGATAGTGGTAAGTATTCATCTTTCTTAAGTAATCGGTTTTGGGCTCATTTTTAGGAGGGTGCCGAATCAAGTGAGTAGGCCTTGATTCTAAGATGGCCAAATGTCATAGTGACATAATATTGTGTTCTTTTGTATGTAGCCAACATTATGGAGCATCAAAGGAGTTCTTGGATTCGATTACTCAAGGTAAGCAACGTAGTTTCGGCCAAGGGTTTTATTCATAAGTATTTATGTGTTGAAGCCGAACCTGACATATGGCATGCAGGGATTTCATCAACTTCATAGACAAGTGGTGATTCAGGATTTAGTTTTTGAAAGGTAAGGAAGTGTAGACTTTCGGCCATAGGCCATTTTATTGAGATTAAATGTTAGATTGGATCTAACATATATCTGTAGGGATTTCGGCAAATACCATAATCAAGAAGCTAATTCGGGATTTAGATCCTCAAGGTAAGTGAATCTGACATACGGCTAAGACCATACTTAGTGACTTAGATCTATTTCTTACTTCGTTTAAAAGCCGAAACTAACTAGTTCAGTGGTTTAGTGTCTACCCGATTGCAAGAAGAGTCATCACAAAGTTTTTCGGATTTGATTAGTAATCAAATCGACAAGCAAGGTAAGATTTCAGTTACGTTTCCTTCGGGACTTGGTTATATGGCCGAATAGGCTTATGCTAAAATATTAAGTGTTGGCCAAATGTAGGAACTTGAGATTTAGAGGATTAGATCGATTTTCAGATTTCAGTGAGTTCATTAAGTAAATCAGGTGTTTACCCCACATTAAGCCTTAATGAATTTTATGGTTATGTTTTAATAAATATGTTAATAAGAATATGTAAGATGTGGCTAAGAGTACCAAGCAATGGTACAAAATACTCAGATACGTATACCCACTCCTACCATAAGTATGATAAGATTTGTTATGACATAAATGTGAAATTATAAGAATGTGAATAAGGAATATGACATGGTTAATGCATAATTGTATGACATGGGGCATATGGGTGATATGAAAGGGGAAGTGATTTGGTGGTTTTATACCACAATATCTGAATGTGGTGACTTATGTCACGAAATCTGAATGTAGTGACTTATGTCACGAAATCTAAATATGGTGACTTATGTCACGAAATCTGAATGTGGTGACTTATGTCACGAAATCTGAAAGTGGTGACTTATGTCACGAATTATTATCTGGTGGCTATGCCACGACTTTTATAAGGGCGATGAGCACATCGACTGCAGTGACTGCCTTCGATGATGTGTAGCGAATGGAGGGTTGACTTAGTAGTCCCCACGGTGTGATGGTTGGTACGGGTGATGTGTAGCGGATGGCTATCTAGGTTTGGGTTCGGGTTTGCATCATGATTTATATATGTATATTATGTATGATTTGACATGCCCGAATTAATTGAGACTTGTGTTGGTTGTACACATTGTGTCTGCTTGACTCACCTTTGTGGGATTATTTTTGGTGACACTCAAGAATGGACCTGGGTCGGCAGGAGCTCAAGTGGTGGCCATGCTCACTCGAATTTATTTATTTTATTTTGGGCTTTCTCTTTTTAAGTATTTTGGATTTAATTTGGGTTTTGATTTGATGTAATAAGGCCATGGTATAAACTATTTACTTATGCATTTTAATTGTTTTATTATGGTACGATTCTTATCAAATTAAAGTTCAAATAATTTTTCTTAAAAATAAAGATTAAATGTTTTAGCACCGTTTTTAATTTTGAACCCAACCCAAATTAATGGTTCTTCAAAGACACACAAAATTTTGACAAATATCAAATAAGATTCGAATGGTTTTTCCCTAGGAGCATGCTAGATCCGGTTAGGGCTTATAGGTCGGGTTTGGGGTGTTTTAGTTTGGTATCAGAGCTCGGTTCAAAACTCGACCTTGAGGGCTTTTTGGGCTCAAAGTGTTTTCTTTCTTTTTGAAATTGGACTTTTCTAAGAAATAAGCAGGTTTTCTAGCATGGCACTTGAGTCTCTGGCCCGAAGTCCACCAGGTAAGTACTCCCAACTCTTCTGTGAATTGTATGTGGGAATATATAGGGACGTAGATTAGTGGACTAGGAATTAAACCCTAGGACTAGTTTACCCTAACATGAGAATTACATAAAACTTTAATGCCCAATTAAACAAACCTGTGTCTAAGTCACCGAGTTAGGGTGTGGCAACCATTGTGCGCATGTCTAGGATTGGTTTCGGTGGGAGCTTGGTATTTAAGCAGTCCTAGTGACTCACCTCCTCTCCACTCGAATCCTACCTGGTGCGTAGTGACGGTTCACCCTAACCAAGAGGACTCAACACAGGCTAAATCCAATAACTAAAACCCGAAAGGGACTAGCCATATTTTTATAAAAACCCTAGTCTTAAAATCACCAAATTATCCCTTTGATGTGTAGGAAAACTATTTTGAAAAATTTTCTGAAATATTCTCGATTTACTAAAATGACCTAAATACCCCTGGTTGGAAAAAAATTACTAAAATGCCCTTGGTTCATAAAATTTCCATACTACCCACAGTTTTTATCAAGATTCTCCTACCTTACAAATATCTAAAAACCCTATTTTTACAAAATATTAAGACACCCTGATTTAGAAAAAAAAAGTTACGAAAATTACCCATGATTTGCAAAATGACCAAATTACCCCTAACCTATTCAAATGATCGAAATACCCTTAGAGAGGAAAATTACCGAAGTACCCTCAAATTAGAAATCTTTAAAAATACCCTTGTTTTGAAAAGTCACCAGGAACCATGTTTTGTGAAAAATTACCAAAATGACCCTGGCTTTTAAAATTACAAAAAATACCCCTGGTGATAAAATTACCATTTTACCCTTGAAATTTTCCCAGCAAGTATTTTAATTTTGTAAAAATATCAACAATCTCTATTTCGCAACATTTTCAAATACCCTAATTTGAAAAATTACCAAAATATCCCTATAGGACAAAATTACGAAAATACCCCTGGGTAGTAGAAAACAACAAACAACGACAACTACAACATTTCTCTGTAATGAACGAAAGTTCATGTATGTAATTGAATGAATGAGTTGAGACTGTATGTGAATGAATTCGAAAGAACTACTCCTTAGAACTAATGAACATAAAACTGTTCGTGATAAATCAGTGGAACAAAACTAATTTATAAAATTCTTTAATCAGATAAATGCGATTCGAAAGCATGAACTCTAAGGGACGTGGTCGTAATATGCGAGGCCGTGGTAGAGGCCGAATGAGTATGTTTGAGCCCATTAGGTCCGGCAAGGGTTCGAAAATGAAATGCCACCACCACCACCAACCATCGATGCGAATATCGTGATCGACGGGGGATGATGCGATGTCACGGTGATGTTGCGAGTTTTAAAAAGGGTGGCTTGGGCGGGTGGAGGCATGGGAGCTCTAAAGTCGGTACCTGAGCGACTCCGAGCCAATGGAGCTGAGGTGTTCCATGGTGTATCTGGTGTGGCACCCAATACCGCTGAGTATTGGTTAGAGGCGACTGAGCGGATTATGTATGAGCTTGATTTAACTGCCAAGGAAAAGCTAAAAGGGTTGGTGTCGCTTCTCCACGATGAGTCATATCAATGATGGCTCACAATTCGGGATGGTGCTACAACTGAGGAACTTACTTGGGATTATGTTAAGGCGGCATACTAGAAGAAGTATGTTGGCACTCATTACATTGATGCGCAGAGGAAGGCATTTTCGAAATGGTTCAAGGGAACAAGTCCAGTAGCGAGTACGAGGTGAATTTCTAAGGTTAAGCCGATATGCTCGAGGATAGTGGCTACTGAGCATGAACGATGTGTTTGGTTTGAGGACGGATCGAGGATGACTTGAGACTATTGATAGCTCCACAAGAAGAGCGGGAGTTTGCTGTGTTGGTAGAGAAGGCTAAGGTAGCCGAAGGAATTAAGAACTCTGTGAGGCAGAACACGGATCGAAATAGGAAGAAGATAGGCTTTGGATCATCAGGGTCTTCAAGGAATGAGCAAAAGAGGCCTAGAGTTAATGGGTCAGCGAGGTCGACAAGTCGCTACTCTTGGAGGGCGATCGCATTTGTGCCCAATGTGGGAAGAAGCATTTAGGAGAGTGTTGGAAGAAGACGGGAGGATGATTTAAGTGTGGGTCCAAGGACCACATGATTAAGGATTGTCCTATGACAATCGAAGGGGGACGACCAGTAAGTCAAGGTTCTAATCAGGCTGGAAGAGGAGGCCAGTAGCCACCGCGAGGCCGTGGTTCGGCTGGCAGGGGTAATGGTGCTGGTAGAGGATGGGGAACACCGGGCTGAGGTGTTGGTAACATGGAGGCCAGACAGCCGGGTTTAGTTTATGCGGTTCATTGGAGGGAGGACGGAGACGCACCAGACGTCATAACCGGTACATTCCTTATTTTTGGCAAGCCTTATGTTGCTTTGATTGATGTGGGCTCGACCCATTCCTATGTTGCATGTAGAGTAGTTGAAACTCTAGGAATAGCCTCTGAACTATCTAATAGGGAGATGACTGTAGTAAGCCCATTAGGCCAAACTGTAGTGGTGAATATGTTTCGGAGTGTACCTTTGGAGCTTCAGGGAGTGGTATTTCCTGCCAACTTAACAGAATTATCCTTCAGAGAATTTGATCTTATACTTGGCATGGGTAGCTAGTGGAGCATCGGGTGTATTGGATTGTGCAGCTAAGCGAATGGAGTTAAGGACGCCGGAGGATAAGGCGATAATTATGATAGGGAAAGAGGAACTACTGTCTAACGTAGTTTCAAACTCTAAAGGCGGATAAGATGGTTCGGAAGGGTGTAAGGCATTTCGGCTCTCATTAGTGCTTTGGATATGAACGAAGGGGAGTTAGTGGAGTTAAAAATGGTAAGGAGTTTGTGGATATCTTTCCGAGGAATTACAGAATACCCCGAATAGGGAAGTGGAGTTGAATTAATTTGTCGCCAGAATAGCCCGTGTCAATCGCCCCATACAGAATGGCACCAAAGGAGTTGGTTGAGCTCAAGGCTCAAATCCAAGAATTGCTAGACCGTGGATTTATTCAACCTAGTGTGTCTCCATGGGGAGCACCGGTCTTGTTTGTAAAGAAGAAGGACGGAACTATACACATGTACATAGATTATCATCAGTTGAATAAGCTGACCATCAAGAACAAGTATCCATTACCAAGAATAGATGACTTGTTCGATCAGCTTAAGGGGGCCGCAATATTCTTAAAGATAGATCTAAGGTCTGGATATCATCAGCTTAAGGTGAAGGAGGCTGATATCCATAAGATGGCTTTTTGAACAAGGTACGGGCATTATGAGTTCTTGGTAATGCCGTTCGGATTGACAAACGCCCCAGCCGCGTTTATGGACATGATGAATCGGGTTTTCCAACCCTATCTGGACAAGTTTGTTGTTATGTTCATAGACTATATCTTAGTGTATTCGAAGTCTGAGGAAGAACACGATGAGCACCTCCGAGTTGTGTTGCAAGTGTTGAGGGAGAAGAAGCTCTATGCCAAATTTAACAAGTGTGAATTTTGGCTTAAGGAGGTTACGTTTTAAGGACATGTGGTATCTGCTGAAGGGATAAGGGTGGATCCTCGAAAGATTGAGGCAGTTTTGGATTGGAAACCCCCTAAGTCTGTGGTGAAAATTCAAAGTTTCTTGGGATTGGCAGGCTATTATAGAAGGTCCGTGGAAGGGTTCTCATCAATAGCCACACCTTTGACAAAGTTATTAAGGAAGGAGGTACCATTCATATGGACTGATAAGCAACAGGAGAGCTTTGAGAAGCTTAAGAGAGTCTTGACCGAAGCTCTAGTTTTGATTCAGCCTGAGGCAGGGAAAGATTTTGTGGTGTATTAAGATGCTTCCCATACAGGATTGAGAGGTGCCTTTATGCAAGATGGGAAGGTAGTTGCTTATGCGTCTCGATAACTAAGGCAACACGAGGTTAACTACCCAATGCATGACTTGGAATTGGTGGCAGTGGTCTTTGCCCTTAAGGGATGGAGGCACTATCTTTATGGAGAAAAGTCAGTGATCTACACAGACCACAAGAGCCTTAAGTATCTGCTGACTCAGAAAGAGCTAAACTTGAGATAGCGAAGGTGGGTGGAATTATTGAAAGACTACGACTGTTCTATAGAGTATCACCCGGGCAAGACGAATGTGGTAGCAGATGCCCTAAGTTGAAAAGTTGTGTCAGATTTGAGGGCAATGTTCGCGCATCTGAGCTTGTATGACGATGGAAGTCTACTGGCAGAATTGCAAGTCAAACCGACATGGTTGAATGAGGTGAAGGAAAGTCAGTTAATGGATAAAGATCTAAGTGTTAAGTTGCAACAAGTGCAGAATGGGGAGTTGAAAGATTATGGTATTAATGACGAGGGAGTATTGTGCTTCAAGGGTAAGGTCTGTATGCCGAAGGATGAAGAACTTAGGCAGAAAATTCTTAGGAATCGCATAGTAGCCCTTATGCTATGCATCCCGGAGGTAGTAAAATGTACAGAGATCTAAGGGAACAGTTTTGGTGGCCTGGTCTTAAGCGGGAAGTTATCGAATTTGTTGGCAAGTGCTTGACGTGTCAGCAAGTTAAGGCTGAACACCAAGTTCGTCGCCAGATTGCTTCACCGATTAAGATTCGCGATGGAAGTGGGAGAGAATTACCATGGACTTCGTTAGTGGGCTTCCCCTTACGCCTACTAAGAAGGACTTGGTATGGGTGATAGTGGATCGGCTGACAAAGTTCGCGTATTTTATTCTCGTGCGGGTTGACTATTCTCTCCAAAAGTTAGCAAAGTTGTATGTGGCGGAGATTGTGAGGTTGCATGGAGTGCCGGTGTTAATTATCTCGGATAGGGATCCGAGGTTCACGTCTCGATTTTGGAAAGCTCTACATCAGGCTTTAGGCACTAGATTGGATTTCAATACGGCTTTTCATCCACAGTAGGACGACCAGTCTGAACGAGTGATCCAAGTGTTAGAGGATATGTTAAGAGGATGTGTGATTGACTTCAGAGGAAGTTGGGAAGAATATTTGCCTCTAGCGGAATTTGCTTACAACAACAGCTATCAGGCCAGTATTAAAATGGCATCGTACGAGGCGTTGTATGGACGGAAGTGCCGCACTCCTACGTGTTGGACGGAATTAGGGGAACGTCAGGTTTTGGGTCCAGAGATTATGGCACAATCCGAAGAAAAAGTGGAGGTAATCCGGGTATGGTTGAAGGAGGCATCTGACAGATAAAAGTCATATACAGATCTCAGACGGAAGGAGATTGAATTTACTGTGGGAGATTAAGTGTTTCTCAAAGTTTCACCTTGGAAGAAGGTGATGAGATTTGGTCTCAAAGGGAAGTTAAGTCCTAGATTTATAGGACCTTATCGGGTATTGGGTATTGAAGCGATTGGATCGGTGGCGTACCAGTTGGAGTTGCCTTCGGAGTTGCAACAGATGCACGACGTATTCCGTGTCTCTATGCTACGTTGATATCGATCAGATCTATCTCACGTAGTTCCGGTTGAAGAGGTGGAGCTGAGACTAGATCTGTCCTATTAGGAAGAGCCGATTCAGATTTTGGAACGAGATGTGAAGGTGCTTCGGAAGAATTCGGTCCCTCTGGTCAAAGTGTTGTGGTGTAACCATGGATCGGAGGAAGTTTCTTGGGAGCCGGAGGAAGTAATGCGATAGCAATACCCCCACCTATTCTAGCCAGGTAATTTCGAGGTCGAAATTATTTTAAGGGGTAGAACTATAATATCCGCGATTTATGGCCTATGCATTTTGCTTAAGTATGTGTGAAAGCATGTTTATGTGTTCTGAATTGTGTGGCATGAATTTTGGAAACTTTAAAGTGTAGTAAATGCCTTAGTAATTATTCGATTTTTAATTTAAAAGAGGAAGCTAAACAAAAAGGCCTTAAGAAAATTAGTAGGGGAAATAAGACACTAAATTGGGCTTGTTTAAGTGGTTTGGAGGCGCCACTTAGGGCCTTAGTAAGTGATGCCACAAGCATGGGTGCAAGGCCTAGGTTCGAGTTACAAGGGAAGCAAATAAAGGGAGATTTTATTTTGCTGTATAGTGGAGCAGCAGTGGACGGTACATGGACTCTGGAGGAAGGAAGTATAGATTGGGTTGGAGTGTTAAGGATTCAGCTAAGGTGGAGTGAAATAAGGGATCTGATAAGAGAAGGAGCTAGTGGCCGAATAAAGGACTCTAGGGCTTGTATTTTTCGGCTTTGAAGTGTGGCAAGGGTGTGAGTGCCGAATTTTCTTTTAATGAACATCCATTCTCTTCTTCTTTCTCTATTTCGCTTCTTGACCGAACCTTATAGCCTCATTCTTTTTGCTTTTTCTTTTTGTGTTCATTCGAATCACCATCTTCCCCAAGACCAATCTTTTTCTCATTATTGACAAAAGCTGAAACTTGGAGTTAGTTTTACTCTTGGCCGAATTCTTTAATCATTAAACTCTCCCCACTCTTGCATTTTTTCTCTTCACCATTAAAGTGCTGAAACACCATCTCCACATTGGTTCTCAAAAGTCGTTTAGCTAAGGGTATAGTGCGGTTGACTACTTTCTCCTAGGCCTTTCAAAACGTGTGATAGTGGTAAGTATTCATCTTTCTTAAGCAATCGATTTTAGGCTCATTTTTAAGAGGGTGCCGAATCAAGTGAGTAGGCCTTGATTCTAAGATGGTCGAATGTCATAGTGCCATAATATTGTGTTCTTTTGTATGTAGCCAACATTAAGGAGCATCAAAGGAGTTCTTGGATTCGATTACTCAAGGTAAGCAACGTAGTTTCGGCCAAGGGTTTTATTCATAAGTATTTATGTGTTGAAGCCAAACCTAACATATGGCATGCAGGGATTTCGTCAACTTCATAGACAAGTGGTGATTCGAGATTTAGTTTTTGAAAGGTAAGGAAGTGTAGACTTTCGGTCATAGGCCATTTTATTGAGATTAAATGTTAAATTGGATCTAACATATATCTGTAGGGATTTCGACAAATACCATAATCAAGAAGCTAATTTGGGATTTAGATCCGCAAGGTAAGTGAATCTGACATACGGCTATGACCATACTTAGTGACTTAGATCTATTTCTTACTTCCTTTAAAAGCCAAAACTAACTAGTTCAGTGGTTTAGTGTCTAGCCGATTGCAAGAAGAGTCATCACAAAGTTTTCGGGATTTGATTAGTAATCAAATTGACAAGCAAGGTAAGATTTCGGTTACGTTTCCTTTGGGACTTGGTTATATGGCCGAATAGGCTTATGCTAAAATACTAAGTGTTGGCCGAATGTAGGAACTTGAGATCTTGAGGATTAGATCAGATTTTCGGGATTTCAGTGAGTTCATTAAGTAAATCAGGTGTGTACCCCACATTAAGCCTTAATGAATTTTATGGTTATGTTTTAATAAATATGTTAATAAGAATATGTAAGATGTGGCTAAGAGTACCATGCAATGGTACAAATACTCAGGTACGTATACCCACTCCTACCATGAGTATGATAAGATTTGTTATGACATATATGTGAAATTATAAGAATGTGAATAAGGAATATGACATGGTTAATGCATAATTGTATGACATGGGGCATATGGGTGATATGAAAGGGGAAGTGATTTGGTGGTTTTATACCACAATATCTGAATGTGGTGACTTATGTCACTAAATCGAATATGGTGACTTATGAAATCGAATACGAAATCTAAATGTAGTGACTTATGTCACGAAATCGAAAGTGGTGACTTATGTCACAAATTATTATCGGTGGCTATGCCACGACTTTTATAAGAGCGATGAGCACGTCATTGCAATGATCGCCTTCGATGATGTGTAGCGGATGGAGGGTTGACTTAGTAGTCCGCACAGTGTGATGGTTGGTACGGGTGATGTGTAGCGGATGGCTATCTAGGTTTGGGTTCGGGTTTGCATCATGATTTATATATGTATATTATGTATGATTTGACATGCCTGAATTAATTGAGACTTGTGTTGGTTGTACACATTGAGTCTGTTTGACTCACCCCTTTGTGGGATTATTTTTCAAGTGATACTCAGTAATGGACCGGGTCGGCAGGAGCTCAAGTGGTGGCCATGCTCAGCCCTGAATTTATTTATTTTATTTTGGGCTTTCTCTTTTTAAGTATTTTGGATTTAATTTGGGTTTTGATTTGATGTAATAAGGCCATGGTATGAACTATTTACTTATGCATTTTAATTGTTTTATTATGGTATGATTCTTATCAAATTAAAGTTCAAATAATTTTTCTTAAAAATAAAGATTAAATGTTTTAGCATCGTTTTTAATTTTGAACCCATCCCAAATCAATGGTTCTTCAAAGACACACAAAATTTTGACAAATATCAAATAAGATTCGAATGGTTTTTCCCTAGGAGCATGCCAGATCCGGTCAGGGCTTATGGGCCGGGTTTGGGGTGTTTCAATTAACCCTCTTTTTGTCGAGATTTGATTTGATCTATTGCCTAACTATGTTCTTTATTTCAGTTGTTAAATTTTTTCTTATTATTGTAAAAAAAAAAAATTGGAGATATATATTCATTATTACTAGTTTTATGTTATTTGAGCTTAAAAGGTTAAGTTCACATTTTGAGAAAAAGCTCGTGTTATTATTGTAATTATTCATTATTAGTTTATTTTTCTAGTTAGGTAAATTGTCAATTCAATCTCGATTTTTACCCTCTAATTCAGCCGTTACCCATACCGTTAACCCAAGCCCCATTACAACCCCTTTTAAAACCTTTTGATTTCTATATCATCTCATTTTATAATGGTGGGATATGATTTTCATGCAAGCCTATGGTAATAACTTTTCATGTTTGACTTTTGAGTGCTTCATTTGAACCTTAAACACTTTGAGTGATTTGAGTGAATCTTTAGTGAGGATGTCAATTATTGTCAGTTTTGAATCAAAGGTAATTATTTAGATATGGGAAACACCTATGTTTTCGTGCTATAAAAATGTATGACTTGGATTGTTTGAATCTTTAGGACTCTTTTAGTTAAATTATCAATGTATGAATTATCTGTGAATTATGATAAGACATTATTGATAAGAATTATAAATTGATGAAGTTTAATTTTAATGGTAAGTTGAGGATTTTGCTTGAGGACAAGCAAATGCTTAAGTGTGGGGATATTTAATAAACCATAAAAGTAACACATTTTAATCCCATGCTTAGCATGTTTTTGGATGTTTATTTATAAAATTTGGTGAATTCGATGCTCTTAATCCTTTAAATTTGTATTTCTATACTTAGGAGAGCATAAGGAAGTGAAAGGAGTGGAAAATGGGTCAAAATCGGGCAAAAAGGGTCATATTAAGGATCCACACGGCCAAAGCCAGAACTACACGGGCTGGACACACGCCCTTGTGAACCACATAGGCTGGACACATGCCCGTGTGCCAGCCCGTGTCAGTCGCGAGCCACGTAAATTATCACACGACCTGAACACCCTCACACGGGCTGAGTACATGCCGTGTCCCTATCGCACCTTGCTTTGTTTTCACGAAAAAAACCAATTTTTAGGGTTTCTAAGCCTTCTAAAGTCTATAAATACACGCCAGAGGAAGACCTAAGGGAGCACGCAGAGTAGATCAAAGAAATTACTCGAAAGAAGCCGTCGGAATCATCTTGGAAGCGGATTCACTCCAAGATTGAAGATCTCCATCAAGTTCTTTAAAAGTTTTTGGGTTCTTTATATCTTGTTGTTTTCTTAATTCTAAGATGTTTTCATCCTATATGAACTAAATTCCCTAAATACCTTGGGAGGATGAAACCTATGATGAATCTTATTATTTAATTATCTGAATTACACGATAAATACTTGTTCTTGTTCTTAATTATGTGTTCTTAACCCTTGTTTTAATATTTTTAGGATATTAATTCAAGATTGATGTGCTTATTCAGTGGAGCAAAAGTCCCTGCTTAAGAGTAGATCTCACGTAATTAAGCGGAGTTGATTGTAACCCTAGAAATAGGATGACATAAATCTGTCGAATTAGAGTCAAATCTAATAAGGAAATCCATAGATCGAGTTAATACGACGATAGGGGTTTTAATTAGAAAGAGATTTCAATTAATCAACCTAGAGTCAATTGTTTTTAGTCTCGAAAGAGATATTAACATAATTTAGGGATTTCTACAGATCAAAACAAGTGAATAAATCGTTTAATTCAAAGTCAGAATAATAAATGGAGTCTAGGTGGATTCTTCCTTGGGTATTGTCTTTATTCATTGGTTTATTCGATTACTTTCTTCACTCTCTCTGTCGCGTTTATAGTTGATTAGTTAGTTAAATTTTAGATTAAAATAAATCCCCTTAATTATTAGGCTAAATAATAAAAAGATAGTTATTACTAGTAATTTTAGTCCTTGAGGATATGATATTCCGAACTCATCAAAGCTATACTACTTTTCGATAGGTGCACTTGCCCTTGTCAAAATATTAGTTAGTTTCGAGCCCATCAATTATTTACATACAAACTTACCTCGGTACAAAAATAGTAGGAATGGGACCTAATCGTCAAATACTATGTTTTTTCCTCGATCTAGGTCTGAACCTTGTTTCTCTTAATCTATAATAGCAAATTTAACTCATTTATTATTCACATTATTCAATTCAGTCCAAAAATCACATTATAGAAAAATTACATTTTTGCCCTTAAACTTTGACATATTTACATTTTTCCCCTAGGCTCGTAAAATGAAATGTGTGCAATTTATTTAATGTACAAGCCTAGCCAAACCATTTTTTAACTATAACAGCCCACAATTTTCATTAAAACACACTTTTACTTCATATTTTATAACTTTTACAAATAGGTCATTTTAAGCATTTTCATCAAAAATCACTTAGTAAAAGTTATTTATCTAACACCAAACCTTCATTTTCTACCATTAGACATCAAAATACACAAAATTATAACATTTTTCAAACCCTAAAGCTTGATTATTCCTTAAATTAATGGTAGAAATAGATAGATCGGATGATAACGACTTCAAAAATGTAAAGATCATTAAAAACGGGGCTAGGATGTACTTACAACCAAGCTTGGAAGTTGAGAAAACCCTAGCTATGGTGACCTTATAAATTTCGCTCTTGGGGGAGAAGATGAACAAGATTTTAGCTTGATTTTCCCTTTTTATTATTTTATTTACCAAATGACCAAAATACCCTTCACTTAAAACTTTGAAATTTTATCTCACCTTGTCTATTTTTGTCCACTATCTTAACAAATGGTCTAATTACCATATAAGGACCTTCTATTTAAAATTTCATAGCAATTAGACACCTCTAGCATGTAGAACTCAACTTTTGCATTTTTTACAATTTTGTCCTTCTGACTAAATTGAGTGCCCAAACGTCAAAATTTTGAACAAAATTTTCATGAAATCATTCCGTGAAATTGTAGGCCATAAAAATATAATAAAAATGAACTTTTCTGTGTTGGATTTGTGGTCCTGAAACCACTGTTCCGACTAGGCCCAAAATCGGGTTGTTACACATGTTCTAGGTATATCGAAAAATGTAAACTCATCATTTAAAATCATAAGTAAATATTGTACTCCGCATAGGCAAAACAGTACTTAACAGTTACATTACAGTGGCAAAAAAATTTTAACTATACTAAAATGATTATACTAAAATGATCATACATACTAAATATAAAATGCAGCCTAAATGCACAACACACCCCCAAACCTAAGGGATGCATGTACATATATGAAATGCAAAATATATCTATATACGAACAATGTCATGGAAAAATATGTACAATGCAATATATATGAAAGAAAAAGAAAACTTTCCTTGCTTGGACTGTAGTGTAGTTACTTCATTATGTTCGGCGCGTGGATTTATAGGCACTAACATTATCAGTCTCCATGAATCTAGAAAAAAAAACGCTCATTTATTCAAAAATAAAAGTAGAAATGAAAACAACATGAAATAATTAAATATAATCAATAATAAAAAAGAAACTGAAGTAAAGTAATTAAATAAAATAAAAACAATAATAAAAAAAACAAAACTGCTAACTCAAGCATTTTGAAGGTTGATGCTTTGCATGTCAAGCTCCACATGAACACCCCCAATAGTGCTTCAAGTGTTGTCCATTAACTTTAAATGGGTCCCCCATTTTCATGTCTTTGACATCAACAGCTCCATGCGGGTATACATGAGCTACCAAGCATTTTTCATCAAAATTGAAAGGTCTATTTTGCTCCAGCAAAGTGCATAAGGGTCTCCTCTCAAATGAATCTTCATCACAATCAGAATTGATGTTGCAAAATTTGTTGAATTCTTTCTCCACTATTGTTTCTATCAAACCAATGGCATGGCATTCTTCTTTTTCTTCTGCATATTTCAAAGCATCAAAAACATTAAAAGTAACATGTTGATCATTTCCTATAACAGCCCGATTTTGAGTCTAGTCGAAACGGTGGTTTTGGGACCACAAATCGACGTAAAAAAATTATTTTTATTATATTTTTATGGCTACATTTTTACGGAATGATTTCATGAAAATTTTGTTTGAAAATTTTGACATTTGGGCACTCAATTTAGTTAAAGGGACTAAATTGTAAAAAGTGTAAAACTTGAAATCTATATGTTAAAGGTGTCCAATTGCTATGAGATTTTAAATTGGAGGTCCTTAAATGGTAATTAGGCCATTAGTTAAGTTGGTGGACAAAAATGGACATGGTTTGGTATGTTTCTAAAGTTTTTCATTAAGGCCATTTTAGTAATTTGGTAATTAAATGAATTAAAAAGCCAATTTTTTCTCATCTTCTACCCATGGCTGAATGCATCAAGAAGAAACCATGGCTATGGTTTTTCAAGCTTCCAAGCTTGATTATCGAGAAAAATGAGGTTCAAAATTAGAATGGGAAAATGAGTATTTGACGAATAGGTCCTTTTCACCATTTTTATGTCAAGGTAAGTGCGTATGTAAATAATGCATTGTTATATTTATGTTTTAAAATGCTTTCATACTGTATAAATTGTGATTGACTCCTTGGACGTATTCAACAAAGTTTCGTCAAGCGAAAAATCTCGGTTGAACCTTAGAATAGATAGGATACAAATGTCATGACATTAGGGTTACTGAGGTTACGTGTAAGACCATATGTGGGATATGACATTGATTTGAGACTTCGTGTAAGATCATAGTTGGGCTATTGGCATCAATACGAGATTACATGTAAGACCATATCTGGGATATGGCATTGGTATGGTACTATGTGTACTAAATTCCCGAGTATCTGATAGTATTCCAAGTAGTTCAACGGAAATTCAACAGGTATGTTAAAGAAGAGAAAGAGCATAAGTATTATGAATTAGTACTGGTGTGTGCATAAAGTTTATAAGCATTGACTTCATGATATTGTGAGTTCATGGTTTCCACGAGAATGTTTTTGTGAATGCCTTGTGATTTTTGGTCTATACTTGTGATGTACGAAGTACATGGTAAATTCAGTTGGGGATCGTGTAATTGGCTTTCTGGCCAAATTGAGTTATGATAAAACATGATTCATTCACACAAATTGTGATTTATCGGATATGAGAAAAAGGAAAGATTGGCATAATTGCCTATTAAAATGATTATGGAGAACTTTAAACAATTGAAAGATGTTAAAGTATATGCTTAAGAGGTGAATACTAACAAATAATGTGCATGTTTATTATGAGGTATGAAATGATTGGTTGATTGTGGTAATTTGTGACAATGAAGAGATTACGGTTATTAGGCTAATGTTAAAACATGTTAAAATATGCATGCAAATTGATAGAGCAAACAATGTGGTGAATAAATTATAACTGTGAGTTTTATAGCAAATTATATCATCTTGTGTTTATATTATCGGACTTGGTAAATGATTGGTAAATGTTTCTTATTATTTTCATACAGACTGACTAAGCTATATAGCTTACCCCATTCCTTTCCCATGTTTTATAGTGTCATTGAGCTAGTTCGAATTGGAGATCACTGGAGATCCTATCACACTATCAAGGTATCACTTTTGGTATTGATGAATTCAAGTATTTTGAGTTTATGGCATGTATAGGGATTTGGTCTTTGGGTTATATGTGTTATTATTAATTTGGCCATATGTTTTGGCTTATAATGGTTTATGGTTCATTTTTGTATATAGCCATAGAAGTTGGCTGATATTGGTTATGAGTATATTTATATACTAATGTCATTTTTGAATGTGGAATCTTGCATGAATTGGTGTAGAAAGGTTGATATTCTAAGCATGATAAATAATGGCATGAGGATGACATGTTATTGTCTTGGTTGTGGTTGTTTAGTTGCTCTTATATGCTTGAATTTGTTCCATGTAATGTTGTGTTGATGTATACAAGTGAGGGTGGTAAAATGGCTTGGTAAATAGCCTTATTTTTTTCCACATAGGTCGACACACAGGTGTGTGTCTAGGCCGTGTCGAATACACGGGCATGTGTCTAAGTCGTTTGGAACACACAGTCTGCCCCACGGGCATGTGTTCCAGTCGTGTTTCCCCTACACCTTAATTTTGAAAAATAGAATGTCCAAAACTGAGCACACTAGCAGAGACATGGGCATGTATGTCAGCCATGTATGCTTGTAACGCCCCAAAAATCTAAGTATTTCTTTCTGCATGTTTGTAACACAAATATCTGTTTGCTTCAATGGTTAAGTGATTAGGGTGTGTTTGGGAGTGTCTGAGAAGTCTTGGGTTGAAGTGTAACGACCCGAATTTGGGCCTAGAAGGAATGGGCCTTGAGTGTGGGATCAGCTAGGAGACTGCACATAAATATTTATGTGTGCAAGAAAATGTCACAAATTGTTTTTTTGCTTTAATGGCTAAGTGATTTGGGTGTGTATGGGAGTGTGTGAGAAGCCTGGGTTCAAGTCTTGGCTCTTGCAAAAAATTTTAAGAGAAAAACATTGGCATATAGGCTTTATTAATAATAGTGCTTGTTTATGACACAAGAAGAGTTTGTGGCCTAGTGGCAAGGTGGCGTTTGGTGCAACTGCAAGGTCTGAGGTTCAAGTCCTGGGTTGTGCAATGGGTATTTATTTTTCTACTTATGTAGTGTAGGTGGAAGAGTTGGACTAAAACACTGTTGAGAGGAGTTTGAATTGGTCATGGAGGGATTTGTAGAGCAAGTCAAGGAGGATATTGGGGAGAAAATCAAAGAATTTCGAAAATGGGAGGTTGGTAGGGTGTTGTGGCTGATTGGGACTCCAAGGCTTTAGTGGAATTTGGCTAAGGGAAAATAGGGAGCATTTTCGGCACTAGGCATTTCTTTGTTTGACTTTGTGAGGTTTTGGAAGGAGAGTGTCGAATTTTCTTTGGGATTTTTTACCATCTTTCGGGTTTTGCGTTTTAGCTATTGAGGTGACCAAAATTTCAACTACTTTCTCCCTTCCTACATTTTTCGAATAGGTAACTTTCTTTTTGGGTGTCATTTTTCTTCCTTTGCCGAATTCCTTTTCCTCTCTCACTTTTGGTTCTGCTTCTTCTTTTCCTTATTAATCCTTCTCCTCTCGGCCTCCCTTCTAAACCGAGCCTACTCTCCATCTTCTTCTTCTCTGCTTCCCACTCACTCCCAATCATATCCGAATTCTTCATAAGGTTTTTATGTACGTTCAGTTTATAATCATTCCCTATTGTGCTTGGTCGAATATACCTAAACTATTCCAACCGATTTCATTATCATTAATTTTGGGTTCTAAAATCTCTAGAAGAGAAAGGAGGAGTCTCTAGGGTACGGAGGCGTTCCAAATCTTCCCCTTCACCAACTGGTTGATCATTAGGATAATCACCAAGAGCGTGGAACCGTGGCTGGCCAACAAACTTAGAAGAGTAGGCCATATTTCATTCAATCGTGGTTGGTGCCAGAAGGTGTTTTGCTAGCTTTCATGAAAAAGGTGTGTAATCACACTATCTCCTCTACGAATCGACAAAAGTCGAAAAGCCGAAACCTCGGCATATGAGGCCTCACAAGCGTTTAATTGCTCGTGGGGTAAGCCGAGCCCACAAATCGTGGGTGATAGACTGTAAAGGCCAACACAAGTACTCTTGTGCTCTTGGGCCGATATGGGCCTCTTTGGCAAAAATGGGCCATGTGGGCCTAATGGGCTCGTGGGTCTCACACGCAATAAATCCATAATAAGTGGAAAATACTGGACTGGGCTATATAGTTCGCATAGCCGTGACTGAATTTGGGCTAAACGGGCCACACGAGCTTGTGGACCCACTTGGGCCAAATAATGGGCCTTAGGCCCATTTACACCGTTATGATCATTTAAATTATCTGTGTCGCTCGAAGCGACTGTAGACCTTCAGAGAGGTCATTATTTGTATCGAGACCCTACAATAAGTAAAGTGACCAAAATACCCCTATAGGGTAAAATGATCGAAATACTCCCATAGGGTGAAATGACCGAAATACCCCTATAGGGTGAAATGATTGGAATACCCCCATAGGGTAAAATGACCATAATACCCCAAAGGGTAAAATGACTATTTTGCCCCTCGAGGGTAAATGACTGATTTGTCTGTGATTTAAATGACTTTTTTGTCTGTAATTTAAATGACTGATTTGTCTGTGATTTAAATGATTGATTTGTCTGTGATTTAAATGACCGATTTGCCTGATGAGTGTATAATTATTTGTAAGACGGTACTGAGTAGGACACTTTGCATACACGAACTATTTATGACATAACATACTGCATGGGGTTGGGATTCTGATATGGAGGAAGTACTGTACTAGTGGCTCTGCCACATTCATCATTCTTGGCGACTCTTGCATTATTATTCTTGGCGACTATCTTTGTGATATTGGTGTCTTTGGTTGGATGGGTCGATTTTATCCCCACATGGTGTGTTGGTTGGTACGGGTGGTGTGTTGGCTGGAATGGGGTGGGTTGCATATTTGCCTTTGCATCGATCTTGTATTGGGCTTAGGCCCACATATTATTGAAATGGGCTATGGCCCACAATGCCTTTATACTAAATAGGGCCAAGGCTCGATCATATCGCAGATATTATTCCGACCGACCGATAGGGGATTACATACTAAGTTTTCGTAAACTCACCCCATTTTTAACCTTTCAAGTAATCCCCGATGTTAGACAGATCGGAGCTGCGAGGGACTCGGAGAGGGCCACACAACTACACATGTTTTATCTTGTTTTGCTCATTTACTTAAGCACTTTGATTTTGATTCGGGTTGTAATAAGGCCTCTATAATTTCTGGATTTTAAATTTGGGATTTTATTGATTGTGATTTATTTCTTCTAGAAGTGGAACACGATTTTCCAAAACAATAACTATTTTCAAACACTACGTTTTCGTAACTCAATTTTTAAATATCAAGTTTTCGTAAATCATTTGTTTTAAATTAAGCTTCCACAACAAATAAGGTTTTAAAGGTAATAACATTTTAAAAGGAATAACTTTTTAATAAACCACGATTGAAAATAAAAAAATGCAAAATAAGGTTTTGTACAAGTTTTAAATGGCAAGAAGTTTTAAATTTCAAGAAGGGTTTTCAATGAAAACTTGGTTTTCGAAAAACACTTCAATGTGAAGCGTCAGATTCAGCCCTAACGTCTAGGCCGAGTTTGGGGGTGTTAATGATAATGAAATCGGTTGGAATAGTTTAGGTATATTCACCAAGCACAATAGGGAATGATGATAAACTGAACCTACACAAACACCTTATGAAGAATTCAGCTATGATTGGGAGTGAGTGGGAAGCAGAGAAGAAGAAGATGGAGACTAGGTTCAGTTTATAAGGGAGGCCGAGAGGAGAAGGATTAAGGAGGAAAAGAAGAAGCAGAACCAAAAGTGAGAGAGGAAAGGGAATTCAAAAAAGAAATAAAAATGAGACCCAAAAAGAAAGTTACCTATTCGGCAAATGTATGAAGGGAGAAAGTAGTAGAAATTTTGGTCACCTCAATAGCTAAAACGCAAAACCCGAAAGATGGTAAAAAATCCCAAAGAAAATTCAACACTCTCCTTCCAAAACCTCACAAAATCGAACAAAGAAATGCCTAGTGCCGAAAATGCTCCCTATTTTCTCCTTAGCCAAATTCCACTAAAGCCTTAGAGTCTCAATCGGCCACAACACCCTACCAACCTTCCATTTTGAAATTCCTTCATTTTCTCCCCAATCTCCCCCTTGACTTGCTTCACAAATCCCTCTATGACCAGTTCAAACTCCTCTCAACAGTGTTTCAGTCCAACTCTTCCACCTACACATCACAAGCAGCAAAATAAATACCCATTGCGCAACCCAGGACTTGAACCTCAAACCTTGCAGTTGCACCACACTCCATCTTGCCACTAGGCTACAAAATCTTCTTGTGTCATGAACAAGCACTATTATTAATAAAGCCTATATGCCAGTGTCCAGATTCTTTTAAGAGAAAACTAAAATTTTTTGCAAAAGCCAAGACTTGAACCTAGGCTTCTCACACATTCCCATACAGACCCAAATCACTTAGCAATTAAAGCAAACAAGTAATTTGTGACATTTTCTTGCACGCATAAATATTTATGTGCAATATCCTAGCTGATCCCACACTCAAGGCCCATTCCTTCTAGGCCCAAATTCGGGGCATTACATCAAGCCTGGGCTTGTGCAAAAGTTTTATTTTTAAGGAATAAAACCCTTGCCTATAGTTAGTAGGATTTTAAATTATTGTGGGTAAAGCAAGACATAAATAGTCTACTGGTCTAGGGGTAAGTTGCGTGTTGCCTATGCCAGTGGACTAATGTTCGAATCTTGGTGGGGGCAGTGGAGTATTTATTTTGCTGCTGTGTCATGGGAGGTGTTGTAGTTTGACTGAAACACTGAAGTGGTTGAGAAGAATTCAAATTGAGTGATTGAGGGGTGGTGTGATCGGGTGGAGAGATTTAAAGAGGGATTTTAGGAGAAAATCAAGGGAAGTGAAGGGAGAGGGAGAGTTGTGCCGAAATTGGACTGTGGGCACTCATGAATTCGGCCAGAGGGGGATATTCTTCATTTCAAATTTTTCTTTGCATTTGTTTTTCCTCTTTTGCTTGAAGGCCGAATGTGGTAAGGGTTTCGGGTATTCTTCTATTTCACTTTTGACAACCTTTTCTTGGCCGAATATACCTTCTTCCTCTCCTTACCTCTTCTTCGTTTCTTTTCCCAAATATTTTTTCCATTTGCTGTTGTTTCTTCCTTACCGATTCTCTTTTCTTTTTACCCTCATTGTGTCGATTATGTTCTTGATGTTTCCTGCCAAATTAGTGTTCTTGTGTTCTCTCTCTCTCTTGACTTCCCAGAATACTGCTCTTCTGAAAAAGGTGAGCAAACGTTTTCCTTTTCCCTTATTAGAATCTTCTCCCTCTTTTTCATCCTTCCTCTTTCATTACTTTTTGGTGATTCATTTCTTTCCCTTGCAGTTGACTGCTTTCCTTTCTCTGTTGTTCTGGTTATTATTCTCTATTTGCCGATAAGTTCTTACACTTCGTAGTAGGTACTCTTCTAGCGTTATTGGTAAGTGAAGATTGTAAATTATTTGTAACACCCCTAGCCCACATCTGTCCACAGATTAGGGTTACGGGCATTACTAACTCTCATACAAGGCCAAATACTATATAAGAAAATTTCCATGATAAATGTATATCAATTTTATCACCATTTATACACATATGAATTTCAATCAAATATCATAACCTTCCATTTATATAATACAATTGAAATCATTACCTTTCGATCCTTATTTTACACATCAAGCATACAAGCCGAACCTATACCTATTATAGCATTCACATATGCAATATATATATACCTTATCAATTATCCCTAGTCATTTAACTATTCCTATAAGAACATACCAAATCTTCCATCATATTCAACTATAATATAGTCATTCAAATCCTTTCACATAACAAGCATTGAACACCATTCACTATGACATGTAAATCTATAATAACTTTAACCTTGATTGAATTAATGAAAGTTCAAAACAACCAAAGCTTAGCCATTTTCGCATGGCATACATATATACATCTCAACCAAAATAGACCTAAATATTCAAGCTTATACATGCCATAATTTTTCCAAGGTTTAATGCTAAAAAGGATGATACCAAAATAGGTGATAATGTACTCGACTTCGATAGGATCCCCGAGTGTGAGCTTCAACTTTAAAGATCTATACCATGATCAAACAATTTCACAACAGTAAGCTATTGAAGCTTAATAAGATATAAGCCCAAGAGGTAGTATGCAAATCAAATGTAATAGTTCATAATTGATTTAACTTAAACATAGAATAGATTGCAACATCCGTACACATAATATATATAACATTATTAATTTATAAAATACCTATTTGATCACCAAATAAACCCGAATATTCACATGTTAAATGTCCAAAGCAAAACAACTTACCCGATTTACATTGAGAGTGAACAATCGTATAACATTTAAATACCTGACACTCTCATTTACTTTACCTCCACTAAGTGCTTTGTCTTTTAGGAAAAGTCTGAAAACTCGTACACGTAGTACAAGCCCGTAACGTATCACTCACATAGAGCCGTTACTTAACATGTCCGCACACATAGTGCCACTTCCCGTAACGTATCGCTCACATAGAGTCAAGCATATCAAGATTTTCGCACACACAGTGCCACTTTCCTATAACATATCGCTCACATAGAGCTATTACTCAATTAAACACATAGTTATATATTCAATTACCACCATTGCTCATTTCATGTTCCACAAGTAAATACTACTCAACCTATAATTATTCATCCAGTCCAAACATATCAAATTTCATTTTCATGCATATATATGTATATATATCAATTATACCATTACCCAAAAGCAACAATCAAATTTCTATATGTCATGCTTTCACATTCGGCACAAACCAACTACACATACACAATTATGTATTATTAACCATACATTCGGTACAATATCCATCTCATCTCATATTCATATATACAGCTCCTTTTTTTTTTTTGAATCATAAATATATATATACATATACATTCAAAACACTTAATGCATCCACACTTATACTTGCATATAAATATATATACATCATCCAACTTAGCATTCGGCCAACCTATAATTATGTTTGTTCTCCTACCTTATCAAATTCGGCAACATTGAATTTTCTAGCTAGCCTCAATTAATCCAAGAGATAAATCTATATACAAGTACATAATAATTCCCATTACATCATCATACTCAAAATCCATATCCCATTCGGCAACATTATAATTGAAACTTTAAATTCGTTTGCACATATACCTTTATTTATTAAAATCACTGAATCACACCAATCGCTTATAAACTTACCTTTGAGGTCGATAGATTCGTATTTTTCGACTATTCATTTACTTTAGCTTTTCCCCGATATAGCTCCTTTTCTTTTTGCCCTCGATCTAAGAAATGTCAAATAAAGTTTATTCACATTTATTTCCATTTAATTTAATCCAAAATTCAAGATTATAAAGTCTACCCTTTTACCCCTAGAATTTTCAACTTTTGCTATTTAGTCCCCAAAGCATAACACTCAAAGTACAAGAAATTTGGACTAAATTCTTAAAGACCAAATCTTCTTCATCTCTTATTAAATCTATTCGAACAGTCACTTTGCATTTTTAACCCTCAATCGTTTACCATGCTTACAATATAATCCTTAAGGTTCTAAACACAAAATGTCAAAAATTTAACAACACCAACTCAAGGCTGAATATTCATAATTGATATATCATTCCATTTCTTTCTTTTTTTCTAGCTACATAGTTCATTCATGAATTTTCTTTTCATAAATTCCTCACTGAAATGATTTCAATCAAGAATTTCAAAGATGAAATTGATAATCTAACATACATATAACATGTTCTAGCTTAAACTACACAAACACAAAATTCTTGTTCATGGCAACATTCGAATGACACATATAAAATGAAAATTTGGACATGGGTTAACTAATTTACAAGGCTACAACCTCAAAAATATTGAAATTATCAAAAAATAAAGATGAATCACTCACCTAATTAAACTATGCAAAGGCCGAAAATGATGAAAGCCATTTCTCTTTCTCTTCCTCAAAGTTTCGGCAATAACAAAGAAATAAAAGATGAACACTCCACCCACTAGTGACTTGTTTTTGTTTTTATTATAATAATCATTTCATACTTATATTATTATTCTTTTCATTTTATAAATATAATACATTGATTTAATGTTATTTAAGTGCTTTTGCCGTCCACTATACCTTCATAATCGTCAATTTACCATGCAAATACCCTCATGCATGAAAACATTTAAATTAAGCCCTTCCAATCTAAATAAAGGCTACTTCTAACTCTTAATCAATTTAATCCTCCTTTTAAAAAAATATAAATAATCAAACTATCTCACCATATTCTAACACATGCATAAACACATATCACAACTATTAAATAAAATAAAAAGAATTCTTTTTTCTAATTCGAATTTGTGGTCCCGAAACCACCGTTTCGATTAGGGTCGTAATCGAGCTGTTACATTTTTATCCTGTTGCCTAATGAATCAATGCTTATCTAATTTCCGTTGGTGCCTAGGAGTTATTCGAGGGGTGGAAGATCGTTAATTGGCATTTACGTGGGCAAAACCTCCACATTTACTCTATTGAAGGTAACGTTGTTTCTAGTTAACGTTTGGTCAACTCGTGTGTTTTTGATTGAGTAGGGCTTTAAGTCTTTAATTGCTGATTGTTTGGTCAAGTGTAGGTTCCAAATGTGTGGACGGTTTCCTCAACAAATAGAAATCGGAGTTTAAACACTACCCAAATCGTAAATCGGCAAAAGCTAGAAAATATGACAATTGACACTACACGAGCGTGCGCTCGCTCCTGTGGTAACCTAAACGTGTAGAACGTGGGTGAAACACCCCAAACCCGGCCCACGAGCCTTTATCGGATCTGGTATGTTCCTCGATGTAAACCGGTTCAAAATTCTTTTGTGGCATTGGAAACAGAACGATGTGATTTAAAAGAAAGATTGTTTTTGGGTTAGGCTCGGGTTGGAAAACAAGTTAATTTTATATTTGAAATCCTTTGACTTTAGGTGACAAAGCATTTAGGGTTTAGTTCATGATAAATTCACTTAGTCTTTTTTTTTAAAAAGAATATTTTGTAGCAGGATAAGTAGAAGTAAAATAAAATAATTCAACTATGGCCTTATTACATCAAATAATTCCTAAATAATAAATTCAAAGTACTCAAAATAAAAAAGTCCAAAACAAAGGGAAAAAATCAACTTCACATGGCCTCCACTAAGCTCCTCACGACCCGCCCATCATCGATCGTCACCGTAAAAGTAATCCCACAAGGGTGAGTCAAACAGACTCAATGTGGAACCAACACCGAAATTTAACAATTTAGGCATATGTTCACATATTACATGCATATTCATATAATGATAGGAAATAATGATGCAACCGAACCCAAACCTATATGCCATCCGCTACACATCACCGTACCATCCTGCACATCGTGGGGACTACTAAGTCAACCCTCCATCCGCTACACACCATCGAAGGCAGTCGCTGCAGTCGACGTGCACATCACCCTTATAAAGTTCATGGCATAGCCACCAGATACATACTTTGTGTCATGAGACACCATATTCAGATATCGTGGTCTTAGGTCACCACATTTAGATATCGTGGTCTTAGGTCACCACATTCACTTCCCCTTTTTCATAATATCCCACATGCCCATGTCATACAAAACATGCCAAATTCTTAAATCACATACTTATAGTTTTATATGTGTGCCTTAACAGATATTTTTCATAGTCCTAGTAGGAGTAGGAAACGTACCTGAGTACTTTGTACCATAGCATGGTACTTTAGCCATATTCACATTCTTATAAACATGCTCATATTAAATTTTAGCCATAAATCTTATTAAAAGATAGTGTGGGGTACACACCTGATTCGCTTAAGGTTTCCAATCCAAATCCTGAAAAGCTTGATCTAATGCATTAGATATTAAATCTCTACATTTAATCAATCATTTAATACTTAGTAAAGAGCCATTCGACCATAAATCCAAATCCTAGTAGGATTAGTACACTAAAACTTACCTTGGTACCAAATCCCGAAATCTTCACTATACTCTTCTTGTATTCGGCCAAGCTTTAAATCACTTTAACAAATTAGTTTCGGCCTTTTTAAACGAAAAATAGATCTTAATCAACAATTAAGGCCTTGGCCTAATGTACATATGGACTTACCTTGATATTCTCAAATCCCAGAATGTTGTAGACTCCCTTCCTTGTAATCGGCTGGTATTAAATCCCTTCATAGATTAGTTTTCGCTTTTAAATCATGTAAGAAAATAGATCTAGTGCTAAAATAAGCCTTGGCGGTTTCATATATGTATACTTTACCTTGTGATTTGAAATCCCAAATTTCTATTTACCCCTTGGTATCTGTCGAAATCACTTTGACACATGTTAGATTAATTTCTAACATGTAAACATGGTAAAAGTGGCCTATGGCGAATATCTTCCTTACCTTAGATCTTGAAAGATTCCTTCCTTATGGTCGACTTATGGATGGATCCCAAGCCTCCCTTCCATGATTCGCCAAGATAAATAATAGGATTAGTCCCTAAATTTTGATAAGTCTAAAATATAAAGAAATGGAAACCGAATTTGAATCTTACCCTTACTTGAAGAAATCGACAAAGCACCTTTGCTTGCAATCTCTCAAGGATTCGGCTATGAAGACTTGAAGACTAGTCGACTATGGCCTAGATGTGTATCAACACTTTTGGCTCTTGAGGCTTAATAAGATATCGGCTAGGGTCTACTTGTGTTGTCGGTTTTGTCAAAATAAAAGAGAGGGGAAAGAGTCCCTTGAGAATTCGGCAATGGTGAACTAAGAAGAAGGGAATTGGCTAGAACAATTAGAAATGAACGAAGTGACAAATGCTAACTTGGAGAGAAAAGAGTTAACAAAAGAGAGGCAATTGGCTAAATGAAATTGATCGTCCTCCTATACACACCTAGCCAATTTGTCACCTAAGACCCCTTGGCCGCCAACTCTTCTCCTCCTTATCAAATCCCAAATTTTTCTCCTTTTATCACCTTCTCAAAATTAATAAAATAATCCATTGTTTATCACCTAGCTTTGTCAAATTTTAAAGAGGCTTAAACTCCTTACTTAAGTTCCTTAGTGCCGTCCATCTCTCCTCTTTTGCCGAAAATAAAAACCCAAAATGTTGTCGCCTTCACGTCAACTCCAGACCTACCCCTAGCTTTGGCGTCATTTACAAAGGCTTTAAGTGGCACCTCTAATCCACTTTACCAAGCCCATTCTTATGTCATATTTCACATATAATTTCTCTTAAAGCCCTTCTAAGCTTAGCTCCTTATTAAAACTAAGAAAAACTTAATATTTACTAAAGTATTTTTCCTATTATTCTAAAGTTCACAACATTCATAAATACACATTCATACATACAAAGGCATGCTTCCACACTCAATTAAGCAATTATGCATAAGCCATAATTCGGGATATTACAGTTCTACCCCCTTATTTCCTATTTTGGACTTTAAAATTTGACATTTCGGCATCATTTCTAAGTTTCCTAAAATTTTCGATCGGCTCTGTAACTTGCCATTTTTCTTACATGCTCAAGTTTCCAAAATGTTCAGGTTTCCAAAATGTTCAAGTTTCCAAAATGTTCAAGTTTCCAAAATGTTCAAGTTTCCAAAATGTTCAGGTTTTCCATTTTCATGCATTTCTAGGTTTCCAAAATATCAAGATTTATTCTCGGCTTAAACTTGTCATTTCATACAATTAAACTAAAATGCATAGGCCCTATTCAGATGTTACTGCTTCTACCCCTTAAACAAAATTTTGTCCCCGAAATTTCCTAACTAAAATAGGTTAGGTATTGTCGTCGCATGGTCTCTTCCGCTCCCACGAAGCTTCTTCCGATCCATGATTGCCATAGCACTTTGACTAGAGGCATCGTCTTCCTTCATAGTACTTTCACATCACGCTCCAAGATCCGAATCGGTTCTTCCTCGTAGGATAAGTCTAGCCTTAGCTCCACTTCTTCAACAGATACCACATGCGAGGGATCCGATCGATAGCGACGTAGCATGGATACATGAAATACGCCCTGTGATCGTTGTAATTTCATGGCAACTCTAATTGGTATGCCATCGTCTCCAACTCGCTTCAATTTTCGATAGGGCCCTACAAACCTTGGGTTTAATTTCCTTTTCGATCGAACCTCATTACCTTCTTCCGAGGCGAGACTTTCAGAATACTTGGTCTCCCACTTCAAACTTTATTTCCTTCCGCTTAAGGTCTACGTGATGACTTCGCCTATCGAGGCTTCCTTCAACCGTGTCGAATTAACTCAACCTTCTCTTGATTTCGCCACTAATTTCGACCCAAACTCGACGCTCTCCTAACTCGGTCCAACAAGTAGGTGTTCTACACTTCCTTCCATACAATGCTTCGTATGGTGCCATCCGGATGCTAGCTTGATAGCTGTTGTTGTAGGTGAACTCAGCTAAAGGCAAGTAATTTTCCCAACTTCCTCGGAAATCCATTACACAGCCTCTCAACATATCCTCCAACACTTGTATAACCCGTTCAGACTATCCATCCGATTTTAGATGAAAAGCCGTAGTGAAGTCTAGCTTAGTGCCTAAAGCTTGATGACGTGCCTTCCAAAATTGAGACGTAAACCTTGGGTCTCTATCGGAGATGATCGACATTGGTACTCCATGTAACCTCACAATCTCTGCCACATATAACTTAGCCAACTTCTGAAGAGAATAATCCATTCTTACTAGGATAAAGTGTGCGGATTTGGTCAAACGGTCCACAATCACCCATACCGCGTCCTTCTTAGTAGGCGTAAGGGGAAGTCCACTAACAAAGTCCATGGTAATTCTCTCCCACTTCTATTGGGGAACTTCGATTGGTTGAAGCAATCCCGATGGGACTTGGTGTTCAGCCTTAACTTGCTGACATGTCAAACATTTCCCCACAAATTTAGTCACCTCTCGTTTCAGATCAGACCACCAAAACTGTTCCCTTAGATCTCTATACAGCTTGGTGCCTTTGGGATGCATAGCATAAGGGCTACCATGCGCTTCCCGAAGAATCCTTTGTCTCAACTCCTCGTTCCTCGGCATACAAACTTTTCCCTTGTAGCACAATACTCCTTCATCATTGACACCATAGTCCTTTAATCCCCTTCTTGTATTTTTGTCGCAACTTAGTACTTAAGTCGTTATCAGCCAACTGTCCCTCTTTCACCTCTTTCAACCATGTGGGCTTGACTTGTAACTCTGCCAACAGGCTTCCGTCATCATACAGACTTAAATGAGCGAACAAAGCCCGTAGATCCGATACAACCTTCCTACTTAGGGCATCGGCTACCACATTCGCCTTGCCCAGATGATATTCTATCGAACAGTCATAGTCCTTCAGCAATTTCACCCACCTTCGTTGCCTCAAGTTTAACTCCTTTTGAGTTAATAAATACTTAAGGCTCTTGTGGTCTGTGTAGATAACCGACCTTTCTCCATAAAGGTAGTGCCTCCAAACCTTAAGGGCAAAACCATCTTTGCTAGCTCCAAGTCATGCGTGGGGTAGTTAACCTCATGCGGCCTTAGTCTGCCGTGGACGATAAGCAACTACTTTGCCTCTTGCATTAACACACACCTAACCCCATATGTAAGCGTCATAGTACACCATAAAATCTTTTCCTGCCTTCGTCTGAATTAACACTGGAGCTTCCGTCAATACCCTTTTAAGCTTTTCAAAGCTCTCCTGCCGCTTATTCGTCCATTCAAGGGTACTTCCTTCCTTAGTAACTTGGTTAAAGGCGCGCTATCGCGAGAATCCTTCCACAAACCTTCCGTAATAGCCCCGCCAAGCCTAAGAAACTTGGATTTCACTACGGACCTAGGTGGTTTCAATCCAACACCGCTTCAATCTTCCTAGGATCCACTCTTATTCCTTCTGCGGATACCACATGTCCTAAGAATGCCACCTCATTAAGCCAAAATTCGCACTTGCTGAATTTGGCATAAAGCTTCTTCTCCCTTAACACTTCCAACACCACTCGGAGATGCTCATCATGTTCCTCCTCTGACTTCAAATACACCAAAATATCGTCGATGAACACAACGACGAACCTATCCAAGTAGGGTTGGAAAACCCGATTCATCATGTCCATGAACGCTACGGAGAGTTCACAACCCAAACGGCATTACCACAAACTCAAGTGACCATATCTTGTCCTAAAAGCGGTCTTATGGATGTCAGCCTCCTCCACCTTCAACTGATGGTATCTCGATCTTAAGTCGATCTTTGAAAATACTGCGGCCCCCTTCAGCTGATCGAACAAGTCATCGATCCTTGGCAAGGGATACTTGTTCTTAATAGTCAGCTTATTCAACTGACGGTAGTCTATGCACATACGCATAGTTTCGTCCTTCTTCTTCACAAATAGGACCGGTGCTCCCCACGGAGACACACTGGGTCGGATGAACCCACGATCCAACAGTTCTTGGATTTGAGCCTTGAGCTCCACTAACTCCTTTGGTGCCATTCGGTATGGAGTGATTGACACAGGAGCTGTTCCCTGTAGTAAATCAATCCCAAATTCCACCTCCCTGTCTGGGGGTATTCCCGGTAATTCCTCTGGAAACACATCCACGAAGTCCCTTACCGTCTTAACTCCATTAATACCTTCCTCCTTCCCTCCTATCGCACTTACGAAAGCTAGGAACGCCTCACAACCTTTCTTAACTATCTTCTCAGCCTTCAGTGCCGAAACTACGTTTGACAAGTAGTTCCTCCTTTCTCTGATCACTACTACTACTTCATCCTCTGGGGTTCTTAGTTCCATACGTTTAGCCGCACAATCCAACACAGCTCGGTGTTCTACTAGCCAATCCATTCCAGTATAAGTTCAAACTCTCAGAAGGGTAACTCCATCAAGTCCGCCAAAAGTTCACTCCCCAATCTCTAGGGTACATCCCGAAAGATCTTGTCTACCACTACGATTTGGCCTAATGGGCTTACTACAGTCATCTGCCTATCAGAAAGTTCGAGTCTAGGCCTAGTGTTTCCACTACACTACTTGCAACATAGGAATGGGTCGAGCCCACATCAATCAAAGCAAAGTAGGGTTTGTCAAAATAAAAACATACCGGTTATTACATTCGAAGGCCACCATCTTCCCTTGATTGAACCGCATAAACCAAACCCGTTGCCTTGCATCAAGATTAGTAGTACCTCCCCTGTTCCACGGCCTCGCCAAAGACCACTACACCGTTACCCAACCACGACCCGCTGAGGTCATTGCTCGCTTCTACCGGTCGCTAGCATTCTCAATCGCCATCGACTCTATCCGGTTGTTTGGGACAATCCTTAAGCATATGGTCCTTGGACTCACACTTGAAACATCCTCCGTCTTTCTCCAACACTCTCCCATGTGCTTCTTTCCACAATGCTCACAAGAGGCGTCATCGCTCACCAACCAATTGTTGATTTCATGGCCTGTCAACCCTAGGCCTCTTGTAACCCTTTCTAGACGGCCCAAATCCTCTCTTGGCCTTATTCCTATCCACGGTCTGCTTAATAGCATCCTTAATCCCCTCGGCCACCTTGGCCTTTTCCACCAAAGTAAAGAATTCCCGCTCCTGATACGGTGCTATCAACAGTCTCAGGTCATGTCTCTGTCCGTCCTCAAAGCGGACACAGCGTTCATGCTCAGTTGCCACCACCCCTCGAGCATAGCGGCTCAATCTCAGGAATTCCGACTCATATTCTGCGATGCACTTACTCCCTTGTACCAACCCTAGAAAAGCCTTCCTTTGTTCATCTCATACCGGTTCCTACATACTTCTTCCGAAATGCCTCTTCAACATACTCCCGTGTCAAATTTTCACCGTGGTACCATCACGACAGTTAACCACCATCGATACGCTTCATCGCAGAATAACGCTACCATCCTTTTCAACTTTTCCTCTGAGTCGATCGAGCTCATCCATGATACGCTCCGTTGCTTCCAACCAAGATTTTCAGATCTGGGTGCCACATTAGATACTCCTCGAAACATTTTCTCCATTAGCTCGAGCCGTTCAGTCTGACTTTCGATTTCTGAATTTCCTTCTACACCGCCACCAATTCCAAAACTCAGAGTACGACTGCGACACAAGATCTTCCCCGTCGAGCTCTCGCCGCTCAACATTAAATTGGGGGTGGTGGTGGTAGTGGCATTTCATTGTCGAACCTTGACCCGACCTAACGGGTTCCGACACGGTCATCCTTCCTCTACCTCGACCACGCATTTACCACGCCCTCTAGAGCTCATTTTCTAACGTCGATATCGATTAAGAAATTTTATGGATTAGTCATTGTTCCACTTATTTACCAAATGAATGAGTTTTATGAAGAGGATTTAAGAGTGGTTCTCTCGTATTCATACAAACACACATCTTTTCCATTCATTCATTCATCCTCAAACAAGTATGAACTTTCGCTCATTCTGAGAAACATTGTAGTTTTGTTGTTGTTGTTGTTGTTTCCACTACCTGGGGTATTTTCGTAATTTTGTCCTCTGAGGGTATTTTCGTAATTTTTGGAAGAAAATGTTCCTTGGTGTTTTGCCAAAAGTATTTTGATAATTTCAAGTCTCGGGGTAATTTGGAAAAATTTTGAAATTCGGGGTATTTTGGTAATTTTGACAAATCGGTAAATTTGTAAGTTTAATAAATTTAGGGGTATTTCAAAGTTGTAAAACTCGAGGGTTCTTTTTGAGAATTGTTCCTTCAAAATAGAAATGTTACAAAAATTTTGGAAATCAGGTTATTTTGGAAATTTTGTAATTTAGGGCAATTTTATAATTTTTCCAAAATCAAGGTATTTTGATATTTTACAAATTAGGATTTTTGAATGTTTATAAAATAATGAAATTTTGGTAAAGCTGTTGAGTAGTTGAACATTTTATAAACCAAGGGCGTTTTGGTAATTTCACCCCTAAGGGCATTTTTGTAATTTTTGCAAATCAGGAGTTTTTCAGAAAATGTTGTAAAAATAATTTTTCTCAGATTTAAAAGAAAGTTTTAAAAGTTTGGAAAAACTAGGGTTTGTTGTTTTGTTCTCTCTTCTTTTTTTTTTCTTTAAAACATGGCTAGTTCCCTTTCGGGTTTTAGTCATTATGTTTAGCCTATAACCGAGCCCTCTTGGTCAAGGTGAACCAAAGCTACGCACCAGGAAGGATTCGTGTGGAGAGGAGGTGAGTCACGTGGACTGCTTAAATACCAAGCTCCCACCGAAACCATTCCTAGACATGCGCACAGAGGTTGCCACACCACTGAGCCCTCTGAGTTATGGTGAACCGGCTACGCACTGTAGGATTCTGCAAGAGGAGGTGAGTCACTAGGACTGCTTAAATACCAAGCTCTTCCGGATCCAATCCTAGACATGCGTACAAAGGTTACCACACCACTAGCTCAGTGACTTAGCCATAGGTTTGTTTAGTACTTTAAGTCTTATGTGTTTGTGTTTGAGTAGTCTAATCCTAGGGTTCAAGTTCCTATCATTCTATTCTACGCTCCATGCCTTTTCTACCCTTAAGCAGTTCATAAATCATGTAATCACACATAGAGTTAGGGGTACTTACCGTGGTGGACAATGGTCCTGAGACTTAGGGCCATGCCAAAGCCGCTTATTTTCAAAGAAAATCATTTGGGCTCGGATTCAAAATGTTTTGGGCCTTAGCCCACGTGCCGAGAGTTTAAAAGCGTGCTCGATACTCAAATTGAAACACCCACACCCGCCCACGAGCCCGAACCGGATCTGGTATGTTCCTAAAGTAAATCGGTTTCAAAGATTTTCGTTACTTAGAGAAAATTTGTAGAATATTTAGAAAAATGTTGTTGTGGATTGGGCTTAGATTGAAAACCCATTTAATTAATCTTGTAAACCCAATTTTTTTTCTTTTATTAAGGTGACAAAATAATTTTAAGGTTTTAAAAAAATCACTTAACTTTAGTCATAATAGTTAAGTAACATAACAAATTAAAGTAAAACTGAATAAGAAAATCCACTGGGCCTTATGGCCTTATTACATCAAGTAAAACCCAAAAGAAATAAAATAACAAAGTCCAAATTGAATAAAAATCTTCAAATGAAACATGGCCACCTCGAGGTCCACCGTCCCGATCGCCACCTTGTTCATCACCGAAAATATTTCCCATAACGGGTGAGTCAACAGACTCAATGTGCACAAGACTAACATTCAACAAATCAGGCATACACGTTCATATCAATTTCATGTAAAATAAATGATGATGCAACCCAACCCAAGCCTAATGGTCCATCCGCTACACACCACCCGTACCTGCCAGTCACACCGTGGGGACTACTAAGTCAACCCTCCATCCGCTACACACCATCGAAGGCAGTCGCTGCAGTCGACGTGCTCATCGCCCATATAATTTGTGTCATTAGACACCATATTCAAATAATGTAACCGAAGTTACCAAATTCAGATAAAGTAACCAGAGTTACCATATTCAAAATGTTGTGACCGTAGTCACCATATAACATTGGTTAGACCGAAGTCAACACCTTCTTCCCCTTTCACATAAATCCCGAATGCCCCAAAAAATATATATCATGCATAACATACTTAATTTCATATTCATATACATATATTCACATGTTATAAAATAACATATTTCATAATCCTATCAAAAGTAGGAAATGTACCTGAGTACTTTTGTACCACATTAGGGTACTTAGCCATATTCATATTCATACGTATAATCATATAATAAAAATAATTGCCATTTGAAATATCGAAAGATAGTGTGCGTACACACCTGATTTGCTTAATAGGTTCCTTGAGATCTCGAAAATCCCAATCTAACTTTAGATCCTATATTCGGCCAACCATTAGAATATATTAACAACATATTTGGCTTAAAAACCAAATCCAAGTAGGATTTGTATTACTTACCTTGTTGCCGAATTGAAAGATCAAATCAAATGTCAATTTTGATAGTATTCCTTCCTTAAATCGGCTAGTCACTAAATCGTAATTATGTCGTTTTTAACTTTTGAGTAAATGGAAAATAATTCCAAATATCAAGAACAAGCCTTGGCCGATTGGATCTATGTACTTACCTTATAGTTTCCAAATCCCGAAAGTTTCTCTTGTCTTGAATATCTGTCGAAATCCCTTAAATTCCTTGAATCTGAAATCCCGAAATTCTTCCTTTGATATTCAACAAAGAGACATAAAAGAGGTTATTTCCTTAGATCTTGATTAAACGAATTAGAAGAACAAGAATTAATTGTTCTTACCTTAGATCCTTGATCTTTATATTCGGTAATTGTGGAAACCTAAGAGACCCCTTGTAGATTCGGCCAAGATTTGCTAATAGGATTAGTACCCGAATTTTTGGTAAAAGAAAGGAATAGAAATTGATTGACCACAGATCTTATCTTTTTTTTTTTTTTGATGTTGTAGTTGATTGCTTCTTTGCTTAGAATCAACAAAGATTCGGCTTTGACACTAGAAACGGAGAGGAAAAATAGGAGAAGAGAGGATGGTTTTTTTCTTAAAGAAAATTGACGAGAGGGGAGAGAGCTATGAGAATTTCAGCACACACTTAGGAAAGATGAGAGAATAGCCTTAATTCTCCTCTTTTAACTGAAATTGCTATGCCAAGAGTCCTTGACTTGGCCACTACTCCCCCACAAGTGATAATATTATCTTTTAATTATCACCTTAATTAAATTAAGAGTATTTAATCCATCCTTTATCTCCTCATTTATCTTATTAAAAGAAAATCCTTTACTTAACACTTAATTAATCAAATTTTAACAGAAATAAAACTCCTCCCTTTTCTAGAAATAGGTGCCGTCCACCCCTAGCCTTGGAAGCAAAATAAAACCTTCAATATTTGCTTTCCAAGTGACTCAACTCAGCCCATTCCTCTTACACATGGCGCCATTTCCACAAGCCTTAAGTGACACCTTCAGCCACTTTTCTAAGCTTGTTTGTGTGTCAAATTTCACCAACTTTTACTTTCAAGGCCCTCTTGCCCTTACTTCCTATTTTGACTTTAAAATTTGACATTTCGCATCATTTCTAAGTTTCCTAAAATTTTCGATCGGCTCAGAACTTGCCATTTTTCTTACATGCTCAAGTTTCCAAAATGTTCGTGTTTCCAAAATGTTCAAGTTTCCAAAATGTTCAAGTTTCCAAAATGTTCAAGTTTCCAAAATGTTCAGGTTTCCAAAATGTTCAAGTTTCCAAAATGTTCAGGTTTCCAAAATGTTCAAGTTTCCAAAATGTTCAGGTTTTCCATTTTCATGCATTTCCAGGTTTCCAAAAATATCGAAAATTTATTCTCAGTGCTTAAACTTGTCATTTTATACAATTAAACTGAAAATGCATAGGCCCTATTCAGGATGTTACAACGTTCTCCCAATTCCGTCCAACATGTAGGAGTCTGACACTTCCGACCATACAGCGCTTCGTAAGGTGCCATTCGAATACTTGCCTGATAGCTGTTGTTGTAGGCAAATTCCGCTAGAGGCAAATATTCCTCCCAACTTCCTCTGAAATCCATCACACAGCCCCTCAACATGTCCTCTAAAACTTGGATTACCTGTTCAGATTGCCCGTCCGACTGTGGATGAAAGGCCGTAGTGAAATCCAATTTAGTGCCTAAATCCTGATGTAACACTTTCCAAAACCGAAAAGTAAACCTTGGGTCCCTATCTGAGATGATCGATAGAGGAACGCCATGCAGCCTTACAATTTCAGACACATACAACTTCGTCAACTTTTGCAGAGAATAATCAACTCTCACCGGAATAAAGTGCACGGACTTGGTCAATCGGTCCACTATTACCCATACCGAGTCCTTCTTAGTAGGCGTAAGGGGAAGCCCACTAACGAAGTCCATGGTAATTCTCTCCCACTTCCACTGCAAAATCATTATCGGTTGAAGCAATCCCGACGAAACTTGGTGTTCAAATTTTAACTTGTCGACACGCCAAACACTTGCCAACGAAGTTCAAGAACTTCTTTCTTCAGACTAGGCCACCAAAACTGCTCGTTAAGTCTCAGACAACTTAGTGCCTCCGGGATGCATAGCATAAGGGCTACCATGCGACTCTGAAGAATCCTTTGCCTAAGTTCCTTATCCTTAGGCATACGACCTTGCTTTTGAAACACAAAGATTCCTTCGCCATTAATGCCATAATCTTCCAACTCTCCTTCAGATTTGCTTCGTAGCTTAGCACTTAGGTCCTCATCCGCCAACCCGCCCTCTTTCACCTCATTCAACCACGCCGGCTTGACTTGTAATTCTGCCAACAGGCTTCCATCGTCATACAAACTCAAGTGTACGAACATCGCCCTCAGATCCGATACCACCTTCGGACTTAGGGCATCCGCCACTACATTCGTCTTGCCCGGTGATATTCTATCGAATACCATAGTCCTTCAAAGAATTCAACCCATCTTGTTGCCTCAATTTTAACTCCTTCCGAGTCAAGAATACTTAAGGCTCTTGTGGTCTGTAGATTGTCGACTTTTTACCATAAAGGTAGTGCCTCCATACCTTAAGAGCGAAGACCATCGCCGCTAATTCCAAGTCATGCGTCGGTAGTTCACCTCATGTGGCCTCAACTGCCGGGATGCATATCGACTACCTTCCGTCTTGCATCAATACGCAACCTAAACTTGTATGGGAAGCGCCACAATATATCAGTAAAATCCTTTCCTACCTCCTTTGAATCAAGACTGGAGCTAGTTAATACCTTCTTAAGCTTTTCAAAGCTCTCTGCCGCTTATCCCACCATACAAAGGGTACTTCTTTCCTCAACAACTTTGTCAAAGGCGCTATTGACGAAAACCTTCTACAAACCTTCCGTAATAGCCTGCCAATCCCAAGAAACTATGAATCTCCGCCACTGACTTAGGTGGTTTCCAATCCAACACTGCTTCAATCTTTCTAAGATCCACCCTTATTCCTTCGGCAGACACCACATGCCCTAAGAAAGTAACTTCCCTAAGACAAAATTCACACTTGCTGAATTTGGCATAAAGCTTTTTCTCCCTCAATACTTGCAACACAATCCGAAGATGCTCATCATGCTCCTCCTCAGTCTTGGAGTATACGAGGATGTCGTCGATGAACACCACGATGAACCTATCCAAGTAAGGTTGAAACACCCAGTTCATCATATCCATGAATGCGGCTGGGGCATTTGTCAACCCGAACGGCATTATCACAAACTCATAGTGGCCGTACCTTATTCTAAAGGCTGTCTTATGGATATCTTCCTCCTTCACCTTCAACTGATGATATCCCGACCTTAAGTCAATCTTTGAGAACACTGCCGCCCCCTTAAGCTGATCGAACAAGTCATCAATCCTTGGCAAAGGATACCTGTTCTTGATGGTTAGCTTATTCAACTGACGATAGTCTATGCACATACGCATAGTTCCGTCTTTCTTCTTCACAAACAGGACTGGTGCTCCCCATGAAGACACACTGGGTCGGATAAACCCATGATCAAGTAGTTCTTGGATTTGAGCCTTGAGCTCCACCAACTCCTTTGGTGCCATTCTATAAGGGCAATTGACATGAGAGCTGCTCCTGTAGCAAGTCAATTCCAAACTCCACCTCCCTATCCGGGGTATTCACAGTAATTCCTCCAAAACACATCTTCAAATCCCTTACCGCTCTAACTCCACTAACACCTTCTTCCTTTCCATCTAACGCGACTTACGAAGGCTAAAAATGCCTTGCACCCTTTACTTAACCATCTTTTCAAATTTTTAGCCTTTGAAACTACATTAGACAAGTAGTTTCCTCCTTCTCCTATCATAATGACCACCTCTTCCTCCGGTCCTTAACTCCATTCACTTAGTCAAGCACAAGTCCAACACGGCCCGATGGTCCACTAGCCATCCATTCCAAGTATAAGATCGAACTCTCCAAAGGGAAGTTCCATCAGGTCCGCAGAAAATACCACGCCTTGAATTCTAAAGGTACACTTCGAAAGACCTTATTCACCACTACAGTTTGACCTAGTGGGCTTACTACAGCCATCTCCCTACTAGAAGGTTCAAGCTATGCCTAGTGTTTTAACTACACTACAGCAACATAAGAATGGGTCGAGCCCACATCAATCAAAGCATAATAGGGTTTTCCAAATACAAGAAATATACCGGTTATGACGTCCGCTGCGTCTCCATCCTCCCTACGGTGAACCGCGATAAACCAAACTCTATTTGCCTTTGCCTCAAGATAGCAAAGACCTCACCGTGTTCCACGCCCTCACCGATACCATTTCCTCTCGTTATTCGGACCACGACTCGCCGAGGCTACTGTTCACCTCTACCAGCCTGATTAACATTCTGAGCTACTGGCCGATTCCCATCCGATTTCCTCAGGAAGTCCTTAATTATATGGTCCTTTAATCCACATCTGAAACATCCACATGTCTTCTTCCAGCATTCACCTAAATGTTTCTTCCCGCACTGCTTATAAGTACGATATTACCCTCCAAGATCAGCTTATCGACCTCATGCCCATCAACTCTAGGCCTTTTCTGAGCATTCCCAGATGTTCCAGATGACCCAAAACCTCTCTTGTTTCTATTCTGATCAGAGTTTTGCCTTGCAGAGTCCTTAATTCCTTTAGCTACTTTGGCTTTCTCTACTAATGCAGAAAACTCTCGCTCTTGATGTGGAGCGATTAACAATCTCAGGTCATCCCTTAATCCATCCTTAAATCGGACACACCGCTCATGTTCCGTAGCCACTACTCCTCGAGCATACCGGCCAAATTTCAAAATTCAAACAGATACTGCTACGGACTTGTTCCCTTGAACCGCCTCTTAAATGCCTTCCTCTGCTCATCAAGATAACATGTGCCGACATACTTCTTTTGATATGCCGCCTTAACATACTCCCAGGTTAGATCCTCAGCAGTGGCGCCATCCCTAACTGTTAACCACCATTGATACGCTTCATCGCGTAGCAATGCCACCATTCCTTTCAACTTCTCCTTAGGGGTCAAATCGAGCTCATCCATAATGCGCTTATTGTTTCCAACCAAGATTCAACCATCTTGGGTGCCACACCGATACTCCACGAAACACTTTAGCTCCGTTGGCTCTGAGTCACTTGGTCTGACTTTCGAGCTCCCATATTCCCTCCAAAGACCACCACCATTTCAAGAACTCGCAAAGACTGACTGTGATGCAAAGATCTTCTCCCGTCTCGATCTTCACGCGCCAACACCAACGGTGGTGGTGGTGGTGGTGATGGTACCTCATTCTCAAATTCTTGACCCGATCTAACGGGTTCGACGACATATCATTCTACCTCGACCGCGTCCTCGTACATTGCAACCACATCCCCTAGAGCTCATTTTTACTACCGTGCTTTAATCTGATTAAGAAATTTTATGCATTAGCTATTGTTTCACTGATTATTCGCGATGAAGTTTTATGAGAAGAGTTTAGTAGGATTCTTTCGATCATTCAAGGTTTCAAGTTTTTATCCTAATTCACGTAAAAGCACATCCATTCCTTAGTATCTCCCATACATTATTCACTCTTCAACATTTCGTCGCTTTCTATCCTGTGGTATTTTCGTAATTTATCCTCTGGGGTATTCTCGTAATTTGTCAAAATAAGTTTCCTTGGTGATTTTATCAATAAGGGTATTCTGGTGATTTTGCATTCCTGGGGGTATTTTGGAAATTTTAAAATTCAAGGGTATTTTGGTAATTGACCCGGGTAAATTTGTAAATCTTAATAAATCAAGGGTATTTTGGAATTTACAAAACTTGAAGGTTGTTTCTTAGAATTTGTTTTCCAAATCAGTGTTGTTGCAGAAATTTTTTAAAGATCGGGGGTCATTCGGTAATTTTGTAACCCTGGGTATTTTGTAATTTGCAAGTTAGGGGTAATTTGCAGGTTAAGGGTAATTTCGTAATAAATTTTTTTCCATAATTAAGGTATTTTGATATTTTGTAAATTTAGGGTTCCTTTAAGCAAAGTAATGAAATTTTGATAAGAACTGTAGGTATTTTGAAAATTTTCATAAACCAAGGGCATTTTTGTAATTTTACCACTAGGGGTATTTTTGTAATTTTTATAAATTGGAAATATTTTGAAAATTTCCCAAAATAAGTTTTTGCTACTATTCAAGGGGTTATTTGGTAATTATAAACCTAGGGTTTTCATAAAAATACAGCTAATCCTTTTCGGGTTTTAGTTAGGGGTTTAGCCCGTGAATAAGCCCTCTTGGTTAGGGTGAACCGAAGCTACGCACCGGGTAGGATTTGAATGGAGAGGAGGTGAGTCACGCGGACTGCTTAAATACCAAGCTCCCACCAAAACCAATCCTAGACATGCGCACCATGGTTGCCACACCCTAACTCAGCGACTTAACCATAGGTTTGTTCAATTAGGCATTTAAGTCTTATGTAATTGTTGGGGTGACTAGCCCTAGGTTCAAGTACTAAATCTCTATTCTACGCTCCATTTCTACCCTTCTACAAGTCATAATATAAATCACACAAGAGATCGGAGTACTTACCGGTGGACTTTGCCTGAGACTTAGTGGGCCATGCCAGAAAATCCTACTTAATTCACAAAAATTCTTTTTGGGCTTAACTTTGAAAACGTTTTGGGCCTTAAACCCAAGGCCGAGAGTTTAAAACTGGGCTCTGGTACCAAATTGAAACACCCCAAACTCGGCCCACGAGCCTTTACCAGATCTGGTATGTTCTTCGATGTAAACCGATTCAAAATTCTTTTGTGGCATTGGAAACAGAACGATGTGATTTAAAAGAAAGATTGTTTTTGGGTTGGGCTCGGGTTGGAAAACAAGTTAATTTTATATTTGAAATCCTTTGACTTTAGGTGACAAAGCATTTAGGGTTTAGTTCATGATAAATTCACTTAGTCTTTTTTTTTAAAAGAATATTTTATAGCAGGATAAGTAGAAGCAAAATAAAATAATTCAACTACGCCTTATTACATCAAATAATTCCCAAATAATAAATTCAAAGTACTCAAAATAAAAAAATCCAAAACAAAAGAAAAAAAATCAACTTCACATGGCCTCCACTAAGCCCCCGCCGACCCTACCATCATCGATCACACCGAAAAGTAATCCCACAAGGGTGAGTCAAACAGACTCAATGTAACCAACACTAAAATTTAATAATTTAGGCATATGTTCACATATTACATGCATATTCATATAAAAGATAGGAAATAATGATGCAACCCAACCCAAACCTATATGCCATCCGCTACACATCACCTGCATTCATCCTCGCACACCGTGGGAATACTAAGTCAACCCTCCATCCGCTACACACCATCAAGGCGTAGTCATTGCAATGACGTGCACATCGCCTTTATAAAGTTCGTGGCATAGCCACCAGATACATACTTTGTGTCATGAGATACCATATTCAGATATCGTGGTCTTAGGTCACCACATTCAAATATCGTGGTCTTAGGTCACCACATCCACTTTCCCTTTTTCATAATATCCCACATGCCCATGTCATACAAAACATGCCAAATTCTTAAATCACATACTTATAGTTTCATATGTGTGCCTTAACAGATATTTTTCATAGTCCTAGTAGGAGTAGGAAACATACCTGAGTACTTTGTACCATAGCGTGGTACTTTAGCCATATTCACATTCTTATAAACATGCTCATATTAAATTTTAGCCATAAATCTTATTAAAAGATAGTGTGGGGTACACACCTAATTCGCTTAAGGTTTCCAATCCAAATCCCGAAAAGCTTGATTTAATGCCTTAGATCTTAAATCTCTACATTTAATCAATCATTTAATACTTATTAAAGAGCCATTCGGCCATAAATCCAAATCCTAGTAGGATTAGTACACTAAAACTTACCTTGGTACCAAATCTCGAAATCTTAACTATACTCTTCTTGTATTCGGCCAAGCTTTAAATCACTTTAACAAATTAGTTTCGGCCTTTTTAAACGAAAAATAGATCTTAATCAACAATTAAGGCCTTGGCCTAATGTACATATGGACTTACCTTGAAATTCTCAAATCCTAGAATGTTGTAGACTCTCTTTCTTGTAATCGGCTAGTATTAAATCCCTTCATAGATTAGTTTTCGGCTTTTAAATCATGTAAGAAAATAGATCTAGTGCTAAAATAAGCCTTGGCCGATTGCATATATGTATACTTTACCTTGTGATTTGAAATCCCGAAATTTCTATTTACCCCCTTAGTATCTGTTAAATCACTTTGACACATGTTAGATTAATTTCTAACATGTAAACATGGTAAAAGTGGCCTATGGTCAATATCTTCCTTACCTTAGATCTTGAAAGATTCCTTCCTTATGGTCGACTTATGGATGATCCCAAGCCTCCCTTCCATGATTCTACCAAGATCAATAATAGGATTAGTCCCTAAATTTTGATAAGTCTAAAATATAAAGAAATGGAAACCGAATTTGAATCTTACCCTTACTTGAAGAAATCGACTGCACCTTTGCGTGCAATCTCTCAAGGATTCGGCTATGAAGACTTGAAGACTAGTCGACTATGGCCTAGATGTGTATCAACACTTTCGGCTCTTGAGGCTTAATAAGATATCGGCTAGGGTCTACTTGTGTTGCCGATTTTGTCAAAATAAAAGAGAGGGGAAAGAGTCCCTTGAGAATTCGACAATGGTGAACTAAGAAGAAGGGGAATTCGGCTAGAATAATTAGAAAAGAAAGAAGAGACTAGTGCTAACTTAGAGAAAAGAGTTAACAAAAGAGAGGCAATTGGCTAAATGAAATTGACCGTCCTCCTATACACACCTAGTCGAATTTGTCACCTAAGACCCCTTGGCTTAAGAACTCTTCTCCTCCTTATCAAATACCAAATTTTTCTCCTTTTATCACCTTATCAAAATTAATAAAATAATCCATTGTTTATCACCTAGCTTTGCTTAATTTTAAAGAGGCTTAAACTCCTTACTTAAGTTCCTTAGTGCCGCCCATCTCTCCTCTTTTGCCGAAAATAAAAACCAAAAATGTCGCCTCTGGTCGCTCGAACTCCAGCACCTACCCCTAGCTTGTATGTCATGTACAAAGGCTTTAAGTGGCGCCTCCAAGCCACTTTACCAAGCCCATTCTTATGTCATATTTCACATATAATTTCTCTTAAAGCCCTTCTAAGCTTAGCTTCCTTATTAAAACTAAGAAAACTTAATATTTACTAAAGTATTTTCCTATTATTCTAAAGTTCACAACATTCATAAATACATATTCATACATACAAAGGCATGCTTCCACACTCAATTAAGCAATTATGCATAAGCCATAATTTGGGATATTATAGTGGGCGTTCGACTATTGAGGCAACCATGAGCGATTTCATCGTCTTAGGCCGTTTTGGGCCATGTTGGACTGAAATGGGCCGTGTGGGCCCAACAGACTTGTGGGACCGACGTGTGGAGAATATTGGGCCAAGCTGTGTAATTTACATGGACGAGTCCATTTCTAGGCTATGTGGGTTACACGAGCGTGTGGGCCTACATGGGCCTGTATTATGGGCCTTGGGCCCATTTTCACTGTTTGATTGTTAAAGGTTGCACGGGTCGCCCGAGACGATTGTGGACCTACTGATGAGTTGGTAAGTATACCTAAACCCCAAACTGATAAAATAACTACTATGCCCCTATGGTATAAAATGAATATTATGCCCCTATGGTATAAAATGATTGTTATGCCCCTATGATATAAAATGAATGTATGCCTTATGTTATGTATGACTGTATATGAGCATGCCACGTTATATATGTTACATACATATGTGATATGTTGCATGGGATGGGATTATTATGATTGGAGGAAGTGTACTGTTCTAGCAGCTCTGCTACAAATACTATTTAGTTCCGCAACCAATGCTAATTTTGGAGTGTAGGGATAGGCGGGTGATTTTATCCCCACATGGAGTGTTGGGCTGGACGGAGTGGAGTGTGGAGGCTGGTTGGGTAGGATTTCTGATTACATGTCTCGAATCTTATCACATTGAAATGGGCTAAGGCCCACATCGACATCGATACTATAATGGGCTAAGGCCCAATCGATCTGAATCATATTGATTTGGGCTTAGGCCTGCATGCATTTGCTGCTACGACTTGATTGGCCATTTTGCTTATATAGGTTACACATTGAGTTTTTGTAAACTCACCTCTATTTATCTGCATGTAATCCCAGGCCTTAGGCGGATCAAGGTTTGAGAGGATTCGGAGGTGGTCACACAACCGCACTCGCTTATATTTGGCTTTTATTTATAAGAAATTTATTTTGGGTATTTGTTTTGTAATAAGGCCTCTTTAAATTTTTAACTTTTAATTTGGGGATTTTACTTATTTTAATTCATATCTAAAAGAAGTAGGACGCGGATTTTCAAAAAAATAAATGCTTTTCAAAACACCACATTTTCGTAACATACTATAAAAGCTTCGCATCAAACATCGTTTTAAAGTATAGTAACAAACTAATCTGATCAACAAACTACTAAAAAAACTTGAGTTTTAAATGAACAAGATACCCTTAAATTTTTGTTATGATCATAAATGAGATTTAATATAGAACGGGTTTTCCAATGAAATTATGTTTTCAAAAAATACTTCAATGTGATATAGCTAGATTTGGCCATAACGTCTAGGCCGGGTTTGGGTGTTACATTTAGTGGTATCAGAGCTGATTTCAAAACTCGACTGTGGTTTTTGGGTTTCTTCTAAAACTTGGAATTTTCAAAAAGAACTGTTTCAAATGATTTAGAAGTATTTTGAAATATTTTTACTGATGTGTGGTACACCGTGTTTCCGACGCCGATATTAAAAGTCCTCTAAAACCTCTGTTTGTTTAAAGTGAAATATGGAGACTATTATAAGTAGTAGACTGTACTGAAATATTCTGATTAGGGAAAATTGAAATTGTAGTAAGACTGCGATATGCAAAAACATAACTCTTAAATACTGATATTACCTTCCATAAGATATCTGTTACTCAACACTGGAACTGTAAATTGATGCATAAAATTGTTAAAAACATATAATACGAAAATAGATAATGAGCACCAGAGGTACTCGTGGAAGGGGTACAAGAGGCCGTGGTAGAAGCCGTAGAGGTGCTCGGGTTGGGTCTTCGTCATCGGTCTACATGCCTAACGCTGAAGCTAGAAAGGCACCGACTTTACTTGTGACTGAGATTGGGTCTCACAATCAAGTAGCTGGGGATGACGCATTGTCTCAAGATATGTTGCGAATTCTAGAGAGGGTCGCTGGGCCTAACACTAGTCCTGTTGGTCGGGTTGGTCACAGAACGACTTTGATCTAATAGGGCTGAGATTTTTAGGGGTATTACTAGAGTTGCCCTAACGTGGTTGAATATTGGATTGAGGCCACAGAGAGGATCATGGATGGCCTCGACTACACCCCCGAACAGAAACTAAAAGGTGCAGTGTAATTGTTACGAGATGAAGCCTATCAGTGGTGGCTTACAGTTAAAAAGGGTACTCAGGCTGACCGATTGACATGGTAATTCTTCAAGACTACTTTTCAAGGGAAGTATGTGGATGCTAGTCATATGGATGCCCGGAGGAGAGAATTTCTAAATCTAACTCAGGGGGATAAATCAATGGCTGAATATGAAGCTAAATTTTTACGATTAAGCCTCTATACGCGTGGGATGGTGGCAACTGAATATGAGCGGTGTGTTCGTTTCAAGGACAACTTCAAGGATAGTCTGAGAGTTTTGATAGCTCTACAGAAGGAGCGAGATTTTGCCACACTGGTAGATAAGGCGAAGATTGTCAAGAGGTGAAGCACACTAAGAATCAAAACTGAGAAAAGGGTAGGAATAAGAGGGATTTGAAGCCCTCAAGTTCCGTTCAGAGGCCAAAAAAAGGCCAAAGTGGATGGGTCGATCAGAGTTGGGTCCCCTATTGCTGCAACTAAATCGCTGTCATGTGTTGACTGTGGTAGATGCCATCAGGGCGAGTGCTAGAAAAGGACTGGGGCATGTTTGAGGTACGGATCATTATAGCACCGTATCAGAGATTGTCCACAGAGGCCCGAGCATATGCAAGCTATAGGTCGGGGTACTGTTCAACCTTTGAGAGGTGTTCAATAGCCATCAAAAGGCCGTGGTCAGGCCAGAGATGGAAATGGTATGGGTCGTAGTTGTGGAGCACTGCGTAGAGGTGCTGGTCATACTGAGGCGAAGTAGCCAGCTCTGGTTTATGTTGCATGTCTCCGAGAGGACGGAGACACCCCAGATGTTATTATTGGTATGTTCTTCATCTATAATGTACCTTATACTACACTGATTGATGTTAGGTCTACGCATTCTTATATAGCATGCTCGGTTTGAGACTTTGGGTATATGGGTTGGAACCACTGCGAGTGAGGTTACTGTGTTAAGTCCTTTAGGGCACTCAGTTAAGGTAAACAGATTGTTCAGAGACGTACCTTTGGAGGTTCAAGGAACCATCTTTTTGGCGAATTTAATGGAACTTCCTTTTGGAGAATTCGACTTAATACTGGGCATGGATTGGCTGGTTAAGCATCAAATGAATTTGGATTGTGCTTCTAAATGGTTGGTACTGAAAACTATGAAGGGTGATGAGGTGGTAATAATAGGGGAGTGGCAAAACTATTTGTCAAATGTGATTTCTGCTCTGAAGACCGAGAAGTTAGTTCGGAAGGGTTCTGAGGCGTATATAGCCTACATCGGTGATTTTGATTCTGAGGTTTTGTCTATTATAGATATCAGAATAGTCAAAGATTTTTGGATGTTTTTCCCGATGAACTACCTAGACTACCTCCAAACCGTAAAGTTGAATTTGGGATAGAGCTCCTACCGAGTACAGCTCTAGTATCCATTGCTCCTTATAGAATAGCACCGAAAGAGCTAGTGGAGCTTAAGGCTCAGATTCAAGAGTTACTGGATTAAAGGTTCATCCGCCCTAGTGTGTCTCCATGGGGAGCACCGGTGTTATTTGTGAAAAAGAAGGATGTATCCATGTGCATGTGCATCGACTACCGGCAAATAAATAAATTAACTACTAAGAATAAGTACCCCCCGAGGATTGATGATCTATTCAACCAGTTTCGAGGAGCTTTGGTCTTCTCTAAGATTGATCTCCGATCGGGGTACAATCAACTGAGAGTCAAAGAGGCTGATGTTCACAAGATAACTTTTAGAACTCGTTATGGTCATTACGAGTTCCTTGTAATGCCATTTGGACGATGAATGCACTAGTAGCTTTTATGGATCTGATGAACCAAGTGTTTCTAGCCTTATTTGGATCGGTTCATAGTGGTTTTTATAGATGACATCCTGGTGTATTCTAGAACTGAGGAGATTGAGGTTAGACCAGACGACTTTTGAGGAAGAACGGTTTAGATTTTAGATCGTGAAGTGAAAAGTTCTGAGGAAGAAGTCTATCCCACTGGTTAAGGTACTTTGGCGCAATCAGAGCTCAGAGGAGGCCACGTGGGAACCCGAAGAGGTGATGTGTCAACAATACCCTCATCTGTTTTGATCAGGTAAATTTTGAGGTAGAAATTTTCTTTTAGGGGGTAGAGTTGTAACGCCCCAAAAATTTAAGTATTTATTTTTGCATGTTTGTAACACAAATATCTGTTTCCTTTAGTTTTAAGTGATTTGGGTATGTTTGGGACTGTCTAAGAAGTCTTGGGTTCAAGTCTGGGCTTGTGCAAAAGTTTTGTTTTTAAGGAATAAAACCCTTGCCTATAGTTAGTAGGCTTTTAAATTATTGTGGGTAAAGCAAGACATAAATAGTCTACTGGTCTAGGGGGTAAGTGGCATGTTGCCTGTGCCAGGGGACTGGTGTTCGAATCTTGGTTGGGGTAGTGGAGTATTTATTTTGCTGCTATGCTGTGGGAGGTGTTGTAGTTTGACTGAAACACTGAAGTGGTTGAGAATAATTCAAATTGAGTGGTTGAGGGAGGTGTGATCTGGTGGAGAGATTTGAGGAGGGATTTTAGGAGAAAACCAAGGGAAGTGAGGGGAGAGGGAAAGTTGTGCCTAAATTAGACTGTGGGCACTCATGAATTTGGCCAGAGGGGGATATTCTTCATTTGGGTTTTGATTTGCATTTGTTTTTCCTCTTAACTTGAAGGTCAAATGTGGTAGAGGTTTCTGGTATTCTTCTGTTTCACTTTTGACAACCTTTTCTTGGCTGAATATACTGTCTTCCTCTTCTTGCCTCTTCTTCGTTTCTTTTCCCAAATATTTTTGACGCTTGCTATTGTTTTTTCCTTGTTGATTCTCTTTTCTTTTTACCCTCATTGTGTGGATTTTATTCTTGCTGCTTCCTGCCAAATTAGTGTTCCTGTGTTCTCTCTCTTGACTTCCCAGAATACTACTATTTTGAAAAATGTGAGCAAACGTTTTCCTTTTCCCTTGGTCGATTCTTCTCCCTCTTCTTCATCTTTCCCCATTCATTTCTTTTTGGTGATTCATTTTTTTCCCTTGCAGTTGGCTACTTTCCCTTCTCTGTTGTTCTAGTTATCATTCTCTATTTGCCGATAAGTTCTCACACTTCGTAGTGGGTACTCTTCTCACGTTATTGGTAAGTGAAGATAGTAAATTGTTATCCTATTGCCTGATGAATCAATGCTTATCTGATTTCGGTTGGTTCCTAGGTGTTATTCGAGGGGTGGAAGATTGTTAATTGGCATTTAGGTGGGCGAAACATCCTCCTTTACTAGATTGAAGGTAACCTTGTTGCTAGTTAACATTTGGTCAACTCGTGTGTTTTCGATTGAGTAGGGCTTTAAGTGTTTAATTGCTGATTATTTGGTCAAGTGTAGGTTCCAAAGGTGTGGATGGTTTCCTCAACAAATAGAAACCAGGTGTGTAAACACTGCCCAAATCGTAAATCGGTAAAAGCCAAAAAATATGAAAATTGAGACTACACGAGTGTGCGCTCGCTCATGTGGTAACCTAAACACGTAGAACGTGGGCGTCCGACTGTTGAGGCGACCATGAGCGATTTCATGGTCTTAGGCCATTTTGGGCCATATTGGGCCAAAATGGGTCATGTGGGCCCAACAGATGGTAGGCCCCGCACGGGTAAACCACACAAACGTGTGGAGAATATTGAACCAAGCTATGTAATTTACATGGCCGAGTCCATTTCTGGGCTATTTGGGCTCGCATTATGGGCCTTGGGCCCATTTTTACTGTTTGATTGTTAAAGGTTACACGGGTCGCCCGAGACGACTGTGGACCCACTGATGGGTCGATAAGTATAGCTAGTCCCCAAACTGATAAAATGACTGTTATGCCTCTATGGTATAAAATGACTGTTATGCCCCTATGATATAAAATGAATATATGCCTTATGTTATGAATGACTGTATATGAGCATGCCACGTTATATATGTTGCATACATGTGTGATATGTTGCATGGGATGGGATTATTATGATTGGAAGAAGTGTACTGTACTGGCAGCTTTGCTGCAAATATTGTTTAGTGCCACAACCGGTGCTAATTTTAGAGTGTAGGGATGGGTGGGTGATTTTATCCCCACATAGAGTGTTGGGCTGGACGGAGTGGAGTGTAGAGGCTGGTTGGGTAGGATTTCTAGTTGCATGTCCGAATATTATCACATGAAATATCTTTGAGGCCCACACCGACATCGGTATCAGAATGGGCTAAGGCCCAACTGATCTGAACTGTTATTGATTTAGGCTTAGGTCCAGACTGTATTTGCCTACGACCTGATTGGCCATTTTGCTTATATGAGGTTACACACTGAGGTAATTCGTAGACCCACCCCTCTGTTTATTTATAGAGGTAATCCCAGTCTTAGATGGGTCGGTGCTGCGAGGGATTTGGAAATGGCCACACTACTGCACCTACTTTTATATTTGACTTTTTTTATTTACAAGAAATTTATTTTGGGTATTTGTTTTGTAATAAGGCCTCTTTAAATTTTTAACTTTTAATTTGGGGATTTTACTTATTTTAATTCATATCTAAAAGAAGTAGGACGCCGATTTTTAAAAAAATAAATGCTTTTCAAAACGCCAAGTTTTTGTAACATACTATAAAAGCTTCCACATCAAACATCGTTTTAAAGTATAGTAACAAACTAATATGATCAACAAACTGCTAAAAACAACTTGAGTTTTAAATGAACAAGATACCCTTAAATTTTCGTTATGATCATAAATGAGATTTAATATAGAACGGGTTTTCCAAGGAAATTATGTTTTCAAAAAACACTTTAATGTGATATCTCTAGATTCGGCCATAACGTCTAGGCCGGGTTTGGGGTGTTACAATGCTACACGACCTAGCACACGGGCGTGTAGCATGGTCGTGTGGCACAAGTCAAAGAGTGCCCTAATTTGAACACGGTCTGAATCATGGGCGTGTCCTCGATTTCACACGAGCATGTCCCTTGGACCACACGAGCGTGTGATCCCTGCTTCCAGCAAAAATTTTGTAAGTTTTATAAAAATTACCCAGGTTCTCGGTTTAGTCCCAAACCACCTCTAAAACATGTTTTGGGCCTCGTAGGCACGTACAAGGGACTTTATGATTGTATGTGGATGGTTTTAATTTGGACGCAAATTTTATGGCTCGAAATTGTGTGATTGCTTGTGTAATAAGTCTAGTAATGCCTGCCTCGAGCCCTGTTTCGGCATTGAATACGGGTAAGGGGTGTTACATTTTGTGGTATCAAAGCTACGGTTTAGTTGATTCTCGGACTAACGTAGCGTAGGTGAGTCCAGCTATACATGCCATTTTATTACCTGTGATACTATGATATCTCCAAACTCTGATGAAATTGTTTTGTTGAGGCAGAGATGCATTCCCACCAAGCTAGTTTTGAAAATACTGGAAGTGATACTAAGATATTTGAAAATGTGTTTGTGATGAGTCGAAACTTGGAATGGTATGAATAAGATTTCATGATATGTATGTGATGATGTACAAAATTAAATGACCATAAGTTGAGAAATATGGATAAAATGTCATTGTTCCAGTTAACGTTGTATTTCGATTATGAAATGGATAAAATGTTTTAAATGTTACTGAAAGGATATAGCCCGAAAGGGTAATCCTGAATTAAGCCCTCTCGAGCATATGTTATGAAATGGATTTAGCTCGGATGGGTAATCAAGAGTAAGCCCTTTAGAGCATACGTTACTGAAAGCATTTAGCCTGGACTGGCAATCCTATTATATCATATGTGGCTCGAGAGTGTGTTCTATGAATATGTGCTAAAAGGGCACTTTTGAATATGAATTGACAGATTGTTGACATGCATACCTTGAGTATACTACCCTAGTATCCATTGAAATTACAATAGTTCAATGGAAATTATTCTTGAAATATGGAAAGGTGAAGTGAAATGAAAGTTTATATTGTGATAATGTAACACCCCTTACCCGTATTGAACGCCGGAATATGGTACGAAGCATTACTAATCTTATACTCAATCAATCATACAATTCCAAAACTTGACTTTCCTCTTCGAATTTAAAACTTTTATTAATACCTCTTAAACAAGCCTACTAGGCCCAAATCATACTTTAGGAGTGGTTCGGGATCAAATCAAACCCTTTTGAAACTTTCTAGAAGCTTTTAGAAAATTTTCACTAAACAGTCCACACGCCCGTAGTGGAGGTAAGGACACGCCCGTGTGGCATATCACACACCCATGTGGAATTATTTTTCAATTTGAACCTACAGGGTTTTTCATACGGCCAAACACACTCCAGTGTCCCTCACACGGCCTCGACAAGCCCGTGTGCTCCACACATGGTCGACACTAACTTGCATCACACGGCCTATCACACACCCATATGTCTTGCCCATGGTCGACACTAACTTTCATCACTAACATGCAGGGGACACACGGCCCAGCCACACACCCATAAGACTAACCGTGTGTCACACACGGCTTAGACACACGCCCGTGTGCCTACCCATGTGGACAAGAACAATGCTATTTGCCAAGCTCTTTTATCACCCTAACTCATACAACATAAATCACATTCAACCATTATCCAAGCAACCCAATCATGCATCATACACACTCATGAATAACCTCATATTTTCATATATCAATAATAGTGAGCCATCAACTTTGGCATTATACAAAAGATTTTATCCTTGAATGAGCCAATGCCTTTGGCCAAAATACATGACATTTAACTAACTCTAGACCCTATACATGCCATATTCAAAATGCTAAATCTAACTATACCGAGATGAGCTGATAGTATGGGTGATCTTCCAATTATATAGCTCTTTGACACTATAAAACAAGGGAAAAGAAAAGGAAGTAAGCTTTAAGCTTAGTAAGTCTACATGTAAACAATAAGCATTATACCATATGTTAAGCAATCACAAACATTACATATTATATAAGAACAATTCACATTTTCATAATCATGCTTACTAATGTCATCCCTTACCATTTTCCAACCATATGACATATGTGTTGTTCACATTTATTTGTACATATACTCTTCACTACATATACTCTTCACTCTTCACCACAAAGCCATATGAATTATTTACTTAGACAAGTTTCTCAATGAACCCTTTGGAATAATACTAGGTACCTGGTGGTTTCGCACACAGCCCACCATTAATCAACAATAGGGTGGTATCGCACATAACCCACCAAATAATAATTTAAACAATGGTATCGCACATAGCCCATCGTGAATAATAAGGTGGTATCGCACACAGCCCACCAACAATGATAATTACGGTGGTATCTTACACAACCCACCAAATGATAATTACGGATATTTATCCATACTTACATTTCTATTCTGAGGTTCATACGAGAGTTACTCATTATCTATAATTTTCAATCAATCTCACCAACAAGTAATTTGATCCATACAATGCATCAATAGATAATAACATATGTACTAAAGATGTATCATTTACACATAAACTTACCTCGGTGCAAAATGTATTAATCGACGGTTTAGTCCATAACCTTGCATTTTCCTCGGTCAAGGTTGTTTTCGCTCTTCTTGATCTATAAAAATAAAATTCACTCATTCAATCACTATATAACTCATGATACATCCAAATTTCTACTTAGGCAAAAATGACCATTTTACCCTTATACTTTGGCAAAACTACGATTTTTCCCTAGGCTCGTAAATCATTTTTCATCACATTTTCTCATTAAAAAAAACCTATCTGAACATTTATTTCTCTTATAAAAATTCATAAACCCCACCATTTCATGCATTTATTACTCAATTACAACTTTCACAAATAAGTCCCATTGTGTTTTCATGGTAACACCTTTCACAAAATTTATTCCTTACCTTACTAACATTCATTTTCTTCCATAAAAACCCAACAACCAACATAAAAATCTCATGGTAAGTTCCTAAATTTTCAACCATTTTGCAAAATAGTCCCCTCATTAGCTAGTTAAGCTTTAGGGGCTCCAAAAGTACAAAAATTATCAAGAAAGACCTCTAAAATCACTTACTTGCGAGAGAATAGCTTGGCTAAAAGTTTGAACTCCAAAAACCTCTATTTTATCTTCAATTTTCAGTGGAAGAACAAATGTGAATAGTGAAAGATGATATATTCTTCCTTTATCTTATTTTATTCATTTTTAATCACCTAATTTCACCAAATTTTTTGCCAGAATTAATGCTCTTGTCTCCCTTGTCTCTATGGCTGGCCAACACCCTATTATTGGCTAATTGAACTTTAATGACCTCCAATTTAATATTCTATGGCTATTAGACACCTCTACCTTGTATAACAGAACTTTCGCACTTTATGCGATTTAGTCCTTTTTCACAACTAAGCATACAATTGCTAAAATTAAAGCACCAAAATTTCCATTCATCCTTATAACAATGATATAACACATAAAATAATATCAAAATAATTTTATTCAACCTCGGATTAGTGGTTCTGAAACTACTGTTCCAACTAGCCCCAAAATCAGGTTGTTACAGATAAGCTCATCCATGTTTGTTTGGCATTCATATGAAGTTATGTGCCTAATTTTTTTGATTAAGTAAATGCGATAAGTAAACTTACATAAAATTTATGGAATGTATATTTAAGTACACTTTTTTGAATAAAGATAATCGAAAAGTTCGTGTAACATAAATATGTATGTTAATTAGCTTGAAGTGAATTATATGATTGTGAAAATATTATGTTGATGATGAATGCTAAGCTATATGTGTGTATTTATGAGAGTCGATTTAGAGGCTTTACTACCTCACCCCCTTACCAATATGGTATTTTATAATGAAATTTCATGAGATTTAAGTTGATTGATCTCACAAGTAAGAGACTGAAGAATTCAATAGCGGAATAACTAATAATGTGGTCAGAGTTAAGAATAGTTGGCAAATGAATACAGTTCTGGAAAAGATGTCAGGTTGTTCTAAAGATCATTTGTATTTCACGATGTCACGGTTAAAGAAAAAGTTAATCTCGGCTAATCAATTCATTCAGGTATGATGTCTAAAGTATGTATTTGCTAGAATTTTCTCCGGATTGATTTTGTTAGTGAATGGAATAATACGAGATTAGTGATGACTGAATTTGTAACACCCCAAACCTGGCCCAGAAGTTAGGCCCAAATCTAGCATGTCACAATGAAGAAAACGTATAAAGGATTTGAAATTCGTACTAAAATATTTTTTGTTAAAATCAAGAAAAACAAGTTTGATTTGAGACATTTGATAAAATACTACTAACCTCGAAGATTGATTGATAAATCGTTAGATTTGAACTAATAATCTTATAAAACGTGACTTTTGAAAATGACATTGAAAATTGAAGAAGATTTTCAGTATTAAAAATATTTGTAAAAATTTTATTATGAATTCCATTTGTTAATAGATTTTGGAAAACCTTTATTTTAGCTTTTAGAAAATTCTAGTTTAAAACAATTTAAGCAAAATAATAAGTAAACCAACCATAAAGCAAATAATAAAATAGTCCGGAGGCCTTATTACAACTTAAACCAAAATAATAAAATAACGGAATAGAAATTTAAAATTTAATAACACTATTTCAAGTATGGCCTCCACCGAGTCATCCATGGCCCAAGTCCACCTCACGAGCATTACCTACAGGGTTAAGAAAGAAAGGGTGAGTTACTTAGAACTTAGTGTGTAACCCACTCACCGTTCTTCACTGGGCCAAAATCCATAAAGAAAATATTTGGGCCTAAGCCCATTTACAAATATAAAAATATAACAATATAAAATGCATGTGATATGCAATTCCCAACCAAGCCTAAATTTCCATCCGCTACACACCACCCGTACCAACCAACACACTTGTGGGGATCAAGTCAACCCACCCTGCCAACACACCAATAGCAGGCATTAAGCCAATTATAATATTTGTGGCAGAGCCACCGAACTAGATTTTGGCAACAGGCCATTTAAAATATTTGTGGCAGAGCCACAGAACTTGATTTTGGCAACAGGCCATTTAAAATATTTGTGGCAGAGCCATCGAACTAGATTTTGGCAACAGGCCTTTCTTATCTTTGTCAATTATCCCAACCCATGCAGTCATGTATATATAGATAATGCATAACAATATATTCATAAAGTAAATTTCAGCAAAAAGCCCATATTACAAGTTATCAATTTGGCCCATTAGTCAAAATAGAAATTTTGGCCCATTTAATGATCTAGCAAACTTTGGCCCATTTAACGATCTAGCAAATTTGGCCCATTAAACATATTTTGGCCCTCATAACAAAATATATCAGATTGGCCCATAAAGTAATATGTCAATTCAGTTCATTAAGTAATTTCGTCTTTCGACCCATTAGGAGCAATTCCGTAATTCAGCTCATAAGGGCATTTTCGTAATTTGTCCCATAAGGGCATTTTCGTAATTTTACTCGTCGAGGGTAATTCGATAATCTCGCAACCCAGGGGTATTTCGGTAATTTACCCTCTAAGGGTATTATGGTAATTTCACAACCTAGGCTTAACTACTAATTTGGAGCATAAAATTGAAATTGTCCATCTGCGTCATACTGACTAAATTGACCATAACTCGAGTTAGAAAACTCGAAATCTAAATCCATAAATTTTCCTTGAAATTAGACATATATATCTTTCTCCTATAATTTTTCCAGAATTTTTAGCTTAACCATTTAGTACATTTTATTCCTTAAAGTTTTCCTTGTTTCACTATCCAATGATTCTGACCTCTCTTTCCTTAATCACAAATATCTTACTGTACGCTTTTCATCTACTGCTCCAACTTGTTTCCATCGAAAATAGGTTCAGTAAGGAATCCATACATATAAATAATGTCCCATAATTCACTTTGTACAATTTTATATGATTTTTTCCAAAATAGAACAGAATACCCCAAAATCATTCAGAACCAGTCTCACTAAAATTAACATATCTCAGAATATAGTATTCCCTTTCCTTCTCCGTTTCTTCCATATTAAAGTAGACACAGTAAGCTTTAATTTGATATCTTACTCACTTTGTAATTCCTTTTATCCAATTTTTCATGATTTTTCAAATACACAATACTATTTCTAACTGAAACTGTTTTATTACAAAACATGATTACCACTACGAACCTACGCACGTCCGAGTGATCACGGATGCCGGTTATTGGTTTTCTTCGGTATTTCTACCGAATCACAGAATATTTCATGTAAAATTTCAGAGAGATGTGAGACTTACTCACCATTTCAAACATATATTCGGAAGGGTACGGGATTACACACCTTGATTTCGATTTCCTGACGAACCACTCGTCGTTGACCACTATGTCCGAAGGTAGAAATATATCGAGTGATTTGTCCCTTAAAACATATAGTCGATTAGTCAAAACTTCAATCCGATTTGCAACATAGCCAAATAAGGATATAACGAAAATCCAAAAATGAACCCCTTTACCTTATTGATATTGGATCCAATTACCACCGTTTGACTTCGGCTAGAACAATACACGGTCTCCCACTTAAAGCACTACGAAAAGAGAGTGAATAAAACATGAAGAAGTGGAGGATAACACCATTTTCGATTCGATCACGATTTACAACCGAATAGTGATAATTACTTATTTCGCTAAAGAGGAAAGAATATGATCATAGAAAAGAATTCACTTACCGATTGTACATAAATGACCACTCGAATGGAAAAGAGAGTTCAATAGAAGGTGGAAGATTGGCTATTCAAAAGGAGATAGACAAGAGATGAAAATCTTGATCAAACAAAAGAGCAAGAAAGTGCACAAATGTGCTAGGGTAATTCGACCAAAGTAAAAAGAAAGAAGAAACATATGGCCACCAAGGCTTGTAATTTGGCACAAAGCAAAGGAAAAAGAAAAGAATTTGAGAGGAAAACAATGCACTATTTCTCTACTATGTTTCGCAAGGTGGGTTGCAAAATTGAGAGAAATGGCACAAAGTTGCCAAAAGATTTCTCGCCAAAACAAAGCTAGGATTTTACCAAAAGCCAAAATAAAATTTCAGCCACCTACCTACTCTACCTCCACATGCATCCCCTTAGGATTAGAGTTTGTCCTCTAAGCTTTCCAAAACATCACAAATTAGCCTCATGTCCCCTTTCTTTCCTATTTCTCTTGATTCCTTTCCCCAACTTCAACCTTGCCTTATTCTTTTAGCCACCTTACCAAAATAATGAAGTCCACCATTGCCATATTTATTCCTTGACCGACACATAAGGAAGGGAAGCAAAAGTAAAAGTCAAATTGCATACAAAGTGATTCGAACTCCTTCCTTCAAGGTAATACATGTGGTGCCATAACCTCTTTACTAACTACTCACTTATGCTAGCTATTTAATCAATTATTTCCATATGCTTTAAGGTCACTTACTCCATCTCCTTAAAGTGCTAAAATACCAAATTTTTCTTAAGGCCCAATTAAACTCAAGACTTTATAGAAACCTCATAACCTTCCAAATTCACTTAACTAACAAGTCCAATTTGCAATAATGTCATTCTCTTGTTCTCAAAATTTTAAACATTCTTATGTCCAAGGCCCATTGGGCCCAATCCTACTAAGCCCAATTTTGGGATGTTACAGAATTAGTCAGAGAAATGATATTTGAATCGTAAAGATGTTTGAGTGTAACAGTTGTAATTAAATAGATTATGATGATCTCTCTTGGGTATTTTATATATTCATTTATCCTCAGAGATATATGTGATTGTTTATTTTTTAATGAAATTCTTATCGTATGAGAATGCTAGCTGATTATAATGTTAGATGAAAGCACTGTTAGTCTGGTTGGTTGATGAGCAGCATTTTTTATCTCTCTTTGTGGGATTCTATTCTATTATGTTTGGAATAAAAGTTGGTGAAAATTTATGTGAGGCTATTCTTTTTTTCTCTTGGATGTTGTTTTGTTTTGTATATATATTTGGAAAATATATTATCTCTGTTACAATTAATTCTAGAGCGTATAAGCATTGTTTTTCTTCTAGTTTTCTCTGAGGAATCATCAAGATCTTTATTATTTTCTTATGAGTTATGTTCTCGAACTTTCGGTATGATCTCGCATCTTGGATTTCTTTATCTCGGCTTTCTTATCATCCTTATTTCGTAAATTATCAATCATGGCTCATCTTTAAAGTGTGTTCTTTGGCTTATGATAACTATGTCTATTATGGTTGAATTTCTGGTTCGATTTTAGGAACGTGGTGATTCTGGTATCAAGATTTCTCTAATTTTCGTGAAAGGAATTGACATCGGCAAAGGTATAGATAGTGGAAGCTCAAGCTCAAATTGTACGATGGTTTTTTTTCTTAGATAAGTTTGATTAAGGTCAATGAGTTCAATCAGGATATTTTGTTTCCTTGAGCTAATGCAGTTGTAAATATCTTTGACTAGCATGTGAGGAAATTTTGAAAGATTGTATGTTTGAGTTGTTTTAACAGAATGAAGAAGGGAGTATTTTGATATGATATTATTTGATAGTTGAGATCAACTTAGTTGTTTTTATCTGAGTGAGTTGGTTAGTTGAAAGGTAATTTGAGTTATATGCATTTAAGTTTATCCTCAGGTAAGAAGATAAAATTTTGTATATTCATGGGTAAACTGACGAACAGTCTGAATAAAGAATTTATATTAAAAAAAAGGGTGTGATACAAGGACGTACCTATTAGATTAGTTCTAATTGGATGATATTATTATGAGCTAAAAATGTTTTGATTGATAAAGTTATCACATTTGTGAAAGTTTAAATGGTCTGTAAGTATTAGCAAAGTTGAAAATAGTTGAAGGTATTGTTAACCGAAGCACTGATTTTGAGTCCAATTTAAATTGAGTAAAGAATTTGTGATTTTTCAGCAATGCACTATCGAACGGATTGGAATGTGGTTTAATACAAGAATTTAAAGTGATAGTTTATGCTTTCAGATGGTTAAATTCACATGAAAGGAACTGTCCGACGGGTGATTTAAAGTTGACCACTTTTTTTATGTTTGTGTTGAGAATTTGATGACACCGATTTTTCGACGAAAAATTTCATATGTTTCCTGATCCCAAGAGTTTAAAGTATCTAATGTCACAGAGGGATCTTAATTTAAAACAGCATAGATGGCTTGAACTATTGAAAGATTAGGAGCAGTTTTCGATTAACCTTTGGGAAAGATATAGTTGCAAATGATTGAATGGAAAACCTTTGATTATTTTGTGAGTATTTGATACATGATTAATCTTATTTGATGACGGTTTGAATCTAGCTAAATTAGAAGCTAAAGTGATGTTTCTTTGCAAGATTGAGAACCTCAGGAATGTGATAGTGAGTGGTAAATTAAATGAGTACCGTGTGAGATGACTTTTGATTCTGAATTTCAGGTCGGACTTGATGATTGTTATCATTATTCTGAGGTAGAATTTGTGCATTGAGTAATTCAGAGCTTATGCAGAAAATTTTGTACGAAGCTCAGTAGTAGCTTGTTTGTTCATTTAGGGAGTAGTAAAATGTACAGTTATTTGAAATAGATGTTCTGGTGATCGATTATGTAACATGATAGATTAGTTTATATGTTTCAGAGACTATCCGATCAAAAATCGTACAGAAACTAAAAGCGATTCATGGCAGTTTAGAATCCACTTTAGATTGTCAGAAAACGTATGTGAATTTGAAACATAAGGATATGAAATTCCCGTTTAGCGATAGCATGCTTCCGAAAGTATTGCCTTGGAAAAAGATTCAAAATGTGTTTTGTGTACCTATATTGAGATGGTATCGATTGGACTCTTTGAGTATGATTTCTACCATAGGGATTAAGATTCAGCCGATGTGTTGTATAACGAAGAATCGATCAGAAATTTGACACGAGAGATTAAAAAGTTGGGAAATAAAAGCATAACCTTAGTGAGGGTTCTTTGGCAGTGTCATGAGATAGAGAAGTCTACGTGGAAATCAAATTTATATTCCGGTAAGATTTTCAGGGACGAAAATCCCTAAAGGTGGGAGAGTTATAACAGCCCGATTTTGGGTCTAGTCGGAACAGTGGTTTCGGGACCACAAATCTGACACAGAAAAATCTATTTTTATTATATTTTTATGGTCTATAGTTTTATGGAATGATTTCATGAAAATTTTGTTCGAAAATTTTGACATTTGGGCACTCAATTTAGTTAAAGGGACTAAATTGTAAAAAGTGTAAAACTTGAAATCTATATGTTAAAGGTGTCCAATTGCTATGAGATTTTAAATTGGAGGTCTTTAAATGGTAATTAGGCCATTGGTTAAGTTGGTGGACAAAAATGGACATGGTTTGGTATGTTTCTAAAGTTTTTCGTTAAGGGCATTTTAGTAAATTGGTAATTAAATGAATTAAAAAGCCAAATTAAAAGCCATTTTTTTCTCATCTTCTACCCCATGGCCGAATGTACCAAGAAGAAACCATGGCTAGGTTTTTTCAAGATTCCAAGCTTGATTATCGAGAAAAATGAGGTTTGGAATTAGAACAGGAAAAACGAGTATTTGACGATTAGGTCATTTTCGCCATTTTTAGGTCGAGGTATGTTCGTATGCAAATAATGCATTTTTATATTTATGTTTTAAATGCTTTAATATTGTATGAATTGTGATTGACTCCTTGGACATATTCAGCAATGTTTCGTCAAGCGAGAAATCCCGGTTGAACCTTAGGAATAGATAGGATACAAATGTCATGACATTAGGGTTACTAAGATTACGTGTAAGACTATATCTGGGATATGGCATTGATATGAGACTTCGCGTAAGACCATAGTTGGGCTATTGGAATCGATACGAGATTACATGTAAGATCATATTTGGGATATGGCATTGGTATGGTACTGTGTGCACTAGATCCCCAAGTATCCGATAGTATTCAAGTGCTTCAACGAGAAATTCAACGGGTATGTCAAAGAAGGGAAAGAGCATGTAAGTATTATGAATTAGTACAGGTGTGTACATAAAGTTTATAAGCATTGACTTCATGATATTGTGAGTTCATAATTTCCACGAGAATGTTTTTGTGAAAGCCTTGTGATTTTTGGTCTATACTTGTGATGTACGAAGTACATGGTAAATTCGGTTGGGGATCATGTAATTGGCTTTTAGGCCAAATTGAGTTATGATATAGCATGATTCATTCACACAAATTGTGATTTATCGGATATAAGAAAAAGGAAAGATTGGCATAATTGCCTCTTAAAATGATTATGGAAGTATGAAAAGATATGAACTTTAAAAAATTGAAAGATGTTAAAGTATAAGCTTGAGAGGTGAATAATAAAAATTAATGTGCATGTTTATTATGAGGTATGAAATGATTGGTTGATTGTGGTAATTTTTGATAATGGAGAGATTACGGTTATTAGGCTAATGTCAAAACATGTTAAAATATGCTTTCAAATTGATAGAGCAAACAATGTGACTGAATAAATTATAACTGTGAGTTTTATTGCAATTTATATTATCTTGTGTTTATATTATCGGACTTGGTAAATGATTGGTAAAATTTTCTTATTATTTTCATACGGACTTACTAAGCTATATAGCTTACCCCCTTCCTTTCCCATGTTTTATAGTGTCATTGAGCTAGCTCGGATTGGAGATCGTCGGAGATCCTATCACACTATCAAGCTATCACTTTGGGTATTGATGAATTCAAGAATTTTGAGTTTATGGCATGTATAGGGATTTGGTCTTTGGGTTATATGTGTTATTATTAATTTGGTCATATGTGTTGGCTTATAATGGTTTATGGTTCATTTTTGTATATAGCTATGGAAGTTGGCTGATATTGGTTATGAGTATATTTATATACTAATGTCATTTTTGAATGTGGAATCTTGCATGAATTGGTGTGGAAAGGTTGATGTTCTAAGCATGATAAATAATGGCATGAAGATGACATGTTATTGTCTTGGTTGTGGTTGTTTAGTTGCTCTTATATGCTTGAATCTGTTCCATGTAATGTTATGTTGATGTATACAAGTGAGGGTGGTAAAATGGCTTGGTAAATAGCCTTGTTTTTTTCCACATAGGTAGACACACGGGCGTGTGTCTAGGCCGTGTGGAACACACGGGCATGTGTCTAAGCCGTCTGGGACACACAGTCTGCCCCATGGGCATGTGTTCCATTCGTGTTTCCCCTGCACCTTAATTTTGAAAAATAAAATGTCTAAAACTGAGCACACTGGTAGAGACACGGGCGTGTGTCTTAGCCGTGTGTGTGACATGACCTAGCACACAGAGGCGTGTGGCACGGCCGTGTGGCACAAGTCAAAGAGTACCCTAATTTGAACACGATTTGAAGCATGGGCATGTCCCTTGGACACACGGGCATGTAAGCCCTTCTTCTAGAAAAAATTTTCTAAGTTCTATAAAAATTCCTCGAGTTCTCGGTTTAGTCCCGAACCACCTCCAAAGCATGTTCTAGGCCTCGTCACTCGTATAAGGGACTTTATGATTGAATGTGGATGGTTTTAATTTTGACACAAATTTTATGACTTGGTATTGTGTGATTGCTTGTGTTATAAGTTCAGTAATGTCTCGAGCCCTACATTTACCCTTATGGTTAGTTCACCTTTCTGTACCTCAACTAAAGTTCTACATGTAGCAGGAAATGGCCTTCCAAGGGTAATTGACACTTTTGATTAGCTTCAAATTCTAAAATAAGGAAATCAGTAGAAAAGATAAATTTATCTACTCTTACCAATACATCCTCAATTTTACCTTCCGAATGGGCGTAGGATCGATCAACTAATTGCAAAGTCACCATAGTAGGTCTTACTTTCCCAATTCCTAGCTTTCTGAAAATAGACACAAGCATTAGATTTATACTCGCTCCTAAATCACATAATGCCTACGATTTCCAATTGAATATGGCATAGTGAAACTCCTTGGGTCCTTCAACTTTGGAGGTAGTTTATTCAACATTGTTGTGCACCCTTTAGTGAGAGCAATAATCTCAAATTCTCCCAATCTACGTTTCTTCAATAATATATCTTTCATGAATTTCACATAATTGGGCATTTTCTTCAAAGCTTCTACTAGTGTAATGTTGATATGGAGTTGCTTCAAAACCTCCAAAAATCTTTTGAATTGAACATCCTGTTTAGAATTATGGAAGCATTGAGGAAAAGGTAAAGGTGGTCGTCCTTCATGTTGCTGATATTATTTTTCCGTGGCATTCTTATTGACAATATGTTCTGATTCTGCCACGGCAGTCTTCTGCTTACCCTTTTCAAGTGCAGTATGTTTTTCAGATGGCTTTGGGATCTTTACCTAGTAGTTACTTGCATTTATCTTCTCCTATCGCGGCATCGTGTACAACATCACTCAGCTGAGCCCCACTTCTAATGGTGATAGCTTTGTACTACTATTACCCTTTTGTTCTCCAATTCTCGGTATCACTTGGTAATGCTCCTTGTGGCCTTGAATTTAGAACATTCGCCATTTGCCCCACTTGATTTTCAAGTGCTCAGAGAGATGCAGCCTGACTCTGAATTACAGCATCATTCTTGGCCATATATTCCTTCAAAAAAGGTTAAATAGAATTAAAAGTTGATACCTAACCTTGTTGAGCATTTTGTCTCGACATAAGATTATTATAAATGGGCAGTGCATTGTGGATATTCTATCTTGAAACATTGTGTGAACTTCCCGCACCTTGATTATTCCAACTAAAATTCAGATGTTGGTTTCACCCTGAATTGTAAAAGTTAGAATAGGGGATATTATTTCGGTTAAAATTACCCATATAGTACACTGACGATGGATTTGATGGACAATCGTCAAACATATGGTCTTCACCACAATAAACAAATGACAACTCAGCTGGTTTCATCCTATGGACTACAGTTGCATTTTCATGGTTTTAATCATATTAGCTAAAAAAGATACCTAGGCCATTAACGAACTAATTGCACCAAGCTCGATGGTACCAACTTTCATGGTTGGATACTAAAAATCATTTTTGGAAATCTTTTCCAAAATCTCGTATGCTTCATTATAACATTTATCCAACAAAGCACCATTGGCGGAGGTATCAACTACCATCCTCATATGTGCATTTAGCCCATTGTAGAATATCTCCATTTGAGTCTAGTGTTGAAATCCATGTATCATACATTTCCGAATTAAGTCTTTAAATCGTTCCCAATCTTTATATAGTGTTTTATCCTTCAACTACTGAAAAGATGTGATGTCATTTCTAAGCTTTGCATTCATTTTGGTGGATTATACCGTAGAAAAAACCTCTGGCAAATATCATTTCATGATGCCACTATTCCCGACGGTAAAGCATTTAGCCATGCTCTAGCATGATCTCTTAAAGAATACCGGTATAGCTTAAGCCTCAAAGATTCTTTAGGAACACCTTGTTCTCTAAATAAGTCATAGACTTCTAGAAAAATTCTTAAATGCAGTCTTGGATCTTCAGTGGGTAGTCCACCTAACTGTCCTACTATTTGCAGCATCTGAAACATTACCAATTTCAGTTCAAACTGTTGAGCATGTATGGTTGGTCTGACTATCCTTGGATTCAAATAATCTAACATTGGAACAAAATGCTCTCAAACTGGTTTGTCTCGGTCATCTATCCCACGTCCAATGAGAGGATTTTCATTGCGATCATTTAGATTACCATTAAGATCATTCCTATTTCCAGACATTTATCTCAAATCTTTTCTCTTTCTCTGCAAGGTTTTGTCAATCTCAGGATAAAAAAGGTATTTTATGTTAGCAGGAATGCCTCTTCTCATACACGGATTGAAAATATAAAAATTAAATATGCTAAGTTAAATAAAAACTACAAATTAAAATAACCAAACCAAATTTCACCAAATTGTCAATCCCCAGCAATGGTACCAAAAACTTAACGCGTGATAAATGACATGTGATTTGTACAAGTATAGACATTGGTTCAAGTAATAAAGTGATGAGTGAGTATCATTCCCACGAGGATCGACTTGAGGCACAAAATTGGTCAAGTTATTGTAATATGGTTAATAGTAAGGCAAGACTGGCGAATAAGATGCTATGGCAAACTAAGGTAAGTATGCAGTGATAACTCCAAGGAATGACGATGTATACAATAGATGGAATTTATAAATAATTAGAAATTCTATGGCAAAAGTGAGAGCAGAAATGTAATGGTAATAAAGAGAGTATTTATCCAAATAGAATGTAAACAAAGAAATAAATAACTAAATATGTTGTGCAAATACATTACGACAAAAGATAACGATAGAGTGATGTTGATTTGGGAGGTCGGGATTACCCAACTGTTAATAATGCCTTGGCAAAATTATATACTTTACCGCACGCCTCTCACGAGAGAAAAACCTCAAGAGTTACAAAATGGTTTAGATATCTTGCATAGGGTTTCTTCTATATGATCGTGACTCTATGTCTAGAGTTGACTACAAGTGTCGATCGAATACTTGCTTATTTCATTTAATCTTTATCCATCCAATCCAACCCTTTCAAAATTAGAATCAATTTATAGCATGAGAACAACCTTCTATGTCTAGAGATGATTGCATTTTAATTAAGAAATAAGCACAATCAAATGAAACAGTAAAGTAAATGAGTATATATGGCATTCATAAAAATAGTTAAGGTTTCATCGAAAATAATCTCAATCCTATGAGATTTAGCCTATGGACTAGAAAATAAAATTCCAAACCAAAGTATTATCTGACATTGCATTCAACTACTACAATTTAATCTTTCGGGGGAAATAACGGAAGAAATTCAGGAAGTAGCTTTCGCTTGCATTGTTCGCACTTGACTAAGACAGCATCCTATGATGGCTAAGAAGGATTGCCTTCAACTTCCTTTCTTCTGCAATCAAACCCTTATTCATGCCTTAGGATCTCTCCCACTTTTTGTTCTTTCTTGTTCATCTTTTTGGGTTTCCTCCTTTGGCTTTGTATAGGCTTTTTCCTAGATTAAATTCAACAACCCAAGATTATATTCTCCTCTTCTTAAATTCTAAATTCAACAACCCAAGATTATGCTCTCCTATTTTTAGGTAGATTTTTTGCTACAAGTATAGTTGGGGTAAAACTAGTATGGGTTGAGTGTTGACTAGGTCTTCCTAGAATTGCCACAGCATTTTTGCTGACAACATGTCCAACCTTTTGCCCTGACAAACCTTCACTCCTTTATTTCTCATTCCTCAACCTATACTTTCTAAACCACCAAACACAGCCCTTCCACGAGCAATTAAAAGTTATCAACAGTCTAGGCTCCTAATGAAATGATGAAAATATGAATGAAATTTCCTAAAATGAAACTAAATGTACCTAAGTACAACCAATTTTCTAGGTCTAAAGGCATGAAATCTAACTCTTTTCGAGAGTTATCAATAGTCCCTTCAAACTAAATAGAAATCGTAAGCAAAGTTTGGACGAAGGATGGCTCTGGCCACTAGATATCGAGTTAGTTCCTCCTTGGTAGTGTTACATTTATACATGGGAGCAAGTACACGATGGATACCATCAGGACCTTTGGGTTTGATCATGGAGCATTTCTAGGGCTGTTGTTTCTACTACTTTGGGTACGGCCTCGTCTACGTGTGGTAGTCCTAACCATTTTTAATAATATGATAGAGAAAACAAATAGGGATTACCTTTGAAGAAAATCATAAATTGAAGGTGAAAAGAAGCAAAAAGACTTTGGTAGAGACAGAAATTAGGGCTCCAATGAATTAGTGAAATAGTTTAGGGGAAGTGTTGAACACCTAGTATTTATAAAGAACCAATCATCCATAAGAAGTTTTAAATTAAAGCCAATTGTTCTAATTCTTTAATTAAAGCTCGACACTTGTAAAGGTTAAGGCTACGAGATGTTTAAAAACACGGGAGTACCTGCCTAACTATACCCATGAGTCTAGAATTTGCCAATCGAGGCTGCTTGTCTACATTCGCACAAGTTGAAATCTTCTGAGTATACACCCCATACGAGAAGTTGGTTGTGACTATGTTTGGGCATTCTGCCCAGTAGTATACTATGCCTGATCTAGGAAGTTGGTCACGGATCCTTGGTGATGGCATTAACAGATTGATAAGAATTTTGAGGACGAAATTTCCTTTACGTAGGGGAGAGCTGTCACACCCTAAAAATGGTGGACCCAAAAAGGTGAGTAAAGTATCTATGTAAACTATTTGGCGCACTATGCTAGCATAACCTCCACCCTATTGGCTTGATGGCGAGTCAGAGTATTGGCACATTTTAGCGTTAAAGTAACCGTCCGTTGGTGGTATCTAAGGATTTAATTATAGGGTATCTTTAAGTGAAGAAACAGTACTCCCCAGAGTTTTGATTGAGACTAAGAGCCTATCAAGTGTATAAGAAAGTTTTAGGAGACTCAATTGTCTTTAAGACCACGCCATATATGAGTCACCACCAAGGTATAGTAAGCTCGATCTACAAGAGCACTATTTTAGTTAGTTCTCGTAATAGGATTAGTTGGGAGTCAATTGGATTGATTAGACCCTCTCCATGAATGGTCAAATAGTAAATATCTTCATCAGATACTCTTTACCTTTCCCCTAAATTTTTATGGGAAAATCAGGACATTTAGGTTAGATAAGCATCGTCACTTGTCAAAATCCATAGTAAGAGGACAGGGAGTTTGTATCTAGTAAGGGAGAAGACATTCCAAATTATTTTACTTCCTACTTTACATCATGGTTCTTCTTTCTAACCTAAATGTTCTTTTCTTCTTCATTAAGATAAAGATAAGACATCGTTTAATCAATGGATGATTCAACCTTCTAGTCAGTCTTATAGCCTTGTATGTTATGATTGTTGATGAGTAAGGATGTTAAAAGGTGTAAGAATAGTGGGTTGCAAGTGAAAGGCCTTGCATGGGGATCGCATGTAGTTGAAATGTTAGTAAACTATCTGTAAATGGGGATTCTGATAGAAATTCCATGACCTTGTAGCAGTTTCTACTGCTTGATTGGGAAGGACAATGAAAACAAAAACTCTAAGTCGAGGTAAAGGTAGGTCTATGAGTATTCTTTAGATCCAACTTCTACATGATATACAATAATAATCCTTGTACGGTCGATGTCCATATAGCTGCACACATCCTCTTGAGAAGTTGCTGCATGTATGGTTATCTGTATTCTCTATGAAGCATTTTATGTATGTATTGAAGTGTACAATGAGTTGCATGAATATGACGATGTCTGGTAAGCATGCATGGGAAATTATATGCTAGGAAGTATGATGTTGTTAATAATATGAGTGAAATTTGTGTAAATGCATCCATTATGTTATTTGAGTGATGCATGACCAAGTATGGTTGGTAATAAGGGGGTCCGAGCGGAGAGTCAGAAAAGTATGTGATATGATAACAAACCCCACGGTGGTGCTTGATAACATCCATCGGAACAATAAACACGAAGGCTAGTATGGTAAAATATAGTCTGCCAAAACCGTAAACACGAGGTCCATCCAACAGTAAAAGCGAGAAAAGGTCAATATGGTAGATATGTGAAAAGACCATGCCATGACCTATTATGGGAATGGCGGATGAGACGTATTTGTTTACTATGGTTTCTGTATGTCCCGAAGATGATGATAGGAAATCCTCACTTGAAGCTGAGTTTAGGAAAATTCATATCATCAAACACAAAGGTTTATGTGGTGCCTTGGTGGAAAACCAAACCAAGCCTTTGTGGCGAATTATTTGTGAAGCCCTTGAGGCGAGTCATTTGTAAAGCCTTTGTAACGAGTCATATGTAAAGCCTTTATGATGAATTGTTTGGAAAGCCTTTGTGGCATGTCATCTGTAAAGCCTTTGTGGAGAATTTTCTGGGAAGCCTTTGCGGTGAGTCATCTATAAAGCCTTTCTGGTGAATTGTCTTAAAAGCCATTGTGTCAAGTCATCTATAAAGCCTTTGTGTCGAGTCATCTAAGAAGCTTGTAAGCTAAATTTTGTAATGCTTAAGAGTGAGCTGTTAGTACACTTTTTTAGCAAGATCTGGGTACGCAATTGAGGCATTTTTTGAAGGAGATCTTGGCAGCGTACTCGACTAATGAATCCTCTTCTGTGAACTGTCAAGATAGAAACCTTGGCATATTTGAAATTTGGGTGGTATATGTGCCCGCCCATCATGGAAATCATTGCATGAGGTACCAAAGTCATCTAGATTTCTGTTGTATGATTAGAAATATGATATTTATCATACCAAGTTCGTTTGGCTGAATCAAATGAAAGGTATGATGTGACTGGCAACCTTACAATACGCTCGAGCTGGTATAAGAATCCATCGAAAGTAGTGTCTATAGGTACATCATTCTGAGAAACGTTTTCAATTTCTATATTCAAGCGATTGCAAAATGGGATACCCTATAAGGTGGGAAGTATGTGACTCGTCAATCGATTGGAACTGTACAAGGTGGTCAAGTTAGAGGTTGGCATATAGTTATCAACTAGGAATCAGAAAAGTATCCTACAAAATCTAAAAGGAAGTCCAAAATTCATAATTCGAGGAACTCAACATCATCATTTAAAGGTAATAATGGTTGAAATTCACTAAGTTCTGTTGAACTTACAGGCGCTTATTAGAAATACAGGTTCTTGAAATTAGACTAGTGCGGCAGAAGGGACCAAGCCAAGAATGCGCTAGGGTGGCAGCTCGAAAAGAAATATTATGCATATAGAGGGGCACTCTTGAAAATGAGGCAAATAGTCCTTTACGCCATGAATATGTCTGTCCCACTAAATATTTAAGTTGTAATGTTTTATACTTCTCTTAAGAGTCTGTTATAATTAATAAACATTTTATTCAAGTCTCTTGACTTAGAAAATATTATAAATAAATAAGAAGTACATCCAGTATGGTTTTCGCTAGTCTTGACATTTTGCTAAGTATTTAAGTATTGTGGTGTTCTATATCAGGGTTTGATATATTCAGGTCAAGTATCAGGTGTCACACGTTAAGCTATGTGAATAACTTAGTAATTACTCAATTGAATTCAATCTTACCTTATATATATAATTTAATTAATTTCAATAATATTTATTCAAATAATTTCATTCAACGATATACTTAAACTTTTAATTCATTTCCAAAACATAAAATCATTTAAATTAACTTTATAACTTCTAGTTTTTACTTTAACACATATAGCCACTAATCAACTTTCACATTCACATATCAAAATATTTTTCTCATATCACAAACATAACATAAATACCTAATTCACATATTTCATTTAACATTTAATTCACATGTATTCACGAAACACACACACACATATATATATATATATAACTTTTAATTTCACATATCACTTTTGCATTCCTTAGTGAATCTTAAAGGACTTCAATATTTCAATATGCAGAAATCCAGGCCAAACAAGAATTCCCGTCCTATAACGAAACTTTGATAATGGGAACTCCAAAAAAATATACGGGAGCTCTAGTAAACACATCACATAGCCCAATACTCATCTACTAATCCCCTTTGAACCCCCATATCACCAACCTGGTTCCCATATAAACCCCATTCCCTCTCAACTCTAAAATTATTTGTCACACCCTCATCGGTGAGTTGGTTCTTTTGGGAGACTACGCTAGCGAAGACCACCTAAGTCACAAGACTTTGATAAGATAAGGTTGGTAAATTCATCACGAAGTACTTCGTTGAAATTCACCGATGTTGTAGAGTTCCACTTCGCTAAGTGGCGAGAAACTTATTAGGTGGACTTTCCCGATAATAAGTTTGCTACCCTTACATTTTTGTGTTGCTGCTAATGTAAGGTTGGTAGTTTGTGGGAGACATTTAATTCATCTAGCATCCTAATGGAGGTAACGTGTTAATAATTAGGACACTTGGGGAGCATTATAGGATGTGATTAATCAATGGAAGCGTGTGAGAATGATTATTGATTAGAGTTAATCCTGAGTGGGATTTAGATGTTAGTTATCTATAAATAGGATTGTTTGGTAGCAAAAGAAGACTTTTGTTTCATCTTCTCTACTAGTCTTTGTTATCATCGAAGAAACCCAGAAAAGTTCTTCATCGTTAACGAAGGTGTTGTTTGTTTAGCTTAAAAGATCTTTTGTCCTAAGTTGTCTAGTGGTAAACTCTCAAGCCTTCTTTTAAGTTTTACCAGATAGAAATAAGCTGTTGTAAGAGAGGGTTACTAGGATTCTCATTTAGATACTAGATAGAAAGGAAACTTCTATCTAGAAATTGTTTACATGTCTACAAATTCATGTTGTTTCATAAAGTTTTGGTTGTTTTTTTATGTTTAAAAAGTCATTTTATTGTTTTAGCCAAAGAAACAAGAGAAGGTCCCAGTACCAAAAGGAAAGAACCCATCGAGTAGATAAAGCATTGAGTAAAGAATTATATTAAGTTCCTTTGTACCTTGAGTCTGATATCTGTGTTATTTCACTTAGCATTTATCATTGTATAGCTAGGTAAGTGGCTTTTTCCTTTGGTTCCAATGCTTGTGTCTAAGGAGAATGTGTTTAAAGAGTCAATGCATGCAAGGTTATAAATTGTTAAACTGACCTAGAAGACTAGTATATACAGTGTAAATAATCCTTCCTTGGTGCACAAGCTCCATATCTAGACTGGTATAAGGAGGCAATGGATGGATGTTGCGTATGATGATGAAAAGAAGACACAAGATAATATGTTTTGCCTCGGTATGGCACTCTGGTGCAAACAGTGACTGGTGAAAACCTGACCTTCCGAGGGAATATGCATGTGTTCAAAAACAAGGATGAATGTTAGGGGTACAGAGGTTATGGCTGGTAAATAGCTCTAATGAGTGGTATGAAGATACAGGCAAAGTGGTTCTTCGGAACTAGGATTAGAAGCTAGCACAAAGAAGGGAGTATGTAGGAAAAAAGGTGTATATGTGTAAAATAAGGATATGTTTGTTGAATGGAATCTAAACAGTAAGTCTAACAATTATAAAAGGATAGTCCGCGAAAGTGGCATACACGCAGAGTAGTCGTGCCCATGTTTGTCATATGCAAGTTCCAAAACAGATAGTGTCCACCAGTAGGCTGAGTCTGATCATGGTAGTATCCGCCAGTACATACTTTGTATGAAAAAGAAAGAGTTGTATCCACCAAATATGGTATACTAGTTTGTCAGATCAAGTCTAATCTCTTAACGTTTGTTGGTCTTTATTATGGGATTTTATTTCCTGGGAACTCACTAAGTTCTTATAAACTTACCTAGTTTCTTCTTCTTATTTTTAGGTTGTGGGTTGAACGTTGTGATAACAAGGAATCAGCCAGATTAGCGGCCCATTTGTGAGACTTCTTGATTTTCTTTGTGTGACATGTATATATTGGGGTATTAGGACAATTATTAAGAAAATTGTACTTATGAATGTTTATTTGTTGCCTTGTTGGCTTGTTAAATGTGGTTTATGGTGTTATCAGATTAATTTGCATTGAGTTTTAAATTTTTGCTCGAGCAGTAACTCGATAGGAAAAATTTTATTCAAGCTTATGGTTAGTTTCTAAGCTCCTACCAAAAGCTATTTACTTGTGTCTTAAATCCTTAAAAGTAGTGCAGTATTATTTTTACTTGGCTTTCAACCTCATACATTTTTTTTTAAATAACGGATCACTGCTCTAGTAAGCAGGCACTCGCCACTCTGGAAAGTTGGATTTTCAACGATTTGACTCGTGATGCTCCATACCCGGATCCGACGATTGGGTCGAGTGTGGGGTGTTACATCATTTTATTATCATATATAATATTTTCTCTAAGTTCATTAAGGCATTTATTCACATATCACTTTCAAATAACACACTTGATGTATTACACATATATCACTTTGTATCATATTACTTGTTCACTTTCAATCATATAAACACATTCACTACATTTTTATTTCACATATTCACTTTATTTAAAATTCATAAAAGTACAAACATAATATATATTCACAATACTTAGCACTTTAGATTTCAATTCACTATCATTAAGCATTTAACTTTCTTATAACATTCACTTAAATATTTTATTTCACTATTTTAGCACACTTGGTTGTTTTTGAACATTTTACAATTTAATCCATATAATTCATGAAAATTCAATATTTACTTTTATAACACTTGAATATCACTATTCACTTATTTTAAGGAAAACTCAAAAAAATGCATGGGAGATTTTCTCTTCTTTTTTTCTTTTTCTTTTCTTTCTTTTCTCCATTTATTTCTTTCTTTCCTTTATTTACCCCCTGCTTTTTTTTTTTTTGAATTTATATTTTCGACAAAAGTCTACCCCAAATTAAAAGAAAGAAACAAAAGCCCAAAAAACAAAAGATGCCAATAATTTAACCGATTTGTATTCCACTTAGAACAAGGCTAAGCACAATCCTCTCATCTTTCGCAAGACGCAGTAATGAGCCGTAGTTCCCATTTCCATTTGTGTCCTCAAAGAAAATTCTACAATTTTCACCCTCCACCTCTTCCGAGATAAGGCGAAGGATCTTTTTAGCTTTCAATTTACTTCATTTATTTCATCATCCAATCAAATTTCAACACTTTTCAAACTTAAATTTCATAAATTTCTACAAATTTTCCACCTCATTAGCTATGGGATTTTAATCCTATCAATATGTCCCTAAATATCCATTAAATATGAACATTTTCAATTAGGTCCCTCCTTCATAAAATGGGAAAACTACACCATAATCCTTATACTTTTCCACTTTATTCAATTTAGTCCCTATCCCAAGTTTCCAATTCTACATATTAATACACATCTTTATCACAATCATAAAAAAAATATTTATTCAATTTCACCTCTGTAGAACTTCTCTAATGACCATCGCCCCTTCTCTTGTAGCATTTTCTGCAAAAAACTCCTTTGATACTAAAACTGGTCAATTCATCATACCTCCTATAAAGTCCCACTCCACTCGGTTGTAAGCCTTGCTCATATCCACTTTAAGTGCACGAATGTAAAACCTCGTAAGCTATCAAAACATTGTCCGATATGCATCTTCCAGAATGAAAGCTCCTTGAGCTTCTTTTGTCTCAGAATCGCCATTTAGTAGCGGTAGTATCCTCGGATTTCGACATCTATGTGCGATGAAGAGAAACTTTAAGGCTAACCAGAATTGCCCTTCCACCCTAACGACAAACCGCCTCTAGATCCTATAGCACCAATGTCAATTGTTTTCAAATCCACACTTTTGACGAACCTTCTCCATTTTCTTCTCACTTAATTTTGTCTCCATAAGAAACAAAATTTAGGGATTGACGACTGTAATTTATTACGGAGTCATTAATAGTCCGTGGTCTCCCAACCCACGAACATTCCAACTAAGGATTTTCATTGTCGATTGCCGAGCTAGCCGATAAATTAATGACCCAAATCCTCCTTCGGCCCAACATAATGAAGGATTTTCATACCTTTGCCGCTTCTTTCCATTATCTCCTTTGGGTCATTTTCACCATCCATTTCAATTCCATCGCCCAAATTCCCGCCGCATGACTAGTGTCCCCTTTTCCCAATTTGCTCAGTAAATCCTCTCATGATTAATGGCACGATGGATTTAACCCAATTGATGATAAATTAGGATTTTGGTTTCAAATTTTGGCCCAATCCTCCCCATTATTATTGTAGGATTCGATTGATAGTTTCCAAATTTACCTCTATCCTCCCATCGCCACAAGATCCTTAACCACTTACTTTGCCTCCGGCTACCTCTCGCTCTCAAGGAAATGTCCTCATAATTTGAGACGGATCCAATCGCAATCGATATGGGCAAAAACTCTCACTTTCATGGTGTACCATTAATAACCCTACTCAAATCCACCTCATGAAAGAATTAAAAATATATCTTTTCTCCCCAAATCGGTAATACAAATACCACCAATGGGATGCCACAGATCGGCCATTGTATTACGTGAGCGAAGGAAATGGACAACACTATCTGTTAGGCATCTTCCCACTAAACAATTTTGATAAGACCCTACCCCACATCCGCTTCCTCCGAAAAGCATCCTCCTCCTCGTCAATCGACTTAGTGTGCCAAATCTTTCTCCATGAAAGCCGAAAAAGAAAATCCGACTATGGTCGAAAATTGTGGTTATGAATCACTCAATAGAATCTACAAAGTGAAAAATTGAGAATAATTGTAGAAAAAACGTACCAAAGCGCTGACGGACATCTCATGCCAAAGCTAAGACTAATACTCCTACTTTAAATCAAGGAAACATTTTTCAATTTAGGCACTTACTTTATCACATTCATAAAAAAAATTTTTCACCTCCTTTATTGCAATTTAGGCCTTACTAAATTCCATTATTCATATTTCTCTCCAAATACTTAATTCACCCTTAAAATACTTATCCTTTTTCAAAGACTAAAATTTTAGGGTATTACAGTCCTCCATCAAAACATTGAGCCCACGACTCAACCTCTATTTGAGCCAACCATGGTCTTATTCTGTCGTCATAGGAGCATAAAGGCATTTACATCTCCTGAAATCAAGGTCTAACAAGTTTGTATCGTGTTAAAAAAATAAAGAAATGTGTTATTAACTTAAACTTAAACCACGATTACACCTCAAAACATAATAAATAAATCATACTAGCGTTAACAACATCCTTACGCCAATCCTTGTTCTTGAACTCCCTCACAAAGTTTGCTCTCATATGTCAAATGCAAAAAAACATGGTAAGCATGTGGAGGAGTCCATTCATTCTCTTCATGTTCAACAGCAGCAAGTACGCTGTGGGCTTTATCAGATATAAACCATGCATTATCCTTCTTCACAATGCACCATGTCTCAGTTGTTTCACCCCCGACAATCGAAAAAGCTATTGGGACAACATTCTGATCCCCATCTTGTGATACTGCTAAGCAAAGAATTTACTTATATTTCATGTATAGCCACGTACCATCAATTTGGACAATGGGTTTACAATATAGAAACCCTTCGATACAAGACTTGAATGTCTAAAAGACTCGACTAAAAATTTTCTTTCCCTAATCTAGTCGGTTGCCATCATACGAAGGTAAAGTCTCCAACTCAACCATGGTGCCCATGCTTGATACTCTTTGTTGCAACGTCGCCAACAATCTCAAAAATTTTCTATATGCATCATCCCAATCTCCAAACACATTTTCCAACGCCTTTTGCTTTTCTTTACATGCTTTTGCATACGATACTTGGTATTTATACCAGGAATGAATATCCGCAATTTAACACCGAAACTGGAACCCTCGAATTTGCTTCCACTAGTAGTCTAATTTCTTTAGCTATCACATCTTAGCTCAATTTATAGTGATCTTAGGATATTGTTGGAACTATACAGGTATGAGGCCCATTGTATTTGGTTATCTCCCACAATTTTTTCCTATTTAGAAAAAGGCTGGTTCCCCCCATATGCATGCGTCACTGAATTTTACACATGTTCCTACATATGTTACAGTTGCAGACACATCCACTTTGTAATCTACAAATGCCTTAACATTTTATTCTTGAATGGTTAATACGAAATCCTCTTTCATTGGAAACTGAGTATCAATAGCCAGTTGCCCTGAATATGTATTGTCTAGGGTGGTATTACCTAGAGTGATATATGGACACTCTGGAAACTCAAGACCTTTTATCTTGTAAAAGTTAACTTCCAGCATACGGGTTAGAGATTCTAATTCCAATTTATCTTGTCCAACATCACCAATATTTATAGGTTCGCTGATCTTCGAATCGACATTGCTAAAATCACAAACAGGTTCTCCAAACAGCAATCAAATTCTCAAGGACCTCTTACTCTGGCTGGGAATGGTGTATTCTAATAGAAGTTAATGGCACCTCATATGGATTAGGAGCATCACTAAATCTAGATTTTGGAAACTATGATGCAAAATATCCTGATTGCATTTTCATTTATTTGTATTCATCAAAGATATAAGGAGTTTCAAACAACGATACAAATAAATTAATCCGCTTGTATGTTGGGCATGGTGTTCCCATTTATGAATCTACTAAAGGGGTCATAGACGAGCTTAGAATATTGGCCCCCCATGTCCTTCTACAATGTTGTCGAGCTTGACATACAGCTCAACTCTACCAATAACATTAGACTCATGAACTGTAACCATTGTTTGTATATAATCATTATCTGCTAAATGAATTGTTGAATATCTTATTAGATTATCATTGGTAATAAACCTATACCTCAACAACCCAATCAAAGCTCCAATTTTTCAACCAATTTTGTGCCTCATCTCTAATAACTTGATGTCCTTTTCGAACACCATGTTAATCAAACTTTTTTATTCAAAGATTACACCGATAATTGTATTATGAATCTAACTATTATAGTTCACCACAACATAAAATATGTTGCTCATTTTTGTAACAAATTTGAAAGATAAAACCAAGATGAAGCTACAAAATGAAGGTTAAAAAACTTACTTCTCCCCTTAAACTACCATAAATGTGTCTATATATGATATTTAGCCACCCTACCTTTTCCATGATTATTTTTACATTTTACTTATTACTCAGTAGGCTTCCATAAATTTATGCAAAGACTTGTTTTATCATTTCAATCATCAAAAATCCATCAACTCATGCTGACAGACTTGTTTTATCATTTCAATCAATAGGCTTCCATCAAATCATGCAGAGAGTCTTGTTTTATCATCTCAGTCATCAGGCTTCTATCAACTCATTCAGAGACTTATTTTATCATCTTATTCTTCCATCTATTCATTTAGAATCCTTTAGTGTCTTGTTCTATCGTAGTAGACTTCCATTGTAACAGCCTGTTTTTAGTGAAATCAGAACAGTGATTTTGGGACCACAAATTTGAGTCCGGAAGAAAATTTATTTTAATATTATTTCATGCTCTGCATTATGATAGAAATCTCGTATGCAAATTTCGTAAAGAAATTTTACTGATTTTATGTCTAACACGATAAAAATGATCAAATTGCATAAAATGTAAAAGTTTAGTTCTAGTAGCTTAAAGGATCAAGTAACTATGGAATTCAAAACTTGAGGTCCTTATATGGCAATTAGACCATTAAGAGGAGTTAGTAGATAAGTACGATTAGTCATCAATGGAAAATTAATTAAATAAAAGGATGAAATTGGAAAGTTAAATAATAAATGATAAAATAATAAAAATATCATCATTTACCATCATCTTTCCCAAATAAAACATGGAAACCCTAGCTAAGAGAAAAAAATACAAGCAAGCTTATTTGGCTCAATTGCATAAGTATTCTTGTCTCGTTTTTAGTAATTTTTATGTTTCGAGATTGTAATAGCTTAATTTAGCTATCTCGGGGATTAATTTGTAAATTTATCAAAGTACTAGGGTTTTCCATGGATGAATATGTATGAATTATGAAATTTATGGTAGAAAATGAAAGGTTGTTGATAGGTAAACAACTTTTGTAAAGTGAATTTTGATGAAATTGTGATTAATTGACTAAATTGTAAAGATGTGAAATTTATGGAAAAATTTTGATTTTTTTGAAATACATGGGCTGCTATTGTGATATGTAAAAATTGGCTAGGCTTGGAATAAGGATTAAATTGCATGAATTTTATTTTCTGAGCCTAGGGACGAAATTAGAATTAATTAAAGTATAGGGGCAAAATGGTAATTTTGCCTAAGATGTAAATTGAATATGAATTGTATTAAATTGAGCTAAATTTACTCGTATCGATCCAGATAGATCAAATACAAAGCTAGATCGAGGTAAAGAAAAAGTATCGGATTAATACCATACAAACACGAACATTGTCAAGGTAAGTTCGTGTAACTAAATTGTATATTTATGTGATATGCTTGATTTATATGTATGTGATTTGTATAATTGTTAAGTATGAAAATAAATCACATATCCAATAATGTTCGACAAGAAATAAATCTCATTTGAACAAACGAAATTAGATGGATGCAGGGTTCCTGAAGTGGTTGTGGTTATGCATATGTTGCGAACACACCATAGCTCGCAAGAGCGTCCCATTATAGCTCACACGAGCATCCCGATATAAGCTCTCTTGAGTTTTTTGATACATGGTTCTCCCAAGCTTTCCGTTTATATGCTCTTATGAGCATTCAGATCGGTAGTGATCCTGCATGTGTTGCGGACACACCGCAACTCTTATAAGCGTCCTGATATATGGCTATCTGGAGTTTCCGATTAAAAGCTCTTTCATGAGCTTCCTGATAATAGCTCTTCGGAGTTACTCGTTAAGCTTGCATGAGCTTTCTAACTTAAGCTCTTATGAGCTTCCTGTAATTAAGCCAGGATAAGCTTCCGTTACAAGCACACATGAGCTTTTTGTTATTTGGCTTGGAAGAACTTCCCGTTTAAATGCTCAATAAGCATTCCTAAATATGAATTGATAGAATATAGTATGTACACTTTGTGTGTACTAACCATGTATCCTTCGATATTATAAGTGGTTCAATGGGTAAAGTTATGATAAATAACAATATGAGTTTGTGATAAAAGATTATGGACATATATTTGACTACATGAACATGACTTTTATATGAAGTTTGAATACTTGATATGAAAAGTACATGAATAAGGAAACTTGATTAATGATAAGTTCATACTTGTTTATTGATATTCAAGTGAAATAAATGACTAACATTTTTATAAGGATATGTGTATAGGCTATTGGCCAACTTGCTTTGAATATAATATGTATAATTACCTTAAATGCAATTAAATGGTAAGTTAATTTCCGTTATATGAACTTACTAAGCATTAAATGCTTACTCTATTTTATTTCCTCTGTTTTATAGTAATTCAGAAGCTCGTTGGGTTGGAGGCTTGGCGGAGATATCATCACACTATCCCTCAGCTTATTTCGGTATATATAATAAATACATTTTGGTTATAATGGCATGTATTGTAATGCCTCAATTTTCTTATACCGGCTTTTGTAATTTTGTGACACAATATTTGTCTGCTTTAGTGGTTCTTTGGCAGATTCTGTCATTTTTGTGATTAAATCCCTATCTCTATTCAGTAGGCTCTTAATTATGTGTTGGTAAACTATTAGTAGAATGGGCCTGCTGGTCTAGTGGTTATGTGGAGTGTAACTAAGCTAAAGGTCAAGGGTTCGAGACTCTGTGTAAGCAGGGGAAGTTATCCTTTTTGCTAGTGGCACCGTGAGGTGTTGGGAGTGAATAGGATTCTGAGTATTTGAGGTGTGTGGGGAAGTAGTGGACGGTTTTAGGAGTGAAATTAGGGATTCTAGGAGAAAAATAAGGGATTAAAAGGGGGTTATCGTTTTTCTGTCAGTCTTGTCTTTTTTCCAAAAATCTACATGTTTTTCCCTTCCATTCTCCCTGCCGAAATTCTCTTCTCTACTTCACTACCATTACTGTCTCTTTTATCTTTATTGTTATTCATTCTTACCGCAAGCAAGTGTCCGGGGATCATAGTTTTTGTGCTTTTGAGTTTTTTTGGTAAGTTGTTTAAGTGTGTTTTGTATTGGTAACAAATATTCTGTATATAGGGGGCTTATGTTCTATTTTGGCAGTGCAGAATCGGGTGGAATGAGGCTTCTCTAGGGATGCCAAATGGTCAGAATCGCACAAGGTTTGGAGGTAAGAGTCAAGTGGTTGTTTTGGATCGTTGTTGGAATGATGGACTCATTTTAACCATGGTTATAGGCTAATTTTGGGATTTGTAATGTCGAATATAGGTGCTGGTGATCTCGAGAGTGTGTAAAGAGCGAAAACGAACCGGTGTGTACCTGAAAACGCAAAAAATGAGGTTTCGACAAAAGCTAAAAACCTTTCTGTAAACGTCATACGGGCATGTGGTAGCCCGTGTGGTAGGCCGTGTGCAAGGCTGTAAGCCACAGCACGGCCGTGTGATCGACGAGCCAGGCCGTGCGCAGGTGACATGGACCTACTGAAGGGTCGGTAAGTAGTACTTAGACCAGTAGTTATGTGATTTGATTATGTGAAATATGTGCTAAGCATGCTATACTTAGCTTGTATACTGATTTGAAAGTGTAAACCGTTATCTGCATATTAGCATTACATCCTGTGTATGTTGCATTGCATCGGGCGGGTTGTTGACTTACTGGAAGAAGTGTCTGAAAGGCTCTTAAGCCTTATATCTAGCAACTCAGCTACAAATTTACGATTATGTCTTTGCATCCAAGTGCTGACATGGTGTGTAGGGATAGGTGGGTTGATTTTATCCCCACATGGTGTGTAGGGTTGGATGGAGTTGGTGTGTAGAGGCTGGTTGGTAGGAGATTCAACTATTCTATTCTGTTCTAAATATTATGTCTGAGACGGGCTAAGGCCCTAGAGAATATCTGACTCTGTATCTGAGTAGGCTAAGGTCCACACTGTTTTTGTAATGGGCTTAGACCCGAACTATAAATGCATGACTATTTTCTGATATTATGCTGTGTGTGTTTTTTGTGGGGATTACACACTGAGTTGTGAAAACTCACCCTTTTCTGTTTAATCTGTTCAGGTAATCCCCAATATTAGACGGATCGGTGCGACGGAGGACTTAGCGGTGACCACGATTCTGGACTTTTTTGGTTTTTTTTATTTTTATTTATGGTTTTTATTTTATTTGGGAAAAAGTTTTACTGCAAATGGCCTTTATGGGTTTTTATTTTGATTTATAACTGCTAGCAGTAGGATAAGACGTGAGATTTCAAAAGGACAAATGTTTTAGCAAAATATCACGAATATGCAACTTATGCAAAAGCTTCGCAATAAATGACGTTTTGAAAAATTAATAATGTTTTAAAAGTGAATAACTTTTTGATAATGACTCACATTTTGAAAATGAATAACATGTCTTGGAATCGTCATTAAACAACACAAAGTGGTTAAATAGAAAAGGAGTTTTCATCGATATCACACTTTACGAAAAACTCTTCAATGTGACATCGCGAGATTCGGCCATAGTGTCTAGGTCGGGTTTAGGGTGTTATATGTATAGGCTAAAGTGGTCATGGATGGTATGTATGTGTTTGGTTGAAATTAGCCATTTGATATGGCTTGTAATTTAGTATGTTTTGATATGTATATATATATGGCCTTAATATGTTTGATATGTTCTTGAAATGGTTGAATGATGGAAATCATGTAAGTATATTAAAAATTGGCTTGTGAATGTGTTAAAATGTTAATGTAGGTGGAAGACCGATTGGGTGAGAAATAAGGCTTGGAAATAGCCTTATTTTGTCTACAAAGGTAGAGACACGTGCGTGTGTCTTAGTCGTGTGTGACACAAGGCCATGAGCCAGACATGTTGGTCGGCCATCTGTCCCCTACATTTTTAAAATTGCAAAATAGAATGCTTAGGTATTTTCACATGGACAGAGACATGGGCGTGTGTCTCACGACCTGGCACACGGGCGTGTGACTTGGCCGTGTCGCCCCTGCACCTAATTAATGTAAATTAAAATGTTTACACGGCCTAGCACACGGGCGTGTGGCTTGACCATGTGACCTAAATCAGTAACCACCCTAATTTGGACACAAGCTAAGAGATGGTCGTGTGTCCCTATTTTGAATGTCCACATGGCCTGAGACATAGGTGTGTCTCTCGACCGTGTGAGACACACGGCCTGGCCACATGGGCATGTGTCCCTTACACCTTGGAAAATTTTTGAGATTTTGCAAAAAATTCTCTAAATTCCCTATAACACCCCAAACTCGGCCTAGACGTTACGACTAGATCTAACGTGTCACGTTGATTTAAAAACTAGTCTTGTCGATGAAAGTTCATGATTAAAGTTATAAAACCCTTTTTAACTAATTGTCATTAAAAACGTTGGTGTTGTAAAATCAAAAAAATGTTGGCTAATTATTGGTCATATCATTTGTTACAAGTTTATTAATCTGAATTAAAAACCGCAGTACTCTTCTCATAAAAAAACCATTAAAATTTAAAATGCGTGGTTTTCCTTGAAAACAGTTATTGTTTTGTAAAACCCATTTATTCTTCCTAATCTAGCAGGCAAAAGTAAGAAATTAAAACCAAATAAAAGTTAAACCATAATGGCCTTATTACATAAATATTAACCCCAAAATAAAATATTTAAAAAGGCTAGGTATAAATCAAAATACTCGTGCCCATGTGCCCACCTTCGAGTCCCTCGCAGCTCCAAATCATTTAAGGCTAGAGATTACCTGTACAGTTAAGAGAAAAGGGTGAGTTACGAGAACGTAGTGTGTAATCCCCTATCATGCAGTAATAGTCTGGGCCAAAGCCCTATTCAGAAACAGATCAATCCAGGCTTTAGCCTTATATAGTAACAGAGTGGGTCTGAGCCTAAAGTAATAACAGTGCAGAACAGAGATGCAACCCAACCCAATCCAGCCAACACACCACCCGTACCAACCAACACACCATATGGGGACTAAGTCGACCCATCCAGCCAACACACCAATATCGTAGCATAGTCGCTTATAATGTATGACAAAGTTGCTAATAACGATGGCGTAGCTAAGCCACTAAAATCAGAATACGTGGCAAAGCCACTAGAACAGTAAAACATGGCAGAGCCACTAGTATAGTACTTCCCCCAAATCAGAATCCCAACCCCAATGCAGAATGTCGTGTCATAAATATTACATGTATGTAGTATGCCATACTCATTACCAGTTATATAAATATCATACACACATTACTTAAACTACCACTAGGGGTATAATGGTCATTTTGTCAGTTAGGGTAAAACGATAATTTCACCCCTCAGAGGTAATTCAGTAATTCTACATTTAGGGGTTCGGTACAGTTTATGACCGTACCAAAGGCCTATATTCACCTCGAACGACTCAGATAACCTATATGGCCAAAATAGTATAAATGGGCCCAAGGCCCATTACTCGGCCCAAATGGGCCACACACTCATGTGGCCCATTTAGCCCAAATTTATTTGTGACTATGCAATCACCATAGCCCAATCCATTATTTATCACTTACTATAACTTTTACACATGTGGGGCTCACAAACTCGTTGGGCCCACACGGTCCATTTCGGCCATCGTGGCCCAAGATGGCCTAAGCCCACAAGAACGCTTGTGGCGGCCACTACAATCTGTCGCCCATGATCTATGGGCTTGGTTTAACCACACAAGCGATTGCATGCTCGTGAGGCCCCAAATGCCAAATTTTTAACTTTTGGCTTTTCTGATTCACGATAAAAGCGAGTGTGAATACACACCTCTTCGATTCTCGCGATGTGATTTACGATTATGCAGTCACACACACACCTGTTATGGGTTGTAGTTGAAGCACTTCCAAGATTAAACACCTATGATAACAACAACCCTATCAATTAGTCTCAAACCCTTGTTAATCCATCACCATAATATTGAAAACGCTTTAATCAAACTAACGCTACTTACCAATCAACAACCACAATCTCCTCTACTCCTAAAACCACGTATTCTTTTCAATTCTATTACCTTCACAAGAACCGTTAACTGATTCATAAGAATCTATAATCCCATAAGAATATATATATTATGCTTAAAGCGCTTACCACGAATCAAAAAATCTCTTGTAGGGGAAAAGTAATCGGCCTACCCCTTGGTTAAGGAAAAGGAGTCCCTAGCAACATTTGAACGAAAAAGAAGGTGTTCGATAAACTTATCTCCATGGCAAACAAGGAGGAAACAGCCTTTCAGCCCAAGAGATACAAAACCGAGCATGGAGAAATAAGCCAACCAAGATTCGGCTAGAGTAACCACTTACCAATAACTCGAAGAGATTAAGAAACGGTTAGGAACGAAGAAAAGAAGGTGTTTAGGCCTTAACAGATTCGTTCAATACAAGAAGAACAAAGGTTTTTCGAGAGAAGTATTCGACTATCTTGAAAAGAAAAGAAACAATGAGAGGGAAAAGAATAATTTGATTTCAGCTAGAAAAAAGGAAAAGGCAACAGATATTCGGCTATGAGTGATGTAACATCCTGAAATTGGGCCTAGTAGGATTGAGCTCAATGGGCCTTGGGCGTAGTAGCCTTTAAAATTTTTTTTTGAGAACAAGAGATCGGCTTAAATGCAAGTTGGACCAATTAGATAAGTGAGTTTGGAAGGTTAGGGGGCTTCTATGAAGTCTCGAGTTCAAGTTAGGCCTTAGGAAAAATTTTGGTTTTAGGTGAAAAAAACCACGGAGGTTGGCGGGTAGGCCTTAAGAATAAAATGTGGAGGAAAATGAAACAAGTGGAGTGTGTGGTGTAGTGGCAAAGTGGCGCCACTTAAGGACAAGGAATGATGCCACAAGGAAGGAAGGAGGTCCAAGGTTCTAGTTGTAGAGTTTGCATTCTTTTTAGATTATTTTTATTAAATGAATTTAGACCTTGGCCATAGGGTTATATTTAGTTGCATGGTTTAAGACACAAGGAGCTGGTTGGTAAAGTGGCAAGTGGCGTGAATTGGTGATGGGAGATCTTGGGTTCAAATCTCATGAGGAGCAAGGAGTATTTATTTTGCGGATTAGACGGTAAGAGTTTCAGTTGAATTTAAACTCTCTTGTGAAGGATCCCACATCGAAAGATACAAGGAATGAAGGTGAAGAGCTAGCTATATAAAGAGCATGCCGGAGGAGGTTAACATACCTTGGTGGGCGTTGGGCACAGGAGTGGTCGCAGTGATTTAGCACCAAAGTCTATCGGTGTGTAACTCTCTACTCTAGTTGTAAGCGGCAAATCTTGAAGTGCCGATCACGGCATTAGTAGCCACAGCGTCTGGCCTTGCGTGTGGGGCTTCGACACGATAGTTGAGGCCATTAGTAGTGTTCTTGTGGGTTGGGGCTACTTGGGGCGCGATAGGCCAAAATGGGCCCAATGGGCCCGTGGGGCCAATTGGAATAAATTGTATGATGATATAGTATATAGTGAACTAGACTAGGTGGAACCTATATACGTGGCTAGATTTGTGTTAGGTGGGCCACACGAGCGTGTGGGCTCGAATGGGCCAAAATTGGGTTTTAGGCCCAATAGTCTGGTGACGACCGAAAATGGTAGCCGAGTTGTTCAGGGTAACATTAGACCTCCGGGAGGGCCATTGCAGGTGCAAAATTATGAAAATACCCTTGGTGGGTAAATTACGAAAATACCCTTGGTGGGTAAATTACCCTTGGTGGGAAAATACCCTTGGTAGGTAAAATTATTGTTATACCCTTAGAGGTTGGTTAGATTGATTATGTTGTATATTATTATTACGATTATGATGGTAATTCGTTTCATCGTTATTTGATATATGATTACATACATGTCATCTTGCATAATACAATTGTAATATTATGTATGTTGCATGGGCATATGGGTGATAATGATAAAGGGAAGTGCTCGGTGGTTTTACCACATTATCGTGACCTATGTCACATATTACGAATCTGGTGACCTGTCACATTATCTAGTGGCTATGCCATAATTATAAGCGATGTGCGATTTTGCTACGGACGCCTTCGATGGTGTATAAGCGGATGGAGGTCGATTTAGTAATCCCACGGTGTGATTGGCGGTATGGGTGGTGTGTAGCGGATGGATATCTAGGTGGGCTCGGGATTGCATTTCATTTTATATGTACATGTAATTTTATCGGTTATTATCGATTTGCTATATTATGGGCTTATGGCTAAATGTGATTTAAATGGGCTTTATTGCTATGATCGATTGGATTTTTAGTGTCTTGTTACACATTGAGTCATTGACTCACCCTCGTGGGATATCTTTTTGAGTGAAACTTAGCGTGATGGACCGAGTCGGTGAGAACTACGTGGTGGCCATTGCTCAACTCGATATATGGGTTTTCTTTTAATTAAACTTACTATGTTTTCTTTTATTATTTTGAATTTATTTTGGGTTATGTTTTTATAATAAGGCCGCTATAAGCAGTTTTATTTATCGTTTTAAATTTTTATTACGCTACGCTCAACTTCAACTAAATAATTAAATATTTTTGATAACAAAATTAAATTGTTTTGACACCTAAATACCTATGGTTTTCAACTTAATAATAAGTTCTAAATCCGGTTTTCTTTTGAACAATAAATTTTCTAAAACATAAAGTTAACGATTTAATAAGATACAAACTTAAATCACAACTTTGGTTTCAACAAGATCGTACTTCAAATCTATTCTCTTACCACAAAATCACATGTTTTTCAAAGCGACAAAAGCGAGTTTTTCTCAAGAAGCATACGGATCCGATTCGGGGCTTGTGGTAGGGTTTGGGGTGTTTCAATTTTAATATCGAGCCTAGGTTTCAAAAACTTCATTTGTGGGTTATGGGGTTAAAAAAAGTTTTCAAAAGTTTGTTTGAAAATACATGTTGTCTGGAAGTATGGCACCTTGAGTCTCCGGCATCCAAATTCGTAAGTTCCCTTATTTTATGTTTGTTAAGACAATGTTATGACTGTATTTTTGGTATTTATTTTGTGTGTGCTAGTTTGGATATAGAAATTGTATGTATAAATATCGATTTGCTTTTGTGTTTAGATATCTAGTTGTGAGAAAGAAGTTTTGAGATTTGGTTTATTAGTGTTATTAGATCGAGCCTTGTGACGTGAGCTTAGTGTGGTAGGTTAGGGACGTGTATTTGTTAGTTAGTTGGAAATTTAGAGGACGAAATTTCTTTAAGGAAAGGTAGATTTGTAACATCCTAAAATTGGGCCTAGTAGGATTGAGCTCAATGGGCCTTGGGCGTAGTAGCGTTTAAATTTTTTTGGAGAACAAGAGATCGGCTTAAATGCAAGTTGGACCAATTAGATAAGGGAGTTTGGAAGGTTAGGGGCTTTATGAAGTCTCGGGTTCAAGTTAGGCCTTAGAAAAATTTTGATTTTAGGTGAAAAAACCTTGGAGGTTGGCGGGTAGGCCTTAAGAATAAAATGTGGAGGAAAATGACACAAGTGGAGTGTGTGGTGTAGTGGCAAAGTGGCGCCACTTAAGGACAAGGAATGGCATACAAGGAAGGAAGGAGGTCCAAGGTTTTAGTTGTAGCGTTTGCATTTCTTTTAGATTATTTTTTATTAAATGAATTTAGACCTTGGCCATAGGGTTATATTTAGTTGCATGGCTTAAGACACAAGGAGCTGGTTGGTAAAGTGGCAAGTGGCGTGAATTGGGTGATGGGAGATCTTGGGTTCGAATCTCATGAGGAAGCGAGGAGTATTTATTTTGCGGATTGACGGTAAGAGTTTGATTGAATTTAAACTCTCTTGTGAAGGATCCCACATCAAAAGATACAAGGAATGAAGGTGAAGAGCTAGCTATATAAAGAGCATGCCGGGAGGAGGGTTAACATACCTTGGTGGGCGTTGGGCACGAGGAGTGGTCGCGGTGCATTTAGCACAGAGTCTGTCGGTGTGTAACTCTCTCTACTCTAGTTGTAGAGCGGCAAATGCAGAAGTGTCGATCCATGACATTAGTAGCCACACGAGGCGTGCGGCCTTGCGTGTGGGGCTTCGACACGATAGTGGAGGCCATCGATAGTATTCTTGTGGGTTGAAATTTGCTTGGGCGCGATGGGCCAAAGTGGGCCCAATGGGCCGATGGGGCCAATTGGAATAAATTGTATGATGATATAGTATATAGTGAACTAGACTAGGTGGAACCTATATCGTGGCTAGATTTGTGTTAGGTGGGCCACACGGCGTGTGGGCGAATGAACCAAAATCGGGTTTAGGCCCGATAGTGCAGTAACGACCAGGAAATGGTGGCCAAAGTCGCTCGGGGTAACATTAGACCTTGAGAGGGCCATTGCGGTGCAAAATTATGAAAATACCCTTGGTGGGTAAATTACGAAAATACCCTTGGTGGGTAAATTACGAAAATACCCTTGGTGGGTAAATTACGAAAATACCTTGGTAGGTAAAATTCTTGTTATACCCTTAGAGGTTGGTTAGATTGATTATGTTGTATATTATTATTACGATTATGATGGTAATTCGTTTCATCGTTATTTGATATATGATTGCATACATGTCATCTTGCATGCCAATTGTAATATTATGTATGTTGCATGGGCATATGGATGATAATGATAAAGGGGAAGTGTTCTGGTGGTTTTTACCACATTATCTGGTGACCTATGTCACATATTATGAATCTGGTGACTCTGTCACATTATCTGGTGGCTATGCCACAATTATAAGGGCGATGTGCAGTTGACTGCAGCGATTGCCTTCGATGGTGTGTAGCGGATGGAGGGTCGATTTAGTAATCCCCACAGTGTGATTGGCAAGTACGGGTGGTGTGTAGCGGATGGATATCTAGGTGGGCTCGGGATTGCATTTCATTTTATATGTACATGTGATTTTATCGGTTATTATCTGATTTGCTATATTATGGGCTTATGGCTAAATGTGATTTAAATGGGCTTTATTGCTATGATCGATTGGGTTTTTAGTGTCTTTGTTACACATTGAGTCTATTGACTCACCTCGTGGGATATCTTTTTCGGTGAAACTTAGCGTGATGGACTGGGTCGTGAGAACTACGTGGTGGCCATTGCTCAACTCGATATATAGGTTTTCTTTTAATTAAACTTTCTATGTTTTCTTTTATTATTTTGGATTTTATTTTGGGTTATGTTTTTATAATAAGGCCGCTATAAAGCTGCTTTTATTTATCGTTTTAAATTTTTATTACGCTTTCGCTCAACTTCAACTAAATAATTAAATATTTTCGATAACCGAATTAAATTGTTTTGACACCTAAATACCTATGGTTTTCAACTTAATAATAAGTTCTAAATCCGGTTTTCTTTTGAACAATAAATTTTCTAAAAACATAAAGTTAACGATTTAATAAGATGCAAATTTAAATCACAACCCGATTTTCAACAAGATCGTACTTCAAATCTATTCTCTTACCACAAAATCACATGTTTTTCGAAACGACAAAACGAGTTTTTCTCAAGAAGCATACCAGATCCGGTCGGGGCTTGTGGGCCGGGTTTGGGGTGTTTCAAGTGATCTGGCAGTTTTTGAAACAAGGAAGAGAGAAAAAGTTTGAGAAGAAACGACACAAGACTTTTGATATTTTAGCACTTACAATTTATCACAAAAGGATTGCGCTAAAATCCCGAAGAAACACAAGTGATTACCAAAGAAATCGGCACTAGAGAGAAAATGAGCCAAAAACGCAAAAACCCAAAAATGACTAAGAGGAAATTCGGCACCTACTCAAAACACCATTTGCCGAAAATGCACATCCCAAACCCCTTAGCCGAATTTTGCACCAACAAGCTACCCATTTCGGCTGCAACTCTTCCTCCAATCTCCAATTCCTAGAAAATCTCCGTGATACTCTCCCCTTATCCCTCCTTGATATCCTCAACAACTATCTCACAAGACCAATTCAAACTCTCCAATGCTAGAGTTCAAATCCAACACAAAATCTTGCCGGCCCTAGTTAACAAAATAAATGCTTCCTGCTTGACATGGGATTCGAACCCTTGCCCTCTCTTATGCTCCACACGCTACATGTCACCACAACACAAGCTCCTTTTGTGACTTAAAACAAGCACCATACTTAATAAGACCCATGGGTCAACGTCCAGATACTTTAAGGGCAAAAACTAATTTTTTTTCCAAGGCCATAACTCGGACCCAGGCTTCCTAAAAATCCCCCCAAACACACCCCAAATCCTCTAGCCAACCCACCATACATGTAATTTATCAAATCATACAAAAATTTATAGACCCTATATTTTTAGGGCTTTACATTCTTGGTTTAGGCCCAACTTGTTTTAAATGCATATTTTGGGCCTCAAGGGCCCATTTAAGGGACATTATGATTGATTTAAAAATAAATAGTAAATTATATGAATTAATTGTATACATTATGATTGATTTAAAAATGAATAGTAAATTATATGAATTAATTGTATTTGTTCTATAAACTCTGAAAATGCTTCGTAACCCTGTTTCAGCGACGGATACGTGTTAGGGATGTTACATCTATCCTCTTAATTATGCTTGCACGCGGAACAAAATTTTATTGCTTTAAAATATTAAGTTTGAACCTAATTTTTTTCCCTTAAACCCTAATATTGATTGGTTGTAGCTTCAAACCTTAATGTCGAAACCTAAATGATTGGTGGAAAATGGGGGAAATTGAAGTCAGAACCCTAAGGAGCCAACATCAATGTCGACACCTCTAGAGGCTTCTCTTGAATTGCCTTCACTTTGTCCTCATCAACATGAATACCGTCCGCATTTACTATTAAACCTAAAAATTTAGTTTATCACAGAAAAAAGTGCATTTTTCAAGGTTGGCAAATAACTTTTTAGTTCTCAAAATGCCCAAAACAGATTTAACATTGAAAACATTATCATCTAAAGAAGTTGAGTAAATTAGAATAGCATCAAAATATACTACCACAAATTTACCAAAATAAGGCCTTAAAACATGATTCATTAGTAACATTAAAGTACTAGGTGAGTTAGTTACACTGAAAGGCATAACAAATCACTTGTACAGTCCAAGCTTAGTTTTAAAGGTTATTTTCCATTCGCCCCCTTCCCTCATATGATTTTGATGGAAATCGTTTTTAAATCAATTTTAGTGAAAATCGTAAAACCATATAATTCATCAAGCATGTCATCAAGTATAAGGATAGGATATCTATACTTTACTGTAATTTTCTGGATTGGGCAACAATCAACACACATTCAAAATAAACCGTCTTTCTTAGGCACCAATAGAACAAGGGCGGCACCAGGTGTAACACCCTATACCCGACCCAATTTTTGGGTTCGGGCTACAGTGTGCCACATTCGTTGTCATAGCAACTACGATCCAAAATAAACACAATCAAACTGTTTATCATTCAAATGCAAGCATTATGAGGAAACAATATGGAAATTATACATTTTCGGGTCTCATACGAGCTTACGAAAGCTTTAAAGTTATCCTGAGGTTAAATGAGGACTAAATTGTAAAATATTTAAATTACAGGGTTAACGTTGTGATATCACAGCACAGTTTGTTACGTCACGACTGAAACACCCCAAACCCGGCCCATAAGCCACAATAGGATCGGCATGCTTCTAAGAAAATGCATTCGAATCATATTTGCAACCTTGTTAAAAATTTGTGGGTACTTGAAAATAATTGATTTGGGTTGGGCTCGAGTTGAAAACATGTTTATCTTGTATTGAAACCCCTTTATTTTAGGTGACAAAACACTTAGAGTTTATTTTAAAATAATTTTACTTAATCATTTAATTGATAAAAATTGTAAGCATAATAAATAAAAGTAAAATAAAGTAGTTCTACTATGGCCTTATTACATCAAATAAATCCCAAAATTAAATTCAAGGTACTTAACTTTAAAAGAGTCCAAATAGAATAAATTCCTTCTTGAGCATGGCCACCACTAAGCACTTATGGCCGGTCCATTCTTGTCGTCACACGAAAAATAGTCCCTAGCAGGGTGAGTCAAAGCAGACTCAATGTGTACACAAACACTAAGTCCAAATAGATTCGGGCATAACAAGTCATATGCATTCATATCAAAATATACAATTAATGATGCATTCCCAAGCCCAAGCCTAGTTACCAACTGCTACACATCTCCCGTACCAACCTGCATACCGTGGGGACTACTAAGTCAACCCTCCATCCGCTCCACACCATCGAAGGCAGTCGCTGCAGTCGACGTGCTCATCGCCCTTATGATTTTGTGGCATAGCCACCTTATATAAATTCGTGACATAAGTCACCACATACTTATAGTATGACAAAAAGTCACCACATTCTTATATTGTGACAAAAAGTCACCACATTCTTATATTGGGGTATAAAACCACCAATTCACTTCCCTTTTACATATCACCCATATGCCCCATGTCATACAATTATGCATTAATCATATATATTCCTTATTCACATTCTTATAATTTCATGTATATGCCATAGCAAAACTTATCATACTCATAGTAGGAGTAGGAAAAGCGTGCCTTAGTACTTTGTATCATTGTATGGTACCTTAGCCATACTTTTCACATTCTTAATAATACACATATATATATTAAACATTGCCATAAAACTTATTAAGAAATAGTGTAGGGTACACACGATTAACAACAATTCACTCCAAATCCGAAAATCCAATCTCTTGCTTTAGACTTTTAGTGCCTATATTCGCCAATCCCATTCATATTAGTAAAAGCCATTGGCTATAAAACCAAATCCCACTAGGATTATAACTCAAAACTTACCTTGGTGCCGATTTGCTATCACTCAAATCCGAAACTTTGTAATGCTTTATCCTTGCAATCGGCTAGCACCCAAATCACCTTATAGGTTAGTTTTGACTTTTGAACATGTAAGAAATAGATCGAGTATCAAAATAGGCCTTGGCGAATGTTCATATGGACTTACCTTGTAGATCTAAATCCAAAACACCACTTGACTATGGAGATGTCGAAATACCTATGGCCATATGTTAGATCCAATTTTCCAATCATTAAATCACAATAGAATGGCCTATGGCCGAACCTTATATTACTTACTTTAGATCTTAAAATCCGATAGATCCCTTCCTTGTAGTCGACAACAAACAACCAAATCCCGAAAGATCCTTCAAAGATTGACCAAAGTACCTAAGGAGATTAGTACCTTGTTTTGGCAAGTCTAAAAGAAATAAAAATCGAACTTGCTCTTACCCTTACTTGAAGAAATCGTGACTCCTATATCTTGACAACACAAAGGTTCGACCTTGAGACTTGGAAAATAATGGCTATGGTCACTTGGGTATTAAACTTCAACAAGATTGGAAAGGAAAAACTTGAGCGTTTGACAATGGTGGAATGTAAATTAACTATACAGGGAGTATTTGGACAACAAAATAAAAGAGAAGAGGAGAATTGTTGCGGAGAATTTGGCAGAGAGAAAAGGAGAAAGAAAGAATAATGAATGGCCTTATCTCTTTTTTTCTCCTTTTGCGAAATTTCTAATCCTAGAGTCCCTTCTTGGCCATCACTCTCATATCCTTATTTTCCTCTTTATCTCTTCATCTAAAACTTAATAAAAAATTCCTCATTTATCTTATCTTGGCCAAATTTTAGAGAATTAAACTCCTTCCTTGGGTGCCTTGATGCGATCCACCTCTCTGCTCCTTGTAAAAATAAAATTCTTTTATTTGCTTCCCTTGCGACTCCAACTCAAGCCCTTTCCCCCCTAGCATATGGCGTCACACACTAAGGCCCTAAGTGGCGCATTACAACCACTTTACCAAGCCCATTTGTGTCAGATTACCTCTATAAATTTTCTTAAGGCCCTGTTAGGCTTAGCTCCCTTATTAAGACTTAAAATACGATATTTTTCTAAGGCATTTCTTATTATTCAGAAGTTCACAAATTTCATTAGGTATATTCACAACATACTCAAGCATGCTATTTCATATAATTAAGCGTAAATGCATAAGCCATATTTCGGGATATTACAGTTCTACCCCCTTAAAATAATTTCGTCCTCAAAATTACCTGGCTAGAATAGGTGAGGGTATTACTGTCGCATTGCCTCTTCTGGCTCCCACGAAGCTTCCTCTGATCCATGATTTCGCCACAACACCTGGACCAAAGGGACCGATTTCCTTCGTAATACTTTCACATCTCGTTCCAGAATCTGAATCGGCTCTTCCTCGTAGGACAGGTCTGTCCTTAGTTCCACCTCTTCAACCAGACCTACGTGAGATGGATCTGATCGGTATCGACGGAGCATGGAAACATGAAATACATCGTGCATCTGCTTTAATTTAGGAGGCAACTCTAATTGGTATGCCACTGGTTCGATTCGCTTCAATACCCGATAGGGTCCTATGAACCTTGAACTTAGCTTCCCTTTTTGACCAAATCTCATCACCTTCTTCTAAGGCGATACCTTAAGGAACACTTGATCTCCCACATCAAATTCTATCTCCTTCCGTTTGAGATCCGCATACGATTTCTGTCTATCCGATGCTTCCTTTAACCATGCCGAATTATCTCAACCTTTTCTTTGAATTACGCCACTAACTCGGACCCAAAACTCGATGTTCTCCCAATTAGTCCAACATGTAGAGTCGACACTTGACCATCTGATTGCTTCGTCTGGCGCCATCCGAATACTAGCTTGGTAGTTTGTTGTTGTAGGTAAATTCCGCTAGAGGCAAATATTCCTCCCAACTTCCTCTGAAATCCATCACACAGCCCCTCAACATATCCTCCAACACTTGGATTACCGATTCGAATTGCCCGTCCATTGTGGATGAAAAGTCGTAGTAAAATCCAACTTAGTGCCTAAAGCACGATGTAATGCTTTCCAAAACTGAGAAGTAAACCTTGGGTCCCTATCTGAGATAATCGACACCGGCACTCCGTGCAACCTTACGACTTTCGCCACATACAACTTTGCCAACTTCTGCAAAGAATAATCAACTCTCACTAGAATAAAGTCGCGAGACTTGGTCAAGCGGTCCACTATTACCCATACTGAGTCCTTCTTAGTAGGCATAAAGGAAGCCCACTACTGAAGTCCATGGTAATTCTCTCCCACTTCCTTTGTGGAATCTTGATTGGTGAAGCAACCACGATGGAACTTGGTGTTCACCTTAACTTAGCGACACGTTAAACACTTGCCAACGTATTCAGTCACTTCCCGTTTAAGATTAGGCCACTAAAACTATTCTCTTAAGTCTCTGTACAACTTAGTGCCTCCAGGATGCATAGCATAAGGGCTACTATGCGATTCCTGAAGAATCCTTCGCCTAAGTTCCTTATCCTTAGGCATACAGACCTTGCTCTTGAAACACAACACTCATTCGCCATTAATGCCATAATCTTCCAACTCTCCATTCTGCACTTGCAGTAGCTTAGCACTTAGGTCCTCATCGATAGCTGTCCCTCTTTCACCTCATTCAACCACGTCGACGACTTGCAACTCTTCCAGCAGGCTTCCATCATCATACAAACTCAAGTGTGCGAATTCATCGCCTCGGATCGACACAACCTTGAGCTTAGGGCATACGCCACTACATTACGCCTTGCACGGATGATACTCTATTGAACAATCATAGTCCTTGATGCTCCACCCACCTTGTTGCCTTAAGTTTAACTCCTTACGAGTCAGCAGATACTTGAGACTCTTGTGGTCTGTGTAGATCGTCGACTTTTCGCCATAAAGATAGTGCCTCCATACCTTAAGAGCGAAGACCACTGCTGCTAATTCCAAGTCATGCGTCGGGTAGTTCACCTCATGAGGCCTTAATTTGAGGGCACACGCAACCACCTTCCCATCTTGCATCAAAACACAACCCAACCACAGTATGGGAGCGTCACAATACAAGTAAAATCATTTCACGCCTCGAAATTTGAATCAACACTAGAACTTACATCAATACCCTCTTAAGTTTTCAAAACTCTCCTGTTGCTTATCCGCCCATACAAAGGTACTTCCTTCCTTAACAACTTTGTCAAAGCGCGGTACATTGGCGAGAACCCTTCTACAAACCTTAGTAATAGCTTTGCCAATCCTGAAACTACGAATCTCCGCCACCGACTTAGGTGGTTTCCAATCAACACCGCTTCAATCTTTCTAGGATCCACCCTTATTCCTTCTGCTGACACCACATGCCCTAAAAGGCAACTTCCTAAGCCAAAATTCACACTTCTGAATTTGGCATAAAGCTCTTCTCCTTAATACTTGCGGCAATCAGGAGATGCTCATCATGCTCCTCCTCGGTCTTGGAGTATACGAGGATTTCGTTGATGAACACCACGATGAACCTATCCAAGTAAGGTTGAAAACCCGGTTCATCATATCCATGAACTTGGTGGGGCATTTGTCAACCCGAACAGACATTACTACAAACTCATAGTGGTCGTATCTTGTCCTAAAGGGCATCTTATGGATAGTTGCCTCCTTCACCTTCAGCGATGATATCCAGGCCTTAAGTCGATCTTTGAGAATTCTTTGCCGCCCTTGGTGATCAAACAAGTCACCTATCCTTGGCAAGGGATACTTGTTCTTGATGGTCGACTTATTCAGCTGATGATAGTCTATGCACATACGCATAGTTACGTCCTTCTTCTTCACAAGCAGGACCGATGCTCCCCATGGAGACTGCTGGGTCGAATAAACCCACGATCCGGCAATTCCTAGATTTGAGCCTTGAGCTCCACCAACTCCTTTGGTGCCATTCATGCAGGGCAATTGACACGGAGGCTGTTCCGTGACAAGTCAATTCAAACTCCACCTCCCATGTGCGGAGGTATTCACAGTAATTCCTCAGGAACACATCTTGAAATCCCTTACCGTTCTAACTCCACTAACACCTTCTTCCTTTCTATCTAGCGCACTTACGAAGGCTAAAACACTTTGCACCCTTACGAACCATCTTTTGACCTTTAGCGTCGAAACTACATTAGACAAGTAGTTTCTTCTTTCTCTATCATAATGACCACCTCATCCTCTGGGGTCCTTAACTCCATTAAGCTTAGCTTGCAGTCCAACACGGTAGATGGTCCACTAGCAGATCCATTCCAAGTATGAGATCGAACTCTCCAGAAGGAAGTTCCATCAAGTCGTGAGAAAATACTACGCCTTGAATTTCTAAAGGTACACTTCTGAAAGAGCTTATTCACCACTACAGTTTGACCTAGTGGGCTTATTACGATCATCTCCCTATCGAATGTTGGAGGCTATGTCAGAGTTTCAACTACTCTACATGCCACATAAGAATAGGTCGAGCCCACATCAATTAAAGCAACATAAGGCTTTCCAAATACAAGGAGCGTCTGGGTTATGACATCCGGTGCGTCTCCCTCTTCCCTACGGTGAACCGCATAGACCAAACCCGGCTACCTTACCTCAGTATTAGCAGCACCTCAGCCCAATGTTCCACATCCTCTACCAGCCCCATTTTTACATTATTGGACCATGGCCCGGCCGAAATTTCTTTGTCCACCTCTACCAGTCTGATTAACATTCTGAGCTACTATTCAATTCCCATCTGGTCTCATTGGACAGTCCTTAATCATATGGTCCTTTGACCCACATTTGAAACACCCACCTGTCTTCTTCCAGCATTCGCCTAAGTGTTTCTTCCCACACTGCTCACAAGTACAATATTGCCCTCCAGTACCAATTTGCTGTCCTCGCGGCCCATCAACCCTAGGCCTTTTTTGAGCATTTCCAGATGATCCAGATGACCCAAATCCTCTCTTCTGCTTATTCCGATCCGTGTTCTGCCTCACAGAGTCCTTAATTCCTTCCGCTATCTTAGCTTTCTCTACTAAGCGGAAAACTCCACGCTCTTGATGTGGAGCGACTAACAACCTCGGGTCATCCTTAGTCAGTCCTCAAGCTGGACACACCGCTCATGCTCTGTATCCACTACCCTCGAGCATCTGGCTCAACCTCGAATTGACTTCATACTCTGCTTCAGACTTGTTCCTTGAACCATTGAAATGCCTTTTCTTTGCTCATCGATTATAACGTGTGCCGACATACTTCTTCCGATATCTTGCCTTAACATATTCAGTCGGATCCTCGGTGTGGCACTATCGGCTATTAACCACCATTGATCGCTTCATCGCATAGCGGTGCCACCATTCCTTTCAACTTCTCCTCAAGGTCGGTCGAGCTCATCCATAATCGCTCGGTGCGCCTCAACCAATATTCAATTTGTCTTGGGTGCCACACGGATACTCCACGAACGCTTGGCTCGTTGGCTCGGAGTCACTGGTCTGATTTACGAGCTCCCATATTCCCTCAAGCACTGACCACCATTTCAAGAACTCACGGACGACCTACGATCTGACATCTCTCCCGTCGATCTTACTACTCAACACCAGCGGTGGTGGTGGTGGTGGTGATGGTACCTCATTCTCAGATCCTTGACCCGATCTAATGGGCTCTAACACGGTTATTCTACCTCGACCGCGTCCTCGTACATTTCGGCCACGTCCCCTAGAGCTCATTTCTACTGCCGCGCTTTAATCTGATTAAGAAATTTTATGCATTAGCCATTGTTTCACTGATTATTCGCGAAGAAGTTTTATGAAAATAGTCTAGTAGCAGTTCTTTCGATCATTCAAAGTTTCAAGTTTTCTATCCTAATTCACAGAAAAGCACATCCATTCCATAGTATCTCCTATACACATCCACTCTTCGAACATTTCTGTCCGTTCCTATCCCAAGGGTATTTTCGTAATTTGTCCTATAGGGGTATTTTCGTAATTTGTCAAAATAAGGTTCCTTGGTGATTTTGTCAATAAGGGTATTTTGGTAATTTTGCATTCTCGGGGGTATTTTGGGAAATTTGGAAATCTGAGGGTATTTTGGTAATTAACCAGGGTAAATTTGTAAATCTTAATAAATCAAGGGTACTTTGGAATTTACAAAACTTGGGGTTGTTTTTGAGAATTTGTTTTCCAAATCGGTGTTGTTGCGAAATTTTTTTGAAGATTGGGGTCATTAGGTAATTTTATGGCAGGGGTATTTGGTAATTTGTAAATTAGGGGTATTTTCGTAGTTTTTTTTTCAAAATCAAGGTATTTTGATATTTTGTAGATTTAGGGTTTTTTGAACTAAGTAATGAAATTTTGATAAAATGTGGGTAACTTGAGTATTTTATAAACCAAGGGCATTTTGGTAATCTTACCACTAGGGGTATTTTAGTAATTTTGCAAATAGGAAATATTTTGGAAAAATTTTCACAATAATCTTTTGCTACACTTAAAAGGGTAATATAGAGATTTTAAAGCTAGGGTTTCCATAAAAATCTGGCTAGTCCTTTCGGGTTTTAGTTAGGGGTTTAGCAGTGAATAAATCCTCTTGGTTAGGGTGAACCAAAGCTACGCACGGGTAGGATTCAGTGGAAAGGAGGTGAGTCACAATTTGCTTAAATACCAAGCTCCCAGAAACCAATCCTGACATGCACACCATGGTTGCCACACCTAACTTCGGTGACTTAACCACGGGTTTGTTTAGTTAGTCATTTAAGTTTTATGTATTTGTTGGGGTAACTAGTCCTAGGGTTCAAGTACTTATCATGCTAGTCTACATTCTATTCCATTTCTACCCTTCTACAAGTCATAATATAAATCACACAAGAGATAGGGGTACTTACCTGGTGGACTTCGGGTCGGAGACTTAGTGTGCCATGCTAGAAAAACCTGCTTAATTCACAAAAATTCCTTTTGAGCTTAACTTTGAAAATGTTTTGGGCCTTAAACCTAAGTGAGAGTTTAAAAGCGGGCTCGATACCAAGTGAAACACCCCAAACACGCCCACAAGCCTTGACCGGATCTGGCATGCTTCTAAGAAAATCCATTCGAATCATATTTGCAACCTTATTAAAAATTTGTGGGTACTTGAAAATAATTGATTTGGGTTGGGCTCGAGTTGAAAACATGTTTATCTTGTATTGGAAACCCTTTATTTTAGGTGACAAAACACTTAGAGTTTATTTTAAAATAATTTTACTTAATCATTTAATTGATAAAATTTGTAAGCATAATAAATAAAAGTAAAATAAAGTAGTTCTACTATGGCCTTATTACATCAAATAAATCCCAAAATTAAATCCAAGGTACTTAAATTTAAAAGAGTCCAAATAGAATAAATTCCTTCTTGAGCATGGCCACCACTAAGCACTTGGCTGGTCCATTCTTGTCGTCACTGAAAAATAGTCCCTAGCAGGGTGAGTCAAATAAACTCAATGTGTACACAAACACTAAGTCCAAATAGATTGGGCATAACAAGTCATACACATTCATATCAAAATATACAATTAATGATGCATTCCCAAGCCCAAGCCTAGTTACCAACGCTTCGCATCACCGTACCAACTTTGCCGTGGGACTACTAAGTCAACCATCCATCCGCTACACACCATCGAAGGCAGTCGCTGCAGTCGACGTGCTCATCGCCCTTATGATTTTGTGGCATTGCCACCTTATATAAATTCGTGACATAAGTCACCACATACTTATATTGTGACAAAAAGTCACCACATTCTTATATTGTGACAAAAAGTCACCACATTCTTATATTGGGGTATAAAACCACCAATTCACTTCCCCTTTACATATCACCCATATGCCCCATGTCATACAATTATGCATTAATCATATATATTCCTTATTCACATTCTTATAATTTCATGTATATGCCATAGCAAAACTTATCATACTCATAGTAGGAGTAGGAAAGCGTACCTTAGTACTTTGTATCATTGTATGGTACCTTAGCCATACTTTTCACATTCTTAATAACACATATATATATTAAACATTGCCATAAAACTTATTAAGAAATAGTGTAGGGTACACACACGATTAACAACAATTCACTCCAAATCCGAAAATCCAATCTCTTGCTTTAGATTTTTAGTGCCTATATTAGACCAATCCCATTCATATTAGTAAAAGCCATTGGCTATAAAACCAAATCCACTAGGATTATAACTCAAAACTTACCTTGGTGCCGATTTGCCTATCACTCAAATCTTGAAACTTTGTAATGCTTTATCCTTGCAATCGGCTAGCACCCAAATCACCTTATAGGTTAGTTTTTGGCTTTTGAACATGTAAGAAATAGATCTAAGTATCAAAATAGGCCTTGGCCGAATGTTCATATGGACTTACCTTGTGGATCTAAATCTCGGAAACACCACTTGACTATGGAGATGTCGAAATTCCTATGGCCATATGTTAGATCCAATTTTCCAATCATTAAATCACAATAGAATGGCCTATGGCCGAACCTTATATTTACTTACTTTAGATCTTAAAATCCTGATAGATCCCTTCCTTATAGTCGACAACGAGCAACCAAATCCCAGAGATCCTTCAAAGATTGGTAAAGTACCCTAAGGAGATTAGTACCTTGTTTTCGGCAAGTCTAAAAGAAATAAAAATCGAACTTGCTCTTACCCTTACTTGAAGAAATCGACAGCTCTTATATCTTGACAACACAAAGGTTCGGCCTTGAAACTTGGAAAATAGTCGACTATGGTCACTTGGGTATTCGGCTTCAACAAGATTAGAAAGGAAAAACTTGAGGGTTTGGTAATGGTGGAATGTAAATTGGCTATACGAGGAGTATTTGACAACAAAATAAAAGAAGAGGAGAATTATTGCGGAGAATTTGGTGAGAGAGAAAAGGAGAAAGAAAGAATAATGAATGGCCTTATCTCTTTTTTTTTCTCCTTTTTCCAAAATTTCTAATCCTAGAGTCCCCTTCTTGGCCATCACTCTCATATCCTTATTTTCCTCTTTATCTCTTCATCTAAAACTTGATAAAAAAAATTCCTCATTTATCTTATCTTGGCCGAATTCTAGAAGGAATTAAACTCCTCCCTTGGGTGCCTTGATGCCGTCCACCTCCCTGCTCTTTCTAAAAATAAAATTCTTTTATTTGCTTCCCATGCGACTCGAACTCAAGCCCTTTCCCCTAGCATATGGCGTCACACACTAAGGCCCTAAGTGGCGCATTACAACCACTTTACCAAGCCCATTTGTGTGGATTACCTCTATAAATTTTCTTAAGGCCTGTTAGGCTTAGCTCCTTATTAAGACTTAAAATACGATATTTTTCTAAGGCATTTCTTATTATTCTGAAGTTCACAAATTTCATTAGGCATATTCACAACATACTCAAGCATGCCATTTCATATAATTAAGCGTAAATGCATAAGCCATATTTCGGGATATTACAACGACATTAGGCCACTCGATGTCATGATGTCACTTACTATTTTGGCATTGTTGAGATGATGAGGTTCCTCATCTCAACGTGACATTATAGGTCATTTCTCATCACGATGTGATACGTTTGACGTCACAACATCACATACTATTTTTGCAAAACCTAATACCTTTAACCTATAATTTCTTCCATTCAAAAAATGCACACATATATTTCAACATCCAGCTAAACTATGCTAACTTCAACACTCAAAACCTAATTCTCAATACCTTGATACAACAATGTATCAAATCTTAACAATTTCAAATAGCTATATCTATGTTTTTTTCAACCATGTCAAAATTCATCCAGAATCAAATCCAATTGCAACATTATACACATCACAAACATATAATTTACTTATGAGTATATAACCATACTATCAACTAGATTGACATATGCCAATTTGATAATAAAATTCATATGGACATCATGATATACCAAAAGTGACTCAACTAGATAGGTACATGCCAAACTATTACAAAATCGGAAATACACCAACATTGCAAAGTCGGGTTCGATTCCTGGATGCTGAGTTGACCTTCTGCCGATCTATCGAGAATCTACTTTACCTGCGGATAGAGAAAACAGTTAGTGGTATTTCTATGATACAAGCATTATCAACAAGTTTATGTAATGCACAAATTTAATTTCTAACCTAATTTCATTCCAATTCATATCAAGCACTTTAATTTCATATAAACATGCTTTTACAAATTTTACATCTCAAATGTTCACCTATTCATACCAAAAACTACCATTTATTACATTATAGGCATGTCTATATTTATCATTCACTTCTTCAAGTATAATTCACACATTTGGACCCATTAAACATAATTTCATGTTACTAATTAAATCATTTCTAAGATTACAAGCTCGTTAGAACTCAATTGGCCCCTAGAGCTCGTTCTCAATTCAATTTGCATACTATAAAATTTCACACTTCTATTCATTTATCGTTTAACACATTTACATGTTTTTAACCCTATTAACTTGACACAGACTCAGAATGGATATGCGGATCTATCATTCTAGGTTGCCTAGTAATGATGATACAATAACGATACATGATACCATCCGGATTACCCGACAACAATGGTTTTCTCAACTCAATCCATTATCTCTCCCGGATTACCTGGAAACTATGGCTATCAAAAATACTCTAACCTTGTGGCATGCCAACTATATCTGACTCGGTCCGAACAGCTAATAAGGTGGGTATTCAACTTTTGATTCAATATATTCAAATCAATTTACAATTCAAAAAACTCAAATCAATCAACATATCATAATCCCATAAACCATATAACATATATCAACTCAAGTCTGCGCCAACTAGCAAATATCAAGCAAATTCCAAGTTTTGCATTTTATTTAATTTAGTCATTATCTCGAAAATCAATCTCATACATACCAGATCAACTCAAATAGTCAACAATGAATTACCTTAACAATGCATGATGTAAAAAGACATGAAAATTTATTAATTAAATAGGTCATGAATCATAGAAATACAAACTAAAAATTTCGAGATACTCATCGACAACTTTGGATTTTCCTTTCCTTCTCGACGAATTCGAGTCGATGTTAGCTACGAATTAACATAAACACATAGCACTACCAATAAACAGCCAATTTACAATCAATTATCAATTTACAAAAAAAATTGTAATTTATTCAATTTAGTCCCCAAAATCGAGACTAACCTAACTTTCAATTTAAAGCTCCAAATTGAATTCTGATTTCACTATTACCCATTAGGAACCTCCTATTTCTCATTTCTATAGTAAATTTTACAATTTATTTAGTCTAGGCCCTAATGTATGAAACTATCAATTAAGCTTTACAATTTAGTCATTTTAGATATCTAAGCTTAAAATCTATCAATTTAACACCTAAAACTTTCAATTCTCAACTATGGAAACTTTCAAAACTTTAGCATTTCTACAAATTGGCACATGGGCTAGCTAATTCAAGCTCTCAAGACCACAAAACATAAAAATTATAAGAAAATGACTTGAATTACTTACCTAAATGTTTAGCCAAAAGCTGAGAAAATAAAAAAAGATTTCTTGGCTATGGAGGACAAGAAAGGAAGAAGATGAACAGGATTTACATTTATTTCCACTCAATTTTCTTTATATAGTGTAATTAATTTGGTTAATTATATAATTAACCTTAGTTTAATATTATAATACTTAATTAAATAATACTCACATAACTATACCATCCACTTCCTAATATTTAAACATGTTCTAATTGTTATTTTGGGCCTTGGGTTATTTGCAATTTAAGTCTTCAAGCCATTTTCTAATTAAAAATCTATAGCAATTAGACTTTATAATTTAGTCCCTAAACCTTAATTAATCACTAATTTGGCTAAATTACTTATCCAAAAATTTAATTAAATTATATAATAACTATGTAAATATATTTTTTTAATATTTATGGACTCGGTTTATAGAAACGGGGTCCCAAAACCATATTTTCTAACACCACTTTAAACCGAGTCGTTACGCAATAACTTCAACTTTCTCTAATGTGCCCTTTTCCTAATAGCTCCTCTACTTGCCTTTGCAAATCCTTTGTATTCTTTAGATTTGTAAAACCCCTTACCCGTATTCGATGCCGGAACCAGGTACGAGGCATTACCGGGCTTAACTTACTTGCTTGTACAAAATCGGGCAATGAACTCTTTTCAACTTAAACTTTTTCATTTAAACACTTAACTTCCTTATTATGGGCTTACGAGACCCAAAACATACACATAAGGTGATCCAGGACTAAACCGAAAACTTACGAACAGTTAGAAAATTTTTTCTTAAAATAGGGCCACACGCCTGTGTGGAGTGGAACACGCCCGTGTCGGCAGGTCATGTGGTCACACACGCCCATGTTCCTAGCCCATGTGGATTTTATTTTTCATTTCGAACCTACAGGGGTTTTCACACGGCCTAACACACGCCCATGTCTATGGCCCATGTCCCTCACACGGCCATAACATGCCCGTGTCCTCAACCGTGTGTGAAAACATTGGCATTCTGTTTATGATGTCAGCAAACACTTAGGGGCACACGGCCTAGTCACACGGCCTATCAACACACCCATGGGGCTGATCGTGTGTCACACACGGCTTAGATACATGCCGTGTGTCTACCCGTATGGACAATTATAAGGTTATTTACCAAGCCATTTGCCACCCTGAAAAACAATCACATTTATACCAATTTCAAGCAACATTTAGCATAGCAATAATGCATCTTTAGCTATCACTAATTTATCATACATCTACTTCACACACTACTCATTTGATTGCATCAACTAGCACTTCATGAATTTCATCATTGAATATATATATAACTTAACTATTATCGGCCAATTCTAATGGCCATTTACAAAATGAATTAAGTAACATTAATAGCCAATACCTTGGCTAACCAATATGACATAGACAAAACGACCAAGTACATATACATGCCATAATCAAACTTTACTATACCAAAAGAATAGCTTGATAGTGTGAATCAAACTCGACATCCTTCGATCCCCGAGCTAGCTTGGCGATACTATAAGAAAATGAGAAAGAGAGGGAGTAAGCATAAAGCTTAGTAAGTTTGCATAAAATAAATAGCAACATAAAGGCTCATGATAACATCAATTCATCACACTAAATAATACACAAGTTCTCAAGCACATCGACATAACTTACTCATGCTTACTCTTACCAAATCACTTTTCACATTTTGCATTCATTTCTCGTAAGTTACTCATGGGTACCTATATCACTTCATCACATAACGTTAGCATTTTTATTCTCTTGAACGTAGACTTGCTCTTGTCATCTTTAACATAAACTTAGCTCTTTACTCGTTGAACTACATGGAATATCGAAGGATACTCAATCTCATCATACATGTAACACGATGCCAATGTCATATCCCAGATATGGTCTTACATGGGATCACATCTCGATGCCGATGCCATATCCCAGATATGGTCTTACACGGGATCTCATGTCTCAATGTCGAAGCCATATCCCAGATATGGTCTTATACGAGATCGTATATCGATGTCGATGCCATGTCCTGACATGGTCTTACGAGATCTTTCTTGGTCTTGAGGCCATGTCCCAGACATGGTCTTATACGGGACCTTCATTTGGTGTCGATGCCATGTCCCAGACATGGTCTTACACGGTACCCTCTTTGTCTCATGTTGTGACAATGGTATCCTTTCTATTCCTAATGTTCAACTGGGACTTCAACTTACCATAATTTCATTATACTCTCATTGAGACATCATTAATCGATTTCATAGAAATAATGTTCATTTCTCATAATATCAAGCAATTAAAAACATAATAACATTATGTAGCTTTAATTTTACACAAACTTATCTCGGTACCAAAATATATGTGGAATTGTTCAATTTAGTCCACCACCTTGTTTCTTGATCTATAATAACAATTTCACTTGTTTAATAATCACATCGACTAAAATAACCCATGAATCATACTTTGGAAAAATTACGATTTTGCCCATGAACTTTCACATATTTACACTTTTTCCCCTTGGCTCGTAAAATGATTTTTATCCAATTTTTTTGTATTTCAAGCCTAGACGAACCATTTTCATAACTACAACATTCAGAAATTTCCACTAATTCACACTTTTATGACAACTTTCATAATTTTTATAATTAGGTCCTTTTATGAGTTTCTCATGAAAATCTCTTAGAAAAAGATGTTTATCATACATCAAACTTTCATATACCTCCATAAATCATCAAAATACATGCATGTCATACATGGTTAAATTTTTTAACATGAACCCTAGCTCAAAATATAGCTAGAAATAGCTAAATATAGCTACGATGATTTGAAAAATACAAAGAACATTAAAAACGAGGCTAGGTAGTACTTACAATCAAGCTTGAAAGTTAAAGAAACCCTAGCTATGGAGAGCTTGAAATTTTCGGCTAGCATGGAGGAGATGGACATGAATTTTGACTTCTTTTTCCCTTTTAATTCTTTTATTAACCAAATGACAAAAATGCCCTTAAGGCCCCTTTCTTGAGATTTTTTCTTCTCATGTCTATTTTTGTCCATCTTGACAAATAATGGTCTAATTGCTAAATAAGGACCTCTAACAATTTTTCTAATGCTATTTCATACTTAAATCTTCTATAATCTCATATTTTCCAATCTTTGTAATTTAGTCATAATGGACAAATTAATCACTAATTCATAAAATTTCTTCATGAAATTTTTACAAAATCATGCAAACATGTCATTGACCTCATAAAAACCATAAAACACATTTTTCTACCTCAGATTTGTGGTCTCAAAACCACTATTCTGACTAGGCCCTAAATCGGGCTGTTACAAGATTGCTTCTGTAAGTTGGACTGTTTGGAATGGTTGAATTGGGCACTAAGTCTATTTGGTGCTCAATGCCTCTCAAAGGTGGTAAACCTTAGGTGGTAAACCTTTAGGCACTTCACTGAAAACATCCTCATACTCCTGCAAAAGAGACATAAACACAGTAGAAAAAGAATCGTTAAGGTTATATAATGATAAATAATTTTTCCAAAACCTCACAAGGATACAAGGTTGTTTGTTTAGTTGGGATCTCCTCACAAATTTTGCACTTGCAAACAAATTTTGCCCTCATTTTTTTACCACTAAAGGATTCGCTACCATTGGACCTTTTTTAATTTGACTTCTTTTTACTAAAGGTATCATTTCTCTCAATCTTTTATGTTTTACCTTTACCCTTAACACCCTTCACAAAATTTCATTATTTTTAACTACTCGTTGTATATATGTTTAGGATACAAAAAAGGCTAATGTGTACTTTTTCCCCTTTATAAGGGAATAATGATTTATCTTACCATGGTGTACCACATCACGATTAACTTGTCATGGCCTTCCCACATCACCCCAAACACCATCCTCGTGGTTCCCAAACTTAAATGTAACCAAGGATTGCTTCGTGAATTGAACTTTTGAGCCCTAATTACACCATTGAAGGTGGTATGGCTTAGGGTGTTTCTAACAACGTAAAGCCAGAGAGTCCACAAGATAACTACTAACAACATTAGCACAACTTCCACTATCCACAATAAGTGAAAATACTTTACCTTTGATAATTCAAACTTCAAGCCTACACACACAGACACACACACATACATATTTAACAATGCAAAAAAGGAATGAAATTCGTCTAAAATTATAACGACCCGATTTTCAGTGGTGTTAGAAAAAGCAGGATTAGGTCCCGTTTTCATTAACCGAGCCTGTAAATATTTTATAAAGACATTTATGGAGTTAGTGTATTATTGAATTGGATTTTAGACGTCCAATTTAGCTGAATTTGTGGTTAATTAAGGCCTAGGGACTAAATTGTAAAATCCAATTGATATCAATTTTTGATTAGTAAATGGCCTGGGGACTTAAATTACAATTAACCAAAGGTTCAAAATAATAATTATACCTTGTTAAATTTCATATAAGTGGACGGTATGATTAGGGGACCATTAACTTAAGTAAAACAAGGTTTAACTAATTAAATTTAAGGTTAATTAAGCTAAATTATAAATTAATCCTAGTATATAAGTTAATTTTTGGTGGAAAGAAAGAGAATGTCATCTATTTCAACTGAATGTGAGAAAGAACGAAGAGCTTGACACCATAGCCAAGGGTTTTGAGCTTTTTAGCTTTAATTTCAAGTCCCTAGCCATTTTTCTTTGATTTTTATGGTTATTGAATCATGGGAAGTTGATCTAACTAACCCATGTACTAGTTTGCAAAACTATTAAAGTTATAGAAAGTTTCCACGATAGAGAATTGAATTATTTTGGTGTTAAATTGTTAGAAATTAAGTTTAGTATGTGAAAAGGACAAAATTGTAAAGCTTAATTATTAGTTTAGTACGTTAGGGACCAAATTGAATAAAATGCAAAAAAATTTTGAATTATTGGTAGGGGTACAAAATAGAGGGTCCCTGATGGGCTTTGGTGAAATTAAATCTTAATCGATGCTTTAAATTGAAAGTTATGCTTGTCTCGATTTTAGAGACTAAATTGAATAAATTGAAAAATATGTTTGACTTTGCAAATGAATGTGATTTGACATAGAATTTGATATTTCATATTTTTGAATTATTATTCGTAGGTAAAGACAATGCAAGAACATTGAGAGGGGTAGAAAAGGTGAGAGCCAATGAGTAGTTCGAAATTTCGGTTTGTATTTTTATGATTCAAATCACTTTAATTCTTGCATATTTATACTATTTTGCATGGTATAATATTGAGGTGAGTTGAAAATGGTTAATTGAATTGAACTGATATGATTATGATTGATTATTGAGATAGAGGATTAAATTGAATAGAATGAAAAATAGCATAGCTTGATAATTCATGGTATTTAGTATGAAATTGAGTTAAAATATGTTGTATGACTTGATGGAATGATGTATTGACAATGAATTGAGGTTGATATAATGTCAATTGAGCTATATAATGAATTCAGAAAATTGGGTACCCTATTAATTGTTTAGGCAGAGCCGAATATAATTGGTTTGTCATAGGATAGATTGAGTTTAGATTACTTGACTATATGTTGATGAATGTTGGGTGCATTTTCCTTTTGAATGTTTTGACAAGTATTGGGAACAATTACTACTTCGGTTAAACCGATGAATTCTGGGCGCAATGCACTTATTTTAGATATTCCAATGAGGCATCGAGTGCCGAATTGGTGTGTTGCTTGGATCCATGTACCCGTCCGAGTCTGAGTCATGTTAATATGGATTATAATATATTAATTGGCTGAATGATGATTGAAATTGATTAAATGTTACAAAGTTGGAATATAAGCACTTATATACGACATTGAATGTTGAGAGTAGGTAAAATATCATGACTAGTTAATGAGCCGGAGAGCTGACTCGATAAGATAAGAAATGAATCGTTTCACTTGATAATGGAATGGGGCATGATTATATGTTACAAGTTGAGTAATTATACAAATTTAACTAGCATTGTAATAATGGTATGAAATATTCCTATAGATTACTAGTACATGAAATGTTTAGATAATCCATCTTAAGTATGGACATAATGGTAATATATGCCTATATAGATGTGTTTAATGAGATTGGTTATATGGTGCATTTATATTGATTAATAGTATAAACATGGAAATTGTATGCAATTGACTATTTCATATGTTATATTAATTTGAAATATAGAAATTGTAACACCTCTTACCCGTATTCGATGCCGAAACAGGGTACGGGGCATTACCGGACTCAAATCACAAGCAATCACACGATTCGAGTCATAAAATTTGTGTCCAAATTAAAACCATTCATATTCGATCATGGAGTCCCTATTACGAGCTTACGAGGCCCAAAACATGTATTGGAAGTGGTTCGAGACTAAACCGAGAACTTATGAAAATGTTACAAAACTTAGAAAAATTTTGCTAACTGCAGGGCTCACATGCCCGTGTGGTCCAAGAAACATGCTCGTGTGACCCTAAGACATGCCCGTACTTCAAATCGTGTTCGAATTAGGGTGTTCTCTGACTTGTGCCACACGGCCGTGCCACACGCCCGTGTGCTAGGCCGTGTAGCACACACGGCTAGGACACAAGCCCGTATCTCTCCCCGTGTGCTCAATTCTGGACATTATGTTTTGCAACAATCAATGTGCAGGAGACACACGGCTAGAACACATGCCCGTGGGGCAGACTATGTGTCACACTCGGCCTAGACACACGCCCGTGTGTCTACCCGTGTGGACCAAATAAAGGCTATTTACCAAGCCATTTGCCACCCTTGTTCACACATACACTTACACCAATTCAAAGGCACAAAACATATCATACTTACGCAACCAAACATCCACAATTATGATCAACACATGCCAATACAATATCAACGTCTATCATACTCACCACATTTACTAAGTCACAATTACCTAATTGTACACCACTTTATCATTTCATCAATAGACCACATTTCCAAAAATCTCACATTCATGTCATAATTAACATTTCTCTCATTCACCAAGCATATCATGACCATGTCACCAAAGACATTAGCACATATATATCCATACTTAGGCTTACAACCATGATAGCCCAAATAAGCTAATCTACATGGCCAAATATCAAACAAGCCTTTGACAATCACAAGCCAACACATTGGCTACAATCACAATGACACATTTAACAAAATGACTAAGTCCCTATACATGCCATAAACTCAAAATACTTGCATTCACCAATACCCAAAATGATAGCTTGATAGTGTGATAGGATCTCCGGCAATCTCCAATCCGAGCTAGCTCAATAGCCCTATAAAATATTGGAAAGGAAGGGGGTAAGCTATATATATATAGCTTAGTAAGTCCGTATGAGTATAATAAGCAACTTTTACCAATCATTTACCAAGTCCGATGATATAAACACAAGATAATATAAATTGCTAACTCACAGTTATAATTTATTCAATCACATTGTTTGCTCTATCAATTTGCAAGCATATTTTAACATGTTTTGACATTAGCCTAATAACCGTAATCTCTCCATTATAACAAATTACCACAATCAACCAATCATACCTTACCTCATAATAAACATGCACATTATTTATTAGTATTCACCTCTCAAGCATATACTTTAGCATCTTTCAATTGTTTAAAGCTCATATCTTTTCAAACTTTCATAATCGTTTTAATAGGTAATTATGCCAATCTTTCCTTTTTCTCATATCCGATAAATCACAATTTGTGTAAATAAAACATGCTATATCATAACTCAATTTAGCCCGAAAGCCAAACACATAATCGTCAACCGAATTTACCATGTATTTCATACATCACAAATATTGACCAATAATCACAAGGTTTTCATAAAAACATCACTGTGGAAATCATGAACTCAAATTTCATGAAGTCAATGCTTATAAACTTTACGTACATACTTGTACCAATTCGTAATACTTACATACTCTTTCTCTCCTTTGACATACCCGTTGAATTTTTCGTTGAACCATTTGGAATATTAAAGGATACTCAGAAATCTCGTACACACAGTACTGTACCAATGCCAAATCTCAGATATGGTCTTACATGTAATCTCGTATCAATGCCAACAGCCCAGCTATGGTCTTACACAAAGTCTCATATCCATGCCATATCCCTGATATGGTCTTACATGAAGTCTTATATCGATACCATATCCCAGATATGGTCTTACATGTAATCTCAGTAACCCTAATGTCATGACATTTATATCCTATCTATTCCTAAGGTTCAACCGGGACTTTTGCTATACTGAATCTCTGTTGGTCATTTCTGTAGTATCGTACTCAATAGCATTCGCATTTCATTTCAATAATATAACATTTACCATAATTATATCAATTAAGCATTTATACACAGATAATTTAATGCTTATTAAACATATGAACTTACCTCGGCATAAAAAGCGGTAAAAAGGACTAATTTGTCAAATACTCGTTTTTCCCTCGTTCTAACTTTGAACCTCATTTTTCTCGATCTATAATATCACATTAAATTATTTAATCATTATACTATTCAAATCAGCCCAAAATCAAATTATAAAAAAATTACATTTTTGCCCCTAAACTTTTGACATTTTACATTTTAGTCCCTAGGCTCGTAAAATTATTTTCATTAAATTTCATTATGCCCAAGCCTAGCCGAACCTATATCATGCTCATAGCAGCCCAAATTTTTCATTTATTGACACTTTTACTACTCATTTTACAACTTTTACAAATAAGTCCTTTTAGGCATTTTTACCGAAAATCACTTAGCAAAAGTCGTTTAACAAACAACAAACATGCATTTTCTACCATCAAACATCAAAATACATACATGTTCAACATGGGTAAAATTTTAAACTTTGACATCTTTTCAAATTGGTGGTAGAAATAGATAGATCATGTTACAAGGATTTCAAAAACATAAAAATCATTAAAAACGGGGCTAGAACGGACTTACAATCGAGCTTGAAAGTGGCCAAAATCTACCTATGGCTTCCTCCTTGTAAAATTTGGCCATGAGGAAGAAGATGGACAAATTTTGGCTTGATTTTTGCTTTTTAATTCATTTTAATTACCAAAATACCCTTAATAAAAAACTTTAGAAACATACCAAACCATATCCATTTTTGTCAACCAACTTAACCAATGGTCTAATTACCATCTAAGGACCTCCAATTTAAAATCTCATAGTAATTGGACACCTCTAACATATAGAATTCAAGTTTTTCACTTTTTACAATTTAGTCTTTTAACTAAATTGAGTGCCCAAACGTCAAAATTTTCGAACGAAATTTTCACAAAATCATTCCATAAAATTGTAGACCATAAAAATATAATAAATATGAATTTTTCTTCGTCGAATTTGTGGTCCTGAAACTATTGTTCCGACTAGACCCAAAATCAAAATGTTACAAAAATACCATTGAGCTTTATGGCTCAGCATACAGTTTGTTTTTTGTACACAAGTTAGGTCCAATTTGAGATTTCGTGCATCGACTTCAGCATCCAGTCAAAGATCCTAGACTCAACAACTTTTGTGTATTTTCTTTCGTTAGTTATATGACATGTACCTAGATTGAGTCAAATTCGGTACAACTATGTTTATATGCACTTTTGAGTTAAAAGGATTTAGGTACGAACTTGGTTAATTGAATATTGTAACACCCCTGACCTGTATCCATCGTCAGAACAGGGTTTCAGAGCATTACTAGAATTTACAGATTATATAACAAAAATTTCACTTCATATAACATTCATACCTAAAATCAATCAAATTTAATCATAATGTCCCTTATGTGAGCCATCAAGGCCCAAAATATATATATCGGGACTAAACCGAAACTCAGAAAATTTTTCAAAAATATTTAAAATTTTTCAACATTGCAGAAGTCGCACGGCCGTGTCATCTGGCCGTGTGGATGAAATAGGCCATTTTTCTTAGCCTCATTTCTTGCCCAACTTGTCATCAAACTAACCAAACATTTTAGAACATCAACATTATAAAAACTGTGCATATACCAAAATACCAAAACACATATAGGCGAATATTTTATCAAAATAACCTAAACTTGCCATTATAACTAGAATCAGATTATCCAAAATTACCAATAGAGCCGATGGATAGTGTGATATAACTGCGACAAGCTTCCAACCTATTCGAGCTTATGATAATCTGTAAGGTAAATGAAAACAATTACGTAAGCAATGAATGCTTAGTAAGCTCGTATAATCTTTGATCATAATACTTCTTTTCATATATGAAATTTATACATTTTAAGAATAACCCATTATTGATTCCACAATATTCATGAAGCTATATCAACTCACAAGGTGAATAATTTCACAGTATCACTTATACATATTATCTCAAACTTAGTAGGATTTTATATAACTTTAACTCTTCCAAGTTTCTTTATTTTTATTTTCATTTCTTTACTTTCTACACTTATTTCATATGCATGACACTCAAGTCATAAACATATCATTCAACCATGGCCACAAGCTAGTGCATTTAGCCAAAGCCTTTTTCAAATTGATCACATGATAAGTCATTTCATAAGAAATTGCATAATTTAACCTTACCACTCTTTCATCAGCATTAGCATATTTTCACTTAAATACTTACCAAATCAATGTATCACATAAATAAATATTTTACCATTCAACCAACAGCTTGACACTTGTCTTAGCATCAAACAACTTTACACATATTTCATATAAAAATTCAACATTGATATACTTATTTTCTCGACAAGTCACACTTGAGTTTAATACTCGTCTCAACTTACTTAATTTCCCTGTATCAACATATCAAAGATAATCATATATGTACATGTCATGATACATATCATTCTCTTCTTGATTCTTTAATAACATATATCATTCATTTCATTATATCAATATTTCATGTACCATAATTTCCATGTATTTCACGTATGTTTATTAGGTAATAGTTCATATCGAACTTAACATTAATCAAATTCCATGTACATATACTTTCTACATCATGTGTCCATATAACATGTACAAATCATTATATATATATTTCAAACATATACGGTAATAATTCATTTCATATTTATATTGTTTCATATCGAATTTTACCCATTAAATCAATTAAAGTATCGATGATTACGGGTAGTACATTCAAGGTGTACAAATCTATAATCATAGATGAATATATTCATCAAATAAATTCCATGTTCATATAGCATTATTTCATACTTCTATATATCATGTATCATCATTTTCATGTATTGCAAGAATATTCGAGATATAAATTCATTTAAACTCATATTTCTCATTTCTAGAGTTTACATCCGTTGAATTATTGAAATTTCGATGGATACTCTAGTAGTACACACAAAGTGTACAAATCAATAACCCGTCAATTCATATTCAGGAGTACCCATTAGGGCACTTGTCCCGAGAGCACACTCTCGAGCCATATATTATACAGCAGGATTACCTGTCCAAGCTAAATCCTGCCTGTAATGCACACTCTCGAGCCACATATCATACAGTAAGATTACCAGTCCATGCTAAATCTTGTCTGTAACATATGCTCTAAGAGCTTTGTCAGGATTACCAGTCCAGAATAAATCCTTTTTGTGACAAATACTCTAAAGAGCTTAATCTGGATTACCAATCCAGGCTAAATCTAGACTTTAACATATGCCTAAAAGGCTCAATTAAGATTACTAGTCCAGGATAAATCCTAATTGCAACATATGCTCGAAAGGCTTGTATCAGGATTACCCATCCGGGCTAAATCCTTTCAATAATGAGGTCAATAGGATTACTCGTTTGAGCTAAATCCATTCTGCAACAAATGCAGGACCTCATTCCATTTGGGAAATCACCTTTATCCATCGAAATCCAATATTCACACGGAATTTAACCTTTTCAAATATTTCCAAACATGTGTTCATTTCTTACATTCATATCATTCATACTAGATTCACGTACTAAAATTCCACATTCAATCCAATACAGCATTCAATTTATCATATTTACATGCTCAATTAAGTTACATGAACTTACCTAGCTAAATTGCAGAAATACCAAGATTCATGGGCATTTTGGTAATTTTCCATTTCCCCTATTTTTCACCCGATCTTGATCTAAATTAATAATTTCATTCAATTTAAGTTAGACAATAAACAATTCATTTCCCTCAATTTGGTCATTTTTTACATTTTTACAAAATTGCCCCCTAAAGTTTTACTTTTATTCAATTTAGTGCATGAGCCTAAAACATACAAATTAGCCATTTTTAATATAAACTGATGCTAGCTGAATATTCATATATTTTCCTCCTCCTCCTCTCCATTCCACATCCTTAATGCATATAACATGCTTATAAGTAACATTATCTATAATTCCACTATTTACTAAAATGTTCATTCAAAGTTGTCCACTTGAGTCATAGTCACTAAATTATTTATTTCTTGAGCTACCGAATTTAAAATTAAGATCCACTTGATTTTTTTGAAAATATACTAAAATATATTTCTACCATAAAATTTTAGAATTTGTAATTTAGCCAATAAGTACAGTAAAATCTTCAAATTTATCTATGTTACGTTGTTTGACAACTTGACCTTTCTTTACTAAAATTAATTATCTCTTAGTACAGGATTTGGATGATGTTTCTGTTTATTTCTCATGAAAATAGACTCATTAAGAATTTAAAACATAAATTTAAAACCCTAATTATTTTTTTTATAATTTTTTATGATTTTCCAAAGTCAAAACAGGGGAACCCGAAATCATTTTGACCTTATCTCACAAAATTTATTATATCTCATAATTTACAATTCCATTTCTTACACCGTTTCTTCTATGAAAAGATAGACTCAATAAAATTTAATTTTATATTTTATTCAACCTCTAATTAAATTTCCACAATTTTTGGTGATTTTTCAAAGTTAGACTACTTCCACTGTCCAAAACTATTTTAGTGCAAAATGTTGATTACCAAGTTTATAACACCCTTATTCCCCTTTCTCTATAATATTTCCCATCGCTTTCTCTTATTTTCCTTCACTATCATATCAAGAACATAGAACCTTATATAAAAAACTCTACATTAATATCATTTCCTTGCTTTTTCAATAATATCAAACTTAAAAATATAATGAAATCTTAATGTTCTTACCTTGTTCTATTGATTTCAACCTTTAACTTGATTTTCTCTCTCCTTCAGCTTCTATTTCTTGAATCTAACTTGATATTTTAGCTCCCCATAGTCTCCTTAATATTTTTCTCTCTTGGTAGCTATGAAAATTCTTTTGATTTCTAAGTGAAAATGGTGAATTTTTGGTAAAAGGACCAAATTGTAAAGAAAGTAAAACTCTCTTTCTTTCCTTTCTCTTCATACGTTGGATGCATGGGAAGAAGATGATAATTCTTCATCTTTATTTCCTTATATTTATATACTAAATAAAATAATAATAAAATAATAAAATATCATTTAAAAATCAAATTAAAATATTTATAAACTAATATTTATTTATTTAATTAATCTAAAATATCACCAACATCATCATTACCTTCTAGATTTCTCTCTCTTTCTAATTGACCATTTTGCCCTTTATAATCTTTTAAAATTCCATCCTTGAGTCATCAATTAATTTAGTAAAATTATAATTTAGTCCCTCATAATTCTTCACCTATTCAATTTGGTCCTAATTCATCCATTTTCCTTAGTTTTTAGATCATTCCACCCTTAAAATATTTGCACTATTGGTCTTTTAACTTTTTCATATTTACACTTTAACCCCTCAAGTTTTGAGTATTTACTCTTAGGCAACAAAACTTTTCTCACTTTTATAATTTAGTCCTTTCTTGAATTAATATATCATAATATACTTCTCAATGTTGTCGTAACTCAAAATTTTCCTTTTTTTCACTTTGTTTCCTTATTTTAATATATCAAGGATAATATATTCTTGTAGAAATTTTCGAGGTATAACAAATATGGATTGTAAATGTATTTAAAGTTAGTTTGAAATGGTTTGAATTGCTATAATGATAATGACCTTGATTGAAATAGGTATGAATGTAAATGATTTGAATGAATTGCAATAGGTAATTAGCTTATAAGTGATAAGGCATTGGCATAATGTTGAACATGGTTTTGGGATATATAAACCAATGTTAGCATGTTGTACATTGGCTGATCAGGAATAGGAGGTGTTTAAAATTTGTTTGGGAAGATTGCAGGTCATTGTTCAATAAATTTTGCAAAAATAGTATGTGATGTCGCGATGCCATGTGAGTGTTGTCCTAACTTAGTGCGACGTCGAACTTGGTTGTTGTGGCGAGGCTAAAACAATATGTCACATTGCGATGAGGAACTCTCTATATCTTGAAAATTTTACAATTTAGTCCTAATTCGACATCGGGTTAGTATTAGAGCTTTTGTAAACTCATATAAACTCAGGAATGATTATAAGTCGTATCATATGCTCATAATTACTTGTATTTTTCATGTTAATTAGTATTATTAAAATATAATTCAGTCGTAGTTGCTTCCGCAATGAATTTAACACCTTGTATCTTGGACTCGGTGATTGAGTCGGGTATAAAGTATTACAAAATTAAGATGGAAAATATATAACATTTGTTGTATGATCCACATTCTGAGTCAACCTTTTATCCCAAGTTGTCCACTAAAATGTAAATAAAACCTTAGTCAATTGATCCTCACATGTGTGAAGTCTAAAACAAGGAGATATTTCAAACATTGTTGAAGAGGAACTCAGACACTAGAATCCAAGTTAGGCTTTGATTGAAAAGATAAAAGTAATAATTATACTTTCTGAAATTGCTGTGTACTCTTAAAACTCATTCAAGCATGCTTTCGTGGATGGGTGGAAAACCCTACCTTTGCTCTGATGGGTTTTGCATTTGGTTATTTTCAAGTTAATATATATGTTTCTTTTTTCTTCTTTTCAAACTAGGCAATGAAAATGCTCTATCAACCAATTCTAAGTGGTGGTTGAAATAGGATAGATGGTTGAATTACTCGTATCGTGAGTGAGTCGGTTGGTTTGATACAATTTTAATAATACTGATAAAAATTGACAAATTGAATTTAAATTAATTTGAACTTAAATTGACACGAATCTAAATTAACTCAAACTTAATAATGATCCGAATCTATGATAACACTACAAATAACTTGAATCTAAAACGACCATAATCAAAATAATTTAAACTCGTAATGACATATTTAAAAAATTTAAATCTTTAACCCGAATAATTCAAATAAAAAAAATTAAACTCGAACTGTTTACTCTTTTACGGTTATAAACTTAACGGCGGTGGAGGCCTAACATCTGACCTCATGATTCCCCAACTTTAAAAGGAACCTTTTTGGTTTTATTCCTCCCTTTTCATGTCTTTATTTATTGATATCTTACATAAATTTCGTACTTAACTTTCATTTCAATATTGAATTTGATATTTGAAACATGGATGTTTTGTTTCAATTTTCAATTTGATGTATGAATTCATTTTATTGCAATTAAGTATTTATAATTTTTATTAGAGTATAAGTGTCAAATATTCATGGGACCACGTGATATTATTTAATATAGATATTAAATTAAATATTAAAATTAAACTCAAGTATCAAATGATATAATAATACTAAATTTTAACATGATAAAAACCATATGAAATAGAAAGTGGCAAGTTATTGTTATTGTTATTTATAACATTTAGATATATTACAACATATATATGGTGAATATTTGGGAGAGTGTACTTTTCTACAAGTAACCTTTAGAAAGTTAACATGTATCTTTTTTTTTTAATATTTTATTATAATCTTATAAGACACTTGTTAACCCCTAAGTAGTCTGCATACGGAGTTGTACCAAATAACTTCCCATATTTATCCATGTTTTCCATAAATAGTGATGAGCTGATTATTGTGTAAGCTATATATGACAGTATTGTCTCCATGCAACTCATGCTGTTTGAGAAGCTTGTCTCACCGTCTGAATAAAAAACCAGACAAAAGCAATTACTGTAAAATGTTAGTGCTTAATTAATTGTAAGTAGCAATATAATGATAAAAAAAATGCGAGACCTGAAGATAAACTTGGAGCTTCCTCTTTAAGATTGCATACTCTTGCTTCACTTGTTGAAAACTCCTAATGCATCTATAAAATCAACACCTTGAGTTCACTTTAGTATCTTTACACAACATATATTCAAATATGATTGAGTATAATCCTCTTCAACTACATGAAAGAACTTTGAAAAGGTTAAATATATATTTGTATTCAACATATACTCATATCCGATTCTACTTTGAATATGGCTCTAAAGAGAGTTATACCAAAATATGAGTAACACTATAACCCAAAGACAGATACAACCCATAAACGTCCGAACACTCAACATGAGCAACTCTTGATTAGAGAGTAAGCCACTTGTTACTAGTCAAAAAGGAACTAAGCAACCAAAGGTTAGGTATAAATACCTAAGATATGAGTCTCACACTATCTCTTTTACGTGTTTAAAGCTTCCATTTCTTTATTCTTCCGATAATACCTTTCGCTAACGTAAGTATTAGAGAATGTCTCAAAACACAGGCTCCAATATCTCTCACCCCACTCTAATTTTGTTGGAACCTAAACTCTCCAAACCCAGCTTAACTTCCTAGAAAAATACCACCAAGCCCACTTCACCACCAAAAAAAAAAAAATGACAAACAGATCACGAGTTAAAGAGTCTTTTAACGTGTGCTAATGGAACTTAATTGATGAAAGGAAAAAGAAAAAAAGGAAGTAGACAAGAAAATTACCCTTCAGCATTTTCAGCATTGCAGTATTCTCTGAAAGCTGTGCATTCATTGGTAACCTTCTTAGCCCCAATGCTTCAAGAAAATCAATATAATCAAATGACTCAGATAAACAAGAGTAACATCAATTCACTTTTTTTTTTTTTTTTTTTTTTTGGGGAGAGGGGCAGTATGTAAGAGTTTACCTGGAGCTGCTTCCCTTGAACTGGTGCATGTAATCATCCAGTTTACAAAAGTCAATAGGGCTACTGTTCCTGCATGATATATGAGAAAAATTCTTATAGTGATCTTAAATATTTAATCACATTGAAGATTAATATGAGAGAATATATATGTTGTTCTCCACTTACAGTGCTTGTTCGATGTTCTGAATTAACCTTGCGGAATCATTGTAAAATAAGGTGACAACCTCTTGAACAAAATTAGGGTTGGTATCATCTTGTAACTCCTCCAGCTGAATGAATTGATCGTCAAGGTAGCCCTGCAAAAATGCTTCATTTGGTAAATTTTACTTGATTTGGAAATGAAATTAAACATAAGTAATTTCCAAATAGAGGAAGTTAAGGAAAAGAAAAGTTGGTAAGGTTTTTTTTTTTAAATTTTAACCATATATTATTCATTTTTTTATTCTTTTAACATATTCCTATTCAAAACATGATTAAAGAATCCCAAATTATGAACTATTAACAAGATGTTCACCTTCCTCAAAGATAATTTGAGTTCCAACCCACGTTAGCCAAAATTTAAATATCACATCTATTTATGTTTTTGTTAAATGGAAATATGATAATTTTAAAATAAATAACTACTCGTATGGTCAATTTAAAATCGTGTGAAACCATGTATGTAATATATATTGACTTCATACTAAAGAATGAGAGAGAATGGACCTGATCAAAGAGGGACCTTCTCATGGAGGCAACTTGGTTGTGCAGGCGATTTCTATCCATCTTTTCTTTTTCTTTTTCTTTTTTTTTTTTTCCCTTTGTAAACAAAGTGGTATAAAAATGGGGTATGTCAATAATTGGTAGCTCCACACCTTTGAATTTATAGTATACGGATAAACCCTAATGGTATGTATGAAAAAAGAGGAAGAATAATTGGCCAAAAATGACTAAAGGGAGAATCAAAGCCAAATTTTTTACGTGTCAAACGATTATCGATTTGGTATATCCCTTTAGATTTTGATTTTTTTCGACTGAAAAAAAAAAAAAGGAAAATGTTGAAGAAATAAGGACTAAAAAAATATAATTTTTTTTCATTTTTATTACGAAACAAAAGTATTACAAAAGAATATAAAAGTAGTAGGAGCAGTTATAACTTCGCCTCAAATAGGGCATGGACAAATTCTATGAGTGTACCAAAAATAAATTAAACTATTCACCTTTGCTAACTATAGTAACCTAACCCAAGGGAATCAATTCACTTTTTATTTCAACCATCCTATCATGCTTTTTCTAGCTTTAGGTAAAACTTAAAATTTGTTCTTTTTTTTTTTAAATTAAATATAAATTTATTATAGTTTAACTTTATATTCAATTTTATTACTAGGGTTTAAATTTTTTATTGAATTTTACTATTCAAATTTAATTTAAAATTTTGAAGACTTAAAAAGTATTTTAATAGTCAACAATAATAAATCAATATAATATTAAAAAATAATAAAACTTTATAAAATCTCTCTCAAAAAAAAAAACAAACTTCAGTTTTGTTCTTCTTGATACATATATTTTTTATTTCTCATGTGTTTATTTTATTAAATAAAAATTTCAAGTTGATTTATTAGTTTTCAATCTTTTATAAATTAACTTATCGTTAATTATTAAAATGAAATATTTGAAGGAGAATTTTTTTTTTTTTGGTTGTTGTTGTTGAATTTTGTTTTCAAATCATCAAAACTAAAGTTGATATCAAAATGCAATAAAATTTGAAGTTTAATGGTAAAATTCAATCATAAAAAGTTAAGAGACAAATTTATCTATATTCTTAAATTATAATAACAAACATCAATTAAAATAAAATAAAATATAGTGATAAATTTTCATATTCACATATAATAGTATGCCAAATTTGTAATTTAACCCTAAATCTTTTATCCATAATTAGTTCATGTAATCATTTTAAGAAAATATATTTAACAAGTTATGATTTTTGGTAAAATCAAGATATCTTCCACATCTGTTTTTCAATTTATAAAAGTTAATATTTTTTTAATGTTTATAGATACTATTCTTTTAATATTATCCTCACTTAAATTCTAAATTCTAAAAATATGTGTTTCTTTTTAGCTCGTACTACAATCTCCTTTGAGAAAAAAAATCCCCAATTACATAAATAGTTCTTTTAACATTTCACTAATTTTTCAAAAGGAAGTCAAACTGGCACCAGCACTTATATTTTCAACGGCTAAAAGAGCTTGCCTTTATTTTAAGTTGAAATTTTGCTTTCGGGCCCAAATCAAAGCGTATGGACAATTTTATGAGTCCACCCCAAATAATAATAATAATAATAATAATAAAAAATAATAATTTATTATAACCCAACTATTTAATTTTGTTTTTTTAGTCATCAATAGATTAATATAGAAATAGAAACACTCAAAAATCTAAGATAATTAGATAATTGAAAATGATAAAATTAAAAATTGAGCGATCATTTTGTTACATTTCATTATTAAGTGATAAAAAATTATAATTAGATGACTACTAATATAGTTTAACCAAATAATAATAACTCTTCACCAAGTGGCGGAGCTTAGTAGGGGCCATGGTCCTCCTAAAATGATAAATTTTTAATTTAAGTCTTTTATAATTTATAAAATTTTAAATTAGTAATAGTAAAATTATATTTAATCTTAAAATGATAAAATTTTGATCTAACCCTTTAAAATTATAAAAATATTGATTATTAAAATAATAAAATTATATTTTTACTATCGTAAAAATATACAATTTAATTTCGACCTAAAAAAAATTTTGTAGCTCTGTCACTGTCTTCACCCATGCTAACTAGAGTAACCAAACCCTAGGGAATCAATACACTTAACTCACCAAATAAGTCTACTTTTTATTTCAACGATCTTATCATGCTTTTTGGTCTCATCAAATACGCAGACGCGAATAAATTACAAGGAATCGTCCCCAACGATAGAACTTACATAAGGAAACTTTTGATATCACGATCAATTCTATTTTTTATAGCAATAATTTAAAATTAAATTTATAGTAAAATTATTTTTATGTTTTATTTTACTTTTATAACAATTTTTCATTTATAATAGTAATAATCGAAAATTAATATAACATCTCTCAAATTTTAATAAAATTAATAAATTTTAGTTAATATATTAATTTAATAAAATATTTAACTTTCACATAAAAATTTATTAATCATATTTTATTAATGAAAATCAGTATTTAAGAAATAAAATTATGTAATAAATTGTATTAAAGATATAATCAAAATCTTACTAATTAATATTATTAATAGAGAGAGATCTATTTACACCAATGTAAAACTAAACTGGTTTATACCATTCCTTTAACTTTTATAGGATTAATATTTTAACAATCTAAGTGTCATATCTCATATTCCATTCATTGTAGATGATGCATGTCAAGTTAGGCTTAAATTAAAATTTTTAACTATTTATTTTATGTAACAAAAACTTTCAACCATTAAATATATATTAATATAGACAATTTTTAGACCGATATGATAAATATTTTAGAGCGATTTAAAATTTTACATAAATGACAAGTGCAAATGTTTTGATAAATTGAACAGTTGAATTGTTAAAATATTAATAGTATAGAAAGTTACAAAATGTGTAAAACCACTTTAGTTTTACATTAGTGTAAGTGAATCTCTCCCTATTGAAAAATTATTTTAAAAGTCAAATATTAACTAAATATCAAATGTTACCATAAGTATATAACAACTAACTTTCTATAATAACTAAAATCTTGGAAAACAAATGAAACTATTATAAAAATAAAATAAAATAAAAAGGTTAGACGATAATATATTTGAGGGTGAATATACATAAGAGATTCATCTAATATAGGATCGATTAAATTGGTCTCTACTATTAAATGGATTAATTTAGTTCACATAATGTTAAAAGAATCAATTAAGGTCATATTGGGATAGAGTTAACATTTACTATTTAACATAGTTAATATTTTTAAATTTTTATGGTTACCTAAATGAAATCTTTTGTTTGGAATTGAACTACAATTGAAAAAAAAATTCAAGATAGCTTTTATACAATAAACCTTAACTCTGTTACAAATTGAACTTATTAGAATATTTTAATAATTTAAGAATTAAATTGATCTATTTAATAATATAAGAATTAATTTGATCAAATCCCTATACTATAAGGACCTCCCAAAGAATTTAACCTATATGTTATCACCCATGTGTGCAAGAATATGACAACTTGAAAAAAAAAAAAAAAGAAAAACATGAGCGAGAAAATTACTTTTGGCAAAAAGTTGTTTTTCCTCGTATTCTTTAGGAATTGACTCTACTCGGACTAAAGCCGAAGAAACCTTTTGGATATAGGGAACGTCGCTAACCAAAATTGGCCGAAATTGGGATCCTTGTTAACATAATTCCATCGCTCCAACATCAGTTTCATTCTCTAAGCTGAATATCTATAATTTTTATAAAATTTAAATTCAAAATCACAAAGTCTAAAATTCATATTATTTTCATATTCATTTATTATCCGCATTAAATCAAATCTACGAATTTAAATTAATTAACTTATTAATTGAATATTCACAAATACATATTAAAATTTTAAATATATAAATAGATGAGGTACATATAATTTTCAATATGTTTGTGAAATCTAAAATACTCCACAAATTGTACATTAAATAATTATTTGCCTTAAATAATAAACATCTAAAGGTTAATATCTACATTCATTCTAAATCCATTTTGGATAGCAATTAAAATATCCGAATCAAAATATTACCTAAATTTAAAATTTTCAAATTAACCAAAAAAAAAAGAGTCAAATGTTTGCATCCAAATAATGGATATCCGAAAGTTAATATCCACATCTATTCTAATTCCATTGCGGATAGTTAATAAAATATACAAAATAAAATATTATCCGAATCTATAACACCTAAATATGCATAAAAACAAATTAAATATCCTTAATGCGCACTGTCCATAACCATCCATACCGCCAAAGGTGACATTATAACATGTCCACTATCGAACAACCCAAGTTCAGTCGAACATTTCCACATGAAGAAAATATTAGCTCCTCTGTTAATCTTTTAAGAACTCGACTAATACTATCACAAAACTAAAGCTACAATGTAAAGATATGTAAAAAAAATGGTTTTATCCCGTGCTAGTGATAAACCAGTAACAGATTCAGCAAGCCACAGCATTAGTTACGATACTTGAGAGTGATCGGTCCAATCACATATAATATTGCTAATTGATTTATTATGAAACAATGGGTCATTTACTTTAATTATAATCGATTTATTATAAAAGATTTGTTGATTAAGAATTATAAAAGATAAAAGTAGAAACAATTAATCATTGTCGTTGTTGAATCTTAATTTGATTGGTATGAATATTATTGTCAATACGGAAAGACATGAGTTTAATGCGTTGAAACGTATTATCCTTCTATTTATGAGTGGGAGAAAGACTATTAACAATTTTAGGTATTTTTTTAAAAAAAGAAAATATATAATCAGAATCATTGTTCAAAAAAATCATTATCACCGGTCAAGAACTAAAATAAATAATTTCAAATTCAAGCCACCGATACAAATAAAATCTTTTAAAATTTGCTTGGTAAAATGAAAATTGAAAAGATGAAAAGTTGGAATAGAAAGATAAGAAAATATTTTTTTAATGGTATGCTTAATAGGAAAATTGTAAAAATTTAAAAATGAACTGAAAATAAAATATTTTAAAAAATGAATAGTTTTGAAGTAACATACATTCTTCTAATTTTTTTTCCTCTTAGCATTCTAACTTTTTCACTCAGCCAAGGGTGGCAAATATCATACTCTAGAAAGATTAATCAAATATTGACCAACCATATGCAGACTGCAATTTTAGAACAAATGTTTAAAAAACCAAGGTCATTGGCTAACCTAGAACTAGAACGCCTTCAAATAAATCATTAATACGCATGGCTGCCATCTGATTGGAAATCATCAACTGAAAGGGCACATACTATAGTTTCCTAAAAGCACAAAGCGCCTATGGCAATGAAATTGTATTAGCAAAACCGCGATTTCCTAAAAACTTTAGGCTATAATCTGTTCTAATAAATAAAAAAAGGGGGGGGGGGGCTGTTCTAAGCGGGAAAACCTTGTAAGAAGAGAAAATTAAAATGTCAAAAGGAGGCTGAAAGGATCATGATTCAAGAGGCTAACAAAACAGGGCAACAGAAAGCCCAAAAGTATGTTAATGATTGGAATGAGAACATTACCTTTACATAAGCATACAGTGGTCCTTGTCAAGTCTCTGTCCGTCCCTCCCATGGAACTGTCAGCCAAAAGTTAAAAAAGGAAGAGGTGAGAAGGATGCCTCCTTTATTCCTTTGCCACACATTGAAGAGAGAGTGGAAGAGACAGAGGGTAAAGGGGATTTTACATTGCCATTGATCTCAATGTCTTCCTCACATGGTCTTTTATAGATGCTTGATCACGTGTTCTCCTTCATTAAAGAAAAGGCGGAGGACACCTGGAGTTGGATGAGAATACGAATTGCTGATTTTGGTTTTCACCCGAACGATCAATATTCGCTCTTCTATCACCGTCTATGCTGATGAGAATCCCACCATGGACGCGACAAACACTACCCAAATTCCAAACTTTCCAAAGCTTAACTAAGCCTTAATTCAAACCAGTTGTGATAAGCTAGAATGCTAGATGAACCTTTGTCCCCATTCAAAGAAATATCCTTCAAAAGACCGGGGAAACTTTGGAATGTAATTTTTAAAGGTGTGTTTGTCTGTGCTTAAAAAAAATACTTTTGAGTTTAAAAATATTTTAAAAAAGATAATTGTGCAGCTATTTTTAACTGAAATTTTTTACTTTTTAAAAGTAATTTTTATTTTTAGTACTTAATTATTTTTCACACTTCTAATAATATAATTTATTGTCTCTTTTTTCTTAATGCTTAATTACAAATGTGTTAAAATTATTAATTAAAAATAAGAAAATATTTTTAAAATACTAATTACAAATATTTAATGATTATATTTAAATATTTAAAATATAATTTATATATTCTAATTAAATTTTATAAGTAATTAATATTTATTACTTAAAATATTTAAAATTTATATTTCATATATTAAAATATTAACAAGTTATAATAAATTTTTATATTCTTACTAAAATATAATAATATTAACTAATTTAAATTTTATTTAAATACATATTTATTACTTGATAATAATATGTCTAAAATGAACATTTTATTTCTCAAAAGTACACTTAAATTTTAAACTAAACTTTTTAAAAATATTTTGAAAAGTACATTTTAAAAACACTACCAAACTAGCCCTAAATCGTCTAACCAAAACATACAATAATACCTTATAAGTATCGTAAGCCGATGCGGAAAAAGAACTTAATCAGACCAATCACTGGAAACTACAGTTCACCTCGATGACAAAAGAATGCTTGTTTTGCACTAAATAAATCAATAAATCAATGAGCACAAGCCTTCAGAGGGAAAAAATGACAGTTTATATAAGACTGGTAATTTGTTCCCATGCAAAACATGAAAGAGTTTAAATTTTAATTAGGATCGCTGTATTTTATACAAATAAAATTGTCTTGGTAAAAAAACAGTAAGAAAGCCCCATCTTTAAAGAGCATTAAGGGATATAAATGGCACCTATCTGGAAAGGTGAGGTTGAGGAAACTCCATCAAACAATTTGTGGGCCTTCAAAGAAATAACCTTCGCACTCATTTACACCATTTCAATGGGTATATACTCCAAATAATGGTGGGCGATGATAAATCATCTAAAAGTCACATTAAGGTTTGTACGCAAACCAATTCACTCATCTATGCAAGAAGCCCATTGCCTGGTAGACATTACTAAGAGTAGCATCAGCTATAGCTGCAGCTTTAGTAGCCCCTTCTCCCAAGACTCCGTCCAAATAAGCTGGATCAGAAATAATTTCCTCATGCCGAACCTGAAAATGTTGAAAACCAAACTAATGATGGGGACACCTCAGAGGACATGCAAAACCAATGCCATACCAAAGTAGGGAAAATGAACAAAATGATTGGACCAAATGTGGTCACAACATTGGCTGAAAACAACTTCATGCACATCAACCAGAAAAAAATATCCATGCACATGCAATTTATTCATGAAAAGAAACACCTACCACTACCGTCAAAGATATAATCTAATCAAACATTGGTACCATCTTGGCAGCAATGCAGGTTCAACACTGAAGCAGTAACATGGATATGACTAGATTTTATGTTTTGCTAGACTGCAGTAGACAGCTTCATAGCAATTGCCGGGAATCATTTATTGAAACTAAGGTTGACCAAACAGATGAAATAAGATAACCAGGAGACACTAGATCCTCAATTACATCTTTCATTAAAAAGAAAAATGAAGACCTGAATTATATCAAGAATGCTTTTCCTACTAAATTATAATCATTTGAAAGCGAAAATAATTAGTCAAAAGGGATCCATAAATATATATTTCTTCCCCACAAACATGACTGTATGGTAAGAACTATTTGTAAGCCAGCATTTGATTTAACATGATTAACCTTAAGGTGAAATATATTTCTAGGATAAAGTATTAATACAAAAGTAAACACCTTAAGTCCACTTGGGGTAATAACATGCCTAATCACAATAAGATAAAAAGAATACCATGTATATGTTCCTCTCATGCACGATAAAAAAATAAAAATAATGTTGCATATAGTGCTGAGAACCTGTATAGGATGTAAATGATCAACCAATGCATCTGTCAGGAGGGTTTTAAATGTGCCCCAGTTCATATCTTGGCATTCCTGTGCAACTTCCTGAAATAAGGAGAAAAACATAACAGTTATCTGGTGTTGAATCTCTTCTAAGCTATCAAGCCTCAGATCAATGATCCCATAATTTCCTGAAATAAAACATAACAGCTATCAAACCTCTTTTGTCTTGCCCGAAATTAGCTGATATATAGAAAGAAGATTGTTGCATTCAGGACGTTCAGGATTGTCAAATTCCATGCTATAAGAATTGCCAGAAGAAAAACAAGACAATAAGTTGGAAAACTTCATATCAGATGCTATTGTCATATAAAGAAACATGTAAAAAGAAAATAAAGCTGGCAATATAAGGGAAACTTCAAATTAGCAGTATAGACGAGGAATTTACCCTGGAAATGAGTCAGTCTTGCAACGCTTTATCTTGTTTGCTATCACCTTACCACCAAAATAAAAATGAGATTAATTTTGATTGAAGTGAAATATGGTAAAAACAGACCTCTGAAACCAGCTAATCTCCATAATTTCTTCATAGCATCAATAATTGAGTGTATTAAGTCATAAAAGCATGTATTCTTTAATTAAAAAGCTGGTATTAACTTTATTAGATAAACTTACAAGAGGAGGGAAAACTTTGTAAGATGGTCCACAAGAACCCTTTCCTCCCCCAAAAAAAAATAATACTGTAATTTACAATTAGTTTTTGAAGCCCATAAATTCAACTCTAGTAAGCATGTATTAATAAAACCTATTATCATTTTCAAACAAACACACACAAGGCAGGGAGAAACAAGGCAGAAATGCATTAAACCACTCACATCCTTGGGGTCAAGAAGATTGATACGAGACTGATCAGAAGGTGCAGATTTGGACATCTAAAAGATTGAGCCCCAGAAATAAATCAGTCAGTGTCAGAAAAAATCATTTCGGAATACAAACAAATAGGTTATAACAGTTTCATCGGCTATTACTTATTTCCTCTTTAGCAGTTACAGAGCGAGAACTAAGAGATGAAAAAGGTTGAAAGGTGACTTCATATTTCCTATTATTTTCCAATCTGTAAAATGACGTTCAAGAACAAAGATCAAATATCCCCAGTTACAAACTGCGAAGCTTAGCTAAATATGATTCAATATGATTACTTCTATGAACAAGTAACTAGGTTAAAGTTTGAAGAAAGCATGCTTAAGACCTTCATTATGCAATGGAAGTGAGAATGTGGGAAATAGGAGGCCTTATGCTAATTGAATAAGTGACAACGAAGTTAAATTTAGTGAGATTCATGAAGCCGTCTTAAGACAGTTTGGTCTATCTCTATTAGGTAATCATGATAGTTCAATTTAACAATTACTTGATGGTATTAATCACTCAGAATGATAGCTGCAGAGAAAAAAAAATGCAGAAGATAAACTTGATTCTTAAAATCCTAAAAGTTCCCAACATGATCATCTGCACCAGTGGCGGATCCAAAAATACGACTTGGGGGGCAGGGGCGAAGTTGCAAATATTTTTTGGGGGGGGGGGGAATTAAATTATATATTTTTATGACAGTAAAATGCAATTTCACCATTTTAATAGCCTATATCTTCATAACTTTTAGAGGATTAAATCAATTTTTTACCATTTTAGGGGGGGACAAAGTACAATTTTACCATTACTAATTTAAAATTTTATAAATTATAAAGCACCTAAATGAAAATTTTTCCATTTTAGGGGGAGCCGGGGCCCCTGCCACCCCCTCCCCCAAGATCCGCCCCTGATCTGTACGCAATTCATCAAAGAGGAAATTGCACTATATAGGAGGTGGGAAGGTCAGAAACTCTTATATTCATCTACCAGCAGCAAGTTTAACATATCAAAGTATCGATTGGTGGAAACCTTTGAAAGACCATCAGTTAGGGACATGACTCGTGCTCCAGCTGGCGGTATAAGGGGCTCAGGAACCTACAGAAGCAAACAAACTTAAATAAGGACCCTCCATAAGTTTTGATGGTTCATGAGCTTCGATGCAAGGTCTAAACCAAGTGTTGGTATAGACAATCACCTTAAAAATAGCACCACCACGCCTGTGACCAAAATAAAATATTAAGAGTCAAAGCTTTAATGATGATAATGAGCAGCAACTGGAAGCAAAGCACAGATACAATGATGAATCAACTATTTAAATCAATATTATAAAATATAATAGATTCTCACCCTCCCAACTTTTTCCACTTCCTTCCTCCATATAAATAGTTAACACGCTCAGCCAACTCACGAGTCAACTCCAAATGCTGCTTCTGATCTTCACCTACTGGAACTAAATCAGACTGCATAAGCATGCTGCAAGTGTGTAAGAGTCATGCATCTTCAGGGCACTTAATCAGAACGTCAACATTTTTCAGATAAGATACTCAAACTATCAAAGTTGTTAAGCATGCTAAAAAAATCAATGCTATTATGCTTCCAGAACCACCTGATACAAAAGAATATCAGAAGCCATCAGAACAGGATAGGTCAATAAAGCAACTCCAACATTTTCATCTCCCTGCAAAACCATAACAGAGGAAGGAAATTAGTTTAAACAGACAAAAAGCATAAATTTGGTAAGAGAAACAAGATGAAATGAAATAATGACTCAACTGGAAAGAATACCCATCCCCTTTTACCCTGATATTAGAAGAACATCTTACATAATGTCACAAGTCCTACAAACTTCTTTGTTACGATAAATGGTGACAGCACAAGAGGTAGAAGGGCATTTCTGGGAAATGATATCCATTAGTATGATATTTGCTTTAGCTAAACTATTTCTGCATCATTGAGATTGATGCAATGATGCCTACACATTTAGGGCTAGTAAGTATATTGGGTAATGCTCAATGATGATTAGTAGACCAAAGGAGGTCATAAAACTGGCTGAATTCTTCTCCAAACATTTATATTCAACAATTACATCTAAAGCACTCCCATTTTGACAGACTGCAAATTCACTGGGACAAAAACTTCACTAATAAGAGGTAATATTACAGAATCCAAAGAAAGTTAAAGCTAATAATAATAGTGAAAATAACATCAATAATAAGGAGATGGAGCTGTCATACAGCTAAAAACGCACCGCCTTGCGAGATTTCTCTTTAAACTGAATCATTCTATTTAGCCAACCAATTGGTGTGGCAGAACTCAGTAGCCACATCAATTCTACATGAGCAGGAACATGTGACTGCACAAAGACAGAAGCCTGCAGGGACAGAAAATTCTAAGCAACCAGAATTCAAACATCCAGCAAAATGACTCATGAAAATATCATATAGGAAAAAAAGGTAGCAACACACCTTTGAGGTGTCCACACCACATGCCAAATAAATAGCTGCTGTATTCCTTGTTGCCTTAGATAGTTGTTGTGTATCATATGGTAGTGTAATCTGCACATTGAGAAAATGAATCAATTGAAAATAGGTAAATAGTCATCCAGAATCAAGAAAATCTTGCTTTCAAAAAGCAGTCCAACATAAAAGATGATTGCAAGGCAGCAATATCAATGAGAAATTTGCACATAGATAATATTTTAAACATACCGCATGGAGGTCCACAATGAAAAAGAGTGTGTCATATGAATTCTGCAAAATAGAACCACATCAAGAAACACTTAATCATGCAAGAAATTAAACATAATGGTAAAGTTCGTTGTAAGTATCAAAATAACAAGGACAGACACTAGCTTAAACAGGTTTAGTCAATCTTATTCTCATTGAAACCAAGAAATTGGAGCATTCATTAGTTCAGGTCCATGAATCCAGAAAGGACCTGTCATCTAGAACCTGCTATAAAACCCAACCTTGTGGATACTTTCAAAGTCTAACAAGAATGAGTATATTGGACAGCAACAACAAAAGAAGATAGCACATGCCATTTTCACAATGTAAATCTAGAAAAGGTACACTGCACAAGGACAAACATCAGTCTCACACTAATTTCAATAGCAACTAAAGTTGATCAAAAAGGAAACAAAGATATTTATTCCGTACACTTCATCAGAAGTAGCTACATTGCTGATGTCATAAAACCATATTATTCATATTACTTAACATGTTTGACCTTGAGAATATAACAAAGAAAGTCAGAAGAACCTGAAGCTCAATCCAAGTCTTTATGGCTCCAAGATAATTCCCAAGGTGGATAGCTCCTGTTGGCTGGACTCCAGACACAATCCTCTTCCTGCAAGCGATTCAATATATGCTTATTAAGCCATGTTTGTGCTTTGAGAATTAAGTAAAAAAATAAAAACTAAGGTAATTTGAATTCAATTAGTCTAAAAAGCAATAAAACGGTTTCAATTTTCAAAATCAATAAAATCAAATATGAGCAAATCTTCCTTAAAATTCATTCTCTAATTCAATGAATTCAACTCTAGTTTCATTCCAAACAGGCTATAAACAAAGTTATTCTAGATTAGTATTCTGATTCAGGCTTTTCAACAATTCAATTTAACAATTCAGAACAAGCTTATATACCACTGCATTGCTTTTGGAATTAATGTAATGAAATAAAAATTTAAGGTCATTTGAAATCTATAATTCGCTTAGTCCTGATGCAATGAACTTTCTTTTTTGAATAAAAAAAATTCATATGTGAGCAAATCTTCCTTAAAATCTATTCTCTAATGCAATGAATTCAACTTTAATTTGCTTCCAGACAGACTAAAAGCAAAGTTATTGTAGATTAACAATCACATTCTCGCTTTTCAACAATTCGATTTGACAATTCAGAACAAGCTTGTATATTTTAAATCTATAATTTACTTAATCTGGATGCTGTAAACTGTTTTTTTTAATCGATAAAATCATATGAGAGCAAATCTTCCTTCAAATTCATTCTCCAATGCAATGGATTCAACTTTAATTTGGTTCCAAACAGGAAATAAGCAAAGTTATTCTAGATTAACAATTACATTCTCGCTTTTCAACACTTCGATTTAACAAATGAAAACAAGCTTATATTTACCAGTACATAGACGATAAATAAATTACTAAGTCCTAAAGTTTTACTTCACTGATTACATTAGAAACAAGATAAGGAAATAACTATGCAAATAGAGATTTTACCTCACGGGGATAGAAGAAGTCTCGGGAACAGCTGGCTGCGAGAGCGAGACACTGCAACAGCAACGGAAACCAGCGCCATTGTCTCCATTTATAGTACGGTTATGACGGATGGATCCAGGCCTTTTCAAGTATTTACTTCCAAGTCTGCCGCAAAACCTGCTTTAGTACAAAAAAGAAAATGCCAAACAAGAATGTAAATAGTTTGAAAATGAAATTTTCATGGATCAAAGTATGAAGCGAGAAGGATAGAGTACGTACAGTGAAGATGAGAGGCGAGGAGTGGAATTAGAAAGGGTGAGAAATTGAGAGAGAACAGCGCGTCCCATTTTTCCCTTTTTTTTTTCAAACTGTGATTTTGGGAAAAGATTTATCCAGCGATAACGAGGGAGAAACTAAGACCGCGAGATGACGGAGTGGGTGAAGATTGGACCGGTTTAAAAAATCAAACTGGACATCAAACCGATTCAATGAGCAATCCAATTCAAAAATAATAATTTAAATTAATAATAATTAGAAATTAATAAAATTCACAAAATAAAGAAGATAAAAAATTAATATATTGACCTTAAAAATTTTTAATATATTGCATTCCAATATATATATATATATATTTAAAATAGTAAACTACAAAATGATCACTAAACTTTGGTAAAAGAAAATTTACTAATGAACTATGAAAAGTTATATCTTTATCGTTAAAGTTATCGATTTATAACGTTTGATCATTCATCCGTTAATGTTCGTTACATCCTTAACGGAAAAATGAAGTGACACGTTAATTTAAGGGATAATATCTAATTTAATTCTTAAAATATAGCTAAAACATTTAATTTGGTATTTTTATAATATTTTTAACAATAATTTTGAGAAGTTATTAAAAATTCTAAAAAACATATCAAAAAATCTTTTAAAAATCTAAAAATTCAGTATTTATTTTTTGAAATTATAATTTTGTAAATAAAATTTAAAAAATCAAATAAGAAGCAATAGGGGTATTAGAGATTTAGCCAGCCAAGTTGATTAGCCCAATGGTACCATCCGCGTACTTAGATGGAAGGATCAAAGGTGATAGAGGGTACGGTTCAAGTTTTTGGAAACCACTAAGCGAAGACACGAAGAGTGCATGGAATGGCTTGAAACAAAGCCATCTAACTCAGTGGTCTACGTTTCGTTTGGAAGCATGGTTTCATTATTAGAGGAACAAATAGCAAAGCTCGCATAGGGTTTAAAGGAAAGCGATATGTATTTCCTATCGGCTTTATTTGATGAAGGTGGTTTTTCTCAAGCAGTATGGGTTTTGTTTATTATATATTTTTATGAATTTTATTTTTTTACATAATTATAATTTTTAAAAATATTTTTTTAATTTCAAAAAATAAATAATGAAATTTTCAGATTTTTTAAAGATTTTTGATAACTTCTAGAATTTTTAACATTTTTAGAATTATAGTTAAAAATATTGTAAAAGTACCAAATTGAATATTTAGTTATAGTTTAGGGATCAAATTAGATATTAACTCTTAAATTGTGCCACCTCACTTTTCCGTTATGGCTATAACAACCATTAATGGACGAGTGACCAAAACATTATAAGTCAATAACCTTAATGACCAAAATATAACTTTTCATAATTTAATAACCAAAAAAGAAATTTCACCAAAATTGTAACGACCTGATAGTCATGGGTATCGGAAAGTGTATTTTTGGGTCTCTATTTTCGGAAAACAGATTCGTAAATATTTTTAGTTATGTGGTTAATTAGATTTTGATTAGGTGAATTTGCTTAATTTAAGAGTAATTAGGCGTAAGGACTAGATTGCATATAGGGAGAAAGTTAAATTATAGATTAGAGAAAAGTGAAGGGACTAAATAAACAATTAAACCTCAAATTAACAAGTGTGTGGTATTCGTAATGACATATGTAACATTTAAATACATATATTTATAATAATTATTACTTGCTTACTATTTAAGTAAATATTATTATATTATTATATTATATTGTTATAATAAATTAAAGAATAAACAAAATAAATAAATGAAATGAAATAAAAATAAAACAAACAAAACGAACGAAACAGAGGAAAAGAGAAAGAAAAGAAGGAGAAAATTAGGGTTTAAGGGTTCAAAGCTTAATTGGTAAGTTAATTTAGTCCATTTTCTTGTAATTTTATGTTTCTAGAATTCTAGAACTAAATACTACCCAACCATGTCAAAATTTTAGAAATTATTGAGTTTTTAGATGTTGTTCATGTTGAATAATTTAAGTATTTGGGATTAAATTGATAGAATTTTAAGTTAGAAATGAAAAAGGATTGAATTGTAAAACAAATTATAAGTTTTGAGTATTAGGGACTAAATTGTAAAAATTTTGAAATTTAGGAATTTGAGTGAAATTAAAGAGTTGAATTTAGTCTAAAGTGGAAATTGAATGAAAATATGGAATTAGTTTTGAAGAAATAAATTTAGTCTAAATTTAGGGACTAAATTGAAATTTAGGCAAAAGTTGAATAAAAATTGAAATATTCAATGTGAAATTGTATTGTATTGATGAATTTTAATTGTTTTAATTTCCGTAGCTAACGTTGTACCAGAAACTTCGACTAAGAAAGGAAAAGATAAAGTCAATAAGGTGTAGCTCAGAAATTCTGGTTTGTATTTCTATAATCCGAATTTAATTATTAATTGTTGTGTTTTGATTTAAATGTTTATGGTAAGTAAATAAGGTAAGTGTTAACATTTTTCATATTGAATTGAATGTATGTGAAATTGTGATTTATGTGATAATTGAGTATTGGATAATTGTGGCATTTGAAAAGTGAATTGAAACCCTATTAACTGCTAAGTCGGATATAGATGGTATGACATAGGATTGGAAGAGTTCAGGGATACTTCAACTTAGAGTTGATGAGACACTGGGTGTCAAATTATTACTTTGGATAATTTCGATGAGGTACTGGGTACCAATTTACTTCGGCATGGTCGATAAGACACTGGGTGTCAACTTATTGCTTCGAATTTTTCGATGAGGCACTGGGTGCCAAACTGGTGTATTTTGGTTGGATCCGTGTATCCATCCGAGTCCGTGTGATGTTAACAGGGGTTATTGAATAAAATAGTGTTATGATTGATATTGAGTGGTGATTTGAAATATGGTTAAAGACACATAATTTGTGTATTTATGAATTGAATATGAATGAACAATATTATTGTTCAAATGATTTATGTTCATATTGTGAAAAGCTATCTAGGATAGCAAATGATAAAAATTGAATGTGTTATAAATACCTTATTTATGAATTGAATAATTGTATGAATATAGTTATTGTATGTTATATTATTTTACCTTTAAGCATTCAGATTATAGAAATATTATAGAGTTTATACTCAGTGTACGGTTTGTTTTCTGTGCATAGTTTAAGTACTTAAGTTGATCGCCGATTTAGCATCCATCAAAGATCCCGATCTCAAACGTGGTGATATGTATTTCTTTTTGTGTCGGCATGTACCTAGGGCGTCTAAATGTAATTACTTTGTGGATTGATTGTAAATATGATTATAAGATAATTTTGGGTTGGTTATAATATGACATGTTTAAATTGATGTTCAAATTGAAACAATATAGGCCAATTAGGTTAAAATTAATATGTTTACAAATTTGATTTGAATGAGGCCCTATTGAAATGTTTTGATAATATAATTGAAGTACCTATAAAGGTACATTGGTTAGACAAATAGGTTGATTATTTTGACATGTTTTAAATGGATTTGATTGTGTTTTGGATTGGTTGAATAAATGGTTTTTGAGTTGCTTGGTGTTCAACTTTACAGGGTATGGTAAACTTGATGCTTAAGGTTCATTTTGAGTCCACATGGCATGGACACACGGGCGTGTATCCTATGTTTCTTTGAAAAAAAATTTGATGTTTTTGGAAAAAAATTTATTGAGTATTTGGTTTAGTCCCAATTTGTTTCTAACACATATTTTGGGCCTTAAAGGCTCATAAAAGGGACAATTTGATTAATTTATTACATGTATGTTAAATGATTTGGAAATGTTTGTATTTGATCTAGAAAGTCCAGTAATAATTCGTAATTCTGTTTCGATGACAAATAAGGTTAAAGGTGTTACATTTATTAGTATCAGAGCTATGCAGGTTTAGCCGATTCTCAAACTAAATCGAGCTCGTAATCAAGTCTAGAGGTACATGCCAAAATTGAGTCGAATTGAGTCGGGATTTGGATGCTGATATATATATTGTTTTTATTTTATAGTTGAAATGTCAGATGAATATATTGATGAATTTGATCAAGAAATATATACCGGGGATGATGTCTCTAATGAGTTAGATGAAACAGAATCGGCAACAGCGAGTGCTAACCCAATTAGTCATCAACAACCTAATGTCAAACGAAGTAATATAGGGGAAAGAGATTATTCACAATTACTTAGAGTTATTGTTAATGCTCTTCAACGAGTAGCAGGAACTGCATCTGCTATGACATCTACCCTACTATCTATCGAGCTCCAATTAAAGAATTACGTAAGTATGGTGCAACTGAATTTTTGAGTTTGAAAGGAGTTGATGGTGCAGCTAAATTTTTGGGTTTGAAAGGAGTTTGTTTGAAAGAAGTTGATCCTTCTGCAGCTGAAAATTGGATGGAATCTACAAAAAAGAATTTTACAGCAACTTGAGTGTAATCCACGAGAAAGTTTATTATGTGGTCTCTTTATTGTAAGGAGAAGCATATGTTTGGTGGGAGTCAGTAACACGACATGTACCTGTAGAACAGGTAAATTGGGAATTTTTCCAAAAAGAATTTCAGAAGAAATATGTGGGTGAATTGTATATCGAAGACAGAAAACAAGAGTTTTTTATACTAAAACAAGGTGAAATGTGTGTAGTTGATTATGAACGAGAATTTTCAAGACTCAATAGATATGCTATTGAATTTATGCCAATTGAAGTTGACAGTTGCAAGCGATTTTTGCGTGGTCTATGTGATGAACTACAAGTGCAACTGGTATCACATAGAATAACTGAATTTGCAAATTTAGTTGAAAGGGCAAAAATGGTTGCACAAGTATTGGGATTTGATAAAAAGGCTGAGAATACCCGTCTGGTTGGAAAACATTTTGGAGCTACTAGTTCAAATCCTCAACCCAAAAGATCAAAAAAATCCCGTGGTAGTTAGAGATCAAGTTTTAAATCAGACAGAAGTGATAGAAACCGTGAAAGACAGTTGACAGTTTCTACGGGTAGTGTACGAGGTCCATCTCGGGATATTGAAATTCTGAATTGTGAACATTGTGGGAAAAAGCATCGAGGTGAATGTTGGAGATTGACCCGGGGTTGCTTTCATTGTGGATCTACAGAGCATTTCGTTAAATATTGTTCGAAAAATGAAAATGTTACACTTGTTACTTCTCAAAGATCTGTGCCTGCTTCTAGAGGCCATGGATTAAGTTGAAGTGGTTCATTTTCCAAGGGTGGTGCTAGAAAAGGAAATGATGTTGTTACTCAACAGTCAGAGGCCAGAATACCAGCTCAAGCTTATATTGTACAGACCCGTGAGGAGAGTGATGCAAATGATGTTATGACAGGTATATTTTTATTCCATTCGAAACATGTTTATGCTTTAATAGATCTTGGATCTTCACATTTATATGTTAAGACTAAATTGGTTGAGTCGAGAAGTTTAAAATCTAAGACGTCTAAAGTATCAATAGTGGTGTCTAGTCCATTGGGGCAATCTGTGCTAGTGGATCACGTGTGTAAGAGATGTCCGTTAACGATACAAAATATAATCTTCCCTGTTGATTTGTTGATAATGCCATTTGGCGATTTTGATATAATTCTGGGAATGGATTGGCTTTCAGAGCACAGGGTGATTTTGGATTATTGTAAAAATAAGTTTATTATTCAAAGTGAAAATGGAGATAAAATTTAGGTGAATGGTATTCGAACCAGTGGGTCAACCCGTATTATTTCAGCGATTCAGGCTAATAAACTTCTTCATCAGGGTTGTGCAACTTTTCTAACTTTTGTTATTAATTCAGATTCTGTTGAAAGTCAATGCAATAAAATTTGAACTGTCTGTGAATTTCTTGATGTATTTCCTGAAGAATTATCCGAATACCACCAAATTGGGAATTTGAGTTTGCAATTGAAGTATTTCCTAGTACAGTTCCGGTGTCAATACCCCCTATCGTATGTTACCCACAGAGTTAAAAGTACAATTGCAAGATTTACTGGATCGTTGTTTTATACTTCCTAATACTTCGCCTTGGGGAGCTCCAGTACTTTTTATTAAAAATAAAAATTGTTTGATGCGGCTTTGCATTGATTATCGACAATTGAATAAGGTGACGATTAAGAATCGATACCCACTACCCCTTATTGATGACTTATTTGATCAACTAAAGGAAGCTTCTGTCTTTTCAAAGATTGATTTGAGATCGGCTACTATCAATTGAAAGTAAAAGAAAGTGATGCACCGAAGATGGCATTTCGTACACAGTATGGTCATTATGAATTCTTAGTAATTCCTTTTGGATTGACAAATGCTCCGGCAGCATTTATGGATCTTATGAATTAAATTTTCCAACTGTATCTGGATCATTTTGTGGTAGTTTTCATTGATGATATTTTGGTCTATTCAAATTCTGAATCTGAACATGAATAACATCTCAGAACTGTTTTGTAAGTGTTACGAGAGAAGCAGTTATATGGAAAGCTTAGTAAATGTGAATTCTGGTTATCAGAGGTTGTGTTCTTGGGGCATGTTGTATCGGTAGATGGAATTAGAGTTGATCCGAAAAAGATTGAAGCAATTGTTCAGTGAAAAGCACCGAAGAATGTGTCGAAGTTCATAGTTTCCTTGGATTGGCAGGTTATTACCGGAGATTTGTAAATGGATTTTCAAAGATAGCCTTGCCGATGACAAAGTTGTTGCAAAAGAATGTTCAGTTCATTTGTAAATGGATTTTCAAAGTGCCAATTTTATCTTTACTAGAGTTGGGGAAAGATTTTGTTGTGTATAGTAATGCTTCTTTAAATGGTCTTGGTTGTGTTTTGATGCAAGATGGGAAGGTAATTGTTTATGCATCTCGTCAACTGAAAACACATAAACGTAATTATCCGACGCACGATTTAGAGCTAGCTGCTATGGTTTTTGCTCTAAAAATATGGAAACATTACTTGTATGGTGAGAAATGTTATATTTATACCGATTATAAAAGTCTCAAATATATTCTATCTCAAAAGGAGTTGAATTTGAGACAGCGGCGTTGGATTGAGCTTTTAAAAGCTTATGATTGTGTTATCGATTATCATCCTGGTAAAGCTAATGTTGTAGCTGATGTATTGAGTAGAAAAACAACAATTGAATTGCGAGCAATATTTTCTTAGCTCAGTATTAGTGATGATGAAAGTCTGTTGGCTGAATTGAGAATTAAACCGGTGATGTTTGATCGGATCAAGTTAGCACAGCTAGAATATGACAAGTTGATGAAGAAAAAGAAATAGTTCAGAATGGTGTGTTAGAAAATTTCAGTATTGATGAACATGGTTGCTTGAGATTTCGTAACCAAATCTGTGTTTCGAATATTTTTTGAATTAAAAGAGTTAGATACTTCGTGAAGCTCATGATAGTCCTTTTTCTTTACATCCTAAAGGAACAAAAATGTATCGTAATCTGTGAGAATTTTATTGGTGGCTAGGAATGAAAAGAGATGTGTTTGAATATGTGGCTAAATGTTTAACTTGTCAGCAAGTTAAGGCAGAACATCAGGTTCCTACCGGATTACTTCAGCCTATTAATATTCCTAAATGGAAACGGGATTGTATCACGACGGATTTTGTAACGGTGTTACCTTTATCAGCAAGTAAGAAAAATGCTATTTGGGTAATTATTGATCGACTTGCGAAATCGGCTCATTTCATAGTGGTCAGAACTGATTGGTCACTTCAAAAGCTTGCTGAAGTTTATGTTCAAGAAATTGTAAGATTGCATGGTGTTCCTATGTCAATAATTTCTGATTGGGATCTGCGGTTTACATCGAGGTTTTGGAAATAATTGCATGAATCTCTTGGTACGTGAGTTAACTTTAGCACAGCTTTTCACCTACAGACTGATGGATAATCTGAACGAGTTATTCAGATTTTGGAAGATATGCTTTGTGCTTGTATTATTGATTTCGAATCAGGTTGGGAATGTTACTTACCTTTGGCTGAATTTGTATATAACAATAGGTTCCAATCAAGTATTCAAATGGCTTCGTATGAAGTTTTATATGGTCGTAGATGTCGATCACTTGTTGGTTGGATGTAATTTAATGAAAGAAAAATGATTGGGCCAGAACTAATTCAAGAAATAGAGGATATTGTTAAGAAAATTTGAGATAGGTTGAAGGTAGCTTTTAACAGATAGAAATCATAAGTAGATTTGAAACGCCAGGATATTAAGTATTCGTCGGTGATAAAGTATTTCTTAAAGTTTTGCATTGGAAGAAAATTTTGAGATTTGGTCGAAAAGGGAAATTGAGTCCTCGTTTTATTGGACCGAATGAGATCATAGAAAGAGTAGGACTAGTAGTGTAACACCTCAAACCCGGCTTAAACTTACGATCGGATCTGGCATGTCACATGAAAAGAATGTCTAAAAACTGTGCGTTCATTAAAAAGCTCGTATTCTTTATAGTTGCTGTGAGAAATTGAGTTTAAGTAATTTTGAATAAGAAACGGTTTATTATCATTTTAGGAAAATCCCATATTGATCATTTAATAATAAGCAGTAACCAAATTGAAAGTAGTAACCAAATTGAAAGCTGAAACCAAATAAAATACCTAGTGCCTTATTACATAACAAAACCAAATTTAAAAGTAAATTAACCCAAAATAGTAATTGAAATAAAACCCGAAAACATAGTGTATGGCCACCTCGAGTCCACCCGGCCCACATCCGCGATCTATGCCTCATCTGCAAATGTAAGGGAAAGGGTGAGTCACCGAGACTCAGTGTAAACCCCATCCCGATAATAACAAGGCACTTACACATTTGATATGTCAATATGCAAATCATGCAAACCCAACCTAACCAACCGAACTCTTGTGTCACCCCGTGTGGTCAAAACCAATGGTGGTCAAAACCATATAAGTGTGGTCAAAACCACCAGTAGTCACAAATCATATGGTGAGGCCAACCCACCATGTGATCAAAACCATCGATGACAATCCAGTAATCAACATGTGGGCCAACCCACCGTGGTACCAAACCACAGGACGAGTCACAATAATCCATGTGGTCAAAACCACTTTGGTGACCATAGTCACAAATAATATCCGTGTGGTCAAAACCATTGGTGGTCAAAATAACTAAGACTAGTCACAAATAATAAGGAAAGCGGGCCTAACCCAATCGTATGGTCAAAACCACTAGTGACAGTCTAAATCATCCTTCCCTCCTTTCATCATACCCACTTTCATGCCATGTTCATCACCATAATAATTCGTGTATGCAGATGACATGTATGCAAATTATATATCGATAACGATGAAACTAATTACCATCATAATCGAATAATGATATACAACATAATCAAGCTAACCAACCTCTAAGGGTATAATAAATAATTTTACCTACCAAGGTTATTTTTGTAATTTACCTACCAAGGGTAATTTACCCACCAAGGGTATTTTCGTAATTTACATACCAAGGGTATTTTCGTAATTTACCCACCAAGGGTATTTTCATAATTTACCCACCAAGGGTATTTTTGTAATTTACCTATCAAGGGTATTTTCGTAATTTACCCACCAAGGGTATTTTCATAATTTACCCGCCAAGAGTATTTTCATAATTTACCTATCAAGGGTATTTTCGTAATTTTGCAAACCAGGGGTATTTTGATAATTTTATAACTCGAGGGTATTTCAGTAATTTTGTAACCCATGGGTATTTTGGTAAATTTACAAATTGGGGATATTTCGATAATTTAACAAATCGGGGTATTTTAGTAATTTTGTAAATCGAGGTATTTTGGTAATTTTGTAAATCGAGGTATTTTGGTAATTTCAGTAAACTGTGGCTATTTTGGTAATTTCATAAACCGTGGTATTTTGGTAATTTCAAAACTAGGCTATTTTGGAAATTTCATAAAATAGGGTATTTTGGTAATTTCAGACCGCAATGGCTTTCCAGAAGGCCTAATGTCGCCAGAGCGACCCACCTACCATTTCGGTCGTCTTGGGACTATTGGGCCTAAAACCGATTCGACCCATTCGGGCCCACACGCCGTGTGGCCCACCTAACATACATCTAGCCACGATATAAGTTCCACCTAATCTAGTTCACTATATACTATATTATCATGCAATTTATTCAATTGGGCCCATGGGCCCATTGGGCCCATTTCACCCATCGCGACCCAAGCAAATTTCAACCCATAAGAATACTACCGATGGCCTCAACTATCGCGTCGAAGCCCCACACGTGCGCTCACACGCTCGTGTGGCTACTATTGCCGTGATCGGCACTTTGGTATTTGCCGCCTACAATTTAGAGTAAAGAGAGAGTTACACACCGATAGAGTCGGTGTTAAGCCGCACTGCGACCACTCCTCGCGCCCAAACGCCCACCAAGGTATGTTAACTCTCCTCCTGAAATGCTCTTTATATAGCTAGCTCTTCACCTTCCTTCTTTGTATCTTTCCGATGTGGGATCCCTTCGTCAGTAGAGTTTAAATTCAACTAAAACTCTTACCGTCCAATCTGCAAAATAAATACTCCCTTGCTCCTCATGAGGTTCGAACCCAAGCTCTCTTGCAACATAATCCACGCCGCTAACCACTTGGCCACAAGCTCCTCTTGTGTCTTAACCATGCGCAACTAAATATAAATCTATGGCCAAATTCTAAGATCCAAGTAAAAAGAAAACCAAAATGCAAAAGCCAAGACTTGAACCTTGGACCTCCTTCCTTCCTTGTGGCGCCACCCATTGCCTCTTATGTGGCGTCACTTTGCCACTACACCACACACTCCACTTGTGTCATTTTTCTCCACATTTTATTCTTAAGGCCTACTTGCCAACTTTCAAGGTTTTTTTTTCACCTAAAACCAAAATTTCCCCAAAGCCAATATTTGATCTCGGGACTTCATAAAGCCCCTAACCTTCCAAAATCACTTATCTAAAAGGTCCAACTTGCACTTAAGCCGATATCCTGTTCTCCAAAAATTTTAAACGCTACTACGCCTAAGGCCCATTGGGCTCAATTCTCCTAGGCCCAATTTCAGGATGCTACAAGTAGCATATCGTTTGGCCTTACCTGTAGAATTACAAAAAATTCATGATGTTTTTCACGTATTAATGCTCAGAAGGTATCAATTAGACCCTTCTAATGTTATTTCCTCTGAAGATATCGAAATTCGACTTGCTTTGTCATATGAAGAGCCAATTGAGATTTTGGCACGAGAAGTAAAGGAATTACGTAATAAGCGAGTTCCATTAGTGCAAGTATTATGGCGTAGCCATAGTGTTGAGGAAGCAACAATGAGATCTCAGTATCCCTACCTCTTCTCAGGTAAATTTCGAGGACGAAATTTATTTAGGGGAGAATTGTAACGACTCGATAATTATGGGTATTGAAAGGTGTATTTTCGGGTCTCCATTTTTGAAAAACGGATTCGTAAATATTTAATAAAAATATTTACGAAGTTAGTTATGTGGTTAATTTGATTTTGATTAGGTGAATTTACTTAATTTAAGAGTAATTAGGTGTAAGGATTAGATTGCACATAGGGAGAAAGTTAAATTATATATTAGAGAAAAATGAAGGGACTAAATAAGCAATTAAACCTCAAATTAACAAGTGTGTGGTATTGGTAATGACATATGTAACATTTAAATACATATATTTATAATAATTATTACTTACTTATTATTTAAGTAAATATTATTATATTATTATATTATATTGTCATAATAAATTAAAGAATAAACAAAATAAATAAATGAAATAAATGAAAATAAAACAAACAAAAGGAATGAAATAGAGGAAAAGAAAGAAGGAAAAGAGAAAGAAAAGAAGGAGAAAAATTAGGGTTTTAAGGGTTCAAACCTTAATTGCTAAGTCAATTTAGTCTATTTTCTTGTAATTTTATGTTTTAAAATTCTAGAACTAAATACTACCCAACTCATGTCAAAATTTTAGAAATTATTGAGGTTTTAGATATTGTTCATGTTGAATAATTTAAGTATTTGGGATTAAATTGATAGAATTTTAAGTTAGAAATGAAAAAGGGATTGAATTGTAAAATAAATTATAAGTTTTGACTATTAGGGACTAAATTGTAAAAATTTAAAAATTTAGGGATTTGAGTGAAATTAGAGAGTTGAATTTAGTCTAAAGTGGAAATTGAATGAAAATATGGAATTAGTTTTGAAGAAATAAAGTTAGTCTCAGTTTAGGGACTAAATTGAAATTTAGGAAAAATTGAATAAAAATTGAAATATTCAATCTAAAATTGTATTGTATTGATGAATTTTAATTGTTTTAATTTCCGTAGCTAATGTTGTACCAGAAACTTCGACTAAGAAAGGAAAAGATAAAGTCGACAAGGAGTAGCTCGGAAATTCTAGTTTGTATTTCTATAATCCGAATTTAATTATTAATTGTTATGTTTTGATTTAAATGTTTGTGGTAAGTAAATAAGGTAAGTGTTAGCATTTTTTACATTGAATTGAATGTATGTGAAATTGTGATTTATGTGATAATTGAGTATTGGATAATTGTGGCATTTGAAATGTGAATTGAAACCCTATTAACTGCTGAGTCGGATATAGATGGCATGACATAGGATTAGAAGTGTTCAGGGATACTTCGACTTCGAGTCGATGAGACACTCGGTGTCAAATTATTATTTCGGATAATTTCAATGAGGTACTTGGTACCAATTTACTTCGGCATGGCCAATGAGACACTGGGTATCAACTTATTGCTTCGAATTATCCGATGAGGCACTAGGTGCCAAACTGATGTATTTTGGTTGGAACAGTGTATTCGTCCGAGTTCGTGTGATGTTAATAGGGGTTATTGAATAAAATAGTGTTATGATTGATATTGAATGGTGATTTGAAATATGGTTAGAGATACATGATTTGTGTATTTATGAATTGAATATGAATGAACAATATTGTTGCTCAAATGATTTGTGTTCATATTGTGAAAAGCTATCTAGGATAGCAAATGATAAAAATTGAATGTGTTATAAATTCCTTATTTATGAATTGAATAATTGTATGAATATAATTATTGTATGTTATATTATTTTACCTTTAAGCATTCGGATTATAGAAATACTACAGAGTCTATACTCAGCGTACGGTTTGTTTTCTGTGCGCAGGTTAAGTACTTAAGTTGATAGCCGATTCAGCATCCATCAACGATCCCGATCTCAAACGTGGTGATGTATATTTCTTTTTGTGTCGGCATGTACTTAGGGCAATGTAATTACTTTGTGGATTGATTGTAAATATGATTATAAGTTAATTTTGGGTTGGTTATAATATGACATGTTTAAATTGATGTTCAAATTGAAACAATATAGGCCAATTAGGTTAAAATTAATATGTTTACAAATTTGATTTGAATGAGGCCCTATTGAAATGTTTTGATAATATAATTGAAGTACCTATAAAGGTACATTGGTTAGACAAGTAGGTTGATTATTTTGACATGTTTTAAATGAATTTGATTGTGTTTTGGATTGGTTGAATAAATGGTTTTTGAGTTGCTTGGTGTTCAAGTTTGCAGGGTATGGTAAACTTGATGCTTAAGGTTCATTTTGAGTCCACACGGCCAGACACACGGGCATGTGACTGGACAATGTGAAACACACGGCTAACACAGGTGTGTGGCTTGGCCGTGTGATCCAAGTCAGAGAGTTACACGGGCATGGACACGGGCTAGGTCACGACCGTGTGTCCCTTTTTCGAATACCCACACGGCCTGCAGGCGTGTGTCCTATGTTTCTTTGAAAATAAAATTGATGTTTTTTGAAAAAATTTCTTGAGTGTCTTGTTTAGTCCCAATTTGTTTCTAACACATATTTCTGGCCTTAAAGGCTCATAAAAGGGACAAATTGATTAATTTATTATATGCATGCTAAATGATTTGGAAATGTTCGTATTTGATCTGGAATGTTCGATAATACTCTGTAATTCTGCTTCGGTGACGGATAGGGGTTAAAGGGTTTTACAAAAATTTAGTGACTATTTTTGTAGTTTATCCTATTAAAAAATAAGGTAACATAACCGTTAAAATTCTTATTTTTTTCTATAAACGTTCAAAATTATTTAAAAGAGTTGAATTTTATTTGTTTGAACTGATTTTTTATTCTTAATTTTTTATTATAATAAATTTAGCTTTCAAGTTTATATCTTTTGTACTCCTTTTTTAGTTAAATTGGTCATTAACCTTTTAAATAGAGTCAAATCATTTTATTAAGGAAATGTTAATTAAAATATTAATTTTTAACAATGTTAGTGTAGCAACCCACATGACAGTCTACATGTATCTCATGTTAATATGATACTATTTGTCTTATATGTAATATCTACAAAAATTTATAATTTATAAAAATATTCAAAAATTCAAAATTTAGAAAAAGAAATAAAAAGTTCATTAAAAAAAGTTAGCATGAATATAAGTTACCATGTTTGAAATTTTAACATTTTAGTTAATATCTCCATTAAAAACAACAATTTGACCCTTTTATAGATAGATGATTTTGACTTTTTTTAAGGTTGAGGTCAAATTTAAATATAAAAATAAAGCTCAAATTTATAAAAAAAATGTAAACATTAAAAGTTAATTTTATCATTAGGCCTTTTTTATAGATAGTACATTCTTTATTTTTTTTTCAATTTGTTGGTTAAATGGATGATTTGACTTTAGTTTTATTTTTATTTCATTTCATGGTATTATTATAATTAAAGGTAAATTACATCATTAGTCACAAAATTATGAGTAAGTTTTCGTTTTGGTCACTTAATTAAAAAACTTACAATTTGGTTACTGAACTATTCAAAAGCTTTTATTTAAGTCACTGGGTTGTTAATTTATTTATTTTTTAAAAAAAAGTCTCGCCAGTGAGCTCCAAGTAACGATTGGACGATCGGTATGGTGGATCAATACTTATCGACAAGTAGAAAAATATACCTTAGATCAAAGTAAATATGACAGTCAGTGTCGAATATCGAAGAAAAAAGCAGTTTGAATTTTGGTTCGCTGGCAGTGTGAACAAAGAAAGCTATATAACATCAATTTTAACAGTCCAGTGACTTAAATGAAAACTTTTAAACAATTCAACGACCAAATTGTAATTTTTTTAATTAAATGACCAAAACAAAAAAATATATTCATAATTTAATGGCTAATGGTGTAGTTTACTCTATAATGAATATACGGTTATTAGTTATAAAGGAGATATTTTTTATAGATTTGTTAAATTATTTATAATTGTCTAAAACCTTAAATTAAATAAATAAAATGATATTGAGTAATTAAGTATATTGAATTCACAAGTTTTAAATTGAAATAAAAGCAACAACAAAAAAAAAAATTAAATTAAGACTAAATAAACAAAAGTATCCTTTGAACTTATATTTAGTAATTTTGTTATTTTCGTGATTTAGTTATTATGCCTTGAAAAACAAAGTTATAATTGATTGATATTTTATACACAAACATTAATAACCCCCACAAAAAGAAAAGCAATATTGTGAATTGTGATTCATTTCAAAACAGGATTGAAATTACATAAAAGAGTACTCTCACAAGATTTATAATTGAAGAAAAAGGAAACAATGAACAGCCCATAACTTGGTGCTATCCCAAGAGCAAAACCAAGTGAAGCTTAGGCTTTGCAAATAGCACACAAACATACAAAGCATTGGACTATATAGGACGAGTCTATTCCAATTTCAAGTTTCTAACGGTAGGTTCTGTATTTTGGACTGTACATGCAGCTCTCTGCATATTTAACCAGATCCTTCGGCTGAGGAAGGTGAGAAGCCAGACCTACACCAATCAAACAAAATATCAATGGATGCTTATATATATATATATATATATATACCACGAGGGCAGTGAATATAGAGCTTAACGAATTATATAGAAGGGTCACTCACCGAGTTCATATGCCTTGGCGGCAACCTTAGCTGCGATGTTGGCTGATATCTTTCTGATATCGGAGAATGGTGGGTAGATCAATCCCTTCTCGTAGTGTTCCTCCGTCACTTGCAAAGCCAAAGCTTCCGCTGTATAACAAAAAGGGTTGTAGTTAAGAGTCTAATTTTGATAAGAGGGGTTGTTGTAGAAGGATTTTGAGTGGTTTGATGCACTTACAGGCTGCTAAAAGCATGTCATCGTGAACACGAATCGCACCGGAAATTATGACACCCAAGCCAAATCCAGGGAAAATATACGCATTGTTTGCCTGAATTGACATCAAACAAGGAGATAACTAGTGTAAGAAAATCAGGGTGTAAGCAAACTTCAACCTTAAGAAATACTTTTCGAGGTTACAGATAGAACCTGGCCAGGCACGAAGACTTTGCCATCATATTCAAAGGGGTCAAATGGGCTTCCACTCGCAAAGATTGCACGACCCTTCAAATAAAAAAAAAGGGGGTAAAGATTAGATGTAGATAATTTTAACTAAAATAAAAGAAAATTGCATGTCATATATATACCTCGCTCCATGTATATGCTTCTTCTGCTGTACACTCAGCTTGTGAGGTAGGGTTAGATAGAGCCATGATAAGAGGTTTCTGCAAGTTTGGTCAAACATTAGGATTAGAACAAAGGTCTTCGGTTAAGACTGAGATGGTGGCAACATGCATAGAGAGATATGTAGTTTGAGTGAGACATAGAGAGATAAAGAACCTCATTCAAGGCCGCCATGGCCTCAACGACTTCCTTTGTGAATTGTTTTCCAACACCAGATGTTCCGATCAGGACTGTTGGCTTGATTGCCTGATTAATTTAAACAAAGGTGAGAAAGAAAAAATATATATACATATAATATTATACTATTATACTAATATATGAGCAGGTCATAGCTAACGAAAGCTTAAGCTCACGAAGGCAAAAACACCACATTCTAGCGGTCAACCAGAGAGCAAGCCACCTGACACGGCAAGTAGCTATCAGAGATCAATTTCATTGTCAAGTACCCTGAGCAACTTACTAACCAATGTGCATGAACCGGGCAGCCTAAAGTGTCTCAAAGCACAAGCTTTGACAGTCCCTTAGCTCACCCTTACCTTGCAGGCAGTACCTCAACTCTACCAGGTCCAGTCCGGTCTACTACCTCAGAAATGCATCAATATAGATAGAATCCAACACAAGATATACACACCTTCACAGCATCAACGAGGTCCTTGACAGGTTCATGTTCATGAGCCCAAGGTTTCTTGAAGTGTTGAAGTGACTCCTTGCGCGAGTCAACAATCTATCCCCTTGAGTCTACAAGCCATACCTTCTTCCGGTTCTCTTCAATCGGATTTCCAGTCTGTCACGAGAAATTAAATGTTTAGCCTTAAACCTTTTCCTTAAGAAACAGAAAAAAAAAAAAAAACATTTAGCATCAGAAAATGCTTAAACTTGTTACCTGCTTTGACATTTCAAGAGCTATGAGCTCAGCTATACCGGTTCCAGCCTATGAATACCCAAAATGTAAAAAAAATTAAGGCTTGAAACACATCTAGAAAAGTTTTTGTTGGCATTATGTTAGATGAAGCCTTACCTCACCAGCACCAAGGAACAAGAACCTATGGTCTGCAAGAGTTCCACCGAGTAATCTCAGGGCTGCAAGTAGCCCGGCCAGTACCACAGATGCTGTTCCCTGCCATTATGAAAGAGCTTCCATTTAACAAAAGAATATTTCTTGAAACTAAAACAATGTAACCACCATGAATGAAAAAAAAAATGACGGCATTGACTTAGAATGTATTACCTGTATGTCGTCATTGAAAACAAGATGAGATGAACTGTATCTCGCCAACAACTCGAATGCGTTGTGGTTCGCAAAATCTTCAAACTGAAAGCCAAGCAAAGCATATACATTCAGAGAACAGGGCATGCAAAAATCCAAAAGCAAAGGCCAAAAAATGAACATGAACTGATGATATTACCTGTATTAGAACTTTCTCTCCGTAATTCTGCTTAGCTGCAGACATGAACTCATGAAGAAGTTCTGCGTATTCCTAAGCCACAGGAAATCCACGTAATTCAGTTTTTTTAGAAAGTAAATACATTCATGAATAATTATAAAGACGTAAAGGAAAATCATCAAACCTGTCCAGTTGCCCTCCTTTGTCTAAGACCAATGTAAAACTCGTCATTTAACAACTTCTCATTGTTTGTCCCAACATCAATAGTGATAGGCAAGCACTGCAAATTATTGAGTGAAAATTGTAAACAATCAAATACCATGAAAGAATTTGAACCAACATCATATATCCAACACAAATTTTAACTACAAACTCGTCCGTTGAAGGAAAAAAAACAAAGCAAAACCAATCATGAAATAGAAATGGTTTCGATAATGCTTACTGCTGAGGGGCGGACTCCACCAAGAGCTGTATATAGAGAAAGTTTTCCTACAGGTATCCCCATTCCCTGAAAACAAACCATATATTAAAAACATTAAGTTGCAGTAAATTTACATGTTAGATCACTTAATTCACTTATGCTAACTTCATTTAATGAATTTTTGTGAAAAAGTTGTCCCAAGCATACATGGCTTAGCTCGAAATCACGTATGCATGCTGAAGCAGCTTACCTGGCAACCGAGATCTCCAAGTCCCAAAATTCTCTCACCATCAGTGACAACAATTACTTGAACACTCCTCTCAGGCCAGTTTTTCAACACTTCAAGAATCTTCCCCCTGGTGGATTTGCAGTGCTTAGTATTTGTTATGCAAATGCAATACATAAAAAAGGAAACAATCAAACAAAGGGCAGCACACCATCAAATTACATACTTCTCTTTCAAGCTGATGTAAAGACCCTGAGGGCGCCTAAAAATGCTCCCATATTTTTGGCAAGCTTCACCAACAGTTGGGGTGTATACAACCGGGAGCAGTTCCTCCACGTTATCGACGAGAAGCTTGTAGAAAAGGCGTTCGTTTCTCTCCTGCAAAAATGCAGTGAAACCACCTTCATCGCATCAGTATCTGTAGATTGATTAAGAAGTGTGATGTTGAAGGGGAATTTAAGAAATGACGACGTACCTGAAGGTCCATGAGGGCCATGTAACGTTGCAAAGGAACTTGGTATTGGCGAAGGTTATGCATGAGCTTCTTCTCTTGAAGCTCTTGAGTGAGAACAACAGGGGGAAGAAGGCCACGCAGGTAATGGGCATCTCTCTCTTTCTCAGTGAAGGCTAGCCCTTTGTTGTGGCGAGGGTCACGCATCAACGAATACCCACTGCAACAACAATAATACCAAATTAAACCTATACTAAATTATGGCTCACTCATGCGGTTGATGAAAAAACTTAACTAACAAATATATTTTAAAAAAGTAAATAAGCATTCCATTGAAGTGGTAAAGCTGGCATATTAAAGAAGATAATATTTTTGTTAAATAAGTACAAAAATACAATTATAAGTAATATTTGTTTTTTTTCTTTTCACTAAGCTCCATTTAGCTTTAAGAAATAAATACTATTTTCCTTGTTTTATTTTATTTTCGTTTTCTTGAAAATGAAAATTGAAAACAAAAATAGTTTTAAAATGAAAATAAAAACATTTTGAAAAATCAGACAATAGTGAGCTTTTAATAAAAATAGATATCACCAACTTGATTAGATAATTAAAAAAATATATTTTTTGTATATCATGATCGAAACTCGAAAGCTTAATCCTATTAACTCCAGGCAAAAAATTATCCAATATCCAAAATCATATAAAACAAAAATATAATCATTACAAATTATCTGAATTCGACTTTGAGAATCCAACGCAAACATGAATAATCAAATCCCAAAATCATCTGACCCAATTCAAAGATAAGCAGTAGCTTTTCTGTTTATGTTATAATGCATGTATATATATACATACACATACACACCATACTATAAAAATGACAAGTGAAGGAAGATAATATCGGCAACATTAGTGCAGAAATCTGAAAATCCAATTAAATCACCTAGCAACAGAGACAGTCCAAGGAGTGACAGGCTGATCCATGGAGGCAGCATCCTCACCGTACACATCCTCCACACCACCAGCAACACTGTAATCACCACCGTCCATCCTTGTTCTCAGCAATAATCAAAGACTCTACTCAACTATCTAAGATCAAAGAAAGCTTTGAAACAGGGCAAAACAAAGGTTTTGGCTTTATATTTCAAATAACAAAAACCAACCCATCTTATAGGGGAAGTGAAATCAAAGGAACTCCAAAAGGATTGTTCAAGGAAAGTTGGAAATCAAAAGCCTGGTGGCGTTTTGCTTTCTTTGTTTTTTTTTTCCAACGTCAAAGAGAAGGTGCTGAGTACGGCCCCATGTGTAGAAATGGGTGCTTCATAAAGATATTTAGGACAAATTATTTTTATTTTATTTTATCCAAATCACATGCAACTTGTTTTTTTTTTTTTTTTTCAATGAATGCATGAATGCATTCTTTGTGGTGCTAGTGGTAGGGACTAGGGAAGAAGAGGATGGAACGTGGTGAAAACTGGAACCAACCGACAGCTATATATATAGCAGCCATTATTTTTAAAATAAAATACTACAATAATTCCCAAATTGCAATTAACTTTTACTTTGGGATATAATAAAACTATACCTATGCGCATGTAAAAAAAAAATATAAAAATAGTGAAAAATGGGGAAAAAAAGTTTATTAATGATTATATTCAATCCTGGGGCTCTTAGTTTAGTGGCACTCTCTGTTGTTAAAATTAGATTAATACTTGAATTGGTGAGATTTAATTAAAAATTATTAAAATTTTAAAAATAAAATATACATTAAAAAATTTAATTTAATTGATTTCTAAATTAATTAATTCAATACCAATCTAATCCTATTCGAATATCATTCGCATTAGCCCAAAATTTACTTGTGAGTTTGAATCACAATAATAGTCTTGTTGATGGGGTGTGAGTGATTTGTAAACATGTAAAAGGAAAAAAAAAAAATAGAATTAATGAGTATAAGTAAAAAATGAATGGGAGGAGGAGAAAATAAAATTATCTTGTATTCAACTGAAATGATAGGAATAGACGTCAATCTAATCAAGGACATAAATCTCTTTTTCGGATGCTGACATTGTGAATTTAATAAATGAAAATATTGGTTGAAATTCAGGGGTTTTACTTTCTATTATCGCCGGTCCATATATTTTATATTTTCATCATATCTTATGAAAAGCGACGATTAAACGTTAATTAATGTGTTGCTAAATGTAATTAGTTAGGTGTTGACTATAGTTAGAAAGGTTAGTTATATTTGTAAATGAATTGAATATATGTCTCATTTACTTTCTGCTTTAGGTGCCCACTTCAATGTTCTTCATATGACATCAAGGGCCAGGTTATTTGTGGTTTGGTTCTGTTCCATTACTTGTCTGCTATCTCTTTTGTTTTTTCATTTCATTTCCTACTTGTAACTCTTATTCTTTCATCACTTTTTTTCCCCTTAAACAATGGTTGTTTCTAATTAAACATTTGATGCGGATATATCACCCTTTTATCTTATTCGATAATAAATTTAGACAACGAATGTCATATACAAATTTTCAAAACTTATTATTATTGGATTCAATTTCAACAATTGAAATTCAATTTCGTATTTTATATCAAATTTATTCATATATTCACCGTCCAAGTTTTTTTATAGCTTTAAATTTTTATTTTTTCCCACTAATTCACAAAATTCATATAAACAATTTAAACAAATATTCCAAAACATGTACAAATCATAATTATTCTAACTTACCAATCTCAAAATTCTATTATTTAATTATAAAATATTTCATAATGTAATTATTATGCCCAAATTTATAACTAAATACTCTAGGATTGACAAAATAGTCTCTAAAATTTTAGTTTTGTAGTTTTTACTATTTAGTCATTGAAATCTAAATTTTCACTATTTTACAATTTAATCCTTAAACATAATTTATTCCTTCTAAAACATCCCAGATTTCCATATGTTAAAAATCAGTCCCTTTTACCAAAATTTTAAAATTTCAAATTTTTTACAATTTGGTCCTGTAACCTCGAATCTTTATCAAACTCTCGTATCCCATAATCACAAAAATTATTTTCTGCATCTAAATTCTATATTTCCACATCTCAATTCTCATATTTTGTGAATTTTTCATTTTTACAACTTAGTCCTTATTTTCACCACTTAACATATATATTTTCATCCAAACAATGTACAAAATAAATATTTACCACTTCCAACATAATTAATACACAATTCTATCATTCAAAACAATCATTTCCAATTTCAAATATCCATAGTAAAATTGCACACACTTTCTTACTTTCAATTAATCATATAAAACATCCACTAGATTATTCATAATGTTATTCCCCATTCACTTCATACATAAACATAATATTTTCATCGCTTTAAACATAGAAAATAATTATGCACACTTAGTTCTTACAATTTCACATCAAATTATATAATTAATTAAATAACATAATAATTTAAGCAATTTACCCATGTTTTCTCTCACTTCCACCTTCCTTTCATGTTTCCATGATTGGTTTTATATGAAAGAACACTCTTGGCTTAGACTTTTGAAATCTCACTTTAATTTCATGAAAATTTCAAAGATTTTAGGTTAAAAAGGAGAGAAGGACCAAAATGGATAAAATAGAAAACTTTTTCCTTCCTTTTCTAAAGATAATTTTGAAGAAAACCATGGCAAAACCTCCCCCAAAATTCAGCCAAGGGACCTATTTATAATGATGGGAGAATTGTCTCCTATTTTTCTAGATATTTCTTTTCTTTTCTTTATTTTTCTTTCCCTCTTTTATTATTATTTTTTAGTTGCTTATTATTGCTGCCATTTGCCCCTTAGAAAAATATACATATTTGTTTTTTCAATTTAATCCTCTAATTACCAACCAATGAAATTTCAACACATTTCTTCCTTAATTTCCACAAATTTTCTCTCTCTTTTACACCTCAACACTTAGATATTCTAATCTCATGATGATGTCTCCAAATATCTACTTAAAATGGGAAAATTACATTTGGGTCCTTCCTCTACAAATGGGAAAATTATACTTTAGTCCATTTACTTTTACCACTTTTCAATCTAGACCATAATTAAATTTTCGGACTCTACCTATCAATTCATATTCATATCACATTCATAAAAAAATTTCTTAAAATTTTTCCCTTTGTTTCTAAAATGGTAAATTTGCTCTTTTAGTCCATCTTTCACAAATTTTCAATTTAATCCTTACTAAAATTTCATTATTCATGCTTTCTTATCTAATGTCAAGTTTTAACTTTACTATCATTGTTGAATTGATAAACTCTTACTTTTTGGAATTTTTTTTATTTATCTTTCAAAATAGTACTATTGGTGTCATTAAGATTTTTGGATTGTTAAAAGTATATTCCAATCATCCTCTATACTTGCATCCCTCAGACACACCAGGATCTTTATTAGTTTCTCATCAGTTGACTGGAATTGAAACTTACAGCACCTAGAGTCGCTCCATGTGTATTGCTTTTCTTACCAATAATAAGATTTGTTTTGTTGATGGCTTAAGTAAACGAGAGGTAGTCCCATCCAATCTACAGCCTCTTTGGGATCACTGTAATGCAATTGTTATTTCTTGGATATTGAACATTGTGAGCAGAGAATTATCAGATGGGATCGTGTTTGCTTCTAATGCATCTTGTGTTTGGAAAGATCTTCAAGAAATGTTTGACAAGGTTGATGGTTCTAGATTTTACCTTCATTGCGAGATTGCCACTCACAAACAAGGTACTGCTTCCATTTCCATTTATTTTACAAAATTGAAGCTACTTTTAAGATAAATATGATGCCTTGGCACCTTTTTCCACTTGTAATTATGAATTATCTCGCAAGAACTTGGAGCATGTGCAACAACAACGTTTATTTCAGTTTTTGATGGTTTTGAATGAGTCTTATGTAGTTGTTCACGGTCACATTTTTCTTATGCCCCTTGTGCACTCTTAATCAAGCTTATTATATTCTTGTACAAGAAGAAGCTCAATGTTTGTGTGAAAAATATATAACGTCAATAATGACAATATATCGTAAAGAAAAGAGAAATAAAATAAAGAACACATAGATTTTAGTAGAAACCCTTTCGGGAAAAGAAAAACCACGGGTAGAGGAGAAGAAAAATTCACTATGTCGAATTCGAATAAATACAAGAGGAATATACTATGTCTATTTATAGGCTTGTAAAACTATATTCTAATAGGAGTGTAGTAAGATTGAAACACCTTAATCTAATCAATATTGAATAGATAGAGTTTAATAAGGTTTAAAAAACCTTATTTAAAATAAAATAAAAGAAGTGTAGTTCTATAGGGATTTTTCTTTTATTTTATTTTACCATGTATTTTATTTAAATAAGGATTCAGGTCACTTAATTATAACAATCTCCACCTTGACACGAATTCTCAATGAACAAGTTCTTCATCGTGAACTCTCAACGAACAAGTTCCCTACCTTTTCCATAAAACCCCTTAAGGGTTTAACTTCAACAATGAACACCAACCAAGTCTAAGCAATGCTCAAACTTGGTTATAGGAAGTACTTAGTCATCATATCTGCAGGATTTTCATGAGTACTAATTTTTCTCACAATAATATCACCACGAGCAATAATATCACGAACAAATGATACCGAACATCAATTTGTTTTGTTCTCTCATGAAACATTTGATCTTTTGTAAGGAAGATGCACTCTGACCGTCACAAAATACTGTGCTGATTTGAAGGTCTTCATTAAGCTCACTAAAGAGTCCCTTCAACCAAATAGCTTTATTACAAGCCTCAATAATCGCCATGTACTCAGCTTTAGTGGTAGACAAAGTGACTGTAGTTTTCAAAGTAGCTTTCCAACTTATTTTACAACCTCCGATTGTAAAGACATAACCAGTGAGAGATCTTTTTCTATCAAGGTCTCCAGCAAAATCAACATCAACATACCCAATGACTCCATCTCTAGTTCTTCCAAACTGTAAGCAAACATCAGTAGTACCTCGTAAGTATCTTAAAATCCACTGAACTGCTTTTTAATGTTCTCTATTGGGATTTGCCATGTATCTGCTAACTACACTGACTGTATATGATAAATCTAGACGTGAACAAACCATAGCATACATGAGAAATCCCACTGCACTAGAGTATGAAACATGTGACATGTACTCAATCTCATCATCTGATTGTGGAGACAAAGCCGATGAAAGTCTGAAATGGGCTGTTAAAGGAGTACTAACAGGCTTAGCACTCTGCATATTGAACTTGCAAAGAACTTTCTCAATGTACCCTTTTGACTTAGGTATAATTTACTTGCTTTTCTATCTCTGAGAATCTCCATACCAAGTATCTTCTTTGCTGGTCCTAAATCTTTCATCTCAAATTCTTCACTAAGTTGGGCTTTGACCTTTCTTATCTCTTGTTTATCTTTTGCTGCTATCAACATGTCATCAACATAAAAAAGTAGATACACAAAAGAACCATCATTATTTTTCTTAAAGTAAACACAGCTGTCAAAACTATTTCTTTTAAAATCATGAGAAGTTATAAAGGAATCAAACTTCTTATACCACTTTTTAGTGACTGTTTCAAACCGTAAAGGGACTTTTTCAGCAAGCAAACATAATCCTCTTTTTCTGAGACTGTAAAACCCTTTGGTTGTTGTATGTAAATATCTTTCTCAAGTTCTTCATGCAAAAATACAGTTTATACATCTAACTGCTCAAGCTCCAAATCACGCATGGCCACAATACGTAGCAAAACTCGAATTGAACTATGCTTCACAACTGGGGAGAACACATCTGTGAAGTCCACTCCTGGAATTTGAGTGTAACCCTTTGCAAAAAGCCTTGCTTTATATCTGGGTTATTTAACTCCTAGAGTCCCTTCTTTCTTTTGAAACACCCATTTACAGCGAACAACCTTTTTACCTTTAGGAAGTTTCACAAGATCCCATGTTCTGTTTTTGTGGAGTGATTTCATCTCCTCTTGCATTACAAACATCCACTTTTTTGAGTCTTTACAGCTAACCACCTCAGAATAATTAGACGACTCTTGGTTTGCATCTATAACTTTGGCCACATTTAAAGCATAAGCAACTAGATCAGTCTCGTCATACTTCTTTGGAGGTTTAATTTCTCTTCTAGTTCTGTTTTTGGCTATAGAGTATTGTGGTGAAGAAGCAACTCTATTCTTAATTTTTGCACTGGCTTGAGGAGTTGACTCTGTATTAATCTGATGCTCCACCTGCTTTTGATTTTCTTTATTGGAAGAGTCTTTAAGAGATAAGTTAGGTAGCATAGCAGTTTCATAAAAAATAACATTTTTGCTAATCACAACTTTTCTATTTTCAGGACACCATAACTTATACCCTTTTACACTAGCTTTATAACCAAGAAAAACACATTTGATGGATCTCGGTTCCAATTTTCCATTATTAACATGAGCATACGCAGGACATCTAAAGATCTTTAAATTAGAATAATTAGCAGGATTCCCAGACCATACCTCTTGTGGAGTCTTTTTCTCAATAGCAACGGATGGAGATCGGTTGATCAAAAAATATGCAGTAGAGGATGCTTCGGCCCAAAACGAATTTGGTAAGTTGGCATTTGACAACATACATTGAACCTTCTCCATGATCATTCTGTTCATTTGTTCTGCAACGCCATTTTGCTGTGGAGTATGACGAACTGTCAAGTGTCTCACGATCCCTTCTGACTTGCATAGTTTATTAAACTCATCAAAACAAAACGTTAAGCCATTGTTTGTGTGGAGGTATTTTATTTGTTTTTTTGTTTTTCAATCATAGTTTTCCAAGACTTAAATGCGGAAAACACATCACTTTTCTGCTTCAGGAAGAATACCCAAACTTTTCTAAAAAAATCATCAATAAAAGTTAGCATATAATTAGCTCCACCTCTTGAAGGCACTCTTGATGGCCCCCACAGATCAGAATGGATATACTCCAACGTTCCCTTTGTGTTATGGATTACTCTGGTGAATTGAACTTTCTTTGCTTCCTAAAACGCAAGGCTCATGAACTTCAATTTGTAAATCCTTACCCATCAAGAAGTCCTCTTTTGCTCAATTCTGCCATGCCATTCTCACTCATATGCCCTAGGTACATATGCCAAAGTTTAGTAATATCATCATTTAACAAGGAAGAGGAAGTGACAACTGCATCACCAATAACAGTAGAACCCTGCAAAACATATAACTTGGTAGTCTTTCTCTGCCCTTTCATCACAACGAGGGAACCTTTGAAAATCTTCAAAATCCCACTTTCAACTATGTATTTGTACCCTTTTGAATCAAGAGTACTTAATGAAATTAAATTTCTTTTCAATTCTGGAACATGTCGTACGTCACTAAGGATTCTAACAACTCCATCAAACATCTTAACTTTAATTGTTCCAACACCTGCGAGTTTACACGAAGCATTATTTTCCATCAAAACAACACCTTCATACACTGTTTCGTAATTTATAAACCAATCCCGATTGGGACTCATATGAAAGGTGCAACCCGAATCAATGATCCACTCATCGCTCACTTTTGAATTGTTGACAGAAGTAACTAGAAATTCACTATCGTTGTAGTCTTCTACAGCATCAGCTTCACCGAAATTTTCTAGTTGTTTTCCTTTTGATTTGTAGCCTCCCTTTTGATCTTATTTTGTAGCTTATAGCACTCAGATTTAATGTGCCCTTTCTTCTTGTAGAAGTTACAAGTTTTATCTCTGTTTGAAGACTTCGATCCACCCTTAGATTTACAGCGAGGATTCCGTTCCTGTGTCCTTCCATGATCATCATCAACATTCTGATCTTATCTCCCATGAACAATGAGACCCTCTCTTTGAGAGTTGATTTTAACCACAAGATGCTTCATCTTATCATATGAGGTCAAAGAATCATAAACGTCATCAACTGTGAGAGACTTGCGACTATATAAAATTGTGTCTCTAAAGGTTGAATAAGACGGGGGCAATGAACAAAGTAGAATCAACCCTAAATCTTCCTTATCATATTGAACTTCTATGGCCTACAAGTTTGAGAGAATTTTTTAAACACTGTTAAGTGTTGGTGCACAGACGCACTTTTCTCCAAATGATGAGCATAAAGATGTTGCTTTATATGCAACTTGCTGGTTAGAGTTTTCGACATACATATTTGTTCTAGCCTCTTCCATAATCAGCGACGGTCTTTTCCTTCATCACATCCTGCAAAATTTTTTAGACAAATGCAGATGTAACTGTGTTAACGCCTTTCGATCCTTATACTTCTTCTCTTCCTCCATCAATGTCGAAGGTATCTTATCTACCCCTAGCAGGGTTTCCTCTAAATCCATCTGTGCAAGAACTGCCTGCATCTTTATTTGTGATAACTCGAATCTAGTGTTGCGATCCAACAGTGAAATTTCATACTTTAAAGACGCCATTATCGTGATCGAGATGAAAAACCCAGAAGCTCGGATACCAATTTATGAAAAATATATAACATCGGAAATATCAATATATCGCAAAGAAAAGAGAAATAAAATAAAGAACACACAGATTTTACGTGGAAACCCTTTCGGAAAAAAAAACACGGGCAGAGGAGAAGAAAAATTTACTATGTCGAATTCGAATAAATATAAGAGGAATAGACTATGTCTATTTATAGGCTTGTAAAACTATATTCTAATAGGAGTGTAGTAAGATTGAAACACCTTATTCTAATCAATATCATATAGATAGAGTTTAATAAGGTTTAAAAAACCTTATTTAAAATAAAATAAAAGAAGTGTAGTTCTATAGGATTTTTTTAATTTTATTTTACCTTTGTATTTTATTTAAATAAGGATTCGGGTCACTTAATTCTAACAGTTTGCATTCATCTACTTTCACTACGATTGAGCTAATTGAATTATACTCTTGTAATGCATAACAAGGGTCTACCAAGAAGCGGTTTCATGGAGCATGTGATCACTACAATGTTAAAGGGTACAAGAGGGAAAATTGCTATCAATTGATTGGTTATCCCTCTTATTTTAAGCTCACCAAAGGAAAATCTCTTTCATCTCCTTTAGCTAATAATGTAGTGGTTTTGGATTTGTCTCCTGATATTGAGTAGAAGTCATCACCACCAGCATCCTATGCTTATACAAGAGTAATACCAGCAAATTTTGAAACTACTGGAAAATGACACTAAAGTTTCCATGTCTATTGGTGCAGCTACTCATATGGCAGGTATGCTTACTTAAAGTCTAACTAGCATAGTATTCCATATAAATCAGGCGTACCATACTTCTGGTGAATACTCATTCCATACTTACCCTTTTATCTCTCAACAAAAATTTCTCCTTAATATAGCAGAATATCATGAAGTAAAATTCCTACTTTCTTATGTGGCAAGTACAGTTCGCCCACACGCATACGCCAAAATAATCATTTGGGCTGATAACACTTCGCTAGACAATCTGTTTACTATAATACACCAAAACTTTTGATCCGTCATAACTGGGTGTTACAACAACATTTTGGGTAATTAGGTATATTAAGAGAAGTCTTGGTTGTATGAGCCCAAAATTTCCGACCCATTTTACAAACCAAACACAAGACCTATTAAACCATCCCAAACTCGAATGGCCCATTAAACAAACCCAACCTAAATCTACCCAAACTCTAGCCTAAAAACAGATTAGCCCAAACCCAAATCAGCAAAAGACAAAGATTGCCAACCCTAGTGTGCCACACCTAGGGTCTTCTGACCACTTGCTCTGCCACTGCCTCTGCCAAAGCCTCTGGCCACCGCCAACCACTTGCACCGTCACCTGCAAACATTAAAAATGGAATGAAGAAATTTTGTAAAAATCGGCTTTAAAAACCAATCTAAGCATTGTAACAGGGGATTTTTTTTGGGATCAATACAATAATATAGAGTTCAGATCCAAACAAACGAAATAAATCAAAATAGCAAGCCTAGATTAAATACTAAATCTACAAAAAGTCAAAAACAGAGGCTAAAAAGGTGACCTTTTTAATTTTCGAAACTTTTTTTCACTCTTCCTTTTTAACATACATATATATATATGTTTTAAAAAAAGAATAAAATAAAAAAAAGACTTTTACATTTTTGAAAGTTCGGCCACCATGCATGGTGGCCGGCGGTGGCTTCGACGGCGGTCCCCTCACCAGAATCTTGGTTTCTTCCCAGCAGAATTTGAGAGAAAAGGAGAGGGGGGCTCTTTTTTTAGAACAAGCAGCAGAAATGAAAAAAAAAGGAGAAATTTTTTTTATAAGGGACCCAAAACGGCGCCGTTTAGGGCCTGTTTCAATGGCCTCAAAACGACGTCTTTTTGAGCCAACCCGCGCGACCGACCCGATCCAACATCAGGATCCGAGTGTTTTTTAATAAGGGTCTTATTGCACTTTCGGTCCTTCTACTTTTTAAATGGTTTAAAAATTCAATTTTTTCTTTTAATTTTTACCCCGTTTGTTTTATTCCGTTTTCATTTTAATCCTTTAGTTTGGCCTAAAACATTGAGCACAAAGGGCCATTGATATTTCTCCTGTTAGTCCCTTGCCATTACGCGCGCTTCAGTTTAGTCCTTCTATTATTTATTTTATATAATTTGTCCCTTTTACTTTCTTTTAAATTCAATTTAGCCCCTTTTTTATTATTTTGCAATTTTTTATTATTGTTACTATTATTTGATATTTTTTTTTATTTCTATTAATTATTTATTATTATTATTATTATTTTATTATTACTATACTATACTATTATTATTAGTATTACTATTTTTATTACCATTATTTTATCTTTATTATTTAATTATTATCACTACTATTATTTTATTTTCATTATTATTATTATTATTATTATTATTATCATTATTACTATCATTATACTATTTTATATATATATATATTTATTTATTATTTGTTTATTAATTACCATTATTCTTACTATTATTATTATTATTAATAGTTAAGTAATTTTATCATTATTACTACTTTTATATATTATTATTACATGTCTTTATATATTGACTTAAAATTTATCTTATGTATATATTCATCTTGTTCATTTTATCTTCAATTTCATCTTATTAACGCACCTATCTTGTACACGTGTAACACCGTATTTTCACACTATTACTTGTCACATTAACCTTTATTCGATACATCAAGTATTGAAATAATCGATATTTTGTATTTAGAAGTTCAAGGAATCATGCCCAATCGTGCTGGGTTTCGATTTTTCGGTCATTTAAATAACTAAATATTGTTTTAAGACGTTTGACCGTGTTTTCTTAAATAGGGCAATATTTCATGTTTGGAAATCTGAGGAATCGTGCCCAATCGTGCTGGGTTTCGATTTTTTGGTTTGGCCAAATAGTGGAATACCCTTTTAAAATTGCAATATATGAATTTTGGAAATCATGAAATACGATATCGGGTGCTAACCCTTCCTAAACGTAACCGACTTTCGAATCCATTTTTGAGTTTTGTAGACCAAAATTCATTGTTTTGATAAATCAAGCATTTATTAAAATAACTGCTTTACGAGGTGACCCGATCACACCTCATCAAAAAGGATTGGTGGCGACTCGCGTTTTATTTTCATTTTCAAAGCCAAAGTCAATTCTGTTTTTCAAAAAAATAGTTATGATGACTTGGCGACATTATCACCTAATAAATAAAACCACATTTATCCAAATTAAATTTAAAAACAAAATTAGCTTAATTTTAACTATTTTGAAGATCCCATGTGCCGCCAACGCTTTTCCAATCGCCGCAAAATAAAAATAAAATAAACACCCCTTATGTCGCTTTTAAGCCTCGAACCCGAGACTTCGAACCATAAATCAGCAGCCAACGTCTCAAATGCAATTTGCTAAGGCGCTATTTGTGATATAAACCCCCACAATTTCTTTTTAAAGGCTCCCTCGTTGGTTCTTTCTTAACGCCAAACGCCAAAATAAAACGCACTTTGCTCCCATCGTGACTCGAACTTGAGTCCATCCACTTAAGGCCCTTAAGTGGCTCCCCAAGCCACTCTACCAACCGACTTTCATGTCCACCAACCTCCACAAATTCTTTTAAACCTCCTTAACTTAGCCCTTCCTTTTAACGCCAAAAGCCTAAAAAAAAAACGCACCTTTGTGTACCACCATGATTCAACCTCCATGCTCAAGGCGCCCTCCTAAAGCCTTTGCGTGTTCTGCAGACCACTTTACTGTGGTGATTCTTATGTCCAAAACGCCTAAAATTATTCTTAAGGCCTCCAGCCCAACTCCCTAATTAACACTTAAAAATAAAATTTCTTAAAGCTCTGCCTTGCCTTAGCTTATCACTAGCACCTAAAATACCTCAATTAACACCATGATGACCACACTTATGCAAAATAATTTAGTAAAATTTTACCTCTATTTCGTGATATTACAATTCTACCCTTTAAAATAATTTCGCTCCTAAATTACTTACCGTCGCTCAATCGCATTCTTAACTCATTATACTATGCTATCATTGCAGACCCCGATCTTAAAGAACTATCATACTACTTAGACACATCTCTAAGTTTATACTCAAAGTTCCATACACTTCACTAGCAACATAAGAACGAACTAACTTTACGACCTCACGTAAACTATTCCTTCCATAGTTTGGACCACATAAACCAATCTTGGCTGCCTCGCTTCTGAACCTTCAGTACCTCTGTTTGGTGTTCTACGACCTTGGCCGAAACTATTCCTTCCATAGTTTGGACCACGACCCCTCGTCGCTTGTTGACCACCTCTGCCTGACTGCTCATAACCTTGGACTGCTGTTTGAGCCCCATTCGGATTCTGAGGACAATCTTTAATCAAATGAGTCTTAGACTTACACCTAAAACACTCTCGATTCAAATTCCAACACTCGCCAACATGGTACCTTCCACACTGAGCACACGGACGGTCCAGATTTCGTAGAGTCGGCTTAGTCACACGAAAGAATTTTCAACCCTCGGTCTTTTCTGAAGACCTTCGATGATCTGACGATCCAAAATTCCTCTTATCCTGCTTTCTATCCTTATCTCCGCTCGCCTCACGAGTCCTTAATTCCCTCACTACCTTAGCTTTTTCGACTAACACAATAACTCCCGCCTCCGATGTGGAGCTATCAACAACCTCTGTGTCGTCCTTAATCCGCCCTAACTGGACACATCGCTCATGCTCCGAAGCAACTACTTCTAGCATATCGGCTTAACCTTAGAAATTTAGCCTCAGATTCTACTACGGACTTGCTCCCTTGAACTAGCCCTAGAAACGCCTTCCTCACAAGATCAATGTAGTGAGTAACGACATACCTCTTCCGCACGCCTTAACATACTCCCATGTGAGATCCTCCGCCGTAACACCATCCCGAATGGTGAGCTACCATTGATACGCCTCGTCGCTAAGTAGCGCCACCATTCCTTTCACTTTCTCCTCAGGGCTCAGATCGAGCTCATTCATAATTACCGCCGATTGCTTCCAACCAATATTCAACTGCATCGGGTGCCACGCTCGATACATTCCCAAACACCTCAACTCCATTAGCTCGGAGTCACTCGGGTATAGACTTCCTAGCTCTCATATTTCCACCTGCTCCAGCCACTAACTCCAAAACTCACAAGATCACCGCGATACCGCATGATCTCCGTCTGTTTTGCCGCTTATTACCAAAGGTCGGCATGGAGGTGGTACCTCATTCTCGCACTGACCGATCTCACGGGTTCCATCAACACCATTCTCGCCGACCACGCCCACGACTTACCACGCCCTCTAGAACTCATTTCTAATACTTTGATTTAGTCTCGATAAGAAATTTTATGCATTAGAAATTTTGTTCCACTATTTTCCACGAGCAAATTTTATGAAATGAAAGTTTCGTAAGTTGTTCTTTTGATCAATCAAAGTTTCAACAGTTCACTACTCTAATTCAAAGAGAATCACATTCACATTCATATTGAGATATCTTCATTTCTCAACAAGGCCACATTCTTTCAAAGGGTATCCACCACCCACATTCACTATTCGAACATTTTGTCCGCTTTCATCCTGTGGGTATTTCCGCCATTTTTCCTAAGGTATTTTGGTAATAAATCGTTGATTAAAATCTAAATAAATCAAGATATTTTGAAATTTCAAAATTTGTAGTATTTTGGAATTTTTTTCTTAAATCAAAGGTATGACAAAAAAATTTTTTTTTTGGAATTCAGGGTTATTTTGGTAATTTTGTTCATCAAGGGTAATTTTGTAAATTTTTCAAATCAGGGTATCTTGAATTTTCGCAAAATAGAGTTTTTGAATACTTTTGCAAAGTAGGGAAATTTTATTAAAATTGGGGTTAAACCAGAAATTTTGAAAGTCAGGGGCATTTTAGTAATTTTCAATACAGGGGTATTTTTGTAATTTTGCAAATCGGAGATATTTTGGGAAAAGAAAAAAAAATTTCACAACAATTTAAAGGATAATTTAGGGATTTTGTTTTTAAAAAACTAGAAATTTTATAAAACCATGGCTAGTCCCTTTCGGGTTTTAATTTCAAGTTTAGCCCGTGAATAAGTCCTTTGGTTAGGTGAACCAGTAGCTACGCACTGTAGGATTCGAGTAAAGAGGAGGTGAGTCGCTAGGACTGCCAAGTACCAAGCTTCCACCAATCCACCTTGACATGCGCACAATGGTTGCCACACCTTAACTTCACGACTTACTTCACAGTTTGTTTAATAGTCCTTAAGTCTTATGTATGTGTTTGAGTAGACTAGTCCTAGGTTCAATGATCCTAGTTCACTAATCTACGCTCCCATAGAAGCCCATAATATTCACATATAAATTACTTCAACAAATAGATGTACTTACTTGTGGACTTCCACGAGGTACAAAGCCATGCCGAATAACTGAAAAAGATTTTATGAAAGCCCAAATCTTTGAAAAGCCCATAAAAAAATGCTTTTGGGCCCAAAACCCTCAAAACTGAGTTTTGAACCGGGCTCTGATACCAATTTGTAACATCCCAAACTCGGCCCACAAGCCCTGACCGGATCTGGTATGTCACTGCGAAAAAACGTTTAGAAAGATTTTGACTTAAGAGTGAAAACGTATAAATTTATTGTCTTTGAAAAAAAAACATTATGTATTTAAAAGCCCATTAAAAATTTAGTTATTACAATTTCTGATTAAAACATTTACATATATACTTTGAATAAATAAGTTGCTAAAAATAAAATCATTGACAAATAGTAATTTAATTAAATCAAGCCATAAAATAATAATAACAAATGTTATAAGTGGCCCTTATTACATCAACAAATTTCCCAAAATACGATAATATAAAATATTTAAAACAAGTAAAACATCTTCGTGATGGGCCACCTCAGATCCACTCCAACCCGTCCGAGCTTCAAGGCCACCAAGGTTTAATAAAATTTGGGTGAGTCAATAGACTCAGCATAGTCATTACACTGCTCTACATACATATGGCTTGGCCCATTTCTACACAAATTGCGACACATAATTATGCGCTATGAAGCCCAACCCAACCTAAGTCCATCCACTATCCTACCTTAGCAGCATTCTCGCCACCGCGCGTTAATCCACCACCATCACATAGTGATCCACATATCTTACCTTATGACTTATCGCATTGCTCGTGGCCGAGCCACCAATCACCTAAGTGATCCCACATACCAATCACCCACTCGGTGATGCACACAATGATCAACCGCCGAGATGGACACCTAGCTAACACCTCCCTTGATGAAGCACATAGCTAGCATCAAGCGCTAATGTAGCACAAGGTCGACATTAGACCACGTATATAAATATGTACACCCCGCCCTCCAATATTCATATCCCAAGCCCTCATGCACATATATATCATGATAAAACATCATTTAATAAAATATATATAACATGCTCATCTCCATTTCACATATTCATCAAGAATCATTTAATAACGTGAAACACTAACCTTGTTAATCGACACCCATCGTGGGTATCCACCATTTTAGCCCTTATTTCTATTCTTATCATTCACAACATAGCACATATACATTTTAACATATTTAAATCAATCAAAAGATAAAGGCGATAACTACGACCGACTATTTAGCGAGATCCCGATCTATTGAATCTAACACAATCTAGAACTCAAACCCACGTCTAATCGATTTTGCACTCCTATTATTGTCTTAACCTCCTTAATGCCGATTTGGTCCTTTACCAAACTCAAGGTTGCTTATTCCCCGCCTATTAGCCCTAAACCACCATAGTCAAATCGTTAACCACTTAATACCAACATGGCCTATGGCCAATGTATCCAACTTCCTTACCTAATCTTTCCAAATCCCAAAATACCCTGTTCTTCGAAATGCCGAAATCCCTATTTGCCATTGTTAGTATCGGCTATGCACAATAATCAAGGAATATGGCCCTTGGCCAATAGTATACCGCTACCACAAGTCTCCAACCCGAAGATCACCTCTTGTTCACCACAAGACTAAAAGGGTTAGATTTTAGTTTCACTAACCAAAGATAAAAGAAAGAAGAATAACGTTAAAAGTTTCTTACCACACTATCAAATCGATCGAATCGCTTGCACCCAAAGTCTCCTTGAACACCGAGAGATTCATTTTAGGGAATGACAAGAAAAGAGTAGTTTTAAAAGATGATAATACAAAAGAACAAGAACGAAGAATAACTAGACTACCACCTTCTTGCTTAGTTAAAATAAAATAAAAAATAGAAAATAGAAAGGAAGAATACAAGGTCTTGTTATGATTCGTAATGGCAGGGAATATTCACCACACAAGAACATAGGTAGAATTGAGGTTTTAGAGAATTTCTTGCCATGGTGAAACAATGGGGAATTCATCATCGTTTCTTTTCTACTTATCTAATCCAAATTAATCTCCTATTATCACTTCCTTTGAAATTAATAACTTAACCATTATCTCCTCCTTTATCTCATTATCACCTATATAACTAAAATAAATAAATAAAACCACATTTATCCAAATTAATTAAAAAAACTAGCTTTATCTTAACTATTTGAAGATCCCATGTGTCGCCCATCGCCAATTTTCCAATCGGGCCGCAAAATAAAAATAAAATAAACACCCTTATGTCGCTTTTAAGCCTCGAACCGAGACTTCGAACCATAAACGCAGCCAACGCCCCACCTAATTTGCCAAGGCGCTATTTGTGATATAAACCCTCACAATTTCTTTTTAAATTTCTTAACGCCAACGCCAAAATAAAACGCACTTTGCTCCCATCGTGACTCGAACTTGAGTCCATCCACCAGCCCTTAAGTGGCTCCTCAAGCCACTCTACCAACCGACTTTCATGTCCACCAACCTCCACAAATTCTTTTAAAACCTCCTTAACTTAGCCCCTTCCTTTTAACGCCAAAAGCCTAAAAAATAAACGCACCTTTGCGTACCACCATGATTCAACCTCCATGCTCAAGGCCCCTCCCCAAAGTTTAAGTGATGCTCATGCACCACTTTACTGTGGTGATTCTTATGTCCAAAAACGCCTAAAATTATTCTTAAGGCCTCCTTAGCCCAACTCCCCTAATTAACACTTTAAAATAAAATTTCTCTTAAAGCTCTGCCTTCCCTAGCTTATCACTAGCACCTAAAATACCTCAATTAACACCATGATGACCACACTTATGCAAAATAATTTAGTAAAATTTTACCTCTATTTCAGATATTACAATTTACCCTTTAAAATAATTTCTCCCTCGAAATTACTTTACCTGTGCTCAATCGTGCATTCTTAACTCATTATACTATGCTATCACAGACACTGATCTTAAAGAACTATCATACTTTAGACACATTCTCTAAGTTTATACTCAAAGTTCCATACACTTCACTAGCAACATAAGAACGAACTAACTTAACCACAAACAAGACATTTCGGTATTCCAAAATAAGAAACTTACCCGTTGTCACCGCACATCTTCCCTCACGACGCCAACCGTGATAAACCAACCTGGTCGCTTCGCTCAACCTTCGTCGCTAGTCCCTTTCGTTTTAATTATTTGTTTAGCCCGTGAATAAGTCCTTTTGGTTAGGTGAACCGTAGCTACGCACTGTAGGATTCGAGTAAAGAGGAGGTGAGTCGCTAGGACTGCTTAAGTACCAAGCTCCACCGAATCCACCTAGACATGCGCATAATGGTTGCCACACCTTAACTCCCCCGACTTACTTCATGTGTTTGTTTTAGTCCTTAAGTCTTATGTATGTGTTTGAGTAGACTAGTCCTAGGGTTCAACAGATCCTAGTTCACTAATCTACGCTCCCATAGAAGCCCATAATATTCACATATAAATTACTTCAACAAATAGATGTACTTACCGTGGACTTCTGCCGAGGTACAAAAAGCCATGCCGTAATAACTCAAAAAAGATTTTATGAAAGCCCAAATCTTTGAAAAGCCCATAAAAATGCTTTTGGGCTCCAAACCTCAAACCGAAGTTTTGAACCTGCTCGATATTCAATTTGTAACATCCCAAACTCGCCCACAAGCCCCGACCGGATCCGTATGTCACCTAAAAACGCTAGAAAGATTTTGACTTAAGAGTGAAAACGATAAATTTATTGTCTTTGAAAAAAACATTATGTATTTAAAAGCCCATTAAAATTTAGTTATTACAATTTCTGATTAAAACATTTATATATACTTTGAATAAATAAGTTGCTAAAAATAAAATCATTGACAAATAGTAATTTAATTAAATCAAGCCACAAAATAATAATAACAAATGTTATAAGTGGCCCTTATTACATCAACAAATTTCCCAAAATATCGATAATATAAAATATTTAAAACAAGTAAAACATCTTCAGATGGGCCACCTCTGATCCACTCCAACCCGGTCCGAAGCTTCAAGGCCACCGTAAGGTTTAATAAAATTTGGGTGAGTCAATGACTCAAGGCATAGTCATTACACTGCTCCATACATATGGGCTTGGCCCATTTCTACACAAATTCGCAGACACATAATTATGCGCTTATGAAGCCCAACCCAACCTAAGTCCATCCACATTCTACCTTAGCAGACTCTCGCCCAAGGTCATGGTAATCCACCACCGATCACATAGTGATTCACATATCTTACTTCAGGCATTTATCGTCAAGGCCGTATCGAGCCACCAATCACCTAAGTGATCCCACATACCAATCACCACGGTGATGCACACACAACATCAACCGCCGAGATGGACACTTAGCTAACACCTCCCTTGATGAAGCAATATAGTTAGCATCAAGCGCTAATGTAGCATAAGGTCGACATTAGACCACGTACATAAATATGTACACCCCGATCTTGGTATTGAGGGTTGAAACATCGTGTCCTATCGTCAATCAAAAGACAAAGGATTGGATGTGATATTTCATCTTTCCTAACAAAAGAATTTCGATATCCAATTCTATGGAATTATCCAAACATTTCTAAAGGATTCATTGTTAGTATTTTAGAATCTTTTCCAATTTTTGACATTAGGACATTAATTAATCAATTAGGTACCAATTTTGGACGACAAGAAAAGAGTAGTTTTCTAAAAGATGGGGAATAAACTGACATTGAATCCATTTTTGAGGACCATTCAAGAGTCGAGGTGACCCGCCATAGATTGATTAATTTTTATCCTTTTGATTAAAAATTTAGAAAATTTCTTGAAAATTTATGTTTCTTTTATTGCATTTTTAATGCTATAATTGTAATAATGTCAAGTCTCATAAAGTACTTTGGCATTGCATTGCATGACCGTCGTGGTCGCACCTTTAAGTGGGAGCAAGAGGTTATGCCCTCGTGAGGTTTTCACCTCCGCATGGGCTAGTGGATTGCTTCTGGGATACATCTGTACCTATGTCTTCATGAAGTTTTCACTTCCGCATGGCCATAGGAAAATGTATTCCCTTGAACCGAACTCGGAGCCTATAATGGGTGAGGATCGAGGAATCTGCTAGTTTGAATAGCTGAACTTTAGAACTAAACCACACGTAGAGAACATAAGAACCCACCCTAAGTCAAACTATGCCAAACCTTAGTAATTACCTAGATAGGTGTTTGTTTATTTTACTTGCTTTATATTTCATTATGTGGTACTAACTGGTTATGTTTTATTTTTGTGCATTTCATTTCATATTTTAAGAGGTATCGATTCACGATCAATTTCTAAATTAGAAAGCTGGTTATTGAGAATGAATTCCTTTATAAAGTGGAAGACAATGTAGCCATCCGCATATGGTCAGAGCAAAGCCAATTAGAGAAAGGCGATAGCTTAGCTGAGGGGTATGTGTCAGAATTACGAGATTTCACTAGTATCAGTGCCACGCAAAATGAGCTCCAAGGGTTGAAAGAGATATGGACCCAGTGGGATGATGAGGCAAAACAACTGTTCTATCGTACTTATGGCGATCTACCCTACTTGCTCGACATCAAGGAAGATAAGCATCTATTCTGGGCTATGACTCAATTTTGGAACTCTGCTTATAGTTATTTCACTTTTGGGAAAGTAGATTTAGTGCCCATGGTGGAGGAATATACAACCTTGCTTCGCTGTTCAAGGGTCTAAGCCGATAAAGCTTATTTTAGGGCTGTCAATGCCCCTACTTTTGTGAAGAAGTTATTTTTAGTTAGATGGCTTGTGATGTGCCAGGTCTATTTCGCTCTATGGTTATAAAGCAAGTACGCCCCCATCTCTTTGGACTGAAATGAGTATCACGGGGATGAGTGAACGGTAGGTTGCAGCCAAAATCCAAGAAAAAGGTGAGGGTAAGTGCATACCTTGGATAAGTTTGAGGGACTTGACCCTAGCACATCCAGATGTAAAGAAGAAGATCGACGTCTTTTCCTTATGTATTTATGGTTTGGTAATTTTTCCTAAAGCGCTAAGACACATAGATGAACTAGTTATTGATTTATTTGACTAACTTAACAAAGGGGTCACACCTGTACCCGTAATCTTAGCCGAGACGTTCAGATCTTTGAATGCACGTCGAAGAACAGGTGAAGGTAGGTTCATTGGATGCACGCAGTTGTTGTTGGCTTGGTTCTATAGTCATTTTTGGAAGGTGGAAAAGCTGTCTTATCTGGTTTTCTCTGAGAATTATTCTCCGTTGAAAGAGATAGTAGCTACACCAAGAAGAAAAGACGTGTCTGAGGAAAACTGGATATTGCTCCTTCAAAATCTTGAAGAAGAAGACATCGAGTGGAAGGCTCCTTGGATAGTTCCTGACGAAATACTTTATCGATGTGGGAATTTCGACTGAGTTCCTTTACTTGGAATTTGGAGAGCCATTAGGTATGCCCATTTGCTTGTACTGAGGCAATATGGTTCAAGACAGTTTGTACCAACGACATATGCCTGGAAGCAGATTCGTAGAATGAAGAGAATATCTGCAGGCCTAATGACACCTTAGAATATAGTGGATGGAGGATTAGAAGGATTAATGATAACATCCCCAAGCCGAATCCAGAGGGCGCCCGATCAAGAGAAGAATGCTTGCAAGTGGTCCCATCAGAGTTAAAGATTGTGAAACAAGATTTCGAAAAGGTGAGTTCAGAGCTTGGAAAGAGGATAGAGAAGTTGGAAGAAGAAAAAATGCATCTGAAATTAGATGTGGATGTTCAGAAATTGAAGGCCGAGAAACTAAGAAAAAAAGTGGAAGACAGAGGAAGATCGAGATAGTTTGAAGACAGAATATAAGAAGATACGTCTGACGATGAAGAACGCTGGATTAGGAAAAACTCCGGAACATTGGCAACAAGAGATTCGAGAGGAAAAGGACAAAGCTAACTGTTGGGAGAGGAAGTTTCAAGAAATGCAAGCGTGAAACGACACCTTAGAGAAGAATTTGGCAGAAAGCAAAAAAGAGAAAAAGAGATTAAAAGCTAAAATGGCTGAACTTGGGCGATTTCTTCATCACCACCGAAGTCGTAATTCTGAAATCGAACTAAAATTAAGTCTGAACAAGATCGAGAAAATGAAGGATAGAATTGGAGAATTAGAATCAGCATTGCACAGTTGTGAACTTCGGATTGAGCTTCTAGAAACAAGAGAAGGGCATTGGGAGGAAGAGCTTTACCATTCTCATGATCAAATTAGAAATCAGGACTACCTCATGGGTGAAGCAATAGTTCAGATTCGAGAGGTAGCTGATCACCTACAGACTTTGGCAGCACAATCTGAGATACTGAGCATAACGTATGAGCTGCAGTCAGATCGTAGTCAAGAGCTAACCTTTTTGCTTAGGAAAATCAAAACTCTGGGCTTGAGGGCGAAAGTATATTTGTAGTCCGTTTTATGTAAAGGGTTTTGTTTTCTAATAAAGTTTTCTAAAATAAAGTTGAATCTGAATGATGCCTTTTTTTTTGCATTCATGCATTTGCATTGCATCATGCCATATGCATTTAAGTCCATAAAGAGAGCCGAATTAGTTGAAATTATCAGAAAGAGAGAGAGAAAAAGAGAAGGAAAAATCTGGAAGCTAAACGCCATTACGGTACAGGTGCCAAAATAAAGAAAATGGATCAAAGACTTGAACAATTCTAGAAGGACATACAAGACCAAATGTAAGAGCAATTGGCAAAACTCCAACAAGAAATGAGAGACCAAATGTTGGAAGCTCAAAGAAACATGATGGCTCAAATGGTCCAGATGCTGAACGGGGCGACAGGCAAAGGAAAAGGTCCCATGGCTATGGCTGGAGAAGATAGCGAAGGTATTCCCCTAGGTTTTACCCCACCACATGCACAAATACAGCCTAAAGAGTATCCCCAAAGGCCATCTGTCACGATTAGGCCTCAGCAAAGGCAAGTTGATACTAGACCGCCCATGAACTTCCACGTTGGCTCAGGATCTAATCCAGGAGACAGCCCAGCTAATCTCGTTATTATTGATTTGGATATAGCAGAGAGGGGCGGGACAAGAGTTGAATCCTCGAGCAATTAGACGATCGGTGTAGATGGTTAGAGGAAAAGTTCAAAGCTTTGAAAAATGTCGATCATCACCATTGTATTGACGCGAAAGACTTGAGTCTGGTTCCAGATTTGGTGCTTCCTCATAAGTTTAAGATGCTAGAATTTGAGAAGTACAACGGGACCAGCTGCCCTGAAGCCCACATCACTATGTTCTGTAGATGAATGACTGGCTATGTAAACAATGATCGACTTTTGATTCATTGTTTCCAAGACAGTTTAGTGGGGGCAGCATCCAAGTAGTACAATCAACTCAGCCATGTTAGGATTAGTTGTTGGAGAGACCTAGCCCAAGCCTTCATGAAGCAATACAATCATGTCACGGACATGACGCCTAACAGAATCACCTTACAAAACATGGAAAAAAGTTAAATGAAAGATTCAGACAATACGCGCAAAGATGGAGGAAAATTGTCATGCAAGTTCAACCACCTCTCCTAAAGAAGGAAACTACCATGCTTTTTATCAACACCCTGAAAGCTCCATTCATCACCCATATGATAGGAAGTACCACCAAGAGCTTTGCTGATATAGTGATGGCAGGAGAAATGATTGAAAATGCCATAAGAGGTGGCAAGATTGAAGTGGGGGAACCACTAAAAGGTCTGCTTCTAGGAAAAAAAGATAATGAGTTGAATAATATGAGTACATACAATAAATGGTACTCGAAGGCAATTACTATTAGCCAGCCAAAGGTGGTTACAGCCGAGCAGCAAGGGTCAGTAAGATAGGAATTAGGCACTAGAAAAAATTCTGAAAATCTTTAATTTATGCCAATCCCCATGACGTATAAAGAGCTATTTCAAAGTTTATTTGACGCACATCGTGTCCCCATTTTATCTACAGTCATTGCAGCCCCCATATCCTAAATAGTATAACTCAAACGCTCACTGTGATTACCATGCAGGAATAGCGGGGCATTCAATAGAAAATTGCATTGCCTTCAAAAAGGTAGTCGAGAGGCTCATCAAGATGGAGATTGAAAAACTTGATGATACACCTAGTGTGGAGAACCCATTACCCAACCACGGGGATAAGGGGATAAATGAGATCGGTGAAAAGGTCGTGAGAAATATCAAGGGGGATATCTTGGAGGTGAAAACCCCGTTGAGACTGGTTTGGAGAGAAATGATGAGAAGATGATTGGTAGAATTAGATTCTGTGAAAGGATGTGGAGGAATAAGGGACTACTGCGAGTTCCACAAAGTGGAGGGGCATGAGATCCAGGAATGTGTTGAGTTTAGGATCCTAGTACAAAGCCTTATGGACAACAAGGAATTGGAGTTTTATGAAGAAGGCTTAGAGGGAAGAAGCATACATGCAATCGAAGGAGAATTGACGAAGCAAGAAGTCAATTATCCAAGGATCATTATCTCTCAACCAAGAAACACGGAAGGCGGAGCACAAGTTGTACCAAAATTTGTAATCTAGAAACCTGTTTTCTTTCCTTACAAGGATAACAAAAGGTTACCATGGAATTACAACTGTAATGTGACAATACCACAGGTGGAAAGTTCAGTTAGCACTTCTGAGAAAGTCCAAAATGAAGGGTCCTACACACGTAGTGAGAAGCATTATGATCCAAGAAACGTTAGAGCAGAATCAATGAAATCAAAAACTATGGCAGTTGAACGAGAGAAAGAACCTGAGGCCCTTATCAACGAACCTGTGATGGAGGAAGAGGCTAAAGAATTTTTGAAATTCTTAAAGCACAGTAAGTACAGCATGGTGAAACAACTGCGCAAACAACCGACTCGCATATCAGTGCTAGCCTTTCTTTTAAGCTGAGAAGTGCATCGCGAAGCACTAATTAAAGTGCTGAATGAAAGTTACATTACTAAGGATATATCCATCAACAAACTGGATCATCTGATTAGTAACATAAGTGCTGACAATTTCATTTACTTCAGTGATGATGAAATCCCATCGGGGGGCATGGGAACAACAAAGGCTTTGCACATCACTACTCGTTGCAAGGGATACACTCTACCGAGTATGTTAATAGAGAATGGATCGGCTTTAAATGTCTTACCGTTGTCTACGTTGAAGAGGTTGCCTATAGACAGTTCTCACATGAAAATATGCTAGAACATAGTGAGAGTATTTGATGGCACTGAAAGAAGAGTGATGGGAAGAATTGACATACCATTATTAATCGGGCCTAACACATATAAAGTGGACTTTCTGGTGATGGATATCAAACCCTCCCATAACTTCTTGTTGGGAAGGCCCTGATTAATTCGGCGGGGGCAGTGCCCTCATCGCTACACTAAAAAACTAAAACTAGTAACAGAGGGTCGACTGGTAACTATAAATGCAGAAGAAGACATCATAGCGACTATTACTAATAAGGCACCATATTTAGAGACAAATAAGGTGGCCACTGAATGTTCCTTTCGATATTTAGAGTTCGTAAATACAATATTCATCTTGGAAGGTAATGAAGTTCCAATGCCTAAAATATCCAGAACCATGAGGATAGGCTTACAAATGATGATAGGGAAAGGAGCCCTACTAGGAAAAGGATTGGGCAGACATCTCCAAGGGGAAGTTCAAGTTTCGATACTGAAGGAGAAGAGAAACCATTTTGGCTTGGGTTTCAGGTCAGATGCTAAATAAAGGAAGAGGGAAATAGAGAAAAAGAAAGAGAGGAGAAGGGCAAGGTTGAATGGGGAAGACGTCTAGTGGGAATCGTTGACATTCCCCCACATATCCCGACCTTTGTATCAGGAGGGATAATTCACCCGAGAGATGATTATTGAAAATAAAATCCTCACATCAATTCCATACACGATGAAGAAACCAAGCAAGAAAACCTGTTGGGCATTCGCCCTTATGAACCTGGAAGCATTTTGGACAATTAGACTGCAGAGGAATTTCCTGTAGTTTTTAGAGATTATACAGAGTAATATTCAGAATGCACTTATTATTTTTAAGCCGAGAAACAATGAGGCTTCTTTTGTGAAATATGCTCATGTTCAGATATTTTTGTTTCAATGAAATGCATTTTTAATGACCAATTCTGGAAAATATTCTCCCATTTTTTTATTCTTTTTTTTTTATTATTCTCATTCATATAATGTGAATGGTTGTCCTCAAATTCATTTGTTCTTTGTACATTCTTTGGTGCCCATCACAAGTCCCTAGACATCAATGATATGAGCAACAATACTACAGATTTAGGGGTCTATTTTGAGTAAGACATGTGTTTAGAAGAATCTCAGGATTTTGAAGGTAACAAAGATTGTGACTTGTCTCCAGATTTGTTGAGAATGGTAAAGTAAGAGGAGAAACAAATTTTACCCCATGAAGAGGAAGTAGAGAACATAGCCTTAGAGGAAGGAAAGGTAGTGAAAATTGGAACGCGCATAGCCGAGGAGACAAAATAAAACCTTGTTGAGTTGCTACAGGAATTTAAGGACGTCTTTGCATAGTCATACCAAATATACCTGGTCTAAATACTGATATTGTAGTGCATCGCCTTCCCATAAGAGAAGAATGCAAGCCAGTTTAGCAAAAGTTACGAAGGATGAGGCCTGACTTAGTGTTGAAAATAAAAGAGGAAGTCAAGAAACAGTTTGATGCTGGCTTTCTACAGGTGGTCAAATACTCAGAGTGGGTTTCCAATATTATTCCTGTCCCTAAAAAAGATGGAAAAGTCCGGATGTGTGTAGACTATAGAGACTTAAATAAAGCTAGCCCAAAGGATAATTTCCCCTTACCTCATATTGACACGTTGGTGGATAATACAACAGGATACTCTTTGTTTTCTTTCATGGATGGTTTTTTCGGATACAATCAGATCAAGATGCACCCTGAGGATGTGGAAAACCACTTTCATAACGTTGTGGGGTACCTTTTGCTATAAAGTAATGCCATTTTGGCTAAAAAATGCAGGGGCAATATATCAAAGGGCCATGGTAACTTTATTCCATGACATGATGCACAAAGAGATTGAAGTATATTTTGATGATATGATCGCCAAATCTCGAACAGAAAAGGAACACATTGAGGTTTTGAAGAAATTGTTTTTGAGGTTGAGGAAATTTCAAATGAAGCTCAACCCGGCCAAGTGTACTTTCGAGCTCGGTCAAGAAAATTATTGGGTTTTGTGGTCAGCAAGAGAAAAATCGAAGTTGACTTAAATAAGGTCAAAGCAATACAAGAGTTGCTCTACTGTGCACTTAAAAGGAAGTTCGAGGCTTTCTTGGAAGATTAAATTACATTGCTCGATTTATTTCGCAGTTAATCGAGAAATGTGATCCCATATTTCGCCTTATCAAGAAACACAACCAAGGTGTATGGGACGATGAATGTCAGAGAGCTTTTGACAAAGTCAAAAATATCTGTCAAATGCACCAATACTATCTCCGCCTAATCCAGATAGACCATTAATACTATATTTATCAGTGTTCAATAACTCCATGGGATGTGTGCTTGGTCAACACGATGAGTCAGGAAGAAAAAAAAGGCAATATACTATCTCAGTAAAAAGTTCAATGAATGTGAAATGAGATATTCGTCGATTGAAAAATTATGTTGCGCTTTAATTTGGACAACCCGAAGACTAAAGCAATACATGCTATATCATACAACCTGGTTAATTTCGAAGCTTGATCTGTTAAAGTATATGATGGAGTCAACTGCTTTGAACAGAAGGATGGCAAGGTGGCAGATTTTGCTGTCTGAATTTGATATAATCTATGTGAACCAAAAGGCTATAAAAGGGAGCACAGTGGCAGAATTTTTGGCTAGCAGAGCTTTAGAAGATTATGAACCTTTGAGCTTTGATTTCCCCAATGAAGAGTTGGTGTATGTGACAAATACTGAAGAATGTCCGTGGAAGCTAAATTTTGATAAAGCATCAAATACTGTGGGAAATGGAATTGGGGCAATCTTGGTATCCCTAGTGGTGATCATTATCCATTTACATGCAGATTAGATTTTGATTGTACGAATAACATGGCATAATATGAAGCATGCATCATGAGAATTCGAGCGGCTGTGGAGCACAAGATCAAAGTGCTAGAAGTATATAGAGATTCTGCACTAGTAATCTACTAGCTTAAAGGTGAATGGGAGACGAGAGATCCCAAACTGATCGATTATCGAAAGATAGTTTTGGGATTGATTGAGGAGTTTGACAACATCACTTTTAATTATCTCCCACGTGATAAAAATCAGATGGCAGATGCTTTGGCAACCCTGGCTTCATGATCTAAGTGAATAAACCAGAAGATATGAGACCCATTCAGATGAGTATTCTCGAAGTTCCAGCTCATTGTTATAATGTGGAAGAAGAGGAAAGAGATGATCACCCTTGGTATCATGATATATTGCGATACATAAAAAATCGTGAATACCCGAGCATGCAACTGAGAATGAGAAAAGGACACTAAGAAGATTGGCCTCTGACTATGTTTTAGATGGGGATATCTTGTATAAAAAAGACAAGATCAAGTATTATTGAGATGCGTTGATGCTATAGAGGTTAGGAAAATCCTAGAGGAAGCTCATGAGGGTGTTTGTGGAACACACGCAAATAGATTCACAATGGCTAGGCAGATAATGAGGTTTGGATATTATTGGTCCACCATGTAAGGAGATTGTATCAGCTATGCCAAGAGATATCATAAATGCCAAATTTATGGAGACAAAATTCATGTGCCTCCGTCACCCTTGCATGTTATGACTTCCCCATAGCCTTTTTCCATGTGGGGCATGGACGTTATTGGACCGATTTCACCGAAAGCTTCGAATGGGCATCGGTTCATCTTTGTGGTCATTGACTACTTCACGAAATAGGTAGAGGCTGCTTCATATGCTAGCATCACTAAGTCAACAGTTAGTCGGTTCTTAAAGAAAGGGATCATTTGTCGATATGAAATACCCGAGAAGATCGTATCAGATAACGCGCTAAACTTGAATGGCAGTACGATGACAGAGGTTTGCTGTCAATTTAAGATCAAACACCAAAACTCGTCTCTGTATCGCCCTAAAAAGAATGGGTCAGTGGAAGCAGCCAATAAAAATATCAAGAAGATAGTAGGAAAGATGACTGAAACTTATAAGGATTGGCATGAGAAACTACCGTTTGCACTCTATGCTTATCGAACATCCGTCAAAACCTCTACTGGGGCAACGCCTTTCTCGTTGGTCTATGGGATGGAGATAGTTCTACCTATTGAAGTGGAAATACCTTCTATGATCAAAGTGAATAAGCCAAAGATATGAGACCCATTCAGATGAGTATTCTCGAAGTTCCAGCTTATTGTTATAATGTGGAAGAAGAGGAAAGAGATGATCACTCTTAGTATCATGATGTATTGCGATACATAAAAAATCGTGAATTCCTAGAGAATGCAACTAAGAATGAGAAAAGGACACTAAGAGGATTGACCTCTGACTATGTTTTAGATGGGGATATCTTGTATAAAAAGAGAAAAGATCAAGTATTACTGAGATGTGTTGATGCTATAGAGGCTAGGAAAATCCTAGAGGAAGTTCATGAGGGCGTTTGTGGAACACACGCTAATAGATTCACAATGGCTAGGCAGATAATGAGGTTTGGATATTATTGGTCCACCATGTAAGGAGATTTTATCAGCTACGCCAAGAGATGTCATAAATGCCAAATTTATGAAGACAAAATTCATGTGTCTCCGTCACCCTTGCATGTTATAACTTCCCCATAGCTTTTTTCCATGTGGGGCATGGACGTTATTGGATCAATTTCACCGAAAGCTTTGAATGGGCATCGGTTCATCTTTGTGGTCATTGACTACTTCACGAAATGGGTAGAGGTTGCTTCATATGCTAGCGCTACTAAGTCAACAGTTAGTCGATTCTTAAAGAAAGAGATCATTTGCTGATATGGAATGCCCGAGAGGATCGTATCAGACAATGCACTGAACTTGAACAACAGTACGATGGCGGAGGTTTGCCGTCAATTCAACATCAAACACCAAAACTCGTCTCAGATCGCCTAAAAATAATGGGGCTGTGGAAGCAACCAATAAAAATATCAAGAAGATAGTAGGGAAGATGACTGAAACTTATAAGGATTGGCATGAGAAACTACCGTTTGCACTCTATGCTTATCGAACATCCGTCAGAACCTCTACTGGGGCAACGCCTTTCTCGTTGGTCTATGGGATGGAGGCAGTTCTACCTATTGAAGTGGAAATACCTTCTCTTCGAGTTTTGTTAGAAATAAAGCTAGATGAGGCTGAATGAATCCAGGCTCGGTATGACCAGTTGAACTTAATTGAAGAAAAGAGGCTAAGGGCTATTCGTCATGGTCAGATGTACCAAAAACGAATGATACGAGCCTATAATAAAAAAGTTTGCCCAAGAGAGTTTTATGAGGGGGACCTTGTACTGAAAAAGATCCTTCCTATACAAAAGGATTTCATAGGAAAATGGATGCCGTATTGGGAAGGACCATATGTGGTGAAGAGAGCTTTCTCTGGAGGTACGCTGATTCTGACTGAAATGGATGGAAAAAGCTTACTCAATCCTGTGAACTCAAATTCAGTCAAAAAATACTTTGCTTGAAAAGAAGAAGAGGCCAAGGTGAAAACCCACAAAGGACGCCTTGAGACTTCAAATCCAAAAAAAAAAAAATAAAAAAGGAGAGGCCAAGACAAAAACCCGTAAAGGGTGCCTTGAAGCTAAATGGAATTTTGAGTTGAAAACCCGAAAAGGGCGGTTCAAATTCTGAATAGACACGCAGTCATCTTGCTATACTTGAATCAACAAGAAATGAAGTATGTTGCATATCGGGGCATTAACAAAGTACTTTAGGTCTTTTAAACACATGTTAAGTACAAATCAGTCTTCGTGGAGTTTGTATATAGAAGCCCAATTTGAGATATCTAGGGCATCTGATCTTTGTCCTATTCATTTTTATTATCTTTGGATTTTTCTTCTTCTTCTCAAAGATATGTTCTTAGTTAATTTTCTTTGAATTTTTTTAGCTCTTGTTGAGATCAATTTATTTGTTACCCACTATTCATAAACATGTTGCATTGAAATAATGATTGATGAACTAATAATTTCACAAAAGAAGTTCTACATATTACTTTAGAAATTTCTAGATAAAACAAGAAATCAAAACATGACAATTGTTTAGAATTTCCATGTACATAGATTGGAGATATTTTGAGAAAGAAGAGTCTTAATGGAGACTATTTCTCTGAATTCTTTGTCCAATTAAGTGGTTGTGACAAACAATGTCATCGGGTCATTCGGAGAATGGTATGACAGACCAATGTTTGATTCAAAAAGCCCTAAATTGTGGTAGAATGAATCGAAGTTGAAATAAGTCCTGTATCCTTTAAGGTGCAATAAAGGACGGACTGAAAAAGTTGTGATTCCTATGGAGATGGTTTGAAGTTGAGGTAGGACTCGTGTCCCGAGGTTCAAGAGGAATGAGCCCTAAAATTTCCATGAGCGCAAATTGTTTGAGCAAGAAAATGATACTTCAAGGGGAGCGAGGATGAAACCTTGACGGATAAATGAGTGATAACACCTTGAATAGGAATCATACTCATATCATTTTTGCATTCACATATCATAGCGTGGTTGAATAGGAGTATTTGATTCATTTCGGTCACAATATCCTGATCATTCGGCATAAGCATATACCCATTCTATAGGTCATAGGACGATGTAGTAGGGTAAATGAAAACATCAAATCTTGTCTCCTTGAGTTTGCAGTGGAGCAGATTGAAGATAGCAGATTTGACATTCTTGAAGTTGCAGGAAGTAGATCGAAGACATCAAATCTTATCTCCCTGAGTTTGCAGTGGAGCAGATTGAAGGTAGCAGATCTAGCATTCCTGAAGTTGTAGGAGCAGATCGAAGACATCAAATCTTGTCTCCCTGAGTTTGCAGTGGAGCAGATTGAAGATAGCAGATTTGGCATTCCTAAAGTTGCAGGAAGCAGATCGAAGACATCAAATCTTATCTCCCTGAGTTTGTAGAGGAGCATATTAAAGATAGCAGATCTGGAATTCCTGAAGTTGCAGGAAATAGATCGAAGATCATAGCAAACCTTATCTCCTTAAAGATGCAATGGAGGAGGTTGAAGTTACAAGTCTCATCTCCCTGAAGTTGCAGCAGAACAGATGAAAGCTATGAATCACAGATCTTATCTTCCTGAAGTTACAGGAGCAGATTGAAGCTACTGATCCTATCTCCCTGAAGTTGCAATGGAGCAGATTAAAGCAACAAATCCTATACCCTTGAAGTTGCAGTAGATGGGATTAAATCTACTATAACTACAAATCTCATCACTCACGGCTGCAGTGGAGTAGATCGAAGCAACGAGATGTAGTAGACTGGAATGAGGCTACCTGAAGAATAGGAGCACCGAAGAATCAAGACTCAGCAAGACCGGGTAAATTTGGACCTTTACGTCTTTGCTCTATTCCTGTTGCACGACAATGAGCAAAGAGGGGCAGCTGTATGAGCCCAAAATTACCCGGCCCATTTTACAAACCAAACACAAGACCCATTAAAGCAACCCAAACCCGAATGGCCTATTAAACAAACCCAACCTCAATCTACCAAACTCTAGCCCAAAAAACAGATTAGCCCAAACCCAAATTAGCAAAAGACAAAGATTGCCAACCCTAGGTGCGCCGCACCTAGGGTCTTCTGACCACTTGCTCTGCCACCGCCTCTGCTAAATCCTCTGGCCACCGCCAGCCACTTGCACCGTCACCTGCAAACATTAAAAACTAAATGACAAAAAGTTTGTAAAAATCGGCTATAAAAACCGATCTAAGCATTGTAACAGGGGATTTTTTTTTTGGATCAATACAAAAATATAGATTTCAGATCCAAACAAACGAAACAAATCAAAATAATAAGCCTAGATTAAATACTAAATCTACAAAAAGTCGGAAAACAGAGGCTAGAAGGGTGACCTTTTTTATTTTTGAAGCTTTTTTTTTTTTCTTTCTTCCTTTTAACATACATACATACATATATATATATATATATATATATACACGTTTTAAAAAAGAATAAAATAGAATAAAAAATAAGATTTTTACCTTTTTGAAAGTACGACAATCGTGCGCGGTGGTCGGCATGGCGCCGACGGCAGTCCCTTCGCCGGAATCTGGGTTTCTTCCCAGCAGAATTTGAGAGAAAAGGAGAGGGGGGCCCTTTTTTTTAGAACAAGCAGCAGAAATGAAAAAAAAAGGAGAAAATTTGTTTTTATAAGGGACTCAAAACGACGCCGTTTAGGGCCTGTTTCAATGGCCTCAAAATGACGTCGTTTTGAGCCAACCCGCGGGACCCGACTCGTTCCAACATCAAAATCCGCGTGTTTTTTAATAAGGGTATTATTGCGCTTTCGGTCCTTCCACTTTTTAAATGGTTTAAAATCTATTTTTTTCTTTTAATTTTTACCCCGTTTGTTTTATTCCGTTTTCATTTTAATCTTTTAGTTTGGCCCAAAATGTTGCGCACAAAGGACCAGGGATATTTCTCCTGTTAGTCCCTTGCCATTACGCGCGCGTTTCAGTTTAATCCTTCTATTATTTATTTTATATAATTTATCCCTTTTACTTTCTTTTAAATTCAATTTAGCCCCTTTTTTATTATTTTGCAATTTTTTATTATTTCTACTATTATTTGATATTTTTATTTTTATTGCTATTAATTATTTATTATTATTATTATTATTATTATTTTATTATTACTATACTATACTATACTAATATTATTAGTATTACTATTTTTTATTACCATTATTTTATTTTTATTATTTAATTATTATCACTACTATTATTTTTATTTTCATTATTATTATTATCATTATCATTATTACTATCATTATACTATTTATATATATTTATTATTTGTTTATTAATTACCATTATTATTACTATTATTATTATTATTCATAGTAAAGTAATTTTATCATTATTACATGTCTTTATATATTGACTTAAAATTTATCTTATGTATATATTCATCTTGTTTATTTTATCTTCAATTTCATCTTATTAACGCATCTATCTTGTACACGTGTAACACCGTATTTTCACACTATTACTTGTCACATTAACCTTTATTCGATACATCAAGTTTTGAAATAATCAATATTTTGTATTTAGAAGTTCAAGGAATCGTGCCCAATCGTGCTGGGTTTCGATTTTTTGTTCGTCTAAATGACTAACTATCGTTTTAAGACTTTTGACCGTGTTTTCTTAAATAGGGCAATATTTCATATTTGGAAATCCGAGGACTCGTGCCCAATCGTGCTGGGTTTCGATTTTTTGGTTTGGCCAAATAGTGGAATACCCTTTTTAAAATTGCAATGTATGAATTTTGGAAATCATGAAATGATCTTGGTATCGAGGGTTGAAACATCGTGTCCTATCGTGCTGGATGTGATATTTCATCTTTTCGGAACAAGAGAATTTCGATATCCAATTCAAATTATCCAAACATTTTCGAAAGTGTTCGTATTTTAAAATCTTTTCTAATTTTCGACATTAGGACATTAATTAATCAATTAGGTACCAATTTTGGACGTATCAGGGGTGCTAACCCTTCCTCGTACGTAATCGACTCCCGAATCTATTTTCTGAGTTTCGTAGACCAAAATCGTTGTTTTGATAAATCAAACTGTTTATTAAAAACAATTGTTTTACGAGGTGACCCGATCACACCTCATCAAAAAGGATTGGTGGCAGCTCCCGTTTTATTTTTATTTTCAAAATCAAAGTCGACCCTGTTTTTCAAAATAAAATGGTTACGACATCGGTCGAGGGTTATTTCTTTCCAACAACAGGTGATTTACAGCTGGTGGCATATTGTGATTTTGATGGGACATCATGCATTATGACTAGATGATTTGTATCGGGTTTTTGTGTTAAGCTTGGAAATTCCTTGCTTTCATGGAAGTAAAGAAAGTAAAGCACCGTGTCACGGTCTTTAGCAAAAGCCAAGTGTAGAGGGATGGCTCCAACAGTCGCTGAGCTCGTGTGGTTAAGTGGCTTGCTTAAGTAACTTAGTGTTGGGCACAAAGAATCGGTTATAATATTGTATTGTGATAGTAAAGTAATAATACAAATAGCTACAAAACTTGTCTACAACAAGCGAACTAAACATATCAAAATAGACCGTCTCATTTTATACCAAAAAAAATACAATGTGGTTTGATTCAGACGAGGCATGTAACAACTAAGGAACAAATAGTAGACATATTCACAAAAGGGCTAGGTATTCAACAACATAAATATCTTTTATCCAAGCCAGGGGTGAGACACATTTATCATCCTCCAACTTGCGGAGGAATGTAGTAATGTTAGTTAACCGGTTGCTACATATAGTTAGTTAGTTGTTGAATATGGTTAGATTGTTAGAAAGATGAGCTAGTCAGCTACTAATAATAACACGCTGTATATAAATATACTTGTAACTTTATTATGGGATGAATTGAATTCATTTTCCATTTACTTTTCTCGTTTAACTGTTGAGTTGGTGTTCTTCAACATCTTTAAATTGAAAAAAGTAGAAGAAATAAGAAAGAAATAACTTTTAATTTTTTTAAACACATAGGGTAAATCTTAAATTATACCAAAATGTAAGGACCGAAGGTATATTTTAACTAAAAAGCTCATAATTTTCAAAATAAATATTGTAGCGACGTAAAATTTTGTACGGGCGCTAATTGAGGAAATCATTGAAAACAAAGTTTCAATTTAAAAAAAAAAAGGGAGTCGCCACCGATCATTTTTTCGTGATGTGATCAGACACCTAATAAATCATCTTTTTAAAAGTTTTTTTTTTTACTTAAAAGATTTGAGTTTAGGTCTACGTCAAAATTCCAGAGAAAAATAGGGTTACGAGTCGATTCTGTGAGGAGGTATTAGCACCCTCATGACGCCCAAAATTGGTATCTCGTTAAACGCGTATTGTCTTAATTTTAAAAATACAAGTTCAATTTAATATTTAGTCGTGATTTGATTGAAACACAAGAATTTTTTTTAAAACACGAAAAATTTTTGAAACACGGAAATTTTTGAAAACACGAGAATTTTTGAAACACGGATTTTTCTTAAAAAACACTGAAATTTTGAAAATACGAAAATTTTGAAATACGAGAATTTTTGAAAACACAGATTTTTTTTGAAAACAAGAATTTTTTTTCAAAACACGGAAATTTTGAAAACACGAAAATTTTTTACAACACTAAAATTTTGAAACACGAGAATTTTTAAAACACAAGAATTTTAAAACTAGAAATTTTTTTAAACCGAGAATTTTTGAAAACACGAAAATTTTGAAAACACAAAATTTTGATAAATTACATATTATCGTATTATATACATTTTAAAACAAAATTTTGATAATTTAAAAAAACAACAAAAATAATCATTTTATTTTAAAACTAGATTTTTAATTTTTTTTATTTTCAAAAGGACATATCGTATTTAAGACAAACCGATGATCTTCACCCAACATAGCGATGAAATCAACGACTAGTATAAAACCGATTCATTGCCTTATTTATTAAAATTATGAAAATTAAAAGTAAAATAAAATACAATTAAAAATAAAATGTTAAAAATATTAATAATATTAAAAGCGAGATGTCATTAAAATACGAATTAAATTAAAAGTAGGTAAAAAATATCGAAAACTCAAAATTACGAGCTTGAAGAATGGGATACATGTCCGGGCTCTTTTCCTTTTTTTTCTTTTTTCCTTTTTTTCTTCTTTTTTCTTTTTTCTTTTCTTTCTTTTTTTTTTCTTCTTTTTCTTCTCTTTTTTCCTCTTTGGCCTTTCTTGCCTTTAGGCACAGGGCCTCTTCTTTGAGTGGGCTCTTCTTTGGTGGTGGGCTACTACCTTTTGGGCCTATTTTCCCTTTTTTTGTGGCCTGCCTTCCTTTTTTTTTGCTGCTTGTTTTTCCTTTTTTTCTTGCTAGTAGGCTTCTTTGGGCCTTGAGTCGTGGCCGGATCACCGAGGGTCGAGTTGCCGTGGGTCAGGTCGGGTCAACTCGACTATTTTTAATTTTTTTCTTTCTTTTTTTGCTTTTTCATTTTCTTTTTTTTCTTCTTTCTTTTTCTTTCTTCTTCTTCTTCTTCCTTTTTCTTCTTCTTTTTTCTTCTTCTCCAACCGCTACCGTCGTCAACGCCGTCGCCTCTTCCTCACCGGTGGTGCGACGCCTCCTCTTCTTCTCCTTCTCTCTTCTCTTTTCTCTCTTCTTCTCTTCTTTTTCTTTCTCTTTTTTTCTTTTTCGGGTTCTTTCTTTTTTGAATCTTGTTGGGGGTCCTGATTTTTGGGGAAAAATCCCTTTTATAGTGTTATTTTTGCAGGTGTTAGGTGGCTAGGGGGAAGGGAGGCCATCCCTTAGACTGGTGGTAGGAAAATCAGGGGGTGAGTGAGCGAAATCCGCCGGATTTTTGGAGATTTTCTGATAGAAGGACTGAATTGTAAACACAGCAAAATAGGTAGGGTCAAAGCGTAATTTTGTAAAAGAATTAGGGTCAAAGTATAATTTTGAGAAAGATAAGAGGTCATAATATAATTTTGGAAAGTTTAGGGTCAAAATATAATTTTTATTTTTTGTATTTTTTTAATCAATTTTTTTAATTTTGAAAATTAAACACGAAATTGAGCCAGACAAAATTTAGTGCTTACAGTTTCCCTCTTTGCTCATCGCTGTGAAACAGGGATAGAGCAAAGACTTTAAAGCACTAAATTTTGTTCGATTGTCCAATCTTTATTCTTTATTCTTTATTGAAAAATAGAAATCGAAAATAGCTCGGCATGCGTCATGAAGCTCAACTCACCTCTCGGATTATGAGTTGATCTTTGAAAAACAAAAATTGAAAATACCTCAACGTATGACCCGAGGCTCAACTCACCTCTCGCAATATGAGTTGATTTTTTTTTTGAAAAACAGAAATTGAAAATACCCCGGCGTGTGACCCGAGGCTCAACTCACTTCTCGCAATATGAGTTGATTTTTTTTTTTGAAAAACAGAAATTGAAAATACCTCAGGGTATGACCTGAGGCTCACCTCTCGCAATATGAGTTGATTTTTGAAAAACAGAAATTCAAAAATACCTCGGCGTGTGACCCGAGGCTCAACTCACCTCTCGCATTATGAGTTGATTTTTGAAAAGGAAATTGAAAAATACCTCGGCACGTGACCCGAGGCTCAACTCACCTCTCGCAATATGAGTTGATTTTTTTTTGAAAAATAGAAATTAAAAAATACCTCAGTGTGTGACCTGAGGCTCAACTCACCTCTCGTAATATGAGTTGATTTTTTGAAAAATAGAAATTAAAAAATACCTCAGCGTGTAACTGAGGCTCAACTCACCTCTCGTAATATGAGTTGATTTTTTGAAAAACAGAAATTAGAAAATACCTCAACGTGTGACCTGAGGCTCAACTCACCTCTCGCAATATGAGTTGATTTTTATTGAAAAACAGAAATTAAAAAAATACCTCAGCGTGTGACCTGAGGTTCAACTCACCTCTCGCAATATGAGTTGATTTTTTTGAAAAACAGAAATTGAAAATACCTCGGCATGTGACCCGAGGCTCAACTCATGTAACATCCTGAATTAGGGGTTGTTTGTAATTTAATTATTTTATTAATTTTTCCCATGTGTGTGCTTGAAGAAATGAATACTATGATTACTTGATATGTTTTAGGGTCTAGTCATAACCCCGGGCTAGGTCTGACTTAGGGCTGAAATTTCTTTTTAGTGCTTTAGAGGAGGAAGCAAGGTGAGATAGGGGTTAAGAGAAATTTCGGGAGAAGCATGACACAAGGAATAAATTGGCATAGTGGCTTGAGGCGCCAAGGTGCAAGGGAGTGCAAGAGGGAGGACTCACGTTCGAGTCCTGGTGGAAGCGCAAGAATGTTTTATTTTTGCCTTTGGCGTTAAGGCAAAAGGGAGTTAAGGAAGGAGCGCTTAAAAGGGGTTGTAAGGGGTTTATGTCACGAAATGAGTCAGTAGCAAAGTGGCTTTCATGCGCCACTTAAGAGCTTAGAGGTGACAATGGGCGCAGGTCTTGGGTTCGAGCTACCGAGTTTGCGCTTTGGGAGTTTTATTTTCTTTTGCGTTATGTATAGGGTGATGGGCTAGGTAGGCCTTAGAAATAAATGGCGAGGTTTTGGGGCATGAAAGTCGATTTGGAAGAGTGGCTTGAGGCGTTGTGAGGGCTACTGGCGGTGAGGTCCCATGTTGAACCAAGGAGCAGTAGATTAGTACTTATTTTTTTCTTTGGCGTGAATGGGAGAGGAGGCGATGGCTTGATTTTGGACTCTTAATTTGATAAGGACAAGCTTAAATTTTGCACTTAATTTAATTTGGAAGAATAGTGTTATTAGTTTTGTTTTTCTTTTATTTTGAAGAGGTAGATAGAAGATAAATGTTATTTTATCGGTGATAATTAAAAGCTGGAAATTATCACAAAAAGAGGGAGTGGCCGAATGGAAAGGGAGTCCTAGGGAGAATTTTCGGCTAACACTCTTCTTTTCCTTTGATGATACAAACCGAAACCCCATTCTCTTCCCTTGATACTTTTTGTTTTTCTTTGAAGCATACCAAAGAACATTGTGCAAACTCCATCTTTGCTGAACCACTCTAAGTCTTTCATCTCCTTTCTTTCTTTCAAGCCCGACTCGACTCCATACCCTTTTTCCTTTGAGCCGAATCCCCTAAGGAAGGTGTTGTTTCACTCTAGCATTCGGTTCTTTTCTCTTCCTTAAAGGTAGCCGAAACCCCTAACATCACCAAGTGATGCCGACTTGTGGTGTTTAACGGCCGAAATAGTCATCAAGGTAAGGGGCAATAACCTCTTTTAGGTTCAAGATTATGGCCGAATGGCCTATGACTTATATTAATGTGATTAAACCGATTGTAGGGAGGCCATAGCCGATTGAAGGAAGCTTTCGGGATTTGATTCCCCAAGGTAAGGTGGTAAGTAATATTCGGCCATAGGCCTTGATTGAGCATATATGTGCAAGCCGATTCTAACAAATGCTGTGGTAGGGACCTCGACAAGTCAAGTGACAATTTCGGGATTTGTTTGGAAACCAAATCCGTTTAAGGTAAGTCATAAATGAGCCTTTGGTATTAAGTTGTTATGGCGAATAGGTCTATGTCACTAATCTTGTTGTTGGCGAATATAGGGTCAAAGGATCTAGCACGAAGATCGGATCTTGGGATCTAGGAATTTCGTTAATGTGGTGTGTAAACTCTTACACACTTTATTAGCATAGACTGTTTATTATGTTGTTGTATAACCTCTCGTGTTCTAACTTTGCCTTGTGGGCTTAAGCATAGATTCCGGGTAAATCCCCTATTACGTGATCTATGATGTATGCTTGAGTATGCCATCACATGCTGTTGAATGCTATGCTATACATAAATGCATGATATATGGAATTATGATAATTGTTATGTAAGCATGATGATGGTGGGATTGATGAGAGGAGGATGATCTTTATGATTTGTCACGATGGTTTTGACCACAAGATGGGTTGGCCCCATCAGATTAATTGTGACTTGGTCATTAGTGGCATTGACCACACCGTTGATAAATTGTGACTAAGTCGATGGTTTGGTACCACTAGTGGTTTTGACCACATATTGATAAATTGTGACCTATGGTCATCGATGGTTTTGACCACACGATGGGTTGGCCCCATCACTTGATTTGTGACTCTAGTCACTAGTGGTTTTGACCACCGGTGGTTTTGACCACGGGGTAGTTAAAGAGTACGGATGGTTAGTTGGGTTGCATGTTTGCATGTCTATTAATAATTTGTGTATGAGTTGCATTTCGGGTGGGGATTTACACTGAGTCTTGGTGACTCACCCTTCCCATATTATTTTGGAGATGGGTAGATCGCGGAGATGGAGCGGAGAGGACTCGAGTGACCATGCTTATTCCTTGGATTTGGATTTATTTAATACGTTTAAGTTTGTTTATTTATTAAATTCTTATTTTGGGTTGTAATAAGGCGCTAATTATTATTGGGATGTTTTATAGTTGTTTTATTTTACTTATACTATATTACAAATGAAATTATAAATGTTAAGTAAATCGGTTAAAAGTAACATTTTCAAATTTAATAACTTCTACGGGTTTTCAAAGATGTTACCATCGGGTAGCAAAAACTCACCAAGTCAACCATGGTTTTGAAAGTTCTTTAAATTTTGAGTGATCAAATGTTTTCAAAGGTTTTCAACACAACCAAGTTTGAAAAAAAATCAAACCCTTCTGAGTTTTATTAAACACTGTTTTATAACTTTAACATATTTTCTTCAGATTTTCACCATAAATCAAAATCTTTCAAAACGTTTTTAACCTGTGACATACCAGATCCGGTCAGGGCTCATGGGTCGGGTTTGGGGTGTTACATTTTTGGTATCGAGCGATTCAAAACTTCATTTGTGGGGCCAAGGCCAAAATGTTTTGTTTATGTTAGTAGGCCTTATTGAAATGTTTTGGGAAACTGTTTATGGCTTGAACAGCATGGCACCGAGTCTCCGGCACCAATCTGCCCAGGTAAGTAATTCTATCTATTTGTTGTGAATATGTGATAGGGGTAGAAGGGTAAATTGTGAACGTAGAATATTAGAGTAAGGAATTGTTGAACCCTAGGGTTAGCGTACCCCAACAAACAATGCATAAGATTTAATAATTCCCTAAACAACCCTATGAGTTGTCCTTGAGCAAGGGATGTGGCAATCGATGTCGCATGTCTAGGATTGGATTGATTGGGAGCACGGTATTTAGCGATCCTAGTGACTCACCTCCTACTCACTTGAATCCTACACAGTGCGTGGTGACGGTTCATCCTAGGCGAGACGGCGTGCTTACAAAGCTAAACTTGATAACTAAAACCGAAAGGGACTAGCCATTTGTTTTTGAAGTAATTAAAACCTTGTTTTTTAAAAAATGACCAAAATACCCCTCAGTTTGAAAAATGACCAAAATACCCCTGGCTTGTAAACTACCAAAATACCCTCCGTATGAAAAATTTCCAAATAGAAAATTTTCAAAAATATCCTTCTTTTGTGAAATCAATTAGAACCAAATTTTGGAAATCTTTTTATGAAAATGCCCTGATTATAAAAAAAATTATTACTAAAATACCCTAGTGATAAAATTACGAAATTGCCCCTAACCTACAAAATTACCAAAATGACCCCGATTTTCAAAAATTTTGCAACACCATCAACTTGGAAAACAAACTCTCAAAAAGAACCCTCAAAGTTTTGCAACATTTGGAAATACCCCGGAAATTATCAAACTTTACAAAGTTACCCTGGTTTATTACCAAAATGCCCTTGAGCTTCAAAATCACCAAAATACCCCGAATTTCAAAATTTTTTTTCAAAATACCCTGAGAATTTAAAAGTTCCAAAATACTTTTTGACAAAATCATCCGAGAACTTTTATTTTTTAAAAATTACAAAAATACCCCTGTAGGACAATTGACGAAAATACCCCTAGGATAGGAACGGGCAGGAATATCCGTTGAGTGAATGTGTATGGGAGATACTAAGGAATGGATGTGTTTTTCTGTGAATTAGGATAGAAAACTTGAACTTTGAATGATCGAAAGAATCCCTATTAAGCTCTCTTCATAAAATTTCTTCGTGGATAACTAGTGAAACAAGTACTAATGCATAAAATTCTTAATCGGATAAGCATAAATGAGAATAATGAGTACAAGAGGTCGTGGACGTCAAATCGGCGTGGTCATGATGAGAGGTAGGATGACCTTGTCCGAACCAGCAGGTCTGGTCATGGAGTCTGAAATGAGATGCCGAATTTCTTACGGTGAAAACCGAGTTTCAAGATCGCACCGGTGGTAACGATGTAGTATCCCAAGTCGTACTCACGAGTGTTGGAATGAGTTATCGAGGCGGCGCGAGTGTAGGAGCCCATAAATCGTGGTTGAATGACTCAGACTACTGAGTAGAGGTGTTAGAGGAGTTTACAGGTGGCACCCGGTCTGTGAGTATTGGTTGGAATCAATGAGCGGATCATGGGTGACACTGGATTTTATAGTGAGGAGAAGTTGAAGGTATAATCTCTACCTTGGGATGAGTCATATCGGTGGTGGCTCACCGTAAGGGATGGAGCGATGACGGAGGATCTCATGTGGGAATTCTTCAAAGCGCCTACCAAAAGAAGTATATAAGAACTAGCTACGTGAATCTGCAATGAAGGCTTTCTTGAACACAGTTCGAGGTAATAAAACGATGGCGGAGTATGAGGCCGAATTTCTCCGGTTGGCGGTATGCTCGTGGTATTGTGGGTACCGAGCATGAGCAGCATGTCGATTCGAAGAGGGTGAGAGATGAAATTTGAGATGATGATAGCTCCACAGCAGAACGAGAGTTCTTGTCCTAGTGGAGAAATCGAAGGTTCTTGAAGGGTAAGACAGTCTGTTAAGCGAGAATCGGGATAGGAGTTGGAACAAGAGGAGCTCGGATCTTTAAAGTTTTTGGTAATCGATGAAGAGAGCGAGATATGGTGGGTCGATTAAGTTGCTAGGGCTCTTCTTTACGCAAATCCTCAATGGCTGCCACGGTGTACTCGGTGTGGAAAATCTCACACGGGGGAGTGTTGGAATGGTAATCGGGGATGTTTCGAATGTGGGTCCATGGAACATCGAGTTAGAGATTGTTCAAAAAAGCGACTATTTGAGATCGGAGGTCATGATCGTGCACGAATATGAGGATAACCAACGACCAGAGAGGTCGTAGTGCGAGGAAGGAGGTAATGGTGTTGGTAGGGGTCGTGGGGCACAGGGGAGGTACCAGTGGTACCGAGGCTAACAACCTGGTTTGGTCTATGCCGCAAGGTGTCGGGGAGGAGGCGGCCTTGCCGGACGTCATAACCGGTATGTTCTTGATCTTTGGTGTACCTATAGTACCTTAATTGACATTGGCTCAACCCACTCATACATTGCTAGTAGCGTAGTGGAAACTACGCACTTAGACTACGAGCTTACTTCTAGGAAGATGAGCGTATTAAGCCCCTAGGTCACTTTGTAGAAGTAAGTAAACTCTATAGGAATGTACCCCTGGAACTCCAAGGGGGCGTGTTCTTGGCTGACTTGATGGAACTACCGTTTTAAGAGTTCGATCTAATCCTTGGGATTGATTGGCTAGTAAAGTATCAGGCTAGCCTGGATTGCGCGGCTAAGCGTATGGTAATAAAGACCGTGGAAGGTGATGAGGTGGTGATGATAGGTAAAAGGAGAGATTACCTATCTAATCTGGTTTCTGCATTGAAGGTGAAAAATATGGTTAGGAAGGGTTGTGAAGCATATGTAGTGCATGTCTGTGCTTTGGAAGCTAAGGGTGTCTTTGTGAGAGATGTCTGGATCGTAAGGGATTATGTTGATGTGTTTCGGAGAAACTTCGGGTCTACCTCGGCATCGTGAGGTTGAATTTGGTATAGACTTGTTACGGAACCGCCGGTATCTATAGCTCCGTGTCGGATGGTCTTGAAAGAATTGGTAGAGTTGAAGGCCTGATTCGGGAATTGTTAGATAGAGGTTCATCCGGCCAAGTGTATCGCCTTGGGAGCTCCGGTGCTTTTGTCAAGAAGAAGGATAGGACAATGAGAATGTGTATAGACTATCGGCAATTTGAACAAGTTGACAATAAAGAATAAGTATCCTTTGCCCAGGATCGATGATTTGTTTGATCAACTTAAAGGCGCATCGGTGTTCTCTAAGATTGACCTTAGGTCGGTACCATCGACTTAAGGTGAAGGAGGTGATGTCCATAAGAAAGTATTAAAATTACTCGAGTATGGGCACTACTGAGTTTACGGTAATGCCTTTTGGTTTGACGAATGCACCGGCGCGTTTATGGATATGATGGTGGGTTTTCCAACCCTATCTGGATCGGTTCGTTGTGGTATTCATAGACGACATTTTGGTGTACTCGAAGTCAGAAGAGGAGCATGGCGCACATCTTCATGTGGTTCTACAAGTTCTAAGGGAGAAGCAGTTGTACGCCAATTCAGCAAGTGTGAGTTCTGGCTTAAGGAGGTAACCTTTCTAGGGCATGTTGTTTCAGCCGAGGGAATCAGGGTGGATCTACGTAAGATTGAGGCAATATTGGAATGGAAACCACCAAAGTCGGTTGCAAAATTCGAGTTTTTGGGGTTGGCGAGGATATTATAGGAGATTTGTGGAAAATTTCTCCTTAATTGCAAGACCAGATTGACTAATTCACTTGAAAAGGAGTTCCGTTTGTGTGGTGCGAGAAGCGACAAGAGAGTTTCGATAAGTGAAGAGGATTTTGATAGAAGCACCAGTCTTAATTCAGCCAGAGGCAGGAAAGGAATTCACTGTGTATTGCGATGCATCGCATACTGGTTTAGGGTGTGTGTTGATGCAAGAAGGGAAGGTGGTTGCCTATCGTCCCAGCGATTGAGGCCTCACGAAGCTAACTATCCGACACATGATTTGGAATTGGTGTTGTGGTTTTGCCTTGAAGATTTGGAGGCACTATCGTATGGGGAGAAGTCGGGTTATGTGTACAGATCACAAGAGTCTGAAGTACCTCTTGACTCGAGAAAGATTTAAATCTGAGGCGACAAAGGTGGATTGAGTTCTTTGAAGGACTCATTTGCTCAATTGAATACCATCCGGGTAAGGCTAATGTGGTAGGCGATGCATTGAGCGAAAGGTGGTAGCAGATTTCTGAGCAATGTTTGCTCACCTAAGTCTCTATGAGGATGGGAGCCTTTTGGCGAATTGCAAGTGAAGCCGTCTTGGATTGATGAGGTCAAAGAAAGACGGATGACCGAGTGAAGCTTTGAGTACTCGGAGGTTGCAAGTCTGAGAATGGTGGTCGAAGGATTGACTTGGGTAGTGATAGAGTGTTGTATTTTCAGGGAAGAGTATGTATGCCTAAGGATGATGATTTGAGGCGAATCCTTAAAAAGCTCATAGCGATCAAATGCGCTATGCACAGGGAAGCGACAAGATGTATCGGGATTTAAGGGAGCAATTTTGGTGGCGGGTCTTAAGCGGGAACTAACAGGTTGGTGGGCAAGTGTCGACATGCCGACAAGTTAAGGTGAGCATCAATTGCCATCGAGGCTATTACAGTAGGTAAAGATCCACATGGAAGTGGGAGGAGATTACTATGGATTTAGTAAGTGGGCTTCCCTTACGTGATGAAAAGATGCGGTTTGGGTGATAGTGGACCGGTTGACCAAGTCGGCCCATTTCATACTAGTAAGGGTTGACTACTCGCTTCAAAGGTTAGCCAAGTTGTATATCGCGAGAGATAGTCTTTGTTGCATGGAGTACCGGTGTCCATTATCTCGGATCGGGATCCGGTTCACGTCGAGATTTTGGAAGGCTTTACATTAGGAGTTAGGCACGAAGTTGAATTCAAAGCCTGACTTTTCACCCGCACTCGATGGACAATCGGAGAGGTAATCAAGTGTTGGAAGATATGTTAAGGGCATGTTTTGAACTTAGTGGTAGTTGGGAGGAGTACCTACCTTTGGCGAATTCCGCTTATAACAATAGTTATCAAGCGGTATTTAGATAACACCGTATGAGGCAATTGTATGGTCGAAATACCGTACTCCTACATGTTGGGACGGAACTAGGAGAGCGGCAGATGTTGGGTCGAGTTAGTGGCGAGACGGAGGATAAGGTTAGAGTAATTGGGCTCGTCTTAAGGAGGCGTCGGACGCGTAAATCCTCGTCGATCTTAAGCGCAGAGAGGTCGAATATGCGATAGGTGATAAGGTCTTCTTGAAGGTATCACCTTGGAAGAAGGTGCTGAGGTTTGGCTAGAAGGGCAAGCTAAGTCCTAGGTTCATCGGACCGTACACGGTGTTGAAACATGTGGGATCGGTAACTTACCAGCTTGAGTTGCCAGCAAAATTGAGCCAGATCCATGATGTCTTCCATGTTTCGATGCTGAGGTGCTATCGATCAGATCCATCACACGTTGTGCCAGTTGCAGAAATTGAAGTGAACTCGGACTTGTCTTTCGAGGAGGAGCCGGTGCAGATTTTGGATCGAGATGTCAAAGATCTGCGAAGAAAGTCGGTGCCTTTGGTAAAGGTGCTATGGCGAAACCATAGTGCGAGAGGAGGCCACATGGGAACCCGAGGATGTGATGACGGCAATACCCCAACTCTTGATTCGAGGTAATTTGAGGTGAAATTATTTTTAAAGGGTAGAACTGTAACATCCCGAGTTAGGGGTTGTTTGTAATTTAATTATTTTATTAATTTTCCCATGTGTGTGCTTGAAGAAATGAATACTATGAGAGGATGGCTCCAACAGTCGCTGAGCTCGTGTGGTTAAGTGGCTTGCTTAAGTAACTTAGTGTTGGGCACAAAGAATCGGTTATAATATTGTATTGTGATAGTAAAGTAATAATACAAATAGCTACAAAACTTGTCTACAACAAGCGAACTAAACATATCAAAATAGACCGTCTCATTTTATACCAAAAAAATACAATGTGGTTTGATTCAGACGAGGCATGTAACAACTAAGGAACAAATAGTAGACATATTCACAAAAGGGCTAGGTATTCAACAACATAAATATCTTTTATCCAGGTCAGGGGTGAGACACATTTATCATCCTCCAACTTGCGGAGGAATGTAGTAATGTTAGTTAACCGGTTGCTACATATAGTTAGTTAGTTGTTGAATATGGTTAGATTGTTAGAAAGATGAGTTAGTCAGCTACTAATAATAACACGCTGTATATAAATATACTTGTAACTTTATTATGGGATGAATTGAATTCATTTTCCATTTACTTTTCTCGTTTAACTGTTGAGTTGATGTTCTTCAACATCTTTAAATTGAAAGTAGAAGAAAGAAGAAAGAAATAACTTTTAATTTTTTAAACACATAGGGTAAATCTTAAATTATACCAAAATGTAAGGACCAAGGTATATTTTAACTAAAAAGCTCATAATTTTCAAAATAAATATTGTAGCGACGTAAAATTTTGTATGGCGCTAATTGAGGAAATCATTGAAAACAAAGTTTCAATTTAAAAAAAAGGAGTCGCCACCGATCATTTTTTTCGAGGTGTGATCGACACCTAATAAATCATCTTTTAAAAGATTTTTTTTACTTAAAAGAGGCCGAGTTTAGGTCTACGCCAAAATTCCAGAGAAAAATAGGGTTCGAGTCTGTTACGCCATGAGGAAGGTATTAGCACCTCATGACGCCCAAAATTGGTATCTCGTTAAACGCGTGTTGTCTTAATTTTCAAAAATACAAGTTCAATTTAATATTTAATCATGATTTGATTGAAACACAAGAATTTTTTTTAAAACACGAAAAATTTTTGAAACACGGAAATTTTTGAAAACACGAGAATTTTTGAAACACGGATTTTTCTTAAAAAAACACTGAAATTTTGAAAACACGAAAATTTTGAAATACGAAAATTTTTAAAAACACGGAATTTTTTTGAAAACACGATTTTTTTTCAAAACACGAAAATTTTGAAAATACGAAAATTTTTTACAACACTAAAATTTTGAAACACGAGAATTTTTTAAAACACAAGAATTTTAAAACTCGAGAAAATTTTTTTAAACCCGAGAATTTTTGAAAACACGAAAATTTTGAAAACACAAAAATTTTGATAAATTACATATTATCGTATTATATACATTTTAAAACAAAATTTTGATAATTTAAAAAATAACCACAAAAATAATCATTTTATTTTAAAACTAGATTTTTTAAATTTTTTTTTATTTTCAAAAGGGCGTATCGTATTTAAGACAAACCGATGATATTCACCCAACATAGCGATGAAATCAACGACTAGTATAAAACCGATTCGTTGCCTTATTTATTAAAATTATTAAAATTAAAAGTAAAATAAAATACAATTAAAAATAAAATGCTAAAAATATTAATAATATTAAAACGAGATGTCATTAAAATACACGAATTAAATTAAAAGTAGGTAAAAAGAAAATTACCGAAAAGCTCAAAATTACGAGCTTGAAGAATGGGATACATGACCCGGGCTCTTTTTCCCTTTTTTTTTCTTTTTTCTCTTTTTTTCTTCTTTTTTCTCTTTTTTTCTTCTTTTTTCCTCTTTGGCCTGCTGCCTTTAGGCCTGGGCCTTTCTTCTTTGGCTGGGTCCGACCTTCACTGGGTAGGCTCACTCACTGGGCTGGTGGGCTACTACCTTTTGGGCCTATTTTCCCTTTTTTTTGTGGCCTGCCTTCCTTTTTTTTTGTTGCTTGTTTTTCCCTTTTTTTTATCTTTGGTAGGCTCGCTGGACTGAGAGTCAATTTGAATCACCGAGGTCGAGTCGCCGTGGGTCAGGTCGGGTCAACTCGACTATTTTTAATTTTTTTCTTTCTTTTTTTGCTTTTTCATTTTCTTTCTTTTCCTTCTTTCTTTTCTTTTTTCTTTTTCTTTCTTCTTCTTCTTCCTTTTTCTTCTTCTTTTTTCTTCTTCTCCAACCGCTACCGTCGTCAACGCCGTCGCCTCTTCCTCACCGGTGGTGCGACGCCTCTTCTTTTCCTCTCTCTTCTCTTTTCTCTCTTCTTCTCTTCTTTTCTTTCTTTTTTCTTTTTAGGTTCTTTCTTTTTGAATCTTGTTGGGGTCCCGATTTTTGGGGAAAAATCCCTTTTATAGTGTTATTTTTGCAGGTGTTAGGTGGCTAGGGGGAAGGGAAGCCATCCCTTAGACGGTGGTAGGAAAATCGAGGGGTGAGTGGAGCGAAATCATGGGATTTTTGGAGATTTTCTGATAGAAGGACTGAATTGTAAACACAGTAAAATAGGTAGGGTCGAAGCGTAATTTTGTAAAAGAATTAAGGTCAAAGTGTAATTTTGAGAAAGATAAGGGGTCAAAATATGATTTTGGAAAGTTTAGGGGTTGAAATGTAATTTAAGGAAAGTTTAGGGTCAAAATATAATTTTTATTTTTGTATTTTTTCAATCAATTTTTTAATTTTGAAAATTAAACACTAATTGAGCTGCACAAAATTTAGTGCTTATAGTTGTTCTCTTTGCTCATCGCTGTGAAACAGGGATAGAGCAAAGACTTTAAAGCACTAAATTTTGTTCGATTGTCCAATCTTTATTCTTTATTCTTTATTGAAAAATAGAAATCGAAAATAGCTCGGCATGCGTCATGAAGCTCAACTCACCTCCTGATTATGAGTTGATTTTTGAAAACAAAATTGAAAATACCTCAACGTATGACCCGAGGCTCAACTCACCTCTCGCAATATGAGTTGATTTTTTTTTTGAAAAATGAATTGAAAATACCTCGGCGCAGGACCGAGGCTCAACTCACCTCTCGCAATATGAGTTGATTTTTGAAAAATGAAATTTTTTGTAAAAAATACCTCAACAGGACTGAGGCTCAACTCACCTCTCGCAATATGAGTTGATTTTTTGAAAAAGAAATTAAAAATACCTCAAGCAGGTGACTCGAGGCTCAACTCACCTCTCTAATATGAGTTGATTTTTTGAAAAATAAAATTAAAAATACCTCAACAGTGACCGAGGCTCAACTCACCTCTTGCAATATGAGTTGATTTTTGAAAAATAGAAATTTAAAAAAATACCTCGTGTGACTCGAGGCTCAACTCACCTCTCGCAATATGAGTTGATTTTTTGAAAAACAAAATTAAAAAATACCTCGAGTGTGACCTAAGGCTCAACTCACCTCTCATAATATGAGTTGATTTTTTGAAAAATGAAATTAAAAATACCTCAGCGTGTGACCCGAGGCTCAACTCACCTCTGCAATATGAGTTGATTTTTCAAAATAAAATTGTAAAATACCTCAACAGTAACTCGAGGCTCAACTCACCTCTCGTAATATGAGTTGATTTTTTTGAAAAGCAAATTAGAAAATACCTCAACAGTGACTCGAGGCTCAACTCACCTCTCGCAATATGAGTTGATTTTATTGAAAAATGTAAATTAAAAAATACATCATTGTGTGATTCGAGGTTCAACTCACCTCTCGCAATATGAGTTGATTTTTTGAAAACGAATTGAAAATACCTCGGCATGTGACCCGAGGCTCAACTCACCCTCGCATTATGAGTTGACTTTTTTGGAAAAATTGCAATTGAAAAACAGAAATTGAAAATACCTCGGCATGTGACCCGAGACTCAACTCACCTCTCGCATTATGAGTTGATTATTTTGGAAAATTGCAATTGAATTTTTTCAAATATCAGAATTTCAAAACATATCATCTAGTGGAACTCGAATTCCTTCCTTTTCCTTGATTCAGTACAACTATGATTAACACCTCTTGCTCTACTGGAGCACCTGTATATGTCATACATGATGTTATCATGATATGTACGTGTTTGTCTTAAATGCTTTCATGCCTACATGATTATGGCATGCGCTCTGGGCTTGTTTGTCACATATCCCTTTTCGTTACGATTTTCATGATGGCCTGCATTCATTGCTACGATTCTTGACTTTCCTTTCAAGTTTTGTACCCGTCCTCGAGCTTTACAAGTAATCTGTGTTTCTCGTATATCACCTTTTTGCCCCCTGTTGAACTTTGTCCTTGCTTTGAGGCTCTTGTACTTACCAAATTCTCATCTGGGTAATGCTCAACATTCCTTTTGTTTAGAGTATGTCATTTCACTATTTATCATTTAAATGAACCAAACGTGAGATGCATGAAAATGGGAATGTGGGTACGAAAGAAATACCTCACATTCATATTTATTTCAAAAGCAACAAGTAAAGAAAATTGACAAGGAATAGTTCAATAAAGAAAACATTATAAAAAAGGAAAACAGATTCAATTGTCACAAATGCTCTAGATATTCAACGCATGAACTTCTACATTTCTTCATCCTGGATCATTTCGAGCACAACTTCTTGTGTAGAAGATTTTAAGCTTCCGAGTCTGCTTCAAATATTATAATCTCGCCATTTGACTCTCTATTCAAATTGCCTTGCTCCTTAAAACCAAATCTACTTCATTAGGACACCTTTTCGGGTTTTCATCCTAATCATTTTTGTTTATCAAGACGCCCTTTTTGGGTTTTCATCTTGATCTCTTTTTTTCTCATTTTTTTTATCAAGACGCCATTTTCGGGTTTTCATCCTGATCTCTCTTTTTCTTCTCTCTCTTTTTTTTTAACAAGACGCCCTTTTTGGGTTTTCATCTTGATTTCTTTTTTTTTTAAGGCATAATATTTATTCACGGCATCTGAGTTCACTAGATTAGGTAACTCCTTCCCATCCATCTCAGTGAGAATTAAAGCTCCACCGAGAAATCCTTCTTTACGACATATGGCCCTTCCCAATTCGGTGCCCATTTTCCTCGAAAGTCTTTTTGTATTGGGAGAATCATTCTCAGAACGAGTTCTCCCTCGCGGAACTCTTTTGGCTGCACCTTCTTGTCATGGGCCTCTGATCATTCTCATCTGGTACATCTGTCCATGACAAATTGCCTTCAAGTGTTTTTCTTCGATAAGATTTAGCTGGTCATATCGAGCTCGAACCTATTTTGATTCTTCTAGTTTCGACTCCATTAAGACTCGTAGAGAGGGGATCTCAACTTCGATGGGTAGCACAGCTTCCATTCTATAGACCAGAGATAAATGAGTTGCCCCCGTAGATGTCCGCACAGATATGCGATATGCATACAAAGTGAATGGTAGCTTCTCGTGCCAGTCTTTATATGTCTCAGTCATTTTCTCAATAATCCTCTTAATATTTTTGTTTGCTGCTTCTACTGCTCCGTTCATCTTTGGGCGATAGGGTGAGGAATTATGATGCTTTATTTGAAATTGCTCGCATACTTCTTTCATCATCTTGTTGTTCAAATTTAAAGCATTATCTGAAATAATTCGCTCAAGCAAATCGTATCGACATATGATTTCTTTTTTTAAGAAACTGCAAACTGCAGTCTTCGTCACATTAGCAAATGAAGCGGCTTCTATCCATTTTGCGAAGTAATCTATAACCACAAAAATGAATCGATGTCTATTAGAAGCTTTTGGGAAAATTGGCCCTATAACATCCATGCCCCACATAGAAAAAGGCTACGGAGAAGTCATGATATGAAGGGGCAAAGGGGCTGCATGAATTTTATCGCCAGTAAATTTGACATTTGTGGCACTTTAAATGCGTAACTAATCTGATCATTTTCCATTGTCACCAAGAATAACCGAAGTCTCATAATTTGCCTAGCCATAGTGAAACCATTGGCATGCGTTCCACAAATTCCTTCTTAGACATCTTCAAGTATTTTTCTGGCTTCAACAGCATCCACACATCTCAGGAGCACTTGATCTTTTCCTTTTTTGTATAGGATGTCCCCATCAAGAATAAATCTCACCGCCATTCTTCTGATTGTTCTTTTTTCATTCTCATTTGCTTGCTCGGGATATCTTTGATTCTTGGCATATTCTAAGATATCATGGAACCACAGCCGTACATCTGTCTCTTTTTCAATGCTAAAACAATGTGCAGGGACCTCATATATGCTCATTTGGAAATACATTATTTCTATTTCTCTGTTTGCTTTGAACATTAAGGCCAAAGTGGCCAGGGCATCAGCCAATTGGTTTTCTTCTCGTGGGAAGTAATTAAAAGTCACTTCTTTGAATTCTTTAATTAGTTCCGCAATGAGATCGTGATATTTAACTAATTTTGAATCTCTCACTTCCCAATCTTCACGGATTTGGTAAATCACCAATGTTGAGTCCCCGTACACCTCTAAGATTTCGACGTTTCGTTCAATAGCTGCACGAAATCCCATGATGCAAGAATCATATTCCGGAATGTTATTGGTACAGAAGAAATTTAATCTGGCAGTGAGTGGATAATGGTTCCCTTCTGGTGACACTAAGACTGCTCCAATCCCATGCCCCAATGCGTTCGATGCACCATCAAAGCTTATCTTCCATGATTTCTCTTTTGACGGCTCACACTCTTTTTCTGTAATGCACATCAAGTCTTCGTCTGGGAAATCGAATCTCAATGGCTCATATTCCTCCATCATTCGAGTTGCTAAGAAGTCAGCTATTGCGCTCCCCTTTATTGACTTTTGGCTCACATAGACGATGTCGTACTCCGACAGTAGGATCTGCCATCGTGCCATTCTTCCTGAGAGTGCAGGTGATTCCACCATGTACTTTACTGGGTCCAGCTTTGAAATTAACCATGTTGTATGATACAACATATATTGTCTGAGCTTTCGAACTACCCAGACTAAAGCACAACAAATTTTTTCAATTGACGGGTACTTTGCTTCATATTCTGTGAACTTCTTGTTGAGGTAGTAAATCGCCCTTTCTCTTTTCCCGGACTCATCATGTTTCCCTAGTACGCAACCCATTGAGTTTTCGAACACAGTCAGATACAATATTAACGGTCTTTCAGGAGTTGGCGGTACTACCACCGGGGGTAGAAAAATACTGTTTTATCTTGTCAAAGGCCACTTGGCACTCTTCGTTCCATTCTCCCGGATTATATTTTTGAAGGAGTCGAAAAATTAGGTCACACTGGTTGGTAAGTTGAGCAATAAATCGAGCGATGTAGTTCAACCTCCCTAAAAATCCTCTGACTTCTTTTTGTGTGTGCCGGAGGTGGTAGTTCTTGTATGGCTTTTATCTTATCTGGATCTACCTCAATACCTCTCTCGCTAACAATGAAGCCTAATAATTTTCTCGAGGTAGCCTCAAACGTACACTTGGCTGGATTAAGCTTCAGCTGGAACTTTTAGTATTTCGAACAACTTCTTGAGGTTCTCAACATACTCTTTTTCCCCCCGAGATTTGGCAATCATATCATCGACGTAGACTTCTATTTCTTTGTGCATCATGTCATGGAATAACATCACCATGGCCCTCTGATATGTTGCCCCAGCATTCTTTAATCCGAATGGCATCACCTTGTAGCAGAATGTTCCCCACATCGTTACGAAGGTAGTTTTCTCCATATCCTCGGGAGCCATCTTTATCTGATTATAACCCGAGAATCCATCCATGAAAGAAAACAATGAATGTTTGCTGTATTATCCACCAACGTATCAATGTATGGCAAAGGAAAATTATCCTTAGGGCTTGCTCAATTCAGATCGCGATAATTTATGCACATCCGTACCTTACCGTCTTTCTTCGGTACCGGGACTATATTAGCTACCCATTCTGGATATTTGGAGACTTGTAGGAAGCCAGCATCAAATTGTTTCTTGACTTCTTCTTTTATCTTTAACAGCATTTCAGGTCTCATTCGTCTTAGCTTCTATTGAATGGGTTTGCATTCTGGTTTTAGTGGGAGTCTATGGACCACTATATCCTCGTTCAACCTTGACATGTCCTGATACGACCATGCAAATACATCTTTGTACTCATGAAGGAAGGCGATCAAATCATGTTTGGTGTTCTCTAAAATGGAAATCCCAATCTTCACTTCTTGTTTCTTTTCTTCATTTCCCAAGTTTACTGTCTCAACTAATTCTTGATGGGGTAAAATCTATTTATCTTCTTGTTCTACCATTCTTAGTAAGTCAGGAGACGAGTCATAATCTTCAGCATTTTCCTCAGCTTCGAATTCTCCTAAACAAATGGCTTTCTCGAAATCGATTTCAGGACTTGTAATGGGATTACTCATGTCGCTGATATTTGAGCACCTGAAAGGTGAATGGAAAAGAAAACTATAGAGGAGTATCAAGGTATTGGAACCAACAAACATAATGTTATGGCATGATATGAGGTGCATGTAAGGACAGGCTGTGAGAAGAGGGAATAATTATGAAGTTAATAAGAATGAAAAGACCATGACAAAATGCATCTCCATTAATATTCATTTAAATGATAAAGTGCAAACATAAACTCTTACAAAAGAATCCCACTATTACTTAGGGGCACACAAAAAGAGAGTTAACATTGAGCATTATTTTGGAGAGGACTTAGAAAATATGAGAAGATCCACAGCAGTCCAATTGTTCAAAACGAATCTAGGAGAACAATGGCGTATCATTGAAACATCTTTAATTGCATCATCTCCTTTGTCAATAACATTTATACTGACGTTCTGAAGACCCTTTTCAATCAATAACAACGTGGTTCATGAATTATCTCACCCTGGGTACATCATTCCTGCAGATGTAAATATTTTTGACAAAGGGGGATACGCTATGGGGCCCCATTCTAATTCTCGACCTAAAGCTCTTGCAATCCTCATTTCTTGATCTTTCTGCAATTGTGGATTGTATGGTTTTAACCATAGTGAATGATTAGAGTGATTTGCACATGCGATGGATGAATGAATGAATAAATGACAAACGAATGTTAGTCATGAATAAATATGCAAGAATTTGGTGTTGATTTCAAGATAGCCCTATACTTAGGCATTTCATTAATCAAAAGAGTCCATTACAAAATGTTTTGCCATATATAATTTAACAGTTACACAAATCTCCTAGCCACATCGCCTTGTTTCTTCACTCGTTCTAGGAAGTCCGACCTGCTTGATCCTTGCCTCGGAAGGAATTTGTAACTGAGAGTTTCAGATTTATCTGATAATTACACGGTTTGCACAGCCGCCTTGTGAATTTCATTGATCAAACCATCGAGATGCATATCTTTTTCTTAGAGAGCTCTTTTGTAGGCACGAATGTCTCTGTCATGCTGACCATTCTTTTCTTCTAAAGTTTTTAGGAGAGTATCCAAATGTTGCTGATGAGCTTGCAGCGTATTTTCTAAATCTCGTATTTTCCTTCTTAGCTTTTGACGCTCAGACTGACAGTCATTAATTCTGCAGACACGATTTCGTATTCAACATTCTTCTTCCTTAACTCTATCATAGCACACGCAGCTTTTTCCTCTTCCTTCTTCATTTTCCCTCTCCAGAATTCCATCTCACCTTTGATATTATTTAGTTCTTCCTTCTATTCTGCCGATGATTTGCCCAACCCGCTAATCCTTATAGTGCCTCTTAATTTGTTATTTTCCAAATCAAGATCCTTTAAGTCATTTCTCATGATCTCAGCTTCTTTCTGAACTTTATCAGTTCTAGATTTTTCAATTTGAACATCGATTTTCAGCTGGTAATTTTTCTCTTGAAGAGAACTAATATCCCGTAACAGCTTGGCCTTTTCACGTTCAAATTCATGTCTTGCCATTTCTAGCTCGGATGGCATTTCTTCTGAGAAAAGATTCTGGAAAGTATAATCCGTCGACGAGATTTGTTGACTATTCACTCATCGTTGTCTCCATATGTCATAATCTTCAGTGATAGTATCAGCATAGAGAGCTAACTCCATTAGGTAAATTTCTTTCCAAGACTTTGCAGTATCTCGGGCTTTTTTCATGTAACCCTCACTTGTAAAAGTAAACTCAGACTGTGCCAATCCCCCGGTAGCTGGTATGAATTGACGTGAGGCAAACTACCTTTGAACCATTAATAGAGCATATCCAACTTCTCCCCATAATCCGAGTAAAAGCATCAAATCTTGGCTTCCGCATTTATATAACAGAACCGAAGGACGGATCCATGGTGCTCTCCAAGGAAAGGTGTGTGTCCACTTTCCAAAAGTGGCTTAGAATCCAAACATTAAGTAACTGCGTGCATCCGATAAAACGTCCTTGCCCTTTCCTCCTACAACTACTTAGAGATCTAAAAGTCTCGGCCAAGATAGTTGGGACAGGGTTGATTCCTTGCCTCAATTTTTGAAGAAATCCACTACCGCAACTTCTATGTGCCCAAGGACCTTTGGGAAGACGATTAATCCATAAATGGCCAAAGCAAACAGATCCACTCTCTTCACAATATCTGAATGGTTTTGAGCTAAGTCTCACAGAGAAAACCACAGAACACAACTGACTTCGTTCTTTTTCTTTATCTATTTTTCAGCCCATGTATCAGTCATTCCCGTCAACTTCATTAGCTTTTTCTTAAAGGTCATTGGTTTGGGCTCTTTCACATATATCTTGTTGAATTGTGCATGGTCAACGCAAAGCAAGGTGGCATACTCTTCTATGGTCGGAGTCATATCTTTCTGATTGAAAGTGAAACATTGATAAGCTAGGTCCAAGAATCGAACCATGGCTTGAATCAACTGTTCGTCTACGTTGACGGCGATCAAGTGAGCTATATCCCCGTACTTTTCAGTGAAGATGCCCCTAGTGTCTAAGTCCCATTGTTTCCAGATCCAAGTCAAGTCTTCGAGGTTATTCTAACGAGCATTCAAAATTACATGCTCGGGAAGATTGGAGATACATCCTTCCTTTAAACTATCCCCTTTTGCTTTCTGGGTTTTCAAAGACTAGTCTCGAACCACGGCATTTTTCTCGGTTACTTGTGTAATTGACTCCTCCATCAGAAACCCGTTTTGGCAACCAATCTCTAATCAACACATTCTTAATAAGATGCCTATGATGCATGATAAAATAAAATTAAAGACAAATAACCTTGGTTAGTAATCACAACAAATATAAACAGAGAAAAACTATAGCAAATTTAACAAATTAAGCTATTTAATCGTGCATTTTGGTGAAACCGACCTACTTTTTTTTTCCCCATCATGCTTTACAAAATAAACTTACCCCACATGCTCATCAGATAATCTACCCGATCCAATTCTATTAAACAAACCTAATTCTCTTGCAAAAACAAATATAAATGTAAAGAAATAAAAAGTAAGAGGCGTTTCTCCCATATACTTATTTTGGTGACTATTCGACGGACGAAGTTTCGGTATGGCTCTAATCGGGTGGCTCATACGGTTCACTATATGCGGTTTCGGTTCTAAAAAGGTACTCGAATTGTCCGTACTGTCGCCTATTAAGGCTAGTATGGAGCCTCGGTTATCACCCATCATAGGCTCGCGAGCTCAATTCGAGGGATTACATTTACTTATGCCTATGCGGAGGGACAAGTTAACTCACGAAAGCATAAGTCATATGTAACCCGAAGTATTCACTAGCTTTGTCTTGGAGGACGAGTTAACTCACGAAGGCATAGCGTTTACTTCCACTTAAGCGGGCCTGAGCCTGGGTAGAGAGCTCATGTTATGCAAAAATGCAAGTACACAGTGTGTGGGGAGAAACTCACAATCCTTTTCGTTTTTATTTTAAAACTAAAAAAAAAAAAAAACTAAAATCGTAAAAACTTAGAGCTAAAAAATAAAAAGATAAAATAAGTTAGAAAAATATTTACAATGCAAATGCATGACTTTTCAAAATTTAAGGATCACGACTAAATATTAATTTGAACAAGGAGTTTCGAAAATTTTGACAACACGCGTTTAATTCCAGACTTGACTCTCAAAAAAATGTCCCCAGTGGAGTCGCCTGCTGTAGCAACGTAAAATTTTGTACGGGCGCTAATTGAGGAAATCATTGAAAACAAAGTTTCAATTTTAAAAAAAGGGAGTTGCCACCGATCAATTTTCCGAGGTGTGATCGGACACCTAATAAATCCTCTTTTTAAAAGATTTTTTTTATTTAAAAGAGGCTGAGTTTAGGTCTAAGTCAAAATTCCAGAGAAAAATAGGTTTCGGCAGTCGGTTTTGCGCGAGAAAGGTATTAGCACCCTCGCGACGCGCAAAATTGGTATCCCATTAAACGCGTGTTGTCTTAATTTTCAAAAATACAAGTTCAATTTAATATTTAATCGTGATCTGATTGAAACACGAGAATTTTTTTTAAAACACAAATTCTGAAATTGGAGAATTTTTTTTGAAACCCGAGAATTTTTTTTAAAACACGAAAAGTTTTTGAAACACGAACATTTTTGAAAACAAGAGAATTTTTGAAACACGAATTTTTTTTAAAAACACGGAAATTTTGAAAACACGAAAATTTTGAAATACGAGAATTTTTGAAAACACAAATTTTTTTTTGAAAACACGAATTTTTTTAAAACACGAAAATTTTTTGAAACACGAAAATTTTTGAAAACACTAAAATTTTGAAACACGTGAATTTTTTAAAACATGAGAATTTTAAAACTCGAGAAATTTTTTTTAAACTTGAGAATTTTTGAAAACACAAAAATTTTGAAAACACAAAAATTTTGATAAATTACATATTATCGTATTTGTACAAGCCCAATTCTGCCCGGGCCCAAAGACCCAAATCAGCCTAACCCAATAACCCTAGCCCAACTTGCATTTTTTCAAAAACCAAAAACCTAAAAATTTGCCCAGTTCCTGCGCCGCCTTTGACCCCTGTCTGTTCGCGTCCCATCGCCACCGACCCCAGCCACTTGCACTGTCCATCGCCCTTGTCATCAACACCGTCCAGGCACCTGCAAGAATTAAAAGGAAAAGACAGAACACACAACAGAGAAAGCAACAAGCAAGCATGTAATTTCTTTCGGCTATTTAAGCCCGAAAACAACAATGTAAAAAGGGGGGATTTTTTTTCTTTGTTTTGAAGAAGAAAACAGAGAGAAAAAATAGAGATTACCAATACAAAAATAGAAATTTCAGTTACAAATACCCACGAACAGAGACTGATACAAGATATAACAAGCAATCGAAGGGAAAAGGAAACAGTTTTAAGGTTTTATTCTATCTTTCTTTTTAGCCTATTTTTTTCGAAACTATAAACCTATCTTCTTTATCTTTTCTGTTAAAAACAATTTATATATAACATCAAATATGTGTATAAAAAAAGGAGAAAAAAGAACAAGATTTTACCTTTCCGCGGTGGCCGGAGCGACGGAGCCCACGACTCGAAGCCTTCGCCGGGGAGTAAACCTGCAGAGAAAAAAAAACCAAGAAGGGTTTTTTTTTAGCAAGCAGCAGAAATGAAAAATGAAAGGAAAATTTTTGGTTTTATAAAAGATTCAAAACGATGCCGTTTAGGGCCTGGTTTAGTGGCCCCAAAATGACGTCGTTTTGCCCCTCAGGATCCACGTGTTTCTACAAAGGGGTTTATTGCACTTTCGATCCTTCTGCATTTTCAGCTTTTAAAATTAGGTTTTCTGTTATTTCAATTTTGGCCCAGATATTTCGCGCAGTTTGTAATTTGGTCCTTTAAAACGCTGCGCTCAAAACGCTTGGGGAAAATTGTGCTCCGCGTCCCTCATTCTTTCGCGCGCGTTGCAATCCAGTCCCCCTATTATTTATTTTATAGAATTTGACTCGAAACTTCCTTTTTTAATACAATTTAACCCATTTTTCAATTATTTTGCAATTTTTACTACTATTTAATATAATTATTATTATTATTATTATTATTATTATTATTATTATTGATCATTTATTATTATTGCTATTATTTTATTTTGCTACTATTATTAGTACTACTATTTTTATTTTTATTTTTTATTATTATAAAATTTTATTAACATCCACCGTTTTCTTTATATTTTTATTATTATTATTTTATAATTTATCCATCTTTTGCTATCATTATTTTCATATATCTATGATTATTATTATTATTATTATTATTATTATTATTATTATTATTATTTATTTTCATTATGTTTTACTATTATTTGTTTGCTATTACAATTATTTATATTCACGATCATATGTGTTATTTTATTTTTCTACTATCATTATTATACTATTATCATATTACTATCACTAATATTATTACCTTAACCATTATTATTATTTGTTGTTTTCATTATTATTATTATCACCCTTTTTTATCATCATATTACCATTATTATTACTATTATCATATTATTTTATATATACATATATAGTCTTATTTATTTTACATATACTATTTCGCTCATTAATCGCCATTTTATTTTTATAAATCATCGTTATTATCGTTATTTCATATTCTCGTTAATATACTATTATTATCATAATACTTTCGGTTTGCCCACTACCTATATTACCATTTTTCCTCTATTGTTATCAACATCCTTATCACTCGTCGCGCTAATCTTTCTCGATGCCTTATTTTTTAACAACCAACATTCCGTATTAAGAGATTCGGGAAAATCGAGCCCTAACTTACTGGGTTCTGATTTTTCTCGTTTAAGCTAAACAACGGGATGTCCCTTTGAAAATCGCAATTCAAATTTTAAACAAAACACTTAATCCTGGATATTCGAAATGTCACGCCCTAACTTACTGGACTCGACATCTAGATACTTCGGATAAGTTTTTTTTAATATAGGGGTAATATTCCTAATTTGGACCTTCGAGAAAACGAACCCTAACTTACTGGGTTCTGATTTTTCGTTTGACAAATGACGGGAGATCCTCTTCAAATATAAAGCCAAGTTTTAAAAGGCGAGCTTAGTTTCGGGAATCTAAAGTATTGCGCCCTAACTTACTAGACATAATGCTTTATCTCTTCGAAAATAAGAGAGTCCTAACATCCCTTTCGATCCCTTTAATTTTTGGAAATTAAAAGTATCTATTTTCGAATCATTTCAAAGTTTTCAACATTAGGACATTGATCAATAAATTTGGTACCAATTTTAGGCGTATCGAGGGTGCTAATCCTTCCTCGTGCGTAACCAACTCCCGAACTCGTTTTTCTAGATTTCGTAGACCAAAATCGTTGTTTTGATAAATCAAACTGTTTATTAAAAATAACTGTTTTATGAGGTGACCCGATCACACCCAAATAAAGATCGGTGGCGACTCCCTTCTTTTCATTTTCAAAACCCTCGATTCAACCACGTCGTTTACTATTTTATCAAAAAATGGTTATGACAGCTTGGCGACTCCACTGGGGACGTAGAGAGTCAGGCCATAGATTGATTGATTTTTGTCCTTTTGATTAAAATTGGAAAATGGTTTCGAAAAATCATGCTTCTTTTAATGCACTTTCAATTTTGGGTCTTGTAAATACTTTGGCATTGCATTGCATGACCGTTGTGGTCACACCTTTTAAGTGGGAGCGAGAAGCTATGCCTTAGTGAGGTTTTCACCTCCGTATAGGCTAGTGGATTGCTTTCGGGATACATCCGTACCTATGTCTTCGTGAAGTTTTCACTTCCGCATGGCCATAGGGAAATGTATTCCCCTGAACCGAACTCGGTCCATATGAGCTTATAATGGGTGAGGATCGAGGAATCTACTGGTTCGGGTACCTCGAACTTTAGAACTCAACCACATGTAAAGAGCCTAAGAACCTACCCCGAGCTAAACTATGCCAAACCTTAGTAGTTACCCAGATAGGCGTTTGTGTATTTTACATACTTTATATCTCATTCTGTGGAACTAATTGATGATGTTTTATTTTCTCTGCATGTCATTTCCATTTTTAAGAGGCATCGATCAGGGTCAGTTTCTGAGTTAAAAAACTGGTTATGGAAAATAAAGTAGAAGACAATGCGATCGCCGCACATGGTCGAGCAAAGCCAATTAGAAAAGGGGATGACTTAGTGAGGATATGTGTCGAATTAGGATTTCACCAATATTAGTGTCACCCAGAATGAACTCTGAGAGTTGAAAAAATATGGGCCCAGTGGGATGACGAGGCAAAGCAGTTGTTTTATAGTACCTACGGCGATCTACCATACCGCTGATGTCAAAATAGATAAGCACCTATTCCGAGCAATGACTCGCCTCGAATGGTGCTTATAGCTGTTTCTCATTCAGGAAAGTAGATTTGGTTCCCACAATAGAGGAATACATGAACTTACTACGTTGTCCGAGAATTCAAGTTGATAAAGCTTATTCCAAAGCAGTCAATAGTCTGACTTTCGCGAATAAATTGATGAACATCACGGGAATGAGTGAACAATGGGTCTCAGCTAGAATGCAGAAGAAAGGTGGGGGTAAATGCATACCTTGGATATATTTGAGGGACCTGATCCTAACGCATCCTGATGTGAAGAAAAAGATTGACATCTTGGCCTTGTGTATTTACAGTCTGGTGATCTTTCTAAAAGCCTTAAGACACATTGACGAAGTAGTTATTAATCTGTTCAGCCGATTGGACAAAGGGGTCACGCCTATTCCTACCATCTTGGCCGAAATGTTCAGATCCTTAAATGCATGTCGGAGAATAGGTGAAGGCAGATTTATTGGATGTGCGCAGTTGTTATTGGCTTGGTTCCATAGTCACTTCTGGAAAGTGGAGAAAGTATCTTATCGGTTCTTGTCGAAGAATTACTCCCTGTTGAAAGAGATAGTAGCTACGCCTAGGAGAGAAGACGTGTCCGAAGAAAACTGGATCGCACTCCTTCAAAACCTTCAAGAAGACGACATCGAGTGGAAGACTCCTTGGATGTTTCCCGACAAGATCCTTTATCGTTGTGGAAACTTCGACTAGGTTCCTCTACTGGGAATTTGGGGTAACACTGCATATGCCCCTTTGCTGGTCCTAAGACAATATGGTTCAAGACAATTCGTACCAACGACATACGGGTTGGCTCAATGCGAGTTCTCATATGAAAGGGGGAGCTATAAGAAAAAGGTTAAAGAGATCTCTAGTGCCTGGAATCAGATTCATAGAATGAAAAGGTTATCCGTAGGCCTGATGACGACCCCAGAGTACAGCGGATGAAGGATTAGAAGGATTAATGATAATGTCCCTGACCCAAATCTAGAGGGCGCCCGATCGAGAGAAGAATGCTTGCAAGTGGTTCCATCAGAATTAGAGATTGTGAAACAAGATTTTGAACGGATGAGTTCGAAGCTTGGAAAAAGGATAGAAAAGCTGGAAGAAGAAAATATACTCCTCCAATTAGATGTGGACGGTCAAAAATCGAGGCCGAGAAACTTAGAAAGAAAAAATAAAAGGTAGAGGAAGACCGAGATAGCTTGAAGACAGAATACAAGAAGATGCATCTGATGATAAAAAATGCTGGATTAGGAAAAACTTTGGAGCAGTGGCGACAAGAGATCCGAGAGGAAAAAGCCAGAGTTAGTAGTTGGGAGAAAAAGTTTCAGGAAATGCAAACACAAAAAGAGGCCTTAGGGAAGGGCATGACAGAAAACCAAAAGGAGAAAAAGGGACTAAAAGCTAGAATAGCTGAGCTTGGGCGGTCTTTGCACCACTATGAAAGTCAAGACTCAGAAAACAAACTGAAATCAAGTCTGAACAGAATCAAGGAAATGAAGGATAGGGTTGAAGAGCTAGAATCGGCATTATACAGTGGTGAGCTCCGGATTGAGCTTCTGGAAACAAGAGAAAGGCATTGGGAGGAGGAGCTTTGCCATTCTTGTAAGCAAGTCAGAAGCTGGGATTACCTCATGGGTGAAGCGATAATCCAGATTTGAGAGGTAGGTGATCACCCATGATTTGTGGGTCAGCAGAGGTCGACATATTGAGCTTGAGATATGAGCTACAACCGGGTTGTAACCAAGAGCTAATCTCTTTGCTTGAGAAAATCAAAACCTTAGGCCGTAGGGTGAAAGCATATTTGTAGTCTGCTTTATGTAAAGAGTTTTGCCTTCTAATAAAGTTTTCTAAAATGAAGTTGATCAGAATCGATGTCTTTTTCTTGCATTCATGCATTTGCATTGCATCATCAAATAAAAGAGGTATTGATTAATATTCAATTGCTAAATAGAAGAGTTTGTCATAAGGAAATGTGTTACTTGATAAAGTGGATTGTAATACGGTCGTTCGAACATAAGGACATGGCTATATATGCGATCCGTTTTATGTAAAGAAACGTATCTTATAGAAAAGTTCTTCTAATGGAATCAAAATGATCAACACCTCTCTTTTTTTTTTACATTTATGCCATGCGCCTGCATTGCATTTTATGCATTTGCATTACATCACGTTATATGCATTTGAGTCCAAAGAAAGAGCCTAATAAGTTAAAATTGTAGAAGAAGAAAACAGTTGTAGAAAGACCAAGAAAGGAGGATTGCGAGAGCCTCAGGTCGGGAATCAAAATGGGAATCCATAGTGTATCCTCCTTTGTCAAAAACATTTACATCTGCAGGAATGATGTATCCAGTGAAGAGATAATTCATGAAGCACGTTGTTATGGATTGAAAGGGGATTTCAGAACGTCAGTATAAATGTTGTTGACAAAGGAGATGATGCAATTGAAGATATTTCAATGATACGCCTTGTCCTCCTGGATTCATTTTGAACAATTGGACTACTGTGGATCTTCTTGTAGTTTCTGAGTCCTCTCCAGAGTAATGCTCAATGTTAACTCTTTTTTGTTTGACCCCAAGTAATAGTGGGATTCTTTTGTAAGAGCTTATGTTTGCTCTTTATCATTTAAATTAACATTAATGGAGATGCATTTTGTCATAGTCTTTTCATTCTTGTAAACTTCATAATTATTCCCTTTTCTCATAGCCTGTCCTTACATGTACCTCATATCATGCCATAACATTATGTTTGTTTGGTTCCAATACTTTGATGATCCTCTATAGTCCTCTTTTCTATTCACTTTTCAGGTGCTCAGATACCAACGACATGAACAATCCTGTTATGAGTCCTGAAATCGATTTTGAGAAAGCTATTTGTATAGGAGAATACGAAGCTGAGGAAGATGCTGAAGATTATGTCTCGTCTTCTGACTTACTAAGAATGATAGAACAAGAAGATAAATAGATTCTACCCCATCAAAAATCTGTTGAGACAGTGAATTTGAGAAATAAAGAAAAGAGGCAGGAAGTGAAGATTGGGACCTCCATTTCAGATAAGACCAAACATGATCTGATCACCTTGCTTCGTGAGTACAAAGATGTATTTGCATGGTCGTATCAGGATATGCCAGGGTTGAACGAGGATGTAGTGGTCCATAGACTCCCACTGAAACCAGAATACAAACCCATTCAACAGAAGCTAAGACGAATGAGACCTGAAATACTGTTAAAGATAAAAGAAGAAGTCAAGAAACAATTTGATGCTGGCTTCCTACAAATCGCCAAATACCCAGAATGGGTAGCTAACATAGTCCCATTACCGAAAAAAGACGGCAAGGTACGAATGTGCGTGGATTATCGCAATCTGAATCGAGTAAGTCCTAAAGATAATTTTCCCTTGCCACACATTGATACGTTGGTGGATAACACAGCGAAGCATTCATTGTTTTCCTTCATGGATGGATTCTCGGGTTATAATCAGATAAAGATGGCTCTCAAGATATGGAAAAAACCACATTTGTAACGATGTGGGGAACATTTTGCTACAAGGTGATGCCATTCGGATTAAAGAATGCTGGGGCAACATATCAGAAGGCTATGGTGATGTTGTTCCATGACATGATGCACAAAGAGATAGAAGTCTATGTCGATGATATGATTGTCAAATCTCGGGGGGAAAGAGAGCATGTTGAAAACCTCAAGAAGTTGTTTGAAAGACTAAGAAAGTTCCAGCTGAAGCTTAATCTAGCCAAGTGTACGTTTGGGGCTACCTCGGGAAAATTACTAGGCTTCATCGTCAGTGAGAGAGGTATTGAGGTTGATCCAGATAAGATAAAAGCCATACAAGAATTACCACCTCGCACACACAAAAAGAAGTCAGAGGATTTTTAGGGAGGTTGAACTACATCGCTCGATTCATTGCTCAACTTACCAACCAGTGTGACCTAATTTTTCGACTCCTTCGAAAACACAATCCTGGAGAATGGAACGAGGAATGCCAAGTGGCTTTTGATAAAATAAAACAGTATTTGTCTAGCCCCTCGGTGCTAGTACCACCAACTCCCGGGAGACCGTTAATATTGTATTTAACTGTGTTCAAAAACTTAATCGGTTGCGTACGGGGGCAACATGATGAGTCAGGGAAAGGAGAAAAGGTAATTTACTATCTCAGCAAGAAGTTAACGGAGTATGAAGCAAAGTACCTGTCAATTGAAAATTTCTGTTGTGCTTTGATCTGGGTAGTTCGAAGGCTCAGACAATATATGTTGTATCATACGACGTGGTTAATTTCAAAGCTGGACCCAATAAAGTGCATGATGGAATCACCTGCACTCTCAGGAAGAATGGCACAATAGCAGATCCTACTATCAGAGTACGACGTCATATATGTAAGTCAAAAGTCGATAAAGGGGAGAGCGATAGCTGACTTCTTAGCAACTCGAACAACAGAGCAATACGAGCCATTGAGATTTGATTTCCCAGAAGAAGACTTGATGTGTATTACAAAAAAAAGAGTGTGAGTCGTCAAAAGAGAAATCATGGAAGCTGAGCTTTGACTGTGCATCAAATGCATTGGGGCATGGGATTGGAGCAGTCCTAGTATCACCAGAGGGGAACCATTATCCGCTCACTGCCAGATTAAATTTCTTCTGTACCAATAATGTTGCGAAATATGAGGCTTGCATCATGGGACTTCGTGTAGCCATTGAATGAAACATCGAAATCTTGAAAGTGTACGGGGACTCGGCGTTGGTGATTTACCAAATCCGTGGAGATTGGGAAGTGAGAGATTCAAAGTTGGTCAAATATCGCGATCTTGTTGTGGAGTTGGTCAAAGAGTTCGAAGAAGTGACTTTTAATTACTTCCCACGAGAAGAAAACCAATTGGCTGATGCCCTGGCCACTTTGGCCTCAATGTTCAAAGTAATGAGAAATGTAAATAATGCTTCTCCAAATGAGCATATATGAGGTCCCCGACATTGTTTTAGCATTGAGAAAGAGGCGATGGACGCCATGGTTCCACGATATCTTAAAATATGTCAAGAATCAAAGATATCCTGAGCAAGCAAATGAAAACGACAAAAGAACAATCAGAAGAATGGCGGTGGGATTTGTTCTTGATGGGGACATCCTATACAAAAGAGGAAAAGATCAAGTGCTCCTGAGATGCGTGGATGCTATTGAAGCAAGAAAAATACTTGAAGATGTCCATGAAGGAACTTGTGGAACGCATGCCAATGGTTTCACTATGGCCAGGCAGATTATGAGACTCGATTACTACTGGCTGACAATGGAAAGTGACCGTATTAGTTATGCACGAAAGTGCCACAAATGTCAAATTTAAGGCGATAAAATTCATGCAGCCCCTTCACCCCTTCATGTCATGACTTCTCCGTGGCCTTTTTCTATGTGGGGCATGGATGTTATAGGGCCAATTTCCCCAAAAGCTTCTAATAGACACCGATTCATTTTTGTGGTCATAGATTACTTCACAAAATGGATAAAAGCGCTTGTTTGCTAATGTGACAAAGACCGCAGCTTTGTGTTCTTAAAGAAAGAAATCATATGTCGATACTGGCTTATTGAGAGAATCATTAGGACAATACTTTGAATCTGAACAACAAGATGATGAAGGAAGTGTGTGAGCAATTTCAAATAAAGCATCATAATTCCTCACCCTATCGCCCAAAGATGAATGGAGCAGTAGAAGCTACTAACAAAAATATTAAAAAGATTATTGGGAAAATGACATAGACATATAAAGACTGGCACGAGAAGCTACCTTTCGCTTTGTATGCATATCGCACATCTGTGCGTACATCTACAGGGAGCAACTCCTTTCTCTCTGGTCTATGGAATGGAAGCTGAACTGCCCATCGAAGTTGAGATCCCCTCTCTACGAGTCTTAATGGAGTCGAAGCTAGAAGAATTAGAATGGGTTCGAGCTCGATATGACCAGCTAAATCTTATCGAAGAAAAATGCTTGAAGGCGATCTGCCATGGACAAATGTACCAGAAGAGAATGATCACGGCCCATGACAAGAAGGTGCGGCCAAGAGAATTTTGCGAGGGAGAACTTGTACTGAGAAAGATTCTCCCAATACAAAAAGACTTTCGAGGAAAATCGGCACCAAATTGGGAAGGGCCATACGTCGTAAAGAAGGCTTTCTCAGGTGGAGCTTTGATTCTCACTGAGATGGATGGGAAGGAGTTACCAAATCCAGTGAACTCAGATGCTATGAAGAAGTACTATGCCTAAAAAAAAAGAAGAAAAAGATCAAGATGAAAACCCGAAAGGGCGTCTTGGAAAAAAAAAGGATCAAGATGAAAACCTGAAAGGACATTTTGATAAACAAAAAGATTAGGATGAAAACCTGAAGGGGCATCCTAATGAAGGAGGCCACATGAAGAGCATAAAGAGCAAGACGATTTGAACAGAGAGTCAAATGCCGAGATTACAATATTTGAAGCAGACTCGGAAGCTCAAAATCTTCTACACAAGAAGCTTTCCTCGAAAAGATCCAGGATGACGAAACGTGGAGAAGTTCATGCATTGGATATCTAGAGCATTTGCAACAATTGAACCAGCTATCCTTTCTTCATAATATTTTCTTTATTGAAATATTCCTTGTCAATTTTCTTTGCTTATTGCTTTTGAAATAAATATGAATGTGAGGTACCCCTTTCATACCTACTTTGCCATTTTCATGCATCTCATGTTTGGCTCATTTTAATGATAAATAGTGAAATTACATACTCTAAACAAAAGGAACGTTGAGTATTACCTAGATGAGAATTTGGTAAGTACAAGATCCTCAAAGCAAGGACAAAGCTCAACAGGGGGCAAAAGGGTGATACATGAGAAACGCAGATTACTCGTAAAACTTGAGGATGGGTACAAAACCTGAAAGAAAAGTGAAGAGTCCAAACAATGAATACAAGTCATCATGAAAGTCGTGACGAAAAGAGATACATGACAAACAAGCCCAGGGCGTATGGCATAATCATATAGGCATAAGAGCATTTTAATACAAACACGTGCATATCATGATAACATCATGCATGACACATACAGGTACACCAGTAAAGCAAGAAGTTTTGACGATAGTTGTACCGAACCAAGGAAAAAGAAGACATCCGAGTTCCACCAGATGATATGTTTTGAAATTCTGATTGCAAAATATCAACTCATAATACGAGAAGTGAGTTGAGCCTCAGGTTACACGCTGAGGTGTTTTCAATACTTATTTTTCAAAATATCAACTCATAATACGAGAGGTGAGTTGAGCCTCAGGTCACACGCTGAGGTGTCTTTCAATTTCTGTTCAAAAATCAACTCATAATGCAAGAGATGAGTTGAGCCTCGGGTCACATGCCGAGGTATTTTCAATTTCTAATTTTCAAATTCTGTTTGTTTCAAAAATCAACTCATAATGTGAGAGGTGAGTTGAGCCTCGGGTCGCACGCCGAGGTATTTTTAATTTCTGTTCAAAAATCAACTCATAATGCGAGAGGTGAGTTGAGCCTCAGGTCACATGCCGAGGTATTTTCAATTTCTATTTTTCAAATTCTGTTTGTTTCAAAAATCAACTCATAATGCGAGAGGTGAGTTGAGCCTCGGGTCACACGCCGAGGTATTTTTAATTTCTGTCTTTTAATTTCTGCTCAAAAATCAACTCATAGTACGAGAGGTGAGTTGAGCCTCGGGTCGCACGCCGAGGTATTTTTAATTTTTGTCTTTTAATTTCTGCTAAAAATCAGCTCATATTGCGAGAGGTGAGTTGAGCCTGGTCGCACGCCGATGTATTTTTAATTTCTCTCTTTCAATTTCTGTTCAAAAATCAACTCACAATACGAGAGGTGAGTTGAACCTCAGGCACATGCCGAGGTATTTTCGATTTTTGTTTTTCGATTTCTGTTTGCTTCAAAAAAATCGACTCATATTGCGAGAGGTGAGTTGAGCCTCAGGCATATGCAGAGGTATTTTCATTTTTCTATTTTTCGATATCTGAAAAAAAAATCAACTCATAATGCGAGAGGTGAGTTGAGCCTCGGGTCACACGCTGAGGTGTTTTTTTGATCTCTGTTCTTCAAAAAAAAAATCAATTCATATTGCGAGATGTGAGTTGAGCCCCGGGTCGCATAATCGGGGAGCATATTAAAGATAGCAGGTCTGGCATTCCCGATATTGCAAGAGTAGATCGAAGTTAGAAAGCTTGGCATTCCTGATGTCGCAAGAGCAGATTGAAAATAGCAGATTTGGCTTCTTGAAGCTGTAGGAAGCAGATCGAAAACATCGAGTTTTATCTCCCTAAAGTTGCAATGAGCAAATAGAAGACAGTTAAACCTATCTCCCCGAGATTGCAGGGAGCAAATTGAAGCTCTGTGTCCTATCTCACCAAGCAACGGTGGAGTGGATCGAAATGACAAGATGTGGTGGACCGGAATGAGGTTACTCAAGAAAGGTGCACCAAAGAAGCTAAAGCCCAATGAGACCGGCAAAATTGGTCTTTCTTATGTCTTTGTTCTATTCTGCTTACGACAATGAGCAAAGAGGGCAACAGACAAGCCCAATTCTACTTGTGCCCAAAGACCCAAATCACCTAACCCAATAACCCTAGCCCAACTTACATCTTTTCGTAAACCAAAACCTAAAAATCGCCTAGCCTGCCGCCGCTTTGACCCTGTTTGTTCGCGCCACATCGCCACCGACCCCAGCCACTTGCACTGTCCATCACCCTTGTCATCAAGACCGCCCAAGCACTGTAAGAATTAAAAAGGAAAAGACAGAACACACAACAGAGAAAGCAACAAGTAAGCATGTAATTTCTTTCGGCTATTTAAGCCCAAAAATAATAATGTAAAAAGGGGGGATTTTTTTTCTTCGTTTTGAAGAAGAAAATAAAGAGAAAAAATAGAGGTTACCAATATGAAAATAGAAATTTCAGTTACAAATACCCACGAACAGAGACTGATACAAGATATAACAAGTAATCGAAGGGAAAAGGAAACAGTTTTAAGGTTTTATTCTATCTTTCTTTTTAGCCTATTTTTTTCGAAACTGTAAACCTATCTTCTTTATCTTTTCTGTTAAAAACAATTTATATATAACATCAAATACGTGTATAAAAAAAGGGAGAAAAAAGAACAAGCCCACGGCTCGAAGCCTTCGCCGGGGAGTAAACCTGCAGAGAAAAAAAAAAACAAGAAGGGTTTTTTTAGCAAGCAGCAGAAATGAAAAATGAAAGGAAAATTTTTGGTTTTATAAAAGATTCAAAACGCCGTTTAGGGCCGGTTCGATGGCCCCAAACGACGTCGTTTCACCCTCGAGATCCGCGTGTTGACCCGACCCGCCTCAGATCCGTGTTTTTACAAAGGGTTTATTGCGCTTTCGATCCTTTCGCATTTTCACTTTTAAAATTAGGTTTTCGTTATTTCAATTTTGGCCCAGATATTTCGCGCAGTTTGTAATTTGGTCCTTTAAAACGCTGCGCTCAAAACGCCTTGGGAAAATTACGCCCGCATCCTCATTCTTTTTGCAGCGTTGCAATCCAGTCCCCCTATTGTTTATTTTATAGAATTTGACCCGAAACTTCCGTTTTAATACAATTTAACCCATTTTTCAATTATTTTGCAATTTTTATTACTATTTAATATTTTCATTTTTATTATTATTGATCATTTATTATTATTACTATTATTTTATTATGCTACTATTATTAGTACTACTATTTTTATTTTTATTTTTATTATTATAAAATTTTATTAACATCCACCGCTTTTCTTTATATTTTATTATTATTTTATAATTTATCCATCTTTTGCTATCATTATTTTCATATATCTATGATTATTATTACTATCTATCTATCTATCTATCTATCTATCTATCTATCTATTATTATTATTATTATTATTATTATTATTATTATTATTATTATTATTATTTATTTATTTATTTTCATTATGTTTTACTATTATTTGTTTGCTATTACTATTATTTATATTCACGATCATATGTGTTATTTTATTTTTCTACTATCATTATTATTACTATTATCATATTACTATCACTAATATTATTACCTTAATCATTATTATTTGTTGTTTTCATTATTATTATTATCACCCTTTTTTATCATCATATTACCATTATTATTACTATTATCATATTATTTTATATATACATATATAGTCTAATTTATTTTACATATACTATTTCGCTCATTAATCGCCATTTTATTTTTATAAATCATCGTTATTATCGTTTTTTCTCATATCGTTAATATACTATTATTATCATAATTCTTTCACTTTGCCCACTACCTATATTATCATTTTTCCTCTATTGTTATCAACATCCTTATCACTCGTCGCGCTATTCTTTCTCGATGCCTCATTTTTAACAACCAACATTCCAGATAGTGATTTGGGAAAATCGAGCCCTAACTTCTTGGGTTCGATTTTTCTCGTTTAAGCTAAACAACGGATGTCCCTTTTAAAATCGCAATTCAAATTTTAAACAAAATACTTAATCCTGGAAATTCGAAATGTCACGCCCTAACTTACTGGACTTGACATCTAGATACTTCGGATAAGTTTTTTTAATATAGGGGCAATATTCCTAATTTGGACCTTCGAGAAAACGAGCCCTAACTTACTGGATTCTGATTTTTCGTTTGACAAATGACGGGAGATCCTCTTCAAATATATAGCCAAGTTTTAAAAGGCGACCTTAGTTTCGGGAATCTAAAGTATTGCGCCCTAACTTACTGGACATAATGCTTTATCTCTTCGAAAATAAGAGAGTCCTAACGTCCCTTTCGATCCCTTCAGGTTTTGGAAATCAAAAGTATCTATTTTCAAATCATTTCAAAGTTTTCAACATTAGGACATTGATCAATCAATTTGGTACCAATTTTGGGCGACGAGGGTGCTAATCCTTCCTCGTATGTAATCGAGCTTCAACTCGCTTTTTCGGATTTCAGAGACCAAAATCGTTGTTTTGATAAATCAAACTGTTTATTAAAAATAACTGTTTTACGAGGTGACCCGATCACACCCAAATAAAGATCGGTGGCGACTCCTTCTTTTCATTTTCAAAACCCTCGAGTCAACCACGTCGTTTACTGTTTTATCAAAAAATGGTTATGACAGTATTATATACATTTTAAAACAAAATTTTGATAATTTAAAAAATAACCACAAAAATAATCATTTTATTTTAAAACTCGATTTTTTTTAGATTTTTTTTATTTTCAAAAGGGCGTATCGTATTTAAGACAAACCGATGATATTCACCCAACATAGCGATGAAATCAACGACTAGTGTAAAACCGATTCGTTGCCTTATTTATTAAAATTATTAAAATTAAAAGTAAAATAAAATACAATTAAAAAATAAAAATACTAAAAATATTAATAATATTAATAATATTAAAACGAGATTTCATTAAAATACAAGAACTAAATTAAAAGTAGGTAAAAAAGAAATTACCGAAAAGCTCAAAATTACGAGCTTGAAGAATGGGATACACGACCTGGGCTCTTTTTCCTTTTTTTTTTCTCTTTTTTTCTTTTTTCTTTTCTTTCTTTTTTCTTTTTTCTTCTTCTTTTTTCCTCTTTGGCCTGTTGCTTTTAGGCACAGGGCCCTTCTTGGCCGGGTTCGGCCTCACATCTTGGTTGGGCCTCATCATTGGGTGGGCTACTACCTTTTGGGCCTATTTTCCCTTTTTTTTGTGGCCTGCCTTTCTTTTTTTTTTTTTTTTGCTTGTTTTCCCTTTTTTATCATTGGTATACTGCTTTGGACGCGAGTCGGCCGGATCATCATGGTCGATTCGCCATAGGTCGGGTCCGATCAACCCGACTATTTTTAATTTTTCTTTCTTTCTTTTTTGGCTTTTTCTTCTTTCTTCTTTCTTTTTTCCTTTTCTTTCTTCTTTCTTCTTCTTTCTTCTTCTTCTTCTTCTTCTTCTTCTTCCTTCTTCTTCTTCTCCAATCGCCGCCGTCGTCAACGTCGTCGCCTCTTCCTCACCGGTGGCACGACGCCTCCTCTTCTTCACCTTCTCTCTTCTCTTTTCTCTTTTCTCTCTTCTTCTCTTCTTTTTCTTTCTCTTTTTTTCTTTTCCGAGTTCTTTCTTTTTTGAATCTTGTTGGGGTCCTGATTTTTGGGGAAAAATCCCCTTTAATAGTGTTATTTTTGTAGGTGTTAGGTGGCTAGGGGGAAGGGAGACCATCCCTTAGACTGGTGGCTGAAAAATCAGGGGGTGGGTGCGTGAAATCCGTCGGATTTTTGGAGATTTTCTGACAAAAGAACTGAATTGTAAACACAGCAAAACAGGCGGGGTCGAAGCGTAGTTTTGTAAAAGAATTAGGGTCAATGTGTAATTTTGGGAAAAAGAAGGGGTTAGAATAAAATTTTGGAAAGCTTAGGGGCTGAAATGCAATTTAAGAAAAGTTTAGAAGTCAAAATGTAATTTTTATTTTTTTTTTTTTTCAATCAATTTTTATTTTAATTTTGAAAATTAAACACAAAATTGAGCCGGATAAAATTTAATGCTTACAAATATCTTTTGACCAACTCTTCTGATTTTAAGATGTTTAACGTATCGCAAAAAAGACTTCGTCAAGTCTAGCCTGCAAAGAAATTTGTAGACTATTCACTTGACACCGACTTTTTACTTTCAAAATTCATATTATTGTTTAAGAAATATATCAATATTTATAAAATTTACAAGTTAACTTTTTTAATCATGAATTATAATTTAAATTAGATTACTCAAATTAAAAAATTAGGTTGAGGTATTACCTTTGAATTGGTCGTATTCCTCTTCCGTTTCACCCTTTTTCAGAGCTCATTTGATACATATAATATTATTATATTTCATTATTTTTTCCGAAAGATGTTTATTTATTGGGTAAAAATATTTTTAAGTTTTTTTATTTTTGTAAATTTAAATTTTAAATTTAAATTTTTAATTTTAGGAATTTAATGCTTTCCGATGTTAAAACTACGCCTAGGAAAAGTGTAGTCTTTTTCTTCTTGTTTTTGATAGAAGAAAGGAAAGCATTATAATGTCCTATTTCAATTTGTTCTTACAATCTCATCTTCTAGAAATCATGAAGGAATTCTATCTTAACTAAACTCACAATTCCTTGCGACGAAAGAAATCCATGAAATTAAATCAATAAAATAATATTAAAATTTTGTTAATTAGATTTTTAATTGTTTCCATAAAGTTGGAAACTTTAGAATTTTGTGCGTTAGTTTAAAGGTCTGGGAAAGTGATTTTTCATTTTATATTTAAAATAAAATAAATTACCTATATATTCTTTTAATCAAGGCTGGCACTAACCCTTTCCTAAAATAAAATTTGTGTTTTAACTCCTTTAAAATTAATGCATAATAAACTTGCATTTTATCCCTACAATGATTTAGTCTTTTAAATTCACAATGAAAAAAGAGTATATTTTGACTCTCATATAAATTTTTAATTCAATTCCAGTTTTTAAAATTGTTTTTTTTTTTGGCTTTACCCTACTTTTATTTAAAGAGTGTGATAATTTGATAATTTTTAATTAAATTAATGCTCAATTAACTCGTGATATTAACTTACTTAAAAATAAATGTATAAAAAGGAGTAAATATTTGAAAGCAAATGTAGTTAACTGTTTTTGTTATAAACCATATACAATAAGGAGTCCTTCTCAAAAATAAAACAAACCAATTTAGCCAAAATTGAACGGATAGAGACATTTGAGGTTGACTTTAATTTCAAAAGAATTCCAAAATTATTTTTTAAAACAAATTTTCCTTGTAAATCTAAATTTCAATTTCTTTTTTTTTTTTTTTTTTTTTTTTTATACTGGGTCATCATACTTTTAAATGGTAAATGAGACTCTATTGCCCTAACTAAATAATTTATTTGCTGCCTTTCAGATACTACAACAACACAAAGATTAAATTCTCTATTCTATTTTGGAAACCACTAAAGTACTCGTGTCTATATAATATTGATATTTATTCCTATCAAAATATTTATTTTGTAAAATCTTTATTTGTTCAAAATTTAACCTCATGTAATCGTAATTTTGAAATTTATTTAGTTGTTTAACTTTACAAAAAATTATTTTAATTGCCATTTAATTTTTCATATTTTTAACTTTTAAACTTGTATTGTTTGTTAAATTACTTCAAAATGAATGAAAAATTAACATCTATTAACTTTATCGACGTAGCATTACGTTGCATGCCACATTAGTAAGTAATTTATTTTTTGCATAAAATATAAAAATATTATATTTTTATATTTTTTAATTTTAACATTAGTTAATTGTTGATCATGTGGTAATCCACATATTTACCACGTCAACAAAGTTAACAGACTTTAATTTTTCCATCTATTTCGTGGTGACAAACAATATAAATTTAAAAGTTAAAAGAAGTTAAAAATTAAATAAAAGTTAAAAAATAATTTTTTTTTTTATCATTATGCGAGTTTAGAATACCTAATTTCTTATTTAAAATGGCAATCTCTACCATTTTAATTTTATGGGCCTGATTCTGTGGATGAGAAACACTTTGTTTATATTTTCTGTATAATATTTAATGATAATCCTTAATAACAATTATATTTTAAAAATAAATTAAATTTAAATAAATAATTATTTATTTTAATTGAAAGATAAATTGTAATGGTAATTATTTATTACTAAAGTTCCCACCCGTGCACTCTGTGGGTAAGAAACAATTTGTTTATTTCCTAAATAGTGATATTCATTAATAATAATTATATTTTGAAAACTAAATAAAATTAAAATAATTAATTATTTTAAGTGAAAGGTAAACTATAATATTAATTATCTATTAATAATTAATTATTTTAAGTGAAAGGTAAACTATAATAGTAATTATTTATTAATATAGATAATCTATACTACACCTGATATGGGCCGAGTAGGATCCGGTTTGGGGTGGGTCGATACAAGGTGTCTAGGCTATTTTTAGGTTTGAGCTCGACCTAGCTTGAAAAATGGGTAAGAAGTTCTATTCGAACCCGATCAAGATTAGAAATATTAAACTCGATCTTGACTCGACTTGCTTGTATTGAATTTTTTTTAGATTATTTTTATATAAAAATAAATTTTAAAAATATAATGCATCAAATACACTAAAATATTAAAATAAATATTTTTCAACTCATTGAAAATACATGTAACACGCATGTATGTGTGAAATTTGTTTAAGTTTGTTTCTCAAACCTTTTAACCAGCTTAAGTGACACATGTATACGTAAAACCAAAAATTTAGAACACAAATGTATGTTTAAAAATAACATTTAATAAATAATGAAACGTATAAAGTATACATAATAAAATTGAAGTGAGTGTATAAAAAAGTTTTAGTTGATAAATTAAAGATTTTACTAATGCAATTGATCCGAGTTCAAATATCACATTTTGTACATTTTTATTGGTTTTTTAAAAGTAAAAAAACTAAAATATCCTCGAATAAAATAACTCATTTTAAATATAGAAGGACATTTTAGTAATTTCTCTAATTGAGTTGGTGTCAGGCTGACTCATGACACCAAAATAGTTAGAGCTTAAATAATAGCACATACAATTGAAAGAGGTAATAAAATGTGCGGAATAAAATTAAAATGTATAAAAGTATACAAAAAACTTTAATTGAGTAATAAATTAAAGGTTTTAGTAATGCAATTGACGTGAGTTCAAATCCCACCATGAACATATTTTTATTGATTTTTAAAGTAAAAAAGACTAAAATATTTTTGAATAATATAACTCATTTTAAATACAAAAAGATATTATCGTAATTTTCCTAACTAAGTTGGTGTCCAGTTGACTTGTGACTAGAGGTGTGCATGGGCGGGCGGGCCGGGTTCGGTCGGCCCAAAAAATTTCGCCCGATTGGTAGGCCCGAGCCCGGCCCGGCTGAAATATGGGCCTGAAAATTTGTCCAGACCCGGCCCACTTTAAAATTGGTAGGCCCGAGCCCCGGCCCAAGCCCGACCCGACTAGTATAATTTTTTTATTTTATTAAAAAATAAAATATAATAAATTCAATACATTTTAAAAAATAAAATAAATATTAAAACAAAAATAAATAAAATATAACAAATCAAATACATTTAAAAATATAATAAATCAAATACAAATAAAAATACATTTAAAAATAAATCAAATACAATTAAAATATAACAAATACAAATATTTTGGTTGGTCGGTCGGGCCCGGCCAAAAAATATATTCGAGGTCTGCCCGCTTTCTAAATGGGCCTGCTTTTACCCAAGCCCATTTTTCGCCTATATTTTGCCCAAACCCTCCCACATTTCAGGGGGCTCGGTTGGCCGGCCACCAAATTTATGTACACCTCTACTTGTGACACCAATTCAGTTAAGAGCTTAAATAGTAGTACAAATAGATATACAAATTTGGTGATAGAAAACATTTTATGTTAAAGATTATTTTTAAAATTTTATTTAAGAATTATTATTGGTGCAATGATAAAAAAATTGTTTATAAGTTCATTAAATATGAGTTCAATATTTAGACATATTAATTTTAGTTATTTTATTTTAAAACTATATAAAAGTATGAAAAGACAAAAGACCATCAAAAGAATAATCATAAAAATAAAAGGAATATTAATCATTTCATAATCGAATTGGTGCTCGATTAACTTATCAATTAGGATTTTATTAATAGTATTGATTGTAGATTATAGATAACATATATTAGTGGATTTTCTTTTTATTTGATAAATGTATATTTCACTACTAGGTTGATATAATAAAGTCAAGACCTCCTTCATAAATAAAACAAATTAAAAATCTTATCACACACGTACACATGTTAAAACTATAAATTTAAAATAAAAGATGTATTTAAAAATAACATACAATAAATAATGAAATGTATGGTTTGAAACTAATTACTAATAACACATAAAATATATACATATTAAAATGAAAAATTGTATTAAATTTTGAGTAAAACTAAATTTAGGCACATAAATACATCAAGTTAAGAATACTAAATGAATGCAATTGTTTATCATGATATTGTCATTAATCTTGAGTCGGTGTTGAGTTAACTTGTGACACCAACTCAATCAATAACATTATTAATACTAGAAACTATATCATACACGTATGTATTTAGAATATAAATTTGTGTGTAAAATAATATGCAATAAATAAAGTGTACATAATAAAATTAAAATGTATAAATATATCAAAATAAAACTTTAGTTTAGTGGTAAAATAAGGTCTTATTAATGCAAAATTTTATTGGTTTTTAATTAAAAACTAAAGCACACTTGAATAATATAATTTATTTTAATTATAGAAGGATATTTCAGAATTCCTTAATTAAATTGGTGCCTAGTAGACTCAAGTGACACCAACTTAGCTAGAAGCTTAAATAATAGTATAGATATATACAATTGATGGATGAAATAAAGTGTGCATAATAAATTAAAATATACAAAATGTTAAAATAAAACATTAATTAAGTGATAAATTTGAAGCTTTACCAACTTAATTAGTATGAGTTCAAATCTTATTTTATATATATATATATATTATTAGTTGTCTAAAATAAAATATTAAAATATCCCTAAATAATATAATTAATTTTAAATGTGAAAAATATTAAAGTAATTTCTTACTGAATTGCAAGTCTGATAATAACTAATTTCAATAAAGTGCTTTAATATAATAATTTTTCACCGAATCAAACCACACCAAATTGAGTACTAAACCCTTTTACAAAGAGTATTGAAGCATCTACCCACTTATCTCAAACTTAACAACCCCATCCAATATAATGACTATGTAATCAAATCAATAAACATAATTTGACGTGATCTAACCCTAAAATCCTTTTTTTTTATTTAAAATATTTTACAACTAAATTTAAATAAAAACAATATATTCCTATACCTGTATTTTTAATATCAATAAATTCTAGGTGCAGAATAAAATGCATTATATTTTTAATTCTTCAAGTGAATAAATAGTACTACAATCAATTTTAAAATTTAATTTAATTTTTGAAAAATTAAATAAAGATAATTATAAGAGCAACATGGTTTTAATAATCACTAATAACAAAGATAATTTGGTTCAACATCCCAAATCTTAGCTGTAACATCCTGAAATTGGGCCTAGGAGAATTGAGCCCAGTGGGCCTTGAGCGTAGTAGCGTTTAAATTTTTTTTTTTGGAGAATAAGAGATCGGCTTAAATGCAAGTTGAACCAATTAAATAAGTGAGTTTGGAAGGTTAGGGGGCTTCTATGAAGTCCCGGGTTCAAGTTAGGCCTTAGGAAAAATTTTAGTTTTAGGTGAAAAAAACCTTGGAGGTTGGCGGGTAGGCCTTAAGAATAAAATGTGGAGGAAAATAACACAGGTGGAGTGTGTGGTGTAGTGGCAAAGTGACGCCACTTAAGGACAAGAGAATGACGCCACAAGGAAGGAAGGAGGTCCAAGGTTCTAGTTGTAGCGTTGCATTCCTTTTAGATTTTTTTATTAAATGAATTTAGACCTTGGCCATAGGGTCATATTTAGTTGCGCATGGTTTAAGACACAATGAGCTAGTTGGTAAAGTGGCTAGCAGTGGATTATGTTACAAGGAGCCCGGTTCGAATCTCATGAGAAGTAAGGAGTATTTATTTTATGATTGACCAGAAGAGTTTCATTGAATTTAAACTCTCATCGACGGAGGATCCCACATCGGAAAGATACAAAGAAGGAAGGTAAAGAGCTAGCTATATAAAGAGCATTCCAGAGGAGAGTTAAGATACCTTGGTGGGCGTTTGGGCAGGAGTGGTCACAACGGCTTAACACCGCACTCCTATCGTGTGTAACTCTCTACTTAGTTGTAGAAGCAAGAATCGTCTTGGCCACTTAGCAATAGTAGCCACACGAGCGCATGGCGACGCGTGTGGGGCTTTGACGCGATAGTTGAGGCCATCAAGAGTATTCTTGTGGGTTAATGCCAATGCATGATGGGTCAAGTGGGCCCAATGGGCCTGGGCTCAATTGGAATAAATTGTATGATGATATAGTATATAGTGAACTAGACTAGGTGGAACCTATATACGTGGCTAGATTTGTGTTAGGTGGGCGACACGGCGTGTGGGCTGAATGGGCCAAATCGGGTTTTAGCCCAATAGTCTAGTGATGACCGGAAATAGTAATGAAGTCGTCAGTGGTAACATTAGACCTTCTGGAGGGCCATTGCAGTCCAAAATTACGAAAATACCCTTGGCGGGTAAATTACGAAAATACCCTTGGTAAGTAAATTACGAAAATACCCTTGGTGTGTAAATTACGAAAATACCCTTGGTAGGTAAATTACGAAAATACCCTTGGTAGGTAAATTGCAAAAATACCCTTAGTAGGTAAATTATGAAAATACCCTTGGTAGGTAAAATTACTGTTATACCCTTAGAGGTTGGTTAGCTTGATTATGTTGTATATTATTATTCGATTATAATGGTAATTCGTTTCACACGTTATCTTTGATATATAATTTGCATACATGTCATAACGCATACACAATAATTATTATGGTGATGAACATTGCATGAAAATGGGTATGATGAGAGGAGGGGAAGGATGATTTAGATCGTCACGAGTGGTTTTGACCACACACGTGGGTTGGCCCCGCTTTCCTTATTATTTGTGACTAGTCTCAGTGGTTTTGACCACACGGATATTATTTGTGACTACAGTCACTAGTGGTTTTGACCACACATGGATTATTGTGACTTGTCCCAGTGGTTTGGCACCACAGTGGGTTGACCCCACATGTTGATTACGGGATTGTCATCAGTGGTTTTGACCACACGGTGGGTTGGCCCCACCATATGACTTGTGACTACGGTCACCAGTGGTTTTGACCACACTTATATGATTTGTGACTACGGTCATCAGTGGTTTTGACCACCGGTGGTTTTGACCACACTGGTAGGCATGCAGGAGTTCGGTTGGTTAGGTTGGGTTTGCATGATTTGCATATTGACATATCAAATGTGTAAGTGCCTTGTTATTATCGGGATGGGGATTTACACATCGAGTCTCGGTGATTTACCCTTTCCCTTACATTTGCGTATGAGGATAGATCGCAGATGTAGAGGCGGGTGGACTCGAGGTCGCCATGCACTATGTTTTCGGTTTTATTTCAATTACTATTTTGGGTTAATTTACTTTTAAATTTGGTTTTGTTATGTAATAAGGCCTTGGGTATTTTATTTGGTTTTAGCTTTCAATTTGGTTACCGCTATTATTAAATGATCAATATGGGATTTTCCTAAAATGATAATAAACCGCTTTCTTATTCAAAATTATTTAAACTCGATTTCACAACAACTATAAAGAATACAAGCTTTTTAACGAACGCACAATTTTTAGACATTCCTTTCATGTGACATGCCAGATCCGATCGTGACGTTTAGGCCGGGTTTGGGGTGTTACATTAGCATAATCAAAAGACAAAGAACATTTAACAAGCTTATGAGCTTCCATGTTGTTTGAACGCCGGATCCATTGGATTTTGACGTCCTCATGCTAGCATAGTCATGATCTTGTTCGAAGTTATTCATGCCACCCATGTAGAGGGCCAACAACATGTGCATCTTGCCACTCCCTTAAATGCCTAATAGCCGAGTTTACGATTATTGAACCATGTATATTAGAGTTGTTCCTGACCATCTCGTTCCTCGCCTACCAAAGACGCCAATAGACCATACTAAAATCCTGCAAGACCGCATAAGGATGATGCTCCACAAGGACCTGGATGTATAACAAAGAGATACTTTAGACACTATATCAATATCATTCCCACAGTCCCCGCATTGACGTGCTTTAGGACAAGAAATTAACACATGATTAGTGTCTCGATTCTACAATACTTGCAAGTAGTCTCAAGGTCGATACCCTTCTCCCTTAATCGCACTTTCGGTGCCAACACGTTCTTCAATGAGTGCCACAAAATTTTCTATAATATATATATTAAAATTATCGATATTTTACTTTTATAAATTCATTTATTATACACTTCAATTAATTACATTTTAAATATTATTTTATAAATATTAATTTTATTCATAGTTGTTTGAATTGGATCAAACCAACCGATCAAACTAAGAACCAATCGCGTATTGGTTCGAAAAAAGGTATTAGACTGATTAGCTCGAGAATCGGTACGGATCGGTTGAACTTAAATTTTTAATACAATTTTATTTTTAATGACTTATTTAATGGAACTGAACAAATCGATCAAACCAATCAAAACAGTTGGACAAATGAACTAATGGCCTAATTTGTTCGACTACCAATTTAATTCTGAAAACCTTAATTTTAATTGTTCAACTATTCGATTATTATATACCAAAAAGTTAATTTTAATTGTTCACATTTTTTTGTTTGTTTAAGTTCTTTTCACACACATTATAAGTGTTGCATAATCTGATGTGAGTATATAATACCTTGAACAAACACAAAAAATCATAAACACATGGTTAAAAAAATTCAAACCATAAATTATATAAGTTATAAAAAATATTTAACTTTTAGAAAAGGATCTACTTATATCGGTATAAAACTTGATTGGTTTAGATATTTTCGTAACTTTTTATACGATTAAGATTTTTCAAGATATTTATACTTGTCATACATGAAAATTTTTTAATTGATCTAATATTTTTATCATATCGATCTAAAATATTATCTATACTAATATATATTTAACAGTTGAAAGCTTTTTACATAGTTAAAAAAATTATGTCAAAATTGACATTATGATCTACATCAATGGTACATGAAATATGATGGTTGGATTGTTAAAATATTAATCATATAAAAATTATAGAAAAGTGTAAAATTACTTAAGTTTTATACCGATATAAATAGATCTCTTTCCTTAATTTTTTATACATATATTATAAAAATAAAATATTTTATTTATATTAACAAAAAGTGAAAGCTTACTTTAAATTTTTAAAATGTTTAACCTCCTACCAATTATTATTTTTATTTCTCATATAATTTATGTATTTCTAAATAAATTTAAAATCACGACTGATTAAACTTGGAAAACTAATCAATGTTTTTTTATATAACGTAATCAATGTTTAATTAAAGAAACAAAATCTACAATTTTTTATATCCAAAATAGTCCCTTTAATTAGGTTATCATCCACTCTATAATAGCTGTTCTCTGTACTATGAAATAATAAGACAGAGTAAAAGGAATAATAATCCTCATCAGTAGTTATATATATAATATTATTGGTATTGCATCTTTCTTTTTATTAATTATACAACATTAATTAGCCAACGAATAAGTTGATGTTACACAGAGAAAAGTAGTAATTACTAATGACCATCACATGCTCTTACCAAATAATTACTACTTTATGCTATAAAATATTTTGTTTTAAGTGTACAATTTGGTTCTTTTCTCTCACTATTCTCTTTTCGAAGTTGCTGTACCACCCTATAATTGGTTGATATCACAACTTTTTTTTAGTATTAGAGGTAGAAATCCATTACTATTTATAAGGGAGATCTCACACACCACTTTTTATGTTTATTTATTTATGTAGAATTTTTTTAATGTTTTTATTATAGACAATATATTTCATTAGGAGTATTTAAACTCATCCTCTATACACAATGAACCATACGAGTCTCTATTAAACTTATTTTAAAATAGACATGGACACATAATGATAGCTTGTTTTTACCCATTAAACTTTAAAATTAAAGATTACTAATTAAAAGTTGTGTTCTTATTATCGGTGTCTAATAATAGAGTTGAAACTTATTCTAGTTGTAGTACTAATAATCATACAAAATTATTTGCTTTCACATTCATTATCGTAAATTAGAGATTGGACCTCTTATATAATCAATTCATAGGCTAACATGTTTGAGCTTCTTTTTATATGTTTTTTAGGAAATAGTTGGAATACGTAGTGACTACAACTCTAATTCCCATTAATATAAATTTTAACAACTGTTTCAATAACTTTAATCCAACTTGAAGTTAGATAAAATATTTTCTATCATTCGTCTTTTCAATAACTTTAATCCAACTATCCACCTTTATTGAAATATTATCAATATGACAATTTTTCGATATCTTAAAACAACTTTATAGAAGATTAAGAAAATGAAAAATAAAATCACTCTCAAATTTATTCTTCTTTTATAAAAAAATCTATGATAGTCTTTGAACTTTAAAAAATACTAAAAAAATTCACTTGCTGACGGACAAAATTCCATCAGTATAAGCATAAAACCGTTATTATATGCTTAAAAGAATTATTTTGGCGGTCAAATGCGATACCCCGACGAAAAATCTATAGAGAAGAGTCGGTATATACACCTTCTTGTCTATATTTACAATCCATCCCTCAGTGTACTATTTTCTTTCTCATAATTTTTAATAAGCTTTTATTGATAGTTTTGTTACTGTCACTACATTACTAAGCAATAAATGGCAAATGCCATATGCCATATCTCTCTTTTTGCGAAAATGCCTCGCACCATTTCAATCTAAAATAGCCACCGCCATTAATAATTATTGGCTAAAGTGCCATCACTTTCTCTTCTACAAAATTGGGCTATTTTACTAATTTAAGTAAAAAAAAATTTAATATTTATAAAAATGACTCAATTTCAAAAATAATCACTAAAATATCTTAAAATGAACAGTAGATTAGGTTTTGAGAACCCAATGACTGGCATTATCTAGTGTTTTGATCCCATGATTGCCTGATGATTGTGTTAGGCTTTAAAAAATTAATTTTTTGACTTTGAGAACCCAATGGCCGACACCAAAGTATTTTTTTTAAATCATATCATATTGGTATACAAAAATACCAGTATTTAAAAAAAATTGGTTCTGGCCATGTACTGGCTGGCACCATATATGTAAAAAAAAAAAATTGGTGCTGGCCAGTAGATGGCAGGCACCAAGTACCTTTTTCGTGTCCTAATGCAATTTTTTTTTTTACTTTGGTACACTAATGGCCGGCACCAGTTAAATTTCAAAAAAATAAAATAAAATTTGGGTGCAGGCCATGTAATGACCGGCACCAAAGATGTAAAAAAAAAATTTTTTTTGGGTGTTGGCCAGTAGATGGCTAGCACCAGGTACTTTTTTCGTGTTCCAATGCAATTTTTTTTTACTTTGGTACACTGATGGCCGGTACTAGAGATGTAAAAAAATAATTTTGGGTGCTGGTCATGTAATGGCCGACACCAAGTACAATTTCGGCTCCCTATGCAAATTTTTGAAACACTGATGGCCGGCACCAGTGTATTTAAAATTTTTTTGGTGTTGGCAATGTGAATAATTAAGTTTATAAGAAAAAAATAATTTAAATGAAATAAGAAAAAATTTAAATTTACATGGAAAAATAATTTAAATGAAATGACAAAAAATTAAATTAAAATGGGAAGACAGTAATTTAAATAAAATGAGAAAAAATTTAAATTAAAATGGAAAGAAAGATAACTTGAAATGTTACTAGTTGTGATTAATATGAAAAAAATTTGTATATTAAGAAAAAAATTAAATAAAAAATTAATGAAATGAAATATTAAATGAAATATGAATATGAAATGAAATGTAAGTTGTAATGAATATGAAATGAAATGAAATGAAATGATGATTATGAAATGAAATAAAAGTTTAAATGAAAATAACTTATAAATTTAAATGAAAATAAAACTGAAATGAAAAAAATTGAAATGATAAATAAATAAATTTAACTAGAAAACATAAATTTAAATGAAATGAAATAGAAATTAAAATGGAAATGGAAATGGAAATGAAAAAAAAAAAAGTTAAAGTGATAGGGCATGTGTCCGTGTCGGGTAAATATTCCATATATACTAAAAAAATAAGTTATTTACGTAAATGGGCTAGTTTGAAGAATATTTACGGAAAAGGGTCATTTCCCCCCAAAACGTGTTCGGTAGCGCGCCTTGAGGACTGCTTTGTGCCACCTCAACAAAACACGCCCACGTAAAGCGCTACCAAGGGCGCGCTTAGCCTCTAACGGTCCAAATCCCAACGGCCATTTTTTTTGACCGTTGGGGGGCCCAACGGTAAAAAAAAACTATAAAACCCCCAACCCTTTATTTTTTCACACTTCAATCCTTTCTCAATATTCTCTCAATTTTCTCTCAAAGTCCTTGAAATTTACGCTCAAATTTCAAAATAGTCCTTTACTATTTACGAAAAAGCCCTTTATAATTTTTTAATATATTTTTTTTGGAAAATTTTAAAATTTTTTATCGGATTACAATGGCCGGGGAATTACTTCGCCTAGACAACAAGCACATCTCCGTCGAGCAAATGCAAATGGTAAGTTTTAATTTTAATTTTTCAATGTTATTTAATTTTTTTTTCAATTATGCAATTTTAATTAATTTTTAATTTTATAATTTTTTAAACAGTCTGTAGATCGGGTGTTGGAATGTTATATTCGCAACATGCATGGTCCCCATCGCCGCTGATCGAGAATTACTTATGGAAGCGGGTTTTTGACACGTGGCCATGATAGGCCGAGGGTTCAAGTTGGAGCCGCCTTTGATCAGCGCGTTGATAGAGAGGTGGAGACCCGAGATGCACACTTTCCATCTCGCCATGCGAGAGTGTACCATCACTCTAGAAGATGTGCGATTCGCTTGGGATTACCAGAGACCCCGGTCGGTAGTCACAGGTCCGCAACATCTACCGATTGGATGGCCGATGCTACGAGCTTCGGGTGCCATTTCGGATAGAATTCAAGGAGCTCGGATCGATATGGCCCGTTACGAGACACATTCTCGAGCCAAACAAGGGTTCAATCAAGTAGAAAGAATACGGTATGCTCGGGCATACATTCTTCGATAATTGAGGCTATTTGATGCTACCTCTCTAGAAACCTCGTCCACCGAGATGGCTCCTCAAACTTGTTGATTTTAGAGCAGCCGATGAATTGAGTTGGGGGTCTGCCGTGCTATCGAGGTTGTAGAGGGAGATGTGCGGGGCGACGCGGCCGAGTAAAGCACAAATAGGAGGTTGCCTATCACTACTGCAGTAATGGGCATGGTTTCGATTTTCATTTTTACGTTCTCGACTCGACTAGCCATATTCATTCCCACTGATAACGAGGTAAATTTAATATTATATTTTACAATTATTTTGTAGATTTATAGTATAATTGCATGCTAAAAGTTTATTTAATTAGGTGGAACCATTCGGCGAGTCATGTTGGAATACCTAACTCGCTTGAGGATATACGGCTCCTATTGGACCAACAGTCGAAATCACAAGTAAGTTTCGAATTTCATTATTATAATTTAGTATTTCGTATGTAGTGTCTAGTATTATGTATATAACTAATATTTTGGTAATTTTAATATAGTTTCAATAGACACCGTACAAGGATCCGGAAATTTGGGCAGTAATTCAGAAGGAGTTCTTCCAAAATTCGAACAGTTGGCACGTTAAGGTCCCATTGATCACCTACGCGTCCATGGAGATGCACCAATCAGATCGGGTTCTGCGGCAATTTGGATTTCGGCAATCGATTCCTGTGCCACCTGAGGTGCTCGATGATGAGCACAATGTGGACTTACGGCTAGCTGCGCATGGATTGGCCAAGATTTTGGTCAGGTCATATCGAGACGTGGGAGAATCGGTATGACTTTTTACCTTTCCGGGAACCGATCATCGCTCCTGAGTTAGCGTGCGTACTGGAGTACATGCCATGGTTTAGGATCCATGGCAAGCCGTATCTATTGTCGGAAGAAGAGAGGCGATGGCAACTTCGTGAGCGAAGGAAACGTCGGGCCTCTATAAATCCAAGAAGAAGGGGTGATGAGATGGGGCCATCAAACGGCCGACACACCAACCATCCGGCCCAAAGAAGCGCCTACTACGATCATCGGGCCCATCATTCGGTGACAACACCGACATCACAACGTCTCACTGCTTATGCCAAAAGTGCATACCCTACCCCTTATATGTATCCTCCTAACCCATATATGTTTCCTTTTCCCAGTCCCACCTCTGGTTGGAATGCATGGCCGGGTTTGAATCTGTTCCCGACTACTCCCTCTGGCCAGCCGATCATGAGGTCGACCTCGCGTGTGGGATCAGATGAGGCGCTGTCGGGGAGCACTTCTTTCTACCAGGCTCCTTCGCAGTACGGGATTGTAACACCCCAAACCCGGCCCAAACGCTACCACCGGATCTGGTATGTCACTAGGAAAATTTTGTGAAACATGTTATATTTTCAGAAAATATTTTTCTTATGTTTAACCCTTTATTCGGGAAAAATTAATAGTTAATAGTTTAAATAAAATATGCCTTTATGAATTAAAACCCAAATTTAAATACATGCCTTAGTTCAATTAAAATAAAATTTAAATAACTAAAGATACTAAAAGCCCATAATAAAACAAAATATAAACTAGTGGCCCATGGCCTTATTACAACTAGATTTAAAACCCATTAAAATCTATATATATATAATAATAAACTAGAGTCTTTTTGCTGAATCCAAATGTTCTTTTGCATGGCCACCTTGCGCTCCTCTCCGGCCGGTTCGATGCACTAAATGCTACCTCAAATGTTAATTAATTGGTTGAGTCGCGAGACTCAGTGTGCAACCCTCATACACCATTAGATTTGGGCCTTAGCCCCATAAAACTAAAATAATCAGAGTTAATATACATAATAAAAATAATATGCAAGCCCAACCTAAATCCTAAGTTTCCATCCGCTACACGCCTGCATCACCATTCACACCATTGGGGATTTCTATAATCAACCCACACCGCTACACGCCTTCATGGCGATCGTCTTTGGTCATCATCGATCATGGCCGTAGCCTACTACAATGCATCACAGTAAAAACCGCTACAATGATCACGATAAAAATCGCTACAATGATCACGGTGAAAACCGCTACAACATATAACTTCCTCCTTTCATCAAACCCAACCCATGCAATCACATAAAATCAATATACTTATATCGCTTAATTAGAACATTCACTAACCCGATGATTTGTTTTTACCCTATTTGGGTTTCTCTATTATGCCCAAATTTGGCATTTATCAAAACAAATAAGACTTATAATCATATATTAATCAAACAGATCTAGATGGTGGGAAAGTGTTACACACCGATATCGCTAAATCCAATATTCTTAGTCGATATCATTGTTATCCCGATCTACAACTTTGCTCAAAAAGTCGGAAAGATGTGAAAATAGGCCTCTCCTATATTCGCCATGGTTAGTGTTCTACCCGATTTCATATATTTATAAATAAATCAGAACACCCCAAACCCGCCCATGCGTTCGACCGATCTGGCGTGTCACGGCTTGTACATTGAAAACTTTTGCCTTGTTGGTTTTGGAAGTCGTCGATTAATTAGACATTATTAGAGTAAATAAGTAACATTTTAAAATAAAATCTTATATTAGTATTATTAAGTATAAATAAACCTTGACATAAAATTTATAAGTTGCATAACATTGGAAACTTCTTAGTTGAATAAAAACTAGGGCCTTAAAAAATCCCAAATAAAAATAAAATAAACTTAAAGAAATCCCAAATAATTTGTAGAAATAAAACTTGATGGCCCCTCGAGTCCGCTTTCGCTCCTATGTTCGCGATCATCGCTCACCTAAAATGTTGGGAAAATAAAAGGTTGAGTCACCAAGACTCGGTGTGCAAATCCCGAGAACACATAAAAAGGCTTGAGGCCCACAAACACATTATGAGCATTGGCTCGTATACAAGGGTAACAAAATATACAACATGGCCCATCCCAAACCTATGAGCCCATCCTCTACACACCCCCGTACCAACCATCACACCATGGGGATTTCTACAATCAACCCTCCATCCGCTACATACCATATCGACAGCTGTGCTGCCTGTCATAATGACCGATCACTATGTGACCTATGTGGCGAAGCCACCGATCGCTATGTGACCTTAATAATATATCGACAGCTGTGCTGCCTGTCATAAAGACCGATCACTATGTGACCTATGTGGCAAAGCCACCGATCGCCTCGCGACCTGCTTCCCTTCTGTAAATCAATCAATCACATCCCATGCATACATGTAAGAATCAGAACATTAAACTATCTAAACAGATCACATATTTTTACATACTTCGATACACATAGAGAAGTTTCTATGATTGCGTACCTGGCATCCCTTGCCTACCCTTTTTGGGTAATACGACTGTTCATACAGCCTCATTTTCTGGCTTTTAGCCCATAACATACATATAATTCAGATTACATAGTGTGATAGAGATCTACACACCTTTTTCGGCTTTTAGCCCATAACATACATATAATATAACAAAGCTTATGTGTCAAGAATCTACACACGACACCGATAAAACGAGGCTTTCTATATTGACGCTATCCTTAGTCGACACAACTACTATCCGCCTAAGGTGTTGTTCGTAAGCGGTCCACAACCAATTGGCTAATCTCGAACAGCAGACATCGCTTCGTTTCTTAAACTTAGGATTCTTTCTTTTGCTCGATCCATATTTAATTCCATCATAAATCCTTATCGAGTTACTATAATAATATTTAATCGTTAGTCCTCCTTATAAAGTTAAAATCTTGTATATAATGATGAAATCTAATAGAAATTTAGGAAAATCTTCTTACCTTAAAAATCTTGAAATTTGAGACTTATGAATTTCGGCTTTTAGATCTAGTCGGCTAGGCTTCCTTCAAATCCCGACTTGCCGCCCATCATAAACCATTAAACTATTAGCTTTCGCTTTTGCCTTTTCAAAATCGAGAATAGATTATGAGAACTAATAAAAATCTACTCTTACCTTAACTTAGGAGATTCGACTAGTACTAGAGAGAGAATTGACAATGTCAATGGAGGATTTAAATGCCTAAGTATAGAACAATTTCTCAAATAGGATGAATAAAATAAAAACTATAGAGATTTGGCTTTTAGAGAAGGAAGAGAATAATGAAGTTTTCAGCTTTTAGAAGAAAGAATAGAATAATGGAGTTTTTGGCTTTTAGGAGAAAGAAGAGAATAATGGAGTTTTTGGCTTTTAGAAGAAAGAAGAGAATAATTGAGTTTTCACTTTTAGAGAAATTGGAGAAAAATTTGGAGAAAAGAATCTAAGGAATTTTGGCACAAAAGGGGAGGATTTAATGTCGTAAACAAGGAGCTAGCCCCTATTTATAGGAAATTCGGCAACCCTTTGCCATGTAGTAGCCTGGTTTCTTTACTCTCTCATGATGGATTCTTGGCCATCACTCTCTTTGTAGATAAATTCTAACTTTTCTCATTTATCTTAATCTACTAGCTCATCTAAAAGACACTTAATTATCTCTAACTCCTCCTCCTTTATCAAGATATTATCCACAAATTTTAATTATAAAATCCCTAGATCTTAGCCTTTATCTCGCTTATTATCCACATAAAATAAATTCCTAAATAATAGCCTTTATCTCGCTTATTATCCACATATTTTAAACATTAAAACCCCTAAATTTTAGCCTTGTTGCCACCCACTCCACCTAATCCTAATGCCCAAAATTTAGCTAACTTAAATTAAAAGAATTGGGCTCCATGAAACTTAAATTTGGACCCCTTACTCCTTGTGTGTGGCGTCACCTCCTAAGATTGGGCCACAAGCCCACTTTGGTATTTTAAACATAGATACTACCTTTTAAACCCTATAATGCCCAAACAGACATTTTAATCAAGGCCTCTCGCCTAAGCCTCGAGCCCAATTTGGACCCCTAACACTTAAATTAAATAAACCAATCTCCTTACCTTGAAATCCCGAAAATAACATGACTTGAGTGTTCTTGATCTTTGACTTAGAGATCTAAGCGTTGGACTCCTCTTCATATCCCACCAAAAATAAGAAAAACCCTTGATTAGTCACTAAATAGCTATTCGGCTAGGGACTTAAAAAGCCAGAGAAATATTGGAAACTCAAAATCGACACATACCTATTGTTTTCTTGATTTGGCACAAGCAGACTTTTATCAAGAAAATTCGCAACTTCAGGAGGTGAGATCTAAGAATTTTGATTTTAGAAGATTTAAGAATTGAAGAGATGGCTAAGAGAGATTTGGCCAATGAATATTAAGGAGAAGAATAGAATAATAGAGATGTGATTTTGGCTTTTAGGGATTAGAAGAAAATAACAATAGAGGTTAAAAGATTCTACCAACCAGAAATTTTAGAGAGGAAGAAAGGGTGAAGAAAATGGTGGTTTTTGGCTTTTGAGAGGAAGAAGATGAGAAAAGAAAATAAAAGAAAGGCTTCCAAAATTTCGGCACACCCCCTCTTTATATAGAAAACTGATTCCTCCCTTTAGCAGAGATTGATTTTTAGCCAACACTGCCACACATAATAGCTCCTATCCCTTTTCCTTTATCTTAATCTATTATCTCCTCAAAAATAGTCTTTATCTGCTTATTATCCTTAAAGACTAAATCCCTAAATAATTGTCTTTATCTGCTTATTATCCACATAGAATAAATATAATAAAATTCCCAAAAAAAATAGCCTTGTGCTGTCCACTTGCCTAATCCCTAATGCCAAATTTAACTAACTTAAATTAGAAGATTTGAGCTCCTTAAAACTTAAAATTTGGGTCCCTAACACTTAAATTAACTCATTCCACATATTCACCCATTAAACGATAGGCCCAAAAATTTAGGATGTTACGCTTCTACCCTCCTTAAAGAAATTTCATCCTCAAAATTTCCAACTAACTAGAAATCATACTACCTAAGTCTCACCACTATGCTTTTGTCACAAGACTCTAATTCTAAAGACAAAATAAACACTTAGTATACTATGGTAGGTACGCACCATTATTCGTGATCTGAAGCGTCTTCGTCCCCTTGTACTCATTCTTTCGATCGACATTTATCTGATTAAGAATTTTATGAATAATTAATTCTTCCCACTTATTAACCGCGAACAATCTTATGTAAAATCATTTCGATAGTAGTTCTTTCGAATTCGAATTCTATCTACGAGTTTAGTTCTCAAGTCGATACTTCCTAGTCCTAGAGTTCACCTTCAGTCAACATTCAGCACACATCAATCATAAAAACAGCCTTATAAACTTAGCACACATCAATCATAAAAACAGCCTTATAAACTTACATTCACCACCTAGGGGTATTTTCGTCGTTTCACTACCCAGGGGTATTTTCGTAAATTTACCTATAAGGGTATTTTTGTAATTTTTTTCAAAATAGTGTATCTTGGTGATGTTTCAAAATAAGGGTATTTTGGTAATTTCACAATCTGAGGGTATTTCGATAATTTTACAAATCGAGGGTATTTTGATAATTTTACAAATCGGGGGTATTTCGATAATTTTACAAATCGGGGGTATTTTGGTAATTTCTTTTCAAACTAGGGGTATTTTGGTTATTTTACAAATCAGGGGAAATTTAGAAATTTTTGACACTAGAGGTTATTTTAGTAATTTTACAAAATAGGGTGTTGGTCCTTTCGACTTTTAATTATAAATTTTGGCCCGTCAACAAGTCCTCATGGCTAGGGTGAGCAATACCACGCACTGTAGGATTCCAACGAAGAGGAGGTGAGTCAGTAGGGCTGCTTAAATACCAAGCTCTCCTTGAATCCAATCCTAGACATGAGTATGCCTGTTGCCACACCCTAACTCGGCGACTAGTTCACAGGATTTGTTTGGATAAATTAAGTCTTATGGAATTTAAGAAGTTGTTTAAGCTAAGCCTAAAGTCCATCAAGTTCTAATTAAAATAATCTACGTCCCTTAAAGCCCATCAAGCCCACATGCATATATATCACAAAGTGGGTTTAGAATACTTACCTGGCGGACTTGGGCCGGAGACGCAGGTGCCATGCCGAGCTAACAAACCTATTATCATTTCAAAAAAACAACATGCAAGTTTCAAAAGCCCACCTTTAGAAAACGTTTTGAGCCCAAAAACCCCAAAGTCGAGTTTTGAATCGGACTCTGATACCAATTTGTAACACCCCAAACCTGGCCCAAACGCTACCACTGGATCTGGTATGTCACTAAGAAAATTTTGTAAAACATGTCGTATTTTCAGAAAATATTTTTCTTATGTTTAACCCTTTATTCGGAAAAATTAATAGTTAATAGTTTAAATAAAATATGCCTTTATGAATTAAAACCCAAATTTAAATACATGCCTTAGTTCAATTAAAATAAAATTTAAATAACTAAAGATACTAAAAGCCCATAATAAAACAAAATATAAACTAGTGGCCCATGGCCTTATTACAATGAGATTTAAAACCCATTAAAATCTATATATATAATAAACTAGAGTCTTTTGCTGAATCCAAATGTTCTTTTGCATGGCCACCTTGCGCTCCTCTCCAAATCCCACCGATGCACTAAATGCTACCGAAATGTTAATTAATTGGTTGAGTCATGAGACTCAGTGTGCAACCCTCATGCACCATTAGATTTGGGCCTTAGCCCCATAAAACTAAAATAATCGAATTAATATACATTATAAAAATAATATGCAAGCCCAACCCAAATCCTAGGTTTCCATCCGCTACACGCCCCTGCATCAGCCATTCACACCATTGGGGATTTCTACAATCAACCCATACCGCTACATGCCTTCATGGCAGTTGTGTTGGTCATCATCAGATCATGGTCGTGGCCACTACAACAAATCACGGTAAAACCTCTACAACAAATCATGGTAAAATCACTACAATAGATCACGGTAAAAACCGCTACAATGATCACGGTGAAAACCGCTACAACATATAACTTCCTCCTTTCATCAAACCCAACCCATGCAATCACATAAAATCAATATACTTATATCGCTTAATCGTAACATTCACTAACCCGATGATTTGCTTTTGCCCTATTTGGGTTTCCTCTATTATGCCCCGATTTGAGATTTATCAAAACATATAAAACTTATAATCATATATTAATCAAACAGATCTAGATGGTGGGAAAGTGTTACACACCGATATCGCTAAATCCAATATTCTTAGTCGATATCATTGTTATCCCGATCTACGACTTTGCTCAAAAAGCCGGAAGATGTGAAAATAGGGCCTCTCCTATATTCGGCCATGGTTAGTGTTCTAACCGATTTCATATATTTATAAATAAACCAATCTCCTTACCTTGAAATCCCGAAAATAACACGACTTGAGTGTTACTGATCTTTGACTTAGAGATCTAAGCGTTGGACTCCTCTTCAGATCCCGAAATGCCGAAAATAAGAAAAACCCTTGATTAGTCACTAAATAGCCATTCGGCTAGGGACTTGAAAAGCCGAGAAATATTGAAACTCAAAATTGACACATACCTATTGTTTTCTTGATTCGCACAAGCAGATTTTATCAAGAAAATTCGCAACTTCGTGAGGTGAGATCTAAGAATTTCGATTTTAGAAGATTTAAAATTGAAGAGATGGCTAAGAGAGATTTGGCCAATGAATATTAAGGAGAAGAATAGAATAATAGAGATGTGATTTCGACTTTTAGGATTAGAAGAAAAATAACAATAGAGGTTAAAAGATTCGGCCAACCAGGCAATTTTAGAGAGGAAGAAAGGGTGAAGAAAATGGTGGTTTTCGGCTTTTGAGAGGAAGAAGATGAGAAAAGAAAATAAAAGAAAGGCTTCCAAAATTTCGGCACACCCCCTCTTTATATAGAAAACCGATTCCTTCCTTTAGTAGAGATTGATTTTCAGCCAACACTGCCACACATGATAGCTCCTATCCCTTTTCCCTTATCTTAATCTATTATCTCCTCAAAAATAGTCTTTATCTGCTTATTATCCTTAAAGACTAAATCCCTAAATAATAACATTTATCTGCTTATTATCTACATAGAATAAATATAATAAAATTCCCCCCCCAAAAAAATAGCCTTGTGCGGTCCACTTCCCTAATCCCTAATGCCAAATTTAGCTAACTTAAATTAGAAGATTTGGGCTCTTTAAAACTTAAAATTTGGGCCCTTAACATTTAAATTAACTCATTCCACATATTCACCCATTAAACGATAGGCCCAATAATTTAGGATGTTACAGGATGCGATCACCCCGCCGTGGTTTATGCAAACACCTCCGGTCATTATTTTATCAAGGTGGGTCATCATCGCAACACCTGAACTGCACCCATTGGAAGAACCCGATTCCGCCCGAGGTTCCACGACCCCGCGAAAGCTAGAAGAAGGAGGAATCCAATACAGAATCACGACCGCCTGTGGCATTGGTTCCCACCCCAAGATCGCCTCTAAACCCTAAACCCCAAATTTTATTTTGTTATTGTAATTTAATTTTTGTTTATTATTATAATTTAATTTTAATCTCTTTGATAAAATAGAAATGGTTTAATTTTTTTGTAATTAAGTTTTAATATATTTAATAAAATTTGAGTTTAAATTTTTTGTAATTTAATTTTAATCTCTTTAATAAAATAGAAATGGTTTATTTTTTTTTTGTAATTAAGTTTTAATATATTTAATAAAATTTGAGTTTAATTTTTTTTTAATTTAATTTTAATCTCTTTGATAAAATAGAAATGGTTTAATTTTTTTTTGTAATTAAGTTTTAATATATTTAATAAAATTTGAGTTTAATTTTTTTGTAATTTAATTTTAATCTCTTTGATAAAATAGAAATGGTTTAATTTTTTTGTAATTAAGTTTTAATATATTTAATAAAATTTGAGTTTAAATTTTTTTTTTTTGTAATTTAATGTTAATCTCTTTGATAAAATAGAAATGGTTTAAATTTTTTTTTGTAATTAAGTTTTAATATATTTAATAAAATTTGAGTTTAAATTTTTTTTGTAATTTAATTTTAATCTCTTTGATAAAATAGAAATGGTTTAATTTTTTTTTTGTAATTAAGTTTTAATATATTTAATAAAATTTGAGTTTAATTTTTTTGTAATTTAATTTTAATCTCTTTGATAAAATAGAAATGGTTTAATTTTTTTTTGTAATTAAGTTTTAATATATTTAATAAAATTTGAGTTTAAATTTTTTTTGTAATTTAATTTTAATCTCTTTGATAAAATAGAAATGGTTTAATTTTTTTTTGTAATTAAGCTTTAATATATTTAATAAAATTTGACTTTAATTTTATTTTTTGTAATTTAATTTTTAATTTAATTTTAATATCTTTGATAAAATAGAAATGGTTTACTTTTTTTGTAATTTTGTAATTTAATTTTAATAACTTGAATAAAATAAAAGTTCTTGTACAAAAATTCATCGTTTTCCTCCAAAAAATAGAAATTACATAGCCACAGGAGACAAAAAGCTAAAAGCACGGTCAATTATTCCGATTTGGACACGAGCGAGATGTATGGCGGGTTCTTACACCATCCAAGACAAATGACTTTGGTTGCTCGCTTCTGATATCCATATTGTTATGTATTCTAGTCGAGCAAGGTCGACCTTTTGGTTTGCGCCTCAATTGTCTATCCGGCAACAGCTTAAACGGTGCAAGCGATACCGACGACCACTTACGTTCATTTGGGACTGGTGGGAATACGTGTCTCCACACGTTGTACATGTTTTCTAATTTATACACTTTGTTCACATAGCTCATGGGATCAAGACGGAGATTCTGACAAGCCGCAAGTACATGAGCGCATAGGTAATGAAGTGCATCAAATATCCCACAGTCGCAGGTCCTATTTGTCAAGTGTACATGATAATGCCCTCCAACAATACCTTGGTTTGGTCTGTCAAACTCCGTGACACGAAACCATAGGCTGTCACGATCGTGACATATTGCGTACATGGTGTTGGCCCGTGCCTTCACACTGTTTATTTCTTGCAAGACCTTCGGGCTCTATACATGGCCTTCTTGCATCTGCCCTCTATAACTCACTGCTCTCTTCGAAAATAATGCCGCTAAACGAAAATATGTCTCTCGCACAACCGATATAATCGACAGATGACGGGTTCCTTTTAGAACAGAATTTATGCATTTGACCAGGTTTGTGGTCATATGACCATATCGTATGCCACCGTCATATGCTTGTGTCTACTATTCAAAAGGAATATTGCACAAGTAGTTTGCGCCTTCGCTCAAATCGCCAACATCTCGAAAACGGTCCTTATTGAACCGCCAATATCTTGATAACAAATATTACATACCACCTTCAATTGAGAATAAATTGAATATTACAAATAAATTATATTAATAGATATTTCATACCCATATCGGTCACTTGCCATTGTCTTTTAGATTGATGTTGCCTATAGTAGTTGGATGAAACATGCCTCGTGCAATATCGATGGTGTGTGCGATGCCACATGCTTCTCGGCGTTCTATTGCCGCAAGTATTCTAGGCCCCGATCCGATATAACGATATGTCGGGTTCAGCGTATATGCCTCCTTAACCTAGATAGGAAGAAGCCCTAGTCATCACCGACTCCCCCGGTGTTATTACGAACGCAATCGGAAGGATTCTCCCATAACTATCTTGTGCCATAGCTAGCAATAGCCGATGCATATATCTACCATACATAAATGTACCGTCAATTTGTACCAATGGCTTGCAGTATATAAAGGCATCTCGGCATTGCTTAAATGTCCAGAACAGACACTTGAACACTGTGCATCCACGGAGCAGACGATCGTTGTAGTATGCCGGTTCCGTTTCAAGGTCTGTTGTGCTGCCTGGGACATATCTCTCCAGCACCTGACACCACCGCCACACTTCATTATATGAAGCGTCTCACCGACCGTGAAACTTTTCTAACGCCTTTTACTTGGCTATCCAAGCCTTTCTGTAAGAGGGCATGTACCCCAATTGGCTACGAATATTGCCAATTAAGGCCGCACCGTAGTTTTGGGATCAGCCTTCACCGTCGGGATTATTAAGGCAGCCAACATGTCTGAATCCATCCTCGAATGATCTTGTGTTACACCTGTCAACGAAGTATGTTAAATAATGCAACATTACATAATATTAGTGTTATTCGAAATCATTGAACACATAGTGGTACTGTACCGACAAGACATGTATGTGGACCTTTGAACTTTTTGATCTCTCACAACCCTGTTCTTTTCCTCAACGACGCCATGATTTTCCATGAACATGTGCCGTCTTGCACTGCACACATCGCCACGTACTTATTGAGCTTGGATTTAACCACATTATAGTTAACCCCGTTCTTGATGTTGTATTGTTTCAATGCAGTAAGAAAAGTATTCTTGTTGGAAAACTGGTTACCAACTTCTAATTAGTCCGAATTCAACGAAGAATTTGTACGGTCATGCGTCCGGTGTGGTAGTTCAGGAAACTCCAATGCATCATCTTGAGATAGATCGACATTATGCATGTGGGCTGGAGTCGAGTACGCCCTGAATAGCGGATCTTCTTCTTTTTCGTCTGAACCGCCCTCAACGTCTTCAGGTACAAATGAAACGAGCTCCGGTTCAGAAAATAATCCAACTTCTGCACCATCGGGCCCTAGCTCTCAAGGTGGATCCACATCGGATTCATCGTCCGACCCTCCATAACCTGCAACAAACGATGGCCCCTCGCCGGTGTATGTCGTCGGGAGTACATCATCCCTCCTTAAACATCTTTCGTAAAGATCCCAATCATATGTGGATTGCCAACCACTAGAAGTTGATGACGTCCCCCAATACGTATTTCTATCATCGAACGTCGAAGGACATGCATGTCCTATCCACCAACCGAGTGTCGTGCAGGGGTTATGTTTTCCATACTAGCACCGCACATGGGCACTTTTGTGTTTTGCCTCCCACTTACAGAGTGTCGGCTTGGGGTCGTGTATTCCCCTCGAATGGCAGTAGATGTTGAGGTCACAGAAAGATCACTTGGAGATGGAAATTCTACATATACCTCGATATAGGGTGATCCACTGGCAAGATGAGTCTCCACCATTGCCTCAAAGCTCCGATTTGATGTCGAATGAGTCATATCTCACCGGATCAACCGAAGTTCAAAATCTATACTTAATAGACTGAACTTTCATTGGCGTTGTTTCGAATATTTTACGCCTAATTCTTTTGTGAAGTTCTACCAAATCGACGTTTCGATTAAAACTCAGTTGCGCTGTGTTCTCCGATAAGAAAACAATACCATTTTTGGTGTCACGAACTTCACCATCGTAGTAAATAACAGCATTAATACGTTCACTCATTTTTAGCTTTTTTTCTTTTGCCTCAATTTCCCTTATGCAACTTGAGAATGAAATTTGGCTAATTTATAGCCTAATTTTACTGGAGACTACTATAGCAAAAGAGCGTCCACGTGGGAGCTCTTTTCAAGATTTCACGACAAAGGCACCTTGTTGGAAGTGTTTTGGCCATCGCTTGTTCGTAAACGTCTCCTCAAATTAATTTCACCGGAGACATCAGTAGCAAAAAGCGCCCACGTGGGAGCTCTTTTCAAGACTCTCACGACAAAGGCACCTCGCTAGAAGCATTTTTGGCCACTGTTTGTTCGTAAACGTCTCCTCAAATTAATTTTATCGGAGACATCAGAGTAAAAAAGCGCCCACGGGAGCTCTTTTCAATATTCCCGTTGACAATGCACCTCATTTGAAGCGTTTTTGCCATCGTTTGTTCGTAAACGCTCTCAAATTAATTTTGCGGAGACTATCAGAGTAAAAAGAGCGCCCATGTGGGAGCTCTTTAGTACTCTCGCCGACATCGCATCCTATTGGAAGCTTTTTGGCCACCGCTTGTTCGTAAACGCCTTCTCAAAATTATTTTGCCGGAGACTATCGTCACAAAAATTCAATTAATTTTTATTATTTTTCTCTAGCCCAAAAATTCAATTGATTTTTCATAGGGAGGGAGGCAAAACGCGCCCACGCCGCGCTTTTCTGGTTATTCAGAGAAAAGCGCCTTAGGGACGCGCTTTGTGCCACCTCAACAAAGCGCTACCACGTAAGCGCGCTTTTGCCGAGGTGGCACAAAGCGCATCCCTGTGGGTGTGTTTGTTGTTTTTCAAAACGCTACCGACGTGGACGCGCTTTTGGGGAAACGCCCTTTCCATAAATATTCTTCAAACTCGCCCATTTTCGTAAATAAATTAATTTTTTGGTATATATGGGATATTTACCCTCTGTGTCAGGCCTGCATCATTGACCAAGGCCAAATTGGTCTTCCAATGGCAGGCAATTGAAATAGAAATAAAATGACATGTTAGGCAGTCAGGCTTGCACCAGGCCTGAGAAATGAGGTGTCATTGGTCAGCATTAACAGGCCTACTCTCTAGTATTTGACTCAATATTTCAAGCTTAAAAATTTAAAAAAAACCCCAAAAAATTAAAATGAGAATTTTTTTTTAATTTAAGTGAAATTTAAAATTTTGTAATGTAATGATATTTGAATTAAAAAATTTAAATAAAATATGAGAAATTTTAAATGACTCTAATATTAAGACTACTTATAATTAATATGAAAAAATATGAAATTGATTGAAAAAAATTTAATTGAAAAAGATAACTTGAAATGATATTAGTTGTGATTATTATGAAAAAAATTGTATATTAGGAAAAAATAAAAATTTAAATAAAAAATTTAATTAAAATGTTAAATTAAATATGAATATCAAATGAAATGTAATTTGTAATGAATATGAAATGAAATGAAATGATGATTATGAAATGAAATAAAAGTTTAAAATAAAAAGAAATTATAAATTTAAATGAAAATAAAAACTAAAATGAAAAAAATTTGAAATGATAAATAAATAAATTTAAATAGAAATTTTAAATTTAAATGAAATGAAATGGAAATTAAAATGGAAATGAAAAAAAAAGTTGAAATGATAAGGCTTGTGTCTGTGGCAGGCCTACGTCACTGACCAAGGCCAATTTGGCCTTCCAATGGCTAGCAATATGATGACATTTAACACAATTTTTTCTTTTTTTTTTTTCCAATTTTGCCCTTGCTCAGCCACTATTGTCCCCAACTATAAATTGGCTACTTCAACCCATAACCGCCGACCACCGCGGACCGACTGCCGACCGACGACAACCAATCACCTCCAAACACCTCTGACAACCGTCGTTCACCGTCAACCACCGCCGACCACTGTTGATCACTCCATGGATCCTAATCCTAATATTATTTTAAATGACAAATGTCGTAACCATTTTTTTGGAAAAATGGGAATCGACTTTTGTTTTGAAAACGAAAATAAAATAGGAGTCGCCACCAAACCTTTTTGATGAGATGTGATCGGGTCACCTTGTAAAACGGTTGTTTTTAATAAACATTTTGATTTATCAAAACAACAATTTTGATCTACGAAACTCAAAAAATGGGTTCGGGAGTCAGTTACGTGCGAGGAAGGGTTAGCACCCTCGTCACGCCCAAAATTGGTACCAAATTGGTTAATTAGTGTCTTAATGTCAAAAATTTGAAAAGATTTTAAAATACGATCCTTTAGAAAATGTTTGGATAATTTAATGAAATTTGAGATTTCTTTGTTCGAGTGGATACAAACATCACATCCAAAGACGTTAGGACACGATATTTTAAACCCTCGTAATCAAAGTTATCTCATGATTTACGAAACTTATAAAAAGGATGTTTAATTATTTAGTCAAACGGGAAATCGAAACCCAGCACGTTAGGGCACTATTCCCCAAATTTCTAAATACAAATATTGCATTATTTAAAAACCTTTGGGATGAAATATAGTGATTTTGCAAAATGTATTTTTGTTAACAGTGTTAAACTAAGAAAATAAATATAGGTGTTTGAGTTAAAATTTGAGATTTTTTTTTTGTTCCGAAAGGATATAAACATCACATCCAGCACGTTAGGACACGATATTTTAATCTCTCGTAATCAAAGTCATCTCAATATTTACGAAGTTTGTTAAAAGGATGTTAGGTTATTTAGTCAAACGAAAAATCGAAACCCAGCACGTTAGGGCACTATTCCCAGAATTTCTAAATACAAAACATTGCCTTATCTTAGAAACCTTTAGATGAAATATGATAATTTTACGTAATGTATTTTGTTTAATAATATAGTATAAAACTAAGAAAATAAATATAGATGTAAATATAGTAAATATAAAAATACGAATAATAATAATAATATCAAATAATAGTAATAATAATAATAATAATAATAAATAGTAATAAAAATAAAAATAAGGTAATAGTAATAATAAGATCTAAAAAATAATAACAATAATAAAATGATAATGAAAATGACAATAATAATACTAATAGTAATATAATAAAATGATAAAAAATAGTAGTAAACGTAATAATAATAATAATAATAATAATAATAATAATAGTATTAGTAATAGAATAGCAATAATAATAATAATAATAATAATAATAAATAAATAAATAATAATAAGTAGATAAAAATAAAAAATAATAATATAACATAGTATTAAACATAATACTAAACGCAGTATAGTGATAATGTTAAAAACAATTAATCAAATAATAAATAGGAGAAAATAGCCCAAAAGGGATGAAAATTGAATTGAAATGGAACCTTGGGGTAAATCTAAAAACAAAAACAGAAGGACGGTCTTTATTGCAATGCGCTAAAAGGAGGAGGAACTAAAGCGGGAAATAACCCCACCGTTCAAAAACGCGCAGCATGGAAACGGACCAAAATGAAATCCGAATAAAAGTTCGGAGCAAAATTGAAAGAAACTGAGAACTTGATTGCAATAATATAAAAGGATGTGACGGACTGCACAAATATCTCTTTTTCAAAAAACACGCGGACCCTTCCTGGAGCGGGTCGGGTAATCGGGTCGAAGCTTGAAACGACGTCGTTTTGGGCTTATGGACGCCGGCCAAAACGACGTCGTTTTGCAATGTTTATAAAAGTAAAAAAAAAAAAAATCAAAAGGGTCATTTGCTTTCAGATTTAAAAAAAAAATCTTCTTCATTTCTTTTCTCTGCAGGTTGAAGCTTCCGCCATTGCTCTGATCGACCACCGCTATGGGCTCCGTCGCCGGCATCGCCGAGCACGACGGTCGGAGCTCCGATGAGGTAAATTTTTTTCATATTTTTTATTCTTTTTATAATCTCTAATAATATGTATATATATGTCGAAAAGAAAGAAAGGGAAAGAAAATTTCAGAAATAATAAAAAGGAAAAAGAAACCACCTCATTTGCCTCTATTTTTGATTTTTAGTAGATTTTAAGTGTGTAATCTTTGTTCTGCAAGCATTTGTATCTTCAGTTTGTGTTTGAAAATATTGTTTCTTCTATTAAAAAAAAGGATCCCCTTTACAAATGGTTTAGATCGACTTTTTATAGCCGATTCTTACAATCTTTTCTGCTTATTTTTCTATTCTTTTGCGGTTACCCCTTTCAAGGGATATGGGCGGTCTTGATAAGACGGGCGGTGGTGGTAGATGCGCCAAGGTTGGCTGGCATGGTCAGATGCGCCACTTGCACTGATGATGGGACAGACGCCGAGGTCATGCAGACTAAGGTTTTCAGAAACCCTAGCATTCTGAAAAAAATTTTAATCCTTTGGGCCTTTTGGGCCGCTTGTAAATTGGACTTGTTTGTATTGGACTGCTGACATATTTTATTTTTGCTTGTTTGATTTAGGGTGTAGTGGGCCGGGCAATTTTGGGCTCGTACAGCTGCCCCTCTTTGCTCATTATCGTGTAACGAGAATAGAGAAAAGACATAAAGAAGGCCCAAATTTGCTCGGATCCATTGAGTCTAAATTCTTCGGTATCTCTCTTCTTCAGGTAGCCTCCTTCCAATCCACCACATCTTATTACTTTGACCGACTCCACCGCTACTTCAGCGAGATAGAACCTGTAGCTTCAATTAGCTCCTGCTGCAACTTTGAGGGATGAGATTTGTTTTATTTGCTCCACGGTGACTTCAGGAAGATAAGGTTTGTAATCTTCAGCCCATTCCACTGCTAGTCAGGAAGGTAGGACGACCATGTTCCACTACTGTTTAGGGCAATAGGATCTACAATTTTTGACCTATTCCACTGGTGGTCAAGGACATAAGACGATGGCTTAAATCAAGTTCCCTACTATTTAGGGAGACAGGATTTGCCTTCAATCTTGCCCTACTACTTTTTAGGGCAACAAGATCTACAATCTTCAACCTATTCCACTACTGGTCAGAGACATAGGATGGTGGCTTCAAATCATGTTCCCTACTATTTAGGGAACGAAGATTTGCCTTCGATCTTGCCCCACTAATTTTTAGGGCGACAAGATCTACAATCTTCAACCTATTCCACTGCTGGACAGGGCAATAGGATGATCTTCAACCTATTCCACTGCTGGTCAATGGCAATAGGATGGTCTTCAACCTATTCCACTACTGGTCAGTGGTAATAGGACAATCTTCAACCTATTCCACTGCTGGTCAGTGGCAATAGGATGGTATTCAACCTATTCCACTGCTGGTCAGTGGCAATAGGACAAACTTTAACCTATTCCACTGCTGGTCAGTGGCAATAGGATGGTCTTCAACCTATTCCACTGCTGGTCAGTGGCAATAAGACAATCTTCAACCTTGCTACACCCTTCTCAAGGGAACATTTACTGTAGAATTAGTTTTATGTGCTTATACTTATGCAAATGATGTGGATGCTATGATCGAAATGACTCAAATGCTCCTAACGACATGTGCTATGGATGACATTTACATGAATGCGGAATGTCATGAGAATGATGATTTTTTTTCACAATGATTAAGATGTAATGATCGTAATAAATTGAATGCTCCTAACTAAATGATATTGTAGAGGATATTTGCATGAATGCAGAATGTTATGATAATGGTCTTCTTACAATGATTAGGATGCAATGACCAGAATGAGTTGAATACTCCTAACTAAATGATATTATGGAGGACATTTGCATGAATGCAGAATGTCATGATAATGATTCTTTGTTAGAAATGTATAAGGATCAAGATGCGATGATTGAAATGCTCCTAATGATGGTGTATGAATGTAAAATGAAATGATCCCTTTTAATGCTTAGGGTTGTCATTGCTTGTCGTCCATCAAAGTCTTATTGTCGACGACACGCCGCTATCTCACCTCATTGGTACATTTGCCAAAATCTCAAAGAAACAATCATACTTTGCTCAAATAACTTGCCCCAATGTAACTTCAAGGTCCATTCCACGATACCTATAGGACTTTAAGGCTTATACCATCTTCAGACCCCCTCTCTGCAACTTCAGGGGGGCATACGGTCTGTGTCATCTTCAATCCATTCCATTGCGACTCAAAGGTATAGAATTTGTATCATCTTCAATCCATTTGGTCTATTACACCTTCCATTCACTGGGTGTTATGACCAGATGTGTATGACTGATAAGTGCATGAATGTAGAGTATCATTTTTCTTTTCTTGAGAATGATCTCTTTGTACAGTTGGGTTGGCATTGCTCATTATTTGTCAAGGTTGTATCACCGACAAAATGTCTTGTCTTTTTGTTCAACCAATAAAAGGTCCGAAGAGATAATCATTTTCTCTAATATTTTCAAACCTAAGCTTGGTGAGTTCTAAACAATCGTCTTGTTTCAGGTTCTTGTACTATTTAGAAGTTCCCAGAGTAATATGCGAAACTCTTTTTGTGAAAGTGTCGTTAGTCCATTAATCATTATTTCAATGCAAAATGCCTGAAAGAAATTGTAACAATAGACAAGAAGGAAGTTGATTGGGAGCATAGCTCGAAACAAACAGGTTAATCAAAGCTAGCAAATGCAATCAAGAAGGAAGTTTATTGGTAGTGTATTTTGAAAGGAACAAAATAACCACAAATAACAAAAATGGGTAAAATAGAAACTAGGTACCCCAGATATCGCAGCTTGAGCTTCTCTATTCAAACTTCTTGAGGACCATTTTAAGCTCAATATGTGTTTAGGGGATCCGGAGTACTTTGTCGATGCCCTAAGATGCAACATACTTCTTCCTTGCTAATTCAGGCATAACATGACTACTGTATGCCCCACTTTTGAACAAAAATTAAGCCACCCTTTTTGGGTTTTCGACTCAAATCCCATTTGGTCTCAAAGCGCCCTTTGAGGGTTTTCGCCTTGGCCTCTTCTTTTTCTTTCTTCTTTTTCTGATGACAATTTTTATTTCTTATTTTTTTTTTTATTTTTTTTTTTTTTTTTTTTGTTTTTTTTAAAAGGTCTTAAGGCGCCTTTGCGGGTTTTCACATTGGCCTCCTTTTAGATGAAATATGAACTTACCGGCTTGAACATGTCCTTGCCATCCCTCTTGGTCAAAGTTAATGATCTTCCAAAACAAGTTTTCTTCACCACATAAGGTTTTTTCAAATTTGACATTTACTTTCCTCTAGAGTCCTTTTGTATGAGAAGAATCCTTCTTGATGCCAGGTCCCCCTCCTGAAATTCTCTTGAGCAAACCTTTTTGTTGTAAGCCCGTATCATCCCTTTTTGGTACATTCGACCATGATGAATGCTTTCAATCAAGCTTACTGTAGACATTCTGCTTCATCCAACTTGGAGAAAAGGAATTTTAACTTCCAACATTTGTGAGAAAGACGTTGCCTCGGTGAAGGTCCTGGCCAACGTTCACGAAGCATAGAAGGTAAATGGTAACTTCTCTATGCCAACTTTTACAAATATCAGTCATTTTTCAAAAATTTTGAATGGTTTTTGGTCGCTTTTATTGAATCGATATAAAGGCTCGATCTTTGATCAGTCAGAATTTGTGCAATTACGTTAAACATGTTTCTTTCTGACATTCTTTATTGCCACTCTTTTTTCTTTTCTCTCTTTTTTTTTTGATTTGGATTTGATGACTGCTGACTTTGTAACTTTGGCATATGAAGCGACCTTCACCCTCTCAGTGAAATAATTGACAATCACGAAGATGAATTGGTGTCGGCTAGATGCTTTTGACGAGATTGGCCTCGTAACATCTATGCCCCACATATAGAAAAAAAGGGAGGAGGTGCATAAGTCTTGTCTTCCTCAATTTGGCATTTACAACATGACTGCCACAATTTCCCTTTCTTGATAAACCAATAGCGTGAACCTTTTGATTAGCCTGACCGTTGTAAAACAATTAACATGGGTTCTTTAAACACCAATCTTAACAGCATACCCACTTTTTAGTAGCTTAGGCGTATCTTGATGTGATCATGCGAAAACACCTTTGAATTCTTAGAGATAACTCAATGATGCTTTGCCTTATTCCTATGATGGGCTAAGCTTTCATCTTTATCTCCCTCGTTAGCTCGTACTGTCTTCTGGCACTTCATAAGGTAGGATCTACCATTTTTAACAAGTTAGGAAATAAGTTGCAATCTTTGTCATCTTCCAAGTCCTTAAATCCCTCTATACACATATCCCACTAGAAAGGGAGTCAGCAACAACGTCGCTCATGTCATTGATATCTGGGACCCATTATGGGTATGAAGGTAAATTCTTGAGAATAAATGATTCCAAGAATGATTATTTACGAATGAAGAATAAATAGAATGTATAGTATGAAAAAGAAAGAAAATATTTGTTCAAAAAGATGCATTTTACTGAAATAGTAATTCTGGACACAAGCCTATTCCACAAAAGAAATCTTATTGCTTCCAGGCTTAAAGCAACAAGTACATCTTGTACATTACTCTAAGTAAGCTTCTAAATACTATAGGAATTTCTTCCGCAGTCTCATTGTTCAGAACACTCCTAAATACATAAAGGTAGATGCTCAGAAAACTTTTATTCCTCAGTTCTCTCTTCAGGTATACCATTGGTATTTTGATCTCCCAATTTCTAGGCTTCTGATGACTTCTTCAAGGAAATGCAACTCTCCTGCCCCCATTTTCAATTACCACTGCTTCATCATCGAACTTCACAATACCCATGTTAATGAAATTTTCCACCAATTTCTTGAAAGTAAGGCAATTTTCTATCGAATGGCCTGTGATCCCTGCGTGGTACTCACACTGAGTGTTTGGGTCATACCATTTTGGGTATGGAGGTTGCATCGGTTTTGGATAGTGGGGAGCTACAACATGTGCATCAAACAACATTTGGTACATCTCCCTATACGAGACTGGGATGGGCGTGAACCGGGATTTTTCTAAGTTCAATTTTAGATTGAGTTCTTCTCTTGGGGAGACCAGATAATTAGTAGCTGCCTTCTTTGGCTGGTTTACTATAAACGACTTCGAATGGCTTTTGTTATACCCACTCTTATTACTCACATCTTTGTCCTTCCTCTTCGGGGCTTTTGAAGCCCAATCTCCTTTTTTCTTTGCTTCTGCTAGGCCAAGGACAACAAGATTGGTTCAATCATCACCAGGACCCATCAGGAAGTTTAGCAGTACCGAGGTATCCGTTTGATATTGGGATCCGATAATGACAGGTACCTCGCGTAAATGCACGTCTAGTTGAGTCGGGATATTTATCAGGGAGTAAACGATTTCTTCATCATCATCCATACTGCTAACCATTGAACCACTCATTTTTTCAAGTCCTCCAGTTAGTAACTGGGTTAACTAGCCTATCATATCCATTTGATCTCGCATATCTTGTTGAATTTTGGCCAACTGCTCTTGCATCAGTATTTGCCTTTGCTCTAATCTCTCCAACCTTCGGTCCATAGCTTTTTAGGTTAACTGAAATAACTTCACCTAATTAGGACCTTTCTACGAATTTTAATGCATGTGATATGATGTAATACAAATGCATGAAATGCAATGCAAATGCATGGAATGAATGCAAAAAGAAAAAGATGCATTGATTATGAATTCAATTCCATTAGAAGAACTTTTCTAGAAAATACATTTCTTTACATAAAATGGATTACATATAGGACTTTGTCCTTATAGTCTAGGTGATATCCTCTTCTTCGTATCCGGATGTTATGGTCGTGTCCCATGAACTTTCCCAATAGATGCCTCTTTTAGCTCATTGTTGCTTGGTCCAGGCCGTACCTCTTCACTCGCTTGTCCTCCGCGATGTTTATAAGCTTCAAAAATGGAGACACGATGACTCTCGAATAATCCTTGTCGGCTTGAATCATCGGGCAAAGTCTTGTATTCTTCTGTGGGCTATTAGCCATTTCTCATTGTTTACCTGGACTATGTTCGAACGACCTTATTATAATCCACTTTATCAAGTATCAAATTTCCTTATGATAAACTCTTCTATTTAGCAATTGAATATGAATCAACACCTCCTTTCTAAGATGATGCGGTGCGATGCAATGCAATGCAATACAATTACAAACAAAACAAAACATGTTAGCACAGGAGAAATAAACAAAATAGAGTACCTATCCGGGTGACTACTAGGGGTTTAACATAGTTCTACCTAAGGTGGGCTCTTAGGGTTTACTACATGCGGTTTGGTTCTAAAGAGAGGTACCCGAACCAGCAGATTTCTCAATCCTCACCTATTATAGGCTCATACGGACTGGGTTCGGTTCAGGGGAATACATTTCCCTATGGCTGCACGGAGATGGAAGTCTCACGAAGACATAGGTACGGATGTATCCCGAAAGTGATTCACTATCCTGGACGAAGGTGAAAACCTCACGAAGGAGTAGCTTCTTATTCACACTTAAGGGTGCAACCACAACGGTCATGCAATGCAATGCTGAGATTAAAACAACATGCAATTAAAAAGGATCATAATTTTTCAAATTGAATCTCCAAATTTCTGACAAAAGATAGAAAATAATCAATTTATCCTGACTCTCTTTATAGTCCCCAATGGAGTCGCCAAGCTGTCGTAACCATTTTTTTTGGAAAAACGGGAATCAACTTTGGTTTTGAAAACGAAAATAAAACGGGAGTCGCCACTAATCCTTTTTGATGAGGTGTGATCGGGTCACCTTGTAAAACGGTTATTTTAATAAACATTTTGATTTATCAAAACAACAATTTTGATCTACGAAACTCGAAAAATGGGTTTGGGAGTCGGTTACGTGTGAGGAAGGGTTAGCATCCTCATCACGCCCAAAATTGGTACCAAATTGATTAATTAGTGTCTTAATGTCCAAAATTTGAAAATATTTTAAAATACGGATCCTTTAAAAAATGTTTGGATAATTTGGGCTGAAATTTGAGATTTCTTTGTTCCGAGTGGATACAAACATCACATCCAGCACGTTAGGACATGATATTTTAAACCCTCATAATCAAAGTTATCTCATGATTTACGAAACTTATTAAAATGATGTTTGATTATTTAGTCAAACGGGAAATCGAAACCCAGCACCTTAGGGCACTATTTCCTGAATTTCTAAACACAAACATTGCCTTATTTAAAAACCTTTGGGATGAAATATATTGATTTTGCAAAATGTATTTTTGTTAACAGTGTTAAACTAAGAAAATAAATATAGGTGTTTGAGTTAAAATTTGAGATTTTTTTTGGTCCGAAAGGATATAAACATCACATCCAGCACATTAGGACACGATATTTTAATCTCTCGTAATCAAAGTCATCTCAATATTTACGAAGTTTGTTAAAAGGATGTTAGGTTATTTAGTCAAACGGAAAATCGAAACCCAACACGTTAGGGCACTATTCCCCGAATTTCTAAATACAAAATATTGCCTTATCTTAGAAACCTTTAGATGAAATATGATAATTTTACAGAATGTATTTTGTTTAATAATATAGTATAAAACTAAGAAAATAAATATAGATGTAAATATAGTAAATATAAAAATACTAATAATAATAATAATATCAAATAATAGTAATAATAATAATAAATAGCAATAAAAATAAAAATAAGGTAATAGTAATAATAAGATAAAAAATAATAACAATAATAAAATGATAATGAAAATGACAATAATAATACTAATAGTAATATAATAAAAATGATAAAAAATAGTAGTAATGTAATAATAATAATAGTACTAGTAATACGAATAGTGCAATAATAATAATAATAAATAGATATAATAATAAGTAGATAAAAATAAAAATAATAATATAACATAGTATTAAACATAATACTAAACGCAGATAGTGATAATGTTAAAACAATTAATCAAATAATAAATAGGAGAAAATAGCCCAAAAGGGACGAAAATTGAATTGAAATGGAACCTTGGGGTAAATCTGAAAACAAAAACAGAAGGACGGTCTTTATTGCAATGCGCTAAAAGGAGGAGGGACTAAAGCGGGAAATAACCCCACCGTTCAAAAACGCGCAGCATGGAAACGGACCAAAATGAAATCCGAATAAAAGTTCGGAGCAAAATTGAAAGAAACTGAGAACTTGATTGCAATAATATAAAAGGACGGAGGGACCGCGCGTGAAATATCTCTTTTTCAAAAAACACGCGGACCCTTCCTGGAGCGGGTCGGGTAATTGGGTCGAAACTTGAAACGACGTCGTTTTGGGGCTTATGGACGCCGACCAAAACGACGTCGTTTTGCAATGTTTATAAAAGTAAAAAAAAAATCAAAAGGGTCATTTGCTTTCAGATTTAAAAAAAAATCTTCTTCATTTCTTTTCTCTGCAGGTTGAAGCTTCCGTCATTGCTTTGGTCGGCCACCGCCGCGGGCTCCGTCGTCGGCATCGCCGAGCACGGCGGTCGGAGCTTCGATGAGGTAAATTTTTTTCATATTTTTTATTCTTTTTTATGCTCTCTAATAATATGTATATATATGTCGAAAGGAAAGAAAGGGAAAGAAAATTTTCGAAAATAATAAAAAAAAAAAACCACCTCCTTTGCCTCTGTTTTCGATTTTTAGTAGATTTTAAGTGTGTAATCTTTGTTCTGCAAGCGATTGTATCTTCTGTTTGTGTTTGAAAATATTGTTTCTTCTATTAAAAAAAAGGATCCCCTTTACAAATGGTTTAGATCGACTTTTTATAGCCGATTCTTACAATCTTTTGCTGTTCATTTTTCTATTCTCTTGCGTGTCTGCCCTTTCTTTGCAGGATATGAACGGTGCTGATTAGACGTGGGCGGTGGTGGCAGATGCGCCAAGGTCGGCCCGGCAAAGGGTCGATGCACCACTTTATACCGATGATGGGACAGATGTCGAGGTCATGCGGTGCTAAGGTTTTCAGAAACCCTAGCATTCTGAAATTTTTTTTTTTAATCCTTTGGGCCTTTTGGGCCGTTTGTAGATTGGGCTTGTTTGTATTGGACTGCTGACATATTTTATTTTTGCTTGTCTAATTTAGGGTGTAGTGGGCCGGGCAATTTTGGGCTCGTACAACAAAATCCATATTGCAGCCTACGTGCATAAGGTAAACGAGAAGAAAAATGTCTCATTTAATTTTAAATATTCATTAAATTTAAAAAATACAAACATTCTAAGAAATTAATACACAAAAATATAAAAAATGAAACCTTAAATCCTAAACAATTATATTAAATTTACAGATATAAAAAAATACAAACATTCTAAAGAAATAATACAATTATTTTGAATAGTAGTTTCTTCACAATTAATAGTCTTCTGCTTGAACCAAGTCTACGTTGCATCAGTACAAGATAATTAGATAGCTAAAACGGTCAACAAAATTAAAAAGAAACAGAAAAGTAGCTGCATAAACCAAGAGAAAATTAATCGTCTTCTGCTTGAATCATGTCTACGTTGCATCAGTACCCCACTTATAAGTTACGGAATAAAAGCTACTGCACCATAGATAATGTCCATCTGCGTTGGACATTTCGATTAGCCATCTATGGCGCAGAAAGTCGTCTAACCCTTAATAGCATAACCTTTAGGGTGGACATGACAATATATAATTCAACTCTGTTAAAACATGACAATATATAATTCAACCCCGAAATTCGGTTGTACTCTACGAAAAACTTCTATCTACAATCCACTACAAAAAACTCTCATCTACAATTCACTACAAAAAATTCATTTGATGATATACTACAAAACACTCTCATTTTGATGGCTCTCTCAAAAAAAAAAAAAATTCTTATCCATTTACACTATTAGAACCCAAACCACCCACTATATATAAGGCCAACACCAAAATTTTATTTTTTTAAATTAAGTAGTGTCGGCTATCAATGTACCAAAGCAAAAAAAAAAAAAGTATTGAAACACGAAAAAAATACCTAGTGCTGGCCAATAGATGGCCAGCAGCCCCAAATTTTTTTTTTATTTTTATTTTACATCTCTGGTGCTGGTAATTACATGGCCAACACCCAAAATTTTTTATTTTACATCTTTGGTGCCGGCCATTACATAGCCAACACCCAAATATATATATTTTTAAAAATTTAATTGGTGCTGGCCACCAAAGTAAAAAAAAATTACATTGGGACACGAAAAAGGTCTTTGGTGCCTGACATCAATGGCCAGCACCAAATTTTTATTTTCACATCTCTAGTGCTGGCCATTACATGGCCAGGACCAAAATTTTTTTAAATACTGATATTTTGTATACCAATATGATACGGTTTTTTTTTTTAAAAAAAAACCTAGTGCCGCCATTGGGTTTTCAAAGTAAAAAAAAAATTAATTTTTAAAGTCTGGCACAATCATCAGGCAATCATGGGACCAAAACACTAGGTAGTGCCGGCCATTAGGTTCTTAAAATCCCAATCTACTGTTCATTTCAAGTAATTTTGGTGATTATTTTTTAACTTGAGTTATTTTTGTAAATATCAAAATTTTTTGGGTTAGATTAATAAAATAGCCACAAAATAACCCTTTGCCAATTTCTTTTTTTCTTTCTTTCTTTTAATTCTCGTCGGGAAATATGAACTTTTTGTATTCCCAATGCTCATGATAAAAAAAATTATCCTAATTTCACATTTAAAAATTATTTAAAATTTGTGTAAAAAATATCTAAAATTATGCATTATTTTAACTTATCTCTCCAAATTATCAATTCATAAATTGTATTCCAAATAACATAGAAAAAATAATTCATACAACAAAATGAAACAATTAGTTGACTTGTATACTAACTGGCGCATATGGTTTAAGTCACTAGTTTACTCAAATTCATTACCTATGTGAGACCGTATGTCAAGGAAATTGTAAAGAATTCTATTGTAATTTGCAGCATGATGTCGATGTGGAAGAATCATTCAATTTTCATCAAGCCAAGGTTACGAGGTAACATGTTTTCTTTTAGTCCAGCTATTATAAACTGATTGTTAAACAAACCAGGGATTAGTGATGAATGCACCGAGGATTACAATCAGATTGTTAATGCTATTACTGTTGGTGTGGAGCAAGTATGGTCGGAGAATAACACTCTTTCTCCCGCTTGGCTAACGACTAAGTTTTGTGTTTCGCATAAAATTTCCATTCATAATTGACTACTGGCTATTCACAAATAGTCGATCAATAAACTGCTTGCTCAACTTCTGTACATGGTGGGAAAGGAGATTCAGTAGTTCAAACTTGGCGAGTATATCTTCGATCAAGTAGTCAAGCATGCAAAGTCAGTTTCCACTCGTGAGTTTCTTCCTTTTCCCTCCTTGATATACCAAGTGCTTATGCTACAGTTGAACATAAAAATGAAGAATGATATGTTGAATGAAGACTCCAAGGAACATAAAATCTCTAGCAAGCTTTTTAAGTCGATTCAAGTAAATGGCCTTGTTTGGGTGGAGTTTGTAGTAGCCAATTTTGGCTCAATCTAAAAATAAACTAAAGCCCAATAACAGTCCATCAAGAGTCTAGTTACAAAAAATTAAACCAGCCCAAATTAAACTTGAAGCCCAACATTACAGCCCAAAAATCAATAAATAAATAAAAACAAACTAAACCCTAGGTGCGCCGCACCTAGGGTCAATAGACCCTCGCCGCCGACCTCTCGCCTCCACCACGTGCACCAACCACCTCCGCCCATGCGCCTCTAACACCTGCAGGACAAGAGAAACACGCAACAACACACACCAAAAAGAAAACGACAAGAATAACAGAAAAACAAAATAGAAGAAAACAAAATCGAATATGTAAAATCGGTTAAAAAAACCAAAACATGTTTTGTATTTTCTTCTTCTTCCTTTTTTTTTTTTTTACGAACACTTAGAAATAAAAACAAGGATAAAAACTTTAAAGGTTGATTTCGGTTTTTTTTTTACTTTCGGTTTTACTTTTATTATTGTTGTTTTCTATTTATTTTTTATTTTTTTATTTTCAAACTTTCGAAACAAATAATAAGAGAGGAAGGGAGAGGAAACTTACCCCGGTCGGCGACCGTTCTCCGTCTGGGCCAACTCGAAAAAGGAAAAGGGACAACCGTTCCTTTGTGGCATCGCCGATTTTGGCCGCGTTTTAGGAGTGTTCGGTCTTAGATCTATACTCCATAGGCGTTTGGCTTCGAAAAAGTCTAAAAAAGGGGCCCGATATTGCTCATCTCCTGTCATCGCCTATAGCGGAGTCGCGGTCCGGGTTGGCCGGAATCCATGATCGGAGAACAAACGGGCAGAGGGCATGAAGTTGAAAGAAAAGACCCCCTTTCATTTAGAACAACAGCTGAAATGATTTCAGAAAAAATTTGATTTAAATAATAAAAGAAAACGGCGTCGTTTGAAGAAGAGGAGATTCACGCGTCGACCCGACCCAGGGGAAAGATCCGCGTGTTTTGAGACCTTGGGGTTATTTACCCAAAAGGTCCCTCCACTTTCGTGATACGTCTCAATGTGGTCTTTTTTTTAAAAAAAATTGATTTTTGCCACGATGTTTGCATTTCGGCTTCAATTTAGTCCTCCGACCATTCGAAGAGACGGACACCTGAAATGGTGTCGTTTCGGGTCAAACCCGACCCATCTCAGGTCCGTGCATTTTAGGACGAATGGTTTATTTTCCATTCTAATCCTTCCGCTTTTATTGGCCTATTTCAATTAGATCTTTTTATTCCCAAATCTGGCCCAACAGTTGTGCATTCGATTCATTTTAGTCCCTTTTAAGACGTTGCGTTTCATGAATAAGGGATAATTGTCTAAATGGTCCCCATTATTTTTCTGCGCGTCCGATTGGGCCCTAATTCGTTTCATATTTTTAAAATTCAGATCCTTTATTTCATTTCTATTCTGATTTAGTCCCTAATCAGTTGGATTTTAACCTTTTTAACTTTTTATTTATTTATTCATTTTAATATTTTAATATATTATTTATTTTAAACCTTTTTTTATAATATTTTAAATTGCTCTATATATTATTTACTTTAAACTTTTTATTATGTATCATTTACTTAAAATTGTTTTGTTACTTATTTTAAAATTGTTGTGTGTAACACCCTATACTCGAATCCGAGGCTAAGACTGGATACGAGACATTACTATGCTTGAACTTTCTTCAACATGTACTTAAGAGCTGTAAAAAATTTTGTTCCGAATTAAATACTTCTTTTTCTTAGTCAGGTCATACGTTTCATGGGCCTACGAGCCCTCAGACTTACGTCCTGTAACTTTCAGAACTCATCTGGAAACTTTCTCTTGAAACAGGGGTCGCACGCCCATGTGACTTGGGACACGCCCGTGTACCATTATTACATGCCCGTGCCTACCACCCGTGGTCAACACTGACTAAACACACACGACCTTGACACACCCGTGGACTCAAACCGTGTGCTATACCCTGATATACTGACTTGTTCACACGGCTTAGGGCACACGCCCATATTCTAACCGTGTCTCACCCACGGTCTACACAAACGACCGTGGATTTTGCCCGTGGTCTATCCTAATTTAAAACACTAAGGTGTAGGGTACGCACGGCCTAGACACACACCCGAGTGGGCACATGAAGGCTATTTTACAAGCCAATTACCACTCTCATTTGCATACATCCATTCATCATCACATAATTTCACATAGCATCAATATAACTCTTGAAATAAGGACATCTAATCATAAAAGAGATAAAGTCTTCATCCCATGCACTAGGGAGAACTATTCCCAATACAATTACAAATGACTTAAGCCTTCATCTATGGCTATATACAACCAAACTCTAAGTTCTCTTAGGCCAACACAATTTGGCTACATCAATTAGAGCTTAATCAACTTTAAAAGAATCCCTATACACGCCATGACTCAAAAGAACTTGAAACACCATACCAGGAGTCTACTCAATAGTGTGAAAACATCTCCCGCGGCTTCCAACCGGAGTTAGTTAAAATAACCTATAAGAGATGGGAAAAGAAAAGGAGTAAGCAATGTGCTTAGTAAGTTCATCTATATATAACTGACAATTTCTAATATTCATTGAATATCCATGACTACAAGGTATTATAATGAATTTTCTCATTAACTCATGGTTACTTACTCAACCATTTTTGAAGCTTACTTATTCTATCTCTTACTACATTCTTACCATGCCACAAGCCAATTGCTCATTTAATTAGCATACATTCCTGCACTGATCACCACATGATCATATAAAACAACATATCAAGCATTTTCAATGAGTCACTCGTACTACTAATTTCTCAGTGGTTCCGCACTTAGCCCACTATTGAATCTCTATTAGGGTGGTATCGCACACAGCCCACCAATCATTTATAAGCGATGGTATCGCACATAGCCCATCGATTACTAATTAATCAGGTGGTAACGCACATAGCCCACCGATAATGATATAATTGATGGTATCGCACTTAGCCCATCATTAACATCAATAAGGTGATATCGCACATAGCTCACCATTATTTTACATTCATGGATAGTAATCCACATGTATATCTCTATTTCAAATGTTCAACCGGGAACATCCTCATACATTTCTATTTTTACTTAACTTTCTACGATTCTCGTTCGCATTCACACAATGTATTAATAAATCTATCTCATACAACTAAGGTGTATCGATTACACATAATCCACTAGAGGTTCATCATATACTAAATTCATCTCAAATTGTTAAATAACACTATTGAATCTCATACACATAGTGTCACATTGACCTCATACCCTAATAGGGTCTTACTTTCATTGACATATCGATGCCATGTCCCTGACATGGTCTTATACGAATTCTTACACCGAGGTCATATTTTGATATGGTCTTACACGTATTAACATATCGATGCCATGTCCCTGACATGGTCTTATACGAATTCTTACATCGTTGCCATGTCCTTAACATGGTCTTATTTAATATCTCTCACCGAGGCCATATTCCAATATGGTCTTACACGGAACCTTAACTATCATCATTTCATACTATTTACATTTCCCATTACTCTTAGATTCAATTCTCTTGACATCTCATCAAAAGATAATTCATGCATTCATAGAGTAATTATACATTCCATATAGCATTAGAATATTAAATTAACTCATACGTAATTGCAACATTTCCACATGAGCTTACCTCGATGACGAAAAGGCCAAAAATGACTTTTTGCCCATATTTCTCTTTTCACCCGTTCTAGATCCAAAACTCTTTTTCTTTGATCTATAACAATGGAGTTTAGTGATTTAATCACTTATAAATCATAATTCACCATAAACTACACTTTAGGCAAAAATGACTATTTTGCCCCTACACTTTGGCAAAATTACGATTTTGCCCTTAGGCTCGTAAATAAATTTTCATCACATTTTCTTATTAAACAAGCCTAGCTGATCTTTTAATCCTCTTAAACTATCCACAATTCCAACTATTTCATGCCTTAATGAAAAATTTACAACTTTTGCATTTTAGCCCAAATTAGGTGTTTTCATAACAACACCTTTCACAAAAGTTGTTTGTCATCATCCTATCATTCATTTTCTTCCATAAACACTCATCAAACAACATAAACTCTATCATGGTAAGTCTCTAGAATTTCAACCATGCTGCAAATTAGTCCCCCCATTAGCTATCTTAAGCTTTGGGGACTCCAAAAATACAATTTTCATCAAAAATAAACATCAAATGGACTTGCTTGAATGGAGTAAAGCTTGCTGAAATTTTAAGCTTTCAAACCCATCCCATGGCTGATATTTTCGGTTGGAGAAGAAAGATATATAAAAAGATGATAGCTTTTGCTTATATCATCTTATTTTTTATTTATTTCTCCAACTAATATCACCAACTATTCATCATAATAAATGCCCTTGTCCCCTTTGTGTTTTATGACCAGTCGTCGCACTTAAACAAGGTCAAATTGTACATTTGGGACCTCCAATTAATAATCCATAGCAATTTGGCACCTCTAGGAAATAAAATAGAACTTTCACACTTTATGCGATTTAGTCCTTTTTCACAATTTAGCTAGAAATCGCTAAAATTAAGGCACCAAAATTTTCATGCATCCTTATAAACATGTTATAACACATAACGTAACATGAAAATGATTTTATCTAACATCAAATTAGTGATTCCGAGATTATTGTTTCGACTAGCCCTTAAATTGGGCTATTAAAATTCTCCCCCCATAGGGATTTTCGTCCCCGAAAATCTTATCAGGAGGAGTTGCTACCAATATTCTTAAAACGTTTCCATAAACTCTTCAAAATAAAAAATCCACTTATCCTCAAGTTTTTCTTGTCAACAACTGAAACACCCCAGACCCGGCCCACGAGCCTTGACCGGATCTGGTATGTTCCCCGGTGTAAACCGTTTCAAATTCTTTTGTTACTTAGGAAAAACTTGTGTGTTTTGAAAGAAAGATTATTTTGGGTTGGGCTTGGGTTGAGAACAAGTTTAATTCATTGTAAAAAAAAAATCCTTTACTTTAGGTGACAAAACGTTTGGGCTTTGTTTTAAAAAATAGATTTACTTAATCTTTTAATAAATAAAAGTCGGTAAGCTTAATAAATAAAAATGAATAAAATAGTTCTACTAAGGCCTTATTACATCAAATAATTTCCCAAAATTAAAACCAAAATAAACTTTAAATTACTTAAATAAAATAAAAGTCCAAGTCAGAATTTCTTCTTGTGCATGGCCATCCCTAAGCTTCACGAACCCGGTCCATCATCGTCACACCAAACATGTTCCCATAACGGGTGAGTGAATGACTCAATGTGTACACAAACACTAAGTCTTAACAAATTCAGCATAACAAATCATTTTCATACATATCATAATTTCCCATTTAATGATTCAAGATAATGATGATGCAACCCAAACCCAAACCTAGATGCCATCCGCTACACATCCCTGCACCAACCTCGCACACCGTGGGGACTACTAAGTCAACCCTCCATCCGCTACACACCATCGAAGGCAACATCGCAATGACGTGCTCATCGCCTATATAAAATTCGTGGCATAGCCACTCAGATAATTGTGTCATGAGACACCACATTCAGATAATGTAACCAAAGTTACCACATTCGATAATGTGACCAAGTCACCACATTCGATAATGTGACCAAGTCACCACATTCGAGATAGTGAGACCAAGTCATCACATTCACTTCCCTTTTCTCAAATAACCCAATGCCCCATATTATTCATATCATGCATATCATACTTAAATTCACATTCATGTCACTTTTCACATGTTAAGTATAACATATTTCGTAATCCTAGTAGGAGTAGGAAAACGTACCTGAGTACTTTGTACCATAACATGGTACTTTAGCCACATTCTTACACTTTCATATTAACACATATATCAAGTTTAAGCCATAAATCTATTAAGATTAGTGTGGGGTACACACGGTAACTTAGCCATATTCTTACACTTTCATATTAACAAATTTAATTTAAAACATAGCCATGAACATATTAAAACTTAGAGTAGGGTACACACCTGATTCGCTTAACAATTTCACTTGAAATCCCGAAATTCGATCTACTGCCTTAGATCTTTAACTCCCTACATTCGGCCCATATTAAAGGTTTAATGAAAAACTCATTCGGCTACAAAACCAAATCCTAGTAGGATTTGTACACTAAGACTTAACTTAATGTCGGTTTGCTTATCACTCAAATCCTGAAAACTTTGCTTTTCTTCTCCTTGTATTCGGCCAAACACTAGATCTCTACATAGGTTAGTTTTTGGCTTTTAAGATAATAAGAAAATAGATCTATGTACTAAAGTAAGGCCTTAGCCGAATGCTATAGTGCTTACCTTGCGGATCTTAAATCCCGAAACTCACTTAATAACTAGGGAACATGCGGCTTATGGTGCACCTTCGGGAAATGAATTTCACCTTCCTTGCAGTCAACACTAGCAAATCCCGAATGATCTTTCCAAATTTTGGCAAACAAGATATTAATGATATTAGTTCCTATGTTGCGGCTTAAAGAAGAGAACAAATTAATGGCCATAAAATTCTTACCCTTAATATTGAATTCGATAGCACCTAAGCTTGAAGCCACTTGATATATTCGGCTATGGCCTTAAAAGGCTTACTTCCGGCTTTTGGAGGGATTAGATGGAAAAGAGAAGGAAGAAAAGATGGAGGATTCTTGCTAGAACACAAGGTATTTCGACTTGGCAAAAATAAAAGAAGAAGAAGATTTGATGAAGAGAATTCTACAGAGGCTTTCAAAGAATGTAAAATAATGCGAATGGCCTCTCTTTTCCTTTTATAGCCAAATTACTAACTTAGAATCCCTTACTTGGCCATCACTCTTCTATTTTGATAGCTTTACTCTTTAATTATCACCTAAAATAAAAGATAATTCAGCAACTATCCTTATTTAGCCGAAATTATTAAACTCAAAGTCCCTTACTTGGCCATCACTTCTCCCTTATTTTCCTAATTAAAGAATAATTCCTCATTTATCTCTTGAAAATAATCTAAAATAAATCCATTATTTATCCCCTAATTAGCCGAATTTAAAAGAGAATGAAGCTCCACTTTTGCAAGCCTTGTGCAGTCCACCTTCTGTTTCTAGAAGCAAAAATAAAACTTCTTTTATTTGCTTCCCATGTGACTCTAACTCGTGCCCAACACCCTTGCATGTGGCGCCATTTCAGAGCCCTAAGTGGCATCTTCATGCCACTTTTTCCAAGCCTGCTTTGTGTCAAATTTCACATACTTTTTCTCTTAAGGCCACCTTGCCTTAATTTCCTCTTTTAAACTTTAAAACTCGACATTTCTAAGTCATTTCTAAGTTTCCAAAATTTTCGCTTGGCTCTTTAAACTTGACATTTCCTTACATTTCCTAGTTTCCTAAATGTTTACTTTCCTCTTTGAATCATTTCTAAATCATTTCCTTACATTTCCTAGTTTCCAAAATGTTCACTTTGAACTTAACATTTCCTTACATTTACATACATTTCCTTACATTTCCATACATTTCCTTACATTTCCATACATTTCTTACATTTCCATACATTTCCTTACATTTCCATACATTTCCATACATTTCTTACATTTCCATACATTTCCATACATTTTCATACATTTCAAGGTTCTAAAATGCACACCACACATCTATATCATAGTAAACATGCTATTTCATAAAATTAAGCAAAAATTCACACAATGGGATTCGAACCTCTTCTCTCAAAGTACTTCACTTGATGCCATAACCCTTGCACCTTAGGTGGCGTCCCTTGCCACTTTTCCACATCACTTCTTGTTTTTAACTTAAAAACCAATAATTTTCCAAAGCTTTCTCTTCCATCCTAGGATTTTAAAAACCCTTAATTCATTTCCAAACACTGCCAAAACCTACTACTCATGAATTATGCACAAACGCATAACCCCTAATCTAGGATGTTACAACAACCCTTTTAAGCTATCATACACAAGGTCAAAGCATCACTTGTGACCTAGGTATTTCTTCCTCCTGGGCGTATACTCAGTAATCCACTAATTTAGAACTCTGTACACGTCCAAATGATCATTCAGGTCTTTACCGGTTGATTTACTATAATTCAATGACATTCCCTTCTTGGGAATTTTGTCGTCAATTTGAAATCAATAAAGTTTTATCTCACTTTCTCATCGAGCATTCACCGACTTTAATACTTTTGACTTGTACGCTTTAAAACTCGACTTTTAGTGGTCAACTACTTAGCCATAAACTCAATCATATCGTGAAATGTATTCTAATGTCAAAACATTTATGCACATAATCGCATTTCATTATTCTTGCATTAATAATTATGCTACTACTAAATCTCATACTAAAGCTTATGTAAAATTTTGGATTCATCATCATTCAAATTCTATCTCGAGGAAGGCCAACAACAAAAATCTTATCCAACATAGATCTTTCATCCGCACATCTGTATTTATGTCTATTATCCGAGAAGTATTACAATAACTATACCCACCATTGTAATAGCTCAAGCAGTTTCCACTAAGTCATCTTCAAAATCTTTTGCAGCATAAGATACTCTCACTCATCAAAATTCAGAAAATACACATTGACTTTTCCATGGATCATTTCATAACATTTAACTCGCAACACTGACACAAAAATGATCGTCTCTGGATCACCAACCTGTCAACTCTTTTTCTTGACTCAGATTGAACTAAGTATTAGAACATTCAATTAATAGTTCCTTCTATAGCTTTCAACTCAACCATCATGGTTTGAACATTTTAATGAGCATATCTTTATAACATGCTCCCTACTCATGTACACACAGAATTTTATTCTCCTTATTGATTCGTGTGTAAATATACACAAAGCTTGAATCATATTTCAATACATTAATCTGCTCTTTTCTCCATACTGAGACATATTTTAAGCACACTATCATTTGAGTTTCTCTTGCTATGCTAATCTAAAACCTTTACCCTCGTCACATCTCACGACAGCAGGGACATCTCGATTGAATTCATTAACTCTATTCAGCTTGCCCAAAAACCCATCGCACAACATGAAACTTGTGATTTGACTTCTTATACTAGAATCATTCCCAACTTCCTCCTCAAAGTACCCAAATAGGGTTACGAGGAAATAAAAAAATGTTGATTCCAATTAACTAAATCGACAATCGTTTAGTCTGACTTTTCAGTCAGCTAACATTATCACACAATCACAATTTCGTGAAAAGAGCAACCACATCACCCTTGAAGGGAAATAGATATTAATACATAATACTAAACGGGATCATTATAACCCATCCATTGCATTAACCAGCCATGCACAAGCCACAGGCTTCAAGCCAACTTACTCATACTTTCCTTTATATAACACGTTCTGTACCACATATCGTAATCATCTCTTCATGATTTATTCACGAGTACTTGCATTTACTCATTTACATAACTTTAGTACTGATTTCATTTCTACTTTTAACTCATCTACTTATCCCATTGATCACTAGGGATAGTCAAAGACACATATTCATCGTCATTCATGTAAGTACGAAACCAATGCCACATCCCCGAGGTGGTCTTATATGGAGTCACCTCACTGCCAATGCCATATCCCAGATAAGGTCTTATATGGACTTCCACATCAAGTATCGATGCCATATTCCAAATATGGTCTTATACGATTCTCATATTAATTACCAAAGCCATATCCCAGATATGGTCTTATCCAGGATCTCAAGTCGGTTCCGAGGCCATGTCTCGGGCATGGTCTTATACAGGACCTTATCTTTTTCATATCTCAATGATAGCCTTTTTATTATAGTCCCCTAGGACTTCAACCTCATGTTCAACAACAATTACTCTATTTAGTAGAGTATCATGTATCAACGTGATACAAAGCATTCTCAATTATGCTAACATAATTATTGCATTAATCAAATGAAAACTTACTCAACTTAACTCTCATAACATCTCATCAGAATTTAACAGTGGTAAGGGGGTGAGGTCTTAGCGCCCCATAACTTGACTCTCGTGACCACATACATATGATTTAACATTCATCATCAATGAAATATCATCATAGTCCCACAACTCACTCCAAGTGAGTTTTCACTTTTTTCATGCTACAATTGTTTCTATCACTCATACTTTCAAACAGTGACTTTACTTACTCAAGTTCCACATTAATATCTACTTAAGTACTCAACGTTTGACTCTACTTTCTCTTACTATTGCTTATCAGTTTAGAGAATGTCTTACGGGTTTTGAGTACATCATTTACCTGACTGCCATAGTCCAACTATGGTCTTACTCGTATCACGTGTCATAGCCCAGCTATTTCCTTATATGTCATCATGATGCCATAGCCTCGCTACGGTCTTACACAAAATCTCATATCAATACCAATGCCATATCCTTGATACGGTCTTACATGGAGCTCATGTCGATGTCGATGCCATATCCTAGATATGGTCTTACACGGGATCACGTATCGTCACCAATGCCATGTCCCAGACATGGTCTTATATGGGATCACATGTACCGCCATGGTCCAACCATGGTCTTATTCATCATTTTATCACTAAACGAAATTACTTATCTCCTGCAGCCTACTTAGTTAAGCTTCTCAATGTAACTCCCACACTATAATATATGTGACTTCATAACAGTCATAAAACAATACATTATACATTCTCTAGTTTGACATTCACATGTGAGATTTAACCATGTGGACCTATTTATCATAAACAATGGCATCACTGATTTTAAATGCTTACTTACTCTTACTTCTTCTCACATACATCATGGTACTTGCTAGTTTCATGCTTGTAAGGTAAACAAGGTACATGTATTACTTGATCACATAGATCAGTATACTTTGCTATGCTAAGCATAATCTCAATATCATCATTCATAACATGAATAATACTTCTTAGTCAGCTTTATCTAGCACGACGTGATATCAACTTTACTAAATTAACTTTCTTACTATCTCATTTAAGCTTTACTATTTTTCCCGATGAATTACTATGAATAACCGAGGATACTGAATCTCATTTCTCATATGTCTTGATGCCAATGCTATATCCTTGATATAGTCTTATATGGGATTTCTATCTCATGATAGCTTTTCAATGCCAAGACTTGTCTTGGACTTACATGATAACTTACTTGACTACCGATGCCATGCCTTGGCTTGGTCTTATACGGACTTTCTTGTCTCATGTGATAGATCGAGTATCCTAAGTAATTCAACTTCAATCGGGACTTTCTTCTGCTTGATCTCATTGATATCTTTGTTTAACATAGCATTAAACAATCTCATAGAATTAAGATATATTCTACATCATGCTAAGCAATTCAATGATATTAATCATAAAGCTTAGAAATCATAAACACTTACTGAAATTAGCTCGGTTGGGAATCATATCTATCTTAACAAAACAATTTCATTAGAGCCGGGAGACATCACACTATCATGGTCCACATATGGCATGTATAGCTAGACTCTTACTCACGCTAGGTTAGTCCTAGAACCGACTAAACCATAGCTCTGATACAACTAAATGTAACACCCCATACCCGAATTCGAGGCTAGGACTGGATACGAGACATTACTATGCTTGAACTTTCTTAAACATGTACTTACGAGCTATAAAAATTTTGTTCCGAATTAAATGCTTCTTTTTCTTAGTCAGGTCATACGTTTTATAGACCTACGAGGCCTCAGACTTACGTCCTTTAACTTTCAGAACTCATCTGGAAACTTTTTCTCGAAACAGGGGTCGCATGCCCATATGACTTGGGACACGCCCGTGTACCATTATTACATGCCCGTGCCCACCACCCGTGGTCAACACTGACTAAACACACATGGCCTTGACACGCCCGTAGACTCAGACAGTGTGCTATACCCTGATATAATGACTTGTTCACATGGCTTGGGGCACACGCCCGTATTCTAACCGTGTCTCACCCACGGTCTACACAAATGACCGTGGATTTTGCCCGTGGTCTATCCTAATTTAAAACACTAAGGTGCAGGGTATGCACGGCCTAGACACACACCGTATGTCTACCCGTGTGGGCACATGAAGGCTATTTTCCAAGCTAATTACCATTCTCATTTGCATACATGCATTCATCATCACATAACTTCACATAGCATCAATATAACTCTTGAAATAAGGACATCTAATCATAAAAGAGATAAAGTCTTCATCCCATGCACTAGGGAGAACTATTCTCAATACAATTACAAACGACTTAAGCCTTCATCTATGGTTATATACAACCAAACTTTAAGTTCTCTTAGGCCAACACAATTTGGCTACATCAATTAGAATTTAATCAACTTTAAAAGACTCCCTATACATGCCATGGCTCAAAAGAACTTGAAACACCATACCAAGAGTCTACTCAATAGTGTGAAAACATCTTCTGCGGCCTTCAACCCGAGTTAGTTAAAATAACCTATAAGAGATAGGAAAAAAAAAGGAGTAAGCAATATGCTTAGTAAGTTCATCTATATATAACTGACAATTTCTAATATTCATTGAATATCCATAACTACAAGGTATTATAATGAATTTTCTCATAAACTCATGGTTACTTACCCAACCACTTTTGAAGCTTACTCATTCTATCTCTTACCACATTCTTACCATGCCACAAGCCAATTGTTCATTTAATTAGCATACATTCCTAGACTGATCACCACATGATCATATAAAACAACATATCAAGCATTTTCAATGAGTCACTCGTACTACTAATTTCTCAGTGGTTCCGCACTTAGCCCACTATTGAATCTCTATTAGGGTGGTATCGCACAAAGCCCACCAATCATTTATAAGCGATGGTATCGCACACAGCCCATTGATTACTAATTAATCAGGTGGTAACGCACATAGCCCACCAATAACGATATAATTGATGGTATCACACTTAGCCCATCATTAACATCAATAAGGTGATATCGCACATAGCTCACTGTTATTTTACATTCATGGATAGTAATCCACATGTATATCTTTGTTTCAAATGTTCAACCGGGAATATTCTCACACATTTCTATTTTTACTTAACTTTCTACGATTCTTGTTCCCATTCACACAATGCATTAATAAATCTATCTCATACAACTAAGGTGTCTCGATTACACATAATCCACTAGAGGATCATCATATATTAAATTCATCTCGAATTGTTAAATAACACTATTAAATCTCATACACATAGTGTCACATTGACCTCATACCCTAATAGGGTCTTACTTACATTGACATATCGATGCCATGTCCCTGACATGGTCTTATACGAATTCTTACACCGAGGCCATATTCCGATATGGTCTTACACGTATTAACATATCGATGCCATGTCCCTGACATGGTCTTATACGAATTCTCTCATCGCTGCCATGTCCTTGACATGGTCTTATTTAATATCTCTCATCGAGGCCATATTCTAATATGGTCTTACACGGAACCTTAACTATCATCATTTCATATTATTTACATTTCCCATTACTTTTAGATTCAATTCTCTTGGCATCTCATCAAAAGATAATTCATGCATTCATTGAGTAATTATACATTCCATACAGTATTAGAATATTAAATTAACTCATACGTAATTGCAACATTTCCACATGAACTTACCTCGATGATGAAAAGGCCGAAAAAGGACTTTTTGCCTACATTTCTCTTTTCACCCGTTCTAGGTCCGAAACTCATTTTCTTTGATCTATAAAAATGGAATTTAGTGATTTAATCACTTATAAATCATAATTCACCATAAACTACACTTTAGGCAAAAATGACTATTTTGCCCCTACATTTTGGCAAAATTACGATTTTGCCCTTAGGCTCGTAAATAAATTTTCATCACATTTTCTTATTAAACAAGCCTAGATGATATTTTAATCCTCTAACAACTATCCACAATTCCAATTATTTCATGCCTTAATGAAAAATTTACAACATTTGCATTTTAACCCAAATTAGGTGTTTTCATAACAACACCTTTCACAAAAGTTGTTTGTCATCATCCTATCATTCATTTTCTTCCATAAAAACTCATAAAACAACATAAAATCTATCATGGTAAGTCCCTAGACTTTCAACCATGCTACAAATTAGTCCCCCCATTAGCTATCTTAAGCTTTGGGGACTCCAAAAATATAATTTTCATCAAAAATAATCATCAAATGGACTTACTTGAATGGAGTAAAACTTGCTGAAATTTTAAGCTTTCAAACCCCTCCCATGGCTGATATTTTTGGTTGGAGAAGAAAGATAAATAAAAAGATGATAACTTTTGCTTATATCATCATATTTTTTTATTTATTTTTCCAACTAATATCACCAACTATTCATCATAATAAATGCTCTTGTCCCCTTTGTATTTTATGACCGGTCATCCCACTTAAACAAGGTCAAATTGTACATTTGGGACCTCCAATTAATAATCCATAGCTGTTTGGCACCTCTAGGAAATAAAATAGAACTTTCGCACTTTATGCGATTTAGTCTTTTTTCACAATTTAGCTAGAAATCGCTAAAATTAAGGCACCAAAATTTTCATGGATCCTTATAAAAATGTTATAATACATAACGTAACATGAAAATAATTTTCTCTAACCTCGAATTAGTGATTTCGAGATCACTGTTTCGACTAGCCCATAAATCGGGCTGTTACATTGTGTGTATTATCTGTTTTTTATATTATTTATTTCATTGTTCTTTGATTATTAATGCTAGTATTCAAATGGTGTATATTGTGAGATTATTTCCATTATGTGTATTTTAATTCGATTATTTCGTATTTTTGTATTATATTTATTCATTCGTATAACATTATTGTCATATATTATTATTCATACTTGTAACTACGTTTTTTGTTATTGCATCATGATTCAAATTCCCACTTTCACCCAATATTGATTATCTTTTAACAAAATGAACAAATATATTTTTGAGTCCACTTTATAATCGCTTAGTAAAAGCTTTCAAAATAAGGCAATGTTTTGTGTTTAGAAATTCAGGAAATAGTGCCCTAACGTGCTAGGTTTCGATCTTCCATTTGACTAAATAACTAAATATCCTTTTAATGAATTTTGTAAATCATGAGGTGATTTTGGTTACGAGGGTTTAAAACGTCATATCCTAACGTGCTGGATGTGATGTTTGTATTCTTTTGAACAAATAAATCTCAAGTTCCAACTCAAATTGTTCAAGTTTTTTTTAAAGAAATCATGTTTTCAAATCTTTTTGAATTTTCAACATTAAGACACTAATTAATCAATTTGGTACCAATTTTGGGCGTGATAAGGGTGCTAATCCTTCCTCGCATGTAACTGACTTTCGAACCCATTTTCTCAAATTTTGTAGACCAAAAATATTGTTTTAGTAAACCAAAATATTTTATTAAAACAAAGGTGATTCGATCACACCTAACAAAGATCGATGGCGACTCCCATTTTAATTTTCGTTTTCAAAACTGAATTCGATTCCCATTTTACAAAAAAAAAAATAGTTTCGACAGCTTGGCAACTCCACTGAGGAAATGAGAGAGTCGAGCTGTAAAATTGGTTATTTTCTATCTTGTTGTCAAAAATTGAAAATATGATTTGAAAAATTACAATTCTATTATTGCATTATTTCATAATTATTGTGGTTTGAGTCTCGTATCATATTGCATAGGGACCATTTTGGTCTTACCCCTTTAAGTGGGAGTGAGAAGCTACTCCTTCGTGAGGTTTTCACCTCCGTGCAGGATAGTGGATCGCTTTCGGGATACATTTGTACCTATGTCTTCGTGAGATTTTCATCTCTGTGCAACCATAGGGAAATGTATTCCCCTGAACTGAACTCGGTCCATATGAGCCTATAATGGGTGCGGATTGAGGAATCTGCTAGTTTGGGTACCTCTCTTTAGAACCAAACCACATATAGTGAACCTTAAGAGCCCACCTTAGGTAGAGCAGTGTAAACCCTAGTGGTTACCTGAATAGGTGCTTGATTATTTCCTGTTTGCTTTGAGTTCTTTTTTTTTGTACATAATACTGACTTGTTGTGTTTTGCTTTTATTGCATGACATTTCATCATAAAAAGGTGTTGATTCACGTTCGGTTACTAGATAGAAAAGCTTAACATGAAAAAGGGGTTTAGAGTGGAGGGTAATGCGACATTCGAATATGGTCCGAAAGGATACAAAAATAGAAAGGAGACAGTCTATCTGTGGGATATGAATCAGAGTTGTGGGATTTCACCCACGTTAGTGTGACTTAGAAAACCTACAAGAATTGAAGGAGATATGGGATTCATGGGCGATGAGATCAAGCAGCTATTCTACTATAATTATGGTGATTTGCCCTATCTGCTTGACATCAAGGTGGATGAGCACCTATTTTGAGCTATCGCCTAGTTTTGGAACCCTACTTATAGTTGCTTTACTTTTAGGAAAATGGATTTGGTACCTACCATAGAAGAGTACACAGCCTTGCTTCGTTGCCCAAAGATTCAAATTGACAAGGCATATTAGTGAGCTGTTAATGTGCCGACATTCTTAAAAAAATAGATGAACATTATAAGGATGAGCGAGCAGTGGATCATAGCCTGCACCAAACAAAAAGGAGATTGTAAGTGCATCCCTTGGAGAAATTTGAGGATTTGATCCTAGTGCATCCTGATATGAAAAAGAGGGTTGACCTTTTCACTTTAAACATCTACGATTTGATCGTCTTTCCTAAGGCGTTAGGATATGTAGAGGAAGTGGTCTCAGACCTATTTGATAGACTTGATAAAGGAGTCACACCCATCCCTGCGATCTTAGACGAAACTTTCAGATCATTGAATGCTTGCCGGAGAGCAGACGAATAGAGGTTCATAGGATGTGCGTAGCTTTTGCTAACGTGGTTTTATAGCCACTTTTGGAAGGTAGAAAAGTCTTATATCAAGTTTTTTCTGAGAATTACTCTCCGTTGAAGGAATTAGTGGCTACACCAAGGCGGGGCAACCTTTTGAAGAAAAATAAATAGCAATTCTCCAGAATTTACAAGTTGAAGACGTCGAATGGAGAGCTCCGTGGATGATTCCCGACGAGATCTTGTACTAGTGTGGAGACTTTAACTGGGTCCCTTTACTCGCGATATGGGGAGCTGTTGGGTACGCTCCATTACTCGTGATGAGGGAGTATCGATCAAGGCAGTTCATACCTGCGACACATAGGTTAGCTCAGTGCGAGTTTTCATACAAGGGTGATAATTATAAGAATAGAGTTCGTGAGATATCGAGTACATGGATCCAAACTTGAAAAATGAAGAGACTCGCCACAGGACCAAGGACGACCCCGAATATGACTGGTGGTGGGGAAAAAGAATCAACGACAATATCCCAATGCCAAGTCAAGGAAATGCTCAGCCAATAGAGGAGCAATTACAATTAATCCCGTCTGAATTAGAGATCATCAAGCAAGATTTTGAGAAAAGGAGTTGGGAATTGGGAAAGAAAATAGAGCAGTTAGAGGAGGAAAAGATGTAGTTAGGATTAGACGTCGGCATCCACAAGCTCGTGGCTGAGAGATTGAGAAAAGGGAAAAATAAGGTCGAAGAAGATTTGGATAGTTTAAAGATGGACTACAAGAAGCTGCGCATGTCAATTAGAACTGCTGGTTTGGGCAAAACATCAGAGCAATGGCGACAGGAAATTAAAGAGGAAAAGACTAGAGCCGATTAGTGGAAAAAAAAGTTCCAAGATGCTCGAATACGAGATGATGCTTTGAAAAAGAGTCTGTTGGAAAATCAAAGTGAAAAAGAGAGGTTAGGAGCCCAAGTAGTAGAGTTTGAAAAGTTATTGCATCAGCACCGTAGTCGCAACTCGGTAATCGAATTAAGAGCTAGCCAAAACAAGATTGAGGAGCTGAAAGGAAGGATAGAAGAGCTCGAGACTGCACTGCAAAATGGTGAACTTCGAGTTGAACTTCTTGAAGCAAACAATGAGCATTGGAAAGAGCAGCTTCACCGCTCTGAAGAATAGATCAGAGATAGAGATTATATTATGGGCGAAGCTGTGGCTCAAGTTTGAGAAGTAGCCCATCATTTACAAACCTTGGCAGTTTAGGCCGATGTATTAAGTCTAAAATACGAGTCAGAATCAGATTAAGGCCAAAACTTAGCTTGGATTCTTAGGAAAGTCAAGGCTTTGGGTATTAGAGCGAAGCCGTATATGTAATTGTCTGCTCTATGTAAAGAAATTTGCTTTCTAGTAAAGTTGATCTAATAGAATTGAATCAAAATCAATGCCTCTTTTTGCATTCATCTCATTTATTTGCATTATATTGCATCATTTGCATTAAAATTACATAAAAATGCCCTAATTGATTAACAATTATAACAGTTACCTTGTAAACCAACGAAAATCCACCAACTACATATCGCTACAATATCCGTCGCAAAACAAAAGTAATAGATCAGAGACTAGAAAGACTAGAACAAATGCAAATGGATATGCAAGATCAGTTGCAAGCACAAATGCAAGAACAATTAGCCAAATGCAACAAGACATGAGGGATCAGATGCTAGAATCCCAAAGGAATATGATGAACTAGTTGGCCCAGTTATTAGTCGGAGGACTCGACAAAGGAAAAAGCCATGTGACCAATCCTAGTAATGACAATGAAGAACCTCCCTATCCTCCGGGTTTTACCCCAACGAACACCCAAGTGCAACCGATGCATACCCACAAAGGGTACCTGTCACCATCAGGTCACAATACCAAGCCAGTGCGTCGGTACCAATGAATTTTCCAATGGGCTCGAGCTCTAATTCGGGAGATAATCCAACTAATCTCGTTGTCCCCGATCTCGATTATTTAGCAAAAATAGAAAAGGTGAAAGTAGATGTGTCAAAACAACTTGAAGACCGGTGTAGATGGTTAGAAGAGAAGTTTAAAGCAATGGAAAACACAGACTACCATGGTGGGGTTAATGCTAAAGACTTGAGCTTTGTCCTAAACCTAATACTCCCACCAAAGTTCAAGACTCTGGAGTTTGGGAAATATAATGGGACCAGCTGCTCTAAAGCTCACATTACGATGTTCTGTCGGAAGATGACAGGTTACGTCAACAATGATCAATTGTTAATTCACTACTTTCAAGACAGTTTGATCGGATCTATGGCCAAGTGGTACAACCAGCTAAGTCGAGCTCAAATCAATTCATGGAAGGATTTGGCACAGGGTTTTATGAAACAATACGGCCATGTGACGGATATAGCACCGGACAGAATAACATTGCAAAATATGGAAAAGAAGTCGAGTGAGAGCTTCAGACAGTATGCCCAGAGGTGGAGAGAGATAGCTACACAAGTCTAGCCCTCTCTTCTAGAGAAGGAAATGACCATACTTTTTATCAACACACTGAAGGCTCCATTCATCAACCACATGTTGGGGAGTGCTACTAAGATCTTCTCAGACATAGTGATGTCTGGAGAGATGATAGAAAAAGCAATCTGAAGCGAAAAGATAGACTCGGGGGAAAGCGCCAAGAGACCGGCCCCGAGAAAAAAGACAATGAAGTGAATAATGTGAACACGTACAACAAGGGCTATTCAAAACCTGTCACTGTAAGCCAGCCAAGGACATTAACTACTAGCCATCAAGGCCCCTCGGGTTAGGAATCCAACGCAAAATCGAACACGAAAAGGCTTTAATTTATGCCCATCCCAATGACATATAGGAGCTGTACCAGAATCTATTTGACACACATGTGGTATCCCCATTCTACGTAGACCCACTACAACCCCATTCCCAAAATGGTATGATGCAAACGCTCGGTGTGAGTACAATGTGGGAATAGTGGGGCACTCAATCGAGAACTGTATTGCATTTAAAAAGTTGATCAAAAGATTCATCAAAATGGGGATCGTAAAATTTGATGACCCATCAAGACCCAACGTAGCAGGAAATCTGTTACCCAACCATTCTAATAAAGGGGTAAACACGATAGTCGAGAATAGTGGGAGAAGAATCAAAGTTGACGTGGCTGAAGTAAAAACCCTATGGAGATGGGTTTGAAAACAAATGATAAATGGAGGTCTAATTACACAAGAATCAGGGGAAAAGCCCAAAGGAGTGGGAAAATACTGTGAGTTCCATGCCGATGTGGGTCATGACATCCAAAAATGCATCGGGTTCAGGGCCATAGTGCAAAATCTCATGGATAATAAAGAGATGGAATTTTATGAAGAGATCGAATGATGAGAAGAAGGAGAGGTCCACGTGTCAGAAGAAGGATCAACCAAGAAGGTCTATGGGGTCAATCACCCTGTGGTAATTATCTCATGACCAAGAGTGAGTGAAGTTGAGTACTAATCATGCCAAAAGTTATAATTCAGAAGCCTGTAGCTTTCCCCTATAAGGATAGTAAAAGGGTTCCGTGGAATTATGACTGTAATGTGATGATCTCAAGAGAGGAGAACCGGTTAACACTTTGGAAGAAGGTCAAGACATGGGTTTCTTTACATGCAGCGGAAGGCGTTATACCCCAAACGTAAAGGCAGAACCGGTTAAAGGAAAATCCGTGATGGTCGAGCAAAAGAGAAAAAAGATAATTGGACCTGAATCACCTGTCAATGAGCTAGTGACAGAAAGAGAGGCCAAAGAGTTCCTAAAATTCATGAAGCACAGTGAGTACAGTATTGTGGAGCAATTGCACAAATAGTCGGCTAGCATATCGGTACTAGCCTTGCTCATGAGCTCAGAAGCCCACCGTAGTGCATTGATGAAAGTGTTGAATGAAACATACGTCGCAGATGATATATCTGTCAACAAGCTAGACTGTTTGGTTAGCAACATAAGTGCCGACAATTTCACCTTATTCAATGATGATGAGATGCCTCCGAGGGTATGGGATCTACAAAGGCTCTATATATAACCATACGCTGTAAGGGATATACGTTGCCAAGGGTATTAGTTGATAATGGATCAACCCTGAATATCTTACCTTTATCCACGCTAAATAGGTTGTACGTGGATAGTTCTCACATGAAAACATGCCAAAATATTGTGAAAGCTTTTGATGTTACCGAAAGAAGGGTCATGAGAAGGATCAATATAACTCTTCAGATTGGTCTAAACACATATGAGGTGGACTTTTTGGTGATGGACATCAAACCTTCTTACAACTGCTTATTGTGGAGACCTTGGATCGACTCAGTAGGAGCCGTGTCGTCATCATTACACCAAAAGTTAAAATTGGTAATCGAAGGTAAATTGGTCATAATAAACACGGAGGAAGACATCATAGCATCTGTCACCAGTGATGCCCCATATATAGGGGCAGACGACAAAGTGATAGAATATTCTTTTGATTGCTAGAATTTGTCAATGCAACCTTCGTCGTCGAAGGCAACAAGATCCCTATGCCCAAAATATCTAAATCCACAAGGATGGGCCTGCAAATGAAAGTCGAGAAAGGAGCCTTACTAGGAAAAAGACTCAAGAAATGCCTTCAAGGAAAGACCGAGGTACCAATGCTAAAAAAAATAAGACTGCTTCGACTTTAAATTCAAGCCAGATGTGAAGCAAAAGAGGAAAGAGGTAGAGAAAATAGGAAAGAAGAAGGGAGCGCTTAAGTGGAGAATAGGTCAAATGGGAGCCAATGACCTTTCCTTATTTATCTAAAACATTTGTTTCGGGAGGAACTATATACCTTGAAAAAGGATGACAAGAAGAGAAATAGCAGAGGAAAGGTTGGGGAGTTTGAGCGTTAACGCTGTATCCGAGGAAGAAACTGAAGAAAGAGATTTATCTGGAATTTGCCCTTATACTCCTAGAATTGTTTTGAACAATTAGACCATGGAATAGATTCCTGTAACCTTTAGAATTAATTCAGAGTAATGTTCAAAATACACTTGTTGCTTTAAGCCTAGGAGCAATAAGAATCCTTTTGTTAAATAAGCATATGTCCAAATATCTTTGTTTCAATAAAATGCACCTTTTGTATCATTCCAAGCAAATGTTTTTTTATTCTTTTCATTCATAACCAAAATATTCTTTACATTTTATTCATAACCAATCATGCAAATAATCATTCTTATATTCTTTTATTTTTGCACATTTCTTTGCCCTTCTAATAAGTCTCCGGATATCAATGATATGAGCAATGCTGTTATTAACTCAGAATTTCCTTTTGATCAAGATGCGGGTGTGGAGGATTCTCAGGATTTTGAAGATGACCAGGACCATAACATATCTCTTGATTTATTAAGGATGGTAGAGCAAGATGAGAAACAAATCTTACCTCACAAAGAGTCAGTGGAAATTGTGAGCTTATGAGAAGGAAAAGAGTTGAATATTAGAGCTAGCATTGCCGCAGAAATGAAGCGAGACCTCATTGAGTTGCTCAAAAAATTCAAGGATGTCTTCGCATGGTCATACCAGGACATTCTCGAGTTAAATACGGATATCGTGGTACACTGACTCCTCATAAAGGAGGAATGTAGACCAGTTCAACAGAAGCTTCGAAGAATGACGCCCGATGTTTTGTTGAAGATAAAAGAAGAGGTCATGAAGTAGTTTGATATTGGTTTCTTGCAAGTAGTTAAATACTCAGAATGGGTAGCAAACATAGTACCGTTCCTAAGAAAGATGGAAAGGTATGGATGTGCGTAGACTATAGGGATTTGAACAAGTCCAGCCTAAAGGATAACTTCTTGTTTCCTCACGTTGATACCTTAGTGGATAACATGGCTGGTTTCACTTTTCTCTTTCATGGACGGCTTCTCCGGGTACAACCGATTAAGATGTACCCTGAATATATGGAAAAGACCATATTCGTAACCATGTGGGGGACATTCTATTATAAGGTAATGCCGTTTGGACTAAAAAATGCTCGGCAACGTATCAAAGAGCCATGGTAACCCTTTTTCATGATATGATGCACAAAAAGATCGAAGTTTATGTGGATGATATGATTGCAAATTCTAGGGCTAAGAAAGAGCATGTGCATGTCTTGAGGAAACTGTTCCTAAAGTTGAAAAAATTCCAACTGAAGTTCAATCCAGCAAAATGTACCTTCGGGGTTAGGTCGGGAAAGTTGCTAAGATTTGTGGTTAGTGAAAAAGAAATTTAGATTGATCTAGATAAAGTAAAGGCTATACAGGAGCTGTCTCCAGCATGTACTCAAAAAGAAATTCAAGGTTTCCTAGGAAGATTAAACTACATCGCCCAATTCATTGCATAACTAACGGAGAAATGTGACCCTATATTCCATCTCCTTAAGAAACACAACTGTGTATGGGATGAGGAGTGCCAAGAGGCTTTTGATAAGGTCAAGCATTACTTGTCCAAAGCCCCAATATTGATGCCACCTTGCCCATATAAACCAATGATATTGTATTTGGCGATATTCAAAAATTTTATGGGATGTGTGCTAGGCCAACATAACGAGTCAGGAAGAAAGGAAAGAGCGATATACTATATCAGCAAGAAGTTTGCCAATGTGAGACAAGATATTCGCCAATTGAGAAGCTGTGTTGTGCTTTGATTTGGACGACCCGAAGACTGAGACAGTACATGTTGTACCATACAACTTGGCTCATCTCAAGACTGGATCCTCTCAAATACATGATGGATTTGAATGCGCTGAATGGAAGAATGGCTCAGTGGTAGATTCTACTTTCTGAGTTCGATATAGTCTATACAAACCAGAAGGCTGTAAAAGGGAGCACAATAGCAGACTTTCTAGCCAGTAGAGCTTTAGAAGATTACGAGACACTGGACTTTGATTTCCTAAATGAAGACCTAATATACGTTGCAATCACTGAAGAAGATGCTCAAAAGGAGGGTCATCCTTGGAAGCCAAATTTTGATGGAGCTTCAAACGCAGTGGGAAATAGAATTGGGGCAGTCCTAGTGTCCCCAAAAGGGATCATTATCCTTTCACTAGCAAATTAGATTTTGATTGCACAAATAACATGGCCAAATACGAATCATGCATCATGGGCATCCGTCGCAGCCATTGAACGCAAAATCAAAGTGTTAGAGGTATATGGCGATTCTACGCTAGTGATCTATCAGCTCAAAGGTGAATTGGAAACAAGAGATCCCAAGTTGATCAGTTATTAAAAGCTAGTTTTAGAGTTAATTAAGGAGTTTAATGACACCATTTTCTGTTACCTCCCGCGAGAAGAGAACCATATGGCCGACGCCTTGGCTACCTTAGCTTCTATGATCAGAGTAAACAAGCAAGAGGAAGTGAAGCCTATCCAAATGAGTATTTATGAGACTTTGGCTCATTGCTATAACATCGAAGAAGAAGAAAAATATTATCACCCTTGGTATCACGATATATTACAATATATAAATAATCGCGAATACCCTGACCAAGCAACCAAGAACGATAAGAGGATGCTGAGAAGACTGGCTGGTGAGTATGTCTTAGATAGAGAAATCCTATATAAAAGAAGGAAGGATCAGGTGCTTTTAAGATGCGTAGATGCCATTGAAGCTAAGAAAATCCTAAAAGAAGTCCATGAGGGTGTCTGTGGAACGCATGCTAATGGTTTTATAATGGCCAGACAGATCATGAGATTCGGGTATTATTGGTCCACTATGGAAGGGGATTGCATCAGCTATGCCAAGAAGTGCCATAAATGTCAAATTTATGGAGATAAAATTCATGTACCTCATTCACCACTTCATGTCATGACCTCTCCATGTCTTTCTCTATGTAGGGGATGGACGTCATTGGGCCAATCTCACCAAAAGCTTCAAATGGGCATCAATTTATCTTTGTAGTCATCGACTACTTCACCAAGTGGGTGGAAGCCACTTCATATAAAAATGTCACAAAGTCGACAGTCAGTAAGTTCTTAAAGAAAGAGATCATATGCCGATATTAAATGCCTGAAAGGATCATATCTGACAATGCACTGAACTTGAACAATAGTACCATAGCAGAAGTCTGCAGTTAATTCAAGATCAAACACCACAACTCGTCACTATACTGTCCAAAAATGAATGATGCAGTCGAGGCAGCTAATAAGAATATCAAGAAAATAGTGGGAAAAATGACTGAGACTTATAGAGATTGGCATGAGAAACCATTTGCTTTTTATGCTTATCGGACATCAGTCAGAACCTCTACCGAGGCAACTCTTTCTCTTTGGTTTATGGAATGGAGGCGATACTTCCTATCGAAGTTGAGATTCCTTCCCTTCAAGTCTTATCTGAACTAAAGTTGGATAAAACAGAATGGATTCAATCCCGGTATGATCAGCTGAACCTAATCGAGGAGAAAAGGCTAAAGGCTATTCGGCATGGTCAAATGTACCAAAAGCGAATGATGTGGGCTTATAATAAGAAGGTTCACCCTATAGAATTCCACGAGGGGAACTTGGTGTTGACAAAGATCCTTCCAATGCAGAAGAACTTTAGAGGAAAATGGATGCCGAATTGGGAAAGACCCTATGTAGTGAAGAAGGCTTTCTTTGGAGGAGCGCTAATTTTGACAGAGATGGATGGAAAAAACTACCTAATCCTGTGAATTCAAATTTAGTCAAGAGACATTTCACCTGAAAAAAAAAAGAAGAAAAAAAGGAGAGGCTAAGGTGAAAACCCGCAAAGGGCGCCTTGAGATTAAAGGGGTTTTGAATTGAAAACCCAAGAATGGGCAATTCAAATTTTTGATTAAAGGGGAGGCATGTAGTAGTCTTGCTATGCCCAAATTAACAAGAAGGAGGGACGCTACATCTTGGAGCATCAACGAAGTCTTCTAGATTTTCTAAACACCTATCAAGTTCAAAAGGGGTCCTCGAGAAGTTTTGTGCAGAGAAGCTCATGCTATGATATCTAGGGCACCTATTTTCATCTTATTCGTTTTATATTTCAACAAATTTTTCTATTTTTGATTAATTTATTCATTTTTATTTCTTAGCAAATTTGCTATCTAAACTTATTTTCACTTCGTACTTTAACAAAATTTGATCTCTTGATCAATTTATTCATTTTGAGCTTTGCTCTCAATAAAATTTCATCTTGTCCATTGTGATAATCTTTTTCAAGCATTTTTTTCATTGAAGTAACGATTAATGGACTATTAATATTCAAGTAAAATGAGATTCAGATATGATGCGTCGTTGAATGCACCAAAATATATCCTACCCCCGCAAAATAATGAAAATAACAAGAAGGGAAAGTAGGGTCGAATCCACGAGGATCGGATTATACAAATGCTCGTTTTTGAGATCCCGCGTAATCGTGCCCAAGAAAACCTGCGTTCTGAAAATAAATAAAAAATAGAATTAATAATTTTCGATCCGAAAATAATAATAAAAATGTAATTTAAGACGAATTGAAATTACGAGAATAAATTACGAGAATTAAAATGAAGAAAATAAAAGAAAGAGTTTAGAGAAAAGTTTCTTATGTGGAGATATTCCAGCCTCCGGTTGTCTCGTTCCTCCTTGGCTCCGTCTTCGGCTTTTGGATGACCCTTCTCTACCCAAGTAAGCCAGTTATAGTGGAAGAGGACGCCTACGACCACCAACTCCAAGAGTTTAAACTTACGGATTTAGGGAGCCTGACTCTAGCTTGCGATTGCTTTTGTGGAGTCTTTTACGCTAGATCAATCGCTTCTCAATGGCGAATCCCACGCCATTTTGTCTCTTAGGCTCGCTAACCTCTGACGCAGTAAGCTCACGAACCGACGGTGCAATCCTCCCAAAACACACAAAGCGGCCGCCTTTGCATACGTTGAAAGGGTTACTTTTAAAGGGACACGGGCCAAGCGCCACCAGAATGCGAGAAATGATGAATACTTGGGTGAGAAAGTTGAGTACGGGTTCTAAGCCTCAAGAACCTTTTCTGGGAATTTGGCAACCTTGGCTAGATGGAATTTAGTGGCTCATATTTGTGGTGGAAAATATAAAAATATGGAAAAGGGAATTTTTATTGAAAGAAAAATAAATGAAACACAAAAGAATTATGGGGGAGGAGTGTACTGAAAAAGATGCACACCCAAATGAGTTACTCCATCCCTATTTATAGTGCTTAAGGTAGATAGTCTAATTCTAATCAAACTCCCAAAGATAATTACAATTTAATTAAAGATAAATAAAGATAAATAAAGAAATTAAATAATCCTAGATAATTATCCTAATATTAATTATCCTAATATAATTTAAAATAGAATTTGATAAAGCAAAGTCTCTTCTTTTTGCATTTCAGTCCCTCTGCTTTCCATGTCTGCACTTTTGGCACCATCTTTTTCCTTTGTTGCATATTGGTCCATTTTTATCTTTAATTTCACGATTTTGGCCCTCAATTTTGCATTGGTCTCCAATTTAGTCCCTATGAGATAAAAGTCCATAAATAGCCCAAATTAGTAGAGTCACATTCGAAATTAATATACAATTAGCACATAAAAACATGTCGTTCTAAAGTGTTATCAGTATATTATTCTAAAAACTTCTAAATATTACAAGTACCGAAAGCGGAACCACTATTCATAACTAACCAGGTTCAGAGGTTGGGGACAATCGAGAAAGAATGATCCAAATTGTGACCCTCAAAGATACCGACTGAATAAGAAGATAGGGTAATACGCCAGTATTAAGACCTCAATAAAAGATGATTAATACCAAATTAAGTGTTAAAAATGACATTCTTTGTATTCATGCAAACATCATTCATACACATCTAGTTAGGAGTATTCGATTCATCCTGATCATGCCATCCTAATTATTTGGCATAAATAGGCCCAAGAAATCGATCTTACAGCTCATGTTCCCTGGAGGATGGTGTAGCAAGAATGATTGAGGCTGCAAATTACAAATCTTGCCTTCCCGAAGTTGCAGTGAAGCAGATCGAGCACGTCAAACCTTATCTCTCTAAAGTTGCAGTGGAGTAGGTTGAAGTTAAAAGTCTCATCCCCTTGAAGTTGCAGTGGAGCAGACTGAAGATAGCTAATCTTATCTCTCTAAAGTTGTAGTAGAGTAGATTGAAGCTAAACCTTATCTCTCTGAAGTTGCAGTGGAGCAGGTTGAAGTTAAAAGTCTTATCTCCGAGTTCCAGTGGAGTAGACTGAAGATAGCCAATCTTATCTCTCCGAAGTTGTAGTAGAGCATATTGAAACTAAACCTTATCTCTCTGAAGTTGCAGTGGAGCAGGTTGAAGTTGCAAGTCTTATCTCCCTGAAATTGCAGTGGAGCACACTGAAGATAGCCAATCTTATCCCTCTGAAGTTGCAGTAGAGTAGATTGCAGCCAAACCTTATCTCTCTGAAGTTGTAGTAAAGCAGGTTGAAGTTACAAGTCTTATCTCCCTGAAGTTGCAGTGGAATAGACAAAAGATAGCAAGTCTTATCTCTCTGAAGTTGCAGTAGAGCAGACTGAAGCCATAAGCTTTATCCCCCTGAAGTTGTAGTAGGGGCAGTTGAAGCTATGATCCTTATTTCTCTGAAGTTACAGTAGAATAGGTTAAAGCTACGAGTTACAAGTTGCAGTGGGGCAAATTGAAGTTACAATTCTTATCTCCCTGAAGTTGCAGCGGAGTGAATCACAACAACAATCCCTATACTCTTGAAGTTGCAGTGGGTCAAAACAAGGCCACTTGAAGAACAGAAGCACCAAAAAGGTCAAGATTCAGCGAAACTAGGCAAAATTGGCTCTTTTGAAGTCTTTGCTCAATTCTCGTTACACGGCAATGATCAAAGAGGGAAACTATAGTAGCCAATTTTGGCCCAATCTAAAAATAAACTAAAGCCCAATAACAGTCCATCAAGAGTCCAGTTACAAAAAATTAAACCAGCCCAAATTAAACCTGAAGCCCAACATTACAGCCCAAAAATCAATAAATAAATAAAAAACAAACTAAATCCTAGGTGCGCCGCACCTAGAGTCTTTTGACCCTCAGCACCGCCGACCTCTCGCCTCCACCACGCACACCAACCACCTCCGCCCATGCGCCTCTGACTCCTGCAGGATAAGAGAAACACGCAACAACACACAACGAAAAGAAAATGACAAGAATAACAGAAAAACAAAATAGAAGAAAACAAAACCGAATCTGTAAAATCGGTTATAAAAATCGAAACAAATCTTGTATTTTTTCTTCTTCCTTTTTTTTTACGAACACTTAGAAATCAAAAACTAGGATAAAAACTTTGAAGGTTGATTCATTTTTTTTTCCTTTCGGTTTTACATTTATTATTGTTATTTTCTATTTATTTTTTATTTTTTATTTTCAAACTTTGAAACGAATAATAAGAGAGGAAGGAGAGGAAACTTACCCCGATCGGTGACCGTTCTTCGTTTGGGCCAAGTCGATAAAGGAAAAGGGACACCCATTCCTTTGTGGCATCGCTGATTTTGGCTGCGTTTTAGGAGTGTTCGGTCTTAGATCTATACTCCATAGGCATTTGGCTTCAAAAAAGTCTAAAAAATGGGCCCAATGTTACTCGTCTCCGGTCACCGCCTATAGCGAAGTCGCGGTCTAGGTTGCTGGAATCCATAACAGAGAACGAACGGGTAGAGGGCACAGAAGTTGAAAGAAAAGACCCCTTTCATTTAGAACAACAACTGAAATGATTTCAGAACAAAATTTGATTTAAATAATAAAAGAAAACGATGTCATTTGAAGAAGAGGAGATCACGCGTCGACTCGACCCAGGGGGAAGGTTCCGCATGTTTTGAGATCCTGGGGTTATATACCCAAAAGGTCCCTCCGCTTTCGTGATAGGCCTCAATGTGGTCCTTTTTTAAAAAAAAATCCAATATTTTCCACGATGTTGGCATTTCGGCTTCAATTTAGTCCTCTGACCATTCGAAGAGACGGACACCTAAAATGGTGTCGTTTCGGGTTAAACTCGACCCCTCTCAGGTCCGCGCGTTTTAGGACGAATGGTCTATTTTCCATTCTAATCCTTCCGCTTTTATTGGCCTATTTCAATTAGATCTTTTTATTCCCAAATCTGGCCTAACAGTTGTGCATTCGATTCATTTTAGTCCCTTTTAAGACGTTGCGTTTCATGAATAGGGGATAATTGTCTAGATGGTCCCCCTTATTTTTCTACGCATCCGATTGGGCCCTAATTCTTTTCATCTTTTTAAAATTCAAATCCTTAATTTCATTTATTTTCTAATTTAGTCCCTAATCAGTTGGATTTTAACCTTTTTAACTTGTTATTTATTTATTCATTTTAATATTTTAATATATTATTTATTTTAAACCTTTTTTATAATATTTTAAATTGCTCTATATATTATTTACTTTAAAATTTTTATTATGTATCATTTACTTAAAATTGTTTTGTTACTTATTTTAAAATTATTGTGTGTATTATCTGCTTTTTATATTATTTATTTCATTGTTCTTTGATTATTAATGCTAGTATTCAAATGGTGCATATTGTGAGATTATTGCCATTGTGTGTATTTTAATTCAATTATTTTGTATTTTTGTATTATAGTTATTCATTCGTATAACATTATTGTCATATATTATTATTCATGCTTGTAACTACGTTTTTGTTATTGCATCATGATTCAAATTCTCACTTTTGCTCGATATTGATTATCTTTTAACAAAATGAACAAATATATTTTCGAGTCCATTTTATAATTGCTTAGTAAAAGCTTTCAAAATAAGGCAATGTTTTGTGTCTAGAAATTCGGGAAATAGTGCCCTAACATGCTGGGTTTCGATTTTCCATTTGACTAAATACTAAATATCCTTCTAATGAATTTTGTAAATCATGAGATGATTTTGGTTACGAGGATTTAAAACGTCATGTCCTAATGTGCTGGATGTGATGTTTGTATTCTTTCGAACAAAGGAATCTCAAGCTCCAACTCAAATTATTCAAGTTTTTTTTAAAGAAATCATGTTTTCAAATCTTTTCGAATTTTCGACATTAAGACACTAATTAATCAATTTGGTACCAATTTTGGGCGTGACGAGGGTGCTAATCCTTCCTCGCACGTAACTGAATTCCGAACCCATTTTCTCAAATTTCGTCGACCAAAAATACTGTTTTAGTAAACCAAAACGTTTTATTAAAACAAAGGTGATTCGATCACACCTAACAAAGATCGATGGCGACTCCCGTTTTAATTTTCATTTTCAAAACTGAATTTGATTCCCGTTTTACAAAAAAATGGTTTCGACAGAGCTCATTCCATCTACCATTCCAATAGGGGGAACAAGTACCTCATAGAGTGCAACTACTATTCAGAAAGCTCAAGTCTATTCAGAAAGCTCAAGTCATGGCCGTTTGACTACTAAAATTGATACTATTGGTATTAAAATGCAACAATTTAATGCTTGCAAAACTCGCCTTACGGGCTTGCTTTGAGACTTAGATTCGATACCTTGGTGATAAGGGGAGCTAACTGGCATTTTTCCAAAAAGGGGGAGAGATAGTGTTGATGCTCAGTTGTTCATATTGCTGCTAATTGTTGCTTCCGATTGTTGTTGTTGCTGCGCTAGCGCTACTACTATTTTTATTTTCTTTTATTTTTGGAGTTTTGGCTTTTATTTTATGTTTATAATGAACTTAGATGATGTTGGTAGATTGGGAGGTTGCTTCTTAATACACCGGCCTTTTGTACAAAGACATTGGTTGATATTGGTTTCTATTTTTTGATATTTTTTATCTTAAACTTCATGTTATATCTTGCCAATATTGTAACGCCCCTAACTCGAAATCGTCACCAGAATAGAGTTCGAGCATTACAGGAGTTACAAATTTACTTATCAGACATTTTATTTAACCTAGCATTCATATTTGGAGCTAATCAAAATCAAACATATTGTCCCTTAAACATATTTATTTTTCTCGACATGTCTTACTTGAATTTATTACTCGTCTCAACATACTTAATTTCCTTGTATCAAAGATAATCACATATTTACATTTCATGATAAATATCACTATCTTGCTGTTTCTTCATAAACATAAATTAGTTAATTTGTTCTATCAACATTTCAAGTACCTTCAACTCATATTTCATTATATCACATAATTAGGTTACACGAACTTACCTAGTTAAATTGTAGAAATACCAAGATTTAGGGGCATTTTGATAATTTTCTATTTTCCTCGATTTTTCAATCGATCTTGATCTAAATTAATAATTTCATTAAATTTATTAATTTAGACAATAAAATAATTCATTTCACTCAATTTGATCATTTTTATATTTTTACAAAATTGCCCTAAAATTTTACTTTTATTTAATTTAGTCCATGAGTCTAAAACATGCAAATTATCCATTTAATATAAATCCATGCTAGCTTATTATTCATATATATATATATATTTTCCTTCTCCTCCTCTCCATACCACATCCTTAATGTATATAATTCCACTATTTACTTATGTGTTCATATCAAGCTGTCTACTTGAATTATAGTCACTAAATTATTTATATCTTGAGCTACAGAATTCCAAATTAAAAAATGCTTGATGTTTATAAAACTAGAATCAAATATATTTCTACCATAAAAATTAATAATTTATACTTTAGCCAATAAGTACAGCAAATTCTTCAAATTTATCCATGTTCTGCTGTTTGACAGCTTTGACCTTTTTTTACTAAAAATTGATTACCTCTTAGTACGGGCTTTGAATGATGCCTCTGTTTGTTTCTCTTGAAAATAGACTCATTAAGGATTTAGAAATATAAATTTAAGATCTTAATTATTTTTTTTACAATTTTTGATAATTTTACAAAGTCAGAACAAGGGAACCCAAAATCATTCTAACCTTGTCTCACAAAATGTATTATAACTCATAATTTACAATTCCATTGCTTACACCGCTTCTTCTATGAAAAACTAGACTCAATAAGATTTAATTTAATATTTATTCATCCTCTAATTAGATTTCCATAATTTTTGGTGCTTTTTCAAAATTATCCTACTGCTGCTGCTGTCCAAAACTGTTTTAGTGCAAAATATTGATTACCAAATTTATAACACCCTTTTTCCTTTCTCTACAATATTTCCCATCATTTTCTCTTATTTCCCTTCACTAATATATCAAGAACATGGAACCTTATATAAGAAAACTCTACTTTAATATCATTTTCATGCTTTTGATTTTACTTTATATAAGAAAACTCTACTTAAAATGTATTGAAATCTTAAAATTCTTACCTTGTCCTATTGATTTCAATCTTTAACTCTCTCTTCCAACTTCTAATCCTTCAATCTAACTTGATATTCTAGCTCCCCATAGTCTCCTTGTTATTTTTCTCTCTTGGTAGTTATGGAAATTACTAAGTGAAAATGGTGAATTTTTGGTGGAAGGACCTAATTGTAAAGAAAGCAAAACTTTCTTTCTTTCTCTCTTCACAAACGTTGGATGCATGGGAAAGGTGGTGGATGGTGTGCTTTTTTTCTTTCCACACACACACATATACTAAATAAAATAATAAAATAATAATAAATATCTTATTAAAATATTAATAAAGTAATATTTATCTAATTAATTAATTTAAAATATCACCAACATAATCATTACATTCTAGAATTCTCTCTCTTACTAATTGACTATTTTGCCCTTATGATCTTTCAAAATTCCATCATTGAGTCTCACTTAATTTGGAAAAAATACAATTTAGTCCATCATAATTCTTCACCTATTCGATTTGGTCCTAATTCATCCATTTTTCTTAGTTTCTAGATTATTCCACCCCTAAAATATTTACACTATTAGTCCTTCAAAATTTTCATATTTACACTTTAACCCCTCAAATTTTGAGTATTTACTCTTGGGCAACAAAACTTTTCTCATTTTTACAATTTAGTCATTTCTTGAATTAATAATGTAATATATCATAATATACTTTCCAATGTTGACATAATCCAAAATTTCCCTTTTTGTCACTTTATTTCCTTACTTAACTATATCAAGGATAATATCATACTTTTTTACTGTAGTAATTTTTCAGGGTATTACAAACATGTTTTTGTGTTTGCTTGATCTCAAGGGGAGTTGTTGTGCTTGGAGTATGAGTTTTGTCAAGGGGAGATTGTTGGAGCTTTTGACTTACTCATTCCATGTTTTGTTGAAACGAGAACAATTTTTACTTGGATCGTGAGTTGTTTCAGCCTCTTGGATGTTTGATGTTCTTGGCCTACAAAGGAATGGTTTGTTTGGCAAAATGTAACACCTTATATCCGATCTAGTTAGAGGATCCAAATATAAAATGCCACATTTAGTTGCTGAAACAATCTACTTTTCTATCTCAATTTATTGAAATGGTAACCTAGTCGTAAATTTTTTTTTTAAAAAAATCAAAAGCATTTTTGTTTATTTTACATAAAAACCCACTTGCAAAATGAAGATTTCACAATATATCCATATTTAAATCATCTCACAAATCAATTTTCAACACTTCAATATTCCGAAACATACTACAAACTAAACATATTACATTAAAACCATTTAATTGACTAATAATATTATAGTTATTGCAACCAAAAGTTAAAATTTTCATGTCACACATACATAACTATAGCCAAATGACTTTATTAAAAACTAAGTACATGCCAACTTAAAACAAAAAAAAAATATACGAACTTTGTTGAGTCTAGGATTTGTCGGTTGGATGTTGACGACTTTAAGTACAATATCTCAAAATACACCTAGCTTACATATGAAAACAAGACCATACGGTGAGTAATAATTCCAATGGTATTACTATAACTCACTCAATATAGCATGAAATTTAGATGATTGCACTCAGTTGATTTGTTTCTTCCTTAGACCAATACAAGTATGTTTCATATCAAAGTTTATCCAATACATTAATTTACACATGTATCCCAAATAAATCAAATGTGATATTTTAACTAACCAATCTATTTTAAGGAACTTATTAACAGTTAATGCTAACAAAGTATGTAACCTTATTCGATTGTGTCTCATTTCGTCATATCGCATTACTTTATCAATTTGAATCAAACCATTCTTCCCATTCAACATTTATGTTCGCTAATACATAGCTCAGATCCGAACTAATTTACGGATCCTACTAACACTATAATTCGGCATCCAGTGCCACATCGATATGTCCCAAACTAAACAAATTGTGCCCAATGCTCATCGGTTCATCCAAGGCAATAATCGTGCCCAACACTCATCGGTATGTCCGATGGTTAATATGCCCAAAGCTCATCAACCTATAGCCAAAGTAATTCTATACATTCGACGTAAACAATTTGTGCCTGGAGCTCATTGGCTCAGCTGAAGTAGTAATTGTGAAAACCACGGTTAGGATGTTCGAAGAAAAATGCACCTAGCGCTCATCGACTTATAATCAAAACAATTTTTTTCATTCGATTCTATAACACATTAATTATTCTCAACTTTGCCCAACAATTACTACAACAACCCATAGTCTACTTTAATTCACAGTTCAGTTTTCATTCTATTGATCTCAACAGCAACAAGTCTTCTGTTGAATGTCATTTCATATAAAACATGGCATGATCTGTCTCATGTTCAAGCCAAATGCACAACTTTACTAAATTATACTATTTTAAATTTTATACAATTTAACTCTCTATTGCAATAATCAATCTTAATATCGTATTTCTAATCAATCATTCATGTGTAACTTCCTTTCGTTTTGCCAACTTACCTAACAATGAAAATAAAAGGGAAATAAATAATAAGTTGAGTTATAGTGATACTTATAGGGAATTTTGAAATATTCGTCTGTGACTTTAGCTTTTTCCTTCGCTCTTGAGGAAACCGGGTCATCGGTAGCTAGGAATTAATATAAACAAACAACACCATCAATAATCAACCCAATTCACAATCAATTATTATATCAAACAAACTTTATATTTCATTCAATTTAGTTCTTAAAATCGAAACAAGCATAACTCTCCATTCTAAGCGTCGATTTATAATCTGACTTCATTTCCTTCTATTTTAGGCCTTCTATTATTGATTTCTAACAAAATCTCATGACAACTCTACTTGATATCTACTTTAATTTCTCAAGTGCAAAATCTAACATCTAACTTCAAAATCTAGTTTTTTTTTTTTTCATGTATACACTAAAAATCTATCAATTTAACATAGAAAACATAAATAAATCATTAATGGTAACTTCCTAAAACCTTAATAGTTTTACAAATTAACACACAAGTTAGCTAAATTAAGATTCTCCAATCTCAAAAATATAGAAATTATAAGAAAAGTATTAAATTGCAATGATCAATTTGTAGGTTAAAGCTTGAAAACCCTAAGCATTTTTTTGTTTTGCTTTGTTTCTTTTCTTTCTTTCGTGCGTGAAAGGATGGAGAAGACAATCTTCTCTCTCCTTCCACTTAACTCATTTAAAACTTTTTTTTTTATTTTTATTTCTTTTTTTATAATAAATAATAATAGTAATATAACAGCCCATGCTTCTTAGTCACATATTTGACATGTTTTATTGTCATTTTAGACTTTTGGGCTATTAGTAATTTTAGAACCCCTTTAACAATTTTTAAATTAAAATTTATAGCGATATAATAATATAATTTAATCCGTGAATTAGATTAAACACTCAAATCAACTAAATTATTCATATATTCTTGATTCAATTCATTTATAATATAACTCCGTAAATATTTTTATTAATTATTTATAGCTTGGTTCACTAAAACGAAACTCGAAACCGTATTTTTCGACACCACTATACCGGATTTTTACACAAAATATAAGTTGATTTTTGACCAAGACTCTTCAGCTCTTTAACCTACTATATAAGGAAATTATGAGCTCTATAGGATAAGGATTGAATTCTTATCCGTATCACTTTAGTTGGTTGAAGGATTAATCAAATGATTTTATCTAAGTTATCACTACAGCAATTTGGACTTTTAGCGGCGTTTTTTTAGGCCTTTAGCGGCGTTTTTAAGCGCCACTAATAGTCTTTGCGGTGCTTTTAGAAGCGCCACAAAAAACGCCACTAAAACAATCGCCGCAAAAGTTAGCGACGTTTATGTGAAAAAATGCCGCTAAAAGCCATGACTTTTAGCGGTGCTTTTCCCACAAACGCCGCTAAAAGACATGACTTTTAGCGGCGCTTTCCCCACAAACGCCGCTAAAAGCATGCCTTTTAGGGGCGCTTTTTCCACAAACGCCGCTAAAAGCATGACTTTAGCGCACTTTCTCCACAAACGCCGTTAAAAGCCATGACTTTTAGCGCTTTCTTTGACAAACGCCGCTAAAAGCTATGGCTTTTAGCGGCACTTTTCCCACAAACGCCACTACCTTGTACATATTTACAGTGTACAGTTTATCTAATATCATACCCCTCCTGCACTAAAACCAACCAATGACAACAAATATAATATATAATTCCAACCCAAAATAGCAAATGTAGCATAAAAATCACACCAACTACATTAATTCTAAATGATATTTGAAAATGAATATACAAGATATATGATATAAATTAATAAATGAATTATAACTGAAAATATTCTTACAAAAATGTTAAATGTAACAATGTTAAAAATCATCTTACAATAAGAACATAAATGTCTAAGATGGCGGCCTCTGCGACTGCTGGAACATCTTCATAATAGTCTGAAGCTGTAGCTGGAGTTTTTCATACTTCTTGTTCTCGCTTCTCGCCTCCACCACCGCCTCTCGCTTTAAGTAGAGAAATTTGCTTTGCCTCCCTCGCTGTTGCCTCTCGCTCTAAGTTGAGAAATTTGCTCAACCGTGTTTGCTTGCATCCGAGCTCGGTCTTTTAGCCTCTAAACTTCAGTACGAGATTGACTCCGGAAGGTATGTATTCTTTGGAGACGGATCCAAAATATTGGGTCGGGGTAACACCAGATCCTTGAAGTAGAACCTGACCATACCTTTCAAGACCCAAAACATCAGTGATAATTCTGTTATAAATATACTCAAGATTAATAGAACTATAAGCAGTAGTAACTTTCAGGACCCAAAACATCGGTAATAATTACATATCGATATCCTCAAGATGAATGAACTATCACTCCAAGTACCGTTTACATCTGTGCCCTCTTCTCCTTTAGTTTCTCCTAATAAATCAATCAAAAGTTAAAAACGAAATATACAATAAGAAGAATGCAACATAACTTAACATTATTAATTTAAAACTACTAACGAATAATTAAACTATTATAAGTAAACATTATAAATCCATTTTTAATAAATCCCGTGTCCCCTAAGTGGCGTCACTTTGCCACACCACCACACACTCCACTTGTGTCACTTTTCTCCATATTTTATTCTTAAGGCCTACCTGCCAACTTCCAGGGTTTTTTTCACCTAAAACCAAAATTTCCCAAAGCTAATATTTGATCCCGGGACTTCATAGAAGCCCCCTAACCTTCCAAAATCACTTATCTAAAAGGTCCAACTTGCACTTAAGCCGATCTCCTATTCTCCAAAAAATTTTAAACGCTACTACGCCTAAGGCCCATTGGGCTCAATCCTACTAGGCCTAATTTCAGGATGTTACAAATCTACCCTCCTTAAAGAAATTTCTTCCTCGAAATTTCCAACTACTAACAGTCATACATCCTAACCCACCACACTACGCTCTTGTTACGCACTCTGATCTTAATAAAACTAATATAATTTCTAATTAAATCTTGGAACCCCTTCACATAACCAACTATCTACAACCGAAGCAAACATATATTTTTCACACATACATACAATTCCTATATCACATCTACACATCGCAGAATAAATACAATCATTCAAAGATATAACGGAATATAGTAAAAAGGAAACTTACTTGATTTGGTGCCGAGACTGGGTGCCATACATACGTAAAAGAGATATATATATATTTTCTAAACCATCCTTTGAAAACATTTTAAACCCAAACCCACAACCGAAGTTTTGAACCTAGGCTCGATACTATAATTGTAACACCCCAAACCCGGCCTAAACGTTACTTAACCGGATCCGGCATGTCACATGAAAGAAATGTCTAAATATCGTATGCTCATTAAAAGCTTGTATTCTTTATAGTTGTTATGAAAAATTAAGTTTAAGTAATTTTGAATAAGAAACGGTTTATTATCATTTTAGGAAAATCCCATATTGATCATTTAATAATAAGTAGTCACCAAATTGAAAGCCAAAACCAAGTAAAATACCCAAGGCCTTATTACATAACAAAACCCAAATAAAATAAGTCCAAATAAAAGAAACGAATTTACGAGTAAACATATGTATGGCCTCCACAAGTCCACCTCAGCTCCCAAATCCGCAATCTAATGATTACCTGTAAAATTTAACTAAGGGGTAAGTCATCGAGACTCAGTGTGTAAATCCCCATCCAACGGGTGTTAAACCCTTACACAATTTCATATAAAAATATACATGTCATGCAACCCAAAACCTAACCATCCGAAACTCCCGATTCTACCCCGTGTGGTACCAAACCATTGGTGGTGCCAAACCACTAGTGACCCAAAGTCACTGATATCAATATAATGTGGTGCCAAACCACTGGTGACCCAAAGTCACGAATAATCCATGTGTGGGGCCAACCCACATTGTGATACCAAATCACTTGCGACAATCCCGTTTATCAAATGTGGGGCCAACCCACTGTGGAGCGAAGCCACTAGGACGAGTCGCTATGAGGTGCCAAACCTCTGGTAACCCAAAGTCACGAATATTAACTGTGGTACCAAACCACTGGTGGTGCCAAACCACTGGTGACCCAAAGTCACAAATATCACATCTTCTCCCTCCTCTCATCATACCCATGCAATATGACATAATGATTCGTGTATGCAGTATGACATGTATGCAAATCATATATCAAATAACATATGAAATGAATTACCATCATAATCAGAATAATAATTTACAACATAATCAATCTAACCAACCTCTAAGGGTATAACGGTAATTTTACCTACCAAGGGTATTTTCGTAATTTACCCACCAAGGGTATTTTCGTAATTTACCTTTCAAGGGCATTTTGGTAATTTACCCACTAAGGGTATTTCAGTAATTTCATACCTGGAATGGCCTTTCCGAAGGCCCAGTGTCGCCTTGAGCGGCTCAACTACCATTTTCGATCTTTACCGGACTGTTGGGCCTAAAACTCGATTTTGGCCCATTTGGGCCCACATGCTCGTGTGGCCCACCTAACACAAATCTAGCCACGTATATAGGTCCCACCTAGTCTAGTTCACTATATACTATATCATCATACAATTTATTACAATTGGGCCTATAGCCTATTGGGCCCACTTCTACCCATCGCTACCAAGCAATTTCAACCCACAAGAATACTCACCGATGGCCTCAACTATCGCGTCGAAGCCCTACACGCAGCGCCGACGCTCGTGGCTACTATTGCCGTGGATCGGCACTTTGTATTTGCAACTCTACAACTAGAGAGAGAGAGTTACACACCGACAAGAGTTTGGTGTTAAAGCTGCGACCACTCCTATGCCCAAACGCCCACCAAGGTCTCTTAACTCTCCTCCCGGAATGCTCTTTATATAGCTAGCTCTTCACTTTCCTTCATTGTATCTTTCCGATGTGGGATCCTCAAATCCAAGAGAGTTTAAATTCAACTGAAACTCTTATCGTCAAATCCATAAAATAAATACTCCTCGCTTCTCATGAGATTCGAACCTGCACTCATCAGTAGATAATCCATGCCGCTAGCCACTTTACTAACTAGCTCGTTGTGTCTTAAACCATGTGCAACTAAATATAACCCTATGGCCAAGGTCTAAATTCATTTAATAAAATAATCTAAAAGGAATGCAAATGCTACAACTAGAACCTTAGACCTCCTTCCTTCCTTGTGGCCATTCCTTGTCCCCAAGTGGCGCCACTTAGCCACTCCACCACACACTCCACTTGTGTCACTTTTCTCCATATTTTATTCTTAAGGCCTACCTGCCAACTTCCAGGGTTTTTTTCACCTAAAACCAAAATTTCCCCAAAGCTAATATTTGATCCCGTGACTTCATAGAAGCCCCCTAACCTTCCAAAATCACTTATCTAAAAGGTCCAACTTGCACTTAAGTCGATCTCCTATTCTCCAAAAAATTTTAAACGCTACTATGCCTAAGGCCCATTGGGCTCAATCCTACTAGGCCCAATTTCAGGATGTTACAAATCTACACTCCTTAAAGAAATTTCGTCCTCGAAATTTCCAACTACTAACAAATACACATCCTAACCCACCACACTAGGCTCTTGTTGCGCACTCTGATCTTAATAAAACTAATATACTTTTTAATTAAATCTTGGAACCCCTTCACATAACCAACTATCTACCACCATAGCAAACATATATTTTTCACACATACATACAATTCCTATATCACATCCACACATCGCAGAATAAATACAATCATTCAGTATATAACGGAATATAGTAAAAAGGAAACTTACGGATTTGGTGCCGGAGACTCGGGTGCCATACTTACAGAAAAGAGATATATATATATATTTTCTAAACCATCCTTTGAAAACATTTTTGAACCCAAACCCACAGCCGAGTTTTGAACCTAGGCTCTGATAACATAATTGTAACACCCCAAACCCGGCCTAAACGTTACGACCGGATCTGGCATGTCGTATGAAAGGAATGTCTAAATCGTATGCTCGTTAAAAAGCTTGTATTTCTTTATAGTTGTTGTGAAAATTGAGTTTAAGTAATTTTGAATAAGAAAAGGTTTATTATCATTTTAGGAAAATCCCATATTGATCATTTAATAATAAGCAAGAACCAAATTGAAAGCCAAACCAAGTAAAATACCCAAGGCCTTATTACATAACAAAACCCAAATAAAAATAAGTCCAAATAAAAGAAATGAATTTATGAGTAAACATATATATGGCCTCCACGAGTCCACCTCACTCCCAAATCCATGATCTAATGATTACCAAAGAAAATTTAACTAAGGGGTGAGTCATCGAGACTCGGTGTGCAAATCCCAATCCAATGGGTGTTAAACCTTACACAATTTCATATGAAAATATGCATGTCATGTAACCCAAATCCTAACCATCCAAACTCCCGATTCTACCCGTGTGGTACCAAACCATTGGTGGTGCTAAACCACTTGTGACCCAAAGTCACCGATATCAATATAATGTGGTGCTAAACCACTGGTGACCCAAAGTCACGAATAATCCATGTGTGGGGCCAACCCACGCCAGGATACCAAATCACCGGCGATAATCCTGTTTATCAAATGTGGGGCCAACCCATTGTGGAAGCGGCCACCTGGACGAAGTCGTTATGAGGTGCCAAACCTTTGGTGACCCAAAGTCACGAATATTAACTGTGGTACCAAACCACCGGTGGTGCTAAACCACCGTGACCCAAAGTCACAAATATCACATCTTCCCTCCTCTCATCATACCCATGCAATATGACATAATAATTGTGTATGCAGATGACATGTATGCAAATCATATATCAAATAACGATGAAACGAATTACCATCATAATCGAATAATAATATACAACATAATCAATCTAACCAACCACTAAGGGTATAACAAGAATTTTACCTACCAAAGGTATTTTCGTAATTTACCCACCAAAGGTATTTTCGTAATTTACCCACCAAGGGTATTTTCATAATTTACCCACTAAGGGTATTTCAATAATTTCGTACCTGGAATGGCCTTTCCGAAGGCCTAGTGTCGCCTTTGAGCTACTAACTACCATTTTCGGCCTTTACCGACTGTTGGGCCTAAAACTCGATTTGGCCCATTCTGTCCACACACTGTGGCCCACCTAACACAAATCTAGCCACATATATAGGTCTCACCTAGTCTAGTTCACTATATACTATATCATCATACAATTTATTCCAATAGGGCCTACGGGCCCATTGGGCCCACTTTGGCCCATCGCGGCCCCAACCCACAAGAATACTACTGATGGCCTCAACTATAACGTCGAAGCCCCACACGTGCGCTCGTACGCTCGTGTGGCTACTATTGCCGTGACCGGCACTTCGGCATTTGCCACTCTACAACTAGAGTAGAGAAAGTTACACACTTGATAGGAGTTTGGTGTTAAACGGCACTGCGACCACTCCTGTGCCCAAACGCCCACCAAGGTCTCTTAACTCTCCTCTTGGAATGCTCTTTATATAGGTAGCTCTTCACCTTCCTTCTTTGTATCTTTCCGATGTGCGATCCCTCCGTCAGTAGAGTTTAAATTCAACTGAAACTCTTACCGTCCAATCCGCAAAATAAATACTCCCTTGCTTCTCATGAGATTCAAACCCAGACTCTCTTGTAGCATAATCCACGCCACTAGCCACTTTACCAACTAGCTCCTTGTGTCTTAAACCATGCGCAACTAAATATAACCCTATGGCCAAGGTCTAAATTCATTTAATAAAAATAATCTAAAAGGAATGCAAACGCTACAACTAGAACCTTGGACCTCTATCCTTCCTTGTGGCGTCACTTTGCCACTTCACCACAAACTCCACTTGTGTCACTTTTCTCCATATTTTATTCTTAAGGCCTACCTGCCAACTTCCAAGGTTTTTTCACCTAAAACCAAAATTTCCCCAAAGCTAATATTTGATCCCGGGACTTCAGAAGCCCCTAACCTTCCAAAATCACTTATCTAAAAGGTCCAACTTGCACTTAAGCCGATCTCCTATTCTCCAAAAATTTTAAACGCTAATACGCCTAAGGCCCATTGGGCTCAATCCTACTAGGCCCAATTTCAGGATGTTACAAATCTATTCTTCCTTAAAGAAATTTCGTCCTCGAAATTTCTAACTACTAACAGTCACACATCCTAACCCACCACACTACGCTCTTGTTGTGCACTCTGATCTTAATAAAACTAATATACTTTCTAATTAAATCTTGGAACCCCTTCACATAACCAACTATCTACCACCGTAGCAAACAGATATTTTTCACACATACATACAATTCCTATATCACATCCACACATTGCAGAATAAATACAATCATTCAGATATAACGGAATACAAGAAAAGGAAACTTACGTAATTGGTGCCGAGACTGGGTGCCATACTTACGAAAAGAGATATATATATTTTCTAAACCATCCTTGAAAACATTTTTGAACCCAAACCCACAGTGAAGTTTTGAACCTAGGCTCGATACCATAATTGTAACACCCCAAACCCTACCTAAACGTTTACTCGGATCGACATGTCACATGAAAGGAATGTCTAAATCGTATGCTCGTTAAAAAGCTTGTATTCTTTATAGTTGTTTTGAAAAACTGAGTTTAAGTAATTTTGAATAAGAAACGGTTTATTATTATTTTAGGAAAATCTCATATTGATCATTTAATAATAAGCAGTAACCAAATTGAAAGCCGAAACCAAGTAAAATACCCAAGGCCTTATTACATAACAAAAACCCATATAAAAATAAGTCCAAATAAAAGAAACAAATTTATTTAGTAAACATATGTATGGCCTCCACGAGTCCACCTCAGCTCTCAAATTCGCGATCTAATGATTACCGCAAAACTTAACTAAGGGGTGAGTCATCGAGATTCAGTGTGTAAATCTCCATCCAACGGGTGTTAAACCCTTACACAATTTTATATGAAGATATGCATGTCATGCAACCCAAAACCTAACCATCCAAAACTCCCGATTCTACCCCATGTGGTACCAAACCACTGGTGGTGCTAAACCACGGTGACCCAAAGTCACCGATATCAATGTAATGTGGTGCCAAACCACTGGTGACCCAAAGTCACGAATAATCCTGTGTAGTGCCAACCCACGTTGTGATATCAAATCACTGGCGACAATCCCGTTTATCAAATGTGGGGCCAACCCACTGTGGTGCGAAGCCACTGGGACGAGTCGCTATGAGGTGCCAAACCTCTGGTGACCCAAAGTCACGAATATTATCTGTGGTACCAAACCACTGGTGGTGGCAAACCACTAGTGACCCAAAGTCACAAATATCACATCTTTCCCCTCCTCTCATCATTCCAATGCAATATGACATAATAATTCGTGTATGCAGTATGACATGTATGCAAATCATATATCAAATAACGTATGAAACGAATTACCATCATAATAAGAATAATAATATACAACATAATCAATCTAACCAACCTCTAAGGGTATAATAGTAATTTTACCTACCAAGGGTATTTTCGTAATTTACCCACCAAGGGTATTTTCGTAATTTACCCACCAACAAGTATTTTCGTAATTTACCCACCAAGGGTATTTTCGTAATTTACCACCAAAGGGTATTTTGGTAATTTACCCACTAAGGGTATTTCAGTAATTTTGTACTGGAATGGCCTTCCAAGGCCCAGTGTCGCCTTGAGCTACTAACCGCCATTTTCGGTCTAACGGATGTTGCGCCTAAAACCCAATTTTGACCCATTCTGCCCACACGCTCGTGTGGCCCACCTAACACAAATCTAGCCACGATATAGGTCTCACCTAGTCTAGTTCACTATATACTATATCATCATACAATTTATTCCAATTGGGCCTACGGGCCCATTGGGCCCACTTTGCACCATCGCGCCCAAGCATTTCAACCCACAAGAATACTATTGATGGCCTCAACTATCGCATTGAAGCCCCACACGTGCACTCGTGCGCTCGTGTGGCTACTATTGTCGTGACCAAGACTTCAGCATTTGCCGCTTCTACAACTAGAGTAGAGAGTTACACACCTGATAGGAGTTTGGTGTTAAACCGCGCTGCGACCACTCCTGTGCCCAAACGCCCACCAAGGTCTCTTAACTCTCCTCTTGGAATGCTCTTTATATAGCTAGCTCTTCACCTTCCTTCTTTGTATCTTTCCGATGTGGGATCCCTCCGTCAGTAGAGTTTAAATTCAACTGAAACTCTTACCGTCCAATCTGCAAAATAAATACTCCCTTGCTTCTCATGCGATTCGAACCCAGACTCTCCTGTAGCATAATCCACGCTGCTAGCCACTTTACCAACTAGCTCCTTGTGTCTTAAACCATGCGCAACTAAATATAACCCTATGGCCAAGGTCTAAATTCATTTAATAAAAATAATCTAAAAGGAATGCAAACGCTACAACTTGAACCTTGGACCTCCTTCCTTCCTTGTTGCGTCATTCCCTTGTCCCCTAAGTGGCGTCACTTTGCCACTCCACCATACACTCCACTTGTGTCACTTTTCTCCATATTTTATTCTTAAGGCCTACCTGCCAACTTCCAGGGTTTTTTCAACTAAAACCAAAATTTCCCCAAAGCTAATATTTGATCCCGGGACTTCATAGAAGCCCCCTAACCTTCCAAAATCACTTATCTAAAAGGTCTAACTTACAATTAAGCGAATCTCCTATTCTCCAAAAAATTTTAAACGCTACTACGCCTAAGGCCCATTGGGCTCAATCCTACTAGGCCCAATTTCAGGATGTTACAAATCTACACTCCTTAAAGAAATTTCGTCCTCGAAATTTCCAACTATTAGCAATACACATCCTAACCCACCACACTACGCCTTGTTAAGACTCTAATCTTAATAAAACTAATATACTTTCTAATTAAATCTTGGAACCCCTTCACATAACCAACTATCTACCATCGAAGCAAACAGATATTTTTTACACATACATACAATTCCTATATCACATCCACACATGCAGAATAAATACAATCATTCAGCATATAATGGAATATAGTAAAAAGGAAACTTACGGATTTGGTGCCGGAGACTCGGGTGCCATACTTACAGAAAAGAAATATATATATATATATTTTCTAAACCATCCTTTGAAAACATTTTTGAACCCAAACCCACAGCCGAGTTTTGAATCTAGGCTCTGATACCATAATTGTAACACCCCAAACCCAGCCTAAACGTTACGATCGGATCTGGCATGTCACATGAAAAGAATGTCTAAATACAGTGCGTTTGTTAAAAAGCTTGTATTCTTTATAGTTGTTGTGAAAAATTGAGTTTAAGTAATTTTGAATAAGAAACGGTTTATTATCATTTTAGGAAAATCACATATTGATCATTTAATAATAAGCAGTAACCAAATTGAAAGCCGAAACCAAGTAAAATACCCAAGGCCTTATTACATAAAAAAAACCCAAATAAAAATAAGTCCAAATAAAAGAAACAAATTTATGAGTAAACATATGTATGACCTCCACGAGTCCACCTCAGCTCTCAAATCCGCGATCTAATGATTAACTGTAAAATTTAACTAAGAGGTGAGTCATCGAGACTCAGTGTGTAAATCCCCATCCAACGGGTGTTAAACCCTTACATAATTTCATATGAAAATATGCATGTCATGCAACCCAAAACCTAACCATCCGAAACTCCCGATTCTACCTTGTGTGGTACCAAACCACTGGTGATGCCAAACCACTGGTGACCCAAAGTCACTGATATCAATATAATGTGGTGCCAAACCACTGGTGACCCAAATTCACGAATAATCCATGTGTGGGGCCAACCCACATTGTGATACCAAATCACTAGTGACAATCCCGTTTATCAAATGTGGGGCCAACCCACTGTGGTGCGAAGCCACTGGGACGAGTCGCTATGAGGTGCCAAACCTCTGGTGACCCAAAGTCACGAATATTAACTGTGGTACCAAACCACTGGTGGTGCCAAACCACTAGTGACCCAAAGTCACAAATATCACATCTTCCCCCTCCTCTCATCATACCCATGCAATATGACATAATAATTCGTGTATGCCGTATGACATATATGCAAATCATATATCAAATAACGCATGAAACGAATTACCATCATAATCAGAATAATAATATACAACATAATCAATCTAACTAACCTCTAAGGGTATAACAGTAATTTTACCTACTAAGGGTATTTTTGTAATTTACCCACCAAGGGTATTTTCGTAATTTACCCACCAAGGGTATTTTTATAATTTACCCACTAGGGGTATTTTGGTAATTTACCTTTCAGGGGTATTTTGGTAACTTGCCCACTAAGGGTATTTCAGTAATTTCGTACCTAGAATGGCCTTTTCGAAGGCCCAGTGTTGCCTTGAGCGGCTCAACTACCATTTTCGGTCTTTACCGGACTGTTGGGCCTAAAACCTAATTTCGGCCCATTCGGGCCAACACACTCGTGTGGCCCACCTAACACAAATCTAGCCACGTATATAGATCCCACCTAGTCTAGTTCACTATATACTATATCATCATACAATTTATTCCAATTGGGCCTACGGGCCCAATGGGCCCCACTTTGGCCCATCGCGGCCCAAGCAGCCCCAACCCACAAGAATACTACTGATGGCCTCAACTATCGTGTCGAAGCCCCACACATGCACTCGCACGCTCGTGTGGCTACTATTCGTGGACTCTGCACTTCAAAGATTTGCCGCTCTACAACTAGAGTAGAGAGAGTTACACACCTGATAGGAGTTTGGTGTTAAACCGCGCTGCGACCACTCCTGTGCCCAAACGCCCACCAAGGTCTCTTAACTCTCCTCTTGGAATGCTCTTTATATAGCTAGCTCTTCATCTTCCTTCTATGTATCTTTCCGATGTGGGATCCCTCCGTCAATAGAGTTTAAATTCAACAGAAACTCTTACCGTCCAATCCGCAAAATAAATACTCCCTTGCTTCTCATGAGATTCGAACCCAGACTATCCTATAGCATAATCCACGCCGCTAGCCACTTTACCAACTAGCTCCTTGTGTCTTAAACCATGCGCAACTAAATATAACCCTATGTCTAAGGTCTAAATTCATTTAATAAAAATAATCTAAAAGGAATGCAAACGCTACAACTAGAACCTTGGACCTCCTTCCTTTCTTGTGGCATCATTCCTTGTCCCTAAGTGGCGTCACTTTGCCACTCCACCACACACTCCACTTGTGTCACTTTTCTCCATATTTTATTATTAAGGCCTACACCGCCAACTTCCGTGGTTTTTTCACCTAAAACCAAAATTTTCCCAAAGCTAATATTTGATCCCGGACTTCATGAAGCCCCTAACCTTCCAAAATCACTTATCTAAAAGGTCCAACTTGCAATTAAGTCGATCTCCTATTCTCTAAAAAATTTTAAACGCTACTACGCCTAAGGCCCATTAGGCTTAATCCTACTAGGCCCAATTTCGGGATGTTACAAATCTACCTTCCTTAAAGAAATTTCGTCCTCAAAATTTCCAACTACTAACAAATACACATCCTAACCCACCACACTACGCTCTTGTTGCGACTCGATCTTAATAAAACTAATATACTTTCTAATTAAATCTTAGAACCCCTTCACATAACCAACTATCTACCACCGAAGCAAACAGATATTTTTCAAACGTACATACAATTTCTATATCACATCCACACATCGCAAAATAAATACAATCATTCAGCATATAACGGAATATAGTAAAAAGGAAACTTATGGATTTGGTGCCGGAGACTCGGGTGCCATACTTACAGAAAAGAGATATATATATATTTTCTAAACCATCCTTTGAAAACATATTTTAACCCAAACCTACAGCCGAGTTTTGAACCTAGGCTCTGATACCATAATTGTAACACCCCAAACCTGGCCTAAACATTACGACCGGATCTGGCATGTCACATGAAAGGAATGTCTAAATACTGTGCGTTCATTAAAAAGCTTGTATTCATTATAGTTGTTGTGAAAGATTGAGTTTAAGTAATTTTGAATAAGAAACAGTTTATTATCATTTTAGGAAAATCTCATATTGATCATTTAATAATAAGCAGTAACTAAATTGAAAGCCGAAACCAAGTAAAATACCCAAGGCCTTATTACATAACAAAAACCCAAATAAAAATAAGTCCAAATAAAAGAAACGAATTTTCGAGTAAACATATGTATGGCCTCCACAAGTCCACCTCAGCTCCCAAATCCGCGATCTAATGATTACCTGTAAAATTTAACTAAGGGTGAGTCATCGAGACTCGGTGTGTAAATCCCCATCCAACCGGTGTTAAACCCTTACACAATTTCATATGAAAATATGCATGTCATGCAACCCAAAACCTAACCATCCAAACTCCCGATTCTACCTGTGGTACCAAACCTTGGTGGTGCTAAACCACCGGTGACCCAAAGTCACCGATATCAATATAATGTGGTGCCAAACCTTTGGTGACCCAAAGTCACGAATAATCCATGTGGGAGCCAACCCACGTTATGATACCAAATCATTTGGCGATAATCCGTTTATCAAATGGGGCCAACCCGCTGTGGTGCGAAAGCCAACAGGACGAGTCGCTATGAGGTGCCAAACCTCCGTGACCCAAAGTCACGAATATTAATCGTGGTACCAAACCACCGGTGGTGCCAAACCACTAGTGACTCAAAGTCACAAATATCACATCTTCCCCTCCTCTCATCATACCCATGCAATATGACATAATAATTCGTGTATGCAGTATGACATGTATGCAAATCATATATCTATATCAAATAACGTATGAAATGAATTACCATCATAATCAGAATAATAATATACAACATAATCAATCTAACCAACCTCTAAGGGTATAACAGTAATTTTACCTACCAAGGGTATTTTCGTAATTTACCCACCAAGGGTATTTTCGTAATTTACCCACCAAGGGTATTTTCATAATTTACCCACCAAGGGTATTTTCGTAATTTACCCACCGAGGGTATTTTCGTAATTTACCCACCGAGGGTATTTTCGTAATTTACCCACTAAGGGTATTTTCGTAATTTACCTTTCAGGGGTATTTTGGTAATTTACCCACTAAGGGTATTTCAGTAATTTCGTCCCTGGAATGGCCTTTCCGAAGGCCTAGTGTCGCGTTGAGCGGCTCAACTACCATTTTCGGTCTTTACCGGACTGTTGGGCCTAAAACTCGATTTGGCCCATTCTGCCCACACGCCGTGTGGCCCACCTAACACAAATCTAGCCACGTATATAGGTCCCACCTAGTCTAGTTCACTATATACTATATCATCATACAATTTATTCCAATTGGGCTCTACGGGCCCATTGGGCCCACTTCTACCATCGCGCCCAAGACCCCAACCCACAAGAATACTACCGACGGCCTCAACTATCACGTGAAGCCCCACATCGCGCGCCAGACACTGTGTGGCTACTATTGTCGTGGATCGGCACTTCAAGATTTGCCGCTTCTACAACTAGAGTAGAGAGAGTTACGCACCTGATAGGAGTTTGGTGTTAAACCGCGCTACGACCACTCCTGTGCCCAAACGCCCGCCAAGGTCTCTTAACTCTCCTCTTGGAATGCTCTTTATATAGCTAGCTCTTCACCTTCCTTCTTTGTATCTTTTCGATGTGGGATCCTCCGTCAAGAGAGTTTAAATTCAACTGAAACTCTTACCGTCAATCCATAAAATTTACCTTAATGTTCTCTAGAGCTTGATTTTGTTAAATGCTACTCGCCTAAGGCATGTGATTCCATGACTCGTAATTGATGGGCAACATATTTGCATTTCGTGCAATAATGCCCAAATGGGCAACATATTTTGCTAGAACCCGAGCTTTAGGGCTCGAGCAGGCCAACAGTGGCCATGACTGCTTCTCCTTACTTTCACACGCCGTGAATTTAATTAAGTAAAAGTCTTTTAGCAACGTACGTCCGCGACCTCTGTGCGTCCCACCACTCTCTAGCTAAACAATGATATATTATTGTTATATTAAAATTTAAAAATGAATCAATAAAAAAAGTCAACATGCATGTAAAATAAAATTAACATTACTTTGTAATTTTGCAGGCTCATCATCTATGTCAGGCACATTAGAGGATCCAACTATTGTTTGTTGTTCACTATTGCCCCCTTCGGAATTTACAGTATTCTGTATAATATTTAAATCTCGTAATCTTCTTCTACTCATTTTCCCTGTAATACACATAAAATAGTTGAAATATTAGTAACAAATAACACTAATAATGGTACATATAAAATATTTAAATTATATAAAATGACCATGATTAAAATTATGATATTACATATAAATAAAAAATTCATAAAATCTTACTACATCATAATTTGTAAATATCTTTGTCCACGTCCTAACGAACCCATTGAAATTGTGCACTAGTACTAGGGATATTTTCATTTAAGTTTTATTCTGAAAAAGGCAGAGTTCCTGATCTTTCGACGATGTCATCTCTACTTCCACTGCCCATGTCGAACAAGTCTCTAGGGGTGTTTCGAAGTACAATGTACCAACCCTCATCAGTTGGATCTTCCGAGTAAAAAACTTGTTTCACTTGAGAAGAAAACACATACGGCTCGTCTATAAGTTGTTCTCCGGTGTGAATCAATCGAGAGAAATTCACCATTGTAAAACCATATTGATCCTTTTTAATTTCGCGAGTCGTATTCACATCAGCCCATTCACCTCGAAACAAGACAACTTTCCATTTGTCGTAATAATCCAACTCAATGGCGTCGATAATAAGTCCGTAATACTCAGATTCCCTCGATGTGATTCTCGTCCCTAGCACTAGAATAACTCGTAATTGAAGAATTAACAACAATTCCACAATTTTGGGTTCTCCTCAACCTCTCGCGATACCTTGTATGAAATCTGTATCCATTGATGAGGAAGGCACTATATCTTTTCACTATTCGGTTTGGACCTTGTGAAAGCCATTTAACTTCATCATTTACTTCATTCCGACTCCAAACCTATTGAATCGAAAGTAAAACGAGTAATTATAAATGTTGTGCGAAAACATTATTACATGTCAATGAAAACTTCAATTGCATACTGTTTGGCTTAACCATTCATGAAATGATTTTGTGAACATCTTATTAATTTCTCGTCGATGTAATCTTCGGGACCGTGAACGAGCTCTCAATACTTGTTTGTACTCACTATGTTAAAAAAATGGTTACTTTGTTAGAAGACAAACAAATTATAATTGATGAGTATTTATCAAATTATAGAACTTCCGTAATGGTTCCATTGAATCTTAATGAAAAAGAACGTATCGATGTACTTGGACCCGATCTATCTAATTGTCTAATTTCGACTAATTCTCAAACTTTGAAATAAATAAGTTTCGCCAAGTTATGATCTGTGAGCCCAAGATTTCTACTTGGTACATTCATTCTTGTTTCAACATCTTCCAAATACCTTGAACAGAAAGTCATACATTCCTCTCGCCAAGTAGCCTTGACAATTGATCCTTCCGGATAACGTTTATTGCAAAGAAGAAGACTTCAATTTGGATAGGAACCTAAACACGATATAGAACATTATCAAAAGTTGCAACTAAAGGCATTTAGGTGAATGAAGGAATAATTTACAAATAAATTAAGACCTTTCAATGGGATACATCCATCGATAGAAAACAGGTCCACCAAGTATTGCTTCACGAGGGAGATGAATTAACAAGTGCACCATAATTGTGAAGAAGAAAGGCAGGAAGATCTTTTCTAGATTGCATAAAGTTAGTGTGGCTCGATCTTGTAGTGTCTCAAGTTCTTGAACATCCAAAACTTTGCCACAAATGCCTTTCATTATATTGGACAGTTCAATTACACAAGATGTCACCTTTTTCGACATACAACACCGCATAGCAACTGGCAGTAAGTCTTGCATCAAGATGTGATAGTCATGCGATTTTAAGCCATATAGTCTTCAATCTTTAAGACTCACACATCGAGATATATTTGATGCATACGCATCCGGGACCTTTATATCCTTCAACACCGTACAGAACACTTCTTTCTCCGTCTTGACATTGAATAAATAGCAGGCGACAATCGATATTTCATATTCGGAAGTGCTTGGGGATGAAGCTCACGCCGAATACCCATGTGGACTAAATCAAGTCGACTCTGAAGATTGTCTTTCGATTTTCCATCGACATTCAAAATAGTCCCAATGATGTTCTCATAGACATTTTTCTCAATGTGCATGACATCAAGATTATGGCGTAAAATCTGATGCTCCCAATAAGGCAACAAAAAAAATACTTCTTTTTTTCCACAAGTCCGCCTCATTAAGATCATCCTCTTCATCAGATTCATCATCAGATTCATCCCTTGATCTTCTATTTCTTTGCGTGTTGGCCGGTTGATTCATCTTCCTATAAAAGAAATTCATATCTTTCAACATGAACAATATTTTGGATCCACTGGTCTGCGAAGGAGCTTCTTGGAACTCTTCAGTACCGTCAAACTGAGCACTCTGAAATCTAAATCCATGATTTTTCGGTAACCACCAACGATGCCCCATGTAAGAGAACTTCTTCCCATTATATAACCATTACGAACATGTTTGCGCAGCACAACAAGGACAAGCATAACGTCCCTTGGTACTCCAACCAGATAAATTTGCATAGGTCGGGAAGTCATTAATAGTCCACATCAAAGCCACACGTAAGTTGAAGTTCTCTTTTCTCAGAACATCGTATGTCTCAACACCAGCCCATAATTGTTTTAACTCTTCAATAATTGGCTGCAAATATATGTCAATATCATTCCGAGCCCTTTCTCTCTAGGGATAATCATAGACAAGATAAAGGATGATTGTTTAATGCAAACCCATGGAGGCAAGTTGTAAGGAACAAGCACCACAGGCCACGTACTGTACGCAGTGCTCATGATTTTGTAAGGGTTAAATCCATCAGATGCTAGCCCCAACCTCACACTCCGAGGATCCCTTGCAAAGCTTGGAAATTTAGAGTTAAATGATTTCCATGCTAAAGAATCTACAAGATGCCTTAACAATCCATCATCGGTTCGTCTATCACGGTGCCACTTCATTGACTCGACTGTCTTCGACGACATGAAAAGCCTTTGAAGCCTTGATATTAGCGGAAATACCGCAAAATCTTAACCGGCTGCTTCCTTGACTGAATATCATGTTCATCCTTGTTACCATCCTCTGCATTTATATTAATCCAACGGGATTGACCGCAGACATGACAGCACTGTTGGTTTATCCGATTGCCCCAATACAACATGTAGTCATTTTGGCAACTATGAATTTTGTTGTAGCCAAGGCCCAAATACTTTATCAGTTTCTTCATGTCTTTGGAAGATTGAGGGATTTTCGCAAATGGGAACATTTCTTGTAGAAACTCTAACAGCATTGTCAACGAGTTTTAAATCCATCCTCCCAAACATTTCAAGTGAAAAAGACGAATTCAGAAAGACAGTTTGGAAAATTTTGATCCCTCATGCAGTTCTTCATTCATTTCACCAAGTAACGTGTAGAACCTCGCCGCTTCTTCATTTGGCTGTTCATCAGGTACACTTCTTCCCCCTTCGGTGAAAGTATGTCCACCAAAATTATAATCATCAGTTGCACCCAAGTCAGGTGGAAATGACCGAAACCATCATCACAAGCATATTAAAAGCATCCCGCAACATGCCTTCCATGTTATCATCTCTAACATTCGATTGTAAGCACTATGAGGATAACCCAGATAAATCGATGAAGATGCTCCACTAGATGTACACTCTCCATGAAAATCCATTTTTGTACCCCGGACAAAGCCATCAACAACTAGATGTTCGTGAGACAACTTCATGATAATGCCAATTGATATTGCAACACTTCTTACATGGGTAAAGAATCATATTCTCTTGGCTTGCATTTTGAAATGTGAAATTCAGACAATTTTCTACTCCATTTCGATAGCCGTTGTTTACCCTTGACAAATTCATCCAAGTCCTATCCATTTCGTAGTTGTTGATGTCTAAAGTTGACAATAAATTACACGGCTAAATTGTTAATTTATAATTTATGTAAGTAATGATAATTTCATATATATAATTGAGTACTATGTAAGTTATGTAAATTATGTAAGTTAAATAATTTGATGAAAGCTATGTAAGTTATGTAAGTTATGTATTATGTAAGTTAAATAATTTTATGTAAGTTATGTATTATGTATTATGTAAGTTAAATTAAAATTTCAAATCGAGAATCGGTTGAGGTGTGAATTATGTAAGTTGTTTATCTATACAGTATTATGTAAGTTATGTAAATTATGTAAGTTATGTATTATGTAAGTTAAATAATTTGATGAAAGCTATGAAATTTGATCTTTAACCTATGTATTATGTATTATAATTATTTAAGGAATTTTACATTTTACATGCAAAGTAAGGGTACTAATCCCATGGCTGCATCCTTTCTCAATATTAAAACCAAACCACCCATCAGGATTTTATTTAATCATAAAGTTGAAGCTCCTAGCAGTGGGCATTTTACCTCAAGTTTAAATATCGCTTTATATAAATTTTTTTCTCACTTAAATTTTATTATATATCAGTTTTGTCTAAATTTTTTAAGATTCATCATACGTGGCATTGTTACACCTGGGGAGGATCCGTTATATCTTATAGTGAGATATAAGGCAACCCGTTAGGTTTCCAGCCTATATACTTTGAATCTTTTTTTTTGGACAGTAATATAATATACAACATATATACCAACAAGCAGGATAATAAACAACAATTTGGACAACAATTTGAACAAAAATTTTTTAAGATTCATCATACGTGGCATTGTTACACCTAGGGAGGATCCGTTATATCTTACAGTGAGATATAAGGCAACCCGTTAGGTTTCCAGCCTATATACTTTGAATCTTTTTTTTTGGACAGCAGTATAATAAACAGCATATATACCAACCAAGCAGGATAATAAATAGCAAATTAGATAGCAATTTGGACAAATTCATCATGATATGACTATTACTGATCAGAATTTTGAACTAAAACGTACCTTAATAATTTCAATAAGATGGTCTACTCCACTCTCACCAATAAACAGGGGCTGCAGTCAGAAATACAAACAACATTAACTCACTAATACTTTAAAAAATAGAAAAAGAAAAAACATTAACATGAATGATGAAAACTTATAAATAACTATACTGGATACCAACAATACATACATCTCTGATTAAGCAGTATTGGTGCAAGTGTAAAAAATTAAAAACCAAATATAAGGAAAAGCTCTCTAAGAAGAAAAAGGTGTTACACGACTTTGGGTATTCGACATTTCAGGTGCATATTAATCAGATGAATATCTAATGTTTTTCTATCAAATGAATATAAATCAGCAAAATGAATATAAATAAAAATAATAATGATTTTATACGTGTTAAGTTAGTACCACCAAATCCAATCCAATAGTTGCAGGAGCAGTAGGAAGCAGTAATTGAAATACAAACAACATATGAATTAACAAATGCTATTGATTAATTACAAAATGCTATTTACTAAAAACTAATACTCACATTCTTTGACTGAAAGAAAAATAGTCAATTCAGTAGTCGGTCTAAGTCCTCTTCAATTCTACTCACTTTCAAAGTACGGATACCTTTCTCAATGCAAATCTGTAACAAATACATATGAAATTTATTAAAACAAAAGTCTAATCACATACATTATTAAACACTACTATGAAAATTTATACAAATATATGTATATGTATTGAGAAGGTTCAACATGAATTTCTAGATCGTGGATTTATTCAAATTAGTATTCTTATTTTATGAAAATCACTAGGAATTTTTTAATTACCTATTACTTTTATTATACTTTTTTTAATACCTATTACATATGCACATATATTGTGTTCATGTCAATTCAATTAATTCAAGTTAGTAAAAAATTTAAAGTACTTAAGTCATAAAAACGATATAGTTAGAGGCTAATTTTGTAGTTAAAGAATTATAATAGAAACAATTATCATAAGCACCAAATATAATAACCAATTTTAATTGTAGATTGGTCAATGACCAAATTGTTTACTATGCTGGCTAACAACAATGACTAAGAATCTTGAATAGATTGTAAGATAATTCACTTCTTGGCCAAATGGTGACCCTAGTCCTAGGCTTTGATAATGCAGCCTAACCCCGGAAGTGAAAAGTCATTAATGGAAGATGAAGTACAAACATTAACTCAGCCTCAATTGTTGACTTGCTGCAAGGAAGAAGACAAATCCCAAGGGCTATATATCACAGCAGACAAATCCCAGATTCAAAATGCCTGCAACAAGTGAAAGATATAACTTAAAAACCAAATATATATTTCTCAAGAAATATCCTTTAAAGACATAACTTAAAAAGTTTCTAGAAAGGTAAATTAACAAAAAAAAAAAGAGTAAAAATGGGTCAACATTTAATATATTCAATAAAAAGCTAACTTAAACGAAACTATACATTTATAGATAAAAATAAATCAAATCCCTTTAAAATAAAATTAATATTATTCTAAACTATGCGTCATTAGCAACTAAGATTGCACCAGAATTCATCTTCTTATGGTTCTAAAGCCCAATTACCTATTTATAATAGTTTTGATCATCATCACATTAATTCCCAATCACCATAAAATCATTCAATCAATAGGAGTCAGAATTCTCACTTCCATTTCAAAGTTGTTGTTTTTTTAAAATTCATAATTACCAGTAATATATAATTACTTTTTGATTTAGTAATATAGTCTGACTATAGAATACATATAAAATTTTGTATGCATGTATCATAAATGTTTTAAGTTTTTATTTGATTATAAATATCATTTGCTAAAAAGGAGCAATAAAATGTTTCCATACGCTATTCATTAATTAATATTCTTTTATGATTATGTTGCTTAATTAAAAAGATATTTTTTAAACAAAATTCTCAAAATCACAATCACATTTAATATACCCTATAATTATTATTAAAATGGATAAATAAATTAATTAACAATTAAAACAAATCCCAACCCGAAATAGAAAAAAATCATAATTGGGGTCACCTGTCATTCTCTCTATTTGGTTAAGTAATATGTTATGTTAAATTATATTTCAAGTTTCCAACTATAAATTACTTTATTGATTTCTTTTATAAGAAAAAGAAACCATTGATCAGCATGTACCCATCATTTCATGCATCTAGTAGTGGAATTCACTCTTTTCTTTTACCTTTTGGAAAAAAGAAATCTCTTTTTCTCAAATTTATTATAATCTTACAAAAGAAAACAAAGAAAAGTAAAATTCTACATTTTCAAACCCTAAGTCAGAAAGTTTAAGCTTTTTTATCATATCTATATTTTTTATCATATCTAATTGTACCTTGTTTGTAAAAAAGGTGAGATTCACCTAACATAATACCAGCTTCAAGGTAATAATAAAGTCCTTACCAACTAGTATTAAGCTGGTCATAAAAATACAGCAAAATCATTTCTACAACAATAATCTATTATTGTTTATATTATACCCTTTACAAGTAGGACACTAGCACCTTTAGGGGGCAAAAAGAATTTATAAATGAATACCTTTATGAGAAGACTCTTCCAAATAAAATCCCACTGAAAATAAGCGCACCAAACCACTTGTTGGACAAAAACCTTACAAGAGAAAAAGGAAATGTGAGCTGAGTACAAATAAAAACAAACATTTAGGCAAAAGCAAATATCCAGTAAATAGGCATTAAAGGAAGCATATTCAATTAGTACACACTTACTTGTTAACTCACCCTTTACTTGATTGTTAATAATCAAGCAAGATAAGTACGATTTTCAACAAAACACTTCTCCTTATTGATCTATCATACAATTATGAAGTACAAAAATAATTTTTACCACCATTTTTACCACCATCATTGCATGATTAAAATAAACAGAACCACACCAAGTTTATTTTTCCCACAAAGAACATAATCTGTAGAAGGACGCAGGGGAATCCAATAAAATTAAATCAGAGTGATCAAAGCTTATTTCCATTGTTCTGAGGAAGCCTACCAGTTCTTGTTCAATGAAGTAGTTGTGCTACTTACTAGGTAGATAACAGATACCACCGAAGATAAACAAAACCAAAGAAACATCTTAAATACAACGCAATCAATACTACTACATGCAAACTGCAAACACGAAATTAAACGCAATATAATTGAAAAAAAGTTTTTAACTTCAAACAATGCGATCCTTGTTAAGTGCACTAATAAGACTAGATTCTGTTTATTACCATATGGTTGAGTTTTACATAATTATGGCAGAAATAGTTGGAACAGTTCATCCAAGAGGAAACATAAAATACATGCAATCACTTCAATCTATATAGCCAGAAGGCAAACTTAGAACTTGGACTTTCTATGTCTAAATTAAGTGCAAACTACAGATTGAGCTTACCGGCTAAGAACCACGAATGCATGGCCAGGCTGCAAAAAAAAAAAAAAAAAAAAAACACTTCTCTTGATTGTTAATAATCAAGCAAGATAAGCAATGCTATATTCGATTTTCAAAAATAATTTCTGATATTTTATTCACTTAATTTATTATTATTAAATTTAATTTCACACTTTAAACAAGTCCAATTCATAATCACCAACCATCCAAGGAATTTAACTAGTTTAAATAACATTAAAAAAATAGCATATAATCGTCCACATGTGAATCGGACTTTGGGTTTCCTAAGATTCAAAAATGGTAACTGCGAAAGCAAGAAGAACAGTGAAAGAGATAATGAGGAACCTTACCTTTTGATCAAATCCAGCTGCCTCCGTTAGAGTTCCTTGAATCCTCTTCCACGAACACCTTAAGTTCATCAACAGGCCACTCAAATCCCTTAAATTTCGTCTCCAATTTTGCCTTCTTTGAACCGCTTATCTTGGACGAGATCGCTGCTAGAATGACCGGATCTAAATAAACAATTAAAAAATAATTAACAGTAAACTATTAGAGCCCCAAATTAGAAATCAAGCTTTTTAGGGATACCCATTTCATTTCTCACCATCTAAGAATCAACATGAGAAAGGGAAAAATAATAAAGACAAATATAAAGAAAAGGAAAAAGAAAAACCAAAAGGAGGGAAGAAAGAAAGGGGGGGATTATCTGTTGGGAAAAGGGGAAGAGCACGAAAAGAAAAAATCTGTTGGGAAAGGTTAAGTGAACGAAAAGGAGAAGACCTAGACGAAAATGAGAGGAGCGGAGTAAACTTAGTGAGAAAATTGAGAAAATAAAAATGGCGCCGTTTCAATTCAATTTAATTTCTTTTTGCGGCGTTTTGAAAAAAAAAATGCCACTATTACTACTCATTTGCGGTGTTTTATGGCTAGTGCCGCTAAATCCCCAAGTAAACAGCGTCGTTTTGTTTAGTAATTTGCTTTTTGCACCTTCAATGTTAATTTTTTTTACTTTAATTATTTATTAGATTCCTTTAAATTAATTTTGTTTTGTTTCTAACAATATGTTTAATTTGTACAGTTTTATAATTTAATTTCTCATACCTAAATCCTAACCCCTAAATTATACACCTTAACTCATATATATATATATATATATATATATTACATTGTAGAGGTAATTAAAGAAATAATCTAATCTAAACCCTAAACGCTAAAATAATATAATTTTATCTATTTTATCAAAATCCCTAATACTTAAATCCCTAAACACTAAGACTCTAACTTTATTATTCGATATGGTTTAAGCACTAAACCCAAAACCCTATAACTCTAAAATAATAAAAACTAAACTATAAACCCAGCCTAAACCCTAACCTAACCCTTAATCTTAAATCCTAAACCTTAAACCCTAAAACATAAACTCTAGACCCTAAACTATAAAGATTAATCCATAAACTATATACCCTAAATTAAACCATAAACCCCAAATTATCATGAGAATTAATTCAATATTTTAAAATTAATACTATCTCTTTTACGATTATATAAGAAATTATTTAATATTTTTTCATTTTAACAAATATTTTCTCTTAAATAATTTAAACTAGAATCATAATTTTAATGTATTAAAATTAATGTTATCTCTTTTACAATTATATAAGAAATTATTTAATATATAAATTAAAAGACACTAATTTAATCTAAAACCATAACCCCTATCCTCTATCCCATAAACCCTAAATCATAAACTATAAAACCCTAACCCCTAACCCTTAACATATTAACCCCAAACCCTTAACCATTTACCTTTAAACCCATTAACCCTAACTTTTAACCCATGAAACCCTAACACATCCCCCTTAAACCTTAAACCGCAAATCATAAACCATAATCCCTAAACATTAAAATAGTAACTCCTAAACCTTACACCCTAAACTATATATGCTAAACCATAAACCCTAAACAATCATGAGAATTAATATTCAATATTTTAAAATTAATACTATCTCTTTTACGATTATATAAGAAATTATTTAATATTTTTTTCATTTTTAACAAATATTTTTCTCTTAAATAATTTAAACTAGAATCATAATTTTAATGTATTAAAATTAATGTTATCTCTTTTACAATTATATAAGAAATTATTTAATATAATAAATTTAAAAACAATCAGTCATATATATCAAAAAAAAAAAAACTTTAAAATTATTTGCGGCGTTTTTCCAAAAGCACAGCTAATGCTAAGACTTTTAGCGGCGTTTTTCCAAAAGCGCAGTTAATGCTCACACCTTTAGCGGCGTTTTCAAAAAGCGCTAATTTTCGCGATTTTTAGCGCGTTTTCCAAAAGCGCCGCTAATGCTCATTTTTTAGCGGCGATTTTCCAAAAGCCCGCTAATGCTCACACCTTTAGCGGCGTTTAAACGCGAATAAACGCGCTATATATCCTTTTTAGCGGCATTTTGTAAATAAACGCCGCTATTGCTCATTTTTTGGGGGCTTTTTGTTTCAAACGCCGCTAATGTATAATCTTTGCGGCGTTTTTCTTTAAAACGCTACTAAAAACTCCGCTAAAAGTCTATTTTGGTGTAGTGAACCCATGAGACCCTAAAACTCAAAGCCCAAATCGGTGGCCCACTAAAAAACCTACCCAGCCCAAAACCCTTGACCCACTGGCCCAATTGCCCAAAGATTTGAACTTAGGGTTCTGGGAACCCTAAGGAGTCTTGCGCCGCAGCATTGAATGGCCTGGGGCCATTCGTCTTCTGCTTCTGACCGAACCCCCTGACACCCACTTGCCCTGACTTTCTGACGCCGCCCCTCTGCCACCGCGGTCATGTCCACTGCCCAACACCGCCCAAGAGCACCTGCAAACATTTAAAAGAAAGGACAGAAAGTAACAAAGCATGGCTATAAAAGCCGATTTACATTTTGTTGTAAAGGACCTTTTTTGGTTTTTGAATCAATACTATACAAAAAGAGTTGAATACAAGCGCAAATAGATTAAGCACAAAAGAGAGAGATTAAGGCACTAAAATCGACTAAAACCTAAAAGAGGCGAAAAGAGGTGATTTTTTCCCTTTTATTTTCAAGCATTCCTTTTTCCTCGACATATATGTGTACATATTATTAAAGGATATTAAAAGGAATAAAAATACAAAATTTTACCTCTTTTTGAACTTTGCGGTGGTGGCAAGCGGCCATGGTGACAATGAATCGGTCGGAATCCCACCGATTCCCCTTCAGAGAAAAAAGAAAGAAGAAATTTTTTTAAGCAGAATGACACAAAATGATTTTTTTCGAGGTTTTGGGCCTTATATAGCCCCCTGAAACGACGTCGTTTTGGGTCGGCCCTTTAACCCCAAAACGACGTCGTTTTGGCCTTGACCCGATCCGACCGACCCGACCCGCCTCAGGATCCGCGTGTTTTTTTTACAAAGGGGTTTATTGCGCTCTCGATCCTTCCGCATTTTTAGATTTTAAAATTAAGTTTTTCGCTATTGCAATTTTGTCCCAGAAATTTTACGTGATTGTAATTGGTCCTTTTAAAACACTTTGTTTTACTATTTGGGAAAATTAAGCTCCTCGTCCCCAAAGATTTGGGTAGCGTTCTTCATTTAGTCTCTTTATTGCTTATAATGTCTAATTTGACCCTTTTATTTTGCTTTTAGTTTCAATTTGACCCATTTTCAAATTATTTTGTAATTTTACTATTTCTACTATTATTTAATATTGATTATTTATTATTATTTATATGTTTGTTATTATTGTTATTATTATATATCTTTTTACTATCACTAATATTATTATCAATTTTATTATTATTATTGTTTTATTATTATTTGTTAGTATTAATGCATTATTTTTATTTTTACTTGATTATCATTTATACTATTATTTTCACATTATTACCATTATCTTATATTTTATTGTTTTATTATTTAATTTTCATCACTATAATTTTATTATTCTATTTTACCACTAATATTATATATATGTATTATTCATATTGGTATAGTATTATCATTGTTTTATATCATTATCATATTATTATTATTAGTACTCTTATACTTACTATATTTATATCTATGTTTATCTTTCTTAATTTCATATTATTACTACATAAAATATATTTTGAAAATCATCATATTTCATTTTAAGGTTTTAGAATAAAAGTGATGTTTCGTATTTAGAATTGAAAATAGTGCCCTAACGTGCTGGGTTGCGATTTTCCGTTTAACTAAATTACTTAACATCCCCTTTTACGAAGTTTCGCGAATCATGAGACGACTTTGATTACGAGAGATTAAAACATTGTGTCCTAAGGAGCTGGATGTGATGTTTATATCTTTTCGGGACAAAGAAATCTCAAGTTTTGACTCGAGCCTTTTCTTTGATTTAATCCGATACGATGCATTTTGTAAAATTGCTACACTCCATTTAAAGGTTTTAAAATAAAGGTAATGTTTTGGTATTTAGGAATTCGGGGAATAGTACCCTAACGAGCTGGGTTGTGATTTTTCGTTTGACTAAATAACTAAACATCCTTTTGATAAACTTCGTAAAATCATGAGATAGCTTTGATTACGAAGGTTTAGAATATCATGTCCTAACGTGCTGGATGTGATGTTTGTACCCTCTCGGAACAAAGAAATCTCAAATATCCTAATACCTTTTAAAGGATCCGTATGTTAAAACCTTTTCAAACTTCCGACATTAAGACACTAATTAATCATTTTGGTACCAATTTTGGGCGTATCGAGGGTGCTAACCTTCTTCGTGTGTAACCGACTTTCGAACTCGTTTTTTTGGATTTCGTAGACCAAAATCGTTGTTTTGATAAATCAAACTGTTTATTAAAAATAACCATTTTACGAGGTGACCCGATCACACCTCAACAAAAAGGGATTGGTGGCGACTCCTTTTTTCATTTTTAAAACCCAAAGTCGAACCCCTTGTTGTTTTCAAAAAAATGGTTACGACAGCTTGGCGACTCCACTGGGGAAGTTTTAGAAAGTCAAGCCATAAATTGATTATTTTCTGTCTTTTGTCAGAATTTTGAAAGTTCGATTTGAAAATTACGATCTTTTTATTGCATGTTGTTTTAATTTCGGCATTGCATTGCATGACCGTTGTGGTCACACCTTTAAGTGGGAGTGAGAAGCTACTCCTTCGTGAGGTTTTCACCTCCGTGCAGGATAGTGGATCGCTTTTGGGATACATCCGTAGCTATGTCTTCGTGAGATTTTCATCTCCGTGCAGCCATAGAGAAATGTATTCCCCTGAACTGAACTTGGTCCGTATGAGCCATAAATGGGTGAGGATCGAGGAATCTGCTGGTCCAGGTACCTCAACTATAGAACTAAAACCATATATAGTGAACCCTAGGAGCCCACCTTAGATAGAACTATGTCAAACCTTAGTGGTCACCTAGGTTGGTGTTTGTTCATTTTCACTTGTTTTATACTTTGCTATACTAACTCTTTGTATTTTATTTTCGTGCATATCACCTCATTTTCTATAGAGGTATCGATTCATGATCAGTTTCTGAGTTAGAAAGCTGGTTATGGAAAATGGATCCCTTGATAAAGTGGAAGACAATGCAGTCGTTCGTATAGTTAGAACCTAGGCAGTTAGAAGGGTATGGATCCATTTGAGCAAAAGGAAATGTGGCAGTGCTAAAATCTGGTGGTCATCCTTTAGACGGTAAGGGTGTTGGAAGAAAAGTGATTGGCAGAGGGCAAAAGACCTGTGACAATGAATTGGCTGAAAAGGACTTTGCTTACGACGGGGAGAAAAGTTTATTTACTGTTGGTGCTCTTCCAAATAACAAGCATGAGTTTGTAGTTGTATTTGAGGATGTTACATCTAACAGAAACAACAGTAATGCAAGACCTGATGTCCATGATGACTCAAATGGGCAAGACAGGAAGAGAATTAAACGGCATTATCGGTCAAATCAGCTTTGTTGCATAGACACCCATGCGAGCAACTCAAAATGCTTGGCGCGGACAGGAATCTAAAAACTCTCAAGAAGCATTGAGGGTGATAGATGTCATTTTAAGATAGCATGCTGCGAAACAGGGATGCCTACTGGTTTGCCAATCTTTCAAGATGATCAGAACAGCTTCACAGACATTGGAAGAGGTGCCCTTGGCAATAGGGGCTTCCATTCAAATTTCATGGCCACTCAAAGAGGCCTTTCCCTGAATATTGATATTCGTCCTAGCCCGGTTGTGGATCCTTTGCCAATCAGAATGCCATGGATCCTGGACTGGACCATGGCTAAGCAAAGCTTTAAGAACCTGAGGACAAAAGTCAGCCCATCCAATCACGAGTACAAGATCACTGGATTGAGCAAGCAGTTGTGTAAAGATCCGTCGTTTTTATTGAAGGGGAAAAGTGTGAAAAAAGTTAATGGTGAAGTTGAGAATCTAGAGATTACTGTCTATAATTATTTTGTCGACCATCACCAAGACTTGCCATGCTTTAATGTCGGAGAGCCGAAACAATCTACATACATTCCTTTGGAGCTCCATTCCTGGATGTATTTGCAATTGACAAAGCGCTAACTAGAGAGCTTCTTTGGTTAAGACAGAAGTCTCAGGAAAGAATGAAAGCCTTATCCAATGCTTCACAGGGGAGAAACCATAGTGCCGAGCCGATGCTGCGTTCTTGTGGTGTTTCTATCAGCGCTAATCGTATTCTGTCAGTACCAAGGGCAATGATGGAAATTTCTTTCCGAAGAATGGGCGTTGGATTTAGTGGAACCATCTAGGATGGAAAGATAGAACTTCTTGGCTCATCGTTGTGGTCCAAACAACATTGTAAGGGATTTGGTTCGTGTGAAGAAGTGAAAGGAATTTGCATTGACCCCATTTGATAGATCCAAAGAGACGAACCAGAATAGACGACTTTCACCTGTGGTTAGAATGAGAAAAGCTATTGAACAGGTACAATCTAAAATGTCTGGAGCTCTGCAATTCCTTCTTCGTCTAGAAAAACTCTAATCTTTATGAGCCATAGAAGCGGAAGAATCCCTCAGAGTACGATGCTAGCTAGAGTAAATGATCGATACTTTTTTGGAAAATTGATGCTAAGCTGGGACAGTCTCTTCACTACCCTCGAAGCTGTAACTCTGCAATCGAGTTGAATTTAAGGAAATAAAGTGTAGGATCGAAGAGTTAAAATCAGCATTACACAATTGCGAACTGCGAATCAGGCTTCTGAAGACAAGAGAGGAGTGTTGGAAAGAAGAACTTTATCATTCTTATGATCATCAAGATAAAGAGTCGAGATTACCTCATGAGGGAAGTGATAGTTCAGATTCAAGAGGTAGCTGGTCATCTACAGGTGGATATGTTAAGCATAAAATATGGGTTACAGTCTGATCATAGTCAAGAGCTAGCTCCATTGTTTTGGAAATCAAAACCTTTAGGACTTAGGACGAAAGCATATAGTAGTCCATTTTATGTAAAAGAATTTGTTTTCTAATAAAGTTTTCTAAAATGAAGTTGATCAAAATCGATACCTCTTTGCATTCATGCATTCGCACTACATTGCATGTGCATTACATACATTTGCACTAGACTTTTACAAAAAGGACCCTAATTAGGTAAAATGTTTCAGTTAACCTGGAAAACATGTAACAAAGGTTGGTGAGGATAGAGCAAAGGCAAATACAGATGCAAGAGAAATTGTCCCAAATTCAACAAGAAATGCGAGAGCAAATGCTAAACTTTCAAGAGAACATGATGGGCTAGCTAACTCAGTTACTAGCCGGAGGACTTGAAAAAAGAAGTGACCCAGTGATCGAAAATATGGATAATGATGAAGACATCATTTATTCCCCAATAAGTGTCCCATCTCAACCAGACGCACATTCTCGCGTGGTACCTGTCATTATTGGATCTCAATATAGGATCGATACTTGGTCTTCTTGAATTCTTTGAGGAGCCACCGTAATGAGCAAGTCAATCGTGTTGATTTTGGCCTACCGAGGTAGAGAAAAGGGAGAAGGGCTTCAAAAGCCCCAAGAGGAAGGATAAGGATGTGGCTAGCACGAGTGTGTATACCAAGGGTTATTGAAGCCGTTACAACAAACCGACCAAAGAAGGCGATTACCGGTCCCTGGTCCCCCAAAGCAAAACCCAATCCGAGAGCGTATTGAAAAACCTCGGTTCACTCCTATTCCCATGACGTATAGGGAGTTATACCAGAACTTATTTGATATGCATGTTGTAGCTCCTTATTATATAAAACCACTGCAACCTCCATACCCAAAATGGTATAACCTAAATGTCCAGTGTGAGTATCATGCAGAGGTTACAGGGCATTCGATAGAAAATTGCACAGCTTTCAAGAATTTGGTGGAAAAATTCGTCAAAATGGGTGTTGTGGAGATAGGCGACGCACCAAAAGCAGAAGCATGAACCTGGGAGCATTTTGAGCAATGAGACTGTGGAAGAAATTCCTATAGTATTTAGAAGCTTGCCTAGAGTAATGTACGAAGTATACTTGTTGCTTTAAGCCTAGAAGCAATAAGATCTCTTTTGTGAAATAGGCTCGTGTTCTGAATTACTATTTCAGTAAAATGCATCTTTTGAACCAATATTTTTATTTTCCATGCTATACATTCTATTGAATATTCTTTTATTCTTCATTCATAAATAATCATTCATTCTCTGGAAATTACTTTCATACCGGCGATAGGTCCCAGATATCAATGACATGAGCGACGCTGTTACGGACTCCCTTTCTAGTGAAATATGTGTCTAGAAGGATCTAAGGACTTAGAAGATGACAGAGATTGTAACTTATTTCCTAACTTGTTAAAAATGGCAGATCCTACCTCGCGAAATGTCAGCCGACACTACAAGCCAACGAGGGAGATGAAGATGGAAGCTTAGCTCACCGCAAGAATAAGGCAAGACATTATCGCATGATCACAGCTAGACACGTTGAGGCCACTGAAATGCGGATTCCTATATGTGAGGCATGGACGCTATCAAGCCAGTCTCCTCAAGAGCTTTGAGCCAACATCGATTCATATTCATAGCCTTTGGTTACCTTACCAAGAGGGTAAAGGTCGCTTCACATGTCAAAATTACAAAGTCAGCAGTCGTCGACTTCAACTTCAAATTCAAAATTTAAAAAAAAAAAAACAAAAATAAAAACAAAGAAGAAGAAGAAGAAGAAGAAGAAGAATAAAGAGAGAATGGCGATAAAGAATGCCAGAAAGAAACGTGTTGACACAAATTTATAGTCTGTCCAAAGATCAAACAACACATCAGTGCAGCAAGATAGCCAAAAACCATTCAAAATTTTTGAAAAATGACTAAGACTTGTAAAGGTTGGCATAGAGAAGTTACCATTTACCTTCTAGGTTTCTTAAAAGTTGTCAGGACTTTCACCGGGGCATCTTCCCATTGGTTTATTAAAAGGGAAACAATTGTTGGAAGATAAGATTCCTTTTCACAAGCTTTGATTTGGTTGGGCAAAGCGTAATGTCTCTGATAAGCTTGATTGAAAGTACTCATGGTCGAATGTACCAAAATGGATGATATGGGCTTATGACAAAATGTTCGCTCAAAAGAATTTGGAGAAAGACACGGCATTAAGAAGGGTTCTTCAGATTCAAAAGGACTCCGAAAGGAAAAGTAAATGCCTTATGCAGCAAAGAAGGCTTGTTTTGGGGAAACATGGATACTAATCAAGATGGATGGCAAGGACCTATCCAATCCGATGAGTTCAAATTCAAAAAAAAAGAGTTTTGCAAAAAAAAAGGAGTTTTGCAAAAAAAAATGAAAAAAAAAAAAATGAAAAAACACGAAAAAAGAAAAAAGGAAAAGAGAGGTCGAGGCAAAAACCCGCAAAGGGCGCCTTGGGATCAAAGGGGATTTGAGTTGAAAACCCGAGAAGGGCAGCTTAAATTTTGATCAAAAGTAAGGCATATGGTAGTCTTACCACGCTTGAGTTAACAATGAAGAAGTATGTTGCGTCTTGGAGCATCGGCAAAGTACTCCGGATCCCCTAAGCACATATTGAGCCTAAAATGGTCCTCAAGAAGTTTGAACAGAGAAGCTCAGGCTGCGATATCTAGGGCACCTAGTTTCTATTTTTACCTTGCAAGATACACTGCCAATAAATTTCCTTCCTAATTGCACTTGCTACCTTTGCTTAACCCATTTGTTTTGAGCTATGCTCCTAACTAACTTCATTTTTATCCGTAGTTATGATCTCTTTCAGACATTTTACATTGAAATAACGATTAATGGACTAACGACACTTTCACAAAAAAGAGTTTCACATATTACTCTGGAAACTTCTAAGTAGTATCGAACACAAACAGATTATTGCTTAAAACTCATTGAGTTTAAGGGATAGGAATAATGGTGGAGGAAAAGTCTGAACTGAGGCTATCTCTTCGAATTTTGTCAAAAAATGGTGATTGAACAAAATGACGAGGTATTACGTCAGCAGTACCATCTCGATGAAAAAGAGCGATGTATGAATGGGGAATCATTCGCGAAAAAATGATCTTGTATCCATGCAACTATCATGCGTGCACACCTGATCACGATCCACAGGAATGGAAAGGTGCAACAGACCAAATCATTTACAAATTCTATACCCCTGAGTCGTAGTGGGATTGACTGAAGATGACATAGATTCTACACCCCTGAGTCGTAGTGGGATGGATTGAAGATGACACAATTTCTATACCCTTAAGGCACAATGGGTTGATCTGAAGATGGTATAGGCCTTAAAGTCCTGTATGTACTGTAGAGTGGGCCTTGAAGTCACATTGGGGTAAATTGTTTGAGCAAAATATGATTGTTTCTTTGAGTTTCTGGCAAAGGTATCGGCAAGAGTGAGATATCAGGGTTGTACGACTCTGGTGGACGACGAGCAGTGACAACCCTAAGCATAAAAAGGGGTCATTTCATTTTAACATTCATTCATCATCATTAGGAGCGTGCAATCATCGCATCGTGATCCTTATACATTTTTAACAAAGAATCATTATCATGACATTCTGCATTCATGCAAATGTCCTCCATGATACCCTTTAAGTAGGAGCATTTGATTTATTGCGATCAGTGCATCTTAATCATTGTGGAAAAGCATCATAACATTCTGCATTCATAACACACGTAGTTAGGAGCATTTGAGTCATTCCTATCATGACATCCTCGTTATTTGTATAAGCATCAGCACGTAAAAATAATTTCTACAGGACGAATTCCCCAGAGAACGATGTAGCAATATCAAAGATTTCAGATGTTGTCCCCTAGCGGGGAAGATCAAAGACTGAATATAGCATATCCTGTCTCCCTGAGTTTGCAGTGGAGCAGATCAAAGATAGCAGATTTGACCTTCCTGAAGTTGCAGGAAGCCGATCGAAGACATCAGTCTGGTGATCCCTGAGTTTGCAGGGATCAGATTGAAGAAAGCAGATTTGACATTCACGAAGTTGCGAAGCGGATCAAGACATCGGTCTGGTGGTCCCCGAGTTTGCGGGATCAGATTGAAGAAAGCAGATTTGACATTCCTGAAGTTGCAGGAAGCAGGCCGAAGACATTAGTCTGGTGGTCCATGAGTTTGCAGGGATCAGATTGAAGAAAGAAGATTTGACATTCCTGAAGTTGCAGGAAGCAGATCGAAGACATCAGTCTGGTGGTCCCTGAGTTTGCAGGGATCAGATTGAAAAAAATAGATTTGACATTCTTGAAGTTGCAGGAAGCAGATCGAAGATATCAGTCTGGTGGTCCCTGAGTTTGCAGGGATCAGATTGAAGCAGATTTGACCTTCCTGAAGGTGCAGGAAGCAGATCGAAGACATCATCAAGTGATCCCCGAGTTTGAGGATCGATTGAAAATAGCAGATTTGACCTTCCTAAAGTTGCAGAAGCGGATCGAAGACATCATCTGGTGATCCACGAGTTTGCGAGGATCAGATTGAAGATAGCGATTTGACATTCCGAAGTTACGGAAGCGAGTCAAAGACATCATCTGGTGGTCCCCGAGTTTGTAGGGATCAGATTGAGGATAGCAGACTTGGCGATTTCGATGTTGCGAGGAGCAAATCGCGGTGAGCGGATTAAAATGAAAATCCTATACCTCGAAGTTGCGGTGATAGAGTGGATCAAAACAACAAGATGCGATGGACGAAATGAGGCTACAAAAGAAGTCGGGCTTAGTAGGCCGGGCAAAATGGGCCTTTTGAAAGTCTTTGCTCCATTCTCGTTACGATAATGACCAAAGAGGGCAACAGACGAGCCCATTTGCTCGGCCCATTTTACAATGTTTAACCTAATCAAACCAGAATCTACCCAGTTACAGACCCAAACCCAAAATTAAAACCCCAAACTCAATACATTAAAACCCAACAAACCCTAAAAACCCGAAACCCAAATCGGTGGCCCACTAAAAAACCTACCCAGCCCAAAACCCTTGACCCATCGCCCAATTGCCCAAAGATTTGAACTTAGGGTTCTGGGAACCCTAAGAGTCTGCTGTGCACAAGATTGAATGGCTCTGGGCCATTCATCTTCCGCTTCGACCAACCCCGACACCCACTTGCCCCGACTTTTCGACGACGCCCGCCGCCACCATGGTCATGTCCACCGCCTAACACCGCCAAGAGCACTGCAAACATTTAAAAGAAAGGATGAAAGTAACAAAACATGGCTATAAAAGTCGATTTACATTTTGTTGTGAAGGACCTTTTTTTGGTTTTTTGAATCAATACTATACAAAAAGAGTTCGAATACAAGCGCAAATAGATTAAGCACAAAAAAGAGACAGAGATTAAGGCACTAAAATCGACTAAAACCTAAAAGCAGGCGAAAAAGGTGATTTTCTCCCTTTTATTTTCAAGCATTCCTTTTTCCTCGACATATATGTGTACATATTATTAAAGGATATTAAAAAGGAATAAAAAATACAAAATTTTACCTCTTTTGAACGGTGGCACGCGGTGACGTGGACAATGGCCTGACAGCGATCGATCGAAATCCCACCGGATTCCCCCTTCTACAGAGAAAAAAAGAAAGAAGAAATTTTTTTAAAAGCAGAAAGACAAAATGAATTTTTTCAAGGTTTTGGGCCTTTATAGCCCGAAGCACGTCGTTTTGGGGTGGCCTTTAACCCCAAAATGACGTCGTTTTGGCCTTGACCCGATCCGATCGGCCGACCCGCCTCAGATCCGCGTGTTTTTTAAAAAGGGTTTATTGCGCTCTCGATCCTTCCGCATTTTAGATTTTAAAATTAAATTTTCCGCTATTGCAATTTTGTCCCGAAATTTTACGCGATTGTAATTGGTCCTTTTAAAACATTGTGTTTTACTATTTGGGAAAATTAAGCTCCTCGTCCCAAACATTTGGCGCAGCGTTCTTTGTTTAGTCTCTTTATTGCTTATAATGTCTAATTTGACCCTTTTATTTCTGCTTTTAGTTTCAATTTGACCCATTTTTCAAATTATTTTGCAATTTTACTATTTCTACTATTATTTAATATTGATTATTTATTATTATTTATATGTTTGTTATTATTGTTTTATTATTATATATCTTTTAATATCACCGATATTATTATCAATTTTATTATTATTATTGTTTTATTATTATTTGTTAGTATTAATGCATTATTTTTATTTTTACTTGATTATCATTTATACTATTATTTTCACATTATTACCATTATCTTATATTTTATTATTTTATTATTTAATTTTCATCACTATAATTTTATTATTCTATTTTACCACTAATATTATATATATGTATTATTCATATTGGTATAGTATTATCATTGTTTTATATCATTATCATATTATTATTAGTACTCTTATACTTACTATATTTATATCTACGTTTATCTTTCTTAATTTCATATTATTACTACATAAAATATATTTTGAAAATCATCATATTTCATTTTAGGTTTTAGAATAAAGGTGATGTTTCAGTATTTAGGAATTGAAAATAGTGCCCTAACGTCTTTGGGTTGCGATTTTCCGTTTAACTAAATTACTTAACATCCCCTTTACGAAGTTTCGTGAATCATGAGACGACTTTGATTACGAGAGATTAAAACATTGTGTCCTAACGAGCTGGATGTGATGTTTATATCTTTTCGGGACAAAGAAATCTCAAGTTTTGACTCGAGCCTTTTCTTTGATTTAATCCGATACGATGCATTTTGTAAAATTGCTACACTCCATTTAAAGGTTTTAAAATAAAGGCAATGTTTTGTATTTAGGAATTCGGGGAATAGTACCCTAACGTGCTGGGTTGCGATTTTCCGTTTGACTAAATAACTAAACATCCTTTTGATAAACTTCGTAAAATCATGAGATAGCTTTGATTACGAAGGTTTAGAATATCATGTCCTAACGTGCTGAATGTGATGTTTGTACCCTCTCGGAACAAAGAAATCTCAAATATCCTAATACCTTTTAAAGGATCCGTATTTTAAAACCTTTTCAAACTTCCGACATTAAGACACTAATTAATCATTTTGGTACCAATTTTGGGCGTATCGAGGGTGCTAACCCTTCCTCGTGTGTAACCGACTTTCGAACTCGTTTTTTGGATTTTGTAGACCAAAATCGTTGTTTTGATAAATCAAACTGTTTATTAAAAACAACCGTTTTACGAGGTGACCCGATCACACCTCAACAAAAGAGATTGATGGCGACTCCGTTTTTCATTTTAAAACCCAAAGTCGAACCCTTGTTGTTTTCAAAAAAATGGTTCTGACAACTAGACGACTTGGAGAGTTGGATATTTATGATACACTATGTATCTTTGCAGCAGGCATTTGTTTATTTTTCTTGTGTTGGAGCATTTCGTATTATTGATTAAATGGTGATGAACTCTCTTGAATGGAGTTGAGAGTTATATTTGGTGTATGTTAATTGTAGTATTGGTTTTTATGAAGGTTACATGAATTTAGTTTGTAAAAAGGGTTATGGGCTTTATTCGATAGAGATAGATTGTTACGGTTAATTGGTTTAGTTGATTGAATAAAAGTATATACTGAGTGAGGCAAGTTTTATAGACGTAGGATTGTTGTATCTAAATTGTATTAACAAAGTTTGGTTTTGTTGTTTCTTATTTCTCTTACTTTTTACTTTTACAAGTTCACACAGCTTTCAGATTGCAACGAATTTAGTTAAATTATTCATATTTGCATATTAATTTTGTTTTAAAATAATTATTAAAAATGATTGAAGCTAATAAGGAAGGGTTCTATCGTTATCCATAACCAAAATTATCTATAAAAAATCTTAAATTCTGGTATAACTTAATTTCCTGCCATAAATGGAATAATGACACCTTTACTATCACTACATCCAAATTACATATATATATATATATATATATATATTATTTTTTATGAATTCAAATAAATATTCCTTAAACACGAGGATATATTCTAAAGAAAAAGAATATAATTTACAATTTAGGGAAAGCTTATTATGCTATAATATTTGTTGCAACTAAAGAAATCCTAAACTTACTTATCAAAGGAATGATCATAGCTATCTTACATCATAGCCAAGGGAAAGATCAATGCTTTCTTTTCTAAACTTGCATGCAATTCCAAGGCCTTACCAACCTTGAATATTGTAGTGTTTTAGCTGGGGTTGAGTCCAATTCTCTCATTTTTCATTATTTATTTGGTCTTCATGGCCTAATATGGCTGGCTAATGTAATATTGCGTTTCCCATTCTATGAATCTTGACAAAAGAAAAAAGAAATTAAGGTGATATGAAAGAAATTTTAAGAAAATAAAACCCTACATCATATTCAAACAATTTCTTGTGGGTAAGAAATAGCAGCCTAACTTGATATAATACTAAAAGCGATTTTGAAAAGTGTTTGTTGTCAAAAAAATGCTTTTAAGAAATAAAATGTTCATTTTAGACATGATGTTGTGATATAAAAAAATAGACATTTAAATAATGTTCAAATTGTCGATTGAGTCATAGCTCGATTGACATTGGCATTGTTGCCAATGCATGAGGACGTAGGTTCAAGTGCGTTGAAGTGCATTATCTTTCTATTTATGATACTTTAAACATTGTAAAATTATATTAGAACTTATAATGAGATTGTTCAAAAAATAATGTTTTGTTAATATTATGATACTTTAGTAAAATTATATGAAATATATTTTAAATATTTGTAAACTTTGTAAATTTTAATTTGAATAGATAATCTATATTTTAATTATTATTAAAATATAACCATTATAAATTTAAATATATAATTTTATATACTAGAAATAAATTTCAATAGAAAATAATTATATACTTAATATAAATATTACATAAAATATATTAGAATATAAATACGGGTTAAAGATATCGTTTTGGCTTTAAAAGTACTTTTGAGTTCAAAACCTTTTGTTTAGCATTGTTTATGGCTTCAAAAGCACTTCTAACCCCAAAAGTATTGATAAACAATGAAAAATAAAATCTTACTCCGCACTTTAAGAATATATGATTTATTTATATAATAAATAAATTTAAATTTTATTAATTAATACTTATTTTGAAATATTGTCAATTATAATGTTCAAAGTTTATTATGATTCTTAAATAGCTTTTTGAGTCAATCATTTAAAAATATTAAATTAAATAATTATTTTAGTAAAAAAAAAAACTCCACAAACTGACTTAGAATGATGTGAAGTTTTTTTTAAATCTATTATTATTTTACTACATAGGATAATAATTCTATTAAATTAAGGAAATTTATTTTAACATTTAAAAGAATATTTTTGACTCCATAAATAAATAGAAAGTGTAACATGTGTCTCATAAAATATAATAAAAAATTAAAAATTAAATATATAAACAAATAAAAAACTTGTCATTTTTAACAATATTTATGGAGTAAAGGAACTTCCCACGATATTAAGTTAATATGTGGATAAACAGACCAACTTATTTAAATATATTATTTTTGAAAATAATGTAAATATATTAATTAATGAAATTATTTTGCGAGCAAAAGATGAACATCGAACTAAATGAGTGTTCAAAATCTTTTAATAAATTATTTAAATGTAAAACAATTAATTTTAAATACTTTTAAATTTTTCCTTAATTGATCAATTGTGAATTTTTTTTTTTTTTATTTAGAAAAGCCTGGCCTGCTTTTATTAAGTAAATAGAAGAAAAACAAATCAAATAAAAGAGAGAAAAGTCAGGGCCCAAAAGCATAATCCCTAAAAAACAAAACTCCTAAACAGTAATCAAAGTACCTAACAAACCTTAAAAATCAGCAACCAGTCTTCATTCATTTGACGAATCCCTTTCTTCTTTCACACTTTTTGCATTTCATTTCCAGAGAGATTCGTTAACAAACCAAGAAAACAATGACTCAAGTATCCCTTCAGAGAGCGATTTTATTCGCTAAATAGTTACTCTAGTGTGTGAGCAAATTGAGCCAGATATCATTACTGTCAAAACATTCCATTTCCCCAATCTTCAAAGGACTCAATATGGCCATTCTTATTTTACCATTTTCTTGACATATCGTCAATGGTTCCTTATCCTCAACTTGAACTTGTTGATTATGTTCTCCTTCCATCACGTTTACCTTCCTCGACATCCTGGGTAACAGATTTGAGGAGGCCGTTTCTCAAGTATCTTCTTTCATATTGATTCCTTCCTTTGCTAATAGATGCACCACTTTGTTCATTTGTCTCCCTGCATGTCCAAATCTACAAGAAATGAATTAATTTTTTAATCTTTTAGCGTCAATAATGTAAGCCCTAATTTCAAATCTGTTTTCTTCTTCACTTTTAATCTTCTTTATGACGAACAGAGCATCGTCTTCGATGTCACTTCCTTAAGAAGCCTAATTCAGCCTCGAACTGGATCGCTTGAACACAAGCGAGAGCCTTTGCCGCAAACGCCGAAGGAATGTGTCTATTAAAATGAACTTTTATTAAGACTTGCCCACTTGAGTTTCTAATCACAATTCCAGTGCATGATTTCTTTTGTTGTTTGTCAAATGCAGCGTCAAAGTTGATTTTAACATAATTCTCTTTAGGAGGTCGCCAGTTTTCCTTCATCAGTTTGTTAACAAGTAATTGCTTGTATATTCAATTCAACTCTCGGATGTAGGTAAGAATGAATTGAGTCAGTTTATCACTCTTTTGCATCTGTTTTTCATGAACCCATTTATTCCTGGCTGTCCACACAATCCATATAGCACACATAATCGTTCTAATTTTATGTGTTGACTCATTTTCGAAGAGAACCTAGATCCAATCCTGAAACTGAAATTGATTTTGCTCCAGGGTCCACGCGATCTCTAATCTGGCCCAAATATCGTGTACCAGAGGGCAGTCTCTGAACACATGTTCTGTCGTTTCTTCACATTGCGAACATCTTGGACAAATTATGGAGCTTATCAGCTTTCGTCGAAAAAGATTAGTTTGAGTAGGAAGGAAATTATTTAGAGTTTTCCATACTAATATTTTTATTTTCGATGGTAAATCCACAAGTCAAAGTTTCTTGTACATAGATTTGTATTGGCTTTGTATGGTCTGTAAATTAATGTCCCGATCATTTTGTAATAATATTTTGTAATCGCGGCGCATTGTGTAAGTCCCTGAAGCTTCTGCACTCCACACCATGTTGTCTGCTTCTTTTTCAGTTGAGAGAGGAATAGACAGAATCTTCTCAGCCTCATAATGGTGAAAGGTATTTCTAATTAACCTTCTTTCCATTTATTTTCATGTTGTTCATTAACTCAGAAACGTATACTAAAATTTGGGTTAATAGCTGATAGTTGAATCTTGTAATTTGTAGCACCTGGGACCGACGCTCTATTCCAAATTGAAATTTGCTCTCCAGACCCAACTCTCCAACACATCCCTTTCTCAAGAAGGACTTTTACTGCCTATAGACTTCTCCAGGTAAAAGAAGGTAAATTCTTCAATCTTGCTTGCAAAAAATTTGAGTGTGGATAGTATTTTGCTTTTAACGATCTTGCTAATAACGAATCCGGATAACAAATTAACCCTCAGCCCTGTTTTGAAAGAAGCGCCATATTAAATTTTGACATAACTCTAAAGCCCATTCCCCCATCTTCTTTTAAATCCCCCAGTTTCCTCCAATCGCACCAATGGGTTCCTCATTTATTATGCTGTTTTTGCCACCAAAATCGACCCATAAGATTTTCTAATTCCAAACAAAAAGATTTTAGTAATAAAAAGCATGTCATAACATAGGTAGGGATTGCCTGTAGCACTGTTTTAATGAAAACTTCCTTCCCTCCCATAAATAAGAAACGAGCACTCCACCATCTAATCTTACTAATCATTTTATCTTTCAAGATTTGGAACGTTCATTTTTTTTATTTCTTCCCACATTATTTGGAAGACCCGAATATTTTTCTGGATCTCTTAATGTTCGCACGCCCAATAAAGTCGCTATTTGTTCCTTTCTTTGTTCGGATACATTAAAGCTAAAATAGGTTAATGATTTTTCAAAATTAATACATTGACTTGAACATATTTCGTATTCTTTTAATATGGTTTTGAGATTTTTTGCTCCTCTTTCTGTAGCATTTCCAAATAAGATGCAGTTATCTCCAAATAATAAGTTTGTAATACTTGGTCCCCTTCGGCAAACTTTTACCCCTTTTATGGTTCCCTGATGTAATGCTAATCACATTACAGACGAGAGTCCTTCACTGTATATCAAAAATAGATATGGGCTTAAAAGGTCTCCTTGTCGCAATCCTCGCATTGGTTTGAAAGATTCCCCCATCTCATTATTCATGCACACTGCATAAGTAGCTATCTTAACACATTTCATGATTAAAGACACCCATGCATCAGCAAAGCCCATTTTTGCATGACTCTTTCAATGAACTCCTATTCCACTCTATCATATGTTTTTATCATGTCAAGTTTTAGAGCAAGATTTCCATTCTGGCCCAATCTTCTTTGTTTAAGAGAGTGCATTAATTCGTATGCAAATAGAATATTGTCCGTGATAAGTCTCCTTGGCACGAATGCACTTTGGGTTTTAACAATACAACGTTTAAAACTTTTTGGAATCGGTTTGCCATTGTCTTAGCGATAATCTTGTAAATTATTGTGCAAAGACTGATAGGTCGAAAACTCTTTACGTTGACTGGATTTACCACTTTAGGGTTGAGAACAATAGATGTTGTATTAATCTCCTCAATTGAACCGTCCCTGTTTAGAATATTTAGGCAAAAATCGCTAACCTCCTTTCCCACAATGTGCCAATACTTCTGAAAGAAGAGTGCTAGAAATCCATCTCTCCCAAGAGCTTTGGTCAGTCCCATGTTTTTAAGAGCATAAACAATTTCTTCCAAAGTAAAGTTTTTTGTTAACATGGGGTTCATAGTTTCTGAGATACAACTTTCAATCCTAGCTAGAATATACTCGAGATTACTTATTCCTCCCGATAAAAATAACTCTTGAAAATATTCCCTCGCCACATCGGCCATCTCTTTTTTTTTTTTTTCATAACAAGTTGCTATTGCGCATTTTCTAGCTCCTCAATTCTATTAGCTCTTCTTCTTCTTTAGGAGGCAAATGTATGAAAAAATTTTGTATTCTTGTCACATTCTTTTAGCCAATTCATTCTCGCTCGCTGCTTTCAATACCTTTCCCCTTTATCGATTTCAAGATTTAGATGAATTTTTACATCAATAAGCTCCTCTAAATTTTCTTCTATTCTTTCCAATTCATCCAATTCTGCAATACGAGTAAGAAGTTTCATTGATAGCCCTTTACGTGATTTCTTTATTCCCCATGCCCATTTTTGTAAGTCTTTCCCAACATACTCTAATTTTTCCACCACTCCTCCTCTGCTCATTTCCTATAATCGTTTCACTTCCTCCTCACATGATTATTCCATGACCCGCCAAGCTTCAAATCTAAACCTTCTCATTCTTCTACTTAAATCTTCATACTTTGTTTGAAATAACAAATGGCAATGATTCGAAAAAGAATGTGTCAAATATCGGATACTATAATCAGGAAAAAGATAGAGCCATTCTATATTAGCCACTCCTCGATTAAGACGTTCTTTAATGTTTGTTTCCGGAAGGTTCCCTCTTTCCCACGTAAATCATTTACCTGAAAAGCCCACATCCTCAAGTCAACATAAATTAAGAGTGTTTCGAAACTCCTCCATACATCTTTCATCTCTAGGCAGACCTTATTCCTTTTCAAAAGAGTATAAAATCTCATTAAAGTTCCCACAAACTAACCAAGGCGTGATTGGCTCTCTACCCAACATTTTCAAGAGATCCCATGTCTCTCCTCTTTCTCGTGTCTCTTGGGCACTATAAAATCCAGTCATTCACCATTTAGCCCAAATTTCAAAATCATCAATATCAACATCAATATGGTTATTAGAAAAACTTCTCAAACTCATTGATATTTCCCCCTTTTAACCAAGACTCAACCCTTCTCGTGTTCCAATTGTCGGCACGTCAATGCCAAATTGAAAGCCACAGTGTTGTCTAATTCTTTCCATTCGGTACTTGTCAATTTTGGTGTCCATAATGAAGACTATTTGAGGACTATTCGACTTCAACGCATATTGAAGCCTTCTAACGCCCAATGGACTCCCCAATCCACGGACGTTCCAACTTAGGATTTTTATTGTGGTCGGTCAGCTTGCCTATTGGTAGCCGCCAATATTTGATCTGTGCAATTAATTCCTTGTTGGTATGCTAGTTTACCCTCCCTTTTTGATAAAATTCGACCTAATTCATTGATATTTAACAAGTGTCTTTTCTTTCCTTCATCTCTCACTAAAGATGTCGTAACCATTTTTTGAGGGGGAACGTAAACTACACGGTTGGCTCGATTTTGAAAAAAGAAAAGGAAGGAGTCGCCACGATCTTTATTTGGTGTGATCGGATCACCTTTGTTTTAATAAAACATTTAATTTACTAAAGCAGTGTTTTTGGTCCACGAACTTTGAGAAAACGGATTCGAGGTCGATTACGTGCGAGGAAGGATTAGCACCCTCGACACGCCCAAAATTGGTACCGAACCGATTGATTGATGTCCTATTTGTTGAAAACTTTAAAGGATTCAAAATACAATGTTTTTATTCTTTTAAAATTGGAAGGACGTTAAGGCTTTCTTATTTTCAAGAGGTAAAGCGTCACGTCCAATGAAGTTAGGGCACAATGCTTTAAACTCCCAAACTAAGCTCACCTTTTGAAGCTGGGTTTTATTTGAAGATGACCTTCCGTTATTCGTCAAATGAAAAGAATCTAACCAAGAAGTTAGGGCTCGATTTCTCGAGATTTCAAATACTAAGATTGCCTCTATTTTAGGAAAAGAAACTTATCCCAAGTGTCAAGTGTCGAGTCCATGAAGTTAGGGCACGACATTTCGAACTCTCGGGATTAAGTATTTTGTTTTAAAATTTAAATTGTGATTCCTAAAAGGATATCCCGTTGTTCAATTTTTAAGAAGAAACCGGAACCCATGGGTTGAAGCACGATTTTTCCAAATTTCGAACACGAAATATTGCCTTTATGAAAAGAAATCAATTTTGTATTGGGTAAAATGTAACACTTAATTCGTGACAACATGCAGAGAATACAACGCTAGCAAGCATACGAACACATATGTTAAATACAAACGGTGATAAAAGACGAAAATAGATGTAAACGAGTAAAACCGATATGTCGAAAAGGATAATAAATAGAAAACGAAAGAATTATAAGCAATATGATGACTTTACAAGCACGCGATGAGAATAAAGATAACAATAATAATGATGATAATAACGATAACAAAAATGATATTGAGATGTAAATATAAAGAGGAATATATAAGATGTGATGACATGAATGAAAATATGAGTATATGTGAAATAATATAATTATAAATATACGAATGAATGTTAAATAAATAATAATATATACATATATATATAATAATATAATAAAAGTGATAAAAATAAAAATAATAATGATAATAATAATATAGTGATAATAGATATAATAACAATAATAATGAAATATACATATACGATATACTAATATGAATATTATAGTAATAATAATAATAAAGTTAGTTAAATTAATCGATAAAAATATAAGTATAAATATACGAATGAACGTTAAGTAAATAATAATATATACATATATATATAAATAATATAATAAAAGTGATAAAATAAAATAATAATGATAATAATAATATAGTGATAATAAATATAATAACAATAATCTGAAATATACATACACAATATACTAATATGAATATAGTAATAATAGTAATAATAATAATAAAGTTAGTTAAATTAATAATAAAAATATAAGTATAAATATACTAATGAACGTTAAATAAATAATAATATATATATATATAAATAATATAATAAAAGTGATAAAATAAAATAATAATGATAATAATAATATAGTGACAATAAATATAATAACAATAAATGTACAAAATCACGAATTAACTTAAAGGATTGAATTGAAATTAAAATGGAATTTTAGGGTTAAATTTAAAATGAAAGAATGGATGAGGACCGATCTGTGTGCAGTAGACTTATGGGACTAAACGGGTAAATAACCCAACCCCGATTATGTGTCGTTTCAAATGGCGGTATGGACCAGATTGAATAACGCGGTAAAATGATGGGGCACAAATTAAAAAAGGAAAGTGAAAAGGATTTAATTGGTAGCCGCAAAGGAGAGGGTTTATCTTGCAAATATCCCATTGAAGAGATATGAACGACCCCTTAACACCCCAAACGCCATAAATTTTAATTACCTTCTTTATTTTCTTCAATTCCTGTGCTAAAAAAACTCAACCAAATCCCTAAGGCCCCCCTTTTGGTTTCAAAACACAAAAGCAGAGGAAAATGTTTCCTCTCTTCATGCGTGCTCAACGGTGGTCTCCCCTCCGACCTCGTCGCGCACCACCACTGTGTCCAGTGGCCGACGGTGTGCAAAGTGGGCCCTTAGCCTCGTTCGGTAGCGCTTGAAGGTTCCGCCTTGGCGTTTGAGCCCGAGGGAGAAGATTTCCCTCCTTTTGGTTCGGCTCTGCAGCAAGTGGAAGGGCTCACAGCCTCCCATCGCACCACCACCAGGTCTGGTGGCCGACGGTGTGCAAAGCGGGCCTTTAGCCCCTGCTTCGAGTCCCATTTGAAGGCCATCTCTTTGGCACCGGAACGAAGGGAGAGGGCCTTGGCACCCCATCCCGACCAAGCTCTCACGACGGAGGAGAGCACCTCGACCTTGTGACAGTGGGAGTTTCGGTGAGGCTCTTCCCTTTCCCTTTTTATTTTTGCTTGTAAAATCTTAAAAGAACAAAAATAAAGAACTGAAAAAATGAAAACAGAGTAAAAACAAGAACAAAGCGAGACTCAACCAAAATCTTTTTGCTTTTATTGCTTGTTGTTCGTCAAAGAGAGGAGGAGTTACAAGAGTTCTTTTGTTTTTTTTTTGCTCGTTTCTTCCGAGATTTCGTGAAGAGGCCCCCCCTTAATGCTTTTATTCAGTCTCTTTATTGCTAGTTCCTAAAATCTGAAGTCGGTTTCATTTCTTGTTTTCTTTCATCTATTTCCACTGTTTTTTTGTCGATTTGTGTTAGTGCTTGCTCTCTGATCTTGCAGATGGTGCAGTGTCGAGGCATGTGAAGACGTCGACCGAGGCGTGGGTGTCTTGGTGGGACAGGTGGAGCAGTGTCCGCCGATTGTCGATGGCGGTTCGGCTAGGGTTTCCTTTGTTTTTTTCCTTTTTCGCTTTTTTTGTTTTCTGAGTTGGGTTGTTTTGTTTGGGCCTATTTTTGTTTTGTTAATGGGCCCCGTTTTTTCAATTGGGCTTGTAATTTCATGGTTGGTAATTGGGCCTGGGCAATTTGGGCTCTACAAAAGATATTTCCTCACTATCTTCGTCCATATCCTCACCCTTCTCCTCACTATTCTAGACAATTCCCTTTCCTTTATCACTCCTAATCCTACCTTCTAAATTAATTCCTAGGGTTTGGGTAATACAACCCTTGTTTTGTCGAATGTCAATATTATATTCTCCATTATTGTTATTCGTAGCTTCTAATTTACCTCTAATTTTCTCCAAGTTCCCTTCCATCTTATCCTCCCTCAAACATACACTTGGTATGACACTAGCTCTTCGTGATTGTGCCTTTAAAGAAATATCCCATCCATATTCCACTTCTTTTAGGCCTAAATTAATCCTCTTTCGACAAAATCTATCGCCATGCCCCAAGCATCCACACAGGAAATAGAATAAAGATAATTTTTCATATCAAAATTTCACATAAACAAAACTAGATTGAGAAATCATAATTTTTTTTTCCTTTTTATTGGTTTTCTAGCACAATCTGGGTTCTAATATGCATAAAATTTTGATAACCTTGGGTAATTTATTTTATATCATGTTCCAGGAATTTTCCAACAAAATCCCCCAATTGTTTCGCCACATAATTGGAGAAAAATCCTGATGGAAGATCGTGGACTTGCACCCAAAAGTCAGCACAACACAAAGGTACCAAATTCGGATCATCACCCTCTTGTAATCTATGGAGTAAAAGAAGATGATTATTAAAAGTCCATGGCATTCCACTCATCACTCTCCCCGCATTAACCTCATAAAAAAACTGGAATAAGTATCGTTTATCACCTAAATAAGAGATTTAAATTCCCCCAACAAATGCCATAAATTGACCATAGTGTTTTTTAATGCCGGGAATTTAACTACGCTTGCTGTAAGACAACAGCCCACTAAACACATCTCAATAATAGGTTTCTGAGGCCTGGTCTCGATCGCAAATTGCATCCATTCATCATCTTCTTTTTCTTCAAGGCTTAATTCTTCCAACTCTTTCTCCATCGATATCTCTTCTGCTATGATTCAAAAAACAAAAACAGAGTTTCCTTAGGTATGGGAATTTGATTTTTTCAACCTAAATTAGAAATTCAAGAACTAAAACATGAAGATTCCGTTTAGTTAAAAGAGACTTATTTGTCGGCCATAAAAATCCACTTGCAGAAGCAAAAACCAATGAGAACAAATTGCAGGATTCCTATCGGTAAACCCTAGACTTTTGCTAGACTAAAACGTGCCACCTTAGGGTAGACTGATCAGTTGTGAAATCTAAATCTATTTTTGAGTTAAAAAATAAAATAAAAACAATTAAGTAATAAATATTTTAAAAAATTGAATGGCTTTTAACAAATTTAACTTTTAAATATCTTATGTAAGTGAATTTTTAGTTTAGATGAATTGAGGTGACCAAAGAAATTACTTGAAAAATAATTTAAAGATAAAACGAAAATAATTTGAACAAATAAAATTTTTACACACAGAATAAAAATTATTGATAATATTTATATTTATAAATTATAATAAATACATTAAAAAAACAATCTAAAATGCTAAATATTATTCTCTTTCTTTTCTTTTTCTTTCCAGCTTTCCTTCTTATTTTTCTACCTTTTAATTCTTCTTTTGCTCATCATCAAAATCACCCAAAACCTAATAAAACCTATATATATATATAAAGTAAAGGGACTGATGTAAGATACATGGGTAGGCATATTTACGGTGCTCCCATGTATTTTACTTTATATATTATTATAGATTTTAGCAAAAAAAAAAAAAATTGATCTAATATGCATAGATTTTTTAGCAATTATGTTTAAATCATAAAAAATGTTAACAAGCATAATTAAAACCTCTTTTGGTCCCATTTAGGCGGTTCTGAAAGCTTATTGCTAAACTGTACAAATTTACATGGCTTAATTAAGAGCAACATTGTTTGAAGAGAGAAAAATAAAAGGAAGAAATTTCATATTTTATCTGTTTTTCTTTAGAAAATGTTCTTTCTGTAATTTTTATGAACTAATAATTGCATTTTTTTGGCGAAAAATAATCGGAGATATATGAAAAATAAACTCTTTACTTAATCTGTTTTTCTGTGTTGACAGACGATAGCATAGCAAAGCTTTAAACCCACTAGTTCCCAAGGCACCAATGATTTGTGGATCTCAATGATCACATTCTTGTCATACTTTTTAACTGGACGCTTCCCAAAGGCAGCGATCTCGTGATCCTTTTTGTTAGCTCCGTACCTACTACTAGGACTTGGCTAACCCAAGTGGCTAAATTGTAGATATATGTTTATTTTTTTAATTGGTTAAATAGGTCATTTTTTCAAGATTTAGGAAAATAGATCGATTTTAGATAGAGTGTGTAAAAATGTGTCTAATGGCCACCCATATTTTTAGGGTTTTCTAGAGTTAGGGTTTTTTGTTTAGGAATTAAGGTTTAGTGTTAAAAGTTTTGAAAGTGAAATAGGAAAAGTTTGTAGGTAGATTTCAAGGATCGGGGATGTGATAACGTGTCTCAAAACACATACGATTTCAGGGTGACAATGTTTGATACGGTCACAGGTCAAAGTTTAAGTGGAGCTCCCAGCCGGTGGTTGTGACATGGTCACGAGTTTGAGTACAATTGGGGGCCATTTGATGGTCGTTATGCGATCACGAGTTCAAGCTTTTTGGATACCCACAAATGATGTCTTATATAGACCATACATAAGATTAAGACCATAATCATAGGGAAAACGAAGGACTTTTCGTTGTAATCAACGTAAATTTTTTCTCTATTTTCATGCAGACGGTATCTTTAACATTTTATTCTTATCCGAAGGTTGACATCAAGGTAGACATAAGAGAGCTCTCAAGCGGAAGCAGATGTTCCAACGAAGTAGAGTTCAAATTTGGGTCGGCGCGATAACGATCGTAGTTATTAATGAATTGTTTAATAACAAAATCGTTGTCACCCCGAAAAGATCATCACCTTTACTCCACTGTCACAGACGCTACTCGTTTGAGAGTCCTCCTACGTCCATGGCGATGTCTGTCGTCGGATAAGAGGAAGATTAAAGATACTGGTTTCGTGGAAATGGAGAAAATTTATGCAAATTATAGTGGGAAACCCCACAATTTTCCTATGATTTATTCCATTGAACTTCTGTATGGTATTTTTAAGGCAACATCTCTGGGCATCCAAAAAATTTGAGCCCGTGTCTGCATAAAGACCTTTAATTGGCTCCCCCATTATACTCCAATCCATGACCTCATAACAGTCCTCGACTGAGACCTCTACATAGACTTTCACCCGTGATCGTATAAGAAAAATCATACCCAACTTCCATAACATAGGTTTTTGAGGTAATGGTCTTATCTCAGCAAAATATATGAAATGTGTGTCTCGGAACGATATCGCATCACTGACAACCCAAGAATACCTCAAACAAGAAACTTTATTATCGAAAAAAATTTTAACATTGAAGCGGGGAAGAAAACTGAGAAAGAGAAATATTGTAAAGTAGTGGGATGATGGTCGGGAGAGATGATAAGTTTAAGGATGATAGAGTGTAGAGGGAGAGCCCCCATTTTATAGGCGAAGGGGAAATGTGAGATTCAAAAGAAAAAAACCTGTGGTTAAAAACATGTCATAGAAGAGACGTTTTTATCGAATATCTAAAATAGGAGCCTCAAATCTTACATAAGATTCCCAAGATCAGGGCACTTTTTTCAGGTTTTGGGTGGTGGTGGACAGAAGGTGCGTCTAGCTGGGTGAGCTTTCCTACTGACATGGAAGGAAAGCGCGCCAAGTTGGTTGCGCTTTCTTTGTATTTAGTGGAAAAGGCGTCCAGCTAAGCGTATTTTCTTGCCATATCAGTAGGAAAGCTTGTCCAGCTGGACGCGCTTTTTGTCTACCACTATTCAAACCCTGACAAAGTGTCCTACCATTAAGAATCCCGGGTACATTTTCAAGCAGACTGAAGACCCTTTGAAGCATGCGTCTGCTGAAATCGATACAAGTAAGTCAGTAAGCAATTTTCGGATTCCTCTGCACCTTCTATCGATACAACTATTGGTGCAAGTCTAAACCCTTAAAACCCCCACACTTCTATTAAAACAAGTAGACTTCTACCAATACATCGAGCTCCAACTATCATAATTTTGAGACTTTTACCGGCACAAATCCACTTGTACTGATACAAGTATATATACAACTGCAAATAAGCTCGAATTTAATACTTCAACGGCTACAATTCATCTCCAACGACCATAAATGTCCACAAACTTATTCATTAGTATAAATACAAGTTTAAGATACATCAAGACCTAAGATAGACATATCCAAGCATCAAATACAAAAGAATTAACTTAAAATATGTATTTTCTTCATTTTTCTTGTACATATTATTGAGAGCTTGTTGTAATATATTTTTTCATTTTTAAATCTTGTAGTTAGAGATTCAATTTGCAAACACACACCCACTAAAGGTTCATTGTTAGTTCTTTCATCTTTTCTTTATTGTAAATAGTATACTTAAGGTTTTTGAGGTATAAAACCTTAAGTAGATTGTAAAAGGTTTTTAGTTAAACCAAAAAAGCTAGAGGGTTTTAGATAATCCATAAAAACTAAATGGAAGGTTCTATCTTAGCCTTGTGGAAAATATAGGAATTGTAAATGCTATACCATTTCCGTAAAAGGTGAAAATTTAAGTATAGTGAATTGGGAAATCTTTGGTTGAGGTATACTAAGGTAGTGGAGGTAGGTAATTGAGGTCGAACCACTGTAAATCGAATTTTCCAAGCTTTTCTTTCCTTTTCTCATCATTTATAAAAGTTTGCGAAGATTTTCAAAATCCCAATGCACCCCCTCTTTATATTTCGGGCCTAAAAATTGGTATCAAAGTTAGCTCTCCACTAAGGTTTCACCATTGGGAAATGCAATCTGAGGCAAAGATACTAAGTTTGAAGATGACACAAGATTTCGACGTAACTAGCTTGGGTAAAGGTTAATCAATTGTGAGACCACCATTTTTCAACGGAGAAAGCTACTTATATTGGAAGACAAGGATGAAGCTTTTCATTTAAGCAAATTATTATCATGTTTGGAGGATAATCATAAATGGTGATTTTATAGTACCCAAGGATGAAGATGAGTGAGAAAAAGGTGACAAGAAGAAGGCTCAACTCAATGCCAAGGCCATCTACATTTTCTTTTGTGTAGTAAAGCTTAATGAGCATAATAGAATGTCCTAATGTCATAGTGCCAAGGAGATCTGAGATAAGTTTGCCACCACTCATGAAGGAACAAGCCAAGTCAATAATCCAAGATTGGTCTTCTTACACTTAACTATAAGCTTTTCAAGATGAAGTTGAGTGAAAGCATCAAGGAAAGTTTTGATAGATTCACTAACATTATCAACAAGTTGAAGGCACTTGGGAAAGCTTATTCCAACAAAGAAATGGTGAATAAATTGCTCGATATCTTACCAAAAAATGGAAAGAAAAAATGACGACTATTGATGAATCCAAGGATTTAGATAATCTTTCTTTAGATGAGTTCATAGGCTTACTCCTCACCTAAGAGATGAAACTAGAGCATGGAAAGGAAAAACCAAGACAAGTAGGAGTTGCTCTAAAGTCATACGTAAAAAAAGAAATCAATGATGATGACAATTATGAGATGAGGATAATGAAGAAGTAATCACACTTGCTAAGAAGTTTAAAAGGTTCATGAAAATGGACAAAGTTAAGATGTCACGTCCAAAACCAGACCTAGTAGTTTTGGGTTTGTAGAATTAGGTCTTTTAACTAGAGGTTGTGTCAGATAACAGAAAATAGGGTCATAAATGAGTAATTTAAGTATATGAGTGTCATAATAAGATTTTTTTATTTTATTAATTAGCTTAAAATAAAATTGAGTTAGGACCTAGTTGGAAAAGGGAAGAAACAAGGAGTGGCCAAAAGGGCAAATTGCCCAATTTTTGAAATTAGTCTTCTACATAGAGTATACCACCGTCTTCTTCCCTCTCTTAAACCCCAAACTATTCAAAAGTTTTCTAAAACCTAAAATTAGAGAGTTCTTTCAAAATTAATTCATTCCTTCATATTTATTAACTTTTTAAACACCAAAATAACCCCCAATTTCAAATGAAAATCGTGTTTTCTTCCCCAAATTTGTCATTGTTCTTGAGTTCTAATCCCGAATTAGAGTTGTTGATCATTGTTTTCATCAAATTAAGGTAATATTCTGAATTTTAGGATTAAATGAAGACTATTGTTAATTCATATCAAGTTTTATACGATTATATTTGGATTTGTTGTTTTTAAAGTAAGCTTGGATTCAAAAATGGAAAATCTCAAAATCTTGAGCAAACTTGTTTTTTAAAGTTAGTTTTGATTGATTCTAACCTAATTAAAAGGTATTTCACTTTAATTTGATAGCTCATAACTGAATTTTTAATAATCAAACATTTTCCCCTTTTACATATTCTTGAAAGCTTGAATTTTTTAAAAATTTTAGAACCATGGATTTGGTGAAATTAATGGTTTAGATATGAAATTAAATGTTATTTAGGATGTTTGAACTCAAAATGGAGGATTAGAAATGAGGTTAGCGTGTTGAAACTTCATTTTTGGCAAAAGTAGCTAGTTTTCTGTAGTGAAAAAAGAGAGGCATGAATTGTGTATTTCTTGATGTTTGGTTGTATTCAAGGTTGTTTTTGATGAGTTTGAAATGTTTTTATTAAGTGTGTAAAGTATTGGATTAATCAAGAGCCATTATAAGCAAGTCTAAAGGCAATGAAAAGCTTGTTTGAGCTTTCGTCTTGTAAGCAGAAGCGTGATTGGTGAGTGTTCGGAGTCGCTGTTGGTATGTGCGATTTATAGCATTAATAAGGAGCTTAGGAATAGCCTAAACCACTATCCTAAGTTCCAAGTGTAAGCCTTTTTTATACTGTTGCTTTGTTGTGAAATTCCATTTAATGAATGTTGAGTTGTAGATTAAGATGTTATAACAAATAATGTGTGTGAATACTTGTATGTGATAAATTGATTTTAATTCACACATATGTGGTTGGATATGTGGCTCAATGAGCATAGTTGTGGCACTTAAACTGAAATAAATGTGAATCTGATAAGCTTGTATTGTGTACAAATTTGTTATATGAATTGATGATTATGAACAGAGATTATGTGCGTTAAAACAATAATTAAATGTGTGTATTTGTAGATATTTTGGCCTTGTGATCTCTTGAAACCGTTGGATATAGTTGGCATTCCATAGGATTGTAAGTTCTCACCCTTGTGTTTTGTGATTTAGGCATTGAGACCCTGTAACAAATTTGAGGGATAATAGAATGTTGAGCTAAACTCCATTCACCGGGATATGTGGGTGTGTTGGAGAGTGTTTAGCTTTATGCTACACTTTTGGAATATGTTAGACTCTTTGAGTCGTTGGTGTGATGGAGATCCGTGCATCCAATGTGTGGTGATAGAGTCCACTTTTATGTTTCATGTTTTCAAGTTGTCAAATTATTATAAATTGATTAATATATGAAAATGTTGTGTGTAAATACATGTGAATATATAAGCTAGACTTGTGAGTCATTAAAGTATGAATATGTTGTTTTGTCTTGATGAATTATTGTTAAATGAATTATATGTATATATGAGTTGAGTGTAATTGCATGTGAGAGTATATGTTAGTTTTATGATTTAATGAAGCTTTAATATGTTATTTTGACTTGATGAAAATATGGTTATGAGTGAGCTGTAGTATGCTCTTGGTTAACATGTGATGTGTATGCTTAACGGTAGTTCCAAGCATTCACTGAGCTTATTTAAGCTCACACTCCACATTAACTATGCTTAACGGTAGTTCCAAACATTCACTGAGCTTATTTAATCTCACACTCCATATTAACGTCTTGTAGATAAGTAGTTTTTTGATGTGAGTAGAAGAACAAAGGAAGTGATCTAACTAAGGCAATATTTTTGAATAGGTGGTTTTTGCGATTTTTTTGAACTCATTGAATAAAGGCAATTTGGGTTAGAGTTTTAGTTTTGATTATTAACATTATTTTAATAATTCTATTTTGGTTTTGGATTGACGGAATATGGATGTTGTTTTCGACTTCGTTTGCAATTAAATTAACATTTGAGATTAAGGTTGATAATGCATATTAGATATTCTTATTTAAATGTATGGATGTGGCATGATAAATGTTTAAAGGATGTTAATAAGTTCATTTAAATTAGACTATAATTGTGTGTTCAGCACTGATAACATTTTAACTTGTGAATTTTTGGTATTTTGGGTAAATATATCAATACTCAATATACGAATATCGATACCTCGAAGTTGGGACAGTTTCAAAATTTGACAGAATCCAATTTTGGTATTGATACCTATATATGAGTATTGATACTCATGATAAAAATATCGATACCTGCTATTTCGATATCGATACCTACATGGTTTTTCGAGATATATTAAAAATAAACCTTAATTACAGTTAAAACTATTTCTATTGTAGTTTAAATGTTTAAATTAGCCATGAAATTTTCTTTAAATGTTAATTTTAATAGTCGTTGCCCTTATTCGAAACCATATATGCATGTGATTAAGTTCCGTTGATTGATGTAGCATCCTATAACTCGGATCTAGAGACCGAACTGGGTAAGGGGTGTTACATAAAGGCTTTAAGAAAAGAAAATAATTTGAGACATTTGCAAGAAGTCAAGGCACAACAAGTATGATTGTCCTTTAAGGAAGAAGCATAAGAGAAAGAAGAATGTCATGGTAGCTATAACACCCCTAACTCGTTTCCTTCGTCAAATTAGGGTTACGGAGCATTACTGTACAAAAGCAGAACAATAATTTAACTTAAGTTTAAATTTCCAATAATTTATTCCAATTATAGAAAACATACACATTTGAGCCTAAAATCGAGCTTTTGGGGCCCTAAAAACAATTTAAAAACGATGAGGGATCATTTTGAATAAATTAAAAAAATTTAGGAAAAACCTGAAAAATTGGGAAAATAAGGGCCATGTGACACAGCTCAGATCGTGTGAGCATTCATAGTAGGGACACATGGCCGTGTCCTAACCCATGTCATAGACCGTATAACTCATTGACTTGAGCCACACGACCATGTCTCAACCCATGTCTCAGACCGTGTGAAATCTGCACCAAAACTAACAGAGCACACACGGCCGTGTGGGGTGATTGCACAGCCGTGTGACAGATCGTATCCCAGGCCATGTGCTTCCAAATTAACCCCTTAAACAAGTTAAAAATCAAGCCAAAACTTACACATTTAAAACACAATTTCCACAAGCATTCATAAGACCAAAACTCATTCCAAACTTGCTCGTAATATACCAAATTAGTCATCCTATATGTTCTAACCAATGTACCAATAGTAGGTACCACAATTACAATAAATTTTGAACCTATTCAACAATATAGTTTCCATCACATAGCATACTTTATGCATACCAAATGACCATATCACAAACATATCAAACAACCTTATTCTTTCCACCCACATGAGAGTATGCATAGCTACTATTATCTCATATAAATACATATCATTTACAAGCCTTCATCAAATGACATGAACTAAAATGAACTTGGCACCATTCAAAAACAAACCAATATCCAAAACAACATTAAAATCCTTATTACATTCAAATTATACCAAAATAACACACAACCTTATACATGCCACTTATAACCATTTCAATATGTTCAAAAGCTACCAAATTAATTCAATGGATAGTGTGATCGTACTTCGATGAAGTTTCCAATCATTCGAGCTTTCCAATGTTATACAAAACAAAGAAAACAACTATATAAGCAACTAATACTTAGTAAGCTCATATAAAAGGAGTTAAACTCACCAGTTGTAATAAATTAATTAACTATGAGTAATTTCATTTAACCATAAATCATATTTCCCTTTTCCTATACACCAAACCTCACAAGGTTAGTAGCTGAAGCAATACATATATAATTCCAACCCAGTCAAGGCATATAACATATCAAACGTTTCAATTTCACCATTCATCTATCATATGACTACCGTATACCTTCATTTTCTTTTAACTATGCTTATCATATATTACATATTCAAATCTCAAAATCAGCCAGAAGTTCTACTTAAAATAATTTTTTTCAAGAAGAGTTTTGAACCCAAAACTTCTGGTCGAGTTTTGTAAATCTAGCTCTGATACCACTAAATATAACACTTCAAACTCGGCCTTGAAGTTTAAGTCGAACCTGGACAAGTTATACCAATGTAGTAAAAACGTACTTCTTTTTAGAGTTTTAACTTTAAAACCAAAATTCATTTTAGTCTATTTAAATGATTTTGTAGTTTCATTTTAGACTTAACAGATACTGACGAGATTATAAAAAGAAAAATAAGACAAGTCCAAAACAGATTACAAATCCAAAGGATTAAATTGAAGTCATCTCAGTGTAAAATAATATGAGCTTCCGCATGCCGTCCGATCCTAAATCAAATGTCTTCCTAACAGATAAAAGTAAGACACGGGTGAGTCACCAAGCATGCGTATAACCAAACTCAAATACAAAAAATAGATCGTAATATATAAATCATAGTAACGCAAAAATTTGATAACAGTTGTATAACTAGTACGGAATAGATCTAGAGTATCAGAAAGGTTTCAACAAAAGTAGTATAGCAGAACAAAGAAAAACAGAATAGAGTAGAACAATACAATTTAAACAGAACAAAACCAAATAGAGCAAAACAAAACAGGAAGGAACAAAGCAGAGCAATACTAAACAGAACGAAGTAGAGCAGAACAAAACATGTATGTTTATGCAGATGCAGTGTTTTTCAAACAAATCAAAATACAGATTTATCAAAAATAGTCATCCCAAAATCCATTACACACCAAAATAGAGTTCTCCCCCGATCTCATCCATCCAAAACACACCAATAAAGTCATCCTGTGTTGCTCAGCAATGATAATCCGCCACCCTGGGCTTAACAATATGCAGTTAAACTACCAATCAAATATATGTGGTCAAGCCACTCTAGTACCATCGAACTGCCAGAACATAAGTGTAGATATACCACCAGATAGTGCAGATCATTAAACTGCCAGAAACTTCCTTATTTTACTTCAACCCAAGTCTCATGCAATGTGTCATGGCATGCTCAAGCAGAATTAGATTAATGAGCATGTAAGTCATGCTATCTCTCAATAAAAAACTTAGAAAATATGGGGGTCCATGTTTTGTAAAAAAAACTTATCAAACCTCAGCGGACCATATGAGATTTTCCATGAAGTCACATGCACGGTTATAAATCAGAATCAATAACAATCAGTCTAACAAGTTCAGATATCGCATATTCTTCATCAATAGAGCAACGCAGAGGCATACCAACAAACTTAACATAATATAGGTCGTACTTGATAATTCGCAAACATAGACAATAGCACACTACATTCTGACGGATCCTACTCATTTAGGTTCAAACATAACCGATATACGTATAGATCACAAGTTGTTTATCATTAGTCTAACACGTTCATATATCGCATATATCATCCATATATCAATCTTAGAGCATCAAATAGTCCTCTTACGATCAAATTTAGATCATAAATACATTATGGAGGTCAGTGCTCGTGTTGGGCAACGCTCACGGCCTCAAAAATAAGATTTGGATCCTATTAATATGCCACACGACTTGGACACACGTTCATGTCCTTGCTTGTGTGGCTCACACGTCTTAGGCACACGCCTATGTCGTTTGCCCGTGTGGTTCTAAATCATAAACAATGAGTTATACGGCCTGGACACACGCCCATGTCCTTACTTGTGTGGCTCACATAGCCTGGGCACACGCCCATGTTCTTGGCCGTGTGGTTCTAAAGCGTAAATAGTGAGTTACATAGCCTGGACATACGCCCATATCCTTACCCATGTGGCTCACACGGCCTGGGCACACACCCATGTCCCTGGCCGTGTGGCTTCAACAGTCTCATTTTCTGATGACTAAAAACGTAGAAAAAGAGGGGTTTCGACACCCACCTAATACAGACTCGATGGAGGAGCAACAAGGATAAATTCCCACCTCGGCCAACGAATTGAACTAAAATAGAGAAATCAGACCTTGTACAGAATCAATGTAATGTAACATAGCACAAAAAGAAAAGAACTTGAAACGGTGAAACCGAATCAATAAAGAAAAAAACAAAAGCGTAACATTACAAAAAAATGAAACAATGTGAAACAAAAAGGGAGTTTTTGTTTTGGGAAAGTCTAATTAACTAAAATAAACTACCCTACAAGGCAATTCAGTAAAAAAATCTCTCTAGCTTTTGCTGAGACTCAAACCCATGATTAAAGGGTATGTAGACGCTTAACCATTAAACTAGTAGGCTCATTCTTGTCATTAGTTTATTGAAAATAGAACTTATGCTAGGCGATCAAGAGTAAAGGTTTGATAAAAATAACAAAATTTTAAGGAACAAGGTTCGAACCCAGAACTTCTCACACATGACTAGAACACCTAACCACTGAACTAGATCAATTTCCTTGTCAAAAAACTCAAAATCGAATGATGACCATACTTGGTTTCCAAAACCCAATTTCTTCTAACCCGATTTTTGAGGTGTTACAAAGAATGATGTGGATAAAGTGTTGAGTCATCTTCCCAGAATTTCCATGGCAATTCTGTTGGCAATCAATCTCACCATTTGCCACGGTAATTTTTCACTTCCCTTATTTTTCCTCTTCATCTTCTTCCTCTTCCTACACATGTTCACACAAAACCACACATTTTTCTCCCCAAGTGATAAAAGTAACAAATAATGCCCATTATATCGCAATCCAAGCTTTGTTATGTAATGTTCTAAAAATATCCTAAAAATGTAAATTTATTCACTTAATTACAACCAATTAATTCCATTTATAGGCCTTAAATATAACTCTTTTCAAGAGTTATCATATTTTAAAATGAAATTTCTCTTAAATTTTGTTATATCAAAAGTGAGAAATTGTTAGCTTTCATGTCTCAACCTTTTGATATAACAACAGTTAAAATAAACTTTTATTTATATTTCCTAAGTCATTTGGTGGAAATAATTATTAAAAATGTTGTTAAACATTTTCAAAGCATTTCAAAGACTTATAAAAGTACTCAAAAGATATTTTAAATGTGTTCTAATTTATCTAAATATTTTTTAGTCAATCCAAAATGTTTTTAAGTGCTTTAACTTATTTTATACAACTATGGGAATTTGTATCGATACTTGGAAGAAGTTCTAACAATAGAAGTAAGTCACGAGCACTTTAAGCATAACTCTAGACTTTTACTAATACTTAAGGAGACTTTTATTGATATAAGTAAGTCAATAAGCAATCTTTGGATTCTCCTGCACCTTCTACCAATACAATTATTAGTACAAGTCTAAACCCTTGAAATCCTTAGATTTCTACTGATACAAGTGGATTTTTACCGATACATCGAGCTCTAATGGCCATAATTTTGAGACTTCTACTGACACAAGTCCACTTATACCGATACAAGTATATCTAAAATTGCAAATAAGCTCGAATTTAATGCTTCCAACAGCTAGAATTCATCCCCAATGGCCAAAAACGTCCACCAACTTATTCCTTGGTATAAATACAAGTTTAAGACACATCAATACATAAGACAGACATATCCAAGCATCAAACACAAGAATTAATTAATTCATTTCTCTTGTACATATTGTTGAGAGCTTATGGTAATATCTTTTCTCACTCTCAAATCTTTTTATTTAGAGTTTCAATTTGCAAACACACGGCTACCAGATATCCATGTTAGTTTGTTCATCTTCTCTTTGTTGTAAAGAGCATACTTAAGAGTTTTGAGGTATAAAACCTTAAGTAGATTGTAAAAGATTTCTAGTTAAGCCACAAAAGCTAAAGGGTTTTAGTTAAGCCATAAAAACTAGGAGGAATATTCTATCTTACCGTTGTGAAAAAGATAGGATTATAAAGGTTATACATTTTTCTTGAAAGATAACAATTCAAGTATAGTGAATTGAGAAATCCTTGGTTGATGTATACCAAAATAGTGGAGGTAGGCAATTGGAGTTGAACCACTATAAATTAAATTGTCCAAACTTTTATTTCCTTTTATCACCATTTAGGAAAGTTTGCAAATATTTTCAAAATCCCAATTCACCCCCTCTTGATATTTTCGGACTTAACACCTTAAATGGAACAATTGTCACTTTTGTGATTATGCTTAAGGAGACTAAAAATATTAACCCTATGTTTGGATAAATAATTAAAAGGAAAAGAAAAAGGAAAGGAAAGGGGAAAGGAATGTAGGTTTATTTTGTTTATATAAATAAAAAAGAAAGTAAAGTAAATGAATATTTATAATTTTTATTTGATTAAATAGTAGAGAAATTAAGATAATAATTGATTATATGATTTTTTTTCAATTATATCCATTTATAAAATAATTAATATAAAAATTAATAAGATACAAATGTAATTTCACATCTTAAAACTAACCTTAAGTATTTTCTTTCCTTAACTTTTCCCCAATTTAGGGTAATTAAAATTAAGTAATTTAACGGAAAATAAGGACAATTTAACTCCTTTACTTTCCTTACTCAAATAAAAGAAACTATACAAAAAGGAGAAAATGTTAATTTCCTTTCCGTTCCTTTCCTTAATTTGAATACAATCCAAACATAATATAAGTAGACTTTAATTGTGGGAGCTATTTGTTTTCTTTAGATTCACATATTACTTGTCTCAAAATTTATTGTATTATTTTATAAGTTTTGCTTGATGAGTAAGAAAATCGAAAAACATCTAAGATCAATCAATTGAGGTATTTTAGACGGTTTATGAACTATAAATAAAAAAATTTACTTGAATCAAATCAAATATTATTTTTATTTAATTTATAAATAATTTTAATTTTTATGACATAATAATAAATATTTTATATTTAAAATAATAAAAATAATTAAAATTATATAAAAATTTTAAAATTTTTTATAAGAATTAGTAATTTGACTTTTTTTGAAATTTTATTGTATAATGATATCCAAAAGCCATAAAATAAAATTAATCTTATTAAAATAAGTCTAATAGATCAAAACATAAAATTAATATTCCAAATTATCACCAAAGATTCGAGAAATTCAATAAACTTGAACGAATTCAACCCCTTTATTTGCTGGTATAAATAGGTGGAAGCCCTTTTGTTTTGGATTAGCCAAGACCTGAACCCAATAAAGTTTATACGACGACCCAAGGCCCAAATACGAACAACTCAGTAGGACGCAGCACATGAGGATGGAATTCTCTAAGGGTTTAATCATGAATTTCATCTTTCAACTTATAAAAACTCAGAAGTCCCTCTATTTTTTCAGATTTTGATATTTATACTTTTTGAAAATTAAGAAGTTAATCCAAATGTTGACAAATTTGTAAATTTGAATGTTTTTATTTTTATAATTTGTCACAAAAATTTGTTGAACTGTAATATTTTCTTAATTTTTAAATATAAATTAATGAACTGATGACTTTTAAGTGAACAAGGTGGCGTGATTCAATTGGATTACTATATTTTTGTAAAATATGAAGATCAAATTTTAATAAATTAAAATAAAATACCTAATATCTTAAATTTTATAAATAAAAGGATGAAATTTATAATTAGAACTTCTGAAAGATTTTTCTGTTTGAATAATTTATGATTCTATAAAAATTGAATCCGACACTTTGAAAGGCGCTTAAATGGTCATACATACGCTGTACAACACACACAGTCTCTGAAACTTCAAGAATTTAGGGTTCACTAAGGTAAACAAGATTCCTGAATCCCCAAATCGTTTCTCAGTTGCCTCCACCAAGTTTTAAACTTTAAAGTTTATATTTGAAGAAAGCAAAGGAACTGTTTTGGAGTGTTTAATGGATCGTCTACGCTCAAGGCAGAAACAGAGACAAAGAGCAGCCTTCTCTGGGTTTACAAAACCCGAGGTGAAAAACCATGTCTTTTCTGTTTTAAGTGCCATTTCTTCATCTGGGTAGTTATCAGTTTCTCCATTTGTTAACAAATATGTAGTTTTAGCTGTTATTTTTATTTTGGGGGGTTTATTTTCATGTTCTTTTCCTTTAAAGAAACTTATCGGGATATTGCATTCATCTGCTGTTACCAGCTAATGAATGATTAGCTGAGAAATTGAGCTTTAACTTGTAGGTCTAGAGCAAATTGTTGCTTTTTTTTCTTCTCATATATGCATATTTCTCAATATAGAAAGCTTTCTTACTTTATTTCTTATTTTTAATATTGTACCATGTTTATGCTTTTGGTTAGCTCTGGCATACATGTTGATGTTATTTTTAATTCATGAACATATATTCTTTTTTTGTTTATTTTCATGTTCTTTGCTTTTTAAAGATATTTTGTATTCATATGCTGTCACCCGTAGTTGTTTGTTTATGAATGATTAGCTGAAGATTGAGCTTTAAATTTGTTGCATGCTTTTTTTTTTTTTCTTCCATACATGTATGTTTCAAAGTATAGAAAACTTCCTATATTTCTATTTTTTTTTTTAAATATATTGTCCCATGTTTCTGCTTCTGGTTAGCTCCAGCATTCGCGTTGATGTTTTTTTGTAATTGGTGAACACTTGAAGTTCGAGCTCATGTCTTTATTGTGGATCTTGTATGTTATTTTTATGTAGCATTTCTTTATTTTCATAGTTACGAGCTTCTCTGGTTGTTATCAAAGGTGTATATTTAGCTGTTACATTTTTGTTTATTTTTATGTGCATTGCCCTTAAAGAAACTTATCAGCATATTGTATTCATATTTGCTGTTAGCAGTAGTAGGTTTGTTAATGAATGATTAGTTGCGAAATTGAGCTTCAAATTGTGGGGTTTAGAACACATGGTGGCATACCTTTTTTTCCCCTTTTTCATACATGCATGTTGCTCGATATAGAAAGCTTCCTATATTTCTTACCTTTTAATGGATCGTCCCATATTTTTGCTTCCGGTTGGCATGCATACGTGTCAATATTTTTTGTAATTCACGAACATGTGAAGTTAGAGCTGTTGTCTTGATTCTGGATCTTGCATGTCATAGTTCTGATTCTTTGCGTGATGCTTTGGGCATATGTATTAAAATTAGTATCTTTCAACCTTCTGGATTGACATGGTAATATTGTTCAAGCGTTGTTGATTCTAACCTTTTGCTCTAAGCGAGTCAATGTGATCCTTATATAGAATCTTTGTACTAGTAACTGTTGAGATATATTATGTTTGTGTTTTTTGCAAAGCTATTGTGTTATGGGATTATAAAACATATATTTATCCCGTTTTATTATATATTTATGTTCAGATCAAGAAGATGGAGAAATTTTTAATGAAATCAAGAGAGCTACTGCTGAGTAAGGAATTCTGTAAAAAAATGGCTAGAAATTTCAGGTTAGTTGCATTTCATGCATATTTCTCACCCTTCCTTCCTTTTATAGATAACCAAATGATTTTTATTAGACATTGATGCTTATTGTCTTTGCAGTTCATCTGCCGGTCGTGCTGGCAAACCTATTATTAAATGGACCGAGGTCTTTCTTTACTTTTTTCTTTCTTTCATTTTCGGTGTTACTTATCTCATTATTTCTCCTCTTGTCCTTAAATTATGATCATGGTGTTTATGGTTAACAGTTTAGGATTTCTCCTATTGACCCCTAATTCCTTATATTTTCTCAGGTACAAAGCTGGTTCTTAGCTAGGCTGCAAGAAAGCGCATCCAAAGTTCCTTCCTTGACTGATACATCCAAAACTGAGTCCAGAATCTCTGAAACTTGCCCTCTAGATGATGGGCCTCAAATTCCTCAGATTCTCAAAGGTTCGTGTCTTTTAGGGAAATTGAAAAGTGGAATGTTCAAAATCAAAACTGGCAAAGTTTCAGATGTCTGGTTGTTCTAATACTGTTTCGGTTCAATTTGTTACCCCATTTCATAGAACATGAAAGCTCTATAAGCATTGAGGATATTGTTCTCCCAACTTTGTTTTGCACATGGTCTCATATAAACTAATTGTTTGCACAATGCTATGGTTTATATTATATTATCGCAGAAATCTTTAACGGGTTTCTTGGTCATTTCTACGTTTGCTTTGTGATTTAGAAATCATGACATAAAAATGAAATAAAGAACTTAACCATTACTTTAGTTCCTTATTCTAGAGGCTAAATTTTTCCCTCTTTGTCTATTGGAGTGGTTTCGAAAGTGGGAGAAAAGATCCCTGATCTATCGGGACTAGAGTTCGAGGCACGGTCATCTAAAGATGGAGCATGGTAAGCAACAATGAATCTAAATCAATTCAACAGAAACTGTCTAGGCTTTTCTGTTGTTATCGTTGATCTCTCTACATATAGAAAACTACTAGAATTGACACGCATTTATACTGTTATGTCATAGGAAATCTTATCATTTAGACCAGCTTATATTGGACTGTGCTGATTTTAATGTGCAGGTATGATGTCGATACGTTTCTCACACAACGACATCTCGGTTCTGGTGAACCTGTAAGTAACTAAGTTGAACTGTTGCAATCACTGTGTAGACTGATGCTCTTCCACAGCTAATATTAAAGTGGTCATAGTTGTTGCCGAACTTTTTGTTGCATGATGGATTCAAATTGATATCTAGGCAGAGACTGGTAATAGGGTGATTTATAAATATTTATTTTACAAGTCGTTTGATAAAATATATTGTTTGTTATAGGAAGTTCTTGTTAGATTTGTTGGATTCGGGGCTGATGAGGATGAATGGGTTAATGTAAAAAAGGCAGTGCGACTTCGATCCATCCCATTTCAACATTCTGAATGTAATAAGGTGATGGTCGGAGATCTTGTATTATGCTTGCAGGTCAGCATTGATGCGCTTATTCTTTATAAATTTCTCCAATTATCTTACACCTCTTTGTTGCTTAATTTTCTTCTTTCTCACTCTCTTGATTTTAGGAGAAAAGGGACCAATTAATCTACTATGATGTTCACGTCAACGGGGTCGAAAGGAAAACGCATGACATAAGAGGTTGCAGGTGTATCTTTTTAATCCGATACGATCATGACGGCTCTGAGGCAAGTGTTGTATCTCACTGCATACTCCTTTTAATTAGCTACTCCATTGCAGGTACGAGAAATTCATGTCCGTTCAAGCTGTTAATACTGATCTTTCTTGTTTTCTTTCCCATTTGCCAGGAGAGAGTTCGATTGAGAAGACTATTTTATATTCGAGGCCAAGAAATCTGATAGTTTTCATGATACTTCTGAATCTTTGCTCGTCTCCTAATCACATTTTCGCATTGTCATCTGAGTGAGTTCATTTATTGTGGTTTTCTGAACAAGAGAATTACGAGTATGTAAATCTATAGTTTATTTGCATCTTGGAACTATATTTGTTTCGAGGCTTGAGGGATAGTTTCAATGTGTGTTAGGGTTCATTTCGGGTATCTCTTTTTGTCCACACGTTGTTCCTCCCTTGGTCTTCAAGCTTTTGTGATGTTTAGGGCTTAGCTGGTTTTGGTTCTGTAAAAGAATTTTAGTTTAAATTAGGTTTCTTATAACCTCTTTTTTAAGTAAAGATTGATGTTTAGGGTTTGTTCCTCACATTAATGCTATCACCTTATTTAGGCAATGATATAAAAAGCGGATTGGATTATTTCAATCGGTTTAATTGAAAATCAGTGGGTTTGGCACTTCCAACATTTCACATACAAGTGGAATCTCCAAACCCGAAAACTAAATCGAGAATAACACAGGACAACAATAGAAATGTACCAAAATTTGATTGAAATCATTCAATTTCATTCAACACAAATGATGAACAGAAAACTACTCGCCGGAAAATCATAATAACGGGATGGGAGAAAGGAAGAAGAGAAGAGAGAATTCATCTTTAACACAACATTGTCCTTTTTTTTCTTCTCACAACAGCCTAAAAAATAAAAGAAAACAAAACTAACAGTTTAGAATTAGGATATTGCAGCTGCCACACCAAAACACAATGTTTCCTCTTAAATCTGAAATCATCAAAACGCGCCCGTTTTCTTAACTCAGGTTTTAACAAATGCTCTTCTATCGAAATGATCCTTCTCCTCAAGGATCAAACTGAGGAAAGTTGGTTCTCAGCTGATCAAGGGGACTCCCAGGAAATGAATTAGCACACTCCACTAAAACCTCAATCACTACCCTGCTTCTGCTTTTGACTAGGGGTGTTTAAACGGTTAACTTATCCGTTAATCGAACCGAATTAGTATTAGTCGAATTAATTATTATTTTTAATCCATTAACCATTAACCGAACCAAAATTTTTTCAAAAAAGTTAACCAAACCGAAATATTTCAGTTTATTCGATCGGTTAATTGAATTAATCGAAATTTATATTTTTTATTTTTTATTAAAACAAGCATAAAACATATAAAAATTAACCGAAATTTAAGCATTGAAACATTACATAAGTCTTGAAATTAACACATAATTAAAATGTAAGTCTTTAATATTCTCCATTTGCATCCATTTCTTCTCTCCAAAAGATCTCCATATGCATTATACCTAAAAATATGTGCAAAAAATAGCATATAATAGAAATATATGCATTTTTAAAAAATCAAATAATAAATTGTAAGTTAACAAAAATAAGATAGTAAGCATACCCTTCAACTCACAAAAGCTCATAAAATCAGGGTAGGCTCTAATGCATTCCAAGAAAAGTCTAAACATTGAATTGATTAGATAAGTTAGTGTAGGAGTGATGTGGTAAAAAAAATTGAAACTATTAAATTAAAAATAAATATACCATTTTCAATCTTGTCAAGCTCTTAGATTTGTTCTTCATTCTTTTTGATGTCTTCTGTGATGGTGATTTTTGAATCCAATCTTGAGTACACACAAGAGCTTGTACAATTTTAGGAGTTAAAGAACTCCTAAATTGATCAAGCACACGCCCCCCGGTGCTAAACGCAGACTCTGAAGCAACCATAAAAACTAGTATAGCTAACACATCTTTGGCCATCTTTGAAAGAGTGGGAAATCTAGGGCTATTCACTTTCCACCACAATAAAATATCAAAATCTTCAACAAAATTCTCATTAGCCTCAGCTAGATATTTATCCAATTCAGATGTTTTTTCCTCACCACCATTTTCCAACTCATACTTTTTATACAGAACTTGTATACGCCTTTTCATTTTTTGTTGTGGTTCACCAAGATAAACATGTGTTGCCACAATCGATTGGCTACAAGCACTATGAAGTGGAAGCTTATACTCATCAAACAATTCATACAAAGCTTCCTTCAATTTTTGCATCATTTCACAAGCTTTTTCAACATTAGACATTTCACTAAGTGCAAATTCGAGATACTTTAATTTTTTTCTAGGATTTAAAACACAAACAACAAACATAAGTAAATTCATCTTATCAATATCATCCCAACACTTAACTTATTTGTCTTTCATCTTTATGGCCATAACACTAAAGTTAACATCCATATTTGACTTAACATTTTGTAAAAGGATATCAATTTTAGAAAGCTCATCAAAAAAATTATTGGATGTGACATATGAAGTGCCAGAAATATGCAAAGTGACTTCATAAAAATGTTCTAAGAAATCCCTCAAATTTCTAACACTAGCCCAACCATCCGCACTAAGTCAACCCTTCCTCCTTTCAAGTTTAGCCCTAAAGTTTGTATCTTGCTCCTTAAATCTCTGAAAAGCTCTCTCAAAATTCTGAGTAATGTCTAACATTAAGTAGGTCGAGTTTCACCTAGTACAAACATCAACACACAACATCTTGCACTCTATCTTTTTCACCACAACACACTCCTTAAACTTTTGTAATCTAGCTGGAGATTGTCTCACATATCTAACAACTCCCCCTAACACGTTCAATGAATTTATTCATTTCCTTTAAGCCTTCAATAACAATCAAATTCATAATGTGTGTCATGCATCTCATGGGAAGATATTTACCATTTTGAATTAAACCCCATCGAGAGCTAAATTTCTTTCTCAAATAACCAATAGCAACATCATTTGAACTTGCATTATCAACAATAACAATAAACAACTTATCAATCCCCCAATTCAACAAGCATTTCTCAATCACCATCTCAATGGAATCACCCTTATGACTAAAAATTGGACAAAAGTTTAAAATCTTTTTATTCAATTTCCAATCGTTATCAATAAAGTGAACCGTGATACACAATTAATTAACTCTTTACAAAGAAGTCCATGTGTCAGTAGTTAAGCAAATTCTAGAATAAGAACTTTTCAAAAGTTGTTTTATCTTGGCCCTTTCATCTAAATACAGATGATAAAAATCCCTAGTCATAGAAGTCCGTGAAGGAATATGAAAACTAGGACATGCCTTGAACATAAATTTCCTAAAGCCTTCACTTTCAACAAATTTGAAAGGTAATTCATCAATCGCAATCATTTGTGCTAACCCTTTCCTACATACTTCTTGATCAAATCTCCAAGTTGAAAGATGCCCTTCCGCCCCTTCAACTCCCTTACTATGTAAAACTAGGTGTCTTTGGCTAGTGTCAACAACATTACTAGGATTTTTCCTACATGAACTGATATGATATTTCAATGACCCCATACCATTTGTTTCCATCACAACAAAATTCCTTTTCACAATAATTACATTTAGCTTTTCTTTTTCCAGCAGTCCCTTTTGTTTGGCTTAAAGCTTCACCTACCGATTTTCTAGAATCTATCGAAGTAGGAGGTGTAACATTATCCTCAATAAATGTTGGTTTGGTGGACATTATGCAAGAAGAAACTATACAATAGATTAAAATACATTTATATTCAACATATAAATGGATTAAAATGTATACATATTTAAATACATTTACTGGAACACAATCATGAATTTTTCACCACAAATTATCAATCTGTTTATGTATTGGGACAATGTGAACGTGATATAGGAGATTTAGATTGTGGGGAATGTATTAAAAATGCAGTTCAAAAAGCTCAAGTTGAATGTGGTGATTCAAATTCAGGCCAAATCTATTTACATAAATGCTTCATTAGTTACACTTATTATATCCATGGAATCCCTAAAAGATGATCATCTTCATTTTCACATCTTTTAACTGCTGCTTCGATAGGTAAAAATTTAGAGAACTTTAAAAAGAAAAATTAGTTTCAAAATTTTTTTTTCATTTAAACTTTTTCAAAAATCAATTTCTACTTCTCTAAATTTTCAATCACACAAAAGTCTTTGATAATTTTTGAATAAAGTACTTTTGTGTGATTAAAGTCAATCCAATCCATAAATATCAATATTGATATAATTTTAGATAACTTTTAAATAGTAAACATATGCTAGCCGGTAGGAACTTTGGTATTATTCAAAGTTACATGTGATAAACAAAGGAAATGAGAATATATTTTATAAATTTTAAATACTAAACATATGCTAATAATCAATCATGTCACATATGCTAAAATAATTAAATCTATAAATACTCTAATTTTTAGATATTAGATTTTTTTGTATGTTACACAGTATACAAACAAGTAAATACATATGATTTCCAGTAAATTTGATTAGATGTTAGAGTATTCAACTATTATTATAATTGTTCTTCCAGTATGCGAAAGTACCATATGAACGACCTTATTTAGCATATTGTATGTTAGCTTGTTACATGTTCTATCTTCTAGAGTATTCAACTATTAACATGAATCAGAGGCTATTTTACCCAACTAACCTAAAAATAAATAAATAATTACAAAAATGACCCTGTTTGAAAAATTATGACGGAAAACCTGAAATCTACAGTGCCGAGCGGTGTCAACATCTCACCCCCAGTACCTAAGGAATACTTTAGACACTTTATGAGATAATCAATACCTAAGGAAGACTCCACCTGGACTTCACTTATTACTTTTGATTCGTATGATTTATTCACTTGACTTAATCCATAGAAATCCCTAATTTATGTTAATATTTTTTTCAAGACTAAAAACAAATAATTCTAGGTTGATTAATTGAAATTTCTTTCTAATAAAACCCCTATTGTCGCATTAACTCGATCTATGGATTCCCTTATTAGATTTGACTCTAATCCGACAGATTTTTGTGTTCCTATTTCTAGGGTTGCAATCAACTTCGCTTAATTGTGTTGATCTACTCTTAAACAGGGACTTTTGCTCCTCTGAATAAGCACATTCGACTTGAATCAATAACCTGAATTATCAAAACAAGAATAAGAACTCACAATTAAGAATAAGAACATGTATTTATCTTATAAATCAAATAATAATAAGATCCGTCTTAGGTTTCGTCCCCTTAGGTATCTAAGGGATTTAGTTCATACTAATAGGGGGAAACATATTAAAATAAGGAAAACAACAAAACACAATAAAACCAAAAACTTCTAAAGAACTTGATGGGAGATCTTTAGTCTTGATGGAGATCCTTCTTTTGAGCTACTCCCGACGGCTATCTTCGAGTATTTTCTGTCTTCTATTCAGCGTCCCCTTTTAGGTTGCCCCCTAAGGTGTTTATATAGGCTTTGGAACATCTTTCTTGGCCCATAAGTGACCTATTCCGAATAAAATTAAACTTTGATATGGCAGAGACACGCCCGTGCTCGATTCCTTAGACCGTGCTCACTTCTGCTCGCCACACACGACCATATGGTCTGCCCGTGTACATTGATCTATGCCGTGTTTGATCCTGCTCGCATCATACGGCCGTGTTTGATAGCCCAGGTCGTGTTGATTCCTAAGGTAGGCCTATTTTGTCCCTTTTTGGCCCGTTTCTCGTTCTTTTCGACTCCCTAAGCTCTCCTGAGTGTAAAACATGAAATTAAGGGATTAGGAGCATCAAATTCATCAACTATAATGAAAATTCATCCAAAATAAGCCAAGCATGGGGTTAAAATATGTATAAATTGAGGTTTATCAAATATCCCCACACTTAAGCCTTTGGTTGTCCTCAAGCAAAATCCTCAACCCACAATTAAAATTCACTTCATCAAATCATAATTTGCATCAATAATGTCTCACCATAATTCTTAAATAATTCATACATGGATAATTTAACTTAAAGAGTCCTAAAGATTTAAACAATCTAAGTCACACAGTTTTATAGCACGAAAACATAGGTGTTTCCCCTTATCTAAATAATTACCCTTGATCCAAAATCTACAAGAATTGACATCCTCACTAAGGATTCACTCAAATCACTCAAAGTGTTTAAGGTTTAAGATAAAGCACTCAAAAGTCAAACATGAAGAGTTATTACCATAGGCTTACATGAAAATCAAATCTCCACCACTATAAAATGAGATGATACACAAATCAAAAGGTCTTTTAAAAGGGTTGTAATGGGGCTTGGGTTAAAGGTGTGGATAAAGGCTAAATTAAAGGGTTAAAATCGAGATTGAATTGTCAAATTATCTAACTAGAATAATAGACTAATACTGAATAATTACATCAATTTAAAACTTATCATAATAACACGAGCTTATTCTAAATGTGTGAATTTAACCGTTTTAAGCTCAAATAACATAGAACTAATAATGAATGGATTTTTTTTTAAGACTAAGAACAAGTTCACTATAAAAGATGAATTTAACAATTGAAATAAATAAAATAGATAGGCAACTGATCAAATCAAATCTTAACAAAAGGGAAGTCAATAAAGTAGGGGAAGTAAAAATTTAGTTTTGGGTTAATATTAATGGGTGTGTCAAGAAACGGTTTAGGATTCAAAGGGGTTTACTAGGGGTTAATTATGAAGGTAGGCTTTTTTTGGAGTGAGTGGGTTAAATCCTAGGTGCCTTTATCATCTCAGTATATCAAATCAAAAGTGTGGTCTCGACATGCATAATCGAAGCAAGTTCTAGAATAACAAATCTATGTTGACACACTCATAATCAATAAAGTGAGCATGAAAAAAATGTATGCACTTAAAGGCTCAAAATCTCACAAAAATTATGGTTTTTGATGTCAACCTTGCGAATTTCAAACTTTAAAGTAATATCTAAATTTAGGGAAACAACTTAGACATTTTTATTCCTGAAAATAGACTTATCATGCTTGATTCTCTAATGTATTTAAAGTTTAAATGATCAATGCACAATTACTTATGACTTAATTCAAACATATCAATAAAAATCATAAGTTAATGGAAATTTAATTCTAATTAGTGATATGAGAAAATTTACTTAAGAACAAGATAAAATTCAGTGATTTTCTGGTAATGAAATCAATAACCTCCCCACATTTAAGATGTACATTGTCCTCAATGTACAAATATAGATAATGAAAATATAATAAGAAAATCATAAGAGAGGGAGAGAGGTGAAACTTCCTAAATTTTGGATGGAGTCAAAAAAAAGAACGGTGTAAAGTTGGGCAGAGGCAGTGGATACTCCGGTGGTGGTGTGGTCGTTCCTTAACAGCCCCTTGAACCTAAATTAAAGAAATCAAAATGTAATAATATAAATTAGAGACAAGAAAGATAAAGGAAGAGAATTTAAAAATGAAAGTAAAAGAAAAATAAAAAATAAATGGACTCAAAGGTCCTTGTCTTGTCGAGTGAATGAAGCGGCCGACATGAACTTATATAGAGTGGTCGCGCACGAGGAGACCGTGCTAAGATCTGTTTGCTTTCTCGACATGGGGATGGTGGCCTTGGCCTTGCCTCGAGTGCCCCTCATTGTGTACCTAAAAGAAAATACAATAATGGAAAATAACTAGGAATTCAAAATAAAGGAGGAAAAGGGTGAAAAACGGTGGCAAGGATGGTGGTTGGTGTGGTGGAAGTGTAGAGGAGGAATAAAGAAAAAGGGGAAAACAAAACGAAGGGCGAAGGATAATGGGAAAGAAAAAGGGAGACAATGGGGTGTTCGGCTGAAGAAGAAATGAGAAAGTGGAGTAAGTAGAGTGAGGAGGCGGTGGTCGGTGGTGGGAAGGGAGGAAAGTTGTGGTGGCTAGAGTTGGGGGGAAAGGGGTTTGAAAAAGAAGATGAATAGTGGGGTGGTTTAAATAGAGTTTGGGATACATGGTCGCGGCACACGCCCGTGTTCCCTGGGTGTGTTATGTCACACGGCCAAATCACATAGCCGTGTGATGCTGCGTTCGTTTCTCCCACGCCTGTGTAGATGTTTCCACGCTCATGTTAATTCATCAGTGTCACCCACGACTTAGAGCACGGGCGTGTCACACGCCCGTGTGATTTACTCAGCTTCGACCACAGCTGTATTGCACAGTCGTGGCATTTTATCGTAGCCAGTGTTTTGGGAAGAATTTTCATCCTATTCCTGCGGTCTTCGCCATGCTAGTGTACCTATTCGTGGTGTCCATACGGCCACGGCCACACCGTATGCAATGCCATATAGGTAAGAAAACATGCGCCTATTAGTTTGGTTAGTTTTTAGTTAGATTCTAAAAATCGAAAACATGGTTGTTAGTGATGTTAGTGCTCAAGTTGCCTCCCGAGAAGCGCTCATTTTAAAGTCTTAAGCTAGACTTACCTCTCGTTCACATGCTCATGGTGGTTTGAGGAGTTGAAACTCCTCTCTCCTACTATCAATTCTAACATCAAAGTAAGGTTTAAGTCGAGTACTATTTACCTTAAAAGTACCAACATTAGGGTGAGTTACCTCGATCGTTCCTTATGGAAAAACCTTGAGTACCGTAAAAGGGGTTGCCCCATTCGTATTTAGCTCTAACGTGGTTATTTGAGGATCTGTTTCATCTAATAGTACATGCTCTCCAACTTTCAAGTGATTTATCCCACCCTTAAGCTCATCATGAAGTTGCTTTGGTTTATCGTGGTTTCTTAATTTCTCCTTGGCATGTGTCGTCCACTCGTCTAATTCATCCATCTGAAGCCTCCGCTCCTCATGAGTTATTTCATTGTTGGCACGAGAACTAGGATATGGCTCATTTGTGTATTTTTGAGGTGCTTCCTGAAAAGAGGGTTGAATCAAATGGTTATTAATAGAATTTATGTACTCACCTTTATTACTTGACATCCTAACCGAGTCACGAGCCTGAAAAGTGATCGTTTCGTTACCTACACGAAGTGTGAGTTCACCTGTACCAACATCAATTCTAGTTTTAGCAGTTGCTAAAAAGGGTCGCCTTAAGATTAAAGGTGCTTTACTGTCCTCATCCATGTCTAGAACAACAAAGTCAAATAGGAAAATAAATTTATCAATTTTTACAAGAACATCCTCAACAATTCCCTTAAGAACTCTAATGGTTTTATCTGCGAGTTGAATACTCATCCTAGTTTGTTTAGGTTTCCCAAGACTTAGTTGCTTAAACATTTTATAGGGCATGACGTTAATACTCACCCTAAATTAGCTAAAGCATTATTAATATCTAAACTACCAATTAAACAGGGAATAGTAGAACTCCCTGGATCTTTTAATTTATTGGGCAGTTTATTCTGTAGTATAGCTGAGCAGACCGCAATTAGCTCCACATGCGACGCGTCATCTAACTTCCGCTTGTTTGTCAAAAGCTCTTTTAAAATTTTTTTGAATTGGGCATCTGCGAAATAGCTTCAATAAATGGTAAGTTAATATGTAATTTCTTTAGAAGTTTAAGAAATTTACCGAATTGTTCATCTGTGGTCTTTCTTCATCGCGTTAGGATATGGAACTCGAGGTATATACTCTTTACTTACCAGTTTTTATGTATCGTGGATTACCCCATCTTTACCTTTACTTACCACAGGTTCTTGCCTCGGTTCAGATTTGGATTATACCATCCCTCTTTCGTCGCACACTGTGATGGCGTGGAGTTGCTCCCTTGGGTTAGGTTTGGTATTGCTTAGCAGGCTACCTTATGGTCGTTCTGAGATCAGCTTAGCAAGTTGTCCTATTTTGTTCTTGAGCCCTTGAATGATGCTTGCTGAGTTTTGAGTGCTGTTTTGGTGTTTTGGAAACAAGTTTCTAACACCGTGATAAATTTTGTTAGCATCTTCTCAAGGTTTAGCTTCTTCTCTTGTGGGTAAGGTTATTGTTGAAAGCTTAGAGGGGGTTGTTGTCTCTGATTTCCTTAACCACCCATGAGAAGTTTGGGTGGTTCCTCCAACCTGGATTATAAGTCTTACTATAAGGGTTATTTTGAGGTCTAGAATTATTACACATATAGTTCATCTGTTCGTTTTCTATGCCAAGGTTGTAAGGTGGATATTCTGTATTGCTCATTCCTCCTCCATTCGTATCACATTGCATAACTGGATGTACCTCGAAGAACCACACAAGCCATCAATCTTTTTAATTAAGAGTTCTACCTGGTTTGATAGCATGGTCACTACGTCGAGGTTGAAAACACTGGCTGCATTCGTTGGCTTAGTTCTCATAACTTGCCACTGATAGTTATTCAGTGACATATCTTCAATGAATTTGAGGCAGCCTCAGGTGTTTTGTTGTTTAGTGTACCACTGCAGCTACATCAATCAACTGTCTGGTTGAGGGGTTCATACCATTGTAAAAGGTTTGAACTTGTAACCATAATGGTAACCCATGGTGAGGGCACATTCTCAGTAGATCCTTGTATTTTTCCATGTATCGTAAAGTGTTTCTAAATCTATCTGCACAAAAGAAGAGATATCATTCCTCAACTTAGCCGTTTTAGCCAACGAAAAATATTTAAGTAAAAATTTTTCGATCATTTGTTCCCATGTAGTGATTGATCCTCATGGTAACGAGTTCAACCACTGTTTGGCTTTATTTCTCAACGAGAAGGGAAATAACCGAAGACGAATGGCATCATCAGAAACACCATTAATCTTGAAAGTGTCTCAAAATTCCAAAAAATTTGCCAAGTGATTGTTTGGATCATCATCCTGCAAACCATCAAATTGAACAAATTGCTAAATCATCTGTATAATGTTAGGTTTCAATTCAAAATTATTTGCAGCAATAGCAGGTCTAACAATACTTGATTCGGTTCATGTTAAATTAGGTTTAGCATAATCATACATAGTACGAGGAGCAGGATTTTAATTCACCGGGTTTGCGGCAACCACAAGAGGTAGCGGATTATTGTCGGCCATCTCTTCGATAGTATTGGTTTCATTTTCTTGCTCTTCTTCTATGTATTGTATACTTCGCCTTATTTCTCTTCGGTTTCTGACGGTACCTTCTATATCACTATTGTAAAGTAATGGTCCTGACAGGTTTCTTTTAGTCATATACTAGAGTTACCTGCCAGAAGCAAATAAAAGGAAAAATTAGTAAAGAAAATAATAAAAATAAATAAATAAATTGCAAATAAAGTAAAAGTGGCTAAAGTAATAAAAATTTAGTGTTCCTAATATATTAGTCCCCGACAACGGTGCCAAAAACTTGATGTGTCTCAAACTAACTACAATCACAATAAAGGCAATTGCACCTATTGTTCAATAGTATAGTTATGGTAAGACCGATAATATCGTATCCACAAGGACCAAGAGTACTAGTAATTACTATATTTCTATTCTCTAGCCTAAGAATTGGAGTGATTTCTTTTTAAACTAAAACTTAATTAAAAACACGACAGAAAACAAATTTGGAAAATACTTTAGACACTTTATGAGATAAGCAATACCTAAGGAAGACTCCACCTAGAATTCACTTATTACTTTTGATTCATATGATTTATTCACTTAACTTAATCCGTAGAAATCTCTGATTTATGTTAATATCTTTTTCAAGACTAAAAACAACTAACTCTAGGTAGATTAATTGAAATTTCTTTCTAATTAAAGCCCCTATTGTCGCATTAACTCGATCTATGGATTCCCTTATTAGATTTGACTCTAATTCGACAGATTTTCTTCGCCCTATTTCTAGGGTTGCAATCAACTCCGCTTAATTGTGTTGATCCACTCTTAAACAAGGACTTTTGCTCCTCTGAATAAGCGCATTTGACTTGAATCAATAACCTGAATTATCAAAACAAGAATAAGAACTCACAATTAAGAATAAGAACATGTATTTATCCTATAAATCAAATAATAATAAGATCCGTCTTAGGTTTTGTCCCCTTAGGTATCTAAGGGATTTAGTTCATACTAATAGGGGAAACATCTTAAAATAAGGAAAACAACAAAACATAAGAAAACCCAAAAACTTCTAAAGAACTTTATGAGAGATCTTTAGTCTTGATGGAGATCCTTCTTCTGAGTTGCTCCCGACGGCTGTCTTCGAGTATTTTCTATCTTCTATTCAGCGTCCCTTTTTAGGTTACCAACTAGGGTGTTTATATAGGCTTTGGAACACCTCTCTTGGCCCACAAGTGGCCTATTCCGAATAGAATTAAATTTTGATAGGACAGGGACATGCCCGTGCTCGATTCCTTAGACTGTGCTCACTTTTGCTCGCCATACATGGCCGTGTGGTCTGCCCGTGTACGTTGATCCAGGCCATGTTGATTCCTAAGGTAGGCCCATTTTGTCCCTTTTTGGCCCCTTTCTCCTTTTTTTGACTCCCTAAGCTCTCCTGAGTGTAAAACATGAAATTAAGGGATTAGGAGCATCGAATTCATCAAACTTAATGAAAATTCATTCAAAATAAGCCAAGCATGGGGTTAAAATATGTATAAATTGAGGTTTATCAGATCTATTCCTCCTAAATCCTTTTTTTTATCATTTTGAACCGATGTCAACCACTTCAACACCGACACCAAAAAATAAAAAATCAATTTTTTAAGTTTTAAACTGATGCCAGCCACTTCAATGCCGGCACCTATTAAATAATTATATTTTTCTTTTTCTTTTTAAATCAAAGAATACCCATATTTTTTGAAGGTATTTCAAAAAAATATATATGGGTGTTGGCCATTATAGTGCTAACAAAAAAAAAATATAATTTTTTATTAGACGAGGCAATCATTAAGGCATGATTAGGGAACGATGGAAGGTGGTGTCGGCGATGAGATTGCTGGCACCACCCGACACTATAGATTTCAAGTTATTTTTGTCATAGTTTTTCAAACAGGGTCATTTTTGTAAATATTTATTTTTTGAGGTTAGTTGGGCAAAATAGCCTAAATCGAACCTTTTTTATATATTGAATGATCATAGTATATTAATAGTTGAATACTTAAACAAATGAATGACCTCGAGAAATGGCTATCTATGGATAGTCTTAAACATATAAAAACAATATATTGCATCCAGTTAGTGAATAAAGAACAAATTGTTGAAGGAAGAGGACTAGTATCTCTTTAAATGCCATAGCACAAAGAATGAGCACATCAAGAAACAATACTATGGAACTAACTTTTCAAGAATCATGTTTAAATCTAAGCCTCGCATGACACACAATTATACCACACTAGATTTAACCTTTTTTTTAAAGTTCACAAGCATACCAATACAAATATACATTAAAATACAAATACATCTTAACAATCACAAAGTTTAGAATCAAACTATTATAGTTCAACACAAACTAAAAACTGAAATAATCTAAATTAAAATTGAGTAACTGAACTAAAATCTACAACAACACATGGTGAGATTCAGATACCCACATATATAATTCAGATACCCAATTTCATAATTTCAAATAAAGAAAGAGGAAGGGAAGAATGATTTTTTGTCATAAAAAAGAAGAAGATATCTTTAATCCTAAAGATTAATAGTAGAAAAGTTCATTTCCAGTGAAAACAAAAAGAAGAGACCTTTGACAAAAAAAAAACTGAAAAATCCAAGGTGAGTGCCGAACAAACGTCGAACAATGAGGGTGAACTAGTGGATGCCAAACAGTGTGACTAGTAGTAGGAAGTTTGGAAGATTTCATATTAGGGATTTCCAATTTTGAGGGATAAGATTAGAGATTTAGAGTTAAGGATTTCTAATTTTCTGATTTTCTGTGTGTTATTTTTAGACTTCAAGATTTTTATGCTTTATTAAATTATTAAATTGTTTTTATTTTTTAGGATTGGGTTGGGCTTATAGATATACATTGGATTGGGTTTATTTTGGGGTGGGCCGGTGGTTAGGGTCTAGGTGGGTAGTGGGCTAATACTTATAATATATAATATTAATTATTAAGTTTGGTTAATTCCATTAATTACTCGATCTCAAATCGAATTAACCAATAATCGAACTTCCAAAAAATAATTAATCGACCTCCAATCGGTTCGATTGGTTAATTCGGTTCTAACCGAAATTTGAACACCCCTACTTTTGACCATTTAACGATCGATAACTCGTGTTGGTTCCTTGGCCCAAGCACCACTTGCATTGACTATAGGTAAGGCCTCTTGGACTAGAGTTGGACCAACATGCTTTTTAAGTTGTGAAACATGAAATGTATGGTGCACTTGCAAACTAGATGGCAATTTCAACTGATATGCTACCTTCCCCACTCAAGTTTCCACCTTGAAGCGACCAAAGTATTTGGGGGACAACTTCTGATTTAGCAGCCTTCTGACCAAATGCTGCCTATATAGCTGCAACCTTAGATATACCAAGTCATTCTCCTTGAACTATCTTTCTCTTCTATGTTTTTCTGGTTGTTACTTCATTCTATTTTGTACCCTATTCAAATGGAATTGAAACAAATACCTAGCAACTTCCCTTTTTGTAAACTCCTATCAACGTTGATTATGGGAGAAGTATCTGCAAAATAAGGTATATAATGTGGAGGCTATTGGCCATACAGTGCCTCGTAGGGGAGTGTAAATAGAAGAATGATTAGTGGAATTGTACCACCATTTGGCCATAGGAAGCCATTATAACCAATCATTTAACCTTTCCCCTGTCATGCACCTGAGGTAGCCTTTAAGACATTGATTTAATACCTCGGTTTGGCCATCAGTTTCTGGATGGTACGCAGTCGATAAATGTAACTTTGTTCTATCTTGCCTGAAAAGGTCCTGCCAGAAATTACTGATAAATATTTTATCTCTATTTGAGACTATAGACTCAGGCAGCCCATGCAATTTAAAAATATAGGTCAAGTACTTTTATGCCATTGTAGTTGCTATAAAAGGATGTGAAAGGCCCAAAAAATGCCTAAATTTAGCCAGACGATCCACTACAACTAATAAAACAGACTTCCATTTTAAGCTTGGAAGGCCTTCTATAAAGTCCATACTAATAGAGGATCAGGCCCGATCTGGTATTGGCAATGGCTAAAATAGGCCAAGTTTAACTACAGTCTCTATTTTACACTTTTGGCAGGTAAGACACTCTTTGACCTAAGTCTTTATATCCCCTGTCATACCCTTCCAGTAAAGAAAGGATGCCTTTATACTTTTAGAAGTATGAACCCCTGAGTGCCTTCTTTTAGAACTAGCATGAAAGTGTTGAAACAATTCCCTCCTTAGCTCTCTATCATTTCCTACCACGATATTTCCCTTCCTTCTTAAGAATCTTCCATCACATACATACTTAGGGTGCTGAGATGGTTGTTGTAGAACCTCTTCACATAACTTTTGTAGCTTATCATCTAATTGATACAAGGCTCGAACCTTGGATAAAATCTTAGAAATAATAGTTAACCCATTCATCTACTATAATTGGCTATCCATTAGGGATTTGTTCCTAAAAAGGGCATCGATCAGCGGCATTATTTGAACCCTTCCTATAAATAACTTCATGATCATACCCTAGCATTTTAGCAACTCATTTTTGCTGAAATGGGGTAATAGCTTGCTAATCTGATAGGAAACACAAACTTTGATGGTCTATTTTGATTTTAAATATCTCCCTACTAGGTAGCCATGCCATTTTCTCATGGCTAACAACACTGCAAGCATCTCTTTCTCGTATATCGATAAAGCTTGATGCTAGACACCAAGTCCATTGTTGAAAAAAACTACTAGTTGTCCTTTTTGCTGAAGGACAACCCCAACACCATATCTTGATGCATCTGTGTCTATACAGAATTCAATTTGGAAGTTAGGAAGGACTAGTACTAGGGGCAGAGCACAGGGCCTCTTTTAGTTGCTGAAATGCAGTAGCAGCTTGCTCATTCCAACCCTAAACATTTTTCTTAAGAAGATTTGTTAGTGGTCTGGCCAAAATACCATAGTGCTTTATAAACCTCATATAATATCCAGATAGGCCCAAAAAACCTCTCAATTATTTGATACATGTAGGCACCGACCACTTAGCAACACAATCTACCACACTTAAGTCCATGGCCACAATCCCATTGGATATTACAAGACCCAAATACTCCACCTGTCCCGTACCAAATGAACACTTACTTTACTTGACAATAATTAGTGTTGCCTTAATATTTGAAAAATTATTTGAGATGTTTCAAATGTTCATCCTAACCTATCGAATACACTAAAATGTCGTTAAAAAAATACTAGAACTGACCTTCTCTATAGGGGCTGGAATATGGCATTCATAAGATCTTGGAAGCTAAGGGGGAATTAGTGAGCCCGAAGGTTATTACTAAGAACTCGTAATGCTCTTCATGCATCTTAAAATTTATTTTATGGATATCTGCCTTATGCATTCTGATTTGGTGATAACCCCACCTCAAATCTAGTTTCGAGAAAACTCTAGCATTGCCCAATTCATCCAGCAACTCTTCGATAATTGGGATAGGGACCTATCTTTAACAGTTAGTTGGTTGAGCTATCCGTAATCAATGCAAAGCCTTAAATTGTCATCATTTTTCTTTACCATAACAATGGGGGATGCGAAGGAGTTGTTACTGTCTCTTATGATACCATTATGCAACATTTCCTGAATGATTTTTTTCATCTCAGTTTTCTGAACTGTAGGGTACCTATAAGGCCTGATTTCCACTACCACACCCTCATCTTTTAGTGGGATTTTATGGTTTTGGAGTCTTGGTGGAGGTAAACTAGTTGGAGTTTTGAATATGTCACAAAATTCCATTAGGAGTGCTTATAGATCAGTAGGTACCACTGAAACTGCTATTGATAGAAAAACCTAGGCAGTGGAGATCATAACTATGGCCTAATACCTTATCAGCTTGAGACAGGCACTTTGATGATTGTCTAGCAGACACTAATTGAATATTTCCAAGCAATATTGTAACACCCCATACCCGAGTCCAAGGCCTAGACCGGATACGAGACATTACTATACTAGAACTTACTTAATCATGAAATTACAGGCCATAAAATTTTGTTCCCGATTAAAAACCTTTCTCTCTCAAATGATTCATACATCTCATGGGCCTATGAGGCCTTAAACTCATGTTCGAAAACTTTAGAAACTTAATCGAAAAACCTTTCTTGGAAGTAGGGGTCACACGCCCATGTGGTTTGAGGCACGCCCGTGTACCCCTAGACACGCCTATGTCCTCTAATCGTAGGGAGTTACTGGCTATACTCACACGGCCTTGACATACCCGTGTCTTCTATCTGTGTGGAGTTATTGACTAATTTCACACGGCCATGACATGCCCGTGGGCTTAGACCATATGCTAACCCTTGATATACTGACTAAATTAACACGGTGTAGGCACACGCCCATGTCCAAATCGTGTATATTACACGGCATACACACACGGCCGTGGGATTTTCCTATGGCATATTCTGAATAATAATACTAAGGTGCAAGGTTAACACGGCCTAGACACACGCCCGTGTGTCCAACTGTGCTGGCACTTAGGGGCTATTTACCAAGCCATTTGTCACCCTAAAATCAGGATCAATCTAATACAATTTTCGTAAATAATAATACATACTACATTGACCTCAATAAACCTACATACATAGACAATTCTGGCCAGCCAAATAGTCAATACAAAAGAATAATTAAAAGGGGCATACACCTCATTAATATTATCTTTATTTCAAAAAGAAGAGTTTGCCAAACATTTGCCTGAATCAAGAACCCATTACAAAATGATTTGCCACCAACACTTTAACTAACAATTACAACTTGACAAAACACCCTAGTCCTATACATGCCATATTCAAAACAAGTCTAAAATTGTTATACCAAATTGTTGTTGATAGTGTGATTTTCGAACCCCTGCGTCTACGATCTTCGAGCTATCTTGGCAATACTATAAGAAAGAAAGGAAATGAAAAAGGGGCAAGCGATAAGCTTAGTAAGTTGCATGGAAATAATTAGAAATCGTAATCTTCTTAAAAGAATAATTCATCCATAACATTAATTAATCGTACACAAGTCAAGACTTCTTGACAATACTTACTTACACTCGCCCTTATCTAACATTTGTCGAAACACATATAGAGCCAATATCTAGTGACTCATTTATTAGCACTTGTATTCATTCACATTTCTACTTTTAAATTTATCTGCTTATACCACCATTCAATGGAGTCTCCTCTAGGTACCAATGCCATGTCCCAAACATGGTATTATAGGGAATTACCTCTATGTGTTAATGCCATATAGAGCCAATATCTAGTGACTCATTTATTAGCACTTGTATTCATTCACATTTCTACTTTTAAATTTATCTGCTTATTCCACCATATAATGGAGTCTCCTCTAGGTACCAATGCCATGTCCCAAACATGGTCTTATAGGGAATTACCTCTATGTGTTAATGCTATATCTCGATTTATGGTCTTACGCTTGCTCTTGTCTCAATGCTGGTGCCATGTTCCAAACATGGTCTTACACTGGCACTAATAATATGGCCGATGCCATGTCCCAGACATGGTCTTACTCTGACCCTCATAATATGCCCGATGCCATGTCTCAAACATGGTCTTACAAAGACCCTCATAATATGGCCGATGCCATGTCCCAGACATGGTCTTACACTGACCCTCATAATATGGCCGATGCCATGTCCCAGACATGGTCTTACACTGACCCTCATAATATGGCCGATGCCATGTCCCGGACATGGTCTTATACTGACCCTCATAATATGTGATAGCATTTTTCGTATTCATCATAGTTCATTTGGACTTCATTATCATATTCACAAAAGTTTCTCAACTTATTGAAGTATCATGCGTCAATATGACATCAAGCATTCTCAATTATGCTAATATAATATTGCAATAAATCACATATATATAACTTACCTCATTTTCAAAATGAGTTAGTTCTTCGGTTTAGTCCGCGACTTTATCCTTTCCGCGATTGAGGTGAATTCTTGTCTCCTCTTGCTCTATAATAGCAAATTAGCTCATTTTAATCATTTTATTAATATAAGCATCTCAATAATCCTACTTAGGCAAAATTAACATTTTACCCCTAGATTTTGGTAAAATGACCGTTTTGCCTCTAGGCTCAAAAATTAATTCTAATCACATTTTTATCTTCAACAAGACTGGGCAAACATTTAATGCTCTTAAAGCTATCATCAAAAATCAATATTTCACATACTTACTACCAAGTTCATAACCTTTTCATTAAGGTCCTATTTAGTGTCCTCATGCCAACACCCCTTTTAAAAGTTGTTCATCTAACAACTAAAACTCAAGTTCTTCCTTAAAAATGCAACAAAAAACTAAAGGAGCTCTCATGGTAAAACTCTAAACCTTTCACAACAATGTACAATAGTCCCCTCATTTGAAAGCTTAAGCTTTAGGGACCTCAAAAGTACAATTATTTTCAAGAAAAGTTCACTAGAACACTTACTTGAATGGATGAGAGTTTGCTGAAATTTTTGAAGATTTCTACCCCTTATTTGCTGCAAATTTTCAGTGGAAGATGATAGGAGAAAAAGATGATAGCTTTTCTCTCCTTATTCTATTATTAAAAGTCAAATTAGTCCACCTACTACTACTAACTTTCACACTAATTGAAAATTTTGTCTCCATGCTCTCTTATGGCCGCCAAGCCTCTTTCAAAGGCTAAATTTCCTTTTAAATACCCCATTTAACAATCCATAGCCATTTGGTACTCTTAGCATATAGAATAGAACTTTCGCACTTTATGCGATTTAGTCCTTTTCGCAAATTAAACACGAAAGCGTTAAAATTAAAATATCAAAATTTTAATGCTCATATGCTATCATGCTCTAACTCATAATATATCATGAAAATAATTTCTCTGATCTCGAAATAGTGATCCCGAGATCACTATTCGACTAGCCCTAAATCGGGCTGTTACAAATATACCTTGTAAGGTACAAGGACTACCTTCAGAAATAAACTTCATGATAATGAAACTAAAATTCCATGTGATCAACCCCAAAGAGAACAACCACTGTATCCTAATAACTACATCACAACTCTTCAGAGGTAGTAGCATAAACTCAATCACAAACTTAGATCCTTGAGCCTCCCATTGAACTTTTTTACAAGTACCCCTAATGAATAATCTCCTGCCATAAACTATTGTTACATTGAGTTTCTTCTGCTGCCATATAGGAAGAGATAACTTGCCATAAAATAAGTGTCCAAAAATTTACAAATGCTACTCGAGCCTACCAAAGCAATAACTCTAACAGCTCCCACTGTTATTTTGATTCTCATTGTGTGAAGGCCTTGTGAACCTTTTATGGCATGAAGGGATAGGACAAGCTCTTGAGACTAGTCTCTTTCAGTAGGAGGATCTTCCAACTGATCTGAGCACTCATGAAAGTCCTCTCCCTCTCCATCCGAGTGAGAGCCAAGTAGTATTTGGTAAAGTTGACCCTTTACACATTTATGGCTAGTGTGGTATTTAGCACCACACCAAAAACATAACCCTTTTTGTTTTCTATCAGCAATCATTACTAGGATGATACCTTTTGAATGGACCATTGGTGCATTAGTCCCACTAGACCTAGCAGCATCTGGTTGAGTAAGTGTACCATGATTAGAGGAGGTCCCTAATTTGTTCAAAGCATTATTCTAAGTCACAAGTGGCCCAATTCAAATTCAAAGGGCTAAAGCTAGTGAAGAACCATTTATTTGAAGGATTTCTATGATACACTCCATTTGTTTAGCAATATGGAAACCCTCAACTAAGGTTTGTGGTCTAAACAATTGTAAGTACTGACTTACCTCCTAACTGAAATTGCTAAAAAAATGCTTAAAGCATAAGGCTCCGGTAGTTGTAACTGATTTAAAAGACTTATAAAAAAATCATGGTAGTTCTCTACTGATCTTTGTTGCTTCATGGTCACCAACTCAGACATAGGGTCCCTGAACATGCTAGAGCTGAACCTTTCCTTTAGATTGTGGGCATACCCTACCCAATCCAACATTTGCAAGCCACCATAGTTCTAGGCATGAAAACAATGCCAATCTAAGGCTCGCCCTTCCAAATGTAACATCACCATTTGAACTTTTTCCCCATCTAGTACCCCTTCAGGTATGAAGTATATTTCTAATTTGGACCACTAGCCCCTAAAATCCAAACCGTCAAAACGAGGACCCTCCAACCTATAAGTTCGATCTTGCGATGACCCTAAGTAAAATGGGGGTAAGCCTTCAAGACCTAACCCCAGAATAATTTGTTGTGTCTCCAAAGAGTTCTTGGGGAACAACCAAGAGGTGCCCCCCAATACACCTTTCCCTTTAGCCTGAGTAGTAACATTACTAGAGGAAACTGGATTCCCAAAATACTTTTCAAATAAGCTATGAAGTTTAGACCGCACCTCCCACTTTATCTCATCTTTAAACCCTTGCAACCTTGCACCAACCTTAGCTTCTTGTTTAGCATCTAGGTGAGATAGTTCCTCCTAAATCTTCACCATCTCTTGTTGTAGTACATTCACTTCCTTTTGCAAACGCATTGTGATTCCATCCCCGGCCATAGCAATTGTTGAAGCTCTAGTACCTCTGATACGAATCAAACTTGAAAATCAAAGTAACAAGATATAAGAAAGGAGAATAGAGAAGAATATGGAAGAAGAGAAGAGAAAATAACAATTAAGAGAAGAGAGAATTCATGCTTAACATAATATTGTCCTTTTTTTTACAACAGTATAAAAAAAATAAAAGAAAACAAAACAAATAGTTTAGAATTAGTTTACTACAATTGGCAAACCAAAACGCAACGTTTCCACTTAAATCTTAAATTGTCAAAATGCGCATGTTTTCTTAAATCATTTTTTTGGCTCGTAACAAAGAAGTTTAGGTTTCATTGTTTTGATTGGTTTATGTATATTTTAGGGTTTAAACAAAGGAAAAGGTTACATTGGGAGAAGAATGAAAGGGAAATGTAACTTAACAATCAGGGCAAATGTATCGACATGTCAGTTGAATTGATGAAATCGAAAAAATTGAAGATTTAATCGATTTAATCTCAATTTTAGATGACTTTCAATGTACTTTGACTGCTATCTTCTTTAGAGAAGAGAATGGCTAACGTTAATCTCAAGCTTAGAATCTCAATTTTGGATTTAGATAGTTTGGTGTTTGTAATTTGAGTTTTTTAGGTTTTGACAATCAAATTTAAATTACTTATTGGAAGGGCTTTGGTAAAATGGTATAATTTTGCTTTTAGTCCCTCTTAAAAAATAAGAGTTCAATTTCAATTTTTTTAGCTTTGGGGAAATGGAAAAAAAAATCACATATTGGCCCTTCGAAGGATGATTTATTCAATTCAAATAATTTTAACACGAAAAAAAGAAGAAGATTTTATCTTAATTCTCGTTACAAAATGTTTAGTTTCATCCTATTGATTTGAATTCAAATTAATATGAAACGGAGAAATCTGTATATTTAGATGACTTGTGGTTGAGGTTAAAGAAGACATAAAAACAACTAGGGAATAAGGAACACAAATGGAGAAATGTTAGATAAATAATTAGGATGCATAGTGGGGTGAGAAGATTCTATTTAATAAGGATAATAGAATCAACCTGGAATTATATTTCGAATGACACCATCACCTGTTTCCATAGTCAATACTTGACACTTTTCATACACAAAAAAGCAGGCCTTCGTCCTCACTCTTCACTTACATTTTATATATTTTTTAATTGAATTATCCGAATATCACAATTATATCAATTCAATTTTTTTCTTAGTAGACATTAAATATTAGTTCAAATATATCAAATCTTAAGCGCATGTGAACCTATCACATGGACAATCAAGATTTGACATGTTGAAAAAGTTATTCTCATAAAATTTTATCACAATATTTATTTTTAAAATTTAAGTTGTCTATATAATAATCTACATAATATCTAAAATGACGAATAAACTGGTGAAATAAAATATTTTGAAATTTTGGATTGAATTTAAAATTTAAAACACGAGTTTATTAACTCGTTATAATCAAATAATGTAAAAGTTAGATAACAGTGTGGTATACAGCTACATAATGGAGGAGAATATTCCCATGATTTAAAAATATTGAATAAGGATAATATTTTTAATCAGAACATCTATTTAAATAAACTGACTACCAAATATTAAAATCAAACTGAAGTTATATTCTTTACTTAATTGCAAATGACAGCATCACCAGTTTCTCATATTATAGATTTCCATACAGAATACAGAAAAAAAGCAGGCATTTGTCCTCACTCTTCAAAACTAACAATTGGAAGAATCCTAAATTATGACTTAAATTTTGTTCATCAACCAATGATGTCTTCTTGTTTTTAACCTCCACATCCAATAGCTGGTAGCTTCGATTTTATGGGGTATATTTAAAATTCATGTGTTTAAAATTTTGATTAATATAACAATTAATATATTTGAAATTTGATTAATTTAAAATTTGGGTCACCAAGAGATATTAAATGATTGATTGAGTTAATATCACCTATCAGAAATTATTTAAAACTTAAAGAATAAAAATTAAGATTGTAATGATTTATCCAGATTGAAAATTCAAATTAAAACCAACTATAATAAAAAAAACAGATGAGCCTCAAAACATCTGATATCGTAAATTTCGAGATTTCAACCTTAGCATCCAACCATTTCTTAATTGCAAATTTTCATATACATTGCTTAAATACAAAATACACAGAAAAAAGCGGGCGTTTGTCCTCCGTCTTCAAAACCCAGAATCAAATCTGAGTTAAAAAACGAAAAAGAAAACCAGAGGGACAAAGATAGCAGGAAAGAACAACTTTGTCGTTAAAAACCTTTGCTGAAATGTTACATATGTTACATATCTGTTGAATTTGTTTCCCCTAAAGATCAAAGGATCAACATATATATAAACTTCCAAAATTATACAATTTTTTAGGGTTTTTACCCATAGTAATCGGTTGCTTCCATGACAGCCAACCATTTCTGCAACCTTAGTTGCGTATAAAAGCTTTGAATAAACTCCTCTGCCGCTTCATCTACACGGTATTCATCCTCATCATCTTCATGATCCTTCAACACCAATGGCAACTCCCTACTAATATGCACTCTCCTTCCTTTTAATGGCTTCGGCGACACGTAATCACCCGAATCTCTACATCCCATTGCTCCCAAAACCACACCGTCTCGCCCCCTAGGCCGCCCTGCGTAGTAACGGTAACGGGCGGCAGCTTTTCGCTTTCTGCCATTGAAGGGGACGTAAGGTTGATGCGACGGACTTGTACGGCAGCTGAACTCGTACTCCATTGGTGATACGAAGGAAAGATGCACGTCACGTGACCTGCAACTCAGTGATGCCTCGTTTAATGCTTTTCCCATGATCTTCCCTCGTTTCATTAAGAATTGAAGGTCGTCAAGCACTAGCTTGCCCTTTGAGAACCCTTTTCTTATCATGAATACACTTAAACGAGCCAAGTTAGATAGCTTCTTGGTGATAAAGGGTGGGCTTGGTTCCATATCTAGAGGGAGACTTTAGGGTTTTCTTTTTTGGCTTTGTTGTAGGAGAAGAATTGGAGAAGATTAGGGTTTATATTTATTGGAAAGAAATTAGGAAAAGTTGATGAGTGTACTGTTTTGGGTGGTGTATGTCATGATTATTTGACTTTGCTTTTCCATTGGCTTTATTTGTTGATTATGTTTCTTTGTCCTCAACCATGAGAGTTTGGAATTATTTATTCAAAAGTGGTTTTTAATTTAATGCCTCCACTTCTAAAAGGGGTTTGATTTCGATTGAAATTGACCAACTGTGTTTTTTTTACTATCATTTCACCATCATGGTTGCCAATGAGAAGGAAATGATGAAAAAGAATCTTGCCTGTAATCATATTGTTTTACATGAAATTTTACGGCAAAAGATAATGATATTCGTTTGTCTTTTTGGTAATTGGATAGGATGAATGGGCTCGTTTTGCGAGTTAAGAGGAGGTTGAAGTTGGTATTTTGAGACGTTATCTAATGTTTTATGTTAGTAAAAGATGTAGCCTGAGCAAAGAAGCAAAACAAATTAGGCTAACAGTAAAATTGATAGTGTAGAAAGGAGGTCATAGTTGGGTATTTGTATTGATCGGTCGTCTAGCCATCTTAGTAGGTTGGTTTGTCGAGTGATCAAGCTGTTTTCCCTACCCGAAGTAAGGAAGCCATACAATTTAGACTAGTAATAAAACTGAGAGTGTAGAGAGAGAGAGAAAGGAGGTCGAGAGGCTACTTGGAGACTATTAATTGATCGGTCGTTTGCCTAGAGATTAATTTGTTTGCCCTGCTGTCTAGAAAAGTTGACGCGTTTGTTTACTTAGTGATCAATTTGTTAACTCTACAACCTCAGATGCACAGAGTCCTTTCTAATAAGATTGATGCTTATAGTTGTCCTAGGTGGCTAGCTCTTGGGTTAACATCTTGCCAAGCTCAGTGCTTGATGCCCTATGAGCTTAGACATATTTTGAGCTATGGCCTACTATAGTATTAAGCTATAGCTTTACTTATAAGTTGAAATAACAATATTATTCAACTTAAAATAAATAAGAGATTCCATCTGAATATAAAATTATAAATAATTCTAAATTTTAACCGATAATATTTTTGAAACCCTAAATCCCAAATCACAATTCTCATGATAAAAATATCAGGTGTTTCATGCCAGTGGTTTGAAATTTAGGTGTGTATTTAAGATAAGTTGGAAGGGAAAGAAAGAAAAGATGGAAAGTTAATTCCATGGACCAACTAATATTAGTGGGAAAGTGTGAAAAAGAAGGCAAGATACAGGCGATTCGTTATGTATTTATTATCATTTGTTAAAGTTAGGTGTAAACCCTACTTTATATCCTTACACTGTACAATACAAATTAAAAAATTAGCTTTTCTTTAGTTTATTAACTAATGGGTTTCATAATGATTACACAAGCTAGGATCCTATGGAGAGGCTTATTAATTCCTGGGTAGTGGATTGCAGAAAATAAATGACAGGTTTATTTGCAATTGAAGGAATTATGGCTTTGATTTATACACAAGCATGCTAATGTTATTTTGCTTTATGTATGTGGAACTGGGGCATTGGGGGTGTAAGGGAGGTTGATTCCTTGACATCATAATTTAGGCTGGACACTGATAATGATAAGTTTATTTTGATGTGAGGATTAGGAATGGTAATGGTTTTTCTTGTAAAATTTTGAATTTATATATGTGAATCTACTTTCATGCATCATATCCGAGCAGAGAATGGATTATATGAAACTGTGATTCCACGTTATCTCTATTCTTTTTAATAGGAGAATGACAAATCAAATTAGCTTTTTTCTTCCCAACAAAATTCAAATCAAATTAACCTAAAAATGAGAAGAAAAAATTTGATTTGTCATTCTCCTATTGAAAACGGATAGGGATAACGTGAAATCATAGTTTCACACAATCCTTTCTCTATCCAAGTATTATCATTTAAATTAATTAAATTATCTATCGAATATTCAAATATGTTACATGTTAAATTATCATCGGATATTCAAATATGCTAAATATCTACATTAGGTAAGTACAAAATATTTTTCAAATAAAAATTTTGAAAAATAAAATAGATAATGGAATCAAATATTTTAATTTGAACTCATTACCTACAAAAATAAAGTAGATTCAAATATCCATTATCCAAATCCATTGTTAGTAAATGTAAAGTGAATTGAATAATGAATATTTAAAGATTAATATATCTCATATTCACTTTAAATTAGTTGCGAATAGTAATTAAAATATTTGAATTCACAAATAATAAGTCCAACATCCATAAATAGTTCAAGCTACACTATCCATTGTCAATTTGTCATCCTTGGTAAGGATATTGCCCTAACATAGATTGTACAATGTTAGAAGAGAGTTGTGCTGCTTTGGGCTTGATTCAAGGCTTAAAGTTAGATATTAGCTTGGTAAACTGAAATTTAAGTGTTGAAAAATTAAGTATTAGAATTTTTACTTTTAAATTTTATAAGTGTTGAATATATATAAAAAATATTTGATAAATTTAGTAAAATATAAGTAGATACATTACACCAAAACAGACTTTTAGCGGTGTTTTTTTTTTTTTAGCGGCGTTTTTAAGCGCCACTAATAGTATTTGCGGCTCTTACAAAAGCGCTGCAAAAAACGTCGCTAAAGAAAGCGCCGCAAATTTTAGCGGCGTTTATTGTGAAAAACGCAGTTAAAGGTGGGGACTTTTAGCGGCTTTTCAAAAAAACGCCGTGAAAAGCGGGGACTTTTAGCGGCGCTTTTCTAAAAAACACCGTGAAAGGTGGGGACTTTTAGCGACACTTTAAAAAAACGCCGCTAAAGGTGGGGACTTTTAGCGGTTTTTAACACAAACGCCGATAATTTGCACAGATTTGCAATGCTCATTTTCTCCATATCCTACCCTCCCTACATTAAAACCAACCAAAGACAGCAGCAATTGCATATAATTTCAACCCAAGACAGCAAATAAAACATTTAAATCTCACCAAAAGTATTAAATCTAAACGATACTTCAAATTTAATAAAAGATATATGATATACATTAATAAATGAAGTATAATTCAAACAATTCTTACAATAATGTTAAATGTAACAATGTTAAAAATCATCTTACAACAAGAAAACAAATGTCTAAGATGGCGGCCTCTGTATTCTTTGGAACATCTTCATCATAGTTTGAAGTCAGTAGCTAGAGTTCTTCATACTTTATGTTATGTTATGCTCGCTCTAAGTTGAGCAATATGCTCCGCCTTATTCGCTGCTACCTCCGCTCTAAGTTGAGAAATTTGCTCAACTATGCTCGCTTCCATCTGAGCTATCTGGTCTTTTAGTCTCTGAACTTCAGCACGAGATTGACTCCCGGAAGGCATGTATTGCTGAGAGCCGGATCCAAAATATTGGGTCGGGGTAACCCCAGATCCTTGACATCAAACCCGACCATACCTTTTAAGACCCAAAACATTAGTGATAATTCTGCTATAAATATACTCAAGATTAACAGAACTATCAATCGAAGCAGTCGTACCTTTCAGGACCCAAAACATCAGTAAAAATTATGTTACCAATCTCCTCGAGATTAACAGAACTATCACTCGAAGCAACCGCTTCATACTCCTCCTTCTTCTCCTTTAGTTTATCCTAATAAATCAACGAAAGAGTTAGAAATGAAATATATAATAAAAGGAATGCAACATAACTTAAAATTATAAATTTAAAAGCGCAAGCGATGAATTAAACTATTATAATTAAACATTATAAATATTTATTATAAATCAATTATTAAGTAAATATACCAAAATTTACGCAACTTGGATGTCATCGGAGATCCGTCATTCTTTCTATGCGTAATGTCAAAAAGTCAAGGCGTCCAACTTTTGACAGACGAAGCTTCCTACATTATAGTAGAAAAATATAATTTAATAGTATAAAGTCATTAATATTTGAAAGAAATAATAAATTATAATACCTCGGCCTCACTACACAAGTAAAACTTCTAGAACACCTGGTAATGCGTGAATTTTTGTTTACATCTGCTTTGCTTGTTCCAACTCGCTCACGGTCCTACATAATGGAATTTGAATTATGTATATAATAAATACTATAAACCAAAAATTTATAAGACTTTAAAAGTACGTAATACCTTTCCTTTCTTTGAATTCCAGAATCTAACTTGATCTTCCCATTGGTACCTCAACATTCCTGGCAGAACATTTTTTAAATTTTCGTCGAGGCTTTTGTCTTTCTTAAAATATTATTTTTTCAGTGTGCTTTTATTGTCTCACCTTTTTTACCCAATGTCTTTTTAACATAGTCATCGGAGACCTCTAAAGCAAATCTCTCCGAACAAAAAAGTTTAAGCAGTTAATATAAATGAAAGTTAAATCAAAGTATTATAAATTACATTCACTTCTTGTTACCTTAATATTATCGAGAGCCTGATTTTTATTGGCATCAGGCATGTGATGCCATGATTCGGAGTTAATGGGCAACATATTGGCATTTCGTGCTATAATGCCCAAATAGCCTGCTAACAGTCGAGCTTCAGATCCAACAGGATGGCCATGATTGTTTCTCCTTACTTTAACATGCTCGGCAGGCTCTAAGTTGGATAAATCTTTAAGCAATGTACGTCCCCGACCTCTGCGCATCCCACCACCTTCAGCTGAAAAATGATATATTATTATATTAAAATTAAAAAAATGAATCAATAATAAAATTCAACATATATGTAAAATAAACTTAACATTACTTTGAAATTTTGCAGGCTCGTCATCTATGTCCGGCAGACTAGAAGATCCAACAACTGTTTGCTGTTCACTATTTGCTTCTTCTGAATTTGGAGTATTGTGGACAATGCTTAAATCTAGTAATCGTCTTCTAGGCATTTTTCCTGCAATACACATTAAATAGTTCAAAATTTTAGTAACAAATAACAAAAATAATAGTACATTTAAAATAGTTAAATTATATAACATGCCCAACATATATATTATAATATTACATATAAATAATAAATCATAAAATCTTACTAAATCATATTTCTTAAATATCTTCGTCCACATCCTGACGAACCCATTGAAATTGTTGACTAGTACTAGGGATATTTTTATTTAAGTTCTGTTCTGGAAAAGGCAATGTTTCTGATCTTTCGACTATGTCATCTCTACTTCCACTGCCAATGTCTAACAAGTCTCTAGGGATGTTTCAAAGTACAACGTACCAACCCTCATCAATTGGATCTTTCGAGTAAAAAACTTGTTTAACTTGAGAAGAAAACACAAATGGCTCGTCTATCAGTTGTTCTCCGGTGTGAATCAATCGAGAGAAATTCACCATTGTAAAGCCATATTAATCTTTTTTAATTCCGCGAGCCGTATTCACATCAGTCCAATCACCTCGAAATAAGACAACTTTGCATTTTTCGTAATTATCCAACTCAATAATGTCAGTAATAAGTCCGTAATACTCCAGATTCCCCTCGACAGGATTACTGTCACTAGCACTAGCATAACTTGTAATTGAAGAATTAACAACGATTCCACAATTTTGGGTTCTCCTCAATCTCTCGCGATACCTTGTATGAAATCGGTATCCGTTGATGAGGAAGGCACTATATCTTTTCACTATTCTGTTTGGACCTTTTGAAAGCCATTTAACTTTGTCATTAACTTCATTCCAACTCCAAACCTATTGAATCGAAAGTAAATCGAGTAATTATAAATGTTATGAGAAAACATTATTACTTGTCAATGAAAACTTAAATTGCATACGATTTGGCTTAACCATTCATGGAATGATTACGTGAACAACTTATTAATTTCTCACGATTTAATCTTGGGATCGTGAGCGAGCTCTCAATATTTGTTTGTACTCACTACGTTTAAAAAAGGTTTACTTTGTTAGAAGACAAACAAATTATAATTGATGAGTATTTATCAAATTCTAGAACTTACTTCTGAAATGGTTCCATTGAATCGTGATGAAAAAGAACGTATCGATGTACTTGGACCCACTATCTATCGTCTAATTCTACAATTTTGACTTTGCCGATCGGTTCTTCGAAACTTTGAAATAAATAATTTTCGGCTAAGTTATGATCTGTGAGCCCAGCATTTCTACTTGGTCTGTTCATTCTTGTTTCAACATCTTCCAAATACCTTGAATAGAAAGTCATACATTTCTCTGCCAAGTAGCCCTCGGTAATTGATCCTTCGGATAACGCTTATTACGGTAGTAAGACTTCAATTTGGATAGGAACCTAAACATGATATACAACATTATCAAAAGTTGCAACTAAAGGCATTGAGGTGAATGAAGGAATAATTTGCAAATAAAGTAAGACCTTTCAATGGGATACATCCATCGATAGAAAAAGGGTCCACCAAGTATTGCTTCACGAGGGAGATGAATTAACAAGTGCACCATAATAGTGAAGAAAGAAGGAGGGAAAATCTTCTCCAGATTACATAAAGTCAATGCGGCTCGATCTTGTAGTGTCTCAAGTTCTTGAACATTCAAAACTTTACCACAAATGCCTTTTATTATATTTGACAGTCCAATTACACAAGACGTCACCTTTTTCGACATACAACACCGCATATGGCTGGCGATAAGTCTTGCATCAAGATGTGATAGTCATGCGAATTTAAGCCATATAGTCTTGATCCTTAAGACTCACACATCGAGATATATTTGATGTATACGCATCCGGACCTTTATATCCTTCAACACCATACAAAACACTTCTTTCTCCATCTTGACATTAAAAAAATAGCAGAATGACAGCGGATATTTCATAATCGAAGTGCTTGGGGATGAAGGTCACGCCAAATTCCTATGTGGACTAAATCAAGTCGACTCTGAATATTGTCTTTCGTCTTTCCATCGATATTCAAAATAGTCCCAACGATGTTCTCGCAGACATTTTTCTCAATGTGCATGACATCAATATTCTGGCATAAAATTTTGATGCTCCCAATAAGGCAACTCAAAAAAAAATACTTCTTTTTTTCCACAAGTCCGCCTCATTAGGATCATCCTCTTCATCAGATTTATCATCAGTTTATCCCTAGATCTTCTATTTCTTTGTGGGTTGGCCGGTTGACTCATCTTCCCATAAATAAAATTCATATCTTTCAACATTAACAATATTTTGGATCCACCGGTCTGCGAAGGAGCTTCTCTAAACTCTTCAGTACCGTCAAAATGAGCACTCTGAAATCTAAATCTATGATTTTTCGGTAACCACCGACGATGCCCTATGTAAGAGAATTTCTTCCCATTATATAACCATTGCGAACATGTTTGCGCAGTACAACACGGACAAGCATAACGTCCCCTAGTACTCCAACCAGTTAAATTAGCATAAGCTGGAAAGTCATTAATAGTCCACATCAAAGCCGCACGTAAATTAAAGTTCTCTTTTCTCATTGAATCGTATGTCTAAACACCAGCCCATAGTTGTTTTAACTCTTCAACAAGTGGCTGCAAATAGACGTCAATATCATTCATAGGCCCTTTCTCTCTAGGTATAATCATAGACAAGATAAAAGATAATTGTTTCATACAAACACATTGAGGCAAATTGTAGGGAACAAGCACCACAGGCCAAGTACTGTACGTTGTGCTCATGAGTTTGTAAGGGTTAAATCCATCGAATGCTAGCCCAGGCCTCACATTCCGAGGATCGCTTGCAAAGCTTGGAAATCTGGAGTCAAAAGATTTCCAAGATAAAGAATCTGCAGGATGCCTTAACAATCCATCATCGGTTCATCCATCACGGTACCATGTCATTGACTCACTGTTTTCGACGACATGAAAAGTCATTGAAGCCTTGGTATTAGTGAAAAATATCGTAAAATCTTAACTGGCTGCTTTCTTGATTGTGTATCGTGATCTTCCTCATTACCATCCTCTGTATTTCTATTAATCCAACGGGATTGACCGCATACATGACAACACTGTTGGTTTATCCGGTTGCCCCAATACAACATGTAGTCATTTGGGAAACTATGAATTTTGTTGTAGTCAAGGCTCAAATCCTTTATCAGCTTTTTCATGTTTTTGGAAGATTGAGGGATTTTCGTAAATGGGAACATTTCTTGCAGAAACTCTAACAGCATTGTCAACAAGTTTTCGGTCCATCCTCCCAAACATTTCAAGTGAAAAAGATGAATACAGAAAGACAGTTTGGAAAATTTTAATCCCTCATACAGTTCTTCATTCATTTCACCAAGTAACGTGTAAAACCTCACCGCTTTTTCATTTGGCTGTTCATCAAGTACACTTTTTCCCCCTTTGGTGAAAGTATTTCCACGAAAATTATAATCATCAGTTGTACCTAAGTCAGGTGGAAATGACCTGAAACCATCACTGCGCATATTAAAAGCATCCCACAACATGCCTTCCATGTTATCATCTCTAACATTCTGATTGTAAGTACTATGAAGATAACACAGATTCATCGATGAAGATGCTCCACTAGATGTACAATCTCCATGAAAAATCCATTTTTTGTACCCCCGAACAAAGCCATCAACAAGTAGATGTTCATAGACAACTTCACGATAATGCCAATTGATATTGCAACACTTCTTACAGGGCAAAGAATCATATTCTCTTGGCTTGCATTTTGAAATCGAAATTGGAAAAGTTTCTACTCCATTTCGATATTCGTTGCTTTACCCTTGACAATTTCATCCAAGTCCTATCCATTTCAGTAGTTGTTGAAGTCTAAAGTTGACAATAAATTACACGGCTAAATTGTTAATTTATAATTTATGTAAGTAATGATATGATCATATATATAACAAGTACTATGTAAGTTATGTAAATTATGTAAGTTATGAAGTTTGATCTTATAATTATGTAAGTTATGAAATAAGTTATGTAAATTATGTAAGTTATGAAGTTTGATCTTAAAATTAAGTAAGTTATGTATTCTTTAAAACAAATTAAGTAAGTTATGTATTCTTTAAGATTCATCATACGTGTCATTGTTACACCTAGGGAGGATCCATTATATCTAATAGTGAGATATAAGGCAACCCGTCAGGTTTTCAGCCTATATACTTTGAATCTTTTTTTAAAGAATTTGAATTTTAAAACAAATTAATTAAGTTATGTATTCTTTAAGATTCATCTTGCATGGCATTGTTACACAGGGAGAATCCATTATATCTAACGATGAGATATAAGACAACCCGTCGAGTTTCGACCTATATACTTTGAATCTTTTTTTAAAAAGAATTTGATTTTAAAACAAATTAAGTAAGTTATGTATTCTTTAAGATTCATCATACGTGGCATTGTTACACCTAGGGAGGATCCATTATATCTAACAGTGAGATATAAGGCAACCCGTCAGGTTTCCAGCCTATATACTTTGAATCTTTTTTTTTAAAAGAATTTGATTTTTAAAACAAATTAAGTAAGTTATGTATTCCTTAAGATTCATCATAGGTGGCATTGTTACACCTAGGGAGGATCCATTATATCTAATAGTGAGATATAAGGCAATCCGTCAGGTTTCCAGCCTATATACTTTGAATCATTTTTAAAAAAAAGAATTTGATTTTTAAAACAAATTAAGCAAGTTATGTATTCTTTAAGATTTATCATACGTGGCATTATTACACCTGGGGAGGATCCATTATATCTAACAGTGAGAAATAAGGCAACCCGTCAAGTTTCTAGCCTATATACTTTGAATCTTTTTTAAAAAAAGAATTTGATTTTTAAAATAAATTAAGTAAGTTATGTATTCATTAAGATTCATCATACGTGGTATTGTTACACCTAGGGAGGATCCATTATATCTAACAGTGAGATATAAGGCAACCCGTCAGGTTTCCAGCCTATATACTTTGAATCTTTTTTTTATCTATACAAGTATTATGTAAGTTATGTATTATGTAAGTTATGTAAGTTATATATTATGTAAGTTAAATAATTTTATGTAAGTTATGTATTATGTATTATGTAAGTTAAACAATTTGATGAAAACTATGTAAGTTATGTAAGTTATGTATTATGTATTATGTAAGTTAAATTAAAATTTCAAATCGAGAATCAGTTGATGTGTGAACATATATGGCATGCATTACATTGTAGTTTTTTTAAATATTAATTGGTTTTACTTTTTCGTTTGAGGTATTTGGAAAATGTTATTATATATTTTTATAATTTAAATTTGGTGTGATGTTGTTAAATTTAAATTGTTTTTAAAATACTTCTTTTAAAAAAGAATTTATTTTCTATATTAAAACATATTTAAATAATGATCAATATTATTGTTATATTTATAAAAAATATTTATAAGTTATGAAGTTTGATCTTAAACTCACGCTTATTATTATATTGATAAAAAATTTATAAGTTTTAAATTACTTATGTAAGTTTTAAATAATAATTATTTATTTAAATAATAATTATGTAAGTTTTAAATTTTCATTTTAAGAAGTTTTAAATTACTTTAAAAAATCGATTTTTATATTACAAAATATTTAAATAATGATCATTTTTATTATATTAATAAAACAATTATAATTTTTAAAAGCAGTTGGTTGAATTAATTGATTAGTCAAGTTTTAAATCATGAAAATCAATTATTCTCCCAAGGCACGACATATACCAATGAGTAAATTGATATTGTGGTGTTTTATTCTTGACATTTAGACTTTTAAGATTGTGGCACGCCTGCGACAAGCAACCACTTTTTTTTTTTTGGGGTTCGATAAACTAAGGCATCATTGAATGATGCAGATAAAAGTAGGAATTAAAGTAGCATAGCATGATTGATGATATTTTAGTGTTTCTTCTAGCATTGGGTAGATTGGACAGCCCATTTATTTCCATCATGAAAAAAATCTCTCTGTTTCATAATTCCACACCAACTTAGAGATCAAATTAGCAATAAATGTACTTGGGTGTTAAATTGAGCATGGAAATTATTGACTCATTTTGAAAATTATTGAGCCATGGAAAGCTACACTATACCTATAAGAAAAGACTATATATGGAGAGCTAATTGATGCATGCAAAACTCATTTGGACATCAATTAATTAAATAAAACCTCATAATTGACTAATGAACATTAATCCACTGACTTTTGTTAAAAAATAACTCACAGTATGGCAGATAATAGATAAGTGGATGGCAGAAAATGGAGTAGCAACAGAGGGTTGCCGATGGAGATGCAACAGAGGGCTACCAATAGCGATTCAAGGCGACTAAAGGCGATGTCGAGGGCTGCCAACAGTGATTCAGAGGGTTGCAAAATAATAACCATAATTTGTTTATCACTTCATTAGAACACAAATATACAAACTCAAAGTTGGAAACATATCAGATACTTTACCAAACTATATCATTCATTTACCAAACTATACCATAATTTGTTCTAAAATATTTATAATATACCAAAATAGCTAGCTAAGGAATTTTATGATTAAAGACTTAAAAGAGTCCAAGACCAAATGGTAGGCTCGTATTAGGCTAAGCCCTTAATTGAAAAAGAACCTTGAAAGCTTGTGAAGTCAAATAAGGAGCGAATTGGAAAGCAGAAACAAAGTGTAACTACAAACCAAGGCTCGGCCTCGGTGGTTTTGATTCGACACCTTTACATATCCATGAAACTAGTCAAACAAACCGAAGAAGTATTTTATTCGAGGCAAGTTTACTAGACTTCTCATTGTCGAATTTTTACCTCCCATTTCAAACATACCAACATCCTCCCTTGAAATGAGGTAATTTCTGATTAAATTATACTAGAGAATGAGCTTTATTACTTGCTAGTTATCAACCCTAATTTTCAAATTTACGGGTTTGTTTTCTTCAACTCATTATCTATGATACTAATTTTCATCTTCAACTTTCAATTTAACTTTGTGATGTAATCTTGGGTTTTCTTTTTTCATTATGGAGACTTTGAAAGAACTTTAGATTGATATTCATAAAATTTATAGAGGACCCGATGCAAAATTATTCATTAAAAAGAATAAATGAAGTGTTTTGTTTCTGCTGGGATTCGGATGTTATAGTCTTTTTCTTCGTTGTAAGGAAAAATTATGTAACATATTCAAATGATCATTCTTTTGAGGAACAAATTTTCATTCTTTTCCTTCTAGAGGGAAAAGAAACAGTACCCAAACTATATCATTGTGCATTTGAATAAGATTCTATGAAATAGTAGCACCTATGAATGAGCAATTCTTATAAAGTTCATTATGAACCAATAAAACACTTGGATGAAAACTAACCATAATTCTAGCTTAATATAATAGATGAGTTCCGTATTAAAATTTCATTTCTTCAATGTTTTTGTTCTTTGTTATGTTTTAAATAAAAGGATTGTCTAATACACATTATTGACACCGATATAAGTAGTAAAAATTTTCACTCACAAAATAAAAGCCAACATTTCCCTCCCAATTAACTAAACAAGCAAAGCAGATTCACTACCAAAACACCATAAAAATCCATACGTTACATAACTCGGTCTAAAGAGAACCAAAACTAGGAAAAATTAACGACAACCCAATATCAGTAAGTGGCAGAAAAAACAAAAAGTTAACTTCAAAAACAATGACCAAGTAAAAACTATACAAATAAAAGATATAAAGCTTACTATCAGAGAAAAACCAAAGGTGTTGTTTGGTGATAGAGGCTATTTGTAACATCCTGAATTAATGGGCCTATGCGCCTAGTGTGTGTATATATTTAAGGTGTTAATTTAACTGTTAGGGGTCCAAGTTAGGCTCAGAATGTGGTTAAGGCCTTGGTGAATTCTTGCTTGAGCACTATAAGGTTTAAAAGGTGGTATCTGTGTTTAAAATATCAAAATGGGCTTGTGGCCCAGTGGTCAGTGACGCCACTTAGGAGCAAGGAGGTGACGCCATACAAGGGGAGTAAAGGGCCCAAATTTAAGTTTCATGGAGCCCAATCTCTTTTAATTTAAGTTAGTTAATTTTTGGCATTAGGGTTAGGTGGAGTGGACGGCTACAAGGCTCAAATGTAGGAGGATATATGTATAGGATAATGTAAATATTATAGTTGATAATATGAAAGATACAAGGGGAAAAAGATAGGACCTATCTGCAAGGCTAGGTGTTGGTCGAAATTCCATCACCTAGAGGAGTGAAGAAATCGACTTCTTTAATGGTAGGGGGTGCCAAAATTTCCATGCTATTTGATTAATTGATTGGTTATTAGAAAGGGTGTTTTCGATTTTAAGCAGTAGGTTTCGAAATCTTTTATAAATAGAGGGGATATCTCTTCAATTCTGGCATTTGGAACCCTATTCTTTTCTTCTTTTCTTGTGCCAAAATTCTCAGTATTCCTCTGAAATTCTTTTCTTTTGATTTCTTCAAAATTCGAAACCTCTTAATCTTCTCAACATCTTCCCTTTTAAAAGCCGAAATCCTGAATTCTTTTCTCATATCCATAGCCGAATATACCCTATTCCTTCTGCGATTCCCTCAACTAAAAGCCGAAACTACTTAGATCTCTTCTTATTTTCTTCTCTTCTTGATCTCCTTAAAAGTTGAGAATTCCTAAGAGTTGCCAAATTTCCTGTAAAGGTAAGTGTTGGCTAGTGCTATTATTCTTGTTATTTTTCGACTTTTAAGCCAAAGCCGAATGGCTAGATGGTGTTTAGGACCATCTTAGATTGACGTTCTCTTTCTGATCTCGTGTTCTCTTTCTTTGGGCGGCATTCCAGGATTTGTAGGGAATCAAATCGCCTAAGATTCTAAGTCAAAAGTTGGTAAGCATTCGAATCACGTTTTCGGGATTTAAGGTAAGATGGTTTTCTCTAGATTTTCATTAGATTTGTTTATCGTATGTGAGATCTTAACTTCATGATGTGGAATAACGACCATGTGTTGTGATAGTGGTTCGACAAGAAGTTATGATGATTTAAATATGGATCGGTGAAGGAGAGAATCCATAAGTTTAAGAAGCGAGCGGTATTCGCCATTCGAGATTGGCCACCTAGTTGTGGACGACACGAACAACACCTTAGGCGGATAGCGATGGTGTTGGCTCTGGATAAGCGTCGACTTAGAGGTCTCGTTCTAATGGTAATAAGGTGTGTAGATCTCTAACACACACTTTCTAATTGTTCTTTATGTGTTATGGGCTAAAAAGCTGGAAAGTGGCTGTGTAGACAGCCAAATAAAGCCCTAAAAGGGTTAGGCAAGGATGCCAAGTACGCAATCATAGAAATCACTATGTATGACAAAATATATGAAAGTCTATATGATGTTTTCCTTATGTATGTATGCATGGGGAAATATGATAAAGTGGAAGTGCATGATGGGTCACATGATGATCGGTGGTAGAAATTCCACAAATATAAACATGGGTCACATGGTGACCGGTGGTAGAAATCCCACAAATAAAATGTTAGGTCACAAATGCCAAGTTTAATGGAATCACGGTGATGGTGTGTAGCGGATGGAGGGTTGATTGTAGAAATCCCCAAGGAGTGACGGTTGGTACGGGTTGGTGTGTAGAGGATGGAATTCTAGGATGGGTTGGGCCATTCATTATGTATTATTTATCATGTAATATGATTGTTGCCTCTATATACGGACCTAGGCTCATAATGTGTTTGTGGGCCTCAAGTCAGTGTGTTCGGAATTTATACACTGCATCTTGGTGACTCACGCTTTCATTTTCTCTACTCTTTCAAATGAGCAGTAGATCGTGGACATGGGAGCCGAGACGGACTCGAGGGGCCATCAAGACTATTACTATTTCCATAGACTATTTTTGGTCTTAATTTTCATTTATGTTTTAATTTTGGGAACATCTTTGTGTAATAAGGCCTCCATAACTTAGAATTTAATTTATTATCTTGTTATGTTGGGTTTTACAAACTTATGTTTTTTAAAGTCTTAAATATAAAATGAAATGATAAATGGGCTTTTCAAAACCAATCAACACAAGTATTAAAGTTATTTTGCAAAACCTCACATTTAACGGACTATTCGGCTAAAATAACCTAAGTTTTTCCAAAACCCTTCAAAGTAAAGTTTTAAGATTTAACCTATAGCATACGGATCCGTAATGACGTGCGGGCGGGTTTGGGGTGTTATATTTAGTATCGAGCCAGTTCAAAACTCAAATGTGAAATGGGTCTAATGATGTTTTAACATGGATTTGAAAAAAATTACGGAAGATATGGCCTTGAGTCTCTGGCACTCGATCCACGCAGTAAGTACCTTAACTCTTGTTGTGATATACTTATTGGGTTGATGGGCTTTATGGACATAGACTAAGATAATAATAGTGATGGACTCTAGGCCTAGTTAAACAACTCTTCAATTTCATAAGATTTAAATCCAACCAAACAAACCTATGAACAAGTCGCGAGATTAGAGTGTGGCAACAGGTATATGCATGTCTAGGATTGGATTCAGGGAGAGCTTGGTATTTAAGCAGTCCTAGTGACTCACCTCCTCTTCGCTAGAATCCTACCTGGTGCGTAGTGACTGTTCACCTTAGCCATGGGGACTTGTTGAGGGGCCAAAATTTATAATTAAAACCCAAAAAGGACCAGCCACCCTATTTTGTAAAATTACTAAAAAACCTCTAGTTTTTAAAAATTTCAAAATACCCTTGATTTGTAAAATTAGTAAAATACCCCTGATGTGTAAAATGACCAAAATACCCCTAATTTGTAAAATTATCGAAATACCCTCGGACCCCTAAATTACCAAAATACCCTTATCCTGAAAAATCACCAAAAACCCTATTTTGAAAAAAATTTTATTACGAAAATACCCTTGTAGGATAAAATTACGAAAATACCCCTGGGTAGTGAAATGACGAAATACCCCTAAGTGAGGAATGTGAGTTCATGAATGTTTGCTTGTGTGGTTGATGAATGTATGTGATGCTCTGATTGATGTGAAATGAATGAGAATTCTAGAATTAGAAATACAAACTCAAGGACCGAACTTGTAGATAGAATACAAATTGAAAGAACCCTTTATTAAAACTATTTTCCATAAGGTATCGTCATTAATCGGTGGAAGAAAATTAATAAATCATAACATTTTTAATCATATAAATCGCGAGCGGTAGAATGAGCACTAGAGGACGTGGTGTGCGTGGCCGAGGTAGAAGCGGGATTGCTTAGTGTCAAAACTCGTAGAGTGCAGTCACGAGTCAGGAATGAGGTACCAGTGCCACCAAGCTGTGGAGGCAAAATTTCAAGATCGACGGTGGAGATGATCTTGTATCTCGGGCTATGTTAAGGGTTTTGGAGAGAGTTTCTAGGCGGTGTGGGCACAGAGCAGAAAATCATGTCGGGCGACTTAGAACAGCAGGCGAAGTGTTTAGGAGAATCTATGGTATAGCCCGAGCTCGGTGAGTATTGGTTAGAGGTGGTTGAATGCACAATGGACGATCTGGATCTCACGGAGGAAGAAGAATTGAAAGGAGTTATCTCTCTTGAGGATGAAGCCTACCAATGGTGGCTCACGGTTAAGGATGGTACGGTGGTGATCGCATCACATGGGAGTTCTTCAAAATAGCGTTTGAGAATAAGTCGTTGGATCGAGCTATGTGGATGCATGTATGAGCATTCTGAACTGGTTCAAGGAAGCAGGTCATGTGGCGGTGTCTGAAGCGAAATTTTTACGCTTGAGCCGTTATGCTCGAGGGATAGTGGCCACGGAGCATAAGCAGTGTGTTTGGTTTGAGGATGGCTTGAAAGACAAATTAAGTGTGTTGATAGCTCTGCAACGAGAGCGGGAATTTGCGGTACTTGTGGAGAAGGCTAAAATAGCAAAAGAGGTGAAACGGACGAAAAAGTTGAGTCGGGATAGAGATAAGGGTGGAGGTAAGAGAAACTTCGGATCATCGGGGACAAATAAAAGTAATCAGAAAAGACCTAGGCGGATGGGCGAGGCGAGATAATAGACACACTATCGCTAATTAAGACAGAAGTGTGTTCAATGTAGTAAATCTCATGCGGTGAGTGTGGAGCGAGCGGTGGAAAGTGCTTTAGGTGTGGGTCTTTTGACCATCAAGTTAGGAAATATCCACATGAGAGAAAGGCAATGAGGGCTCACGGGTCAAGGAATGTCTACCTAGCGAGAGGAGGTCGTGGGTCGACCCGGAGGTGGTAACGATTCGATTAGGGCCATGAAGCGGCGGTAGAGGGGTGAAAACACTTGAAGTGAGACAGTCGGGGTTAGTCTATGCTGTTAGGCGTCGAGAGGAGGCTGGCGCACTGATGTTATAACGAGACGTTCTTAATTTTTGGTTTGCCCTATATTGCATTAATTGACATCGGATCGACACATTCATATGTTGCTAGTAGGGTATCTGAAACTTTAAGTGTAGATGCTGAGATTTCCTCTAAGGAAATGACTATAGTAAGCCTATTAGGACATTCTATGGTGGTAAATAAGCTTTATCGAGAAATACCTTTAGAGGTTCAGGGGATAGTTTTCTGAACGGATCTAATGGAATTACCGTTCGGGGAGTTTGATTTAATCCTAGGCATGGATTGGCTTATGAAGTATCAAGCTAATCTAGATTGTGCAGCTAAGCGTATGGTGTTAAAAACCCCTGAGGGTGACGAAGTGTTGGTAATAGGAGAAAGGGGGAACTGTCTGTCGAACGTGGTAACCGCCCTAAGAGCAGAAAGGATGGTGAGAAAAGGGTGTGAGGCAGTCTTAATGTTTGTTTGTGCTATGGAAGCTGAGGAACTAATAGTGGGAGACGTTAGGACGATGAAAGAATTTCTTGATGTTTTCTCCGAAGAGCTTGGGATTACCTCCGGATCGTGAAGTGGAGTTTGAAATTGATCTTTTTTCGAGAACAGCGATGATATCGATAGCTCCATACCGAATGACACCAAAGGAGTTGGTGGAGTTGAAAGCACAGATTTAAAAGTTATTGGACAAAGGGTTTATTCGACCTAGTGTGTCGCCATGGGGAGCACTGATTTTATTCGTTAAGAAGAAGGATAAGTCAATGCGTATGTGTATTGACTATTGCCAGTTGAATAAGTTAACGATCAAGAACAAGTATCCGTTGTCGAGGATCGATGACTTGTTCGATCGATTGAAGGGGCCTCGTCTTTTGAAGATAGATCGAGGTCGGTATCATCGACTTAAGGTTAAGGAGGCGATATTCATAAGATGGCCTTTAGGACTCGTTATGGTCACTATGAGTTCATGGTGATGCCATTTGGGTTGACCAACGCGCCAACAGCATTTATGGATATGATAAACCGAGTGTTCTAACCCTACCTAGATCGGTTTGTCATGGTTTTTATTGATGACATCTTAGTTTATTCAAGATCGGGGGAGGAGCATGACTCACATCTGCGAATAGTTCTGCAGATTCTAAGGGAAAAGCAGTTGTATGCCAAATTTAGTAAGTGTGAATTTTGGCTAAAGGAGGTTACTTTTCTAGGGCACGTTGTGTTGGCTGAGGGGATTAGGGTAGACCCTCGAAAGATTGAAGCGGTGTTGGAGTGGAAACCAACTAAGTCCGTGGCCTAGATTTAGAGTTTTCTAGGTCTGGCTGGATACTATCGAAGATTCATCGAAGGATTCTCTTTAATTGTGGCACCATTGACCAAGTTGTTACGTAAAGGAGTTCCGTTTGTTTGGTCTGATAAGCAACAGGAGAGTTTCGAGAAGTTAAAAAAGATTTTGACGGAGCTCCAGTGTTGATTCAACCGGAGGCTGGGAAGGAATTTGTGATTTATTGTGATGCTTCACACACGAGATTAGGATGTGTGTTGATGCAAGATAGAAAGGTTGTAGCATATGCATCTCGGCAGTTAAGACCGCATGAAGCAAATTATCCCACCCATGACCTGGAATTGACGGCAGTGGTCTTTGCTTTGAAGATTTGGAGGCATTATCTTTACGGGGAAAAATCTGTCATTTTCACTGATCATAAGAGTTTGAAATATCTTTTAACTCAGAAGGAGTTGAATTTAAGATAGAGGAGGTGGATCGAGTTGTTAAAGGATTATGACTGTTCAATCAAGTATCATCTGGGTAAGGCCAATATGGTGGCAGATGCTCTAAGCCGTAAGGTGATCTCTGACTTGAGAGTGATGTTTGCTCACCTTAGTCTGTACGACGATGGGAGTTTATTGGCAAAACTTCAAGTGAAACCCTTATGGGCGGTCTGGTTAAGGAAAAGCGAGAAGCGGATGAGTTCTTTGAAGGGAAGGTTAGGATGGAGCAAGTAAAAACCAACGGAGTTTAGTATGAATGAGGAAGGGTCATTATGTTTCTAAGGGAGAGTGTGCATGCCGAGGATCTGAGTTGAGGCGTAGGATTTTACAAGAAGCACATAGTAGTCTATACGCTATGCATCCCGGAGGGAGTAAGATGTATCAAGATTTACGAGAACAGTTTTGGTGGCCGGGCTTAAAATAAGAAGTGACCGAAGTAGTGGCGAAGTGTTTAACCTGTCAGCAAGTAAAGGCGGAACATCAGTTACCATCTGGGATGTTACAACTAGTGAAGATCCCTCAGTGGAAATGGGAAGGAATCACAATGGACTTCATTAATGGGCTACCTCTCACGCCTACTAAGAAAGATTCAATTTTAGTGATCGTGGACCGGTTGACGAAGTCCGCTCATTTTGTACTAATTCGGGTCGACTATTTCTTACAAAGGTTGGCTAAGCTGTATATAGCGGAGATTGTAAGGTTGCATGGTGTACTGTGTCGATTATCTCGCATCGAGATCCTAGGTTTACGTTTAGGTTTTGGAGGCATTGTATCAAGCATTGGGTGCAGTTGGATTTTAATCTGACGTTTCATCCTCGAGACCGATGGACGATCGAATGGTGATTCAGATCTTGGAGGACATGTTAAGGGGTTGTGTCATAAATTTGAGAGGTAGTTGGGAGGACTTCCGCCATTGGCGAGTTTCGTACAACAACGATTACGATCAAGTATTTGGATGGCGCCTACGAAGCTTTGTATGGGCGGAAGTGTCGTACCCTACTTGTTGGATGGAATTAGGGAAAAAAAATCGAATTTTGGGTCCAGACTTGGTCGCTGAGACGGAGGAGAAGGTGAAACTGATTCGGGCTAGACTAAAGGAGGCAGCGGATAGACAGAAGTCCTATGCTGACTTAAAGCATAAGGATATAGAGGCAGTAGGTGACAAGGTATTCTTAAAGGTGTCACCGTGGAAAAAGATGCTAAAATTTGGGCGAAAGGAGAAATTAAGTCCCCACTTCATCGGACCTTCTGGGTCTTTAAAGCGAGTAGGACCAGTAGCATATCAACTTGAGTTACCCTCGAGCTAAGTCAAATTCACAATGTAGTTCACATCTCTATGTTAAGACGTTACCGTTCGGATCCATCTCATGTAGTGCCTGTGGAGGAAATCGTGGTAAGACCCGATCTATCCTTCGAAGAGGAACCAGTGGAAATTTTGGATCGTGATATCAAGGTGTTGCGAAGGAAAACGATTCCATTGGTTCAAGTGCTGTGGCGGAACCATGGTTCTGAAAAGGCAACTTGGGAACCAGAGGAAGTGATGCGACAGTAAGACCCTCATCTTTTCTGATCAGGTAATTTCGAGGCTGAAATTTCTTTAAAGCGGGTAGAAGCTGTAACATCACGAATTAATGGGCCTATCGCCTAGTGTGTGTATATATTTAAGGTGTTAATTTAAGCTGTTAGGGGTCCAAGTTGGGCTCAGAATGTGGTCAAGGCCTTGGTGAATTCTTGCTTGGGCACTATAAGGTTTAAAAGGTGGTATATGTGTTTAAAATATCAAAATGGGCTTGTGGCCCAGTGGTCAGTGACGCCACTTAGGGAGAAAGGAGGTGACGCCATACAAGGGGAGTAAGGGGCCTAAATTTAAGTTTCATGGAGTCCAATCTCTTTTAATTTAAGTTAGCCAATTTTCGGCATTAGGGTTAGGTGGAGTGGACGGCTATAAGGCTCAAATGTAGGAGGATATATGTATAGGATAATATAGATATTATAGTTGATAATATGAAAGATACAAGGGGAAAAAGATAGGAGCTATCTACAAGGCTAGGTGTTGGCCGAAATTCCATCACCTAGAGGAGTGAAGAAATCGGCTTCTTTAATGGCAGGAGGTGCCAAAATTTCCATGCTATTTGATTAATTGATTGGTTATTAGGAATTTGTTTTCGGTTTTAAGCGATGAGGTTCGAAATCTTCTATAAATAGAGGGGATATCTCTTCAATTCCGACATTTGAAACCCTATTCTTTTCTTCTTTTCTTGTGCCGAAATTCTCAATATTCCTCTGAAATTCTTTTCTTTTGATTTCTTCAAAAGCTGAAACCTCCCAATCTTCTCAACATATTCCCTTTCAAAAGCTAAATTCCTGAATTCTTTTCTCATCTCCATAGTGAATATACCCTATTCTTTCTGTAGATTCCCTCAACTAAAAGCTGAAACTACTTAGATATCTTCTTATTTTCTTCTCTTCTTGATCTCCTCAAAAGCCGAGAATTCCTAAGAGTTGCCGAATTTTCTATAAAGGTAAGTGTTGGCTAGTGCTATTATTCTTGTTATTTTTTGACGTTTAAGCCAAAGCCAAATGGCTAGATGGTGTTTAGGACTATCCTTAGATTGACGTTCTCTTTCTGATCTCGTGTTCTCTTTGTTTGGGTGGCATTCCGGGATTTGTAGAGAATCAAATCGCCTAAGATTCTAAGTCAGAAGTTGGTAAGCATTCGAATCACGTTTTCGGGATTTAAGGTAAGATGGTTTTCTCTAGATTTTCATTAGATTCGTTTATCGTATGTGAGATCTTAACTTCATGATGTGGAGTAACGACCATGTGTTGTGATAGTGGTTCTGACAATGACTTATGATGGATTTAAATATGGATCGGTGAAGGAGATAATCCTAAGTTTAAGAAAGCGAGCGGTATCTGCTGTTCGAGATTAGCCACCGGTTGTGGGTCAAGCTACGAACAACACCTTAGGCGGATAGCGGTGGTGTTGGCTACGATAGCGTTGACTTAGAGGTCTCGTTCTAACGGTAATAAGGTGTGTAGATCTCTAACACACTTTCTAATTGTTCTTTATGTGTTATGGGCTAAAAAGCCAAAAAGTAGGTGTGTGAGCAGTAGAATAAAACCCTAAAAGGGTTAGGCAAGGATGCAGTGCACGCAATCATAGAAATCACTATGTATGATGAAATATATGAAAGTCGTATGATGTTTTCCTTATGTATGTATGCATGGGGAAATATGATAAAGAGGGAAGTGCATGATGGGTCACATGATGACCAATGGTAGAAATCCCACAAATATAAACATGGGTCACATGGTGACGGTGGTAGAAATCCCACAAATAAAATGTTAGGTCACGGTGATCGTGTAACATCCTTAATTTATGGGCTTGTGCATTTTGTGTAATGTAGGCTTAAAATATTAATTTAAGGATATGAGGTGCAAATGGGCTTGTGTTTCAATGAGGCTTTGATTAAATATTTTGTATAGACACTCTAGGGGCTTAAATTAAAGTTGTAGTAGATTAATTGACATATTGGGCTTGTGGCCCAACAACTAGGGGAAACAAGATAAAGGTGAGCTATAAGTGGCATCACTAGTGCGAGGAGGAGGGCCCAAATTGTGGTTGCTTGAAGCCCAAGTTATAGGGCTAAATTTCAGCACTTAATTAAGTAAGGGGGGATGGCACAAGGCTATTTTTTTGGGAATTTTATTATATTTATTCCATGTGGATAATAAGCAGATAAAGGCTATTATTTAGGGATTTAGTCTTTAAGGATAATAAGTAGATAAAGGCTATTTTGAGGAGATATGATTAAGATAAGGAAAAGGGATAAGAGCTATCATGTGTGGCAGTGTTGGCGAAAATCAATCTCTGCTAAAAGGAGGAATCGATTTTTTATATAAAGAGGATGTGTGCCAAAATTTTGAAGCCTCTCTTTTCTCATCTTATTCCTCTCAAAAGCCGAAAACCACCATCTGCTTCACCCTTTCTTCCTTTCTAAAATTTCCTGGTTGGCCGAATCTTTTAACCTCTATTGTTATTCTTCTTCTAATCCCTAAAAGCCAAAATCACATCTCTATTATTCTATTCTTCTCCTTAATATTCATTGGTCGAATCTCTCTTAGCCATCTCTTCAATTCTTAAATCTTCTAAAAGCCAAAATTCTTAGATCTCACCTCCTGAAGTTACAGAATTTTCTTCAGTGGAGACTGCTTGTGGCGAATCTTGAAGGAAGCAATGGGTAAGTGTTGATTTTGAGTTTCCAAATCTTTTCCGGCTTTTCAAAGACCCTAGCCTAATGGCTATTTAGAAACTAATCCCTTGTGTTCTCTTATTTTTGGTATTCGGGATCTGAAGTAGGGCCAATCTTATAGATCTCCAAGATATAGTTCGATAACACTCGAATCGTGTTACCTCCGAGATTTTAAGGTATGGAGATTTACTAATTCTTTTACGTGCAAAATTCGGGTATTTATTAACCCTTGGCCGATTATAGGAGAGGCCCTATTTTCATATCTTTTCGGCTTTTTGAGTAAAGTAGTAGATCGGTTTAGCAAGGGTATTGATACTAATCGGTGTGTAACCTTTCTCTTTATTAGATTGTTTGCTATTATATATATATTTTTGTATAAATCTACTATACTCGCTAAATGCCAAAATCCGGCATAACAAGTGAAAACCCTTGAAGGTAACGGCTAACCACAAGTTAGTGACTTCATCATATTTGGTGATTATTCTGTTAAAAGCGATATACTTTGTATGAAGATCTCATTGTATGCAGGGTTGGGAAATTGATGAAAAGGGAAGTGATCATTCGGTGGCTTATGCCATTTCACTGGTGACTCTGTCACAACTCTGTTTCAGTGGCTTATGACTGGTGACTCTGTCACAACTCGACGATGAGAAGCTAAGCTGCAGCATGACATGGTATCATCGATGGTGTGTAGCGGTATGGGTTGATTGTAGAAATCCCCAATGGTGTGCATGGCGGTAAGGGTGGCGTGTAGCGGATGGAAACCTAGGATTTGGGTTGGGCTTGCATATATTTTAGGTTATGTATATATATATTAATCTATTATTTGATTTTTTGTGAAATTTGAGGCCCAAGTCTAATAGTGCATGAGGGTTGCACTGCTTGAGTCTCATGACTCAACCAATTATTTTAACAATTTCGGTAGCACCTAGTGCATCGGACCGAGCTAGAGAGGAGCGCAAGGTGGCCATGCAAAAGATCATTTGGATTTGGCGAAAAGACTCTAGATTACTATTATTATTTTATATTTTTAATTATTTGTTATAATAAGGCCATGGGCCACTAGACTATTACTAATGTTTTGGGTTTATGTTGGGCTTTTATTCTTTGGTTTTTACAGTTTATGTTTAAATTACGTTAAGGCATGTATAAGATTTGATTTTGTTTAAAATTCATTCGACATTTTATAACTTTATATTTTATATGAATTAATAAATTATTAAGTTTTTCGGTATAAATGTTTAAAACGATAACTATTTTCCAAAATCGACATGTTTTACAACATCTCTTTAGTGACATACCGGATCCGGTTGTAGTGTTTGGTAGGGTTTGGGGTGTTACAAGTTAGTATCGAGCCGATTCAAAACTTCGACTCTGGGGTTTTAGGCTCAAAATGTTTTTTAAAAATAGGTTTTGAAATATGCATGTTTTATAAATGTTCTGAGGATGGGTTTTTCGGCATGGCACCTGCGTCTCAGCCCAAGTCGCGGTAAGTACTCTAAACCATGGTGTGGTATATATATGTGGGCTTGATGGGCTTTATGGGACGTAGACTATCTTAATTAGACTTTGATGAACTATAGGCCTAGCTTAAACCACTTCTTAAATTCCATAAGACTTAATTTATCCAAACAAATCCTGTGAACTAGTCGTTGAGTTAGGGTGTGGCAACAGGCATACGCATGTCTAGGATTGGATTTAGGGAGAGCTTGGTATTTAAGCAATCCTAGTGACTCACCTCCTCTTCTTGGAATCCTACAGTGCGTGGTATTGTTCACCCTAACCATGAGGACGAGTTGATGTGCCAAAATTTATAATTAAAACCGAAAGGACCAACCACCTATTTTGTAAAATCCTAAAGTAAACCCTAGTTGTGAAATCACCAAATTACCCTTGATTCGTAAACATTACCCTGGTTTTGAAAAATAACCAAAGTACCCCTGGTTTGCAAAATTACCAAAATACCCTTATTTCGTAAAATCGTCAGAAACCATATTTTAAAAAATTACGAAAATACCCTTATAAGTTAAAATTACAAAAATACCCCTGGGTAGTGAAAAGATAAAAATATCCATCGATGATGAACGTAAGTTTGTGAATGCCTCTGTATGATGATTGCTGAATGTATGTAGTTTCTGGAATTAGGCGGTAAGCCCGGAACTGAAACTGTAGATAAGATCGAATTCGAAAGAATCACCCTTAAAACTATTTTTCATAAGATTGTTCGTGGATAATCAGTAGAAAGAATTAATAATTCATAAAATTCTTAATTAGATAAACGCGAACCAGAAGGATGAGTACAAGGGGTCGTGGACGTCTGCTGCGTTGTCGCGGTAGAGGTAGAATGACTGTGTCAAAACCAGTAAGATCTTGCCACGGATCTAGGAACGAGATACCAGTTCTACCAGCTGCTGAGGTGGAATTTCAAGACCAGATGGGCGGAGAGGATGTGGTGTCCCGGTGATGCTGAGGTTCGGAGAGAGTGGTGAAATTTGGTATGGGCACAAGAGCCCAAAAATCATCTTGAAGAGACTTAGGAATAATGGGGCAGAAGTATTTAGGGGAGTCTTTGTTATAGCCCCAAGTTCCGCTGAATATTGGTTGGAGGCAGTTGAACGTATAATGGATAACCTAGACTTCACGGTGGAGGAGAAGTTGAAGGGTCGTGTCTCTTCTACGAGGCGAGGCCTATCGATGGTGGCTCACGGTGAAAGAGGGTACTCTGCAGGTGGATTGAGCAGGACTTCTTTAAGGAGTCATTTCGGGGAAGTATGTTGGGGCCGACTATGTAGATGCACAAAGGAAGGCATTCTGAACTTGGTGCGAGGAAGTAAGTCTGTGGTGAATATGAGGCGAGTTTACTGGCTTGAGCCGCTACGCTCGAGGAATGGTAGCAGCGAAGTATGAGCGATGTGTTCGGTTCGAGGATGGGCTCTGAAATGAGTTAAGGGTTACGATAGCACCACAATGAGAGAGTTTTGCCATTTTGGTGGATAAGGTTAAGATAGTGAGGAGGTGAAGCAATTTGAGAGACAAGAAAGGGATAAGGATCGGGTGAGAATAAGAGAAGTTTTGGGCCATCGAGAGCATCTGGGAATCTTCAGAAAAGGCCTAGGGCTGATGGGCCAGCTCGTGCTCTGACATCTGCTGCTGGGAATCAGGATCGATCATGTAACTAGTACGAGAAAGTGCATTCTGGGGAATGCAGAAGGAGAACCGATGGATGCTTCAAGTGTGGATCCACAGAGCATTTGATTAAGGACTGTCCACAGGTGGATCAGTGCGATATGGTAGAAGTTCTAATCGAGGCTAGAGAGGTGGTCACCTGAACCAAGGGTCGTGGTCAAGCGGAGGTGGCAATGGCACAAGAGGTGGTCGTGAAGCACCAAGCGGAGGTGCGAGTTATGTTGAGGCAAGGTAGCCGACTTTGGTCTATGAGACATCACCAAGGGGACGGAGACACTCCAGATGCGAATAATGGTGCGTACCCTACCATAATATACTAAGTGTTTATTTTGGCTTTAGAATTAGAGTGCACAGCGAAAGTCTAGTAGTGAGACTTAGGTAGTAAGATTACTAGTTAATTTTGAGGACGAAATTTATTTTAAGGGGGGTAGAACTATAACATCCTGAATTTATGGGCTTGTGCATTTTGTGTAGTGTAGGCTTAAAATATTAATTTAAGGATTTGAGGTGCAAATGAGCTTCAGGTTTGGGCTGAGGCTTTAATTAAATATTTTGTATAGACACTCTAGGGGCTTAAATTAAAGTTGTAGTAGATTAATTGACATATTGGGCTTGTGGCCCAACAACTAGAAACACTGATAAAGGTGAGATATAAGTGGAGTCACTAGTGCGGTGGAGGCCCAAATTGTGGTTGCTTGAAGCCCAAGTTATAGGGCTAAATTTTGGCACTTAATTAAGTAAGGGGGGAAGGCACAAGGCTATTTTTTTGGGAATTTTATTATATTTATTCTATATGGATAATAAGCGAGATAAAGGCTATTATTTAGGGATTTAGTCTTTAAGGATAATAAGCAGATAAAGGCTATTTTTGAGGAGATAACAGATTAAGATAAGGGAAAAGGGATAAGAGCTATCATGTGTGGCAGTGTTGGTCGAAAATCAATCTATGCTAAAGGGAGGAATCGGTTTTCTATATAAAGAGGGGGTGTGCCAAAATTTTGAAGCTTCTCTTTTCTTATCTTCTTCCTCTCAAAAGCTGAAAACCACCATCTACTTCACCCTTTCTTCCTCTATAAAATTTCCTGGTTGGCCGAATCTTTTAACATTTATTGTTATTCTTCTTCTAATCCCTAAAAGCCGAAATCACATCTCTATTATTCTATTCTTCTCCTTAATATTCATTGGCCGAATCTCTCTTAGCCATCTCTTCAATTCTTAAATCTTCTAAAAGCTGAAATTCTTAAATCTCACCTCCTAAAGTTACCGAATTTTCTTCAGTGGAGACTGCTTATGTCGAATCTTGAAGGAAGCAATGGGTAAGTGTTGATTTTGAGTTTCCAAATCTTTTTCGGCTTTTCAAAGACCCTAGCCGAATAGCTATTTAGAAACTAATCCCTTATGTTCTCTTATTTTCGGCATTCGGGATTTGAAGTAGGGTCAATCGCATAGATCTCCAAGATATAGTTCGATAAAACTCAAATCGTGTTACCTCAGGATTTTAAGGTATGAGATTTACTAATTCTTTTACGTGCAAAATTCGGTATTTATTAACCCTTGGCGATTATAGGAGAGGCCCTATTTTCACATCTTTCCGAATTTTTGAGCAAAGTAGTAGATCGGTTTAGCAAGGGTATTGATACTAATCAGGTGTGTAACATTTCTCACTGTTAGATTGTTTGCTATTATATATATATATATATATATATATTTGTATAAATCTACTATACTCTGCTAAATGTCGAAATCCCGGCATAACAAGTGAAAACCCTTGAAGGGTAACGGCTAACCACAGGTTAGTGACTTCTGTCCTATTTCGGTGATTATTCCTGTTAAAACGATATGCTTAGTATGACGATCTCACTGTATGCCTAGGGTTGGGAAATTGATGAAAAGGGGAAGTGATCTGTTCTGGTGGCTTATGTCATTTTAGCCTGGTGACTCTGTCACAACTCTGTTTCTGGTGGCTTATGCCATTTCAGCCTTGTGACTCTGTCACAACTCTGACGATGAGCAGCTAACTGTAGCATGACTGCCATCGATGGTGTGTAGCGGTGTGGGTTGATTGTAGAAATCCCCAATGGTGTGCATGGTAGGTAAGGGTGGCGTGTAGCGGATGGAAACCTAGGATTTGGGTTGGGCTTGCATATATTTTAGGTTATGTATATATATATTAATCTGTTATTCGGTTTCTGTGGGGTTGAGGCCCAAGTCTAATGGTGCATGAGGGTTGCACACTGAGTCTCGCGACTCAACCAATTATTTTAACAATTTCAGGTAGCACCTAGTACAACGGACCGGGCTAGAGAGGAGCGCAAGGTGGCCATGCAAAAGATCATTTGGATTCGATGAAAAGACTCTAGATTACTATTTTATATTTTTAATTAATGGGCTTTAAATTTCGTTGTAATAAAGCCATGGGCCACTAGACTATTATTGATGTTTTGGGTTTATGTTGGGCTTTTATTCTTTGGATTTTCTGGTTTATGTTTAAATTAAGTTAAGGCATGTATAAGATTTCGATTTTTGTTTAAAATTCATTACGGCATTTTATAACTTTATATTTTATCTGAATTAATAAATTATTAAGTTTTCGGTATAAATGTTTAAACGATAACTTGTTTTCCAAAATGCGACATGTTTTACAACATCTCTTTAGTGACATACGAGATCCGGTTGTAGTGTTTGGGCGGGTTTGGGGTATTCTGATCGATGGCAATGCCACGTTTAATGATTCTGAATAATGTAAGCAGCAATTTAATTGTCGTTATGGTGTGTAGCGGATGGAGGGTTGATTGTAGAAATCCCCAAGGAGTGATGGTTGGTACGGGTTGGTGTGTAGAGGATGTAATTCTAGGATGGGTTGGGCCCTTCATTATGTATTGTTTATCATGTAATATGATTGTTGCCTCTATGTACGGGCCTAGGCCCATAATGTGTTTGTGGGCCTCAGGTCAGTGTGTTCGGAATTTATATATTGAGTCTTGGTGACTCACGCTTTCATTTTTTCTACTCTTTCAGATGAGCAGTAGATCGTGGACATCGGAGCCGAGACAGACTCGAGGGGCCATCAAGACTATTACTATTTCCATAGACTATTTTTGGGTTTAGTTTTCATTTATGTTTTAATTTTTGGGAACATCTTTGTGTAATAAGGCTCCATAACTTAGAATCCGATTTATTATCTTGTTATGTTGGGTTTTACAAACTTATGTTTTTTAAAGTCTTAAATATAAAATGAAATGATAAGCGGGCTTTTCAAAACCAATCAGCATAAGTATTAAAGTTATTTTGCAAAACCTCACATTTAACGGACTATTCGGCTAAAATAAGTTAAGTTTTTCTAAAACCCTTGAGTAAAGTTTTAAGATTTAACTTTGTAGCATACGGATCCGTAATGACGTATAAGGTAGGGTTTGGGGTGTTACACTATTCATCATATGAACAAGAATGGAAGATGGGGTTTTAAACCCTTATCTTCGGTCAATAAATGCAACAAGAAGTGGGTGAATGAAGCAGCAGGGAAGGGTTACAAACTGTAGCAGCAGAAAGTTAGAAAGAAGAAAGATTAAAGAAGAAAACAGTAGCAACAGATAAAAACACAAAATAAATACCTAGGTATTAATGAAGAAAACTGGTGGCACAAAAGGCACTTGTCAACGACTTCCTTAACGGCGGAGGAGAGATCACCGGAGCGGATTCTGGCAATTAGGGATTTTGGGTAATTTTTGAGGGGAAAACAGTAACCTTAGAGATTTAGGGATTCAGGTTGGTGAACACGATAAGGCATTTCAGTGTTTGAATTATTAAAACAAAGCACACGAAAGCGGCGACGTTTTCGTCAAAAGCAAAAGATATTTTGTAGCGTTTTTATAGGAGCACCACTAACGCCTAACATTTAGCGGCGTTTATCAAGTAGCGCCACTAAACCACTTAAAAAAAACGACGTCGTCCAGCTTATAAGGGGTTTCCGGATGGATGACAAAACGACATAGTTTAACCAAAAAATTTGCGGCGCTTTATAAAAACGCCGCTATTTCCTATCTTTCGTGGCGGTTTCAGCAAAAACGCCACTAGTCGTAGGTTTTCGCTAAAGTGGAACGACACCGTTTTCCCTAAAGTGGTATGTTTTTTGCGGCGTTAATGTCTTTCATATTAATATTTTTAACAGTTTAATTTTTTCTGAAATCCCATTTTAAACTAATTTTCCTTTTGTTTCAAACAATATACCTTATTTCTAAAAAAATAGTAATTTATAATGAAATTATTTTTAACTTGGCCAATAAATTAATTTTTTTTTAAATTGAGTTTTAAGCAATGTAGTTTAATATATGATCTCTTTTATGTTTAAATAATTTAAACTATAATGATAATTTAATATAATAATATTAATATTATCTTTTTGCATTTATATAAGAAATTATTTAATATATAAATTTAAAATAAATCAGTCATATATATCTTTATTATTATTTTAAATAATTGTTTTTCATTTTTTCATTTTTAACATATAGTTTCTATGTTATTTGTTTCAATTTTTTCTATGTGTTATTAATTTTTGTAAAGATTTTAAATATTAAATTAAAATATTACGTTTTAATTAATATAATTAAACTAGTAAAATAATAAATAGAAGAGGCTAGATGAAAGAGTGCTTGACTTTTATTATAATTTTATATTTAATTATTATATAATTCATATAAATTTTAAATAAATAATTTTTCAAACTTTGATCAATATTTAAAAGAGGGTAAGTGAAATGAAAAAACAAAGAATAAAAACGACAGTGTAGAGTTAACAATATTTGCGGCGTTTAAGATAAAAACGCCACTAATGTAGAAACATATTGCGGCCCCAAATCCCTAAGTCAGCCCCAAAACCCCTAAAACCTTAAGTCCATAAACTTGAAATTTATAAACCCTAAAACTTAACCCCTAAATCTTTAACCCTAAACACAGATCCCTGAAATTTAAGCGGTAACCAATCATAAACCTGATACCTTAAACTGTAAAACCCTACAATCCGATACCCTACACACTGAACACTAAACCCTAATCCCTAAAGCCCATAAACCCTACAACCTACCTTACCCCTTCCACTCTAAACCCTTAAAACCTAAAACCCTAAACACATAACACCGAACTTTAAACACTACACCACTATAAACACTGAAACCTTAAACCATAAACCATTATAAACCTATAAACAGTAAACCTTAAATTAACCATAAACTACAAACCATTAATACCCTAAACTATAAACATTAAACCCTAAACCCTATGACCTACATCTTACACCCTAGATCGTAAACGTTAAACCCTTAACACAAAGTCAAAAAATATTAAACACTAAACGTAAATTAAAATTGAATTATTAGACAGAGATCAAAACAGTGCTTTTTTTGTTTTGAAATAAGGTTTTAATAAGAGTAACCTTTAGCGGCGTTTTCCTACAAAAACGCCATAATTGTTCCATTTTCAGCGGCGTTTTTACCAAAAACGCCACTATTTTTCTTAAAAATTTTATGCTATAATTAAAATAAGGACGTTTTGTGTTGAAATAAAAAATTATATTTGCGGCGTTTTTACATTTTTTAGCTGTTATTAAAATGAAGACGTTTTGTTTTGAAATAAAAAAATATATTTGCGGCGTTTTTAAATAAAACGCCACTAAAAGTGTATCTTTTGCGGCGTTTTTAATAAAAACGCCACTAATTTTTTACATTTTTATGCTGTTATTAAAACGAAGACGTTTTGTTCTGAAATAAAAAATATATATTTACGGTGTTTTTAAATAAAAAGCATCTTTTGCGGCGTTTTTAATAGAAACGCCACTAATTTTTTACATGTTTTTAGTGGAATCAAAACGAGGACGTTTTGTGTTGAAATAAAAAAATTATTTGTGGCGTTTTTAAATAAAACGCCACCAAAAGTGCACCTTTTGCGGCGTTTTTGATAAAAATGCCACTAATTTTTTACATTTTTTATTCTGTTAAATAAGCGAAGACGTTTTGTTCTGAAATAAGAAAATATAATTTGCGGCGTTTTTAAATAAAATGCCACTAAAAGTGCATCTATTGCGGCGTTTTTGATAAAAACGCCACTAATTTTTTATATTTTTATAGTGAAATTAAAACGAGGACGTTTTATGTTGAAATAAAAAATTATTTTAGCGGCGTTTTTGACTAAAACGACGCTAAAAGTTCATCTTTTGCGGCGTTTTTACTGAAAACGCCACTACCCTTTTACATTTTTTTTTTGTTATTAAAATGACGTCGTGTTGTTTTGGAAATTAAAATTTTTTGCAGCGTTTATGGCCTAAGCGCCGCTATTTCGTACCTTTAGCGGCGTTTTTTAAAAAAACGCTACTATATATCAATCTTTTGTGGCGTTTTCTTCTTAGCGCCGCTGAAGTCTATATTTTGCGGCGTTTTTATTTAAAACGCCGCTAATAGTCTACTTTGCTGTAGTGATATAAAGTAAATAATAATTTCAAATTTTTATTTATTTATTAGTGTTAATGTTATTAATATAACATTTTCTATTAATTATTTGGATGGTGGAGGTTGAGCCTATGGTTGTTGCTGCATAAAAATTAATACCGACTGAAATTGTGCATTTTGCTCCCAAACGTGTATATGTTGTGATTGAAGTATCGTATTATGCTCCTAAAGTAGCACATTTTGTACTTGTATTTCCTCTATCTTTCTCCTATCTTCATCTTTTTCATTCTTCCTTTGACTTCATCTAGTTCTTTGGCTATTTATGTGAAAAAGTATTTCATTAAGAGCCAAATCTGAAGAACTGAAATGGAGTCAGACCTATTTCGGAAATTTGCACTCGTCCATTCCTCTTCAGTCCAAACACTTCAATAATAACCCAGATTTTCAAGTTTTTACTCATTCAATGAAGTCTCATCTAGTGCAGCATCTCGAGGTGATTTGAAAAACAATGCAATTTCAAGAATTAAAAGAGATGAAAAATTAAAGAGAGGACTAAAATAATTTTTTTTATAAAGTTGGAGGGCCAAATAAATCATTATGCATTTTTCAACTATATATGAACATTTTGGCAAAAAAAAAAAAAAGCGAGACTATGAACACGGCAAAGTGGCATGGCACCATAATTTTTCTATGTATTATATAACAATGGTCAAGTTTCAATTTTGGTCTTTATACTATGCTAAAATTTAAGATTTAATTTTTATACTCTAACTTCTTGACATTATGGGTACCTCAACTTGTACAGTATATTAGTTAGCTCAACATTCTTTGTTTTGATTAAAATAATTATGTAATTTTAAAAGTTATTAACACCATTAAAAATATTTATCAAATTCATGTCCATTGTAATCTCTTTTTATTTTTTGTTACACAATTAATGGATGAACATTTTCTTAAAAAAATTCAAATTGTCAGTCCAATGAATTTAGCAGAAAAATCTAATGGTGTTAATAATTGAACTTAAATTTTAAATTTGAAAAATAGAGAAATTAAATTTTAAAAAAAAAAGTATGAAGACTAAATTCTAAATGCATAAGAGTATAGAGACTTGAAGTATATTTCAACCTTCAAAATTTACTTTATAATTTAATTAAAAATAATTTATCATCGCGAAACATGATAAAAAATATTATTTTACTGTTGAACCCTCAACCCTCAATAGAGTGTTATTTAATATATATATATATATATAGCCAAGTACTTGATGGCCATTTCAGTTGAATTGGCAGCAAGTAATGGTTAATTGATTGGACACTCTCAATGCTGCAACTTTCCAAAGCTTAAATGGTAGGCCAAGGTTTCTATTTATATGAAAGGCTATAGCAACAGCAAACTTTGGACTTTTTAATATATATGGACTTCTTTTTAACTTTCAAAAATGGGAATCTGATTTAAAAAAAAAATTATGTCCACATCATCGGATTATCTATTCTTATTGTTGATATATTATAAAAATATTTAAAAAATTATATATTAATATTTTTTTAACATTAATCTCATTATAAGTGTCGAAACTATCTTTTAAGAGTTTATGAAAAAACCAGGATCGACTAAAAAACTGAAAACAGGAGTCGCCACCGATCCTTTTTTTGCTTAAATGTGATCAGATCACTTTATAAAACATGTTTTATTTAAAACATTAATTTTAGCCTACGAAAATTCGAGAAAATAGGTTCAAGAGTCGGTTACGTACGAGGAAGGATTAGCACCCTCGAAACGCCCAAAATTGGTACCCATTTGATTAATTAATGTCCTAATGTCGAAAATTAAAATTTAAAATACGATCCTTTTATTTGTAAAAAAGCTAGAACTCACTTATCTCAAGGAAATAAAATGTCACACCCAATAAGTTAGGATGTAATGTCTCAAGACTTCGGAATTAAATTTGCATTCATTTGTAGAAAATCTATACCTCGAGACAAAATATCATATCCAATAAGTTAGGACATAACATCTTGAGTTCCTGAGAATAAATTTTTATTTAAAATTTGTAATTTTTATTTCAAAAAGGATACTTGGCTATGTAAATTTAACGAAGAAAATTGAAACTCAATGAATTAGGGCACAATTTCCTCAAGACTTCCAAATGCCAAATATTATTTTATTTAAGTAAGTACTTTCTAGATAAATAATTGCAATTAAAAATGAAATTACATTTTCTAAAACAATGATTTGAACAAAATGTGGCATTAGTATATTACCAAACATAAATTTCAAAGGGTGTTTTACTAAGTAAAAATAATAACAAATAATGCTAGCAATATAACAATTATACTAAAGTAAATAAAGATTATAAATTTGTTCTTAAAAATATAAATGATCAACTAAAAGATAATGTGCATATAAATAAAAAAATTAAGGAATAAACATGAAAATTTTACACAAGATTAAATGTATATAAAAATAAAGTGAATAATATATATAATGAAATATTATAATAATAATAATAATTATAAAATAATATATATATTCATGAGAAAATAATTAAGACACATTTTAATAAATAAATAATATATAATTTTAAATAAAAATATATTTATAATACAATAATTTAATACATATATGTATAAAAATTACATATTTAAACATGATATGTGTTATACAATATATAAAATTTTATACAATATTAAGAATAAAACAATTTAAATGTTATATATATGATATAATATAATAATTTATAATATACAAAATTTTAAATATATATATATATCTTGATAAATAATATACAAATTTTAAAAAGATATGTAATATATAAATAATATTGAATTTAATAAAATAACCTAGTATAAATAATTGATATTTAATACATATATAATCCTAAAATAATTAAAAATAAGAATTAAAATAAAAATAAAAAGAATTAAAAATTAAAGAAACAAGGAAAAAATCCAGAATAAAAAATATAGAAGGACTAGATTAGAACGCGCATCACATCATAGGGACCTCTTAGGCAATTAAGCCTTATCTCTAAATGACGTTGTTCCCTCCTCTGCCTTTGAAATGGCCTTAGGACCAAATTGAAACAAAGACCCTAATCTAGGGCCAAATTAAAAATAAAAAGGACTCGCTTGCAAAAAAATTAAAAAGCGAAAGGGTTAAAGGCGCAATTGGCCCTTCCATTACAAAACGCGCGGATCCTTCCCCGGATCGGGCCAATGCGTGGGTCTAGGCGAGAAAACGACGTCGTTTTGGGCTATTGAGGCTAACCCCAAAACGGCACCGTTTTAGATGCTTATAAAAGCTAATTTTTTCTCAAAAATTTTCATTTCTTCTCTGCTCTAAAAAAAACAAAAAAGATCTCCTTCCTTTGGCGATTTTCGGCGAGGATTCCGGCGAAACTCTAGCTTCGATCACCATCGCCCGCCGCCGTGCACGGTGGTCGAAATTCAGAAACAAGTATTTTTCTTTTTTTTTACAGTGTATTTATATGGGTGTATATAATCTAAAAAAAAATAAAAGATCTTTAAGTATGCAAAACAGTTTCGAAACAAAGAATAAAAATGCGTAAAAACCTTCTGGTTTTTGTATTCTGTCGTATTCTCTCAAAATCGTTTTATATTGTATTGGCTATATGCATGTATTCGTCCTCTCCGTGTGTTTTACAGATTACATGGGGGTTTATATAGCCCCGAAAATAAAAAATACAAATCATGTTTTGCTGTTTATTGCCATATCTACTGTGTTTTCTTTTTTTTTGCAGGAGAATGACGAGAAGCACGGTGGCGATGTAGAGCGCTATCCGCACTAATTGCGACTGGACGAGGGTCTGGTGTCAGCGCTTGCAACGCCTAGGGTTTCCCAGAAACCCTAGGTTTCTGTTTCTGTTTAGTGTTTTGGGCCCCTTTGGGCATGTAGATTTTGAGTTTATTGTTTTGGGGTGTAATTGGGTTTGGAGTAGAGTAGTTTGGGCCTGTACTAGATTGTAAAAATAAACTTGGACATTTTTATTTTATTTTATTTTTGTTTTGCTTTTGTTAGTTTAAGTCGAGCAATAATGGACTATTACAATAAATTTTTATAATATACGTTCTTTATAATACGATACAATACAAACTACTTATAACATTTCTCCAACTTTTAAATAGGAGGATAATGCGTTTCAGTCTACTCGAATTCACGTCCTCTTACATTAACAATAATATTGATATCAGTCAAGCTAAAACTCAATCAGCAAATTATATTAATATTATATATATATATATATATATATACTTATAATTTAATTTGAATATATAATAATAAAAAAAAGAAGAAGCGTATTTCAATTTCTTCGAATGGTTGGTATTCAAAATTTCTTTTAAAAGTTGGAAACGATAATGACAACGGCACGCCCGTTAACTTAGGCTTTATTTCTTATTTTTATGCATTAAAATAAAATAAAATTCTTCAAAATAAACTATACAAAAAGAAGTTGGGTTATAATTCAAACTTTCACAACGATGTGGTCCACTAATTTATAAATAATATAAGCATAATACAAAATACATAAATATGTAAATTTATTATAAATAATATTATATGTTGCACTTTTCATAATATATAATTACATGTGTTTGAAGATCAAATTGATAGAATTTGTAAATATAAAAATTAAGTTTATTAAATTATTTTAGAATTAAGAATGTATAAGTATTAAAGACTAAATGTGTTATTATAGTTGTTAGAAAAAATTATATTAATGACCAAAATAAAAATAATCTAAAATATTAGTGAGTAAATTGAATATCGAAATATGCAGCACCCTTTAACCCAAAAAATAAAGCTTTGCATAGCAAGTAACAATCACAAATGCCAACCCATAGAATGAAAAAATTTTAGACATCAACCGCCATATATATAACATCTGAATATGGTTACAGATTTCATTATAAACCTCAACCCTGAAACCAACTTCGTAAAAACATCTACACGTGCTTTCTAAAAGAAAAAGAACACTTAAATCTATCCTGATTACCAGAGGCAATCAATCTTTTAATATCTGCCACTGCCATCTAATCTCTTCCCCATCCAGTCGATTATATCCTGCCCTATTTCTTCACGTTCCGGTTCGAACAGAAGGTCGTGCAAGAAGCCGTCATAGAGCCTTATGTCTTTGAACTTAGAGGCCGCTTCGTTGTATAAATCCTGGGAGGCAAGTGGATCAGTGACTTTGTCTGCGGTTCCATGAAGAACAAAGAATGGGACCGTCACAGACTTGAAGTTTTGCATCAAGTATGATGAAATGCGTAGTATTTCGTGCCCTGTTCGGACCCTTATCGGACCGGTGTAGACCAAGGGGTCGGAGTACTTGGCCAGTAGTGCAGCAGGGTCCCTCGAAACTGGGATGCCCCTCTTGTTTGCACCTTTGAATTGGAGCTTGGGGACAACCAGAGAAAAAAGAGGAGCAACAGCCTGCGTGTGGACAAAATGTACAAAATTCAACATGGAGAAAAAAGAGATGCACTTTGTCATAGGCAACTGAATTAACACCACTCCCATTCTTATTCTATATACAATAAGTCACCGAATACTATGACTATATCCTAGCACTATCAAATGGAAAAAGAAAGAGGTTGCACAAACCCAAAGAAACTCACACGTACCAGAATATACATGACATCAAAATCATATACAGTTATCGAATCCTGCCTGGTCCAGCTTAATATATGAAATTCAAATTTTGACGTGCCCATCCACAGTTTTAAATAGTTAGACTCAAAACTATTTAACTTCGTTCATATTATTTTTAAATTTTTTATTTTTATTTAATGCTTACTAATTTTATTTTTTCTTTTATTAAAATTTTAAGCATAAACTACTTAAATAGTTTTCTAATATTTACATTATAATATATTATGTTTAATATTCATATGATATAAATTTCATAGTGTATAAAAATAAAATAAACATAATATATTATAAAATTAAAAGACGAGGTAAACCAAACCAAATTTGAACCTTAACTATTAAAGCTCAAGCCAACTACTTTTAAACCCAAACCCATTTTGTCAAAACTTTAATCCCCAAATAAAACTCAAGAGGCAAATAAGGCATGATTTAGCACAAATATAAACCAAGAACAAGAAGCAGCAACTGACCCTAACAATGGGATGTGCTGGCCTAACACGCAGGGCTGGAGATGTCAGCACAATTCCCTCCACCATTTCTTCAATATGAGGATATGAAGCTGCCTGCAATGTTGCACCCTTATTACCTCAACAGTTTCAGTTCATAACAGAGTTGCTTAAAACTAATACATAGATAAGAGTACCTTCAGAACCACAGCTCCACCAGTTGAGTGGCCAAAAAGGAAGCAAGGTACACCTGGGTTCTCTGTTTTGATCTTTTCCAAGAAAAACCCCTGAAGTAAGACAAGAGACGGTGCTTAACACCAAAAACTTGAAACCCTAATCCTAAAATGACTCAAACCAAAAACATCTCAACCCAAAACTGAATATCCTGAACCCCAAACCTTGACACAGATATGAGATGACCCGGCTGGAAAACGCTAATGAATCGGAATATTTTAAAGCCTAAATGAAACCGAACCGAATTTACCTAATCTGAAATCAATCTGACCGCCAAGGTCTAGGTTCATTAGTAAATGGTTTACCATCAGAGACAAATGCATCTCAAGTGCACATTGAAAGGATACAGAGAAACTGAATGAGAACTTACGGTATCTGCAACAACATGATCAAGTGAAGGAACATATCCATGCAATCCATCGCTACCACCATGACCTATATAGCAAGAAAAATTATCTCATTCACTACAAAAAAAAAAAAAAAAGGAAAAGAAAAAAAAAAAAAAAAAGGGGCATAAACATAAACTACACTAGTGTCAAATTATGTACCTATCCAGTCCATGGCATATACACCATAGCGGCAAGCAGTTAGTTGCTTAGCAAATTGAGTATACCTTCCACTGTAAATGAACACCCCCCATGAAACAGAACATGCGAAAGAAATTGAAATTCTTAAAAAGAAACTGAAATATGTTCATGGGGATCAATTAATAAATTATTGTTTTACCTATGCTCATTCAGGCCGTGTATAATGATCAAAATTCCCCTAAAATCAACAAAACAAGAAGCACTTAGGAGGAGATACTAGAGTTAAGCAAAAAGGCAAACATAATGAAGGCAACTACAAGAAAGGAAAGAATCATCCTCATTAAGAAAGAAAGAAAAAGATTAACTTTGAATAAAGGAAAATTAATGTTTCTTTACTTCAATTCATCGACGGCCGGCAACCAAGATCGGCAAAACAAGGCATTTCTTCGGAGCCCAAAAAACAGGGACGTGCCCCATCGACACCGGAGCTCTCCGTCGGCGGTTTCGAACCCCATGTCCCAACCCTCCGCTAAAGCTCTCCTTCTCAACGTGTCCTCCTCTTCCCGCCTCCATACCGACCTCCGCCTCGCGGTTTTAGCCTGCAACTGCGGCGCCTCATCGGCAGCTCCGACCGCCGTCTGCCGTCGGCGAGGGAAGAGAAAGAGGAGGAGGTATAGTATGATTGATTGAAGGAAAATGAGCGGTATTCTTAGCGTTCTTAAGATGGGGATTATACGATTGCTTGCTCCCGACGTTAATTGCTCCATCCCCGTCTCCCCCGCCATTGACATGGCAGAGAAGGAAAAAATTAAATAAATAAAATAAATAAAACTTCGTTAAAAATGGAAAATAATGAAAAATTAAGTATTGCGTATATATGATATGAAGGAGAACGAAGGAAAAACCGATAATGTCAGGATTCAGTTGGGATATTTATAGCGCGGGGGGTGGTTTTCGGACAAGGAAACTACTAAAAAGGTTTAATTATAGTTTTGATCTTTCTATTATGCTGAAATTAAATATTTAACCTTTTTAATTTTTTTATCAAAATAATCCATCTATTTTAATTTTCCTTAATCTGATACTGTATTTTTATAATATTATTACATCTAATTTAACATTGACTTTAAAATTTTTAGTTTAAGATTTAAGTGTTAAGTATTACGGTCAAAAAATGATTTTAAGAATACAAAATATTGATTTTGAAGATGATATTGCAAAGTACAAAAATACATTTAAATAATATTAAAATTATTTTTGGATGCCATAATCCTCCATGTATATTTTATAGTACATAAGATTGATTTTTGAAGGTTCGTGATTATTCCTTCCAAGAATATCATCTCTAAAATTCTAACTTGAATCATTCCCTTAAAAATACAATGTTTCTTACTAATATATCCACTAATTATTGATAAAAAGTACTTTTTAAAAGTAATTATGAACAAAGCTTTACTAGGTCCAACAATAACACTATTAATTTTTCGCATTAGGGTGATCACGCGAATTCCTTAAGCTAATTTTTTATAAATTTAACATGGTTGATTGGATTTCGACAAAAGGTCATCACGTCGATTTCTTAAATTAATTTATTAAAAGTTGAATATGGGTGATTGGATTTTGGCATAGGGTGATCACATCGATTCGTTAAGTTGATTCATTAAATTAATTTATTATAAGTTGAACATAGTTGATTGATTTTTCACGTGATATATTATTAACATTAAATAAGAAGAGATTGAATTATATTGAATTAAAGTAGAATGATTAAATTTCTAATTTCAACCTAATATAGGGACTGAAATCAGAATTAGGCCGAAACAGAAACCAAAATTAACTGCGGTCTGTAACGTGCAATTTTATGATTGAGTGTTGGATATGATTTGAATTTTGTAAGCAAGATAAACGGCGATGATATGGCGCGTGCGTTTCATCATGGGAATAGGAAAGTGAAAATCTGGTTTAAATTTAATTAAAAGTGGAACTAAAAAGTCAAGGTTACACAACTCGACAATCCGCGTAGCCAGCTTGATGGCTCGGCTTGGAGCCGATTGAGTTTTAAGTTTTAACGGCTTGTTGTTGGCGCGAATAATTAGAGGGAATTTGAAGCCTTTATCATAAAGAAAAAAAGAATTTTTTATCATCAAGAGAGATGATGGCGGCGAAAGTCGTGTGATGATTCATGTTTTAGCGAGGATCAAGTGTGGCCCAGGGTTTTAGGTTTCACCCAACTGACGAAGAGTGGTTCTTTATTATTTAAAGAGAAAGATCTGTAGAAGAAAGTCAAGCTTGATATCATAAGGGAAACCGATGTTTACAAGTGGGATCTGAGGAGTTGCACAGTAAATTTTCTCTCTTTTCTAACCTCAAATTATTATTTGATTATTGGCTACATGTTTAGTTTAATTGATAATTGAGCAAATATATCCGTTGACTTTTTTCCTTTTATTAAATTGCTTATTCTTTTTGTGGGTTTGTTTTGATTTTATTTGTTATTGTTTTGTTTATCGTATTGGTTTGTATTGTGAAGAATATGTGGCTATTCGTTTTGTATGTTGAAATTCTTTGTTTTTATCTCTTCATTTTTATCTTATTCATTTTAGAACATCCTTGGATTACGTTGACTTTGGTTTGTGCAATAATTCTACTGTTTATTTGTATGAATTTTTATGATGGAAGTGGAACTATTGGCCTATATGATTTATTCAGGCTCCATAGTCCTTAAATCAGATTAACCAATGGGGTTTTCAGATGTCTCAATGATTCGTTAGAACAGTGGTTTGTTTTTGTTCGATTCGGGGCTCTTGGTTCTATTGTCTTCTAGATGGATTGCTTGTTTGAAAAACTTTAGCGATAACTAACGTTTGTTGGTTCCTACTTTTTGATTTTGCTTTATTCGTTGTATTAGCGGCTTTCTAATGAGCGAAAAATATGTTATCTGAAAGACAATCAATCTTGAAGTCCGGAGATAGACAATGGTTCTTCTTCATCCAAGAGATGTGAAATATCCTAATGCAAAGGTCAAGGTCAAACAGGCAAGCGGACATGGGTATTGGAAGGCAACAGAAAGGATCGTCTTATTCACGGTAATTCTCGGACAGTTGGAGTCAAGAAAACGTTGGTTTCTCAGAGGCGTGCACCTATTGGTGAGCGAACTGATTGGGTGATGCATGAGTATACCCTTGATGAAGAGGAGCTCAAGAGATGCCAGAATGTAAAGGTATGCGGCTGAAGAAGTTTGCCAAGTAACTTTTCTATTTTTAGTCCTGTATGTTTTCTTTTTATTATTTCTCTGTTTCTCTTTTGCATTTCAGGACTATTATGCGTTGACAGTCAATGGTGGCACAACTGCTCGGAGGAGAAGCAGGAATAAGGGGTTCTTTTTCTTTTCTATTTTAGGTGCATTGTGCGCTATATTATGGTTTCTGATAGGGATGGTTAGGGTCGTAAGGAGTTCAATCTCCTCATGAAGATATAATGTAAGTGGGAAGTTTTGTTAGTTATGTTCTACTGGGAAGTTGGTGAAATTATTGCATAGTGAAGTACAAATTTGTCATTAAATTAAATAGTTTTTAATGTCTTAGGAAGAAGTGTTAGCAGAAGGAAAGCATAATAGGTACCTTGAAATTTCTTTCTAGTAGGCGTCCTTGTGTGTAAATAAATCGTATTTATATGTAGTTATCATGTTGAAACCTCTTCTCTTTTTGACAAAGGGAAAGTATGAATCAAGCGGTCAGTCAAGCAAATTTTCTTTGCCATGCGCTGACTAACTACCATGATACAACATCTTTATCTTTAACATAGGTAATTAAATTGTTTGGATATGGCATGGCATCCATGGGAAGAGATGTTAATGGTCGTAATTGATAGAGATTTGGGGTCTTGTCTAGAAATATAGGAGATATTATGTTTGGTTTAGGTCGGATCAGTTGGTTTGGCCTGTGAAGGTCTTGTCTTGAACTGTAATTCAATAATAAAAATTATTTTAATTTGATATTAAATTATAAAAATATTAATATAAATAACTTTAAATGATAATAATAAAGGTAATTAAGGTTTGGCATAAAATGACACTTCTATTTGATTTGTTCCATTAAAGTATTTCTAGATGTGGGGGCTCATTTAAAATAATTTATTGGGACGTATATCTTGGTTCTTGAATAAATCTTGTAGTTATAGTCCTTGGGTTCTTGCTTTTGATCCATGATGTAATCCGGTAATTATAACTCCAAAGCTATGTGGCATATCATATTATTTTGTTCCAAATATAACTTTCAATCCTTACATGAGGATACTCTTATTTGGTTATGCCTTTGAAGAACTTTATACTTCATATATTAATTTGGAATTCTCCGTGTAGCATTATGTTATGTTTGTGGGGTTGGGTTCTATGGTGCGGGATGTGACATTGAGCTTGGCGAGGGCAATCTTGAGCTTGAATGTTGGTGACGAGAGGCAAGCAAATGTAGCTAGAAGACCCGCACCTCCACCACCAGAGGAGAAAAAGGACCCGAGTGTGAGTGGGGTGCAAAGAAAGTGTTAGCTAGCAAGAAGAGAAAGGAAGCAATGAAACAAGCTATGGCCAAGATGAGGAGAAAGGGAAACTTGGATAGGAAAAATGAATCATTGAACAAAATCTTTTTAGGTGAACTGCATTTTATTTTTAATTATGTTTAATAATAATTTTAGTTGGTTTGATTCCCATAAAATTTAATGCCAAGTATCCACTTTTATGTAATCTAAATTGTGATGAGAAAAAATAAAATTAGGTTGTTAAAAATAACATTACTTAATAAAAAGAAAAAGTAATTTTAGTTTTCGGGGATTTTTAATAAGGACAACAAAAATGATTATTTGAATTCTTGTCTATTATTGAATATTGAACAACCCATTAAACAGTACATCCTATGCTTTCATACTTTTACTCTTTTTTCTTCTATTTGCAAAGCATAAACATTATTATTAGTATCCTAGAATACAAATTGTGATGCTTTCATCTTTTACCTTGTATGAAGCCTAATTCAGTTCAAACACTCTAACCTTCTTCTCAAGCTTTTACTAAAAATGACATAAACAAGTTGTAATATTTAGGAAAACGACAAATTATTAGAATAATAAAAAAATGTAAGTGAATTATTGTTCTTTTGTAATTTGAAGTTTAAAGGCAACCAAACTAAGTCATACGTGTGAAGTTTGAACACTAAAAGCTAAGCCAGCCAATGGCACCATGCGGCTAGAGGTTATGAGGGAATTGTATTTGTTCCGCAAACCCACACGACGTAAATTCTTTTTGAGCCTCGTAACTTCCCACCAGCATCGTCACCGCGTGTCATTCTTGAAAGCAAGCTCCACAATCACACAAAAAAATTTTATGAAATAATTATAGGTAAATTACACAATTAACCACTAAATTATGGGTGGATTTTGTTTTGGTCACCTGATTAAAAAAGTTACAATTTGGTCATTTGAACTATTTTAAAATTTTCACTTAAGTCACTAGGCTGTTAAAATTAGTGTTATATAGCTTTTTTCTATTTGCACCGCCTGCACAAATCAAAAGTTCTCTTTCCCATTCTCTTTTACAATTTAGTTCTTTTTTATGAAACAACTTTGGACGTCATGAGTCAAAAATATGCAAACTAAAATTCACACAGTTTTTTTCTCTGATCTCCTACATTGACCCTCATATCAACTTAAATCTAAGATATGTTCTTTTACTCATCAATGAATACCGATCCACTATATCGATCATCTCACTGGAGGAACTTTGAAAGAAAAACTTAATAACTCAATGACTTAAATAATAACTATTGAATAGTTTTGTGACTTAAATGAAAACTTTCGAATAGTTCAGCAATTAAATTATAACTTTTTTAGTTAAGTGATCAAAATAAAAATTTACCCATAACTTTTTCTTCAAATTAAACTTATCCATAATTTAGTAACTAATGGTGTAGTTTACTCATAATTATATCACGTCAATATAAATTATTTTTATTTAAATTTTATCAAATGTAAGAATAAGTGTGATAATGTGAAAAGTTGAAAGAAAAACCTGTTTGACGAAATGTGATTGTTTAATACAAATGTTTTAAAGTTAACTTATTATTTTATTTGTAATACCCCAAACCCAGCCTAGACGTTATGGTCGTATCTAGCAATGTCACACGATAGTGTTTTTGAAACCTTGTTGTTACGATGAAAACATTCCATGTTATTATCTTTAGTAAACATTTGTTAGCACTTAGGAAGTCATCTTCATTTATTTAAAACATTTGTTTTGAAACATCCCTCGTTGTGGAAGCTTTAATAAATCAATCTAGGTGATCATCCGTTTAGAAAATACTTTAACTTTTTTTTTTGAAAACTAAATTTCCTACGACCAGCAAGTATAAATCCATAAAGTAAAATAAATAAATAAAACCAAAATTTAAAACCAAAGTCCCATAGGGTCCTTAAATTACGACCAAAATAATCAATAATAAACAAATCATAAATCATAAATTGAAAACCATGAAGTCCAAAAATTACTGTGGTCACCGTTGAGTCCTCCGTCGCATCGATCGGTCTAAGTCTGGGGATTACATGTGCACATTAAACAAAAAGGGTGAGTTTACGTAAACTCAGTGTGTAATCCAGCAGAAACAAACAAACAATCAGTATTCACAGTGCATAGTTGAACAGTCTTGGGCCTAAGTCCTTTTGAGTATCAGTGATAGTTTGGGCCTTAGCCCATCTCACTACAGTGTCAAAAATGCAGTAGGGCCTTAGCCCATCACAGATGTCGATGGCGATATGATTATGCAAGAGCAAAATCCTACCCAACCAGCCTCTACACACCATCTCCGTCTAACCCTACACTCCATGTGGAGATATAATCAACCTACCCATCCTTACACTCCAAGTAGTACTGAATGCGGCACAAAGCAGTAGTTTGTAGCTGAGTTGCCAATAAATTAGACTTAAAGCCTTTCAATACACTTCCTCCGAATAACAACCCCTAACCCGATGCAATGCAACATACAATGGATGATATTAACATGTTCAGTACAGATATCATTCAGTCAATTTTACACATTTAGGGGTCTAAGTAGCGCTTACCGACCCTACAATAGGTTCACAGTCGACTTGGGCGACCCGTGCAACCTTAAGAACATTTCGATAAAAATGGGCCCACATGCCCATGTGATCTGCCCGTGTGGCCCACTCGGCCCAAATTGGCCTTGGCCGTGTGATTCATTTTTAAAGTAACTCATGCTAGCTCAATACTCATATATGTTTTCACTATTTACTTATATGTTCATTCAAAGTTGTCTACTTGAGTCATTATCACTACATTAATTATATCTTGAGCTACAAAATTCCAAATTAAGATCCGCTTGATGTTTTTGAAACTAGACTAAAATACTTTTCTACCATAAAATTTTCAGAAATTATAGTTTATCAAATAAGTACATTAAAATCTTTAAAGTTATCCCTATTCTGTTGTTTGACAGCTTCATCCTTTCCTTACTAAAAATTATTTATCTCTTAATATAGAATTTAGATGATGTTTCCGTTTATTTATCTTGAAAAAAAACTCATTAAGTATTTAAACATACAAATTTAAGCCCCTAATTATTTTTTTAAAATTTTTGATAATTTTCGTAAGTCAGAATAAGGGAACCCGAAATCATTTTGACCTTATCTCACAAAATTTATTATATCTCATGATTTAAAATTCCATTGCTTACATTGTTTCTTCCATGAAAAACTAGACTCAATAAGATTTAATTTAATATTTTATTCAACCTCTAACTCAATTCCCACATTTTTGATGATTTTTTCAAAGTTAGACTACTGTTGCTGTCCAAAACTATTTTAGTGCAAAATGTTGATTTCCAAGTTTATAACACCCTTATTTCCTTTCTCTACAATTTTTTGCATCATTTTCTCTTATTTCTCTTATTTCTCGATAGGAAACAATTTCGGCTTTTCACCGAATCCCATTTTCTGCGTTTCGGGTACACACCTGGTATCGATTCACTGTGCAAAGTAATCCGAGCCTTCAAAAACCTATATTTGACCAATATATCCCTTAATTAATCACTTGATTCGTCAATCAAACCAAATATCCCCAACATAAAACTCAAGAAACTAAACCAACAACGATTCAAAAAGTTACCGCGACAAATCTGATAACCAGTCGTCTCCACACACTGGAATATCCGCTTAAAACCTTTGACCAACACCTAAACGAGAGTAAAACGAACCCTTTGTTAATTGCCTACTCGAAATACAATAACTAAGGGGAAAAAATTCCACTAACTGAAACAGATGAAGTCAAAAGTTGCACCCAAAGAGATGACTCGCAAAAATACAGAAATGAAAAGAGAGGGGAAAGAGAAGAAACAAGATTCAGCCAAAGGGGAACAAAAACCAAAAGTGAACAAGAAGGAGAAGAAGCGGCAGAGAAACAAAAGCCTAACGTCAGAAAATTTTTTGGGAAAAAAGAAAATAGAAAACTGATAAGAAGAAAATCTTATTTTGATAATTTCTCCCCAATTATCTCCTAAAAACACTCCCTATTAACCCACTAAAACACAACTACTCAACAATCCAGTTTAATTTGAACTCCACCACGCCACACACCTCAAACAAAAATTAGTTACCCTGCTTACGCAGGGACTCGAACACAGGATCTCCTACACACTAACACTCTGCTTAACCACCAGACCAGCAGGCCCATTCTGATATATTTTTACCAACAATCAAATAAAAGCCTACTGAACAAGAGTAAAGCCTAATTCATTCAAAATACCAAAATTTGCCCAAGCGAAGGCTTGAACTTAGGACCTCCCAAACACTCCCAAAACACATAACCACTAAAGATGACAGATATTTGTGTCATATTTTCACAATAATGAAATTAGAAATTTTGGGGCGTTACATACTTGAGAATTGTTATGACACCACCTTATCGAAATGGATATATATATGGCTAGTTTAACAATGTTTTTGAAAAGTGTTTTTAAGAAATGTTGTGGAAAAATATTTTAAGAAGTATTTTTAAAGAGTTTGGTTAAGATTTGAGTATTTAGCATTGCTGTCAAAAAGTGCTTTTGAGAAATAAAATGTTCATTTTAGATATGATATTATCAAGTAACAAATATGCATTTAAATAATATTCAAATTAGTTAATATTATTATATTTTAGTAAAAATATAAAAAATTTATAACTTGTTGTTAATATTTTAATATATTAAATATAAATTTTAAATATTTTAAGTAATGAATATTAATTATTTATAAAATTTAATTAGAATATATAAACTATATTTTACATATTTTGTAATGATCGGTTTAGACCCTAGTCGGAACAGTGGTTTTGGGACCACAAATCTGAGTTAGAATAATATTTTAATATTATTTTTTGTGCCTATGATACGTGATTAAGCATGTGTGAAATTTCCGTGAATTAATTTGTCTGTTTGTGTGCTTAATTTGAGAAAAGGGCTAAATCGCGTAAAATAAAAATATAGCTTTCTACTTGATTAATGGCCGAATTGATGTGACTTTTAAATGTGGAGGTCTTATGAGGCAATTAAGCCATTTTATAAGATAGTGGATGGCAGTGGATATTTATAACCAAATATTATGTGTTATATTATATTATTATTAAAGGTTAAAATTATAAATTTGTTAATAATATTAATTACATAAAACAAAAAGCATGAAATATGTCATTATTCATCTTTGTTGGCTGAATGTACTGAAGAAAGAAAACATCCATGGCTTTCTAAGTTTCGGCTAGTTCCAAGCTTAATTCAAGATAAGTTTTTGATCGGTTTTTGATAATTTCTACGTTTTTGTAATCATTGCTTTGTATACTTCAAAACCCATGCTTCAATTTTGTAAATTGATGAATATTCTGTAATGTGCCATTGATGAACATGTGAGTTTTTGGATGTTTGATGGTGAAATATGAATTATATGTGATAGAATAACATAATTTATCTTTGGAGTTTTGATGATTTTGAGTAATTTGGATTAAATTGAAAGACTAAAATTTTGATGGACTAAATTGTGAAATAAATGAAATGTATGGACTCATTTGGGCATGAGTAAAATTCGGCTAAGCATGAGTCTTATGAAATTTGGTGTATTTTGTAATTTTGTGAAATAGGGACTAAAATGTCAAAATATAAAAATTTGAGGGCTAATTTGTAAATTGCCCTAAATGTGTGTTCTTGGATTGAATTGAATGAATTGGTGCATAAAAGAGTTAAATTTGAATATGTGTAGATCAAGAACTGAAGAAAACGAATTTAGATCGTGGAAAGTCTAAAATGATTAAGTAGTTGAAATCGCTCGTTTATACCGAATTCGAGGTAAGTCTATATACAAATAAATGCATTTATGTTGATTTATGAATGTACATACGAAATTTATTTGTGATGAATGTGTATGAGTTAACATAAATATGATAACCGATGAATGTATCGACAATGTACAATGTCCAAGAAGTCCCGTACGAACCTAGGAATAGATAGGATTACATATGTCATGACATAGGTTTCGATATGTGAGATCATGTAAGACCACGTCTGGGACGTTGGCGTTGATTTGAGATTTCGTGTAAGACCACGTCTGGGACGTTGGCATCGATATGAGATTTACGTGTAAGACCATGTCTGGGACATTGGCATCGTATTTGATTCGTGTAAGACCCTGTCTTGGGACAGAGGCATCGATATCTGAGTACATGTAAGACCTCATCTGGGACGTTGGCATTGTATGACTATTCCGAGCATTTCGAGTATCCTATTAGATTCTGAACGGTTCAACGGGCAAGTCCGCGAAATGAATGTCTATGTGAGAAGTAATAACGATTCAGGTACGATTGAAAAGTACACTATGTGTGTATGAAAGTTAAGTGTTTATATAAGCTTACTAAAGTGAATATGTGTTTAGTCATGAGATATTATGTGATTATATGCCTAAATGAGCTATGCGTATATATGATATTGAGTTGAGGATTATGGCAAGCTATAGCTAAGCAAATGAGCCAAAGAATATGTGATGAAATTGCAATGAGAAACATTAATGTCATTGTATTAATGTAGCTATGTGCAATTTATGTTAAGTTTATTTGTATATGGCTTACTAAGTTCTTGAAAGCTTACTTTGTGTGTGTTTGCTCAGTTTTATAGATCATTAAAGCTACTAAAGGCTCGGGGACCATCGAGGATCGTCATTACACTACTCAATCTTATTTTGGTACCTTTTGAAAGTGTATATACTAAGTATGGCATGTATAGGCTAGTTACTTTGGATTATATTTGATATGTGAGAATGGCCATGTGATATGGCTAAATATTTGTTTGTGATTATAAATGACTAGATAAGTTTCATGATGCTAGTTTTGATTTAGCTTGATGGCAAATGAAATGGTTACATGAATGGTGAACTATTGATGCATAGCTAGCATATTACTAATGATAAGCATGTAATAGGTTCTATCTTGAAATGATTGAGGTTATGTAGAATCAATTGCCTTATAAGTTGGTATGATTGTTAGGCTCTTGAATGGTTGGAAATGATGTACATTTTGGTATGTATTAATTGTCTAGGATGCTTGAATTGGTGCTTAATTGTGTTTGTAGGAATGACCCATGTGTGGGTGACAATTTGGCCTTGAAAATGGCCTATATTTGCCCACACGGTTGAGCAAACATACATATGGCTTGACCGTGTCCTTCAAGGTTGCATTTCGAAACAAGTCAAGCTTGACCACATGCTGGACACATGGGCGTGTGACTGGCTGTATGGTGCAAGTCAGTAGCGACCACGGGTGAGACACACGGGCATGTCTCACGTCGTGTGGTCAAGTCAGTATGTATGCCCTGTTTTGACACGGCTTAGACACACGGGCGTGTCTAAGGCCATGGGAGGCACACGACCTGCCCACACCGGCGTGTGACTTCTGAAACTTTAAATTTTTTTTAAATTTTTAAGAATTTCCTATGTGTTCAGTTTAGTCCTGGCCTCTCTCTAAAGCATGATTAAGGTCTCGTAGACCTATTTAAGGGACACTCTGATGTGTTTTGTTATACTTTGCTGTGAAATGTCAGTAAATGATTCTGATTGTCTGGTAATGCCCTTTAACCATATTCTGGCGACGGTTACGAGTTAGGGGTGTTACATTTGATTGGTATCAGAGCTACGGTTTAGCCAATTCTTGGACAAACGTAACATGAAAGAGTCTAGCTATACATGCCATATTTATGAAGTGTGATAGTGTGATGAATCCTGACGTATAAAATGTGTTTTCGCATAGTAATGGATCCCGAAAGAGCCATAGTTGACGATGTAGAAAGCAACGCGTCTGCTTCCGCTCAAGGTACAGCGCCATCTGATTCGAGACCGGCTACTAGCGGTCAAGAGGGAGAAGCTAAACAAGTTTTCTTTCAAATGATGAGTGAGTGATTCATTCACTTTGTGAGAAATAATCCAACTATTTCACAACCTTCGCCCCCGTCTAATCCCCCTCAGACTTCAGTTATGCCTCCGGTTGTGAATATGAATATGTTGAACGAGCCTTCGATCGATAAAATTCGTAAATATAAGGCTGAAGAGTTCAGAGCTACTAGTGATGACGATGTGGAGAAAGCCGAGTTTTGGCTTGAAAACACGATCTGGGTATTTGATGAAATGACATTGACTCCTGAAGAATGCATAAAATATGTTGTTTCTTTACTACGAGATGCAGCTTATTAGTGGTGGAAGACTCTGATTTCTATTGTTCCAAAGGAACGGGTTACATGGTATTTCTTTCAGTCTGAATTCTGGAAGAAATATATCAGTCAGAGATTTATTGATCAGAAATGAAAAGAATTCTTGGAATTAAAACAGGGTCACATGTCTGTTATCGAGTATGAACGAGAATTCGTGAGACTAAGTTAATATGCTCGATAATGTGTTTCAACTGAAGAAATAATGTGTAAAAAATTTAAAGATGGCATTAATGAAGATATCGTCTGTTAGTTAGGATTCTGGAAATAAAATAGTTTGTTGTACTTGTTGGTCGAGCGTGCAAAGCTGAGGCACTCGGAAAAGACAAAAGAAAAGCTGAGTCTGAAGTTAGAGGTGTGAGAAAGAGATTTCTGAGTAAATCATTTCAGTCTGCTTCAAAGAAATTCAGAAATGAACATAGCCGTTCCAGGGTAAATGTATATCAATTGAATAGAGATCGAGCTAGATCACAGCCGAATACCAAAGCTCCGAAAACTTTAATGGCAAGTGTTGGAAATGTCCGATCCGATCGACCTGAATATAAGCATTGTGGTAAAAGACATCCGAGAAGTTGTAGATTTAATGATCGAGCTTGCTTCAGATGTGGATCATTAGACCATTTCATCTGAGATTGCCTAGAGTTTGTTGAGCAAGAGATTGTTCAGAATCGAGATCTGATAATGTTTGAATGAGAGGTAGACCTTCTCGAAATACAAGAAATGTCAGTGGTAGTTAGAGAGCTACGAAAGATACAGTTGCAAGATCTGAAGCTAGAGCGTATGCCATCCGATCTCGTGAGGAAGCTTCATCTCTAAATGTTATTACGGGTACATTTACTCTTTATGATACTTCTATGATTGCATTGATAGACCCTAGTTCTACTCATTCGTATATATGCATGAACTTAGTATCCAGTAAGACTTTGCCTGTAGAGTCTACTGAATTTGTTATTAGAGTATCAAACCCCTTAGGTAAAAATGTCCTGGTTGACAAAGAATGCAATAACTGTCCGTTAATGTTTCAAGATGTTTATTTTTCGGCTGATCTGATGCTATTTCAATCTGATCTGATGCTATTTCCATTTGATGTTGACATTACATGATGCTGTAGTAAATTGCAAAAGAAAGATTATTGATTTGAGATGTTAGAATGGTGAAATATTTCGTATTGTGTCTAATGTTTTGAATGGATTACCGGCTGTGATATTAGTGATGAAAGCTCAAAATTATGTGAAAAATGGTTATGAAGTTATTTTGCTTATGTAATTAACTCAAAAGTATCTGAAAAGAAAGTTGAATCAGTGCTAGTTGTTTGTGAGTTCCTTGATGTATTTCCTAAAGAATTACTGAGATTACCTTCGATACGTAAAGTTGAATTTGGTATTGATTTGTTGCTTGGTACAACTCCTATTTCGATAGCTCCGTATAAAATGGCACCAATGGAGCTGAAAGAATTAAAGTCACAGTTGCAAGAGTTGACTGACAGAGGATTTGCAAGACTGAGTTTCTCACCTTGGGGTGCTCTGTTTTATTTCTGAAAAAGAAAGATGGCCCGATAAGAATGTGCATTGATTATCGTCAGTTGAATAAAGTGACAATAAAGAACAAATATCCACTACCCAAAATTGACGATTTGTTTGATCAGCTTAAAGGAGCCAGTGTCTTTTCAAAGATAGATTTGAGATCGGGATACTACCAGTTGAGAGTTAACAAACATTACGAAAACTACTTTCAGAATGAGGTACAGGCATTATGAGTTTGTAGTTATGCCGTTCGGACTAACAAATGCTCATGTTGTTTTTATTGATCTGATGAATAGAATTTTCGACCGTATCTAGATCGATTTGTTGTTGTTTTCATTGACGACATTTTGATTTATTCTCGAGATGAAATTGAACATGCTGAACATCTGAGAATTGTGTTGCAAACTCTGAGAGAAAAGCAATTGTATGTGAAATTCAGCAAATGTGAATGTTGGTTGCGTGAAGTCGATTTTCTGGGACATATTGTATCGGCCTCTGGAATATGAGTTGATCCAAGTAAGATTTCTGCTATTTTGGAATGGAAGCCTCCAAAGAATGTGTCTGAAGTTCGCAGTTTTCTGGACTTGCTGCTTATTATCGAAGGTTTGTAAAAGGCTTTTCGATGATAGCTACTCCGTTGACTAGATTGCTTCAGAAAGATGTGAGGTATGAATGGTCCGATAAATGTTAAAAAGCTTTGATCCGTTGAAAGTCCTTTTGACTGAAGCTCCAGTGTTGGTATAGCCAGAATTGGGCAAAGAGATCGTGATTTATAATGATGCTTCATTGAGTGGTTTGGGTTGTGTTCTGATGCAGAAAGACAAAGTAATAGCTTATGCCTCAAGACAACTAAAGCCTCATGAAAAGAATTATCCGACACACGATCTTGAGCTAGCTGCGATTGTGTTCGCATTAAAGATTTGGCGTCATTATCTATTTGATGAAAAATGTCATGTATTTTTTGATCACAAAAGCCTGAAGTATTTGATGACTCAAAAAGATTTGAATTTGAGACAATGTCGATGGTTAGAGTTGTTAAAAGACTACGAGCTTGTGATTGACTATCATCCTGGAAAGGCTAATGTTGTTGCTAATGCTTTAAGCCGAAAATCACTGTTTGCATTGCGTGTAATGAATGCTCATTTAGACCTATCAGATGGTGGTTCTGCAATAGCTGAATTGAAAGCGAAATCGTTGTTTTTACAGCAAATATGTGATGCTCAAAAAGTCGATAATGAAATGTTGGTGAAACAAGCTCAGTGTGATCTGAATTCTGATTCTGAATTTCGAGTTAATGTTAATGATTGATTGAGATTCCGAGATCGAATTTGTGTTCCGAGAAACTCAGATTTGATTCAGTTGATTTTAAATGAAGCACATAACAGTTGCCTATCTGTTCATCTGGGAAGTACAAAGATGTACCATGATCTGAAGCAACATTATTAGTGGTCTGGTATAAAAAGGGATATCTCTGACTTTATGTTGAAATGTTTAGTCTGTTAGCAAGTTAAAGCTGAACATCAAGTTCCATTTGGGTTGTTACAACCGATTTTGATTCCCTAGTGGAAATGGGATAGAGTGACGATGAATTTTGTTTCTGGTCTGCCTTTGACTCCGAGAAAGAAAGATGTGATTTGGGTCATCGTCAATCGATTGATGAAATCTGCTCATTTTATTCCGGTACGATCCGAGTACTCACTTGATAAGTTAGCTGAGCTGTATATTTCTGAGATTGTAAGATTGCACGGAGTGCCATTGTCTATCGTGTCTGACAGAAATCCGAGGTTTACATCACGATTCTGGAAGAAATTGCAAGAAGCTTTAGGTACTAAATTGCATTTTAGTACAGCATTTCATCCATAGACGGATGGTCAAATATCCCCACACGTAAGTGTTTGCTTGTCCTCAAGCAAAATCCTCAACTCATAATTAAAATTAACTTCCTTAATTCATAACTCTCATCAATAATGTCTTATCATAATTTATAGATAATTCATACATTGATAATTTAACTAAAAGAGTCCTAAAGATTCAAACAATCCAAGTCATACATTTTTATAGCACGAAAACATAGGTGTTTCCCCTTTTCTAAATAATTACCTTTAATTCAAAACCGACAAGACATCCTCACTAAAGATTCACTCAAATCACTCAACGTGTTTAAGGTTCAAATTAAGCACTCAAAAGTCAAACATGAAAAGTTATTACCATAGGCTTGCATGAAAATCAAATCTCCACCACTATAAAATGAGATGATATACAAATCAAAAGATCTTAAAAAGGGTTGTAATAGGGCTTGGGTTAAAGGTATGGATAAAGGCTGAATCAGAGGATTGAATTGACAATTTACCTAACTAGAAAAATGGACTAATATTAAATAATTACATTAATTGAAAACTTATTACTAATAACACGAGCTTCTTCTCAAAATCTAAAATTAACCGTTTAAGCTCAAATAACATAGAACTAATAATGAATATATTTTCAACTTTTTTTATTCACGTACAATAATAAGAAAGAATTTAACAACTAAAATAAAGAACATAGTTAGGCAACTGCTCAAATCAAATCTCGACAAAAAAGAGCTAAAATAATAGGCAAAATTCTCAATGAATCAAAAAGAATGGGTCTTGGGTTATTATTAAGGGTAAATCAAGAAACAATTTATTAGGATCAAAGGGGTTCACTAGGGGTTAATTATGACGATAGGCTTTTTGGGGTAAGTGGGTTAAAACCTAGGTGCCTTTATCATCTCAGTATATCAAATCAAGGGTGTGGTCTCGACATGCATAATCGAAGCAAGTTCTAGAATAACAAATCAATATTGACACACTCATAATCAATAAAGTGAGCAACAAAAGTATATGCTCTAAAAGGCTCAAAATCTCACAAAAATTATGGTTTTTTTATGTCAACCTTGAAAATTTCAAACTTAAAAGTAATATTTAAATTTAGGGAAACAACCTAACAAATTTTTAATTCTGAAAATAGACTTATCATGCTTGATTCTTTACTGTCTTAAAGTATAAACGATCAATGCACAATTTCTTATGAATTAATCCAAAACATTTCAATGAAAATCATAAGTCAATAGAAGTTTCATTCTAATGGTAATGTGAGAAAATTACTTAAGAATAAGATATAATTCAGGGATTTTTCTGATAATCAATTAAATAACCGCCCCACACTTAAAATATACATTGTCCTCAATGTACAAAGATAGAATATAGCAATGTAAGTAGAAAATCATAAGAGAGGGAAGGAGGTGAAACTTCCTGAATTATGGATGAAATCATTAGAAAGTGAAAATTGTAGAAATAGGTCCAACGAGAAGCATGATGAACTAGGCAGAGGTGAAGGTGGGGGAGAATACTCTAGTAGTTTGTTCGTTCCTTAGTAGCACTTTGAACCTTTTGAAACTGTGGAGTCATCAATAAAGTTTTAGGAAGTTTTATTAATGGACTTCGTTATGGTTATTCGATAATAAATAGCCAGAGATAAAAAGAAATCAAAATATACTAATAAAAATTAAAGACAAAAAAGAGAAAGAGAAAGAGTTTAAAAATTGAAATAAAAGAAAAAAAACAAAATAAATGGACTCAAAGGTCCTCATCATTCGATGGTTCGCGAGGTGGGGGTGGTGGTGACCGGAGTAGGGGAGAAGGAGTAGAGAGGGTGTTTGGGTCAGAGGGAGGCTAGGGTTTTGGGGGGGAAATTTGGGGAAGAAGGTGAACAGTGGACGGGAGTTGAAATAGGGATTGGGGCACACGGTCGCGACCCACGTCCGTGTGCCTTATGTTTAGCCTGTGTGTTTCGTAAATGTTGGTTTAGGGCGTGTTTGAGTCTTGGCCCACGCCTGTGTAGAGGTTCACACGCCCGTGTTAATTAATCAGTACCGACCACGACCTATAGGCAAGGGCGTGTCACACGCCCGTGTGACTTACTCAGTTTCAACCACAGTTTCTAGGCACGGGCATGTCGCACGCTCGTGTCACTTACTCAGTATCCCCCATGGTCTTAAGGCACGCCCATGTGGGTTTATCGCATCCCGTGTTCTTTAATCAGTTTCGACCACGGCCGCATCGCACGATCATGGCATCTTATCGCAGCCCGTGTTTTGGGGAAAATTTTCGTCCTATTTCCACACGGTCTTCGCCATGCTGATGTACCTACTCGTGGTGTCCACACAACCACGGCCACGCTCGTGTGCAAGGCCGTGTGGGTAGGGAAACATGTGCCTATTAATTTGGTTAGTTTTTAGTTAGGTACTAAAAATAAAAAATATGGACAGTAATGAGGTTAGTGCTCGGGTTGCCTCCCGAGAAGTGCTTATTTAGAGTCTAAGCTCGACTCACCTTTTATTCGCATAATCATGGCGGTTCGAGGAGTTGAAACTCCTCATTCCTGCTATTAATTTTGTTAAAATAAGGTTTTAGACGAGTACCATTTACCTTGAAAGTGCCAAATTTGGAATGAGTTACCTCAACTGTACCATATGGGAAAATATTAAACACCGTGAAAGGGGTTGTTCCATTAGGTTCAGAAGTGGCAACACGAGGATCTGCATTATCCATTAGAACTCAGTCTCCAACCTTAATTTGACTCGTTTTATTTTTAGGCTCGTCATAGCTCTGCTTTGGTTCATCATGTACTTTCAATTTCTCCTTAAACTGTGTTCGCCATTCATCTAGTTCCTCAGTCTGGAGCCTTCGTTCCTCATGAACAATTTTGTTCTCAATATAAGAGCTAGACCATGGCTCTGTCATCTTTTTCCAAGGAATTTCCTGCAAAGAAGATTGAACAATAAGTTCACTTACATTAACAGGACTTGTATCATCTTGATCACTAGATATTCTGACAGAATCACGTGCTTGGAGTTGAATCATGTCATCACCTACACGAAGTATTAATTCCCCTGTACCAACATCAATAATGGTCCTGGCAGTTGCTAAAAAGGGTCATCCTAAAATTAAAGGAACATCACTAACCTCATCCATGTCTAAAACAACAAAGTCTATTGGGAATATGAATTTATCAATTTTGACTAGCACATCTTCAATTATACCCCTAGGAAATCTAATGGTTTTATCAGCCAATTGAATGCTCATCCTAGTTTGTTTGGGTTTCCTAATACCTAGCTGTTTAAACATTTTACAAGGCATAACATTGATACTTGCCCCTAAATCAGCTAAAGCATTATTAACAGATAAACCACTAATTAAGCAAGGAATCGTAAAACTCCCTGGATCTTTTAATTGCGGGGTAGTTTATTTTGTAAAATTTCTGAGCAAACTGCATTTAACTCCACAAGCGACGCATCGTCTAACTTCTGTTTGTTCGCCAAAAGCTTGTCAAAACCATTTTTTTTAAGATTTTGGAAAAACAATGATCGACTTAAAAAATATAGAGTTGAGTCGCCACCAACCCTTTTTTTGTTTAGGTGTGATTGGATCACCTTGTAAAAAGTTTTTGGTCTACACAATTAAATAACAAAAAAAGGGTTCGGGAGTCGGTTAGCACGAGGAAGGGTTAGTGCCCTCGTACGCCCCAGATCGGGTACCAAATCGATTAGCTAGTGTCCTTGCGTTGAAAACTTGAAAATGTTTAAAGCGTGATACTTTTTAAAGAATGCTAATTAATTTTGAATTGAATCTCAAGATTCACTTGTTCCAAAGGAATAAAAACATCACATCCAGCACGTTAGGATATGACACGTTTATACCTCGACACCGAGATCATCTTTGATTTTCAAAATATGCGATTAAAAGGATATTTGGTTATTTGGTCGAATGGAAAATTGACACCTAGCACGTTAGGGCGCAATTCCTCGAACTTCCGAACATCAAATATTGCCTTGTTTTAAAAACTTTTAAATAAGCGATTTTAAAATCGACTCAAAATGTATTTGTTTGGTTTGCTTGGATAAAAAATGAACAATTTTCATAAATAAGTTGAAAATCTTAATCACAATACAATAATAAAAATAAAAGTATAATTGCAAACATATATATATTTACATAAATGAGTAATGTTTAAAATAAACAAAAGATAATGAAGTATTTCAAAGACATGATACATATGTACAAACAAATTTAAATGAAAATATATAAATATTTACATAAGACAATATATACATGAAATGAAAATAATTTTGATAAAATTTATATAAAACATTTGTACATGAAATACAATGATACGGAAAAATATTTATATTCAAAATTATATCAATTTTGAATCATACAAATATCTAAAAGAGGAATTAGAAATAAACATTTTTTATATGCAAGAAAATAAAATATATAATAAAAATATATGTAAATAATTTGAAACATATTAAAATTAATAAGTTAATTCAAAACAATTTATTAAAACCAAAAAAATCAATAAATTTAATAATAATAATAATAATACAACTCAATTGAATTAAAAAACAAAATTAAAAGGTTAATTTATAAACAACAAAACTATTAAACATAATAAGGACTTAAGCGTAATGCATGCAAGCGATCCGGGATTAAAAGTACAAATATTCCCATAGCCAAAACGTAGTGTACAAATTTGATCAAATCGACATAATGCATAAATTATAGATATCAATTTTAAAAACAAAGAAAATATTTAACGGATCTAATCGAAAAAAATAGTACGAAAAAGAAGGACCAAACACACAAATATCCTCGAGGATCAAAACACGCGGATCTTAGCCACATATGAATCGGGTCATCGGGTCGCACCACACGACGTCGTTTAAGGCTATTGAAATAAGCCCAAATGACGTTGTTTCCTTAATGAACTAAACAAGATTAAAAAAACAAATTAATCATCATTCTGAACCAAACCCTAGCCCCCTTTCATTTTTGTTTTCAACGTAATTCAGAAAAACCTCTCTGTTAATCACTAAAACACCACTGTAAATGGTGAGGAGTGATACACGAAGGCTTGATTCGTTTTTATGAGCATCAATCCACCGTGCTCTCTAACCAATATCCCTATCTAAACCCCGATTGCGACGGAGAAGACAGGTAACATACATTCGCCATGGTAAACCATTTCTTTTTCTTTTTATTTACAAATAAACACAAAAAAAAAAAAGAAAGAAAAAGAAAAGAAAACACGAAAGCAAAAAGATTTTCTAGATCACCTTTCAATATTTTTGCTTTTGATTTAGTATATTGCATATTAGTGTGCGTAAAAAAATTACAAGATATTGATGGCTTTTTTATAGCCATCCAAATACAAATTTTTATTTTTTACTGTATATTATTGTTTCTCTACTATTGGTAATCCTGTTTGCAGGTACAAAAAGCGCAGACATGGCGTACGGAGGCGCGTGGGGCGTGCGGGGGCACAAGCAGTGTGGCACGTGGAGGCACGCGTGAGGGAGGCTGCTGCGGCGCTGGAAACCTCTGGAAGCTCTCCTAGGGTTTCGTCTTAAACTATTTGGGCCATTAATTTGGTTTCAAGATTGGGTTTAGTCTGTTGGGTTGTAAGTGGGTTAGGTATTTGGGCTTTAGAGATTGGGTAGTAGTTTATTTGGGTTTGAAATTTTGTAATGGACTGGACATTTAATCTTGGGATTTTATTTTATTTATTTTTGTGTTTTAATTTTTGGTTAACAGACACTAGGCCGGGTAAATTTGGGCTCTTACAACTGCCCCTCTTTGCTCATTGTCGTGTAACGGGAATGAAGCAAAGACTTTAAAAAGGGCCAATTTTGCCCGGTCTTGTCGATTATTGACTTCATTCGGTGCTTTTCTTCTTCGAATAGCTTCATTCCATCCCACTCCATCTTCAGGGGCCCGGGAACTAGCGTTTCGGTCCAACTTAAGGAAATTAGACTTGTAGCCTCAATCTGCTCCACCGCAACTTCGGGGAGATAAGATTTGCTATCTTCAGTCTGCTCCACTGCAAACTTAGGGATGCCAGACTGGTATCTTCGATCCGCTTCACTGCCATCTAAGGAAGACAAGATCTACTATCTTCAATCTGCTACACTGCAAACTCAGGGATGCCGAATGGTATCTTCAATCCGCTTCACTGCACTTTCAATAAGACAAGATTTGCTATCTTCAATCTGCTCCACTGCAAACTCAGGGATGCCAGACTGGTATCTTCGATCCGCTTCACTGCACTCTCAGGAAGACAAGATCTGCTATCTTCAATGTGCTCCACTGTAAACTCAGGGATGCCAAACTGGTATCTCCGATCCATTTCACTGCACTCTCTGGAAGATAAGATTTGCTATCTTCAATCTGCTCCACTGCAAACTCAGGGATGCCAGACTGGTATCTTCGATCGCTTCACTGCACTCTCAGGAAGACAAGATCTGTTATTTTAATATGCTCCACTGCAAACTCAGGGATGCCAGACTGGTGGCTTAAATCTATTCCACTACTACTTAGGGAGACAAGATTTGTCGTTCGATCTTGGTCCACTATTGCTTAGTGTGAAAAGATCTATAATCTTCGACCTATTCCACTGCTGGTCAGGGAGATAGGACTGGTGGCTTAAATCTATTCCATTACTGTTTAGGGAGACAAGATTGCCGTTCGATCTTGGTCCACTATTGCTTAAGGTGACAAGATCTACAATCTTCGACCTATTCCACTGCTGGTCAGGGAGATAGGACTAGTGGCTTAAATTTGTTCCATTACTGCTTAGGGAGACAAGATTTGTCGTTCGATCTTGGTCCACTACTGCTTAGGGTGACAAGATCTACAATCTTCGACCTATTCCATCGTTAGTCGGGGAGATAGATCGGTGGCTTAAATCGTTTCACCATCGCTAGGGAAACAAGATTTACCGTTCGATCTTGTTCTACTACTGCTTAGGGTGACAAGATCTACAATTTTTAGTCTGCTCCCTTGCTACATCAGAAAGATAAGACTCGCCGTCTTCGATCTGCTCCACTACTGCTTAGGGAGATAAGATCTATAATTTCACCGATGTTGCTACACCGTCTTCTGGGTGACATGTCCTGTAGACTCGATTTCATGTATCTATTTATGCCAAATGATTAGGATGTTATAATCAGAATGAATCAAATGCTCCTAACTAAATGATATTATGGATGACATTTGCATGAATGCAGAATGTTATGAGAATGATCATTTGTTAAATGTACAACGATTAGGATGGAATGAATCAAATGCTCCTAACTGGATGACATTTACATGAATGTAGAATGTCATGAGAATGATCTTTTTTAAATGTATGATGATTAGGATGCAATGATCGGAATGAATCAAATGCTCCTAACTAAATGTGTTTTGCATGAATGCAGAATTTCATGAGAACGATCCCTTTTTAAATGCTTAGGGTTGTCATCGATCATTGTTTATGAGGGATTTATCACTAACATATTATGCTACCATCTTGTTCAGCTGGTATTCTTAAAGAAAACCCGAGAAAACAATTATCTTGCTCATAGATTTGCCCCACTGTAACTTCAGGGTTCATCTCATTGTGACTTAGGGGTACATGATCTGAATCTTTTCCCATCCATCCCATTGCGACTTCAAAATGTAGGATTTGTTTCTTCTCCAATCCATCCTATTGCTATTCAAAGATATAGGATCTGTATCAACTTTAATCCACCCCATTGTAATTCAGGAATATAGGGTTTGTTTCATCTTCAATCTATCCCACTGTAACTCAAGGGTATAGGATTCGTATCAGCTTCCATATATCCCACTGTAACTCAAAGGTATAGGATCTGTAACTTGTTCTGTCAACTGATCACTCCCCGGGTGACCCAACCAGATGTGTATGCATGATACTTGCATAGATGCGAAATATCTTTTTTTTTAGAATGATCCCTTCTATGCTTGGGCTATCATTGCTCGTGTTCCGTCGAGATTGTATCACCAACTATTTTTGACAGAAATTCTAAGGCGATAGCCTCAATTTAGACTTTTCCTTCTCAAAGATTTCCAGCTCTTAAGCTTAGTAAATTCTAAACAATAGCCCTGTTTTAGGTTCTTGTATTATTTAGAAGCTTTGGAGTAATATGTGAAACTCCTTTTATGAAAGTATTATTAGTCCACTAATCATTATTTCAATGCAAAATGCTTGAAAAAGATCATAACAATGGACAATGAAATTAATTAAGAGAATAGCTCAAAACAAATAAGTTAAGCAAAGATAGCAATCACAATCAAGAAGGAAATTTATTATGAAAATATTTTGAAAAGAATAATATAATCACAAATAAAAAATTTAAAATGGGTAAAATAAAAACTAGGTGCCCTAGATATCGCAGCCTGAGCTTCTCTGTTCAAACTTCTTGAGGACCATTTTAAGCTCGATATGCGTTTAGGGGATCTAAAGTACTTTGTCGATGCCCAAGACATAACATACTTCTTCATTGTTAATTCAGGCATAGCAAGACTGTTGTATGCCCTAGTTTTGATCAAAATTTGAGCCGTCCTTTTCGGGTTTTCAACTTAAACCCCCTTTGGTCTCAAATCGCCCTTTGCGGGTTTTCGCCTTGGCCTCTCTTTTTTTCTTCTTTTTTCTTTCTTTTCCTTTTTTGTGTATTTTTTATTTTTTATTTATTATTATTTTTAAGGGCTCAAGGCGCCCTTTGCGGGTTTTCACCTTAGCCTCTCCTTTAAATGAAATCTGAATTCACCGGCTTGAGCATGTCCTTGCCATCCATCTTGGTCAAAGTTAATGATCTTCCAAAACAAGCCTTCTTCACCACATAAGGCATTTACTTTTCTCTGAAGTCCTTTTGGATAAGAAGAATCATTCTTAATGCCAGGTCTCCATCCTGAAATTCTTTTGAATGAACCTTTTTGTCATAAGCCCGTATCATCTATTTTTGGTACATTCGACCATGATGAATACTTTCAATCAAGCTTACTGTAGACATTCTGCTTCATCTAGCTTGGAGAAAAGGAATCTTAACTTCCAACAATTGCTTCCCTTTCTTGAATCAATGAGAAAGACGTTGCCCAGGTGAAGGTCCTGGCCAACGTTCACGAAGCATAGAAGGTAAATGGTAAGTTCTCTATGCCAACTTTTACAAAACTCAGTCATTTTTCCAAAATTTTGAATGATTTTTGGCTGCCTTTGTTGCACTGATATGGTGTCTGATCTTTGAACAGACTGTAAATTTGTGCAATTTTGTTAAACATGTTTCTTTCTAGCATTCTTTATTGCCATTTTTTTTTTTGAATTTGGATTTGGATTTGGATTTGATGACTGCTGACTTTGTAACTTTGGCATATTAAATGACCTTCACCCTCTCAGTGAAGTAATTGACAACCACGAAGATGAATAGGTGTCGGCTAGATGCTTTTGACGAGATCGACCCTATAACATCTATGCCCCATATATAGAAAAAATGGATGAGGCATATAAGTCTTGTCTTCCTCAACTTGGCATTTATGGCGTAACTGATGCACTTTCCCTTTCTTGGTGAACTAATAACCCGAACCTCTTGATTAGCCTGGCCATTGTAGAACCATTAACATGGGTTCTTTAAACACCTTCATAGATCTTTTCTAAGATTTTTCTTAACCTTAACAACATATCCACGTTTAGTAGCTTGGCATGCCTTGATATGATCGTGCGAAAACATCTTTGAATTCTTGAAAATAGCTCAATGGTGTCTCGCATTATTTCTCGTGGTGAGCTAGGCTTCGATCTTCACTCCTTTCCTAGACTTGCAATGTCCTAATTGTACTTAGAATTGTATTTCCCTTTGTAAGGTAGAGTCTATTTTCATCTTGTTCTACTATCCTTAACAAATCAAAAGATAGGCTACAATCTCTGTCATCTTCAAAGTCCTTGGATCTCTTAAACCCATATCTCATTCAAAAAGGGAGTCAGTAACAACGACGCTCATGTCGTTGATATCTGTGTACTTAGGTGCGAAGGCAAAAAATCCAAAGAATAAACGATTCTAAGGATGATTATTTGTATGGTATGGTCATGAATAAAAATGAAAGAATATTCTAAAAAATAAAAGACTGTACAGTATGAAATGTAAAGAATAGAAAAAAATATTTGCTTAAAAAAGATGCATTTTATTGAAATAAAAATTCTGGACACAAGCCTATTTCACAAAAGGATTCTTATTGCCTCTAGGCTTAAAGCAACAAGTGCATTTTGTACATTACTCTGAGTAAGCTCTTAATACTACAGGAATTTCTTCTGCAGTCCAATTGTCCAAAACGCTCCCAAGTACATAAAGGCAAATGCTTGGAAAACTTTTATTCCTCAGTTCCCTCTTCGGATACGCCATTGGTGTTCTAATTTCCCAATTTCTAGGCTTCTGATGACTTCCTCAAGAAAACGCAACTCTCCTGCCCCCACTTTCAATTATCACATTTTACTGCTTCATCAGAATGATCAGGTTCTGAAAAATCATCGAACTTCACAATTCCCATTTTAATGAACCTTTCAACCAACCTCTTAAATGCAATGCAGTTATCGATTGAGTGACCCGTTATTCCCGTGTGATACTCACATTGAGCATTTGAATCATATCATTTGGGGTACGGGGGTCATATTGGTTCTTTATAAAAAGGGGATACAATATGTGCGTCAAACAACATTTGGTACATCTCCCTATACGAGATTGGGATGGGCATGAATCGGGGTTTTTTGAGTTTGATTTTGGATTGAGTTCTTCTCTTGGGGAGACCAGATAACTGGTAACTGCCTTCTTTGGTCGATTTACCATAAACGGCTTCGAATGGCCCTTGTTATACCCACTCGTATTATTCACATCCTTGTCCTTCCTCTTCGGGGCCTTTAAAGTCCACTATCCCTTTCTTTTGTTTCTACCAAAACAACTGGTTTGACTCGATCATCCTTCGAGTTAAAACTTGAGCCCATCGGGAAGTTCAACAGAGCCGAGATATCAGTCTGACATTGGGGTCTGATAATGATGGGTACCCCATGCGAATACGCGCCTGCTTGAGTCGGGGCACTTATTGGGGTGTAACCGAGGGGATAAACAAAGTCTTCCTTATCGTCCTCACCATTGACTACTGGGCCTTTCCTCTTTTCAAGCCTTTCAGCTGATAATTGGGTTAATTGGCCCATCACATTCCTTTGAAATTCTAGCATTTGTTCCTGTATCTCTCGTTGAATTTTGGTCAATTGCTGCCGCATCTGTATTTTCCTTTTCTCTATTCTTTCCAACCTTTGGTCCATGGCTTTTATTTTTGCGCGAATACCGTAACAATGCTAGTTTCCAGATTATTAAAATAATTTTTAATTAATTACAGTCTTTCTACAAATTTTAATGCGTATGTGCTATGATGTAATGCAATTGCATGAAATGCAATACAAAAAGAAAGAGAGGCGTTGATTCTGAATTCAATTCCATTAGAAGAACTTTTCTAGAAAATAAATTTCTTTACATAAAACGGATTACATATGCGGCTTTACCCTTATAGTCCAGGTGAAGACACCAATCTTTTTCTTCATATCCAGATGTTATGATCATGTCCCGTGAACTTCCTCAATAGATGCCTCTTCTAGCTTCTTGTTATTTGATCCAGGCCGCGACTCTTCACTCACTTATCCTCCGTGATGCTCATGAGTTTCTTTAAGAAAATTGAGATGTGATGACTCTAGAATAATCCTTGTTGGCTTGAATCCCCGGGCAACGAGGCAAAGTCATATACTATCAACCTTTTCTTGTTGTGTTTACTTGGACTATATTTGGACGACCGTATTATAACCCACTTTATCAAGTAATCAATTTCCCTATGACAAACTCTTCTATTTTAGCAATCAAAAATGAATCAACACCTCATTTCTATGATGATCAAATGCAATGTAGTCATAAACAAAAGAAAACACGCTAGTATCATATATAGATGGTAAAAATCAAATCAAACAGAAAATAGTCAAACACCTATCCAATTGACTGCATAGTTCTACCTAAAGTGGGCTCCTAGGGTTCACTATATGTGGTTTGGTTCTAAAGAGAGGGTACCTAAACCAGCAGATTCCTCAATCCTCACCCATTATAGGCTCATATGGATCGAGTTCGGTTCAGGGGAATACATTTCCCTATGGCCATGCGGAGATGAAAATCTCACGAACCACATAGGTACAGACGTATCCCGGAAGCAGTCCACTAGCCCATGCAGAGGTGAAAACTTCACGAAGGCATAGTTTTCACTCCCACTTAAAGGTGTGACCACAACAGTCATGTAATGCAATGCCAAAGTATTTTATGAGACTTGGCATTATTGCAATCATAGCACAAACAAATGCATCAAAAGAAACATGATTTTTCAAAATAGTTTTCCAAATTTTCAATCAAAAGGACAAAAATTAATCAATTTATGGCCTGACTCTCAACCAGTCCCCAGTGGAGTCGCCAAGCTGTCGAAACCATTTTTTAAGATTTTAGAAAAACGGTGATCGACTTAAAAAATATAGAGTAGAGTCGCCACCAACCCTTTTTTTGTTTAGGTGTGATTGGATCACCTTGTAAAAAAAATTTAGGTCTACGCAATTAAATAACAAAAAAAAGGGTTCAGGAGTCGGTTACACACGAGGAAGGGTTAACGCCCTCGTACGCCCCAGATCGGGTACTAAATCGATTAGCTAGTGTCCTTGCGTTGAAAACTTGAAAATGTTTAAGGTGTGATACTTTTTAAAGAATGTTAATTAATTTTGAATTGAATCTTAAGATTCACTCGTTCCAAAGGAATAAAAACATCACATCCAGTATGTTAGGATATGACACGTTTATACCTCGACACCAAGATCATCTTTGATTTTCAAAATATGCAATTAAAAGGATATTTGGTTATTTGGCCGAACGGAAAATTGACTCTGTAACACCCCAAACCCGGTCAATACACCACGACCGAATCTGGTATGTTACAGGGAAAAAGGTATTTGAGAGGTTTAGGTTTCCGTTTAAAAGTTTGATGGAAAGCTCTTTCGTATGTTTTGTTCTTGTAGAAAACTTGAGCATGATTGTTTAAAAGCGATAGTGTATTTGAAAACCCGGAAATTTTGAAAATTTAATCAGTTACGTAAGTAAACAAGTTTACCTCATTTAGAAATCCAAGTAATCCTTGTTGTTGCTTAAACACATTTTTTTTCAGTTAACAAGAAATCACATTCAAGTTCGGAAGACAATTGAGTTTCATTTAATTTGAATTACAGTGTGATACCCGATGGTAACGTTTAAAACATTTCGCTTTGCAGTTTGAAGAAAACTTTATCTTTCCAAGTTTTAGCAAATTTTAACCCGGTTAGTTTGTTAAGGCATATTTGAAAATAAATTTAAGCATAAAGATAACCAAAGTAAAATTTTAAAAGGCCATTTACAACCCAACAAATCCAAACGAAAAATAAATAAGGTAGAGTACCAAGTTTGAAAATCAGTGCAAGTCCGAATTTATTTTGGCATGGTCACTCGAGTCCACCTTACTCGGTCCGCGATCTCACGTGTCACCGAAATGATAAGGGAGAAGGTGAGTCGCAAGACTCGGTGCATAAATCCTCTCCCAGATAACATGCTAACACACATCATAACAAAGCAATGCAAGTAATGCACCGATCCTAACCATCCATATCACCTTTTCTACCCCGTGTGGTACCAAACCTTTGGTGGTGCTAAACCACCGTGACCCAAAGTCACGATATCCATAGATGTGGTGCCAAACCACTGGTGACCCAAAGTCACGAAGATCCATTTTGGGCCAACCACATGTGATACCAAATCACCGCGACGATCCCATATCTCAAAAGTGGGGCCAACCCACTGGCATGCTAACCATGTGGACGAAGTTGCATGAGGTGCCAAACCTCCGTATCCCAAAGACACAAGTGTGATACTAAATCACCGTGACCGTAGTCACAATTAAAATGATGGGGCCAACCCATCGTGTGATACCAAATCACTAGCGTCAATCCCAGATAATCAACCGTGGCCAACCCAATCGTGGTACTAAGCCACTGGGACGAGACACGGAGGTGCTAAACCTCGTGACCCAAAGTCACAAAATCAATGTGGTACCAAACCACCGGAGGTGCTAAACCTCCGTGTCCCAAAGACACGGATATCATATTCCCTCCTCTCATATCACCCAATAACATATCATACTAATGCAAAGTCGCAATCATGCTATCATGCTCACATGCTTAATATGACATCTCAAAGTACATACACCAATAATCATGATATCACATATCATCACATATCTCGTAATGAAATGGACTTACTTGAATCCGTATCTATACCTCATTGGGTATTAAATCAGTCAACCACACTGTTTCACTTACACAATCAAGTTATTAATACATTACTCAGTTAAGAAGGTGTGTTAGTTTACACACCTGATAGATCGCACGCTTAATCCCGAAGAACCGGTTATACCCCTCGATTATCTTGCTCCTAAAGTCGGCCAAACAGTGGTTAATCACTTAAAACCATTCGCCGTAATAGATAAACCAAAGGGTTTCGTTAAACCTTTATTTTGCAAATGGTTCGGTTTCCAACCAAACCCGAACCAACACCGGTTCCTTACCAATCGGTCACACCCTAGAAATGAAAACGGTTAATCTCTTAATAACTTGACTTAAAGAAAACTAAACGAAACCGACTAAAAGAACTCGTCTTACCACCACTTACCGATTGCTTAACAGAGAAAGAAGGCTCCTTCTTGCTTGCTTCCAAATCCAAAGGCCCTATAACACAATCTACATTAACCAAAGAGTTAACTCCTTCTAACAGATACCGAAATCGGCCCTTAAACACACCAAAAATTGACAAAGCACAAGAAAGGGGAGAAATGGCCATTCGGCCAAACACTTACCTCTTACTAGGCCGATTGAAACAAGAATCTAATCAAGAGAAAAAGGTTCGGCTAAAAGGTTTTGGAAAAGAAAGGAAATAAAGATGAAAAGAGGGAGGGTGCTTTCAGTTTACAAGAAGAAGAAATAAAGTTTGCTAACAATGGTTCCAAGAGAAGAAAAATATGAGAAGAAAAGGAGAGTACGAAAGGAAGAGAAGCTAGTTTTGGCCAAGTTGAAGAGAAAGCAAATGGAGAATGCAAGCTTCGACTAGCTATAAGAAAAAGGAAAATACTAGTTTTGCCACCCAAAAAGAAAATAAGAAGAAAAGAGAGCAACCATTCGCCACACACACACCAAATCAAGAGATGAAAAGAAATTTTGGCAAGAAAAGCTTGGACTTTCGGCTTAAGGAGAAAAAAAGAGAAAATGCTTGAAGCTTTGGCTAGCTTTTTGACTAAAAGAAAATTGGCTTTACCAAAATGCTTTTGACCGAAAAAATGCACATTTGTCAAATGAAAATTCGCACACCCTACTACACCAAACCGCCACTCACTCCCCAAAATCTCTCCAAAATCCGCCACAACTCCCCAAACACTCCCAAGCCACCAATTCAAACTAGTTTGAACTAGTCTCCCTCCTAACTTCACTCTCCACCCATCATTTGAAGTTTTGACTTGGTCCAAGGCAGAGTTTGAACTGCCCACAACTCCTCCCGTCCATGCTGTCAAAATGGAAGCCAAAATGGAGCATTCCGCAGCTTGAACACAGGACCTCTCCCCCCTTGCAATTGACGCCAAGCCAAGCTCCTAGTGGCGCCTTACTTGCCACTCCACCAAGGCTCCTCTTGTGCTAAAAAGTTACCTAAAATATTTATAAACCCCAGCTCCTTCAGCTCCTCCCACCTAAGCCTAGAAACAAAAATTTTTCCTACCACTCAGGCTTACACCTAGCTTATAACTAAGCCCCAACAACATCAAAATAACAACATAGCACATCATGCGCATGCAGCAAAGCCAAAATAAAATAGCCCTTAACCCGGGATATTACAGACTCCCAGCACGTTAGGGCGCAATTCCTCGAACTTCTGAATATCAAATATTGCCTTGATTTAAAAACTTTTAAATAAGCGATTTTAAAATCGACTCAAAATGTATTTGTTTGGTTTGTTTGGATAAAAAATGAACAATTTTCATAAATAAGTTGGAAATCTTAATCACAATACAATAATAAAACAAAAGTATAATTGCAAACATATATATATTTACATAAATGAGTAATGTTTAAAATAAATAAAAGATAATGAAGTATTTCTAAGACATGATACATATGTACAAACAAATTTAAATGAAAATATATAAATATTTACATAAGACAATATATACATGAAATGAAAATAATTTTGATAAAATTTTATATAAAAACATTTGTACATGAAATACAATGATACGAAAAATATTTATATTCAAAATTATATCAATTTTGAAACATACAAATATCTAAAGAGGAATTAGAAATAAACATTTTTTTATATGCAAGAAAATAAAATATATAATAAAGATATATGTAAATAATTTGAAACATATTAAAATTAATAAGTGAATTCAAAAAATTTATTAAAAACCAAAAAAATCAATAAATTTAATAATAATAAACAAACAACTCAATTGAATTAAAAAAATTAAAAGGTTAATTTATAAACAACAAAACTATTAAACATAATAAAGACTTAAGCGAAATGCATGCAAGCGATCAGGGATTAAAAGTACAAATATCCCCATAGCCAAAATGCAGTGTACAAATTTGATCAAATCGACATAACGCATAAATTATAGATATCAATTTAAAAAACAAAGAAAATATTTAACGGATCTAATCGAAAAAAATAGTACGAAAAAGAAGGACCAAACACACAAATATCCTCGAGGATCAAAACACGCGGATCTTAGCCACATATGGATCGGGTCATCGGGTCGCACCACACGACTTCGTTTAAGGCTATTGAAATGAGCCCAAACGACGTTGTTTCCTTAATGAACTAAACCAGATTAAAAAAAACAAATTAATCATCATTCTGAACCAAACCCTAGCCCCCTTTCATTTTTGTTTTCAGCCGCAATTCCAAAAAAAACTCTCTGTTAATCACTAAAACGCCACTGTAAACGGCGAGGAGTGATACACGAAGGCTTGATTCATTTTTATGAGCATCGATCCACCATGCTCTCTGACCAATATCCCCATCTAAACCCCAATTGTGACGGAGAAGATGGGTAACATACATTTGCCATGGTAAACCATTTCTTTTTCTTTTTATTTACAAATAAGCACAAAAAAAAAAAATAGAAAGAAAAAGAAAAGAAAACACGAAAGCAAAAAGATTTTCTAGATCACCTTTCAATATTTTTGCTTTTGATTTAATATATTGCCTATCAGTGTGCGTAAAAAAATTACAAGATATTGATGGCTTTTTTATAGCCATCCAAATACAAATTTTTATTTTTTGTTGTATATTGTTGTTTCTCTGCTATTGGTAATCCTGTTTGCAGGTACGGAAGGCGCGGATGTGGCGTACGGAGGCGCGTGGGGCGTGCGGCAGCACGAGCAGTGGCGCGAGTGGAGGCACGCGCGAGGGAGGTTGCTGCGGCGCTGGAAACCTCTGGAAGCTCTCCTAGGGTTTCTGTCTGCTGAAACTGTTTGGGCCATTCGGGCTAGTTTCAAGATTGGGTTTAGTCTGTTGGGTTGTAAGTGGGTTAGGTATTTGCGCTTTAGAAATTGAGTAGTGGTTTATTTGGGTTTGAAATTTTGTAATGGACTGGACATTTAATCTTGGGACTTTATTTTATTTATTTTTGTGTTTTAATTTTTGGTTAACGAACACTAAGCCGGGCAAATTTGGGCTCTTACAATACTCGTTTAAAAATTTTACTGAATTGGGCGTCTGCGAAAGGGCTTTAATAAACGATAAGTTAATATGTAATTTTTTAAAAAAATTAAGAAATTTACCGAATTTTTGATCTGTGCAGTCTTTCTTCGTCGCATTTGGATATGGCACACGAAGTTTGTACTCTGTACTTACCAGTTTGGTTTATTATGGCTTACTTCAACCTTACCTTTATCTACCACGTTTTCTTACCTCGATTTTAGTTCGTCTAACCCTTCACATTCGTGAGCAGTAATGGCATGAAGTTTCTCCTTTGGGTTAGTTTCAGTGTTGCTTGGCAGGCTACCTTGTGGTCATTCTGAGATCAACTTGGCAAGCTGACCTATTTGGTTCTCGCTTGTTGATTTTTAATACTGTTTCGGTGTTTTAAAAACGAGTTTCTGACACCAAGATGAAAGCATCTCCTCAAGGTTTGGCTTCTTCTCCGTGGATAGGGTTGTTGTTGAAAGCTTGGAGGGGGTTGTTGTCTCTGATTTCCTTGACCACCCCATGAGAAGTTTGGGTGGTTCCTCCAACCTGGATTGTAAGTGTTACTATAGGGATTATTCTAAGGTCTAGAATTATTACCCATATAGTTCATCTGTTCGCTTTATATGCCAGGGTTGTAGGATGGATATTCTGTATTATTCGCCCCTCCTCTATTTGTATCGCACTGCATTACTGGATGTACCTACGAAGAACCATACAAACCATTAATCATTTTATTTAAAAGCTCTACCTGGTTTGATAGCATGGAGATTGCGTCGAGGTTAAAAACACTAGCACCTTTTGTCGGCTTTGTTCTCATGACTTGCCACTGATAGTTATTCAGTGACATATCCTCTATAAACTCATAAGCCACTTCAGGGGTTTTGTTATTTAGGGTTCCACCGGTAGCTGTATCAATCAATTGCCTAGTTGAGGGGTTCACACCATGGTAAAAGGTTTGAACTTGTAGCCATAATGGTAACCCATGGTGAGGACATCTTCTCAGTAGATCCTTGTATCTCTCCCACGCATCGTAAAGTGTTTCTAAATCCATTTGCACAAAAGAAGAGATATCATTCCTCAACTTAGCCGTTTTAGCCGACGAAAAATATTTTAATAAGAATTTTTCGGTCATCTATTCCCAAGTAGTTATAGAACCTCATGGTAACGAGTTCAACCACTGTTTAGCTTTGTTTCTTAACAAAAAAGGAAACAACCGAAGCCAAATGGCATCATCAGAAATGGCATATATTTTGAAAGTATCACAGAATTTTAGAAAATTTGCTAAATGAGTATTTGGGTCTTCGTCCTGCAAACCATCAAACTGAACAAACTGTTGAATCATTTGAATAGTGTTAGGTTTTAGTTCAAAATTATTTGCAGCAATAGCGGGTCTAACAATACTAGATTCAGCCCCAGTTAAATTAGGCTTAGCATAGTCATACATAGTACGAGGAGCAAGATTTTCGGCAACCACCGGAGGAAGCGGATTATTATCAGCCATCTCATCGGTAGTATTAGTATCGTCCTCTTGCTCTTCCTCTATGTATTGTAAATTTAGCCTTATCGCCCTACGATTTCTACGAGCGGTACTTTCTATCTCACTGTCAAAAAGCAAGGGTCCTGACGGGTTCCTTCTAGTCATAAACTAGAAATACCTGCTAGAAGCAAATAAAAAAAAATTAGAAAAGTAAAAATAAAATAAATAAAAATTGTTAAAGTAATAAAAATTTAGTGTTCCTAATATTTTAGTCCCCCAACAACAGCCAAAAACTTGATGGCCTTGAAACTAACTAATATTTCGACAAGGTAAGCGCACTTATCGAACAGTAGTATAGTTGTGGTGAGTCCGAATATCGTATCCTCAAGGACTAAAATTACTAGTAATAACTATCTTTTTATTATTTAGCCTAATAATTAAGGGATTTATTTTAATCTAAAAATTTAACTAACTAATCAACTAACTAAGTGATTATGAATATGGCAGAGAGTGAAGAAGTAATCGAATAAACCAATAATAAAGACAATACCCAAGGAAGAATCCACATAGACTTCACTTATTATTCTGACTCTAAATTAAATAATTTATTCACTTGACTTGATCCGTAGAAATCCCTAAATTATGTTAATATCTCTTTCAAGACTAAAAACAACATACTCTAGGTTGATTAATTAAAATCTCTTTCTAATTAAAACCCATATCGTCACATTAACTCGATCTATGGATTCCCTTATTAGATTTGACTCTAATCCGGAAAATTTATGTCGCCCTATTTCTAAGGTTGCAATCAACTCCGCTTAATTATGTTGGATCTACTCTTAAACAGAAACTTTTGGTCCACTGAATAAGCACATCAATATTGAATTAATGTTCCTGAAAACATTAAAAAAAAGGATTAATAACACATAATTAAGAACAAGAACAAGTATTTATCACGTAATTCGGTTTTATTAAATAATAAGATTCATCTAGGTTTCATCCTCCCTAGGTATTTAGGGAGTTTATTTCATAACGTAAAAGGAAAACATCATAGAATTAAGAAAACAACAAGACATAAAGACCCCAAAAACTTCTAAGGAACTTGATGGAGATCTTCAATTTTGAATGAGATCCTGCTTCGAGATGATTCTGATGGCTTTCTTCGAGTAATTTCTTCGATGTACTCTGCGTGTCTCTTTAGGTCCTCCCCTAGGGTGTTTATATAGGCCTTGGAGCACCTTTCTTGGCCCACAAGTGGTCTTTTCCGAATAGAATTAGACTTGAGTTCGGCAGGGACATGCCCATGTGACATGCCTGTGTACGATATCTTAGGCCGTGTTTGATTGTGCTTGTAACACACAGTCGTGTGGTCTGCCCGTGTGCTATAGTCCTAGCCGTGTTCAATTCTACTCGTCACACACGGCCGTGTGGTTTGACCGTGTGTGATAGTCCAGGTCGTGTTGATTTCTAAGATAGGCTCATTTTGTCCCTTTTTGGCCCATTTCTCGTTCTTTTTGACTCCTAAGCTCTCCTGAGTGTAAAACATGAAATTAAAGGATTAGGAGCGTCGAATTCATCAAAACTAATGAAAATTCATCCAAAAATAAGCAAAGCATAAGGTCAAAATATGTATAAATTATGGTTTATCAGATAGTCAGTCCGAACGAATTATTCAGATACTTGAGGATATGCTGATATGTTGCATACTTGAGTTTAACGGTACATGGGAACAGTATTTACCACTGATTGAATTTGCATATAATAACAGTTTTCAGTCGAGCATCAAAATGACTCCATATGAATCTTTGTACGGACACAAATGTCGAACACCTTTGTATTGGACTGAGCTTAGTGAAAATAAGATACACGGGATCGATTTGATAAAAGACACTGAACAGAAAGTGAAAGTAATCTGTGATAGTCTGAAAACAGCGTCTGATCGTCAGAAATCCTATGCAGACTTGAAAACAAAAGACATTGAATTCGAAATCGGTGATAAAGTGTATTTGAAAGTGTCTCCGTGAAAAAAAGTACTTAGATTTGGACGTAAAGGCAAATTGAGTCCGAGATTCATCGGGCCATATGAGATCATCGAACGAGTTGGGCCAGTTGCATATAAGTTGTTGTTGCCATCTGAACTGGAAAAGATTCATAATGTATTTCACGTGTTAATGCTTCATTGATACAGATCTGATCCATCACATGTGATTTCTCGGTCTGAGATTGAAATCCTATCTGATATGACTTATGAAGAAGAATCGATCCATATCTTAGCTCGTGAAGTGAAAGAATTGAGAAATAAGAAAATTTCATTAGTGAAAGTCTTATGGCATTGACATGGAGTTGAAGAGGCTACGTGGGAGCCTGAAGATTCAATTAGACAACAATATCCGAACCTATTCAACGGTAAGATTTTCGGGGACAAAAAGCCCTAAGGGGGAGAATTGTAACAGTCCGGTTTAGACCCTAGTCGAAACAGTGGTTTCAAGACCACAAATTGAGTTAGAATAATATTTTAATATTATTTCCTGTGCCTATGATACGCGATTAAGCATGTGTGAAATTTTCGTGAATTAATTTGTATGTTTGTGTGCTTAATTTGAGAAAAGGGCTAAATCGCGTAAAATGAAAATGTAGCTTTCTATTTGATTAATGATCGAATTGATGTGGCTTTTAAATGTGGAGGCCTTATGAGGCAATTAATCCATTTTATAAATATAGTGGATGGCAATGGACATTTATAACCAAATATTGTGTGTTATATTATATTATTATTAAAGGTTAAAATTGTAAATTTGTTAATAATATTAATTACATAAAAAAAGCATGAAATAGGCCATTATTCATCTTTGTTGGCTGAATGTATTGAAGAAAGAAAACATCCATGGTTTTCTAAGTTTCGACTAGTTCCAAGCTTAATTCAAGGTAAGTTTTTATCGATTTTGATAATTTCTACGTTTTTGTAATCGTTGCTTTGTATACTTCAAAACGCATGCTTCAATTTTGTAAATTGATGAATATTTTGTAATGTGCCATTGATGAACATGTGAGTTTTTGGATGTTTGATGGTGAAATATGAATTATATGTGATAGAATAACATAATTTGTCTTTGGAGTTTTGATGATTTTGAGTAATTTGGATTAAATTGAAAGAATAAAATTTTTAGGGACTAAATTGTGAAATAAATTAAATGTTTGGACTCATTTGAGCATGAGCAAAATTTGGCTAAGCATGAGTATTATGAAATTTGGTGTATTTTGTAATTTTGTGAAATAGGGACTAAAATGTCAAAATATGAAAATGTTAGGGCTAATTTGTAAATTACCCTAAATGTGTGTTCTTGGATTGAATTGAATGATTTGGTGAATAAAATATTTAAATTTGAATATGTATAGGTCAAGAACCGAAGAAAACAGATTTAGATCGCGGAAAGTCTAAAGTGATCGAGTAGTCAAAATCTCTCGTTTATACCGAATCCGAGGCAAGTCTATATACAAATAAATGCATTTATGTTGATTTATGAATGTACAGAAGAAATCTATTTGTGATGAATGTGTATGATTTAACATAAATATGATAACTGAGGAATGTATCGACAATGTACAATGTCTGAGAAGTCCCATACGAACCTAAGAATAGATAGGATTACATATGTCATGACATAGGTTTCCGATATGTGAGATCATGTAAGACCACGTCTGGGATGTTGGCGTTGATTAGAGATTTCATGTAAAACCACGTCTGAGACATTGGCATCGATATGAGATTTACGTGTAAGACCATGTTTGGGCCATTGGCATCGTATTTGATTCGTGTAAGACCCTGTTTGGGACAGAGGCATCGATATCTGAGTACATGTAAGACCTTGTCTAGGACAGTTGCATTGTACGACTATTCTGAGCATTCCGAGTATCCTATTAGATTCCGAACGGTTCAACGGGCAAGTCTGCGAAATGAATGTCTATGTGAGAAGTAATAACGATTTAGGTACGATTGAAAAGTACACTCTGTGTGTATGAAAGGTAAGTGTTTATATAAGCTTACTAAAGTGAATATGTGTTTAGTCATGAGATATTATGTGATTATATGCCTGAATGAGCTATGCATATATATGATATTGAGTTGAGGATTGTGGCAAGATATAGCTAAGCAAATGAGCCAAAGAATATGTGATGAAATTGCAATGAGAAACATTAATTTCATTGTATTAATGTAGCTATGTGCAATTTATGTTAAGTTTATTTGTATATGGCTTGCTAAGCTTTTGAAAGCTTACTTTGTGTGTGTTTGCTCTGTTTTATAGATCATTAAAGCTACTGAAGGCTCGGGGACCGTTGAGGATCGTCATCACACTACTCAATCTTATTTTGGTACCTTTTGAAAGTGTATATACTAAGTATGGCATGTATAGGCTAGTTACTTTGGATTATATTTTATATGTTTGTGATTATAAATGACTAGATAAGTTTCATGATGCTAGTTTTGATTTAGCTTGATGGCAAATGAAATGGTTACATGAATGGTGAACTCATTGATGCATAGTTAGCATATTACTAATGATAAGCATGTAATGGATTCTATCTTGAAATTATTGAGGTTATGTAGAATCAATTGCCTTATAAGTTGGTATGATTGTTAGGCTCTTGAATGGTTGGAAATGATGTACATTTTGGTATGTATTAATTGCCTATGATGCTCAAATTGGTGCTTAATTGTGTTTGTAGGAATGACCCATGTGTGGGTGGCAATTGGTGCCCACACGGTTGAGCACACGGGCGTGTCGCTCGACCGTGTCCTTCGAGGTTGCATTTCGAAACAAGTCAGGCTCGACCACGAGCTGGACACACAGGCGTGTGACTGGCCATGTGGTCAAGTCAGTATGTATGCCCTATTTTGACACGACTTAGACACACGGGTGTGTCTAAGGCCGTGGGAGGCACATGGCTTGCCCACAGGCGTGTGACCTTTGAAACTTTAAAAAATTTTAAAATTTTCGAGAATTTTCGTATGTGTTCGGTTTAGTCCCAGCCTCTCTATAAAGCATGATTAAGGTCTCGTAGACCTATTTAAGGGACACTCTGATGTGCTTTGTCAGACTTTGTTGTGAAATGTCATTAAATGATTCTGATTGTCTAGTAATGCCCTTTAACCCTATTCCGGCGACGGTTACGAGTTTGAGGTGTTACATATTTAAATATAACCATTAAATATTTGTAATTAGATATTAACACATTTGTCTTATTTAAAAAAATATTTTTTTATTTTTAATTAATGATTTTAACACATTTTTAATTAATTAAGCACCAAGAAAAAAAAAAGAAGGAAAAGTACTATGTTGTTGAAAGGGTGAAAAAGTAATTAAGCACAAAAAATGCTTTTGGTAGAGAGAAAAAGCTAAAAATTTTAGCTTCTTTTTTCAAAAGTAAAAAATTTCAGTCAAAAGCAATTTGTTCAACACAATTTTTTTTTTCCAAAAGTTCTTTTCAAGCCAAATTTTTTTTTATAAGCACTACTAAGGTATTGTTTAGCATTGCTTCTCAAAAGTGCTATTGGGGTCAAAAACACTTTTGAAGCCAGAAGCAATGTTAATCTGACAATTTTTTGAGTCAAAAGTGTTTTTGAAAAGTTTTTTTCAATCCCGAAGTAAAAGGAATTTTTTTTAGCTTTTGTTTTTGGCAAAAGTGCTTTAAGGAATAAATAACAATTTTAACCTTTATAATGTATTTTATATAATATTTATATGGTGTATGTAATTATTTTCTTATTAAAATTTATTTTCTTTCTAATATTATATATTTAAATTTTATTGGTCATATTTTATTATTTAAAATATAGTTTATATATTCAATTAAATTTTATGAATAATTAATATTAATTGCTTAAAATATTTAAAATTTATATTTCATATATTAAAATATTAACAACAAATTATAATAAATTATTTTTATATTCTTACTAAGATATCATAATATTAACTAATTTGAACATTATGTAAATGCATATTTATTACTTTATAACACAATGTCTAAAATAGACATTTGATTTATTAAAACATTTTTTGACAGTAATACTCAACACTTAAATCTTAAACTAAACTTTTTAAAAGTACTTCTCAAAATAACTTTTCCACAACACTTTTTAAAAGCACTTCTCAAAAGTAATGCTAAACTAACCCTAAACAAGCCCATAGTTGTGGAAGTTGGCAACGTTTACATCATAATTGGTGTGGAAAGTTATTAGAATGTTAGAGTGAGAAAGTTGAATTTGAATTTTAGTAGAATATAGGTTATATATGTTGTATTGCAGGGGAAGTATTTATTGAGGGAAATTGGTTGGGTGTAAGTCTTAACCATCGAGCTCCTTATTTCATAGGTGGAGTGATAGTATAGCATGTGTCAGTTAAAGGTGTTGTTAAAGTTGGCTTGAAAGGATAAAACAAGCATCCATCAAATCGAGATGTAATAGATTGATGAGTGTCATTAGGAACTTTTCCTTGAGAGCTTATTTGATGTGACATGATGTTTAGGTGAATTATTCTACTTTCTTAATTATGCTATAAGGCTAAGCTTCCTGTAACACCCTAAACCTGGCCTAAAAGTTTAGACCGAATCTCGGATATTACATTGATCACCGAAGTGATCGTAGGTGAATTCTTACAAAGCAAGTTGTCATGTCAAATCGAAACATTTAATCATTTAAAAATCCAGTCAGTAAAATTACAATTGAGGTAGTATAAACAAGCGGAATATAAACGAATAAAACTTAAAACGAATTTGTACCACAGTTTTATAAAACCTTACATTTCAAAACTGAATAACAAAGTAACAACTGAGAATACAAAGTAATAGTTTGTGTCCCACTGAGACTATCTGAAACCTCACCATACCGAGCCAACACTAGAAAATAGAAAAGGTACCTAAAAGGGAAACACTAAAAGGGGGTAAGCTACACGAGCTCAGTGTGAGTTCGAAACAAAACAAGAGACAAGAAAAAAAATGAAATTCCAATCAGTAGCGCAATAGATTCTCAAATACTCACAGAGTCAGAACGCATACTTGAAAATAACGTCCCAACAGAACACAACAATCAGAGCACACCAAGTACACACAGAAACTCAACACAAGTGTTGTTCAGACAAGTAGAATATAAACAACCAATCTTACAGTTAGAACCCATAGACAGATGTGGATGAAATGCAGTCAAGTGATAAAACCCACCCATCCATCCAACACACATCTCTGTCCCTCAATCATACCCCATAAAAGCTGTTTAAGCTCATCCAACCAAAACACACCACTTAGGACCTCGAAAGGCCCATCCAACCCTGCACACCACGTAAAGTCATTCCGTGTTGCCTGGCAACAATGACCTGCCACACCGGATTGCCCGACAATGATGGCTTATCACATGCAGTTTCATTGCCAAATCATATAATAGTACGCAAAGAAAGTCGACGACGCGCAAAGATCTGTAATGCGGTAATCTCATGTCTGAGATATGTTGCGTTTAGATTGCCGATCGATAATAGTCGCAAAGAAAGCTAATGCACATGCGATGCAGGCGATAAATCATTTGCGAATAAGTTGCAGTAAAACTACCAGATCAGATCAAAATCAGACTCCCTTATCTTCACAATCCCACCCAAATCTTTACTTTATGCATGTGTATGCATGCACACAATCTCACAAAACAGTGACACATTCATGGAGAGTCATACAGAACAGCTATGCACACATACACAATTAATCGGGTTCAGAGTCAGACATCTCACACAACAATTACAAATAACACTTAACCACCAAAGCCAAAACCAAGGTCTTATCGACCCCTACTAAAGTTTAGACAAGGGTTGAAGCACACAGACACATTTTCAGATCAGAAACACACAGAACCAAAACAAGTGTCTTCAGTCCACACGCCAGCGTGCTCTAGCCGTGTGGAAGGTCAAAAGCCCGTGTGAAGAGGGGCACACAACCGTGTGACTAAGGCACACGACAGTATGGACCAGGGACATGACCGTGGGAACAGCCGTGTAACTCTCTGTCCATTTGTGCCAAAATAACGTATAGGGCTGACACAGCCGTTTGAGGGTCTCACATGCCTGTGTGCCCACCAGACACGTCCGGGTGTCAAAAACACATGCCCGTGTGGGATCCCTAAATCCCTAAATTAGCCACACGACCGTGTGGCACCAAATCACTCAAACCCTAATTCCCAAACTCACACGCCCATGTGCCTAGGGGACATGGCCATGTGAAAATCGACTAATTTCCCCAAATCAGCCACACGGCCATGTGGCACCAAATTTCACTGAAACCCTAATTCCTAATTCCACACAACCGTGTGAATAGGTACACGCCCGTGTGGTCGCCCATGTGGTCACGAAACCCCATCGAAACAGGCCAAAATCTCCGTTTCAGCAGTCAAAATAGTCCCCAACCTTTGCAATTATAAGAGTAAATCGAAATACGATGTATTCCTTGCACTTCCTCCACAACTAAAACCCAAAACAACTGAATAAAGCACACTCAAGAAATGCCAAACAATAAATCGTAAAGTAAAATAGTTAAGGGTCAAATCTCACACCTGTTTCGTGAAAGAAAACGTTCAAATGCCGACCCAGTGACCAAGAAATTGAAGTCTCTTGAAAACCACCACTTTTCCAAAAAGAAAAGTGAAGAAGCAAAAAGAAAACCAAAAGAAAAAGGCAAAAAAAGAAAAAACAAAAAAGAATAATGTTCAGCCACCAAAATAGAAAATAGAAATAGAAAAAATAAAAAATAATAATTATAAATATTAACTAAAAACAAACCAAAATAAAATGTCTCTCCAAAAATCACACACCAAGACTCAAACCCAAATCCTCAAGATAAAGTAATTCTAATTCAACCACCAGACCAGGAGGCCTATTCCAATATTTAAACACGCGACTAAACACAATAACACACCCTTCTCTTTGACCCTAACTACAAGACCCAAAAATTTCTAACCCAAAATTCAGGGTATTACATTCACCATATTCTTATAATTGTTAAATGCTTCGATGAAAGAATATAGGCCTAAAGTGTAACAAATATATATATTATGAGTTTTTTTATAAATTAATAATAAAATTTACAAATTTGTATAAGTTCAATTACAAAATTATCATGTGTTTATTACATTTATAACATATAAAAAGATTATATGAAAAATGTTAAAATTTAAACTAATAGAAATTTAATTGAATTAATTCCAACCACTTAATCGATCCATATATATATATATATTATAAACATCCATTATAAAAATGTAATCTTATCAATAGTTAACAATTTCACCAGTGAAATCAGTTAATGAAAATTTGATTTTATTATTATTAATTGTAGTGACCCATTGAACACCTTTAAAAGAGTTTGATTTGGACAAAGTAAAAGCATGGAGATTTTATTTTCTCAAAGAAACACCATATATATATATATATATATATATAAAAGTAGTAAAGTATTATATGAATAAAGAATATAAATAATTTCCTTTCAAAATATAAAAATTGTAGTAGACCACGAGAAACATAAAGACAATTAACTAAGATGTATTTAATTTTAAGGAAATTAGTTGATTGTGGCAATGCCAATTTTATAGGAAATCATTTTGCCCTTATTTTCCTAACTTTGGCTTCCAACTATGTTATGTTATTTTATAGACCTTGATCAATTTATTAGTAATAATAGGCATATATTTTTACCTATATTATTCCAAAACTCCTTTGATGTTTGTTTGTTTATAGGATATCAAAGTCCATAAATGACTTAAAAATTAAATATCATAATAATGTTTTTTTCTTCATATTTTATATAATTTTAAAAAATAAAACTAAAATTTTAAGAATTGAATCCATGGTTGATGAAGATTTTACATAAAATCTTTCATCGCCATTTAATTCATAAACAATTCATTTATTACTATTTTTTATATTTTTATTTATAATAGATGTTATATAATATAATATTAGTATTAGACGGAAATTATAGGAGTTGTAATTTGGGATTGATTTAAATTGAACACTATGATACAATTAATATTTATAATATTAATCATAATTTTAAATGTTATTTTGTTCGTCGATTGAATTACACATGAACTGATTAAAAAAATTATATTTCATTTTTAATTAATACCAATTTTAATTTAAAGTTGGATCTTAAAAAACCTCACCCTTTATAAAAGTACTATTTTTTTCATAGATGTAATAAGTGAAATAGATTATAATATTGAGTAAAAGATCATTAGAAAGACTTTTCATAATATTACACAAGCAAAATAACTATTAGAATTGTGTGATTCAAATCTCGTTTGATTCGATTTAAAATTTCAATGTACAATTCGTTGTTAAAGAACAAGTTGAATCTTTATTAGATTTAAAATCTAGGCATAGTCAAAAATTTTTATTTTCTTATTTTTAACATTAATAAATTTCTCCTTTTTAACTGTAATTTTTTCGATAATATTATTTACGTGAAATTTACATATTTTTATTTTTTTTCTTTCTTATCGTTTTGTAATTACCTTTATCGCTATTATCCATGTATAATATAACAGATGGAATAATTAAGAAAGCACCACATAATTTTAAAGCTGTTTAGACATAATTTCCACTTATTATGTCTCTTTTGTTTTATATGTGAAAAAGGAAGGCATATTAATGGATGATCTAAAACGAAGCTCCCAACCACTTATGGTGACAACAACATACTTTTCTCTCCTCTGCCCTAACTTTATACTGACATTCTTGGGAGTGTAAAAAAGAGCCTCAATAATTATTTTCATTAGTGAGAGAAATATATTTAGCTTTTTCTTTAACCTATTAAATAGAAACGATAAAGCAATATATCTTTAGTTATTAAATTTAATAATTTTTAATTTCTTTTATCTAAATTAATCTTAAAATTTAAGAATTTTTCAATTTTGATTCATATAATTAATGTAACACTTTGATATTATACCACGTTATCACTTAAAATATAAATTATTTTAAAAATCAAAATAATATTATTTAATCTTAAAATGTCACATCATCATAAAGATTAAAATTAAAAAAAGAGTTATCAAGTTTCCAAAATGTGGATCAAAACAAATTTTAAATACCAAATTGAAAAAATCACCAAATTTAAGGACTAAATATTATTTTACCTCTAAATAACAATATTTAAAGCAATAAATTAACAGATGAAAGAAGTCATAAGTTTCTATACTTTTCATAAATTTAAAATTTAGTCCATGTATTTATATTTTAAAATTTAAGTTCAATTGTAATTACTATTAAAATTATTTTAAATTTAGGCTCATTACACCATTATTTACTAAGTTACTTAGTTGCAAGTAAGTATTTTTATTATTTAAAAGGTTATACCAACAAATTTAACTAAATAAATTTAATAATATTAACAATTAATTTAAATTTTAGTAAAATCTAAAATCTAAAACTTAAATTCTTTAATATAAAATAGAAAAATTAAAACCTTCAAGTTATTTAGTAAAATATGTCGAATTGATAAGGGAAAAGAGAAAATGTCACTGTTTTTCAGCTATTTCAGGCAGGAGAATGATAGGATAAAATGCGTTTTTGAAAAATAAAATTAATGATTTTTCGTGCTTCAATTTTAGAAAAAATTTGTTTTAGTTGAAATCATTTAAAATTAATGAAAAAGTTAATGTTTATTAATTTTGTTGACGTCATAATTCATGTTATGTGTATATCACATTAATAATTAATTAATTTTTTATAATTTTATACTTTTAATAATTTATGATTTATAAAATATTTTAATATTTTTTAAATTTTAAATTTTAAAAATTAATTAATTATTGATGTGACTCTTTCATGATAATTTATATGTATGTCAAATCAACAAACGTTAATTTTTTCATTTATTTTGAAATAATTTGACAAACAAAACAAATTTAAGGGCTAAAAGATAAAAAAATTAAATAGAGAACTAAAATAATTTTTTTGTTAAAGTTAGAGACAAATAAATCATTATGCCAAAAAATAGAATAAAATGTAATTTCATTAGGGCGTTTCTCTGTCAATTTCACTAGTGTTGTTAAGAAATTTTAAATTTAACTTTTAATATATATATATATATATATATATCATTTTACCAAAAACGCCCATTTCTAATATTATTTATGGAAATGGACCAACTTTTTGATTATTTATCGGAAAGGGTCGAATTCCCCAAAAACGCGTCTATGTCAGCGCAATGTCAGGTGCTATGTCCGCAAAACGCGTCCATGGGGGGAGCGTTTTATTTGTTTTTTTAGGGTTAGGGTTTTCTGCTTGGTTTTAGTATTTTTTGAGGAAAAATTAACTAAATTAGGGTTTAAGGTTTTAGGGTTAATTAATTAAATTATATTTTAGTTTTTTAAAAATAATTTTGTGTTTAGGGTTTTGGAAAAAAAATATTAGCAATATAGAAATTTTTTATTTTTTTTCTACAATAGTGTTTGAATAAATAATTTTGAATCAACGTTTCTGAATAAATAGTGTCCAAAACGGTTCAAGTAGGATGCAATGTCAGCAAAATTACTGAAAAAAGCTCCCACGTGGACGCTCTTTTTCTACAGTAGTATCTGAAAAAATAATTTTGAGAAGACATTTTTGAACAAATAGTGTCCAAAATGCTTCAAGCAGGATGCATTATCAGCAAGATTACTGAAAAAAGCTCCCACGTGGACGCTCTTTTTCTACAGTAGTATCTGAAAAAATAATTTTGAGAAGACGTTTCTGAACAAATAGTGTACAAAACGCATCAAGCAGGATGCACTGTCAGCAAGATTACTGAAAAAAGCTCCAACGTGGACGCTCTTTTTCTATAGTAGTTCCTATTTGGCCTTAGACTATAAATGAGCCAAATTACATTCTCAGGTTGCATAAGTTACAGCAAGAGAAATTGAGGCTAAAGTAGAATAGAAACTAAAGATGAGTGCACGTATTAGTGATGTTATTTATTATGATGGTGAGGTCCGTGACACCGAGAACGGCGTTATTTTTTTATTGGAGAACACAGCGCGACTGGTTTTTAACCAGAACATAGATTTGACAGAACTTCGTAAAAGAATTAGGCGTAAAATCTTCGGAACGACGCCAATGAAAGTTTTGTCTATTAAGTGTTGATTTTGTGATTCGATTGATCCCGTGAGATATGACTCATTCGACATCAAAGGTCCTCGTAGCTTGGAGTCAATGGTGAAGACTCATCTTGCTAGTGGATCACCCTATCTTGAGTTATATGTACAATTTTTATCGTCAAATGATGCATTTGTAACTTCAACATCTACTACTATTTGAGAGGAATACATGACCCCTAGATGACACTCTGTTAGAGGGAGGCAGAATACGAAAGCGCCCATGTTTGGTGGTAGTATGGAAAACATAATCCCTGCACGACACTCGGTTAGTGGATGAGACATGCACATCGGTGGGTCGATGTTCGATGCTGGAAATACGTATTGGAAAACTACATCAACTTCTAGTGGTTGGAAATCCACATATGATTGGGGACGTTACGAAACATCCACAAGAAGGGATGATGTACTCCTTGCCGGTGGACGTCGTAGGGGACCTCATTCTCTGCAAATGATGATGGGTCGAATGATGAGTCCGATGTGGATCCACCTCGAGAGCCCGGCCCTGATGATGCAAAAGTTGCATTATTTTTTGAACCGGAGCCTGTTCCAACCATACTTGAAGATGTTGAGGGGGTTCAGATGAAGAAGAAGAAGATCCATGATTCAGGGTGTACTTGCCTCTAGCTCACATGCATAATGTCGATCTATCTCAAGAGGATGCGTTGGAGTTTCTAGATCTACCACACAGAAGGCCTGATTGTACAAGTTCGTCATTGGATTCGGGTGAATTGGAAGTTGGTAAGGAGTTTTCCAATAAGGATAGTTTTCTTGGTGCATTGAAATAACATAGCATCATGAACAGGGTTAACTACAACGTGGTTAAATCCAAATTCAATAAGTATAAGGCCAAGTGTGCAGTGCAAGACGGTACATATTCATGAAAAATCATGGCCTTGTTGAGGAAAAGGACAGGCTTGTGGGAGATAAAAAAGTACAAAGGTCCACATACATGTGTTACCAGTATAGTATCACTAGGTGTTTAGGATTTTTGAATAATACTGTTATTACGTAATATTACATTATTTAACGTCCTTCGTTGACAGGTGTTTCACAAGATCATCTCAAGATAAATTCAGATATGTTAGTTAACTTAATACTATCGACGGTGAAAGCGGATCCCAAGACTTCAATGCCAATCTTAATTGTCAATATTACCAATTGAGGTACACGCTCTCTTACCGCAAGGCTTGGATAGCTAAGCAAAAGGCATTGGAAAAGATGCATGGTCGATGGGATGCTTCATATAATGAAGCGTAGCAGTGGTGTCGGTGCTGGAGAGATATGTTCCAAGTTGCATAACAGACCTTGAAACGGCACCTGCGTATTACAACGACCGATTACTCCGTAGATGCCAAGTGTTCAAGCGTCTATTCTGTAGCTTTAAGCAATGCTGAGACGCATTTCTATACTGCAAGCCATTGGTACAAATTGACGGTACGTTTATATATAGTAGATATACCCATCAGCTATTGCTAGTTGTGGCACAGGATGACAGGAGGAGAATCCTTCCAATTACGTTTGCAATAACATTGGGGAAGTCAGCTTATTACTGAAGTTTCTTTCTTTCTAAGTTAAGGAGGCATGTCTACCCCCAACTTGGTATCTGCGTTATATCGGATCGGGGCACTAGAATACTAGCAATCATTGAGCGACAGGAAAGCCTATGGCATCACACACACTATTGGTATTGCCTAAAGCATGTTGCGTCGAACTACTATGGGCAATATCGATCTAAAGTGAGCGACAACAAGTGACCAACATGAGTATTTAATCTCTATTAATATAATTTCATTTGAAATATTCAATTTATTCTGAATGGAAGAGTGGTATGTAATTTTCGCCATCAACTTATATTGGCAAGGTATGAGATAAGTAAGGACCGTTTTCATGAGATGTTGGCGGTTTTACGTTTAGTAAACGAAGAAGGTGCAGACTACCTCTGTAACATACCTTTCGAACAGTGGATACAAGCATACGACAACGGCATACTATATGGTCATATGACCTCAAACTTCACTGAATGCATAAATTCTGTTCTAAAAGGAACGCGTCATTTTCCAATAATTTTGGTTGTGCGAGAGACATATTTTCGTTTAGTGACACTATTTTCAAAGCGAGTAGCGAGTTATAAAGGCCAAATGCAGGGAGGCCATGTATGGTGCGTGAAGGTATTGCAAGAAATTAACAAGGCGAAGGCACGGGCCAACACCATGCACATAATATGTCATGATCACGACAACCTATGGTTTCATGTGATGGAGTTTGACAGACCGAACCAAGGTATTATTGGCGGGCAATATCGTGTACACTTGAGAAATAGGACCTGCGACTGTGGGATGTTTGACGCATTTCGTTATCCATGCGCTCATGTAATTGCAGTTTGTCAGAATCTCCGTCTAAATCACATGAGCTATGTCGACGAAGTGTACAAAATAAAATATATGTACAACGTGTGGAGACACGTATTCCCACCAGTCCCAGATGAACGTAAATGACCGTCTGTATCGCTTGTTCCGTTTAAGCTGTTACCGGATAGAGAACTACTTGTAAACTAAAAGGTCGACCTTGCTCGATTAGAATACATAACAATATGGATATCTAAGAAACAACCAACCAACAGAAGTTTACGGATGGTGTAAGAACCCAGGCCATACAACTCGATCATATCCAAATCGGAATAGTTGATAGTTGTTGTAATAAAATTATTTTGCATTATTTATATTTTATTAAAAATATAAAAAATATTAAAAATATTGTCTTATTCAAAAGAACTTTTATTTTATTAAAATTATAAAAAGTAAATTACAATTAAAATATTAAAAATAATTTTTATTTTATTAAATGAAACAATATAAAAAAGTTTGTACAAATATATTAACAAAAATCAATATTGGTGCCGGTCAGAATCAGTGCCACATGGTGGTCGTCGACAGTTACGGCTTGAATTCCTTCTTGGTTCAGCTTCTGGCGAGGGTTGTGGTTGCTCCGGCAGGATTGTGGTTCCTCCGGCAGGGGATTTGGTTGTGGGTGTTGGGAAGATGACCCACATTGATAGAATAATGACTGTGGAGGTGTTTGCATCACCCATGGCGGAGATGTTTGAATCCCATAAGGAGATGAGGATTGGTAAAAAGAAGAACTCCCCGATGACGACTCGTGCGATCCCTCATGTAACGATAGCATATAGATCGGCGATTGACTCTGAGTAATCGGGAACAGAGATAAACAGGGCCATGCATTCCAACCTGCCATAAGACTGGGAAAAGGAAACATATAAGGATTAGGATACATATAAGGGCTAGGATACGCACCTGGCATAATCTGAAAAAGTTGTGATATGGGTGTCGTCGGTTGAAGTGTTGGGCCCGGTGACTGTGTCGGACGCTGTTGATGGGCCCGGTGATTGTGTGGGCGCTGTTGATGGGTCCGTGTTGTCATCCATTCTTCTTGAATTTAAAGGGTCCTGTCGTTTCCTTTGGACACGAATTTGCTGTCGCCTCCCCTCTTCCGACAGTAAATATGGCTTGCCATGGATCCTAAACCATGGCATGTATTCTGGCATACACGCTAACTCAAGAACGATGATCGGTTCTCGAGTAGGTATAAAATCATATCGGTTTTCCCATATTTCGATATATGCTGACCAGAATCTCGGCCAATCCGTATGCAACTGTTGTAAGTCAACTTTGTGCTCATCAACGAGCACCTCAGGTGCCACGGGAATCGGTTGTTGGAATCCAAATTGTTGCAATACTCTATCTGATTGGTGCATCTCCACGGTGGCATTGTTGACCAATGGGACCTTCACATGCCAAATGTTTAGATTTTGAAAGAATTCATCTGAAATTACTGCATGAATTACCGGATTCTCGTATGGTGTCCATTGAAACTACATGAACATGACAAAAATATTAGTTATGTACATAATACTAAATACTAAATATTAAATACGAAACGACTATTTTATTATGTTTATATATTTTATTTAATACTTACTTGTGCTTCAGACTATTGGTCTAATAGAAGCCGTATATCTTCAAGAGAGGTAGGTATTCCAACATAACTCGCCGAATGGTTCCACCTAATTAAATAAATTTTTAGCATACAATTATATTTTAAATCTACGTAATAATTGTAAAATCTAATATAAAATTTACCTCATTATAAGTGGGAATGTATTTGGGTGGTCCACTCGAGGACGTAAAAATGGAAAGCTAAATCGTGCTCATGATTGCAGTAGTGATAGGCAACCTCCGATTTTGGCTTTATACGGTCACGTCGCCCCACACATATCCCGGTACAATGTTGCTAACACGATAGACCCCCAACTGAATTCACCAACTGCTCTAAAATCAATGAGTTTTAGCATCTATCTCAGATGTATGAGGTTTCGTGACAAGCCCGACATCATATAACCTCCAATCATTTCAAGAATGTATGCCCGAGCTTATCGTATTCTTTCTAGTTTAGTCGAATCATATCCGGCTCAGGGAATGTGTCTCGTAACCAGCCCATCTCGATCCGACCTCCATTAATATTATCCAGAATAGCACCCAAAAGCTCGTAGCATACGACTCCCCAATCAGCAAATTGAGCGGAACCGGTGACTACGTACCCATCCACCGGCAATCCCAATTACAACTGCACGTCTTCTAGAGTGATAGTACACTCTCCGCATGGAAGATGAAAAGTGTGCGTCTCGGGTTTCCACCTCTCTATCAACGCACTAATTAGTTTCGGGTTCAACTTGCACCCCCGGCCTATCGTAGCCACGTGCCAAAATCTCGCTTCCCGCAGGTAATTCTCTATCAACGGCGATGGAGGACTAAGCATATTACGAATATAGCATTGCAACACCCAATCTACGGACTGTTATAAAAAATTATAAAAAAATTAATTAAAATTACATAAATGAAAAAAATATTAAATATTATTGAAAAATTAAAATGATCACTTACCATTGTCATTTGACGATGGAGATGTGTTTATTATTGAGACAAATTAATTCTCCGGCCATTGCTAACATGATCAAATATTTTTTAATTTAAAAAAACTAATTCAAAAAAATTTAAACAGAGCTTTTTTTGCAAAAATTAAAGAGAGCTTTGAGAAAATTTGAGAGAAATTTGAGATGAGGACTTTTGTGTGAAAAAATAAAAGGGGCCTTTTATATTTTTTTTTTTTTTTTTACTGTTGGAGCCTAAACAGTCAAAAAAATAGCCGTTGGGGGTTAAAAAAAGGGGCAAAACGCATCCCTGGAGGAGAGTTTTGTCCATGTCAGCACAAAGCGCACCCTCAAGGAAGCGCTTTGTGCTGACGTGGACAAAGTGCTCCCCAAGGGACACGTTTTGCTGACACAGAACCAGACATCGTGCTGACGTGGACTAATTTTCGAGAAATTTGGCCATTTCTGGTATATAATAAAAAAGTAGGCCCATTTCGTAAATAATTTTAGAAATGGACGTTTTTGGTTAAAATGGCCATATATATATATATATATATTCATTTGATGTATTTTAAAATCCACATAATTTATATTTAGTTAAATTTTCAGTTAGTCGTTATATTCAGTATAGAATTTGAGATTTGATTCTTATACTTTAAAAGTTAAATTTTCAATCTTTTTCATTTTTTCGATTTAAAATTCTAGTCTAATCATTATCGTTGTTCATAGTTTTTGTCAAAATTTGTCAATTTAGTATTTTTTTGTTAATCATATCCCACATCATATGAGGACAACCTAATTAAAATTTTAACTTGATAAATTTTGACAAAAATATTTACGATTTTAATGATTAAATTGATATTTTAAATAAAAATAGGAGAACATAATTTTCTTACTTTTAATTTTGCAAAATACAAAAGCTAATTAACCATTTCATTTAAATAATTTATTTTAAAATTTTAAAATTTTTTGAATTGCTTTCAGCTAAATAAATTCCAAATAAAATTCATAAGCTTTGAAAAGGAAAGAAGTAGAGAGATGATTGCAATTGGCTTCCTCACATTATCAGATGATGGTTTGATAATTATGGATTCTATAAGCAATAGGTCATTGTTAACCAAAGAAAGATATGGTGCATGTTATTTTCAGATAGGGACTTCTATTTATTTGTTTCTTTTACTATTTCAATTAAAAATATAGCAACAATACTTTTCTAGTTTATAAATCAAAGGAATATAAAATATGATTTTAGGTAATGATAAGATTATATTATATGAATACAAGATGAAAATAATATGATAATAATATATAAATATACATGGCACAATAATAAAACATTATATTGTAGGTATGAGTGAGTAAAACTCTATTCGACTCGAAAAAATTTAAAAAAATTCAATTTCGAGTTAAAGCGAATCGAATTATTCGAGTTAATCGAGTTATTTGAGTCAACTCAATTTTTTTTTTCAAGTTTTCGAGTTGAGAATCGAGTTGATTGAATATCAAAATATAATATTTTACATTTTACCCCAAACTCCCAAACCTTTTTACTTTTCCTCAAAACTTTTATTCCTTCCACTTTCCCCCAAAACTTTTATTCCTCCCATTCCAACCTCCAATCTACCCAAAATTCATTTCCACCAAAATTTTACTCTCCCATTTACTTTTTCTCAAAATTTTACTCCTAAAACCCTCAAAACTTTTTATTTTCCTCCCAAAATTTTCCTCCTCCCACTTTTCCCTAAAACTTTTACTCCTTCTCATTCCACCTCCCATCTACCCCAAACTCATCCCCCCAATTTTTTTTATATTTTCTCTCCAAAATTTTACTCTCCCAATTTACTTTCCTCAAACTTTTATTCTCCAAACTTTTACTTCTCACCGTTTCTCAAATAAAAATCAAAATTATCCAAAAAATACTAAACATAAATAGTAATAATTTTATTTATTTCTACTATTTATATTATTAAATTAAATTTCACATTTTATATTATTTATATTATTGAATTGTTTAGTCATATTGAATATTTATATTAAAATTGAGTTATTAATTATGCCATAAAATATTCAGTATTAAAATTTTATATTGGTATCAATTTTACATTTTATCTTTAAAATAATTTTTTTAAAAATCACATTTTACATTTAATATATATTTTAATTCCAAAATACATAGTGACAAGAATTTGAAGATAATTGAAACAACTAAGCAAGCAAAGAAGCTAACATCTGTATATAAAAGATTAATAAATAAATTATGATGTGATGAAAGTTAGTAAAAAATTTGATTAAGATGGACAAGTTTTATTACGATGGGTGATAGTGGTTATAAGGATCCAAAATTATTTTTTAAAATTTAACTCGAACAAATATATTCGATTCGATTTGATTCAAATTCCATCTCACTCGACTCGATTCGAGAAAATTTCAAATCAAATTAGGATGATAAAATATGATTCGTCAACTCGATTAACTTCGAAATTTTTCATTCGATTCGATTTGATTCAATCGAATGCTCACCCCTAATTGTAGGTATGAGAATTTGGATTTAAATTCAAGTAAATCTATTTCTCTCTTCCAATTATCAATATATATATATATATATATATATTATGAAAGGTATAAGAAGGGTTTGGATTGGATTCTCATCTTATGATAACCTCCTTGTAGAGTTTAACTTTAGCCCTAGTTTAAGATGTGGGTTGGATGTAATCTTTTTGGGAATTAATGAACTTAAAGAGTTGAGATCATTAAATAAAATGAAACTCTGTGTGGGTAGAGTGAGCATGAAAATTGGCCACGGCCCGGCAGCCAAGGCCCGTCAGAAAAATGGGAGGTTAGGGTAAAATATAGGCCCAAAAATGGGTTTGGGCAAAATGAGGCCGTTTAAAAAATGGGGGGCCTTGAGTAAGAATTTCTTGGCAAGGCCCGAAATTACTAAAAAAAATCATTAAAGGCAAAAAAAAATATATTTTTAAATATTATTTTCTTATTATTTTCTCTTTATTTTGCTTCCATTTTACTATTATGTTTCTATTATTTTGTTGTTATTGTTTAGATATTATATAAAACTTATTTTATTGTTAATTTTGTTATTATTTTAAAGACATTTGCTAATTTTGTTATTATTTTAGAGGCATTTTCTTGTTAAGTTGCATCTATTTTAGTGTTATTTAAGTCTACATATTTTTTAAAATTTATTTTCAATTTGTTGAAAAATATTTATTTTGATTTTTTAATATTTTGATGTATTATATATATTTAAAATTATATAAAATAATATAAAAATTAATCTGAGGCGGGCAGGGCAGGCTCGGGTTTTAGTATTTTTATATGGGCGGGCTTGGGTAAAATTTTAGGCCCATTTTTGGGCCCGGCCAGCCCAATGAACGGGCCTAAATTTTAGTTGGGCCCGACCGAACCGGCCCGGCTGGCCCATGCTCACCTCTAGATGTGGGTGTGACAGTTATCCTTAATGGCTTAAGGCGATGATGTGAAGGTAGTTCTTAATGGTGTGGGCTTCATCTCAAGGTGTGGGTGATAACATGGCATAGGGTATAACAAAATAATATTGGAACATATTATATATATGTAATTGCTAATTGTATAGACAAATTGGGTCTAACATGTCAAAAGAATAAAAAAGTTACCCTCTTAAATTTGTTAACATAATCTCTTTTTAACATGTCAAATCTAAATTGTTATTTTAGTAGGTATACATGTATTTATAATTTGATCCGTGTGATTTAAATGTACTCACATTAAATTCGACTTGCTTTAAAGCGTAAATTGATGTCTTCATTGGCGAGAAAGACCTAATTACTATAATATTGATACATGGATATAACGTTGAACACATTTAAAATATATGGATCAAATTAAAAGCATGTATGTATCTATCATATGCACAACTTAAACCTAACATTTCAAAAAATAGACTGTCAATAAAATTTAAGAGGACTATTTTTTAATTGTCACATTCAAATTATCCATATAATAGACACTTGTTTATAATTTGATACTATATTTTAAATATACTTCATATTAAATTGAACTAGCATTTAAAATCCAAGCTAGACAGGCTAGAATAACATTATAGATATGATATCAATACATTGAAGTCTCAATTAAAAAGCTTTATAGTTTAAAATTTAATTTAAAATATGAGTAATTAACAAAAAAGAAAAGAAACGAAAAGGAGAATTATCTTTATTAAATAAGGTTGATGTTGGTGAACTCAAGTGGCCCAAACCATTTTGCCCCAAATGACTTCAATATAGATATTCCCTTAGGGCTGGGTTCATAAGCACACTTATTATGTTCTAGCACACTTGAGAATACAGAGCCATTAGAAAGTAATTGGTTAGGTTGAAATAGGTTAATTGCATGTGAACTTGATCCAACTTTATATTAAAATTTGTTGGAAGTAGATTTTGGGGTTTATAAGAAAGGAAAGAACCAATTTTTGTACTGCGAAGTTAATCCAGAATTCAAAATCAGAATACTAAATAATCCCTACAAAATATATACAGACAACTTCAGTTCTACACTTCCAAAAATGGATTTAATTCAACTGATTTTACCATTCCATGGAGAAATGCATGGGATTTCATGCATGTTGATTGTTGGGTATAGAGTTAAAAAGGGCAGGCAAAATTTACAAACATAAACACTAATTCCACGTCGGTTAATTTGGTTGTGGATAAAAAAGAAGAAGCAGTATTAAAAAGAGTTTTTACTATTTATTTCAAGAAAAAGCAAAAATCATACTTTTTCTTCCTTTTCTCCGGGACCCATGTGAATGAAAAAACCCTCACTTTTATTTATATATATATATATATATATATATATTTGTGTAATCACATGCAAGCTTTGATGTAGTTCTCGTGAAAATGGAGTTTTTTAGTTTATGTGTGTTAATGTTGGCTCAAAAATGATCACACTTGGAAATTCGTATGGTAGGAGTAGACCATCTCGTGAGTAACCATAAAAACCAGATCCAACAATAACTTTCATCAAGGCATCCCAAGTGTCATTATATTCCTAAAACTACCTAGTTCTCCACTTTACCTGACTTCACTCATTCTCAGTAGCTTTTCTTCCATTTTATACTTTTACATTGGATGTAGTTAAAACCACCAGCCGCCTCCCTCTGCCACTTTCCTTATTCCTATTTAACCATTTTGGTTTAAATTGTTTTAAATTTCATCTGAGTTTTCAAACCAAGTTATTAATGAGTTTGGAACAGGTATCATTTCAGGTTATTTTAAGATTATTTTAGGTTAGATAATTTGAGGTTATTTGTTAGATAATTTTGAGTGCAAACCATTTTAAATTATGTGTTGAATATTTTTAGATTTAAATCTTTTCATTAAATCTACCTTATTCCCGACCTATCTCTCTATTTCTCTCTCTTATTAATTGCAATTTTGAGGCCGCGTTAATAGTTTCAGCAGTCCATCATATACATTTCCCCCAAGCCTTCTAGAGAAAATTACAGCATCTATATATAACTTCAATCATTCCAATAAAAAACTACGTTATTTTTTGGTTTCCTCCATGGCACCGAATAAAGAAAACAACATAGCTAGCTCCCAACCTCACCCCAACAATGGTACTGTCAACAAGCCTCGACGTCTTTCAATGGAAAGCCTCCAGAGAACGATATCTGATATATCGTTTGAGCTAACCAAAGAAGCCATCGACGCAACGCAGCTTCCATCCATATCCGAAGTCGAGGAGGCCAGCTGCGAATGCTGCGGCATGTCCGAGGAGTGCACTCCCGAGTACATCAACCAAGTCCGTGACAAGTTCTCAGGGAAACTGGTGTGTGGGCTTTGTGCGGAAGCAATCAACGAAGAGGTCGTGAAAAACGGAGGCAAAAGGGAAGAAGCTTTGAACGAGCATATGAGTGCTTGTGTGAGGTTCAACCGGTTCGGTCGGACTCACCCAGTGTTGTACCAAGCCGAGGCAATGAGAGAAATATTGAAGAAGAGCTCGGGAATTCGGGCTAAGTCAACGAGTCCCAGAGACAACAGCGGTCCCAAGAAGGGTGGCATCGCGAGGAGCTCGAGTTGTATGCCGGCTATCGCCAAGGAGATTCGTGACCGAGCAATGGTGAACTAGGGGTCTTTGTATGATATATAATATTTTACGTATACTAAAACTTAGTCAAAAGATTTAAGTTTTAGATTAGTAGGAAAAAAATAACTCGTTATATGATAGTGGGACGTTGTAGGCATAATTTGTAACTGTGTTGTGAATACGTTTTATTGTAATTATCATATTTCTTATTATACATATATATTTATTTTTTGTTTTAAATAGAAATTTTGTTGTTTGATTAGTTAAATTATATCTCCAAAAGATAATGAATATATAATTTAATAATTTCTTAGAGATATAATTAAAGAGGTAATCGCATTAAACATCTATGATTTAATTTTAATTTGAGTCTTAAATTTTAAAATATTCTAATTGTATCTTCAAACTATCGATATTTTATTAATAAACTCATTTTATTTTAAAATTAATTTCGTTAAATGAAATGTGATTTTAGATGATATAATTTAAAATAAAAATTTAAAGGAAAATAAATATAATAAAATGGATGTTGTAAAAAGTTTGATTTTGAGTTTTTCAAAATTTTTATAGAAACTATGTTCACTGTATCTTTTTATTCATTTTGTTTTATTTTTAGTTTTAATTTTAAAAGTTATGCGATAATATTTCATTTTTTAAAAAAATTATTTTAAATTATTTCATATAAAATTTTAAATATTATTTAATGATTAAATTAACAGTTTCAATAATTAAAAGATTTAATTGATATGACATCTATAACTTTACGAAGAGAAGGCGAATGAAACAATTAAGAGTAAATCATAGCTATATTTAGAAAACACATCAGCTTGATAAGCAAATATGAGTAAATAAATTCGAATAATTCTTTCAAATTAAAAAAAATCCATTAAAATTGGTATGGCGGAATTTGAGTGAAGCTGAAACAAGAAACTGTTTCTTTGAACCTTCATTTGGGGTCATAAATCATGGAAAAGTCTCATTGGCCCAAGAAAACATGAATCTAAGATTTGGCGTGGCATTTGAGGAAGTGAGGCCGAAAAAAGAAAGAAAAAAGAGAGGCTGAGATTGGTCCACAAGTAGCTTCAAATTATTTTCAAAATTTGGAGTTTTTGGGTTTTTTTTAATAAATAACCTAAAAAAATTAAAAAATTATGAAAATGATTTTAGTATTAAATTATTTAAAAAATGACATTGTTTCTATAGTAAAAATGGGTGCCTCAACTTCCCATGAAGACATCACCCTAAAAAGCAATTCAATCATTACTTTATGATTAGAAAAATGATCTGATGAAAAAAAATTAAATTTTGTTCGTGTTCCCACTTTCCAAGGGGAAACCCGTATAAATATTTGTATTTTCACGTGTATTTCTATAGTTAAATAAAAATATTTTTTTTTACTTTTAGTGTCGCCTCCTTTAATGGGGCACAAAGTTGGATTAAAAAAATTATTTTTTGGTGCTGCCTCCTCTCACGAAGTGACCAATATTTGAGAAAAAAAATATTTCTCCTAATGACCACATGAGATGTGATGGCACCAGTATTATTTTTTGAATTTTTTTGGTGTCGCCACTTCAAATGATGTGTTCAAATTTTAAATTTTTTGGTCTTGCCATTTTATGTGGTGTCACCAAAAACAGTAAAAAAAAAAATTCTCTTGGTCCATACTAGAGCTGAGCATGGCCCAGCCCGAAGGCCCGCCCGAAAAATAGGAGGGTTCGGGTAAAAATATAGGCGAAAAATGGGCTTGATGAAAATGAGGCTGTTTAAAAATGGGCAGACCTCAGTAAATTTCTTAGCGGGCCCGGCCCATTACCAATTCATTAAAGGCAAAAAAAATTATTTTTTAAATATTATTTTCTTATTGTTTTTCTCTTTATTTTGCTACCATTTTACTATTATGTTTCTATTATTTTGTTGTTATTGTTTAGATATTATATAAAACTTATTTTATTGTTAATTTTGTTATTATTTTAAAAGTATTTGTTAATTTTGTTATTATTTTAGAGGAATTTACTTGTTAAGTTGCTATATTTTAGTGTTATTTAAGTCTACATATTTTTTAAAATTTATTTCTCAATTTGTTGAAAAATATTTATTTTGATTTTTAATATTTTGATGTATTATATATATTTAAAATTATATAAAATAATATAAAAATTATCTGGGGGCAGTCGGGCTTAGAGTTTTAGTATTTTTATATGGGCGGGCTTGGGCAAAATTTTAGGCCCATTTTTGGGCCCGGCCGGCTCGAGCCAATAAACGGGCCTAAATTTTTAGTTGGGCCCGACCCGAACCCGGCCTGGCCTGGTCCATGCACACCTCTAGTCCATACTAAAGATGTGGTGGCACCAATATATATTTTTTTTATTTTTTTCCCACCACTTCATCATATAAAGTCACTAAAAAGGATAAAAAAATTATTTTCCTAGTCCTTACACCAGATGTGGCGGTACTAGGTAATTTTTTTTTTTAATTTTTAGGTGTCGCTTGTAAAAGTGGCGGCACCAAAATCAATATGTTATATAAGCCCCCATTCCGGGCATGGTTCATTATATGTGTTTATTGCTAATTGTTAAAGAGAGAAGAGTAAAAAGGCAATCTTTTTTTTTTTTTTTAGTTGGAGTGTGCAACATAAAAATTGTATAAAAAATGAATAACCAAATTATTGTTTATGATCATTTTGATGGAGTCATTTTAGAATAAGCGGTTAGTTGTGTATTTAAATCTCGTCAGAAGGTTGGAGTGAGATTCTATAAAAATGTAAGGGGTGTAAGAAATGAAAGAAAAGATTGGTACCATAATAGCTCGACGTTGTGGGAGGAAAATGTCCAGACTATTCTACAGATTTTTATTTCCTTCAATCCATTGAAAATTCAACAAATGGAACTTGTAGACGAAGAAGACTTTTTACAATGGTGGGAATTTATTGCTTGAATGGGGACAACAACACTAAACCAATTCCATTATTTGCTGAGTTAGTCAACTTCGAGCCCGTTTAAAATGTTGTTCCATTAAGTCAACACCACGGGTTTGACGTTGATCTCAATGTTAGATGGACAGAACAATCGTGTTATGGAAGGCAATCAACAAGGATGAAAATACACAACATGGGTCGGCAACATATAATAACTCAATTCCGACTAGCAATTTAGAGATACATCCTGAGGTGAGGGGCACTGATGCAAACGATGAAGAAGAGTCCTATAATGATGTTCATTCTCACCACGATGGTGAATAATATAGTAACCTCGATCAAGATGAAGTCTTGGATAATATTAACAATGAAGGCGTAGAGGACGGTGAAAATCTACAACCCCTTTTGGTCGGGCACTCGAGTCGTGGGATTATTTTACGAAATGACCTTAGGGCAGACATGTTGAGTGTTGACCCCAATGTGACACCTGTACTTGAGTTCCCCGAGTATGAAGATATACTACCTGCTCACCGATTGATGGTATCTTCAAAAATGAAATATTTATTCATAAGGCAACGATTTCCAAATGAGCAGGACTACTTACATGCTATCAAGTGATACAACATAAAGGTGTCGGTGGACTACAAAGTCATCAAGCCTACACTGACATTATATGTTAGACAATTTTGGAAGTCTGGGGAAGGTTGCCAATGGCGGATTCGAGCTAAATTGGGGCAGACGACTCAACAACGGTGCATTCGGAAACTTGAAGAGCCCCATACATGCACTTTCGCATGTATGACACAAGACCGTCACAAACTAGATGCGAAAACAATCTACAACTACATCATGTCGATGGTGAAAGACATGCCCACCATACAAGTGTCTATCATCATTATTGAAATGCAAGCCTAGTTCTAGTACCGGGTGTCGTATAGTAAAGCATGGTGGGCAAAGCAGATTGGGATGGTGCAGTTGTACCGTGACTGGGATGCGTCATACAACGAACTTCAAGGATAGATAGTCACGATGCAACAGTACATGTCAGGTACTGTCGTGGAGTTGCAAACGCGGTTTTATTATAACCTGGATGACCAACATCAACCGGGAGAAAGAGTTTTCCACTGGATGTTCTGGACATCCGATCCAAGCGTTCGGGCATTTGTACACTACAAATCGTTTGTGCAAGTTGACGATACCTGATTATACGAGAAATATACCCAGATATTCCTTATTGCGGTTGCACAAGACGGGAACCAGAATGTCTTACCAATTGCGTTTACGATCATGAAAAAGGAGGACATGGAATCGTGGGAATTTTTAATCATTATACTATTTAAATCAGTCCAAAATCACATTATGGTAAAAATTATATTTTTGCCCCTAAAGTTTGACATTTTTACAATTTAGTCCCTAAGCTCGTAAAATGAAATGTACTTAATTTATTCGATACCCATGCCTAGCCAAACCTTATACATTGTTATAAAAGCCCACAAATTTTATTTATTCACATTTTTACACCATATTTTATAAATTTTACAAACAAGTCCTTTTAGGCATTTTTACCGAAAATCACTTAGCAAAAATCGTTTATCATACACCAAACATACATTTTCTACCATTAGACATCAAAACACACAAATATCCATCATGGTTAAAATTTTAGACCTTGACATCTCTTCAAATTGATGGTAGAAATAGAAAGATCGAAATACGACTTCAAAAATGTAAAGAGCATTAAAAACGGGGCTAGAACGGACTTACAGTCGAGCTCGGAAGTGGCCAAACCCTAGCCATGGCTTATCTTGAGACATTCAGCCATAGCATGAAGAAAATGAATGAAATTTTGGCTTATTTTACCTTTTTAATTCTTTTAATAACCAAATTACCAAAATGCCCTTAATGAAAAACTTTGAAAACATACCAAACCATGTCCATTTTTGTCCACTAACTTAACCAATGGTCTAATTACCATTTAAAGACCTCTAATTTAAAATGTCATAGCATTTGGACATCCCTAACATATAGAATTCAAGTATTGCACTTTTTGCAATTTAGTCCTTTTAACTAAACTGAGTGCCTAAGCGTCAAAATTTTCGAATGAAATTTTCACGAAATCGTTCCATAAAACTGTAAACCATAAAAATATAATAAAAATAAATTTATCTGCGTCGAATTTGTGGTCCCAAAACCACTGTTCCGACTAGACCTAAAATTGGGCTGTTTTTTCGTCCCGAAAATTTTACCGGAATATAAATTCGATTTCTACGTAAACTCCTCTATCTCGTGACACTTCCAAAGAACCCTCACTAAGTTTATGCTTTTATTTCCCAACTTTTAATCTCTCATGTTAAAATTCCGATCAATTCTTCGTTATACAACATATCGGCTGAATCTTAATCCTTATCAGAGAATTCATACTCAAAGAGTTCAATCAATACTATCGCAATATAGATACACAAAACACATTTTGAATCTTTTTTCAAGGCAATACTTTCGGAAGCATATATCGCTGAACGAGAATTTCATATCCTCATGTTTCAAAATTCACATACATTTTCTGACAATCTGAAGTGGATTCTAAACTACCAAGAATCATTTTTACTTTCTATATGATTTCTGATCGGATAGTCTCTGAAACATATAACTCAACTAATCTATCATGTTACATACCCGATCACCAAAACATCTATTTCAAATAACTATACATTTTATTACTTCCTCAATGAACAAACGAGCTATTACTGAGCTTCGTACAAAATTTTCTGTATAAGCTCTGAATTACTCAGTGAGCAATTTCTATCTCGGAATAATGATAACAGTCATCAGGTCCAACCTGAAATTTAGAATCAAAGGTCGTCTCACACTGTACTCGTTTAGTTTACCACTCACTATCATATTCTTGAGGTTTTCAATTTTGCAAAGAAAATATCACTTTAGCTTCTAATTTAGCTAGATTCAGACCGTCATCAAATAAGGTTAATCATGTATACAATATTCACAAAATAATCAAAGGTTTTCCATTCAAGCATTTGCAACTATATCTATTTTCCCAAAGGTTAATCGATAACTGCTCAAAATCTTTCAATAGTTCAAGCCATCTATGTTGTTTTAAAGTTTAGATCCTTCTGTGACATTAAATACTTTAAATTCTTGGGATCAGGAAACATATGAAATTTTTCGTCGGACAACCAATGTCATCAAATTCTCCACACAGACATAAAAAGTGGCCGACTCTAAATCCCCATCGGACAATTCCTTTCATGTGACTTTAACCGTCTAAAAGCATAAACTATCACTTTACATTCTTGTATTAAAACACATTTCAATCCGTTCGATAGTGCATCGCTGAAAAATCACAAATTCTTTACTCAATTTAAACTAAACTCAAAATCAGTGCTTCGGTTAACAATACCTTCAACTATTTTCAACTTTACTAACACTCAACAAACCATTCAAACTTTCACAAATGTGATAACTTTATCAATCAAAACAACTTTAACTCATAATAATATCATCCAATTAGAACTGATCTAATAGGTACGTCCATGTATCACACCTTTTTGAATATAAATTCTTCATTCAATCTATTCGTCAATTTACCCATGAATGTACAAGATTCCATCTTCTTACCGAGGATAACCTTAAATGCATATAACTCAAATTATCCTTCAACTGACCAGCTCGCTCAGATAAAAAAACAACTGAGTCGATTTCAACTATCAAATAATATCATATCAAATATTTCCTTCTTCATGCTGTTAAAGCAACTCAAACATACAATCTTTCAAAATTTCCTCACATGCTAGTCAAAGATCTTTACAATTGTATTAGCTCAAGGAAACAAAATATTCTGATTGAACTCAATGACCTTAATCAAACTTACCTGAGAAAAGAAAACCATCGTACAATTTGAGCTTGAGCTTCCACTATTTATACCTTTGCCGATGTCAATTCCTTTCATGAAAATTAGAGAAATCCTGATACTAGAATCACCACGTCCCCATAATCGAACCAGAAATACAACCATAATAGACATAGTTATCACAAGTCAAAGAACATACTTTAAAGATGGGCCATGATTGATAATTTACAAAATAAAGATAATAAGAAAATCGAGATAAAGAAATCCAAGATACGATACCACACCGAAGTCCAAGAACATAACTCATAAGAAAATGATAAAGATCTTGATGATTTCTCAGAGAAAACCGGAAGAAAAGCAATGCTTATACACTCTAGAATCAATTGTAACAGAGATGATATATTTTTCAAATATATATACAAAACAAAACAACATCCAGTAGAAACAAAAGAATAGTCTCACATAAGTTTTCACCAAAAACTTTTATTCCAAACATAATAGGATAGAATCCCAAAGAAAGAGATAAGAAATGCTGCTCACCAACCAACCAGATCAACAGTGCTCTCATCTAACATTATAAGCAGCTAGCATTCTCATACAATAAGAATTTCATCAGAAAAATAACAATCACATATATTTTTGAGGATAAATGAATACATAAAATACCCAGAGAGATCATCATAATCTATTCAATTACAACTGTTACACTCAGACATCTTTACGATTAAAATATCATTTATCTGACTAATTCTATCATCACTAATCCCATATTATTCCATTCACTAACAAAAATCAATCCGGAGGAATTTCTAGCAAATATATACTTTAGACATCATACCTGAATGAGTCGATTAGCCGAGGTTAACTTTTTTCTTTAACCGTGACATCGTGAAATCTGAATGATCTTTAAAATAACCTGGGATCTTTTCCAAAACTATATCACTTGTCAAACTATTCTTAACTTTGACCATATTATTAGTTATTCCACTATTGAACTCTTTAATCTCTTACTTGCGAGCTCATTCAACTTAAATCTCGTGAAATGTCGTTATAAAATACCACATTGGTAAGGGGGTGAGGTCATAAAGCCTCTTACTCGACTCTCATAAATACACACATATAACTTAGCATTCATCGTCAACATAATATCTTCTCAATCATAAAATTCACTTCAAGCTAATTAACATACATATTTATGTCACATGAACTTTTCGATTACCTTTATTCAAACAAGTGTACTTAAACATACATTCTATAGATTTTGAGTAAGTTCACTAATCGCATTAACTTAATCAAACAAGTTAGACACATAACATCATATGAATGCCAAACAAACATGGATGAGCTTATCACATTATAAACTTTCATTTCACTTCACCATTCCATATTTGAAGAATAATTCCCATTGAACTATTGTAATTTCGATGGATTCTCGGGTAGTATACTCAAGGTGTGCATGTTAACAATCCGTCAATTCATACTCAAAAGTTCCCTTTGACACATATTCATGGAGTACACTCTCGAGCCACATATGACATAATAGGATTGCCAATTCAGGCTAAATTCTTTCGATAACGTATGCTCTAAAGGCTTACTTTGGATTACCCATTCAAGCTAAATCCATTTCATAACATATGCTCGAGAGGGCATAATTCAGGATTGCTGTTCTAGGCTAAATCCTTTTTGCAACATTTAAAACATTTTATCCGTTTCATAAAATCATCATAGTCCATCGAAATACAACGTTCAACCGGAACAATGACATTTTATCCATATTTCTCAACTTTTGGTTATTCCATTTTGTACATCATCACATACATATCATGAATTCTTATTCATACCTTTCCAAGTTTCGACTCATCACAAACACATTTCCAAATATCTTAGTATCACTTTCAACGTTTTTGAAAGTAGCTCGATTGGAAAGCATCTGTCTCAAAAAAACAATTTCATCAGAGTCGGGAGATATCACACTATCACGGGTTACATATGGCATGTATAGCTAGACTCTCACACATGCTAGGTTAGTCCGAGAATCGACTAAACCGTAGCTCTAATACCACTAAATGTAACACCCTTTACCTGTATTCGAAGTCAGAACGGGGTACAAGGCATTACCGGACTCACATCACAAGCAATCACACGATTCTAAGTCATAAAATTTGCGTACAAAATTAAAACCATTCATATTTGATCATGAAGTCCTATTACGAGCCTATGATGTAACATCCCATACCCATGACCGACGCCGGTACAAGATACGAGGCATTACTGTACTTAACCTTACTTGAACATGCATTATCGGGCTATAAAATTTCGTTCCATCTTAAAAATTTTCCTTCTTAATCATAACATAAATATCTTGGGCCTATGAGGCCTTAAACTTACTTCGGAAGATTCCAGAGTTTAATCGTAAACTTTTACTCTTTTTGAAAATTTTTGCCTAGACAGGGCCCACACGTCCGTGTTGTCCAAGGGACACACCCGTGTGCCCCTGAGACATGCCCGTGTTCTTCACCCGTGGTCGACACTGACTTATTTCACATGGCTGAGCACAGGTCCGTGTCTATAACCCGTGTCCTTTACACGGCCTAGACATGCCCGTGTCTCATGCCCGTGAAGCTCTCTGTTTATGACGTCATCAATCCCTAATTAGCACACGGCCAAGACACATGCCTGTGTGTTGGCCCGTGTGACGAATCGTATTCTCGCAAATTCGTGCAGGGGACACACGGCCTATTAACACACCCATAGGGCTGATACAGGCCTAGATACATGCCCGTATGTCTACCCATGTGGACACTTAAAGGCTATTTTCCAAGCCGATTGCCACCCTAAAACATGATCTCACTTATACCAACTCAAGCAATACATAATATAGCATTCTTGTACTATGAATAATTCCTAAAATATTACTAATAGAATTCGTAAAAACTCATCATCATTAATATATAAAACTTAACAAACATTGGCCAATCTCTTTGGCCATATACAAAAAGGATAATAATCTTAATAGCCAACCCTTTTGTAACACCCCTTACCCGAGACCGTTGCCAGAGTCGAGCATGAGGCATTACTAGACTTAACTACTAATTCGGGGCATAAAAATTTAAACTGTCCATCTGCATCATGCTGTCTAAATTGACTATAACTCGAGTTAAGAAACTCGAAATTTAGATCCGTAAATTTTCCTTGAAACTATGCTCATATATCTTTTTACTGTAATTTTTCCAGAATTTTTTATATGGCAAATTAGTACAGTTTATTCATTAAAGTTTCCCCTGTTTCACTGACCAACTATTTTGATCTCTCTTAACCTAAATTCAAATATCTCATTGTACAGTTTTCATATGATGTTTCCACTTGTTTTTATTGAAAAATAGACTCACTAAGGAATCTAGATATATAAAATATAACTCATAATTCACTTTTTACAATTTTTAATAATTTTTCTAAGACGGAACAGGGGATCACGAAGTCATTCAGAACCTGTCTCACTAAAATTTAAATATCACAGAATATAAAATTCCTTTTCCTACTCTGTTTCTTTCATATAAAAATAGACACAATAAGATTTAATTCTATATCTTATTCACTATCTAATTCCATTTCTTCTATTTTTGGTGATTTTTCAAAATCACGTCACTGCTGCTAACCAAAAACTGTTTCATTGCAAAATATGGTTTACTAGTTTATAACATCATTACTCCCTTTCATTTAAACACTATACATTAACCATACTTATATATACCAAAACCAAGTCAACCAAAACCACAATCAAACATAATCATCAAGCCAAAATATAAATTCCAAGATTAACAAGATGGACAAGCCATTTTCGCATGGCTTATACAAATATATATAACTTCAAAACCAGCAATATCAAAACTAGTCTATACATGCCACATAACCAAATCTCCAAGCATTTATTTACTAAAGTGAAAATTGGATAGTGTGATGAGATCTCCTTCGACTTCCAACCCGAGCAAGTCTTCGAAACTCTATAAACATAGGAAAATTACACAAAGTAAGCTTTGAAAGCTTAGTAAGCCATAAGCAAATAATTCACTATAGAAACATATATAATACAATTCAAATAGGCCAAAATTTAGTTAATCACATACACATATACAATCACTTTTCTCTTATAATCCATGTTTCTCGTTAAGTAACTTCACTTACCTTATTTTTCATTTAACAAATAAACCTCATACATACCTGGATCATTTAATTCGAATACACAGTCGGTCACCAATTCATTCATAGAAATATCATAATCATGCATATATTCCATCTCATAATTTATATCTAATTCACTTATTCATAATTTATAACACCATTCATAGCTTCAATACTTACCAAAATTAGGTCTTTGAATTGAAAATTTACTCGTGTCCTTAATACTCATTGACCGATTTCACACACTTAGTGCTCCGTATTTTAAATTCGCACACTTAGTGCCTTTCTCAATCATGTTACACATTTATATATCCAATCTCATAAAAATTAAACCTCCACTATAAATATACGAATTAGCTTAAATCAATCTCAATAATCAACATCCCATTCGGGTGTACCAACGGCACATATACATATCTCACATTTGGCTATACTATGCACATATATATAGTTATCACAATCAGCTATATCAATAATATTTATACATACTTCCATTAAATTCACATATACCACTATAAGAAAAATCCAATTCAACTCAATTGCTTAAAAACTTATTAGATCAAATACACATGATTCATTATTCCATCACATATGGTCGAATATACTAGTTTAATGCATTATCTTATATATAACTGAACATCCAAAGTTAATTGAATTATCACATGTACTCATATATTCAATTTAATATAATATTACATATAACCACTTATATACAAATTCAATTCATCATCACATATACCCATACCTTTGTGGCCGAACATATAAGGTTAATTAAATCAACTTACTTGTTCAATTTCCACATCCATATGAAGTCTTATAGGCATAGACTTGAAAATAAATCACCGGTATTAAACCTGCTAGGCGTATGCCTGAATCACATACTGGCACTAAGCCTGCTAGACCCAAGGTCTAAAATTTATTCACCGGCAATAAGCCTGCTAGGCACAAAACCCGAATTAAGTTCACCGGCTCAAAGCTTGCTAGGCCCAAGGCCTGAAACATCACAAATACATAATCGATTTAAGGACATAAATCACATATACTAAGTCATAAGATTTCATCAAAAATTTATACTATCTTTCATATATCTAAACTTACTCAAGTAGTTCCTTGAACATATCAAATACCATCCCTCACATTTGGCAATAGCAAATATAATTATAAACATTTCAATTCAGCATGAATAATTTACACTTAATTAAAATTAAGAACAACCATTTGCTTATAGACTTACCTCGGATATCGGCGAACGTAAAATCAACTATTCGGCTATTTTTGTCTTTCTCCGATTCAAATCCGACTTTCTCTTTTCTTGATCTAATTTGATATAAATTAAACTTATTTAATCAATATTCAATTAAATTCACTCAAAAACACATGAATAAGTAATTTGCACTTTTACGCTATACATTTTATATTTTTAGCTATTTAGTCCCTATTGCTCAAAACAAAAAATACACCAAATTAGAAAATACTCCTTTAGGGCCGAATATTACCCATGCCCATACAAATCCATACAATCCATTTATTTTGCATTTTAGTCCCTCAAACATTTATTTTTGCAATTTAATCCAAATCACTCAATTTCATCAAAAATTCAAGAACAACACTTGTTAATCTATCACATATAATTAATATTTCATCATCAAACAACAAAAATATCAATCTTCCTTCAATGGCATCTCACAAAAAACACAACCAATTCAAAAATTTACACATTGGCTAGCTAAATCACATAGCAACGATCTCAAAAACGTAAAAATTATCAAAAACTAAACTCAAACATACCTTTAATTGAGCTTTTAATATGCCGAAATGCCCAACTCTTTTTCTTTTATTTTTGCTATTTTCATTCGGCCAAGAACATGCACTATTTGCATGTTTTGTTTTCTTATTTGTTTTATTATCCCACTTAGTTTTATTATAATATTAAAATAACTTTATAATATAAATAAAACATCATGAAATTTACTTTTTCCGTCCATTTACTTTGTAACTGGCATAATTGCCATTTAAAACCCCAACATTAAAAAGACATGGCAAATTAACATTTTCAATATAGCATGCTTAGTAATTACTTGATGCAATTTAATCCTTTTTAATACTTAAGCACTCAAACCTCAAAATTTAAACACGAAACTTTAACACACATAAATTCCCACAGAATAAACATAGAATAAAAATTTAAAATATACATATATATTTTACTCGGATTCGTGGTCTTGAAACCATCGCTTCGATTAGGGTCAAAATCGGGTTGTTACACCTTTGGCTCCCAATATGATATAACTCAAAATGACATAATCTCTATACATGCCATGCTTAAAATAAAACAACTTGGATATACCAAAATAATGATTGATAGTGTGATCCGAGCTCTGACGTCTTTGGTCCCCAACCTAGCTTGGCGATACTACAAGGAATAAAGAAAAGAGAGGAGTAAGCATATAGCTTAGTAAGTTTGCATTAAATTCATATAACAACATATTATTCATAATATACTCATCCATCATGAACAAGAACAACATAAATCTCAAGTGCTTGAACTTACTTACTCATACTTACTCTTACTCATCACATGTTACATAATAATTTCATGCTTGTATTTTTAATCATGGTGCCTGTATCACTTAGCCACATAGATTAGCACTTTCGCTAATGTAAACATGAACTCATCTCATCAAATTTCTTAAATTAAATAAACTCTTTATCAACCTTGAATAGCTTAGTTTATTACTATCTTTACTTGCTTAGCTTTCTTATTACCTCTTTCGTACTTGGTTCTTTTTCCCGTTGAATTACTCGGAATATCAGAGGATACTCAATCTCATCAAACATTTGTCTCAATGCTAATGCCATATCACAAATATGGTCTTACATGGGATTGCCTCATGATGCCGATGCCTTATCCCAGATATGGTCTAACACGGAATCTCTTAACTCGATGCCAAAGCCATGTTCCAGACATGGTCTTACACGGGACCTTCCTTGTATGGTGTCGATGCCATGTCCCAGACATGGTCTTACACTAGACCTTCCTTAAATGGTGTTGATGCCATGTCTCAGACATGGTCTTACACGAGATCTTCCTTATTCGATGCTGATGTCATGTCCTAGACATGGTCTTACACATGATCTAAGTTCGGTGCCGATGCTATATCCCAAATATGGTCTTACACGAAACCTAAATTCCTTGGGTGCCGATGCCATATCCCATGGTATTACACAGGCTTTCATTATCTCATGTTGTGACATAAGTATCCTCGTTATTCCGAATCTTCAACCAGGACTTTCACTTGTTCTCATTATTTTTTTATTAGACATTATTAATCAACTTCATGAAAATATTATACATTATACAACATAGCAAGTAATTTGATCATAAAAGCATATGTAACCATGAGTTCATACAAACTTACCTCCGTACTCCAAAATATGTGTTGATGTGCAATTTAGTCCACCACTTTGTTCTTGCCTCGGTTTCAGTCTGAGCTTCGTGTTTCTTGATCTATAATAAAAATTTAAGTTGTTTGATACTTACATTGACTAAATTTACTCATGTTTCATACTTTGGCAAAATTTACATATTTGCCCCTAAACTTTATCATAATTACACTTTTGCCTCTAGGCTCGTAAAATGATTTTTATTCAACTTTCTTGCATTTCAAGCCTAGATGAATCATATTCTCAACTATAACAACATTTAATTTCCACTATTTCACTCATGTATGACCATTTCTACAACTTTTACAATTTGGTCCTTATATGCATTTTCCATGAAAATCACTTAGAAAAAGATGTTTATCATACATCAAAATTTAATATTCTTACATAAAACATCAAAATACATGCATTTCATACATGGGTAGATTTTTTAACATAATCCCTAGCTCAAAATATAGCTAGAAATAGCTAAATCGAGTTACGAGGATCTCAAAAATACAAAGAACATTAAAAACGGGGCTAGGATACACTTACTATCAAGCTTAGGAAGATGAAGAAACCCTAGCTATGTTGCCTTTGAAATTTTCAGTTAGCATGGAGAAGATGAACACTAATTTTGACTTTTTTTCCCTTTTAATTCTTTAATTTACCAAATGACAAAAATGCCCTTAATGATTATTTCTTGAGATTTTTCCTTCCTATGTCTATTTTTATCCATCTCAACATATGATGGTCTAATTTCCAAATAAGGACCTCTAATAATTTTTATAATTTTATTTCATACTTAAACCTTCTAGAATCTTATATTTTCTAATCCTTTCAATTTAATCCTAATAGATAATTTACTCACTGATTAATAAAATTCATTCATGAAATTTTCACACAATCATGCAAATACCTCATAAGCCTTATAAAATCATTTAAACACATATTTATTCTTCGGATTTGTGGTCTCACACCACTATTCTGACTAAGCCCTAAGTCGGGCTGTTACAATTCTCCCCCTTAGGGATTTTCGTCCCAAAAAATCTTACTGGCAAAAAGGTTTGGGTACTAATTCCTTATAGCCTCATCGGGCTCTCACGTAGCCTCTTCTACCCCATGTCTCTTCCATAAGACTTTCACGAGAGCTATACTTTTATTTCTTAATTGCTTGACTTCCCAGGCTAGAATCTTAACTGGTTCCTCACCATAAGTCATGTCGGGTTGTTTCTCAACCTCTATCGGTGCAATCACATGCGAAGGGTCTGATCGGTAGCGTCGCAACATAGACACATAAAATAATCATGAATATTTTCTAACCCAGACGACAAAGCCAATCGGTAGGCTACCGGCCCTATCCTCTCGGTGATCTCATATGGTTTGATAAAACGCGGACTCAATTTGCCTTTTCGTCCGAATCTAAGAACTTTTCTCCATGGGGACACTTTCAAGAATACTCTATCATCGACTTGATACTCAATCTCTTTTCTTTTTAAATCCAAGTAGGATTTTTGTCGATAAAAGTAGCTTTTAAACAATCTTGAATCACCTTTACTTTTTCTTCGGTTTCTCTAACCAAGTCAACCCTGAGAATCTGGTTTTCCTTATTTGGCGACCACAAATCAGAACAGTGGTTTTGCGACCACAAATCCTAGGTCGAAATAATTATTTTTTATTATTTTAATGTCAACGGCATGATAGTATGGTTGAAATAAAATTTTATTATGAAATTTTTCGTTTGAGTGCTCAATTCGATAAAAATGACTAAATCGCGTAAAGTGAAAAAACTTGTGTTCTAATAGCTATAGAACATTAAAGTAAATGTCCTTAAGTGGTAATTAACCCATTAATGAGTTAATGGATGATAATGGTTTGGCATTTAGTAAAATAATTAATATTTATTAAGGTTAATTTTGTATTTTAGTTATTAAAGATTAATTAAATGAAATAAAATCACATATCATCTTTTTATTTCTTCATCTTCAACTGGATACTCAAAGGGAGGTAGCCATTTTTATGCATTTAGGGTTTGGTCACTTTGAGGCTAAATTGGTAAGTGATTTTTGTCCTATTTTTAATGATTTCTATGTTTTTGAGATCATTGCAGCTTAATCTAGCTAGCCCAGGGACTAATTTGTAAAAATGTTAAAGGTTTAGGGTTTTTTCATTGATGAAATAGCATGTATTTTGATTATTAATGGTAGAAAATGTATGCTTGTTGTTAGAGAAACAACACTTGTAAAGTGATTTTTGACAAAATTGTCATTTAGGGATTAAATTGAGAAATGTTGAAATTTTATGGTTAAAATTGTGAAATAAATAAAAAATATGGGCTGCTAGGGACTTAATTGAAATTTTGCTAGCATAGGTATAGGTTGAATTGCATGAATTTGTATTTTTATGAGGTAAAGACTAAATTGTAAAAATGTTGAAATATTAGGGGTAAAAGTGTAAAATTACCTTAATATGTATTTTGGACTAAATTGACTAGAGTGATGATTAAATAAGTTAATTTTGATTACATATAGATCAAAAAAGTGAAATTCAGATTTAGATCGGGGAAAAAACAAAGTATCGGATTAATCAATTTATTTTACCCTTTTTGCATTCGAGGTAAGTTTGTATGTAATAAGCATTGTTATTTTTGGGTTTTAAATGCTTTGATATTGTATAATTTGTGAATGCAACCTTGCAGACATATTCGACGACGATTCGACAAATGTGAAATCTCGGTTGAACCTTAGGAATAGATTAGGATACAAATGACATGTCATTAGGGGTTATATGATTTGGGTGCTTGTCCGTACGTCCTATCGGTGGCTGAGTTATCCGCATATGTTACGGATACTCGTTAGCTTATGTGAACAGCACCGTGTAACTTCATCATGACCGTCAGCATGTGTGAGCAGATCTGTTGATAGCTCAAGAGTGAGCATTATATGTGATATGAGATTGAGATAACTTTGGCTATGTATGTGGCACTTAGGGTGTGAGATTCCTGAGTATCCGATATTCTTCCAAATGGTTCAACGGGTATATCAAAGTCATGGATGAGTATGATACTAATAAGAGATGGTACATGTATGTACATGAGCCGTATAAGCTTTGAATCGAAGAAACTTGTGAATTTCACATTTAATCTTATGATTGAATATGTGGAAGGTTTGTTAGCTAATATGAATTATTTGTTGATATATTAAATTATTGGAATTTTATATTTATGATTAATTGAGTTTATTCTTATACGAACTTACTAAGCTTCATAGCTTACTTTGTATATTTCTTTCATGTTTTATAGTGAAATCAAAGCTAGCTCAGATTCGAGAACGTTGGAGATCTCATCACACTATCAAGCTGGAGATCTCATCACACTATCAAGCTATCACTTTGGTACTTTTGAACTTATGTATTTGGTTATATGGCATGTATAGGAGTATTGGTCATTTTGATATATGTTAGTAATGGATTTTAGCATTTGAGTTGGCTTGTAAATGATAAGTGTTTGGTTATGTGTATAGCCATGAGAGTTGGCTTATTTTGATATATTTGGTGATGTATATATTTGTGCAAATAGCCTTTTGTTGTTTGGTTGATAATTTCCATTTTATATGCTTGTTGTGAATTGGTATTTAGAATACCAAATGGTTGAGAATTGAGATTGATATACAAGTGAAATTAAGTAAAATAATGCATAATTGAAAGTGACCCTATTGATGAATTGAGAATGTGATCTTTGGTAAGAAATTGAATGGCATATTGTGGTATATGTGTGCCTTGTTGTTTTTGGTATTGAAATGGTATAAACTATGCTTGGTTGAGATTGGTTCAATGCCTATTTATGCCATGTTATGTGCCTTATGGGTTTGGTGTAGGTGTATGAAATTTGGGTGAGAAAGATGGCTTGGAAAATAGCCTATTTTTCTCTTCATGACACTAATGTTGTTTTAATTGATCCGGGGTCTACCCATTCATATATTTGCATGAAATTAGCATCTAGCATGAGCATGCCTGTTGAGTCTACAGAATTTGTGATAAAAGTGTCTAATCCACTAGGCAAAAGTGTATTAGTAGATAAAGTATGCAAAGATTGACCATTGATGATTAGAGGTCATTATTTTAAGGCAAACCTCATGCTATTGCCATTTGATGAATTCGACATTATTCTTGGTATGGATTGGTTAACCATTCATGATGTGGTAGTAAATTGTGGAAAGAAATATATTGAGTTGAGATGTGAGAATGGGGACACTCTTCGTGTTGAATCAAATGAACAAGACAGATCGCTGGTAGTGATCTCTCACATGTCTGCTCAGAGGTATGTAAGAAAAGGGTATGAGGCATATCTAGCTTTTGTGATGAATGCCAACGAAACCGAGTTAAAGATTGAATCAGTATTGATAGTATGTGAGTACCCAGATGTCTTTCCCGAGGAATTGTCAGGACTGCCTCTAGTTAGAGAGGTTGAATTTGGTATCGAGTTTGCTTCCGGTACTGTACCAATATCGATTGCTCCTTACAGGATGGCTCCAATCGAGTTGAAGGAATTGAAGGCACAGTTGAACAAGTTGATGGACAAAGGTTTTGCTAGACTGAGTTGCTCTCCATGGGGTGCTCCGGTATTATTTGTGAAAAAGAAATATGGCTCCATGAGATTGTACATAGATTACCGACAGATTAATAAAGTAACAGTAAAGAACAAGTATAGATTACCGAGGATTGACGATTTGTTTGATCAATTGAAGGGAGCCACTATGTTCTCCAAGATAGACTTGAGGTCGGGATACTATCAGTTGAGAGTAAAAGACTCAGATGTGTGAAGGCTACATTTCAGACGAGGTATGGGCATTATGAATTTTTAGTCATGCCTTTTGGTTTAACTAATGGCCCAGCTTGTTTATGGACCTAATAAACCGTATCTTTCGGCCATACCTAGATAAGTTTGTGGTTATTTTTATTGATGATATATTGATATATTCCCGAGACGAGCTTGAGCATGCTAAGCACTTAAGGATAGTTTTACAGATTCTACGAGATATTCAGTTGTATGCCTAGTAAAAGTAAATTTTGGCTCAAGGAATTAGGATTTTTGGGACATATTGTTTCGGGAGATGGAATCCGAGTTGACCCAAGTAAGATCTCAGCCATTGTTGATTGGAAGCCCCCGAAAAATGTATGTGAAGTTAGAAGTTTTTTGGGCTTAGCTGGCTACTATAGGTGGTTCGTCAAGATGTTTTCCATGATAGCTACTCCAATGATGAAACTATTACAAAAAATATAAAGTTTGAATGGACGGAAAAGTGCAAACAGAATTTTGAGAAACTAAAGGCAATGTTGACAGAGGCTCCAGTTCTAGTACAACCTGAGTCAGGAAAATAATTTGTGATTTACAGTGATGCATCCTTAAATGGATTGGGCTGTGTACTTATGTAAGAAGGCAAGGTGATAGAGTATGCCTCCAGACAGCTAAAGCCATATGAGAAGAATTACCCGACACATGATTTAGAGTTGGCTGCTATTGATTTTGCATTGAAGATTTGGAGACACCATTTGTATGGTGAAAAATGTCGGATATTCACCGATCATAAAATTTTAAAGTATTTGATGACTCAAAAGGAATTGAATTTAAGGCAACGGAGATGGTTAGAGTTGATAAAAGATTATGAGTTGGTCATTGATTACCATCAGGAAAGGTGAACGTAGTCGCTGATGCTTTAAGTAGAAAATCCTTATTTACTTTGAGGGCTATGAATACACAAGTGACTTTGTTCGATGATGGTTCTATTCTAACTAAGTTGAAGGCTAGACCAATGTTTCTCCAAGAGATCTATGAGGCTCAGAAAGGTGATAGTGAATTGCAAGCCAAAAAGTACAATGTGAGTCAGGTGTTGAGTCTGACTTTCGGATCAATTCAGATAGATGTTTGATGCTCAGAGACAGATTATGTGTACCGAGAAATGATGAGCTCATTCATAAAGTTTTTCATGAGCCACATAGCGGATGCTTATCTGTACATCCGGGTAGCACCAAGATGTATAATGATTTGAAGAAATGGTATTGGTGGCCGAGCATGAAGAAAGATATTTCTGAGTTTGTTTCAAGATGCTTGATTAGTCAGCAAGTAAAGGCCGAACACCAAGTGCTGCAACCTATTATGGTACCCGAGTGGAAGTGGGATCGAGTTACCATGGATTTTGTAAGGGGTTTACCGTCGACACCGAGTAAGAAAGATGTTGTATAGGTTGTAGTCGATAGACTTACGAAGTCAGCCCATTTCATACCTGTACGAGTTGACTACTCACTTGATAAGTTGGCAAACTTATACATTTCAAAGATAGTAAGGCTTCATGGAGTGCCTTTAACAATTATATTAGATAGAGATCCAAGATTTATGTCCAGATTTTAGAAGAAGTTGCAAAAGGCCCTGGGCACAAAGTTGAGTTTTAATACAGCTTTTCACCCCCAAACCGACGAACAGTCGGAGAGGGTAATACAAGTACTTGAAGACATGCTACAGTGTTGTATTCTTGAGTTTCAGGGCAGCTGGGAGAAATATTTACCTTTGGTGAAATTCGCCTACAATAACAATTTTTAGTCGAGTTTAAAAATGGCGCCTTATGAAGCTTTATATGGGCGTAAATTCTAAATGCCTTTATATTGGACTGAGCTTAAGGAAAACCAGATTCTCAGGGTTGACTTATTAGAGAAATTATTATTTACCAGATTCTAGAAGGTTTAAGTATGAAAAACCAGATTCTTAGGGTTGACTTATTAGAGAAATTATTATTATGTTTCCCATAAAAAGCTTCATAAGGCACCATTTTTAAACTCGACTGAAAATTGTTATTGTAGGCGAATTTCACCAAAGGTAAATATTTCTCCCACCGCCTCAAACTCAAGAATACAACATCAGTAGCATATCTTCAAGTACTTAGACATACCCTCTCCGATCGCTCATCGGTTTGGGGTGAAAAGTCAGATTAAAACTCAACTTTGTGCCTAGGGCCTTTTGTAACTTTTTCTAAAATCGGACGTAAATCTCGGATCTCTATCTGATATAATTGTTAAAGGCACTCCATGAAGCCTTACTATCTTTGAAATGTATAAGTTTTCCAACTTATCAAGTGAGTAGTCAACTCGTACAGGTATGAAATGGGCTGACTTCGTAAGTCTATCGACTACAACCCATACAACACTTTTCTTACTCGGTGTCGACGGTAAACCCATTACAAAATCCATGGTAACTCGGTCCCACTTCCACTCGAGTACCATAATAGGTTGCAGCACTTGGTGTTCGGCCTTTACTTGCTGACTAATCAAGCATCTTGAAACAAACTCAAAATATCTTTCTTCATGCTCGGCCACCAATACCATTTCTTCAAATCATTATACATCTTGGTGCTACCCGAATGTACAGATAAGAATCCGCTATGTGGCTCATGCAAAACTTTATGAATGAGCTCATCATTTCTCGGTACACAAAATCTATCTCTGAGCATCAAACATCTATCTGAATTGATCCAAAGTCAGACTCAACACCCGACTCACATTGTACTCTTTTGGCTTGCAATTCACTGTCACCTTTCTGAGCCTCATAGATCTCTTGGAGAAACATCAGTCTAGCCTTCAACTCAGTTAGAATAGAACCATCATCGAACAAAGCCATTTGTGTATTCATAGCCCTCAAAGCAAATAAGGATTTTCTACTTAAAGCATAAGCGACTACGTTTGCCTTTCTAGGATGGTAATCAATGACCAACTCATAATCTTTTATCAACTCTAACCATCTCCGTTGCCTTAAATTCAATTCCTTTTGAGTCATCAAATACTTTAAAATTTTATGATCGGTGAATATCCGACATTTTTCACCATACAAATGGTGTCTCCAAATCTTCAATGCAAAATCAATAGCAGCCAACTCTAAATCATGCGTCGGGTAATTCTTCTCATATGGCTTTAGCTGTCTAGAGGCATACACTATCACCTTGCCTTCTTACATAAGTACACAACCCAATCCATTTAAGGATGCATCATCAGAATCACAAATTATTTTCCGACTCAGTTGTACAAGAACCTGAGCCTCACAACATTGCCTTTAGTTTTTCAAAATTTGCTGGCACTTTTCCGTCCATTCAAACTTTATATTTTTTTGTAATAGTTTCATCATTGGAGTAGCTATCATGGAAAACCCCTTGACGAACCACCTATAGTAGCCAGCTAAGCCCAGAAAACTTCTAACTTTAGATACATTTTTCGGGGGTTTCCAATCAACAATGACTGAGATCTTACTTGGGTCAACTCGGATTCCATCTCCCGAAACAATGTGTCCTAAAAATCCAACTTCCTTGAGCCAAAATTCACTTTTACTAAACTTGGCATACAACTGATTATCTCGTAGAATCTGTAAAACTATCCTTAAGTGCTCAGCATGCTCAAGCTTGTCTCAAGAATATATCAATATATCATCAATAAAAACAACCACAAACTTATCTAGGTATGGCCGAAAGATGCGGTTCATTAGGTCCATAAACACAGCCGGGCCATTAGTTAAACCAAAAGGCATGACTAAAAATTCATAATGCCCATACCTCATCCTAAATGCAGCCTTCTGGCACATCTGAGTCTTTTACTCTCAACTGATAGTATCTCGACCTCAAGTCTATCTTGGAGAACATAGTGGCTCCCTTCAATTGATCAAACAAATTGTCAATCCTCGATAATGTGTAATTGTTCTTTACTGTTACTTTATTAATCTGTCGGTAATCTATGTACAATCTCATGGAGCCATATTTCTTTTTAACAAATAATACTAGGGCACCCCATGGAGAGCAACTCAGTCTAGCAAAACCTTTGTCCATCAACTCGTGCAACTGTGCCTTCAATTCCTTCAACTCGGTTGGAGCCATCCTATAAGGAGCAATCGACATTCAGATAGACCTAAGGAAACTCGATACCAAATTCAACCTCTCAAACTAGAGGCGCCCGACAATTCCTCTGAAAGACATCCGGTACTCACATACTATCAATACTGATTCAATCTTTAACTCGATTTCGTTGGCATTCATCACAAAAGCTAGATATGCCTCATACCCTTTTCTTACATACCTCTGAGCAGACATGTGAGAGATCACTACCGGCGATCTGTCTTGTTCATCTGATTCAACACGAAGAGTGTCCCCATTCTCACATCTAAACTCAATATATTTCTTTCCACAATTTACTGCCACATCATGAGTGGTTAACCAATCCATACCGAGAATAATGTCGAATTCATCAAATGGCAATAGCATGAGGTTTGCCTTAAAATAATGACCTCTAATCATCAATGGTCAATCTTTGTATACTTTATCTACTAATACACTTTTGCCTAGTGGATTAGACACTTTTATCACAAATTCTGTAGACTCAACAGGCATGCTCATGCTAGATGCTAATTTCATGCAAATATATGAATGCGTAGACCCCGGATCAATTAAAACAACATTAGTGTCATGAAGAGAAAAATAGGCTATTTTCCAAGCCATCTTTCTCACCCAAATTTCATACACCTACACCAAACCCATAAGGCACATAACATGGCATAAATAGGCATTGAACCAATCTCAACCAAGCATAGTTTATACCATTTCAATACCAAAAACAACAAGGCACACATATACCACAATATGCCATTCAATTTCTTACCAAAGTTCACATTCTCAATTCATCAATAGGGTCACTTTCAATTATGCATTATTTTACTTAATTTCACCAGTATACCCATCTCAATTCTCAACCATTTGGTATTCTAAATACCAATTCACAACAAGCATATAGAATGGAAATTATCAACCAAACAACAAAAGGCTATTTGCACAAATATATACATCACCAAATATATCAAAATAAGCCAACTCTCGTGGCTATACACATAACCAGACACTTATCATTTACAAGCCAACTCAAATGGCTAAAATCCATTACTAACATATATCAAAATGACCAATACTCCTATACATGCCATATAACCAAATACATAAGTTCAAAAGTACCAAAGTGATAGCTTGATAGTGTGATGAGATCTCCAACGTCCCCGAATCCGAGCTAGCTTTGATTTCAATATAAAACATGAAAGAAATATACAAAGTAAGCTATGAAGCTTAGTAAGTTCGCATAAGAATAAACTCAATTAATCATAAATATAAAATTCCAATAATTTAATATATCAACAAATAATTCATATTAGCTAACAAACCTTCCACATATTCAATCATAAGATTAGATGTGAAATTCACAAGTTTCTTCGATTCAAAGCTTATACGGTTCATGTACATACATGTACCATCTCTTATTAGTATCATACTCATCCATGACTTGATATACCCGTTGAACCATTTGGAAGAATATCGGATACTCAGGAATCTCACACCCTAAGTGCCACATACATAGCCGAAGTTATCTCAATCTCATATCACATATAATGCTCACTCTTGAGCTATCAACAGGTTTGCTCACACATGCTGACGGTCATGATGAAGTTACACAGTACTGCTCACATAAGCTAACGAGTATTCCGTAACACATGCCGGATAACTCAACCACCAATAGGACGTACGGACAAGCACCCAAATCATATAACCCCTAATGACATGTCATTTGTATCATAATCTATTCCTAAGGTTCAACCGAGATTTCACATTTGTCAAATCGTTGTCGAATATGTCTGAAAGGTTGCATTCACAAATTATGTAATATCAAAGCATTTAAAACACAAAAATAACAATGCTTATTACATACAAACTTACCTCGAATGCAAAAACGGTAAAATAAATTGATTAATCCGATACTTTGTTTTTCCCCGATCTAAATCCGAATTTTGCTTTTTTTGATCTATATGTAATCAAAATTAACTTATTTTATCATCACTCTAGTCAATTTAGTCCAAAATACATATTAAGGTAATTTTACACTTTTACCCCTAATATTTCAACATTTTTATAATTTAGTCTTTACCTCATAAAAATACAAATTCATGCAATTCAACCTATACCCATGCTAGCCAAATTTCAATTAAGTCCCTAGCAGCCCATATTTTTTATTTATTTCACTATTTTAACCATAAAATTTCAACATTTCTCAATTTAATCCCTAAATGACAATTTTGTCAAAAATCACTTTACAAGTGTTGTTTCTCTAACAACAAGCATACATTTTCTACCATTAATAATCAAAACACATGCTATTTCATCAACGAAAAAACCCTAAACCTTTAACATTTTTACAAATAAGTCCCTGGGCTAGCTAGATTAAGCTGCAATGATCTCAAAAACATAGAAATCATTAAAAACAAGACAAAAATCACTTACCAATTTAGCCTCAAAGTGACCGAATCCTAAATGCATAAAAAAGGCTACCTCCCTTTGAGTATCTAGTTGAAGATGAAGAAATAAAAAGATGATATGTGATTTTATTTCATTTAATTAATCTTTAATATCTAAATTACAAAATTAACCTTAATAAATATTAATTATTTCACTAAATGCCAAACCATTATCATCCATTAAGTCATTAATGGGTTAATTACCACTTAAGGACATTTACTTTAATGTTCTACCGCTATTAGACACCTTTAGCTATTAGAACACAAGTTTTTACACTTTACGCGATTTAGTCATTTTTATCGAATTGAGCACTCAAACGAAAAAATGTCATAACAAAATTTTATTACAACCATACTATCATGCCATTGACATTAAAATAATAAAAAATAATTATTTCGACCTAGGATTTGTGGTGGCAAAACCACTGTTCTGATTTGACCAAAAACGGGCTATTACAACTCTCCCCCTTAGGGATTTTCATCCCTGAAAATCTTACCAGAAAAGAGGTTAGGGTATTATTTTCTCATAGCTTCCTTGGGTTCCCATGTAGCTTTTTCAAGACCGTGACGTTGCCAAAAAACCTTCACTAAAGCTATGCTCTTATTTATCAACTTTTTAACCTCTCAAGCTAAAATTTTGATCGGTTCTTCGTTATACGTTATATCAGGTTGAATTTCAATCTCTGTCAGAGAAATTACGTGTGATGGGTCTGATATATATTGACGCAAAATCAAAACATGAAACACATTGTGGATCTTTTCTAACTCTAATGGTAAAGCTAGTCGATATGCTACTGGCCCTATTCTTTCAATAATCTCATACGACCGATGAATCGCGGACTCAATTTGCCTTTGCGACCAAAACTAAGAATTTTCTGCCACGGAGATACTTTCAAGAATACTCTGTCGCCAATTTGAAATTCAATGTCTTTATGTTTCAAATTCGCATACTATTTCTGTCGATCTAAAGCTGCTTTCAAATTATCGCGAATTATTTTCACTTTTCTTCAGTCTCTCTAATCAAATCAACCCCGTGAATCTTTTTCTCACTAAGCTCGGTCCAGTATAATGGAGTTCGACATTTACGACCATACAATGCTTCATACGGTGCCATCTTTATACTCGATTAAAAACTATTATTATAGGCAACTTCAACCAAAGGTAAATATTTCTCCTAGTTGCCCTCAAACTCTAAAACACAACTACGAAGCATATCTTTGAGAATCTAAATTACTCTCTTAGACTGACCGTCAGTTTGCGGATGAAATGCAGTAGTAAAATGTAAGTGCATACCGAAAACTTCTTGCAATTTCTTCCAGAATTGCGACGTAAACCTCAGATCTCTATCTAAAATAATCAAAATTGGCACCCGTGTAATCTAATGATCTCAGAAATGTACAACTCAGCCAATCTATCGAGCGAAAAGTTCATACATATCGGAATGAAATGTGCAAATTTTGTCAATCGATCAACGACAACCCAAATATCATCTTTCTTTTTCAGAGATAGGGGTAATCCCAATACAAAATCCATCGTAACTCTGTCCCATTTCCCCTCTGGTATCATCACAAGCTGTAATAATCTCGAAGGCACTTGATGTTCAGCTTTGACTTGTTGGCAAATCAAGCATCTCGACACAAACTCTGAAATGTCTCATTTCATGCCCGACCACTAATATAACTATTTCAAATCATTGTACATTTTAGTACTCCCTGGGTGGACAAATAAACAACTATTGTGTACTTCGTGTAGAATTTTTTGAATAAGCTCAAATTTTCTCGGTACACATAGTCTATCTCGGAACATTAAATAATCATCAGATTCAATCTGATAGTCTGAATCAGTAGTCGACTCACATTGCACATTTTTAGCTTGCAATTCAGTATCACATTTTTGAGCTTCACAAATTTATTGAAGAAATAACGGTCTAGTTTTTAATTCAGCCAAAATTGAACCATCATCAGACAAACTTAATTGCGTATTCATCGTTTGTAAAGCAAATAAAGATTTTCTACTCAGAGCATCTCCGACTACATTTGCTTTTCCCGGATGATAATCAATTACTAACTCATAGTCTTTCAGCAACTTTAGCCATATCCGTTGCCGCAAATTCAAATCCTTCTGAGTCATTATATACTTTAAGCTCTTGTGATTAATAAAGATATGACACTTATTCACCGTATAAATGATGTCCTCAAATTTTCAATGCGAAAACAATAGCGACCAACTCTAAGTCATGCCTCGATTAATTCTTTTCATGTGGTTTCAACTGTTTGGAAGCATAAGCTATCACTTTGCCCTTTTGCATCAAAACACAACCCAAACGGTTCGATGACGCTTCACTGAAAATCACAAACTCTTTACCTGGCTTAGGTTGAACTAAAACTGGTGCTTTAGTTAACAATGCTTTCAACTATTCAAAACTCTATTAACATTTCTTGGACCACTCGAATTTCATATCTTTCTGTAGTAAACAAGTCATCGGTGTAGTAATCATCGAGAATCCTTTTACAAAACATCGATTGTAGCCAGCTAATCCCAGAAAGCTTTTGACTTTGGATACGTTTCTTGGTGGTTTCTAATCAACAACTACTGAAATTTTACTCGAATCAACTCTGATGCCTTCCACTGAAACAATATGTCCTAGAATCCAACCTCTCGGAGCCAAAGCTCACATTTACTGAATTTAGCGAACAGTTGCTTATCTCCCAAGGTTTGTAGCACAATTCTCAAATGTTCAGCATGCTCAGACTCATCCTGGGAATAGATCAAATGTCATCAATAAATACAACAAAAAATCTGTCTAAATACGGTCTAAACATTTGATTCATCAAATCCATAAAAACTGCAGGAGCATTATTTAATCCGAAAGGTATAACAAGAAATTCATAATGCTCGTACCTTGTTCTGAACACAGTTTTCGGCACATCCGAATCTTTTACTCTCAATTGATAATAACCAGACTGTAGATCAATCTTGAAAACACTATTGCTCCTTTCAATTGATTGAACAAATCATCAATTCTCGGTAAAGGATACTTGTTCTTTATCGTAACCTTATTGAGGTGACAATAATCAATACACTATAATAGCCCGATTTTGGGGTTAGTCGAAATAATAGTTTTGAAACCACTAATATGAGGTCAGAGAAGTTATTTTTAATATTATTTTATGTATTATATCATGATTATATAAGTGCATGAAAATTTTGGTGAATTAATTGTAGTGATTACTTGCTTAATTTTGAAAAATGACTAAATTGCATGAAAGGTAAAATTTGCATTTTACTAGTTTTGAAGTGTCAAATAGTTATAGAATATTAAATTGGAGGTTTTTAATTTGAAATTAGGCTATTGGAAATGTGTTGGCCGGCCATAGGGACAAAGAAATGACTTGGTCAATGGTTAGGTGTAGTATTAAGTGACTTAATTGAGTAATAAAATAAAATAAAGAAAAGCTATCATCTATCCATCTTCTTCTTCTTCTTCCACCAAAAATATCAACAAGAATAGGAGTTTGGAGACTTGAAATTTTTAGCAACTTACACTCCTTGCAAGTAAGTGATTTTGGTGATCATTCTTGATGATTTTTGTACTTTTGGGACCCTTGTAGCATAATCTAGCTAATGAGGGGACTATTTTGCAAAATGGTTGAGAGTTTAAGGTTTTCCATGTGAGTATTTATATGTTTGCTAAAATTTTATGGAAGAAAATGAATCTTAGTGGTTTAATGAACAACTTTTGTGAAATAATTTTGCATGAAAACTCCTAATAGGACTATTTTGTAAAAGTTATACAATGGATAGTAAATATGTGAAATAATTGAAATTGTGAGTTGCTATAGGAGAGAATATGAATTGACTAGATTTGGATGTGTGAAAATGAACACATTTCATTTTACAAGCCTAGAGGCAAAATCGTAATTTTGTGAAAGTCTAGGGGCAAAACAATAATTTTGCTAAAATATGAATTTTTGAAGTGATTTGATTAAAGGTGGTTATTTAATAAGCTAAATATGTTATTATAGATCAAGAAGAACGTGGAGTCAACCTTGACCGAGGAAAAGGTAAGGTTTCAGATTAAATCTCAAATTGACATATTTTGTATCGAGGTAAGCTTATATGTAAATAATACATCCTTTTTATACATGTTTTTTTACATAATAGTGCATTGTGTGCAATGTGAATGAATATTATTGATATCTATTAAAATGATAGAAAGTGAGGAAATTCTTGGATGAACCTTCGAAATAGGAAAAGGATACGGATAAGCATCCGTGAATAAGTGATTGTTGGTGGGCTGTCTGCGATACCACCGTATTTATTATTATTAGCGGGCTGTGTCCGATACCACCATGGATATGTGATTATTGGTGGGCTGTGTGTGATACCACCGTGTTATTTATTAATGGTGGGCTATGTTTTAAACCAACGTGTATCCACTATTATTCCAAAGTGTTCATTGAGAAACTTTGACCAAGTGAAATTACGTGTGGTTACGTGGTCATAAATGTAGGGTATAAGTGCATCTAAATGTATATAATGTTTATAATATATATTTGGAATGTGGTAAGATTTGAAATGAGTAAGTACAACTACGAAGATCTGAATTATTTTTTATTAATAAGTATGTGGTATGATGTCTATTGTTTGCATATAGACTTACTAAGCTTAAAGCTTACTCCCTTCTCTTTTCCTTGTTTTGTAGTGTCGAAGAGCTAGCTCGGGATATGGAGACTGTCGGAGGATCACCTATACTATCCACACATTTTGGTATAGTTAGATTTAGCATTTTGAGTATGGCATGTCTAGGGACTTAGTCTTTTATCGAATGTTATATTGTTTTGGCCAAATGTGTTGGCTTATTTGAAGATGAATTGTAACACCCCAAACCTGGCCTGGATGTTATGGTCGAATCTGGCGATGTCACATGATAGTGCTTTTAGAAATTGTAACTGCGTTAAAACCATTTTTAGGTATCTTCGGTTATCGTCAAAACATGTCTTGGATTTGTTCGTTATCCTTTTTCAAAACTTTATACGTTGCAAAAGCTTTTAAAACGATTTGCAAGGTCATGTATTTTTTATAAAACATTTATTTATTTTAAAAATTTGCGTCTCGTTCTACTGCTAGCAGTTTATAAATACAAATCCCAAATTTTAAACAAAACTCTGAATGGCCTTATTACATAACATATACCCAGATATAATCAAACCATAAATAAAAATGAAACCGTAAAATAGGAATCTAGAACCGTGGTCACCGCCGAGTCCTTCATCGCACCGATCCATCTATTGCTGGGGATTACCTGAATAGTTTAAACAGAAAAGGGTGAGTTTTCGTAAAATCAGTGTGTAATCCCCACAAAAATCATACAAACAGAAATAACAGATAACAAACATGATGTTTACAGTTCAGTCTAAACCCATTATAAAAATGGTGTGGACCCTAACCCACTCAGATACAGAATTAGACATATTATAGGGCTTTAGCCCATTTCAGATAGAATATGCAAAAACACAGTCTTACCCACTAGCCTCTACACACCAATTCCGTCCAACCCTACATCCCATGTGGGGATAAAATCAACCCCCAGCCCTACACACCATGGTGTACCGAATACGGAACATATTCAGAAATTTGTATCAGCTGCCAGATAACAGGCTTAAGAGCCTTTTAGATACTTCCGCCAATCATAATCCACCCACCCCGATATAATGCAATAGACAAGAATGACATGCTATTATGCAAACAAAACTCATATATTCCAATTAGCATACATGCTTAGTACAAAATCAGACAGACAGATCATTCAGTTAGGCTTATTAGTATTGCTTACCGACCCTACGGTAGGTCCACAATCGACTTGGGCAACCAGTGCAACCTTACAGAGTTTTTCAAAAAAATGGGCTCATATGCCCATGTGGCCGAATCCCACACTCCGTGTGGGCTCACATGCTCGTGTGGCCCACACGGCCCAATTGGTCGAGCCCATGTGTCACACAGGCCTTGGCCAGCCATTACACGACCGTGTCACTCGTGCACGGCCTGGCTCATCGATCACATGGCCGTGTGGTGACTTACAGTCCTGCACATGGCCTATGACACAGGCGACCACACGCCCGTGTGACATCGACAGAAAGGTTTTCGACTTTCATAAAAACCTCAATTTTGCATTTTTGGGTACATATCTAGTTTCAATTGATGCTAAGACAACCCCTGAGCACTCCATAACCTACAGTTTATCAATTTCACTCAGTTTATCACTTAATTAATCGAACTAAAATCGAATTCGAAATGAGAAGAACATCCTTAAGTGACGAAAACTTACCCTAACACCTCGAAACAGTTGATTATACAATCACACGATGAGACCCTTAATCCACGTGAGATCTAGCTGCGAAACATCAAAACCCCAAATTAAGGTTGGAAAAACATAAGTTAAAGAGAGCAAAACCCCACTTACCAAAACCTACGAAGTCAAAAGGTACACTTATGGGGCAAAATTGCATAATCGAGGAAAGGAAAAGAACAAAATTTTGGTAGAGGTTTTTGAGAAAGAAAAGTTGAATAGCAAAAAGGAGAGAGACGAATTTGAGAGGGAGAGAAAAGTGAACAGATTTTCTGATATTCCCCCTATCATCTCCCCAAATCTTTCCTTACTATCAAATTTTTAGTTTAAAACAAACACCTACATAGAACTGGAAGCAAAAATACATCCCTTACGTGCGCAAGGATTCGAACTACCAACCTCCAACAACATCAACACTCCACTTAGCCACCAGGCTAGCAGGCCCATTTTGTTAATTACCTACACACTTTTACTTAAAAGCCTACTAACAAAAGTTTGTGCTTTATTCATAAAAATATCAAAATTTACCCAAGTTGAGACTTGAACTTGGGACCTCTCACACACACCCAGAACACATAACAACTTAAGTAGACATTCATTCATGCCAAAATTACAAAAGCCAAAATTAAGCAAAATCAGGGCATTACAACTCTACCCCCTAAAAGAAAATTTCATCCTCGAAATTTTACTTGATCAGAAGAGATGAGGATACTGCTGACGCATCGAATCCTCCGGTTTCCAAGTGGCCTCTTTAGTGCTATGATTCCGCCACAGCACCTTCACTAAGGGGATAGATATCTCCTCAGAACCTTAATGTCGCACTCCAGAATCTGAACTGGCTCCTCCTCAAATACCAGATCTGGTCTAACCTCAATGTCCTCAATAGGAACAACATGCGTGGGATCAGAGCAGTAGCGTCTCAACATTGAGACGTGGAACACATCGTGAATGCTATCCAATTCTAAAGAAAGCTTCAACTGATATGCGATCGGTCCCACTCGTTTTAGAATATGATACTGTCCGATAAACCGAGGGCTTAGCTTACCCAAGCGACCGAACCTCAAGACTTTTTTTCATGGTGAGACCTTAATAAAAACTAAGTCTCCCACAGCATACTCGATATGTTTCCTCTTCAGTCCGCATAGGACTTTTACTTATAGATGCCGCTTTCAGACGATTCCGTAATCAATCAAACCTTATCTTCAGTTTCAGAAACCAATTTTAGACCTAGAACACGTCGCTCACCCAACTCAGTCCAACACAAGGGAGTACGACACTTACGATCGTATAAGGCCTCATAAGGTACCATCTGAATTCTAGACTGATAGCTGTTGTTATAGGCGAACTCTGCCAATGGCAAATACTCCTTCCAACTGCCTCGAAAATCTATAACACAGCTCCTCAACATGTCCTCTAGTACTTGAATCACCCTCTCTGACTGACCATCTGTCTGAGGATGAAAAGTAGTATTCAAGTCCAACCTTGAACCCAGAGCCTCATGCAATTTCTTTCAGAATCAAGACGTGAAACGAGGATCCCTATAGGAGACGATTGAGATAGGAACCCCATACAGTCTCACAATTTTAGGTGCATACAACTTAGCCAATTTTTGGAGTGAAAAGTCTGTCCTAATCGAAATGAAGTGAGCAGACTTGGTCAATCGATCCACGATGACCCAAAAAATCCTCTTAGTGGGTGTTAAAGGCAATCCACTAACAAAGTCCATAGTTACTCGCTCCCATTTGCACATCAGTATCTTCACCGGTTGTAGCAACCCCGAAGGCAACTGATGCTCAACCTTAACCTGCTGACAAGTCAGACAACGAGCAATGAAATCTGTAACCTCACGCTTCAACCCTAGCCACCAGTAAAACTATAGTAGATCTCGGTACATTTTATTCTCGCCAGGATGCATAGCGTAGGGGCTGCTATGTGCTTCCCTCAAAATTGACTATCTTAAATCCTCATCATTCGGCACACAGATCCGACCGTAGAAACAAAGTACCCCATCACTATTAATCTCAAAATCGATAGTATCCCCATTCTCAATCTGACGGAACAACAACTCAAGCGACTTATCCACCAACTATTTATTCCTGATTTGTTAAATCTATATGGGCTTAACCTGAAGTTTTACTAACAGATTTCCATCATTGAATAAGCTAAGTCGAGTGAACATCGCTCTCAGATCATCCATAGCCATACGGCTCAAAGTGTTTGCCACCAGATTAGCCTTACCCGGATGGTACTCGATGATGCAGTCATAATCCTTAAGCAGTTTAACCCATCTACACTGCCAAAGGTTTAACTCATTGAGTGAGGATATACTTGAGGCTTTTGTGATCAGTGTAGATGGTACACTTCTTACCATACAGGTAATGCCTCCAAATTTTTAGAGCGAAGACAACCGAGGCCAATTTCAAATCGTGCATCGGATAGTTAGCCTCATGCGTCTTTAGCTACAGAGACACATAAGCTACCACTTTACCATCATGTATCAGAACGCAACCTAAACCATATGCGACACGTCACTATATACAATGAAATTCTTTCCAGATTCAGGCTATATCAAAACCGGAGTCTATGTCAGAACATATTTAAGCTTTTCAAAGCTCTCTTATTGCTTATCAGTCCAAACAAAGGGAACTCCCTTACGCAGAAGCTTGGTCAATGGTGCTACGTTCAAAGAGAACCCTTCTACGAAGCGTTGATAGTAACCGCTAGCCCTAGAAAGCTACAAATTTTAGACACATTCTTGATTGTTTCCACTCAAGAACAGCCTCGATCTTACGAGGATCAACACAAATCCCCTCCGCAGAGACCACATGCCCCAGAAAGGTTACCTTTTGGCGTCAGAACTCACACTTACTGAACTTCGCATACAACTGTTTCTCACGCAAAGTTTGTAATACCACTCGGAGATGTTCATCGTGCTCATCCTCAGTCTTTGAGTACACCAGGATGTCGTCAATGAAGACTACCATGAACCAATCTAGATAGGGCTAGAACACTCAGTTCATCATATCCATAAAAGTTACTGGTGCATTTGTCAGTCCCAATGGCATTACTAGGAACTCGTAATGGCCGTACCGAGTCTTAAATATTGTCTTATGCACATTAGTCTCCTTAACCTTCAATTGATGGTATCCCGATTACAGATCAATCTTGGAGAAAATAGAAGCCCCTTTGAATTGGTCAAATAAATCATCTATTCTTGGTAGTGGGTACTTGTTCTTAATGGTCAGCTTATTTAATTAGTGGTAGTTGATACACACACCTATAGATCCATCCTTCTTTTTCACAAATAGTATAGCTGCTCCCCATGAAGACACACTAGGACAGATGAACCCATAATCCAGTAACTCTTGAATCTGAGCCTTAAGCTCCACAAGCTCCTTCGGTGCCATTCTATAAGGGGCGATGGACACTGAAGCTGTACAAGAAAAGAGCTCAATCCCAAACTCTACCCCTCGGCTCGGAAGCAGACCCGATAGTTCCTCAGAAAAAACATTCAAAAAATCTCTTACGATTCTGATGTTCCTAACCGAAGAGTCCCTAACATCCGTAACGCTGATATAGGCCAAGATACCTTACATCCTTTTTGTACCAACTTTTCTACCACCAACGCAGAAATCACATTCGCCAGATAATTCTGACGTTCTCCAATCACCTCTACCTCAATATCCTTATCGGTTCTCAGAATAACCTTTTTTGTAGCACAGTCTAGACTCATCCGATGCTTGACCAGCCTGTCTATTCTCAGAATCAAATCAAATTCTCAAAATGGAAGCTCTATCAGATCAGCTAGAAATACTGTCCCTTGAACCTCTAGCGGAACTTCTCTAAACAATTTACTAACCCGGATAGATTGCCCCAACAAACTCATAACGGTTATCTCACTCAAAGTACTCTCAACTGGAATCCCCAAAGTTTCAGACACAGAGCCAACTACGTAAGAATGTGTAGAGCTTATGTCTATCAATGCAATATATGGTACATCAAAAATTAAGAACATACTCGTAATAACGTCCGGAGCATCACCATCCTCTCGGCAATGTGTAGCATAAACTAGTGCAGGCTGCCTCACCTTAGTCCCGCACCTCGGCCCGATGCTCTCTATCCTCGGCCCATGCCATTACCACCCCTGGCCTGACATCGACCCCTAAATGGCTACTGAACTACTCTCGGTGGTTGCATAGTATCAATACCCGCAGCTTGCATCTGATCAGTCCTCAGTGGACAATCTCAGACACGATGCTCAGTCGACCCACATCTCAAACATGCCTCAATCGTCCTTCAACACTCACTCGGATGACGTTTACCATAGTAACCACACAGCGCCACCCCACTAGGTGCAACAGGAGGCCCAACTCTCACTAGCCCATCTGGTCTGGCCTTTTTCTTAGGCCTCATCATAGAATTCGAGGGCTCGATTCCCTCTTATTCTTTCCTTTCTCACGGTTTTGGCACTCAGCATGCTTAACCTCCTCGGCGATCTTTGCCTTGTCCACCAGAGTAGAAAAATCACGCTCCCTTTGCGGAGCTATCAGAACCCATAAACTATCCTTGAGTCCATCCTCAAAATGGATGCATCGCTCATATTCAATCACCACCATGCCCCGATCGGCTCAATCTCAAGAACTTAGCCTCATACTCGGGCACAGAATGGTCTATTTGGATGAGATTACCAAACTCACGCCTCCTAACATCAATGTAGCTGGCCCCCCACGTATTTACTCTGAAAAGTCGTCTTAAATTAATCTCAAGTCAGACGGTCGGGCTGAGTGCCCTCCTTAATAGTCAACCACCACTGGTAAGCTTCGTCGTGAATCAGAAACAGCCCCCTTAAGCTTCTGCTCATCAGTAAAATCCAGATCATCCATAATTCTTTCCGTGGCCTCCATCCAAAACTCGACCACACTAGGAGCGAGTTTTGTGATACCCTTGAATAATTCAGCCCCATTAGACCAGATTCGTTCCGCAATCGACCACGACCCTCAGATCCAGTGTTGGGCCTAGTGACCCTCTCTAATATCCTCAGTATAGCCTGGGACATTACGTCGTCCCCAGCCATGCGATCTCGAGACCCAGTCTCTGTAGCAGGTGAGATCGGCGTCTCACTCGTATCCAGATTGGGCAGATTCTCAAATGCGGAGGACCCAGCTCAAGCCCCCTACGGCCTCTACCACGGCCTCTAGTACCCCGTCCACAGATACCTTGTACGCTCATCGTAAATTTAGAGTTTATCTGAGTTAGTAGTTTTATGCATTAGTTACAGTTCCAATATTTATTAAAGCATGTGTTATGCAGAATAGTATCAGAAATTTAGAGTTCGTTATCACAAATCACAATTTTACTACGATATTCAATTTCGCTACAGTGTTCAAGTTTACACTACCTAGAGTGATTTCAGTATAGTATACTACCTAAGGCTGTTTCAAGCATGCTTATTTCAAAAATATTTGAATCATTTAAAAATCGTTCCGAAAAAAAATTTTAAAAACCCAAACCAAAACCAAGTTTTGCAACCTGGCTCTAATACCACTAAATGTAACACCCCAAACCCGGCCTGGACGTTATGGCCGAATCTGGTGATGTCACATGATAGTGCTTTTAGAAATCATAACTGTCGTTAAAACTATTTTTAGGTAACTTCGGTTATCATCAAAACGTGTCGTGGATTTATTCGTTATCCATTTTCAAAACTTTATACGTTGCGGAAGCTTTTAAAACAATTTGCAAGGTCGTGTATTTTTGCTAAAACATTTATTTATTTTAAAAATTCGTGTCTCGTTCTACTGTTAGCAGTTTATAAATATAAATCCCATATTTTAAACAAAACTTCGAATGGCCTTATTACATAACATTTACCTAGATATAATCAAACCATAAATAAAAATGAAACCATAAAATAGAAATCCAGAACCGTGGTCACCGCCAAATCTTCCGCCGCACCAATCTGTCTATTACTGGGGAGTACCTGGATAGTTTAAACAGAAAAGGGTGAGTTTTCGCAAACTCAGTGTGTAATCCCCATAGAAATCATACAAACAGAAATATCAGATAATAGACATGATGTTCACAGTTTAGGTCTAAACCCATTACAAAAACAGTGTAGACCCTAGCCCACTCAGATATAGAATCAGACATATTACAGGGCCTTAGCCCATTTCAGACAGAATATGCAAAAAACAGAGTCCTACCCACCAGCCTCTACACACTAACTCTGTCCAACCCTACACACCATATGGGGATAAAATAAACCCACCCAGCCCTACACACCATGGTGTACCGAATACGGCACATAATCAAAAATTTGCAGCTGAGCTGCTAGATAACAGGCTTAAGAGCCTTTCAAATACTTCCTCCAATCATAATCCACCCACCCCAATGCAATGCAACATACAAGAATGACATGCTATTATGCAAATAAAACTCATATATTCAAATCAGCATACATGCTCAGTACAGAAATCAGACAGACAGATCATTTAGTTAGGGGTCTAAGTATTGCTTACCAACCCTATGGTAGGTCCACAGTCGACTTGGGTAACCCGTGCAACCTTACAGAATTTTTCAGAAAAATGGGCTCACACGCCCATGTGGCCCTCCCGTGTGGGCCTATACGACCCAAATTGGCCTTGGCCGTGTGGATCACATGACCTGGCCTAGAATCTCACACGCTTGTATGGTTCACCCGTGTGGGCCCATATGCCGTGTGTCGCACACGTCCTTGCCCAGCCATCACACGGTCGTGTCACTCGCGCACGACTTAGCTCGTTGATCACACAGTCGTTTGATGACATACAGTCCTGTACACGGCCTACCACACGAGAGACCACACGCCCATATGGTGTCAACAAAAAAGTTTTCTGCTTTCACCGAAACCTCAATTTCTATATTTTCAAGTACACACTTGGTTTCGATTAATGCTAAGAAAACCCCTAAGCACTCTAGAACCTACAATTTAGCAATTTCACTCAGTTTATCACTTAATCAATCAAACTAAAATCGAATCCAAAATGAGAAGAACATCCCTAAAGTGACAAAAACTTACCCCAACACCTCGAAACAGTTGATTATACAACTGCACAATGAGACCTTTAATCCACGCCAGATGCTTCTGCCAAACGTCAAAACCTCCAAATTAAGGTTTGAAAAACATAAGTTAAAGAGAGCAAAACCCCATTTACCAGAACCTACAAAGTCAAAAGGTACACCGATAGGGCAAAATTACATAATCGAGGAAGGGAAAAGAACAAAATTTTGGCAGGGGTTTTTGAGAAAGAAAAGTTGAATAGAAAAAAGGAGAGAGAAGAATTTGAGAGGGAGAGGAAAAGTGAACAGATTTTCTGATATTCCCCCTATTATCTCCCTAAATCTCTCCTTACTATCAGATTTTTAGTCCAACACAAACACCTACACGACACTGAGAGCAAAAATACATCCATTGTCTGCGTAATTATTCAAACTACCAACCTCCAACAAACTTAACACTCCACTTAGCCACTAGACCAACAGGCCCATTATGTTAATTACCTACACACTTTTACTTAAAAGCCTACTAACCAAAGTTTGTGCTTTATTCATAAAAATACCAAAATTTACCCAAGTTGAGACTTGAACTTGGGACCTCCCACACACACTCAGAACACATAACCATTGAAGCAGACACTCATTCATGCCAAAATTACAAAAGCCAAAATTAAGCAAAACTGGGGCTTACATGAATTCTTTTGTATAAGGCCATAGTTGATGGCTATTTCTTATTAATATATGAAATGATGATGTTTTTCATGAGTGTTCAAGTTGTATGGTTGAGTAAATGGTATAGTTATGCATGAATAAATAGGTTGTTTATGTGATTTATTATGGTGCAAGTAGGGGTGGTAGAAAGGGCTTGGAAAATAGCCTTATTTTTTTCTACATGGGTAGACACAACAGGCTGTGTCTAGGCCGTGTATGACACGCGGTCTGCCCCATGGGCATGTAGTTCAGTCGTTTGTCCCCCTACATCCTAGGTTGGCAAAACAGAATGCCCAGTAATAACCACATGGGCTGAGGTACGGCCGTGTGTCTCAACCGTGTGGAAAACACGACCATAGGACATGGGCATGTGCCCAGGTCATGCGAAGTCTACACTTGAATTTAGGAATTTAATTCAACACACGGTCTAAGGACACAGGCGCGTGCCTTGGCCATGTGACCATATTGGGTAGATGACGTTAGAAATAGAATGTCAAGGTTTTTGTATGCGGGCCAGGGAACATGCGTATCATGGCCGTGTGAAGGACACGTACCATGAACACGGGCATGTATCAAGCCGTATGAAAACCCTTGTAGGTTTGAATTGATAAATAAATCCATATGGGTGTAGACACGAGTGTGTCCCTATATGCTTAGGCCGTTTGAGTTACACGGTCTCTCAACATGGCCATGTTATCAAGTCACATGGGCGTGTTGCCCTTCCACACGGGCGTGTGCCCTTATTTTTAGTGATATTTTCCAAAGCTTTCCAAAGAACTCGATTTGATCCTAAAATATTTCTAAGATGTGTTTTTGGCCTTGTAGGCCCATATTATTTGTGATTAGAGGAAGTTTGAAAAGTTTTAAATTTGAATAGATTTTTATGACCCGGTAGTGCATGTTAGTATGTGTTTTGAGTTAGATAACATCTCGTACCCTGATTCAGTGCTAAACACGGGTAAGGGGTGTTACATACACAGTCTCATCGATCCGTCTTTCTTCTTTATAAACAAAACTGGTGTAAGCCAGGGCAAAAAACTAGGTCTTACAAAACCTCTATCTATTAACTCTTGCAACTAAGCTTTCAATTCTTTCAATTCTGTCGGAGCCATTCTGTATGGAGCTATAGATATCGGTGATGGTCCCGGCACTAATTCAATAGCAAATTCAACCTCTTTGATCAGTGGCAACCTAGGTAATTCCTCTGGAAACACATCTAGATATTCACAAACTACTGGCACTGATTCAATCTTCGATTCAGATATTTTTTATCCAGTACATATACAAGATAAGCATCACAACCTTTTCTCAAGTATCTCTGAGCTAATATTACGAAATCAAAGCAGGCAATCCACTCGACTCATTTGATTCAATTCGAAGGATTTCACCATTTTGACATTTCAATTCATTAGTATTTCATCTACAATTCACAACATCATCATGCGAGGTCAACCAATCCATACCCAGAATCACATCGAATTTATCAAACGGTAAAACATCAAATTTTCTAGAAAACAGTAACCTCCAATCATTAAAAGACAGTTCTTGTAAACTCTATCAACTAGAACATACTTGCCTAATGGGTTCGACACTTTAATTACAAACTCAGTAGAATCAACAGGCAAACTCTTACTAGACACTAAATTCTTACAAACATATGAATGAGTCCAGGATCAATCAAGGCAATTACATTAGTGTCATAGAGAGAAAATGTATTGGCGATAACATCTGGTGAATACGCATCTTCGCGAGAGCAAATAGGGTGAGCTCTGGCAGGTGCTCTAGTGTCAGATCTCATTGCAGAGTCCTTTGTTGTTCCTTTACTATCAGCCACATTTCCAGCATTTCTAGGTGGTCTCCCTCTAGAAGTTATGTTGCTCGGTCTTGCATTCTTAAATTTATCTTTCTCGACTAACTCAGGGAAATCTCAAATGAAATAATCTTGCGAGCCACACTTAAAACAACATCTTTTATTCATCCAACATTCTCCAAAATGTCATCGTCCACACTGTTCACACTAGGGTTTATTGTTTCTCACATTGCCAACACTCGATACTGATGTAGCTTGGGCTTTAGGACTCGAGTATTACTTTCCACGATCTCTGTTTAGATACTCGATTGAAGTATTCAAATGAGTGTACGAATCTCGTGATTTCTTTGGCGAGGATTGATAGGGTTTATTCATCGATCTCTTCCTCAAATCTCTAGCTTTGAAATTAGCTTTTCTTTTTTCTTTGCCAAGTTCTTCAACTTTGCAAGCTCGACCAACTAACACAACAAATTTCTTCAATTCCAGAATCCCGACTAACAATCTGATGTCTTTGTTTAATCCGTCTTCTAATCTTTTACACATAATGGCTTTGGTTGAAACACATTCTCAAGCATACTTAGTGAGTCTTACAAATTCTCTCTTGTACTCAGTTACAGACATACGACACTGTTTCAGCTCCAGAAACTCTTTGCGCTTCTGATCAATAAATAGTTGACTGATGTATTTCTTTTTGAATTCGGCTTGAAAGAATTCCCACGTAACCCGATCTCTCGGTACCACAGATATTAAAGTATTCCACCATTGATACGTAATGTCTCTTAGAAGTGATGCAGCACATTTAACACATTCAGCAGGTGTGCACGATAGTTCATCAAATACTCTGATTGTATTTTCAAGCCAAAATTGGCTCTCTCAGGATTCGTCATCAACAGTAGCTCTAAACTCTTTAGCCCCGTATTTTTAGATTTTATCAACTGATGGCTTATTCAATCGTAAAAGTTCCACACTTTGATGAGCTATGGGAACCGGTTGGGGATTAGGTGGGGTGGAGGTTGTTGAGCAGCCGGATTTGTTCGAACAAACTTTGTGAACCACTCGTTTATCATTTGGAAAAAGCTTCCTTAGCCTCTCATCCCTGACTACCCGATACTGGTCTCAACTCAGATTGCGCTACTCTGTGAATGGAGGTTGGCACATTACTTTCAACATCATCAGCACAGCTCGATTGGGATTCATTACTATATAAAAACACGATTTAAAACTATCAGGAGATATCACACTATCACACGTTATATATGGCATATATAGCTAAACTCTCACATACGCTACGTTAGTCTTAGAATCGACTAAACCGTAGCTTTGATACCAATAAATGTAACACCTTTCACACGTATTCATTATCAAATAGGGTTATAGAGCATTATCAAACTTATAACATAAACGAACATACATTTCTTATACAAATATCAATTTCAAATACAATTCATTCATAATCAATCACATTGTCTCTAATATGAGCCTAGAGGCCCAAATCATACATTAGGAGTGGTTCGAGACTAAACCAATAACTTAAGAAATTTTTGGAACATTTAAAAATTTTACAAAATATAGGAGCTACACGCCCGTGTGGCCCGGCAGTGTGTCTCACATGGCCAAAGACACGCCCGTGTGGACATTGGAAATAAAATCACATGGTCGTGTCCCAGCTCGTGTTCGACCCCGTGTAACTTTCTGACTTGGGTCACACGGCCAACCACACGCCCGTGTGACCAGCCCGTGAGCCATAAGAAATGGCTACACACGCCCGTGTGCCAAGCCGTGTGCTAGGCTGTGTCAAACCTGTAGGGTATACTGACTTATGTCACACTGCCAAGTCACACGCCCGTGTGTTGGGCTGTGTTGAGCATACTGACTTGATTTCTAATTAAACATCAATGGACACACGACCGTGTCACTTGACCATGTGTCATACACGACTGAGACACACACCCGTGTCTCTACCTATATGGACAAAAATAGGCTATTTTCCAAGCCATCTTTCTCACCCAAATTTCATACGCCTACACCAAACCAATAAGGCACATAACATGGCATAAATAGGCATTCAACCAATCTCAACTAAACATAGTTTATACCATTTCAATACAAAAAACAATAAGGCATACATATACCACAATATGCCATTCAATTTCATACCAAAGTTCACATTCTCAATTCATCAATAGGGTCACTTTCAATTATGCATTATTTTACCTAATTTCACAAGCATACCAATCTCAATTCTCAACCATTTGGTATTCCAAAAACCAATTCACAACAAGCATATAAAATGAAAATTATCAACCACACAACAAAATGTCATTTGCACAAATATATACATCACCAAATATATCAAAATAAGCCAACTCTCATGGCTATACACATAACCAAACACTTATCATTTACAAGCCAACTCAAATGGCTAAATCCATTACTAACATATACCAAAATGACCAATACTCCTATACATGCCATATAACCAAATAAATAAATTCAAAAGTACCAAAGTGATAACTTAATAGTGTGATGAGATCTTGACGATTTCTGAATTCAAGCTAGCTTTGATTTCACTATAAAATATGAAAAAAATAAACAAAATAGACTATAAAGCTTAGTAAGTTCGTATAACAATAAACTCAATTAATCATAAATATACAATTCCAATAATTGAATATATCAACACATAATTCATATTAGCTAACAAATCTTCCACATATTTAATCATAAGATTAGATGTGAAATTCACAAGTTTCTTCGATTCAAAGCTTATACGGTTCATATACATACATGTACCATCTCTTATTAGTCTCATATTCATCCATGACATCGATATACTCGTTGAACCATTTGGAAGACTATTGGATACTTGGGAATCTCTCACCCTAAGTGCCACATACATAGCTGAAGCTATCTCAATCTCATATCACATATAATGCTCACTCTTGAGCTATCAACGGGTCTGCTCACACAAGCTGACGGTCATGACGAAGCTACACGGTGCTGCTCACACAAGCTGATGAGTATCCGCAACACATGTCGGATAACTCAGCCACTGGTAGGATGTACGGACTAGCACCCAAATCACATAACCCCTAATGACATGTCATTCGTATCCTAATCTATTCCTAAGGTTCAACTTGGATTTCACATTTGTTGAATCATCGTTGAATATGTCCGCAAGTCACATTCACAAATTATGCAATGTCAAAGCATTTAAAACACAAATATAACAATGCATATTACATACGAACTTACCTCGAATGCAAAAACGGTGAAATAAGTCGATTAATTCGATACTTTATTTTTCCCCGATCTAAATCTGAATTTCACTTTTCTTGATCTATATGTAATGAAAACTAACTTATTTAATCATCACTTTGGTCAAATTAGTCCAAAATACACATTAAGGAAAATTTACACTTTTACCCCTAATATTTCAACATTTTACAATTTAGTCCTTACCTCAAAAAAAATACAAATTCATGCAATTCAACCTATACCCATACTATTCAAATTTCAATTAAGTCCTTACCAGCCATATTTTTCATTTATTTTACAATTTAACCACAAAATTTCAACATTTCTCAATTTAATCCCGAAATGACAATTTTGTCAAAAATCACTTTACAAATATTGTTTATCTAACAACAAGCATACATTTTCTACCATTAAACATCAAAACACATGTTATTTCATCAATGGAAAACCCTAAACCTTTAACAATTTTGCAAATTAGTCCCTAGGCTAGCTAGATTAAGTTGCAACGATATCAAAAACATAGAAATAATTAAAAACGGGACAAAAATCACTTACCAATTTAGCCTCAAAGTGACCAAACCCTAAAGGCATAAAAATGGCTACTTCCCTTTGAGTATTCGGTTGAAGATGAAGAAATAAAAAAATGATATGTGATTTTATTTCATTTAATTAATCTTTAATAACTAAATTACAAAATTAACCTTAATGAGTATTAATTATTTCACTAAATGTCAAACCATTATCATCCATTAACTCATTAATGGGTTAATTACCACTTAAGAACCTTTACTTTAAAGTTCTACAGCTATTAGACACCTTTAGCTACTAGAACACAAGTTTTTACACTTTACGCTATTTAGTCCTTTTTATCGAATTGAGCACTCAAACGATAAAATTTTTTAACAAAATTTTCATAAAATCATACTATCATGTTGTAGACATTAAAATAATAATAAAATAATTATTTTGACCTAGAATTTATGGTCCCAAAACCACTGTTCCGATTTGATTAAAAACAGGCTATTACATAATCTCCAATAGAGGCAGTGTTAGTGTGTAATGTTCGAGGCCCTTCGGCATTCGTCGGCACATGTTATTGCTGCATGTGTATGGCCCAATGTGGATTGTCAACAATATATCAATGACATCTACACGTTGGAACGTACATTACGCATTTGGGGTAACAACTTCTTTGTGTTATGGGATGTCTCGACATAGGAACTACCCCTCCTCAGTTCGAGTTAATCTTGGATAAAAGGCATCGTAGAAACCCAAAGGTCGACACAGGTCACTCGAATTCGCAATGACATGGCCATAAGGGAGCCGTTGGGACAAAAACATTGTTGAATTTGAAGAATAGTTAGTCACAATCGGAACAAGTGTCCACATCAAAACTACCATCCTGGACAATCCTCAAGGCCGGGGATTATAAAGATTGAAGAGCCCCATTCATTCATAAAAATTAAAATTAAAACATATGAAAATAATTTATTTATTATTTAATGCATTTAATCCTTTTACTGTACTTCTTTCACATTTTTTAAGAGTTTTATTCTTTCTTTTGCTTAGGGTCATTACAAAATTAAAATCTTGTTCAATTTATGATATCCATAGAATTAATTAATTATGATAGCTACTTAATACATAATTTATGGAAATTAATATCATTCTATTTAAGCATTAACACAAATTACATACAATATTTTATCAATAACTTTTCCACAAAAAAATACATTCAAGCTTGGAGTTGTGCCCGAGGTGTGCTTTGGGTGTACCGTTTAGGTGGCCTTTTTTATCGTCGAAGGTGATGGTCATCATCAGCATTGTCCTCGCGTTGCCTCGAACCTTGGGGTGTATTGAACAAATTCGAGAAATCAAATTTGCCTAATGATTGGTATTCAGGGGTGTAGTATTGGGTGTCTGAGGGTGCCGATGGAAATATATCCTCTATCATTATTGATTACGGTTGCTCAAAATTACTATTACAACCACCCATCTCTGGATTATAAAGGTCACAACTAGAAACTTGCATCTTCGGATGATAAGAGTTGGCCTCGAACTGTGAATATGATTGCGGATGTTCGGGACTAGGGTCGGCCTTGGGGTGTACTTGGGTAGCAATGTTCTGATGGCCTCAACGACGACGTGGTTGATTCGATCCATATCAGTGTATGTGTCTCGGGACTACCATCAACTACCCCGAGATAGATATAGCACCCTGTTCTCCAAGTACTATTGTTGGTACTCCATAAAGGGGTTGAAGTCAAACAACCATGTTTCCAATCGAGGCCTACGCTTGAGCATTCCAAAATGCGATAAATTATTGATGCTCGATTGCCCAATTCTTTAACTCCTTTCCCTTTTATTGATACCATGGATAATGTCGAAGATGATGGGTTGTCCGGAACATGTTTGCAGCCGAATTGCTAAAGAACTTGATCACCGATATTCCATTCAATGGTTGAGAAATTCAACACCGGAGCATTGATGTACCACATGGCTAAATGTGCGTGAGCCTACTACTGAATAACGATGGCAATATCCAGAGCGGAATAAGGCATCCATAAAAACTGCAAATATTTAACATAGTTACACAAACTTAAAGAAATGATGTAATTAAAAATCATGATACGATCTTTATTGACATTTTTTATAAAAATTCCACCTCCTCCTTGAAGTAAACCTCGATCATTTGACGATACACCCCAAGCTGTGCGAACCTCCCTATAGCGGGGCACGTAGACCATCTACCAACAAAAAAAAATTAACAAATAAATTAATGCAAAAAAAAAAGATTGAATTGTTGATTGGGTCATTCTTGATATTTACTTACCTATTTACAATCGGCCACACTAGTGGTTGATGGCTCACTGATGCCAAAAATGGCATCCTATACAACGTCTATGATTGCAATAGTATTAGACAACCACCTATTTCTAGTGTATCGTGCTTTGTAACCCTTCAAAGCTCACGATACAATGTTGCCAATACTACCGACTCTCAACTATACTCCCGAATGGCGCGTAAATCTGGCAATAGGGGCAAGTACATAATGTGGACTCTATTATTGTTTGTGTCTGGCATCAATACCCTCTATCAGTTGCATAATAAATGCTCGAGCAGCCCACATAAGCTCTAACTCTAGGGCACTATTCGATACATTTTCGAAATTTTGTTTTAAACAACAACATTTCAAACTGGTAAATTTATTCTCCCCAAACCCAACGATCGACCAAGCACACAGTTGCACAAAACTATAGGTTCAGCCGCCTTACTGAAACCAGTGATTGCATAACTATCCACTAGTAGCCCGAGTTGTAATGTGGCGTCCTCGAGCGTGATGGTGCACTCTCCACATGGTAAATTGAATATGTGGGTCTCCGGCCGCCACCTCTCAATCAATGCGGATATTAGGTTAGGCAGCAACTCAAACATTTCGATTAAACCGACTGATCCAAATCCAGCCATTTCCAAGTATGGCATTTTACGGTTGTCAGGACGATAGCCCGGCCCATGGCTATGCGCCCTCAAAACGCGATACTCATGCTGTCAATTAAAAAAATTATCAACTAAAAAATAATTCCGCAAATTTAGCATTTCAACTTCTTGATAAGACATAATTAATTCTTTTGCCTTATTGATCTTTTGTACGTTTGATTGTCTGATTTGATAAGTGTACTCATACCTTAAATACGAAAAATTGATATAATTTAAATACGAAATAATAAATAAATTAATATAACATATCAATTATATTAATAAACTCAAATAACCAATTATAAAAATATGCTCATACCTTAAATACGAAACACCGATATAACTTAAATATGTAATAAGAAATAAATTAATATAACATACAATTATATTAATAAACACAATTCTCCAAACATTAAATAAACTCAACTAACTAATTATAAAAAATATGCTTATACCTTAAATACGAAAATCCAATATAAGATTCTTCAAAAACATTAATAAAAAATTTTAATCAAACCTAAATACAAACTTAAAGCTAATACAACACAACAACAACAAAAATAACATTTCAAGTAAATATGAAAAATTAATATAAGATGCCACAAAAACATTAATAAAACAAATTAATCATACTTTCAACACAAACCTAAAACTAAAAAAGACGACAAAAAAATATCATTCCTCTTAAATACGAAAAAACAACTTATATAAGATACAACAATAACATTAATAAAACAAACTAATTATACATTTAATACAAACTTAAATCTAATAAAACATAACAAATTTTTTAAAAATATAAAAAACTACTATAAGATATCATAAAAACAATAATAAAACACACAAATCATACTTTTAATATAAACTTAAACTTAATAAAATACATAAAAAAATACCTTCAAAATTGTTTTTTAATTCCCGTGGTGGCTTTGGGGTTGTGGGGAATTTTTTTTCTTCTATTAACAGCCATATGGGGAGACCATTTCCATTTAATTAGGGAGGAAAGAAGAGAGAAAAAAAAAAAACTGATGGGCTTGTGACCCGTCCATCTTATTTTATTTTATTTTTTTCATTTCTTCTTCATTTTCCTTCCATAATAAGCAATTTTTAGTCACTCACTAACATCTTCTTATTAATTCGGTTTTTTATTAATACATCAATTTTTTCATTTAAATTTTCATATTTTTCCATTTTCAAATATTATTTTTTCCTCATTTATATTATTATATTCAATTTTTTATTTAACTCTGACATTATTTTATTAAACTCCAATCATATATATTGTATATTTGTTCTTGTTTCACTATTTTTCATTTGATTAAATAAAATCTTACATTTTTAAAGCAAAAAAATTTAAAAGCAAACATATTTTATTTATGTATCGATTAAATGGAACAATAAATTTATTTTTCTCATCATCTAAACATTTTTTCCTTCCACTAATCATATTTTATATACATAATTAACGGATTAAATATTGCTTAACACAATAACATTTCAAATATTACAATAATGATAAAACTTCAATTGAAATCATCACATTATAGAGTTCATAATATAGTAAAATCAATATTTGGCCCAATTCCATCAACTTCTGCTTGAATCAGGTCGATCAGGAACCCCACGGTATTCATCTTTGGTTGCTCTTGGGGTACGACATTCGTCGGCACCTTCCCGCCTGAAAGCACTTTTCACACCGACACTTTTCCTTTGACAGAATAATCAATTTGCGGTTGTGACCGCGTAACCACTACCAACTAAAAGCCCCATCTCCCTTAGTGTTAAATAGGGTATTTTGATAGTGATGGACTATTAACCGCGTAATCACTACCAACAAAAAATCTTATCCGCATAACTACTACCCTAAAAATGACATATTTTACGCGTCGTTTATATATAACGGTCATGACGAAACAATTTTTTTATTAAAGAACACCATAATAATAAATATCTCCCCTTCCTTCAACATAATACATTTTTTTTAACATAACAAAAAAAATTTTAAGACCTCTACTTGTGTTAAGTTGAGGTTGGGGGTATGTATAGTTAATGGTGTTGCCACAATTATAATAGGGACTAGGAAAAAAATTTAAACAATTTTGGACACACCATGTGAAGTGGTGACACCAAAAAATTTCAAAACTAATACTGGTGCCGTCACATCTCATATAGTTATTAGAGGAATTTTTTTTTTTTACAGATATTGGTCACTCCATGGATGAAGACGGCACCAAAAATCAAATTTTTAATCCAATTTGGTGCATCCATTAAAGGAGGCGGCACCAAAAAAATAAAAAAATATATTTTTGTTTAACTGTGGAAATACGAGTGAAAATACAAAAATTTATATGGGTGCTGCATTGGAAAGTGACGGCATAAAAAAATTAATTTTTTATATTATGATATTTGTAATCATAAAGCAATAGTTAAGTTGCTTTTTGGGGTGGTGCCGTCGTGGAAAGTGGAAACACCCATTGTTACTGTAGAAACAATGTCATTTTTCTAAATAATCTAGTACAAGAGTCATTTTCATAAATTTTTTTAAATTTTATAGGTTATTTATCTAAAAACCCAAGTTTTTTGTTTAACTACTATTTTGTTGAGTGTTGATACAGAATTCCATTAATCATGGGCTAGGATTATTAAAGACACACACTATCCTTTGTAGGTAATACAGTAGAACAAATATTCAGTAGAGCCTCTCTTTGTAATATATTAGAAAATAAAGGTCAAACATTATTATTAATATTTGTATTATGTATAAATTATGGATTTAATTATTATAGTTTAATTTAATTAATTTTAGTTTCAATATTTTTTTAAATTGGTTAATTTTAATCTTAATTCTTTTTAATTTTGAAATTTCAGTTATGACTCAAAGAGTAGCAATTAAATTTGTTTAGTTAAACTCTCATATTAGTCTTGTAGTATATATAAAATTGTAGATTTAGTCCACATTATCGAGTTGGATCATTCTTAGCTTATACATTTTTTTGAATTTCAAAATTTTACTCTTGACACAAATAATGTTAAATCCATTAATTAGCTTTTCTGTGAGTAATATGTAGAAATTGCAAGCTGACATAACATTACACATATGATAATATATTTGTCGCATCACATTTTGGAAAGGCTTAACTATAACATTGGCCCCCAAACTATATTGTTTTTCTCACTTAGGCACATAATTTTTTTTTGGTTTAAAGTGGTACCTAAACTATCAATTTCGTCTCATTTTATTGGATGCTATCATGTTTAGAGGGTAAAATGAGATGAAATTGATAGTTTTGGTACCACTTTGTCAAAAAAATGTTTTTTTTTCTCTTAAAAAAACTTTAGGTACCTAAGTAGAAGAAGTGACATGGTTTAAGGCTAATTTTGTATTTAAGCCTTTTGAAAATAATAGAACTTAATGAATTTAACAAATACTGTTTGGCCAGGATTGAAATTTTAAAATGGCTTAAACAACAAAATCATACCTAAACTATACTAGTTTTCTAAAATTGGTACCTAAACTTTTTTTTGTCAAAACTAGGTCCTTAACTATTAAATCGTTACCCATTTTTCCCCAACTGTTAGTCTCGTTAGAAAAAAAATTCAACCAATCCCAACTTGCCACGTAGACATTTATTTTTTTTTCAAAATATTAGTAAAACTCATAAATGTATTTTAAAATAGTTAAAAAAATTAAAACATATTAACTTAAATTTAAACAGCAAGTAAAATAAAAAAATTCACTAACCCTATTTCATTCAAAAAATTTGAGGAACCCCATTTCATTCAAAAAAAAAATTCAGCAACTCTCATTCAATAAACAAAATTTCAGCAATGCACTTTACTTCAATAAATTCATCAACCTTTGGAATCATCTTCTGGGAACGTTTAATCCCTTGTAGACTTCAACCCTTTGTAAAATTGATAGGAGGGTAAATTTCAAGAACCAATGTTTTTTTACTGAAACCTTGTTTAATAGAAGAATTTTTTTCTTTTTGGAACCCTTGTTTGCCATTTTTATCATTAAAACCTTTCTCATTCCATAATTATTTGATTTTTTATTTTAGGCAAACCATAAAATCCTAATTGATTTGGGCAAACTGAATGAGTTGTAGAAATGTATGGTTTAGGCTTAAGCCAACGCTATCTTTTAAGTGTTTTTATAATTAATTTGTATAATCTAATTTATGTAATTTTTGGCAAATAGTAAGTTCTTGAATTTTCAGTTAAAAAGTTGTATTGGGTGCAAAAAGAAAATTCCTTAATTTTAATTATTCATTGTTAAACCATTAATCTATTTTTGTTATTATTTTTTTTTCTTATCTTGACTGAATCAGTATATATACCAAATTATTTAACAGTGGGTTCTTGAAATTTTATATTGAGAAAGTGGAACACACCTTTAAGAGATAAAAGGCCAAAAAGGTACCATAATAATCTAATTTATATTTTTGTTACTAATTAATTTTGTTTAAGTATGGTTTAGGTTGATTATTTGAGATATTTGTTGATTGTTGGTAAATTAGTGGTATTTTATGTTTTTTTAATTTATTTTTTTAAACTCAAGCTATAGGGAAAATGTCTTGGGTTAGTGTTGATAGGGGTTAAATTGAACTTCAGTTAAATGGTAAGGGTGTTAGGCTTGAACATGAGTTAGAGGGAGAGAGGATTAGTGGTCCTACGGAGTTAAATAAGGAAACTGTTGCTGCTAGTGAGGTTGAAGGAGTAAATACTAAAAGGGTAAGTAGTAATATAAGTGAAGATGTAAATGAGGATGAGGATGAAAGTGACTTTCAAAGTAATGAAGTAGAAGAGGTAGGTACGAAAGGATGGGTTAGTAATGATGATGATGATGATGATGAGATAATGAATATTAGAAATAAGTATAGGGTTTTTATAGAGAAAAAGAAAATTAGGTCAGTAGGAGCTGAAGATTTAGAGGTTGTTGTTAACCTAAGTGGCCTTCAGAAGGATAGAACAAGGGAGGTTAATGGTGAGGGTATTGGGGATGAGACAGATTATATAGGATCTGATGATGTGGGTAGCTATGATTCAGATTCTAATGGTAAGCTACTTTGTAGGAAAAGTAGGAAAATTTTCTTTAATGATGGTAGTGTTGAGCCTAGGTTTGAGATAGTAATGATTTTTGAGAGCCCTAATTAATTTAAGGAAGCCCTTTCAGCTATGCTGTCACGATAGATTTGATTTTAAATTAGCTAGAAATGAAAATTTTAAGACAAGAGCTAAGTGCAAAGCTCAAGGATGCCTATGGATAATATATGTTGCCAAGGATAATGAGGATGGATGCTTTAAGGTCAAAACATTATATAGTGAACATTCTTATTACATAATCTTGAAGAACAAAAGAGCAAATTATAAGTTCATAGGGAAACATTTTTTTAGCAAGATCAAGACTATCCCTAGGTTAAAGCTATTTGAGATGCAAAGACTATCTAAGGAAGAGATAAAAGTAGAACTAAAAAATAATGTTTGTCAAAGAGCTAGGTCTTGGGCTATAGAACATATAAGGGGTAGCTTCGAGTGGAACGCCCCAAATTTCTTATGTTTGCTTCCGTAAAATCTTGGCATAACTGTGTATCTGCTTCAATGGTTAAGTGTTTTGGGTGTGTGTGAGGACTCCCAAGTTCAAGCCTTAACTTTGGTAAATTTTGGTATTTTTCTGACTTAAGCCCTATTCTTGCTCAGTGGGCTTAAATTTAATTGTCTGTAATTTCTTATCAGAATGAGCCTGGTTCAAGTGGTAAGGAGTCTATGTGTTGTGTGGAGGTCTTGTGTTCGAACCCTATGCAATCATGGGTAGTTATTTTTTTCCGGTTTGTGGAAAGGTTTCGGTGGAATTAAAATTCTGCGGTGGTTTGGATTGAGGTGATAATGGGAAGTTAGGATAGGGGGAGTTATCAGAATATTGTTTTAGTTTTAATTTTTATTCCTTTTGCTTCAATATTTTCTCTCTCATCCTAAAAATTTTCTGACATCATTTTTCTCAGTTCTCTACCATGTTCTCTTTTTTTCCCTCATATGACGGTTTAATTCTTTTCTCTACTGCCATAATCAGGTATTTTGATAATACGGTGTCTTTCGTGCGTTTTTGGAATTGACGAGGAAAAATTTTGTTAGTACTTCGACTGTTTAAAACGTGTTAGCAGTGGTCGTTGTGGACAGCTCTCGAAGGTTCGGGAGTGCTTTCGCTGCGAAATAGTACCAGGTGTGTTGCAGCTGAAATGCAAAAAATTAAGTGTCGACTAAAGCCAAAAAACACCACTGTCTGCCCATATGGCCGTGTGGTAAGTTGTGTGCGACGACACAGCCGTGTGATCGAAAAAGGCCAGGCCATGCAAGACACGCCTATGTGTTGGTCGGAGTGTGGTCGTGTGGGCCACACGAGCATGTGGGCCCACACAGTGTGTCACACGTGTGTGAACTTTGGGCCAGGCCGTATGATCCACAGAGCATAAGGCCAATCTGGGCGTGTGGACCCATTATACTGAGATTTTTTTGTAGGGTCGAATAGGTCATCCTAATCGATTGTGGGCCTATCGTAGGGTCGATAAATGCTATCTAACCCTAAAATCAAGTTATCTGTTAGATTGAAATATGGTTATGAGCATGCCTATGTTTGTATATCTGTTATCTGTTATGAAAGCATGTTAATTTGTTAATTCTGTATGTATGTTATGCTATCTGATATTGGGGATAGGTTGAGGTATATTGGAGGAAGTGTTCTGAAAGGCATTGTGCCTATTATCTACAAGCATGGCTACATTATATCTGTTGTGTGTCGCATCGGTACAACATGGTGTGTAGGGCTGGATGAGTGTTTTAAACCCCACATGGTGTGTAGGGATGGTCGGAGATGGTGTGTAGAGGATGGGGGTAGGATATCTGATTTCTAAATCTGATATGTGCATCTGCATCTGTATCTATAATGGGCTTAGGCTGAATTTGTATCTAATTGATTCTGACATTCTAGTTGCTTGCATACTTAATTCTATGGGGTTACACATTGAGTTTATGTAAACTCACTCTTTCTGTTTATTCTGTACAGGTAATCCATAGTCTTAGGCGGATCGGTGTTGCGGAGCCCCTAGATGACCACACATTCGAATTGGACATAACTACAATTTAATGTCTATAATATGTTTTTTTTCCGTTTTTATGTAATTCGGACTTTAAGGACTGTTTTCATTTTTATTTTGGATTTGACTGCCATTTAAATGATTTTATAACTGCCAAACACGAAATAACTAGGTTTTCACCAAAACAAAGGTTTCTAAAATATTAAACGGTTTCCTAAAAACAACGATTTTCCTATGCTTCCACTAACATGATACATTTTAAGCCAAGTCGACTAATTGAACATATGTTTCAAAATAAGTGAAAGTAATTAAAGGTTTATAAGCTTAAGGATTTTATCGAGTTAGTTTCGTTTTTGAAATCCTTTCATGTGACCTAGCCAGGTTCGACCATAACATCTAGGTCGGGTTTGGAGTGTTATATTTAGTGGTATCAGAGCCAGGTTTGCAAAACTCAGCTATAGATTTTGGGTTCAAAGATTTGGTTTTAAAGAATTGGTTTTCAAATGATTTTAAACACTCTAGTTAAGTGTGTAGTACATCGAGTCTCTGGAGCCGGTCCTGTAAGTATTCTAAAACTTAGATAGATTATTCTGAAATACTGTATATAGTTATCTAAAAAAACACTATAGTTAGTACTCTCTGAAACTGTAGTGAAACGAATAGAGACTGAAACTTACGAAAACTATACTGAACTTCTGATATTTATTACATAAAAATTTGCTAATAAAAAACTTAAAATGACTTATAAAATTCTTAATGTAGATAAACTCTGAAATTACAATAAGCGCACGAGGTACCGTGGACATGGTACTCGAGGCCATAGGGGGCTAGAGCTGAGACCTCATCTCTGGGCAGCATACCGAATCTGGACACTGGTGAGACACCTATGTCACCTGCTACTGAGAATGGGTCTCAGAGTCGTTTGATGGGGATGATGCACTGTCCCAAGCCATGCTGAGGATATTAGAGAGGGTCGTTAGACCCAATTCTAGATCTAGGGCCGAGGGTCAGTAATTGAGCGACTCCAATCCAATGGAGCTGAGTTATTCAAGGGTGTCAAAGGAGTTTCCCTAATGTGGTTGAGTATTGGTTGGAGGCCACTGAGAGGATTATGGATGATTTAGACTACACTCTTGAGCAGAAATTGAAGGGTGCAGTCTCCTTGCTTCGCGACAAGGCATACCAGTAGTGGTTGACCGTTAAGGAAGGCACTCAGCCTAATCGTCTGACTCGGGAATTCTTTAAGACCATATTCCTGAGAAAGTATGTGAGAGCTAGCTATGAAGATGCTCGTAGGCGTGAGTTCCTGAACCTCACGCAAGGTGATCGATCTGTGGCTGAGTATAAGGCTGAATTTCTGAGGTTGACCCACTACGCTCGAGGCATGGTGACATTCGAGTATGAGAGGTGTGTTAGGTTTGATAACGACCTAATGGATAATTTGAAGGTTTTAATTGCTCCGCAGGAGGAGCGTGAGTTTTTTATTTTGGTAGAGAAGGAAAAGATCGCCGAGGATGCTAATCGCGCGGAGCTCCAGAATAGAGATAGGGAGAGAGGTAAGAACAAGATGGATTCGGAGCCCTCGAGTTTTGTACAGAGGCCTAAGAAAAAGGCCAGATTTGATGGGCCAGTTAGAGTGGGAGGCCCTGTTACTTCTATTAGGGGTGTTGCCTTGTAGAGATTGTGGGAGACGCCATCCGGGCGAATGTTGGAGGAGGACTAGGCGTGTTTGAGGTGTGGGTCTCTTGAGCACCATATTAGGGAGTATCCATAGCGGGCAGATCAAAAGCTTCAGGTCATGTATAGTCGCCGAAGGTAGTCCAGTAGCCACCTAGGGGCCATGGAGTGGCTAGGGGTGGTAATGGTTTAGGCCGAGGGTAGAGAGCACCGGGCCGAGGTGCTGGTTAGATAGAGGCGATGCAGCCTACTTTGGTTTATGCTGTACATCATCGAGAGGACAGAGATATTGCTAACGTTATCACGGTATGTTCCTTGTGTTTGATGTACCTTATTTTACTCTGATAGACATAGGATCTACTCATTCTTATATAACCTGTTCTGTTTCTGAAAATCTAGGGTTATCGGTTGAGATTACTTCTAGTGAAGTTACTGTGATAAGTTCGTTGAGATAGTCAGTTCGGGTTAGTAAACTATATAGAGATGTTCCGTTAGAGGTGCAAGAGACTATTTTTCTGGCTAATTTGATGGAGCTTCCGTTTGGGGAGTTCGATTTAATCTTAGGTATGGATTGGTTGGTAAAGCATCGAGTCCGTTTGGACTACCCATCTAAGAGGGTCGTTTTGAAGACCAAGAATGATGTGGAGGTGGTTATGATTGGTGAGTGTCGAGATTATCTATCACACGTGATCTCTCCGCTAATAGTTGAAAAACTGGTTCGAAAAGGGTGTGAGTCGTACTTGGCCTATGTAAGTGTTTCTAGTTGGGGACTCTTCTATTGGGAATATCATAACAGTAAAAGATTTTCCAGACGTCTTTCCTGAGGAGTTATCGGGATTGCCTCCTAATCGAGAAGTGGAGTTTGGGATTGAGCTTCTTTCGAGTACAGCTTCGATGTCCATCGCTTCCTATCGTATGGCATCGAAAGAGCTTACAGAGCTTAAGGCTCAATTGTAAGAGTTGTTGGACCAAGGTTTCATTTGTCCTAGTGTCTCTCGTAGAGAGCACCAGTTCTATTCGTTAAGAAGAAAGATTGGACCATGAGGATGTACATCGATTACTGGTAGTTGAACAAGTTGACTGTGAAGAATAAGTATCCACTTTGGAGGATCGATGACTTGTTTGATCAATTTTGAGGGGCTTCAGTGTTCTCTATGATAGATCTTCGTTTGGGTATCATCATTTAAGGGTTAAAGAAGCTGATGTACATAAGACTACATTTAGGACCCGTTATGGGCATTACGAGTTCCTAGTTATGCCTTTTAGGTTGACGAATGCACCAATCGCATTAATGGATCTGATGAACAGTGTGTTTTAGCCTTATTTGGATCAGTTTGTGGTGGTCTTCATCGACGACATTCTGATTTATTCTAAAATTGAAGATGAGCATGATGAGCACCTTAGAGTAGTGCTTCAGATTCTGCGTGAGAAGTAGCCTTATGCTAAGGTAAGCAAGTGTGAGTTCTGATTGCATGAAGTGACTTTTCTGGGGCATGTGATTTCTATTGAGGGGATTCGTGTTGATCTTCGAAAGATTGAGGCTATGTTGGATTGGAAACAGACTAAGAATGTGTCTGAGATTCACAGCTTTCTAGGTTTGGCGGGATATTATCATCGATTTGTCGAGGGGTTCTCTTTGATTGCAGCTCCTCTTACCAAGCTTCTACGGAGGTTGTCCCTTTTGTCTAGGATGATGCATAGCAAGAGGGCTTTGAGAAGTTCAAGTCTGTTCTGACTCAAGCCCCTGTTCTGATACAGCTTGAATTTGGAAAGGAGTTTGTGGTATACAATGATGCGTCGCACGTTTCTTTAGGTTCGTTCTAATGCAGGATGGCAAGGTTTTGGCTTATGCGTCCCGTCAGCTTAAGTCTCACGAAGGGAATTATCCGACACATAATCTGTATGGTGAGAGGTGTATCATCTATAATAATCACAAGAGCATCAAGTACCTCATTACTCAGAAGGAGTTGAATCTTAGATAGCGTTGTTTAATTGAGCTGCTAAATGATTATGACTACACCATTGAGTATCATCCTGGTAAGGCTAATGTGGTAACCAATGCTCTTAGCCAAAGAGCGATGTCTGATTTGAAGGTGATGTTTGATCGCCTTAGTCTGTTTGATGATGGAAGTCTATTAGCCGAGTTACTGGTTAAGCCGACTTGGATTGAGCAAATTAGAGATAAACAGTTAGTGGATGACACTCTGGGTGTGTAGTTCTGTCAGGTTGAGAGTGGTACTACCGCGATTTTTGGTTAAATAGTGATGGTGTGTTATGTTTTCGAGGATGGATCTATGTGCCGAACGATTCGATCTGAAGCAATATATTTTGAGGGAGGCACATAGTAGCCCTTATGTTATGCATCCCGGCAGTAATAAGAAATGTCGCGACCTTCGTGAATTGTATTGGTGGCAGGGGTTGAAGCGTGAGGTTACCAATTACATTGCTCATTGTTTGACATGCCAACAACTTAAGGTGAGCACTAGTTACCTTCGGGTTTATTACAGCTAGTCAAGATTCCCTTATGGAAATGGGAACGTGTCGATGGACTTCGTTAGTGGGTTGCTCTTGACACCCACTAGGAAGAATTCTATTTAGGTCATCATGGATCGATTGACCAAGTCTGTTCACTTCATTTTGGTTCGGATGGACTTTTCTCTTCAGAAGTTAGCGAAGCTGTATATCTCCGAGATAGTTAGACTGCATGGGGTTCCAGTGTCGATTATTTAAGACAGAGATCCTCGTTTCACATCTCGGTTCTGGAAAAAGTTACATGAAGCTCTAGGGTCGATATTGGACTTCAGTACTGTGTTCCATCCTCAGACCGATGGTCAATTTGAGAGGGAGATTCAGATACTGGATGATATGCTTCGGAGTTGTGTGATAGATTTCCAAGGTAGTTAGGGGGATTATTTACTTCTAGCTGAGTTCGCATGCAACAATAGTTTTCAAGTTAGTATTCAGATGGCACCTTATAAGGGTTTGTATAGTCATAATTGTCATGCTCCATTGTGGTGGACTAAGTTGGGTGAACGTCGAATTTTGGGTCCTGAATGGTTTCTAAGACCGAGGATAAGGTTCGACTGATTCGGAATCGTTTGAAAGCAGCTTCTGATAGGCAAAAATCATATGCAGATCTGAGGAGGCGTGAGATTAAGTATTCTGTGGGGAATTTTTTATTTCTTAAGGTCTCTCCATGGAAGAAGGTTCTGAGGTTCGGTCGTAAGGGCAAGCTGAGCCCTAGGTTTATTGAACCGTACTGAATTCTGAAACGTGTAGGACCAACTGCTTATCAGTTGGAGCTACCCCCTGAACTGGACCGTATTTATGACGTTTCACGTCTCGATGTTGAGGCGGTACTGTTCTGATCCATCCTATGTTGTTTCGATTGAAGTGATCGAGGTTAGGCAGGACTTGCCTTTTCAGGAGGAGCCGGTTCAGATTTTGGATTGTGATGTTCAGGTTCTGCGAAAAAAGTTTATTCCATTAGTGAAGGTGCTATGGCAGAATCATAGCACTGAGGAGGCCATGTGGGAACCTGAGGACTCGATGCTTTAGCAATATCCTCATCTGTTTTGATCAGGTAAATTATGAGGTCGAAATTTCTTTTAGGGGTAGAGTTGTAAGGCCCCAAATTTCTTATGTCTACTTTCGTAAAATATTGACATAACTGTGTATCTACTTTAGTGGTTAAGTGTTCTGGATGTGTGTGAGGGGTCTCAAGTTCAAGCCTTACCTTTGGTAAATTTTGGTATTTTTCTGACTTAAGCCCTATTCTTACTCAATGGGCTTAAATTTAATTGTCTGTAATTTCTTATCAGAATAAGCCTCCTGGTTCGAGTGGTAAAGGAGTTTGTGTGTTGTATGGAGGTCCTGTGTTCGAATCCCTATGCAAGCATGGGTAGTTATTTTTGCTCGATTTTGTGGAAGAGTTTTGGTGGAATTAAATTTCTGCGGTGGTTGGGATTGAGGAGATAGTGGGAAGTTAGGATAGGGGGAGTTGTCAGAATATTGTTTTAGTTTTAATTTTTATTCCTTTTGCTTCAATATTTTCTCTCTCATCCTAAAAATTTTTGACCTCATTCTTCTCAGTTCTCTATCTTCTTCTCTTTTTTTCCCTCATCTGACAGTTTAATTCTTTTATCTGTTGTCATAATCGAGTATTTTGATAATATGGTGTCATTCGTGCGTTTTCAAAATTGACGGGGAAAACTTTTGTTAGTGCTTTGATGGTTTAAAATGTCTTAGCAGTGGTCGTTGTGGGCGGCTTTCAAAGGTTTGGGAGTGTTTTCGTTGTGAAAAAGTACTAGGTGTGTACCTGAAATGTAGAAAATCGAGAATCAGCGAAAGCTGAAAAACACCACTATCGGTGCCACACGGCCGTATGGTAGGCCGTGTGTGACGACACTACTGTGTGATCGACGAAGGCTAGGCCGTGCACAAGATAAGGGCGTGTGAACTTTGGGCCAAACCGTGTGATCCATACGGGCAAGGCCAATCTAGGCGTGTGGGCCACACAGGCATATGGGCCCACACGAGTGTGTAGGCCCATTATACTGATATTTTTCCGTAGGGTCGCATGGGTCATCCTAACCAACTTTGGGCCTATCGTAGGGTTGGTAAATGCTATCTAACCCTAAAATCAAGTGATCTGTTAGACTGAAACATGGTTATGAGCATGCCTATGTTTGTATATCTATTATCTATTATAAAAGCATGTTAAGTATGATATATCTATTAATTCTATATGTATGTTATGCTCTCTGATATTGGGGATAGGTTGATGTATATTGGAGGAAGTGTTCTGAAAGGCATTGTACCTATCATCTACAAACATGGCTACATTATATCCGTTATGTGCCACGTCGGTACAACATGGTGTTTAGGGCTAGATGGGTGTTTTAAACCTCACAAGGTGTATAGGGATGGTCAGAGATTGTGTGTAGAGGATGGGGGTAGGATATCTAATTTCTGAATCTGATATGCGCATCTGCATTTTTATCTGTAATGGGCTTAGGCCGAATCTGTATCTGATTGATTTTGATATTCTGGTTGTTTACATACTTAATTATGTAGGGTTACACACTAAGTTTACGTAAACTCACTCTTTCTATTTATTCTGTATAGGTAATCCATAGTCTTAAGCAGATTGGTGCTGCGGAGCCCCTCGGTGACCACACGTTCGAACTGGACTTAGCTATGATTTAATGTCTATAATCTGGTTTATTCTGGTTTTTATGTAATTCGGACTTTACGGACTATTTTCATTTTTATTTTGGATTTGACTGCCATTTAAATGATTTTATAACTGCCAAACACGAAATAACTCGATTTTCACCAAAACAAAGGTTTCTAAAATATTGAACGGTTTCCTAAAAACAACGATTTTCCTAAGCTTCCGCTAAAATGATACGTTTTAAGGCAAGTTGACTAATTGAACATATGTTTCGAAATAAGTGAAAGCAATTAAAGGTTTATAAGCTTAAGGTTTTTATCGATTTAGTTCCATTTTCAAAATCCTTTCATGTGACATCGCCAGGTCCAGCCATAATGTCTAGGCCAAGTTTGGGGTGTTACATAGAGTATGAGTTTAACCACTTATTTAATTATGTTTTTGTTTTAAAAGTGTAGATCCAAATGGTAACTCTATCTTATTAGTTGTGAGACCAATTCCTATATATTTGTTTTAGTGCTTTAAAGGGTGGATTTAAAAACTTTTGAAGACCTATTTGCTCTTTAGATGGTTGTTACCTTAAAGGATCGTTTAAGGGAGAACTCTTAGCTGTTGTGGGTAGGGATGGTAACAACCAAATTTTCCCTATAGCTTGGGTAGTTGTAGAGGTAGGGAATAGGGAATCCTGGGCTTGGTTCTTGAAACATCTTCAATCAGACTTGGAAATGGGAGATGGGAAAAGCTTCATTGTAGTGAGTGATATGTAGAAGGTTGAAAATTTCTATATTTTTTTCTTTATTTGACTACTATTATGTGTATAATAATATTATAATAATAAATTTTACTTCTTTTAAAGGGTTTGCTAGAAGAAATGCCCATGATATTACCACATGTTGAGCATAGATTCTATGCAAGACACATATATGCAAACAAGATGAAAGAGAATAGGGGTGGTGATTTACATAAACTATTTTGGGCTTGCTGTAAGTCAACAACTGAAGGTCTCTTTCAAAAATATACTACAAGAATTGGTCAGTTAAAAGTTGTTTTGGAAAGTTTGATAAGGAAGAAATCAAAACATTGGTCAAAAGCTTTTTTCAAAACTTATTCAAAGTGTGATGCAATCGATAACAACTTCGGTGAGGCCTTCAACTCTGCAATTGTGAGAGCTAGGTTTAAATCTATCATTTATTTGTTTGAGGATATTAGATACTACGTCATGAATAGGGTAGTGCAAAATAAGAAAAAGTTTGAAAATTGGTCCACTGATTTATGCCAAAAAATAAGTAAAAAAATTGAAGAACATGAATATTTAAGTTATTTCTATCATGTCTATTGGAATGGGCAAGATGGTTATGAGGTCAACTATAATGGGGATACTTATGTTGTAGATATTAGGAGCTAGAAATGTACATATAGCTCTTGGGATCTAACAGGCATTCCATGCCCACATGTTGTATCTGTAATTTTGTTTAGAGAACAAAGAGTTGAAGAATAAGTAAGCGATTATTACAAAAAAGATATGTACCACATGTTGTACAATTGTACACTTCCTACTATCCCAAGTGAGAATTTCTGGAAGGACACTAGAATGGGGCCGAACGATCCCCTTTGAAAAGGAAGCTTATTGGAAGACCCAAACATAAAAAAAGAATGGAAGAGGGTGAGACATCGAATAAAACGAAGCTATCCAAAAGAGGAATCACAATGACTTGTTAAAGGTGTGGGCTAATTGGCCGTAACTCTAAAACCTGTCCAACTCAAAACATATCAGTAAGCTTATTTAAAATTTCTTATTTTCCTTTATACATGTGGTTCTCTAATCTTATTAGAAATGACTTCAATTACTCTTTCCTTTTTTGTAGCAAATGGGTCAAAATGAAGGAACTGACTCACAACTGCATCCCCAATAGAGTCATAGATAGATGAAATGGTATTGAATGATATAAACTCTACAATTGTTAATTTTTCACATTTATTTAACTCTTTTGTTGATTTTTTCGTAGGTACCTCAGCAAACAAGTAAAAGGAAAGTTCGTGTCTCAAGGATGGATACATCAACTACTTCTCACTCACATCTTGAAACTGAAGACATGAGGAGTAAACCCTTTGGTGCGAGAGGGAGAATAAAAATGCAAAACATAGGCATCTACACCAATAATACAATAGGAATGCAAATTCTTAATGTAAATGTCCTTAAACCCTAAAAACTTAATTGTTACCACTTTGATATTGGTTTTTTTGATTTGTAAATGTTTCTTAGAAAAAATCATTTTTTGGCAACCTAGAAAATGAGGGCAAATGATGATAAATAGGCCTCCTCATTAATCGCACCAGCATTCCCCTAATTTGTTGCCTTCTCAACACCTACATCCTCTGCTACTTCCTTAATATCTGGACCATCTTAGCTTGTAGCCTCATCAAGACTTGCACAACCATCCTTATCAAGCCATTGCCTACTTGAAAGAGACAGTTTGTTAGTTAGATTGCAGTTGTGAAATGCTTAAAATTTGAGATTTTTGGTGTTATGTTCTTTTTGTATTATTGGAAAATATCAATGCCAACATGTCAAACTTTGAGATTTTTGATATTATATTCCCTTTGTATGCAATGTTATTGACAGATTCTAATGCTTCTATTGCCATGATTTATATCTTTTGGCCATTACTTCTTGGGGTATCTGTGCCAATAGAAAGTAGTGTATGATTCTTTTTTTTTTTTTACTATTATACTTAATTTTGTTTTATTATCAATTTTTAAAAAAATCATAAATATGGACTGTTGAACTTTCATATTCATTAGGCAAAACATTAAAATCTATTAATCAATTGTTCAATTTTTTAATATGGTTTTTCTTTCTAGGGTATGTTTCTGTCTTTAAAATAATTACAGTTTGTAATTAGAAGCCTCTGCATTTATCAGGGCAATATGTTGAACTTGCTTCTCAGTTCTTGTGGAATTTTGGTTGTTTCTTGTCATCACATCAGCAACAGGGCTACTGTTAAGTATTTTGGCAACTACATCAAACATACTTGATCATTACTTGCAATGTAATCTAGCCTCTGCAAGAAGCGTATGCTTTTCAAAGAGGTTTTATATTAATTGTTAATAATTATAAGTGCAATTCTAAAATATTGTTTGTGTTGTTTTCTAGTAAAAGAATATGTCAAATTTATGTAATCCGACATAAATCTGCTCATAAACGTACTTCATAACCATATTTTTAAAAGCTAAATCATCTCATTACATTTCATAATTCCCATAACTTCCATTCCATTCCAAAGTCAATAAACAATGCAAAAGCATTACAAATAATTATTCTACACTTTGGACCACAAATTTAAGGACAATAAAACTATCTATGATGCAATGAAAGAAACCTTACAGAAGTACACATCATTCTTCGTCTTTGTCACTGACAATTTATACCCTTTTAATTTCTCCTTTTTCTTTGCAACGTTCCTCACTAACTTCTCTATTTCATCCACCTTCATCATTTTCTTCAATTCGATGTTCTCAATTTTAATTTCTCTATTCTCAATCAATAGCATTTGGATATGCTCTTTCAATTCATCAAGATTTCCATTGCCATCTTGTTTTTCAACCCATTTAAAGAAATCACAGCCACCTTACACCATTCGAATATACAAATCAATTTAATTCAAAAATCAAATCTCTCATTTTAACTAAATAACATCGTCAAACTAAACTTCATATCAAACAAAACTCATTTAAAAAATCAATCCTATAATATTAACAAGAAGCATTCATTAGCCAATTTTTAGTACATCTCAAATTTAGAACATAACTAAATTCCTGTCAAATTAAGCCTTCAACATAAAAACTCATAGATATATACAATTACCCAACATTTATTTATGCCATATATGGTGTGAAACAATAACAAAAAACAAAACAAATTAAAATACATCTTTATACTTTGAACAACCATAAAAGTTTTTCCTTTTGCCCCAAGGGGTATTTGAAGTATAAATCGGTGCTCTTAATTCACAAGAACAATGGATAACCCTCAATCCACCATGAATTTTTAAGCTTACAATCAACATATACTACATCCAGCCAAGTAAGAAAGAAAGAACCCTAAGTTTTTGCTTTACACCAAAAAAAAATCTTCAATCAAACAAGGGTTTTAATAAAAATTAGTTCCTCAAACTTTCCCTCCTATCAATTCTACAAGGGATTAAAGGTTGTAAGAAGATAATTCAAAGGGTTGATGAAATTTTTGAAGTAAAGAGAGTTGTTCAAATTTTTTTAACCAAATAGGGTTCGTGAAATGTTGTGGGGATATATTGAAGAAGTAAAATTTTACTTACATTTAAAAATGTTTTAATTTTTTAACTATTTTTAAATGCATTTATGAATTTTACTAATATTTTGATAAAAATAAATAAATGTCTATGTCGCAAGTTGGGATTGGCTGAAATTTATTTTTCTAACGGGACTAACAGTTGGGGTAAAATGGGTAATTGTTTAATAGTTTAGGTACCAGTTTTGACCAAAAAAATTTAGGTACCAATTTAGGAAAACTAGTATAGTTTAGGTACCGTTTTGTTGTTTAATCCTTTTAAAATTTGAAAAGTACATGATTAATGGCCAATTTAAAATACAAGGACTAGATTCATAACTTACATGTAGTACAAGAACTAATAACAAAATTGATGCAAAAAGCCAAAACAACCTGAAAACATTTAAGAATATTGTCAATAAGTTGAATTAATAAGGAGGAAAAGGTTGATTATGTGGTGGTTCACCATTGGTTGGGTCGGAGAGCTACTAAGTATTTAGCTAAGGAAATTTTTGATGACATGAGAAGGTGAATGTGGGTGGAAGGAGGATGATATTTATGTGTCTTGGCCTCTCTCAAGTATTGTGATGAGTATATATACTAGGGAAAAAGATGCCCACATCCCTTGAGCTCACTGACACTGAAGTTATACCTTATTCTTTTGCAATGATGGTGATGTGACGTCCTATGATATAACCCCTTAGGATATCTACATAATCAATAAGTTTAAATCTCCATGTGCTTTCATTTACATCTAACGAGAATAGTTTTATAGAGGTTCACATTCTATTATGGTTTGAGTTTCGCCAGGCTCGCCCAATTAAAGGTTCACTCGATGTAGACATGTTAGGTAGTGACTTGCATGTTGAAGACAGATGGAGGGACACGTGGGGGAGGTGCAATAATTGCCCCTCAAGTAAGGGAAGATTATAAAGTGACATTTATGAGTCTGTCAAGGTTGTTCAGTAAAGTTGGTGAGGTTGTGCGGTTCCCTTATAGGGGTTGTAGCTTGGAAAAGGTCCACACATTTTTTTTGGAAATATGAAAATTATGTTTATGGGAAATTTGAAATATAGAATTTGGATATTGAAAATATTTTCAAAATTATTTGAACTAAAATTTGAATTTTAACATTTAAAGTGGGATTTGATTTAGACTTGTGGAAGAAATTTTAAAAGCATACATCGAATTGACGATGCTTAACCAACGATATCAAAGGAAATGGCATAATCAAGCCACGTGTTTTGTTATAAGTGGATAAGTTATACTATTTATGGAGAGAAGTGCGGGAGTGAGGTGCATGTTAACTTTGCCACTATGTCTCATGTAAATTGAAGAGTCAAACATTCCTATATAAACAAGTGACTTTAAAAATTGTTTTTGGTTTCTTTATTTTATTGTTTTTCTACTTCTCTAAATTTCCTTTGTGTTTTAAATTATTTTTGTTTTCATTCTATCTTTCTTCTTGATTCTTGCTTTAATCTTTCTATAGATGGCTTGAAGAGTCTAATCCTTGAAGTCATGAAAAAACTTGAGGATATTCTTACTATGAGTGAAGAATTTGAGTGTTTAACGACTTTAAAGGAGATGTGAAATTTGTTGGAGGCTAGGGGAACTCAATGTTTCGACAATTTTAAGTAAATATTTTTTTTATTTTTAAGTGAAAACACCAATTGAGTGAGGTGGGGTTGAGGGAAATTGAATCACCCTATTTTTTATTGCATTTGTATGTGTTTGAAGAAGGTTTTCATCTACCTTTGCATCCATTTTTCGTGGATGTTTTAAACTCATTTGAAGTTGCCCATAGTTAATTCATGGGGGCTTCTTTTTTATGTTGGTAGCTCACAAAGAAACTAGAGCAATACTGGATAATTTAAAGAACAACACGTTCCTAGTAAAAACAACGGTTTCACTTTCAATTCAGCCAAAACTGAACCATCATCACACAAATCTAAATGAGCATTCATCGCACATAATGCAAACAGTGATTTTCGACTCAATGCATCAGCAACAACATTTGCCTTACCCGGATAGTAATCTATCACAAGCTCATAGTCTTTCAACAGTTCTAACCATCTTCTCTTTCACAGATTCAGGTCTTTCTGAGTCATCAAATATTTTAGACTTTTATGATTCGAAAACACATGACATTTTTCACCGAAGATATAGTGGCGCCAAATCTTTAAAGCAAACACAATTGCAGCTAGCTCAAGATCGCGGGTAATCCTTTTCATGTGGTTTCAATTGTCTCAAGGCATAAGCTATAACTTTTCCTTCCTGCATCAAAACACTTCCCAGACCATTCAACGAAGCATCACTATAAATCACAAATTCTTTGCCCGATTCTGGTTGTACCAAAACTGAAGCTTCGGTCAAAAGAGCTTTCAACTGATCAAAACTTTTCTTACATTTATCGGACCAATCAAATCTCACATATTTCTGAAGCAATCTAGTCAACGGAGTAGCACTAATTGAAAAGCATTTTACGAACCTTTGATAATAACCAACAAGTCCTAGAAACCTATGAACTTTAGACACATTTTTCGGAGGCTTCTATTCCAAAATAGCTGAAATCTTGCTCGGATCAACCTGTGTACCAGATGCTGACACAATATGTCCCAGGAAACCAACTTTACGCAACCAGAATTCACACTTACTGAACTTTGCATAAAATTGCTTATCTTGCAGAGTTTGTAGTACAATTCTCAGATGTTCAGCATGTTCAATTTCATCACGCAAATAAATCAAAATGTCTTCAATGAATACAACAACAAATCGATCTAAATACTGATCGAAAAATTCGCTCATCAAATCCATAAAAACAATGAGGAGCATTTGTTAGTCCGAAGGCATAACTAAAAACTCGTAATGCCGTACCTCATTCTAAAGCGCTTTGAATATCCGAATCTTTACTAAGAATCGATAATACCACGATCTCGATCTATCTTTGAAAACACGGTGGCTCCTTTCAACTGATAAAAAAATCATCAATTCTGGGCAGAGGATATTTGTTCTTAATGGTCACTTTGTTCAACTGACGATAATCAATACACATTCTCATCGTGCCATCTATCTTTTTCACAAATAGAACGGGAGCACCCCAAGGTGAGAAACTCGGTCGTGCAAACCCTCTATCGATCAACTCTTGCAACTGAGACTTCAACTCTTTCAATTCTGTTGGTGCCATTCTGTACGGAGCTATCGAAATAGGAGTTGTTCCCGAAATTAAATCGATACCAAATTCAACATCGCATATCAGAGGTAATCCCGGTAGTTCTTCAGGAAACTAGTCAGGAAATTCACAAACAACTGGCAATGATTCAACTTTCTTTTCAGTCACTCTCGAATCGATCACATATGCAAAATAAGCTTCATACCCCCTTTTCACATAACTCTAAGCTTTCAACACTAATATCATAGCCGGCAATCCATTTAAATCATTTGATTCAGTCCTAACTATTTCATTATTCTGACATCTCAAATCAATGGTCTTTCTTTTGCAATTCACAACAGTATCATGCAATGTTAACCAATCCACAACCAGAATTATATCAAACACATCAAAAGGTAATAGCATCAAATCAGCCGAAAAACAAACATTTCAAAACCTCAACGGACAGTTCTTGCATACTTTGTCAACCAAGACACATTTACCTAAGGGGTTCGATAATAACAAATTCAGTAGACTCTACAGGAAAAGTCTTACTGGATACTAAGTTCATGCATACATACGAATGAGTAGACCCTGGATCTATCAATGCAATCACAGAAGTATCATAAAAAGTAAATGTACCCGTAATAACATCTGGAGACGAAGCTTCCTCACGAGCTCGAATGGCGTAAGCTCTGGCAGGAGCTCTAGCTTCAGATCTCACAACTGTATCTTTTGTAACTCTTTGGCTACCACTAACATTTCTTGTGTTTCGAGAAGGTCTACCTCTAGCTGGAACATTATCTGGCCTCGGATTCTATACAACCTCTTGTTCAACAGACTCGAGAAAATCTCGAATGAAATGGTCTAATGATCCACATTTGAAACATGCTCGATCATTCAGTCTACAACTACCCGGATGTCTTTTACCAAATGCTTACATTCAGGTCGATCAGATCAAACATTTCCCACACTAGCCATCGAAGTAGCTGAAGCTTTCGAATTCGACTGCGATCTAGCTCGATCTTTGTTTGAATATCCCATATTAGCTTTTGAACGACTATGCTCATCTCTGAATTTCTTTGAAGCAGACTAAAATGATTTACTTGAAATTCTCTTTTTCACATCCATGGCTTCAGACTCAGCTTTTCTTTTTTCTTTCTCAAGTGCTACAACTTTTCACGCTCTTTCGACAAGCATAACAAATTCTTTTATTTCTAAAATCCTAACTAACAAACGGATGTCTTCGTTCAGGCCGTCTTCAAACCTTTTACACATTATTTCTTCAGTCGAAACACATTCCCAAGCATATTGGCTTAATCTCACGAACTCTCATTCATACATTGTGACAGACATGTGACCCTATTTCAATTCCAGAAACTCTTCCATTTTTAATCTATAAATCTCTGGCTAATGTATTTCTTCCAGAATTCAGACTGAAAGAAATCCCATGTAACCTATTCTCTTGGAACAATAGATTCAAAGTCTTCCACCACTGATAAGCTACATCTCGTAACAAAGAAACAGTTAATTTCACACATTCATCAGGAGTCAATGACATTTCATTGAAAACACTCGGATTGTATTCTCGAGCCAAAACTCAGCTCTCTCAGCATCATCATCACTGGTGGCCCTAAACTCTTCAGCCCCGTATTTACAGATTTTATCAACCGAAAGCTTATTCAACAAATTTAAATTCATAACCGGAGGTACAGCAGAAGTCTGAGGAGGATTGGGTAGGGGCGGAGGTTGTGAAACAGTCGGATTTGTTCTAATGTATTAAGTGAACCACTCATTCATTATTTAGAAGAAGGCTTGCTTAGCCTCTCCTTCTCGACCGCTAGTAGCTGGTCTCGAATCACATGGCGCTGTCCCTTGAGCGGGAGCAGGCGCATTGCTTTCACCATCGTCAGCTACAGCTCTTTCAGAATCCATTTACTATACAAAAACACATTTTATACGTCAAGATTCATCACACTATCACTGTTCATATATATGGCATGTATAGCTAGACTCTCACATGCTATGTTAGTCCTAGAATCGACTAAACCGTAGCTCTGATACCAATCAAATGTAACACCCCTAACCTATAACCATCGCCAATTTAAGGTTAAGAGGCATTACCGAACAAATCAAAACTTTTACGAACATTTCACACTACAAAGTATATCATCGTCAAATCATAGCTAAATACAAGCACATAGTCCCTTAATGAGGTCTACGAGACCTTAATCATGCATTAGAAAAGGGTCAGGACTAAACCAAACACTTACGAAATTTTTAAAAAATTCAAACATTTTTCAAAGCTACAGAGGTCACACGCTCGTGTGGTCAGGCCGTGTGCCTCACACGGCCTTAGACACGCTTGTGTGTCTAAGTCGTGGCAAAACATGGCATATATTCTGACTTGTTCACACGGCCTGAGACACGCCTATGTGCCTCACCCGTGGTCGACACTGACTTGTACCACACGGCCAGTCACACTCCCATGTGTCCAGCCTGTGGTCGAAACTAACTTGTTTCACATGGCCATCCTGCCTGGTGTGTCTGGCAGTGTGCGAGCCTGACTTGAATCAAATTACAAATTCAAGGGACACGGTCGAGCCACACGCCCGTGTGCTCAATCGTGTGGGCAAATATAGACCATTTGCAAGGCCAACTTGCCACCCATTTAGGGTCAAACCTACAAACACAAATAAACGCATTTCATGCCCTCAAAATCCAACCCAATCATACCAAAATATTCATCTATTCTAACTATTCAAAAGCATAACAACTTATGTACCAATTATCTCAATCCAATCACAAGCATTATTAAGTACATTCCATTCAAAAACTTACCATAAATTTGGCCATTTCATTAATCCAACTATTAGCCATCAAACCACACCAAATTATGCAACATATAGCATGAACTACTTATTCACATTATTGATTATCTAGCCATATCACATGGCTAATATATACAACTCAAAACATCATTTCATTCAACTAGACTATAATGCCATACTTAAATATGTACACATTCAAAAAGGTACCAAAATAGAGTTTGATAGTGTAGTAATGATCCTCAATGATCCCCGAGCCTTTCATAGCTTTAACGATCTATAAAACAATGCGAACACACACAAAGTAAGCTTTCAAAAGCTTAGTAAGCCGTATACAAATAAACTTAACATATCAACATTAATAATCAAATCAAATACAAGAACATTAATATATCTCATTTGTAAATTCATAATTCTTCTTAGGCTCATTTGTTTAGCCATTGCTAACCAACAAATCATATTCCCAACTATCTCTTTTGTTCATAACACATTCATTCATATTCATCACTTTATCACAACAAGTTTGGCACATATCTCACTTGTGCACATTCACATATACATGCCTTTCATACTATATCATCATATACATTTCAATGTACCTAAATTGATTACACATTTTACATAGTCTTTCATTTATCAGAATTGCCTGTTCAACCATTTGGAATCAAATAGGATGCTTGGATACTCGAAATACTCATACAATACCAACGTCCCAAACGTGGTCTTACATGTAATTCAAATATCGATGCCACTGTCCCAGACAGGGTCTTACACGAAATCATTTACGATGCCGATGTCTCAAACATGGTCTTACATGTAAATCTCAAATCGACGCCAATGTCCCAGACGTGGTCTTACACGATATCACATATCAGAAACCTATGTCATGACATATGAATCCTATCTATTCTTAAGGTTCATACGGGACTTTTCAGACTTTGACACATTATCTATACTTTCTGATTTCACATATGTAACTTCCAAAACCATTCATCTCAATTCAATATTACATGAACATGAATAATTCATTTAAATACATTTATTTGTATATAGACTTACCTCGATTCGAGATAAATGAACAGAATCGACTACTCGATCACTTTTGACTTTCCTCGGTCTAAATCCATTTTCTTCGATTCTTGATCTATACATATTTAAATTTAACTCTTTTATTCACCAATTCATTCAATTCAATCCAAAAACACACATTTAGGTTAATTTATAAATTAGCCCTCATATTTTCATATTTTGACATTTAAGTCCTTATTTCACAAAATCACAAAATACACAAAATTTCCCTAATCCCATGCTTGGCCGAATATTCACATGCTTCATATAAACCCCATATATTTCATTTATTTCACATTAATTTCCCTAATCCCATGCTTGGCCGAATATTCACATGCTTCATATAAACCCATATATTTCATTTATTTCACATTTTAGTCCCTCAAAATATAATTTTCACAATTTAGTCCAAATTACTCAAATTCACCAAAAATCCAAAGGCAAAACATGTTAATCTAATACATATATTCCATATTTCATCATCAACTATCACAAAGCTCAAGCATTCATCAATGGCACATTTCAAATTCTTCATCAAATTACAAAATTAAGACATGGGTTTTGTAGTACTTGAAGCAACGATTGCCAAAACGTAGAAATTATCAAAAAAAAAGAAACAAAATCCATACCTTAATCAAGATGAACAAGGGCCGAAACATAGTTTGGTTTCTTTTCTTTTCTTTTTCTTCAAATTCGACACAAAGATGAGCATAATCTCATCATATTTCATATTTGTTTTATTATAACATATTAATTATTCATTTCCATTTTGCCCTTAATGAATATTAATGATTAAACATTTAAACTATGGACATAATTGTCCACTAACTTAAAAAACTTCATATTAATAAAGACATAGCACATAGGTGCTTTTAACACATGGCATGCTAATTTTGCATTTTATGTAATTTAGTCCTTTTATCAAATTAAACACACAAACAGATAAATTAAATCACGAAACTTTCACACATGCCTATTCACATATTGCAAGCACAAAAAATAATATTAAAATATTTTTTGACTCGAATTTGTGGTCCCGAAATCGCTATTCCGACTAGGTCTAAACTGGACTGTTACAAAATCTTACTAACAAACATCGAGAAATTGTTACGATTACAACCAAATTGAGGCCTCAGCCTAATATAGCTATCCAGTGAAAAGGTTTATATATATCAACTTAGACGTGATCTCGCCATCAAGTTGATTCTGTATGTATAATAGCCAAATATGCCACTTCTTCGGCATAGTCTTGGCGTTGTCCTTTTAGGAAAAGACCCTAAAACCCACTTGAAACATAACACATAGAGATAAGTTCAACGGAACTCGGTGAAGCAAACACCATTTACCTGAACCATACTTGCACGCCACATTTAATGTTTCAAGAACCATCTTGCTACTCTTATTCTTCCTCAAGTCTCTAACAAAAGCTGCCTCCATTTGTGTTACTTTATTCATGTTCGTTACCATACCTTACTCTGAGACCGTTCCCTTCTCTTCAGTGCCTTTGAGACCTTACATACATTCTCCATTCACCAGGCCATAACTTCCTCAAACTTCAGGAAGAGATCCATACACAGGTGATTGATACTTCCTTTCAATTGCATCATGTTTACGTTTATTTCCAGAATACATTCTCATTACTTCGTTATATCTCTTAAAATGTCCACATCTACACCAATCTTAATCATATTATGTATCTTACCATAATACCCCAAAGATATGTTTCGTACTTACTAACCTCACTGTTTTCCTTTAGAAATAATAAGAAATATGCTTATCATTTAGTATAGAGTAGAGGTGATCATGGGTTGGGTTACCCGGCCCGGCTCGACGGCCCGCTCAAAAAATGGGAGGGTTCGAGTAAAAATATAGGCCTGAAATATGGGTTTGGGCAAAAAACGAGGCCCATTTAGAAAACGAGCCTAGCCTCGGGTAAAACTTTTTTGGCCTAGGCCTAGCCTACTGAATTATATATTAAATATATATTTTATTTTAATCAAATATAATTTTTAAATTTACATATTTTTTATTTGTTTTTTTGTTTTAATATTTGTTTTAAACAATTTTATTTAATGAAAAAAGCTAAAAAAATTTAATATGGGCTGGGCTCGGGTTTATCAATTTTCTTTCGGGCCAGACTTGGATAAATTTTTAGGCCCATATTTTGGGTTGGGCTGAGCTTGGGCATAGAAAACGGGCCTAAAATTTTGTCTGGGCCCGACCCAACCCGGCCCATGATCACCTCTAGTATAGAGTCCACACAAAAAAATGTCCTTCATGCTTTATTCTTGGAAGCCTTCCCAGAACATGCCATAAGAGTAGCTCATTTGGTACGTGCTATGAAAACTTTCTCTATAAGATTCGCCATAAAGGATAGTCCTTCGTAACCCGCAGCAAAGGCATTTCTTTTATTCTTTGTCTCGAAGGCTTTAAGTCCAGAATCCACCTTTCATATTGTTCCTTCCTTATTCATTAAGAATTTCATCCCTTCAAAATACGTCATGGAAATCATTTCTTTCTTTCAGGGTCTGCCACAAAGGTGTTTCTTTTAGAAGGTTGCCACATGGGCCATTCTTTAGAATGCGCCATAAAGGCGTCCTTTCTTCATTTGCCACACGATTTCCATTTCTTATATTACCACAAAGGCTTTCATCTCTTAGATCGCCACAAAGGCTTCCATCTCTTAGATTGCTACAAAGGTTTCCATCTCTTAAATCGCCACAAAGGCTTCCATCTTTCTGGCATGTTTATGACAGGGATTCGCATAGACTCACATTTGGTGAGGTTTGTCCCTCATCATTTTGGGTTACGTAGAGAACCCCATTAGCAGCTCATCATCATCAACATCAGAACATGAAGTTAACCACAATATGCTAACACAGTACTGATATATATATCAAAAAACCATAGAGAGTTTGAGTTTAGAACTCACCAACAAAATACTTGAGTTGATACAACTTACACTTGTTTAGCCTTTTCTTTATCACTTGGACCTTTTCTTTCTTGGTCGGCTAAATATAAAATTGTATAAAAATCAAAATGAAGATATACATATGTAAGAAACCTTAATCCATATGCATGTAGAATAGTTATAAATGATATTTATGATTTAAACATCACAGTTCAAAATAAACTATGCTGAAATCCCCTGACTATCCTTCCTTTTCTTAATTCGAAAGATACGTAAGAGTTAAAAAGATTACTAGATTGCTAAGTTCTCAAGTATTTATGCTAACACCTTAGATTCTTCCTGTAACACCCCTGACCCGGCCTAGGAGTTTCGGCTAAGTCGAATGCATTACATTCGATCACTGAAGTGATCCCGTAAAGCCATTCTTTTTACATTGATTGAAAATCGCTTTTTAGTTTTTAGGAAAAACATTCTTTAATTTAAACCAAATGTACCTAGTAATTTAATTACAATAATATTAATGTGAAATTTTGAAAAAAATGGTTTAGGTTTTGAGGAAAATATTTTTCAAAATTTTTAGTATTTTATAGAGCAAAGGAAATCAAAAGATAGTTTTCTAAATGAATGACATGCAAATATTAGAGCAATATTTAAATGTCATGCATAAATAAGGTAAAAATTCCAAAACCTAAGATTTATAAAACGAGAAAGTACTAAATAATTACAAACTCAAAATAAACAATTAAGGAAAATTTTAAATAAAACCTAATAGTAGAACTTAAATAAAAAATGGCTTTCTAATCTAAGGGTTCTTCGATGCCGATTCAATCCTATTTTTTTCATTACCTGAGAGGTAAGGAAAATGGGGAATGAGCTTACAACCGCTCATTGTGAGACTAATCTTAAATCATTATATATAATCAATTGAATGGTAAAATATTTAATTCATAGCATAATAATAATTTAGGCATAATAAAAGGAACATATAATAAATCAATACATATACAAAATATAATTATGATGAACATGTAATAAATTAATACATATAATAAATCAAACTGTCCTTGAGCATTGCTCGACACACCATCTCGCATAACACATAACAATAACTGGCCATCCCGATTTTGATTTCCGACGATGATGGTCATTCACTAGTCATCTGTGACGATGTCTATTACTACCACCTCGGTTTGGTCCAATATTAATGGTGTTTTAAAATGACCATCCCTTCTTATCTAGTTTAGATGGCATTACACATAAACTATCAACTCGGTTGACCTAGTTTGGGGGCTTTTTAGCTTACCATCCTAGCTTATCCATTTTGGATGACATTTCCGCCTACTTTGTGCAGTACTGACTTTCGATGTGGACTTAAATTGCCGTTGTCTCCAATGGAACTCCTCCGTCCTCCATTCCCAATTTCCTATAATATGCACATATACTCATCATATCACACTTGTTATCAAAATTTGATACTATTCTTATTTAGCACATTTATTGTCACAAATTATTATCAAATGCCATGCAATCATGTATTCAATCAATCTCACATATACACATATATTTGGTGTGTGTACAAAGAATAACAATGATGCATATACAAGGGTTCACATAAAACATACGTATAGTTCGCATATAGCATGTATAGGGTTCGAATAATTAAATATGTATAACTCACCTATTAAGCAGTTAAGGTTCCCATATAATTTCTATGGGTTCACATATAACTTCTACGTGTTCACATTATAATTCCTATAGTGTTCGCATGATATTTCCTCTAGGTTCGCATACTATATTGTTCGAATAACAACTCTTTTAATTTCCTAACACTACAATTAATCACACATAATGTTTTAAGTTTAGATCCCACACCTGATTTGAAGACTTAAAAACCTTAGCTTTGGAGAGATTAATGATCTACTCGAGAAAAGAGAGATGGATTTAAATTCCTTGATTGAAAACCGATTTATCAATGGAAGAGAAAAGAAATAACCCAAGAATTTGAAAGAATTTTGCAATATGAGTTTTGAAGGAAAATAGAGAATAAATAGAAGGAATGAGGATAATTTCTATTAGGATTTGAAAAGGAGCAATTTGAATTCTAGTTAGGATAAGAAGACAAAAAAAACTCGGGCTTCTTTTTCTATTTGAATTTATTTAAAATAGATATAATTTCAAATTAGGATAAAAGATTACAAAAAAATATATGGAATTTTAATTCTATTTAAATTTTAAACAATGATAAGATATGAATTCTAATTAGTATTGGAGTGAATTTCTAAGGTTTAGAACATTTGGGCATTACTGCAATTTTCTGAAGCTGGAAGTTGGTCGAATTAAAAGGAGAGCTAAAGAGGGAGACACAACTCAAACACAAGTTTAATGAGAGGGTTGGCACCTTAACCAATGGGCTATTGTCCAATTCTTGTTTGATTTTTACGCTTAATTATTCTTATTTCTTTTTGCTGGAGGCTTGTCCATTTTTCAAAATAAAAAGGAATGATAGGATTTAAACTTGGGATCACAAGAGGAAAAGGAGAATGCTTTACCACTTAAACTATATCTCATTTCATGTTTATTTTAGTCAATTAATTGTACATATCTATTTAGGGATCAACTTACCTATTCTCTATTAGTTTATATAATTACTCAATTTTTTTTCTAGTTTATTTAACTATTATAGTTTTTTTTTAATACTCCCTATTTTAATTCATATATAATTATTAATACACATGGTCGGGACTCACTATTAATATTTTATTTTACCTTTTTCCAATTAGGTCCTAATTCAATTAAAACTCACTATTTCCAAATTAAACCTTGTAATCAAGTTTTGTTCTAATAAAATCTAATTATATTATCTTAATACTTTAATTAATTTTTATTTTATATTTTTACCTTAATTTTTTTATATTCGTTTCAACCCTATAATTTTGTAACTTTGATTAATCTAACTCCCTATATTTTGGGATGTGACACTTCCTTTCATGCAACCCATTCCTTAGTTTTCCTATCTTACAGAAAGAACCAGAAAAGAAGATTGAAGTACAAAAGAAAATGAATACCAAGATGAAAATTCCTTCCTATATATAGTCTTTCCACCACCGCTTCCCTTAATCCCAAGTCACCGTATTATTAACACACTTAATCATAATGTTTCCCACTAATGAAACTCTTACTTCTAATTTGTGAAACTAAATTTGAAATTTAACTATTTACCCAACCAACCCGTAAGGTTCACATAATTACATTAAAACTCGCTTAAATAGAAAATTTTCTAATTAAGTACTCATAATTTCAAAATTTTCAAACCTTTAATATTTCTAGGTGTGACAAATAGTATTTTTTAAATGGAGAATTAGAAGAAGAAATTTATATAAAACAACTTGAAGGTTGTGTTGTTTTAGGTCTAGAATTTAAAGTTTGTAAACTTCTCAAATCCTTATTTGGTTTAAAACAAGCTCTTAAACAATGACATGATAAATTTGATCAAACTTTAGTAAACGATGGTTTGTCCTTTGTTGAAGTTGATAAATGTGTTTAGACAAAGTTCGTTAATAGTGATTGTTATGTTGATCTTTAGTACTAATTATGAGTTAATACTCAAGATAAAAACGTATCTTGCTTCCAAATTTGACATGAAAGATATGGGGGAAGAAAATGTTACATTGGATGTCAAAATCACAAGGAAATGTGATAGTTTGATGCTATCACAAGAACATTATGTTGAGAAACTTCTAAATAAGTTTGGGCATTTTGATGTCAAATCAATGGGTCCTCCTTATGATACTAGCTCTCAATTGGAAAAAAAAAAATAAATGTAAGCTTATTGCTCAATCAGAATATGCACAAACTATTAGAAGTCTGACTCATTTAATAAATGTATGTTGACTAAGCAAAACTCAAATCATAAGCAATAGGCTACTATAGTTAGACATGTGAAATATATAGAGACTGTCGTGAATTATGGTATCTTATTTATTGGGTTTCCCACTGTATTAGAAAGATACAATGAAGCTTATTGGATTTCAAATTCATATGAATAAAATCCACTAATGGTTATATATTCACCCTGGTGGTGCAATATTGTAGAGATCAGCCAAACTATTATAGCAAAATTTATCATGACGTTTGAGTTTCTTACTCTAGAATTAGCTGGTAATGAGCCTGAATCGTTGAACAACTTCTTAGCAAATATTCCATTGGGCACAAAGCTAATAGCTTTTGTGTCCATGCATTGTGATTGTCAATCAGCAAGAACCACTGCAAAGAATAAAACTTTCAATGGAAAAAATAGACTTATTCATCTAAGACATTATGTGATTAAGCAAATACAAAATGCACTAATATCAATTGTTTATGTGAAGTCAAAGTTGACTTTGGTCTATCCTTTTACTAAACCCTTGGGAAAGAATCTAATAAATGAAACATTGAGGGGAATGGGACTACTGTGAAAGGATGAGGTCAACAATGATAGAAACCTACCTATGTGATTGGAGATCCATGAATTAGGTTCATATGGGTAAGAACGAAGTCATTATTAGACCTGTTAAGCACTATAAGATTATGTCTCTCCTATGGTGCAAATAATGCTAAAACAAAAACTACATGGATGGTGAGGATGAGTAAAAAATCTTAATCAAATCTATACCATTTATAGGCGGTGTATTGATATGCAGAATACACTTGATGGATTGATCAGTACGAGTGTGAAGTAGGGTCGATTCTATGAGATTTATGACAGAATTTCTAGAGCACTCATGAAAGTCAGGCACGCGCATGACCTATTAGCACACAACCACACTGAAGAACGAATCATAGATATAATGTGATAAATGGAAATGTTAGTTTACATAATGAATAATTGGTTCATACAAACTTGTTTCACCAATTATTTAATAAATTATATCTCATTTGTCAAAAATTCTAGTTCATAGTCTAAAGGATACCAAGATTATTGCATTGCATCGAAATACGCAACTAAAATTCTTTCATAATTCTTTGAAATATGTGAGGATTGTTGGGAGCTTTTATGTATTTCAAAGAATTCCACAATCCCAAATCCTTTAAAGAAACCTCTTAAGATGATGTTTTATAGCATTGCTTTACATTGGACCTATAATAGCTAAAACAAGAAGATGGGCACGTGCGCACGAAAGGTGAGCCCAAAAGCTCAATTCAAATTAAATAGGCCGATTTCCCCCTGCGCATGATACTAGGCCCAAGTATGGCTTTGAACTTCTAACTCACTCAAGTTCTAATATCTTTCCTCTTTTCTTCCAACACTGTGTTTTCCTCCCCTCTCTTAACACTCTTTGTTTTTTTAAAGCTTTTTTCTCCCTCTTTCTAGTTTAGTATTCAATTGATTAGTTCTTCATGCTCTTTATTTTCCAACGATTGACAAAAAAAGGTTGTTGAATCTTGGGGGAAACACTACATGACGAAATATCCTTAAACAAAGTGTCCAACACGTCTCAAGTTAATCAACTCATATTCTTAGTTCCTTAAATTGATGAATATTTTACAACATTTTTCACACGTTTAGTATATGAGTTAGCAATAAACTAATTACAATTGGTAATTTTTAGCTACTCACATGACTTGATTCTAGTAAAGAGAAGGAATTTTTTTTTTACTTATTTTGAAGAGGTCTTATTTTTTACAAAAGTTTTATTCATTATTATACTTTCAATTTTTTTTTTGAACATTAATCTCTTTTTAGGTTTTTATTATATCTATTCTTTTTTATACAATGCCTAGAAATAGTCATAACCCCTCCTCCCCAACCCTTAAATAGGAAGATGATACGCTTCAACGCACTCGAATTCACGTCCTCCTACACTGACAACAATATTGATGCCAATCGAGTTAAAATTCAATCGATTTCTATTTTTAAATTTAAATATATAGTAATTAATTTTTATTTTATATCTAGCTATTTTAATAGTATTAAATAAGTTTTTTTTACCGTAATAGGTTCTTAGTGAACTTTATATGTAGTAAGTCCAAAAAGAACTTTATACATAAAGTAAACTACGTCATAATGTATTGGCCAAAAAGGGAAAAAAACTAATATCGTAAAATTTAAGGGTACGTTTGGTTCACTGCAATGGAATAGGGCTGTAATTGAATAGAGCTGTAATGGAATAAAGCTGTAATCAGTAATTCAACTATTTGGTTGAATGGAATGGAATAGAGCTGTAATAGAATTCTTGTGTTTGGTTGAATGGAATAGATGTTGTAATAGTATAAGGAAAAAGATTTAAATGACCAAAGTACCCTTAATGTAATTTTTGTAAGTAGATGATTATTGTTATTAAATTTTAATAAGATTATTGTTAAATATATTTTAATAAAAGTAAACATAAATAATTTAATCATATTGTAACATAATTATTATTAAATACAATTTAATAAAATAATATATAATTTAATAACATTCTTAATATAATTATTAATAATATTTAATAATAATTTTAATATAATATTAACATTTTATTTTAATAGTCAATTTTAATAGTAATTTTATTTTAATAATAATATAAAATGAAGTTAACATACAAGTATGATAATCCTCTAATAACATTTTATTTTAATAGTCAATTTTAATAAAAAATGGATTTTTTATATTTTATTTTAACCTTTATAATAACATGATAACAACAATTTGTTCAACTACAGCAATCGAAAACTACTGCAATAGGTAGCCTTTGATCGAACTATGAGGTGTATTAACCATACATGATGTGTTCCAATTATTATAAGACTTTTCTATTACATTTAAACTTCCATCTTTTGATAAATTAATTTGTTTTGGTTGTTATTTGATTTTATCATACATTATTTCATCTTTTTCTCTGTAATTTTGTTATGTATACAAACATTTTGTTTTCAATTTACTTCATACTTTTTATGTTTCATATTAGTGTAAGTAAATCCCTTCGTGTATATTGTTGGCTCGAAACAAAGAAGAATCCTTACCACTTGCTTGCAAGAAAGAGCAGTCTCTAGCTAGTTATAAAATTTACAAACAGATTGACTTCAAAAAGTTACAGGGAATTTTGTAAGTTCTCTTTATATCCATGAATCTATACTTTCTCTTTGTTTCTTTTTTATTTTTCTATTTGCCTGTCTGTATGTACGTATGTATGACTTACAAGAGAGATTTCCATTTTTTTTCATCTAATTGGAGTACGTTGTTTGGGTTGCAATGCCGTAGACATTTGGCGCAACTTGTTTGTTATCTCTGTAAATGATGGCCTGCTTGCTGGCTCAAACAACCAACATTCTTCCATTTACTTTCTCCATCCTGGATCACAACGTTCAGGTATTTGAGGCCTCAGCGTATTGTTTACAATTCCACCTTCATTCACAGTTCGAAAAACTAATTATTTGTCAATACTAGCATGATAACATCATGTAAAAAATCATGAATGTGGCTGAGACATATAGAGATAGGAAAAAAGCTATAGATGTTGGAATTTGAACGTCATACTTAATAGATATCACCTTTTAAAGGTAGTTGCATGACTCGAGTAGATTGTATGAACTAAAGTGAGCTAGGCCCAAATTTCAAGATATTGAAGTATCTAACGAAATCGAGTTTCACTGGTGCAAAAGCTAGTTGTAAGCAAGATACTATTGTATAATATTTAGCCTGAAGTATTGAGGATGTATAGTAATCAAAAGTATACCAATGATTGCACCACAATGCATACTTGCATATGGCTCTTCTCCCGTCAAGATTTCCCATAATGCAATACCAAATGAGAAAACATCAACCCGCAAAAGCAATGAACAAGCACATAATGATCTTATTTATTCTTCTTCGAATAAGTTATCCATTCCTCCATTTGTGTGTATAATCATTGAGAATGAGTTATAAGATTGGCAAGTGAACAAAGAAAAATGAAGCATTAGAATGAGTTATAAGATAAAGTAAACAATGCAGTTATAGTGCTAAACAAGTACCATCTGTAATAACCATAGTTCTGTCTTTAAGTTAAGGGCCTTCATAGAGCAAAGGTGCAGCTTAAACTTGAAGTCCTTTAGAAATTTGCAAGAAGTTGCAAATTTCTTCTTAACTTAATCAAGGATGCATGTTGATTTCAAGGTATAGCTGAGGCTTGCTATCTATATAAAGCATTACAATACTGGAGGCAGAATATATGTTGTTATCTAAGTTATATCTAAATAATATATTTCCAATCTTATAACTAAGTCCAAAGAATAAAATGCTAGAAAGAATATGTGGTCAAGTTACAAACTACTTCACTAATTGGCTAAATGCTTGATCAAATTTCACTATTATAACTAATATACATACTTATCGCATATGCAATATGCAGACTAGCATGGATGAAGAGTTTGTGCCGCTTTCTCAGCATCAATTCCTTTCTCCCACCTAAGTGTATGTCGGGGCTCCATTTCCTAAAAGTATGCAAAAGAATGAGGAAACATAGAGAAGACTTTGTTAATAAATTCTCAAACTAGATGCTTAGAAGAAATCCCTTACCTCCAAATCGTATGTGTCTGCAGACCAACAATCTTAATCAAAGATGCCTCGAAATATCTTGTTCATCTTTATTCGCTCCCGACAACCCCTTCTTCGTTTTGCTACAGCAAAGTCAGCCAGAACTTCTTTGTAACCATCCTGTTATAATCAACAAAAGTTGTCAACTTTTTACATGTTTGTCAAGCTCAAACACCAGTGAACAAAGCCAATGTGCAACTATGGTTAAACGATATGCATTGGTATCTAAAACAACATAATAACTACTCAACCTTAAAGGCTCACAGTACATTGGTTGAGCAATGAAACTTGAATCAATGGTGAAGGATGCCATTTGCAGCATAACTTGAAGTATAAACAATACATAAAACTCACTAGAGGACAACTAATTATCCATGAACATCCAAGCAAAACCTACTGCATTATGAAGTTAAAGCTTTAACAACTAACATTCAAAGTTGCAGAGAAATTACACATACTTCTTGGATATGGAGATCACGTTTCCCAGAAGTAAGTTCTTTTGAAGTGAAGTCGGCCTGATATGGAGCAACAAAAACAACAGAAATGACATAAGAACAACAAAACAACATTATAGCAAGGACTATAAAGTATCATCATAAAGGGATACCTTATGATATGGTTTTTTTTTAAGGTATCTAAATAGATTAAGCAAAGGACTAAGCATAGACTCCATGTTCCAAGGTGCATCAAACATCAAGGAAGATTTATCACCCATTGTAAATATTGAACTGTGAATGTAAAAGCAGACAAACATAACAAAACAAGAAAATTAAATCATCCCCCTTTTATTTAAAGCAACATATTACAATCAATAAGAAAAAGAAAAACCAAAACTTTACCTTACAAATAACATGACTTCTTGCATGATACCAAAAAGAAAAAAGCAGTGTCCTACATGGTAAAACCATTCAGTTATAAGGAATTCCTCACTCCTGCACCACAAACCAGCCATTGCTAAAAAAATTCAACCTTGCAAGATTCAACATACTTATAATATAGCGTTGAAACTTGCAAAAGCATCCAAAATCAGTCCCCAACAATAAAAAATGAAAAAATAAAGAAAGCCATCCAATTCATCATCCTCGTGTTTTTTTGTTTCACTAAAACAGCTTTCAAGATTTCTAAACATGCATCTACACTAATTAAACCTAAAGACAAAAACATGTCGTTGACCAAAATGTCAGCGTCTTGAAAAAAAATTAGAACCCAAAACCTAAAATCATTCAATACTGAAAATGAATTCGAAGAAATGATACATTCAACAAACAAAAGTAAACCAACTCATACCCCGAATAAAACAAACAAGTAAAGGAGAAACCAAGCCGAATGTTGAAGGGGAACAGAAACAGTAGCAGCAGATGGGGAAATAAGAAGGAAAAAAGGGAAACGCAGATATGGAAAGGAAAGGAGAAGATGAAGCTGAGGGCAAAAAATGAAAATGGGAAAAAAAAATTAATAGCATGGAATGGAATGACTATTCAGTGGTGAAGGAAGGAAATGCTTATTCAACATTTTCCCGTAATAGAGCCTGGAATGGATTCAGGCTGTAATACCATTACAGACAACCAAACTAATGTTTGGTGGTGGGCCCACCAAATTTGGGGAACGCATTCCTATTCCTCCAACCAAACATGCTGTAAGTATATGAATCTAATTATATATCACTTTTATTACTGATAAAACCATGCAATACAAGTATATTACATATATACACATCAGCAACACGAGAGAAGATGGGTTTCTTCTTTTAAGTGTCATTGTTGTTCTATCTTCATCTGCAATTTGTGTTGTTAGGGTTGGTAGCCTAGGATGGGGACCATTTTAATAAGCTCCTATTCTCATGATGTGCATGCAAATCAGTCTGTCCATTTAAAAAAAAAATTATTTTTCTAACTTTTTTGTTGAAAAAAGTATATTATCTCACTTTCCTCACTAATCTATCCCTTATCCATTTACAGTTGGGTGCATGCACGAATCTGTTGCACCATAAAATAATATTACTTGATATGGAAGTGTTGATACAAGATGTCGCGTCGGGGGTTGGAGGAGAATTACACAATGTGTTGAACGACGCAAATGATTGTTTAGCAATGGAGTGAAAGCTTGGAGTCTTATTAATGATGGAAAAGATCGCACCTTCTAGACCAATGTCATACTATGTAGGGTGAGTTGGAGGGTGATGAAGAGCTCTATTAACATGTATTGGGATGTATCGAGTTATACTTTGGTAATAGAATTGTGGGGTTTTTATTGCACCTAAATTTGAATGTAATAACAGTAATCTTTGGATAAATATTAATATAATTTAACGGGAGTCTATATGATAAATATGTAAAATTCTCAATTAAGAGAATCTTTATATGGACGAACTCTTTCTTAATTAAAGTGGTTAACCTAATGAGATATCACGGATGGATGATATAGAAATAACATGAAGCAATAGTACTATATTACTCTGCAAGTTGATATGAAGAAAGGTTTTGTTTTAAAATAAAAATTGATGGATAGAAATGCTTCCACGCCTGCCTCTCTCTATATAAAACCTTGCAAGCATTGAATCCAATGGCATTGTATATTTATATAAAAATTAGACAGTGAAGGGTGCTCGTGAATCCTCACGGGATTGCAATATTCCATACCTTCTTCAAACAGCCAAAACACTGTCTCAATATGGATTGGCCATCTTTTTATTTTAATAATATGCACGTCCTTCCTCCTCGTGCATGTATTCTTCCCCCCCCCCCCCCCCCATATAACATTTGACATCGCTATCTTCCCTTTTCCAAATCTCAGCACAACCATTTCCCTCCTAGTGGTACAATTTGCTAGTTAATTTATCAGGTTATGATGAGAAAAGAAGTGATTCAATCTAAAAAAGAAATAAAGGGAAATTAGATTACAGATATTTTAGACCGTAAAGTGTAAAATTTAACAGCTACACGCTCTATATATAGTCTTCCAATTCAAAACTCTCCTCACTGTTCTTTTTCTATTTCTATTTTTATTTTCCTTTGATAGCAAATTTCCAAACCAAACGAATTGTCAAATCCTTCTCAGCCATGGTATGTTATATTACAATATATATATATATATATATATATATATTGATAATTATTTACTTCTTACTAGAACTATCAATTAGATAAGTGGAGTTAGTTTTGGTTCACATCATTTTAATCAATTTAAAATTTTTTAAATAATTTCGAGTTTGAATTGTTTGAGTTTCAATTATTTTTGACACTGATGATTTGAGTTTAAATTTTCTGATTTTCAAGTAAAGTCATTATAAATTTGAATCATTTTAGATAATTAAAATCATTTTAAGTTTGTCAATTCACAAACTTACTTTTTAATTGAAATTTAAATTAAGCAAGATCAAGAGTTCAAATGTCTTCTTCTTATAAGTACATTCAAAGCTTAATTTTCCGCAGAATACTGAGCAAAGGCATCTCAGAAAGGTGGTATCTGATGTTACTTTGGAAATGGAGAGGTATATAAAGACAGCATCTTCTTCAACAGAAATTGAGGACGAGGTGAAGCAAGCCGAATGCGAATGTTGTGGGCTTGAAGAGGATTGCACCGCCGATTACATCAGGAGAGTGAAGGGTCGGCATTGCGGGAAATGGGTGTGCGGGCTGTGCTCGGAAGCTGTGAACGAAAGGCTGTACCGAAGTCCCATGGCAGGCATGGAAGAGGCAGTGAGGTGTCAAAGGGAGTTTTGCCAGAGATTCAACAGCACCACGCGGCTCAATCCCAAGCTGTCCCTCACTTGCGCCATGAGGGATATAGCTAAAAGAAGCAATCAGAATCGAAGCTCCAACACACCAAAAAAGATTGGCAGAAGCAATAGCTGTGTCCCCAAGATCAATCTTAATAACCATTCACTGGTTTAAACACCTTCCTTGCTTACACAATGCTTTTAAACTTTATCAACTATAATAGTGCCGTCAATAAATCATATATGGGTATATTTTTAAAAATTTTGGATTTTATTTTATTATAATTTACTTACTAAATTATACAGCCTTAATCTTACATTTTGTGTTTATTTTTACATACATAAATAAATTATTTTATATTTTACACACTCCAAAGGGTATATATATATATATATATATCTTTCCTATTAATACACATTTAATAGTATCAATTTTGTTGAAAAATTACTAAACCTTGCATATCTAGAAAACTTTAACATGTAATTTCCTTTTCTGGTGAATATAATTAGTAAGAGATAGGAGGGTTTAAGGATTGTTTAAGAATACTACAAAGTGATATTTAAGCAATTGAGTTGAGTTTAAATTTTTGAATCCAGGAGAGCTTTCATTTCTGACTCAAATAATATTAAACTTCAACTGTAAAATAGAGAAAATATAGTATATTGTGGGTCAGTGACTTATGGTTAGGAATGGGAACCGGATGCTTTTTTGCATGCCTTAATCTTCACCTAATTTTCACTTATAACTACTTGAAATTGTCTTCTCCCAAATCTTATTTGTATATTAGCATGAATTTAAAATGATTTCCTCTATCTTAATTCGAAATTTTACAAAATATTTATATTATGCTGATTTTATAAAATTAAATCATATAAAAGTAAGAAATGGTATATATATATATATATATATATATATATCAAGGGGTTACCTAAACTCAATTCTGACATAAGTTCAAAATTTTGAATGCAGCCTACCCAACCCCCAATTCAGAAAATAAAACTAACCCCATAGGATTGGAAACTTGTACTGTCTGCTTACCTAAATTTTGATATAATTTCTTTTTCCCGGCATAGAGCTCAGCAAAGTGGAACCTTTTCTCTTTTTCTCATTACTACTTATGGGGTTAGGATTTTAAATCAAATTTAATGGGCTTCGCTACTCACACATCCCATTTAGTTTTATTTTTTAACATTTATTTTCCCACATTTGATATTTATTTTTTGCTTTTCAGATTTAAAATTTTAATTCTAATTTTTATTATTGTTAGAATTCTTCAATTAAATTTATCAGTGTGAGATTTTGAAATTAAAAAAAAATTCACTTCTTGATGTGGCTTTTTTTTGTCCTATAGACGTGGGAACACACTTTTGGAGGGATGACAAAAAAATATGGGCAAATGACTATGTTTTAGGATCACGTATATGGCTTGCCTGCATGTAAGAAAATGATGGCTGCTAAAAATGCCTGCCTTTTTACACTTTAGCCTCGCATTCCTACATTTTCTGCTTTTTGCTTTCGCACTTAACAGACAATGGTCAAACCATGTTATTCTTTTATGTAATCAATACTTCATAAATATATGTATGCCTTTGTATATGTTCAGGCAACTTCTTTGGTTTCCACTTTCCAACCATGGCAGGGCCTGACCATAACCTTTCTTCTCACTTCGATGCAGGTTTTTAAAATTTTTGAATCATTCTAGGGTTGAAGCCATTCTTCGAGTCCTTTCAGTTTACCATCACTTCAAATTTTAGTTATTTAAAATTATATTTTCCAATTGTTTTGAGTTTGTGGTTGGTTCAATTTGGATTGTTAGTTTTCTTTAAATACAACGCTTAAAAGTACTCATAATTTTTCACTAACCCTTTAATAAGAGAATAAACAATATCATTAATGTCAACTAAGTTAAAATTTAGATGACAAAATTGTTAACCTTTATAATTGAATCATATTGGATTAGATTTATATTCGATTGATTGGATTGTATTTTCATATTCTAATCAAAATTGAGAGGTCTACTCAACCACCACCCACTTAAAGTAGCTCACGTGCTAGCGAATTATGTTATATGTCAAATTATACTATTAATCTCAGTACTATGTGTAAGTAGTGAATTTAATTCTTATATTTTAAATTTAGTTATTTTTAGTTCTTATACTTTTCAAATTGATCAATTTAGTTTTAGTGTTTTTGTTTAATTCTAAAATTTCAGTCAAAACAATTAAATCTATTTAGTTAAATTTCATTATTAGTCCTTGACCATGCATAAGTTTGTATATTTAGTCCATATTCTTCAATTTGATTATTCTTAGTCTATATACTTTTCAAATTTTAAAATTTCTACAAACAATAATTGTTAAATTCATTAATTAGATTTTTATAAGTAAAATGTAAATTTAATAAGTTAACATGATAATATTTTTAGTACATAAGATAATATTATGAAAATAACAAATGTTTTGGTGATGATAAAATTTGAAAATTACATCAACTAATAATAATCAAATTAAATATGGAACATGGTGTACAATTGCAAGAAAGGAAACTAGGTTTCTGATATCAAAATATGAGCTTTGGTTGATTTAGGGCGAGAAAACATAGCAAATTAATGAAAGTAGACGTCATGGGACATAGAGCTTTGTTAATGATTGTACCTGCATGAACCAACTGAACTTAGCTGTCCATTGCTCAACTCCATGATTAACTTACAATAGTGATCGATCAATTAAGGAGGCAGCAAATACAAAAAAAGGGGGTAAACCGAAATCTAGGCCCCCATACCATTTTGATTCGATATCCCCGTAAAACAGTATCATATCACTTCAAAGGTTTCTCCAAACTACAAAAGTCTTGGGAAAAAATTGGAAAGGGAGCATCTTCTGATCTAGGTTGATATCTAAATCCTATTTTCTCTTAGAATTTTCATACAAAAGACCAGTTGATGAAAGTGAAACAGATACAATGAGCATTTTCTTCATCATTTACCACTTTCCATGCAACAGCTCTCTCGTACGAGACCGGCCTCCCCATGCTTGATAAGCAGATACCACCTTGAAGGCACATAAAACCCTGATCCACCCGGACACAAAGCATAAATGAATCAATCATATATTTTTTGCATTGGTTTCCTTTAGATATTCCAGATATCTAATGCATTCGAATGTTATTTTTTGCGCTTATAATTCAACATTCATTTCAAAGAACATGTATCATACCTGCTGCATTACTTGTGGGAACTCAGCAAATAGGGTTTTTCGTCCGTTCTCATCGAAAATTTTCTCCAAACTAATGTCTTGAAGTGATACCAAAGTTGTTTCGAGCATGTCAAGTCCCGCTTGATTTGCAAATGTGAAAACTGGTAGTGCCTACATATATATTACCAATAATCAATTGTAGCTAACTAAAGCAGAAAAGCAGCTAGGCATAAGGAGACTCGTATTCATGTGTTACAGGGAAGGCTAAACCTGGGACAAGGCTAACATATAACTTGATTCAAAAACATGATCCTTTGACTAAATACCTTCAAAGAGCAGCACAGAACCGCATCTGGGTGATGCCAAAGCACTTTTAGAATGGATTCACTTCCTTCATGTTTGAGCAGCTCGTCCCCCATATAGCACCTGTGAAGAGATAAACAATCCGAAATATATCGGTTAACACAAATCCAAATGGCATAAATAATGTTAACAACAAAGCGTTACATGTAAAACGAAAAGGAATAAGACATGGATTTGGCTGACAAACCTATAGCTTTGACAAATCCAGCAAGCAAGTGTTTGTGCTTCAGGAGTACCAGGGGGTGACCCTAAACCTGCATGAGAACCGAAGAAGGAAGGAGAGAGTGCTAATGCTACCCTTTGAACCGAGGCAATAATACTCCGGACATATTGTCGAGCCATGATTGCCACATTCTCTTGAAGTTGCATCTCATATACAAACTGAAATGCTATTGTCATCACAGATTTTGTGCTCCCACGACTAGATTTATCATCAGTTGCTCGGTTTCCGGCAGCTCCAACTTCAAGAGTAGAGGCAAGATCAAGTGTACGATTTGGACTGGATGCATCCTACATTAGATTTATATATTTATCTGGTAAGAAACTAAAAATAAAATAAAATAAAAATATAATGAAAGAATCTTAGAACACTAACCATTCCAGAATCAAGGGGGATGATGCGGAAACCAGAAGGGATAATAGGCGCATCCTCAGAGAATGAGCCATCAATGGGAGCAAAGATGAGTTCAGCACAGGTGCTGACTACATTCTCATCAACTCCAGTACAAAGCTGATAGATTCATACAAGGAAAAACATAAATGAAAAGTGTTAAATGAGAACTAAACGCTGTAAAATAACACCGGTTGGAGGATAGTTGGTGAAACTTTACACTTAAGTACCTGCAAGAGGAAGATATCACTTGGCATGATCATGTCCTGATAGTGGCCCACATTTTCGAGCTTAACAACCTCCATGAACTGTAACAAACAAGTGATGGTGATTTTAAGGATACATTTTATCAATTGATGCCAAAATTCGGTATAATATCACTTACCTCTTCATGCTCAATTGTGTGAGCCAATGGAAGAATGACTTGACCCCCAAAACTTCCCCCTCGAGGCACTGGCAAGCTACACGGTCCAGCTTTGACAGCAGCAGCAGAGTAAGCATCAATACCACTGTCTGCCCACTCTGATCGATGTTCCCGCAAGAATCTGAGAAGTATTGCTGGCGGCACATTCTACAAAAAGAATGAAAGCATCGGTTTATAGAAATAAAATTTTGTTTGACAAGAGTAAAAGCTGAGAAAGCTATAAGATGGTTCATTATACCATAAATTTAATATCGAGGCCATTGTCACAACATTGGGAAGAAAAAACAGTTTTTCATTGTTTAATATTTGTAAATCTTCTGATGGAATTGATATGCTTGTAACACATCCAGAAACTGACCTGTAATAACATGGATGCTTTGGCACATAGAACCGCATTGCCCATTGAAGGAAATCCATTACTATAAGAAAAATTTATGTCCATCATCTTTCCAGGAGACGAGTTCACAAGGAGGGTAACGTCATCAACGCCATCACTTTCCAGCATCGACCATCCTTCATCAGTAAACCCATTAACAGCCTCATTAAATCCCCTGGAGAATAGAATATGTTAGACTGCCATCGATCAAGAATCTACCTACACTGACATAGATGGTGAATTACTGAAGAGAAGAATGAACATACTTGCTCAATTTGTGACTAAGTGCACGAAGAGCTGCAGGTCTTCTCCCCCAACCAGTAACATTCGGCTGAGATATTTCCTGAGAAATCTGCCTCAAATGACGCAAAGCCTGCGCTAACGCCAAGGTTATACCATGAGACATTTAATGTCTTGGTTTAGCTCCTAGCTCTACATTCAAAGTATAGATGCAAGGAATAGTCTTACCGCCATTGTTGTCTTCTGAGCAAGCAAAGTTGAGGACTCGTAAAGGGGCCGCAACACTTCAGGAACACTCCAAGGCTACATATAAGCAAGAAGAAATTTGAAACCGTTGCCTTGTACAATAAAAAGTTTCTATGTTTCAAAACGGAAGCAAGGAGATTTATATACCTCCAAATCCATGTGATCGACTAAGTGAATGATGGAACCACCCCCTTCACAAGGTCTAATCAGGTAACCACTAGGCAGCAATTCCGCTCTCACAAAATTTACTGCTGGCGGCATGCTTGGACCATTTTGAGTGTTGTTAAATGATCTTTCACATACCTAAGCACCATATCATTATTATAATAGTCGGGCTATAACAAATTTCTGACAACATAAAGGCAAACAAATAATAAAAGCTCCATAGGAAACATACCACAAGACTACCATCCTCCATAACAGATGTGTAGCGCAGCAACCAGAAGTCGCGAGCTGGTGCCAATGTTGTAGGCGCGTAGAGCTAAAAGAAGGCAACCAAAATTTGAAACTTTTACCATAAGCTATTGCACCATTAATTCAAACCTTCAGTTGCAAATTTAAAGGGGGAAAAATGATAGTCTACCTGCATATAAAGCAGTTCGATGGTTCCACCATTAGCAGTGGACAACATGTTTATAACATCCACAGCTCGGCAATCACGGTACCATGAAGGCCGATCTTTAAGGATTTCAGCAACCTACAGGGGAAAAAACACCATTAATTCCACCAAATTTGAACAAAAAAAAAAAAGTCCCTCTCGCCAGAAAGCAAACAACAAACTTACTCTTGTAGGATCTAGTCCCACAAGTCCACATGCACGTGCTGCAACTCCAGTGCAACCATGAGAAATAGCAACGATTCCAATGGAATCCGGACCAGGCTGCATAGATAAGAATTGATCTTAGTATATAAAAAAGGGCAAGCATTGAAGACAACTACTACTACTCAAACAAGAAAGTTTTGGAATCCCTCTTTTGCTAATTACCATTTTCATATTGGATTACTATTAATTCAAGTAATGTTGCTCCATAAAGGGAAAATAAACAGGAAACACCAAATTCAACTAATGAAAAGATTAACAAATAGTAAAGGGAAACAGAAAATATCACTCTATTAGAAACCAATGGAGAAAGTAGGATAATGAAGGGTTCCCTAGATATTGACATAGCAGGCATGGACTTGAAGGTTGCTTAGAAGATTAGCAAGGTATTTTACTTTATTATAGATATTATCGATAACATAAAGCATAATGAAAGATAATGACATAAGAGAGAAAGAGAGAGGGCCGTAACCTTCATCCCAGGCATTTGGACCCACTCCACAGCAGTTCCAGTGGCCTTTGAAAGAAACTCTATTAAAGTTTCCTCTGCAATGGACAAAAGTCTGGAAAACCATACAAAATCACATAAGCAATAGGGTAAAAAACAAGTAAAGGTTTAATTTTATAGAAAAACTAGGAAAGAAAGGGACACAAACAGCAAAGATATTCCCACTAACCCTGCAGGGCTGGCATCCTTTGGAGGATGCTGAGGAGTCAAATGGTGTTGACCACTCGTCACCGCCGAGTCACAGCTTGTATCTGTGGTGGCAAGGGTCGTCTGCAAAACACAACCACCGCAATTAACCCCAACCATATGCATATTACCTAATAATACTAACAAGTCCAAGCAGATCAAAGACTTGCAAGAAAAGGGTTCAATTATTATGATATGGATTTTTATATTATACACTGAAGACAAGATTTTAAATACTTCATATAGGCCATGGACTGTGAAAAGAAAGGGAAGATAAAGATTCTTACATTTTGAGTCTGTTGGCGGAAATAGCTGTTTTCATAAACAAGGTGAGAAACTTGCTTTTGTAACCTATCATTCTCCTCCATTAACAGTTTATTCATAGCAGTCAACTTCCTATTCACAGCTTGGAGGCGTGATGCCTCTTTCCTTTGTTTTTCTCTACATCTGTTTGAAAAAGCAAACAAAATTCAAACCCCCCCAAAGTCAGCAACCAGTAAAAAAAGGTTGGAATATTAGATGGTTAGATGTTGGGGTTACGGACCTGCGATTTTGGAACCAAACTTTGATCTGTTTAGGCTCGATGTTGGAGAGGATGGGGCACTCACGAATGAGCTGTTGGCGACGCATGGAGCTTGGCTTGGGGCACTCATGGTAGAGCCGTTCTAAAGCTTCCACTTGCTCCGGCGTGTACCTCACATACTTGCCATTATCCATTGCTATCTTGGTCCCTTCTTTGCAGGCTGAGGTCGCCGCCATCATCTCGTCTCTATGCCCCATCAAAACAAAACATACATACATATGTATGTATATCAAAAGCATACGTATAGAACATATAGTAGTAAAGATTGGAGTAATGGATTAAGTTCAATTGTACCGTTCAATCTCTGGGGAACCTTGAAAACACAAAGATTACAGGCGAGAGACCTCAAAATTCATCAAAAAATCTCTACTTTGGGGGTACTTCAGCTTTGGAGATTTTGTCTAGAAATGAAGGAAGATCTTTGTATAACGAAACCTTTGAAACATGTCCAAAAGAAAACATCAAAAACAGCTGTCTTTGTTGTCGGTCTGGGTCTGGGCAAGTAATCTTAAATATATGAAGATGGGGATTTTCTTTGTTTTTTTAAGGCAAAAATGAAGGAAAAGAAACAGGGTGAGGAAAAAAAGAGAAAGGGATTGATTTTGATATTGGGATTGATTGGGAAGGGAAAGAATGGTGTGGCGTTAAGAAGGCATAAAAAAAAAAAAAGAACTTTAAAAGAAGAGAGACTCCTTAATACCGGACAGAATATCAGACTTTGTTTGGTTTTCACATCATAATCATAACACTGTTCCATTTCTGTAATTTTTGCCTTTTTTTTTTTTTCTACTTTTGCAGTTTTAAGGTAAGTTCTTTTTTCTTGTTTCTTTTGCCGCTGCAAGTAAACTAAATTTTGATAGCTTCATCCATTTTTATCATATTTCATATTTGGTCAAATTATGAGTTTCAGCTCTGTACTATACTTGATTTTGATTTAGTCCTTTTTGTGTTCTGCTTAATGATTTTTTATATGTAGATCATATGTTTATTTATACTATTTATTAAGCTTCTTATTGGTTAGTGTCACCCATCAAACAATACCAACTTAACAGAGGGGCGAATCTAGGGGCTGGTGCTTGGTTGGGCCCTGACCCCCTTAAAATAAAAAATTATTTATTTAGGTTTTATAATTTTTTTAAAATTTTAAATTAATAAAAGTAAAATTATACTTCAGCTCCCTAAAAATTATAAAATTCTATTTAATCCTTTAAAATTATAAAGATATAGGCTATAAAAATTAAAATTTCATTCGACCCTCCTAAAAAATTATTTTGACTTTACCCCTGCAACTCGATTAGAAAATTATCAAAAAATTATTTTATTTTTAAACTAAGTTATATGATTAAGTGGGTGATTTTATCTTTTTATATTTTTATAAATCAATTGTTTTTATATAGGTTTCATTTTCCATTATATATTATTTTAAGTATGCACTTGTAGTTTTCATATAGAGCGTGGGATAGAATTTTTAGAATAGCGGTTATAAATTTAAAATTTGAATATTTTTTGTGCGATTTAAAATTAGTTATTTTATTATTTCATTATTTAGAAAGGAAATTAACTCAATCTTATGAAATGGATTATTTATATATTTTCACTTCGTTTATTAACATAATTTTTAATGATATTAATTATTTATATTTAAGCATTATATCAATAACAAGAGAAGGAGAAGGACTGAATCCCTAATTGAGTATAGCAAGAAGAGACCAATACTTTAATCTTGGTATTTTATGTTTTAATTTATTATAAATCTTGATAATTAATAATTTAATTTTTTATGTGTTTTGGTGTGTAAAATATGCAAATAACTGTTGTATATTGGGGAAAGTATAGTACAATGGAGGATGGATTCACAGTCTCAGTTTCAGCGCGTGTTCATCCACTTCGTTTTGGACGAAATTACCCTCTATGTATTCTATAACGTATTATGCATGCATGCCAACTTGAAATTAAGATTATTTTCTTAAAAATAAAATTCACTTCAATGATAGTCCTGCCTTGTTCATAATACTAATCGTGATTTAATGGCAACGAGAAGTTTACGAGGGTTCAGGTTTGAATTATTTAAATTTCACTATACCTATTCAGATTTATTTTAATTAAAATTTGAATATATTTTAATTATTTAAATATATTGATTGTATAATTTCTTTAAAAATTTTACTTGAATAATAAAAATTAAATTAAATAAAACATTCAACATAACATTTTCCAATGAGATATAGTAAAACAAAATATTATGGAATTTTCAAATTTTAATATTTCTATCTTTGATATTTTGAACAACAAAATATTATTAGAGAGGGCGAGATTAAAGTGTAATCTTATTATTTTATTAACTAAAACTCTATTTTAACATTTTAGAAGAGCTGTCCCTAATCCAAGCATAGCACAACTATGATGTAAAAATAACATAACATCTTACTAATGGGTCAAATGCATAATACTTAAAGACACGTGGTACTACATTTATATCATATTTAAGGGCAGGGATTGATGTCATCAATTAACTAAACATTAATTCAATTAAAAAATTACTAAAAACACAGCATAAGAAACCTACAAAATCAATATAATCTCATAATAAATATTTATGACCTGTGAGGTTTCCAAATAAATGAAATTTTATCAACTTATATTCTTACCCATTTTAAAGAAATTTTACAAGTATTGTACGGATATTAAGGGCAAATTAGTTATGAGATTGCAGTGGCGTGAAGATGTGGTAATTTAATTTAAATAAAAGAAACAATTAAATGCATGGGTTGACATTTGGGAAGAAACAAGAGAAGCAAAATTATGAAGGAATTTGCATGCGGCCTCCATTTCTCATAACATATCACCACCTTTTCTCTCTCCTCATCCTCTTATATTGTGACATAATAATTATTAAATGGGTCCGCTCTAATTTTTATTTAAATTTTACTCATTACTAAATTAATAAAATACAGTCATTATCTATATAACTTTAACTATCCTCACTACACACTAATTAACATTACCCTTTACCCAACGCTTATATTTTTACTTTTTATAACTTTCATCTCATCCTTGCTGCATACACTTAATATAATTTCTCAAAGTTAAAAAAAAAAAAAAAACTATATATGTTTAGCCTGATTTCAATCCATTCCAACTGCCTTTTCTTTAATTACCATTTACTTATTTCATAGCTAGTACGAGGGTGAGCTTCGGGTCAATTCAAGATTTGTGTGATGCGTCAACATATTCTTTTTTCTTTTTCTTTTTTTACATGGAGACTTCAATTTAATTTTATACTTCTTAGAGAGGCCAAAAATAAATTATTTCTATTTAATAAAGAGGCTATAAGGGATATAAATTGAATTGTTAATATATTAAAGGATTAAAGTTGAATTTTACTATTTACCGAGAAGGTCAAGGTCTCTACCTATCCTCACTATGCATCAACAATATAGCTGAATTCAATCATTTATTTATATATATATATATATATATAGATGACATATTGATATGCAAGTTATACCCTTTTTCAATTTGGTGCATAAATATTTTAGGTCAAAAGTGGTATTTAAATTACATTTTTTATTCAAATTACTCAAAAACATTTTGGTTAGAATTTTTAACAAATTTAACATTTTTAAGTGATTTGGAGTATAAAAATATCGCTTCTAATAAAGAAATTTTGATATCAAATTAATATATATATATAATTTACATACCAATTTATCATTCAAGAATATATACGTGTTATATATATTCCTTAGTAATGTTAATAGTTGGAGAAAAGCCCTTATCAATGACCTAGAATTAATCGATTCCCATTTTATCGTGATGAATGACTCTATATTCATGTTCAAATGTAGAAAGACCAACTCTATTGTTGGCCTACCTATTACTGTTCTAAATATGAAGCGTTGGGTGAAATAAAAAATTTTGCATTAAGAAATACAAATTAATTATAAATTCTTATGATCAAAATAAATGTGGTTTAGATTGAACTGTTAATTTTTGCAAGTCAAGGACTTCCTTGGATCCGCCTTAAGTTTTATATGTTTTTTAAGAGCAATCTAAGTAATGGATTTACTTTTTATTAAATTTAAAAAAACAACAAATTAAATATAAAATTGTTGATACAAGTGTTCAATAAGGGAGGAAATAATCGTAGCGAAGAGCTGTAATAAGCAAAAAGTGAAAGATGAGAGGAAGTTGTGATGCTAAAGTATAAAGCTTAAGGGAGTTGAGAATCAAGGAAGAGAATCTTTCCTCATCATGCCCCAAAGTATATAGGGGAAGTTCCCATACCTTGTAGTGCTACGTCACCGAACATTAAACTTAATTAAGTATTTTTCATATTTTTTTATGTTCGAAATGGCAACTATGTCATGTTACAAGCTAGCCATACATTGACTATATTGACACATCATAAAAAATTAGCACGGTTTGTATATTGGAGATCATTTGTATAACAGTTTCTAAGTCGAGGTAATAAATTAAAAAAAATATTAAATTCAGATACTAAATATTAATTTTAAAATAATTTAAACTAAATTTATATAAAATTTGATATTTATTGATTTTGAGTTTGTTTAAATTCATTAAATTAAAATATTTTCAAATTTAATCACACATAAATCAAGTCACCTCGTCATGTTAAAAGTCACTTAATTAGTATTAATTAAATAATATTATTTTATATATAGGTGAATTGAAAAATTTAATAAAAGAATAAACTAATATCATTTTATCATTTTGTGATTATATAAAATTATTACAACATCAAATATCAATCTTATATTGTTTGCGATGGAAATGGAATATAAAATTATTAGATAAAGATTTAGAATTTTTAGAATAGTGAGTAAGTTAGACAGGTGAGGTAGGGGGCAGCGGAGCATATCCAAGGGTGTGGACCACACGAGGGAGACACCAGGTGTGGCCCCCGCACGCGTGAAGATTCCCGTTTTCGCTTTACAACGTGCTCCTTACAAGCCCCAGGTGTACCCTCTTTCTTTAACCCCTCACGCGCTGCGCAATCCACCTGCTCTCAACCATTTCAATCAAATTAACTACTTCCGAAATTTTGAATAGTGAATTTTTCTTTAAAAAAGTAGATGAGGTGAGGGAAATTTTTTTAGAAAATAAATGTGGAGGGATTATGAATGCCACATATTTCATCTTCTTCCATCCAATCCCACTTCATTATATAATTATCATTTATCTTCAAATATATAATTATTAAATGAGTAAAAATGTAATAATTTGTTATAAAAAATTCACATGTCCTATAATCTTTTAAAATATTTTAAGTGATAAAAATTAAATTGAATTAAAGTGGCGGGATGAGACGTGAATAGATACATTCATAAACATGGTAATAATTTTAATATTATATATTCATAATAGAACATGGCAAATAGTGAAGCACTATATATCAATTATAAAGAGATGATAGATTTAGTAACAACTATCCTGCTTCTCTTCATTGACCTTTGAAGAAAATGATCTAAAAAAATTTTCCTAAATTTTTTTTAAAAAATAGAGAAATTTCTTTATGTTTTTGCAATGAAAACAAAATATATAAGTCCCTTTTTTCCTAAAATTTAATAATATAAATATAAATATAAGTTTTGAACATGTATTTCTGAATAAATATTCAAATTGAATTTGAACAAATAAAATTATCTTCTTTTAGTTAAAATCTTTTTATTAAGATCCACTTAGTACAATACATAAGTATTTTCAACTCAAAATGTGCATATATCAAATCTTTTAAGAAAAAAAAGTTAAAACATAATCTCAAATAATAATTTTCTCATTAATCTCTAGAGTGGTAAAAGTATTATATTAAAAGCATAAAATTTGAGTTTAATAGTAAGATTGATGTTTTGAGAATTTTAAAATTTTAGGTTGGAAGTCTATCTTATGTATAGATATAAATTATTTTTCATATATTAATTAAATTGAATTAAATTAAATATTAATTATCCAATTTCATTTTATTGAAACGAGTATAACATTATACATAATTAAATTTGAAGCTAAATCGTCAAAATGCTAAAATTTGAAAACATTTATTGGTTCCCATTTGTTTGGGGGTAAAAGAGATGTGTTAATTTTAGGTTGATTGTATAAATAAGGAGAGCAATAGTGTGTGTGGGGAACAGTGACCACTCAAAAATAGTACGCGTGTTGGCATCTTTCGGCGTGTCAGATTTAGGCACTCACTCTCTTGCTCTGCTTGGAATACGTTTGTGTTGCGTCAACGTAACTCTCCTTTTTGTCATTCACTCCCCCTGCCTCTTTTATGCTTGCTTTTATTATTATTATTACGGAGCAGTAGTCTTTACTTTTTGTATCACATAATTAGTAATACGTTCTTGAGCCAGTAATATGATGTTAAGATTTGGTGATATAAAAATATAATCTCACTATCCTTTTTTTCTTATATAATCTTACATTTGTTTGGTAATATGAGATTTTTTTAATTTATAATTTACTTACATTATTTTAGGAGTTTTAGTCATAGTGAAAATTTGAACTCATAATGTCTATAGCATTTCCACCTCATCCATAAATGATTTTATCTTGTTATATTGGTCATGCATTCACATTTTTCACCTTGCATAAAACTCTTCGGTATTCATATATTTGTAGATTTTTTTTTTTTTATGGTAGACTTAGGATCATGTATGAGTCTTGATACCAATATTTAATTGAACAATCCTCCATCAACTAAAAAATATTTTATACCCTTTTAGAGATTGTAGACAAAGTCTCAAGAATAAAACCTAAACATTTTAAGAAATCCAAACAAGATAGACTATCAAATGTTATCAAATTATGGGGATGGAAGGCACAATTTAAGCATAAAAATGATAAGGATTATCACTTTTTCGAATTCCTCATTTAATATTTATCCCGGCCTCTTTCTTCAACCGTAACTCCCCATATCACAAGTGCCCACCAAGTAGCCAAAATTTATTTCTACTATGAATCATCAAAACGTGCCCATATTTTGATAAACTTTACCCTTAGAAAACTAATATATAAGTGAAAAAAAGAATTAGAGTTCCCATAATGGGATTAAGATTGGATGATTATAGCTACCATGTGTGGTACAAATAACAAACAAAGAAGAAGAAGAAACGTGTAATGTAAGCATAGTAAAATGATAGCACTTATTGTCTATTTTTGTTGTAGTAAATATAATTTGAAGCTTTAATTATCTTTGTAAACAAGCAAGGGCAAGGCAGGCCACGCGACGCCAAGCACCAGTAAACATGCCCTGCCCAGCCATGGGGAAGTGAGTATTATTTATTTAATAAAAGGAAAAAAAAAAAAAAAGTAGTTCCAGTGAGAGGCTAAGAGTGGGCCGACAACGAAATGGTGGGCCAACTTACGGCGCGAATAAAGAGGATTAGGCCCATCTTCTTTGTAATGATTTAGACTTCCTATTGTCATTTATTTTATCATTCAAAATAGAGAGAATAATCGGCGGCGGCGCTTTATGTGAAATATTTTGTATTTATGAATAAATCTTTAAATTAGTGGACCCACCTGTAGAGTGCTCATTGGTGTTTGATTAATTAGCTATTTGGATGATTAGTAAGTGCTCAACGACTATCTTTTGATCTTCCCCTCGTTTCTTAAATATATCTCCCAAAAAGTAATTAAAAATTTTAAATCAGTAGTCAAATCAATAGTAATTTGATTGGTTTGATAGGTTGGAACGATTAATATGATTTAATTAAATAAATAATTTTAAAATCAGTTTAAATTATTCATATTATTCATATCAATTGATCTTATACATCAATTCCTTATCTTATCCATCAATCTAATCCAATTCAAACAATAGCATTTAAAATATTAATTTTGTTTCATTTTATTCAAAAAAGAAAGAAAGAAAGAAAATGCATGCCTCTATCACTTTCTCATGGGTTATCTTTTGAGAAGAGAGTGAAGTAAATTTGATAGTTCAGATATCAATTCTCATTAAATGAATTTTAAACACCTATATAAAAGTGCAATGGTGAATAGAGGGACAATTAGATATAGAAAGGAATAATAAATATGGGCCGTAAAGCCCATGAAATTCTGGAAGACTATCCAAGCCTGAATTTTATATTTTATATCGAAATTAATAAAGCTTATTTCAATTGATCACAATTTATGCTTTTGTAGTTTAAATCACTTTGAAGTTGTTATTGGAATAAGTTGGACGTTTAAAAAGTTATATGAAAGCAAATGGGCTTTGATTGAAGCCTGCTCCTGTTTATATTATTTGATGAACATTATAATAAAAGGTTTCATATCCAATCACACTCAATGTGGGTATATAGAACAAAGCACTTAACTGGTGAGCCAATACCAAGAGGATTAGGTAACATTGTGATGAAGCAATTCAAGTTTATTTGCCCAACCTTGTCCAAATAAACTAGCAACAACATTATAGTTTTTCTCATATAATTTTCGACTTTAATTAAATCTAAAATCGAGATCGAATAAACCTCTCTCAACATCATTTTTTTCATCAACAAAATTTAAATTCAAAATCACCATTTAACCCAAAAGTTAAAAAAAAGGAGATGTTTGGGTGAATCCATAATGATGAGTAAAAGAGGTACAACATTTTTGGTGTAAATAATTCAACATATAATTGTTATTGTCAATAATAATCTGAGACAAGTGGTGGATGATGTTTCATTTGACTCGAATTTTATAATAAAACTGCATTTATTGTAAAGAAAATGCAATGACAATTTACTATCATTTAATTCAATTTATTAAAATATAATTCATTACACAAATATTAAAAATATAATGAGATACGTCAAACATGAATGCCTAAATTGTTAACCATATTAAACATGTTGCTGCTTCTTCTTCTTATTATTTTAACCATACTCCATATTATTTTTAATTATATAGAAAATAAAATATAAACAATTAATTTTGATCGGTTAATTTATAATTAAACTAATTTAAATAAATAATGAATTATAAAATTTCCATCATTTCTTGTTCATTCCCTTTTTTTAATCAATTCAATTTATTACTTTTCATTCCTTTTCTTAATTTCATATTTAAATCTAAAATTTCTTTCTTTCCTTTCTTTTCCTTTTTTTCTTTTTTGAAAAAAATTTCAACTAATAGCTTCAATATAGTCATTCGCAGACCTAATCATGTGTCGGGTCAAATTCAAGCCAAGCTAATATAAAATTTTAGGTTTATTTTCTAGGCCCGAATATGGGACTTAAATTATGTCCAAACCGAACTTAAATTTTATGTCTAAGCCTAACCCATCCTACCCATATTAATTTTTTAGATTATTTTTAATATAAAAAAATTTAAAAAGTATAATACATCAAATAAACTAAAACATTAAAATAAATATTTTCAACAAATTGAAAATACAATAAAAAGTTTTATACTTAAATAATACTAAAATAGTTGTAACTTAGCAGGCATATGCCTCTAAACTAATAGCAAAATTAGCAATAAAATAAAAGTTATACAATATCTAAACAATAACAATAAAATAGTAAATAATATAATAACAAAATAGTATAAAAACAGTAGCAAAATAATTAATTCAGGTAGGCCCAGTCAAAAAATTCTACCTAAAGCCTGACCCATTTAAAAAATTAACATTTTTTATCCAAGACTATTTTTGGGTTATATTTTTACCCTAACCCGTCCACTTTTCAAATAAACTTTCAAACTTATACAGACAACTCAACTCATAATCAGGTCAATTCATTCGCTAATATTTTACATTTATGTAATAAAAATTAAAATAAAATATTATGAATTCATATACCACAAATCTAAAATGTGAATGAGTTAGGATAATTGCTAAATTATTTGCAATATCAATGGTAGTTCTTACATTTGAAAAAGGGTGCAAAAGAATAAATATATATTGCGGTTCATTCTTGTTGCTATGTTTTTTTTTTTTTTTGTATTGTAATTATAGTATGATTTTCTCCATTAGCATAGCTAGTTGTCCTACCTAATAAATATAGAATGCATATGTAACATAAATAATAATAATAATAATAATAATAATAATAATAATAATAATAATAATAATAATAATAATAATAAATACATAACGTTAATAAATAATCAAGTTAAAATGAATGTAAAAAAATAGCCTCCTCCAACTCCAACTCTCGACCCTATAAAACTATGCCCATCATTCTCACCTTCATTATTGGTGTAGAAAATACTGCAGTAGCCCAAATTGTTGTAGTGTTTATAGCAATTTATTATTAATTAAATTGTCTTGTTTAATAAAAATAATATAATTAATATTATCAAGATAGAATATCAAATAAATAATAACAATGAAAACTAAGTTTAATATTATCAAGACTTGTTGATTTGAGCAATAAAAGATTTGTTTATTAAGTAAAGTTTAAATCTTATACATAAAATAATATTAATGTTGAAAACCTGTTTGATTTCAATTTTAATGGAAAGTTAATATAAATTTAGAATTTAGAATTTAGTTAAAAATTAGTTTATCTACTTTTGATTTTAAAATTTAAGTTCGATTATTAAAATTATTTTGTCAAACTCAAATTCATTACAACATATTTTTTAGTTATTACTACAAAGTGATTTTTTTTTTTGGATCTAAATTTTAAAAGATGAAAAGTAAAATGATTACCTCCTACAATTAAAAATATAGGGATTAAATTCTAAACATATAAGGGGTTGAGATACCTATGAGATATTTTAACCTATTACTAACGTATCAAGAGACTGCAATGCAGGATTTGATTTGGGTTGGTGGAGGTGAGGAAGCATCCGTGGCATTGACCACCGCCCGTTTAAGCGCTCACATGGCTTATAGATACCACACCATCTCTCCCCTTGCCCCTATCACGTGCACATTGGACCCCACCCATGCAGCCCCTCCAACTTTAACTTTTTTTTTCTCTATTTTTTTAACATAGCACTAGTTTTTTTCCCATATATATAAAATACAATTTCTTTTTATGAATTACATCTTCAATTATTTGCGTAATTTATCAGAAATTATTAATTTTTAAAAAATTATAGAAAAAGACTGAAAAAATAATTATTTACCGGAAAAGGACCATTTCCCTCGAAAACGCGTCCACGTCAGCGTGTTTTCAGGGGATGCAGCAGGAAAATGAGTCCACGAGAGAGCTTTTTTGCCACATCAGTAAAAAAACAGTTCTTTGAGGGCGCACTTTGCTGATGTGGCAAAAACGCTCTCCCAAGGACGCGTTTTAGCCCTTATTTTTTCTAAAAAAATATTTTCGAATTAAATTTTCAAAAAAAAAGATCATTTTTTAGATATTATAAAAATAGACCAAATTTTTTAAAAATTTACGAGAATAAACCTTTATAAAGGCTCAAAGTGACAACACCAATTTTTTTGTGGTGTCATCAATTAATATAGAAATATAACTTATAAAGAAAATCTTTATATAGACCCAAAGTCTCATTTCCCTTGTTTTCTTGAACAATATGGGATATAAGATATGCGTATATATGGACTCATTAACAGTTTTGCAGTTTGTTCCTAAACAATGTGGGATTCCTTCCTCTTTTAACTAACAACATGAGATAAAATACTACACTATATTTGATTTTTTTTTTTTTACTTAGAGTTTAAATTTTTTTACAAAAAGTTAACATTTGTTACATTATAAATAAAATTTTTAAATTCTATAAGCAAGAAAAATATAAAATATAAAATGAGTATGGTAAAATATTAAAAAATAAATATTTAAAAATTACTAATAGTTGAGTGATCATTTTGTAAGTTTTATAATTGATAGTTAAAAAATATAGTTAAGTGACTACTAATGTAATTTAATCTAGATATAAAATATGAAAAATAATTATTATATTTTATGTATATTATATATTTCTATAAAAAACTTATTTAACATAATTATATATACTATGTTTAAATAGATTATTTATCTACTCAAAATATATCTAAAATAAACTTATCGGCATTCATTAGGTGATGAAAATTAAATTAAATTAGAATTAAAAATTTAATTAGTATAGTAAAATATTAAAATAACTAAATATTTAAAAGATATATCAATTTTTAAAATTACAAAAATACTATTTGAGTACCAAATACTCACAATTTATTTATTAATCAAACATTCATAATATAAAATAAAATAAAATAAAAAATTAAAAGTATAACTTCTAAATTTAAATAATGGAAAATTATTTTAAAATTAAAATTATATTGATATTAACTTCAAACATTTAAAATTGAATAGAAGATTATTGCATGTATTACAAGTTTCATATGTGCAATTTGTTCTCTCTTTTTTAATAGTAAAATGCAACAAGATTAAAGATCTCAAAAGATAATTTTATAATATGAGAAAATGTTAACAAAATATAAAAAAAATAGAAATTATTTTGTAAAAATAATATCAAATATAGTGTAGCCTTTAATCTCATGTTGTTAGTTAAAAGAGGAAGGAATCCCACATTGTTAGGAATAAGCTGCAAAACTATTCATGAGTCTATATATACACATATCTCATATCCCACATTGCTCAAGAAAACAAGAGAAATGAGACTTTGGGTCTATATAAAGATTTCCTTTATAAGTTATATTTCTATATTAATTGATGACACCTTAAAAAAAATAGTGTTGTCACTTTGAGCCTTTATAAATGTTTATTCTCGTAAATTTTTAAAATTTTTTTGTCTATTTTTATAATATCTAAAAATGACCTTTTTTAAAAATTTAATTCGAGAATAGTTTTTTTTTTTAAAAAAAACACGGGCTAAAATGCGTCCTTGGGGGAGCGTTTTTGCCACATCAGCAAAGCGCGCCCTCAAGGAAGCCTTTTTTGCTGACGTGGACGCGTTTTCGGGTGAAATGACCATTTCCGGTAAATAATTATTTTTTCGGTCATTGTCCGTAAATTTTTTTAAAAATTAGTATTTTTTGATAAATTAGCCAAATTATTTAGTAAATTAGGCGATTTTTTACTATGTACTTGTAGCATTTGCCCAATTTATTTGAAATTTGAATTAAAATTATTAAAATTTAAAATTAATTTTTTTATCTATTATAGACTCCTGTTTCGTATAAAAAATATTTTTTATAAAAATATATTTAAAAATGAGTCGGATTTTAATGTATAAAATTTAAGCTTACCCTGCTTTACTCATTTTTAGATTTGTAATATGTTTTTTTCTTTTAATTAATTTTTAAGAAAAAAATTAATCATATAAAAATTAATTATTAAAATATACGTTAAATTGTTTGTTAAAAATTTAGTAAAAAATATAATGTTAGTAAAATATATTTAATTGCTAAAATTAATAAAAGTAATTATATTATTAAATAAAATGAATATCGGAAAATGCATACATGCTTTGACAAATATTTACAAATAGGATTAATATTTAGTTTACCTTGAACTTGTTTAAAAATATCTAATTGGTATTGGACTTGTATTATGCCACCTAGGTTGGTACCTCTGTAGTAATACCGTTAGTTTATGTTATGTGGCATTGATGGCCAATCTTATAGTGGCACGTGCTAATCTCTCAGTATATCACGTAGTAGATATAAATTAATTTTAAAAATATATTATTTTTTAGACAAATTTATGTACTAGATTAGGTACTTTTTTTGACAAATTTAGGGAACAAATTACATGTTAACCCTTAAAAATTTAACTTTGATAACAAATGAAGACAATATGTGTAATAGAATATAAATATAAGTATCAACTAGATAAAAAAAATTAAAATACCAATTAAAAACTTTTTAAACATATTAACCCTTATAATGAGAGTAGGAGTGAGGTTGAGTTTAGTGTGCATGGTATGCGTCCATCGCCTCGTAACTTTCCTATGCCTAAAAGTGCACCCCTCCAAATTCTATGTTTTAACCCTAAGCCTCCAAAAAGCTCACACACATCCACCCAAATATTTCATAAAAAAAAAAAAAACATGTTTAATCAAAATGTAAGTTAATAAATGTTTCTCCCTCCTGCTGTAATCTGCAATGCTTCTTATTTACAAATTACATCGACTGATTGGTAAAAACAAAAAAAAAAAAAGTGGGAATAAAGTTGGTAAAATCCTGGCCCTCCAACTCATCAAATTGGGCTGTAATCATCTTGCTCATTAGTGGGGGTCTTAAATATAATTCACCAATAAGCAGGAAAATAAAATAAAATTTTATTTGAAAGTGCGACTCCCCATAGTAAAGCATAAGCCTCAGCGACAAACCTGCTAGATCGGATTGAATTTCAACATAATTATATTATTATTCGCCTAATCATTGAGTATATTTAATTACCCTATTTTATTCCTCAGTTTAATTAAATCTGACAAATTAACTTTTTCTCCCTTTACATTATCTTTATTGCCCATGTTCCTCACTGCAGTTTTCATTAACCAAATGAACTCATGATTCTGTGCGGTACGTGGTGTGATCATTGTTGTACGCTTGGACATCATCGCCATTAAATTTTTCCTTTCCCAAAAACAATACTGTAATTATGGTTTTCAGATAAATTAACATTATTTTTGATAGAATGTCTAGAATTATACGTAACTCTTTCTCAACTCATAAATAAAAAGATAATGCGTTTCAACGCATTCGAACCCACAACTCTTATATTGGTAACAATGAACATGCCAATCTAACTCAATGGGCTAGTAACTTTTTTTTTTTTTTGTACTTTGATTCTTAAGTTCTTGTTAGTCCATATTAATATTGAAATTTGATAACATTTTTAAGTTGGTCGATAAATTTATATTCTAGGAAAATATAATAACATCCTGATATTACGTTACATCATCACTTTTTTTGTATTTTTAGATTTTATATAAAATTTTAAAACTTTCAAGTAATGATATGTCACAATTTTAAAGGATCACATCATTATACTTTAATAAAATCTAAATTAATGAACTAAATTAAGAAAAAATACCTAGTTTCATAACTAATAATGTGAATAAAAAATTCAATGAAGAAGGAAAAGTTACAAAATTTATGGGTTAAATTATGCTTTATCCAAATGATTTAACCCCAATATTATGTTAAAATTTAAGATTCAATTTTTTGAATTACAAATACAATCATAATAATAGATGATTACAGTGATTATACAAACAAAATTAATTATTGAACATATATAAACTACAGTAATTCCAGGCTAGAAATAAAATTAAACACGGCTCACGGCTCACAAATGGTTTAAATAGGATGAGACTTAAACCTAGACATACAAACTACAAAGTCTTAAAATTTATTTTTACCAACACAGTCGAGGTTCCAAGCTCAATTTCACTTCTTTAATTTGCCAGCCTATCTATTTTTACAATATTATTAATATATCTAAATTCATACATTGCTAATTGTTGTTATTAAAGTTGTGGAATGATTTTGTACAATAAGAAAAATTTGCATGTTGTCATTTTTTTATTATCAAGTATGTTTATTTTATGATTTATGTTCGGGGTGTATAGTTATCTCTTTCAACAATATTGTTTCCGAGGCTCAAACCTGCATCTCCCATTGAAAGCGAAAGTGCAATGTACTTTATCACTACACTCAATACTTATTGATGGCATGTTGTCACTTTAACAACAACTAATAATATATAAAAAAAAAAGTAACCAAAGGTGACAATTATAATGATATGCTATTACAGAAAAATGCTCTTTTATTTGGGATGATCAGTGTCAAAAGAGTTTCGAGACATTGAAGCAAATGTTGATAGAGACACCTGTATTAACATTGCCAGAGTCGGGGAAAGATTTTGTTGTGTATAGTGATGCTTCTTTGAGTGGTTTGAGTTGTGTATTGATGCAAGCTGGGAAGGTTGTCAAACCCAATTATTGCCCAGACCCAAAAACAACACTAAACCCATTACCAGTCCATTTTAAACCAAACAATCAATCCAAGACCCAATAACTAAACAAGCCAGAGACAAACCCAACTAAAATTACCCCAGCCCAAATTACCCTAGCCTACTAAAAAAAAAAAGAAAATACCCCCAAACCCTAGGTGCGCCGCACCTAGGGTCTTCTGACCCTCTGCCTTTAACGCCACCAGTCTGACACCACCGGCCACCGCCCTTCTCACTTGCACCGCCACTAGTACCTACATTAAACGAGAAAAGACAGAAAGTAGGAATAATGGCATTGCAAACGGCTATATAAGCCGAATGAAAAAACCATTGTAAGGACTTTTTTTTCAATCAATACAATAACAGAGATTCAAACAAAAAAATAGAAAATTAGAGAATAACAAGTAGAGATCGAATAAGAAAGCATCGAAAACGCTAAAAAACCACAAAAAAAAAAATCAGATCAGAGACTAAAGAGATGATTTGTTTTCTTTATATTTTCGAAGCCTCTTCTTTTCTTTTCTTTTTTTTTTATATATATATATATATATATACACATATATTGTTATTATATTTCTAAATTTTTTTTTAAAAAATACAATTTTTAGGCCGGCGCGGTGGCGTCGACGATGGAGAACTGCGGTCCAGTGGCCGAAAGCTGGTCTGAGTTCCCCCTGTAGAGAAAAAAGAAGAATCAGTTTTTTTTTTAAGAAAGCAGCTTAAAATGAATTCTTTTGAGGATTTTTTTTTACTTATATAGGCCACCCAAAACGACGTCGTTTTAAGGCTGGCCTTAAACGCCTAAAACAACGTCGTTTTGGCCTTGACCCGCTTACTGACCCAACCCGCCTCAGGATCCGCGTGTTTTTGCTTTTGGGTCCAATTGCCCATTTGGTCCTTCCGCCTTTTCAGAATCTAACAATCAGGTTTTCAATTTTTTTTTTAATTTTGCCCCAAAATTTTCGCGCAGCTTTAAATTTAATCCTTATTTAAACGCTGCGTTTAATGAGTCGGGTAAATTACATTTTTAGTCCCTTGCCATTTCGCGCGCGCTTCAGTTTAATCCTTCTATTATTTATTTTATATAATTTGTCCCTTTTACTTTCTTTAATATTCAATTTAGCCCGCTTTTTCATTATTTTTGCAATTTTTATTATTATTACTATCATTTAATATTTTTATTTTTATCACTATTAATTATTATTATTATTATTATTTCATTATTACTATACTATACTATTATTATTAGTATTACTACTCTTATTTTATTATTACCATTATTTTTTTACTATTTCATTATTATCACTACTATTATTTTATTTATATTATTATTACTATTATTATATTATTTTTATATATATTTTGTTAATTACCATTATTGTTACTATTATTATTATTACTTTTCTTACTAATATCATTAATATTATATTATCTTCACTACTTCTTATTTTTTAACATTTTGTTTCTATTACTATTTCATTATTATCATTATTATTATTATTACTACTACTATTATCTATTTTTATTATTGTTCCTTTTGCTACTACTATTATTATAAATGCATTACCCTCATTACTCTTTATTTTATTATTGCTATTGCATTACTATTATCATCATATTTTGTTGTTTTACCCTTTTCTATTATTATTCATTATATTTCCTATCATTATCAATCTATTGTCATTTTCGCTATTATTAATACACTACTACTATCATTGATCAACATATTATTTTTATTTATATTATCATTTTCACTTTATTATTATTAGTAACTTATTAGTATCATTGTATTAGTATATTATTTCATAACATTATTTTATTAACGCATTTATTCAGTCAAGCATGTAGCATCGTATTTTCACATTAACCTTTATTCGATACATCAAGTTTTAAAATGATCGATATTCGCATTTAGAAATTGAGGAATCGTGTTAATCGTTTGGGTTCGATTTCCTTCGTCTAAATGACTAAATATCCTTCTAAGATTTTGACCGTGCTTTCTTAAATAAGGCAATATTTTGTGTTTGGACATTCGAGGAATCGTGCCCAATCGTGCTGGGTTTCGGTTTTTTGGTTTGGCCAAATAGTGGAATACCCTTTTTAAAATCGCAACGTATGAATATTGAAAATTATGAAATGATCTTGGTATCGAAGGTTGAAACATCGTGTCTTATCGTGCAGGATGTGATATTTCATCTTTTCGGAACAAGAGAATTTTGATATCCAGTTCGAATTATCCAAACATTTTCTAAAAGGGTTCGTATTTTAAAATCTCTTCCAATTTTCTACGTTAGGACATTAATTAATCAATTAGGTATCAATTTTGGGCATATTGAGGGTGCTAACCCTTCCTTGTACGTAATCAACTCCCGAATCTATTTTCTTAGTTTCGTAGACCAAAATCGTTGTTTTGATAAATCGAGATGTTTATTAAAAACAACTATTTTTACGAGGTGACCCGATCACACCTTAACAAAAAGGATTGGTGGCGACTCCTGTTTTATTCTCATTTTCAAAACCCAAGTCAACCTCGTTTTTTCAAAAAATGGTTACGACAGCTTGGCGACTCCATTGGGGACCAAAATAAGAGACTCAGACCATAAATTGATTGTTTTTTGTCCTATGTCGAATATTTGAAAGTTCAAGTTGAAAATTTGAAAATTTGAAAATTTGATTTGAAAATTACGATCCTTTTGTTGCATTGTTTGTTGTTTTCTTGCGCACATTGCATTGCATGACTGTTGTGGTCGCACCTTTAAGTGGGACCGAGAAGCTATGCCTTCGTGAGGTTTTTACCTCCGCATGGGCTAGTGGATTGCTTCCGGGATACATCTGTACCTATGTCTTCGTGAAGTTTTCACTTCCGCATGGCCATAGGGAAATGTATTCCCCTGAACCGAACTCAATCCATATGAGCCTATAATGGGTGAGGATTGAGGAATCTGCTGGTTCAGGTACTCTTTACCTTAGAACTGAACCACATATAGTGAGCCCTAAGAGCCTACCTTAGGTAGAATTGTACCAAACCATAGTGGTCACCCGGACAAGTGTTTTGTGTTGTTTATTTCTCTCGTACTAACGTGTTTTCTTTTGTTTTGATTGTATTGTATTGCATCATCATAGAAGTGAGGTGTTGATTAAATTCAATTGCTAAATAGAAGAGTTTGTCATAAGGAAATGAATTGCTTGATAAAGTGAATTAATGCGGCCGTTTAAATATAGTCCAAATAAACAACGAGAGAAGATTGATGGTCCGCAGAAGAATACAAGACTTTGCCTAAAGATTCAAGCTGACAAAGACTATTCAAGAGCCGTCACGTCTCGACTTTCTTAAAGAAGCTTATGAGCATCACGGGGAATTGGTGAGTGAAGAGTTGCGGCTTGGATCAAACAACAAAGAGCTAGAAGAGGCATCTATTGAGAAAGTTCACGGGACACGACCATAACATCCGGATACGAAGAAAAAGATTGGTGTCTTCACCTGGACTATGAGGACAAAACCGCATATGTAATCCGTTTTATGTAAAGGAATTTATTTTCTAGAAAAGTTCTTCTAATGGAATTGAATTCAAAATCAACGCCTCTTTTTCTTTTTGCATTTATTCCATGCATTTGCACTGCATTTCATGCATTTGCATTACATTACATCATATACATTTAAGTCCATAGAGAAATCCTAATTAGTTGAAATTAATACAGAGAGAGAGAAAAAGAGAAGGAAAAATCTAGAAGTTGAACACCGTTACGGTACACGTGCCAAAGCAAATAAAATGGACCAAAGACTTGAACAATTCTAAAAGGACATACAGGACCAAATGCAAGAGCAATTGGCAAAGCTGCAACAAGAAATGAGAGACCAAATGTTGGAAGCTCAAAGAAACATGATGGCTCAAATGGCTCAGATGCTAAATGGGGCGATGGACAAAGGAAAAGGTCCCATGGCTATGGCTAGAGAAGATAGCGAAGTCATTCCCCCAGGTCTTACCCCTCCACATGCACAAATACAGCCTGAAGAGTATCCCCAAAGGCCATCTGTCATGATTAGGCCTCAACAGGGGCAAGCTGATACTAGACCACCCATGAACTTCCAAGCAGGCTCGGGTTCCAACCCAGGAGATAGTCCAGCTAACCCTGTGGCCCCCGATCTCGACAAAATGACATAAATGGACAAGGCAAAAGTGGACCTGTCAAGGCAACTCAAGGATCGTTGCAAGTGGTTAGAAGAGAAGTTCAAAGCAATGGAGACTGCTGACTACCGTTACGTGGTAGATGTTAAGGACTTAAGTTTGGTCCTGGACCTGGTACTTCCGCCAAAGTTTAAAACTCTAGAATTTGAAAAGTACAACGAGACTAGTTGTCCCGGAGCGCACATCACGATGTTCTGTTGAAGAATGGTGGGACACGTTAATAATGACCAATTACTGATTCACTGCTTTCAGGACAGTCTAGCCGGGTCTGCGACCAGGTCGTACAATCAGCTCAGTGTGCCCAGATTAAGACATGAAAAGACCTGGCACAGGCCTTCATGAAACAATACGGTCACGTAGAGACATAGCGCCTAATAGGATCACGCTGCAAAATATGAAGAAAAAGCCGAACGAAAGCTTCAGACAATACGCCCAGCGATGGAGAGTGATAGCAACACAAGTTCAGCCACCTCTCCTAGAGAAGGAAACAACCATATTTTCATCAATACTTTGAATGCTCATTTCATTAATCACATACTGGGAAGCGCTACTAAAATTTTTTCAGATATCATGATTCGGAGAAATGATAGAAAACGCAATCAGATACGACAAGATTGAAACAGGGGAAACCACTAGAAGGTTTGCCCTTAGGAAAAATGATTCTTAGGAAAAATGATGACGAGGTGAATAACACGAGTACATACAACAAACGGTACTCAAAGTCGATTACCGTTAATCAGCCAAAAATGGTGACTACTGGGCATCAGGGTTCATCAAGAAAAGAATCTAGCACAAGGAAAAATATCGAAAAACTTTAATTTACGCCAATCTCAATGACGTATAAGTAGTTGTATCTAAGTTTATTTGATGCGCACGTTGTGTCCCCCCATTACCCGAAACTGATGCAACCTCCATACCCAAAATGGTATGACCCAAATGCCCAGTGTGAGTACCACGCGGGAGTCATAGGGCATTTGATAGAAAATTATCTTGCTTTCAAGAAATTGGTGGAAAAATTCATCAACATGGGTATTGTGAAGTTAGACGACACGCCAAATACAGAAATATGAACTTGGGAGTGTTTTGAACAAATGGGACCGTGGAAGAGATCCCTGTGTTTTTAGAACTAATTTAGGGTAATATTCAAAACAAGCTTATTGCCTTAAGCCTAGAGGCAATAAGAGTCCTTTTGTGAAGTAGGCTTGTGTCTAAAATCTTTATTTTAATGAAAATGCATTTTTGTGTCTCACTTGGAGAGAATATTTTTTTATTCATTTATTTTGTTCATATTCATACCACGTAAATAATTATTCTTAGATTCATTTGTTCTTTGAATATTCTTTCGTACCTACAACAGGTCCCTAGATATCAACGACATGAGCGGCACTACTACTGACTCAGAGTTTACTTTTGAGTAAAATATGTGTTTAGAGGGATCTCAGGACTTTGGAGACAACAGAGAGTGTAACCTATCTCTTAATTTGTTAAGGATGGTAGAACAAGATAAGAGATAGATCCCACCTTACAAAGAATAAATAGAATCTATGACTTTCTTTATGTGGGGCATGGATGGCAGCAGGCCAATCATGACAAAAGCTTCTGACAGGTATCGACTTACCTCTGTGGTCGTCGATTACTTCACCAAGTGGACGGAAGCTACTTCATATGCAGATGTCACGAAGTCGACAGTCAACAAATTCTATGTCGGTACGAAATCCAAAAAAAGATGCATTATATTTGAACAACAGTACGACATCAGAAGTTTATAGTCTGTTCAAGATTAAACACCGTATCGCCCCAAAATGAACGGTAAAAAAGGGATCACCGGGATAATGATTGAGACTCATGAAAATTGGCATGTGTGCTTGTCGAACTTCTATTAGGAGCCCCACCGGGGCAACACATTTCTCATTGGTTTCGCCCATTGAAGTCAAAATTCTTTTTTTCGAGTTTTATCAGAACTAAAGTTGGATGAGGCAGAATGGATCCAATCCTGAAGTGATCAAGTGAATCTGAAGAGAAAATGTTAAAAGCTATCTGTCACGGTCAGATGATGCGAGTTTACAACAAAAAGGGATTGCCCTAGAAAATTTCATAGTAGGGCTATGAAGAAAATTTTCCCATGCAAAAGGGACTTCCGAAGAAAGTGAATGCCCAATTGGGAAGGACCTTATGCAACAAAGAAGGCCTGTTCCAGGGAAACATGGATATTGACCAAGATAGATGGCAATGACCTACCCAATTCGGCGAATTCAGATTCAGCCTTCTTTAAAAAAAATCAAAAAATCAAAAAATAAAAATAAAAATTTTCATAAAAAAAGAAGAAAGAAAAAGAAGAGGCCAAAAGCGAAAACCCGCAAAGGGCGCTTTGAGACCAAATGGGGTTTGAGTTGAAAACCCGAGAAGGGCGGCTCAAATTTGGATCAAAAGTGGGGCATACAATAGTCTTGCTACGCTTGAATTAATAATGAAGTATGTTATGTCTTGGGCCATCGACAAAGTACTTCGAATCCCCTAAACACATATTAAGCTCAAAATAGTCCTAAAGAGGTTCGTACAGAGAAGCTCAGGCTATGATATCTGGGTACCTACTTTTCTATTTTACCCATTTTGAATTTGCTATTTTTTTATTACCTTATTCGTTTCAAAATACACTACCAATAAATTTCCTTCTTGATTGTATTTGTTATATTTGATTAACCTATTTGTTTCGAGCTATGCTCTTAATTAATTTATTGGCCATTGTTATGATCTCTTTCAAGCATTTTGCATTGAAATAATGATTTATGGACTAGTAATTTCATAAAAGAAGTTCTGCATATTACTTCAGAAATTTCTAAACAATACAAGGATAAAAAACAGAACTGTTGTTTAGAACTCACCAAGCCTAAGGTTTGGAAATATTGGAGAAAGATGATTATCTCTTCGGACTCTTTTATTGGTTGAACAAAAGACAGGACATTTCTTCGGTGATACAACCTCAACAAACAACGAACAATGTCAACCCAGGTGTATAAAGGGATCATTCTCGGGAAATGAAAAATGATACTTTGCATTCATGCAAATATCAAGCATATACACCCAGCGAATGGTGTAACAGATCAAATTGATCCTATACCTTGGAGTCGTAGCAGGGTGGATGGAAAACTAAATGTTATTCTCCTGAAGTTGTAGTGGGAGATACAACCTTCATGTCCCAGAAGGTACAATGGAAGGGACTCTGAAATTACAATGGGGCAAGCATGCTGAGCAGAATATTATTGTTTCTTGGGTTTTTCTGTCAAGAAATTGAATCTGCTACACCTAGTGTGAATCCGTTAGATAATCAACCTCCTAACGTAGGAAGAGAAAGAGATGACTACCAACTGTTAAGAGCTATAGCCAATGCATTATAGCGTATAGCAAGAACTATACCTGTTACTACATCAGTACCTACTATCAGACGGGCCCCGATTAAAGAGTTACGGAAATATGGTGCCTCAGGGACTAAAAGGACTTGATCCGTCCGCTGCTGAAAATTGGATGGAATCAACAAAAAGAATTTTGCAACAATTAGATTGTACCCCCAAGAGAATCTGATATGTGATGTATCACTGTTACAAGGAAAAGCGTATCTCTGGTGGGAGTCTGTGGTTAGGCATTTGCCAGATGATCAGGTAACTTGGGACTTGTTTCAAAAAGAATTTGAGAAGAATTATATTGGGGAAATGTACATCGAAGAGAAAAAGCAAGAGTTTTTAGTGCTGAAACAGGGTAATATGTCAGTACTGGATTATGAGCAAGAGTTCTCTAGATTGAACAGGTATGCTTCAGAATATGTTCCAACCGAGGCTGATAGTTGTAAATGATTTCTATGGGGACTGCGAGATGAAGTCAAGATTCAATTGGTAAGTCTCAGAATTACTTAACTTGTTGATCTGGTTGAGCGAGCGAAAATGATAGAATAAGTATTAGGCCTGGATAAAAAGTCAGAAATGGGTAAATTAGCTGGGAAACCTATGGGAACTACCAGTTCTAATCCATTAACGAAGAGATTTAGAGAATCAAGAAGTGGTTGGAGGCCAAGTTTTAGATTGGACCGAGGTGCCAAAAGTCAGGGTAAATAGACTACTATTTCTACTGGCAATGTAAAAGGGCCTTCACGGAACATTGATGTCCCAGACTGTGAGTACTGTGGAAAGAAGCACTTAGGTGAATGTTGGAGGATAACTCGATGATGTTTTCGATGCGGGTCCACAGATCATTTCATTTGAGCCTGTTCAAAAAGTGAAAGTGTCACACTTGTAGCATCTCAGAGATCAGTGCCTACCGTTCGTGGCAGAGGATCCAGTAGAGGCGGTTCTGTGTCCAGAACTGGAGGTGTTAGAAGAAACAGTGATAAAGTTACACAACAATCAGAGGCCAGAGCACCAGCCAGAGCGTACGTAGTTCAGACCCGTGAAGAAGGAGATGCATACGATGTGGTGACAGGTATATTTTATTGAATTCTGAGCCTATTTATGCTTTAATTGATCCGGGTTTGTCACATTCATATATTAATTCAACATTAGTTGAGTCGAGGAAGTTAGAATCTGAAATGTCTAGAGTTTTCATAGAGGTGTCTAGCCCTTTGGGACAAACAGTGTTAGTAGATAGAGTATGTCGGAGGTGCCCGTTAATAATACATGATAAAATATTTCCTGTGGATTTGTTGATCATGCCTTTTGGTGATTTTGATATCATTTTAGGTATGGATTGGTTATATGAACATGGGGTAGTTTTAGATTACTATAAAAAGAGGTTTAGTATTCAGACAGAAAACGGGTACAGAATTGAAGTGAATGGCATCTGTACCGGTGGTTCGACATGTATCATTTCAGCGATGAAGGCTAATAAATTATTACAGTGGGGTTGTTCAGCGTATTTGGCATATGTTATTAATTCTGATTCAGTCGGGAGTCAGTGCAATCAGATTAGGACTGTATATGAGTTTCCAGATGTATTTCTAGAAGAACTACTGGGCTTACCACCTCATAGAGAGGTTGAATTTGCTATTGAGGTGTATCCAGGTACAACACCAATTTCTATACCTCCGTACCAAATGTCGCCTACTAAATTTAAATAGTTGAAAGTGTAGTTACAAGATTTATTAGATCGAGGCTTTATCCGACCGAGTATTTCACCTTGGGGAGCTCCAGTATTGCTTGTTAAAAAGAAAGATGGTTCTATGCGATTATGCATTGATTATCGACAGTTGAATAAAGTGACAATCAAGAACCGATATCCCTTACCTCGTATAGATGACTTGTTTGATCAGTTTAAGGGAGCTTCAATATTTTTTAAAATTGATTTGAGATCCGGGTATTATCAGCTGAAGGTGAAGGAAAGTGATGTGCCTAAGACTGCCTTTCATACTCGTTATGGCCATTATGAATTTTTGGTGATGCCGTTTGGATTGATCAACGCTCCAACTGCTTTCATGGATTTGATGAATCACATTTTCCAGCTGTACTTAGATCAGTTTGTGGTGGTCTTTATTGATGATATATTGGTATATTCGAAGACAGAGGCAGAACATGATCAACATCTTCGAAAAGTTTTACAGATTTTACGGGAAAAAAGTTGAATGGGAAATTAAGTGAATGTGGATTCTGGTTGTCAGACGTGGTATTTTTAGGACATGTGGTATCTGTCGACGGGATTAGAGTTGACCCGAAAAAGATCGAGGCAATTATTCAATGGAAAGCGCCAAAGAATGTATCTAAGGTACGCAGTTTTCTCGATTTAGCTGGATATTATCGAAGATTTGTTAATGGATTTTCGAAGATAGCACTGCCAATGACTAAGCTATTACATAAAAATGCTCCTTTTATTTGGGATGATCAATGTCAAAAGTGTTTCGAGACATTGAAGTAAATGTTGACAGAGGCACTTGTATTAACATTGCCAGAGTCGGGGAAAGATTTTGTTGTGTATAGTGATGCTTCTTTGAGTGGTTTGGGTTGTGTATTGATGCAAGTTGGGAAGGTCATTACATATGCATCTTGACAGTTAAAGCCACATGAACGTAATTACCCGACACATGATTTGGAATTAGCTGCTGTAATTTTTGCATTGAAAATTTGGAGGCATTACTTGTATGGTGAGAAATGTTATATTTACACAGATCATAAAAGTCCCAAATATCTTCTGTCGCAGTAGGAATTGAATTTAAGCCAAAGACGGTGGTGGATCGAGCTTCTAAAAGATTATGATTGTGTTATAGATTATCATCCAGGAAAAACAAATGTGGTAGTTGATGCATTGAATAAGAAAGCTGCGATTGAATTACGAGCAATGCTTGCTCGGCTCAATGTTAATGATGATGGGAGCTTGTTAGCTGAGTTAAGGGTTAAGCCGATGATGTTTGATCAGATTAAAGTAGCTCAGATGAAGGATAACAGATTATTGAAGAAAAAAGAAATGATACAAAATTGTACAGCAGAGAGTTTTAGTATTGATGAATATGATTGCTTGAGGTTTCAAAATCGAATTTGTATTCCAGCTATCTGAGCTAAAAAAGTTGATTCTTCAAGAGGCACATGATGGTACTTTTGCATTGCATCTCGGTGGAACAAAAATGTATCGTAATTTACGGGAGCTTTATTGGTGGCCAGGGATGAAAAAAGATATAGTGGAATATGTGAATAAGTGTTTGACCTGTCAGCGAGTAAAGCCAGAACATCAGGTACCGATAGGGTTACTTCAGCCTTTTAGTATTCTTGGATGGAAATGGGATAGTATTACTATGGATTTTGTTACGTGATTGCCATCGTCGGCAAGCAAAAAAAATGCCATTTGGGTGATAGTTGATCGGCTTACTAAGTCTGCTCATTTTATAGCAGTTAGGACTGATTGGTCTCTACAGAAGCTTGCTAAAGTTTATATCCGAGAGATTGTAAGACTGCATGGTGTTCCAGTGTCTATAATTTTCGACCGGGATCCATGATTTACATCGAGATTGTCGAAACCATTTTTTTCGCGAGTTTGAAAAATGAGGATCGACTTTAAAATAAAAATGGAGTCGCCACTGATCTTTTATTCAACGAGTGATCGGATCACCTTAAGATGGATTATTTTAATAAAACATTTGGATTTATTAAAACAATAATTTTTGGTCTACGAAATATAAGAAAATAGGTTCAGGAATCGGTTACGTGCGAGGAAGGATTAGCACCCTCGCAACGCCCAAAATTAGTACCAAATTGATTAGCTAGTGTCCTTGTGTTGAAAACTTGAAAATGTTTAAGGTGTGATATATTTTTTTTAAGAATGTTAATTAATTTTGAATTGAATCTTAAGATTCATTCGTTTCAGAGGAATAAAAACATCACGTCCAGCACGTTAAGATATGACACATTTATACCTCGATATCGAGATCATCTTTGATTTTCAAAATATGCAATTAAAATGATATTTGGTTATTTGGTCGAATGGAAAATTGACACCTAGCACGATAGGGCATAATTTTTCGAATTTCCAAACACACAAATATTGTCTTATCTTAAAAAAATTTCAAATACGCAATTTTAAAATTGGCTCAAAATGCATTTTATTTGGTATAATTGCAATAAAAATAGAACATTTAGGGTCTGTTTGATAGGGAGAAAATGTTTTCCGGAAAATATTTTCCCCCTTTTCCAGTGTTTGTTTGAATGGAAAATGAATTCCCAAGGAAAATATTTTCCAAAACACGGGTAAAATCTTTTCTTATTTTTGGAAAACGTCTTACCGACTCCTTTTCCGTAAGACATTTTCCTGATCTTTCCCTTCATCCAGGTAAGTCTTTCTCCCTTCTTCCCTTCTTCTTTCCTTCTGCTTCCTTCTTTCCGGATCATCCAACAAATCTAATTTCGGTTTTTTTCCTCCTTCCTTCATTCTTTTTTCTTTTTTCTAGCTACTACAACGCTTACCCAAACTTACCAAAACCTCAAATAAACAGTTTACAGGTAATTTTTCTTTCTTCAGATCTCATCTTCTGTTTTTTTTTTCATTCTTTTTTTTGGTGTCTCTTTTTCTTTCTTATTTTTTTTTCTTTTTCAATTTTTGTTTTCTCAAGTTTAGGGTTTTGATCATAAAACTTATTTTGGGAATTTTGCCTTTTGCAATGTTTTCAATCTCATAACTTCAGAAGTTGGTGCCAAATTTTTAGTTATAGTCGTTTGTGTGTAGTGGCTTCCATTGGGGTTTTTGAATCGGTTTGGAGGAGCAAATTAAATGATTCTGTATTTGCTATCGCGTTTAAAGTGTGTGTTCGAAAACTCTTTTTTTTTTAATCAAATTTCAGATTTGTTTCCGTAAAATTCAACATATCTTGTATGTTTCTGAAACATTTGTGATTAGGGATTGATTTAATATAGAGTTGCATGAATTACATTCGATAAAATACTCGTTGTTGAAATGCTTGATTGCATGTTGATTCTTCATGAAAATACTCTGCCGTTGTAGCAAAATTTTTTCTTCTTTATTTTTGTAGAGTAAAGGCGGCATATGTGTGCACATTTTGTTGCTGTTTTTGTCGAGTGAATGTCGCATATGTGTGCACATCTTCTTGTTTTCGGATGAGTTTAATGCTGCATATATGAGTTTAGTTGTTGTTTTTAATGTGTAAAATACCACACATGTGGGCTATTTTTTGCTGATGTTTTGGTGTCGACTGTAAAATTGTATGGTTGTTCATAAGTTGGTTAAAAACATAGAGAAGAAAGTCCTAATTCTGAACTGCTCTATCGGAATTCTATCAGAATTCCCAACCAGTATAGTATTACTACATACCAATTTTAGTGGAAACTAAGAAAGTGAGTTTATTTGTTTGTCATTGTTGTGCCTTGGTTCTTTTAATGTTGGTGGGGACATGGGAGATCATCGATTGCAATGATTTGCATAAAGGGAGAAGGTCTCTCCTTAGCCCAACAATGTTTTATTTTGTCTAGAATTTCTAATTTGATCTTGTCATATCTTATATTCTAGGCGAACTCTTCTTGCTTTCTCTCGTTGTCTAATTGTTGATAGAAATTGCGGGCATGTCATCAAGGCACACTATGATAAGCATTATGCATTATGCATTTTGCTTCATTCATTAATGTTCCATAGGCTTAGAAACGTGTACAAGGAGTCTAAGTGGGATCACTGTTTATCAAATTCATCGCCAACAGAGAAAGATTTCCTTAGAAAATGAATGGACATACATGCAAAAGCATTTAACATTTGCATCCGTAAATCATTATATAGAAAGAGGATACAAGATAATAAGGAGCTCACTTGTACAAATAGAAAGCAATCCCTAGAATGATACATGAGAATAATGTCAATGCGAAATTTCTATTGGATCTTATCTACAAACATAAGCAAAATGCTATTTATTGGAAGCTTAATGGGAAGAAACAATCATTTGTAGAAAACAATAATTACAGGTAATGGTTTTCTTGATCTAACATTATTCTTTCGAATATCGATGTTGTCTTGTCAACTCAGTATTAAGTGATTCATTTATGGATTTTGTCCATGTTGTGCGCTTTAATCGATTCTAAGGCCAAACCAAGAGACATGGCATTCGAAAAATTCTCACCTTTGTCTCAATTTCATCCATTAGAGGAACTTGTCTATCTATTTCTGAACATATTTAAAGCAAATAAATTAATTTCTTGTTGCTCATGATATCATGACCAAACCGAACGATTCACGAAGAACAAACCTCATTCATGTCAAGAGCTATATTTTTGGTGTATCCGGATCTTCCGATATCACATCAAGACCTTTCATCCGCATGCATTTTATATATAATTAAAACAAGACCTCTTTTAGTTCTTTTGTGTGTCCTCTGTTTTTGTTATTTTGTGTGTCCTCTGCCATAAAGTGTACATTATTCTCAAGTGCTAATAGTGTGCATTTTGTTCGAATGCAGTCGCAAAACAATTCGTGAGGGCTTAAAGCTCAAGATAAATCTTTTGAGGTAAAGTTGAATTTCAGATATTCGTGTCACTTTGTGTCTTTGCGTATGCATGCTTTATTTTGATTTCTCTTGTCTTGTGTCGATAATGGTCATGTTTGGTAGTCTAGATAATAAGGTCCATGCTTTTAGGTTAGTTATTTGTATTCGCTTGCTCAATTGATGGCTAGGGTAAGAGATCAGCAAATCTATGACTTGAGTGCATATATATATTATTGATAAAATTAACAAAGATATATAGATTGTCTAACCAATTACTTGAGTGCATATATGTTATTTGTTGATTATGATTTGGGTACTTGAATCTGGTTTTTCTGGACATCGGTTCGTTTCTTTTTTCTTTTAGAATCTCTTTCAAGTTTCAACTATTGTGTAAAAAGAGTTGTGACCTGCCTTTTTGAGCAATCAAAATTCAAACTGTTGAGGTAATTCATTTGGCTTTGGACATTTCAGATGAGGGGTTCACTTTAAAATTATATATTATGAAATGGAAGAAAGAAGAGCATTAGCATTTGGAGTTTTTGAGAGTTTTGGTTTTCTGCAAATATCAGGGTCTTGTTCTTGGAAAACGATTTGACTGAAAATTATAAAAAAAGAAGGGTCAAATTTTATATTTGAGATAAGATTTGACTTTGTTATTCTACTCCATCTTCTTCTTTCAATATCTAAGTATCATAACCTTGCAAAAAGTTCAACATTACCTCGACTTGTCCACTAAAAAAAGGAACAAGAAGCTCGCATAGGTTAAAATAAAGAGCAAAAACCGAATGAAGGACACGGCCGTATCCCCAAATCAAATCGATGATAAATGGTTTCACCCACATCTAAGTATGTATGTACCAGATTTATCATTAATTTCCCAACTAACCTCTTGCAAAAAAAAAAAAAAAATTAAACATGTCAGCTACTAACGTCCCTTATCCACACACTCACATCAAGCATGTTGCGGAAGCCTTCTAAAAAAATACAACTTTTAACACACCCCTTTTATCTTGTGCGCCTAAAGTTATGTTTATTTATATTTTTTTAATTGGATTATTCTTAATAATATTTTTTAAAATTCAAAATTTTAATTTTAATTTCTATTAATTGATTTTCTTTGAATAAAGTATTTTTTATTAAAGGAAAGCAACGGGGTTAGTGGATAAAAAGTTGAATAAATCAATAAAACCAATTAGGTACGTGCCATTGCATTAAAGAGGAAAAAAGAAAGAAAGCGTGGAAAGGATCAACTCTTTTTGAATCGGTTTGTCTAACCAATTTTTATCTTAATCATTTTAATATTTTTCATAATTACATTTAAAATTAATGGTTACTAAATTAAATTATTGAACCTAATTAATAATTTTAAAGCTTATATTTACATATAAATATATTTATATAGATGCAATTGACATGAATTTGCATGTATATATAATTAGCTTGATATGTATGTATGCACTTTAGTCATGATAAGTTTTCATATATGTGATCTTATGAACATGTTGCATCTTTTTGTATTAAAATTGTTTTTTTTTGTGGCATGTTTGTGTAGATGGATCGTAATCAAGATCAAAATGCAATTGTCGAGTCGTAGCTTCAGCTTTTAGCTTTTGGGGCTCTTTGGATTAAAAAATTAGAAAGTATGAAAGAAATTGCTCCTCATCCTCGTGTGAATCGAGATTATGAAAGAGAAAATTATATTAATAGTATTTTATATAGTGGTGACCAACATTGTATTGATATGATAAGGATGAGACCGATCGCTTTTTTTAATTTGTGTGATATTCTTAGTAGGAATAATTTGTTAGAATCATCTAGATCTGTCAATATTAGGGAGCAAGTAGTTATATTTTTACATATAATTGGTCATAATGTAAGGTTTCGAGTGGTTGGATCTAGATATTATAGATCAACTGAGGCAGTTCACCGTTACTTTAGGGTTGTATTGAGAGCTATTTTGAAATTGTATAAGCTAGTTATTAGATCACCGATGAGTCAACTCCTAGTGAAATCGAAACAATCCAAGATTTTATCCTTATTTTAAAGATTGTATTGGAGCATTAGATGGAACTCATATTCGTGCATCCATTCCACTTAGTATTCAAGGAAGATTTCAGAGGCAGTAAAGGGGGACGACACAAAATGTATTAGCGCCATTACATTTGATTTGAAATTTTCTTATGTTCTAGTTGGTTGGGAAGGTAGTGCACATGATTCTCGTATTTTAAGTGATGCACTTTCACGCCTGGAGGATTAAGAATTCGAAGGTAATAATTATCATTAAATACCAAATAGTTCTAGTAAGCTCATAATTTATTAGTATTAATTGCGTTTTGTAAAATTGTAGGTAAATATTATATTGCTAATCTTTGGATATGGCATTCAAATGGATATATTACTCCATATCGTGGTGTCCGATATCATTTAAAAGAGTTTAGTGATCAAGGGCCCGAAAATGCAAAGGAACTTTTTAATCTTCGTCATTCATCATTACGAATCAACGTTGAACGTGTTTTGGGATTTTAAAGAAACGGTTTCGTGTATTAGATGTTGAGCCATTTTGGAATTTTCAAACTCAAGTAGATATAGTTTTGGCTTGTTGTATCATTCATAATCATATAATGGGAGTTGATCCTAGTGATTTACTTAATCAAGGATTATACGAGAGTCGAGTCGGATTTGATAATACAAACTCTTACGGAGCGAGAAGAAAGAGAAGAAGCAAGAGAATGGTCGCTAAGAGAGACGAAATTGCACAAACTATGTGGACTGATTATATGGCTAGAAATATTAGGTAGGTTTAGGGCTTAAGGTTATTGTTTCTATGTTATGTATGTTTTAGTAAATTGTTTTTTTTTTTTTAATGTTGGTTGGATAATGATTTAGTTTGTTGGATTTTGAAATTATTATGTCTTGAATTTGTTAGATATTGATTATGTTTTAAGCTTATTAGATATTGAATTTATTATGTTTTAAGCTTGTTAGATATTGAATTTATTATGTTTTGAGGTTGTTGGATATTGAAATGATTGACAATGATAATTATTATTGTAGAATGGGTAAGGGCAACAAAGAAGGGACCTCCAAGCAATTCAGGTGGACAAAACCGATGGAACATGTTTTTCTTGAAATTCTAGCAGAGGAGGCCCGAAAGGAAATAAGCCTTCTAATGCTTTCAAAGCGATTTCTATTAATCGAGTTGTCGAAGCTATTTCGAAAGATTTCAAGTCCAATGCGATCTGAAACATGTGGAAAATCATTTGAGGACCTGTAAAAATCAAGTGGCGATTATATGCAAAATTCGAGGTGAAAGTGGTTTTGGATGGGATGATAACATGAAAATGATCACATGTGATAGAGCAACATATGATGCAAAGATGATGGTAATATATGTATATATATGTTAAGCTTATTTCATATGTTTTTACTTGTTATTCTAATTGTGTATAATATCCAACAGCACACAAGAAGTATGAACCATTTTGAATAAAAGCATTGATCATTATGATGAAATGGCTTTGGTTGTTGGCAAAGATATGGCAACAGGGAGTTTTGCCAGATCATTTGCTGACATAGATTTGGATGATGGTAATCAAGATTCAATGCATGTAGACTACGACAATGAAGAGGCTGAAGAGGTAAGAACAAATGTATCTTCATCTGGCACATCCAAACGTAAAAGAAAAAATGTTCAAGAAAGTGTCGTCAATGAACAAATTAAAATTGTGGGTGAACAACTTGGCAAAATTGCTAATGCTTTGGAACAATTTCATGCGGATAAGACAACACCACAGCTTTACGAACAGGTGATGTCGATGGAGGACGAAGGATTTGATGATGACTTCCTATGTTCTGTGTTTGATTATTCAGTGAGTCATGAATCTGAAGTCAAAGCTTTTCTAGTTAAAAGTAAGAAGCATAAAAAAATTTGGCTTCAAAAATTTGCTCAAGGTTGAAGATATTGATACTTTTATGTAGTGTAATATTTAGTTATGCACTTGGACAATGTGATAATGTTGTTATTATGTGGTGTACTACTAATTATGCATTTGGATAATATTTCTAGTATTTAATTGTGATTTGGAAACTAATTTATAATTATTCAATCTTTTTTATTTTTTAACACAATTACAAATAATTTATTTGACTTTAGTTGTTTTCAATATGACAGTTAATAATGTAACTTAATAATTTAGTATTATTATATATTTAATCTAATTTATTATAATAAATAAATCATTGCAATATATGTAAAAACATTTTAAAATATAAAAATTGTTAATATGTAATAAATTTATTAATATATATATGTAAAATCAACTTTTAGGAAAACATTTTCGTGAAATCGCCAAACAATGTAAAATATTTTACAGATTCATCCAAACACTGTAAAATATTTTCGGTAAATCATTTTCCGAAAAGTAAATCATTTTCCGTAAATCATTTTAGGAAAACATTTTATCGCTAAACAAATGCAGACCCTTAATAAAGGCTCGAGTACATTGGAGTTTAAAACACAAAACAATAATAAGTAGCACAAGTGTAGCATTAAGCATGAAATAACATACAAGCTCAACATTATAAGAATGAACATAATTGTAGATAAAATTTAACACATAAATATATAATAACGTATATAAGTAACAATATAAAAATGTATGAAATAAATTTTAGTATACAATAAAATATGATCTTTCAAATTAATAGATTATATACACTAATTTTAAAACACAAAACATATATATAAGCAATTTAAAAAGAGGCAAAATTTATATATAAATAGATTTAAAAGGGCATATATACATAAAAATAATATATACATATTGAAGAAAAATTTGAATGTAAACCTACATATATTTATATGAATCAATAATGTTTAAAATAGGCAAAAGGTAATTTAAAACGAAATATGATGAGATATGTACATACAAATTTAAATGATAATAAGACAATGAAATAAAAATAATTTTGATAGAATTTTATATAAAAATATTTGTACATAAAAAATATTCCTATTACACTAATTTTGAATCAAAAAGAAATAAAATAAACAATTTTTTGTGCAAGAAAATAAATACCATATATATATAATAAACATATACGGAAATAATTGTTAGTTAATTCAAAACAAAATAAATCAATAATAACCATAAAAGAGTAGAAAAATCATTTGAATAAAAATGAGATTAAAAGGTTAATTTATAAGCAATAAAATTATTAGACACATAGGATTTAAGTATAATGCATGCGAATACACAGGATTAAAAGTACAAATTTTCCCATAGCCAAAAAGCAGTATACGAATTGGATCGAATTGATATAACACACAGATTATGGGGGTCAATTAAAGAACAAGGCAAATATTTAATAGATCTAATTAGAAAACAGAAAGAAAAATGAGGACTAAATGTACAAATATCCCCGAGGATCAAAACACGCGGATCTTGGCCGTATTCGGGTCAGGTCATTGGGTATAGGCCAATACAGCGTCGTTTAAAGGCTATTGCCATAAGCCTAAACGGCGCCGTTTCGTTAACATATTTAAAAACAAATTAAAGCAGTTCAAAACCCATCTAAGCCCTTTTAAAATAAAACCCTAAATCCCCTTTCATTTTTGTTCCCAGTCGCAGAGAGAAGAAAGAAGATCAGGCCACTTTGGCGCCATGATAATCGGCGATTAGTGGCCGATTCAAGACCATTCAACTGCCCTCCTTCAAACAAGGCCCGACCCTAGCCTCGACGACCCCTTTTATTTTGATTTCGACGAAAAAAGGCAGTCCACCGATTCGACTTTCACAGGTAAGTCCCCCTTTTTTATTTTCGCGTATAGAAAAAGAAGGAAAGAAAAAGATACAGAAATAAATTCAAAGAAAAAAACAATAAAGAACATGAAATTGAAAAAGCAACCTTTTTGAATCTATTTTTTTTGTTTCTATTGCTGTATTCTCTTTATGCGTAATAACAGTGAGCGTAAAAAATTGTTCGTAAAAACCGATGTTACAAATGGTTTGATGGCTTTTTATAGCCGAATCAATAAAAATACAAAGTTTTCTCTTTTTCCTCCCTATTCGCTGGCCATTCTCTGCTATTTTTGTCTCATTGTTTGCACGTATGGAGGGGACGTGGCTGTACGGAGGCGCGTGGAGTGTGCGGAAGCGTGAGTAGTGGCGCACGTGGAGGTACGAGTGAGAGAAGCCATTACGGCGCTGGAACTCTCTGGAATGTCCTTAGGGTTTTCTGAAACCCTGAAATGCTTAGGCCATTTGGGTCGTGTAATTGCATTGGGATGGTTTTTTATTACCTTGGGCTGAAATTTGTAAACGGGTTGTAAATGGATTAGGTATTTGGGCTTATTTAGGTATTGGGCCGTACCCGGTTTAGATCTGTTTAAAATATTTGGGCTGAGGGTTTTGTGTAATGGACATTGGGCTTTTATTATTTTTTTGGGTTTTATTATATTTTTGGTTTTGTTTAATTAATCGGGCCTGGGCATAAATTGGGTCTTACAGAGATTTTGGAGGCAGTTACATGATTCTTTGGGTGCTCGGCTTAATTTTAGTACTGCATTTCATCCACAAACCGACGGACAATCAGAACGGGTAATTCAAATTTTAGAAGACATGCTTCGGGCTTGCATTATTGACTTTGAATCAAGTTGGGAACGATATTTGCCATTAAAAGAATTTGTTTATAGTAATAGTTTCCAATCCAGTATTCATATGGTTGTATATGAAGCATTATATGGTCGAAGATGTCGATCACCGGTATGTTGGACAGAGTTGAATGAGAAAAAGATAGTTGGACCGGGATTAATTCAAGAGACGGAAGAAATAGTTAAAAAGATCAGAGATAGGTTGAAAGCAGCTTTTGACAGACAAAAGTCTTATGCAGATCTTAAGCGACGGGATATAGAGTATTTTGTGGGTGATAAAGTGTTTCTAAAGGTATCGCCTTGGAAGAAAATATTGAGATTTGGTCGCAAAGGAAAATTAAGTCCTCGTTACATTGGGCCGTATGAAGTAGTTGAAAGAATCGGACCGGTTGCCTATCGACTAGCTTTACCTCCGGAATTATAGAAAATTCATGATGTTTTTCATGTTTCTATGTTACGAAGGTATCGATCAGATCCATCTCATATTATTTCTACTGAAGACATTGAGATTAGACCGAATTTGTCATATGAAGAAGAACCAGTTCAAATACTAGCTCGAGAAGTGAAAGAATTACGAAACAAACGGGTCCCTCTGGTAAAAGTATTTTGGAGAAGCTATAGTGTGGAAGAAGCAACATGGGAACCGGAGGAAACTATGAGAATACAATATCCTTACTTATTTTCAGGTAAAATTTCGAGGACGAAATTTTTTTAAAGAAGGGAGAAATGTAACGACCCAAAATCCGTGGGCACCAGAAAAGTGTGTTATCAGGCCTCCGTCTTAGTAGACCGAGTTAGTAAATAATTATTAGGAGTAATTATGAGTCTAATAGCATGTTTAATTAGATTTTTATTTAGTGAATTTAGCTTAATTTAAAGTAATTAGAAAAAAGATCAAATTGAGTAAAGAGTAAAAGTTTAATTACAGATTAAAAGAAAATAGTAAGGACCAAATGGGCAATTAAACCACGTTTGGAGATTGAGGCCGCATATAAGGAAATGTCTAGAAATTTTGTTGTTTTAATTATATTATTATTATTTAATCTTAATTATATTAGAAAAAAATTAGAATATGACAAGTGTAAGTGATAAAATAGATAAATGTAGGAAAATATATGTATACAATTGTAATACAAACAATTAATTAGTAAATAGATATTTAGTATTTATATTTATTAAGTAAAATATAATTATTAATTAAATAATTACAATATGAGATTTTAGTTGATAAATAAATTAGATTTATGTCAAATGTATGGTGATGATAAAATACATGTGTAATGTTTGTATTTATACACTTGTAAAATATTTATATATTTTCTTAAATAATAAGTAAAAGATATTTGTATATTAATTATATTATAAAATTTTATATGATAAATAATAAAAATATAACAAATGTAAGATGATGATATATTACATGTGTAAGTATATATAATATTACATTTGTTATTAAATAAGATATTTATAATATTATTATTAAGTTAATATAAAATAAATAAGTAAATAAAATAAAGTAAATAAGAAAGAATAAAGTAAAAAGAAAAACAAAAGAAACAGAGAGAGAACAGAGAAGCATTCGAAACCAGCAGGAAAGAAAGAAAAAGAAGGAAAAAGGAAAAATTTAAGATTTAAGTTTTAAAGCTTTAAAAGGTAAGTTAATTTAACCCTTTTCTCTTAATTTGATGTTTTAGAAGCTTTTAAACAAAGTTTTGTTGAAATTAAGTAAAAGTCATAGAAGTTCTTAGGTTTTCAAACATAGTTAACGTTGGTTAAATTGTTGGATTAGGGATTAAATTGAATGAATTCTAAGTTAGAATTGAAAAATGGATTAAATTGTAAAAGAAACTATAAGTTTTGTGTTGTAAGGATTAAAATTGAAAGAAATTTTAAATTAGGGTTATATTTTGAGTACTTGATTTTTAGAATGAATATGGAAGGAAAATAAATAGAAATGAAATATGAATTAAGTTAAACAAACCAAAGAGTTAATAAGGATTAAAATGAAATTAAGATATAAAAAAAATTCAATTGATTATTAAATTAATGTTGTAAATAATAATGTAGATTGTTTTTATTATTTTCGTAGCTAACAAGGAAAACGAGGCATCGGTGTCCAAAGGAAAAGAAAAGATCGTTGATGAGTAAACCCATATTCCGGGTTTATATTACTATAACTCAATCTATTTATTAAATGTTATATTGAATTTGTAATCATGGGACATTTAAGGTAAGGTAAGTAATAACATTTGAAATTTTAAAAAAAAATATGTGTGAATATTGAATTATATGTGAATTGAGATAATAGATGTTTTGAATTAATTGAATATTTGAAGTTGTTGTGGAAATGAATTCGAAATTTGAAAAAGTAAAATAATACCCTATTAACTTGTCGGACTAGATTGGATACAAGTGGCATGCCATAGGATTCGTGATGTGATGAGGAGATTTGTAGCTTGACCGAGAAGATTATTCTGTTATATATGCTTCGGTTTATCCGAAGAGGCATTTAATGCCTTATTGGTTTGTTTGGGAGGATATGATATACTGGTGTGTTTGGGAGGCTATATTATACTGGTGTGTTATGGAGGATTTATATTATTCCGGGTGTGTTTAGGTTGGATATTCTGGGGTGTTTGGGTGGAATCCGAGTATCTGTTAGAGTCCGAGCCTTGTTAATAGGGTAAACAATTGAAATGAAATTTTGAAAATGAGATTTTATTGATTGATTTGGCACTATTGAAAAGTATGAGAAAGAATGTATGAGTTAAATTATGAATTGAGTTAGTATGTGAAAATGAAATATGAATTTAAGATTTATGAAGTAATATATAATTATGTATAATTAGTTTAAATGATTTATAAAGTTTCGGTTGAAGTTTGTTATTTATTAAGGTTAAATAGTTTGATTTATAGTAATACCATCGAGTATGAAATACTCAAATGTCAGACGATTGTTTCGATGCAAGAGTCATTAGAGTCATAGATCGATTCAAAGATCCGTAATCGATCCCGACTCCAACAAGAAATATTATTGGTGATGTTTTCTTCCTTAAATGAAAGTGGCATGTACATAGGTGTTGTAATGGTTATTTTGGTATGTTATAAAATTTTGTTGTAAAGAAAAGTATTTGATGTTTTGATTTTTTTTTTTAACTAGTGAAATGGCAGAAATTTTTTTATTATATTGGTTTGAATTTGCAGGGGGTTTTATGTAAAATTAAGCAGAAATTTTGTCGAAATGTTAAAAAAAAAATTTACAGAAAAATTTTCGGAGTACTTAGATAAGTCCCGTTCCACTTTTAATACACGTTTTGAGCTTCGAGAGTTCATTATAGGGACTTAGTTATTCAATTATACTATGAACATTATTTTTATTTGTGAATAATTCGTAAGTTGTCTGATATGTCTTGTAATGCCTCGTAACCCTGTTCCGGCGACGGTTTGGGGTTGGGGGTGTTACAGGTCCCGACCCTTGACATGATGAGAAAGACTTATTTGTTGCCTGGTTCGCTGACAGGCCTGAAAACCCCAACAATGCAGTTTATCGGGGGCCTTCTCCTTCCCTAGACCTTAATCTCTCATCCGGTTAGGAAATTTCCTCTTTCTTCAACCAAGAAATACCCTGCCACATCTTCTGGCCATCTAGAAGCAGATAAAGTTCATGAGGGAGCAGATTGCGACGCAAGAAGCACGATTTGTAGAATAGTAACCCTTTCAATAGGAGTTGCTAAGACAAAATGAGGAACTGCACCGAAAGGCACGTAATGATAACTCAGGATCCGGGGGAAATGCTAACACCTAAGATGAAGCCTCGAACACTCAGGTGAAAGAGTGGATGAATGAGATGGATGAGCTTTGTCGTAACGTATGGGACTTGCACCCTGGGTCACGAGACATGGACTAGTTGTTCTGTTCTAACAACCCACTGGCTCCCAAAATCGTGGCAGTAAGGTTACCCTGCGACTTCAAGGCGCCTAAGGACATGTTTAAGGGAATAAGGGATCCGCAAGCCCATCTAATGCAATATAACGACTACATGAACGTGCTGGAAGTGTCGGACATGACCAAATACAAGGTCTTTTCTACGACGCTAAAAGCAAGTGCCAATGACTGATATCTCTCCCTTCCATAAGGCCTAGTTCGCAACTTCTCATAGCTAGGATAAATGTTCTTAGGATTCCAAACCCACTGAGCAATCATGAATACACCCACGGGGTGAATCCCTTCAATACTACATAATGAGGTTTCACGCAGATACACTCAACACAAAGAACTTAGAAGATCAATGGGCAATAGATGCCTTCATCATGGGGGTGTAGAACGACTCTGTGCAGTACTATTTCACAGAAAATAGGCCGTAGAGCCTAGCTGACCTATACAAACGGGCTCATAAATTCACGGAGGTGAAGGAAATCAAAAGATAATCACAAGTCAATTTCCAAAAGGAGGATAGACAACCTAGGAATAGAGAAGGGCAACGCGCTAGGCAACCTTCCAACAACCAATACTTACGAGTTATGACCGATAGGTTGCACAGAACCTTAGCCCAAGACAATGTACTTAGAAACCTCCAGGGTCACCAGTAAGAGCACGCGAGGCGTTGCACCCTCTAGGGTAGGTTCGAAGCTTACACCCCATTGTTTGCCACGCGAGCTTACATCCTTAACCAAGTGAAGAGCGTAGGCATCCTTCCCAAGCTACCCCCGATGCGAAGTACTGGCAGAAGGAGAAATTCTAGAGACTGGTGCACCTTCCATGTTGATACGGAATATAAGGTTACGGACGGCTTCACGCTAAAGGACACCAAAGAAAAAGTTGTCCAAATGGCAAACTGGTTGAGTTCGTAAACTGGAGAGGTCCGTAGTAGGGCCAGAGCTCGCAGGGACCAGACCTCAAGGGAAAGAAAAGGGTACGAGGAACCATTCGTGTAATAGTAAACATAAGCGACGAGTGTAACAGTCCGGTCTAGACCCTAGTCGGAACAGTGGTTTTAGACCACAAATTTGAGGTCATAAAAATATTTTAATGATATTTTCTGTGTGAATGATATGTGACATAGCCTGTGTGATAATTTGATCGTTTGTGTGTCGAATTAAGATAAATGACTTAATTGCATAGAAAGTAAAATGTTGTGTGTTGATTTGTGAGTACTTAAATGTTGTTGGCTATTTAAGGTGGGGGCCTTATATTGTTATTGATCTATTTTTATGATAGTGGATATTTAAATGACTAAATAACCATAGTATAAACTTGTCTTTTATGGCTAACAAAAGGGTAAATTTGTAAATGGATAAATTAGTTAATAATATGATAAAACAAAAGCAAAATGGTGCTCATATTTGCTTCTTAGTGCCGAAAATACAAAAGAAAAGAAGGAAGAAAAGCTTTGAAAATTTCGGCAAGGGTTAAGCTTGAATTAAGATCAAGAACCGAGGAAAAAGGACTTAGATCGCGGGAAAGTGAAAGTGACAGAGTAACCGTTTTCATACCGATAAATCGAATCCGAGGTAAGTCACTATGCAAATAAACGTACTTGCATGAAATTGAAATTGTTTATATGACTAATGTTGATAAGGGATGCTTATGAGAGGATTGTGCATATAATTTCCATGATAAGTTTAATATAGTAAGTAAGTCCGGATATATTACAAGTTGTTAATTTATATCTATGTGATGTGAATTGAAGAATAGTTATTGAATTGGACATGTTACAAGTAGATTAAAAGAATAGGCACTAAGTGTGCGATTATAAGAAATAAATAGCACTGTGTGTGCGATGATATGAAAGCTTTGACTTATTGAATTGGCACTGTGTGTGCAATACCGAGACAAGTAGATTAAAAGAATAGGCACTAAGTGTGCAATTATAAGAAATAAATAGCACTGTGTGTGCGATGATATGAAAGCTTCGGCTTTTTGAATTGGCACTGTGTGTGCGATACCGAGACAAGTAGATTAAAAGAATAGGCACTAAGTGTACGATTATAAGAAATAAATAGCACTGTGTGTGCGATGATATGAAAGCTTCGGCTTATTGAATTGGCACTGTGTGTGCAATACCGAGACAAGTAGATTAAAAGAATAGGCACTAAGTGTGCGATTATAAGAAATAAATAGCACTATGTGTGCGAGATATGAAAGCTTTGGCTTATTGAATTGGCACTGTGTGTGATACCGAGACAAGTAGATTAAAAGAATAGGCACTAAGTGTGTGATTATAAGAAATAAATAGCACTGTGTGTGTGATGATATGAAAGCTTCGGCTTTTTGAATTGGCACTGTGTGTGCGATACAGAGACAAGTAGATTAAAAGAATAGGCACTAAGTGTACGATTATAAGAAATAAATAGCACTGTGTGTGCGGTGATATGAAAGCTTTGGCTTATTGAATTGGCACTGTGTGTACAATACCGAGACAAGTAGATTAAAAGAATAGGCATTAAGTGTACGATTATAATAAATAAATAGCACTATGTGTGCGAGATATGAAAGCTTCGGCTTATTGAATTGGCACTATTTATGCGATACCGAGACAAGTAGATTAAAAGAATAGGCACTAAGTGTGCGATTATAAGAAATAAATAGCACTGTGTGTGCTATGATATGAAAGCTTCGGCTTATTGAATTGGCACCGTGTGTGCGATACCGAGACAAGTAGATTAAAGAATAGGCACTAAGTGTGCGATTATAAGAAATAAATAGCACTGTGTGTGCGATGATATGAAAGCTTTGGCTTATTAAATTGGCACTGTGTGTGCGATACCGAGACAAGTAGATTAAAAGAATAGGCACTAAGTGTGCGATTATAAGAAATAAATAGCACTATGTGTGCGATGATATGAAAGCTTCGGCTTATTGAATTGGCACTATGTGTGTGATACCGAGACAAGTAGATTAAAAGAATAGGCATTAAGTGTGCGATTATAAGAAATAAATAGCATTGTGTGTGCGATGATATGAAAGCTTCGGCTTATTGAATTGACACTGTGTGTGCGATTAAGTTGAACGAATATGAAAGGATGATCGACATATAATATCGAGTATTGAATAGCTTGGAAGTTGAATAATTATGTGTTAGCTAAGATATGTATTGAACCTTTGTGGTTGATGAGTCATAAACAAGTTTTGAATGAGTGAATGATCAGCTATGGCTGGGACATTGGTATTATACAATTGTTCTGAGTTTCTGAATATCTTATTAGATTCCTATTGGTTCAACGGGCAAGTCTGTAGTACGAATAGAAAATTCGAGCTTTGATAAGTTAAGTGAATTAATATCTGTTACAGGTATGTTGCTTATACACTAATGGTGTATATGAGGTAAGTATTTATGTGAGCATATTATGATGTTATGTACATCAAATTGATAATATGAAGTGTAAATTCTTGACTATATAAAATAGATACAAATATGATATGTGATTTGGAAATATGGTAAGTTATGGCTAAGCTTATGAGTTCAAGAAAGAATGAGGTGATTTTGTCATGAGAACCATATTGGTCATTCTATTAATTTGGTTATGTATAATTCATGTTAAGTTTGTTTGTATATTGATTTACTAAGTTTTGTAAAGCTTACTCTGTGTGTATGTTTTCTCTGTTTATAGGTCGTCAAAGCTACTGAAGGCTCGGGACCATCACGGATCGTCATCACACTACTAAAATCATTTTGGTACACTTTGAATATGTATATGGCTAGATATGGCATGTATAGGCTAGTCCTTGATATGAGATGTAAAGTGAACTTAGCCATGTGATTTTGCTAGTTATGTTTTGGTAATATGCTTAAAGGAATATGATATGTGAAGTGTTTTGGTATGATTAGTTGATATATGAAATGGTTATGAGATGGTATGTATATAGATGATTGGTGCTTGGGCATAATTGAATTTTGGTCCTGCAAATTGGTATGTTTAGATTGGTTAGCCATTTGGGTATGTGTTAGTTGCTATATATATATATGTTATGTGTTGGTAGGTGATGCTTGTAGGTGAGACCCAAATGGGTGGCTTGTTGGTCTTGTAAGTGACCTAACATGTCACACGGTCATGACACACGGGCGTGCCTAGCAACCGTGGGGTAAAAGTCAGTAGCTAGCTTAAGGAGTAGACGGTCATGGCACGGGCGTGCTTAGAGGTCGTATGAGAAATGGCAGTATATGACTTATAGGGACATGGTCATAGCACACGGGTGTGCTTGGCATCCGTGTTGGTTTTGGCAGTATATATCCACGGGGAGGACACACGGGTGTGTCTAGTAGCCGTGGGTGAGGCACGGCCTACCCCCACGGGCGTGTATCCCCTGTATTTAGAAAAATTTTTAATTTTCCATGAAATTTTGTATGTGTTTTGATTTAGTCCCAACTCAGTTTATAAGCATGTTTTAAGTCTCGATGACCTACTTAAGGGACATTATGAATGATATTGATAAATTTCGTAGATGTTTCCAATCTGGCCGGTAATGCCTCTAACCTTAGCCCGGCATCGGATACGGGTTAGGGGTGTTACAATGAGTGGATGCAGTCAAACACAAAGAGGCGAGTTCACATGGGAGTATGATGTCACTCAGTGCTTTGAAGAGGCTACGGCACTAGGAAAAGTGGAGTGTGGAGTTCAAAAATGATGACAATGAGCTAATACGCGTGTAAGAAAATGTTCTTAAAAGAGCAATCCTTATCCACAGTCAGCCCTTTGTATGGCTTCGTGGGCCATCCTATTGAAGTAAGGGGCACCATCACATTGCCAGTCACTCAGGGTAATGGCAAACATACGACCACAGAGTGTGCCTAGTTCTATGTGGTCGATCACCTAATGGCATATAGCATCAATCATGTGAATGGTGAAGATGGTGATGGTAACTTATTGTATGAAGATCGAGTTCCCGACAAGTACTGACATTGGTTTCTTAAGATTCAACCAACTCATGGTGAGGTAGTGTCACATGCTGCTAGTGCAACAGGCAAAATAATCTTTGACTGAGAAGGAGAGGTCGCCAGCCTAAGCCATCAACTTGGACGACTTGGATGTGAAAGAAGAACATCGAGAAATAAAACCCAAGGCAGCAGAGTACATTGAGACCTTGCAGCTATTCTACGATAATAAAAAAATGACAATTAAGATTTTGCCACTAAGTGGAGAGGAAAATATGTTACTAGTCGAATGCCTGAGGGGGAATTTGGACGTCTTCGCATGGTCCGCAACGGATATGCAAGACGTGGATCCGTGGGTGATAGTGCATAGGTTGAATATACTTCTAGATGTGAAACCTGTGAAACAAAAGAAGAAAAAGTTCTCATCATATGTAATTGAAGAGAAAGTTGGCGGACGGATTTATTAGGGAAGTGGAGTACCCGGATTGAATTTCGAATGTAGTGATGGTAAAAAAGGCGACAAGCAAGTGGAGGATGTGTAGTGACTTCACCAACTTGCACAAGGTATGCCTCAAGGATAGCTTCCTTACCATCGATAGACCGCCTGATAGATGCCTCCATCAGACACAGATTCGTAAGCTTTATGGATGCCTTTTCGGGCTACAATCAAATCCTATTAGACCGAGGCAACCAGGAAAAGACAATCTTCATCACTAAGGAAGGTCTCTTCTGATACCAAGTTATGTCATTCGGACTCAATAATACGGGTGCAACTTACCAAAAGTTAGTAAAAAAAGATAATCAAAGAGCAAATAGGTCGTGGTCTAAAGGTTTACGTAGATGATATGCTCGTAAAAAGTGAATTCACGGAGAAACATGTGTAGAACCTATATGACACATTCGCAACGTTGAGGGCCCACAACATAAAGCTTAACCCCGAAAACTGCACCTTCAACGTGCGAGTTGGCTAGTTCTTAGGTTTCGTGATCTTAGAGAGAGGAATAAAGGTGAACCCAAAAAAAATTCAAGCTATTGCGGAGGTGCCCCCACTGCGAACTATAAAAGAAATCTAGTGCCTCACGGGCAAGGTGATGGCGTTGAACAAATTTATCTCTAGAATGGCAGCCAAGTGCCTACCAATTTTTAGAGCTTTGAGGAAACCATTCTCATAGATCGAAGAGTGCCAAACTAGCTTCGAACAACTAAAATAGTACCTTACTTCCCCCCACTGCTAAAGTCGCCTCAAATAGGAAACAATTGTAGCCTCTTTGGTCAAATTTGAAGGCACCCTTCAATTTTCGGTGTACTATGTCATCATGGTCCTTCAATATGATGACCTTGGTTATAAAAAAATAGAAAAATACATCTATGCTCTAACCGTTGCAGCTTGCAAGCTAAGACTATACTTCCACGCCCATTCAATGTTGTCATCACTAACCAGCCAATGAAGTAGGCGATTTTCGAGGCAGAAAACCTGTGGAGGATAACAAAATGGAACATCGAACTAGCAGAATTCAGGATAGACTTCACCCTGCGGACGACAATAAAGGGGGAGGTGTTGGAAGATTTCATGGTAGAATGCTCGTTCAAATAAAGTGAAGACACGACAGGTAACCTAGAATGTAATTTGGAAAATCAAATAGCGAAATACCTCACGAATATAATGTAATATGCAAATATTGAATTAGCAATTAAACAATGGCACATTATACGATGAAAATGACAACTCTAATGATTCTTATACATTGCGTAGAAACAATACTAACATTGCATTTTTTTTACTAAAACTGTTTTTCTTTGTTGGACACTACCAATAGTAAACACACCCGAGGAATTGTGTACACAATAAATAAATAGAAAGATTGAATGGTTTACGTCGATAGCTCCACAATTAGAACGGAATATAGGGTAGGCGCACTCGTGATAGACCCAAAAGGCAATGAATGACAATATGGAATGTCATCTAGATTCCAAACATCAAGCACCACCGCTAAATACGAAACTTTGATCTCTGGGTTACAATTAGCTCACCAATTGGGTGTTAGGAACTTGACCATACATACCGACTACCAACTCGTGCGAAGAAAATATATAGTGAGTATGAGGTTAAAGAACCAACACTAAAATGGATCATACAAAGGCAATTCAATTATTAGAGGGGTTTGAAAAAGCTGAGGTCAGACAACTCCCAAGGAACAACAATATGCGGGAAAATACTCTGCCAAACTTGGCATCCTCCATCACCATTGAGTAGAGGGAAAAATAATGTTCCAACAAATAGAGGTGCCAAGCTATGACGTTCCCTATGTGCTTTTTACAACCCAAGAAGAAACATGGATGACCCTTATAATCCACACACTATAGGATAAAAAGGAAAGCTAAGACTGAAAAGAGCTCATAAAACAACAACACAAGGCAACACGATACACCTCTTAGATGGCGTGCTATATAGAAAAGGGTTTTCACACTTTTTTCATCCTCTCTCCCTCTAAAGCTGAGTATGTCATGAAAGAAATCTATGAGGACATTTGCGGTGATCATTTACAAGGCAAATTGCTAGCACAGAAAATACTTAAATAGGGATATTATTGGCCAACTATCTATGAAGACGATCCAACGTATGTTTCGCAAATGTTACCTCTGCCAAATGAATGCCAGAATACAATGAAAACCAACAAAATCTCTTCAAATCATGACAAGGCCTTGGCTTTTTGCAACATGGAGGGCCGGCATACTCGGACCATTTGCGATAGCCACAACACAAAAAAGTTTATCATAGTAGTTGTTGATTACTTCACGAAGTGGATCAAGGCAGAAGCTTTGGCAACTATAACAGAGAGGCATGTAGAGTCGTTTATGTGGAAGTTGATTGTCTGTTAGTTTGGGATACCTTGCACTGTTATCATAGACAACGACAAACAATTCTAAGAGAAGTTCAAGAAATTTTGCATAGACCTCTGGATATCATTGGCTCAAATCTTAGTGAAAACCCTCAAACCAATGACCAAGTGGAGGCTATAAACAAGAAAATTTTGACCGCGCTGAAGAAGAAAGTGGGCAAATTGAAAGGGGTTTGGTTGGAAGAGTTACAAGGAATTTTGTTGTCATTGTGCACCACACCCCATACTGCGACAGGTGAAACAGCTTTCTCACTAGTTTATGGTGTAGAAGTCGTCATCCCCGCAAGATAGGTATAAGATCGCATAGAACACAACACTTCAATGAAGAAGCTAATAATGAGGCCATAAGACTCAACCTAAACTTAATTGACGAACATAGAGAGACGGCTGAGATAAAAAACAAAACTTGTGCCCAACAAGTAGCTCGCTACTACAACTCCAAAGTCAGATGAAAGTAGTTTTAAGTAGGTTACCTTGTGCTAAGAAACATTGAATCCAGTTTACCTACTTCCTAGCGTGAAAAGATAACCTCGAGCTGGGATAAGCCATACAATGTGGTAAAGAATGTAACACCCCAAACCCGGCCCAAACACCACGATCGGATCTGGCATGTCACTAAGAAAATTTAGCAAAACATGTCACATTTTTGGAAAACATTTGTCGAGTTTAAACATGTATTCCGAAAAACTTAACGATTTGATAGTTTATAAAAGATATAAATTTTATATGATGCCTTAGCTTAATTAAGATGTAAAATCTAAATGTCTAATAGTAATAAAAGCCCAAAATAAAATCGAAAAAAAATATAAAGCTAGTGGCCCGTGGCCTTATTACAATGAAATTTAGAACCCACTAATTAAAAATAAAAAAATAAATAAACTAAGTAAAGTCTTTTGCTGAATCAAAATATTCTCTCTCATGGCCACCTTGCGCTCCTCTCCAGCCCGGTCCGATACATTAGGTGCTACCTGAAAGATGTTAAATAATAGGGTGAGTCGCGAGACTCAGTGTGCAACCCTCGTGCACCATCAGATTGGGCCTTAGCCCCAAAGAATAGATAACAAAATATAATATATCAGGAATTATTCAAAGCCCAACCCAATCCTAGGTTTCCATCCGCTACACACCACTCTTACCTGCCAATCACACCATTGGGGATTTCTACAATCAACCCACACCACTACACACCATCGATGGCAGTCATGCTGCAGTTAGCTGCTCATCGTCAGATCATGGCAAAAAGCCACTACAACGGATCATGACAAAAGCCACTACAACAGATCATGGCATAAGCCACTACAACAGATCATGGTAAAAGCCACTACAACAGAACACTTCCCCTTTCATCAATCTCTCAACCTCGTGCTATCACAGAAATCAGTATACATATAAAACATATCATCTTAACAGAAACATTAATTTATGAATGACAGAATTCACTAACCTAGTGATTCGCCTTTACCCTCTTCGAGTTTCAACCGTTATGCCGGGATTTCAACATTTAACAGAATTTAATAGATTTATAACCATATTATAATAGGTAATCTAAATGGTGTGGAAGTGTTACACACCTGATTAATACGTAGGACTACCCTCTACGTCGATACCCTCGCTAATCAGATCTACTGGCCTTTGTTACAACTTTGCTCAAAAGCCGAAAGAACACAAAGATAACTCCTTCCTACATTCGGCCAAGGGTTAGAGTATACCTGAATCTATACGCTTAAAATTATACCTGAATCTATACGCTTAAAATTAACAGATCTCCTTACTTTAAATTCCCGAAAGTAGCACGATTCGAGTGCTACTGAAGTCTGACTTAGAAATCTAAGCGATTAACTCCCCTTCAAATCCCGAAATGCCACAAATAAGAGAAAAACACAAGATTAGTTTCCATATAGCCATTCGACTAGAGTCTCTAAAAAGCCAGAAAAGACTAAAATCTCACGAATCGACACTTACCCTGAGTTTTCTTCAAGATTCGGCACAAGTAGACACCTCAGAGAGAATTTGGCAAACACAGGAGATGAGATCTAGGGATTTCGGCTTTTATGAAAATCCCAGAAAAGATGAACTGATGCGCTTTTGGCTTTTAGAAGGTCTGAGTAAAGTGTTTCGGCTTTGGCTTAAAAAGAAAGTAAAAAGAATCAAGGAAAGGCTTAGAGATTTCGGCTAAAGTATTTGAAAGAAATGAGAAAGAAATTGTTAAAGGGTTTGACCAAATGGAAAAAGAAAAGAAAGAAAGATGAGAGGGAGAATGAAGTAGGGATTTCGGCAGAGAAAGAAAAAGATGATGAGAACATAGCAGAAATTTTTTGGCACACCTCTCTGCCTATACTAAACCGATTCCTCCCCCGCTCTTGAGTTTGATTTTCACCAACACTAACTTTCAAGAGATCACTCTGATCATTCTATCCCTTATCCCTATCTGAGCACTCATCCATCAGAGACCTACATCACACCACTACTTCCTCTTTTATCTGCTTATTATCCACATATTTAAAATATAAAATCCCCCTAGTTAATAGCCTTGTGCCGTCCCTCCTAGCTCTCCTTGGGCTGCCAAATTTTTGACTCAATTTCTTGGGCCCCATGTGGCCAAAATTGGGCCTACTCATTAGTCCAAGGCGCCACTTAAATAGCTTCCCTCGCTGCGCCCCTTGCTACTGGGCCATAGGCCCATTAGGCCAACTAAACTACCATTACTTTATTTCAAGTCCTAGAGTGCCTAAAAAATATTTCGTCAAGGCCTCAACCCATTCTTGAGCCCAAACTGAACCTCCAACTCTTAATTTAACATATTTAAACATTCATTACACAAAATGCACAGGCCCATAAATTCAGGATGTTACAAAGAATATATGCTATGGAGCATATAAGTTGGCAAGTATAGAAGGCGCAATGATACCGCAAACTTGGAATGCCCCACACCTCAAAAAGTTCTATTTATAAATACCCATCATATGAATAAAATTTCTTCTTCACAAATTTATCATTTGTAAAACCAAGGTTCGAAAGCAAAGAGCCGCAACCTCTAACACAGTAGCGAGACCAAAGCTCTCAGATGTAAAATCAAGGCTCGCAGGCGAATAGCTGCAGCCTCTGACACAGTTTGCGAGAGTAAAACTCCTATTTGTAAAATCAAGGCTCGTAGGCGAAGAGCTACGACCTCTAACACAGTTAGCGAGAGCAAAGGTCTTAGCTGTAAAATCAAAGTTCCCAGGCAAAGAGTCGCGAACTGTAACACAGTTAGTGAGAGAAAAGCTCCCAGCTGTAAAATCAAGGTTCGTAGGTGAAGAGCCGCGACCTCTAACACAGTAAGTGAGAGCAAAGTTTTCAGTTGTAAAATCAAAGTTTGCAAGCAAAGAGCCGCGACCTCTAACACTGTTAGCTAGATTAAAACAACTAGCTGTAAAATCAAATTTTGCAAGAGAAAAGCCGCGACCACTAAAGCAATTAGGGAGAGTAAAGCTCCCATTTGTAAAATCAAAGTTTGTAAGCGAAGAGCCACAACCCCCAAAAGTTAAAGAGAGCAAAGCTCCCATCTATAGAGCCAAGGTTCGCATATAAAAAAATTTGTTCAAAAAATTTTAAGTATGAAATAGCTCGCAAAAAAAAAAACATAAATAGAACCAAGCCAGAAATCAAAACTATGTTTATTTATTAAAAAAAAGGAATACAAGATCATTGTTCAACTACATCATCACCCCCCAACCTAATCTTCATCAGTAAGAGCAACATCTTCAACAGCTTGGGTAACAATCGTAACATCCACAGTCACCGATGGAAGAATTGAAGTCACAACCTCACCAACAGTAGATAGAGCCAAGTTCGCAGTACTAGAGCCCTCCCCCTCTTCCATAAAAAAACTCTCATTTCAAGTGGTCGCGAAGGAATCCCAAGCAGACCTAGCAGGATTACGAACATCGAAGCCAAAGCTGCTCACATTTACATCCGTAAGCGCATCAAAATCCACATTGTGGATATCAAAAGAGCTGCAAGCAACCTGGGTATGAAAGTAGGTTTTCCTTGAACCTTTAAAGGGAGCCCCAAATGTTCTAGGATGTTTACTGCTTGAAAGCTATCAATGCCTCCCCCTACTTCCGAAAGGTATTATCCACTTACTCTTACCACTCCTTAATGATTCTCTCCAGCTTGAAAGAGTACCTTGCAGTGACCTTCTTCAGCTTCGCCTCTACGGTTATGCGCCTCTCTTTTTCTACAGTGAGCTCATCTACACACTCCTTTGCTTTTGTCTCCATCATCGCTAATCGTTAGGTGAGGACCCTTTGTTGTTTATTTATTATCTCATTTTCCTCCATCACCTTGTTGTACTGCTCGCGCACCCTATCTAGCTCAGCCTGAGTATCAGCGAGCTCCCTATCACGAGCACCATGTACCTTAGGCTGAGAGCACCAACCTCAGACAATAGGCAACGTAGAGATGAGGGAAAATCCTCCACAACATCAACAGACACCCTTTTAACTGCGGGGACCACTGGATAGTTCTCACGAGCAAGGGGGTAGTGTCCTCGGTGATAGTAACAGGTGAGTTCGCCTGTGCAATGGTTGGCAAGTTCGTGAAAGGAGAAGAGCGAATGGGGGTGACCACAGCAGCAAGGCCTCCACAATCAGTTCTACTTTTTTATCAATGCTATAGTTGACAACCGCTCCCTTTCTCCTCGCTAGAAGTATTGACACGTGCAGGCCCAACTGAAGTCCTGTGCCTCTTGCGACCACTGTTTATTAAAACATCAATGTCCATGGCTTTGATAAGCTCGTATGAGATATTGTCGTTGTCGCTTAAACTGCCTTTGCTACCTTGATTGCCATCTACACCACCACCAATCCTAGGATCAATAGAAGTAAGTAACAAGTGAGTACCTCTTCTAACACTCTCCTTTATCTCGAACTTTGGGAGGGCAAAGAGACGAAGCACTATCTCACAATAATGGTAGAAATAGTTCGGAGGCTCCTCTAAGTGCCCCGTTAATATCATCCCTAACTGATCGTATGAGTCTTGAGGCCAAGTGTTCCTAGCTTGTTGACCACCAACAGACCATGCAACCTTTTGGTTGTCACTAGCCCTCCAACCATCCAGGCTAAGATCCTCTAGACAAAATTTGAAGACGTTATTGGTAGTCAGAACCTCTTCCAGGGCCAGTACTTAACCGACGCGTAACCTCTAAAACTGTGCGATAGCCTCATTAGTGATGAGACTCCTCTGAAAGGCGCACATGTCTTTGCTAGGGGAGGACCACCTAGTTGGGAATCCAAAGCCTTTACCGAGTAGGCTGTGCACTTGGATGTATTTCCCCTACTTCAAGTGAAGATTCTTGCACTGGTTTTTGATAATTGTTCGCGCCTTATGATTAGGGGAAAAATATTAGAACCTCGCGGATTCCCCTACATCAATCTCCTTTAACTAATACAGACGTTGGAAGACGAAGAGCATAGGGACCTTGCCATGCAGCTATTAATAAAGTACGCCACGGCAAGCCACCAGGAGAAACCAGAAAGTTGGCCAAGAGCAAGCCTATTGTTGTTGAGAAGATTGTAGAAGAAGGGGTGCAAAGGAAGGTGAAAACCCGCTTTCAAGACGTGCAATGGAAGAAGGAAGCTATCCTCCGTCGCCTCACACACGCGATGTGACCTCGAAGGAATGGAAAACTCATAAGTGAAGTGGGAAAGTTGGATTAGCCGCACAGCTAGAGCTCGCTTCATTTCCTCTGGCATTATGGTACAGGCGTAAGGTTTTTCAGTCATGATGATTGGAATCAGGTGAGCCAATACAATTTGGCTATGAGTCCCTTTCATTCTTACCATATTTCTAATAAAAGAAGAAAGAAAACATATATTTTTGAGATTTACCTCGGTTCTGATTTGCAGAAAGTCCAAACAATGAAGAAACCAAGAACCCCCGACTATCCTCTTTTAAAGGGAAACCCCTGAAACCGTTTAAATAACCAAAAATGAACCAACGACCTAAATACGAGCAAAGAAAATTATTTGTATTTCAACGGCTAGATGTAAGTGCCCAATGTCTAGATTCAGAAGTGGCAAGGCAGCTGTTATACATTATGGCCCCATGGTGTGCAAAAGAAGTTGTTTCTGCAATGGACTTAAGGTCTGCCACTTTATAATGTCCCTTAGGCTCACTAAGGGGGGACTAGACTGTTAGAATTTGGGAACCGATAGCCCAAGTGACCGATAGGATCAAGACCTCCGACCTGAATAAACTTGACCTAGAAGAAAAATGTTAGCGTACAGGCATAGTCAGTTGAAGACCTCGCGGGAATACAAGATGTGAGAAAAGATAGCTCGCAGGGGAAGCTCGTGGGAGGGAGCTCGCGTAAGCCTCGTAGGGACAAGGTCGCGAGCCATGTCTGTGAAGATAATCCTCGCTCGTGACTGGCAGGTACGAGGTTCATTGGGAGAGTCAGTCCCAGGGTCAGAAAGGACCGCGTGCTCCACAGACAAGCGTCCAATAAGCTGAACAAAGCCTAGAGAATGTCAACACCAAGGACAGGGAATGTCAGTACCCCTGGTCTAAAGGCCGAGACAAAATAATGAGCCGTATTGTGAGCTGTAATAGTAGAAGTACGAATGTGTATAAATACCCCTTGTATTTTCCTTTCCCTTAATACAACACGAGAAAACATTACTCAACAATTTTCTAAAGTTAATATAGATTTAATATGTAATTGTATATATGAATTTTAATTTGGTGCAATTATACACTAATTATGGTTCAAATGTATACTTGAAACTTTAATTTTAATTTAATCATACACATTTAAAGAAATGAATACTTCAATTTATTTTTATATTGAATAAATATAATTATTTATGTAGGCAATATATAAACATAAAATGATGTTTTATCAATAATTGTGTTAATAATTTACAAGAATTAATCAAATCAAAATTTCATGTATACAATTGCACATTAAACAACTTGAACTATTATATAAAATAATTAACTTTTAGTACATCAAAATCCAAGAATTAAGTTAACAAGAATTTAATTAAATTTAAGAAGAATGGACCCAAAATTTAGCTAAAGCATTAAACAATTTGAATAAGCCATTGAAACTTGGAGTTTGATTGAATTTAGATGTTTAATTAAATAGAGAGTTGAAAATATCAAACATAAATTAAGAAATATAAAATTTTAAATAACGAGAACTATTTTTTTCATCAATTCACAATAGATTTCTTTCTTTTTTAAAATTTTTATATTACATTTATATCACCTTTTCTATTTTTTTTTTAAATTTTTGGTAACCAAATGTGCATACTTTAAAGTGTAACCCTATGTTTGGAAGTTTAGAACCCAGTTTGGCAAAGTATTGTAATATTACTACCATATATTTGTCTTAAAAAGAAAAAGGAAAAAAAGGTAAGCTATGTATTAATGCAACAACTGAACTTTGACATGAACTTGGTTTAAACAATTATGGGTATAATTTAAATTTACCACAAACTTTTGACTTTACCTTAACCAATCCCCCACCTTCCATTTCTTTTAATAATGAAACAAATCCAGCTCAAAAATGTATTTCTTTTTGAAATTTCACTTTTGTTTGTTTCTTGGGTTAATTCCACCAGACTATGGCACAAAATTTACATCTTTCTAACCATCCACTACAACAAAAAAGGCCTATAGCGACACTTATGGGGCGACACTTTCGTAAGTGTTGGGATAGACTGGCCAACATACACTTTAGCCAACTCTTTTATAAAGGTTGGGATATGCATGCCTAAGGCAACGTTTAAATAAGAGTTGGCTTTGTCTAGTCCTAAGACTACAGTTTTGGGGCGACACTTTCCTAAGTGTTGGGATAGACTTGCCAACATACGCTTTAGCCAACTCTTTGTACAAGGGTTGTGATATGTATGCCTAAGGCAACGCTTGAGTAAGAGTTGGCTTTTGTGTAGTCCTAAGACGACAGTTTTGGGGCGACACTTTTCTAAGTGTTGGGATAGACTACACTTTTTCCAACTCTTTGTATAAGAGTTGGGATATGTATGCCTAAGGCAACACTTGAATAAAAGTTGGCTTTTGTGTAGTCCTAAGATGACACTTTTGTGGCGACACTTTCTTAAGTGTTGGGATAGACTATGCTTTGGCCAACTCTTTGTATAAGGGTTGGGATATGTATGCCTAAGGCAACGCATGAATAAGAGTTGGCTTTTGTGTAGTCCTACGACGACACTTTTGTGGCGACACTTTCCTAAGTGTTGGGATAGGCTTGCCAAAATATACTTTGGCCAACTCTTTTTAGAAGGGTTGGGATATGTATGCCTAAGGCAACGCTTGAATAAGAGTTGGCTTTTGTGTAGTCCTAAGACAACAGTTTTGGGGCAACAGTTTCTTAAGTGTTGGGATAGACGTGTCAATATAAGCTCTTGTCAACTCTTTGTATAAAGGTTGAGATATGCATGCCAAAGGCAACGCTTAAATAAGAGTTGGATTTGTCCAGTCTTAAGACGATATTTTCCTAAGTGTTGGGATAGACTTGCCGACATACACTTTGGTCAACTTTTTGTCTAAGGGTTGGGATATGCATGCTTAAGGCAACGCTAAATAGGAGTCGGCTTTGTCTAACACCATACCTACATTTTTGGTGACACTTTCATAAGTGTTATTAAAATACTATTATTTAAAATAATTTTAAAGTTTATTGGGTATATATATGACTGATTGTTTTTAATTTATATATTAAATATTTTCTTATATAATTGTAAAAGTGATAATATTAATTTTAAAATTTTGAATTAATTATCATTATAGTTTAGGGTTTGTAGTTTAGGGTTTAGGGTACATGGTTGGAGAGTTACTATTGTAAAGTCTAGGGATTGGGGTTTATGGTTTAAGGTTTGTGGTTTATGGTTTAAGGGTTAAGGGTTTATGGGTTTAGGGATTAAGGGAGGCCATAGGTTAATATTTTATGATTTAGGGTTTCAAAATTAGGGGTTAGGAGTTTAGGGTTTAGAATAATTAATGTCCTTTAATTTATATATTAAATAATTTATTATATAATGGTAAAAGAGATAATTTTATTTTAATATATTAAAATTATGACTATAGTTTAATTTCTTTAAGAGATAATAGATAAACTTTATATATATTAAATGGTTCAGATTTAAAGTTTACTTAGAGATTTGTTAAATGATGAAATTTTATACAATCAATTAATACTTTTATATTTAAAAATATTTAATCTAGACTATTTGATATATTTAAATATTAGATTTAAGAAAAATAATAAAAAAGAGTAATGAATGATATTGATAGATAACAACCTTTGTTGAATAGGACCAAATTATAACAAATAAAATGAAATACAAAACTAAAATCATTCAACATCAAACATCCGACGCTAAGATGAATAAGCTTTCTTTGTCTTTTGTGGTGTTAAAAGTAGTATTCATTTATTTGAAGCTAAGTTGGTAATTTGATTTAATATACAACAAGTTGACAAACTCGGATCTATAAAATGCAAAATTTTATATTAATTAACTACTATTTTGATTTCATCATCTCGCAAATAGGTTCTTGTTTTAACGTCCACAACAGCACTGGCTCAATTTTGTTGCTTCAATTAAAGGATAGAGTGGAATTTTAGTAATTTAATATATAAAATTAATTTACCATTTTTTAATAGAAGGAATAAAATGTAATTTAACTTTTAATATAAGAACTTTCATGATATTTTTAGTAATATTTCATCGGTTAAATGAATGCATTGTTATCTATGTTATAGTTGACGTTGTAGCAGCAATTAGAATAATGTAAGTTTTAGTGTGTTTATGCGTATTTTCTCTCCGATTTAAGGGTTATGAATTAAAATATATATTTTATCGTCTCCTCCACCACTCCAACTCCAAACACCAAATTAATTTTCTTCTTCTTTGTTCTGACTCTGAGGCTCTCAATTTGCACCTTTCCCAGTAAGTCACTAAGTTGTCTTGTCTAATCTCTTTTCTACTCTTCAATTCCATATTTCTTGTTCTTGAGTTTCTCTTCTTGATTCTTCCCGCTTTACTTTCGGTGTGATTCATGCAAGCTAAAATAGTTTTATTGTTGTCCATAGATGATAGATTTATTACTTGTAATCTTTGGGGTCATTAGATAGGAAACCCTTATCTTAAAAATTCGATCGGGACTCTAATTTGAAATATTGGTATTCTTTTGGGTATTCTTTTGAAATATTGGTATCAGATTAGAACTAATGGGTATCCTAATTTAGAAGTTTGGTACCGTCGGGAAGGGAAGGCATAGGCGGGTGGTCCTTTGCTCCCGTGTTTGATAACCAAAAAGAGAAAAGTTAGTTTGGACTAAATGATGCTATCCTAATCATGACTCATGAGCATGGAATGCACGGAATATCATCACATTTCATAAACTTAAAGCAACTAATGATAGCATATTATTTACTTACTTTAAGTATTGTTGAGAAAGTGTTAAGATCCCAACACTAGAACTTAAATATTCTCTAGATTAAGTATTGTTGAGAAAGTGGTAAGAGTGAAGATTTAACAACAATTTTGGTGATTTTATAATTTATAGACTTTAAATATTCTACAAATGATGCAGGTAGCTCGTTATATTACCACTTAGAGCCTAAATGGTTTTCTTCTATTTTCTACTCTTTGTTTACGGTAGAGGATGAAGTCAATGTGTCGAATGTGAACGCAAGATATATCAAGAATTCCATTGTTGAATGCCTTGCATACACACAAAGGGGTTGCAATTGCTAGATCTTTCTCATAACTTGTTAGGTGATAATATCTCATTCTACTCCATCTTCCAAATAGTGTGGGTACTTTGATCAGACGATATTGTTTACTCATCCTTTATTTTGATATGCTTATAGACAGGAGTTTGATTATTTCAAGTTGTAGCTTTTCTTGAAAGTGAATAATCCTGCATTCCTTTTATTAAACTAGTGGTCCATTTGGTGATTGTTTTCCAGGAAATGGAACAATGGAGAAACTGCAACAGTTTTTTTCATCATCAGGCCAAAAATATGGTGATTTGACTTTGGACTTGCATTGCAAATTGCAATAGATTTGGTCCAACTGCTCTATTCTAGGTAGGTAGCTTATGCTATAACCATATTTTCTCAGCAATTGAGAGCTTCATATTTTCTTATTTGTTCCACTCTTTTTTGAAAAGAAACAGCATCCATTTTTTTTAACTTATAGCCTTTTCTCTTTATATTGGAGTTCAATATATATTGATAATGTCATAAATACCCTAGAGGTTTTAATACGGTTTACTAGAGACGATGATATGAGTGTGCATATGACAAATTAGATGATGACATGTGGTATTGATTTTTAAAATATAATTAAAAATTTATAAATATTAATATCTGAAAAAATAAGAAGAGAAATATTTTAAAATTACAAAAAATTCTTTTAAAATTACAATTTGTTAGTATGGAATTGTATCCTCTTATCCATTGAAATCAAACGGTTTCTTTGACCTTCCCTTTTGTCCAAAGAACGATTTCTTTTACTTTACATCCTAATTTATGAAACATTCTAAATATTTACTTTATTAAATACTACAGATGAAAAATTATCATTCAACTAATTCACAAGAAATGAAAACCAAGTCAACTCCAACCATTAAAAATAAACAAATATTTTTTTAAATACTACAGATTAAATTTTGTAAGTACTCCCTTTTTTTTTTTTTAATCTCTTTTCCTCTGGTGTTTGCTTTGCACTTCTAAAAGAAATATGTCAAGAAATTCTGTTCAAGTACATCTACTTCTTCAGAAGATAAATTTTGCTGCTGCAATTTTGAGTTATCTGCTCTCTGCCTCTGCTGTTGCTAGATTTGATTTTCTGATCTCTTTCATCCTACTGCTTGTTGCTCTGTCTCATGGATTTTTTTTAAAAATGTATCAATTTTAGCGGAAATGGAGGGCCATCTTTGCCGCTATTTTCCTTTACACTGCTATTTTTTGCCGCGACCAACTGCTATTGATATTTTCACCCTCGAAAGTAATGAACCATATGATAAATATAACATTAAACATAATTTTTTTTATGTTTTATGTATATATTTCGTTTGAAATGACCCATTCGGTGAATGGAAATTTGTTTAGAATGTTCAATGGTTAGTGATTTGTATGAATTGATTGAAAGCGACTACGAAAATTGTGGGTTTCGTAAAAAATTCTGACATGCTTGATTCATTGAGTCATTTTTGTTCGAAAGTGATGCTCAAGGTTGTTTCTTTCTTATTCAATGATTTATCTTCTGTAATCTATAATTTAATCTTCTAATCCTGATTTTCTCTAAACTAATAATGTTTTTCATCTTTTTTCTCTTGATTTATTGTATATATGGACCGTCAGTATCTCGTGTTTTCTTCTAACATTGTTGGATTGTTTCTTTTCCCGGTTTACACAAAGAGATGCAATCACTTTTGTTGGGGCTTCCACATAATCTTTCTTCCGTAGGTAGCTTCTCTTCCATTCGTACTTGTTTCTTTCATTTCTCCATCTATTTATCAATTTAACATCGAAACTTTGGTGCACTCATAAATGTATTTTGGATGTTATATATATTTGTAGTTATGTGAATAATGTTTTACCATTTTATATGTTTGAAAGTTATTGTTTAAATTTTCATTCTGTTGGTCTCGATGATAATTCGCTTCTATCCAGCTTTTATTGTTGTTTTCACTTTGTAAGTGCTCCTTTTTTTAATCTCTTTTCCTCTGGTGTTTGCTTTGCACTTCTAAAAGAAATATGTCAAGAAATTACATTCAAGTACATCTACTTCTTCGAAGATAAATTTTGTCTTTGCAATTTTGAGCCCCACTTACGTGGTCAAAGAGGGATTATAATTCTTGTGAACATGAATTGAAACTAAAATTAGAACAAAAGGAAAGAAACAAGAACAAATATGGTTGAAGGAATATGTTAGCAATACCATTAAATCTTCAAACCGGAGAAGATACCAAGATCGTATTGTGTGAGTTTGTCGCCCATTGCGAGAAGTGTGAGTTTGAGATTCAAAGGCCAAACCGAAAGAAAGGATGAAGAAAATAGAAAGAAATATATGACTTTATGGGATTGAGATGATGAAGGTTAAAGTATCTTGGAAGTCCTCTCGTTATATCGACAAATGCAATTTAATCCTCAGAGATTAAATTAGGAGGGAAATATCCCCTCTTTAACCTTTGTTGCCTTTCGCTCTTGTTAATAGTTAATCTCGCGAAAAAAAGTTGAATCATTATTTAGAGATAATAGACAAGCTTGATTTTTCGAAGGTACAATCCAAATTGAATTTTATTGAGAAAAAATCAAATTGAAATTAATTTTTGTTGACAAATGGAATTTATTTTTTAGGATAAAAGAGGGTCAGTGTAAAATATACTTATTATTTAGGTCAGAAGCTTTAATATGAAAGCCGTCTTTTAATGTTTCATTTTCCTAGTGAATAGTCTGCTTTAACATTTGAGTCTTATTCATGTTTCCTTTTGATATGTACCTATGTAACGAGGTTCAATATCTAGTGGTGCTAGTAATGGGTTTATTTTATTTATGGTTAACTTGACCATTTGTATCAACTTAGTGTGTGTTGATGTGGTAGTTTCTCAATAGGCCATGTAGCAAACATAAATTAAACAAATATATAAATATATAAATTAATTACTTACAATCTATTTCCCTTTCTTAATTCGCATTGAGCTTGCCTCATATAATGCTTTTTTGAGTTCTATTGTTGATGATATCATTTTTGTGAACTTGTCAGGCTAAATTAAAGATCCCGAAGCATATACCTTTTTACTATAAGTAAGATATATGTGACATCGGATTTACCAGTTTGATATAACAAGAAGGTTAGTTAACCTTTTCTTTTCCTTCTTTTTTTCGTCTTTTAAATTTAGGTTTAAATTTTTCTATCTTTGTAGTTTGGACTATTTTATTTAGGAATTTAGATATTATTTATCATAAATTTTAATATTATTTAATTGTCATAAAGATAAATTTTATTTATTTTAATATTTAAATTTGTTATTTTATTTATGGATTAATTAGGTAGTTTTGGTTGCTGTTAGTTCACTAGAAAGCTCATCTCTTTTCACACATGTACCTTAGGATTAGGCATTAGATACTCTATGTTAATATTAATTACTTTAACAGATGGTTGATAAAAGTTGGATGGATGCTCCAAGATTTAGCTCCAATCACCTAGCTGGACTAGAAAAATTTCTATCATTTGCAATTAGAAAATCACTTTCTAACGGAAAAATATATTGTCCGTGCCATCGTTGCAATAATAGGATATTGCACGAACCACATATTGTGGGTGAGCATCTTCGTCTTCATGGTATAATAAAAGAATACAAGCATTGGATTTTTCATGGAGAATCCATTGAAAGAACATCGTTGCAAACCGACCAAACAGTGAGAACTTCTCCGTCAATTTGTACGTTGTCACAAGACAATGAAGCTGATTTAAGAGATCTCATAACGGATGCTTTAGGTATCAACATCCCAACTCGCAATGAGAGTTTTGATGGAGTTTCAAGTGAGTTTCACAATAATGGTCGGGAGTATGATGTTAATGAGGCCCAAAGGACTGCGGAGAGAGCAACTACTCTTCTAGATGATTGTGATATTCCGCTCTATCCCGGTTGTGTCAAGTTCTCACGCATCTCATTCCTACTTCGTCTTTACCACTTCAAAGCACTTTTTGGATGGTCAGCAAAATCTTTGACATGCTTACTGGAGTTTTTAAATGAGGCATTTCCAGATGGAAACACATCCCAACTACATACTATGAAGCGAAGAAAATAATTTCCGCACTAGATCTTGGGTATGTCAAGATTGATGCATGCCCAAATGATTGTATGTTATACTGGGGCGATGCTAGTAAAAAGATTAGTTGTGATGTCTGTAAAAGCTCAAGGTGGAAATCTTCTAATGAGTTGGATAAAGACGAACAAGTTGATGGTAGTCATCGCCGTCCTAAGCCTGCCAAGGTATTACGATACTTTCCTTTGATTCCTAGACTTAAAAGAATATTTCAATCCTCTAAGACATCACAATCCATGAGATGGCATAAAGAAGGACGAACCAAAGATGGTATATTGAGGCATCCAGCCGATGGTTCTGCCTGGGATCCGTTTGATAAGAGGTTTCCTGATTTTGCATCTGATCCTCGCAATGTTAGGCTAGGTTTGGCTAGCGATGGTTTCAATCCATTCGAACAATGAGTACAAGTCACAAGACATCGCCTGCACTTCTTATTCCTTATAATTTAGAACTCGCGCATGCATGAAACAATCATCAATGATACTCTCAATGGTTATTCACGGTGAAAAGGACACTGAAATGACATTGATGTCTACATCGCACCTTTAATTAAAGAGTTGAAGCAATTGTGGACAGGAGTTGATGCTTTTGATTCATCAGATTCTGAATCTTTCAATTTACGGGCTTGTCTTCTTTGGACAATCAATGATTTTCCAGCTTACGCTAATCTCTCAGGGTGGAGTACAAAAGGTCGGGTTGCTTGCCCAGTATGTGCTGAAAACACTGAATCTCGATAGCTACAGTACAGTTGGAAGTTCTGTTATATGGGTCATTGTTGATGGTTATCAGCTGAACACCCTTATCGAAAACAGAGTCGTGAATTCGATGGCACTATAGAGTATGGGGTAGCTCCTGTACCACGATCCGGGGAAGATATCTTAAGGGAAGTCGAAGGTGTCAATTTTATTTATGGAAAAGCTCGAAAGAAGGATAGAGAAGAAATAGATGAAAGGTCGGTAGAACTTTATGTAGATGAGAGGTGTGATCTGTTTAACAACTTTGAAGAATTGGTTGTAGAAGGAGATAAAGCAAATCTCATAAATCAAGACGAGACTTTATGGAAGAAGAGGAGCATAATTTTTGACTTGCCTTATTGGCATTACAATTTACTTCGACATAACTTGGATGTCATGCACATCGAGAAGAACATATGTGACAATGTCGTTGGCACCCTTCTTAATCTCTCACGTGGTGGCAAAGATAATATCAAGGCACGGAAGGACCTACAAGATATGGCCATCCGAAGTTATCTTCATCCAAAAATGAGAAATGGGAAAGAGTACCTACCGCAAGCGTGTTACAGTCTTGCATCTAAGGAAAGAGATATATTTCTTTCCATTGTGAAGAACTTGAAGGTACCCGATGGTTATGCATCAAACATATCTCGATGCGTGAATTTGAAAGAGCACAAGTTGAGCAACCTTAAAAGTCGTGACGGTCATATTCTCATGCAAGATTTGCTTCCTATATGCGTAAGAGGAGTTGTAGAAAAGAAGGTGCTAAGTGTTATTACAAATCTATCCGATTTCTTCAAGAGATTATGTGCAAAAAGTCTTGATCCCCAAGAACTTGATCAACTTCAAAGCCAAGTCGTATTAACACTTTGTGAAATGGAGAAAATATTTCCTCCAAGTTTCTTCACAATCATGATTCATTTGATTATTCATTTGCCGATGGAGGCTTAGCTTGGTGGACTGTTCAATACCGGTGGATGTACCCAATGAAAGGTATATGAAATATACCAATAATATTTCACAAATATTTTTTATATTTTAATATAGAATATAATAAGTTTGTAAAAATAAATATATGTGATGTAGGTATCTCATGAGATTGAAAGCTTCAGCATGAAATAGAGCTTATCCCAAGGTTCCATTTTGAAGGGTATATAGTTTCGAATGTCTTACATTTTGCTCCGTTATTTTTCGATGTTGAGATTATATTTTCCGTCCTCCAGGAATGATGGGAATATTCAAAAGCAGTACATTTTCTCTTCCGGAGGACGCCCAATTGGCAACATTAACACGAAGATATTGGACATGCGATCTCTTGCACAAGCAAACCGCTATGTTCTATTGCATATCGATAATTTATCGCCATACCGTCGATGAGTTTTCAAGAAAATCTTTTCATTCGATTCTTTTATTAACCAATAGACAAATAAAGTTATCACATAATTTGTATACATTTTAACAACGTTTTAGTAAAATATTGAATATATTATATATAGAGAATTTTTGGAGTCTCGAGCGAGAATTCATCTTGGCATTCAAATTAGTAAACGCACCGAGGACAAATGGTTGGTTGAAAAGTTCCCAACATGGCTTATGAAACAGGTAAATTGACGCTATTAAAATAATTTATTGTGTTATTTACGTAATGAGGGAATATTGTAGAAATTTGATCATAGAATAAGAGTTAATTGATTTACTACTATATGGCTAGATTCCAAAAATGGAAGTTGAACAAGTTGATGTTGATGTAATTGCTCTTGCTCGAGGACCGCATAAGGTGGTTTCCACATATGATGGGCTTATAATTAATGGTTTTAGGTCCATACTAAAAACTTGAGCAACATCGTAAGACTCAAAACAGTGGAGTGATGGTTCTTCTTGACGGAGAAACTATTATGGCAATTGTATTGAAATTATCGAGCTAAACTATTATGAAAGGTTTTGGGTTATCATGCTTAGATGTGATTGGGTGAATATTAAATGTCCTAGGAGTATGAAGAAGGATGCAAATGGTTTTATTATGGTAAAATTTTCTGAGCTTATCCATACAGGGAATTGTGATTCCGACGATCCATACATATTGGCTTCTCAAGCAAAACAAGTATTTTATGTCGAGGATGGCAAGAGTGAAGGATGGCTCCATGTTATCGGAATAAAGCCAAGAGATTTGTTCAATTTAAGCGTTGAAACCCCTGTAGAAGATGATGAATATCCGCAATGTGATCATCATGTTGTAACTTAATAATTTTAGTTTTTATTTGAACAAGAACGAGGTTTTGAAGTGCAAATATTTAGTGTAATTGATATTTTAATGCGAATGAATTGCCCAAAAGAAACAGAGCACTTAGATGAAGATGACATTCATATTATATTAACATCTATGTATGTTCATTTTTATATTTGAAGACATTTTGGGTTATAGGTATTATCAAATTATATGCTGTTTGAAGAAATCGCAATCGTATTAATTTTAATCTACGATTCGTGTAAGAATTAAACATAATAATATCTATCTTTTGCAGATTACTCCTAAAATTTTTTGATATTCTGAACATTCTCTTGTATTTGAACATGGGTAAGGCACGGTGCAGATAGAGCTGAAATTTACAGTTTCGCATTCTCTTGAAATGCCCAATGGTTAGCAGTTTCCTTTTCCTTCCATTAATAGTGAGAATTTCTTTGTTATTTATGGAGTATTTGATTTTTGGATTGGATGAGAGAGTCTTGAAAACTGTTTTGCTTGATGACTGACTAGTATGGCACTCAAATGAGTGACCGTGGACTGAAATCAATAGATTTATACTACTTTTGAAGCATATGTCAGCTTGTTTTACATTCTGTTTGCTGCTTTTGTTATGTTTTTGTTAGTTATTTTCGATTGCTTTTAAATGATAAGTGCTATTTTTTTCTGGGATATTTATACGCTTTCTTCGCCATATCTTTCTGTTTTTGATTGTTCCCTATCCACTGGAATTGTGAAATTATGAATGGCTATCCAAAATAAATACCATATAATTTAATTACTTGATTAAATCAAATTACTTTATATATATGCATGACATCTTGAAAATTATGCAAAATGAAGTGCTAATACTTTGAAGGTGCGTTCATATACTGGACAATCAAATGTATTAAATCAATGCCCCAAGGGTGATTTACAAGTCGGTTGACATGAAAACTTATGTGATTTATAGCTTTGATAGTTTGCTCGTTATTATGTAATAAGATGATTTCTAAACATGGTATTGAAATTGATTTCATAGTTTTATTGCAAAGAGAGGCAGGAGAAAAGAGGATTCAGGGAGTTTCAAAGGCTAAAGTTATATAGAAAAACGCACTTGCTTCAATTATCGATTTTTTCCTATTGTAAAATACACTTACTTTTATAGTTTGAGAATAATTAATTTTTTAAAAAAATATCAAAGTAAAAATTTGTGTATAGTACAAGAGAATAACAAATAGATATTAAGCAATGAAAATAATTACAAGGCAAAATTGTCAGCTTGTGCCAACATTATTCAGAGTGTTGCTATTAAATGTTGCAACATAGTGTGTAATGTTCAGTGTCTCGACAGTTTGCAATAAAGATGCAATTCAACATATCTTGTTTACTGCGGCATGATTTTTTGTTTGCGATTGTATGATATGCTGCTGATCTTTTAATATTTGGTGACATAACCGTCTTCATCATTGTCCTCTTTGCTTGAACCAAACATGAAATCTTTGATGCTGCTGTAGTAAAAAAAAATATAAGAAAAAAAATTGCAAAGATGTAAGAGTTGTTCACATTTACAAGTGGACACCGCCACCGCTTTGGGCGCTTTGTGATTCCATGTTGTTTTGGAGACAACAATATGTGGGTGGTTTTTCCTCTCTTTTTCAATGATATTTGTGATTGGATCTAGATTATCGATTATTTGTTCTTGCATTCTCTTACATGGGCTGCAGCAGAAGGAGAAGCAAAATTACCTCTAAAACAAACAATGTGTCATGTTCAAACTTTTGAATGTAAACAAGGTAGTTTATTTGGGCTTGTTTTTTGTTTTTTTTTGGGCTTGATTTGATATTTTTTGTTTGTCTATTTTTGGGGTTATTGGGTTTTTGGCCATGCTTTTAAAAAAATGCAATACTTATCGATAAAATTATAAAAGCCAATCTCTTTACTTTGAACTTGTCGTCCAAACCCTAAAAGGTAAAAGAACAGGTAAATAAATAAAGAAGCAACCCTTGCTCCAAATTTTTCCCGGTTGAAAATTCATATTTTCCTAGTTTTTCCTCCTCAAAACCCATGTCTTTTTAGATGCTCTGCTGTGTCCTTCATCTTAACCATTACCACTTTGTTCTCTAGGAAAATGATTGGCAAAGGGCACATTAAAAGGTGTACGATTCTCTTGAGGGTTCTTCGACGTGTTCGAACACCTTTGAGAGTGTCGCTACCGATAGTCAAAGCACGGAGAAGAAACTCCAACTCGGTCGAAGAAAGCAGACACGCAACTCCTACTGGTACCTCCATATATTGCGTCTCACTTATTATTTCTCCGGTTTTAAACTAGTTTATTACCATCTACTACTATTTATTCTTTCTCCGATACTTATTCTTTTCACTCCATTATTGTACGATTTTTCTTTTTTCTTTTAATTTCCTTCATAGATTCCTCTTCGTTACCATTTTGTTACTTTTTTTTCTATTTGTTACCATTTTATCTTTCTTTTTTTTTTTTTTTCCTATTTGTTACTTTTTTGCCTTTGCTCTTATTTTTTTCTTTTGTCTTTGCTCTTTGAAATTTAGAGGTGTAGGTTGAGCCAAATTTGGACTGAGCATATATACTTATATCATATTAATATATTTTATTAATTAGAGTTCACTTTTTTTTAGCTATGAAATTATTTGTTATATGAACAAATAGAAAGAGTTGTTGTTGTTGTTCAAAAAAATTCAGTTTTCGATTAAAATTTAAGCAAGATTTGAAATTAAGTTGACTTAAAAGGCTTCCAATTGAAGACTCCTATTAATAAATTTGCTCACCTCTTGTTATTTTCTTTTCTTTTCTGCTTTGAACTGAATTTGTTTTGTTTTATTTTGATTTGATTTCTAAATCCCTACTGTAATTAATTTCAGCTTTTCCTTTGTTGCAAAATATCTTTCTCAATTTCATTGAATCTGATAAATATATTTAAATATATTTGGGTGTTCTTGTTGTTTTGTATTGATATTCTCTTTTTCTTTTGATGTTTTCAATTTTAACTTTTATACATCCTAGCAATATATAGGAAGCAAAAGAGAATTAAATGAAAATTGGGGAAGTGTTTATGGTTTTTGGGAAATGTATATATATATATATATATATATAGTAGAAGAGAAATGAGTTTTGTCGTGTATGAGATATTGTTTACTGACGAACAACCATTTTGTGTATGGAATTTGGGGGAAGATTGAGTCATGAAAATGGACAAATTGGGTTTTAGATTGACTAATTTCACAGTGCTAGTGTTTTTGTGTTTGTTAAGTGTAGCTTTTATTTCGGTTTCAATAGACTATTTTCCAGGGACATTCAGTCACTAGTAAATGTAGCTTTCATTTGAGTAGTTTTAAAATGAAATTTCAATTTTTTTACATTCATGTTAATAAGAATAGTTAAATTCAATTTTTTCGTATGTAATATAGGAAAGTAGCAAGTTGATATAATATTAGACATGATGATATGATTACCGTATCGTAATCTTATTAAGTCCTGTCTTTGATTTGTGATGTTGGTTTTCTTCCACATTATAAGTAATAGCATAAAAGAAACTTGTTTATGTATTTTTTATGATAAATAAAATCTTTTATTATGCTTTTATATAATTAAGATTGGTTTTTGTTCTTTTTTACCATATTCACAATTTGCTCATGCATCATATTTATTTTTTTTCAAATTTATACATATTTTTTTTTCAATTTTCATATCTAAAATATATTTGTCACTTTTGACAGAGGTCGCTAAGGGTACTAAGAGAAAAGAGGCCTACAAACATGAAAGACATATGGAATCTTCAACTGAACTCAGATAGTAGTAGACGCCAACCAATATGGCCACCTATTGGGAAGGAAGCGTCCAAATTGGTGAATTTCTCGGTACAATTGCAAGGACTGGTTCTATCATCCTTTGAACACAAAACATTGGAAACATCTTCCTAAATATGTGTTGGAAAACATAATGAGAATCGTTCATGTATGTAGTACATAATCATTTTCTAATTTAGTATGTTGCATTGATTTTTCATTATTTGAAATCGTATGTAATGAGTACTTGTTACATTATTTAATTTGTTATATGTGTAGGAAAAGTTTGATCTCCAAGGTAAGGTGAAGGACTCTGACATCCTCTCACATGTTGGAAAACTCCGGAAGGAGTTTAAATCGACTTTGAAAATTAGATACTACAAAGAGATGGTCCAAGAAGGTCGAATGATTGAAGAAATATACGAAAACAATCCTCCTGGTGTGCATGATGATCAATGGAAGTGGCTAGTGGAGCAATGGGGAACACCGCAAGCTGCGGTATGCACTTTTATTAGACTAAATATCCTATTTTTACTGCTTCCACTTACGGTATCATTAAAGTATGGGTGCATAAATGCATGATTTGATGAATGAGGCATAATGAACTTAGTTTTCCTATTTCTCTCATATTTTTTCTCATTAATTTAAACAAATAGGCACAATCAGAAAAGGCGAAAGAATCACGAACAAAGGTGCGTTATGCACACACTGCTGGTAGGACAGGATATGCAACCCTAAATGCACAGTTTGTAAGTATTACAAATTAATTAATATGTAACTTATATTAATTATACTGCACTCATTGCTGAATATTGTTAACAACTAATTTTTTGTTCTATAATAGGTGAGAAGGAAGGCCGTGAACCTCACGTTTGGAGCAGTTTAGATTTCAACATTTGCTAAAGATGGGAGTGACAAATTGAGCAAAGGAGTGAGAACAAGCTTATGTAAGAAACAAATGTCTATTATTTATTTATATTTATTTTGACATCAATTTTTTTCAAAATAGATTTTTCTAATTAAAGAGAACTGTAGGATGAAGCATGCAAGAAGGTTAAAGACTCTATGCCAACACCTGAGAGTTCTTTTGCACCTCAAGATAATATTGCATTAGAAAATGAGGTTTATACACAATTGTTCGGCCCTGAAAAGGATGGGATAATGTTGGGATATGGACGTGGGATGACCAAATCCAGTTGTTTGGCTACGGTCACCATCCCGAGGAAGCCAATCTACATCACCATCAAGACATTGATTGAAGAGATAAGCGCTAAACATGTCGAGCAAATACAAACAATTCAAGCCGAACAAGTAGTTCGAGAGAAAACTCTACCGAGGAAGCGAATCTCAATTTCAGACGGAGGTCGCAGAGCGAGAAGCTCGTTTGATAGCTGAGGCAGAAGAAAGATTTATGAAATTGACCGAAACTCGAGAGGCAAAGTTCATGAATATGATGGATGCTCGTGAGAAAAAGTATAAAGCTCTCATCAATGAGTGTATGGCAAAGGGAATGTCAAGTAAGTTCAAGGTTTTTCATAGAAAGCATATTAAGATCACTATTTTATAACTAGATTGTCAACAAGTTTGTTAATGGTTTAATAGACATTGGCTCTTGTAATTGAATGCTAGGTTCTTATTTGGTGTCTTCATTGCTTGCTCAACTACTAATTACTGGATGTATTGATGAAAATTCTTTATTTAGCTTCAATTTATGGTTCTTTGGTTACTATTAATAGTCTTCCCATGTGTTCATGTTGTTTCTCATTTAACTCGTATAAATAGAAAATGTACATTGCTATTTTTGCAGTTGAATTTCAGAGTAGCGGACTCGATGATAAAGACTTGATTCGGATGATGATGAATGACGATTCGTGCATATTATGTATTATATATATATATATATCTTATAGTGGTTGATGAATGCGATTGTCCCATAATTTTTGGTGTCATGGGAATCAAGTTGGCAACATATGTTTGCAACGTGTTGATCGCTATCATTAGGATTTTGTATAATTTTTAATATCATGGGAATCAAGTTGACATGATGTTTGCAACGTGTTGATCGCTTCTACTAGGATTTTGTATAATTTTTGATGTCATGTGAAATAGGTTGACAACATGTTCGCAACTTGTTGACTACTTCTATTAGGATTTTGTATATAAATTACTAATTTAATGATAATTTTGTATTTATATGATCATTTTTATGTTAATTAATTGTTCAATTACTATTGACTAAACTTTTCCAAACTCAATTCATACAAATTTGCTCATATTTCACTAAAATAGGCTCTTAAAAATCGGCAAAAATATCGTAAAAAACATTGGACATGATACAAATATCTATCTCAACCTTTTTAAGTCGGGTTTCTTCCAACTTTTTTTCAGTTGCCTTGGAAAATGTCTATCCTAACCTTTTTAGGGTTGCAGTAAACGGGTCTATCCCGACATTTTTAACGTTGTCTTAGACGCATCAATACCAACGTTTTCTAAAAGTTGCCTTAGACAAAGATTTTTCTTAACCTTTTTAATGTTACCTTAGATGAATCTATACCAACCTTTTTTTATTCCAACTTTTACAAAAGGTTGCCTTAGATATGGTCTATACCAACCTAATTAAAGTTGCCTTAGACGATTCTATCCCAATCTTTTTTAAAAGTCGCCTTAGACAAGGTTTATCCCAATTAACCTTTTTTAAGGGTTGCCTTAGGCTGGTCTATCCCAACCTTTTTTAAGGGTTGCCTTAGGATGGTCTATACCAACCTTTTTTAAGGGTTACCTTAGGCTAGTCTATCCCAACTTTTTTTAAGGGTTGCCTTAGGCTGGTCTATCCCAACTTTTTTAAGGTTGCCTTAAACATGTCTATAACAACCTTTTCCAAAGGTTGGACTTGACTAGGTCTTTCCCAACCTTTTTAAAGGTCGCCATTGACCAAACTTTTCACAACCCTTCAATAAGGGTTGATTATGTTGATTTATTTGCGACGCTTTTTCAAAAGCGTCGCAATGCATATACCAACCCACTATATACAACCATTTTCGAAGCGTCGGACGAAGCGTCGCAAAACCTATGGCAACTTTTTTTGCGTCGTCTTATGTCAAAAAAACTGTCGCTATAGGACCTTTTTGTTGTAGTGATCACTATTGTATCAATCATTTAGTCAGCTTTGATGTTAAATAACAGTTCAATTTAGGCATGGACGTACTGCTTGGATTTAATGTGCGAAAAGAAAGGAATAAAGTAACATTTAAACATTGATTTTGAAAAAAGTTTTTAATTTCGTCCACATTAATCTTAAAATTTAATAATCTTTTTTAACTGAACTTCATTAAGGAACGATAATCGTGAAATTTTCTTAAAATGTCATTTCATCACCGATAAAAAAAAAGTGATAATATGATATAATTTTAAAATATTATACGACGAAATAAAATAAAAATTAACATGTCAAATTTATATTTGTAAATTAATCCATGTGTTTGAGAGTTTTGACGTGTAGGACGATGTTGGGTGGAGTTAACTCATTTGTTTAATTTAAATTATATATATTGTTTATAAAAAAAGAAAGAAATTCACGTCGTCAAAACTCAAAATCCTCCATTTTAGGCTGTCCGGCGTCCGCCTGTTCCCTTCAAAACGCAAATAAAAACCACAACTTACACACACACACACACACACACTTATCTCTATCTCTCTTTCTTTTTCTCTTACAGTTGCATATATTTTTTTCCTCCGTATAATCTCCCTTTAACGCTAAAGCTTTGATTTGAGTTATAACGAAAATAAAAGTTGGAAATTATTATGGAATTCATTCAAGAAAGCAGCTATTGTGGCGGTGACCATTTTATTGTCGAGGACTTGCTCGATTTTTCCAACGACAATGCCATTTTTACCGACGGTACGTTCGACTCTTCCCTAGCCCTCTCCCATTCGACTGATTCCTCCACCTTCACGCCCGTCGACAGCTGCAATTCTTCGTTGTTTTCGGTTTGCGAACCCAATATAGGGACTGATATCGGTTGCCGAGGTCTCAACGACGATCAGTTTGCCGGTGACCTTTCTCTGCCGGTAATTTCCTCCCTACATGCAATAGTGTGATTGGTTAAAATATTTTCTCTGTATGTATACATGAAGCGATGATCGAAGTTTTGCTCTTTTTTTCATTATTGTAATTTTAGCTTGGGTTCAAATTTCGAGAAAATAAAGCTGGTGAAATCTGGACATTTTCAGTTTTACGTTTTTTTTTTTTACTATTTTTTTGATAATTTTTTCCGGGAACCAAAAATGGATAAAGACCCATATGCATACCGAATGTAATAGTGACAATGGTATCTTTTTTTAAACAGTACGACGATTTAGCTGAGCTCGAATGGCTGTCGAATTTCGTTGAGGAATCATTTTCCTGTGAGCACCCGCAAAAGCTCCATCTGATATCCGGGTTGAAAACTCGACCGGAGAAATCGTCGGAAACTCGAAGAACCCAAGCCGTTGACGGTGACAGTGACCACAGTAACAGTAACGGCAGCCCGATTTTCGACCCGGACAGGGCAGTACCGGCCAAGGCGAGGAGCAAAAGGTCCTGGGCTGCCCCGTGTAATTGGGCCTCCAGCCTCCTTGCTCTCAGCCTGACAAGTTCATCTTCTGAACCGGGAACGGATGTTGCTGTCCCGGTTCAACCGCCACTAACAAACCAAACCGGAAAGAAGCCGGTCAAAACGACCTTGTCGAAGAAAAAAGACGGTGGTGAAGTGGCGACTAACCCGGATGGACGGAAATGCTTGCATTGCGCTACGGATAAGACGCCGCAGTGGCGGACCGGCCCGATGGGTCCGAAAACTTTGTGCAATGCTTGCGGAGTGAGGTATAAATCGGGTCGGCTTGTGCCCGAATACCGACCCGCCGCGAGCCCGACATTTGTGCTGACGAAGCACTCGAATTCTCACCGGAAAGTGCTGGAGCTTCGGCGGCAGAAGGAAATGGTGAGGGCCCAAGAGCAACACCATCACCAACATCATCAGAACATGGTTTATGATGTATCCAACGGTGATGATTACTTGATCCACCAATATGTAAGCCCTGATTTTAGGCAGCTGATCTAAGTGGGTGGTGCTAGAGTAGGTTCAATTAACGTGCAGGCGTTCTTTAAAAAATTTCCCCAGGAGTTAGGTTCTTTGAAAATTCTAGTTTAGTTTTTATTTTTTATTTTTCCTCAGGTGTAATTCTTCCAAACTGTTGTTATTTTTGGGAAATTTTTGTAGACTCTAATTTTCCTTTTCAGTTTCTTTTTTCCTGACAAATTCCTCAAAGCTCTTGAAACCCATGTTGTTTTTTTCATAACTTGAATTCTTAGATTAATGAATATTTTGCATGAATTTCTATAATGGTCAAATTGTAGTTTTCATCCCTGTACGATATTCAACTTGAGGATTTAGTTTCTATAATATGGGATGATTTGAATATCGATCTCCTACTATTAGTAAGGTTATGCCTCAATCCAAATTAGAATTGATGTGATTCAAAATTTAATTTTTTGTTACATTTTAAATGTGATATTATGCTTATTAAAATAATAATTTTTACTAAATTGTCATTTAAATTTTAGGTAAATCTCATTTTTGGAAGAAACTTTAAACCCAAATTTGTTTTGTGTTTTAAAAGGTGAAAATATATATTGATAAGTAATTTATCATTTAAATAAAATCAATTCGACTGATTACCGTACATAATATGAATGATAATAAAAAATATGAAATTAAAATCATAATTTGACGGTTTTCGTAGTTCATATGCAAAAGAAACATACTTGAAGATCCCATCCCCACCGGGGAAGCTAAATGCAAACCTTTTTCAAGGGCTAGCTGTAAAGGGGTTTAGGTCAAATTTTGAAAGGGAAATTATTGGCCCTAAAGGACAAAGTTGATGTTTTTAAGGTAAATCTGGAAACCCTAAACCCTAAGTTCACCAGCTTTTTAGTAAATGAGGAAATCATGGAGTGGTAGATGATTATTTAAGTGGAAAATGAAGCTATCAACATAAATTTTAGTGCAAAAGAAATGGAGGGGTAGCTTTTACATGCAGTAGAGAATGTTGGTAGTTCAAGTTAAATGTCGATTCCTTAACATTGTTTCTTGCCTTGTACTTGAATCCCCTTTTTGCCCGTTTCTTTTCCTTTTTCCACCCTTGCTTTGGAACACTTGAGATTTCAAAGCAAAATGAAGAAACATAGTTTTCAAAATAATTATTTATTTTACAAGACTAATGTCATCAAATATTGATTTAAATTTTAGATTAATCTCAAATTCAAAACATTCTAAATGAGTAATCAAAGTATCATATCATATTAATTAAGTCCTTCAATTAGTATAATTGTTTGCTTGAGTGTCAAATACCAATTCGGATATGATATTGAGCATATTTTATGCACATGCATACCTAGTTACCTACCGTATAAACAACTTGGATATGTCATGTTAAATTAGTATCATTAAAATTTAGGAGGGATAATAACAAATCTTGGAAGGATTAATCATCACAGATTGTATAGAGATCATGGGGCAACTCTATAAATATTTTTAGGGAATATATGAAATTAAATAATAAATTTTGAGAGATTAAAACATAATTTTATAATGTATTAATTTATTATTTCTATCATTTTAAAGGGATTAAACACAATTGACTTTATTTTAGAAAGTCAAAAGTACAATTTTATCTTTAATATATTTTTAATTTAATTATTTTATAAAGATTAATTTTTTTTATTTGATGGGACTAAGGTCTGCGCCTGCCTTGCTTCGATTCATCCCTTTTAATGGACATGGAGGATCCCTTGACTCCACAAAATAAACTTAGAAAGAAAAAGATTTAGGAGAGTTGTTATCTTGAGGATAATTTACGTATTGTAAATATGCTCAATGTTAATGTTAGACTTAAGTTCACATTTAATGTTTAAGTTGATGACAATGTTGATATTTTGAAGACTCAATTAAAATTTTTTGAACTAATAAACATCTATATAGAATAGTAAAATAGACACGAAATTGTTAAAGGGGAAATCCACCACTTTATAAAAAATAAAAAACCTTCCTTAAAAAAATCCATTGGGATCCAAGAGATTGTAGTGGGATATATATATATATATATGCAGGATCGTAGGCAATGCTGATCCCATAGACCTATTTTAATTGAATACTTGCAAAATCTTCCCAATTATTAACTAGACAAATACTCTCAACACTTCAATCATTTGTTCTCCAAACCAATGGTTTAATTTACCTTTTGTTTTAAAACAAACCAGCTCTGGTAATATATTTATATGTTTTACACTGCAAACTTATACATCAATTAATTTAATTAGTGTGAAAAGAAGCAAAGTTTGCGGTGGTCACATGACTCTTTCTCATTAGATAATATGCAGCTACTCCCACATTTTATCTTTATTTCAATAAGTAAGAATATTTAATTTTTTTACTTTGTTTTACTAAAGATTAAACACCAGACTTTATGCGCCCAGATTGTTTGACAATTCTTATATACAAGTTTCCATTCAATAAGTTTCACTGCGGAACCCTATTCGGCCTATTAGTCATGAGTCGCAGGAATTGTTTGCTGTGACAGTAAATTCCATTGTTTTTTGTAATATCTTTTTTACTACTAGAAAACGGTTACCAAATACATTTTCTTAATAAAATTACTAGAAATATTATTTTAGACATTGGAACTAATAATAATGGTGCTGTGTGATATACCATAATGGGGTTTTCTATGAATATTCCAGAAAGAATTGAACATATATATATATATTTATATATATATATGGGTTTCCATGCATTGTGGTTTCTTTTTGTTCCCATGTTCAGTTGTAAAGAAGCTGTCCCATTTTCACTACCGCTTCAGCTGTACGTGACTTGGCAATTGTCAGCACCCTTTTTCTTTAAGATATTAAGCTTACATGGAAACCGATGACTTTACCTTTGGAGTAATTATGTTTATTTGGGATGCGGGAGATTTGGGATTCGAGTTCTTAAGGACAAATCAAATTGGGTTGAGTGCAGATGGTCGGCTTGCAAGTTTGAGTTAGAATTTACAGGTTTTGAGGATTTTTTCCATTCGTCAAAATGAGCACGGTTGGTTAATTGGAATCAGGCAGGAACGACGAAGGATAACCAGACAAAGGACGGTTCCATCATGCAAATTGCTTACACTAATATGGATAAAAGTATCGCAAAAGTGTTTTGTATTAAGAGTTTAATTGTATTCGGTCTTTTTACTTAAAAAATTAGATAAATTAGTTCTTATATGTTAAATCAAAGAGTAAATTGATCTTTTATTAAAATTTTTATCTATTTTTATTATTAAAAATTGATCTCTATACGTCAGCATGAGATAAAAGTGATATGTCACGTGTTACTATCTTATATGGTCTAACATATTCAAAAGAAATGGATAAATATTCAACTACGCCAATTTTTAAGAGTACAAATGAATGGATATTTTAAAAGAAATGACCAATTTATTATATAGTCTAATATATAAAAATTAATGTGCCTATTTTTCAAATAGAAGGAGATAAATATAATCTAATTCCTAATATATATAACAACATTCATTATAATTTCACCCACTAATATCCTATTTGATGGGCTTACTGCACTGTGTTTGAACATGCATGGTGATGGAATCACATGATTGTCTGTAGGAAATGGTCTACAAGAGAAAATAAAAAAAAAAAAAAAAAGAAAAGAAGGTAGAAAGGGAGGGTGTTGGAGAGGCTCCACATGCAGATGTTTTGATAGAGGTGGAGACATCCATATAGACAAAGGCAAGGTTGAAATAAAATGGGAGACATGCATGGGGACATCATATCTAATCCTTCTCTTGTTGTTGCTTAGAAATATAAGACATCATATCTAATCCTTCTCTTGTTGTTGCTTAGAAATATAATTTAATGCAAAGTAGTAATCAAATTAATTATCATTGCTTTCTTTGAATATAAAATTTGGGAAGACTTACCTTTCCATTTTTGAAAAGTTCAACGAGCCCAAACCCAAATTCTCAATTTTGAAAATATTTGAATTCCCACATATTTAAATTGGATTTGGCTTCAACTTAAAAAGTTTTAAATCTAAAAAAATATGAACTTTAAAAAATTAAACTTAAAAAAACCCAAACTAAAAAATTCGAACTGACACTTGAATAAAAAATTCAATCCCAAATTTAATATTAAAAGTAATTTTAATCTATTTTAATAAATTAATTATGTATTTATATATATAATAAAATAATAATTTTAAAATAATATTAATCTATTTTAATAAATTGATTATATATTATAATAAAATAATAAATTTTGAGGAAGTGAGATTGCTAGAGTTGCACATAACACAAAAGCTCTATGTTACTTGTTTTCGTTCTTCGTCTTTAATTTTTTCTCATGCATTTCATTTGCATTATTTTAGCTTCTAATTCTTGCGACATAAATTTACATCGGATCATTCTTTTTTTTCTCTTTGATTTTTATCATTAAATTTTATTCCTTTTGTTTTAATTTCTAAATGAGTAGCTTAAATTTAACAAAAAAATATTGAAGTGCTTGAAATAAATAAGAATATTATGAAAATTTATAATAATAAAAAATCACTAATTCAATTGAATGGGTTTAACATGTTATATTATTTTATATTATTTGAAAAACTGTATAAATTTTTAAAAATATATATTATAATTAATACATGCATTGCATGATATAAGAAACTAGTGTATTTTATTACAAGGTTCTCTCTATAAATGATAAGTTTTTAATGTGTATACACTTTAAAAAGTTGACATGTGACCATGAGAAATTAAGCATTAATTTGAAGAGGGAGAATTTGCAACAAAAAGTCCTCCGCCTTTTGTTCATAACTTTTAATGGTGTTCTACAAGTTATATTTTCATAATAAGTCTTTTCAGTTTAGACCTACTCAAGCCCGCCCTGAAAAATAGGAGTGTTTAAGTAAAAATATAGGCCTGAAAAATAGGTTTGGACAAAAAAATCTAAACAGGTCGAGCCACGGGTAAGGCTTTTTTTACCTGAGCCCGGCCTACTCCGAATTTTTTTTACCTTTTTTTTATTGATTTTTTTGCTATTTTCTTGTTGTTTTTTCACGATTTTGTTACCATTTCACTATTATGTTGTTACTATTTTGTTATTATTGTATAACTCTTGTTTTATTATTTATTTTGTTATTATTTTAGATGCATTTGCTTGTTAAGTTGCACCTATCTTAGTGTTATTTAAGTATACATAATTTTTTTTAAATTTATTGAGAAACATTTTTTTAATATTTTTAATATTTTGATGTATTATATATTTTAAAAATTATATAAAAATTAATATGAGCGGATTGCGCCAGAATTTTAACATTTTTATTCAAATCAAGCTTAAGCAAAAATTTAGTCCCATTTTTTGAGCAGGGCTCGAACAAAACAAACGGACGTAAAATTTTAATTGAGCTCAACCTTACTCATGAGCACTTCTATTCTAATTTGCTTATATGAAATAATTGAACTTATATTTTGATATAATAAGTCACTGTAAATTTTAAAATTATTTGAAAAAGGTTTTTAAGTTCATCATTATTTTTAAAAGTTACATACACCAGGAAAATTGAAATAGCTATTTAAAATATAAATTACAATAAATTATTTAGCCGTCACAATATTTAAATTTAATTAGTAACCTACCTTTCACTAATTAATAGTTAAAATTGAGTTAGAAACCATATAAAATAGAATTTCACACTATTTGCTATTATAATATTTATATTTTAACAATATATTTGAACGGCATTACCGACTTTGGAAGCCTATCAGTTAAAGTTGAAAATAACCCATCAAACCTAAAATGACATCAACTTATAAAAGAAAAAGTAAATTTTTTTAAAAAAAACTTCTTGTAAAATAAAAGGTTGATTTTTTTTTATCTAAAATCGATTTTTGCTGCACCAGAAATTGTGTACCGATACCTCTCCCGACAACAGAAACATCCGATTTTGACTTTTTATAAGCTTTTTGATATTAAAAACTACATAATTACTACAGACCTATGATATTTCTAGTATTGAAAATTGAAAACACTTGAATTTCCTCGCATCAAAAAGATAACAAGCAAGGAAAAAAAAAGGAAACTCCGGTGTTTTATTTTTATTTCCATTTACCCCGTTATACATGAAAATAAAGGAAAGAAAATGCTTTTATATGTGGGAAATGCGGAGGGTTATTTACAACAAAACCTCTCAATGATTTTAATTTATTTTATAAAAGGCTATCACCTTTTAATTTTCTCATTTAGTCCCCATAATTTAAAATATTATCTAATTTTAGAAATATGATAATATTATTAACTGTGTTAATCCCTATAATTTTTATATTACTTAGGAAAAGGAATTTATCTCATTTAATTTCTATTTTTGAACAATTAATTTCCATGTGAGTTATATTTATTAATATAAAATAATTACAATTTATGATGAGTTGTTGTCCTATTTGTCGAGAGGCTGAAGAATCGGTACAACATGTGTTTAGTGAGTGCCCCTTCACGCGTCAAATCTTGCAAGAGTTGAATGTGTCGTTCTCATCCTCCAACAGAGAAGATAGTTGGAAAATATGGTTAGCTAAAGAGTTTATTCATAGAAATCAGGATACATGCAAATTGTGGGTGATTACTTTTTGGGCATTATGGCATAATCGCAACAATCTCTATTATGAAGGAGTTCATCAAAATGTGTATGGGGTACTAGCATTTATTAGAGCCTACATGCAAGAACTGGATAATTTGGATATGGTAAGACTAGTTTGTTAGGGACCGAAGTTTTACATATGGGAACCGCCATCAGGAGATGTCATGAAAGTAAACTTTGATGCCACATTTTATCAAGGAACAAAAAGTGCAATAGCTGGGATTCTAGTTACAAACAATAAGGGATTTGTGATGGCAGCATGCACTTACCCATTTGAACACGTGGGCAAGGGCTTGTTTGCGAGCCTTAATTTTTATGGAGGCTTGGGTTTTGAGAGATTGTGGTGGAGGGTGGTCCGTTGACGATTATCAAAATGATAAACTCTCCTGAGGAAGACAAATCGACAATTAATGTTTTGATTAATGAAATCAAAGAACGAGTCAAGAGATTTGTCTCATTTGAGTTTAGACATGTACCTAGATAGGTGAATGAAGCAGCGTACTTGTTAGCCGAGGAAGGAAGGAGGCTTGCATTACCTAGATTTTGGGTAGAGGAAGTGCCGAGGGAGATGGAGGCAGAGGCAGAGGCAGAGAAAAATCGATGAGCCATGCTAGGTGGAAGTTAATCTGGGTATATTAACGCCAGAGGATTTGAGTGATTTGGGACTCTAATTTTATGACATCAAATGAAACGAGAAGAGAATCAACAAAGATATGTTGTTACTGGAGGGAGGAGGAAGAAGATACATTCTGTTTAGGCTAGTGATCAGTTTTGGATGCTTGAGCTTCAGAGGGGGCCGATTCATCTTCACAGAACTCTGTTTTGTTTTCTTTTTATGTTTTTGATTTATTTTGCTATTTCTTTAAAGTTTGTTTTAAGTTTGCTAGGCTGTTTTCTTTAAAATTTATTTTGTATTACACAGATAGATGTAAGCATTAAATTTTATCTGGTTTGATTTCGTGTTTAATTTCCAAAATTAAAAAAATAAAAAATAAATTAAAAATTAAAAATTATATTTTGGCCCCAAAACTTTTTAAAATTACAATTTTGTCCTGCTACTTTCTTGAAATTACATTTTAGCCTCAAAAGTTTTGCTGTATTTTCGATTCAGTCCTTCTGGCAGATTTGGTGATTTGGGACACCTAATTGCCGGATTTTCCGGCCACCAGCATGGGTGGCCACTCCCTCCTCAACTGCTACCTGCAAAAGCATGGGAAAAAGGTAAAGAAACACACTATAAAAGGATTTTCCCCAAAAATCGGAACCCCCAACATTCAAAAAAAAACCACGAAAAAGAAAGAAAAAGAAAGAAAAAGAAGAGAAAAAGGGGAGAAAAGAGAAGAGAGAAGAAGAAGAAGAGAAGAGGAAGAGAAAGCGTCACACCGGTGGAGGAGACGGCGACCATGGCTGGCGGGCTAGGAGGAGGAGAAGAAGAAGAAGAAGAAGAAGAAGAAGAGGAAGAAGAAGAAAAGAAGAAGAAAGAAAGAAAAAGAAAAAGAAAAAGGAAAAGAAAGAAAAAAGAAAAAAAAAAAAAAAAGAAAAAAGAAAAAAGAAAAAGGAAAAAGAAAGCAAAAAAATAATAATAGGCAATGGTCGACCTGACCCGACCCGGGAGTTCCAAGAAGAAGCCCAACCAGAGCAGGCCCTGTGCCCAAAGGCAATAGGCCAAAGAGGAAAAAGAAGAAGAAAAAAGAAGAAAAAGAAAAAAAAGAAAGAAAAGGAAAAAAAAAGAAAAAGAAAAAAAAAAAAGGAAAAGAACCGGTCGTGTATCCCATTCTTCAAGCTCGTAATTTTAAACTTTTCGTAATTTCCTTTTACCTACTTTTAATTTAATTCGTGTATTTTAATGACATCTCGTTTTAATATTATTAATATTTTAGCATTTTATTTTTAATTATGTTTTATTTTACTTTTAATTTTAATAATTTTAATAAATAAGGCAACGAATCGGTTTAACACTTGTCGTTGATTTCATCGCTATGTTGGGTGAATATCATCGGTTAGTGTTAAATACGATACGCCTTTTAAAAATCAAAAAATCAAAAAATAAAATAAAATTTGAGTTTCCAAAATTTTTGTATTTTAGAAAATTATCATATTTTAAAATTTTCGTGTTTTTAAAAAAATTCGTGTTTTCAAAAATTCTCGTATATAAAAAATTCTTGTATTTCAAAATTTTAGTGTTTTCAAAAAAAATTCTTGTTAAAAAATTTCGTATTTTCAAAAATCTCGTGTTTCAAAAATTTTCGTGTTTTCAAAATTTTCATGTTTTAAAAAAAATTCATGTTTTCAAAAATTCCGTGTTTTCAAAAAAAATTCGTGTTTTAAAAAAATTCTCGTGTTTTCAAAGTTCCGTATTCCCAAAATTTCGTGTTTTCAAAATTTTCGGGTTTTCAAAAATTTCATGTTTTAAAAAAAAATTCTTATGTTTTAAAATTTCCGTGTTTTCAAAAAATTTTGTGTTTTCAAAAAAAAATTTCGTGTTTCAAAAAAAATTCTCGTGTTTTCGTATTTCTAAAATTTTGTGTTTTCAAAATTTCCATGTTTTAAAAAAATTTTCGTGTTTTCAAAAATTCTCGGGTTTTAAAAAAAATTTCTCGAGTCTTAAAATTCTCTTGTTTTTAAAAAAAATTTCGTGTCTCAATCGGATCACGATTAAATATTAAATTGAACTTGTATTTTAAAAATTAAGACAACGCGTTTAACGAGATACCAATTTTGGGCGTCGCGAGGTGCTAATACCTTCCTCGCAGAATCGACTCTGAACTTTATTTTTTCTCTGGAATTTTGACGCAGACTTAAACCCAAACCTTTTTAAGAAAATTCAAAAAAATAATTTTTCTTTAAAAGAGGATTTAATAGGTGTCCGATCACACCTAGAAAAAAAAGATCGGTGGCGACTCCTTTTAAATAAAATTGAAACTCTATTTTCAAATTTTAATAATTTCATCAATTAGCGCCTAAGCAAATTTTACGTCATTCATTTGGCGACTCCAATCGGGACATTTTTTGAGAGTCGAGTGCGGAATTAAACGCGTGTTGTCAAAATTTTAAAACTCTTGTTTAAATTAATACTTAGTCGTGATCCTTAAATTTCGTTTTTTGAAAAGTCATGCATTTGCATCATGTTGTAAATATTTTTCGAACTTGTTTTATCTTTTTGTTTTTCAGCTCTAAGTTTACGGTTTTAGTTTTTTTCTAGTTTTAAAATAAAAACGAAAAGGTTTGTGAGTTTCTCCCCACACACTGTGCACTTGCATTTTTGCATAACATGAGCTCTCTACCCGGGCTCCGTCCGCTTAAGTGGAAGTAAACGCTATGCCTTCGTGAGTTAACTCGTCCCTTCGCACAGGCTAGTGAATACTTCCGGGTTACATATGACTTATGCTTTTGTGAGTTAACTTGTCCCTCCGCATAGGCATAAGTAAATGTAATCCCTCGAATTGAGCTCGCGAGCCTATGATGGGTGATAACCGAGGCTCAGACTAGCCTTAGTAGGCTGACAAGACGGACAATTCGAGTACCTTTTAGAACCAAAGCGCATATAGTGAACCGTATGAGCCACCCGATTAGAGCCATGCCGAACCTCCATCCGTTAATAGTTACCAAAATAAGTACATGGGAGAAACGCTTCTTACCTTTCATTTCTTTTACATTAACACTTTTTATGCAAGCAAATCGGGTCCCTTTAATAATTTAGAGAGGGTAGATTATTTGATGAGCATGTGGGGTAAGTTTATTTTGTAAAGTATGATGGGGTAAAAAAAAAACGACAATAAAAGTAGGTCAGTTTCATTAAAATGCACTATTAATTTGCTTAGTTTGTTAGATTTGCTATAGTTTTCTCTGTTTATATTTGTTGTAATTACTAACCAAGGTTATTTGTCTTTATTTTTATTTTTATTTTATCATGCATGATAGGCATCTTATTAGGAAGGTGTTGATTAGAGATTGGTTGCCAAAAATGGGTTTCTGATGGAGGAGTCAATTACACAAGTAACCAAGAAAAACGCCGTGGTTCAAGACTGGTCTTTGAAAACCTAGAAAGCAAAAGGAGACAGTTTAAAAGAAGGATGTATCTCCAATCTTCTAGAGCATGTGACTATGAATGTTCGTCGGAATAACCTCGAAGACTTGACTAGGATCTGGAAACAATGGGACTTAGACACTAGGGGCATCTTCACTGAAAAGTACGGGGATATAGCTCACTTAATCACCGTCAACGTAGACGAACAATTGATTCAAGCCATGGTTCAATTCTGGGACCCAGCTTATCAATGTTTTACTTTCAACCAGGAAGATATGACTCCGACTGTAACACCCCTAACCCGAGTTCATCGCTGAACTAGAGTTACGAGGCATTACCAATTCGGACACAACCTAGAACAAACATTAATATCTTTACAAACATTTCGCAAGCTAGTTATAGAACATGTTACTTCAATACTTGTCCATATCACACAGCTTATTGTCCTTTAGTGTATCTAACATAACAATTTCACAACATGGTCAAGTAAGGATTTTAAATGTCTTAGTGATGTGCGCACTTAACATTATCATATATGAATCCTTTTGAAAACTCAAATGACAATTTAACACATACCTAAGTTGCATGTCAAAATTCATATTTAAACACCATTAGTTCAACTGCATAAAGCACTTTCAATTCGGTCATCGCATAGCCTTAACTTTCGTACTAATTTTCTCCATCCAATAATAAGCAAATCATGCTATTTCATTTTTTTTCGAATATCAAGCATATCATATTTTAACCTCATTCAATCTAACATTCAAGATACTAAATAAAAATTCGAACCTAATAACCAACTAATCAAGAATAATATATGTATATACTCACTTACACAAAACCGAATCAAAACAGCCAAATATAATCATGTATTATTGAACTTAATTCTTATCTAGCAAGTGACCAAATCAAATACTCACGTACATGTCATAAACATTACTTAACAAATATATATCATATACTATAATTTAAGCATGCATCTATCATTTGCTTCATTGCCTAAACCGAATACTACATCATGCTTAACATTATTCATTGCCATATCATATATCCAAACATTATAATATACCACTCTCACGTGTGATTAAACCACATTCAAGTATAATGATAGTTCATGGCATAAGCAAACTATATCATCAAAACACGAAACAAGTTATCCCAAAATAGTTAGCCATTTTCGCATGGCTGGCATATTTACACGATTACAAGACATTAGTTATATTGTTTAGTCTAACCTATACATGCCCTTTTAAATACCAAACTAAGTTATTCAATACCAAAAGAAAGTCGATAGTGCAGTTGACTTCTTCACAGATCCTTCGAGTCCGTAGCTTGTACCTAAATCTATAAAACAATGGTAAACAAGAATACACACAATAAGCATGCTAGCTTAGTAAGTCTCAAGCAGTATTTATGACATATATACACTATGTACCATCATAGCCGAATTTCAGTGTTTATATATATAGCGAAACCTTATTCATCGTATATTTAATTTGTAAAACTTATCGAAAGTATCTTGATCGATAAATAAAATCCTATGCAATTTCACACACAACCGAATAACATCTTCAATGCACATCTAAAATGATTTCACATAGTTGAATGTATACAAATATACATATGTATATAAAGCATGGCTGAAACTATATGTATATATAATATAATTTCTCTTATATGCAAATAATCCATATCAACTCAATGTCTTTTATTTTATTCAATACTTTATATACCAAATGCACCAACACATTTTATCAACTTGCTTATTTAAGAATCATCACAAGTATCATAAACTTAATTCGATACATAATTTTAGTTGAACACTATAGTAATAAACCTTGACTTATTCAATACCATCATATCTAGACCATTTTTATTCATAAGCATAAGCTCGTATTAACACTCACTAGTATAAAACCTGCTAGACCAAAGGTCTGAGATTTAAACACGGCATGAAGCCTGCTAGGCATTAAAGCCCGAATATATCACTAGCACAAGGCCTGCTAGGCATCTAGCCCGAATCAAATCAAGCACGAAGCTCGCTAGGCACTAAGCCCGAATATATCACTAAGACTAAGCACGCTAGGCACTAAGCCCGAATATATCACTGCACTAAGCACTGCTAGGCACAAAGCTCGAATATATCACCCAAGACTAAAACTGCTAGGCACGAAGCCCAAATATGTATAGTTAATCTTTCATTTCACATTTCATTGTGCTAAATTCACCACCACTTATAATTCACGTATTTTATCAAATAACAAACCAAAACACTTATTCACATCACTTTGAATAAAATTCCAACCAATCCATGCCAATACTTTCACATTCGGCTAACACAAGGTTCTATACTAAATTCTATCGAATATTATCATTTAACACATTCATAAATAATTCAATAACCTATACTTGCTTAAGGACTTACCTCGGTTGTCGATAGACCGTGCAAATCGGCTATTCGAGAACCTTCGTCTTTCCCCGATCTAAACTGCTTTTCTTTGCTCTTGATCTTGAAATTAAGCCACCAAGTGCCAAATTCAAAGAACAAAACCCCTTTTTTTTCTTTCTCACATTCGGCCATGAAAGAATGAAAAGATGGTGACTTTTGTTTGTGTTATTTTAACATATAATAAAGTAATTATTAAATTACTAATATAACCTTTAATATAAAATAAAACTAACATATATACTAAGGTTATTTTTACATAAGCCACCCACTAACTCTAAAATGGGTTATTTACCCTTTTAATGCTCCACTTTAAAAGCCATCATCAAATAGGCACTTTACACTATAGTTTGAGACTTTTAAAATTTACGCGATTAAGTCCTTTTGTCAAATTAAACACCCAAACGATAAAATTTTTCTCTGAAACTTTCACACATTTTAATTCACACATAATAAGCACAAATTAAAATATTAAAATATTTCTCGACTCAGATTCGTGGTCCCGAAACCACCGCTCGATTAGGGTCAAATTCGTCTCATTATAACTCTCCTTAAGGATTTTCGTCCCCGAAAATCTTACCGTTAAACAAGGTCGGATATTGTTGCCTCATTGAATCCTCAGCTCCACGTAGCCTCTTCAACTCCGTGACGATTCCATAGAACCTTCACTAACAGAATTTTTTATTTCTTAACTCTTTTATTTCCGAGCTAAGATACGGATCGGTTCTTCATCATATGTTAAATCAAATTGGAGTTCAATCTCACGGGTGTGATCACATGAGACGGATCGATCCAGACTTACAAAGCATCGAAACGTGAAATACGTCATGTATCTTTTCTAACTCGAGGGCAATCTCAATCTATAAGCAACAGCCCAATATCGCTCAATGATTTCATACAATCCGATAAATCTCGGACTCAACTTGCCTTCCGACCAAATCGAGTACTTTCTTCCACGGGAAACTTTTAAGAATACACGATCTCCTACCGAAATTCAATGTCTTTACGTTTCATATCAAGATAAGACTTTTGACGATCCGAAGAAGCTTTCAAATTGTCTCTAATAATAGCTACTGCTCAGTTTCTTTAATCAAATCAACCCGTGTATCTTATTCTCGCCGAGCTCACCAAAGATAATGGTGTTCGACACTTTACCGCATAAGGCTTCATAGGCGCCATTTTGATACTAGATTGAAAGCTATTATTATAAGCAAATTCAATCAAAGGTAGGTATCGTCCCACGCACCTTCAAACTCGAGAACGCAACATCTCAACATGTCCTCAAGTATCGAATAGTTCGCTCGATCGGCCATCCGTCATACGTGGATGAAAGGTCGTACTAAAATGTAGTTTAGTACCTAAAGCATCTTGCAACTTCTTCCAAAATCGCGATGTAAATCTCGGTCTCTCTCGACACAATGGAACTCGGTACACCATGCAATCTTACAATTTGCGATACATACAATTCAGCAAGTTTATCGAGTGAAAAGTCCTGCATTAACCGCACAAAATGAGCTGATTTAGTGATCTATCAACTATAACCCATACGGCATCTTTCTTACTCGGTGTCATAGGAAGACCGGATACAAAATCCATTGTAATTCTATCCCATTTCCATTCGTGTATCGAGATTGGTCAAGTAGTCCAGATGGCACTTGATGTTCAAATTTTACTTGCTAACAAATTAAACATTTCAAACAAATTGAGATATATCCCGTTTCATGCCCGACCACCAATAGAACTCGTTTAAATCATTATACATCTTTGTGCTACCGGATGTATTGATAATCGACCACTATGGGCCTCACTCGAATCACCAGATCAAATGAAGTTTTTCAGAACACATATTCGGCTTTTAAAATTTAAACAGTCATTTGCATCAATCTGAAAATCTGATTCTGCACCTTTTTCACACTGAATTCGACTTGCAATCAAATCTTTGTCAACTTTCTGTGCATCACGAATTTGCTGAATAAACATCGGTCTTGCTTGTAACTCGGCTATGATCGAACCATCACCAGACATAGCTATCTGTGCGTTCATTGCACGAAGAGAAAATAATGATTTTCGACTTAACGCATCTGCAACGACGTTAGCTTTTCCCGGATGGTAGTCAATCACCAACTCATAGTCTTTCAACAATTCTAACCATCTGCGTTGTCTCAAATTTAGATCTTTCTGAGTCATCAAATACTTTAAACTTTTATGATCTGAATAAATGTGACATTTCTCGCCAAATAAATAGTGACGCCAAATTTTCAATGCGAAAACAATGGCTGCAAGTTCTAAGTCATCGTCGGGTAATTTCTTTCAGGCGGCTTCAAATTCTTGAAGCGTGAGGCTATGACTTTGCCTTCGCATCAAACGCAGCTCAAACCATTCAAAGAAGCATCGAATAAACAACAAATTCTTTACCCGATTCAAATGAACTAACACTAGAGCTTCATAAAAGGGCTTTCGGTGATCAAAACTTTTCCGACACTTTTCCGACCACTCGAACACGACATCTTTACGCAATAACTTTGTCAACGGGTAGCTATCATAGAAAATCTTTCACAAATCGTCGATAGTAACCCACAAGTCCCGAAAACTTCAATCTCGAAACGTTTTTCGGTGGCTTCCAATCAAGTATAGCCGAGATTTTGTTCGGATCAACTCGAATGCCCGATCTGTGAAACAACATGTCCCAAAAGTGACCTCTTTCATCCGAACTCACACTTACTAAACTTCGATACAACCGATGATCTCGCAAAGTTTGTAGCACTAACCTCAAATGTTCGGCGTGTTCAATTTCATCTTTGGAGTAGATCAATATGTCATCAATAAACACTACCACAAATCGATCCAAAACTATCTAAAACCCGATTCATCAAATCCATAAAATAAGAGTGCATTAGTAAGCCCAAAAGGCATAACCAAAAACTCAAAATGTCCGTACCTCGTCCGAATGCGTCTTTAGCACATCCGTATCTCGACTCAAGAATCGATAATAACCCGATCTCAAATCTATTTTCGAAAATCTGAAGCCCTTTCAATCGATCAAACAAATCATCAATCCGAGGTAACGGTACTTATTCTTTATAGTTACCTTATTCAATTGCCGATAATCAATACACATTCGCATCGTTCCATCTTTCTTTCTCACAAAAAGAACTGGTACACCCCAAGGAGAGAAACTTGGTCGTGCAAAGCCCCTATCTGTTAACTCTTGCAAGCGTGCTTTCAACTCTTTTAGCTCAGTAGGTGCCATCCGATATGGTGCTATTGAGATCGGGGTCGTTTCCGGTGCTAATTCAATACCAAACTCAATCTCTCGTACTGGGGGTAAACCCGATAGTTTTTCAGGAAACACATCTGAGTATTCACATACAATCGGTACAGATTTGATCTGTTTCTCAGATAGCTTATTATCCAAGACATAAGCGGATAAGCTTCGCACCTTTTCTCACATACTTAGGGCTAACATTAAGGATATAATCGTAGGAAATCCACCTAAATCACTGGATTCAATTCTAATGATCTTACCGTTCTGGTGTCTCAAATCAATAAGCTTTCTTTTGCAATTCACCACTGCATCATGTGAAGTTAACCAGTCTATTCCCAAAATTATATCAAACTCATCGAAAGGCAACAGCATTAAATCGACTGGGAAGCAAAAATCCCGAATCATCAATGGGCAACTTTTACACACTTTATTAACAAACACACATCTACCCAAAGGGTTGGATACGCGAATCACAAACTCAGTAGACTCAATGGCGAGTCTTCTTGAATACCGTAGTTTCACATACATATGAATAGGTCGAACCGGGATCAATCAATGCAATCACAAGAGTATCATAAAGGGTAAAAGTACCAGTAATGACATCCGGAAGCGGCATCCTCCCTAGCTCGAGTAACATAAGTTCTAGCTGGAGCTCTAGCCTCGATCGAATCTTTGTGTTCTTCGTCCCTCTCGACTACCACCTACATTGCCAAAATGCGGGTGGTTCGCCCAGATTGATGCAATCGCTTTGGTCTAGAGTTCTCGCAGATTACGCTTTCACTAACATCGGGCACTCTCGAATAAAATGGTCTGAGGATCCACATTTAGAGCAGGACCGATCATGAACTCTACAACTCCCAGAATGCCATTTTCCACAATGTTTACATTCCACTCGGTTTTGTGGAACGTTATCAACACTGGCCATCGAGGTAGCTCGAAAGCCCACTGAAGGTCGATCCCGTCTAGGTGAATCTGAAGTAGCTTTATGTTGGCTAAAGTCATCTCTAAACTTCTTAGAAGTGGAATGGAAATTCTTACCCGACGGTCTTTTACGAGTGTCTCTAGCTTCTGTCTCAGCCTTTCTTTTCTCTTTCCCAAGCTCTTCAGCTTTGCAAGCTCGCTCAACTAATGTCACAAACTCCTTAATCTCAAGAATGCCAACTAGCAACTTTAAATCTTCATTCAAACCGTCTTCAAACCTTTTGCACATAATGGCTTCAGTTGATACACACTCCCGAGCATATCGGCTCAATCTGATAAATTTTCGCTCATATTCAATCACGGTCATTTTCCCCTGTTTCAATTCAAGAAATTCTTTTCGCTTCGGTCGATGAACCTCGATCGATATATTTCTTACTAATTCATTCGGAAGAAATCCCATGTCACTTTTTCTTTGGAACCATCGATACTAGTGTATTCCACCAAAGTGATAAGCGGTGTCCCAAGTAATGATATAGCACATTTTAAACATTCGTCTGGAGTGCAGGATAACTCATCAAGTACCCGAATAGTGTTATCAAGCCACATTTCAGCTCGATCTGCATCATCATCATCATTAGCCTTGAATTCTTCAGCCCCAAATTTCCTGATTTTATCAACAGGGGGCCTACTAGATCTCATTGGATCTATCATCGGGGATGCTGAAGGTACCGGAGTTGCATTATTCGGGGGTGGACGTCGTTGTACAGCCGGATTATTCTGAACAAATTAGGTAAACCATTCATTCATCATTTGGTAGAAAGCTTGTTTAGCCTCCCCCTCGTGGTTACCCGTAACTGGTTGAGAGTCTAATGGCGTTGATCCATGTGCGAGACCAGGCGCGACACTCTCCACATCGTCAGCTACGGCTCTATCGGGATCAAAATCCATTTACTATATAAAATACAATTGAAATTGTCAGAAGTCACCACACTATCGATATATAACCAAGGCATGTATAGCTAGACTCACACGCACTACGGTAGTCCTAGAATCGAGTAAACCGTAAGCTCTGATACCAATAAAATGTAACACCCCTAACCCGAGTTCATCGCTGAACTAGAGTTACGAGGCATTACCAATTCGGACACAACCTAGAACAAACATTAATATCTTTACAAACATTTCGCAAGCTAGTTATAGAACATGTTACTTCAATACTTGTGTACAATAAACTGAACAATCCATATCACACAGCTTATTGTCCTTTAGTGTATCTAACATAATAATTTCACAACATGGTCAAGTAAGGATTTTAAATGTCTTAGTGATGTGCACTTAACATTATCATATGTGAATCCTTTTGAAAACTCAAATGACAATTTAACACATACCTAAGTTGCATGTCAAAATTCATATTTAAACACCATTAGTTCAACCGTATAAAGCACTTTCAATTCGGTCATCGCATAGCCTTAACTTTCGTATTAATTTTCTCCATCCAATAATAAGCAAATCATGCTATTTCATTTTTTTCAATATCAAGCATATCATATTTTAACCTCATTCAATCTAACATTCAAGATACTAAATAAAAATTCGAACCTAATAACCAACTAATCAAGAATAATATATGTATATACTCACTTACACAAAACCGAATCAAAACAAACCAAATATAATCATGTATTATTGAACTTAATTCTTATCTAGCAAGTGACCAAATCAAATACTCACGTACATGTCATAAACATTACTTAACAAATATATATCATATACTATAATTTAAGCATGCATCTATCATTTGCTTCATTGCCTAAACCGAATACTACATCATGCTTAACATTATTCATTGCCATATCATATATCCAAACATTATAATATACCACTCTCACGTGTGATTAAACCACATTCAAGTATAATGATAGTTCATGGCATAAGCAAACTATATCATCAAAACACGAAACAAGTTATCCCAAAATAGTTAGCCATTTTCGCATGGCTGGCATATTTACACGATTACAAGACATTAGTTATCTTTGTTTAGTCTAACCTATACATGCCCTTTTAAATACCAAACTAAGTTATTCAATACCAAAAGAAAGTCGATAGTGCAGTTGACTTCTTCACAGATCCTTCGAGTCCGTAGCTTGTACCTAAATCTATAAAACAACGGTAAACAAGAATACACACAATAAGCATGCTAGCTTAGTAAGTCTCAAGTAGTATTTATGACATATATACACTATGTACCATCATAGCTGAATTTCAGTGTTTATATATATAGCGAAACCTTATTCATCGTATATTTAATTTGTAAAACTTATCGAAAGTATATTGATCGATAAATAAAATCCTATGCAATTTCACACACAACCTAATAACATCTTCAATGCACATCTAAAATGATTTCACATAGTTGAATGTATACAAATATACATATGTATATAAAGCATGGTGAAACTATATGTATATATAATATAATTTCTCTTATATGCAAATAATCCATATCAACTCAATGTCTTATATTTTACACATTTTATCAACTTGCTTATTCAAGAATCATCACAAGTATCATAAACTTAATTCGATACATAATTTTTAGTTGAACACTATAGTAATAAACCTTGACTTATTCAATACCATCATATCTAGACCATTTTTATTCATAAGCATAAGCTCGTATTAACACTCACTAGTATAAAACCTGCTAGACCAAAGGTCTGAGATTTAAACACCCAAGCACGAAGCTCGCTAGGCATTAAAGCTCTAATTTATCACCCAGACAAGGCCTACTAGGCATTTAGTCCGAATCAAATCACGGCATGAAGCCCGCTAGGCACTAAGCCCGAATATATCACCAAGACTAAGCACCGCTAGGCACTAAGCCCGATATATCACCTAAGACTAAGCACCGCTAGGCACGAAGTCTGAATATATCACCCAAGACTAAGCACCGCTAGGCACGAAGCCCAAATATGTATAGTTAATCTTTCATTTCACATTTCATTGTGCTAAATTCACCACCACTTATAATTCACGATTTTATCAAATAACAAACCAAAACACTTATTCACATCACTTTGAATAAAATTCCAACCAATCCATGCCAATACTTTCACATTCGGCTAACACAAGGTTCTATACTAAATTCTATCGAATATTATCATTTAACACATTCATAAATAATTCGATAACCTATACTTGCTTAAGGACTTACCTCGGTTGTCGATAGACCGTGCAAATCGGCTATTCGAGAACCTTCGTCTTTCCCGATCTAAACTGCTTTTCTTTGCTCTTGATCTTGAAATTAAGCCACCAAGTGCCGAAATTCAAAGAACAAAACCCCCCTTTTTTTCTTTCTCACATTCGGCCACGAAAGAATGAAAAAGATGGTGACTTTTGTTTGTGTTATTTTAACATATAATAAAATTTACGCGATTAAGTCCTTTTGTCAAATTAAACACCCAAACGATAAAATTTTTCTACGAAACTTTCACACATTTTAATTCACACATAATAAGCACAAATTAAAATATTAAAATATTTCTCAGACTCAGATTCGTGGTCCCGAAACTACCGTTCTGATTAGGGTCAAATTCGGTCTGTTACACCGACCATAGAAGAGTATGCCGCCTTGCTTCACGTTGACATGCACAATTCAGCAAGATATATGTGAAAGAGCCCAAACCAATGACCTTCAAGAAAAAGCTAATGAAGTTGACAGGAATGGCTGATACACAGGCTGAAAAATAGATAAAGGAAAAGAACGAAGTCAGTTATGTTCCATGGTTTTCTTGACGAGACTTAGTTCAAAATCATCCAGATATTGTAAAGAGAGTGGATCTGTTTGCTTTAGCCATTTACAGATTAATTGTCTTCCCAAAAGTTCTTGGGCATATAGAAGTTGCGGTAGTGGATTTCTTTGAAAAGTTGAGGCAAGGAATCAACCCCGTCCCAACTATCTTGGCTGAGACTTTTAGATCTCTAAATTGTTGTAGGAGAAAAGGGGAAGGACGTTTTATCGGATGTGCACAGCTACTTAATGTTTGGATTCTAAGCCACTTCTGGAAAGTGGAGCGCACACCTTTCCACATGTTTTCGAAAACATTCGCTCCATTGGAAGCTTACCTTGAGAAAGATTGGCGAAGGATGTCACCAACAAAGACTGGTTTCATTTTTGAACCTCCGCCAAGATATAACTTGGAGAACACCATGGATCCGTCCTTCAGTTCTACTATACAAATGCGGAAGCCAAGATTGGGTACCCTTACTCGGATTATGGGGAGGAGTTGGATATGCACCGTTAATGGTTCAAAGGCGGCTTGCTTCAAGACAGTTCATACCAACTACGGAGGATTAGCATGATCGAGTTTGCTTTTACAGTGAAGGTTACATGAAAAAGTCCGAGATCTGCAAAGTCTTGGAAGGAAATCTACCTAATGGAGTTAGCTCTGTATGCTGATACTATCACTCAAGATTATAAAATATGGAGACAAAGACGAGTGAATAGTCAACAAACCTCACCAACGGATTATATTTTCCAGAATCTTTTCTCATAAGAAAAGCCGTCCGAACTGGAAATAGCAAGACATGAATTTGAACGTGAAAAGGCCAGTCTATTACGGGATATTAATTCTCTTCAAGAGGGAAATTACCAGCTGAAGATAGATGTTCAAATTGAAAAATCCAGAAACGAGAAAATCCAGAAAGAAGCTGAGATCATGAGAAATGACTTAAAGGATCTTCATTTGGAAAATAAGAAATTGAGAGGTACCATAGAGAATAGCGGGCTGGGCAAATCATCGACGGAATGGAAGGAAGAATTAAGTAACATCAAAGGTGGGATGGAATTCTGGAGAGGGAAAGCGAAGAAAGAAGAGGAAAAAACTGCTCATGCTATGATAGAGTTAAAGAAGAAGAATGTTGAATACGAAACTGCGTCTGCGAAATTAATGACTAGTCAGTCCGAGCGTCAAGAGCTAAGAAGAAAAATATGAGATTTAGAAAATACGCTGCAAGCTCATCAGGAACATTTGGATACTCTCCTGAAAGCCCTAGAAGAAAAGAATGGTCAGCATGATAGAGACACTCGCGACTGTGAAAGAGCTTTCCAAGGAAAATATATGCGTCTCGACGCTTTGATCAATGAAATTCGTAAGGCGGCTGTGCAAATCGTGCAATTATCAGATGAAGTCGAAGATCTCAGTTACCAATTCCCTCCGAGACAAGGATCAAGCATGTCAGAATTCCTAGAACGAGTAAAGAAACAAGGCGATGTGGCTAGGAAATTTGTGTAACTGTTAGATCAGATATGGCAAAACGTTTTGTAATGGACTCATTTGATTAATGAAATGCCTAAGTATGGGGCTATCTTGAAATCAACACCAAATTCTTGCATATTTATTCATGACTAATGTGCATTTTTCATTTATTCATTCATCCATTCATTGCATGTGCATATCACCCTAATCATTCACCACGGTTAAAGCCATACAATCCACAGTTACAGAAAGATCAAGAAATAAGGATTGCAAGAGCCTCAGGTTGGGAATTGGAATGGGAGCCCATAACGTATCCTCATTTGTCAAAAACATTTACATCTGTAGGAATGATGTACCCAGGGCAAGATAATTCACGAAGCACGCTGTTATTGATTGAAAGGGGTCTTCAGAACGTCAGTATAAATGTTATTGACAAAGGAGATGATGCAATTGAAGATGTTTCAATGATACGCCTTGTCCTTCCGGATTCATTTTGAACAATTGAATGCTGTGGATCTTCTTGTAGTTTCTAAGTCCTCTCCGAGTAATGCTCAATGTTAACTCTCTTTTTGTGTGCCCCTAAGTAATAGTGAGATTCTTTTGTAAGAGCTTATGTTTGCTCTTTATCATTTAAATGAACATTAATGAAGATGCATTTTGTCATGGTCTTTTCATTCTTATTAACTTCATAATTATTCCCTCTTCTCACAGTCTGCCCTCACATATACCTTATACCATGCCATAACATTATGTTTGTTGGTTCCAATACCTTGATACTCCTCTATAGTTTTCTTTTCCATTCACCTCTCAGGTGCTCAGATATTAGCGACATGAGCAATCCCGTTACAAGTCCTGAAATCGATTTCGAGAAAGCTATTTGTTTAGAAGGATTCGAAGCTGAGGAAAATGCTGAAGATTATGTCTCGTCTCCTGACTTACAAAGAATGATAGAACAAGAAGATAAATAGATCCTACCCCATCAAGAATCTGTTGAGATAGTGAACTTGGGAAATGAAGAAAAGAGGCAAGAAGTGAATATTGGGACCTCCATTTTAGATAACACCAAACATGATTTGATCGCCTTGCTTCGTGAGTATAAAGATGTATTTGCGTGGTCGTATCAAGACATACCAGGGTTAAACGAGGATGTAGTGGTCTATAGACTCCCACTGAAACCAGAATGCAAACCTATTCAACAGAAGCTGAGACGAATGAGACCTGAAATGCTGTTAATGATAAAAGAAGAAGTCAAGAAATAATTTGATGCTAGCTTTCTACAAGTCTCCAAATACCCAGAATGGGTAGCTAACATAGTCTCAGTACCGAAGAAAGACGATAAAAATGGCTCCTGATGATATGGAGAAAACTACCTTCGTAACGATGTGGGGAACATTTTGCTACAAGGTGATGCCGTTCGGATTAAAGAATGCCGGGGCAACATATCAGAGGGCAATGGTGATGCTATTCCATGACATGATGCACAAAGAGATAGAAGTTTATGTTGATGATATGATTGCCAAATCTCGGGGAAGAGAGCATATTGGGAACCTCAAGAAATTATTCGAAAGACTAATAAAGTTCCAGCTGAAGCTTAATCCAGCCAAGTGTACGTTCGGGGCTACCTCAGGAAAATTACTCGGGTTCATTGTTAGTGAGAGAGGTATTGAGGTTGATCCAGATAAGATAAAAGCCATACAAGAACTACCACATCCGCGTACACATAAAGAAGTCAGAGGATTTTTAGGGAGGTTGAACTACATCGCTCGATTCATTGCTCAACTTACCAACCAAGTGTGACCCAATTTTTCGACTCCTTGAAAACATAATCCCGGAGAGTGGAACGATGAGTGCCAAGTGGCTTTTGACAAGATAAAATAGTATTTTCTAACCTCCGTGCTAGTATCGTCAACTCCTGAAAACCGCTAATATTGTATCTAACGTGTTCGAAAAATTCAATGGGTTGCGTCTTGGGCAACATGATGAGTCGGGGAAAAGAGAAAGGGCAATCTACTATCTCGAAGAAGTTCACAGAGTATGAAGCAAAGTACCGTCAATTGAAAAATTTCATTGTGCTTTGCTCGCGCTCAAGGCTCGGACAATATATGTTGTATCATACGACGTGGTTAATTTCAAAGCTGGACCCAATAAAATACATGATGGAATCACCTGCACTTTCAGGAAGAATGGCACGATGGCAGATCCTACTATCAGAGGACGACATTTTATATGTGAGTCAAAAGTCGATAAAGGGGAGCGCGATAGCTGACTTCTTAGCAACTCGAACCACGAAGGAATATGAGCCTTTGAGATTTGATTTCCCAGACGAGGATTTGATATGCATTGCAGAAAAAGAGTGTGAGTTGTCAAAAGAGAAATCATGGAAGATGAGTTTTGATGGTGCATCGAATGCATTGGGGTATAGGATTGGAGCAGTCTTAGTGTCACCAGAAGGGAACCATTATCCACTCACTGCCAGATTAAATTTCTTCTGTACCAATAATGTAGCAGAATATGAGGCTTGCATCATGGGCCTTTGTGCAGCTATTGAACGAAACATCAAAATCTTAGAAGTGTACGGGGACTCAGCATTGGTGATTTACCAAATCCGTGAAGATTGGGAAGTGAGAGATTTGAAATTGGTCAAATATCACGATCTCGTGGAGGAGCTGGTCAAAGAATTCAAATAAGTGACTTTTAACTACTTCCCACGAGAAGAAAACCAATTGGCTGATGCCTTGGCCACCCTGGCTTCAATGTTCAAAGCAAACAGAGAAACGAAAATAATGGCTCTCCAAATGAGCATATATGAGGTCCCTGCACATTGTTGTAACATTGAAAAAGAGACAGATGGATTGCCATGGTTCCATGATATCTTAGAATATGTCAAGAATCAAAGGTATCCCGAGGAAGCAAATGAAAACGACAAAAGAACAATCAGAAGGATGGCGGTAGGATTTGTTCTTGATGGGGACATCTTGAACAAAAGAGGAAAAGATCAAGTGCTCCTGAGATGCGTGGATTCTGTTGAAGCCAGAAAAATACTTGAAGATGTCCATGAAGGAATTTGTGGGACGCATGCCAATGGTTTCACTATAGCCAGGCAGATTATGAGACTCGGTTATTCTCGGGTCGACGATGGAAAGCGACTGCATTAGTTACGCACGAAGGTGCCACAAATGTCAAATTTACGGCGATAAAATTCATGCAGCCCCTTCGCCCCTTCATGTCATGACTTCTCCGTGGCCTTTTTCTATGTGGGGCATGGATGTTATAGGGCCAATTTTCCCAAAAGCTTCGAATGGACACCGATTCATTTTTGTGGTTATAGATTACTTCACAAAATGGGTAGAAGCCGCTTCATTTGCTAATGTGAAAAAGACTACAGTTTGCAGGTTCTTAAAAAAAGAAATCATATGTCGATACGGTTTGCTTGAGAGAATAATTTCAGATGACGCTTTAAATCTGAACAACAATATGATGAAAGAAGTGTGCGAGCAATTTCAAATAAAGCATCATAATTCCTCACCCTATCGCCCAAAGATGAACGGAGCAGTAGAAGCGGCTAACAAAAACATTAAGAAGATTATTGGGAAAATGACCGAGACTTGTAAAGACTGGCACAAGAAGCTACCATTCACTTTGTATGCATATCGCACATCTGTGCGGACATCTACGGGAGCAACTCATTTTTCTCTGGTCTATGGTGTAACATCCTAGATTAGGGGTTATGCGTTTGTGCATAATTCATGAGTAGTAGGTTTTGGCAGTGTTTGAAAGTGAATTAAGGGTTTTTAAAATCCTAGGATGGAAGAGAAAGCTTTGGACAATTATTGGTTTTAAGTTAAAACAAGAAGTGATGTGGAAAAGTGGCAAGGGACGCCACCTAAGGTGCAAGGGTTATGACATCAAGTGAAGTACTTTGAGGAAGAGGTTCGAATCCCATTGTGTGCATTTTGCTTAATTTTATGAAATAGCATGTTTCTTGTGATATGGATGTGTGGTGTGCATTTTAGAACCTTAGAAATATAAGGAAATGTAAGGAAATGCATGGAAATGTATGGAAATGTATGGAAATGTATGGAAATGTATGGAGATGTAAGGAAATGAATGGAAATGTAAGGAAATGTATGGAAATGTATGGAAATGTAAGGAAATGTATGGAATGATTAGTTAAAAGAGGAAAGTGAACATTTTGGAAACCTAAGTAAATTAGGAAAGTGAACATTTTGGAAACTACGCTAAAAGAGGAAACTAAACATTTTGGAAACCTAGGAAATGTTAAGTTACTGAGCCATGTGAAATTTTTGGAAACTTAAAATGACCCAAATGTCAAATTTTAAAGTTCAAAGGGAACTTAGGCGTGTGACCCTAAAATAAAAAGCACGTGAAATTTGACCCAAAAACGGACTTGGAAAAGTGGCCTGAAGATGCCACTTAGGGCCTCAGGAAATGGTCCACATGCAAAGGGTGTTGGGCCTGAGCTCAAGTCACATGGGAAACAAATAAAATAAGTTTTATTTTATCTTCTAGAAGCCCAAGAGGTGAACGGCACAAGGCTTGCAAAAGAGGAGTTTCACTCTCTTTTAAATTCGGCTAATTAGAAGATAATAAGGATTATACTTTATTTGTTTTAAAATTAAAGAGATAAAGTTATCACATAAGGAAGAGTAGTGGCCAAGCAAAGGACTCTTGGCCTAATTTAAACTATAAAAGGATGAGACTAGGGCTATTCATTATTCATTCTCCTCTCTTTTCTTTTGCCAAATATTCTTTCTCCTCTCCTCTGTCAAATTCTTCTTGAGCATCCATTCTTTTTCCTCTTCTCTTTTAGCATCCTAGCCGATTCCTTCTAAGCCTATTATTCCTCTCTTCTTTCATATTTGAAACCGAATACATAAGGGGATCATAGCCGATTGTTCATCAAGTCTCTAAGCCGAATCTCTGAAGTGGTGTCAGGAGGGATCTGTCGATTTCAATATAAAGGGTAAGGATCAATAGTTATAATTGTATTCCTTTCTTTTAAGCGAAAGTTAGTCTAATCCTCCTATATCTTATTGATCAAATATGGAAGGTGAATTTTGGGATTTCGGATCTAAGGTATTTCGCATCTCCATTAATCAAGAAGAGAGTTTCGGATTTAAAAGATTTAAGGTAAGATATATGCATATTCGCCAAAGGCCATGTTTATGTTTTAATGTTAGATTAAATCTAACATATGGTTATAGGAATTTTGACATCCTTAAAGAAAGCAAGAGATCAATTTCGGGATTTGAATAATAGGGAAATCGGCAACAAGGTAAGCCTTAGTGTACTAATCCTACTAGGATTTGGATTTATGGCGAATGGCTTTTATTAAAGTAATAAGTGATAAAACAAATGTAGGGATTAAGGATCTAAGCATTAGATCAAGCTTTTCGAATCTCAAGGAATCACTAAGTGAATCGGTGTGTACCCTACACTAAATCTTGATAGATTTACTACTTTAATTCATTATATGTGTTAATATGAAAGTGTAAGAATATGGCTAAGGTACCGTGTGTACCCCACACTAATCTTATTAGATTTATGGCTTAAATATGATATATATGTTAATATGAAAGTGTAAGAATGTGGCTAAAGTACCATATTATGGTACAAAGTACTCAGGTACGTTTTCCTACTCCTACTAGGATTACAAAATATGTTATATTAACATAGTGATGTGAAAGTGAAATTAAATATGATATGCATGATATGTATAATTTGGGGCATTCAAGTTATTTGAGAAAGGGAAGTGAATGTGATGACTTGGTCTCACTAAGTGAAACGTGATGACTTGATCTCACTAAGAATATGTGACGACTTGGTCTCACTAAGAATATGTGACGACTTCGGTCTCACTAAGAATATGTGATGACTTGGTCTCACTAAGAATATGTGATGACTTGGTCTCACTAAGTGAATGTGGTAACCGGTTACATTATCTAAATGTGGTGTCTCATGACACAAATATCAGTGGCTATGCCACAATATTTTAAGTGGGCGATGAGCACGTCGATTGCGCAATGCCGCCTTCGATGGTGTGTAGCGGATGGAGGTTGACTTAGTAGTCCCTACGGTGCAGCAGGTTGGTACGGGTGGAGTGTAGCGGATGGCATATAGGTTTGGGTTCGGGTTTGCATCATTATCTTGAATTTTTATATGAATATGTTATGTATGGTGTGCCTATTTCTATTATATTTTAGTGTTGGTTACACATTGAGTCTATCGACTCACCCCGTTGTGGGAACATGTTTCAGGTGATGAGCAGTAATGGACCGGGACGGCAGAACTTGTGGTGGCCATGCTCAACATGAAGTTTATATTTTTATGGACTCTTGAATTTATTTTAGCACTTTGAAATATTTTGGAAACTATTTGATGTAATAAGGCCATAAGGCCATGATGAACGATTTTTTTTTTATTTCTACTTGTTGTTTTATTGTGTTACAATTTTTGATTAGGTTAAAGACTAAGTATTTTATTTTAAAATATACTGATATGTTTATTACTTAAAATTAAAAAAAAAGGTTTTCTAATATAAAATCCAGTTTGTTTTCAACACAAGCCCAACCCAAACAATATTTTTTTTTTAAATCACACAAGTTTTCTCTAAGTAACAAAAGAATTTGAAAATCAGTTTACTTGAGGAACATACCAAATCTGGTCAAAGCTTGTGGGCCGGGTGTGGGGTGTTTCAATTTGGTATCAGAGCCCAGTTTTAAACTCTCGGCCTTGGGTTTAAGGCCCAAAAAGTTTTCCAAAGTAAGCCCAAAAGGAATTTTCTGAAAAATTTTCAGTTTTTCGGCATGGCCCACTAAGTCTCCAGGCAAGTCCACTGTAAGTACTCCAATCTCTTGGGTGATCTATATTATGATTTGTAGAAGGGTAGAAATGGAACGTAGAATAGAGATTTAGTACTTGAACCCTAGGACTAGATACCCCAACAAATACATAAGACTTAAATGCCTAATCGAACAAACACCGTGGTTAAGTCACGAAGTTAGGGTGTGGTAACCATGGTGCGATGTCTAGGATTGGTTTTGGTGGGAGCTTGGTATTTAAGCAGTCGCGTGACTCACCTCCTCTCCACTCGAATCCTACCTGGTGCGTAGCCTCGGTTCACCCTAACCAAGAGGACTTATTCACGGGCTAAACCCCTAACAAAACCCAAAAGGGACTAGCCGTATTTTTATGGAAACCCTAGTTTTAAAATTTCTAAATTACCCTCTTGATTTGAAAAGATTATTTTTATAAATTTTTCTGAAATATTTCTGATTTACCAATTTACTAAAATACCCCTAGAGGTAAAATTACAAAAATGCCCTTGGTTTATGAAATTTCCAAATATCCACAGTTCTTATCAAAATTTCACTACTTTGCTTAAAGGAACCCTAAATTTACAAAATATCAAAATACCTTGATTATAGAAAAAAATTATTTAAAAATTACCCTACAGTAAAATTACCGAAATACCTCGAGTTACAAAATTACCGAATGACCCCGATCTTCAAAAATTTCGCAACAACACCGATTTGGAAAATAAATTCTAAACAACCTTCAAGTTTTGTAAATTCCAAAATATCCTTGATTTATTAAGATTTATAAATTTACCTGGTTTATTCTTGAAATACCCTGTAATTTCAAAATTTTCAAATACCCCGGATTTCAAAATTACCAAAATACCTTTATTGACAAAATCACCAAGGAACCTTATTTCAACAAATTACGAAAATACCACAGTAGGGCAAATTACGAAAATACCCCCGGTAGTGGAAAAACAACAACAATGAAAACTACAACATTTCTCCGAATGAACGAAAGATCATAATTGATTGATGGATGTATGAATGTAAAGATCGTGTGCATGTATGAATCTGAAAGAACCACTTCTAAAAAAATTCTTTCCATAAAACTTCTTCGCGGTTAATCGGTGAAACAAAATTTTTTAATACATAAAACTTCTTAATCGATTACATCGCGACGTTAGAAATGAGTTCTAAGGACGTAAACTTAGAGATTGTGCCCGGAAAGTATGATGGTTCTATTAAGATCGAGTGCAGCAGTAAGCATAAGTGCGATGAGAAGGATTGTACTGATTGTTAGTAAGTAATTTCGAGGACTAAATTATTTTTAAGGAGGGTAGAAGCTGTAACATCCTAGATTAGGGGTTATGCGTTTGTGCATAATTCATGAGTAGTAGGTTTTGGCGGTGTTTGAAAGTGAATTAAGGGTTTTAAAATCCTAGGATGGAAGAGAAAGCTTTGGACAATTATTGGTTTTAAGTTAAAAACAAGAAGTGATGTGGAAAAGTGGCAAGGATGCCACCTAAGGTGCAAGGGTTATGGCATCAAGTGAAGTACTTTGAGGGAAGAGGTTCAATCCCATTGTGTGCATTTTGCTTAATTTTATGAAATAGCATGTTTCTTGTGATATGGATGTGTGGTGTGCATTTTAGAACCTTGGAAATATAAGGAAATGTAAGGAAATGCATGGAAATGTATGGAAATGTATGGAAATGTATGGAAATGTATGGAGATGTAAGGAAATGAATGGAAATGTAAGGAAATGTATGGAAATGTATGGAAATGTATGGAAATGTAAGGAAATGTATGGAACGATTAGTTAAAAGAGGAAAGTGAACATTTTGGAAACCTAAGTAAATTAGGAAAGTGAACATTTTGGAAACTACGCTAAAAGAGGAAACTAAACATTTTGGAAACCTAGGAAATGTTAAGTTACAGCCATCATGAAATTTTTGGAAACTTAAAATGACCACAAATGTCGAATTTTAAAGTTCAAAGGGAACTTAGGGCAGGTGACTCTAAAATAAAAAGCACGTGAAATTTGACCCAAAAATGGACTTGGAAAAGTGGCCTGAAGATGCCACTTAGGGCCTCAGGAAATGGTCCACATGCAAAGGGTGTTGGGCCCGAGTTCAAGTCACATGGGAAACAAATAAAATAAGTTTTATTTTATATTCTAGAAGCCCAAGAGGTGAACGGCACAAGGCTTGCAAAGAGGAGTTTCACTCTCTTTAAATTCGCTAATTAGAAGATAATAAGGATTATACTTTATTTGTTTTAAAATTAAAGAGATAAAGTTATCACATAAGGAAGAGTAGTGGCCAAGGAAAGGACTCTTGGCCTAATTTCGGCTATAAAAGGATGAGACTAGGGCTATTCATTATTCATTCTCCCTCTCTTTTCTTTTGCCAAATATTCTTTCTCCTCTCCCACTGCTGAAATTCTTCTTGAGCATCCATTCTTTTTCCTCTTCTCTTTTAGCATCCTAGCCGATTCCTTCTAAGCCTATTATTCCTCTCTTCTTTCATATTTGAAACCGAATAACATAAGGGGATCATAGCCTATTGTTCATCAAGTCTCTAAGCCGAATCTCTGAAGTGGTGTCAGGAGGGATCTGTCGATTTCAATATAAAGGGTAAGGATCAATAGTTATAATTGTATTCCTTTCTTTTAAGCCGAAAGTTAGTCTAATCCCTCCTATATCTTATTGATCGAAATATGGAAGGTGAATTTTGGGATTTCAGATCTAAGGTATTTCGGCATCTCCATTAATCAAGAAGAGAGTTTCGGGATTTAAAAGATTTAAGGTAAGATATATGCATATTCGGCCAAAGGCCATGTTTATGTTTTAATGTTAGATTAAATCTAACATATGGTTATAGGAATTTCGACATCCTTAAAGAAAGCAAGAGATCAATTTCGGGTTTTGAATAATAGGAAATCGGCAACAAGGTAAGCCTTAGTGTACTAATCCTACTAGGATTTGGATTTATGGCCAAATGGCTTTTTATTAAAGTAATAAGTGATAAAACAAATGTAGGGATTAAGGATCTAAGCATTAGATCAAGCTTTTTGAATCTCAAGGAATCACTAAGTGAATCGTGTGTACCCTACACTAAATCTTGATAGATTTCGACTTTAATTCATTATATGTGTTAATATGAAAGTGTAAGAATATGGCTAAGGTACCGTGTGTACCCTACACTAATCTTAATAGATTTATGGCTTAAATATGATATATATGTTAATATGAAAGTGTAAGAATGTGGCTAAAGTACCATATTATGGTACAAAGTACTCAGTACATTTTCCTACTCCTACTAGGATTTCAAATATGTTATATTTAACATGTGAAAAGTGATGTGAAAGTGAAATTAAATATGATATGCATGATATGTATAATTTGGGGCATTGGGTTATTTGAGAAAGGGAAGTGAATGTGATGACTTGGTCTCACTAAGTGAAACGTGATGACTTGGTCTCACTAAGAATATGTAGCGACTTGATCTCACTAAGAATATGTGACGACTTCGGTCTCACTAAGAATATGTGATGACTTCGGTCTCACTAAGAATATGTGATGACTTGGTCTCACTAAGTGAATGTGGTAACCCGGTTACATTATCTAAATGTGGTGTCTCATGACACAAATATCGGTGGCTATGCCACAATATTTTAAGTGGGCGATGAGCACGTCGATTGCGATGGATGCCTTGATGGTGTGTAGCGGATGGAGGGTTGACTTAGTAGTCCCTACGGTGTGCGAGTTGAATGCAGGTGGAGTGTAGCGGATGGCATATAGGTTTGGGTTGGGTTTGCATCATTATCTTGAATTTTATATGAATATGTTATGTATGGTGTGCCTATTTCTATTATATTTTAGTGTTGGTTACACATTGAGTCTATCGACTCACCCGTTAGGGAACATGTTTGGTGATGAGCGAAGAATGGACCAAGGACGGCGAGAACTTGTGGTGGCCATGCTCAACATGAAGTTTATATTTTTATGGACTCTTGAATTTATTTTAGCACTTTGAAATATTTTGGAAACTATTTGATGTAATAAGGCCATAAGGCCATGATGAACGATTTTTTTTATTTCTACTTGTTGTTTTATTGTGTTACAATTTTGATTAGGTTAAAGACTAAGTATTTTATTTTAAAATATACTCGATATGTTTATTACTTAAAATTAAAAAAGGGTTTTCTAATATAAAAATCCGGTTTGTTTTCAACACAAGCCCAACCCAAACAATATTTTTTTTAAATCACACAAGTTTTCTCTAAGTAACAAAAGAATTTGGAAATCGGTTTACTTGAGGAACATACCAACCGTCAAAGCTCGTAATGGGTGTGGGGTGTTTCATATGGAATGGAAGCTATCTGCCCATTGAAGTTGAGATCCCCTCTCTACGAGTCTTAATAGAGTCAAAACTAGAAGAATCAGAATCGGTTCAAGCTCGATATGACCAGCTAAATCTTATCAAGAGAAACGCTTGAAGGCAATCTGTCATGGGCGAGATGTACCAAAAGAGAATGATCACGGCTCATGACAAGAAGGTGCGGCCAAGAGAATTTGCGAGGGGAACTCATCTTGAGAAAGATTCTCCCAATACAAAAAGACTTTCGAGGAAAATGGGCACCAAATTGGGAAGGGCCAGACGTCGTAAAGAAGGCTTTCTCGGTGGAGCTTTGATTTCACCGAGATGGATGGGAAGGAGTTACCTAATCCGGTGAACTCGGATGCCGTGAAAAGTACTATGCCTAAAAAAAAGGAGAGATCAAGATGAAAACTCGAAAAGGGTGTCTTGATAAAAAAAGGAAAAAGAAGAAAAAGATCAAGATGAAAACCCGAAAAGGGCGTCTTGATTAAAAAAAAAGAAAGAAAGATCAAGATGAGAACCCGAAAAGGGCGTCTAGATAAAAAAAAGGAAAAAGAAGAAAAAAAGATCAAGATGAAAACTCGAAAGGCGTCTTGATAAACAAAAAATTAGGATGAAAACACGAAGGGCGTCCTAATGAAGGAGGTTCGGACAAAAGGAGCAAGGCGATTTGAACGGGAGTCATGTGGCGAGATTACAATATTTGAAGCGATCCGGAAGCTCAAATCTTCTACACAAGAAGCCGTGCTCGAAGAGATCCAGGATGAAGAAATGTGGAGAAGTTCATGCGTTGAATATCTAGAGCATTTGTGACAATTGAATCTGCTTTCCTTTCTTTATAATGTTTTCTTTATTGAGCTTTTCCTTGTCAATTTTCTTTGCTTATTGCTTTTGAAATAAATATGAATGTGAGGTATTTCTTTCGTACCTACTTTCCCATTTTCATGCATCTCATGTGTGGTTTGTCTAAATGATAAATAGTGAAATGACATACTCTAAACAAAAGGAATGTTGAGTATTACCCGGATAAGAACTTGGTAAGTACAAGAGCTTCAAAGCAAGGGCAAAGTTCAATAAGGGGCAAAAGGGTGATACACGAGAAACGCAGATTACTCGAGGATGGGTACAAAACCTGAAAGGGAAGTCAAGAATCGAAGCAATGAATACAGTCATCATGAGAGTCGTAACGACAAGAGATATATGGCAAACAAGCCCAAGGTGTATGGCATAATCATGTAGGCATAAAAGCATTTAAGACCAAACACGTGCATATCATTATAACATCATGCATGACATATACAGGTATTCCAGTAAAGCAAAAGGTTTTGATGATAGTTGTACCGAACCAAGGATAAGGAAGACATTCGAGTTCCACCAGATGATATGTTTTGAAATTCTGATACTTTTTAAAATTATTTTATTTCTGTTTTTCAAAAAATCAACTCATATTGCGAGAGGTGAGTTGAGCCTCAGTCACACATTGAGGTATTTTTCAATTTTCGTTTTCAAAAAAATCAACTCATATTGCGAGAGGTGAGTTGAGCCTCAGTCACACGTTGAGGTATTTTCAATTTTCATTTTCAAAATCAACTCATATTGCGAGAGGTGAGTTGAGCCTCGTGTCACACAGGAGGTGAGTTGAGGTATTTTTCAATTTCGCTTTTCAAAAATCAACTCATATTACGAGAGAGGTGAGCCGAGCCTCAGGGCACACATATGAAGTATTTTCAATTTTTGTTTTCAAAATCAACTCATATTACGAGAGGTGAGTTGAGCCTCAGTCACTGTTGAGGTATTTTTCAATTTTCGTTTTCAAAATCAACTCATATTGCGAGAGGTGAGTTGAGCCTCGAGTCCTGCTGAGGTATTTTTCAATTTTCGCTTTTCAAAATCAACTCATATTGCGAGAGGTGAGTTGAGCCTCGAGTCACACTGAGGTATTTTTCAATTCTGTTTTTTTCAAAGATCAACTCATAATCCGAGAGGTGAGTTGAGCCTTAGGTCACTGTTGAGGTATTTTCAATTTTCGCTTTTCAAAATCAACTCATATTGCGAGAGGTGAGTTGAGCCTCAGTCACATCTTTGAGGTATTTTTCAATTTTCGTTTTCAAAATCAACTCATATTGCGAGAGGTGAGTTGAGCCTCGAGTCACTGTTGAGGTATTTTTCAATTTTCATTTTTTTCAAAGATCAACTCATAATCCGAGAGGTGAGTTGAGCCTTAGGTCACTGCCGAGGTATTTTCAATTTTCTTTTCAAAGATCAACTCATAATCCGAGAAGTGAGTTGAGCTTAGTGTCACATGTCAAGCTATTTTCGATTTCTATTTTTTAATAAAGAATAAATATTGGACATCGAACAAAATTTAGCGCTTTTAAGTCTTTGCTCTATCCCTGTTTCACAGCGATGAGCAAAGAGGGGCAGCTGTAAGCACTAAATTTTGTCCGGTTTGATTTCGTGTTTAATTTCCAAAATTAAAAAAATTAAAAAATTAATTAAAAATTAAAAATTACATTTTGGCCCCAAAACTTTTCAAAATTACATTTTTACCCTGATACTTTCTTGAAATTACATTTTAGCCCCAAAAGTTTTCTTTGCATTTCGATTCAGGTCCTTCTAGCAGATTTGGTGATTTGGGACACCTAATTGTCGGATTTTAAACCACCAAGATGGGTGGCCACCCTCCTCAATTGCTACCGCAAAAGCATGGGAAAAAGGTAAAAAACACACTATAAAGGGATTTTTCCCCAAAATTGGAACCCCAACATTCAAAAAAAACCACGAAAAAGAAAGAAAAGAGAAAGAAAAGAAGAGAAAAGGGGAAAAAGAGAAGAGAGAAGAAGAAGAAGAGAAGAGGAAGAGCGTCACCGGTGGAGGAGGCAGCGACCATGGCGTGCGGCGGGCTAGGAGGAGAAGAAGAAGAAGAAGAAGAAGAAGAAGAAGAAGAAAGAAGAAGAAAGAAAGAAAAAAAAAAAAAAAAGAAAAAGAAAAAGAAAGAAAAAAGAAAAAAGAAAGAAAAAGGAAAAAGGAAAAAAGAAAAAAGGAAAAAAGAAAGCAAAAAAAATAATAATAGACAGCGGGTCGACCCGACCCTCGTGACCCGACCCGACCCGGGGAGTTTCAGCAACAAGCCTAACCAGCAGCAGGCCCCAGGCCCAAAGGCAGTAGGCCAAAGAGGAAAAAAGAAGAAGAAAAAAGAAGAAAAAAGAGAAAAAAAGAAAGAAAAGAAAAAAAAAGAAAAAAAAAAAAGGAAAAAGAACCCGGGTCGTGTATCCCATTATTCAAACTCGTAATTTTGAACTTTTCGGTAATTTCCTTTTTACCTACTTTTAATTTAATTCGTGTATTTTAATGACATCTCGTTTTAATATTATTAATATTTTTAGCATTTTTATTTTTTAATTGTGTTTTATTTTACTTTTAATTTTAATAATTTTAATAAATAAGGCAACGAATCGGTTTAACACTTGTCGTTGATTTCATCGCTATGTTGGGTGAATATCATCGGTTAGTGTTAAATACGATACGCCCTTTTAAAAAATCAAAAAAATCAATAAAATAAAATTTCGAGTTTCCAAACTTTTTGTGTTTTTAGAAAATTGTCGTATTTTCAAAATTTTCGTGTTTTTTTAAAAAAAAATTTGTGTTTTCAAAAATTCTCGTATATCAAAAATTCTTGTATTTCAAAATTTTAGTGTTTTCAAAAAAAATTCGTGTTAAAAAATTTCGTATTTTCAAAAATCTCGTGTTTCAAAAATTTTCGTGTTTTCAAAATTTTCATGTTTTAAAAAATTTTCATGTTTTCAAAAATTCCGTGTTTTCAAAAAAAAATTTGTGTTTTAAAAAAATTCTCGTGTTTTCAAAGTTTCCGTATTCCCAAAATTTCGTGTTTTCAAAATTTTCGGGTTTTCAAAAATTTCATGTTTTAAAAAAATTCTTATGTTTTAAAATTTCCGTGTTTTCAAAAAATTTCGTGTTTTCAAAAAAAATTTCGTGTTTCAAAAAAATTCTCGTGTTTTCGTATTTCTAAAATTTCGTGTTTTCAAAATTTCCATGTTTTAAAAAAATTTTCGTGTTTTCAAAAATTCTCGGGTTTTAAAAAAAATTTCTCGAGTCTTAAAATTCTCATTTTTTTAAATTTTCGTGTCTCAATCGGATCACGATTAAATATTAAATTGAACTTGTACTTTTGAAAATTAAGACAACGCGCGTTTAACGAGATACCAATTTTGGGCGTCGCGAGGGTGCTAATACCTTCCTCGCGCGTAACCGACTCCTGAACTCTATTTTTTCTCTGGAATTTTGACGCACTTAAACGTAGCCCTTTTTTAAGAAAATTAAAAAAAATAATTTTTCTTTAAAAAGAGGATTTAATTGGTGTCCGATCACACCTAGAAAAAAAAAGATCGGTGGCGACTCCCTTTTTAAATAAAATTGAAACTCTATTTTCAAATTTTTAATAATTTCATCAATTAGTGCCCAAGCAAATTTTACGTCGCTACAATAGACAACGAAGTCGATTTAAGAAATCTTATAACGGATGCTATAGGTATCAACATCCCAACTCTTAATGAGAGTTCTGATGAAGTTTCAAGCGAGTTTTAGAATAATGGTCGGGAGTATAATGCTAATGAGGCCCAAAGGACTACGGAGAAAGCAACTACTCTTTTAGATGATTTCAATATTCCTTTCTATCCCAATTGTGTCAAGTTCTCATGCATCTCATTCCTACTTGACTTTACCACTTCAAAGCACTTTTTGGATGGTTAGCAGAATATTTGAGATGCTTATTGGAGTTTTTAAATGAGGCATTTCCAGATGGAAATATAATCCCGACTACATACTATAAAGCGAAGAAAAAGATTTTTGCATTAAATCTTGGGTATGTGAAGATTGATGCATGCCTGAATGATTGTATGTTATACTGTGGCGATTCTAGTAAAGTTGTCAGTTGTGATGTTTGTAAAAGCTCAAGGTGGCAATCTTGTGATGAGTTAGATGCAGATGAATAGGTTGATGGTAGTTGTCACCGTTCTAAGCCTGCCAAGTGTATAAACCCAAATTTTCCGGGCCTATTTTAAGCCCAAATTAAATTATAACCCAAAGGCATTAAGACCCAAACCCCCATTAGCCCATTACAAACCCTACTCGAGAAAAAAACAAAATACAAACCCTAGGTGCGCCGCACCTAGGGCCACTTGCCCAGTCTCTGACCCTCTGCCTCCGACGCCGCCAGCAGTCCCATCCACCGCCCTTCCCACTTGCACCGCCACTGGCACCTGCACAAAAGAAGAAAGGACAGCAAATAAATAAAGCTCGTAAAAATGGCTATAAAAGCCGATTGAAATCCATTGAAAGGGCTTCTTTTTTGATGAATAAAAAATAGATTCGAAAAATTTAAAACACAAAAAGAAAGAGGTCCAAACGCCAAAGAGCAGAGAAATACTAAGAGAATAATCCTAAAGATCAGAGCAGAGGCTAAAAAGGTTTCTTTTTTTATTTTCGGAGTTTTTTTTCTGTCTTTCTTCCATCTCCCCTATTTATATGTGAACACATATATTTTATATAAAAGAGGGACAAAAAAATAATAAAAAAATAACATTTTATGGTGGCCGGAGCGACGGCGATGGCAAAGTCACGCGGCGGTCTCCTCACCGGATTTTGGACCCAGTCCAGAGAGAAAACACCCCCTTCCCTTTTTTCTGAAACGCGGACCAAATGAATTTTTGGGCAAAAATATCGTTTTTATAAGTCGGTGAAACGATGCCGTTTTGGTGGGTGCCCTTAAGCCCCCAAATGACATCGTTTCACCCCTAGGATCCGCGTGTTGACTCGACCCGCCTCAGGATCCGCGTGTTTTTTCGTTTATTGGGCAAATTGCCCTTTTGGTCCTTCCGCGTTTTTAGTATTTCAAATTAAGTTTGCAATATTAGCACATTGGCCCTGAAATTTTACACGGTTTCACGATTTGGTCCTTCCCTCAAAGCGCTACGTTTAATTTGCTGGGAAAATTGCCTCTTTGGTCCCCCATCTTTTATGCGCGTGTTCATTTAGCCCCAAGCCTTTGTTTTATTTACAATTTGACCCGAAACTTCAGTTTTTAATGCAATTTAACCCATATTTCAATTATTTTGTAATTTTTACTACTTTTACTATTATTTAAATATTTTTATTATTATTGGTTATTTATTATTAATTATTATTATTTGTTATTTTCATTATATTTTACTACTATTTGTATGTTATTATTTATTGTGTGTGTTTTGATTTTATTTTATTTTATTTTATTTTATTTTATTTTATTTTACTAATATCATTATTTTATTTAGTATTATTATTATTTTGTTTTCATCATTATTTTATTATTATTATTTTTCTTTTTTTCTATTTTTATTATTATATCATCATTATCATCACTAGTATTATTATTATATTTATTACCACTATTAATGTATCTTTATATGTATATTGTTATTACTACCATTTTCTTTTTCTTTTCTTTAAAATTATTACTCTTATTTCACTTCCATTATTATTATTTATTAGTATTATTATTATCGTTATGTTACTATTATTATTTCATCGTCATTTCTACTACGGTTAATATACATAATACTTTCAATGTATCATCCTTACTTATACGTATATATATGTATGTGTCTTCCATTATCCTTATCACATGTAACATCTCATCACTTGTCGCTTTCAATCTTACCCGATTTATCAAATTTTTAAATAACCGATATTCCGTATTAAAGGTTCGAGAGAATCGAGCCCTAACTTACTGGGTTCTGGTTTCTCTCCTTTAACTTGAATAACGGAATATCCTTTTTGAAATCGCAATACAAGTTTTAAATAAAATGCTTGTTCTTGGAAATTCGAAATGTTGCGCCCTAACTTACTGGACACGACATCTAGATACCCCGAGATGAGTTTTTTAAAAAAGTAAAGGAAATATTCTGTATTTGGAATTTCGAGAAAATCGAGCCCTAACTTACTGGGTTCCGGCTTCTCATTTGACAAATAACGGAATATCGCCTTGAAATTTTTAGCCGAGTTTTAAAATCAAAGACAAGTTCAGTTTCGGGAGTCCAAAGCGTCGTACCCTAACTTACTGGATACGATGCTTTATCTCTTCGAAATAAGGAAGTCTTAGTATCCCTTCCGATCCTTTCAAGTTTTGAAAATAAAAGTATCCATTTTCGAATCATTTCAAAGTTTTCAACATTAGGACATCGATCAATCAATTTGGTACCAATTTTGGGCGTGACGAGGGTGCTAACCCTTCCTCGCACGTAATCGACTCCCGAACCCATTTTCTCCAATTTCGCAGACCAAAAAACCCTGTTTTAGTAAATCCAAACGTTTTATTAAAACAAAGGTGATCCGATCACACCTAATAAAGATCGATGGCAACTCCCTTCTTCTTCATTTCTAAAACCCGAGTCGACCGTGTCGTTTCCTATTTATCAAAAAAATGGTTATGACACCAAGGTATTACGACACTTTCCCTTGATTCCCAAACTTAAAATATTATTTCAATTCTCCAAGATATCACAATCCATGAGATGGCATAAAGAAGGACGAACCAAAGATGGTATATTGAGACATCCAACTGATGGTTCTACCTGGGATGCATTTGATAAGAAGTTTCCTAATTTTGCATCTGATTTTCGCAATGTTAGGCTAGGTTTGGCTAGCGATGGATTCAATCCATTTTGAACAATGGGTACAAGTCATAGTACATGGCCCATACTTCTTATTCCTTATAATTTAAATTCTTAGGCATGCATGAAACAATCTTCGATGATACTATCAAGGGTTATCCCTGGTGAGAAAGGACCCGGCAATGACATTAATGTCTATATGCAGCCTTTAATTAATGAGTTGCAGCAATTGTAGACAAGAGTTGATACTTTTGATTCATCAACTTCCAAATCTTTCACTTTACAAGTTTGTCTTCTTTGGACAATTAGTGAGTTCCCAACTTACGCTAATCTTTTAGGGTGAAGTATGAAAAGGTCGGGTTGGTTGCCCAGTATGTGCTGAAAAAACTCAATCTTGATGGTTCAGTAAGGTCAAAAGTTTTGTAATATGGGTTATCGTCGATAGTTATTAGCTGAGCACCCATTTCAAAAATAGAGTCGTAATTTGATGACATTATAGAGTATGGGGTAGCTCCTATACCACGATCGGCAGAAGATATCTTAAGGGAAGTTGAAGGTATCAATTTTATTTATGGAAAAGCCAGAAAGAGGGATCGAGAAGAACTAGATGAAGGGTCGGTAGAACTTGATGTAGATGAGGGGTGTGATTTGTTTAATGACTTTGAAGAATTGGTGGTAGAAGGAGATGAATCAAATCTCATAAATTAAGACAAGACTTTATGGAAGAAGAGGAGCATATTTTCGACTTGCCTTATTGGCATTACAATCTACTTCGACATAACCTGGATGTCATGCACATCGAGAAGAACGCATGTGACAATGTCGTTGGCACCCTTCTTAATCTCTCACGTAGTGGTAAAGATAATATCAAGGCACACAAGGACCTACAAGATATTGGCATCCAAATTTATCTTCATCCAAAAATGAGAAACGGGAAAGAGTACCTACCGCAAGCGTGTTACACTCTTGCATCAAAGAAAAGAGATATTTTTCTTTCCATTGTGAAGAATTTGAAGGTGCCGATGATTATGCATCAAACATATCTCAATGCGTGAATTTGAAATAGCATAATTTAAGCAACCTCGAAAGTCATGACTGTCACATTTTCTGTAAGATTTGTTTCCAATATGCTTAAGAGGAGTTGTAGAAAAGAATGTAACACCCCAAACCCGGTCAGCACACCACGACCGAATCTGGTATGTTACGGGGTGAAAACATTTTTAAAGAAACGAGTTATCGGTTAAATTTGATTGAAAACTCTTTATCGTTTTAGAGTATAAAAATCCGTAGATAACTATTACAATCGAGTGAGTTGAGCGTAGACAAGTTTAAATCTTTTGTTCTTGACGTTGTTTAAAAAAAATTCAAGTTTAAGAAAACATCCAAGTTACCTTTGTTGTCATCTTGTGAATTTTGTTACCCGATGGTAACGTTTAAAAACCCAAAGGAGTTATAGTTTTGAAAACATTGCTTTTTACCGATTAATTTAACAAGTCCATATATCCAACATAGGTATAATATAATCAAAATAAAAGTAAATAATAAAAACCTAAAATAGTACTTAGGGCCTTATTACAAATCCCAAAACCGAATTTAAAGAGAATTAATAAAATTGAAGTAGAACTAAAAGGAATCAAAACCCAATCGAACATGCATGGCCGCCTCGAGTCCTTCCCGGCTCCGTATCCGCGATCTACGCCTCATTTGTAAAATATAAGGGAAGGGGTGAGTCACCAAGACTCAGTGTATAAATCCCCAACCCGATAGTGCAAGCACTTACACAGATTATCAGTAAACATGCAAATCATGCAACCCATAACCTAACCATCCAATCTCCTTTATCTACCCCGTGTGGTCAAAACCACTGGTGGTCAAAACCACTGGTGACCGTAGTCACAAATATATAACGGTGTGGTCAAAACCACTGATGATCAAAGTCACAAATCAAGTGATGGGGCCAACCCATCGTGTGGTCAAAACCACTGATGACAATCCCGTAATCAACATGTGGGGCCAACCCACTATGGTACCAAGCCACTGGGATGAGTCACAATATTTATATGTGGTCAAAACCACTGGTGGTCAAAACCACCGGGACTTAGTCACAAAATATATATAACAAGACGGGGCCAACCCGTTGTGTGGTCAAAACCACTGGTGACAGTCCAAATATTTCTTCCCCCTCCTCTCATCAATCCCATCATCATGTCCATAACATACGTATCATAATATCATGTATCATGCAATAATGCATAGCATAGCATATATCAATATTATGATGATGTATATCAAAAATCACATAACAGGGGACTTACCCGGATTCCAAGCTCATACCCACAAGGCATAATCACCGATTTCATTGGCTATAACAATAACATAATGGGCATATTATACTAATAAAGTGTGTAAGTGTTACACACCTAACTATATGTAGATCTAATGCTAAATCCCGAAACTACACGATACTACGAGATCCCGAAACGTATGCCCTCACTGCACCTACAATCGGCCAACATCACCCTTTAGATCTGAAGCCATTCGGCTTACTCACAAAATCTAGAAATTGTGTCGCAAGAAGGTAGTACTTACCTTAATGCCAATTTGTTTTCCAACCAAATCCCGAAGCTACGTAATGATCCCCCTTGCAATCGGCCAGACACTAGAACACACAAATGGTTAGCCTTCAGCCTTTGAACGAATAAGGAATAGATTTAAACGTTAAACCCTTACTTGGATCAGAAATCAAAACCCAAAGATCCACTGCGTTAGACTGCACTTCTCCCTACAATCGGCCTTAAAACATCATTATGAATCATAGGGCCATTCGGCCATGGCATAAATCCCGAAACCAAGAAGTTGTCGTATCTTTACCTTACAACTGATTCGGCCTCTATTTACCAAGGATCGGCACACCCTAAATGAACATGAATAGAGTTCTAGTACTTAAATCTAAAATGGAAAAAGGATGAAAGAGAAGTGAGTTTCAGTCACTACACAAATCGGTGAAGAAAAGAAAAAGATATTACTTACCAAGAGATTTGGCCCCAACCCCAAAAGGAAGAATTAGATTCGGCTTTGAAGGTGCTTAAGATGAAGGGTAAGTGCAATGGAGGAGAAAAGATCCGGCAAAAAGGTGATTGAGAGGGGTTTAGGCACAAAAGGTTTTGAAATAGTGAAGAAGATACCGAATGGAAAATAAGAAAGTTGATTTCGGCTAGAGCAAAATAGGAAGGAGAAAAGGTGAATAGAGATGGTGGATTCGACAATATAGGCTAACAATGAATGACCCACAAGGTAAAGAAAAGAAGGGAGGGTATTGAGTTTCGACTTTGAGCAAGAATGAGAAGAAGAAAAAGAGAGAGAGATGGGGGAGAGGAAGATTCGGCCAAGCACTTTGAGAAGGGAAAAAAATCAAATTAAAGAGCTTAGAGGGACATTCGGCTACACCAAAAGCTCCCTAAAACCGATAGCCCCCTTGCCCACAAAGTCCACCATTCTACCAACTCTTCCCAAATGAGTTTGATAAGATTCAAGCTCTAACTTTCCTCACCTTCATCTATCCAATTCAAATCGATGATCACATCCTCATCCATTCAAGAGAGTCCCTCCCGAGCACTCTTCCTCCTTGCTTGTGGCATCAAAATATTAAGCGAAAGTGAGATTCTGCTTTGCTTGAACCAAGGTCCTCCTTACCCCCTTGTGGCGTCACCTCCCTTGTGACTTGAGTGGCACCTCCTTGCCACTTTACCAAGGCACTTCTTGTGTCTAAAACTCCTAATAATTCCTTTTAACCCCTAACTCTCCTAGCTCCCTCTCACTAAGTACAAAAATAAAAATATTTGACCATGACTCAGGCCTAACCCGAGGTCATGCTTAGACCCAAAATTATGCTAAACTAGCACATCAGACAGATCAACACATGCAACACATGAAAAATACAGTGGCCCCGTTTTAAGGATATTACAGTTCTACCCCCTTAAAAATAATTTCGACCTTTAAATTACCTGATCAGAAGAGTTGAGGGTATTGCTGCCGTATTACATCCTCTGGTTCCCACGTGGCCTCTTCCGTACCATGGTTCCGCCATAAAACTTTCACCAAAGGAACTGACTTCCTACGTAAGACCTTGACATCCCAATCCAAAATCTGTACCGGTTCCTCCTCGAAAGACAAGTCCGAGCTCACCTCAATCTCCGCAACTGGTACAACGTGTGATGGATCTGACCGATAGTGCCTAAGCATCGAAACATGAAAGACGTCGTGAATCTAACTTAACTCTACCGGTAGCTCGAGCTGATAAGCTACCAGTCCTACTCGCTTCAACACTGTGTACGGCCCGATAAACCTAGGGCTTAGCTTCCCTTTCCGCCCAAATCTCAACACTTTCTCCCATGGCGATACCTTCAGAAAAACCTTATCACCCACTGCATACTCTATATCTCTGCATTTTAGATCAGCGTAAGACTTCTGCCTGTCTGACGCTTCCTTCACTTTGAGTTGATGATACCCCGACCTGAGGTCTATCTTCAAGAAAACCGATGCACCCTTAAGTTGATCGAACAAGTCGTCAATCCTAGGCAACGGATAGATCGTCAACTTGTTCAGCTGGCAGTAGTCTATACACATCCGTATTGTACCGTCTTTTTTTTCTTAACAAAACATGAGTGCTCCCAAGGGATATACTTGGTGAATGAAACCCCGGTCCAACAACTCCCGGATTTGGGTAGTCAACTCCACCAATTCCTTTGGCGCCATTCGACGGGGCTATAGACACTAGCGCGATTTCCGGTGTAATGAGTCTATACTAAATTCTACTTTCCAATCCGGAGGTAGACCTGAAAGTTCCTCTGGGAATACATCAGTAAATTCCCCCACAGTTTGGACACTTTCTACAGCTGTATCCTTGGCTCCCAAAGTATAAAATGCACCATGAATGCAGAGACCACATTGGATAATTAGTCTCTCCTATTACCTATCATCACCACCTCCTCACCTTCCATTGTCCTCAACAGCATGCGTTTAGCCGCGCAATCCAAACTGGCCTGGTACTTCACCAGCCAGTCCATCCCGAGAATTAGATCGAACTCCCCAAATGGCAATTCCATCAAATCAGTCAAAAATATGACCCCTTAAAGTTCTAGGGGTACATCCCTATACAGCTTATTTACTCCTACAGAGTGGCCTAGAGGGCTAATTACGGTCATCTCCTAGAAGTAGTCTCAAGTCTAGGTTCATAATCTCCACTATACTCACGGCAACATACGAATCGTCGAACCCACATCTATCAAAGCAAGATATGGTAATCCAAAGATTAGAAACGTACCAGTTATGACGTCTGGTGCGTCACCCTCCTCTCGACTCCTCGCTGCATAGACTAGTCCAGGCTGTCTCGCCTCTGTACCACCTGCACCTCTGTCCGGTGCTCCACGTCCTCTACCAGAGCCATTACCTCCCCTAGCAACACCATGGCCCCTCTGTGGCTGCTGACCATCCCTCCTGTTTTGAGTATGATTCTGATCCCCAGACTGCAACCTAGCTGACCTTTGTGGACAATCCTCACTCGGTGCCCCATCGATCCACACTCAAAGCATCCCTATTTCGATCTAATATTCTCCGTGTGAGACTTTCCACATCGAGCACATCGTGGCTGCCATCGAGTATCGCAGCGATGAGGCATAGCAGCTTGATTCGGCCCACTATATCTACCCCATTTTTGCTGATTCCCGATAGACCCAGATGATCCGAAATTCCTCTTATTCCAACCCTTGTCCTGATTCCGTCTAACCGACTAGTTCACTTCTTCCGTAACTTTAGACTTTTCCACTAAGACCGTAAATTCTCTCTCCTACTGTGGAGCAATCAACAACCTCAGATCGTCCCTTAATCCATCCTCGAATCTGATGCATCGCTCATGCTCCGTAGCTATGATGCCCCGAGCATATCGACTCAATCTTAAGAATTTTGCCTCGTACTCCGATACGGACTTACTTTCCTGAACCAGTCTCAGAAACGCCTTCCTCTGCGCATCAATATAACTGGTCTCGACATACTTCTTCTGATTGCTGCCTTAAAATAATCCCAAGTGAGATCATCCGCTGCAGCACCATCCCGAACCGTGAGCCACCACTGATATGACTCATCATGGAGAAGCGACACTACTCCCTTTAGTTTCTCCTCAACCGTTAGATCCAAATCGTCCATGATTAGATTCTGTCAGCCTCCAACCAATACTCGGTAGTATTGGGTGCCACACGAATACTCCTCGGAATACCTCGGCTCCATTGGTTCAGAGTCACTCAGATATAGATTTTCGAGCTCCAGTACCTCCACCTGCTCCAGCCACTTTTTCCAGCACTCGAAGCATCGCCTGCGAAACTACATCTTCCCCCGTTTGATCCTGATACTCTACGCCAGCAGCTGATGGTGGTGGTATCTCATTCTCGGGCCCTTGACCAGACCTAACGGGTTCGATACGATCATTTCGCCTCTACCGTGCCCTTGCACATTACGACCACGTCCCCTAGTACTCATATCTAATTTGCGATTTAATCTGCTTAAGAAATTTTTATGAATTAGCTTCCGTTTCACTGATTACCCACGAATAAGTTTTATGTAAAGAAATTTGGTAGTGGTTCTTTCGATCATCACACAGTTTTTAGTTCAATTACCTACCCTAATACAGTGAATCACATTTACTCATCAACAACCACCTCCACCCATATCCCACATGTAGGGGTATTCTCGTCATTTTACTACCTGGGGGTATTTCTATAATTTAACCTATCGGGGTATTTTTAGTAATAAATCAGGGTTAATTTGGAAACCTTTACAAATCATAGGTATTTTAGAAATTCTAGAAATCGGGGGTATTTTGGTAATTCATAAACCAGGGGTATCTTCGTAATTTTCCAAAGTATGGTTTCAGGTGATTTTACGTAAGGGTATTTTGGAAAATTTTTAATTCGGGGGTATTCTGGCAATTTTCCATAATGAGGGTATTTTGGTAATTTTTTTACAAGTCAGGGGTAATTTGGTCATTTTTTAAATCAGGGGTATTTTGGTCATTTCTTAAATCAAGGTTACTGTGGCAATTTCGAAATCAAGGTTTAATTTTTAGAGTGTTACAAAACAGGATGGCTGGTCCCTTTCGGGTTCTAATTATTAAATCCGGCCTGTGAATAAGTCATATTAGCTAGGGTGAATCGTCACTACGCACCAGGTAAGATTCGAGTGAAGAGGAGGTGAGTCACTAGGACTACTTAAATACCATGCTCCCCCTGAATCCATTCCTAGACATTCGCACCACGGTTGCCACACCATTAACTTAGCGACGTACTCATAGGTTTGTTTAATGGATCTTTAAGTCTTATGTGATTTGTGTTGGAGTAAGCTATTCTTAAGGTTCAATAACTCCTATTCTACTAATCTACGATCCCGAAATACCCATCACCCCCACATATAATTCACACAACAGTTAGGAATACTTACCTGGGCGGATTGGTGCTGGAGACTCGGTGCCATGCTGTTCAACCTATGTACCTTTTCCACAAAACTTTTCAAAACCCTACCTTAAAACATTTTGGGCCGTGGGCCCACAACCAAGCTTTTTAACTTGGCTCTGATACCAAAATTGTAACACCCCAAACTCGGTCAGCACACCATGATCGAATTTGGTATGTTACGGGGTGAAAACATTTTTAAAGAAACGAGTTACCAGTTAAATTTGATTGAAAACTCTTTATCGTTTTAGAGTATAAAAATCCGTAGATAACTATTACAATCGAGTGAGTTGAGCATAGACAAGTTCAAATCTTTTGTTCTTGAAGTTGTTTAAAAAAAATTCAAGTTTAAGAAAACATCCAAGTTACCTTTGTTGTCATCTTGTGAATTTTGTTACCCGATGGTAACGTTTAAAAACCCGAAGGAGTTATAGTTTTGAAAACATTTCTTTTTACCGATTAATTTAACAAGTCCATATATCCAACATAGGTATAATATAATCAAAATAAAAGCAAATAATAAAAACCTAAAATAGTACTTAGCGGCTTTATTACAAATCCCAAAACCAAATTTAAAGAGAATTAATAAAATTGAAGTAGAACTAAAAGGAATCAAAACCCAATCGAACATACATGGCCGCCTCGAGTCCTTCCCGGCTCCGTATCCGCGATCTACGCCTCATCTGTAAAATATAAGGGAAGGGGTGAGTCACCAAGACTCAGTGTATAAATCCCCAAGCTGATAGTGCAAGCACTTACACAGATTATCAGTAAACAAGCAAATCATGCAACCCATAACTTAACCATCCAATCTCCTTTATCTACCCCGTGTGGTCAAAACCACTGGTGGTCAAAACCACTGGTGACCGTAGTCACAAATATATAACGGTGTGGTCAAAACCACTGATGACCGAGTCACCAATCAAGCGATGGGGCCAACCGATCGTGTGGTCAAAACCACTGATGACAATCCCGTAATCAACATGTGGGGCCAACCCACTGTGGTACCAAACCACTAGGAAGAGTCACAATATTCATATGTGGTCAAAACCACTGGTGGTCAAAACCACTAGGACTTAGTCACAAAATAAATATAACAAGATGGGGCCAACCCGTCGTGTGGTCAAAACCACTGGTGACAGTCCAAATATTTCTTCCCCCTCCTCTCATTAATCCCATCATCATGTCTATATCATACGTGTCATAATATCATGTATAATGCAATAACGCATAGCATAGCATATATCAATATTATGATGATGTATATCAAAAATCACATAACAGAGGACTTACCTCGATTCCAAGCTCATACCCACAAGGCATAATCACCGATTTCATTGGCTATAACAATAACATAATGGGCATATTATACTAATAAAGTGTGTAAGCATTACACACCTGACTATATGTAGATCTAATGCTAAATTCTGAAACTACACGATACTATGAGATCCCGAAACGTATGCCTTCACTGCACCTACAATTGGCCAACATCACCCTTTAGATCTGAAGCCATTCGGCTTACTCACAAAATCCCAAAATTGTGTCGCAAGAAGGTAGTACTTACCTTAATGCCGATTTGTTTTCCAACCAAATCCCGAAGCTATGTAATGATCCCCCTTGCAATTGGCCAGACACTAGAACACACAAATGGTTAGCCTTCGGCCTTTAAACGAATAAGGAATAGATCTAAACGTTGAACCCTTACCTGGATCAAAAATCGAAACCCAAAGATCCACTGCGTTAGACTACACTTCTCCCTACAATCAGCCTTAACACATCATTATGAATCATAGGGCCATTTGGCCATGGCATAAATCCGAAACCAAGAAGTTGTCGCATCCTTACCTTACAAACATGAATAGAGTTTTAGTACTTAAATCTAAAATGGAAAAAGGATGAAAGAGAAGTGAGTTTCGGCAACTACACAAATCGGTGAAGAAAAGAAAATGATATTACTTACCAAGAGATTCGGCCCCAACCCCAAAAGGAAGAATTAGATTCGGCTTTGAAGGTGCTTAAGATGAAGGGTAAGTGCAATGGAGGAGAAAAGATCCGGCAATGGGTGATTGAGAGGGGTCCCGGCATAAAAGGTTTTGAAAGAGTGAAGAAGATACCGAATGGAAAATAAGAAAGTTGATTTCAGCTAGAGCAAAATAGAAAGGAGAAAAGGTGAATTGAGATGGTGGATTCGACAATATAAGCTAACAATGAATGGCCCACAAGGTAAAGAAAAGAAGGGGAGGGTATTGAGTTTCGGCTTTGAGCAAGAATGAGAAGAAGAAAAAGAGAGAGAGAGATGGGGGAGAGGAAGATTCGGCCAAGCACTTTGAGAAGGGAAAAAAAGAAATCAAATTAAAGAGCTTAGAGGGACATTTGGCTACACCAAAAGCTCCCCAAAACTGATAGCCCCCCTTGCCCACAGTCCACCATTCGGCCAGTTCTTCCCAAATGAGTTTGATAAGATTCAAGCTCCTAACTTTCCTTACCTTCATCTATCCAATTCAAATCTGATGATCACATCCTCATCCATTCAAGAGAGTCCCTCCTGAGCACTCTTCCTCCTTGCTTGTGGCGTCAAAATATTAAGCAGAAAGTGAGATTTCTACTGCTCGAACCAAGGTCCTCCTTACCCCCTTGTGGCATCACCTCCCTTGTGACTTGAGTGGCACCTCCTTGCCACTTTACCAAGGCACTTCTTGTGTCTAAAACTCTCAATAATTCCTTTTAACCCCTAACTCTCCTAGCTCCCTCTCACTAAGTACAAAAACAAAAATGTTTGACCATGACTCAGGCCTAACCCGAGGTCATGCTTAGACCCCAAATTATGCTAAACTAGCACAGCAGACAGATCAACACATGCAACACATGAAAAATGCAGAGGCCCCATTTTAAGGATGTTACAAAGAAGGTGCTAAGTGTTTTTACAAATCTATCAGATTTCTTCAAAAGATTATATGCAAAAAGTCTTGATCCATAAGAAGTTGATCAACTTCAAATACAAGTCGTGTTAACACTTTGTGATATGGGGAAAATATTTCCTCTAAGTTTCTTCACAATCATAATTTATTTGATTATTCATTTGCTGATGGAGGCTAAGCTTGGTGGACCTGTTCAATACATGTGGATGTACCCGATCGAAAGGTATATGAAATATATCAATAATATTTCATAATATTTTATTTTTATTATTTTTAATATAGTATAAAATAAATATGTAAAAATATATGTATGTGATGCAGGTATCTTATGAGATTGAAAGCTTCGGTGCGAAATAGAGCTTATCCCAAAGGGTACACAATTTCATACTGTCTTATGTTTTGCTTCCATTATTTTTTTGATGTGGAGACTATATTTTCCTATCCTCCCAAGAATGATGGGAACATTAAAAAATGGTACATTTTCTCTACTAAAGGACGTCTAATTGGTACCATGAACACTGTAACATCCCGATTTAGGGTTTAGTCAGAATAATGGTGCGAGACCATAAATCTGAGGTGTATGTATGAATTTTTGAGGTTTATGCCATGATTGCATGTTAGTGTGAAAGTTTCATAAAGCAATTTTGTTAAATTACAGTTGAATTGTTGAAAAGGACTAAATTGCAAAAGTTGTAAAATGTGATATTCTAGAAGCTATTTTTGTGAAATAACTTTGGATTACCAATTAGAGGTCCTTAAATAGAAATTTTCCCAAATTCTAATTTTTGGACAAAATTGGGCATGAATAAGTTAAAATTTAAAGTTTGACAAAAGGGCATTTTGGTCATTTGGCAATTAAATGATTAAAAAGGGGAAAGATGATAGAATTTTCATTCATCTTCTTCCCCAAGGCTGTCAAAAATTTAGGTAAGCCATTGTTAGGGCTCTTCAACTTTTCAAGCTAGCTAGTAAGTGTATTCTAGCTCCTTAAAAAATGTCCTTCGTATTTTTGAAGTCCTAGTAGCATGAGTAAGCTATTTTTAGCTATATGTTGAGCTAAGATGGATGTTTAAAAATGTACGCATGTATGACATGCATGTATTTTGATAATTTATAGAAGAATATGAAAGCTTGATGTAGTAGAAACATCTTTTGCTAAGTGAATTCCATAAAAAAATGCATGTAGGGACTAGTTTATGAAAGCCTTGAGATTGGTCATACATGTATGATTTAGTAAGAATTGATGATTGTTTTAGTTGAGTAAATGGTTTGGTTATGCATGAAAGGCTAGAAAGTTTAATGAAAATCACTTTACGAGCCTTGGGCCAAAAGTGTAAATATGAGAAAATTTTAGGGCAAAATGATAATTTTGCTAAAGTATGAGATAAGGGTCAATTTAGTTAATGTGTGTATTGAATAAGTTTATTTATTAATTATAGATCAAGAAAGATGAAGCCCGGATCGAAACCGAGGCAAGAGCAATGTGGTGGACTAAATTGCACATCTTTATACTTTTGAGTACCGAGGTAAGTTTATGCGTAATCAAAGCGTTATACTTATATGTTCTTATTTCTAGCTAGTGTGAAGCATGAATGAGAATGATTGAGAACCTATGTGGTTCAAGTGGAATGAATGAATGAGTAAGTAGATATGTGGATGTGTAGTGATAATATTTGATGGTGGGCTAAGTGCGATACCACCTTAATACTTAACAACTATGGGCTGTGTATGATACCATAGTTAAGTATGTTATTTAATGGGATATGTGCTAAACCACTATGAGTACCTCTTGGTAGGCTATGTGCGATACTACCTTATTACCTGATTTTGGCGGGTTGAGTGCGGAACCACTGAGTGATTTAGTTGTGTGGATGTATTAGTGTGATAAAATGATATGTTGTATTTTCGAGCAAATGTGGTATTGAGTGCAGGGGTGCATGTAAATGATTATGAGTATGTGACTCATGATGTTTTGGAAATGTGGTAAGGGATAGAAAGAGTAAGTATAGTTGTGGATGTGAATTTATTTGGTAGTATAATGCTAATTGTTGTTTAGTTTATACTAGAATGCTTAAATTATTTATGTGTAAACTTACTAAGCTTAAGGCTTACTCCTTTTATTTTCCCTTGTCTTATAAAGAAAGAGGGTTGAATCGAGATACGTGGATTAATCGGAAGATCGCCTACACCATCAGCTCACTCCGGTACATTAGACTAAATGTTTTGTATATGGCATGTATAGGGGCTAGACAAGTTAGTGAATTTTGTTGTAAATGGCTAAGATGTGTTAGCCTATAGATGGATAATCTATTTTGTATATTGCCATAGCTTTTGGCTGCTTTATTATATAAAAAAATATAGTGATCCATGTGAAATTGTGTTTGTGCTTGAGTTACTTATGGATGAGTTGAATAAGTATGTGTTGTATAAACTTGAGGGGTGGGGAGAGCTTAGCACATAACTTTGTTCTTGTCCATATGGATAGACACATGGGCATGTGTCTAAGCTATATGTGACACACGGCCAGTCCACGGGCGTGTGTGTTGGCCGTGTCTATTTGACAGAATTGAGAAGTATAGGCCACGGGCTAGCCACACAGGTGTGTGCCTAGACTCAAGGCCGTGTGAGGTAGTCAGTGTTCAGTAAGGGTGGTGAGCATGGGTGTGTGCCCTAACCGTGGGGCATTGGCAGAATGCTCGAGTTTCATGTATGGTTTGTGAGCATGGGCGTGTGTGACTACCCACGGGCGTATGTCATCTAGCATGGGCGTGTAGTCCCTGTTTAGATGGAAAAAATTTTAAGATTCGAAAAAGTTTCAAAATAGTCTCAAGAGCCTCATGTGTATGGGTGAGGCCTCGTAAGTCAAAAATAAGGTTGTTGTGATGATTTTAAGAGAGTAATCACATTAAACCTCTAGGGCGATCAAGGGGTTTTAATTTGGTAATGCCTCGGGCCCAGTTTCAGCGTAGAATACGGGTAATGGGTGTTACATTTAGTGGTATCAAAGCTATGGTTTAGTCGGTTCTAGGACTATCGTAGCAGGTGTAAGATTCTAGCTATACATGCCATAAGCGTATAATGATAATGTGGTGGCTTCTGATGATTTTAAACTTGTTTTTATATAGTGTATGGATTCCGATCAATCGACTGCTGCTGACGCTGCTAGTAATACGCTGACTCCCGCGTAAGGGACCGCGCCTATGCAGAGTAAACCTAAGACTGGGGGTCAAGGAGACAAGGCTCAGGAAGCCTTTCTCCAGATGATGAGTAACTAGTACTCGGAGTATGTTTGATCAAACCCTAATGCTCAACCTCCTCCACCTCCTCCTATAGCTTAGCCAGTTCTAGTGGCTCCTCAAGGTATAGAAGTAGTGAGAGTAACGAAGCCCCGGTGGATAAGGTTAAGAAACATAGGGCTGAGGAGTTTAGAGCTAAGGTAGAGGATGACCCTAAAAGGGAAGAGTTTTGGTTGGAAAACTCGATGAGAGTGTTCGATGAACTCTCATGTACACTTGAAGAGAACCTGAAGTGTGCCATATCTTTACTAAGAGACTCGGCATACCATTGGTGGAAGACGTTGACGTCGGTAGTCCCGAGAGAACGGGTGACGTGGTACTTCTTTCTAGAAAAGTTCCGGAAGAAGTATATAAGCCAAAAATTTATCGATTGGAAAAGGAAAGAATTCCTTGAGTTGAAGTAAGGGAGAATGTCAGTAACAAAATATGAGCGCGAGATTGTTAGGCTTAGCAAATACACTCAAGAATATGTGTTGATGAAGACTATTTTGAAAAGGCTCGAAGATGGATTGAATGAGGATATCAAACTCCTAGTTGGTATTTTGAAACTGAAGGAGTTTGTAGTGTTGGTTGATAGGGCAAGTAAGCCGAAGAATTGAGTAAGAAAAAGAGGAGAGCGGTGAATGAGGCCCGAGATGCAAGAAAATGGCCGATGGGCAAATCATACCAAGCTCAATCGAAAAGATCAAAGGAGGTGAATCCTCAGACCACTACATCAGTTGGATATTCACCTCGAGATCAAGGCAACACGAGTTCGGGTTCAAGAGTCTAAGCCACCTCGATGGGAAGTGTAGGCAATTCGAAGAAAAATCGAAGCTTCCAAGTTGTGGTAGATATCACACTGGAGAGTGTTAGTGTAACAGTCAAAACTGTTATAAGTGTGGTTCCCCCGACCATTTTATCCGAAATTGCCCCGAGAGGGATGACAAAGAAGAGAAGCAAGAGATAAGATTTAGTAATGTACCTGCGAGGGGTAGGCCACCAAAGAACCCGGGAGGGGGAACTAGTGGTAGAGGTGCGTCATGAGATTCTGCTGTGAGATCGGAGGGTCGGGCACCTGCTAAGAAGTATGTCATTCACGCTCGCGAAGAGGCATCCTCCCCAGATGTAATAACGGGTACTTTTTCTCTTGATGACACATTTGTTATTGCTTTAATTGACCAGGGTCTACCTATTTCTATATTTGCATGAGATTGGCATCTAGTTTGAGTATGACCGTTGAGTTTACGGACATTATGGTTAAGGTGTCAAACCCGTTAGGTAAGCATGTGTTTGTGGACAAAGTGTGTAAGAACTGTCCTTTGATGATTAAGAGTCATTGTTTTCCTGCAAACCTAATGTTGTTGCCGTTTGATGAGTTTGATTTAATCCTTGGCATGGATTGGTTGACTACACATATTGTCTTAGTGAACTATAGTAGTAAGTTTATCGAGCTAAAATGTGAGGGTGGATATGATATTCGGGTTGACTCAAGTGGATCGGGTAGTCTACCATTGATGATTTCTTCCTTAGTGGCCGAGAAATGCTTGAGAAAGGGATGTGAGTCCTATCTCGCGTTTGTATTGAATACTCAAGAGTCTGAGGTGAAGATTGAATCAGTGTCGGTGGTATGTGAGTATCTGGATGTATTCCCGGAGGAGTTACCCGAATTACCTCCTATGAGAGAGGTCAAGTTTGGGATTGAGTTAATTCCGGGAACGGCACCTATTTCGATTGCTCTGTATAGGATGGCACACTTAGAGTTGAAAGAACTAAAGGTCTAGTTACAAGAATTGATGGATAAAGGTTTTGTGAGACCGAGCTACTCACCGTGGGGTGCTCTGGTATTATTCTTGAAGAAGAAAGATGGGACGATGAGATTGTGCATAGACTACAGACAACTCAACAAGGTGACGGTGAAGAATAAGTACCCTTTACCAAGGATAGATGACCTATTCGACAAATTTAAAGGAGCTATAGTATTCTCTAAGATAGATTTGACTGGTTATTACCAGTTGAGAGTAAAGGAACAGGATGTGTTGAAAACTGCGTTTCGGACAAGGTATGGCCATTTTGAGTTTCTGGTCATGCCGTTTGGTTTAACGAATGCACCTACAATTTTTATGGATCTGATGAACCGTGTCTTTAGACCGTATGTGGACAAGTTTATGGTTGTCTTCATTGACGAAATATTGATCTATTCTCGGGATGAGAACGATCATAAAGAACATTTGAGAATTGTCTTGCAAACTTTAAGAGATAAGCACTTGTATGCTAAGTTTAGCAAGAGTGAGTTTTAGCTCCGAGAGGTCGGATTCTTAGGACACGTTGTGTCGGGTGATGGTATCCGAGTTGATCCAAGTAAGATATCAGCTATTGTGGATTGGAAACAGCCGAGGAACGTATAAGAAGTTAGAAGCTTTTTGGGTTTAGCGGGATATTACAGACGTTTCGTAAAGGGATTATCTGTGATTGCTACCCTGATAACGAAACTGTTACATAAGGATGTAAAGTTTGATTGGTCTGAGATATGTCAACAAAGTTTCAAGAGGTTGAAAACATTGTTGACTGAGGCACCGATTTTGGTTCAACCAGAATTGGGAAAAGAGTTCTTGGTTTACAGTGATGCGTCATTTAATGGTCTTGGTTGCGTGATGTTGCAAGAGGGTAAGGTAGTTGCTTACGCCTCGAGGCAGTTAAAAACACACGAGAAGAATTATCAGACTCACGATTTGGAGTTGGTTGCGATTGTTTTCGCGTTAAAGATTTGGCGACATTACTTGTATAGGGAAAAGTTCTGAATCTTTACGGATCACAAGAGTTTGAAGTATTTGATGGATCAGAAGGATCTGAATTTACGACAGAGGCGGTGGCTTGAGTTGTTGAAAGACTATGAGTTAGCCATTGATTACCACCCCGAAAAAGAAAATGTGGTTGTGGATGCCCTGAGTAGGAAATCCTTATGTGCTCTAAGAGTTATGAGCACGAGTTTAGCATTGTCTGATGATGGGACTATATTGGCTAAGTTGAGAGTTAGGCCACTATTTGTTCAACAGATAATTAAAGCTCAGAGAAATGATAATGAGATGCAAGCTAATAGAGTTAAGTGTGGATCGAACAATGATTCTGATTTTCGAGTAGGTTCGAATCATTGTTTGATGTACCATGATAGAATTTGTGTACCAAGAGATGTGAAGTTGATTCAAAAGATTTTGCATGAAGCACATAGTGGTTATTTTTCGGTGCACCTGGGCAGTACAAAAATGTACAACGACTTGAGAAAATTTTATTGGTGACCAGGAATGAAAAGAGACATTTCAGAGTTTGTGACAAAATGTCTGATTTATCAGCAGGTGAAATCTGAGCATCAAGTGCCTTCGGGGTTACTTCAACCAGTGTTGGTTCCCAAATGGAAATAGGATCGGGTTACTATAGATTTTGTGATGGGGTTATCGATGACTCCGAAAAAGAAAGATGTTGTGTGGGTTGTTGTGGATAGACTGACGAAGTCGGCTCACTTTATTCCTGTACGTGTTGATTATTCACTGGATAAGCTAGTTGAATTGTATGTGGCAGAAATAGTGAGATTACATGGTGTGCCTGTGTCTATAATATTGGATAGAGATCCGAGGTTTACTTCGAAGTTCTGGAAGAAGTTTCAAGAAGCCATGTGTACGAGGTTAAATTTTAGTACTGCATTCCATCCGCAAACTGGTGGTCAATCTGAAGAGTAATTCAAGTTCTTGAAGATATGCTTCGATGCTGTGTGTTGGAATTTGAAGGTAGTTGGGAGAGATATCTACCTTTGGTCGAATTTGCTTACAATAATTGTTATCAGTCGAGTATACGGATGGCTCTATATGAGGCCTTGTATGGTCGTAAGTGTCAGACTCCTTTGTATTGGACCGAGCTTAGTGAGAAGCGAATCCTTGGGGTCGATCTAGTGAAAGAAACAAAAGAGAAAGTGAAAGTGATACGTGATGGTTTGAAAGCTGCTTCAGGCCGACAGAAGTCGTATGCGAATTTGAAAAGAAAAGAAATTGAGTTTGACGTGGGTGACAAAGTGTTTTGAAAGTATCCCCATGGAAGAAGATCATGAGATTCGGACGAAAAGGGAAATTGAGTCCAAGATTCATAGGGCCGTATGAAATTACCAACAAAATTGGACTAGTGGCTTACCGTTTGGCCTTGCCGGTGGAATTAGAAAAAATTCATAATGTGTTTCATGTGTCGATGTTGTGACGGTATCGCTCCGATCCTTTGCATGTGATTCCTTCAACGGAAGTTGAGATAAGATCGGATATATCTTATGAAGAGGAGCCGATTAAGATTTTGGCTCGAGAAGTGAAACAGCTGAGGAATAAGAACATAGCCCTAGTGAAAGTATTGTGGCAAAAACACGGTGTGGAATAGGCTACATGGGAGACGGAAGAAGCTATGAGAGAGCAACATCCAAACCTCTTTGCTGGTAAGATTTTCTTGGGGGCAAAAATCTCTATAAGGGGGAGAGTTGTAACATCTTGATTTAGGGCCTAGTCAGAATAGTGGTGTGAGACCATAAATTTGAGGTATATGTATGAGTTTTTGAGGTTTATGCCATGATTGCATGTTAGTGTGAAAGTTTTATTAAATAATTTTGTTAAATTTCGGTTGAATTGTTCAAAAGGACTAAATTGCAAAATGTTGCAAAATGTGATATTCTAGAAGCTATTTGTGTGAAATAACTTTGGATTACCAATTAGAAGTCCTTAAATAGTAATTTTCCCAAATTTTAATTTTTGGACAAAATTGGGCATGAATGGGTTAAAATTTGAAAGTTTGACAAAAGGGCATTTTGGTTATTTGTCAATTAAATGATTAAAAAGGGGAAAAGATGATAGAATTTTCATTCATCTTCTTCCCCAAGGCTGCCGAAAATTTAGAGAAGCCATTGTTAGGGCTCTTCAACTTTTCAAGCTAGCTAGTAAGTGTATTCTAGCACCGTTTTTAATTTTCTTCGTATTTTTGAAGTCCTAGTAGCATGAATAAGCTATTTTTAGCTATATGTTGAGCCAAGATGGATGTTCAAAAATGTACCCATGTATGACATGCATGTATTTTGATGTTTTATGGAAGAATATGAAAGCTTGATGTAGTAGAAACATCTTTTGCTAAGTGAATTCCATAAAAAAAATGCATGTAGGGACTAGTTTATGAAAGTCTTGAGATTGGTCATACATGTATGATTTAGTAAGAATTGATGATTGTTTTAGTTGAGTAAATGGTTCGGCTATGCATGAAAGGCTAGAATGTTGAATGAAAATCACTTTACGAGCCTTGGAACAAAAGTGTAAATATGAGAAAGTTTTGGGGCAAAATGGTAATTTTGCTAAAGCATAAGATAAGGGTCAATTTAGTCAATATGTGTGTTGAATAAGTTTATTTATTAATTATAGATCAAGAAAGACAAAGCCCGAATCAAAACCGAGGCAAGAGCAAGGTGGTGGACTAAATTGCACATTTTTATACTTTTTGAGTACCGAGGTAAGTTTATGCGTAATCAATGCGTTATACTTATATGTTCTTATTGCTAGCTAGTGTGAAGCATGAATGAGAATGATTGAGAACCTATGTGGTTCAAGTGGAATGAATGTGGTAGATATCATGATTGAATGAATGGGTAAGTAGATATGTGGATGTGTAGTGATAATATTTGATGGTGGCTAAGTGTGATACCACCTTAATACTTAACAACTATGGGTTGTGTGTGATACCATAGTTAGGTATGTTATTTAGTGGGCTATGTGCGATACTACCTGATTACCTAATTGTGGTGGGCTGAGTGCGAAACCACCGAGTAATTTAGTTGTGTGGATGTATTAGTGTGATAAAATGATGTGTTGTATTTTCGAGCAAATGTGGTATTGAATGCAGGGGTGCATGTAAATGATTATGAGTATGTGACTCATGATGTTTTGGAAATGTGGTAAGGGATAGAAAGAGTAAACATAATTGTGGACGTGAATTTATTTGGTAGTATAATACTAATTATTGTTTAGTTTATACTAGAATGCTTAAATTATTTATGTGTAAACTTATTAAGCTCAAGGCTTACTCCTTTTCTTTTCTCTTATCTTATAGAGAAAGAGGGTTGAATCGAGATAGTGGATTAATCGGAAGATCGCCTACACCATCAGCTCACTCCAATACATTAGACTAAATGTTTTGTATATGGCATGTATAGGGGCTAGACAAGTTAGTGAAATTTGTTGTAAATGGCTAAGATGTGTTAGCCTATAGATGGATAATCTATTTTGTATAATGTCATAGTTGTTGGCTGCTTTATTATATAAAAAAAATTGTAGTTATCCATGTGAAATTGTGTTTGTGTTTGAGTTGCTTTTGGATGAGTTGAATAAATATGTATTGTATAAACTTGAGGGGTGGGAAGAGCTTAGCACATAGCTTTGCTCTTGTCCATATGGATAGACACACGGGCATGTGTCTAGGCCATGTGTGACACACGGCCAGTCCACCAGCATGTGTGTTGGCCGTGTCTATTTGACAGAATTGAGAAGTATAGGCCACGGGCTAACCACACGGGCGTGTGCCAAGACTCAAGGCCGTGTAAGGTAGTTAGTGTTCAACACGGGTGGTAAGCATAGGTGTGTGCCCTAATCTTGGGGCATTGGCAGAATGCTCGAGTTTCATGCACAGTTTGTGAGCATGGGCATGTGTGACTACCCACGGGCGTGTGTCATCTAGCACGGGCATGTAGTCCCTGTTTAGATAGAGAAAATTTTAAGATTCGAAAAAGTTTCGAAATAGTCTCGAAAGCCTCGTGTGTATGGGTGAGGCCTCGTAAGTCGAGAATAAGGATGTTGTGATGACTTTAAGAGAGTAGTCACGTTGAACCTCTGGGGCGATCAAGGGGTTTTAATCCGGTAATGCCTCGGGCCCAGTTCCGGCTTAGAATACGGGTAAGGGATGTTACAATTACGAAGATATTGGACATGCGATCTCTTGCACATGCAAAGCATTATATTATATTGCATAGCGATAAGTTATCACCATATCGTCAGTGAGTTTCCTGAGGAAAATCTTGTCATTTGGTTCTTTTCCTTAACCAATAGATGAATAAAGTAATATTTCTTAATTTGTATGCATTTTTACAACATTTTTTTGCAAAATACTGAATATATTATAAAGAATTTTTGGAGTCTCAGTGAGCTGCTTATGATGGAATTCAAATTAGTAAACGCACAGAGGACAAATGGTTGGTTGAAAAGTTCCCGAAATGTCTTACGAACCAGGTAAATTGTCACTGTAAAAATAATTTATCATATTTTTTATATAATGAGTGCACATTGTAGAAATTTGTTTATAGAACAAGAGCTAATTGATTTCCTACTATATGGTTTTATTCCAAAGATGGAAGCTGAACAAGTTGATGCTGATGTAATTGCTCTTACTCGAGGACCACATAAGGTGGTTTCCACATATGATGGGCTTATAATTAATGGTTTTAAGGTCCATACTAAAAACATGAGCAACATCGTAAGACTCAAAATAGTGGCGTGATGGTTTTTGCTGACAGGAGAAACTATTATGAAAATTGCATTGAAATTATCGAGCTAAACTATTATGAAAGGTTTTGAGCGGTCATGCTTAGATGTGATTGGTTGAATATTAAATCTCCTAGGAGTATGAAGAAGGATGCAAATGATTTTATTATGGTGAAATTTTTTGAGCTTATCCATATAGGGAATCGTGATTCGAACGATCCATATATACTGGCTTCTCAAGTGAAACAAGTATTTTGTGTCAAGGATGGCAAAAGTGAAGGATGGCTCCATGTTATCGGTATAAAGCCAAGAGATTTGTACAATCTAGACGTTGAAACCCCTATAGAAGATGATGAATATCCGTAGTGTGATCATCTTATTGTAACTTAATAATTTTAGTTTCAACATCTTTTTATTTATAATTGTACTTAACTGAAAGTTATAATTTTTAAAGTGTTATATAAAGAGTGAACACAACTTCCTTGTTCTTTTGCTGTTTCAATTTTTTCAATATACACCACTATACCCAATATGGGGAGATCACCAACAAATCAATTTTTTTAAACATTTATTGTCTACTTTATAATCTTTTTATTTGTCTTGAGATGAGTGATAGATTAAGAAAATTCTAGGGTTTTGTGTAAAGGTTACTGTCTCTATTATGTTTTTGCTTGTCTTTTTTTTTCTTCAAGTGGTCTACCATTGCCACTCACTTGCCAAAATGATTTCAAAATTAGAAACCTCTGCTAATATATAAGATTTCAAGATTATGGCAGTTGCACCATTCAAGTTCTTAGAAATCTCTACTAATTCATAAGATTTTAAAATTACTATGCTTGGTTTTTTCGTGTTAATAATTCAATATTGTTACTTGTGACTCAACATTAATGATTGAACTTGATTGATATTTTTTATAAACTTGTCACTCAACATTAATGATATACGCATTTCAAGAATTGCAGATGAGAGTTGTACCAAAAAATTATTTTAATAAATTAACTTAAATTTTTATTTAATGAATAAAGACTTGAAAAGTTAAAATATATTTAAAAGAAAAAATAAGTTTATATCTTTATGAAATAACATTTTTTATTAATTTTAATACTATATCAATTAACTTATTATTACTAATAACCTTTAAAATAAAATATAAAAAATTATTAAATATTATCCTAATTTATTTTAATTAAATTAAAATTGCATAACAAAATTCAATTAAATAGTAAAATAACATAACTCAATATAGAACTCAAGTGTAATTGTAAATTTACTTTTAGTTTAAAATACAATTTTTTTAAAAAAGTAGACGAATAAATATGAATTAAAATATAACGAATCATTAATAAAATTTCACATTAATCCTTTTAAGTTTCACCTCAAAATTGTTGTCTTCTTTTATATATAACTTGATGGTAATATATAATGAATCATTAATAAAATTTGACATTAATCATTAATAGTGTCACATTATATATATTGATTTTTAAAATTTTGAATTAACAAAAACTATTTTAATTTTTTTTATCACTTTGAATAATATTGGCTATAATTTAGCCTTGCAATGGAATGGACATTCTCCCTTCTTTTGACTATAAACTTGTCGACCAAACTTTAAAAGCCAAAATAAAATGTAAGCAAATAAATAAGCCAACCTTGCTCCAAATTTATCCGTCGACTTCAAGTTTCTCGGCGACAAATCTTAAAAGGAAGTTGAAAATTTATATTTTTCCTAGTTCAAATCTCATGTTCTTTTCCTCCTTCTCAAAACCCATGACCTTTTCGATGCTCTGCTGGGTGCTTTTATCGTTAATCGTCATCTATTACCACTCTGTTTTTCTAAGAAAACGATCGGCAAAGCGTGAACATTAAAAGGTGTACGATTTTCTTCGAGGAGTTCTTCCACGAGTTCGAACACCTTGGGAAGTGCTACTATCGATAGTAAAAGTACGGGAGAAGAAACTCCAACTCAAACAGTCAGAACAAGTACCTACAACTTAGCTAGTGCTTCCATTGCCTTCTCACTTATTCTTTCTTTGGTTTTAGACTCATTTATTACATTCTACAAATACCTCTCCTCACTTTTTCCAATTAAGTTTCTTGATAGATTCTTGTTAGCATATAAGGGTTTATAACAATTCGTGCTTGAATGGGAGATAGATTTTGGTTTATGCTACAAGGTTATGTCTTCAACTAGTTTCCATTTAAGTTTGACTTCCTTTTTCTAATTTGATTCTTACATTGAAAATTTATATAAATTACCACTTTAATTTGACCGTTTTCAACTTTTATGCAACATATGTTCAAGCTTATTCTTGATATATATAGATTTTGGCATCTACTGCCATTACTTATTGCTATGATATGATAGGTTTTAGTGTAACACCCCTTACCCGTGTTCAACGCCAGAACCGAATACGAGGCATTACCGAACTTAACTGACTTAAACATATAGCATCGGGCTATAAAATTTTGTTCTAACTTAAAAAAAAATTTATTCATATACATAACATCCTTATTACGGGTCTACAAGATCCTAAACATACAGTTGGAATGGTTCGGGAAATTTTTTACTTAAAACAGGGCCACACGCCCGTGTGGACGAAAGGACACGCCAGTGTGGAATTTCACATCCCCGTGTTCCACACCCGTGTCGATTTATTTCTCATTTCAAACTTACAAGGGTTTTCACACGATCAGACACACGCTTGTGTCCCTCACACGGCCACAACAAGCCTGTGTGCAAAAACCATGGCATTCTGTTTATGATGTCATCAACTCACTAAGGTTACACGGCCAAGGCACACGCTCGTGTCTTTAGACCATTTGTCTAATTAAATTCTTAATTTCAGGTGCAAACTTCACACGGCCTAGGCACACGTCCATGTCCATGGTCGTGCCTCCCATATGGCAGAGACATACGGCTGTGTCTCTGCCTGTGTGTTTTTACTACTGAGCATACTGACTTGTAAACCTAGCATGCAAGGGGACACACGGCCAATACCCGTGTGGTTATTTGAAAGGCTATCTGCCAAGCCAAATGCCACCCTACACCGCAACCATACTTACACCAATTCAATTCAACAAGTATCAGAACTATAAAGCACTTCTAAGGACTCAAAATCAAGACATCCATACAAGCATACACTTAATGAAATTCATCATCATTGAATATATATAAACTTGTCAAGTATTGGCCCAATTCCAATGACCACTTACAAAATGAACTTGATAATATAAATAGCCAACACTTTGGCTAACAAATATGACATAACAAAATGACCAAGTCCTATACATGCCATATATGACATAACAAAATGACCAAGTCCTATACATGCCATACTCAAAATGAATCTAACTTTGCTACACCAAAAAGTAGTCGATAGTGTGATTTCTAAACTTCGACGTTCCACGAATTCTCGAGTTAACTTGACAATGCTACAGGGAAAAGGGAAATGAGAGGAGCAAGCATAAAGCTTAGTAGGTTTGCATGAAATAAATAGCAACATAAAACTCATAATATCATCTATCCATTGCATTGAATGAAAACACAAGTCTTAAGCTCATTTCCATAACTTACACATACTTGCTCTTACCAATTACATATCATGCCACATATCGTGAACCATTCTCGTGAATTACTCATATACCTATATCACTTCATCACTTGGATCTCATCTCTATCATAAGCTTAACTATTTTTTACATTGAATCACTTGGGATATTCAAGGATATATGATCATCCTCATTCGCATAATTATAACGCCAATGTCACATCTCAGATATGGTCTTACGTGGGCTCACGTCTAGATGTCGATGCCATATCCCCGATATGGTTTTATACGTGATCTCATTTCGATTGTCGATGCCATATTCAAGATATGGTCTTATACGATTCTTATGTTTGATGCCGATACCATATCCCAGATATGGTCTTATACGGGATCTCCATTCGGTGCCAAAGCCATATCCCAAACATGGTCATATACAGGACCTTACCAATCTCATGTTTTGATGATCTTATTTTCTCATTTATTAAAGTCCAACCGGGACTTTCACATCACAATTCTCATCATTTTCTCATTCAACATTATAATTCAAATTCATAGAAATATTATACAATATCACTAATATCAAACATTTAGAAACTTAATAACATGATGTTGAATTTATTGCACACAAACTTACCTCGATTTCAAGATAGGTTAGATTGTCATTTAATCACCAAATTAATAAATACATTTCAATAATCATAATTTTGGAAAAATTACTATTTTTCCCTTAAGCTTTCACAAAATGACCATTTTACCCCAGGCTCCAAAATCAATTCTAATCAAATTTATTTCTATAACGAGCCTAGGTGAACATTTATTACTCTTATGGCAGCCCTCAATACTCATTATTTCCCAAATTTACTACATATTTTATAACCTTTACAAAAAGGTCCTTTTAGGTGTTTTCATGGTAACACCTTTCATAAAAGCTGTTTATTAAACAACTATGACTCATTTTCTTCCATAAAAATGCAGTAAAAAACTTAATATCTCACATGGAAAAACTCAAAACTTTCAACTATTTTGCAAGATAGTCCCCCCTTTAGCTAGCTTAAGCTTTAGGGGTTCCAAAAGTACAAATATTATCAAGAAATGATCACTAAAACACTTACTTATAAGGAGAAGAGTTTGCTGAAATTTTTGAGCTTTCAAACCCCTATTTGCAGCTAATTTTCGGTGGAGAAGTGAAGGAGAAACGATGATATCTTTTTTTTCTTTATTTTAATATATCTAGTCAATTAAGTCACCTAATTTCCCCCACTTGACCAAATTTCTAATTCTTTTCCCTATGGCTGGCCACCACCCTATATAAGGCCTAATTCTACATTAGGGACCTCCAATTAATCTTCTATAACTATTAGACACCTTTAGCTTGTAAAATAGAACTTTCGCACTTTATGTGATTTAGTCATTTTTCACAATTAAGCATGAAATCGCTAGAATTAAAGCACCAAAATTTTTATGCACCTATATAATAATGCTCTAACTCATAAAATAACATAAAAATAATTCTTTCATCTTCAAATTAGTGGTTCTGAAACCACTATTCGACTAGCCCCTGAATCGGACTGTTACAATTTTCCCCTTTAAGGATTTTCGTCCCCGAAAATCCTACCGGTAAAAAGGTTGGGATATTGGTTTTTCGTAGCCTCCTCGGGCTCTCATGTAGCCTCTTCTACTTCATGTCTTTCCTATAGCACTTTCACAAGGGCTATACTTTTGTTTCTCAACTGTTTGACTTCTCGTGCCAAAATCTTAACCGGTTCTTCGCCGTAAGTCATATCCGTGGAATTTCTACCTCTTATGGTACAATCACATGTGAAGGGTCCGAACGATATCGACGTAACATGGACATGTTGAAGATATCAAGAATCTTTTCTAGCTTAGGTGGCAAGGCCAAACGATAAGCTACCGGCCTTCTCCTCTTGGTAATCTCATATGGTCCGATAAAACGTAGACTCAATTTGCCTTTCTAACCAAATCTAAGGACTTTTCTCCATGGTGATACTTTCAAAAACACTTTATCACCTACTTGGAACTCAATCTCTTTCCTTTTTAAATCCGAATAGGAATTTTGTCTATCTGAGGCAGCTTTTAGATATTCACGTATCACTTTTACCTTCTCTTTAGTTTCTTTGATTAAATCGACCCTGTGAATCTGATTCTCTCTAAGTTCTGTCTAATACAGGGGAGTTCGGCACTTACGCCCATACAATGCCTCATAAGGCGCCATCTTCAAACTCTACTGAAAACTATTATTGTAAGTGAACTCCACCAGTGGTAGGTATTTTTCCCAATTACCTTGGAATTCCAAAACACAACATCGAAGCATGTCTTCAAGTATCTGTATTACTCTTTCCGACTGCCCGTCGGTTTGCGGATGGAAAGCTATACTAAAGCTCAATTTTGTGCCTAAGGCCTCTTGCAACTTTTTTTTCAAAATCGTGATGTAAATCTCAGATCTCTATCCAAAATAATCGACAACGGTACTCCGTGAAGTCTTACTATTTTTGTCATATACAAATCCGCCAACTTATCAAGCGAGTAGTCGACCCGTACTGGTATAAAATGGGCTAACTTCATGAGTCTATCAACAACAACCCATACAACATCTTTCTTTTTGAACGTCAACGGTAAACCCGTCACGAAGTCCATAGTAATACGGTCCCATTTCCACTCAAAGACCATACTAGGCTAAAGTAAACTCAAAGGTACTTGATGTTTAGCCTTCACTTGTTGACAGATTAGGCATCTCGACACAAACTTGGAAATGTCTTTCTTTATACTTGGCCACCAACACCACTTCCTCAAGTCATTATACATCTTTGTGCTACCTGGATGTACCGACAAACATCCATTATGTGCTTTATGCAAAATTTTCGAATAAGTTCATCATCTTTGGGTACACAGACCCTATCTCGAAACATCAAATATCCACTATGACTTATCTGAAAGTTCGATTCAACATTTGACTCACATTGAACTTTTTTAGCCTGTAAATCATCGTCACTTTTTTGATATTCACAAATTTCTTGGAGAAACATTGGTCTAGCTCTCAATTCAGCTAAAATAGAACCATCATCTGATAAAGCTATCTGTGTATTTGTGGCTCTTAGCGCAAACAGGGATTTCCTGCTCACGGCATCGGCGACCACATTCGCCTTTCCCGGATGGTAGTCAATTACTAACTTGTAATCTTTTATCAACTCTAACCATCTCTGTTGCCTAAGATTCAACTCTTTTTGAGTCATCAAGTACTTTAGGCTCTTATGATCAGTGAACACCCACATATCTCACTATACAAATGGTGTCTCCAAATCTTTAGTGCAAAAATAATTGCGGCTAACTCCAAATCGTGAGTTGGGTAATTCTTCTCATGCGGTTTTAATTGTCTAGAGGCATATACTATCACCTTTCCCTCTTACATGAGTACACAACCTAACCCATTCAGGGATGCATTATTGTAAACCACGAATTCTTTTCTCGGCTCCGGTTGCACTAAAACAGGAGCCGTAGTCAATAACGCCTTCAATCTCTCAAAACTCTGTTGGTACTTTTCTGTCCAATCAAACTTCACATCTTTTTGCAATAGCCTCGTCATCGGAGTAGCTATCATGGAAAACCCCTTGAGAAATTGCCTATAGTAACCAGCTAGGCCCAGAAAACTTCTCACCTCAGTTACGTTCCTTGGCGGTTTCTATTCAACAATTTTCTTTTCTCATCTTCTTCCTCTCAAAAGCCGAAAACCACCATTTTCTTCACCCTTTCTTCCTCTCTAAAATTTCCTGGTTGGCTGAATCTTTTAACCTCTATTGTTATTTTTCTTCTAATCCCTAAAAGCCGAAATCACATTTCTATTATTCTATTCTTCTCCTTAATATTCATTGGCCAAATCTCTCTTAGCCATCTCTTCAATTCTTAAATCTTCTAAAAACCAAAATCCTTAGATCTCACCTCCTAAAGTTGCTGAATTTTCTTCAGTAAAGTCTGCTAGTGCCGAATCTGAAGAAAAAATAGGTATGTGTCGATTTTGAGTTTCCAATATTTCTCCGGCTTTTCAAATTCCCTAGCTGAATGGCTATTTAGTGACTAATCAAGGGTTTTTCTTATTTTGAACATTTCGGGATCTGAAGAGGAGTCCAACGCTTAGATCTCTAAGTCAAAGATCAGTAACACTCAAGTCGTGTTATTTTTGGGATTTCAAGGTAAGGAGATTGGTTTATTTATAAATATATGAAATCGGGTAGAACACTAACCGTGGTTGAATATAGGAGAGACCCTATTTTTACATCTTTCTGGCTTTTTGAGCAAAGTTGTAGATCGGGATAATAAGGATATCGACTAAGAATATTGGATTTCGCGATATCAGGTGTGTGTAACTTTCCACACCATCTAGATCTATTTGTTAAATACATGATTATAAGACTTGTATGTTCTGATAAATGCCAAAATCCCGGCATAACGTTTGAAACCCAAAGAGGGTAAAGCAAATCACTAGGTTAGTGATCCCTGTCATTCTAAGTGAATGTTCTGATTAAATGATATGTGTATGCTGATTTTACGTGATTGCATGGGTTGGGTTTTTGAAAGGAGGAAGTTATATGTTGTAGCGGTTTTCACCGTGATCATTGTAGCGGTTTTACCGTGATCGTTGTAGTGGTTTTATCGTGATCTGTTGTAGCGGCTTTTGCCGTGATCATTGTAGTGGCTACTGACCATGATTTGATGATGAGTAGCACGATCGCCATCAAGGCGTAGCGGTATAGGTTGATTGTAGAAATCCCCAATGGTGTGAATTCTTTGATGCAGGGGCATGTAGCGGATGAAAACCTAGGATTTGGGTTGGGCTTGCATATTATTTTTATTATGTATATTAATTCGATTATTTTAATTGTATGGGGCTAAGGCCCAAATCTAATGGTGCATGAGGGTTGCACACCGAGTCTCATGACTCAACCAATTAATTAATATTTGGGTAGCATTTAGTGCATCGGACCCGGTGGAGAGGAGCACAAGGTGGCCATGCAAAAGAATATTTGGATCTAGCAAAAGACTCTAGTTATTATTTTATATTCTTATTTAATGGATTTTAAATCTTGTTGTAATAAGGCCATAGGCCACCGTTTATATTTTGTTTTATTACGAGCTTTTATTACTTTTAGTTATTTACATTTTATTTTTAATTGAACTAAGGCATGTATTTAAATTTGGGTTTTTAATTCATAAAGGCATATTTTATTTAAAACTATAAATTATAATTTTTTTCCCGAATAAAAGGTTAAACTTTACCAAAATATTTTTCTGAAAATGCGACATGTTCTACAAAATTTCCTTAGTGACATACCAGATCCGGTTGTAGTGTTTGGGCCGGGTTTGGGGTGTTACAAATTGGTATCAGAGCCCGGTTCAAAACTCGGCTTTGGAGTTTTTGGGCTCAAAACGTTTTCTAAAGGTGGGCTTTTGAAACTTGCATGTTGTTTTTTTTAAATGATAACAAGTTTGTTAGCTCAGCATGGCACCTGCGTCTCCTACCAAGTCCGCTGAGTAAGTATTCTAAACCCACTTTGTGATATATATGCATGTGGGCTTGAAGGGCTTTATGGGACGTAGACTATCTTAATTAGACTTTGATGAACTATAGGCCTAGCTTAAACCACTTCTTAAATTCCATAAGACTTAATTTATCCAAACAAATCCTGGTGAACTAGTCACCGAGTTAGGGTGTGGCAACAGCATACGCATGTCTAGGATTGGATTCAGGGAGAGCTTGGTATTTAAGCAGTCCTAGTGACTCACCTCCTCTTCGCTGGAATCCTACCTGGTGCGTAGTGACTGTTCACCCTAACCATGAGGACTTGTTGACGAGCCAAAATTTATAATTAAAACCCGAAAGGGACCAGCCACCATATTTTGTAAAATTACTAAAATAACCTCTAATTTTAAAAATTTTCAAATTTTCCCTGATTTGTAAAATAACCAAAATACCCTGGTTTGAAAAGAAATTACCAAAATACCCCGATTTGTAAAATTACCGAAATACCCTTAAATTTTAAAATTACCGAAATACCCCCAGATTTTAAAATTACCGAAATACCTTGGGTTTATAAATTATCGAAATACCCTAGATTTGCAAAATTATCGAAATACCCCTAGATTTACAAAATTATCGAAATACCCCCGAGTTGGAAAATTACCAAAATACCCTTATTTCGCCAAATCACTCGGAACCTATTTTGGAAAATTACGAAAATACCTCTGTAGGTTAAAATTTCAAAAATACCCCTGGGTAGTGAAATGACAAAAATACCCCTATACATTGAATGTAGGTTCATAAACGTTGTTTGTTGATGAATGTTGAATGTATGTGGTTTCTAGGAGGTAAGTCTGAAACTGAAATTGTAGATAGGCTCGAATTCGAAAAAACTATTATCGAAATGATTTTACATAAGATTGTTCGCGGTTAATAAGTGGGAAGAATTAATTATTCATAAAATTCTTAATCAGATAAACGTCGATCGAAAGAATGAGTACAAAGGGACGAAGACGCTTTAGATGCGAATAATGGTGCGTACCCTACCGTAGTATGCTAAGTGTTTATTTTGGCTTTAGAATTAGAGTGCACAGCGAAAGCATAGTGGTGAGACTTAGGTAGTATGATTTCTAGATAGTTGGAAATTTTGAGGACGAAATTTCTTTAAGGAGGATAGAATTGTAACATCCTAAATTTTTGGGCCTATGCGTTTAATGGGTGAATATGTGGAATGAGTTAATTTAAGTGTTTGGGGCCCAAATTTTAAGTTTTAAGGAGCCCAAATCTTCTAATTTAAGTTAGTTAAATTTGGCATTAGGGATTAGAGAAGTGGACGGCACAAGGCTATTTTTTTGGGAATTTTATTATATTTATTCTATATGGATAATAAGCAGATAAAGATTATTTTTGAGGAGATAATAGATTAAGATAAGGGAAAAGGGATAGGAGCTATCATATGTGGCAGTGTTGGCTGAAAATCAATCTCTGCTAAAGGGAGGAATCGGTTTTCTATATAAAGAGGGGGTGTGCCAAAATTTTAGAAGCCTTTCTTTTATTTTCTTTTCTCATCTTCTTCCTCTCAAAAGCCGAAAACCACCATTTTCTTCACCCTTTCTTCCTCTCTAAAATTTCCTGGTTGGCCGAATCTTTTAACCTCTATTGTTATTTTTCTTCTAATCCCTAAAAGCTGAAATCACATCTCTATTATTCTATTCTTCTCCTTAATATTCATTGGCCAAATCTCTCTTAGCCATCTCTTCAATTCTTAAATCTTCTAAAAATCGAAATTCTTAGATCTCACATCTTGAAGTTGCCGAATTTTCTTTAGTAAAGTCTGTTTGTGTCGAATCTAAAGAAAACAATAGGTATGTGTCGATTTTGAGTTTCCAATATTTCTCCAGCTTTTCAAAGTCCCTAGCCGAATGGCTATTTAGTGACTAATCACGGCATTTTGGGATCTGAAGAGGAGTCCAATGTTTAGATCTCTAAGTCAAAGATCAGTAACACTCAAGTCGTGTTATTTTCAGGATTTCAAGGCAAGGAGATTGGTTTATTTATAAATGTATGAAATCGGGTAGAACACTAACCATGGCTGAATATAGGAGAGGCCCTATTTTCACATCTTTCCGGCTTTTTGAGCAAAGTTGTAGATTGGGATAACAAGGATATCGACTAAGAATATTGGATTTTGCGATATCAGGTGTGTATAACTTTCCACACCATCTAGATATGTTTGTTAAATACATGATTATAAGACTTGTATGTTCTGATAAATGCCGAAATCCCGGCATAACGTTTGAAACCCAAAGAGGGTAAAGCAAATCACAAGGTTAGTGATCCATGTCATTCTAAGTGAATGTTCTGATTAAATGATATGTGTATGTCGATTTTCTGTGATTGCATGGGTTGGGTTTGATGAAAGGAGGAAGTTATATGTTGTAGCGGTTTTCACCGTGATATGTTGTAGCGATTTTTACCGTGATTTATTGTAGCGGTTTTACCGTGATCTGTTGTAGCGGCTTTTGCCGTGATCTGTTGTAGTAGCTATGGCCATGATCTGATGATGAGCAGCACGACTGCCATCAAGGCGCGTAACGGTGTGGGTTGATTGTAGAAATCCCAAATGGTGTGAATGGCTGGTACGGGGGCGTGTAGCGGATGGAAACCTAGAATTTGGGTTGGGCTTGCATATTATTTTTATTATGTATATTAATTCTGATTATTTTAGTTGTATGGGGCTAAGGCCCAAATCTAATGGTGCATGAGGGTTGCACACCGAGTCTCGCGCCTCAACCAATTAATTAACATTTCGGTAGCATTTAGTGCATCGACCGGCCGAGAGGAGCACAAGGTGGCCATGCAAAAGAACATTTGGATCCAAGAAAAGACTCTAGTTATTATTTTATATTCTTATTTAATGGATTTTAAATCTCGTTGTAATAAGGCCATGGGCCACCGGTTTATATTTTGTTTTATTACGGGCTTTTATTACTTTTAGTTATTTAAATTTTATTTTAATTGAACTAAGGCATGTATTTAAATTTGGGTTTTAATTCATAAAGGCATATTTTATTTAAAATTATAAATTATAAATTTTTCCCGAATAAAAGGTTAAACTTTACCAAAATGTTTTTTCTAAAAATGCGACATGTTTTACAAAATTTTCTTAGTGACATACCAGATCTGGTTGTAGTATTTGGGCCGGGTTTGGGGTGTTACAATATCATCGATAAAGACTACCACAAATTTATCCAAATATGGCCAAAAAATACGATTCATAAAATCAATAAAAACTGCAGGAGCATTTGTTAAATCAAAAGGCATGACCAAAAATTTATAGTGGCTATACCTTGTCCGAAATGTAGTTTTCGGCATATCCGAGTCCTTGACTCTCAACTGATAATATCCAGACCTTAAGTTTAACTTGGAAAACACTGTGGATCCCTTCAATTGGTCAAATAAATAATTGATTCTTGGCAACAGGTACTTGTTCTTCACAGTTACCTTGTTGAGTTGCCGATAATCTATACATAACCTCATGGAACCATCTTTCTTCTTCACAAATAATACGGGAGCACCCCACAGAGAAAAACTCGATCTTGTGAAGCCTTTATCCGTTAACTCTTGCAACTATGCCTTCAACTCTTTTAGCTTGGTTGGAGCTATTCTGTATGGAGCAATAGAAATGGGGGCAGTACTAGGAGCTAACTCAATACCAAATTCAACTTCTCTAACTGGAGGTATCCCTCGCAATTCCTCTGGGAAAACGTCTGGATAATCACATACTATGGGCACTGATTCATTTCTTAACTCAGTCTCTCTAGCATTCATTACAAAGGCAATGTAAGCTTCGTACCCTTTTCTTAAATACTTCTGAGTTGACAAGGAAAATATCAATACTGGAAATCTGTCTTGCTAATCTAATTCAACACAAATAGCAATAGCATGAGATTAACAGGAAAGTAATGACCCCTAATCATCAAATGGCAACCTTTGCATACTCTATCGACCAACACATATTTGCCTAGGGGATTTGACACTCTTAACACAAATTCAGTAGACTCTACTGGCATACTCATGCTAGAGACTAATTTCATGCAAATACACGAGTCGGTAGATCCCGGATCAATTAAAGCTATAACATGAGTATCATAGAGATAAAATCTACTCGTGATCACATCGGGGGAGGGTGCCTCTTCACAAGCACGAATGGCATATATTCTCGCCGGTGCTCTACCCTCAACTCTTGTAGTCTGCTCTCTAGATGAATTCTTACTACTCATTTCATTTCCCAGGTTTCTCTGTGGTCATCCTCTAGCAGTACTTCCCAGTCTTGAATTCTACAGTTTCTCTTTCTCACCCGCTTCGGGGCAATCTCTGATAAAATGGTCTAGAGATCCACACTAGAAACAAGCCTTCTCATTTGCTTGACACTCATCGGGATGACGTCTGCCACACTGTGTGCATTCCAGTCTACTCAGTCGAGTGTTGCCAACACTAGTAACTGAAGTAGTCTAAACCTTAGGCCCCGGGTACTGTCTACCTTTACTTCTATTTGAAAACCCAACTAAAGTAGATGATCAGACAGTAAACTCTCTTGACTTCTTGGACGAGGATTGGAATAACTTGACGAACTGTGTCTTCTTCGAGTCACGAGACTCAATTTCAGCTTTCTTTTTCTCTTTGACTAGTTCCTCAGCCTTATAGGCTGGATCTACCAACACCACAAATTCTTTTAGTTCGAGGACACCAACAAACAAACGTACATCCTCATTTAACCCATCCTCGAATCTTTTGCACATGATGGCTTCTATCGGTACGCACTCTCGAGCGTTTTTGTTGAGCCTTACAAACTCACACTCATATTCAGTTACTGTCATTCGACCTTGCTTTAGCTCCAAGAACTCTTTTTTTTCTAGTCGGTGAACCTTTGACTAATGTACTTCTTCCAGAATTCCTCTTGGAAAAATTCCCAATTAACTCTCTCCCTTGGTACCACCGACACAAGGGTGTTCCACCACTGATAGGTCAAGTCTCTCAAGAGAGATACCACACACTTCATGCACTCTTCAGGCGTGCATGACAACTTATCGAATACCCTGATGGTATTCTCAAGCCAGAACTCCGCCCCCTCCGGATCATCATCCTTACTAGCCCAAAATTCCTCTGCTCCTTGTTTCCGGATCTTATCGACCGGAGGCTTTTCTCTTCTTACTACCTCTACCACTTGAGGAGCTGCAAGAACGAGCTGAGGAATAGGTGGGGGTTGAGCATTAGGATTTGCTCGAATATACCCAGTATACCAATTTCTCATCATATGGAGAAAGGCTTCTCGAGCCTCTTCTCTCTGACCCAATCTCGGGTCTACTCTTTACTGGTGCGGTTCCTTGCGCGAGAGCCAACGCATTACTTGCAGCATCATCGACTACAGCTCGATCATGATCCATTACTATATAAAAACACAATTCAAATCGTCAGGAGTCGTCACACTATCATTATGTAAATACTTATACATATGGCATGTATAGCTAGACTCATACTTACACTACGTTAGTCTGAGAATCGACTAAATCGTAACTCTGATACCACTAAATGTAACACCCCTTACCCGTATTCAACGCCGGAACTGGATACTAGGCATTACCGAACTTAACTGACTTAAATATACAACATCGAGCTATAAAGTTTCATTCCAACTTAAAACTTTTTCATTCATATACACAACATCCTTATTACTACGGGTTTACGAGATCCTAAACATACATTTGGAATGGTTCGAGACCAAACCAAAAATTTTACACACTTAGAAAATTTTTGCTTAAAACAAGGCCACACACCCGTGTGTAGGAAAGGACACACCCGTGTGGAATTTCAAATGCCCGTGTTCCACACCCGTGTCAATTTTATTTCTCATTTCAAACCTACAAGGGTTTTCACACGGCTGGGCACAAGCCCTTGTCCATGGCCGTGCCTTCCACATGGCGAAGACACACAGCCGTGTCTCTGCTCGTGTGTTTACTACTGAGCATACTGACTTGTAAACCTAGCATGCAAGGGGACACACGACTAATCAACACGCCCATGGGGCTGATCGTGTGTCACACACGGCCTAGACACACGCATGTGTGTCTACTCGTGTGGACATTTGAAAGGTTATCTACCAAGCCAAATGCCACCCTACACCGTAACCATACTTACACCAATCCAATCCAACAAGAATCAGAACTATAAAGCACTTCTAAGGACTTAAGTTCAAGACATCCATACAAGTATACACTTAATGAAATTCATCATCATTGAATATACATATAAACTTGTCAAGTATTGGCCCAATTCCAATGACCACTTACAAAATGAATTTGATAATATAAATAGCCAACACTTTGGCTAACAAATATGACATAACAAAATGGCTAAGTCCTATACATGCCATACTCAAAATGAATCTAACTATGTTATACCAAAAAGTAGTCGATAGTGTGATTTTCGAACTCCGACGTTCCACAAATTCTCGAGCTAACTTGGCAATGCTACAAGGAACAGGAAAATGAGAGGAGTAAGCATAAAGCTTAGTAAGTTTGCATGAAATAAATAACAACATAAAGCTTATAATTCATCTATCCATTGCATTGAATGAAAGCACAAGTCTTAAGCTCATTTTTATAACTTACTCATACTTACTCTTACCAATTACATATCATGCCACATATCGTGAACCATTCTCGTGAATTACTCATATATACCTGTATCACTTCATCACTTGGTCTTAGCATTAATCTTATCTCTATCATAAGCTTAACTATTTATTACATTGAATCACTTGGGATATTCAAGGATATATGATCATCCTCATTCACATAATTACGATGCCAATGCCACATCCCAGATGTGGTCTTATGTGGGGTCATTTCTAGATGTCGATGCCATATCACTGATATGGTCTTATACGGGATCTCATTTAGATTATCGATGCCATATTCCAGATATAATCCCATACGATTCTTATGTTTGATGCCAATGTCATATCCTAGATGTGGTCTTATACGGGATCTCCATTCAGTGCCAAAGTCATATCCCAAACATGGTCTTATACGGGACCTTACCAATCTCATGTTTCGATGATCCTATTCTCTCATTTATTAAAGTCCAACCAAGACTTTCACATCACAATTCTCATCATTTTTTCATTCAACATCAGAAATCAAATTCATAGAAATACTATACAACATCACTAATATCAAACATTTAGAAACTTAATAACATGATGTTGAATTTATTGCACACAAACTTACCTTGATTTCAAGATAGGCTAGATTGTCAATCTAGTCCGATACTTTGCCCTTTCATCGGTCGAGGTTAATTCTTTGATCTTCTTGATCTATAATAACAATTTACCTCATTTAATCGCCACATTAATAAATACATTTCAATAATCATAATTTTGGCAAAATTACCATTTTTCCTTAAGCTTTCACAAAATAACCATTTTACCCCTAGGCTCGAAAATCAATTCTAATCAAATTTCTTTCTTTAAAGAGCCTAGGTGAACATTTATTACTCTTATGGCAGCCCTCAATACTCATTATTTCCCACATTTACCACATATTTTACAACCTTTACAAAAAGGTCCTTTTAAGTGTTTTCATGGTAACACCTTTCACAAAAGTTGTTTATTAAACAACTATGACTCATTTTCTTCCATAAAAATGCAGAAAAAAAATTAAAAGCGCACATGTAAAAACTCTAAACTTTCAACCATTTTGCAAAATAGCCCCCTCTTTAGCTAGCTTAAGCTTTAGGGGTTCCAAAAGTACAAATATTATCAAGAAATGATCACTAAAACACTTACCTGCAAGGAGAAGAGTTTGCTGAAATTTTTGAGCTTTCAAACCCCTATTTACTTCTAGTTTTTGGTGGAGAAGTGAAGGAGAAAAGATGATATCTTTTATTTTTTATTTTAATATATCTAGTCAATTAAGTCACCTAATTTCCACACACTTGTCCAAATTTCTAATTCTTTGTCCCTATGGCCGGCCACCACCCTATACAAGGCCTAATTGCACATTAGGGACTTCCAATTAATATTATATAACTATTAGACACCTTTAGCTTGTAAAATAGAACTTTCGTACTTTATGCGATTTAGTCCTTTTTCGCAATTAAGCATGAAATTGCTAGAATTAAAGCACCAAAATTTTTATGCACCTATATAATCATGCTCTAACTCATAAAATAACATAAAAATAATTCTCTTCATCTTCGAATTAGTGGTTTTGAAACCACTGTTCCGGCCCCTAAATCGAGCTGTTACATTTAGTATCACCTAGAAATTAGAAGACAACTATTTGGTTCTTAAATAGAGGACTCTTGGGAATTTTTTACTCTTTGGCTTATAATTGATACATGTCATTATTTGCAAAATAATCAACATCCTTTTTTTCCCAATTTAGTCATCTTTTAATTTTTCATCTTTTTTAACTATTAAATTTGTGTTTTTGTCAAATCATACCAAAATAGATGAAAAAGTTAATGTTTAAATTGGCACATGATATGTCAACATTTAAATAATTAACACCTTTTTTCCCTCTTAGGATTAGTTTACTATATGAAGATCGTTTTTCGCATTATTGGGAGGTCAATTTCCTGCGTTAATAGACATAACTATGTAAGTCTCTAATTATCAAAAAAGAAAGTTTAGACCTTATTTGTTTATTTTTCTCATACAATCCTATTCATAATCCCATAGGAAATCTCATCAAAAGAATGGACATTGATTTTCATTAGTATAACACATGAGTAGTGCCATGTAGATCGAAAAATGCGCAGAGGACAAAACATGTAGGAAGCTTATTATAATTCATCCATTAAGTCTTCCCATATATACACTTGTCCATGAGATCAATCCTTTTAATTAGAGGATATATAAACCCATTCTGGTTAGGATTTTTGACACTTAGACAGTAGGACACTATATCAAACTTCTGCCATAATCCCCAACCTATACTTAATTTGCCCTCCGCAGAATCATAGTTTGAACCATCATCCAAACCCTCCATTGATTAATATACAATTAAAAGTTTTTGGATACAAATTATAAATCATAAACTTTTGTAAATTCAATACAAAACAAAAACGACAAAGTTTAATAATTGCAAAAAAAGTACTGACAATAATTGAATATAAATCACAAACCTCTAAAATTTATGTGAGATAAGTATATTGAACCGGGACTAAGTCTTGATTTTTTTCCAAAGAAGAAAGAAAGTGGGGCATTAATTTCATTTAAGTATATACATTTTTACAAGTAAAGAAATAATAGTAACAAATATGAAGCTGATCAATTACAATTTGCTAATGATTCCATAACTATTACTATGTACTGAGAAAGAGAACAAAGATGAACTGTGGGAATGTGTGGTTTATTTAAAGAATCAAAAACTGGTTTACGCTTAAGGTACAAAATGTTGGAAACAACACCTTAATGCACAAAAATCATGTTTTGCCACCAACATGAACCCTTTTTATCTATAAACTGCTCTGTGAGATACAAAGTCATACGGTGTATCCCCTATCTTATATTGGAAAATGGGATTTCACTTCTCACAATTCACCTAAGGCAGTCGGTATAATATTTATATTCATCTTCTATTATGCTTTTATATATTTAATATTGGTACTTTTTTTTTATTTTACCATATTCATAATTTGCTCCTGCATCATATTTATTTTTTCACATTGATACATAGGTTTTTTTTTTTTTTTGTTCCATTTTCATATCTAAACTATAATTGCTACTTTTGACTGAGGCTACTACAGGTACTAAGAGAAAGTGAAGGCCTACAAACATGAAAGATAAATGGAATCTTCAACCTGGAACTTGTATAGTAGTAGATGCCAACCAATATGGCCAGCCTGTTGGGAAGGAAACGTCTAAATTGGCTGAATTTCTCCGTACAATTGCAAGGACTGGTTCTACTTTTCCTTTGAATACAAAACATTGGAAACATCTTTCCAAATATGTGTTGGAAAACATATTAAAAATCATTCATGTATGTAGTACATAATCATTTTCTAATTTAATGTATTGCCATAATTTTGCATTATTTTAAATTGTATGTAATGAGTACTTGTTACATTAATTTGTTATATGTACAGGAAAAGTTTGATCTCTAAGGTAAGGTGGAGGACTCCGACATCGTCTCACATGTTGCAAAAACTTCAGAAGGAGTTTAAATTGAGTTGGAAGACTAGATACTATAGAGAGATGGTCCAAGAAGGTCGACCGGTTGAAGAAATATATGAAAACAATCCTTTTGGTGTGCATGATGATCAATGGAAGTGGTTGATGGAGCGATGGGGAACACCACAAGCTGTAGTATGCACTTTTATTAGACTAAATGTTTCACTTTTTCTACTTCCACTTACGGTATGATCAAAGTAGGGGGTGCATATATGCGTGATTTGTTGAATGAGGCACACTAAACTTAGTTTTCCTATTACTCTCATATTTTTCTCATTAAATTAAACAACATGCACAATCAAAAAAGGCGAAAGAATCCTAAAAAAGATGCGTTATGCACACATCACTCAATGCACAATTTGTAAATATTACATATTAATCAGTATGTAACTTATATTAATTGTTTTGCACTCATTGGTGAATATTGTTAACAACTATTATTTTGTTGTATAATAGGGTGAGAAGGAAGGCCGTGAACCCTTGCGTTTGGAGTAGTTTAGATTTCAACATTTTTGGAAAGATGGGAGTGACAAAGTGAGTAGTAAGGCAGCAGAACAAGTTTATGTAAGAAACAAATGGGTATTATTTATTTATTTTAATTTATTTTGACATCAGTTTTACTTTTTTTTTTTTCAAAATAGATTTTTCTAATGAAAGAGAACTGTAGGATGAAACATGCAAGAGGGTTAATGTAACATCCCGATTTTTAGTGGTGACGGAACAGTGGTTCGGGACCACCAATTTCCATTATATTGACTTGTAAATATTATCTTTAAAATGTTTATAGAGTCATTAGAGTCGTATTAAAATTTGGTTAAGAAATTTTAACGTTTAGATAGTTAATTTAGGAAAAATGACTAAACTGAAAAGGTGAAAAATTTAGTAAATCTTGAATTTCCATTGATTTGATATCTTAAATATGAAATGAAAAGAAACTTAAATAATAATTAGTCCATTTGGATATTAATGGACCATAATATGCTTTTAAATTGTGGTTTTATAAGGTTTTAATTAAGGGTGATTATGTAATTTAGTAAATTAATTAAAGTTTAATAAAACAAAACCAAAATTATCATCATCTTTTTGATGTTCCATCGAAAAACCTAAAAGGATTTCACCATTTTTGAAGCTTCATATTCGGCTAGCATAGGAACGTTGCATGTAAGTTCATTTTTGTAACGCCCCGAATTTGGGCCTAGTAGAATTGGGCCTATTGGGCCTTGGGCGTAAGAGTGTTTAAAATTTTTGAGAACAAGAGAACGACCCTAATGCAAGTTGGACCTATTAGGTGAGTGATTTTGGAAGGTTAGGGGGCTTATATGAAGTCTCGGGTTCAAACTTGGGCTTTAGGAAAATTTTGGTTTTAGGTGAATAAAACCCTGGGTGTTAGAAAGTAGGCTTTAAGAATAAAATGTGGAGAAAAATGACACAAAAGGAGTTGTGGCCTAGTGGCAAATGACGCCACATAAGAGGCAAGGGAATGACGCCACAAGGAAGCAAGGGGTCCGAGGTTCATGATCTCTGTTTAGAATACTTCAGTCACTCGAGGCCACTGTAGACCTTCTGAGGGGTTGAAAAATTACCGAAATACCCTCAATTTATGAAATTACTGAAATACCCCTAATTTGTAAAATTACCGAAATACCCTCGATTTGTAAAATTACTGAAATACCCTCGATTTGCAAAATTATCGAAATACCCCCAGTTTATGAAATTATCGAAATACCCCGATTTGTAAAATTACTAAAATACCCCTAGTTTATGAAATTATCGAAATACCCTTAGTTTACAAAATTATCGAAATACCCCTGGTTTATAAATTACCGAAATACCCTCATTTGCGAAATATCGAAATACCCCTATAGGGTAGAATTACTGAATTACCCCTGTATAGTAGAATTATCAAAATATTCCTGAAGGGTAGGATTACCGAAATACCCTTATAGGGTAAAATGACTATTTTGCCCTTGTAGGTAAATGACTGGTTTAAACTGTGCATTTGATTGTTTTGACTGTGATTGTATAAATATGAGTTTAACTAACTTGATGTGGGCTTGTGACTGATATGCTATTAAAATATGTTTAGATAATTGTTACTGAGCATGGTCATTTTGCATATATGTGTAATGATTGAGCATGACATACACGACATATTACATGGGGTTGGGATTTGTATTTTGGAGGAAATATTGTCTTGAGTGGCTATGCCACGTTTCTCGATTTAGTGGCTCGCCACGATATCGATTCTAGTGGCTCAGCCACATATACCGTTATTAGCAGTAAGGCTGCATTATTGGAGAGCTTGGCTCTGTGCCATATTGATTATGGCTTTGTGCTAATCGTATTTACCCGTGGCTATGTGCCTAACAGATATCGATGACTCTATGTCGATCATATTTACCCAAGGTTGTGTGCAGATTATATTACCGTCGCTGATGGCTATGTGCCAAACATAATATAGTTATTGATGGCACTATGCCAATTATAATACTGCTATTGAAGGCTTAAGAGCCGCATATGTTCATACTGGAAGCTCGACTGTGTTCTTGGTGTGGAGGGCTGGGTGGGTTGACTTGGTCCCCACAGGAGTGTAGGGTTGGTACGGGTGGTGTGTTGGCTGGATCGGGGTAGGATGCATCCTCATACTGTTGCATATCTGTTTATGAGATCTGTCATTGTACTGGGCTTAGGCCACTTGTTCTGCTATTGGTTTGGGCTTGGCCCAATTGATACTGTTATGAGCTATGACCCAAGTGATATTGTAGTGGGCTTTGGCCCACGTAAGCTCTGAACTGGACTGTATTGTTATTGTTAAAGGGCTTTGGCCTGCATGCTTAGGTTTCGCTTAGATATCTTGTTGTTACTCGGTAAGGGATTACACTGAGTTTTCATAAACTCACCCGTTTTTAATCGTAAGTAATCCTCACCTTAGATGATCAAGTGTGAGGATTCGGAGGTGACCACATGTCCGACTGGCTTTAAAGTACACATCCTATTTTTATTTTAGTTTAATTTGTTGGGTTATAAATTTTGCAATAAGGCCTTAAGATTTATGAACTTTAAGTTTTAGGATTTTATTGATTGTTTATAATTTCTAGAAGTAGAACACGAAATAACTACTGTTTTTCAAAATATCATGTTCCGCAACTATTTTAAATTTAGCTTCCGCAACGATCAAGGTTTTAAAGATAATAATGTTTTCCAAAAATGATTTCTAATAAACCACGTTTTGAAAATAAACAAACAAAATCTGAGGTTTTGAATAGCAGAAAGTTTTAAGTAGTAAGAAGGGTTTCTAATGAAAGCATGGTTTTCGACAAACTCTTCAATGCGACACGCCAGATTTGGGCTTAAATTTGGGCCAAACTTATAGGCCGGGTGTTATAATCTTAATTTCGTTTCTTATAATTTTTATGTTTTTGAGATCGTTGCAACTAAGTCTAGCTAGCCTATACCTTCGTTATTTATTTTGTTAAAATTTTTTGAAGTTGCCATTGATGAATCTTGAATGTATTCAATGAATACTATGTATTTGGAGCTTCGATGGTATTCTTTGATGATTTTGTAAATTGACTTTTGTTAGATTTTGATTTTAGGACTAAAATGTAAAAATGTCAAAATTTTAGGGTTTTATAGTGAATCTAATGTTAATTAGGGACTTTTGAAGAGCCTAGTATATTTGGATAGAATTTTAATTTGAAAAAAATGGTTAATTTGATGAATTTTGGTTTAAGGGACTAAATTGCAAAATTATAAAATTTGGGTAATTGTGTAAATTTAAAAACTAAAAGGGTATTAATTGTAAAATGGACCGAAATGTGAAATGTAAGTTGATAATTGAGAAATTTTACATTATAGATCAAGATCCCGTAGATACCCGTGTAAAAGGAAAAATAACAGAACAGTCCCTGGACTTTTGCAACTATTACCATTCAGTCCAAGTAAGTTCGAATGGTTTAAAATTTAAAATCTATATGATTTGTTGAATAGTATAACATGATACAATATATATATATATATATATATATATATCAATTGTTGATAATGAATGATTATTTGAGATTTGTTATTGAATTTGATGTTCGGATTGGATTGAACGCGGGATAGAGTATAGTAGTGATATGGTGTGTTGTGAGGGATTGGAGAGAGATGTATATATTTATTTCTCGAGTAAACTGAGGTTTAGTGTAACAGTCCGAATTTAGCCTTAATCGAAACGATGGTTTCTGGACCACGAATCCGAATCGAAATAATAATTTTATATTATTTTAAATGCTTGTTATATATGAATTAGTATGTGTGAAATTTTCGTATTAAAATTTGATTGTTTTAGTGCTTAATTGTGAAAAAGGGGTTTAATTACATAAAATGAAAAATTGGTGGCTGATTGAGTAGGTATTTAATTGAAGGTGACTTCCTTATTTGAGGTATTAAATTTGCAATTTAACCAAAAATTTGGCTCAGTGCCGTCCATCATTATGCATGCAATAGAATTGGTGGTTTATATTATATTTTATCTTATATTTTTTTATGTTATAATAAGTGAAATAATATATTTTAATAAAATGAAAAGAAAGAGAAAAGCATGCATGTTCTTCTTTCATCCATTCTTGACTGAAACTAGAAAAAAAAAGGGGGAGAAAAGCTTCAAGGGGTTCGGCTTCTTTAGGGCTTAATTAAGGTATGAATTAGTCTTAGTTTTTGATAATTTTAATATATTTGGGATGGTTGCTATGAGATTTAGCTAGCCCATACTCAAATTTTTGAAGTGGTAGTGTATTTCGTGTATTGCCATTGATAGAAGTTCAATGTTTATGTTGTTTAATATTGAAATTTTAATAGTATGTGATAGATTAACAAATATTATTCTTGAATCTTTGATGAAGTTAGGTGATTAGGATTAATTTGTAAAAAGAAAAATTTTAGAGGATGAAATGTCAAAGAAATGAAATGTATAGACTTGTAATGGAAGGAGTAAAATTCGGCCCTTAAGGACTATATCAAAATTTTGTGTATCTTTGTGTTTTGTGCAATAGGGACTAAATTGTAAAAGTTTTAAATGTAAGGGTAAAATGGTAATTTGCATAATTATGTGTTTTTAGATTAAATTGAATGAAAATAAATTTGAATGAGCTCAATTGGAATTATTTAGATCAAGAACAAAAGGAAACGGGATTGGATCGGGGAAAGGCAAAGTTGAACGAATAGCCGAGAAACCTTAATCCGACAATTTTCGAGGAAAGATTTAAGCAATTGGATTGGATTGAATTTATACTTTATATTATGCGCATATGTGGAATAATTTTAAGCATGTTAATTATCATGAGGCCGAATGTATAGATGGAATTAGCATGTAATGGCCGAATGTATGGCTTGATGAGTGTATAAGTAAATTTGATTTCATTGAGTGGGTTTATTATGTATTTATGTAATATAAGACGGTTATATGTAAAGATGATACGAGAGATGATGGTTTTAAAAAAAATGGAGGATATATGCCAAGAGGTAAGTTGTCCTTGTACATGATATTATAGTGTTGAGAGGTTATCATTGATTTTCTTGAGTTGATCGAATGGATAAATGGTATGTTATATTCGGATTTGAGACTTACAGAATTTGGAAATTGATGATTCGTATCATGATATTTGTAATGCATTAATTTATTTGTTGATGTTCAAGTTAGATTGATTTAAAATGCATAATAATTAATAGTAGTTTTTACTAATGCTTAAATCTTACTAACCTATGATAGCTTATGGTATATTTGTTTACTTGACTATCTTGTAGATTTTAAAAGTTAGCTCGTGCTCGGGGGTCTCCGTCGAAGTCGATCGCACTATCACCAAACTTTGGTACCTTATAAGTTACAACCCTTTTGATAATTGTGGCATGTATAGGCTATGACCTTTTTGGTTTATTTTGAATGGTGCGAATTTGTATAAAAGCCATGCGAAAATGGCTATACTTTTATGCTTAAGTGTGAATAGTTACGTTTGACCTTGGTTTTATTTTTGTATATGTATGGACACATTATAAGTTTATCTTAGAAGTTCTTTCATATTATGTTACGTGTGATATTAAGGTAATTGAGGAAATTTTGAATAGAGTATATGGTATATTGGATTGTATGGGAAAAGTTTGGGTAAAGTATTAAGGTTTGAGAATATTTGGCCTTGTTATACACTCAACTTGTGAATTTATTTCTTGGTATGTTTTATGCGAAAATTGTGTGCATAAATGTGGTTTTCAATGAACCCTATTGTATATTTGATTGATAAGTGAATTTAAGTTTATTTATATACATTCGCATACTTGTTAGGTTAAAAAAAAAATGGTTGTGTATGCCTTATTAACGTGACTTGAGGATATGACCTATTAATGACCAAATTTAGGTACAATCACTTTATAGGTTCGGTCATGGTATCCATATAATGTTTAATATGAGTTTAATTGCTTAAAGGACTTGTTACTTTGTTGGTGAAATAAATATAAGTAATGAGTATATTCGGTTATGTGAATTATTTACCAAATGAATAGTAATTTATACCATTTGAGTAGTATTTTTTTAAGTGGATTTGGTATTATAGAATTGTGATCTATATTTGTGTATACATATTTATATATGTAAATGTTTAGTATTCAATGATGGTATAACATTAGTAAGGGTGCATTCGGTTATGACTAAATTGAGGGATGTATATATATTCATTTATCACTATGTTAGAGTGATTTATTTGTATAAGTTGAATTGGGGATTTGTCTAGTAATGCCTCGTAACCTTAATCTGGCGAAGGGTACGGGTTAGGGGTGTTACATTTAGCATTTGTTGCGAACTCTCGTGTTATACTCTCTGTTTGGCATGTTTCGGTTGGACTAGCTCTTATAAGCACTACGTGTTTCGGTTGGACTAGCTCTTGTAAGCATTTGGTGTGTTTTGGAGGGATTGGCTCGAATGAGCATTTGGCGTGTTATGGTTGGACTGACGATGTACTCCTATCCGTAATTCGTTCTTTGAATTTAAAATCTCGGTAAGGTAATTTGTTTGATGAATTTGATGGATTTGCTATACATTTGAGTATTAAATTGAATGTATGTGATTTATCGGTTGAGATTATGGATGACAGGGAACCTTTGTGGTTAAGTTGATATCGTTTGAATTATTGTATTCATTTCGATAAGATTTATCATTTGATATGTCGAACTTACTAAGCTTTATTGAGCTTACTTGTGTTATTTAATATTTTTGTAGATACTCGGAAGGTTGGACGATTAGATCGGCACTCAAGTCACACTATCCAGCATAACTCAGTAGTTTTTGGAATGTTTATTCCAGTTTATATGGCATGTAATAGGTTTGAATGTTGATACTAATGTTTTGGATATGTAAAAAGTTAAGTACAAACTTGGTTGTATAAGTTGTTTTGGTTGATACCGTTTTGGTAATTTTGATGTCTTAATAATATGTGTTAAAGTGGCTATGTGATGCATGTTAGAATGGCCAAATTAGTATGTGATGAATTGATTATAGGATAGCTAAGATATGATATGTTTGAGATGGTATTAAATTAGATGTTAGGTTTGAGTAAGTGTTAAGTTATGTTTGAAGATTTATTTTGATATAAAATTATATATACTTATGGAACCAATGAGCGTATATTGGTTAGGCACATAATAGGTTGATTTCGTATGTTTTTGTCTTGATTAATGTCATTTTGAATATGTGTTTTGGTTGGTAAATGGTTTACTTAGGGCCTAAGTAAGCTTGAAAGGGTAAACCTATAGTTTAAGGTTCATTTTAGGTCCACACGACCTGAGTCATGGACGTGCCTCTCAGTTGTGTGTGACACATGGCCATGCGACACGGCCACGTGTCCCCTGTAGGTTTAAGGCTCACAAGTCAGGGAGTTACATGGCCTAACACACGGCCTGGCACACGGGTGTGTGAGGCTATTTCGAGTGTTACACAGCCTAGCACACGGGCGTGTGGCTTGGCCATGTGACCCAACTTAGAGAGTTACAGGCAAGGACACAGGTTGGGACACGGCCGTGTGTCCCTATTTTGAAAGTTACACGGCTTGAGACACAGATGTGTGTCTCAGCCGTGGGAGGCACACGGCCGTGTAACCCCTGCAGTCCAACTTTTTTCTAACTGTTTATTGAAATTTCAAAATGTTTTTGATTTAGTCCCAAATTATTTCTATAGTATTTTTAGGGCCTCGAGGACTTGATTAAGGGACATTATGAATGTAATTGAATGTAATTAGATTATGTTTGCATTGATGTATGAATTGAATGGTTTACTATTCTGTTTGTACGGTAATGCTCCGTAACCCTATTCTGGTGACGGATACGGGTTAGGGGTGTTACAATTAAAGACTCTATGCCAACACCTGAGAGTTCGTTAGCGCCTCAAGATAATATTGCATTAGGAAACGAGGTGTATACACAAGTGTTCGACCCTGATAAGGATGGAAAAATGTTGGGATATGGACGTTGGATGACCAAATCTAGGTTGTTTGGTTATGGTTCAGTCACCCAAGGAAGCCAATCTACATCGGCCATCAGTACATTGAATAAAGAGATGAACGCTAAACATGTCGAGCAAATACAAACAATTAAGCGAAATTCGAGAGAAGACTCTACTCGAGGAAGCAGAATGTCGATTCCGTACAGAGGCCGTAGAGATCGAAGCTCGTTTGATAATTGAGACAGAAGAAAGATTTATGAAATTAACTGAAATTCAAGACGCAAAGTTCATGGATATGATGGAAGCTCGTGAGAAGAAGTATAGGGCTCTCCTCAACGAGTGCATGGCAGAGGGAATGTCAAGTAAGTACAAGGCTTTTCATAGTAAGCATAGTAAGGTGACTATTCTATAACTAGATTTCCAATAAGTTTGTTAATGGTTTAATAGACATTGATTGTTGTAACTGAATGCTAGGTTCTTATTTGATGTCTTCATTGTTTGCTCAACTAATAATTAGTGGATGTACTGATGAAAATTATTTATTTAGCTTCAATTTATGGTTCTTTGGTTAATACTAAAATATTCTTCGTACGTGTTCATGTTGTTTCTTATCTAACTTGTATAAATAGAAAATGTACATTGCTATTTTTGCAGTTGAATTTCAGAGTAGCGGATTTGATGATAAAGCCTTCAGTTCGGATGATGATGAATGAGGCTTACTACATATTATGTATTATATATATGTTATAGTGGTTGATGAATGCAGTTGTCCCATAATTTTTTGATGTCGTGGGAAAGATGTTGACAACATGTTTGCAACATGTTGACTACTTCTATTAGGATTTATATAATTTTTTGATGTCATGTTAAACAGGTTGGCAACATGTTCGCAACTTGTTGACTCCTTCTATTAGAATTTTGTATATAAATTACTAACTGCATTATTCAATTGTAATTTTGTATTTATATGATTGTTTTATGTTAATTAACTATTCAATTAATATTGTCTCAAACTTTTCCAAACCCAATACATACAAATTTGCTCATATTTCGCCAAAATAGGCTATTAAAAATCGGGGGAAAATGTTGTAAAAAAACATTGGACATGAGACGAAATCTATCCAAACCTTTTTAAGTTTACCTTGGACAAGTTTACCCTAACCTTTTTAAGGTTGCCTTAGACGGGTTTATCCCAACTTTTTTTAAGTTTATCTTGGAAAAGTTCTATCCCAACCTTTTTACTGTTGCTTTAAACGGGTCTATCCCAACATTTTTAAGGTTGTCTTAGTTAGGTCAATCCCAACCTTTTTTAAAAGTTGCCTTAGACAAGGTCTATCTCAACCTTTTTAAGGTTACCTTAGACGAGTCTATCCCAACCTTTTTAAGGTTGCTTTAGACAAGTCTATCCTAACCTCTTTTGATGGTTGCCTTAAATAAGGTCTATCCCAACTTTTTTTAAAAGGTTGCCTTAGACTGGTCTATCCCAACCTTTTTTAAAGGTTGCCTTAGACAAGGTCTATCCCAACTATTTTAAAAGGTTGCCTTAGACTGGTCTATAAAGGTTACCTTAGAAAAGGTCTATCCCAACTTTTTAAAAGGTTGCCTTAGACTGGTCTATCCCAACCTTTTTTAAAGGTTGTCTTAAACAAGTTTTATCCCAACTTTTTTAAAAGGTTGCATTAGATTGGTCTATCCCAACCTTTTTTAAAGGTTGCCTTAGACAAGGTCTATCCCAACTTTTTTAAAAGGTTATCTTAGACTGGTCTATCCAAACATTTTTCAAAGGTTGGCCTTGACTAAGTCTTTTCCAACCCTTTAATAAGGGTCGACTTATGTTGACTTATGCCAGCGCTTTTTCAAAAGTGTCGCGGAGCCTATGCCAACTGTATTATTTTTGGAAGTGTCGGGAGAAGCGTCGAAAAATCTATGTCAACCTTTTTTGTGTCGTCTTAGGTCAAAAAAATGTTGTGGTAGGCTTGTTTTGTTGTAGTATAATTTATATAAAAAAATTTTATTATAAAATTATTTAAGATATTTTAATTAATACATACAATTAATCATTATAGGAATGTGAAAATTAATATATATTATATTACAAGTTTTAAGAAATATTTGTCTTCACACAAATGTAAAGTTAAAAAACATGTTTTTAAAAAGTAAAATAAAATATAAATTCCGTTGCATTTCACATGTTTTATAACTATTTATTAATTTCATAGTACAATAGAATAAAATTATTGATTCTGTATTTACGTTATATCCATTATAACATTAATTTATTATGGGATCGTATCGTATATATTTTTTCATATAATGTTTAAAATTATTCATAATTCCTCTTCAACCCTTAAATAGGAAGATTATGCGCTTCAACGTAATCGAACCCATATCCTCCTACACTAATAATAATACTGATGTCAATCGAACTAAAACTTAATCCACACATCCGTTATATTTTATTTAAGGTGTAAATACAAATTCACATCAGTCTTTACTATTAATTTCAAACCTACTATCTCACCATGCATTGGTATTCCACTTAAATCATATTCAAAGCAATTACTATGTACAAAATGAAAATATTTTTCCACTTAAATCATATCTATGGCCATTCCGAATAAAGCATTCATGCACAAATGATCTTAATATACATTAAAAGTGATGTGGTCAACTCTTTAACTCCTTACCATTTATAAATAAATGTTATCCAGATGGAAATTGGAGACATATTTGATAGTTTCAAGTACATCACAGTACTTCTAATGACTTAATTTAATATTTTTTTACAATAAATTATATAAAAATCCAACAATTTCCCATTAAATAAAATTTGAGCATGATTGTAGGTTTCCGAACTACCCGAAATGGTCAAGGCAATTTTATTTTCAATTTGTTAATAAAAAAATGTAAGATGCTGATATCTTCAAAAACAAGACAAAGGAAAGAAATCCCAGGTGATGTTTGGAACAGTAATATATATGAAAAATAAAAATTATTCCAGTTTAAGTTAAAATTTTGTGAGGTAATTTGTAACGATAGGACCAAGAATTTTAAAGTTTCTTAATAATTTTTGGATGAATAACTTGTTAATTAATTTTGTTTATCGAACTTTTTTTAGTAGTTTCATTTTTAATGAAATTTAAATAAAAATATATAATTGATCCCAAAAAGGAGAAAAAGTGTGGTTTGCTTACACCATGCAATAACTTTGCCTTACTCACAACCTACCATTTTTCAAACCATTCATGCCTTTTAACTTGCTTCAGAATCAACCTTAGATACCATATGCCCATATTGGCTATTGCCATTGTCATAGTATTTCCCCAACAATACCGCTATTCCTCTCTTGTCCTTCAATTTCCCCCAAAGAATCTAACCCCAAAATTCTCTTTACAAGCACCATAATCTTTTCCCTTAAAACACCACATATTTTGCCTTCACTTTTCAATACCTCCAATCATGGACCTCTCTTCTAGTTCATCATCATCCTCATCCTCATCCTCATCATCAACCCCACGACCAAACAACCATCATCATCACCTCCATTACACCAGGCTACATTATCGATTCAAACCAACTCAACCAGTTGCTGAACGGATAGCTCGAGCGCTCCGTCACCCGCTCTTCCTCCTCCATCGATCCGATTCCGACTTTTTCGTGTTAGGTGCTACGGGGAATGTCTACACCGTGACCTTATCTTCCACCCCTTCATGCACCTGCCCCGACCGTACAACCCCATGCAAGCACATCTTATTCGTTCTAATCCGAGCATTGGGCGTTTCGGTCGACGACGCGTGTCTCCGGAGGCGAACTCTCCGTCCATGTAGGCTCAGCCGTCTCCTCGGGACGCTGACGTCGCCTGAAGCTCTAGCCGGGGCAGGGGTACGCGAGAGGTTCCACGAACTTTTCTCTCAGAGGAAAAAACAAGGCGAGTCCGGGGGAGTTAAGGAGATAGAAGAAGGAACGGTTTGCCCCGTTTGCTTGGAGCAAATGGAGAAAGGAGAGAAGGTGGCGGCGTGTTCCACGTGTCGGAACCTGATCCATGAAGAGTGTTTGATGAGGTGGAAGAGGAGTCGAGGGAGGAGGTCAGCTAATTGTGTAATTTGTCGTGCCAGGTGGAGTACTGATCAAGAGAAGTATTTGAATTTGGCTGCTTATATTGGTCGTGACGACGTTGGCGACGGTGGTAGTAGCCTATGTGCTGGATAATTTGTTTTAGGTTGTTAGTTGTAGGGCAAAAAATTGATAATCACGAATTCTTTATGTTTAATTATGAAACTGTTAATGGATAATATCATTTGATAATAGGGTAGTGGAAATAAATAAAAATTGACTTAAATATTTTATTTATTTAATGATTTTATGAATTTGTACTATGGGGTTAATTAAATGAGACGTTTGTAAGAATTCAATTTAGCATGGGCTCATGTAACAAACCAGAATAGAAAAAACAAATAAAAAATAAATAAAATAAATGTTCAGTTTATTTTTACAGTTCTTGTTACAAGCCTAATTACACCCTAATTTAGTAGCCCAATACACTAAAACAAACAACTCAAAATAAATTGTTGTGGCCCATTACAGCCTACCCGGACCCAAACCAATGCAGCCCAATAGGAACCAAATACTAAGTCGAATCAGCAGAAACCTAGGGTTTCTGGAAAACCCTAGGCCCCGCAAGAGCCAGCAAGCAGCCTTGACACCAGCCTCTTCTCACGCCGCATTCAGCGTACAAATGGGGGCTCCGTCGCGAGATCCTCGCCTTTGACCTGCATAGAAAAGGAAGGAACAACAACAAAATATGGCAAAACAGGAGGCAAAATTTTTTATTTCCTTTTTATTTTGTTTATTTTGAAGGCTATAAAAGCCTTACACAGATCTGTAAAAGGACACGATACATACACAGAGAATACTCAAACATTCATAAAATACAGAGAGAAATAAAATACAAGAAACTAGGTTACAAAGGTGATTTTCTCAGTTGTTTTCATTATGTTTTTTTTTTTTTTTATTTGCAATCTATGTGTTTTATACAAATATTGTTTTTAAAAATAACAAAAAAGAAATTACCTTTTAAATCGCGGAATTATTGGCCTCCGGCCACCATCTGAGGTGGCGGGTACGGCGGCCTATCATTGGAGCCAGGACCGGAGTTAAACCCCAGGCCGAAGAGGGGAGAGCATTTCAGAACCCTCATTCAGTTTTTTTTTTTTAAAAGATGATAAAAATGATTTTTTAAGTAAAACTTTTAACTTATATAATAAAAAGGAAACGACGTCGTTTTTGCTTAAGCTGATAAGCATAAAACGACGTCGTTCAGGGAGGATTCGAGCGTTGACCCGAAAAATTCGGGGAGGATCCGCGTGTTTTTGTTAAAAGGGCTAATTGCTTTATAGGCCCTTCCGCATTTTTGTAAAATTTCAATTATGTCCGAATATCATTTTACCTTATTTTCAATTTAGCCTTAAAATTTATATTTTATTACGATTTAAGTCCTCGGGCTGCTTAAAGGACAAGAACAAAACAGCTTCGTTTTGGAAAGAAGACATAATTGCCTAATGAGTCCCTACAGTGTGACATGCGTCTTAAATTAGTCCTTTTATATATATTTTAATTGCTATTTAATCCTTATCTTTTTAAAACCTTTTATTTCATTTCATTTTAAATTATTTTAACATTATATTAAAATTGTTTTATAGAATTAAAATATATTATTTTAAAAAATTAATAAAGGTTTTATGTATTTTTTTTTAAAAAAACTTATTATTTTTAAATATTAAATTATTACAATTTATTATTTTATTTAATTATTTTTATATTGTATATTATTTTATAACTTTTAAGTTAGTTATTACATTATATATATTTTAAAATTTGTATATTATATAGTATTATATTATATCATACATTATTTTTTAAATTTTGTTTTATAAAATTTATTTTATATTATATAACCTATTTAATTACATTATTTATTACATATGTAATTTTTATGATTAGTGTATTATATATGATTTTTAAATTATTATATATTATATACTAATTATTTTTATAATCATTTATATATGTATTAGATTATTAAATTATACATTTGTTATAAGTATTCCTTTTTTTACTTAAATTTTTTATATTGTTTATATATATATATATATATATATATATATATATATATATTAAATCATTTTAAAAATCGTCACATTCTTTTATTATTATTTTTCAATGTTTAAATATATTATTCTCCTTTTCGTTTGATTTTGTTATTTCAATTATTGCTACTTATTTTATCTCATGTTTATTTATTTATGTCCTTTTAATTATTGTTATTGCTTGACATAGTATTTTATATATTTATTCATGTTATATTCTTTTATTATTTATTGTTGGTATAATTTGTAATTATGTAAAATTGCTATTAAATATGTATGTTGTAATACTTAAACCATTATTTTATAAAATACCTTACGAATTGACGCATTTTATTCAAATAGTTTTAAAAAATACGATGATATCTAATATTTGGGGACTTTGAGAAAAAATTGTGCCCTAACTCATTAGGTTTCGATTTTTTATCGTTGAACTTAAAATATTAAGTATCCCTTTTTCTTTTAAAATTGAAATTCATAAATTTCCAAATCAAAACTTATTCTCAAAAGTTCAAAACGTTGTATCCTAACTTAGTGGATATGATATTTTGTGTTTCGAGATAATAATTTTCTATAAATAAAGGCGAATCTAACTTCAAAGTCATGAGATGTTATGTCCTAACTTACTGGATATGACATCTTATTTCTTTGAAATAGTTAAGTCTTGGTTTTCTTTCTAATAAAAGAATCATATTTTAAAATTTTTCAAATTTTCGACAATAGGACATGATTTTATCAATTAGGTACCAATTTTAGGGCGTTATGAGGGTGCTAACCCTTCCTCATATGTAATCGACTCCCGAATCTGTTTTTTTTTTTTTTGGACCAAAATCAAATTTTTTTAAAAAAATAAAATGTTTTACAAAGGTGATCCAATCACACCTAAGTAAAAAGGGATTGGTGGCGACTCCATTTTCGTTTTTAAAGTCGATCCCCGTTTTTACCAAACTTTTTTAAAAATGGTTTCGACAGCTTGGCGACTCTGCTGGGGATCAATAAGAGAGTCAAGCCATAAAATCGATAATTTCATGTCTTTATATCTGAATTTAAAAATCTGGTTAAAATTATGATCCTTTATTGCATGTGGTTCTATTTTTATAAAATATCTCTGCATTGCATTGCATGACCGTTGTGGTCGTATCCTTAAGTGGGAGTGAGAAGCTACTCCTTCGTGAGGTTTTCACCTCCGTGCAGGATAGTGAATCGCTTTCGGGATACATTCGTACCTATGTCTTCGTGAGATTTTCATCTCTGTGCAGCCATAGGGAAATGTATTCCCCTGAATTGAACTCGGTTCATATGAGCCTATAATGGGTGAGGATCGAGGAATCTGCTGGTTCAGGTACCTCAACTTTAGAGCTAAACCACATATAGAAAACCTAAGTGCTTACCCTAGGTAGATCTATACCAAAACTTTAGCAATCACCCAGATATGTATTTGATTATTTGTTTTATATTTTACTTCATGTTACTAATTGATTGTGTTTTATTTTGTTGCATGTCATTTCATATTTTAAAGAGGTATCAATTCACGGTCAGTTTCTAAATTAGAAAGCTAGTTAGGGAGAACGAATTCCTTGATAAAGTGGAGGATAATGCAATCGTCTGTAGGGGGTCAGAGCAAACACAGTTAGGAAAAGGAGATAGCTTCGCCGAAGGGTACAAATCAGAGCTATGGGACTACACTCGCATCAGTGTGACGCAGAACAATCTTCAGGAATTAAGAGAGATATGGGGTCAATAGAGTGATGAGGCCAAGCATTTGTTTTACTGCAGCTATGGGGACTTGTCGTACCTGTTGGATATTAAGGTAGATGAACATCTGTTTTGAGCTATCTCCCAATATTGGAACTCTGCGTATAGTTGCTTTACTTTTGGAAGAGTTGATTTGGTACCTACGGTGGAGGAGTATACAGCTCTATTGCGATGTCCCAATATTCAAGTTGATAAAGCTTACTCGAGGGCTCCTAACGTTCCAACCTTTGTAAGGAAACTGATGAATATTATAGGGATGAGTGAACAGTGGGTCACAACCAGAATCAAGCAAAAAGGTGAGTATAAGTGCATCTCATGGAAAGCTTTGAAAGATTTGATTTTAGAGCATCCTGATATGAAAAAGAAAGTCGATGTATTTGCTTTGAGTATATCTAGTTTAGTGATCTTCCCTAGGGCATTGGGATACGTAGATGAAGCTATCTTAGATCTTTTTAATCGACTTGACAAACAAGTCACGCCTGTTCCTGCGATCTTGGCGGAAACATTTTGATCATTGAGTGCATGTAGGAGAGCTAGGGAAGGCAGATTTATAGGATGCACACAGTTGTTATTGATTTGGTTCCATAGTCACTTCTAGAGGGTGGACAAGGTTTCTTACAGGGTTTGTAACACCCATAACCCATGTCAGTCGCTAGATTAGGGTTACGAGGCATTACTTATCCAATCACAAGTCCCCGCACTCAAATGAATCTTATTACATTAATTAATACATAATCAAAACATACTATTATAAACAAATAAGTTACCACTAAACATTATCACTAGCATCTTTTAAAACCAATTCCATTCAAATAGAAAAATCACAATTCACTAGGTCATTTAAAAGTAAAGGCCGAATAGGTATAGTGCACTTATTCATTCATTATATTGCTATTGTCATCCATACATTCAAACATATATCATTCTGAATATATACATTACTTTCGATCATTTCAATATCACATACAATTATATCATTGTCCTATCTACTCATCTCACAATTGAATATACCATAAATAAAAATATCAAACCAACTCATTTATCTCAAAAATTTCTTATCACATTTGGCTATGTTCATGACATACATATATATATTCCATAATATGCACATCTTAACAAGATATTACATCTATGATTTAACCATTTATAACACATGGCCGAATATAATATATATCTCAACTGGAGAATCTAAGCTCCAAACTAAAACAAATCATGGTCGAATATCTACAAATAAGTACACATTAAATTGCTCATTAATATATCACCTTTGATAATCACGTACACAAAAATGTGACCTATTCCATTCATGTCTAGTCACATTGGCACATTTAAATAATTATGCCACAAACATTTTTATCAACCCAATGTCTTATACCATATTCAACCAATTCTATGAGCTCAAAAATTCACATATAACATATTATGAAATAACTTTCAAACTAGGCTTTTAATAAATATACTAATATACTCAAATAATAATTCCATATTTAAACATGATCAAACCAACTCAAACATAAAAGCATAGCCATTTTCGCATGGCATATACATATATATAAATATCATTCGAACACAACTCAAGAAATATTGCCTATAGATGCCATATGTTTCAAAAGGGGTACAACTTATAGAATACCGAAGATAGATGATAGTGCGAATGACTTTGACGAAGATCCCCGAGCACGAGCTAGCCTTCAAGATCTATACAATAGTCAAACAAACACACATACGGTAAGCTAATATAGCTTAGTAAGTTTTAAGCAATGGTAAAAATTATACAACTAATCAATAAACAATTTAATTAATCCAATATGATCAATAACGAATTCATAAGTACAAATATGCATAACTTGTCACCATTCAACAACCACCATATCTAATAGATCTCAAAACCGAATACTCAAGTACTATTTATCCATTTCGAATAAGCTCAAAGTTTAACATTCACATCTCATTTCTATATTTTCATAACAAAAGTAACTTACCTCACTAGTACCTAGTTATTAAGCTATCATGCAACACTTACTCATGTATCGCTTCTCGTTTATCTCCCTTCATCAGTTTATGTCTCCGAACTCTCTGAAATCCCGCACACATAGTGCAAATTACGTAACGTATCGCACACTTAGTGCCGTTACTTATTATTCCGTACACACAGTGCCATTTAACGGTAATGTATCGCACACTTAGTGCCATTACTTATTACTCCACACACATAGTACCATTTAACAGTAATGTATCGCACACTTAGTGCCATTACTTATTATTCCACACACACAGTGCCATTTAACTAATTTCGCACACACAGTGCTCGGTATTTTAGTTCTCACACTTAGTGCCCTTTAACCGACCCTTCCTTTGCTCTTCAAAACATATATAATTCCATTTCAATTATACATACTCAATTTAAAATTTTAAAATACCAACACATTCTGTGTAAACATGTTACGTATATCTAGCCATAGCATACATGTATTTATCAACATCTCCATTTGCCTTTTTCACTCACCATTACATTCGGCAAACTCAATATACACATATATTTTTTCATAGCATACATCCATCTCTCATTTCATAATCATATATAACTACCTCTTTATAAATGCTTATAATCATGTAACCCATTTAATCAACAAATATATATATATATATATATATATATATATATATTATACACATCAACTTAACTTTCGGCTATTATTTATACATTTCATTTCATCTCATGATACATTCGGCAATAGGGGAATTATCATGATTATAATTTATTTTCATATACACATTAGTATATAATCAATTTCATTTCATCCAACTGCTATTCGTTCAACTTCGTATTTCCCCGATTTAATCCCGTGTCTTTATGTTTTTATCTAAATAATTCTAAATTAAACTCATTCAAATATATTTCCATTCAATTTAATCCAAAACACATTATTGTACAAATTACTATTTTACCCCTGACATTTACAACTTTCACAATTTAGCCCTATTGCACAAAACACAAAATACACATAATTTGAATTTACTCCTCTAGGGCCGAATGTTCACTAGACTTATACAAGTCCATACAAACCATTTATTTTACATTTTGACCCCTTCAATTTACAATTTCACAATTTAACCCTAATTACTCAAAATCATCAAAATTTCCAATACAAAACATGTTAATCTATGACATAACTTTAATATATATTCATCAAACATCACAAAGCACAATTTCTCATCAATGGCCGAACTCCAAACATGCATCAAAATCAGAAATTCTAGTATGGCTCGGACAGTATTCGAAGCAACGATATCAAAAACGTAAAAATTATCAAAAATCGAGCTAAACACATACCTTTAATTAAGCTCCAAAAATGGTCGAACCTAAGGAACTTTTGTTTCTTCTTCCTTTTCTTTATATTCGGTCAAGAAAATAAGAAACCATGGCTTTGTTTTATTATATTATGTTTTTATATTATAAAACTTTATTTACCAAAATATATATATAATAAACCTTTATAAAATAATAATAAAACATGTAATGGTTGTCTTTCACCGTCCACTATAACATAACATGGGTAATTTACCACTTAAAGCCTCCAAATTAATAAAACAATCACTATTCGACCCTTTCACAAATAACCACTAAGTTTTCATTTTACGCGATTAAGTCCTATTATTAAATTAAGCATATAAACAATCAGATTTTCACACGAAACTTTCACACATGCAATTTCACATATAATAAACACGAAAAATAATATTTAAATATTTTTCTGACTCATATTCGTGGTCCCAAAACCACTATTCCATTAGTGTCAAAATCGGGCTGCTACAAGGTCTTCTCAGAAAATTACTCTCCATTAAAAGAGATAGTGGCTACCCCAAGGAGAGATGACATATCTGAGGAAAATTTGATAGCGCTTCTACAAAATCTCCGAGAAAAAGATGTTAAATGGAGAGCCCTCTGGATGGTTCCTGATGAAGTTCTGTATCGGTGTGGGAGTTTTGATTAGGTCCCTACTTAGAATTTGGGGAGCCATTGGATACGAGTCTTTGCTTGTATTAAGGCAATTCAGATCGAGGCAGTTTATACCAGCTACACACGGATTAGCTCAAAATGAGTTTTCGTATAAAAGGGATAGTTACAAGAAGAGGGTTAAAGAGATCTCTAGTGCTTGGAATCAGACCCATCATATGAAGAGAGTGGATGTAAGCCCAATGACGACCCCAGAATATAGTGGATGGTGGAGTAGGAGAGTCAATGACAATATCCCTGTGCAAAGTTCAGAAGACACTCGATCTATCGAAGAATTTTTACAAGTGGTCCCATCAGAATTGGAGATGATAAAATAGGATTTCGAAAGAAGGAATTCAGAGCTCGGAAAGAGGATAGAGAAGTTGGAACAATAAAAGATGTACTTGAGGCTAGATGTGGATGTTCAGAAATCAAAAGCCGAGAAAGTAAAAAAAGAAAAGAGAAAGATTGAGGAAGATCGAGATAGCTTAAAGACTGAATATAAGAAGATGCGCCTATCAATGAAGAATGCCGGATTAGGAAAGACTTTGGAACAGTGGCAACAAGAGGTCAGGAGGAAAAGGCTAAAGTAGACTATTGGAAAAGGAAATTTTAAGAAGTGCAAGCACAAAATGAGACCCTAGAGAAGAGTTTGTCAAAAGTCGAAGTGAAAAGAAGAACTAAAAGATAGAGTGGCTAAACTTGGACGATCTCTTCATCACCATCGAAGCCATAATTTTGCGATCGAGCTAAAGTCAAGTCTGAACAAGATTGAGAAAATGAAGAGTAAGATTGAACAGTTAGAATCAGCATTGCACAGTTGTGAACTTCGGATCGAGCTTCTTGAAACAAGAGAAGGGCGTTGGAAGGAGGAGCTTCACCATTTTATGATCAAGTTAGAAGTCGGGATTACCTCATGGGTGAAGCAATAGTTCAGATTTGAGAAGTAGCCGATCATTTACAGACTTTGGCAGCACAGGTGGATATATTGAGCATGAAGTATGAGCTACAGTCGGATCATGGTCAAGAGTTAGCCTCTTTGTTTGGGAAAATCAAAACTTTAGGACTTAGGGCGAAAGCATATTTGTAGTCTGTTTTTTGTAAAGGATTTTATTTTTTAATAAAGTTTTCTAAAATGAAGTTGAATCAGAATCGATGCCTCTTTGCATTCATGCATTTGCATTACATCATATCATATGCATTTAAGTCCATAGAGAGAGTCTAATTAGTTGAAATTACAACAGAGTAAGAGAGAGAAAAAGAAAAGAAAATCTAGAAGCTGAACATCCTTACGATACACGTGCCAAATCAAAGAAAATGGATCAAAGATTGGAACAATTCCAAAGAGTTATACAAGACCATATGCAAGAGCAAATGGCAAAACTCCAACAAGAGATGAGGGACCAGATGTTGGAGGCTCAAAGGAACCTAATGACTCAAATGGCCCAAATGTTGAGTGGCAATGGACAAGGGAAAGGGTCCCATAGTTAACGCTAAAGACAATGAGGATTTTTCTAGGGGATTCACTCCACCACACGTGCAAACCCAACCTGAGGAATATCTCAGAAGGCCACCTGTCACAATTAGGCCTCAACAAGGGCAAGCTGACACTGGAGTGCCTATGAATTTTCGAGTTGGCACAGGATCCAACCCAAGGGATAACCCTACTAATCTTGTTACCCCTGACCTAGACATAGTAGAGAGAGAGGGGATCAAAACGGAATCTTCAAGACAGTTGGAAGATTGTTGTAGATGGTTGGAAGAAAAATTCAAGGCTTTGGAAAATGTCGACCATCACCATGGTATTGACGCAAAGGATTTGAGTTTGGTCCCAGATCTGGTGTTTCTCATAAATTCAAGATGCCAAAATTTGAGAAGTACAATGGGACTAGTTGCCCTAAAGCCCACATCACTATGTTCTTTATATGCATGACTGGTTACGTGAACAATGGTCAACTTTTGATTCATTGTTTCCAAAACAGTTTAGTGGGGGCAGCATCCAGGTGGTACAATCAACTCAGCTGCGCTAATATTAGCTCTTGGAGAGACTTAGCCCAAGCCTTCATGAAGTAGTATAATCATGTTACAAAGTTGATGCTTACTAAAATCATGTTGCAAAACATGGAAAAGAAATCATGTTGCAAAACATGGAGAGAAGTTGCCATGCAAGCTCAACCACCTCTCTTAGAGAAGGAAACCACCATGCTGTTTATCAACACTTTAAAAGTACATTTTATCACCCATATGATAGGAAGCACCACTAAAAGCTTCATGAATATAGTGATGGTAGGGAAAATGATGGAAAATACCATAAGGGGTAGTAAAATTGAAGCGGGAGAAACCACTAGAAGATCTACTCCAAAGAAAAAGGATAATGAGGTGAACAATACAAGTACATATAACAAAGGGTACTCAAAGGCAATTACTATTAGCCAGCCGAAAGCAGTTACTGCCGGGAAATAAAGGTCGACAAGATAAGAATCCGGCCCCAGACAAAATTTTGAAAAGCTCTAATTTACGCCAATCCCAATGACTTATAATGAGCTATATCAAAGTTTATTCGATGCACGCGTAGTGTCCTCATATTATCTACAACCGCTGCAGCCCCCATATCCTAAATGGTATGAATCAAGTGCTCATTGTGATTATCACGCAGGAATAGCGGGGCATTCGATAGAAAATTACACTGCCTTCAAAAAGGTAGTTGAGAGGCTCATCAAGATGGGGATTGTCAAGTTTAATGATACACCCAATACGGAGAAACCCTTACCTAACCATGGTGATAAGGGGATAAATATAATCGGTGAGAAGGTCATGAAAAAAATCAAGGAGGATGTCTCGAAAGTGAAAACTCCGTTGAGAATGGTTTAGAGGGAAATGGTAAGAAGGAGAATGACTGAATCAAGTTCTGAGGAAGGAGGTGAAGAATCAAGGAACTACTATGAGTTCCACGAAGCAGAAGGACATGGGATCCAGGAATGTACTGAGTTTAGGGTCCTGATACAGAGCCTTATGGACGATAAGGATTTGGAGTTTTATGAAGAAGGCTCAAAGGAAAGAAACGTATGTGCAACTGAAGAAGAATTGATAAAGCAAAAGGTCAATTATCTGAGGATCATAACTTTCTGACATAGAAATACAAAAGGCGGAGCACAATTTGCGCCTAAAGTTGTAATCCAGCAACCTGTTTCCTTTCCTTACAAGGATAACAAGATGGTACTATAAATTACGATTGTAATGTAACGACACCGAGAATGGAAAACTCAGCTAGCACTTTCAAAGAGGTCCAAAGTGAGGGATTCTACACACGAAGTGGAAGGCATTACGATTCGGTAAATGACAAAATAGAACCAGCAAGGTTAAAGATTGTGGCAATTGAACCAGAGAAAGGACCTGGCGCCTATCAATGAACCTGTGAAGGAGAAAGAGGTTAAAGAATTTTTAAAATTCTTAAAGCACAGTGAATACAGCGTGGTAGAGCAGCTACGTAAGCAAATAGCTCGCATATTGGTGCTAGCCTTACTTTTAAGTTTGAACATACATCGTGAGGCATTAGTGAAAGTACTGAACGAGACTTACGTTACTAAAGATATATCTATCAATAAACTTGACCGATTGATTAGTAACATAACTGCTGATAACTTTATTTCTTTCAGTGATGATGAAATTCCACTTGGGGCTATGGGATCAACCAAGGCCCTACACATAGCTACTCGTTGTAAGGGATATACTCTACCGAGCGTGCTAATCGACAATGGATCAGTCTTGAATGTCTTACCATTTTCGACACTGAAAAGGTTGCCGATAGATAGTTCTCACATGAAGACATGCCAGAACATAGTGAGAGCGTTTGATGGCACCGAGAGAAGAGTGATGGGGAAAATTGATAAACCATTGCAAATTGGGCCAAACACATATGAGGTGGACTTTCTAGTGATGGATATAAAGCCATCTTACAACTTCTTGTTGGGAAGACCCTGGATTCATTCAGTAGGGGTACTGCCCTCATCCTTGCACCAAAAGCTGAAACTGGTGATAGATGGTTGACTGGTTACTATAAATGCGAGGAAGACATCATAGCAACTGTTACCAATGACGCGCCATATGTAGAGACAAACGAGGAGGCCATTGAGTATTCTTTTCGGTCTTTAGAGTTCGTCAATGCAACATTTATTTTGGAAAGAAATAAAGTTTTGGTGCCTAAGATATCCAAGACCACGAGGATAGGCCTACAAATGATGATGGGGAAGGGAGCTCTACCAGGAAAAAGATTGGGCAAACATCTCTAAGGAGAAGTTCAAGTGTCGATGCTAAGAGAAAAGAGGGACCATTTTGGGTTGGGTTTTAGGCCAGATGCTAAACAAAGGAAGAAGGAAATCGAGAAAAAGCAAGAAAGAAGGAGAGCACGGTTGAATGGGGAAGAAGTCTAGTGGGAATCGATGACATTCCCCCACATATCCCAGACCTTTGTATCCGGAGGGATAATTTACCTTGAGAGGGGGTTATTGGAAAGTCTTCACATCAATGCTATACATGGTGAAGAAGTTGAACAAAGAAACCTGTTGGGCATTCGCCCTTATGAACCTGGAAGCATTTTGAACAATTGGATTGCAGAGAAACTTTCTGTAGTTTTTAGAGATTATACAGAGTAATATTCACAACGCTTTTGTTGTTTTTTAGCCTAAGAATAATAAGATTTCTTTTGTGAAATAGGCTCATGTTTAGAAATTATTTTTTTAATAAAATATATTTTTGATAATTTACTTGAGCAAATATTCTTTCATTTTATTCTTTTGACTTTCTAATTTCATTCCAAATTTTTTATTTCTCATTCATATCATGTGAATAGTTGTTCTCGAATTCATTTGTTCTTTATACATTCTTTGGTGCCCACTACAGGTCCCTAGATATTAATGACATGAGCAATGATACTATAGATCCAGAGGTCCATTTTGAGCAAGACATGTGTTTAGAGTAATCTCAGGATTTTAAAGGTGACCGAGATTGTAATTTATCTCCAGATTTGTTAAGAATGGTAAAGCAAGAGGAGAAACAGATCTTACCCTATGAAGAAGAGGTAAAGAACATAGTCTTGGAGGAAGGAAGGTTGTGAAAATTGGGACGCGCATAGCTGAAGAGACAAAACAAGACCTTGTTGAGTTACTACGGAATTCAAGGATGTCTTTGCATGATTGTACCAAGATATGCCTAGGTTAAGTACCGATGTTGTAGTATATCGTCTTCCTATAAGAGAAGAGTGCAAGCCAGTTTAGCAAAAGCTACAAAGGATGAGGCCTGATGTAGTGTTAAAAATAAAAGAAAAGGTCCAGAAACAGTTTGATGTTAGTTTTCTACAAGTGGTCAAGTACTCAGAGTGGGTTGTTAACATTGTTCCTGTCCCTAAGAAGGACGGAAAGGTTCAGATGTGTGTAGACTATAGGGATTTAAATAAAGCTAGCCTAAAGGAGAATTTCCCTTTACCGCATATCGACACATTGGTGGATAATACGGCAGGATATTCATTGTTTTCTTTCATGGATAGCTTTTCAGGATACAATCAGATCAAGATGCACCCTAAGGATGTGGGGAAAACTACCTTCATAACATTATGGGGTACCTTCTGCTATAAGGTAATGCCATTCGGACTAAAGAATGCTCGGGCAACATATTAAAGGGCCATGGTAACATTGTTCCACGACATGATGCACAAAGAGATTGAAGTATATGTTGATGATATGATTGCCAAATCTCGAACGAAAAAGGAACACATTGAGGTTTTTGAAGAAATTATTTTTGAGGTTGAGAAAATTTCAATTGAAACTCAACCCGGTAAAGTGTACTTTTGGAGCTTAATCAGGGAAATTACTGGGTTTTGTGGTTAGCGAGAGAGGAATCGAAGTTGACTCAAACAAGGTCAAAGCTATACAAGAATTGCCTCCACCGCGCACTCAGAAGGAAGTCTGAGGTTTTCTTGGAAGATTAAATTACATTGCTCGGTTTATTTCACAATTAACTGAGAAATGTGATCCCATATTTCGTCTTCTCAATAAACACAACCAAGGTGTATGGGACGATGACTGCCAGAGAGCTTTTGACAAAGTCAAACAGTATCTGTCAAATGCACCAGTACTATCTCTGCCTAATCCAGATAGACCATTGATACTATATTTGTCAGTATTCAATAACTCCATGGGATGTGTGCTTGGACAACACGATGAGTCAAAAAGAAAAGAAAATGCGATATACTATCTCAGTAAAAAGTTCACTAATTGTGAAATGAGATATTCGTCGATTGAAAAATTGTGTTGCGCCCTGATTTGGACAACTCGGAGATTGAGGCAGTACATGCTATATCATACTACCTGGTTAATTTTGAAGCTTGATTCGTTAAATTATATGATAGAGTCCACTGCTTTGAATGGAAGGATGGCTAGGTGGTAGATTTTACTGTCTGAATTCGATATAGTCTATGTGAACCAAAAGGCTATAAAAGGGAGCGCAGTAGCAGAATTTTTGACTAGCAGAGCTTTGGAGGATTACGAACCTTTGAGCTTTGATTTCCCAAATGAAGAGCTGATGTATGTGGCAAATACTGAAGAATGTTCATGGAAGCTAAATTTTGATGGAGCGTCAAATGCTGTGGGAAATAGAATTGGGGCAATTTTGGTATCCCCTAGTGGTGATTATTATCCATTCACATGAAAATTATATTTTGACTAAACAAATAACATGGCGGAATATGAAGCCTACATCATGGGAATTCGAGCAGCCTTAGAGCGTAAGATCAGAGTGCTAGAAGTATATGGAGATTCTGCCTTAGTAATCTACCAGCTTAAAGGAGAGTGGGAGACAAGAGATCCCAAACTAATTGATTACCGAGAAATAGTTCTAGGATTGATTGAGGAGTTTGATGACATTACTTTCAATTATCTCCCACGCGATGAAAACTAGATGGTGGATGCTTTGGCGACCCTGGCTTCTATGATCAAAGTAAATAGACCAGAGGATATGAGACCTATTCAGATGAGTATCTTTGAAGTTCCAGCTCATTGTTATAATGTGGAAGAGGAGGAAAGAGATGATCATCCTTGGTATCAGGATGTATTACGATACATAAAAAATCGTGAATACTCGGAGCATGCTACTGAGAATGAGAAAAGGACTTTAAGAAGATTGGCCTCTAACTATGTTTTAGACGGGGATATCTTGTACAAAAAGAGAAAAGATCAAGTATTATTGAGATGCGTTGATGCAGTCGAAGCTAGGAAGATCCTAGAAAAAGTTCATAAGGGTGTTTGTAGAACACATGCTAATGATTCACAATGGCAGACAGATAATGAGATTTGGATATTATTGGTCCACCATGGAAGGTGATTATATCAACTATGCTAAGATATGTCATAAATGCCAGGTTTACGGAGATAAAATTCATGTACCTCCATCACCTTTGCATGTTATGACTTCCCCATGGCCATTTTCCATGTGGGGCATGGATGTTATTGGGCCAATCTGCCAAAAGCTTCGAACAGACATCGATTTATCTTCATGGTAATTGACTACTTCACTAATGGGTAAAGGCCGCTTCATATGCTAGCGTCACTAAGTCAGCAGTTAGTCATTTCTTGAAAAAGGAGATCATTGGTCGATATGGAATGCCCGAGAGGATCATATCAGATAACACGCTAAATTTGAACAACAGCATGATAGCAAAAATTTGTAGTCAATTTGGGATCAAACACCATAACGCATCTCCGTATCATCCAAAAATGAATGGGGCAGTGGAAGCGGCTAACAAAAACATCAAGAAGATAGTAGAGAAGATGACTGAGACTTATAAGGATTGGCATGATAAACTACCGTTTGCACTCTATGCTTATCGGACGTCTATCAGAACCTCTACTGGGGCAACGCCTTTCTCGTTGGTTTATGGGGTGGAGGCAGTTCTACCTATTGAAGTTGAAATACTCTCTCTTCGAGTTTTGTTAGAAATAAACCTAGACGAGGCTGAATGGATCCAGGCTCGGTATGATCAGTTGAACTTAATTGAAGAAAAGAGGCTAAGGGCTATTCGTCACAGTCAGATATACCAAAAATGAATGATGCGAGCAAACGATAAAAAAGTCCGCCCAAGAGAATTTCATGAGGGGGACCTTGTATTGAAAAAGATTCTTCCCATACAAAAGGATTTTAGAGGAAAATAGATGTCTAATTGGGAAGGACCATATGTGGTGAAGAGGTCTTTCTCTAGATGAGCACTAATCTTGACCGAAATGCATGGGAAAAGTTTACCCAACCCTGTGAACTCTGACTCAGTCAAAAAATATTTTCTTGAAAAGGAGAAGAGGACAAAGTGAAAACCCGTAAATGGCGCCTTGAGTTTTTTTTTTAAAAAGGGAGAGGCCAAGGTGAAAACCTGCAAATGGCGTCTTGAGACCAAAGGGGTTTTGAGTCGAAAACCCGAAAAGGGCGGCTCAAATTCTGAATGGACACGCAGCCATCTTGTTACACTTGAATCAACAATGAAATGAAGAATGTTGCATATCGGGGCATCAACAAAGTACTTTGGGTCTTCATAAAGTTTGTATATAGAAGCTCAATCGGCGATATCTAGGGCATCTGATTTTTATCCTATTAATTTTACTATCTTTGGATTCTTTTTCTTCTCAAAGATATGTTCCCAGTTAATTTTCTTTGTATTTTTTATCATTTATTCAATTTTAACTCTTTTTGAGATCAATCTATTACCCATTATTCATAAATGTGTTACATTGAAATAATGATTGACGAACCAATAATTTCACAAAAAGAAGTTCTACATATTACTTTGGAAATATCTACATAAGACAAGGAACCAAAACAGGACAATTGTTTAGAATTTCCATGTGCATAGAAATATTTAAGAAAGAAGAGTCTGGATAAAGACTATTTCTCTGAATTCTTGATCCAATTGATAATTAGACAAAGTAAATGAGTTGATGTGATGGAAGTAAGTGATGTCATCAGGTCATAACATTCGGGGGGTGGTGTGATGAACTAGGAAACCCTGAATTGTGGTGGAATGGGTCGAATTCAAAACAAACCCTATACCTTGAAAATTACAGATGGGTCAGATTGAAAAAGTTTCAATTCCTATTGTGGTACAAGCTTTGTGTTCTTAAGATCCAAGCGGAGTTGACTCAGAAATTACATTGGGGCAAGCTTGTTGAACAAAACATGATTGATGAACAAGAACGAAGAACAAATGAGTGATAACACCTAGAGTAGGAATCATACTCATAACATTTTTGTATCATATCAAATTTCATTAGGAGCATTTGATTCATTTCGATCATTGCATCCTAATTCTAATCCTTTAAAATGAATCATTTTCATAACATGTTACATGTAGTTAGAAGCATTTGATTCATTCTAATCATAGCATCTTAGTCATGTGACATAAGCATACGAAACTGAGTCTACAGGACATGTCCCTCAGTGGACGGTGTTGCAATATCGGTGAATTTGTAGATCTCATCTTCCTGAAGTTGCAGGAAGTAGATCAAAGACACTTTCAATCTTATCTCCCTAAAGTTGCAATGGAGTAGACTAAAGATAGAAGATCTCATCTTCCTAAAGTTGTAGGAAGCAGATCAAAGACCCTTTTAGTCTTGTCTCCCTGAAGTTGTAGCGGAGTAGACTAAAGATAGAAGATCTCATCTTCCTGAAGTTGCAGGAAGCAGATCAAAGACCCTTTCAGTCTTGTCTCCCTGAAGTTGTAGTGAAGTAGACTGAAGACAGAAGATCTCATCTTCCTGAAGTTGCAGGAAGCAGATCAAAGACCCTTTCAGTCTTGTCTCTCTGAAGTTGTAGCAGAGTAGACCGAAGACAGAAGATCTCATCTTCCTAAAGTTGTAGGAAGCAGATCGAAGACACCTTCAATCTTGTCTCCCTGAAGTTACAGCGGAGTAGACTGAAGATAGAAGATCTCATCTTCCTGAAGTTGTAGGAAGCAGATCAAAGGCACTTTTAGCCTTATCTCCTTGAAGTTGCAGCGGAGTAGACTAAAGATAGAAGATCTCATCTTCCTGAAGTTGCACGAAGCAAATCAAAGACACTTTCAGCCTTATCTCCCTAAAGTTGCAGCGGAGTAGACTGAAGATAGTAGATTTGGCATTCCTGAAGTTACAAGAAGTAGATCAAAAACATCAGATCTTATCTCCCTGAGTTTGCAATGGAGCAGATCGAAAAATAGTAAATCTGACATTCCTGATGTTGTAGGAAGTAGATTGAAGCCATCGGATTAATTGAAATCAAGATGAATTTCCAATATTGTTGAAGTTGCAGTGGAAAAGGCGAGGACCAAGAAGTCGAGGCTCGGCAAAGACCGGGAAAAATTGGTCCTTTTATAGTCTTTACTCTATTTTCGTTATACGACAATGAGTAAAGAGGGGCAACTGAAAGAACCCAATTTAGCTCGGGCTCATGTAACAAACCAGAATAGAAAAAACAAACAAAAAATAAATAAAATAAATGTTCATTTTATTTTTACAGTCCCTGTTACAAGCCCAATTGCACCCTAATCCAGTAGCCCAATACACTAAAACAGACAACCCAACCCGTTGCAGTCTACCCAGACCCAAACCAATGCAGCCCAAGGGACCCAAATACTAAGTCGAATCAGCAGAAACCTAGGGTTTCTGAAAAACCCTAGGCGCTGCAAGAGCCAAAGACTGTGACCACGACGACCTCTTCTCATGCCACATTCAGCGCACAAATGGCGGCTCCGTCGCGAGATCCTCGCCTTTGACTTGCACAGAAAAGGAAGGAACAACAGCAAAATATGGCAAAACAGGGGGCAAAATTTTTTATTTCATTTTTATTTTGTTTATTTCGAAGGCTATAAAAGCCTTACAAAGATCTGTAAAAGGACATGATACATACACAGAGAATACTCAAACATTCATAAAATACAGAGAGAAATAAAATACAAGAAACTAGGTTACAAAGGTGATTTTCTCAATTGTTTTCATTCTGTTTTCTTTTATTTATTTTTTATTTGCAATCTATGTGTTTTTATACAAATATTGTTTTTAAAAATAACAAAAAAGAAATTACCTTTTAAATCGCGGAGTTATTGGCCCCCGGCCACCGTTTGAGGTGGCGCGTACTGCGGCGCGTACGGCGGCGCATCATCGGAGCCAGGACCGGAGTTAAACCCCAGGCCGAAGAGGGGAGAGCATTTCAGATCCCTCATTCAGTTTTTTTCTAAAAAGATGATAAAAATGATTTTTTTAGTAAAACTTTTAACTTATATAATAAAAAGGAAATGGTGTCATTTTTGCTTAAGCTGATAAGCAAAAAACGACATCGTTCAGGGAGGATCCGCGCGTTGACCCGAAAAATCGAGGAGGATCTGCGTGTTTGTGTTAAAAGGGCTAATTACTTTATAGGTCATTCGCATTTTTGTAAAATTTCAATTATGCCCGAATATCATTTTTCCTTATTTTCAATTTAGCCTTAAAATTTATATTTTATTACGATTTAAGTCCTCGGGCTGCTTAAAGGACAAGAACAGAACGGCTTCGTTTTGGAAAGAAGGTATAATTGCCTAATGAGTCCCTACAGTGTGACGCGCGTTTTAAATTAGTACTTTTATATCTATTTTAATTGCTATTTAATCCTTATCTTTTTAAAACATTTTTATTTTATTTCATTTTAAATTATTTTAACATTATATTAAAATTGTTTTATCGTATTAAAATTATATTATTTTTAATTTTTTAATAAAGTTTTTATGTATTATTTTTTAAAAACTTATTATTTTTAAATATTAAATTATTACTATTTATTATTTTATTTAATTATTTTTATATTATATATTATTTTATAACTTTTAAGTTAGTTATTGCATTATATATTTTTTAAAATTTGTATATTATATAGTATTATATTATATCATACATTATTTTTTAAATTTTGTTTTATAAAATTTATTTTATATTATATAACCTATTTATTTACATTATTTATAACATATGTAATTTTTATGATTAGTGTATTATATATGTTTTTTTAAATTATTATATATTATATACTAATTATTTTTATAATCATTTATATATGTATTAGATTATTAAATTATACATTTGTTATAAGTATTCCTTTTTTTACTTTAAATTTTTTTATATTGTTATATATATATATATATATAAATTAAGTCATTTTAAAAATTGTCACATTCTTTTATTATTATTTTTCAATGTTTAAATATATTATTCTCATTTTCGTTTGATTTTGTTATTTCAATTATTGCTACTTATTTTATCTCATGTTTATTTATTTATGTCCTTTTAATCGTTATTATTGCTTGACATAGTATTTTATATATTTATTCATGTTATATTCTTTTATTATTTATTGTTAGTATAATTTGTAATATGTAGAATTGCTATTAAATATGTATGTTGTAATACTTAAACCATTGTTTTATAAAATACCTTTTGAATTGACTCATTTTATTCAAATAGTTTTAAAAAATACGATGATATCTAATATTTGGGGACTTCGAGAAAAAATTGTGCCCTAACTCACTGGGTTTCGATTTTTTATCTTTGAACTTAAAATATTAAATATCCCTTTTTCTTTTAAAATTGAAATTCATAAATTTCCAAATCAAAACTTATTCTCAAAAGTTCAAAACGTTGTATCCTAGCTTACTGGATATGATGTTTTGTGTTTCGAGATAAGAATTTTCTATAAATAAAGGCAAATCTAACTTCAAAGTCGTGAGATGTTATGTCCTAACTTACTGGATATGACATCTTATTTCTTTGAAATAGGTAAGTCTTGGTTTTCTTTCTAATAAAAGGATCATATTTTAAAATTTTTCAAATTTTTGACAATAGGATATGATTTTATCGATTAGGTACCAATTTTAGGGCGTTATGAGGGTGCTAACCCTTCCTCATACGTATTCGACTCCTGAACCTATTTTCTTGTTTTTTTTGGGACCAAAATCAATTTTTTTTAAAAAAAATAAAATGTTTTACACAGGTGATCCAATCACACCTAAGTAAAAAGGGATTAGTGGCGACTCCATTTTCATTTTTAAAGTCGATCCCCATTTTTACCAAACTTTTTTAAAAATGATTTCGACAACGTTCTCAAAGTGTATTTTTACTGAATGTTTGTTTGGATTTAATGTAAGTATACATATTGTCGAAACTATTTTTATTTTAAAGTTTTAGAAAACAGGATCGACTTAAAAAAGTGATGTGGAATTGCCACCGATCTTTTTTGTTTAGGTGTAATCGGATCACCTCGTAAAATATTTCATATTTAAAAATTAATTTTGGTTTGCAAAATTAAAAAAAAGGGGTTCGAGAGTCGGTTACATATGAGGAAGAATTATCATCCTCGTACGTCCAAAATTGGTACCAAATTGATTAAATGATGTCCTAACGTCGAGAATTTGAAAAGTTTTGAAAATGCAATTTCTTTGAAAAAATGGTGGAATATTCCAAATGTAAGATTCATCCGCTCTAAAGGAACTAAATACTACACCCAGTACGTTAGGATGCAATATCTTGGACCCTCAAAGTCGAAATCATCTTATAATTTCAAAATCATGCGATTGAAAAGGATATTAAATCTTTTGGTCAAACAAAAAAACTGCGACCCAATACGTTAGGGTACAATTTCTCGGATTTCTAAAACACCAAATATCACTTTACTTTGAAAATCTTTTGAGTAATCAAAATGTATTTTATTTGAGAAAAGAACAATTAAATAGACTTATAAAACCTAGAATTTGCATTATTATTAACAATAAGATTAAGTATGGAACCATAGCAACAATAACATGTAAATTTATATAAAAATATTAAAAATCAAATAATACACATATGATATAAAAATTAATAATTTATGATGAAAATCTTGAAATGAAAAATATGAATAAGGTTGAAACTTTAGATAGATACAAATTATTTAACTAGATTTATATAAAAAACATATACATATGTTTAAAATAAAATATATACATAAAACAATAATAAATCCATTTCAAGAATAGTTTTAATGCAAACACATATATATTTACATAAATAAATCATGCTTAAAATAACCAAACGATAATTTAAAAAGAAATATTCTTAAGATATGATACATATGTACAAATCAATTTAAATGATAATATATAAATATATACATTAGACAAAATATATATATATATATATATATATATATATATATATGAAATGAAAATAATTTTGATAAAATTTTATATGTAAACATTTATTATGTAACATAATGATGTAAAAAATATTTATATTCAATATTATATCAATTTTGAATCATACAAGTGCCTAAAAGAGAAATTAGAAAATATTTATTTATACAAGAAAATAAAAATGTATATAATAAAAGTATATGTAAGTAATTTGAAACATATTAAAATTAATAAGTTAATTCAAAACAATTGATTAAAACCAAAAGAAATCAATAAATTTAATAGTAATAAAAGAATAGAAGAACCTAATTGATTTGAAGATAAAATTAAAATGTTAATTTAGAAACAAACAAAGTCATTAGACAGAAAAAATGATTAAAGTAAAATATAAGCAAATAATCAGGGATTAGAAATACAAATATTCCAAGCTATCAAAGCACAGCGTATAGACAGGTATTAAATTGAAATATCACACAAATTCCAAGGAGAAATTAAAATATAAAAGACATGGAAATAAGGTTCAATCAAATGACAGTGCAACATGGAGGGGCTAATCGCACCATAAAACCATTTTTAATATAACACGCGGATCCTCCAGGTTTTCGGGTCAGATCTGATCGGGGCGGTAGGCTAAATACCAAACGGTGCCATTTCGGCATCTGGACACATGGGCTGAGCACCAAACGGTGACGTTTTGGCACCTGAATTTTAAAACCCCAAACGACGTCATTTTTTGAAAAGTTATTAAAACCCTAAAAATCTAAATGGCAATCTGCCATTTCCCAAACGCCGAAATAAATATCTTTCTCCCCCATTTCTTTCATTCACTCCTTATTAGGGTTCTCAAATGCGCCAATCGCATCTCGTCGTTGCCGCCGTGGAGCCACCGCGAATGGTGTTCAAAGCCAGGTAAGTCGCTTGTCTTCTTTTTTATTTTATCTCTTGATTTTCATATGAACAAGGAAAACAAATATGCAGAAAGAAGAAAGGAAAAATAACGAAAGAAACAGATTATCAAAATTTAAAATCACCTCTCGAAACTGGATTCAATTGCTTTTTCTCTTTGTATTCAATATATATGTATTCGTATATACAAAAAAATGGATCCCTTTTTCATTTGATTTTGGCCCTCTTTATAGTCGAATGGAATAGTCAAAAATAAAAACAAAAGATACAAAAATAGTTTTGCCTAGCTGTATATTCTATTATTGCTGCTTTCTGTTGCTGTTTGTTGTAGGTACAGCTGGAGGACGTCGATGGTGGGATGGCCCGAGTGCACAGTTAGCGAGAGGTTGCGGTGTGCGTCTTGAAATTCAGTTCGTGGGTTATGACGCTAGAGTATTCTGGAAACCCAGAATTTTTAATGCAATTGGGCCTTGCGGGCTACTTTAGCATTGGGCCTGTTTATTTTTTCTTTGTATTAGGTTTATAATTGTATTTGGACTGTTTAAATTTATTGGACTATATTTTTTCTTTTTTGTTTTATTTGGTTTATTTCTGTTTTTAATGTTTATTTTTGGTTAAATAGGTCTGGGCAAATTGGGCCTATTACACATATGAGATTAACTTAAAAAAAGGTGGTGGTGCATGATAGATTACACTTAGACCCAAGCTTAAAATAGACTCCACCTTCAAGTAATTATCTAAAACTAATTTAAAATAAATTTTATTATTGGATGACATTCTTTTATTTGTCTAACTTAAATATGATAAGCTGTTTGTTGGGTAAAATACCCAAATATACCAAAAATAACAAAATTTACAGAAAAAGGGCCAGTTTTTTGAAAATTTACGGAAAAAGGGTCATTTCTCCACAAAACGCGTCCACGTCAGCGCGTTTTGTGGGGAAAAACATAAAGCAGCGCTTTGTGCCACATCAACAAAAGCTACCGACGTGGACGCTTTTGTTTGATGTGACACAAAGCATGTCCCTGTGGGTGCGCTTTAGTCCTCCTTGAACGTTAAAATTTTAAATATATTAAAACGGTCAAAATTTTTAAATATATTAAAACTAAATTACAAAAAATAAAAAAAACTTCTTATTTATTAAATATATTAAAACTAAATTACAAAAATAAAAATAAAAACATCTTATTTATTAAATATATTAAAACTAAATTACAATAAAATAAAAATAAAAAACTTCTTATTTTATTACATATATTAAAATTAAATTTCAATAAAAATTAAACAATTTCTATTTTATTAAAGATATTAAAATTAAATTACAATAAAAATTAAACAACTATTATTTTATTAAATATATTAAAACTAAATTACAAAAATAAAAATAAAAAATAACTTTTTATTTTATTAAAAAATTTAAATTAAATTACATACAAAAAAATAAACAACTTCTATTTTAGTGAAGATATTAAAATTAAATTACAAACACAAATAAAAAACAACTTTTATTTTATTAAAAAATAAAAAATTATTACAATTTAAAAAATAAAAAAGCCCATCCGAATCAATGTTGATGCCGGTCGAAATCAGTGCCACACGGGGGTGGTCTGTTGATTCTGTATTGGATTCTTCCTTCTAGCTTCCGTGGGGTCGTGGAACCTCAAGGGGATTCAGGTTCCTCCGGTGGAGTGCAGTTGTGAGTGTTGCGAGGATGACCCACATTGATAAAATAACGACCGGAGGTGTTTGCATAAACCACGGCGAGGTGTCTGAATCTCGTATGGCGAAGGAGACTGGTAAAAAAAAGTGCTCCCCAACGGCGGCCTCAAGATCGGCTGGCCAATTGGAGTATCGGGAACGGACTAGAACCTAGCCATGCATTCCAACCTGGGGTAGGACTGGGAAAAGGAAACATATATGGGTTAGGATACATATAAGGGCTAGGGTACACACCTAGCATAAAGGCTAAAGGCTGTGATGTCGTTGTCGTCATCGAATCGATGGGGTCTTGATGTCGGTCTTTGTTGATGGCCCCGTCTCATCACCCTTTCTCCTTGGATTTAAAGGGCCCCGACTTTCCCTTTGTTGACGAAGTTATTGTCGCCTCTCTTCTTCCGACAACAAATACGTCTTACTATGGATCCTAAACCATGGCATGTATTTCGGCACGCACGTTAACTCAGGAACGACGATCGATTCCCGGATAGGTAAATAATCATACTGGTTCTCCCACTTATCGATATGTGCTGACCAAAATCTTGGCCAATCCGTGTGCAACTGCCGTAAGTCCACTTTGTGCTCATCATTGAGCACCTCAGGTGGCACAAGAATCGGTTTCCGGAATCTAAATTGTCACAGAACCCGATATGACTGGTGCATCTCCACGGTCGCATAGTTGATCAATGGGACCTTCACGTGCCAAAAGTTTGAATTTTGCAAGAACTCTTCCGTAATTACTGCCCGAATTGCCGGATCCTCGTACGGTGTCCATTGAAACTATATTAACATTACCAAAATATTAGTTATATACATAATACAAAACACTAAATACGAAATATTAAATTATAAATCGAAATTTGAAACTTACTTGTGATTTCGACCTTTGGTCCAATAAATAGTATATCTTCAAGCGAGGTAGGTATTCCGGCATAACTAGCGAATGGTTCCACCTAATTAAATAAATTTTTAGCATACAATTATACTATAAATCTACATAATAATTGTAAAATATAACATTAAATTTACCTCTTTATTAGTAGGAATGAATATGGGTGGTCAAGTCGAGGACGTAAAAATAGAAATCGAAATCGTGCCCATGACTGCAGTAATGATAGGCAACCTCCGATTTTCACTTTACTCGGCCGCGTCGCCCCGCACATCTCCTGATACAACTTCGATAGCATGGCAGACCCCCAACTCAATTCACCGGCTGCTCTAAAATCAACAAGTTTCAGCAGCCATCTCAAGTGTACAAGGTTTCTAGACAGGTCCGGCATCAGATAACCTCTAATTATCTCAAGAATGTATGCCCGAGCATACCGTATTCTTTCTATTTCAGTCAAACCATCATTCAGCTCCGGGAATGTGTCTCGTAACCAGGCCATCTTGATTCGACCTCCATGAATGTTATTCGGAATGGCACCCAGAAGCTCGTAGCATACGGCCATCCAATCGATAGAAGTTGCGGACCGGTGACTACTGACCCGTCCACCGACAATCCCAACTGCAACTGCACATCTTCCAGAGTGATGGTACACTCTTCGTATGGAAGATGGAAAGTATACGTCTCGGGTCTCCACCTCTCTATCAACGTACTGATCAAAGTCGGCTCCAACTTGAACCCCCGGCCTATCGCGATCACATGCCAAAAACCCACTTCCCGCAGGTAATTCTCGATCAACACCAATGGGGGACCATGCATATTGCGAATATAACATTGCAACACCCGATCTATGATTTGTTTAAAAATTATAAAATAAAATTAATTAAAATTGAATAAAATCAAAAATATTAAATAATATTGAAAATGTAAAATTAAAAATTACCAATTGCATTTGATCGACGGAGATGTGCTTGTTGTCTAGACGAATTAATTCCCCGACCATTGGTAATACGATCGAAAATTTTAAAAGTTTCAAAATTAAAAAAGGGCTTTTATATAAATATTAAAGGACTATTTTGAAATTTCAGAGAAAGTTTCAAGGACTTAAAGAGAAATTTGAGTGGAATTTGAGAGCAATTTGAGAGAAGAATGAGTAAGGACTAAAGTGTGAAAGAAATAAAAGGGTTGAGGGGGTTTTTATAGCTTTATTTTTTTGACCGTTGACAGGCTAAAGCGTGCCCCTGGGGACGCGCTTTGTGCCATATGTAACACCCCATACCCAAGTTCGATGCTAGGACTAGATACGAGACATTACCATATATGACTCACTTAGACATACTCTTACTGCTGTGAAATTTTGTTCCGACTTAAAAACTTCTCTTTCTTAGACTAATCATACGTTTCATGGGCCTACGAGGCCTTAAGCCCTTATCCGAAAACTTTCTAGACTTAATCGAAAACTTTTATTTGAAGCAAAGTTCACACGCCCATGTGACTTGGGACACGCCCGTGTACCCTTAGACACGCCCATGTCTTCCAACCGTGGGGAGTTATTGACTATATTCACACGGCCTTGACACGCCCGTGGGCTTAGACCGTGTATTATTCCTTGATATACTAACTTGATCACACGGTCGGGGCACACGCCCGTGTATCCGAGCCGTGGGGATTTTACAATTTCATGGACAAGGTGTAGACTTCACACGGCCTGGGTACACGCCCATGTGTTGGTCGTGGCCTTCACACTATTTGACCCACGCCCGTGTGTTACACTAGGTGGATAAATTAGCAGGCTATATACCAAGCCATTGCTTCCCTAAAATGCACACTCTCATACTTCATCTCAAAATAATCAATTTCTATCTCATAAGCAAGTCTAAGAACTCATTTCCATCATACAAGGTTAAAAAAAAAAGGCATTCACTTTATGAATTTCATCTTCATTGAAAGAAAGAGTTTGCCAAGTATTTGCCTAACTTATAAAACCATATACAAAATAACTTACAAAAGAAACACTTTAACTAACAATTACGACTTGACAAAATACTCCAGTCCTATACATGCCATACTCAAAACAAGTCTAAAATTGTTATACCAAAATGTTTTCGATAGTGTGATTTTCGAACTCCTACAGTCACGATCCTCAAGTTATCTTGGCAATACTACAAAGAAGAAGGGCAATGAAAAAGGGGTAAGCATAAACCTTAGTAAGTTGCATGGAAGTAAATAGCAATTGTAATACTCATAAAACTAATTAATCAATTGTATTAGCTGACCATACACAAGTCAAAACTACTTGACCTTACTTACTTACATTGCCCTTACCATACCCTGCCACATATCGAGCCAATTTCTCGTGACTCAATCATTAGTATCTGTATTCATTTATTCGCAGGACCTAAATATCATTCACATCTCTACTTTTAAATTCATCCGCTTATCCCACCATGCACAGGGAATAATCAAAGACATGTTTTTTATAATCACTACGATAAGTGTAAAACCATTGCCACACTCTTGAGGTGGTCTTACATGGAGACTCCTCTAGGTAATAATGCCATATCCCAGACATGGTCTTATATGGGATTACCCCTCGGTGCTAATGCCATATCCCAGATATGGTCTTACATTAGCTCTCATCTCAATGCCGACGCCATGTTCCAAACATGGTCTTACACTGGCTCTCGTAATGTGGCCGATGCCATGTCCCAGACATGGTCTTACACTAACCCTCATAATGTGGCCGATGTGATGTCCTAGAAATGGTCTTACACTAACCCTCATAATATGGCCGATGCCATGTCCCAGACATGGTCTTACACTGACCTTCATAATGTGTGACAACATTCTCATATTCATTATAGTCCATTCGGACTTCGGTATCATATTCAACATCAAATTCTCAATTTAATGGAGTATCATGCATCAATGTGATACCAAGCATCCACAATTTTGCTAATATAAATATTGCATTAATTCACATACAACTCACCTCGTTTTCAAAATGAGCTAGTTCTTCGGTTTAGTTCACGACTTTATCCTTTCTCCGATCGAGGCAGATTCTCGTCTCTTCTTGCTTTATAATAGCAAATTAGCTCATTTTAATCACTACATTAATTTAAGCATTTCAATAATCATGTTTAAGTAAAATTTCCATTTTACCCATAGATTTTGACAAAATAACCATTTTGCCCTTAGGCTCAAAAATTTATTCTAATCACATTACCACCTTCAACAAGCCTAGGTAAACATTTAATACTCTTATAGCTACCATCAAAACTCAATATTTCACATACTTAATACAAAATTTATAACTCTTTCATTAAGGTCCTATTTGGTGTTCTCATGCTAACATCATTTTCAAAAGTTGTTCATCTAACAACTGAGACTCAAGTTCTTCCTTAAAAATGCAGCAAATAACTAAGGTAGCTCTCATGGTAGAACTCTAAACTTTTCACAACATTGCATAATAGTCCTCTCATTTGAAAGCTTAAGCTTTAAAGTTTTCAAAAATATAATTATTTTCAAAAAAAGTTCACTAGAACACTTACTTGAATGGATGAGAGCTTGCTGAAATTTTTGAAGGTTTCTACCCCTTATTTGCTACTAATTTTTGATGGAAGATGATAGGAGAAAAGATGATAACTTTTTCTCTCCTTATTTTATTCATACAAGTCAAATAACTTACCAACTATCACCAACTTTGACCAATATTGCCATCTTTGTCTCCTATGGTCGCCATGCTATATTTGGGGGTCTAATTGCCTTTTAAAGACCTCCAATTAACAAACTATGGCCATTTGGTACTTTTAGCATATAGAATGGAACTTTTAAACTTTATGCGATTTAGTCCTTTTTCGCGATTAAACATGAAATCGCTAAAATTAAAGTACCAAAATTTTCATGCTAATATGCTATCATGTTCTAACTCATAATATAACATGAAAATAAATTCTCAAATCTTGGATTAGTGATCCCGAGATCACTATTTCAAGTAGCCCCTAAATTGGGCTGTTACAATTCTCCCCCTTAAGGATTTTCGTCCTCGAAAATCTTACCAGTGAAAAGATTGGGGTATTGGTTTCTCATCGTTTCCTCGGACTCCCATGTAGCCTCTTCTATTCTGTGCCTTTTCCATAGGACTTTCACTAGGCCTATGCTTTTATTTCTTAACTGCTTGACTTCTCGAGCCAATATTTTAACTGGTTCTTCACCATAAGTCAAGTCTAGTTGTATCTCTACCTCTGTCAGCTCTATAACATGTGAAGGGTTTAAACGGTATCGACGTAACATAGACACATGAAAGATGTCATGAATCTTTTCCAGCTCAGGTGGCAAGGCTAACCAGTACGCTACCGGTCCTATCCTTTTGGTAACTTCATAAGGTCCAATAAAGCGCGGACTCAATTTGCCCTTCCGGCCAAATCTAAGGACTTTCTTCCAAGGTGATACTTTCAAGAACACCTTATCACCGATTTTGTATTCTATCTCTTTCCTCTTTAAATCTGAATAGGACTTTTGTCTATCTGAGGCTGCTTTCAGGCAGTTACGAATCACTTTTACTTTCTCTTCAATTTTCTTAACCAAGTCAACCTCGTGTATCTATTTCTCCCTGAGTTCTGACCAATACAAGGGTGTTCGACACTTACGTCCATACAATGCCTCATAAGGCACCATCTTCAAACTTGACTGAAAATTGTTGTTATAAGTGAATTCCACCAATGGTAAGTATTTCTCCCAACTACTGTGAAATTCCAAAACACAACATCTAAGCATGTCTTCAAGTATCTGAATTATTCTTTCTGACTGTCTGTCGGTTTGTGGATGGAAGGCGGTACTGAAACTTAATTTCGTGCCTAAAGCTTCTTGCAGTTTTGTCCAAAATCATAACGTGAATCTCGAATCTCTATCTAAAATATTGACAATGGTACACCATGAAGTCTTACTATCTCCGACATGTACAAGTCCGCCAATTTATTAAGTGAATAGTTGACTCGCACTGGTATAAAGTGGGCTGACTTAGTGAGTCTATCAACCACTACCCAAACTGCATCTTTCCTCTTGGGAGTCAACGGTAAACCCGTCACAAAATCCATAGTGATACGGTCCCACTTCCAATCAGGAACCATAATAGGCTGAAGTAAACCCAAAGGTACTTGATGTTTAGCCTTCACTTGTTGACAAATCAGGCATTTTGATACAAACTCGAAAATATCTTTCTTCATACCAAGCCACCAGTACCATTTTTTCAAATCATGATACATCTTTGTGCTGTGGTGTATATTCAAACATCCGTTATGTGCTTCATACAAAATTTTGCGAATGAGCTCATCATTCCTGGGTACACAAGCTCGATCTCAAAATGTTAGATATCCATCAGGATTTACTCGAAAGTCTGACTCAACGCTCGACTCACATAAAGCTCTTTTGGCTTGCAAACTGTTATCATCCTTCTGAGCTTCACAAATCTCTTGGAGGAACAATGGTTTAGCCCTCAACTCGGCTAATACGGAACCATTATCTAACAAGGTCATCTAGGTGCTCATAGCTTTTAGTGCAAACAATGATTTTCTACTCAAAGCGTTGGCGACTAAATTTGCCTTTCCCGGATGGTAGTCAATTATCAACTCATAATCTTTAATCAACTCTAACCACCTTCGCTGCCTCAAATTCAATTCCTTCTGAGTCATCAAATATTTCAGGCTTTTATGGTCGGTGAAAATCTGACACCTTTCACCATATAAATGATGTCCCCAAATTTTCAACTCAAATACGATTGCGGCCAACTCTAAATCATTAGTCAGGTAGTTTCTCTCGTGCGGCTTCAACTGTCTAGAGGCGTATACAATCACTTTAACCTCTTGCATAAGTACACAGCCCAAACCATTCAAGGACGCGTCACTATAAACCACAAATTCTCTTCCCGGCTTAGGTTACACCAAAATAGGAGCCTCAGTCAACAGTGTCTTCAATTTCTCAAAACTCTATTGACATTTCACTGTCCAAACGAATTTCACATCTTTCTACAGAAGTCTTGTCATAGGTGTAGCTATCAAGGAAAACCCCTTGACAAAATGCCTATGGTAGCCGGCTAGGCCTAGAAAACTCCTTACTTTAGTTACATTCCTCGGTGGTTTCCATTCAACAATTACTGAAATCTTATTCGGGTTGACTCTAATCCCATCTCCAGAAACAATGTGCCCCAAAAATCCCACTTCCTTGAGCCAAAATTCACTCTTACTGAATTTGGCATACAATTGTTTCTCTCTCAAAACTTGTAGAACTATACTCAAGTGCTCAGCATGATCATTCTCATCTCGAGAGTAGATCAATATGTCATCGATGAAGACCATAACAAATCTATCCAAATATGGTCAAAAAATATAGTTCATCAAATCCATGAAGATAGCGGGGCATTCGTTAAACCAAAAGGCATGACCAAAAATTCATAGTGGCCGTACCTAGTTCTAAATGTGGTCTTCGGCACATCCAAATCCTTAACTTTCAACTGATAGTACCTCGACCTCAAATCTATCTTGGAAAATACTATAGCTCCCTTCAATTGGTCAAATAGATTGTCGATCCTCAGCAACGGGTACTTATTCTTCAATGTCACCTTGTTGAGTTACCGATAGTCTATACATAGTCTCATGGAACCATCTTTCTTCTTTACGAATAGGACGGGAGCACCCCATGGAGAAAAACTCGGCCTCACAAAACCCTTATCCGTTAATTCTTGCAACTATGCTTTTAGCTCGGTTGGAGCCATTCTATAAGGGGCAATAGAAATAGGGGCAGTGCCTGGAACTAATTCAATCCCAAATTCAATCTCTCTATCTGGAGGTAATATTGGCAACTCCTCCGGAAAACATCTAGGTAATCACATACTATGGGTACTGACTCAATTTTTAATTCAGTCTCTTTAGTATTCAACACAAAGGCAAGATAAGCCTCATACCCCTTCCATAGGTACCTCTGAGCCGACATGGTTGATATCATTATTGGTGATCCATCCGACTTATCTGATTCAACACGAATAAAATTTTCGTTTTCATCCCTCAACTCAATATGCTTCTTTCAACAGTTCACAATTACCTTATGAGTAACTAAACAATCCATCCCAAGGATGACATCAAACTCGTCAAACGGTAATAACATAAGATCAACCAGAAATAATGACCTTTAATCATCAAATGACACCCTTTATAAACTCTATCAACCAACACACACTTACCTAAGGGATTTGACACTCTTATAATGAATTTAGTAGACTCTATAGGCATGCTCATGCTAGAGACTAATTTCATGCATATGTATGAATGAGTAGATCCCGGGTCAATTAAAGCTATAACACGAGTATTATGGAGAGAAAATATACCCGTGATTATGTCAAGAGAAGATGCCTTCTCACGAGCACGAATGGCATATATCCTCGCCGGTGCTCTACTCTCAATTTTAGTAGTTCGCTCTTTAGGTAGATTCTTGTTTCCCATATCAATCCTCAGGTTTTTCAACGGTCTTCCATTTGTGGTACTTCCCGATCTCGCATTCTGAGGCCTTCCTTTCTCATCTACCTCGGGACAGTTTTTGATAAAATGGTCTAAGGACCCACATTTGAAACAACCTTTCTCATTAGCTCGCACTCACCAAAATGGTGCCCGCCACACTGAGGGCATTTTGGTCTATTTTTTCGGATGTTGCCCATACTAGCAACTGATGTAGTTTGCCTTTTTGATCCCGAGAATCGCCTGCCCTTATTTCGGGTTGAACACCCCGCTGAAAGGACTGATCAAGTAGTAAAATCCCTCGATTTCTTAGTTGAGGATTGGTGAGGCTTGTTCAGTTGTCTCTTCTTCGAGTCACGAGACTCATACTCGGCTCTTCTCTTATCTCTGGCCAACTCTTCAGCTTTACAGGCCCTATCCACCAACACTATGAACTCCTTTAATTCGAGAACTTCCACGTATAGGCGGATATCTTCATTTAATCCATCCTCGAACCTCTTACACATAATGGCCTCGGTAGACACGCACTCTCTTACACACTTGCTAAGCCTTACGAACTCCCATTCGTAGTCGGTCACTGACATACGGCCTTGTTTCAATTCTAAGAACTACTTTCTCTTGTGGTCGATGAACATCTAGCTAATATGCTTCTTCCGGTACTCCTATTGGAAGAATTCCTAACTAACTCTCTCCCTTGGCACCACCGACACCAAGGTGTTCCACCATCGATAGGCTGAATCTCTCAGAGAGATACCGCACACTTTAAGCACTCATTAGGTGTGCAGGATAACTTATCGAATACTCGAATGGTGTTCTCGAGCTAGAATTTCGCTTTCTCCAGGTCATCATCCTTATTCGCCTGAAATTCCTCGGCTCCCTATTTCCGAATCTTATCCACTGGAGGCCTTTCTCTTCTCACTACCTCAACTACTTGAGGAGTTACTGGAGCGAGGTTGAGGAATAGATGAGGCGGAGGGGGCTGAGCATTGGGATTTACTCGGGTATACTCAGTATACCAATTGTTCATCATGTGGAGAAAGGCTTCTCGAGCCTCTTCCCCCTGACCTAGGGTCTCGGGTTTACTATTAGCTGGCGCGTTACTCGTAGCTTCATCAGCTGCAGTTCGGTCTGGAGTAGAGTCCATTTACTGCATAAAACAAAATTTTGTACGTCAGGAGCCATCACACTATCATTACTCAGACACGCTTACATATGGCATGTATAACTAGACTCATACTTACGCTACGTTAGTCCTAGAATCGACTAAATTGTAGCTCTGATACCACTAAATGTAACACTCCATACCCAAGTCCGATGCTAGGACTGGATACGAGAGATTACCATATATGACTCACCTAGACATACTCTTACGGTTGTGAAATTTTGTTCCGACTTAAAAACTTCTCTTTCTTAGACTAATCATACATTTCATGGGCCTACGAGACCTTAAGCCCTTATCTGAAAACTTTCTTGACTTAATCGAAAACTCTTCTTTGAAGTAGAGTTCACATGCCCATGTGACTTGGGACACGCCCGTGTACCCTTAGACACGCCCATGTCTTCCAATCGTGGGGAGTTATTGACTATATTCACACGGCCTTGACACGCCCGTGGGCTTAGACCGTATATTATTCCTTGATATACTGACTTAATCACACGGTCGGGTACACATCCGTGTATCCTGGCCGTGGAGATTTTACAATTTCATGGATAAGGTGCAGACTTCACACAGCCTAGGTACACGCCCATGTGTTGGCCGTGGCCTTCACATGATTTGACCCACGCCCATGTGCCACACTAGGTGGATAAATTAGCAGGCTATATACCAAGCCATTGCTTCCCTAAATTGCACACTATCATACTTCATCTCAAAATAATCAATTTCTATCTCATAAGTAAGTCTAAGAACTCATTTCCATCATACAAGGTAAAAAAAAAGGCATTCACTTCATGAATTTCATCTTCATTGAAAGAAAGAGTTTGCCAAGTATTTGCCTAACTTATAAAACCATATACAAAATGACTTACAAAACAAACACTTTAACTAACAATTATGACTTGACAAAATACTCCAGTCCTATACATGCCATACTCAAAACAAGTCTAAAATTGTTATACCAAAGTGTTGTCGATAGTGTGATTTCGAACTCCTGCAGTCACGATCCTTAAGTTATCTTGGCAACACTACAAAGAAGAAGGGCAATGAAAAAGGGGTAAGCATAAAGCTTAGTAAGTTGCATGGAAATAAATAACAATTGTAATACTCATAAAAATAATTAATCAATGGTATTAGCTGACCATACACAAGTCAAAACTACTTGACCTTACTTACTTACGATTGCCCTTATCTAGCAGATACCATGCCACATATCGAGTCAATTTCTCGTGACTCAATTATTAGTATCTGTATTCATTCATTCGCAGGACCTAAATATCATTCACATCTCTACTTTTAAATTCATCCGCTTATCCCACCATGCACAGGGAATAATCAAAGACATGTTTTTATAATCACTACAATAAGTGTAAAACCATTGCCACACTCTTGAGGTGGTTTTACATGGAGACTCCTTTAGGTAATAATGCCATATCCCAGACATGGTCTTATATGGGATTACCCCTCGGTGCTAATGCCATATCCCAGATATGGTCTTACATTAGCTCTCATCTCAATGCCGATGCCATGTTTCAAACATGGTCTTACACTAGCTCTCGTAATGTGGCCGATGCCATATCTCAGACATGGTCTTACATGGCCCTCATAATGTGGCCGGTGCCATGTCCTAGACATGATCTTACACTAACCTCATAATATGGCTGATGTCATGTCCTAGACATGGTCTTACACTGACCCTCATAATGTGTGACAGCATTCTCATATTCATTATAGTCCATTCGGACTTAAGTATCATATTCAACATCAAATTCTCAATTTAATGGAGTATCATACATCAATGTGATACCAAGCATCCAAAATTTTGCTAATATAAATATTGCATTAATTCACATACAACTCACCTCGTTTTCAAAATGAGCTAGTTCTTTGGTTTCAAACATGGTCTTACACTGCCTCTCGTAATGTGGCCGATGCCATGTCTCAGACATAGTCTCTCACTGACCCTCATAATGTGGTTGGTGCCATGTCCCAGACATGGTCTTACTCTGACCCTCATAATATGGCCGATGTCATGTCCCAGACATGGTCTTACACTAACCCTCATAATGTGTGACAGCATTCTCATATTCATTATAGTCTATTAGGACTTCGGTATCATATTCAACATCAAATTCTCAATTTAATGGAGTATCATGCATCAATGTGATACCAAGCATCCACAATTTTGCTAATATAAATATTGTATTAATTCACATACAACTCACCTCGTTTTCAAAATGAGCTAGTTCTTCGGTTTAGTCCACGACTTTATCCTTTCCCCGATCGAGGTGAATTCTCGTCTCTTCTTGCTCTATAATAGCAAATTAGCTCATTTTAATCACTACATTAATTTAAGCATTTCAATAATCATGTTTAAGCAAAATTTCCATTTTACCATAGACTTTGGCAAAATGACCATTTTGCCCCTAGGCTCGAAAATTTATTCTAATCACATTACCACCTTCAACAAGCCTAGGTAAACATTTAATACTCTTATAGCTACCATTAAAACTCAATATTTCACATACTTACTACAAAATTTATAACTCTTTCATTAAGGTCCTATTTGGTGTTTTCATGCTAACACCCTTTTCAAAAGTTGTTCATCAACAACTAAGACTCAAGTTCTTCCTTAAAAATGCATCAAATAACTAAGGTAACTATCATGGTAGAACTCTAAACTTTTCACAACATAGCATAATAGTCCCCTTATTTGAAAGCTTAAGCTTTAGGGGTCTCAAAAATACAATTATTTTCAAGAAAAGTTCACTAGAACACTTACTTGAATGGATGAGAGTGTAACACCTCTATCCCATGTCCATCACCAAATTAGGGTTAAAGGCATTACCAGACAGATAAAAAATATTTACAAAATTAATCATACAACTATTCATCAGTATCAATCATAATGTCCCTTAAGTAAGTCATCGAGACCTTAAGCATGCTTATAAACCGATTCGGGACTAAAATGAAACACATACAAAATTTCATGGAAAATTTAAAACTTTTCTAAATACAGGGGATACACGCCCGTAAGGGTATGTCGTGCCTCACCCATGGCAACTTGACACACCCGTGTGTCCTCTCCATGGTCACATACTGCCAAAACCAACACGACTACCAAGCACGCCCGTGTGCTAAGGCCGTGTCCTACAAGGTCATATTTTTCCAATTCTCACATGACCTGTAGCCACGCCCATGCCATGACCGTGTACTCATAATGCTAGCTGCTGACTTTTACCCCACAGTTACTAGGCGCGCCTGTGTGCCATGACCGTGTGACATTATAGGTCATTTGCAAGACCAAAATGCCACCCATTTGGACCTCACCTACAAACAACATCTTCCATCATATATCATGCATATATAGCAACCAAAAACATACCAAAATGACCATTCAAACAATACATTCAATGCCAATCTCATTCATACCAAATTACAAACTAAAAGCTCATATTATCTCAAGCATAGATCATCCATTTGCTTAACCAAAACTTAACTACTTCATATGCATCAAACCATACCAAAATATTGCATCATATAACTCATTCATTCAAGCATTTATCAACTCAAAAACTTGCCAAAACACATGGCTATGTTCACTTCATAAACATATACACCTATCTAGTCTATACATGCCATAATTAGCCATATACATTTTCAAAAGGGTCCAAAATAAGTTTAGTAGTGTGATGACGATCCTTGACGGTCTCGAGCCTTCAATAGCTTTGATGACCTATAAAACAGAGAAAAGACACACACACAGAGTAAGCTTGCCAAAAGCTTAGTAATTCAATATACAAACAAACTTAGTATAGAAAACCAATATGCAATTAGATACATTTGTACATCTCATTCACTTAACAATTATCATGTATATACTTTGAATCATGCTTATGGCCATATTTGCCACATTCATCAATTCATGACTCATTCATATTATCATATTCAATCATACTTTTCTTCAAATCAAAGTCACATAGGTACTTACCTTTTATTCATACTCAATGTACATTCAACGTACCTGAAACGAATATTCATTCATTTAATTGCTCAAAGCTCGAATATACCATTTGTATCACAGACTTGCCTGTTGAACTTTTAGGAATCTAGTAAGATGCTCAGAAAGATCGGAATAGTCGTACAATGCCAACGTCCCAGATGAGGTCTTACATGCACTCGGATATCAATTCCACAGTCCCAGACAGGGTCTTATACCAATCAATACGATGCCAATGTCCCGGACATGGTCTTACACGTAGAGCTCATATCGATGCCAACGTCCTAGACGTGGTCTTACTCGTAAAGCTCGTATCGATGCCAACGTCCCAGATGTGGTCTTACACGAGATAATCAACGCCAACGTCCCTCACGTGGTCTTACATGACAAAATAGAACAGATACCTACGTCATGACATAGCTAAGCCTATCCATTCCTAAGTTCATACGAGAATTCTCGAACTTTATCACTATATCGAACGTATCTCAGAATTCATGTACATAGCCTTTCATAAACATTCATTATCAGCATTAGTCATATGATCATATACAAAGTCATACAAATACGTTTATTTGCATAATGACTTACCTCGGATTCGATTTATCGGAATGAAAACGACTACTCGGTTACTTTCGCTTTCCCACGATCTAAATTCATTTTCCTCGGTTCTTGATCTAAACATATTCAAAATTAATCCTTTTATTCACTATTTCATTCAATTCAATCCATGCACACATAGTTTGGGCTATTTACAAATTAACCCTCACATTTGCATATTTTATCAATTTAGTTTATTTTACTCAAAACATCAAATTTCACAAGATCAATGCATACACAAGCTTAGCCGAATATCCCTAGGGACTATATAAGTCCATACTTTTCATCAACTTTGCAATTTAGTCCTTCCATTTACCATTTTTACAATTTAGCCCTATTTAGCTAAATTCATCAAAAATTCAAGAACAAAGTATGTTCATCAATTACATATCGTCCATTTTTCACCAAAAATCATCAAAAAGCTTAACATATCATCAATGGCATCTCACACAAACATCATTAATTCACAAAATCAAAGCATGGGTTTTATAGCTCTCAAAGCAACAATTGCAAAAACGTAAAAATTATCGAAAACCGACCGAAAACATACCTTGATTTAAACTTACAAGAGCCGAATACATAAAGCTTCAAACATTCTTTTTCTTTCTTTGATATTCGGCCAAAAGTAGGATGAACAAAGGCCACTCTCTTTTTCATATGTTTTATTATTATTATTACAAACATATTAATCCATTTCCAAATTTACCCATCAAAATAAAAATATAAAACATATTACACAAGGCCATTATTGACCATTAACAATCCACTTTCTTTAAATTTGCTAATTTTCCATATAAAGCCTCCAACTTTACAAAGCCACTACATATAAACACTTTAATAAATAGCATATAACTTTCACATTTAATGCAAATAAATCCTTTGCTCAAATTAAACATTCAAACAGACAGATTAGCTTACGAAAATTTACCACATGCTTAGTCACATATCAACAGCATAGAAAATAATATTAAAATATTATTCAGACTCGGATTCGTGGTCCCGAAACTATTGTTCCGAGTAGGGTATATACTGGACTGTTACAGAGAGCTTGCTGAAATTTTTTAAGGTTTCTACCCCTTATTTGCTGATAATTTTGGTGGAAGATGATTGGAGAAAAGATGATAACTTTTTCTCTCCTTATTTTATTCATACAAGTCAAATAACTTACCAATTATCACCAACTTTGACCAATATTGTCATCTTTGTCTCTTATGGCCGGCCATGCTATATTTGGGGGTCTAATTGCCTTTTAAAGACCTCCAATTAACAAACTATGGCCATTTGGTACTTTTAGCATATAGAATGGAACTTTCGCATTTTATGCGATTTAGTCCTTTTTCAAGATTAAACATGAAATCGCTAAAATTAAAGTACCAAAATTTTCATGCTCATATGCTATCATGTTCTAACTCATAATATAACATGAAAATAAATTCTCAATGTAACATCCTAGATTAGGGGTTATGCGTTTGTGCATAATTCATGAGTAGTAGGTTTTGGCAGTGTTTGGAAGTGAATTAAGGGTTTTTAAAATCCTAGGATGGAAGGGAAAGCTTTGGACAATTATTGGTTTTAAGTTAAAAACAAGAAGTGATGTGGAAAATGGTAAGGGATGCCACCTAAGGTGCAAGGGTTATGGCATCAAGTGAAGTACTTTGAGGGAAGAGGTTGAATCCCATTGTGTGCATTTTGCTTAATTTTATGAAATAGCAAGTTTACTGTGATATGTGGTGTGCATTTTAGAACCTTGGAAATGTAAGGAAATGTATTGAAATGTATGAAAATGTAAGGAAATGTATGGAAATGTATGGAAATGTATGGAAATATAAGGAAATGTATGAAAATGTATGGAAATGTAAGGAAACTTGGAAATGATTTAGAAATGTTAAGTTTCAAAAAGAGGAAAGTTAACATTTTGGAAACCTAAGTAAAATAGGAAAGTGAACATTTTGGAAACCTAAGTTAAAAGAGGAAAGTGAACATTTTGGAAACCTAGGAAATGTCAAGTTTAAAGAGCCAAACAAAAATTTTTGGAAACTTAGAAATGACTTAGAAATGTCAAGTTTTAAAGTTTAAAGAGGAAATTAAGGCAAGGTGGCCTTAAGAGAAAAAGTATGTGAAATTTGACACACAATTGGGCTTGGAAAAGTGGCTTGAGATGCCACTTGGGGCCTCTGAAATGGCGCCACATGCAAGTGTATTTGGGCGTGGATCGAGTCACTTAGGAAGCAAATAAAAAGTTTTATTTTGCTACAAAGAAGCGAGAGGTGGATGGCATGTGGGCTCTTAAAGAGGAGTTTTATTTCCTTTAGAATTTCGCTAATTAGGAGATAATTGTTAGATTAATTCTTTTGATAAAGTGATAATTATCACATAGGAAGAGTGGTGGCCAAGTAAGGGACTCTAGCCTAGTAATTTCAGCTATAAAAGGGAAAAAGGCCATTCATTCATTCATTCACTCTTCCTTTGTCAATTTCTTAAGCAGATTCTCCTCTCTCTACCGAAATTCCTACTGATTTTATTCTTCCTTCTCTTTTCTTTCTAATCCTCCAAAAGCGAAAGTTGTGAGAGCATCATTTAGCCATAGCCAAATCTCTAAAGGTTGAAGTGAAGGTGCAATCGATTCCTTCAAATAAGGGTAAGATCCAAGTTTAGTTTCCATTCTTTTATATTTTAGACTTATCAAAATTTAGGGACTAATTTTGATTATTAATCTTGGTCGAATCATGGAAGGAGAAGTTCTTTTCCCGAAGGTACACCATAGGCCGCGTGTTCCCTAGTTATTCGGTGAATTTTGGGATTTAAAATCCTTAAGGTAAGTGACTATGAATATTCGGCCAAGACCCTATTTTAGTAGTAGATCTATTATTATGTGTTTTAAACCGAAAAACTAACCGATTCAAGGAATCTAGTGATTAGCCGATTTCAAAGGAGTAGAATACAAGTTTTCGGGATTTGATTAATCATCTAAATGGCAACAAGGTAAGTTTTAAAGAATACAAATCCTACTAGGATTTGGTTTTATTGTCGAGTAAGCTTTATGCTAATATATTAAGGTTGGCCGAATGTAGGAATTGAGATCTAAGGCATTAGATTAAGATTTTCGGGATTTAAATAAACCGCTAAGCAAATCAGGTGTGTACCCTACTCTAAGTTTTAATATGTTCATGGCTATGTTTTAAATTAAATGTGTTAATATGAAAGTGTAAGAATATGGCTAAGGTACCGTGTGTACCCCACACTAATCTTAATAGATTATAGCTTAAACATGATATATGTGTTAATATGAAAGTGTAAGAATGTGGCTAAAGTACCATGTTATGGTACAAAGTACTCAGGTACGTTTTCCTACTCCTACTAGGACTACGAAATATGTTATACTTAACATGTGAAAAGTGACATGAATGTGAATTTATGTATGATATGCATGATATGAATAATATGGGGCATTCGGGTTATTTGAGAAAGGGAAGTGAATGTGATGACTTGGTCTCACTATCTCGGATGTGGTGACTTGGTCACATTATCTCGAATGTGGTGACTTGGTCACATTATCCGAATGTGGTAACCCGGTTACATTATCTCGAATGTGGTGTCTCATGACACAATTATCCGGTGGCTATGCCACAAATTTTATATGGGCGATGAGCACGCCGACCGCAATGACGCCTTCGATGGTGTGTAGCGGATGGAGGGTTGACTTAGCAGTCCCCACGGTGTGCAAAGGATGATGCACGGTGGAGTGTAGCGGATGGCATATAGGTTTGGGTTTGGGTTGCATCATATTGTTTAAATGCTTTATGAACATGCATGACATTGTATGCCGAAATATTAAATTTTAGTGTTGGTTACACATTGAGTCATTGACTCACCCTGTTGTGGGATTACTTTTCGTGTGACGACCGGTGATGGACCCAGGCGTGCAGATGATTAGTGGAGGCCATGTGAAGTTCGATTTCTTTTATTTGGACTATTTTATTTTAAGTATTTTGAATTTAAATGTGGGAATTATTTGATGTAATAAGGCCTTAGTAGAATTATTTTATTCTGCTTTTATTTATTGAGCTTACAAACTTTTATTTATTAAAAGATTAAGTAAATCTATTTTAAAACAAAGCCCAAACGTTTTGTCACTTAAAGTAAAGGATTTTTAATAATGAAATAAACTTGTTTTCAACTCAAGCCCAACCCAAAACAATCTTTCTTTAAAACACACAAGCTTTTCCTAAGTAACAAAAGGATTTGAAACAGTTTACACCGGGAACATACCAGATCCGGCCAAGGCTCGTGGCCGAGTTTGGGGTGTTTCAGTTTGGTATCGAGCCAGCTTTTAAACTCTCTACCTTGGGTTTAAGGCCCAAAACGCTTTCAAAGTTAAGCCCAAAAGGATTTTGTGAATTAAGAGAGTTTTTTCGGCATGGCCCACTAAGTCTCCGGACCAAGTCCACTGTAAGTACCCCTATCTCCTGTGTGATCTATATTATGATTTGTAGAAGGGGTAGAAATGGAACGTAGAATAGAGATTTAGTACTTGAACCCTAGGACTAGTATACCCCAACAAAAACATAAGACTTAAATGCCTAACTAAACAAACCTGTGGATAAGTCGCTGAGTTAAGGTGTGGTAACCATGGTGCGCATGTCTAGGATTGGTTTCGGTGGGAGCTTGGTATTTAAGCAGTCCTAGTGACTCACCTCCTACCCACTCGAATCCTACCTGGTGCGTAGCCTCGGTTCACCCTAATTAGGAGGACTTATACACGGGCTAAACCCCTAACTAAAACCCGAAAGGGACTAGCCGCATTTTTTTTTATGAAAACCCTAGTTTTATAATCACCAAATTACCCCTTGAATAGTAGCAAAAACTTATTTTGGAAAATTTTCAAAATATTTCTAATTTATAAAAATTTCAAAAAATACCCCTAGTGGTAAAATTACAAAAAAGCCCTTGATTTATGGAAATTTTCAAAATACCCACAGTTCTTATCAAAATTTCACTACTTTGCTTAAAGGAACCCTAATTTGCAAAATATCAAAATACCTTGATTTTGGAAAATTACGAAATTACCCCTACCCTGTAAATTACCGAAATACCCCCAAGTTACAAAATTACCAGAATGACCCCCGATCTTCAAAAATTTCTGCAATAACACTGATTTGGAAAACAAATTCTAAACAATCTTCAAGTTTTGTAAATTCCAAAGTACCCCTGATTTATCAAGATTTACAAATTTACCCGGGTTAATTACCAAAATACCCTCGAATTTCAAAATTTCCAAAATACCCCTGGGATTTTGAAAATTACTAAAATACCCTTATTGACAAAATCACCAAGGAACCTTATTTTGACAAATTACGAAAATACCCCTGTAGGGAAAATTACGAAAATACCCCTGGGTAGTGGAAAAAAAAAATGAAAACTACAACATTTCTCTAAATGAACGAAAGTTCATAATTGATTGATGGATGTAAGACTGTGTGCATGTATGAATACGAAAGAACCACTCCTAAAATTCTTTTCATAAAACTTCTTCGCGGTTAAACAGTGGAACAAAGAACTAATGCATAAAACTCTTTAATCAGATTAAATCGCGACGTTAGAAATGAGTTCTAAGGGACGTGAACTTAGAGATTGTGCCTGGAAAGTATGATGGTTCTATTAAGATCAGAGTGCGCAGCGTAAGCATAGTGCGGTGAGAAGGATTGTACGACTGTTAGTAAGTAATTTCGAGGACGAAATTATTTTTAAGGAGGGTAGAACTGTAACATCCTAGATTAGGGGTTATGCGTTTGTGCATAATTCATGAGTAGTAGGTTTTGGCAGTGTTTGGAAGTGAATTAAGGGTTTTAAAATCCTAGGATAAGAGAAAGCTTTGGACAATTATTGGTTTTAAGTTAAAAACAAGAAGTGATGTGGAAAAATGGCAAGGACGCCACCTAAGGTGCAAGGGTTATGGCATCAAGTGAAGTACTTTGAGGAAGAGGTTCAAATCCCATTGTGTGCATTTTGCTTAATTTTATGAAATAGCAAGTTTCTTGTGATATGTGGTGTGCATTTTAGAACCTTGGAAATGTAAGGAAATGTATGAAAATGTATGGAAATGTAAGGAAATGTATGGAAATGTATGGAAATGTATGGAAATGTATGGAAATGTATGGAAATATAAGGAAATGTATGGAAATGTATGGAAATGTAAGGAAATGTAAGGAAACTTGGAAATGATTTAGAAATGTTAAGTTTCAAAAAGAGGAAAGTTAACATTTTGGAAACCTAAGTAAAATAGGAAAGTGAACATTTTGGAAACCTAAGTTAAAAGAGGAAAGTGAACATTTTGGAAACCTAGGAAATGTCAAGTTTAAAGAGCCAAACGAAAATTTTTGGAAACTTAGAAATGACTTAGAAATGTCGAGTTTTAAAGTTTAAAAGAGGAAATTAAGGCAAGGTGGCCTTAAGAGAAAAGTATGTGAAATTTGACACACAATTGGGCTTGGAAAAGTGGCTTGAGATGCCACTTAGGGCCTCTGAAATGGCGCCACATGCAAGTGTATTTGGGCTGTGGATCGAGTCACTTAGGAAGCAAATAAAAGAAGTTTTATTTTGCTACAAAGAGCAGAGAGGTGGATGGCATGTGGGCTCTTAAAAGAGGAGTTTTATTTCCTTTAGAATTTCAGCTAATTAGGAGATAATTGTTAGATTAATTCTTTTGATAAAGTGATAATTATCACATAGGAAGAGTGGTGGCCAAGTAGGGACTCTAGCCTAGTAATTTCGGCTATAAAAGGGAAAGAAGGCCATTCATTCATTCATTCACTCTTCCTTTGTCAATTTCTTAAGCAGATTCTCCTCTCTCTGAAATTCCTCTGCTTTATTCTTCCTCTCTTTTCTTTCTAATCCTCCAAAAGCGAAAGTTGTGAGAGCATCATTTAGCCATAGCCAATCTCTCGAAGGTTGAAGTAAAGGTGCAATCGATTCCTTCAAATAAGGGTAAGATTCAAGTTTAGTTTCCATTCTTTTATATTTTAGACTTATCGAAATTTAGGGACTAATTTCGATTATTAATCTTGGTAGAATCATGGAAGGAGAAGTTCTTTTCAGAAGGTACACCATAGGTGCGTGTTCCTAGTTATTCGATGAATTTGGGATTTAAAATCCTTAAGGTAAGTGACTATGAATATTCTACCAAGACCCTATTTTAGTAGTAGATCATTATTATGTGTTTTAAACCGAAAAACTAACCGATTCAAGGAATCTAGTGATTAGCCGATTTCAAAGGAGTAGAATACAAGTTTCCGGGATTTGATTAATCATCTAAATGGCAACAAGGTAAGTTTTAAAGAATACAAATCCTACTAGGATTTGGTTTTATAGCCGAGTAGGCTTTATGCTAATATATTAAGTTTGGCCGAATGTAGGAATTGAGATCTAAGGCATTAGATCAAGATTTTCGGGATTTAAGTGAACCGCTAAGCAAATCAGGTGTGTACCCTACTCTAAGTTTTAATATGTTCATGGCTATGTTTTAAATTAAATGTGTTAATATGAAAGTGTAAGAATATGGCTAAGGTACCGTGTGTACCCACACTAATCTTAATAGATTTATGGCTTAAACATGATATATGTGTTAATATGAAAGTGTAAGAATGTGGCTAAAGTACCATGTTATGGTACAAAGTACTGTGCACGCTTTTCCTACTCCTACTAAGATTACGAAATATGTTATACTTAACATGTGAAAAGTGACATGAATGTGAATTTAAGTATGATATGCATGATATGAATAATATGGGGCATTCGGGTTATTTGAGAAAGGGAAGTGAATGTGATGACTTGGTCTCACTATCCGAATGTGGTGACTTTGGTCACATTATCTCGAATGTGGTGACTTGGTCACATTATCCGAATGTGGTAACTTCGGTTACATTATCCGAATGTGGTAACCGGTTACATTATCTCGAATGTGGTGTCTCATGACACAATTATCTCGTGGCTATGCCACGAATTTTATATAGGCGATGAGCACGCCGACCGCAATGACTACCTTCGATGGTGTGTAGCGGATGGAGGGTTGACTTAGTAGTCTCCACTTGTGTGCAGGGATGGTACGGTGGAGTGTAGCGGATGGCATATAGGTTTGGGTTTGGGTTGCATCATATTGTTTAAATGCTTTATGAACATGCATGACATTGTATGCCCGAAATATTAAATTTTAGTGTTGGTTACACATTGAGTCTCACTGACTCACCCGTTGTGGGATTACTTTTCGGTGACGACCAATGATGGACCTAGGCAGATGATTAGTGGAGGCCATGTGAAGTTGATTTCTTTTATTTGGACTATTTTATTTTAAGTATTTTGAGTTTAAATGTGGGAATTATTTGATGTAATAAGGCCTTAGTAGAATTATTTTATTCGCTTTTATTTATTGAGCTTACAAACTTTTATTTATTAAAAGATTAAGTAAATCTATTTTTAAAACAAAGCGCAAACGTTTTGTCACTTAAAGTAAAGGATTTTTAATAATGAAATAAACTTGTTTTCAACTCAAGCCCAACCCAAAACAATCTTTCTTTAAAAACACAGAAGCTTTTCCTAAGTAACATACCAGATCCGGTCAAGGCTCGTGGGCCGGGTTTGGGGTGTTTCACTCAAATCTCAGATTAGTGATCCCGAGATCACTATTTCGACTAGCCCCTAAATTGATCGTTACACCACATCAAGAAAGCGGCCCACGCCGAGCGCTTTTGTCGATGTAACAAAGCGTCCCCGGAGGCGCTTTCGAAGTTTTCCCACAAAACGCTACCGACGTGGACGCGTTTTGTGGGGAAATGGTCCTTTTCCGTAAATTTTCAAGAAACCGATCCTTTTCCGTAAATTTTATTATTTTTTGGTATATTTAGGTATTTTACCCTTGTTTGTTGTTTTCTATTTATTACCCTAAAAGGGATAATTTAGTGTCAGAAGTTATAAAGAATGATGAGACTTTCAAATGCGAGTGATTTTATTGGAATCGGGCTTTTGTATTTTATTTTTAATAAATATTTAGGAAAAAATGATCAGATTTTCTTTTAATTTTAAATTAAAATTCAAGTCCAAAATTATATTTGAATTTAATATATAAATAAAAATTTAAGGTGTAAGTGAAATAATAATTTCAATTGTTGGAATCTGAATTTGTAAAATTGGATATTGAAATACATTATTTTACAAAATTTAAGTGAATTTGTAATTTTGTATAATAGATAGATGTATGGGCGTCGGGAATTTTATTTAAGAAACTTATTCATACTTTAGTTTAGTTTCGCCTCGTAACCAAACACAGGTCGAATGAATCCCTCCTTTCCCCCTCATTTCAACATTTGCAAACCCCCTCGAAAACCCTAACGCTTTCAGACTTGCACTCACTGATTTATTGGCAAAAGGAAATGCCCGGCGTCTCTTCTGATTCCGCCCGCGTCGCTTTGGTTCCACTTTCACCCGAGTCCCCGGGCGCGGCGGTGTATCCTCTCCGCCATGGTCTCAAGTCTCCAATCTCTAGATTCTCCATCTCATGGTCACGCGGTAACTCCCTCCGCATCTCGGTTTTCGCCGCTCCTTCTTCCGATGACTCCGTCAATGACGGTGACGGAGGAAAAGTAGTGGAAGTGAAGCTCGGCGGCGGAGACGGCGGGATCAGCGAGGCTCATTGGCGGAGGATTGCCTACGGTTCGGTCTCTCCTTTTGCTCTACTCCAAAGCAGGAAAAATGCTGTCTCCAGCTTGTCCAAAATGTCCATGAATTCTTCACCTTACGATGGTGACTGGTAATGGATTTTCAAAATTTCATTTTTTTATACCAATATATCTTTGAAATTTATTTTCTTTTCTTCTGAAAAAAAAATTGAATTCGCTGTTTTCAGGTGGGATTACATAATGGAGTACAGCAAGGACATAAATGCCCTTCTAGTTAATCAGAAATCGGCTTCAGTTCCGGCTCTCGATGACCCGAAGTCAGTCATAACTGTGAGTTCCATTTTTTTGATGAGCCATTTTGTCTTTGCTTGGTATGAGGGATGGAAATTTTGTTAATATAATGGTTAAGCTAGAAAGTGTTAATTTAATGGTAATTTCTTTTAATTTCAAGTTACCTTTTTTTTTTCTCCTCTCAGAAAGGAGAGGAACCAACTAGTTTGAAGGCTGCGTGGGAGCTATTGGAAATGTTTTATGCAGAAAAGCCATCTCAATCATGGTTACCCGAACGCCTTGTTGATTGGTTAGCTGTAAATGTCCTACCCTTTTCTTTTGTTACTATAACCATTAAGTTTTACATTAGTTCGGTTTTAAAGTTGTTTGTTACTAGTAAGCAATTTGTGTCTTGGCAGGATTACGATAGCCTTTTCTCTGGAACACACCCGACAGTCCACTCAAAGCTTGTTGATTTTCAAAAAGAACTTGTTAACTTGCAGGTGTTAAATAATTAGCCTTCTATGTTCCTTATGAAGTTAACTTCTTTTATATGGTACTTCTGCAGTTTTGGAGGTTTAGGCTTGCGAGTTGTTTAACTGATACTTGGTTCTATATTCACCTAAGATGATGATATTTAATCAGTTTATTGAATGCAGGTTGTGGAGGATGATCCCAAATATTGGGAAGTTATGTCATCCGCACTTGCTGTTGGTTGGCTGAATATCGTAGTAAGTGGTTTGATAGTCTAATGTGGTTCATAGCTTACAAAGTGGAAAGCATGGTAGGTACATTTTTCTGTGGAATTTTATTATTTGATACGGTTTTTATTCTCGCTTGCAGGTTAAAATGTTGCGCTTGCATGGATCTTATCGATTAGATCAACTCAGCAATCGTGAGGTTGGTACGAGATTAGTTGTTATGTATTGCATCTGAAAGTTGTAGCTCTATTTACCTGTAGTAGCATGTTTTGAGTGTAATCGAACAGTAAGCATTTTTCTTTTCATGCACATCAACAGACAGAGAATGGTCTTGTAGAGGCAGTTGCCGTTCTTATTTCAAAAATGCCACGCATGCGTTTGGAACAAGAAGCTGGGAAATTGGGCGAATGCTATAAGGCCAAGCCTGATTTTGTAAAGGTCTCTTAATTTTAATGGTTTTTATTTTTCATTCTGCTTCTTGATCCACTACCACCATAGATAAGTCATTCGAGTTTTTCTCTTGCATAGGCATGGGAGAAATGGCGGGGTCAGATAAATAAGCTGGATTCAAGTGCATTCTGGTTTCATTGTGCTCACCAGCAGACTCGGGAGGGTTTGAGGAGTATGTTACAAATAATGCTGGGTAATGCTAATAGTCTCTGCTCTGCAACATATAACTGGATAGAGCTGTATATTTCTCACTTCCTATACATGAGGCCATTAACGGTGGTATGTATCTTCCATGTATAACATATATCGTAGTGTTGATAGTTTATGCATGATAGCTGGACCCTGAAATAATCACTTGATTTCTTTTCTTCTGTTAGGGGTTAGACAGCATGTACAGCTTGGCACAGAAAAGCATTCAATTGAAACCAATGGCTTCTGCACATAGGTTGATGGGGCTTATAATTGGAATTCTTGGGGAAAATACTGAGGTGACGTATGGGGATATAATATCAATTTGCATCCTCTGTTAATTCTCCTTTTGATTCCTTTACTTTAAATTAAATTTGCTATGGGTATTTCTCAGGTTGTATTAGCAGAATGCTTGAAAGGATTTGGTCCTTGGTGAGCTGTTATATTTGCATCTTCATATATTTCTGTTTGTTAGTAGTGCAATTTTGGAGCCTTATATGGGGTGCTATTTCAATTTATTTTTGTTCTGACAACTATAAGAGCTTATCATGAAATTAAAGCTTGGATTTTCTTGTACATTCTTCAGAGAAATATGTGTTTTCTTTTCATCAGGATGGTTGCTCATGCCATAGAGTTGTTGACTGCCGGGAGTGACCGTGCAGAAATGCTTTTACATGAAGAGCGTCAGAACTTGGGGGGAATAAGCATAGAGGAGCTTCATCGACTTGTTTATGCTCAAGTCCTATCTTCATTTCCATTAACTTGGCAAGTGAGTGTAAATAACTGTGGATTTCTTCATTGGTATATGGAGCTGCAGTTGTGCATCTTTTATGCATCGTATGGTTTAGGATTACCCTTCTAAGCTAGACAAATGAAATGTGGAGTGCAACTTAACCAACCTTATTGGATATAATTCATAGTAATGAGTAAATTAATACTATTTTCTATTATTATCTTTATAGTGGATAAGATGTAATATTTGAATGGAACGGTAGCACTTTGAATAAATATTTCTTATATATTCTTTTCCTTTAACATCTACAGATTGCTCCAATTTATCTTATATCATGCATGAAGCACGGGATGGTTCTGTTACAGATATTATTGTCCAAGCAACCTGTTCAAGATAATCAGTTATTGCTGAAGGTCATTGATTCATTTTTTTTTGATGCCTCTCATCTTTGCCATTATCATTTTGCTTTCCCCTATTGTGTTGGATTTCAGGGGCTTATAAAGTAGTTTATTGGTGATCAAATTCTCTGTTGTATGCAGAGCATAGAGATTTGCCGCCTTTATGAACTCCATAGTGTAACTTCAAATATTATGAAGGTATAATCATCCATGAAGGCATAATTTTATTTTGGTGATGGAAAACATATAAAGCTTGGCATTTGTTTTTGGAAACACAGTTTCCTAACCTGTAGAGAAATATTTTGTTAGACATGATGATTGAATGTGTTAGCATGTCAGTTAAAGATTCTCACTGTCCATGTTTAGATTGCTGGAGTACACCACTGGAAGCATGGTCGGAAAGGTTCTGGAGTCTTTTGGCTTCAGCAAGCTCGGGATGAATATCGTCTTAATAGGATAGCTCTGCAGTTGTTTGATTCAGTTGGAAAAACAATCTCTGATGAGAGTTTCAAGGTAAATTTTATAAACAACCTCTGAAGCTTCTTTACTTTCTATTTCATGAATTAAAAGATCTTTATATTCTGAAGGTATTTAGATTATGAGATATTACTTAGTGCGTCCTCTGTCTTTGCAGCAATGGGAAGGTTTAATTCAGTTATTGGGTTCAGATTCTAAGACTGCTGGTGGACTAGAGTTCCTACACAAGTAAAGAATTTTCCATATTTGCTTACCGTTGGATTATTATGTATAATTACAAAGCACATTGCATTAGTTTCTCTTCAGTATTCTGAGCCCCAATCCATAACCTTCGATGCGTCACAGATATAGAGATTTCAAGAAATCTCTTCAGCAGATTCATGACGGAATGGCTACAGTTTCTGCTCGACAAGCTGTGGAATCTCTCATATCAGTACATATCATCTCTTATTATCTATTACTTCAAGTTACCATCATATTATCAAAATCATAACAAGAGCAAATATTGGTATGTGACTTTTTTTTTTTTCCCCTTACTACAGCTTATGAAAAACCCTTCTACGCCTCAACTCTTTTGGTTGCCGCTTCTTTATGATTCAGTAAGCAATGATCTTCACGAAGTTTTTTATATCTATCTCATTACAGATTGTACCATGCAGTATTGATTTTTTTTCTAAATTTTTCCACAGTTGAAGCTGCTTAATTGGAAGGAACGTCCTTTGTTGAATGTGTCTCAGACAAATCTTCTATTAAATAAACTACAAGAATTGTCCATGGCAAGGCTTCGGCCGGACTTTATTGAATCTGAGTTACCACCCCAGGCCTTGAACTCCGTTAGACTAGCTCTTGGCACGAATCTTGGACGTGCAATCCTAGAGGAATGAGCCCCTTAAAGTATGTAACCTTTGTCCACCTCCATAATTGTTATTTCAGGTTTGAGATTATCACAAGCAAACCCAACTTGGCATATTTTAGAGAGTAGTCTTTGTAATTACATGATATGACTAAAAGAGTTGGGTTTGATAGATATAAATGTCAAGTAAAATTTTAATTTTGCTAAAAAAGGGAAAAAGAATGGCTTTGATATTTGCATGCTATGGCTTGAAATATAAGTACCACTCTTTTTGCGATGCAATTGTTAAGGGCATAATGTCCCATATTTTGGACCATTTGATTGAACTCGAACCAATGATTTAAATATAAAATAATTGAAATAAAATAAGTGATCTAAATTCAAGATAATACAACTTGAATAATTAGATTCTTACCTAAAATTAACTTGAATATTAAATAGATCAGAGTTACTCCTGAGATATTTTTTGTCATCTATATAATACTGATATTTTATGTAATCTGACTTTGATTTATGGTAAATCAGGATTTTGTTTTCTTCTACGTGGCTGATATTGACTCTATATTTACTACATGATTAGCATGTATTTAAACTGCTTAATTTAACATTATGTATTTGTTTGAGTGCATAAATCAAAGGGGTGGCCGATTTTAACTAGCGCATAATTCCCATAATCTTCTATTCTATATTAGGGCCAATTCAACCAAAGATGACCCAGATTTTAAATTACTCTTCCAACTTCAAAATATTTTAATTGACTCCACATTTCTCATTGTGTCTTAAATATATGTGAAATATTTAGAGTACATTGATCAAATTGTAAAAATATGTGTACACTATTTATTTGTTTAACACCTAAGATCCAATCTGTCTTTTGGTAGTATATTTATGCTTACAAATTGATCAGCGTGTTTTCATTATGTTCCACGTTAAATTTGAACTAATATTTAATATCTAAATTGATGCCTGCATTGATGGAAGAACTTGATTGATATAGTACAGATGCATTAATGACTAAACTAGAACTTTTGAAGTTTAAGATCCAGTTTAAATATTAGCAATAATTTAGGGATGTTTGGTAGAATTGAGCCTCTATGTAAAATCGACACAAATGGCTGAAAACAGTCTTAATTTGCTTCTCTTTATATCCTCCTTCAAAACAAATACACTAAATTTCCTTTACATAAATTCATGATATTACAATCCAAATATTTACTCTGGTTTCAATCCTCCACAGGCTACACTATATATGCATTTCTTTTTTTCTTGCTAATTGCTTAATAGACATACATACATACATACATACATACATACATACATAAATCACACTAATTTAATAATATCATATCCATAAATTTTATGCACTGAATTAAAGGTGGAGTAATCAAAGAATTTGTGTCCAAATCTTTAATTAACACCAAGACAATCCCTACTCATTAATTTTTTTTTATAGGTATTATTTCTTGGGTACCCAACATCCATGTAAGCCATAAGGTAGACCATAAGGGAGCTTTGCTCTTGCAATTTCTTTGAATGTTGAACCGTCCAGCAATAAAGCATATCCACTTCCATTTTTCTCACTGATTAGGGAGATTACAACGCCTGCAACATTTTGTGTTTTTTAAGGAAAAATAAAATAGTACAAACAAAATTGAAACTGCAAAGCATACAATGATTGAATTAGCTCACCATCATCTTCCTCGGTGGCACCTGGTCGAGCCACAAAGAATGGCTCCGATGGCACAGCTCCCTCATCGTACCAATTCTTTGCCTTTTTCTCTACGAAATCAAGCTGCGATTGGCATAAATAATTAAACATTGAGGACATCTTTAGAGGTTTCCAAGTGTTATGCGTGTAGCTTAATACTGAAATAAAAAATTAGACTCAATTTAATTATAAAAAGCTAATAATCTAAACCTCTCAAGTTTAAACTCTAGATTAACACCAACTTGAAATAACCTATAATTTGAATTAAAAATAATTTAAACTTAAAATAACTTAAAAACCCAAATTGACCATAAGAGTTTACGGCCTAAAACCACCAAACTCACACCTGAAGCCAAAAACTGTGTGGGGTGAAGGAGGGTTGGGAAGATAAAATTCTAAAATTCAAGGGGACGAAGCTAAAAAATTTATTTTAGAACAGCTTAGATTATATTGTAGGAAAATAGAGTTGAATGTTGCAACCATGGATCATTGACATTAAACATTTGATTAACCTTGTTAAAACAACAGACCTGGCAACTCGAGATGATTATCACATGGCGGACACTCGAAAATGGGCCACTTTCTCTTCTAAATTTTTTAAATCTTTTCTTATGATATAACTAAGATGTAAATTTATATGCTTGCTATATTTATAAGAAAAATATAGTTAATTTTTAGGAGAGCCTGAAAATACAATATTTTTATTTATTCAAATGACTAAAAAGGTTAAATTAAATGATTAATGCTTAAGATAGGTCACTTTACCAAGAATAGGTCAAGACCCTAACTTGTACCTTAATTTTATCTTTGATTCAAATTCGGAATCGTCCAAACAAGTAAATGATGAGAATATAAAATGATTCAAATTTGTAAGGATAAAAAAAAAAAGGTAAAAAATCACACTCACACGAATTCAAAAGTAAACCCAACTTGACATATGAGTGGAGTAGGATCTAAAAATTGAGTTGAAAAATTTCAAATTTAAATGGATGTAATTCAACCCGATTATTCTGATTCGCATAAAGTGATAGTGGATGATAAAAAAAATTAAAATACCTTGGTAAGGGTGTTGGGGAAATGACATGGGCGTTGAGCCCCACAAGCATAAGCGTATCTATATTTTTTACCCAAATAAGCAGGGTTTATGCTGCACATGTCCATGCCTCTTCCATGTTCATCTGCCTCCAATGCAGCCTCCAACTTCCCATTCCGACTCCCATCCAATGGGATTTTGAATCTTCCCACCCTATTATGTTCATTATTTTTAATTAATTTCAACCTTTTTGAATACATCCTTTAATCTATGTTCTTACAAAAATCTAATAAGCCTATAAACAGTTAAAAAATGTAAAATAGTCTATATATGACCTAAGGATGAGATTTTTCCATCTTTTGATCTCACCTAACAAGCAACGTAGGAGCTTGACTCCCATATTCTTGTAAACACATGCATGCAGTATTCAGAGCTTGACGTGCCATGCTCATTTTCATTTGAATGTATATTTTATTTGTATGTTTAAATTAATAAAAACCTTTAGCTAAATAAACCCTCATACATATTGACTACTTGTATTCTAATAAAAATCCTTAACATGAATCAACAATTCATGCGGAATTTAGATGGAAAAAAAAAAGTATCTAAATAAATCGTTATGGTTTACTAGATTTTTTTAACAATATTATAGCCTACATGTATGTATAAATCAGGCAAGAGAACTAAATTCCCTTAATTATAACACGAATATAAAAGATAACTTAATCATAAAAAAAATGATATAGTATCTTACCTTGCATCTGGTAGAACATCCTCCCCCTTGAAGAACCGAAGGTTTGTAAGCCTAAGCTGATCTAAAATGGAGGTGTCGGCGTGGTGTTCACAACAATCAGCGATAATAGAAGTCACTCTCCCATCTTCATCTTCCTCTTCGTATGCATTGATGAAATGAAAGGTCACGAATAACGGCACTTCCACACTCGTCACCTTCAAGATTTGAACCGTTCATAAAGGATTCGTGTTGAAATCCGTTCAAAACAAAGAAATATTAAAAGAAAACAAATGGGAACTTACTACTTTTCCACTAGCTTTACACATAACATGCAGGAAGGCTTTAGATTGAGGATGCCACTCAAATTTGTACAAAGGAGTAGGCTCAGCTCGGAGTAAATTTTGTGCACAGTACCTCAATGGCATTTCAGGCACCACAACATAGTGCTGAGTCACCGGAAATGAATGGACCCAACCTGGAGCTGGTCCGCCACTGCAGTTCACCCTTCCAATCACCTTCCTTTCATTGGTCCCTGGCTCCATACGGACCACTAAGTACCCAGGCTTCAACAAATCTGGCAACAGGGTCAAGAACTCAGCGTCGGTCACTATAGGATGAGCCGAGTGTATCAATCCCCCAAGGCAATCGCTATATTCGAACCTCCCAAGTGTTTCCAAGCTGTTGGGGTCGATAACCAAGGACCCTTTTTGAGTTTCCGTCAGGCAAACCACTCGTCCATCCCCGAGCTTCACGACGCCGGTGTTGGCATTATCCGTTAAAGATGACCCAGAGAAGAGCTTAGCTAGGTCCCCAACATAGGCCATGAAGTTTTCATGCTTAGGAACCTCCGAGAATTCGCGGAAGCAAATCTTCTTGTTCTTCTTTGCGGCCTTATAGGCTTCCGATTCGATTTGGCGGTGACCGGCGATTAACCGGCCGTCCTCAAAGTGGAGCTTCACTAGTGTGGCGTAGCCGTCAAAGAGGTGACGGAAGTTGTAATCTTCTATATGCCATAGACCTGGACCGTTTCTGAGGTACGTTCCTTTCTACATAAATAATTAATTAACGAAAAATTGATCAACCAAATTTTTTTTTAATGTAATAAAATATTGATGTTGTCAAGATATTTTATTGCATTTAGTGTGTAGTTTTTTGTAGCTGACAAAGGACATTATGATTATGTGTGATGATCAGTTGTTGAAGATTTTTTAAGAATATTCTAGCTGGCGTTATGTTATGAATTAATGGCATTCTATATATCAGTATCACCTAATTATGACACCTAGCTAGCAGAATGTATTTAGCTTGGACGTTGTTTCCTTTGATTCTTTAGATGATGTCCGATGATCCGAGTATCAAATATTAACCTTAAATATATATGGTAAAATTTATATATTTACGTACCAGCCATAAAGGTATTTCTCCTTGCACAACCAGCTCTCCTTCCCATCGTTCTTGTTTCACACTCGTCCACGCAACATGGTTCTGATCCGGGTCGACGGGTTCTTTATCCGGAGAGGGAACAATCGCTAGTTGCGATGGACTCACGACTCGGGCGATTGTTAAGGCTTGCTTGTATAGTTTTCTACCAAAAACAAGCTTGTTCTCCAAGGAAAACCCATGTTTTCTATGACAGGATTGATCAAAATCCAACATGGTAAAGGGAGAAACATGGTGCCCGCAGATATCTGAAAACCATAGGGAATCCATGAGAGAGAGTGTGTGTGTGTGTGTGTTTAAGAACAAAGGGTTTGTGATAGTTTTAACTAAGGGTGTGAATACCATATGGTATTTATAGGACGGCTTGGGGGTGAGCAAAAGTTGGAAGGTTAAGGAAACAATATTCGGAATCTTGATTGGTGGAATTCCTTTGCACTACAAGACATAATAAATCAAGTATATTTATGGTAAGAAATGGGAGGTTTACTATATGTATAACTAAGTATATTTATGGTTGGCATTTTTTGGCATAAGAGTGATATAGGAATGGAATCATATGGTGGGTTCATTTTTCTTTTAAGAAAAAGAAAATTAAAGTACTACTTATCACTTAAATATTGCCATTTAGTTTGTCCTTGGTGCCCCTGCAATAATGTTTTGGGGATGCTATTGCTAATGTTGCCAAAGGTTGATGCTTTTCGTATTGGATTCTACCTCATCAGGTATCCGAGGTTTTGAAAGCTTGTGGTGCATGACAAACAAGTACTACTTTCTCATTTACCCAAAAATCTTGTGTTATGTTGTACATGTTAATGCCTCTTTGGTAATGTATCTGAGTTTGAAAAAGGTTTCAAGGAGGAGGTAGATTGAGTTAGAAATGTTCTTGCAATATAAACGTGATTGGAGGTGTTGAGCTTTATGATTGATACGTGTTCTGATGCTTAATTAAGTAAAAGATAAAGTAGAAATAAAGAGGTAATATAGCATAAGGTGATAAATGTTGAATAATCTGTAATCGACGTTTATAATATAAATAAATACATGTTATTATTTATTATTATAAAATGTTAATTCAAATTAAAATTAATTTAATATGGTTAAAATTGATTAGATTTTAATTATTAAATAAAGTACTAGCCAAATATATGTATATAATTTAGTAAATAATTTCTAATTGATGATGCGTTGATTAGAAATTAAATTTAATGTGCAAAAGTAATATATTTAAGTTATGGTCCTTAAATTATATAGACTTAACTTTTCTAATATCCTATTTTAAGAAGAGAGTGAGAGTCACATTTTTAAAATACTTGTGTGTTAATTTAAAATATTTGAACCACAAGACTTGGAGATTTTAAGATCAATTGATTTAGATACGCTTCTATATTTAATTTTGTTCTTGATGATATAATATGATAAATTCTGATTTATTATGTTTTGTTTTATTGGTTTTTAGTTCTAAAAAGTGGTATCATATTCTTGTTACGTTGAATCATTGAAATAAATTGGTTTTTTTAATTTGGTATTTAAAGTATATATTGGATGATAAAAGTTTTAGAGTTTGATGTTAAATTTGGGCTTTTTTCGATTGTAATGCTTTAATCAATAATTTGAATTATAATTGAGCTTAGAAGGGTTGTGCAATATATTACAATTGACGCTTGAGCTGGAATTCAATATTTATAATCGTATGTAGAAATTTATTTGTGCAATTATTATTTTGTGTTTTTACACAATTACTTCGGCCAGGAATCATTTTGGTGCCACTCAAATTTATCAATAAAAATTGGTTTGGTGCACTATTTCGATTCAAAATTGAACTGATATGCATATTCAGGTTTAATGATTTCGTGTGAATATTGATTATTATTATTATTATTATTATTATTATTATTATTCTTATTATTATTAAATAGGGTTGATTAAGGATTAAATAAGTCAAAGAAAATGTTTTCTTATTGTGCCATTTAAATAATTTTATTTTTTGTTATTTTAGAATTTGCAGTGGGATTAGAAATTTCAATTTTGATTTTTGGATGTTATAGAAAATTTTAATTTGAATATTAATATATTTATATATTTCTAAAATCACTTAGTTGAAATAATAAGTTGTTAGAATGACTTATATTGTTGAAATTATTTTGTTTTAAAATATAAAAATTGTGTGCATGTAACTTAAACCATATTAATATTGACTAGCCCAAATGAAGGTGAATATTTAACAAATTTATATGTGCAATCATGACAATAAACATGTGATGATTTTTCGGTTTTAAATGGAGTAATAAATCGGTCAAAATGAATATATTTTGTTCAACATGTTCTTATTGTTAGTATTTGATTACTATAACAAGATATCACTTATAAGTTAATATTTTATCCAAAGATGAAATTAATGAAGTACTCAATATCTTGAGATGGAGTTTACATTTACTTGAATTTATTATTTCAGTTTATATTTGAAGATTTCAGTTCATATTTGAAGTTTTAAGTGAACTTTTTTGTTTGATTCAACTACTTATATACCTGCTAATATCACCACATGCATTGATTATATTTCCATTGTTTAGGGACTAGTCGAAATAGTGGTGTGAGACCACAAATCCGAAGTAGAAACATGAGTTTTATGATTTCTATGAGGCTTATGACGTGATTTCATGATTGTGTAAAAATCTCATGAATAAATTTTATTAATTAGTGAATAAATTGTCCATTAGGACTAAATTGCAAAGATTAGAAAATATGAGATTCTAGAAAGTTTAAGTATGAAATAGCATCATAAAAATTATTAGAAATCCTTATTTAGCAATTAGACCATTATATGTTAAGATGGAAAAAATGGACATGGGAAGGAAAAATCTCAAGAAAGGATCATTAAGGGCATTTTTATCATTTGGTAAATAAACGATTAAAAAGGGTAAAAGAAGGAAAAAATGGTGTCCATCTTTTTCCCTAGGTGCTGAAAATTTGAGGAGAAGCCATAGCTAGGGTTTTTCTCATTTTCAAGCTCAAAGTAAGTGCATCCTAGCCCCATTTTTATTGTTCTTCGTATTTTTGAGACCCTCGTAGCTCGGTTTAGCTATTTCTAGCCATATTTTGAGCTAGGGTTTATTTTCAAAAAATTTACCCATGTATGACATGCATGTATTTTGATGTTTTATGGAAGAATATGAAAGGTTGATGTAGGATAAACATCTTTTTCTAAGTGATTTTCATGAAAAATGCATAAAAGGACTAAATTGTAAAAGTTGTAGAAATGGTCATACATGAGGGAAATAATGAAAATTGAAAGTTGCTATAGTTGATAATATGATTCGGCTAGGCTTGAAATGCAAGAAAGTTAAATGAAAATCATTTTACAAGCATAGGGAAAAAGTGTAATTATGTAAAAGTTTAGGGGCAAAATTATAATTTTGCCAAAATATGAATTATGAGTCGATTTAGTCAATGCGTGTATTTAACAAGTGAAATTACTATTATAGATCAAGAAACACGAAGCCCGAATCAAAACTGAGGCCAGAGCAAAATCGAGGACTAAATCGAGCATTGATACATATTTTTTAGAATCGAGGTAAGTTTGTATGAATTTAAAGTTCATAATGTTTCGATAATTGAAACTACTTAATATTATGACAATGTATGTTATTGCTATGAAAGTCAAGTGATGAAGCCTCGATGAGGAAATGGTGAAAATAAGCTAAGTGTAATTCCGGATAAAGATTCGAAATAATGAGGATAAACATGTCATAGTATTGAATAAAGAAGGTCCCGTGTAAGACCATGTCTAGGATATGGCCTCGGCACCAAAGAAAGATCTCGTATAAGACCATGTCTGGGACACGACATCGAGATCTATGTATGATCTCGTATAAGACCATGTCCAGGACATGGCATCGACATCGAGCTATAAGATCCTGTGTAAGACCATATCTGAGATATGACATCGGCATCAAGAGGTGATTCCATGTAAGACCATATCTGGGATATGGCATGGGCATCGAGATTTATGCATTACGAGTTTGAATATTTACGATAATCTGATTAATTCATGGGCAAAAGAGCTTAGTATCTAAAATGGTATAGAGCCAAAACTATTTATGGATGACCTTGAGTTTCATTCTTGTTATGAATGATGAAGATTTGAATTTATGCTCATGATAGTATATGTGCTAAGTTATGTGATAAGTGATACAGGTACCATGAGAAAATACAAGTTATGAACCCATAATGTAACATGAGATGGGTAAGGATAAGTATGAGTAAGTATGGATGAGTATGTTTAAACATTTGACACTTATGTTGCTAATGTTCTAATAGATGGATGAATTTAATGAAAGCACTTATGTTGTTTTAGAATTTCATGCAAACTTACTAAGCTATATGCTTACCCCTCCCTTTTTCCTCTTTCCTTGTAGTTTTGCCAAGTTGACTCGGGGATCATAGAACGTCGAGCTCGGATCACACTATCAACTGTTCTTTTGGTATAATATAGTTAATTCATTTTGAGTATGGCATGTATAGGAACTTAATCATTTTGTGTCATGTCATATTTGAAGGCCAAAGGGTTGGCTATTAATGCTCTACACTCATTTTGTAAATTGCCATGGTGAATTGGCCAATATTGTCAAGTTTATGTTATAAAGTTGATGGGTTTAATGAAATGAATGTTTATGCAAGTAATTGACTAAAACATTGGTGGAATGAATGATAATTTAAGGATTCTTAAAAGTTTAATATTGCTATGTTATGTGCTACTTGTGATGAAATGAATGAGTTTATGTTTCAGGGTGGCAAAAAGGCTTGGAAAATAGCCTCTAAGTGTCCACACATGTAGACACACGGGCGTGTGTCTAGACCGTATGTCACGGTCAGCCTCATGGGTGTGTTAATAGGTCGTGTGTCCCCTGCATTTTAATTACGAGATTCAAATTGTTACACGGTCCAGCACACGGGTGTGTGTCTAGGCCGTGTGCTTTTTAAGGGGTTGCTGATGTCATAAACAAAATACCCCTAATTTTCACACACGGGTGAGGACACAGGCGTGTCTAGGCCGTGTGAAGGACATAGGCCATTGATACGGGTGATCGCTGAAATTAGAACTTTAAAATTTATAAAGAATATGATCAAACCTGGAAACTAACTCTGACAACGATTATAGGCAAGTGTACCTATCGAACAGTAGTATAGCTTAGGCAAGACCGGATTGTTGAACCCAAAGGAACTAAAAGTACTAATACTTACTTTCTTTTTATTATTTAGCCTAAAATATGGAGTGATTGATTGATTTAATTTAATTTATCGACTACTAAGCTAAAGACACAAAGACAAAAAGAATGAATTGGGAAATAACTTGAAGAAAACTCAATTGATCATGACGATACCCCAGGAAGAATCCACCTAGACTTCACTTGTTATCTAACACTGAACCATACGATTTATTCACTTAGTTTGATCCGTAGGACTCCCTAACGTATATTAAACCCTCTCTCGAGGTGAATAACATCTAACGCTAGGTTAATTAGTGGAACTCTCATTCTCTTATAATAACCCCCTAAAATAGCAGTAAATCGATCTATGGACTCCCATATTAGGTTTCACCCTAATCCGAAAAAATCTCGTCACCCTATCTCTAGGCGTGCGATCAACTCCGCTTAACTATGCTAGATCTACTCTTAAGCATGGTCTATTCCTCCTCCACCTAAGCGCATCAGATTTGGATTAAGCATACTTAATTAAGAACAAACTAAGTATTTATCATATAATTCAGAAATCAATAACAAGATTCATCTAGGTTTCATCCCCTTCAAGTATCTGAGGGGTTTAGTTCAAAACAAAGAAAAAAACATCTCAAGAGAAAAGATAAAACAAAACATAAGAAATCCTTAAAGCCCACTGAAGGAATTGAAGGAGAAATCCACCGTCTTGAGTAGAATTTTGGCTTCTTGAGATGGATTCACTGGCTATCTTTAAGTGATTCCCACAAGTCTGACCTTTTCGGCTCGACTCATTGGCCTAGCTCACCGCCCCCTTTCAGGAGACACTTGAGGGTGTTTATATAGACTTTAGAATACTTTACTTGGCCCCTAAGTGTCCTCATTTAAGTTTGCTTCTTACTCGATATTTGAATAAGATTTGTAAAGTGTTTCTTTGGCTTGAAGTATCCAAATCTAAGTGGAATTGCTCTCTCCCATGGCAGGGGCACGGCCATGGTACACGCCCGTGTAAATCATTTTCAGGCCGTGTCTCAATTCTGTCGATTAGGGCACGGCCGTGTAAATCGTGGCATGGCCGTGTCTTAGTTAATTATTGAGGCACAGCCGTGTGGTTGAAGTCCAGGCCGTGTTGATTTCCTTTACGGCCCAAATTGGCCCGTTTTAAGTCCTTTTCTTATTCTTTTCATTCGTGGGTGCTTTCCTGAATATAAACATGAAAAGAAAGGATTAAAAGCACCTTTTTACATAAATCAAGGGCTAAATCATCCAAAAGCATACTAAATATGGGGTTAAAATATGTTACTTTTACGGTTTATCAAATACCCCCACACTTAAGCTTTTTCTTGTCCTCAAGCAAAATTCTCAACTTACAATTAAAACGAACTTTCCACAATTCATAATTCCAATCAATAATGCCTCATCATAATTCATAGATAATTTATACATGGATAATTTAGCTCAAAAACTCCTAAAGATTCAAACAATTCTAAGTCATAAATTTGTAGCATAAAAACATAGTCGTCTCCCCTTATCTAAATAATTACCTTTAATTCAGAATCGACAAGGATTGACATCCTCACTAAAGGTTCACTCGAACCACTCAAAGTGTTTAAGGTTCAAGAGAAAGTACTCATAAGTCGAACCTGAAAAGTTAATTCCATAGGCTTGCCTGAAAATCAAATCTCCACCACTGTAATATGAGATGATACACAAATCAAAAGGTCTTTGATAGGGTTGTAATAGGGATTAGGTTAAAGGTGTGGATAAAGGCTGGATTAAAAGGTTAAAAATCGAGATTGACCTGATAAATTACCTACTAAGAATAATGAACTAGAAACTAAATGATTGCTTTGAAACTAGTAATACTACTATTGATAATACTTCTAATACAAGCTCTTCTTCAACAATTGGAATTTAAACGCATAAGCTCCTTTAATCTACTACTTGAATATACTTTTTTTTAGAACAAACTAAGTAAATACATAATAAAGAAAGAACTTTATCAACTGAAATAAATTAATTCGGTAAATGATCAATTCAATTCTCGATAGAAGGGTAGTAAAAAAGAATGGTGATAACAAATACAAAGTGTTTTGGGTTAATATTAAGCGGGTAATTCAATAAAAAGGGTTGTTAAGATCAACAGGGTTCATTAGGGGTTAATTATGTAGGTAAGCTTTTTAGTGGAGTGAATGGGTTAAAATCTAAGTGCCTTTATCATCTCAGTATATCAAATCATTAATGTGGTGTCGACATGTATAATCAAGGCAAGTTCTAGAATAACAATTCAGTGTTGACACACTCATAATCAATAAAGTGAGCATGAAAAAGAATATATGCTTTGTAAGGCTCAAAATCTCACAAAAATTATGGGTTTTTGATATCAATCCCTGTAAATTTCAAACTTCAAGGTAATATTCAAATTCAGTTTCACAACCTAGAAGAAAAAAAAATTTAATTTCTGAAAAATAGACTTATCAGGCTTGATTCTCTAGTATCTTAAAGTTTAAATCATCAATGCACAATTAACTATGACTTACTCAAAAACATATCAATAAGAATCATAAATCAATAGAAATTGCATCCTAATTAGTAATATGAGAAAATTTCTTAGGAACAAGACTAAAATTCAAGATTTTAGAATAATGGAAAAAGGTAGGTACTTTTACCCCCCCACACTTAAGATGTACATTGCCCTCAATGTACAAAGATAGGTAAAGAATTATGTAATAAAAAAGAAAGGGAGAAGTAACACTTCCTGAATTGTGGATGATTCCGGGAGTTGGCAGAGTTCGTGGTAGAAAGTAGGTGGAGGAGGCGGTGGTGGCATTTTTTATGGGCCTGGTGGGGTGTCTACCGATGATCTTTGTGCTAGATAAAGAAATTGGGTAGCCTGCAAAGATATAGCCAAGAAATCTAAAGAAATATTAATAATATACTAATATTATAATTAAAGACAAAGAAAATAAAGAGAAGGAGACTAAGAAAAAAACTGAAATTGAAAAAAAAGACTAATGGACTAAGGAGTCCTTATTGTTGGATGGTTCGTTAGGTGGGTGTGACCTCTAAGGCTGTGGTGCGTGATTCCCAAGTTGTCTTTAGAACCAAAAACTAAGAAACTAAGAGCAATTAAAATATATTAAGTAGAAGAGAATTATAGATAAGTAGGATAAAGGGGAAAATAAACATAAGAAAAAATTTAAATGGTCTAAAAGACCCTTGGCTTGGTGTTTGGATGAAGCGGCTGGCATGAACTTATGTGTTAGGGTCTCCTTTGAGGAGACAATGCTTGCCTTCTTATGCTTCTTCGGCATTATTCTAGTGTAGCTCAAGAGTCTGGGCACCTTTTCTAAGGAAAGAAAGAAAAAAAAAAGGAAGAAAGAATGAGGTGAGAAGGAGAAGGGCTGTGGGGTTTAAATAGGATTTCAATTCTGGCATGTTCCCACGCCCATGGACCGAGGGTGTGTTGAATTAGACGGCCTCATTGCACGGCTCCGTGTGTCTAGGTATGTTTGCTCACCCACTCCCATTTCCCAGATGCCACGCCCGTTCCTGAAAAGGTAGTGTGTTGGCACGATTGGGTAGCATGGGTGTGTTTGTCCCATGTCTGGTAAGTCAGTAGCTTCACACGATGGTGGAGCACGACCGTGCCAATCTATCGGTGCCCGTGGTAGAGTGGTTGGATTCGTGACATCGAAAAGTGGTTGGGATTTGATTCGCACGGCCTCCGCTATGTTAGTACGGGGATTTTGGTGGTCCACACGGCCATGGACACTGCCGTGTGTAAGGCCTTGTGTCCTAGAAATATGCACTTTTTGGTTAAGCTACAAAGAGAAAGATAAAGAGAAGAAAATAAAATGAAAAAAAATGTAAAAAGAAGTAAGGTTAGTGCTCGGGTTACCTCCCGAGAAGCGCTTGTTTATGGTCTTAAGCTAGACTTTTCCTTGTACTGAATCAGGGAGGTTTAAAGGTTTGAATATCTCCCCTCTTGCTTAAAGTTCTATTTTCTTGAAAAAGTTGAAGTTGAGAAGCGTTTACCTTAAAAGTGTTAAATGGTAGGTTGCTTCCCTCGACTATTTCGTGTGGGAAGATATGGTGTACCTTAAGAAGGGTTTCTCCCTTTGCCTTCAGGTCTGTTGTGATTGTGTGTGGATCTGATTTATCTAATAGTACCTGGTCTCCTATTTTAAGTTGATTGGATGTTCTTATGAGCTCTTTTGGTGGTTCCTCTGGTTTTACTTCATGTGGTTCTGGTTCTTCTTTGTCGATTTAGGATCTATGATTCGGCTCAGGGTTGTTTCTTTGCGGTGTTTCCTACAATAAAGATTGAATAATTTGATTATCATCTGTATCGACTTTCTTACCTTCATCAATTGTTGTCCTGGCTGAGTCAAGAGCTTGAAGATTTATTGATTCATTACCTACACATAGTATGAGTTCTCCTATGGCAACATCAATTTTAGTCTTGGCAGTTGCTAGAAAAGGTCTTCCTAAAATTGAAGGGATTGTACTATCCTTATTCATATCTAAAACAACAAAATCTATTGGTAAAACAAATTTATCAATTTTGACAAGAACATCTTCGATAATGCCCCTAGGAATTCTAACAGTTTTATCAGCTAATTGTATACTCATCCTAGTTTGCTTGGGTTTTCCTAGACCTAGTCGTTTAAATAATGTATACGGCATGACATTTATGCTTGCTCTTAAATCAGCTAACGCATTATCAATAGCTAAACTACCAATTAAACATAGAATTGTAAAACTCCCTGGATCTTTTAGCTTCGTGGTAGTCTATTCTGTAACATTGCTGAGCATGGTGCGTTCAATTCCACGTGGTGCTCTTCGTCTAATTTGCATTTGTTAGTCAAGAGCTGTAAGTTAATATGTAATTTCTTTAAGAGTTTAAGAAACTTACCAAACTGTTCCTCTGAATCGTCTCTTTTCATCGCTTCAGGATAAGGTATGCGAGGTTGGTACTCTTTGATTACCGATTTTGGCTTTTCTTGTGTTACCTCTATCTTACCTTCGTCTTCCTTATTTTCTTGTATTAGATTGAGTTTATCTAACCCCTTACTATCATGAGTTGAGATGGCTTGGATTTGCTCCTTCGGGTTAATCTCTGTGTTACTTGGTAGGCGTCCTTGCGGTCATTCTGACATTAGCTTTGCGAGTTGTTCGATCGCATTAGTGGCTTCCTTGATTGACTTAGTAAGTTCCCTGATTCGGTTCTCATTGCTTTTAATTATTTTTTCAGTATCTTGGAAACGATTTTCTATGTTTTCCATGAATTTTGTCAGCATCTCTTCGAGGTTTGGCTTCTTCTCTTGCGGATATGGCTGATTTTGGAAGTTTTGAGGAGGTTGTTGTCTTTGATTTCCTTGGCCTCCCCATGAAAAGTTAGGGTGCTTCCTCCAACGTGGATTTTAAGTATTACTATAAGGATTATTATTGGATCTGAAATTATTACCTATATAGTTCATCTATTCGCTCTCTGGGTCCGGTTGGTATGGTGGGTACTCAGGATTCGCCACAGTTCCACTTGCGTTACACTGCATGACTAGATGTACCTGCGAAGAACACAAACTATCAAGCTTTTTATTCATCATCTCTACCTGTGTTGATAGCATGGTCACTGCATCGAGGTTGTAAACTCCGGCTGATTTTGTCGGTTTTGTCCTTGTAACTTGCCATTGATAGTTATTTAGTGACATCTCTTCAATGAACTCGTAGGCTACTTCAGGAGTTCTGTTGTTCAGGGTTCCACCGTGGTGAATTGATTAGTTGCCTCGTTGAGGGATTTACACCATTATAGAAAGTTTGGACTTGTAACCACAAGGGTAGACCATGGTGTGGACACCTTCTCAAGAGATCCTTATATCTCTCCCATGCGTCGTATAATGTCTGTAAATCCATCTGCACAAAAGAAGAGATATCATTTCGTAATTGGCCGTTTTGGCCGTTTTGGCCAGTGGAAAATATTTTAACAAAAATTTTTCGGTCATTTGGTCCCATATAGTAATTGACCCGTGGTAACGAGTACAACCACTGTTTGGCTTTATTTCTTAACGAAAAGGGAAATAACCGAAGACAAATGGCATCATCAGAAACACCATTTATTTTGAAAGTATCACAGAACTCTAAAAAATTAGCTATATGAGTGTTTGGGTCTTCGTCCTGCAAACCATCAAATTGAACAAATTGTTGAATCATATGTATTGTGTTAGGCTTTAATTCAAAATTATTAGCAGCTATAGCAGGCCTAACAATACTAGGTTCAGCTCTTGTTAAATAAGGTTTAGCATAATCATACATAGTACGTGGAGCATTGGAGCATTGTTTTCTTCCACATCTCGTGGTGGGTTATTCTCGTCCATCCCTTCAGTAGGATTGGATTCGCCTTGTTGGTAATTTAGGGCTCACCTTATTTCTCTGCGATTCCTTCGTGCGGTAGCCTCAATATCACTATCGTATTATAGAGGCCCTGTCGGGTTCCTTCTAGTCATAAACTAGAGGTACCTACTAAGAAAAGAAAGAAAGTAAAAGTTAGTAAAAACAATAAATAAATTACGCGAAATAAAACTAAAATTAAAGTGAAAAAAATAGCTAAAGTAATAAAAATAGAGCTTTCTTAATATTTTAGTTCCCCGGCAACGGCGCCAAAAACTTGGTCGCTGAAATCAGAGCTTTAAAATTTATAAAGAATATGATCAAACCTGGAAACTAACTCTGACAACGATTATAGGAAAGTGTACCTATCGAACAGTAGTATAGCTTAGGCAAGACCGGGTTGTCGAACCCAAAGGAACTAAAAATACTAATACTTACTTTCTTTTTATTATTTAGCCTAAAATATGGAGTGATTGGTTGATTAATTTAATTTATCGACTACTAAGCTAAAGACACAAAGACAAAAAGAATGAATTGGGAAATAACTTGAAGAAAACTCAATTGATCATGACGATACCCTCAGGAAGAATCCACCTAGACTTCACTTGTTATCTAACATTGAACCATACGATTTATTCACTTAGTTTGATCCGTAAGACTCCCTAACATATATTAAACCCTCTCTCGATGCGAATAACGTCTAACCCTAGGTTAATTAATGGAACTCTCATTCTCTTATAATAACCCCCTAGAATAGCAGTAAATCGATCTATGGACTCCCATATTAGGTTTCACCCTAATCCGGAAAAATCTTGTCACCCTATCTCTAGGCGTGCGATCAACTCCACTTAACTATGCTAGATCTACTCTTAAGCAGGGTCTATTCCTCCTCCACCTAAGCGCATCATATTTGGATTAAGCATGCATAATTAAGAACAAACTAAGTATTTATCATATAATTCAGAAATCAATAACAAGATTCATCTAGGTTTCATCACCTTCAAGTATCTGAGGGGTTTAGTTCATAACAAAGAAAGAAAACATCTCAAGAGAAAAGATAAAACAAAACATAAGAAATCCTTAAAACCCCCTGAAGGAATTGAAGGAGAAATCCGCCGTCTTGAGTAGAATTTCAGCTTCTTGAGATGGATTCACTAGCTATCTTCGAGTGATTCCCACAAGTTTGACCTTTCCGGCTCGGCTCCTTGGCCTAGCTCACTTCCTCTTTCAGGATACACATAGGGTGTTTATATAGACTTTAGAATGTTTTACTTGGCCCCTAAGTGTCCTCATTTAAGTCTGCTTCTTACTCGGTATTTGAATAAGATTTGGAAAGTGTTTCTTTGGCTCGAAGTATCCAAATCTGAGTGGAATTGCTCTCTCCCGCGGTAGGGGCACGACCATGGTACACGCCCGTGTAAATCATTTTCAGGCCGTGTCTCGATTCTATCGATTGTGGCACGGCCATGTAAATCATGGCATGGCCGTGTCTTAGTTAATTATCGAGGTACGGTCGTGTGGCTTGAAGTCTAGGCCGTGTCAATTTCCTTTACAGCCCAAATTGGCCCGTTTTAAGCCCGTTTCTTGTTCTTTTCATCCGTGGGTGCTTTCTTGAGTATAAACATGAAAAGAAAGGATTAAAAGTACCTTTTTTACAAAAATCAAGGGCTAATCATCCAAAAGCATACTAAATATGGGGTTAAAATATGTTACTTTTACGGTTTATCAACGGGCATGTGTCCGCCGTGTGAAAACCCCTGTAGGTTCAAAATGAAATTAAATTCTACACGGGCTAAGGACATGGGCGTGTGAGACCACAGTGTCCTAAGTCACACGGGCATGTGACCCCTGTTTAGACAAAAATTTCTAAGAGACTAAAAGTTTCCGGTTGAATTACGTAATCTTTCGGATGTAGTTTTTTGAGGCCTCATATATAACACCCCTAACCCATATCCGTCACCGGATAATGGTTACGAGGCATTACTGACAAAAGCACATATCTGAACAACCATAATTCACATGCTTTTAAACAAAAACTCCACCATATGAATCATATATGTATACTTCTCATTTATGGCATTTGATTAATCAAAGTATAAGATTACTAATTAATATACAAATTATATGTGCGTACTTTGAAATATGCAAACATATGCCTAAACCTTCATCTCATTATTTATTCAACTAGCTAATTAACTATCATTATGACATTTGTATATCTAACCACAACAAAGCATGTCATGGATATGTATATAAATATTTTACTTAGCATATGCCGAATATATCATCAACTTAACCTTTTTAGCTACCCAAATGATCTGACTAAAACATTGAAATTATATAGTCATTATTTTCCTTTACCTTTCATACCTAATTAGTCAACCACAATCCAATCAATTGAATACATATTCGGTCACTCATGACAACAATCAATACATAATATGATTGTATAATTATGCTATATAACATATCACAAACTTCTTCTTATGAATTCAAACCTTAGCTGAATATGCATACACACATTATTTATCATTTCTAAACCAAATTGTCCATGCAAACATGCCATTTCAATCCGATACAAAGACCACATTCCTTAATCAAATTTTCGCAGCCTAACTTAGTCCACAAGTCAATACCAAAAATTTTAACATTTACATATACTAAACACTTAGTGGCATGATTTAAACACCATTGCCGAATACATAATTTACATTATAAACAGTTTTCAAATTGATTCATATTTCAATTTATGCATCTCAATAGTAAGTCATTAACAACCCATAACCCAATCACATTCAACAACCACATTTATCAAACTTTACAAATGAACTAATCATAAGCCATATATAATTACTACATGCCGAAACATATATATACCAAGCATAAACTTATATCACAATTGAAAATGCATAAACATAAGTATAAATTTCAAGCCATTTTCGCATGGCTTAATATTTACAATTTCAAAACAAGTCCCAAAACACAAGCTAGTCTATACATGCCATAGTTTCAAAACTCAACTAAAAAGAGATACCAAAGTTAGTTGATAGTGTGATAGACTTTGACGATGATCCCCGAGCTCGTAACTAGACTTTAGAATCTATAAAACCATACAAATAAACACACATAGTAAGCTATTTTAGCTTAGCATGTTATAAGCAATCTCGCAACAACAATGCATTATAACACTATACTAGCAAAGTCAAAATAATATAATCACAACCCAGGTTTATAACCATAGCTTTAGTTCATATCATCCTTTCGAAAACTTTCTTATTTCACAGCCTAAAGGCCAAACTTCTAATCCTTCAATAATAGGTTTCACAAGCATGTATATATTACTTACCAAACTTATTTTTGCACTTCAAACCCATATAATTCACATATTCAAGATTTAAAACTAATCAAATGAACTCTTTATACAAACTTCCACATGGCCGAATACAATATATAAAATTCTTGTATAAATCAATGAGATTTTGTAAGCAATACTCCATGTCAACCTATATCAATCGAACTATAAAGTTAATTGATACATTCCATCCAAACTAATTTGTCACTCTTATTTGATGTCAACTAATATCATCTCATAATATCAACTTACCCAAAATTCAATCCAAGATATAAAAATCAATCGCACACTTAGTGCTCCTTGTCCAATTTCGCACACTTAGGTCACGGAAATTAGATTCGCACACTTAGTGCATAGCGACCGATTTCGCACACTTAGTGCTCGGTATTTTAAAATTTGCACACTTAGTGCTCATTATCCGATTTCACACACTTAGTGCTCGGAAATTAAATTTGCATATTAGTGCATCTCTCAAACTTGTTCCTTATTCATACATATACATATAAAATTAACTCCAACCATATATATATTCATTTTCGAATCAGCTAATTCATTTCATAAACCATTACTACATTCAGCAATATCCCTTATATAAATATATTTACTTCCATTTAAATTTATTTACATCATTATAAATAAAGTCAATGCAACTCAATTACTTAAAAACTTACCTCGAGTATCGACGGACTTCGTTTTTCGACTAGTCAATTAACTTCTCCTTTCCCCGATCCAATCCCGGTCCTTTTTGTTCTTGATCTAATAAATTTCAAATTTAGCTCATTCAAACATATTTTCATTCAATTTAATCCAAAAACACATAAATAGGAAAATTACTATTTTACCCCTGACATTTACAATTTTTACAATTTAGTCCCTATTGCACAAAACACAAAATACTTAAAATTTGACCACACTTCTTTAGGGCCGAATCTTCATCATCTTATTACAAGCTCTTACAATTCATTTATTTCACATTTTAGTCCCTCAAAAATTTATTTTTGCAATTTAATCAAAAATTCAAAGACAAAACTTGTTAATCTAACGCATATAATCAACATTTCATCATTAACTCACAAAAACAACAAAATTTCTTCAATGGCAATTCACAAAATAGATAACCAATTCAAAAATTCAAGCATGGGCTAGCTAAATCGCATAGCAACGATCTAAAAAACGTATATAAAAAACTGAACAAAATCACTTACCCAATTAAGCCTCCAAAGTGCCGAACCTCATGAAGCTTTTCTTCTTTTAGTTTTCTCTTAGTTTTGGTCAATAGAGAAAGATGAACACTTTCTCTTTCATTTCTTTTCTTTTATTCAATTATTCATATTAACATATATTAAATTATTACCTAATGTCATAAAATATATAATAAACAATTCCATTACTAATTCATGCAAATCATGATCGACCACTATGATGAATTTTGGTCAATTTACACTATTTATATCTCAATTTAAGAAACCATCATCAATTTGACACTTAGGCATTTAACCCCCAAATTTTCTTTTTATGCGATTAAGCCATTTCTTTAAAATTAAGCACCAAAACATTCAAATTTTAATACGAAATTTTTGCACACATCAATTCACAAATAATGAGCATAGAAAATATTATTACAATATTTTCTGACTCGGATTCGTGGTCCTGAAACCACTATTCTGGTTAGGGTCAAAATTGGGCTGTTACATCCCTCCCCCTTAAGGGATTTTCGTCTAAAAATCTTACCGATGAATAGGTTAGGATAACGTTCTTTCATTGACTCCTCAAGCTCCCAAGTTGCTTCATCAACCCCGTGCTTATTCCATAGTACTTTCACCAACAAGATCTTATTATTACGTAACTCTTTCATTTCGCGAGCCAAAATACTAATTGGTTCTTCCTCATAGGTTAAATCAGAATGAATCTCAATCTCTGATGAATTAATCACATGAGAAGGATCAAATCTATATCGTTGAAGCATCGAAACATAAAAAACATTGTGGATCTTTTCTAATCAGGTGGAAACATTAATTTGTATGCAATCGGCCCGATACGTTCAATAATCTTGTATGGTCCAATAAATCTCGGACTCAGCTTTCCTTTGCGACCAAATATAAGTATTTTCTTCCACGGTGAGACTTTCAAAAATACTCGATCACCAACCTGAAACTCTACATCTTTATGTTTCAAATCCGCATAGGATTTTTGACGGTCTGACGCTACTTTCAAACTTTTACGGATCACTTTTACTTTCTGTTCAGTCTCTTTGATTAGATCAACCCCGTGTATCTTGCTTTCACTTAGCTCGGTCCAATACAAAGGTGTACAACATTTATGACCGTACAAAGCCTCATAAGGTGCCATTTTGATACTCGATTGAAAGCTATTATTGTACTTAAATTCAATCAAAGGCAAGTATCGCTCCCACGTACCACGTACCCTCGAACTCGAGAACACAACATCTCAACATATTTGAATAATTCTCTCAGATTGGCCATCCGTATGGGGGTGAAAAGCTGTGCTGAAATGCAATATAGTACCTAATGCATCACAAAATCATGATGTAACCTCGGATCTCTATCCGAAATAATAGAAATAAGTACTCCATATAATCATAGATCTTAGACATATACAATTCAGCTAGCTTATCGGACGAGTAATTTATAGGGACCGAATAAAGTGAGCCGACTTAGTCAATCTATCAATAATAACCCAGATTGCATCTTTCTTGCTCGGTGTCAATGGTAACCCGGATACGAAATCCATCATGACTTGATCCCATTTCCATTCAGGTATCATAATCGGCTGAAGTAATCCCGATGGCACTTGATGCTTAGCTTTTACTTGCTGACATATTAAACATTTCGACACAAAATCTGAAATATCTTGTTTCATACCATGCCACCAATAATGTTGTTTCAGATCATTATACAGTGAATAGACAATTTACTATTATGGGCTTCGTTACAAATCAAACAAATCAACTCAAGATCTTTTGGTACACATATTCGGTTTCTAAACCGCAAACATCCTTCAGCATCAACTTGAAATTTTGAATCAGTATTCAAACTACAATGATCCCTTTTTGCTATTAAATCTTTATCAACCTGTTGAGCTTCGCAAATCTGTTGGACAAATAACGGTCTTGCTTTCAATTCTGCAATAATCACTCCATCATCAGCTATGGTCATATCTGCGTTCATTGCACGTAAAGCAAACAGTGATTTTGGCTTAAAGCATCAGCAACCACATTAGCTTTTCCCGGGTGATAATCAATTGCAAGCTCGTAGTCTTTTTATAATTCCAACCATCATCGCTGTCTCAGATTCAGATCCTTCTAAGTCATTAAGTACTTTAGGCTTTTATGATCGAAATAGATATGGCATTTTTCACCGAATAGATAGTGGCGCCATATCTTCAGAGTAAAGACTGTAGCGGCTAATTTGAGATCATGCGTCGGATTTTTTTTTCGTGGGGCTTTAACTGTCTTGAGACGTAGGCTAAAACCTTACCCTCCTGCATCAAAACATAACCCAAACCATTCAAGGATGCATCACTGAATATAATGAACTCCTTACCCGACTTTGGCTGAACAGCACTGGAACTTCGTTAACAAGGTTTTTAGCTGATCAAAACTCTTCTGACACTTTTTCATCTAATCAAATGTAACATCTTTTGGAGTAGATTTGTCATTGAGCTGCAATCATCGAGAAACCTTTCATGAAGCGTCTATAATAACAGGAAAGTCCCAAAAAACTCCTAACTTCAAAAACATTCCGTGAGGGTTTCCAATCAAGTATAGCTGAGATCTTACTCGGATCAACCCGAATACCTGATGCTGAAACAACATGCCCCAAGAAGCTAACTTCACATAACCAAAATTCACATTTGCTAAATTTCGCGTACAACCGCTTATCACGCAAAATCTGTAGCACAAGTCTTAAGTGTTTGACATGCTCGGTTTTGTCACACGAATAGATCAGAATGTCATCTATAAACACAACCACAAACTAATCCAAATACTATTGGAATACTAGATTCATCAAATCCATGAAAACAATAGGGGAATTGTGAGTCCGAACGACATCACTAAGAACTCGTAATGGCCGTATCTCGTCCGAAAAGTAGTCTTTGGTACATCTGAGTCTCTAACTCGCAGCTGATAGTAACCTGATCTTAGATCGATCTTCAAAAATACTTAGGCTCCCTTTAGCTGATCAAATAAATTATCGATGCGCGACAATGGGTGTTTATTCCTTGTGGTCAATTTATTAAGCTGGCGGTAGTCAATACACATTCTCAGAGTTCCATCTTTCTTTTTCACAAATAATATTGGTGCACCCCAGGGAGAGAAACTCAGTCGAGCGAAACCTCTATCGTCAACTCTTGCTACTGTGCTTTTAATTATTTTAATTTAGTTGGTGCCATTCTATACAGAGCTATCGAAATGTGAGTCATCCCTGGCACTAACTCAATACCAAACTCTAGTTCCCGAACAGGTGGCAAACCTGACAATTCTTTCAAAAACACATCCGGGTACTCACATACAACTGGTACAGACTCAATCTTCTTTTCAGTTACTTTACTATCAATTACATAAGAAAAGTAAGCTTCACAACCTTTTCTCATAAGCCTCCTAGTCAACATTGAGGATATCACTACTGGTAATCCATTTAATTTAGTAGACTCAATTCAAATGATCTCATTATTCTGGCACTACAAATCAATAGTCTTTTGTCTACAATTCACTACAGCATCATGTAGGGTTAACCAATCCATGCCGAGAATAATATCAAACTCATCAAATGGTAGCAGCATCAAATCAACTGGAAAATATGAATCTCGAATCATCAAAGGAAAATTCTTGTACACCTTATCAACTAGCACACACCGGCCCAGGGGGTTCGAAACCCGAATCACAAATTTAGTAACTCAACAGGTAAAGTCTTACTAAGTACTAATGTTTCACACACATAGGAATGAGTTTAACTGGGATCAATTAGAGCAATTACACTAGTATTAAAGAGGGTAAATATACCGGTGATGACATCTGGAGATGAAGCCTCTTCTCGAGCATGAATGGCGTAAATTCTGGCAGGAACTCGAGCCTTAGATCGAACAGCTGCATCCGAAGTCCCTTACTGAGTACTGCGTCTACCTCTCGCATTTTGGGGTGGTCTACCCCTAGCTGTAGCACCGCTCGGTCTCGCACTCTGAGCATTATCCTTCTCAGCTAACTCCGGGCAATCCCAAATTAAATGATCCTGCGAACCACACTTGTAGCAGGATCGATTGTTAGACTTGCCCCAACATTCACCAAAATGTTGCCTACCACATTGTTGACACTCGGGTTTATTTGGTCGAGTATTGCCAACACTAGCAATCGAGGTAGCTCGTGAACTCACTAGTGGTCGCTCTCGTATGGAAATCCCAGCATTAGTCTTAGATCGACTATTGTCATTTCTTAACTTCTTCGATACCGATTGAGAAGTTTTTCCCCCTGATCTTTTACGAAAATCTCTAGCTTCAAAACCAGCTTTTCGTTTCTCTTTTCCTAGCTCTTCGGTTTTGCAGGCTCACTCAACTAGTACCACGAATTCATTTATTTCAAGTATACCAACGAGCAATTTTATGTCTTCATTTAACCCTTCTTCAAATCTTCTACACATAGTAGCCTCAGATGAAACACACTTATGGGCATATCGGCTGAGTCTCACAAACTCGTGTTCATACTCAGATACAGTCATATGACCTAGTTTAATGTCAAGAAATTCTTTGCGTTTTTGATCAATGAATCGCTGACTAATGTACTTTTTGTGAAACTCTACCTGAAAGAAGTCCCAAGTGACCTGTTCCCTCAGAATAACAGAAACCAGAGTGTTCCACCAATAGGAGGCCGAATCTCATAGTAGGGAATAACATATTTCTAGCATTCTTCAAGCGTACAGGATAATTCATCAAAGACACGAATAATATTATCGAGCCAAAATTTAGCCCACTCAGCATTATTCTTAGCTGTGGCTCTAAACTCTTTAGCTCCGATGATCAGAGGTACCACAGGCACTACAGGTGGATTATTTGGATTTAGGGGTTGTTGAACAGCCGGATTAGTCCGGATATACTAATTGAACCAATCATTCATTATACTAAAGAAGGCTTGTTTAGCCCCCTCATCATGATTAGTCGTAGCTGGTCGAGATTCAACCGACATAGTCCCTTACGAGGGAGAAAAAGCCGCACTCTCGACATCTTCAGCCATGGCTCGTTCGGGATCAGGATCCATTTACTATAAGAAAGAAGAAAAACATATTTCCTTGTCAAAAGTCATCACACTATCAGAATAAAAATTATGGCATGTTTAGCTAGACTCACACGCTCTACGTTAGTTCGAGAACCGACTAAATCGTAGCTTTGATACCAATCAAATGTAACATCCCTAACCTATATCCGTCGTCAAATTATGGTTACGAGGCACTACTGACCAAAGCACATCTCTGAACAGTCATAATTCACATGCTTTTAAACAAAAACTCCACAATATGAATCATATATGTATACTTCTCATTTATGGAATTTGATTAATCAAAGTATAAGATAACTAATTAATATACAAATTATATGCGCGTTCTTTAAAATATGCAAACATATGCCTAAACTTTCATCTCATTATTTATTCAGCTAGCTAGTTAACAATCATTATGACATTTGTATATCTAACCACAACAAAGCATGTCATGGATATGTATATAAATATTTTATTTAGCATATGCCGAATATATAATCAACTTAACCTTTTTAGCTACCCAAATAATCTGACTAAAACATTAAAATTGTATAGTCATTATTTTCCTTTACCTTTCATACCTAATTAGTCAACCACAATCCAATCAATTGAATACATATTCGGTCATTCATGACAACAATCAATACGTAATATGATTGTATTATTATGCTATATAACATATCACAAACTTATCCTTATGAATTGAAACCTTAGCCGAATATGCATATACACATTATTTATCATTTCTAAACCAAATTGTCCATGCAAACATGCCATTTCAATCTGATACAAAAACCACATTCCTTAATCAAATTTTTGTAGCCTAACTTAGTCCATAAGTCCAATACCAAAAATTTTAACATTTACATATACTAAACACTTAGTGACATGATTTAAACACCATTGCCGAATACATAATTTACATTATAAACAATTTTCAAATTGATTCATATTTCAATTTATGCATCTCAATAGTAAGTCATTAACAACCCACAACCCAATCACATTCAACAACCACATATATGAAGCTTTACAAATGAACTAATCATAAGCCATATATAATTACTTCATGCCGAAACATATATATACCAAGCATAAACTTATATCACAATTGAAAATGCATAAACATAAGTATAAATTTCAAGCCATTTTCGCATGGCTTAATATTTACAATTTCAAAACAAATCCCAAAACACAAGCTAGTCTATACATGCCATAGTTTCAAAAACTCTACTAAAAGAGATACAAACGTTAGTTGATAGTGTGATAGACTTTGACGATAATCCCCGAGCTCGTAACTAGACTTCAGAATCTATAAAACCATACAAATAAACACACACAGTAAACTATTTTAGCTTAGTAAGTTATAAGCAATCTCGCAACAACAATGCATTATAACACTATACTAGCAAAGTCAAAATAATATAATCGCAACCCAGGTTTATAACCATAACTTTAGTTCGTATCACCTTTGAAAACTTTCTCATTTCACAGCCCAAAGGCCAAACTTCCAATCCTTTGATAATAGGTTTCACAAGCATGTATATATTACTTACCAAACTTATTCTTGCACTTCAAGCCCATATAAATCACATATTCAAGATTTAAAACTAATCAAATAAACTCTTTATACAAACTTCCACATGGTCGAATACAATATATAAAATTCATGTATAAATCAATGAGATTTTGTAAGCAACACTCCATGTCAACCTATATCAATTGAACTATAAAGTTAATTGATATATTACATCCAAACTAATTTGTAACTTTTATTTGATGTCAACTAATATCATCTCATAATATCAACTTACCCAAAATTAAATCCAAGATAAAAAAAATCAATCGCACACTTAGTGTGTAACATCCTAAAATTTAGAGGCCAGTGATATTTGTGTAAATGCATGTTATGGTTGCTCTGAGGGTTGTTTTAGTGTGTTTGGGGGTCCTAGGGAGGCTCGGGTTCGAGCCCAAGCCCTGGTGAAATTTTGGTTTTTGGGCACTTTAGTGGGAGAGCCAGTGGAATCAGGATTTAAGGTTAATTAAATGTATTTGCTAACATAAGAGGAGCTTGTGGCCTAGTGGTATGGCATCACAAGGGAAGAAGAGAGGGAGGGTGTTTGAATCCCTCAAGCAGCATATGTGGGCTTTTATTTTATGCTAAGGAAGGAGAAGAGGTAGAGTTGGATTAGAACTCTGCAGGAGAGTGAGAGGACTTGGTCAAATGTTTTGAATGGGGGGTGGAGAGTGAGTTGTGGAGCAAATTTAGGAGAGAATCAGGGGATTTGAGGGTGAGAGGTAGTGGTTGGCCGAATGTGGGGTGTGTGGGGAGGAGAAATTTGGCTAGAGGTTGATTTTGGCAAGGAAATTTGGCATTTAGTGGGTAGCAAAGAAGAAAAACTGAAACCTTTTGGTGTGTACCAAAATTCTCTAGTGGTTCTTAGCATTTTTGCATTTTAGGCATTCTCCTTAGACATTTGAGTTCTTTGTTTTGCACATTTTCTTCTGTTCCTTTCGTACACTCTTTTTCTTCATTTCTTTTCCTCATTAAAGTCTTAGCCGAATCTGTAGAAAACTAACCACTCATGTATCTCCTTCTCAATCTTTTCTCCCAATTGTTTTAGGTGGATTACCTACATCTCCTCTCTTGACTGAATTTGGTAAGTCCTTGCATTCACTCTTTCTTTCTCCCTCACTTATTCTTTTCTTCTTGGATCAAACGTAACATTCCTTCATTCTCATCACATCTTCTTCTTCTATTAAGCTAAGCCAAAACACTCTTCTCAGATGGGGGCTAGGCAGAATTCTCTAGCAAGCAAAGGGTAGAGATCGTTTTCGGTAAGGGTGAAGTTGTTCTTATACCCCCTTAAATTTTGATGATTAGTGTTTTTCTTGTAATCCTATTTGGTGGAGATGACATCATTTTCCTTCACTCTTGTGGAGGGGCCGAATGTTGATTTGAGGCTAACCTTTTTGGGTTCATCGATTTATTGTTTTAGGAACTCATTTCAGTAGCCAAGGAGAAAAGCTGAATACTGGTATTCTGTAAGAGGTGATCACATCTTGTGGGGAAACAAAGGGTAGTTCTTTTGACAAATCCAATTCAGGTGTGTAATCTCACACCTCTCTGAATGATTGCGCGTGATGTTATGCGAATTGGCCAAAAGCCGAAAAGTCGAAAAGTCGGCATCTGTGACCACACGAGCGTGCGAATGCTCGTAATGGTAAGTCCAGAGACGAATAATGACGGTAAGTCGTTGAGATCGTCACGAGCACCCTCACAATACTGAGGCTATAATGGGCCTAATCGGACCGAAATGGGCCAAATAGGCCCAATGGGCTATCCAGCCCACTTGGGAAAAATTATTGGAAAACTATCAATTGATAGGGTCATTTGCATAATCTGTTAATCTAAGACCAAAATCATGCGAAATGGGCCACATGCGTGTGGGCTCGTTTGGGCTTGAAAAGGTTTTTGGGCCCAATAGTTCCGTAGAGACCCAAAATGGGTCCTGTGTTGCTCGAGGCTATAGTGGGACTTCAGAAGGGCCATTAAATGTGAAATTACCAAAATACCCCTGGAGGGTAAATTACTGAAATACCCTTGGAGGGTAAATTACTGAAATACCCTTGAAAGGGTAAAATTACCAAAATACCCCAAGAGGGTAAATGACCATTATACCCCTAGTGGTAGTTTAAGTGATATGTGTGTGATATTTATATGATTGATTATGATTGTGACATACTACATACATGAATATTTATGTCACGACATCATGCATTGGGTTGGGTTTGATGATCGGAGGAAGTATATTCTGGTGGCTTTGCCACATATTCTGGTGGCTCTGCCATAATCTGTATAGTGGCTATGCCACGTATATTCTGTTATCTAGTGGCTTTGTCACAAATTCTATGATTAGCAGCTTGTCTGCCTTATTGGTGTGTAGCGGATGGGTGGGTCGATTTAGAAATCCCCACAAGTGTGTTGGGCTGGTATAGGTGGTGTGTAGCGGATGGATTATTAGGTTGGGCTATATACTCTGGTTGCATTATCATGTTTATAGGGCCTAGATTATTACATAATAGGGCTTCACCCAATCTGCTTCTATATGGGCTCGGCCCCAGTTAGTGACCGATTAGGGGATTACAACTGAGTTCTCGTAACTCACCCCTCTGTTTTAACCTTGCGGTGATCCCCAGCATTGAGGATTTGGAGCTGCAGAGAACTCTGTGGTGGCCATACATTGGAGTACTACTCCCAAACTTTAGTAAATTTTCATTTTGCTTTATTTTTTAGATTTATTTTTAATTTGGGTAAATATTTTGTAATAAGGCCATTAGGTTTCAATTTTTCATTTAAGCTTTCATTTCAGTTTATTCAAACTATAAATGATTAAACTCTGGATTTTCTAAAAACGATAAAGACTGTTTTTAAAATATCACAATTCCAAAATCCACTAAATTTAATTTCTGTTGTAAACAAAGTTTCAGAGATAATAATAATAATAACTTTTTTACATGAAAAACAAAATATGAATTTCACAAACAACAAAGCTTGAAGTTTCAAAAAGAATACGAACTTTTTAACGAACGTGCAGTTTTTAAACTACCCTTCTATGTGACATGCTAGATCCGACCGTAACGTCTAAGCCGGGTTTGGGGTGTTACATTTTATGGTATCAGAGCCAGTTGCAAAACTTGACTGTGGAATAGGTTCAAAAATATTTTCAAAATTTGTTTGAAATATGATATACATCATTATTGGAAGTATGGTGCACAAAATCTCTGGCACCGAATCCGTAAGTCCTCTTAATTTATGTCTGAGGGTATGATGAAATGACTATAGAGAGAAGACTACTAGAGTTAGCGGTAGTACACTGAAACTGTTAGCTATAGGAGCTAAGGCTGTAGAGACTGAGACATTAGGAAATTCGATCTGCAAAAGCAACTCTTATACCTGTTTCCATAAAATATTTGTTAATAAACATTGGAATTATAGACTGATTCATAAAATTTTTAATCAGATTAATATGAATCAGTAGTATGAGTACAAGAGGACATGGATGTGGTACACGCGGCCGTGGTAGAGGCCGAAATGCTAGGGCTGGATCCTCAGTATAGGGTATATTCCAAAAATAGAGGCATCGACATCGCTAGTAACTAAAATAGGGTCTCATGATCAAGCTAGAAGGGACGATGCTCTGTCTCAAGCGATGCTGTGGTTCTTAGAATAGGTTGCTGAGCAAATATTGGGTTAGCAGCTTGGGGTCTATTTCTGAGTGACTCCGGTCGAACGGGGTCAAAGTTTTTAGGGGCATCTTTGGTGTAGCCCCGAATGTGACAGAATATTGTCTTGAGGCTATGGAACGACTTATGGATCATTTGGATTACACATCAAAACAAAAACTGAAAGGGGTAGTGTCTCTACTGAGAGATGAGACATATCAGTGGTGGCTTATTGTGAGGGAAGGCACACAAGTAGATCGTTTAACATGGGATTTCTTTAAGGCGACTTTCCAGGAGAAATATATCGGGCTAGCTATGTGGACACCCAGAGCAAAGAATTCTTGAATCTGGTTAAGAGGAATAAATTTGTGGCAGAATACGAGGTAGAGTTTTTGCGTCTAAGTTGGTATGCTCAAAGAATAGTCTTGACCAATTATGAGCACTGTGTACGGTTTGAAGATGGGCTGCAAGATGAGTTGCGGGTACTGATAGCCTCGCAGAGGGAAATAGATTTTATTGCATTGATGGAAAAGGCCAAGATTGCTGAGGAGGTAAAATGCTCTGAGCGTCAGAATTGAGATACGAAAAGGGGCAAGAATAAGAGAGGTTTTGGGTTTTCAGGTTCTTTTGGGGTTTCTAAAGAGGCCTAGATTAGATGGGCTAGCTCGAGTTGGGATGCCAGTTGCTATGGGTCGATTGCAACCTTGTGTGCAGTATGGGAAAATACATCCGGGGGAGTGCTGGAGAAGATTTGGTGGGTGTTTCAGATGTGGGTCCAAGGATCATCAGATAAAAGACTGTCCTCGGGAGCCTGTTAGGGCGTAGATAGTAGGTCAGAGATTTGTGCAGCCAGGGAGAGGTGGTCAGCAGCCACCGAGAGGTCGCAGTCCACCCAGAGCGAGAAATGGGTTTGGATGAGGTTGTGGAGCACCGGGTAGAGGTACTGGTAATACAGATACAAGACAGCCAGGACTGGTTTATGCGGCTCAACGTCGGGAGGATGGTGACGCACGGGACGTCATAACTGGTCTATTTTTCATATTTGATGTGCCATTTACAACTTTAATTGATATTGGATCTACACAATCGTATGTTGCCTATATTATGTATGGGACTCTGGGTATGCAACTTGAGTTTACTGATAGAGAAATGTTGGTAATTAGTCCCTTAGGACAATCTGTGGTAGTGAATAAGCTATTTAGAAATGTGCCTCTAGAAGTTGAAGGAGTGGTATTCTTGACAGATTTGATGGAACTGCCATTCGGTGAGTTTGATCTTATACTACGCATGGACTGGCTAGTTAAACACCGTGCGAATTTGGATTATGCTACTAAGCATATGGTATTAAGGACTATAGAGGATGAGGAAGTGATCGTGATAGGAGAAAGAATGGATTATCTGTCTAATGTGATTTTAGCACTAAAGGCCGAGAAGATGGTGCGTAAAGGATGTGAGGCATTTCTAGCTTTTGTCAGCATATCTGATGTTAAGGAATTGTCTGTTGAGGGTGCCAAAACTGTGAAGGAGTTCTCGGACATTTTTCTGAAGAGCTTCTAGGGTTGCCTCCGAATCACGAGGTCAAATTTGGTATTAAGCTGTTACCGAGAACGGCTCCGATGTCCATCGCCCCTTATAGGATGGCACCGAAGGAGCTGGTAGAACTTAAAGCTCAGATCCAAGAGTTGATGAACCAAGGATTTATCCAACCAAGTGTATCTCCGTAGGGAGCGCCGGTATTGTTCATGAATAAAAAGGATGGGTCAATGCGTATGTGCATTGACTATCATCAATTAAACAAGCTAACTGTTAAGAACAAGTACCCACTACCAAGGATTGATGACCTATTCGATCAACTACGAGGAGCTTTGGTTTTCTCAAAAATAGATTTGAGATCGGTGTACCATCAGCTAAGGGTCAAGGAGGCAGATATTCACACGACTGCATTCTGAACTTGTTATGGGCATTACGAGTTTTTGTTTATGCCGTTCAGATTAATAAATGCACCACCACTTTTATGGATATGATGAACCAGGTTTTCCAACCCTATCTAGACCGATTCGTGGTGGTATCATAGATCACAACATTTTGGTGTATTCGAGAACTGAGGAAGAGCATGACTCACATCTTCATGTTATTTTGCAGAAATTGAGAGAGAAGCAACTTTACGCCAAATTTAGTAAGTGCGTGTTTTGGCTAAAGGAAGTACCATTTTTGGGGCATGTTGTGCTTGCCGAGGGAATTAGGGTTGATCCTCAGAAAGTTGAAGTGTATTGAATTGAAGCCACCGAAGTCGATGTAAATCAAGTTTTCGGGTTTGGTTTGGGTATTACAGCGATTCGTTGAGGGTTCTCTTTGATTCTCGCACTCTAACTAAGTTATTGTGTAAGGAGGTACCGTTTGTTTAGTCTAATAAGTAGCAAAAAAGTTTTGAGAAATTGAAGAAGATTCTGATGAAAGCACTAGTGTTGATATAGCCTAAGGCTGGGAAAGAATTTGTTGTCTATTGTGATGCGTCGCACACAGGTTTGGTTGTGTGCTAATGCAAGAAGGGAAGGTGGTGGCGTATGCATCCCGTCAACTAAGGCCACATGAGGTGAACTATCCCACTCACGATTTGGAACTAGCTGCTGTGGTGTTCGTAGTGAATATATGGAGACATTACCTGTATAGAGAAAGGTCGATTATCTACACCGACCATAAGAGTCTTAAGTATCTCCCTACTCAAAAGGAGCTGAATTTAAGGCAACAAAGATGGATAGAGTTGCTGAAGGACTACGACTGCTCGATTGAGTATCACCCAGGTAAAGCCAATGTGGTGGCGGATGCACTATGTCATAAGGTGGTATCTGATTTGAGAGTAATGTTTACTCATCTCAGCCTTTATGAGGATGGTAGTTTATTAGTAGAACTTCAGGTGAAACCGACGTGGGTTAGTTAGATTAATGAGAAGTAGTCGTTGGATGAGTCGTTGGGTTCTCATTTTCAGCAGGTGAAAAGTGTGGAGATAGTGGATTTTGGGCTGAACAGTGAATGGGTGTTATGTTTCCTTGGAAGAGTTTGTATGATGAAGGACTCTGAGTTAAGACAGATAATTCTGTAGGAGGTGCATAGTAGCCCATACACTATTCATCCCGGTGGAAACAAGATGTATCGAGACCTACGTGAACAGTACTGGTGGCCAAGATTAAAATGTGAAGTTACCAATTTCATAAGCAAGTGTTTGACATGTCAACAAGTGAAGGCGAAGCATCAACTACCATCGGGGTTGCTGCAACCGGTGAAGATTCCGCTCTGGAAGTGGGAAAGGATGACAATGGATTTTGTTAGTGGACTACCCCTGACACCTACTAAGAAAGATTCAGTGTGGGTAACTGTTGACAGATTGACTAAGTCTGCTTACTTCATACCGATTCGCACTGACTACTCACTACAGAAGTTGGCCAAGTTGTTTGTGGCAGAAATTGTGAGGCTACATGGGGTACCAGTGTCTATTATATCAGACAGGGACCCTAGGTTTACATCTCAGTTCTGGAAAGTGTTACAGGAAGCTTTGGGCACAAGGCTAGATTTCAGCACAGCGTTTCATCCAGACTGATGGTCAGTCGAAAAGGGTAATTGAGGTGTTGGAAGACATGTTAAGGGACTATGTGATTGATTTTAGGGGTAGTTAGGAAGATTATTTACCGTTAGATGAATTTGTGTAAAACAACAACTACCAATCCAGTATTCAGGTGGCACCCTACGAGGCGTTATATGGTCGTAGGTGTCGTACCCCTACTTGTTAGACAGAATTGGGTGAGCGACGGCTATTGGGTCCAGAATTGATTTTGGAGGCTGAGGAGAAGGTGAAGTTGATTCAAGGTCGGTTAAAAGAAGCTTCCGATAGATAGAAATCGTATGCTGATCTTAAGCGTAAAGAAATCGAGTACTCAGTGGGAGATTATGTTTTCTTAAAGGTTTCACCATGGAAAAGGATCTTGAGATTTGGACGAAAGGGCAATTTAAGCCCTAGGTTCATCGGGCCTTATCAGGTGTTGAAACGTGTTGGACCGATCGCATATTAGCTTGAGCTTCCCCCTAAGTTAAATCGTATACATAATGTATTTCATGTTTCTATGTTGAGGCACTACCGCTTAGATCCTTCTCATGTAGTGCCAGTGGAAGAAATTGAGGTTAGACCTGATCTGACATTTTAGGAAGAACCACTGCAGATTCTGGATCGAGATGTTAGAGTGTTGAGGAGGAAATCTGTTCTGCTGGTCAAGGTGTTGTGGCATAATCACGATTCAGAGGAAGCCACATGGGAGCCTGAAGAGGCAATTTGATAGCAATACCCTCACTTCTTTTAATTAGGTAAATTTCGAGGTCAAAATTTCTTTAAGGGGGTAGAACTGAAACATCTTAAAATTTAGGGGTCTGTGATATTGGTGTTAATGCATGTTATCGTTGCTCTGCGGGTTGTTTTAGTATGTTTGGGGGTCCTAGGGAGACTCAAGTTTGAGCCCAAGCCCTGGTGAAATTTTGGTTTTTGGGCACTTTAGTGGGGAGAGCTAGTGGAAGCAGGACTTAAGGTTAATTAAATGTATTTGCTAACACAAGAAGAGCTTGTGGCCTAGTGGTGTGGCGTCACAAGGGAAGCAGAGATGGAGGATGTTCAAATCCCTCAAGCAGCATATGTGGGCTTTTATTTTATGGTAAGGAAGGAGAAGAGTTGGAGTTGGATTAGAACTCTGCAGGAGAGAGAGAGAGGACTTGGTCAAATGGTTTGAATGGGGGGTGGAGAGTGAGTGGTGGAGCAAATTGAGGAGAGAATCAGGGAATTTGAGGGTGAGAGGTAGTGGTTGGTTGAATGTGGGGTGTGTGAGGAGGAGAAATTCAGCTAGGGGTTGATTTTGGCAAGGAAGTTTGGCATTTGGTGGGTAGCAAAGAAGAAAAATTGAAACCTTTTGGTGTGTGCTAAAATTCTCTCGTGGTTCTTAGCATTTTTGCATTTTAGGCATTCTCCTTAGACATTTTGGGTTCTTTGTTTTGCACATTTTCTTCTATTCCCTTCGTACACTCTTTTTCTTCATTTTTTTTCCTCATTTGAGTCTTAGTCGAATCTGTAGAAAACTGACCACTCGTGCATATCCTTCTCGATCTTTTCTCCCGATTATTTTAGGTGGATTACCTACATTTCCTCTCTTGACCGACTTTGGTAAGTCCTTGCATTCACTCTTTCTTTCTCCCTCACTTATTCTTTTCTTCCTAGACCGAATGTAACATTCTTTCATTCTCTCACATCTTCTTCTTCTATTAAGCTAAGCCGAAACACTTTTCTCAGAGGAGGGCTAGGCCAAATTCTCTAGCAAGCAAAGGGTGGAGATCGTTAACGCTGGTTTCGATAAGGGTGAAGTTGTTCTTATACCCCCTTAAATTTTGATGATTAGTGTTTTTATTGTGACCCTATTTGGTGGAGATGACATCGTTTTCCTTCACTCTTGTGGAGGGGCCGAATGTTGATTTGATGCTAACCTTTTTGGGTTCATCAACTAATTGTTTTAGGAACTCATTTCAATAGCTAAGGAGTAAAGCCGAATAATAGTATTCTATAAGAGGGGATCACATCTTGTGGGGCAACAAGGGGTAGTTCTTTCGAAAACTCCAAATCAGGTGTGTAATCTCACACCCCTCTAAATGATTGCACGTGATGTTATGCGAATCGGCCAAAAGCTGAAAAGCCAAAAGCCGGTATCTGTGACCACACGAGCGTGCGAACGCTCGTAGTGGTAAGTCAAGAGATGAATAATGACGGTAAGTCTTTGAGAGCGTCACAAGCACCCTCGCGATAATGAGGCTGTAACGGGCCAAACCGGGCCAAATGGGCCCAATGGGCTATCTGGCCCACTTGGGCAAAATTGTTGGAAAACTATAAATTGATAGGGTCGTTTGCATTATTTGGAAATGTGAGACCGAAATCATGCGAAATTGATGACATGAGCGTGTGGGCCCATTTAGGCTTGAAATGGTTTTTGGGCCCAATAGTTCCGTAGAGACCCAAAATGGGTCCTGTGTCGCTCGAGGCGACAGTGGGCCTTCGGAAGGGCCGTTAAATATGAAATTACCAAAATACCCCAGGGGTAAATTACTGAAATAACTCTGGAGGGTAAATTAATGAAATACCCTTAGAGGGTAAATTACTGAAATACCATTAGAAGGGTAAAATTACCAAAATACCTCTGGAGGGTAAATGACCATTATACCGTTAGTGGCAGTTTAAGTGATACGTGTGTGATATTTATATGATTGATTATGATTGTGACATACTGCATACACGAATATTTATGTCACGACATCATGCATTGGGTTGGGTTTGATGATCGGAGGAAGTATATTTTGGTGGCTCTGCCACAATCTGTATTGTGGCTATGCCACGTATATTCTGTTATTCTGGTGGCTTTGCCACAAATTTTATGATTAGCAGCTTGTCTGCCTTATTGGTGTGTAGCGGATGGGTGGGTCGATTTAGAAATCCCCACAGGTGTGTTGGGCTGGTACGGCTAGTGTGTAGCGGATGGATTATTAGGTTGGGCTATATACTCTGGTTGCATTATCATGTTTATAAGGCTAAGGCCCAGATTATTACCGAATAGGGCTTCATCCAGTCTACTTCTGCATGGGCTTCGGCCCAATTTGCTTCTGTATGGGCTTTGGCCCAGTCTACTTCTGTATGGGCTCGAGCCCTAGTGACCAATTAGTGGATTGCATGCTAAGTTCTCGTAACTCACCCCTCTACTTTAACCTTGCAGGTGATCCCCAGCATTGAGGATTTGGAGCTGCGGAGAACTCTGTGGTGGCCATACATTGGAGTACTACTCCCAAACTTTAGTAAATTTTGATTTTGCTTTATTTTTTAGATTTATTTTTAATTTGGGTAAATATTTTGTAATAAGGCCATTAGGTTTTAATTTTTCATTTAAGCTTTCATTTCAATTTATTCAAACTATAAATGATTAAACTCTAGATTTTCTAAAAACAACAAAGACTGTTTTCAAAATATCAAATTTCGAAATCCATTTAATTTGATTTCTGTTGTAAACAAAGTTTCGGAGATAATAATAATAACGTTTTTACAAGAAAACCATAAAAATAAATCTGAATTTCACAAACAACAAAACTCGAAGTTTCAAAAAGAATACGAACTATTTAACGAATGTGAAATTTTAAACCACCCTTCTATGTGACATGCCAGATCCGACCGTAACATCTAGGCCGGGTTTGGGGTGTTACATAGTGCTCATTGTCCGATTTCGCACACTTAGTGCTCGAAAATTTGATTCACACACTTAGTGCATAACGACCGATTTCGCACACTTAGTGCTAATTATCTAATTTGGCATACTTAGTGCTCAAAAATTAAATTTGCACATTAGTGCATCTCTCAAATGTTTCTTATTCATACATATACATATAAACTTAACTCCAACCATATATATATTCATTTTCGAATCAACTAATTCATTTCATAAACCATTACCACATTCGGTGATATCCCTTATATAAATATATTTACTTCTATTTAAATTTATTTACATCATTATAAATAAAGTCAATGCAACTTAATTGCTTTAAAACTTACCTCGAGTATCGACGGACTTTGTTTTCCGACTATTCAATTAACTTCTCCTTTCCCCGATCCAATCCCGATCCTTTTTGTTCTTGATCTAATAAATTTAAAATTTAGCTCATTCAAACATATTTTCATCCAATTTAATCCGAAAACTCATAAATGGGCAAATTACTATTTTACCCCTAACATTTACAATTTTTACAATTTAGTCCCTATTACACAAAACACAAAATACTCAAAATTTAACCACACTTCTTTAGGGCCAAATCTTCATCATCTTATTGCAAGCTCTTACAATTCATTTATTTCACATTTTACTCCCTCAAAAATTTATTTTTGCAACTTAATCCTAACTACTCAATTTCATAAAAAATCAAAGACAAAACTTGTTAATCTAACACTTATAATCAATATTTCATCATCAACTCATAAAAACAACAAACTTTCTTCAATGGCAATTCACAGAATACATAACCAATTCAAAAATTCAAGCATGGGCTAGCTAAATCACATAGCAACGATCTCAAGAATGTATAAATTATCAAAAATCGAACAAAATCACTTACCCAATTAAGCCTCCAAAGTGCCGAACCTCATGAGATTTTTCTCTTAGTTTCGATCAATAGAGAAAGATGAACACTTTCTCTTTCATTTCTTTTCTTTTATTCAATTATACATATTACATATATTAAATTGTTACCTAATGTCATAAAATATATAATAAACAATTCCATTACTATTTCATGCAAATCATGACCGGCAACTATGATGAATTTTGGTCAATTGACACTATTTATACATCAATTTAAGAAACCATCGTCAATTTGACACTTAGGCATTTAACCTGTAACATCCTGGTCTAGGGGTTATGCGTTTGGGACATAACTCAGTGTTTAGCGTGCTTATGGTAAAGTTGGATGGATTTTAAGGGTTTGGAGAACCCTAGAAGGCAAGGGATGACTTAGGAAATTTTTGATATTTGTGTTAAGAAGGGGGAGCTTGGCTTTAGAGGTCTTAAGAGAATTATTTGGAAGGTTATGACACAAGAATGTCTTTGGTGGAGTGGCATAGAGGTGCTACTTGGGGGCTTTGGGAAGGTGACGCCATATGGTCTCATGTTCGAATCAAGGAGGCGACAAAGTGGTTTTAATTTTTGGGTTTTGGCGTTAAAGGAGGAGGCCTTAAAAGGAGCTAGAGCGAGTCTATGACACAAGCACACCTTGGCAAAGTGGTTCCATGCGCCACTTAGGAGCTGGAGGTGAAGATGGCGCAGTTCGAGTGGTCGGAGCAAACATTTTGCTTGTTTTATTTTTAGGAATGCGGTGATGGGTGAAGCAGGAGGTTTTATAATTAAATGTTGGGGATGTATGTCATGAAATTCAATGTGGCCGAGTAGTGAGGTTCTAGGTTCGAACCAAGGGAGTTGCATTTGGAGTTTAATTTTTATTCTTTTTGGCAGCAGATTTAGAGGTGTTGGACGGCTAGAAGACTTTTAAGTGGATGAGGATAATGTTTTTATTTATCTATGTAGTTATTTTTTTAATGTAGGATAATTACTATTTTATTTTGAATGAGGGGAGATAATTGTTGAACCATTCAAACTATTTTGAATGGATTGAGAAGAGGAAATTTAGGAGCAGAAAAAGGGATTTGAGAAGAGAAGGGGTAGTGGCCGGCCAAGGGACTCTCTTGGTGGCTATTTTCGGTTTTGTTGAAGTGAGTGTAGGTGTGTGCCGAAATTTAGAAGTATTTATAGGGGGTGCTCATCTCTTGGCCATCCTTTTACCATTTAGTTTCTCTTTGCCGAATTTCTTTGGGAGCCTAGAGAGCATTTTCGGTCACCTTGATTCAAAGCCAAAATTCATTCTTGGTGCTTTAGTAGCTAGCCGAATCTTCAGGTGACCATATTCTCTTTTTCTTTCTTGAAACTGAAAACCCCCAAGCAACCTATATCTTACCGAAATTGCCTTGTTCTCTCTTCATTTGCATTGGTAGCCGAAACTTTACCCTTCTAAGCATCCCCTCTTCTTTTTGTCATTTTAGTTGGTGGCCTAATATCAACATTCACCCTCCCATTTCTTTTGTTTTCTTCCATCACTTTGTAAGTAGAATCTTTCCTCTCACTTCTAATCTCCCATTGCCGATTTTCCTTTCTTCTTAAACCATATTTCTTTTGTTTCTACCTTCAAGACTCTAGCGAATCCCTCCCTTTGTTGTCAAACTTCTCCTCTTCTATTAAGTTTTTACCTTGGCGAATATTAGGTGTGGTGTGGATCTCTTTGGGTTATTTCCTAATCGTTTGGAGAAGGTAAGTGGTTAGTGAATGCCTATTTCTCCCTCTCTCTTTTCTCTGTCAACTTTTACAAGGGTAAGAGCCGATTTTGGCATTTGATAGCAAAGGTGTTATTTACCCTTTTGAAACCGATTTGTTGTAGGGCTCCGGGATTGTGGAAATAGCCAAGCGAAGTCTCCAACCTTGAGTAATCGATTGGTAGGTGGTGGTAAGGAGTTATTCTAATAGTTTATTCTTTTAGTATTCGTTAAGCCGAAGGCTTGTGCGGCTAACTGTTTTGCATCTTAGGGTATGGCCGAATAGAGGAGCAAGGATATCTAGTGGCATAGATCGATTCTCCGGGATTCAAGGTTGTCTTGGTAAGAAATATTTTGTAAGATTCGATACTGAGATTTATGATTTAGATGATTAACCGTTTGATCTGATTAAGAGTTTTGATGGAGGCAAATACCAGTCAAGGAGGGCAGAAGAAAGTCCTTATCCCGAAGTTTAAGAAAAGAGCTGTCTCGGCAGTTCGGGATTGGCCACCGAGGGTGTGGGCTGCCAAATGGAGAAAACTATAGGCAGATAGCTATAGTCTCGCTAAGCGATAAGCGTCGGGATCGAGGTCTAGAGCTTCAGGTTATAAGGTGTGTAGCTAGCCTACTGTTCCCGGGATTTATGCGATATTTGTATGTGTAATGTGTTTATTAACAAGTGCAGTGATAAATGTGATAGTTACCCTTGAAGGGTATGACGATGACCAGGTTAGTTTCAAACCTGTTGAGATGTGACTATTGATTTGTATATGTGTGGGTATTCTTGATTACGAATAAACATGTGCATGCATTATCATGACTGTATTTTATGTTGCATGTGCATGGGTGGGCTATGAAAGAAGGTACGGGTGTACTTTGAGTACGTGGTTGATGAGTAGCTATGTGCCTCATCGTGATGGATATGGGCTATGTGCCATATCGTGGATTGATGTGTGACTATGTGTCCCATCTTGGTTTTGGTGTTAGCTACGGCTACATCAGGATTGGCGCCGATCGAGGTCGCATTGTGGATTTTTGTGCTTAATTGCACATGGATGGCTTGAATGCCTTTGTGGAGTTAAAAGGAGAGGGTGATTTAATAATCCCTGGTGTGTGGTAGGTGGATAAGGGGTGTGTAGAGGATGGGCCTTAGGCTTGGATCGAGATTCATTATTGCATAATTGTGGTATGTGAATATATGTGCTTGTGGACTTGAATAGGAAATGGGCTAAGCCCAGTATGTGGAGGGTATGTGGCTAATTACCCGGTTACTTGATAAATGTTATGAGTATGGGCCAAGCCCAGAATGTGATATGATCTGAACATGATATATTATATCGATCGTGGGTTATTGTGGTTAGCATGTGGGTGGAATTCGGTGGTTAATTACACACCGAGTCTGTGACTCACCCAACTTTTAAACATCGCAAGTGATTCGTGATTAATGGATAGGGTTGGAGTGGATACAAAGGTGGCCATGCAGAAGCAGATTTTCATGCAGTAGATGTTTTACTAGTTTTAGTTGATTATTAATGATTTTTTATATTATCAGTATTTTGGGAATTTATTCGATGTAATAAGGGCCACTTTTATTTAAAGTATTCTATTTATGATTGTTGAAGTTTATATTATACTTAGAAATATTTTCACAAATGATTTATATTATAACAACTTATAATAATGTTTTTTTAAATTCGGAAATTTTCAATAAGCTTATACCATCCAATAATTTTAATGGACATAGTTTTCAATAAGTTAACAAAATTTTCAAGTTTTATTCTAAAGTCAAAAAGGTTTTTCAAACATTTTCCTCAGTGACATACCAAATCCGGTCAGGGCTTGTGGGCCGGGTTTGGGGTGTTACATAACCCTCAAATTTTCTTTTTATGCGATTAAGCCATTTCTTTAAAATTAAGCACCAAAACAATCAAATTTTAATACAAAATTTTCACACACATCAATTCACACATAATGAGCATAGAAAATATTATTAAAATATTTTTTTGACTCGAATTCTTGGTCCCTAAACCATTATTTCGATTAGGGTCAAAATCGAGCTGTTACATCGTAGGCCCATGAAATGTATGTTATTAGTAAGAAAGAAAAGTTTTAAGATGGAACGAAATTTTATAGCCCGATATTACATGTTCAAGCAAGGTTAAGCATGGTATTGCCTCGTATCTGGTCCCGACGTCGGACACGGGTAAGGGGTGTTACATCCATGTTGAATGGTATGACCTTTAATCATGACAAGAGAATCTTATGATAGTTTTAGGAGTAATGAATCTCGACCTTATGTTAAGGATTGATTCTCCCCCATCGCTTACTTATGAGAGTACCTCTGGTCAAAATAGGGGGCTGAAAAGGTGAGTGAGATGAAATCACATGTGTATGATGATCATGAATAATGTCATTCCAAAAATATTTAGGGGCACTATGTCTTATAAAATTACCATGGCTAAGGAATTCATGATTGACATTGAAAAGGGGTTTGTTAAGAACAAAGAGGTTGGGATTGGTACATTCTTAACAAATCAAACTTGAACGCGGTATGCAAAGAAAAATAAACATAGTTGTAGATATAACAATGCAAAAGAAAAAATATAAAACAAAAAACAACAACAACAATAAAGGGAATCAAATAAGGATGGTTGTTTATCTTGTGGTGTGACATATGCACTTTCTAATTTTTAGGTTATTTTGACTTTGGTACCTAAACACATTTGGTGGATAGATTCTGATGCAACAACTCACACCATTGTGTCTATGTGAGGTTGTTCACACGAGTTGTGAAATGGGCCTGCTCACACGAGCTATGGGTCGGAATGCAAGCTACATGATGCTGCTCAGACGAGCTGTGGCGCAACAAATGCAAGACGTTAGCCATCAGTAGGACATTCAAGACTAGCACCCAAAACATGAAAGTCCCTAATGACATGTCATTTGTATCCTACGCATTCCTAAGGTTCAACCGAGACTCAATAACCGCCATAGCGTTGTTTTGTATATACATCATTCATTTGCATGATAAATAACATAGAATTTGAAACAAAATTAAACGATAATTATTCTTACGAACTTACCTCGACGACTAGGGCGTAGAAACGAAGTCAAACTAATCCGAGGCTTTAGCTTTTCCTTGATCTAAATTCGTATGTGGTCTATCTTGATCTAAATAGACAAATTCAATACATTTAATATCCCTAGTATTCAATTTAGTCCACATTTCATATTTATGCAAAATTACTATTTTACCCCTAACATTTTAACTTTTCAAAATTTAATCCTTAAGCTCATAAATTGAAATTTAAGCATTTTAGTCCTCTTTTCAAGCTAATTTATTTCTCTAGGGACTTAAATCAACCCATACCAATCTTCATTTCATAAATTTAACATGACTTTTTACTATTTTTACAAACAAGTCCCTAAATGTAATTTTCATCAAAAATCATTTTACAAAACTTGTTTATTTATCAAAAAGGACTCATAATCTATTGTTAAACAGCAAGAGTCATAAAAAAGAATTCATGGAATAATCCTCAATTTTAACAGTTTTACAAATTGATCCCCGGGCTAGCTAGATTAAGCTAAAATGACTTAAAAACATAACATTCATTAAAAAAGGGGTTAAAAACACTTCCATGCAAGAGAGAAAACCAATCAAATGCTCAAACCTAAAACGACTTCTTTCCCTTCAATATTTTGGTGGAAAAATAAAATGAAGAAGATGATACATATTAAGTTTATTTTTTTTAATTTACTATTTTAACCTTAGCTTTTAACTTAAGAATCACTTAATTTGTGTCCATAAAAGTCCACTAACTATTTGAATGGTCTAATTACCATCTAAATCCACTCACTTTAAAGTTTCATAGCCATTTGACCCTATAAATTAATGGAACTCTACTTTTACACTTTTTGTGATTTAGTCTTTTTCACTTAATTAATCATACAAACATCAAAATTTATTAATGAAATTTTAATAAAACCTTACTAACATCCCATAGACCTTAAAATAATAATAACACATAAATTTACTCATTAAATTTGTGGTCCCAAAATCACTGTTCCGATTTCACTAAAAACGAGCTGTTACAATGTCTAATGATATAAAGTCAATCGTTTGCAAATTAAAGAAATCCATCTATAGGCTTAAGCAGGCTTTTCATCAATGGTATTACATCTAGTTATAAGGTAATTAGTATATATGTAGACATAATTGATGGACAAGATTGCTTAAAATACTTTTTGGTTATGATATCAATGTTTTGAGTTCAAAAGGTTAAATAATAGCATGTAGTTATAAGGTAATTAGTATATATGTGTGGTCCAAGATTGAGATTGTTAGATAATATGGAAGTCACATATATTGTAACAGCCCGATTTTGGGGCTAGTCAGAACAGTGGTTTCGAGACCACTAATTCGAGGTTGAAGAAAATTATTTTGGTATTATTTTATGTGTTATGACATAAATATACATCTATATGAAAATTTTGGTGCTTTAATTTTAGCAATTGTATGCTTAATTGTGAAAAAGGACTAAATTGCATAAAGTGCAAAAGTTCTATTATGCAAGGTAGAGGTGTCTAATAGCCCTAGAATATTAAATTGGAGGTCCTTAAAGTGCAATTAGGCCAATTAGAGTGTGTTGGCCGGCCAAAGAGTCTAGGGAGACAAGGACATTAAATTTTTGGTCAAATTTGGTGAAGCTAGGTGATAAAATAAGGAATAAAATAAGATAAAAAGATGAGATATCATCTTTTACTATTCATTCTTCTTCTCCACCGAAAGTTGAAGAGAATTATAGGATTTAGAGCTTAAGTATTTTTGGAACCCCAAAGCTTAAGCTAGCTAATGAGGGGACCAATTTGCAATATGGTTGCAAGTTTAGGGACTTTCCATGAGAGTGTTTATGTTGTTTGCTAAGTTTTTATGGAAGAAAATGAATGTTAGTGAGATGAGAAACAACTTTTGTGAAAGGTGTTATCATGAAAACACCTAAATGGGATTAAGTTGTAAAGGTTGTAATTTAGTAATAAATGCATGAAATAGTTGGATTTGTGAGTAGTTTTAAGAGGAATAAATGTTCAGCTAGGCTTGTTTAATGAGAAAATGTGATGAAAAATGATTTACGAGCCTAGGGGAAAAATTGTAATTTTACCAAAGTGTAAGGGCAAAATGGTTATTTTTGCCTAAGTATAAATTATGATGTATTATGAGTTATAAAATGATTGAATGAGTGAATTTTGTTATTATAGATCAAGAGGAGCGCGAAAACAACCTTGACCGGGGAAAAGGCAAGGTTACGAATTAAACCGCAAATTAACACATTTTGCACCGAGGTAAGTTTATGTGTAAACGATTAATTATGAGTATACATTTTTGTTAATTTATGGTGCATTGTATGATTGAGATGGATTGAGTTCAATAGATATTGGGTAATTCTCGTATGAGTCTAATTATAGACTAATGGTGGGCTATGTGCGATACCATCGTTTATATTATCATTTGGTGGGCTATGTACGATACCACCCTAAATATTCTTAATGGTGGGCTATGTCCGATACCACCCTATTATTGATTAATGGTGGGCTGTGTGCGAAACCACCGAGTGTTAAGTTTCAAATGGTTCATTGAGAAATTATTTAAGTAACGTTTCATGTGACTTGTGGTGATAAGTGCAGGGAATGTATGCTAATAAATGTGAGCATTAAACTTGTTATATGGTATAAATTTGGTATGAGATGAATTGAGTAAGTATGTTTATGGAATAAGGAGTGATCTTGCTTAGTACATAATGCTATTTATTGATTAGCATATGTTCTGATGTTTATTGTTTATATGTAAACTTACTAAGCTTAAAGCTTACTCCCTTTCTTTTCCTTTGTTTTATAGTGTCAAAGAGCTGGTTCGGGATACGAAGTTAACTGGAAGATCACCCACACTATGAGCTCATCTCGGTATATCTAGAATTAGTATTTTTGAGTATGACATGTATAGGGGCTAGACTAGGGGAAATGTTTTGTTGTTTTGGCCAAGTGTGTGTTGGCTCCTTTAAAGATAAACTCTTTTTATATAGCCATAGATGATGGTGTTGGAATTCTGGTACCCATATGGCACAGCAAAAAAAAAAAAATCCAGCAATCCAAACCATGGATCCATGTTCGAGGAACGAATCGGGGTGAAATAATGGTTTCAAAATAACCGAAACTTCAATCTGAGTAGACAGCGATGCCTCGACAATGAGAATTCTGATCTACTATCGAATCAAGCCGCAACCTTTTATGATTTCGACCTCTACGTAATCCACCCAGTTTGACGATGAACGAAAAAAATCCCCAAAACTGTTTTGGAGGTTTCTTTGCTTGACGACTGCTAGACCTCACAAGAAAAGTTTTAATTTTTAGGGTTTTTGTTTTAAAAAAAACTCTCTTACTCTTACGTTTTATATTTGGTATATATATAACGTGTAACATCTGTAAATTGGGGTCTCTACATTTTGTGTGTTTGCATGTGATGATATGCTTACTGTGCTAGTTTAGCATGTTTTGGGGCCTAGGCATGACCTCGGGTTAGGCCTGAGTCATGGTTAAAATTTTTGTTTTGGCACTAAGGAATAGGGAGCTAAGGGAGTTAGGGGTTAAAAGATATTCTTGGTGTGTTGTGACACAAAGAACCTAGTGGTAAAGTGGTAAAGTAGGTGCCACTAGCGTACTAGGAAGGTGACGCCACATGCAGAGAAGGGGGAGCTCAGGTTCGAGCAGCAGAAATCTCATTTTCTACTTATTATTTTGACTCCAAGCTGAGGAAGTGGAGTGCTCAGGGTGGACTCTGGAGGATAAGGATGGGAGGAGTCAAATAGATGAAGGTGAGGAAATTTATGAGCTTGAATCTTATCAACCTCATTTGAAGGTGTTGGCCGAAAGTTAGACTGTGGGGAGGAGGAGTGCAATTGGTTTTGGGTTCTTTGGAGGGTGGCCGAATGTGCTTTAGGGAAAAGCTAAATCGGCTAGCTTTGGGAGTCTTTCTTTTCTTTGTTTAGTGTCAAAACCGAACCTCAAAGTGCATTTTCTTTCTTTTTTCATTTGGCAAGCTTGGGGTTTGGCCGAACTAAACCTTGCCATTTTGTTGAGAAGAGCCAAAACTTATTAGCCATTCTCTCCTCTTCTTTTCATTTTATTTTCTTCTTCCATCTTTACCATCTTTAAAAGCCGAAACCTTGTGAGTTCTCTTATTCTTCTCTTCTTTCAAGTGTTTGGGCGAATATCCTTGGCCTTATTTCTTTCTCTTCTCACGTGATCTAGTCTCCACTGAAGTGCTGAATCTATCTCTTTCTTTTTGAGCGTGGAGAATCTGATGGATCTTCTGGATTGGTGGCGATCTAGGTAAGGGTTCTAACGTGTAGATCTATTTCTTATTCATTCAAAAGCCGAAGGCTAATCATCTGTGTGTATTAGTGTTTAGCCGATTGTAAAGGGAGGTTCATCGCATAGCTTTGGGATTTGGTTGGAAACCAAATCAGCATTAAGGTAAGTGCTACCTTTGTGCGACACATCTTTGGGATTTTGGTGATTTAGCCGAATGGTTATAATCTTAAAAGTATGTGTTGGCCGATTGTAGGTAGAGTGAAGGCTAACGTTTCGGGATTTCGCTTAGATCTACAAATAGCCAGGTGTGTAACTCTTACACACTTCGTTAGTATGATATGTTTATTGTGTTTCTGTTATAGCCATTAAAACCGGTAGTTATGCCTTGTGGGCATGAGCATGGACTCCGGGTAAGTCCCCTGATTATGGATCTCGTTATAAGCTATCATGTCATTGTTTAATGTTATGCTATGTATTATTTGCATCATCATGTATTATTATGCCACGAATGTTATAGTCATGATGGTGGGATTGTTGAGAGGAGGGGGAAGAATTATTTGGACTGTCACCAGTGGTTTTGACCACACGACGGGTTGTCCCCGTCTTTGATAATATAATTTGTGACTAAGTCCCAGTGGTTTTGACCACCAGTGGTTTTGACCACATATGGATATTGTGACTCGTCCCAGTGGTTTGGTACCACAGTGGGTTGGCCCCACATGATTAATTACGGGATTGTCATCAGTGGTTTGACCACGCGATGGGTTGGCCCCATCACTTGATTTGTGACTACGGTCACCAGTGGTTTTGACCACACCGATATACATATTTTTGTGACTACGGTCACCAGTGGTTTTGACCACCAGTGGTTTTGACCACACGGGGTAGATAAAGGAGATTGGATGGTTAGGTTATGGGGTTTGCATGATTTGTATGTTATACTGATGATTTGCGTAAGTGCTTGTACTATCGGGCTGGGGATTTATACACTGAGTCTCGTTGACTCACCTCTTCCCTTATATCTTGCAGATGAGGCGTAGATTACGGATGTAGAGCCGGGGAGGACTCGAGGCGACCATGCATGCTAGTTTTGGGTTTTGACTTTAAAGTACTATTTCGGTTTTATTTATTTTCTTTCAATTTGGTTTTGGTTTTGTAATAAGGCCGCTAAGTATTATTTTGGGTTTTACTTCTGGATTTTATTTTACCTATCTTATGCATGTGATTAATAGTTTGATATTGGTTAAGAAATCGGGATTTAATCGATGCGTTCAAAACTATACTCGATATTGGGTTTTTCAAACGTTACCATCGGGTAACATTATTCACAAGGTAATAACAAAGTTAACATAGATGATTCCAAACCTAAAGTTTCAAACAACTCCAAATGCAAATGGTTTCAGCTTGACCATGCTCATTTCACTCGATTTTTTTTGTAATAAGTGTCGATGATTTCTAAAACTAGTAACAACCAATGATTTTCAATAAAATTTAATCCAGAATCGGTTTATTCAAACGTTTTCACTCCGTGACATACCAGATCCGATCGTGGTGTATTGACTGGGTTTGGGGTGTTACATTTTTGGTATCAGAGCCAAGTTCAAAAGCTCGACTGTGGTCTCGAGGCCCAAAATGTTTTAAAATAGGGATTTGAAAAGTTTTGTGGGAAATGTACAGGGTTTGAATAGCATGGCACCGAGTCTCCGGCACCAATCCGCCCAGGTAAGTATCCCTAACCATTGTGTGAATTGTATGGGGAAGAAATGGGTATTTCGGGATCATAGATTAGAAGATTAGGAGTTATTGAACCTTAGGAATAGCCTACTCCAACGCAAAATTACATAAGACTTAAAGATCAACTAAACAAACCTGTGAGTACGTCGCTGAGTTAAGGGTGTGGCAACCATTGTGCGCATGTCTAGGAATGGATTCAGGGGGAGCTTGGTATTTAAGCAGTTCTAGTGACTCACCTCCTCTTCACTCGAATCCTACCTGGTGCGTAGTAACAGTTCACCCTAACTGAGACGACTTATTCACAGGCTAAATTCAATAACTAAAACCCGAAAGGGACCAGCCACCTTGTTTTGAACAACCCTAAGATTAAACCTTGGTTTTGAAATTGCCAAAGTACTCTTGATTCGAAAAAAAATTCTCGATTTGAAAAATGACCAAAATACCCCTGATTTGCAAATTGACCAAATTTCCCCTGACTTGTAAAATTACCAAAATACCCTCAGTATGAAAAATTGCTGAAGTACCCCCGAATTGAAAATTTCCAAAATACCCCTATTTTGTAAAATCACCTGGAACCATATTTTGGAAAATTACGAAAATACCCCTGGTTTATGAAATTACCAAAATACCCTCGATCTCTGGAATTTCTGAAATACCTATGATTTGTAAAGGATTCCAAATTAACCCTGATTTATTACTGAAATACCTCGATAGGTTAAATTACGAAAATACCCTCGGGTAGTGAAATAACGAGAATACCCCTACAAGTGGTGTGTGGGTGGAGGATGTTATTGATGAATGAATGTGATTCACTGAATTAGGATAGAAGACTTGAAACGAAAACTTTGTAATGATCGAAAGAACTACTACTAAACTTCTTTACATAAAACTTGTTCGTGGGTAATCAGTGGAACGAAAACTAATGCATAAAATTTTTTTAAAGCAGATTAAATTATGATTATAGACATGAGTTCTAGGGGATGTGGTCATAATGTGCGAGGGCATGGTAGAAGCGGAATGACCGATCGAAACCGATTAGGTCAGTCAGCAGTCGAGAATGAGATACCACCACCACCGATTCTTTGGTATTGAGTACCGAGGATCGACGGGGATGATGCGATGTCGCAGCGATCTTTGCGGGTGCTTGAGAGAGTGGCTAGAGTAGGTAGAGGTATGGGAGCTCAAAAATCTGTATCTAAGTGATTCCGAACCAATGGAGCTGAAGTATTTCGAGGTGTATCTGGTGTGGCGCCCAATACGGCTGTGTATTGGTTGGAGGCGACGGAGCGAATCATGGACGATTTGGATCTGACGCCTGAAGAGAAACTAAAAGGGGTAGTGTCGCTTCTCCGAGATGAGTCATACCAGTGGTGGCTCACGGTTCGGGATGGTGCCGCAGCGGATGATCTCACTTGGGATTATTTCAAGGCAGCTTATCAGAAGAAGTATGTTGGGACTAGTTATATTGATGCGCAAAGGAAGGCATTTCTGAGGCTAGTTCAGGGGAGTAAGTCCGTATCAGAGTACGAGGCAGAATTCTTAAGGTTGAGTCGGTATGCTCGAGGCATCGTGGCTACAGAGCATGAGCGATGTATCAGGTTTGAGGACGGATTGAAAGATGATCTGAGATTACTGATTGCTCCACAGTAGGAAAGATAATTTGCGATCTTAGTGGAAAAGGCCAAAGTTGCAAAGGAAGTGAAACAGTCTGTAAGATGGAATCAGGATAAGGGTTGGAATAAAAGGAACTCGAATCATCTAGGTTTACAGGGAATCAACAGAAATGGGGTAGGTACAGTGGGCCAAATCAAGCTGCTAGGCCTACTGCTGCTAATACTCAGTGGCCGCCACGATGTGCTCTGAGTGGGAAGTCTCACACGGGAGAATGTTGGACTGGAAACAGAGGATGCTTTGAGTGTGGATCGATGGACCATCGAGTGAGGGATTGTCCATAGAGGTTAGCTAGATTGCAGTCTGGGGATCAGAACCGTACACAAATCAGGAGGGATGCTCAGCAGCCACAGAGGGGCCGTGGTGCAGCTAGGGGAGGTAATGGCTCTGGTAGAGGCCGTGGAGCACCGGGCAAAGGTGCAAGTGGTACAGAGGTGAGACAGCCTGGATTGGTCTACGCAGTGAGGTGTCAAGAGGAGGGCAACGCACCGGACGTCATAACCGGTACGTTCTTAATCTTTGGACTACCTTATAATGCTTTGATAGATGTGGGTTCGATGCACTCATATGTAGCCAGTAGCATAGTGGAAATTATGAATTTAGACTCTGAGACTACTTCTAAGAGGATGACAGTGATAAGCCCTCTAGGTCACTCTATAGAAGTAAGTAAACTATATAGGAATGTACCCCTAGAACTTCAAGGGGTCGTGTTTTTGGCTGATTTGATGAAACTGTCGTTTGGGGAGTTCGATCTGATTCTCGAGATGGATTGGCTGGTGAAGTACCTAGGCCAGTTTGGGTTACGCAGCTAAACACATGGTGTTGAGGACAATGGAAGGTGGGGAGGTGGTGATGATAGGTAATAGAAGGGATTACTTATCCAATGTGGTCTCTGCACTAAAGGTGGAGAAATTGGTAAGGAAGGGTTGTGAGGCATTCATGGTGCATGTTTGTGCTTTGGGAGCCAAGGCTGCAGCTGTAGAGAGTGTCTGAACTGTAGGGAATTTCTTGATGTATTCGGAGGAACTTTCAGTCCGCTTTGGATCGGAAAGTTGAATTGATATAGACACATTATCTTAATCGCGCAAAGTGTTCTATTGCCCGTATAGAATGGCGCCAAAGGAATTGGTGGAGCTGAAGGCTCAAATTCAGGAATTGCTGGATAGAGGTTTCATCCGACCGAGTATATCCCCTTGGGAAGTGCCTGTGCTCTTTGTTAAGAAGAAAGACGGTACAATGCGGATGTGTATAGACTACCTCCAGCTGAACAAGTTGACGATCAAAAACAAGTATCCGTTGCCCAGGATTGACGACTTGTTTGATCAACTAAAGGGTGCATCAGTTTTCTCTAAGATAGATCTTAGGTCGGGGTATCATCAACTCAAAGTGAAGGAGGCTGATGTTCATAAAACAACATTTCGTACTCGATATGGGTATTACGAGTTTCTAGTGATGCCGTTCGGGTTGACTAATGCACCGGTAGCATTCATGGACTCGATGAATCGGGTGTTCTAGCAGTACTTGGACCAGTTTGTCGTGGTATTTATAGAAGACATATTGGTGTACTCAAAGACTGAGGAGGATCATGATACGCACTTGCGGATAGTGTTGCAAATTCTGAGGGAAAAGCAGTTATTTGCCAAGTTCAGTAAGTGCGAGTTCTGGCTTAGGGAGGTGACTTTCTTAGGTCACGTAATGTCAACTGAAGGGATTAGAGTGGACACTCGCAAGATTGAGGCAGTGTTGGACTAGAAATCGCCTAGGTCAGTTGCAGAGATTCGGAGTTTTCTAGGTCTGGCAGGGTATTACCGGAGATTTATGGAAGGATTTTCTTTGATCGTAGCGCCGTTGACCAAGTTATTGAGGAAAGGAGTTCCATTTGTATGGTCGGAGAAACAACAGAAAAGTTTCGACAAGTTGAGGAAGATTCTAACGGAAGCTCCGGTTTTGGTTCAGCCTGAGGCAGGAAAGGTATTTACGGTCTACTGTGATGCATCGCATACTAGCTTGGGATGTGTGCTAATGCAGGAAGGGAAAGTAGTGGCATATGCACCACGACAGCTGAGACCGCATGAGGTTAACTATCCGACACATGATCTGGAGTTGGCTGCAGTGGTTTTTGCCCTGAAAATATGGAGACACTATTTGTACGAGGAGAAGTCGATAGTCTACACGGACCACAAGAGTCTGAAGTATCTTTTGAAGCAAAAGGATTTAAATTTGTAACAGCGCAGATGGATTGAGCTGCTAAAGGACTACGACTGCTCAATTGAGTTTCATCCAGGCAAAGCTAACGTGGTTGCAAACGCGTTGAGCCGTAAGGTAGTGTCGGACCTGAGGGCAATGTTTGCTCATCTTAGCCTGTATGACGACGGGATTCTTTTGGCAGAATTGAGGGTTAAGCCAACTTGGGTAGAGCAGATTAAAGAGAAACAGTTAGTAGATGAGGGTTTGAATACTCGGAGGTTGCAAGTCTGAGTAGTGGTTTGGAAGGTTCTGACTTGACCAACGATGGAGTGTTGTGTTTTCAAGGGAGAGCTTGTATGCCGAAGGACGTCGTGTTGAGGCAAAGGATTCTTCAAGATGCACATAGCAGCCCATACGCTATGCATCCTAGAGGTAGCAAGATGTACCGGGATTTGCGAGAGCAGTTCTGGTGGCCAGGTCTGAAGCGGGAAGTGATTGAGTTTGAGGGTAAGTGTCTGACGTGTCAGCAGGTCAAAGCTGAACATTAGTTGCCATCAGCTTTACTTCAGTCGGTGAAGATTCCTCAGTGGAAGTGAGAAAGGATCACTATGGACTTTGTCAGTGGGCTACCTCTTATGCCTAGCAAAAGGACTCAGTCTGGGTGATTGTGGACCGTTTGACTAAATCGGCTCATTTCATATCGGTGAGGGTTAATTATTCGCTCCAATAGTAAGGTTGCATGGAGTGCCAGTGTCAATTATTTCGGATAGGGATCCCAGGTTCACGTCGAGGTTTTGAAAAGCCTTGCATCAAAGCGTTAGGTATGCAATTGGAATTTAGTCTGACTTTTCACCCAATCGATGGACGATCGAGAGAGTAATTCAGATTTTAGAAGACATGCTAAGGGGCTATGTTCTAGATTTCAGTGGTAGTTGGGAGGAGTATCTACCATTGGCGGAGTTTGCTTATAACAATAGTTATCAAGCGAGTATCCAGACGGCACCATATGAGGCATTGTACAGACGAAAATGTCGTACTCCGACGTGTTGGACAGAATTGGGTGAACGGCAGATATTGGGTCCGGAGTTTGTAACAGACCAAATTTGATCCAAATCGGAACGGTGGTTTCGGGACCACGAATCCGAGCCCAAGAAATGTTCTAATAATTTATTTCATGTCTATTATATGTGAATGAAAATGTGTGAAAGTTTAAGTAGAAAAATTTTATCGTTTAAGTGCTTAATTTGATAAAAAGGATTTAATCGAGAAAAGCGTAAAGTTGTATGCTAGAGAGTAAGGTACTAATTTGATTGTGGCTTTTTAAGTGGGTGTACTAAAAGGGCAATTAGCCCATGTACAACTAGGGAAGCGACAATGGGCCTTTCTAATTTCAAATTATATGTTATTTTAGCCTATTATATGTTATGTTAATATATTAGTAAATAAGGTAAATTATATGTGTTAATATAACATTAAATAATAAAAATAAGTGGGAAGAAAGAGAACATACCTTGTTCTTCTTCTTTGGCGAATGTAGGAGCTAGAAACTCCATGGTTGAAGCTTGATTTTCGACTAGATAAGAAGCTTGATTAAGGTATGGTCGGTTTTCGGTTTTGATAATTTTATGTTTTGAGATCGTTGCTTCGTGTATTACCGACTCATGTCTAAATTTTTGAAAATACTATGTATATAGAATTGGCTATTAACATGCTTGAATAGTTTTGATGATTTATGGTCTTAGATTAAATGTATGTTAGAGATTTACAAGTTTTGTATTGGAGTTTTGGTGATTTAGAGTATATAGGGCTAAATTGAAAAGAATAAAATTGTGAAGGATTAAAATGTCAAATAGATGAAATGCATGGACACCCATGGCTATGGGGAAGGTTTGGCCTAACTATAGTGTTAGGAAATTTTGCATATTTTGAGTTTTGTGTAAATTGGACCAAATTGTAAAAATGGAAAACATTAGAGGCAAAATTGTAAATTGCCCATTTGTGTGTTTTGGGACTAAATTGAGATGAAATGCAATTAAATGAGCTAAATTTTAATGTGTTTTAGATCAAGAGCAAAGAAAAACGGAATTAGACCGGGGAAAGACGAAGGTTCTCGAATAGTCGATTCGCACGGACTATCGACAACCGAGGTAAGTCCTTAAGTTAATACATGTCAAGGGACTAATTTCGAATCTATTAAAAGTTGAAATTTTACATTTTTAGGATAGAAATGTGGAAATTGCCGAATGTGAATTATGGTAGTGAATTTGAAATTGTTTTGTTATATGTGAAGTGATCAAGTATGTTTGATTAGATATTCGAAGGAATATGAAATAAAAATTGATAAATTTTAGTATCCCTTTTACCTTATGGCCGAATGTATATTGACATATTTGGTTGATGAATTATGTTGAGTAAGTAATTGGAATTGTTGAGAATGTTTAACTATATTGACACGACTCGGGCTTTTACGCCTAGCAGGCCTTGTGCCGGTGATTTAAATCGGGCTTTTACGCCTAGCAGGCCTTGTGCCGGTGTTACTTATCGGGCTTTTACGCCTAGCAGGCCTTGCGCCGGTGTTACTAATCGGGCTTTTACGCCTAGCAGGCCTTGTCTTAGGTGCTAAGCGTTGTCTTGATATTTATCGGGCTTTTACGCCTAGCAGGCCTTGTGCCAGTGTTACTTATCGGGTTCTTACTTATATGAGACAAGGAAAATCAGTAATTTATTACAAATGGCATGTGTTACGAGTGTGGAATATATACATATATATATATGGTTATAATATGTGTTCTCGGCTTTACTAATGAATGATATGATTGTTGTATCTTGGTCTTCTAATATGAGGATACATGACTAGGCATATTCGCCACATGAGTGGTTGTGTAATTGATGCCATGTTATAGTAATTGACATTTAAGTATATAAATGCATGTACCTATGATTATACGATGACATTTTGGGTTTGAAAGGTTAGTTTATAAACAAGTATTTTGATCATAAGCATGTGGGTAGAGAGATATCGTTTCTCTTAATTCATACTTGTTAATATGGGTATGAAAATTAAAGTTTGAAAATAAGTATGAGCACAAGTCCACAAGTTGAATTATAGTAATTTAATTGTTAAAATTCAAATGTTATTTTTATGAAATTAGGACTTACTAAGCTAGCAAGCTTATCATGTGAAATGTTTCCTCTGTTTTATAGTTTAGGTGCAAGCTACAAGCTCTTGGGATCGTTAGGAAAGTCACTCACACTATCAATCTACATTTTGGGTACTCTTTCATTTTGATCTTTAAACGAAGGCATGTATAGGAAAGACTTGGTCTTTGTTTGATGAAATCTTAAGGTTCATGTATATAATAGCCATGCGAATATGGCTAAATTTTTTAGTTAAATCTATTTGTTGTGTCTTGATATGTATGTTGGTTTATGATGGCAATGTTTATGCATTCTTAATCAAAGTTTAATCGTTTTGTTAAGGAAATGTTTGTATCTGAAATGAATCCTTGAATTAGGGATGTAGGTAGGTTCGGTTAGAAGCTAGTCTTTCATAAAATGCAACAAAACAGCTTGTAGTAGCAGCAGTGATGTGAGTTAGAAAAATCACCAAAAATAGGGTATATTGAATTAGAAGGTGAATGAGATATGAAATTAAACCTTATTGTGTCTATTTTTACATAAAAGAAACAGAGTAGGCAAAAGATTTATATATTATGAGATAATTAAGTTTTAGTGAGACCTGATCTGAATGAATTCATGAGTCACTGTTCTGTTTTGGAAAAATTGTAAAAAATTTTACAAAATTCATTAAGAATCATGGTTTATATGTGTAGAACCCTTAATGAGTCTATTTTTCATTGGTATAAACAAGAACATTATAGGAAATTTGTGAAATGAGATAACTGTATTTTTGTAGAGACAGGTCAGAATTGTCAAGCAGTGTAATAAGGGTAACTTTGATGAATAAACTGTACTAATTGGCCACATGAAAAATTCTGGAAAAATTATGGTTAAAATTTATATGAGTCTAGTTTCAAGGAAAATTTACAGATCTAAATTTCGAGTTTTGTAACTCGAGTTATGGTCGATTTGGTCAGCATGATGCAGTTGGACAGATTTAAAATCTTACACCCCGAGTTAATAGTCAAGTCCAAGAATGCCATGTACTCGATTAAGCAAGGGTTTGGGTAAGGGTGTTACATTTGATTAGTATCAGAGCTTACGGTTTAGTCGATTCTAGGACTACCGTAGTGGCGTGTGAGTCTAGCTATACATGCCTTTATTATATGTTGATAGTGTGGTGACTTGACGGACTGAACTTTGTTTTATATAGTAAATGGACACCGATCCACGAAAGAGCGTAGGCGATGATGGGGAGGCGTGGCGCTGACCGTGCCCACGGATCAGCGCCGATAGACTCTCGACCTGTTTCGGTAGCCACGAAGGAGAGACTAAACAAGCCTTTTATCAGATGATGAATGAGTGGTTTGCCCAATTTATTCAAAATAACCCGACTGTACCCCAACCTCCACCCCCGAATAATCCAACTCCGATCCCTTCAGCTCCCCCGATGATAGATTCGATGAGATCTAGTAGGCCCCCAGTTGATAAAATCCGAAAATTTGGGGCCGAAGAATTTAAAGCTAATAGCGATGATGATTGAGAGAGCCGAAATGTGGCTTGATAACACTATTCGGTACTTGATGAGTCATCTTGTACTCCGGATGAATGCTTGAAGTGTGCTATATCTTTCTTGCGACACCTTTGCATATCACTTGGTGGAATACACTAGTATCGATGGTTCCGAAAGAAAAAGTGACATGGGATTTCTTCCAAACTGAATTTACAAGAAGTATATTAGCCAAAGATTCATTGATAAAAAACGAAAGGAGTTCCTTGAAATTTGAAACAGGCGAATGATAGTAACGGAATATGAAAGAAAATTTGTTAGGCTCGGTAGATATGCTAGAGAGTGTGTTTCTCTGAAGCTATTATGTGTAAAAGATTTGAAGGCGGCCTAAATGAAGATATAAAGATGTTTGTTGGCATTCTTGAAATTCAAGAGTTTGTAACTTTAGTTGAGAGAGCTTGCAAAGTGAAGAGCTCGGGAAAGAGAAAAGAAAGGTCGTGATGAAGCTAGAGACATCGAAAAAGGTCTTGGGTAAAGTCTTTCATTCCACGACCAAGAAGCCCAGAGATGACTACACCGATGTAAAGCTAATACAGATCCACCTAGACGGATCGACCTCCTATGAGCTCCGAGCTACCTCGATAGCTGTGTTGGTAACGTTCCACAAAATAGAGTTGAATGCAAGCTTTGTGGGAAATGGCACTCGTGGAGTTGTAGATTTCATGATCGGTCTTGCTATAAATGTGGATCGTCGGATCATTTTATTAGAGAGTGTCCGGGTTAATGAAAGAATACGATTCGTAACACTAAGCCGAACAGCGTGTCAATGCGAGGTAGACCACCCGCACATCGAGTGCAATGTAGGTGGTAGTCGAAGGAACGAAGAACACTACAGATCGATCTCGAGGCTAGAGCTCCGGCTAGAGCATATCTTTGCACGAGCTAGAGAGGATGCTTCCTCCCCGACGTCATTACCGATATTTTTACTCTTTATGATACTCGTAATTGCACTAATCGATCTGGTTCGACTCATTCTTATATGTGTGAAACTTTAAAATTTGGCAAGACTCGCTAGTTGAGTCTACCGAAGTTTGTGATTCGTGTGTCCAACCCTTTGGGTAGATGTGTGCTTGTTAATAAAGTGTGTAGAGGTTGCCGTTGATGATTCGAGATTATTGCTTCCCAGCTGATTTAATGTTGTTGCCCTTTGACGAATTTGATATAATCTTGGGTATGGATTGGTTAACTTCGCACGAGGCAGTAGTGGATTGTAAAAGAAAGCTTATCGATTTGAAATGTCGAAACGGTGAGACCATCAGAATTAAATCCTGTGACATAAATGGGTTGCCTCTGATAATATCTTCAATGTTAGCCCGCAAGTATGTGAGAAAAGGGTGTGAAGCTTATTTGGCCTATGTACTGGATAATAAAATGTCCGAGAAACAAATTGAATCTGTATCAGTTGTATGTGAATACCCCGATGTGTTTCCTGAAGAACTACCGGGTTTACCCCCAGTACGAGAGATTGAGTTCGGCATTGAGTTAGTACCGGGTGCGGCTCCGATTTCGATAGCTCCGTACCGAATGGCACCTATTGAATTAAAAGAATTGAAAGCACAGTTGCAAGAGTTGACAGATAAGGGCTTCGCGCGACCGAGTTTCTCTCCGTGGGGTGCACCGATTTTATTTGTGAAAAAGAAAGATGGAACTATGCGAATGTGTATCGACTACAGACAACTAAATAAGGTAACCATAAAGAATAAGTACCCGTTACCTCGGATTGATGATTTATTTGATCAATTGAAGGGGGCTTCAGTGTTTTCAAAAATAGATTTGAGATCGGGCTATTATCAGTTGCGAGTTAGAGATTCAGATGTGCCAAAGACTGCATTCCGAACGAGGTACGGACACTATGAGTTTTTGGTTATGCCTTTTGGACTCACTAATGCACCTGCTATTTTTATGGATCTAATAAACGGGTCTTCCGACGGTTTTGGATAGGTTTGTAGTAGTGTTTATTGATGATATCTTGATCTACTCCAAAATGAAGCGGAACATCTTGAGCATTTGAGATTAGTACTACAAACTTTGAGGATCAACGATTGTATGCAAAGTTTAGTAAGTCGAGTTCGGATGAATGAAGTTAATTTCTTGGTCATGTTGTTTTTGTCGGTATTGGGTGGATCCAAACAAAATAGCACCATACTCGATTGGAAACCACCAAAGAATGTTTCGAGATCCGAAGTTTCCTAGGCTGGCGGGTATTACAGACGGTTTGTAAAGGTTTTTCGTTATAGCTACACCGTTAACGAGACTACTACGAAAGATGTCAAATTTGAGTGGTCGGAAGGTGTCGAGAAAAGTTTCGGCGGTTGAAAGCCTTTTGGCCAAGCCCAGGTGTTAACTCAAATTGAATCGGGTAAAGAATTTACTATTTTTAGTGATGCTTCCTTGAATGGGTTGGGTTGTGTTTTAATGCAAGAAGGCAAGGTGATAGCCTACGCTTGAGACAATTGAAGCCGCATGAGAAAAATTATCCAACTCACGATCCGGAGTTAGCGACCATTGTGTTCACATTAAAAATTTGGCGTCACTACTTATTTGGCGAAAAATGTCATATTTATTCGGATCACAAAAGTTTGAAGTATTTGATGACTCGAAAGACTTAAACTTGAGACAACGCAGATGGTTAGAATTGCTGAAAGACTATGAATTAGTGATTGACTACCATCAGGGAAAGCTAATGTTGTTGCGGATGCATTAAGTTGAAAATCATTATTTACTCTTCGTGCATTGAGCATACGGGTGACTATGTCGATGATGGTTCGATCTTAGCCGAAGTTACAAGCAAGACCGATGGTCATTCAAACAAATTTGTGATGTCTGAGAAAGTTGACAAAAAGTTGATTGCTATTGGTCGGTGTGGAAGTGGTATAGAATCGATTTTGATTGATGCAAATGATTGTTTGAATTATAAAGGCCGATTGTGTGTTCCAAAGAACTCGGTTGATCTGAGATGATCTGTGTGAGGCCCATAGTAGTTGACTATCGATACACGGGTAGCACTAAAATGTATAACGATTTGAAGCAATTCTATAGGTGGCTGGCATGAAGCAGGATATATCCGAGTTTGTTTCTAAGTGCTTAATCATCAACAAGTAAAAGTGAACATCAGCACCGTCCGGACTACTTCAACCAATCATGATACCCGAATGGAAATGGGATAGAATTACAATGGATTTTGTATCTGGTCTTCCTATGACCTTTGAGTAAGAAGGATGCGATATGGGTTATCGTTGATAGGTGACTAAATCACTCATTTTATCTTAGAGTGCGCACTGACTATTCCTTTGGATAAACTTGCCGAATCTGTATGTGTCACAGATTGTAAGGTTGCACGGTGTACCAAGTTCCATTGTTTCAGATAGAGACCAGAGATTCACATCGCGGTTTTGGAAGAGATTGCAAGATGCTCTAGGTACTAAACTCCATTTTAGTCTGACTTTCCATCCATAATCGGATGGTCGATCTGAGCGGACTATTTTGATACTTGAGGACATCTTTGAGGTGTTGCGTTCTCGAGTTTGAAGGTGCGATGGAATGATACCTACCTTTGGTTGAATTTGCTTATAATAATAGTTTCCAATCTAGCATAAAAATGGCGCCTTACGAAGCCTTATATGGTGAAAATGTCGCACACCGTTGTCTCGGGTGAGCTCGGTGAAAACAAGATACATGGGGTTGATTAGATTAAAGAAAGCGTAATGAAGGTGGTACTTATCGAAATAATTTGAAAGTCGCCGGATCGTCGGAAGTCTTATGCCGATTTGAAGCGTAAGGATATTGAATTTCGGTCGGAGATCGGGTGTTCTTAAAAGTTTCTCCGTGGAAGAAAATACTCGATTTGGTAGGAAAGGCAAGTTAGTCTGAGATTTATCGGCCGCATTGAAATCATTGAGCGCATAGGGCACTGTTGCTTATCGATTGAAAGCGCCTTGACTTAGAAAAGATACACAATGTATTTCACGTTTGATGCTTGCAGATCTGATCGGATCCGTCCCATGTGATCACCCGTCGGAGATTGAAATTGATCCGATTTGACCTATGATGAGGAATCGATCCGTATCTTAGCTCGAAACCAAAGAGTTAAGAAATAAAAGAGTTCCATTAGCAAAGATTCTATGGAATCGTCACGGAGTTGAAGAGGCTACGGGAGCTGAAGAGTCAATGAGGCAACAATATCAGAACTTATTTAACGGTAAAATTTTCGAGGACGAAAATTCTTAAGGAGAGTTGTATGAGACCAAATTTGACCCAAATCGAATGGTGGTTTGGGACCACAATTCAAGCCGAGAAATGTTCTAATAATTTATTTCATGTCTATTATATGTGAATGAAAATGTGTGAAAGTTTCAGTAGAAAAATTTTATCGTTTAAGTGCTTAATTTGATAAAAAGGATTTAATCGAGAAAAGCGTAAAAGTTGTATGCTAGAGAGTAAGGTACTAATTTGATTGTGGCTTTTTAAGTGGGTGTACTAAAAGGGCAATTAGCCCATGTACAACTAGGGAAACGGCAATGGGCCTTTCTAATTTCAAATTATATGTTATTTTAGCCTATTATATGTTATGTTAATATATTAGTAAATAAGGTAAATTATATGTGTTAATATAACATTAAATAATGAAAATAAGTGGGAAGAAAGAGAACATACCTTGTTCTTCTTCCTTGGCGAATGTAGGAGCTAGAAACTCCATGGTTGAAGCTTGATTTTCGCTAGATAAGAAACTTGATTAAGGTATGGTCGGTTTCGGTTTTGATAATTTTACATTTTGAGATCGTTGTTCGTGTATTACCAGACCCATGTCTAAATTTTTGAAAATACTATGTATATAGAATTGACCATTAACATGCTTGAATAGTTTTGATGATTTATGGTCTTAGATTAAATGTATGTTAGAGATTTACAAGTTTTGTATTGGAGTTTTGGTGATTTAGAGTATATAGGGCTAAATTGAAAAGAATAAAATTGTGAAGGATTAAAATGTCAAATAGATGAAATGCATGGACACCCATGGCTATGGGAAGGTTAAGCCTAACTATAGTGTTAGGAATGAAACACCCCAAACCCGGGCCCAAAAAGCCTAACGGATTTGGTATGTTCCTCGAGTAAAACTTTAGCGAATTCCATTGTAAAGAAATTTTGTCTTTTAAAACATTATTTTTAGGAGGAATTAATAAAATCAAAAGGAAACCAAACTTAAGAAAATTTCCTTGAAAACATTTATATATTAGAGACAAAAACTTTTTAAATAATTATCGAAAACCAATTTAGTTATTTAATAGATATTTGTTCATGTCAAAATAAAAGTAAATTCAAACACGAAATGAAAGATAGTTTATAGTGGCCTTATTACATAAAATTGGCAAATCCATAATAAAGTCTAAGTAATAAAATTTAACTTAAAGAGTTTAAGTTGGAAAATCTCCACAATACTTGATCGAAACCGCCACCTCGAAATCCTTCTTTGCTTAGATCCATCGCACTCTGAGTTATCGAAAAGTTATCCCATAAAAATGGGTGAGTTATAAACTCAATGTATAACACATACACTAAAAAGTCCATTTTATCATATGCTTTAAAGCCCATAAATTTCACATATGGCCATAGGCCCATTTAATCAAATATTTAGCCCAAAGGCCCATTTAACTCATATTTAGCCCAAAGGCCCATTTAACTCATATTTAGCCCAAAGGCCCATTTAGCTCATATTTAGCCCAAAGGCCCATTTCATAACAGATCAATTAATAATCATACAATATTACATAGTTATGTATATGAAATGAAATGCAAGCCCGGCCCAACCTAATTATCCATCCGCTACACACCCCCGTACCAACCAACACACCGTGGGGATTACTAAATCGACCCTCCATCCGCTACACACCATCGAAGGCGATTCTTTGCGGTCAACATGCACATCGCCCTTATTGTGGCAAAGCCACCAAAACAAATGTGATGAAGTCACCGAGTCAAGTCCAAATTTCAAATCGTGACCAAGTCACGGAGCCAAATATGTGACCAAAGCCACGGAGTCAAATATGTGGCCAAAGCCACCGGAGTCAAATATGTGACCGAAGTCACCAATTTCACATATGTGACCGAAGTCACCAGAATTGTGGTAAAACCACCAGAATACTTCCTCCTTTATTAAACATACCCATATGCCCATGCACATACATATCAAATCAGATTTTCATGCTATTTACCCACAAATCATAATATAGTCATGCTTATTTCATATTGATGCATATAGCAAAATAAGCGAAATATTGGGTAACATACCTGAATTTTGTATACCAATGCTTGGTATCCACAAACAAAACATACTATCACATAATCACTTTTTAACAATATAAATCTATGGAAATTTTTAATGTATGGTTACACACCTAGTAACAGTGAGAACAATACCCTCTTGCTCGTCCACACCTAATTGATTAATACACTCGGTTAGTATAAACTATTGTTAACAAAACTATACTTATAAACGATGGATCTAAATCCTTACCCTCAGATTCACGAATGCGAGTTATTTGTGGTTTTCTCCACTAGATGGATCAAAACCGCCGATATTCCACCAACGTAAAGTGGTTCGGTTATACGCACTACTTGAATAACCGATCCTCGTTAGCGAAGGTCCACAACCGGTGGAAAATCTCTAACCCCAATCTTGCTCTTCGTTTGTAGTTCGATGGTAAAGGAATACCTCCCTCTTCCAAACACTTCGCATGACCCTTTTCTTACCTATCTTGTTGATCTTAGATCGCCCTAAAATAACGTGAGATTAGTGATCCATCTAAAGAAATTGATATTATCTAAAATAGTAATCTTACCTTGATGATTCGAATGGTCACTTAAAGGTTGTCTTCAACAAGGATCATTGAAAAATCTTTTCAAAAGATTCGGCCTAGGAGAGAAAATAAAAGATTATAGTTCTAAATTTACTAAAGTGAAAGGAAATGATAAAAATAATTGATAGAATTCTTACTTGAGTCCTTCAAGATTGGCTTTAACAAAAGAGAAGAGAAATGGTGGTTTCGGTTTGAGGAAAAGAAGAAAGGAAAAGAAAAGAGAAGGAAAGAAAGAAGGAAGAAAAGAGAAAGAGGAGAAGAAGATGATTATGGTGATTTCTCAAAAGAAAAGAGATGATTAGGAACTTTTGCACATTCGGCCAAGGAGGAGATTCTTGATCCTATGTGGTTTCGGCAATGAGAGGAAAAGAAGAGAGAAATAAAGTGAAAAGAAAAAGAAAAGAGAATATGATCAAAGAGAAGGGAGATTAGTTTTGAGACTTAGATGCATTCGGCTAAAGAAGAGAAATGAAGAATTTGGTTCTTTGAACTTTGTAGTTTCGGTTTCAAAAAGAAAGAGGGAAGAACGAAAATTGTATTTGGTTCAAATACAATCGAGGACTAAATCAAAAGTAAAAGTGTACCAAAGTGTCTAAGGTACATTCGACCAAAGTAGAAGTTTTTGGAGAAAAATTGGTCAAAAGAAAACTAAAACAAAGAAAAGATTTTTACCTAAACTCAATGTCAATTTCAGCTAGGAGAGAACTTTTGGTGAAAATGAGAAAAGATGGACAAAAGGTTGTGTAAGACTTTTGGCTAACTCCCCCCTAATGGCAAAGCACAAATTCGGCCAAATCAAGGCCAACATATCCCCCTTTTTCCTCCTTGTTTCTTCCCCATCATATCCAAAATTTGCTACACAATTAAGCCACTCCTTTAGCCTTCATGCCGTCTAGGTTCATGGTCAAATGACCATGAACACATCCCTAAAACATAGCCAAATATCATGCCTTTGTCCCCCTCATCTTATCATGAACTTAAGATTCCATGCCTTAAGTTCTTTGCTTCCTTTTTCACATGGTCAACTAGCTAAAAATGAATGAAAGCTCATCCACTCTAGAACTTTCTTGGCCGACACTTATAAGGAAGAAAACAAAAATTTAAAATCCTCCCCTAATGCTAGCTAGGAGATTCGAACCTTACACCTCAAGCACACATCCATGCATCTTAACCACTTTGCCAATTACTTAACTTATGCTTGAAATTCCTTGTCATTAATTCTTAAGGCCTAATTTACTTAGCTCTCTCTCTCTTAATAAAAATTAAAAGTTTTACTAAGCCTTCACTTAATTAATGAAGCTTAAAATAACTTCCAAAGTACACTTAATAATAATTAAGCATGCAACATCATTCAATTAAGTAAAATGCATAGCCCCTAATTATCAGGATGTTACAGTTCTACCCCCTTAAAATAATTTCGTCCTCAAAATTACCTGGTTGGAATAAGTGAGGGTATTCTTTGTCGCATCGCTTCCTCCGGTTCCCACGAAGCTTCTTACGATCCATGATTACGCCATAATACCTTAACGAGAGGCTGATTTTCTCCGTAAAACCTTTACATCCCGCTCGAATTTGAATTGGCTCCTCTTCATATGACAAATCGATCTTAATTCCACCTCCTCAATTGGTACTACATGAGATGGATCCGAATAGGTAATGGCGTAACATTGAAACATGGAACACATCGTGCATTTGCTTCAATTTGAAGGCAAATCTAAGCGATATGCCACAGATCCGACCCGCTTCACAATCCGATAAGGTCCAATGAACACAGGACTTAGTTTCCTTTGCGTCCAAATCTCATCACCTTTTTCCAAGGTGAAACCTTTAGGAAAACTTGGTCTCCCCACGCATACTCTATTTCTTTCCGCTTTAAATCTGCGTCGATTTTTGTCTGTCGATGCTTCCTTTAACCGAGCCCGGATTACCTTAACCTTTTCTTGATTCAACCACTATTTACGGACCCAAAATCGGCGTTCCCTAATTACATCCAACACGTAGGAGTGCGACACTTAGTCCATATAGTGCTTCATATGGTGCCATCCGAATCTTGGATTGAAGCTGTTGTTGTCGCAAATTCGCCATAGCGGTAAGAATTCCTCCCAACTTCCTTGAAATCTATCACACATCCCTTAACATATCTTCTAAGATTTGGATTACTCTTTCGGATGACCATCCATTGAGGATGAAATGCCGTACTGAAGTCCAATCTAGTGCCCAAAGCCTGATGCAATGCTTTCCAAAATCGCGACGTAAACCTTGGGTCTCTGTCGAAATTATCGACAATGGCACTCCATGCAATCTCACAATTTCAGCTACATATAACTTTGCCAATTTCTGCAAAGAGTAATCAATCGGCGGGATAAAATGTGCGATTTCATCAATCGGTCCACTATCACCCATATGGAATCTTTCTTAGTAGGCGTAAGAGAAGCCCACTAACAAAGTCCATGGTGATTCTCTCCCACTTCCATTGCGGAATCTTTATTGGTTGTAGCAATCCGAAGGTACTTGATGTTCGACCTTAACTTGCGACACGTCAAGCACTTCCCTACAAATTGATAACTTCTCGTTTAAGACCGAGGCCACCAAAAGCGATCTCGCAAATCTCGGTATAACTTACTTCCTCCGGGATGCATAGCATAGGGGCTACCATGCGATTCTGAAGTATCTTTGTCTCAACTCGATCCTTGACATCTGGACTTTACCTTTGAAGCACAATACCCGTCTTTATTAATACTAAAATCTTCCAATTTCCCACTCTGCACTGTCGAAGCTTTTCACTCGGATCTTCATCTATTAAGCGCCTCTCTTTCACTTGACTTAACCATGTAAACAACTTTGAAGTTACGCCAACAAGCTTCCGTCATCGAAAAGACTAAGATGTGCAAACATCGCTCTCAAATCGACACCACTTTTTGACTTAGGCGTCGCCACCACATTCGCCTTACGGGTGGTACTCGATAGAAACGATCGTAGTCTTTCAACAACTCTATCCACCTTTCTTTGCCTCAGTTCGGTTCTTTACGAGTCGGTAGATATTCAGACTTTTGTGGTCCGTATATATCACCGACTTTTCTCCATATAAGTAATGTCTCCAAACCTTAAGGGCAAAGACTACATTTGCCAACTCCAAGTCATCGTCGGGTAATTAACTTCATGCGGTCTCAAGCTGCCGAGAGCGCGCACGCAACTACTTTTCCGCCTTGCATCGAACACATCCTAATCCGTGTGAGAAGCATCACAATACACAGCGAAATCCTTTCTGCCTTGAGTTGAATCAAAGCAGAGCTTAGTCAAAACTTTCTTGAGCTTCTCAAAACTCTCTTGTTGCTTATCGGCCCACACGAAAGATACCTCCTTCCTTAGCAATTTCGTTAAAGGTGCATTATCGATGAAAATCCTTGACGAATCTTGGTAATATCCGGCTAAACCCAAGCTGCGAACCTCAATTACGGACTTAGGTGGTTTCCAATCTAATCTGACCTCGATCTTCCGAGGATCCACCTAATCCTTCTGCGGATACCACATGTCCTAAAATGCAACTTCTTTCACCAAAATTCACACTTCTTGAATTTGGCATATGATTCTTCTCCCTTAAAACTCGTAACACAATCAGGAGATGCTCATCATGTTCTACTTGGACTTAGAATACACCAAGATGTCGTCTATGAATACCACTACTGAACCGATCCAAGTAGAAATTTGAAAAATCCGATTCATCATATCCATAAGCGCATTGGGGCATTCGTCAATCCGAATGGCATTACGAAATTCATAATGCCCATATCTAGTTTGGAAAGCCGTCTTATGGATATCCGCTTCCTTCACTTTAAGTGATGATACCCGATCTTAGATCAATTTTAGAGAATCTGCATGACTCCTTGGTGATCGAACAAGTCGTCGATCCTTGGCAAAGGATACTTGTTCTTGATGGTCGACTTATTCAACTGCCGATAGTCTATACACATCCTCATCGATCCGTCCTTCTTCTTCACGAATAGGACCGGTGCTCCCATGGAGACACACTAGGTCGAATGAATCCACGATCAAGCAATTCACGAATCGAGCCTTAAGCTCAACCAATTCCTTGGTGCCATTCTATATGGAGCAATAGAAAGCTGGCGCCGTTCGTGCAATAAGTCTATCCGAATTCTACCTCACGATCCGGAGGCAAACACGGAAGTTCTTAGGAAAAACATCTACAAATTCATTCACCGTCCTGACTTCATTATCATTGCTTCCTTAGCCTCCAAAGCATTCACCAACATCAGAAAAGCTTCGCATCCTTTCCTAACCATCTTTTCCGCCTTAAGAGCGGATACTACATTAGATAAGTAGTTCCGTCTCTCGCCCATCACTACAACTTCCTTGTCATCAAAAGTTCTTAAGGACATTCTCTTAGCAGCACAATCCACATTTGCGGTACTTCACAAGCCGTCCATGCCTAAGATTAGGTCGAATTCTCGAATGGCAATTCCATTAAATCATTTGAAGCTGTATTCCTTGGACTTCTAGAGGCACTTCCTTAAAAGTTTGTCTACAACTCATGCATCCTAGAGGACTAAATGCAGATCATCTTCCTAAATGCAGATTTGAAGTCACATGCAAAGTCCCAGATACTTCACTAGCGATATAGGAATGAGTTGACCCTATATCTATCAAAGCAATAAAGGGCAACCCAGAAATCAAAAACGTACCCGTGATAACATCAGGTGCGTCACTGTCTTCTCTGCGACGAACAGCATACACCAAACCTGGTTGTCTCGCCTCAGAGCTTCCACTGCCTCTGCCTGAAGTTTCGCGTCCTCTACCAGAACCATTTCCCCTTCCATTTGAACCACGACCTCTTATCTGCTGCTGTCCACCTCATCGGCTGATTAGCACCACGACTTCTTGAGCGGTTCTTCTCCGAGTTCATCGGGCAATCTTTGATCATGTGATCCTTTGAACCGCACTTAAAACATCCGGGTCTTTTCCGGCATTCTCCAATGCATTTTCCCTGCGAGAACAAGTACGACTTTGTACACCGTAGCGGATCTGTTGACCTCGCGGTCCATCATTCCTTGATTTCTTACGAAAGTTTTGGATGACCCAAGACCCAAAGCTTCTCTTATTCTTGCTCGACCTCTGTCCGATTACATCTCTCGGTCCGTTTAGCCTCTTGACAATTCTTGCCCTTTCCACTAGGATTGCAAAATCTCTTTCACGGTGTGGAGCAATCATCACTCTTAGCTCATCTCTAAGTCCATCTTCAAATCGATACACCGTTCATATTCCGTAGCCACTATCCTCGGCATAACGGCTAAGTCGCAAAATTTCGCTTCATATTCACTATCGACTTGTTTCCTTGTACTAGATTGAAATGTCTTCCTCTGGAGTCGATATAGCTAGCTCAACATATTTTCCTTGAATTTCACTTTAAAATACCCCAATCCAGACGATCCACAGGGGTACTTTCCTTGATAGTGAGCCACCACTGGTAGGCTTCATCACGAAGAAGTGAAATAGCACCTTTCAATTTCTCTTCATCAGTGCAGTCTATATCATCCATGATCCTTTCGACTGCCTCCAACCAATATTCAGCTACGTTTGGAGCTACTCGGATACTCCTCGAAAACCTCGGCTCCATTCGATCTTAGTCTCTCACTCTGAGACTTTGAGACCCATTTCGAACTAGCTTACGCTACTCGTTCCAAAACTTCATGACCTGACTTGTGATCTGCGTCACCACCTTCATTTTGTTCTTGAAAGTGCGCTAACAGTAGGTGGTGGAGCTTCATTCTCGGAACCTTGACCGGATCGTCTGGTTCAAAGCGATCATCCTTCCTCTTCCATGTCCACGACGACCTCGTCCCTAGAGCTCATGTCTACTACGTATCTTATCTGTTTTTCTGAAAAGTCTTATGTATTAGAATCTTTTCACTTCTTATTAAAAGAAAGTTTTATGAAATAGATATTTAGTAGTTTTCGTAGTAGTACACATACACCTAAGGTCCATGTCTCTAAAGTTTCCTTAGGCTTATCAAACATTCATATCATTTATCAAATGAAGGTACATACACGATGGATCCGGGCCGAGAATTCCGAGTGCCATGCTCTTATAAAACCATTTAACTTAAGAAAATTTTCAAAAAGTCTTTTGGGCCAAAATTTTGAAAACATTGTGGGCTTCAAAACCCAAGGCCGAGAGTTTAAAACTGGGCTCTGATACCAAGTTGAAACACCCCAAATCCGGCCCAAAAAGCCTAACCGGATTTGGTATGTTCCTCGAGTAAAACTTTAGCGGAATTCCATTGTAAAGAAATTTTGTCTTTTAAAACATTATTTTAGGAGGAATTAATAAAATCAAAAGGAAACCAAACTTAAGAAAATTTCCTTGAAAACATTTATATATTAGAGACAAAAACTTTTTAAATAATTATTGAAAACCAATTTAGTTATTTAATAGATATTTGTTCATGTCAAAATAAAAGTAAATTCAAACACGAAATGAAAGATAGTTTATAGTGGCCTTATTACATAAAATTGGCAAATCCATAATAAAGTCTAAGTAATAAAATTTAACTTAAAGAGTTTAAGTTGGAAAATCTCCACAATACTTGATACGACAATCGCCACCTCGAAATCCTTGCTTGCTTAGATCCATCGCTTTTCTGAGTTATCTGAAAAGTTATCCCATAAAAATGGGTGAGTTATAAACTCAATGTATAACACATACACTAAAAAGTCCATTTTATCATATGCTTTAAAGCCCATAATTTCACATATGGCCATAGGCCCATTTAATCAAATATTTAGCCCAAAGGCCCATTTAACTCATATTTAGCCCAAAGGCCCATTTAACTCATATTTAGCCCAAAGGCCCATTTAGCTCATATTTAGCCCAAAGGCCCATTTCATATGAGATCAATTAATAATCATACAATATTACATAGTTATGTATATGAAATGAAATGCAAGCCCAGCCCAACCTAATTATCCATCCGCTACACACCCCCGTACCAACCAACACACCGTGGGGATTACTAAATCGACCCTCCATCCGCTACACACCATCGAAGGCAGTTGCTGCAGTCAACATGCACATCGCCCTTATTGTGGCAAAGCCACCAAAACAAATGTGACCGAAGTCACCGACCAAGTCAAATTTCAAATCGTGATCGAAGTCACGGAGCCAAATATGTGACCAAAAGCCACCGAGTCAAATATGTGACCAAAAGCCACCGGAGTCAAATATGTGACCGAAGTCACCAATTTCACATATGTGACCGAAGTCACCAGAATTGTGGTAAAACCACCAGAATACTTCCTCCTTTATTAAACATACCCATATGCCCATGCACATACATATCAAATCGATTTTCATGCTATTTACCCACAAATCATAATATAGTCATGCTTATTTCATATTGATGCATATAGCAAAAATAAGCGAAATATTGGGTAACATACACGAATTTTGTATACCAATGCTTGGTATCCACAAACAAAACATACTATCACATAATCACTTTTAACAATATAAATCTATGGAAATTTTTAATGTATGGTTACACACCTAGTAACAGTGAGAACAATACCCTCTTGCTCGTCCACACCTAATTGATTAATACACTCGGTTAGTATAAACTATTGTTAACAAAACTATACTTATAAGCGATGGATCTAAATCCTTACCCTCAGATTCACGAATGGCAGTTATTTGTGGTTTTCTCCACTAGATGGATCAAAACCGCCGATATTCCACCAGCGTAAAGTGGTTCGGTTATGCGCACTACTTGAATAACCGATCCTCGTTAGCGGAAGGTCCACAACCGGTGGAAAATCTCTAACCCCAAATCTTGCTCTTCGTTTGTAGTTCGATGGTAAAGGAATACCTCCTCTCTTCCAAACACTTACATGACCCTTTTCTTACCTATCTTGTTGATCTTAGATCGCCCTAAAATAACGTAGATTAGTGATCCATCTAAAGAAATTGATATTATCTAAAATAGTAATCTTACCTTGATGATTCGAATGGTCACTTAAAGGTTGTCTTCAACAAGGATCATTGAAAAATCTTTTCAAAAGATTCGGCCTAGGAGAGAAAATAAAAGATTATAATTCTAAATTTACTAAAGTGAAAGGAAATGATAAAAATAATTGATAGAATTCTTACTTGAGTCCTTCAAGATTGGCTTTAACAAAAAAGAAGAGAAATGGTGGTTTCGGTTTGAGGGAAAAGAAGAAAGGAAAAGAAAAGAGAAGGAAAGAAAGAAGGAAGAAAAAGAAAAGGAGAAGAAGATGATTATGGTGATTTCTCAAAAGAAAAGAGATGATTAGGAACTTTTGCACATTCGGCCAAGGAGGAGATTCTTGATCCTATGTGGTTTCGGCAATGAGAGGAAAAGAAGAGAGAAATAAAGTGAAAAGAAAAAGAAAAGAGAATATGATCAAAGAGAAGGGAGATTAGTTTTGAGACTTAGATGCATTCGGCTAAAGAAGAGAAATGAAGAATTTGGTTCTTTGAACTTTGTAGTTTCGGTTTCAAAAAGAAAGAGGGAAGAACGAAAATTGTATTTGGTTCAAATACAATCGAGGACTAAATCAAAAGTAAAAGTGTACCAAAGTGTCTAAGGTACATTCGACCAAAGTAGAAGTTTTTGGAGAAAAATTGGTCAAAAGAAAACTAAAACAAAGAGAAGATTTTTACCTAAACTCAATGTCAATTTCGGCTAGGAGAGAACTTTTGGTGAAAATGAGAAAAGATGGACAAAAGGTTGTGTAAGACTTTTGGCTAACTCCCCCCTAATGGCAAAGCACAAATTCGGCCAAATCAAGGCCAACATATCCCCCTTTTTCCTCCTTGTTTCTTCCCCATCATATCCAAAATTTGCTACACAATTAAGCCACTCCCTTTAGCCTTCATGCCGTCTAGGTTCATGGTCAAATGACCATGAACACATCCCCAAAACATAGCCAAATATCATGCCTTTGTCCCCCTCATCTTATCATGAACTTAAGATTCCATGCCTTAAGTTCTTTGCTTCCTTTTTCACATGGTCAACTAGCTAAAAATGAATGAAAGCTCATCCACTCTAGAACTTTCTTGGCCGACACTTATAAGGAAGAAAACAAAAATTTAAAATCCTCCCCCTAATGCTAGCTAGGAGATTCGAACCTTACACCTCAAGCACACATCCATGCATCTTAACCACTTTGCCAATTACTTAACTTATGCTTGAAATTCCTTGTCATTAATTCTTAAGGCCTAATTTACTTAGCTCTCTCTCTCTTAATAAAAATTAAAAGTTTTACTAAGCCTTCACTTAATTAATGAAGCTTAAAATAACTTCAAAGTACACTTAATAATAATTAAGCATGCAACATCATTCAATTAAGTAAAATGCATAACCCCAATTATCGATGGATGTTACATAAGGGATTTTATGCCTAGTAGGCTTGATGCGGTGATGTATTTTACAAAATAGAAACCAAATTTATGTTCAAAGCGAATAAAAGCAAACTTATCGAGTTAACTCGGTGAGTATGTGAAGTAGGAATGAATTTCTTACTTATATGAGACAAGGAAAATCAGTAATTTATTACAAATGGCATGTGTTACGAGTGTGGAATATATACATATATATATATATATATATGGTTATAATATGTGTTCTCGGCTTTACTAATGAATGATATGATTGTTGTATCTTGGTCTTCTAATATGAGGATACATGACTAGGCATATTCGGCCACATGAGTGGTTGTGTAATTGATGCCATGTTATAGTAATTGACATTTAAGTATATAAATGCATGTACCTATGATTATACGATGACATTTTGGGTTTCGAAAGGTTGGTTTATAAACAAGTATTTTGATCATAAGCATGTGGGTAGAGAGATATCGTTTCTACGAATTCATACTTGTTAATATGGGTATGAAAATTAAAGTTTGAAAATAAGTATGAGCACAAGTCCACAATTTGAATTATAGTAATTTAATTGTTAAAATTCAAATGTTATTTTATGAAATTAGGACTTACTAAGCTAGCAAGCTTATCATGTGAAATGTTTCCTCATTTTATAGTTTAGGTGCAAGCTACAAGCTCTTGGGATTGTTGGAAAGTCACTCACACTATCAATCTACATTTTGGGTACTCTTTCATTTTGATCTTTAAGCGAAGGCATGTATAGGAAAGACTTGGTCTTTGTTTGATGAAATCTTAAGGTTCATGTATATAATAGCCATGCGAATATGGCTAAATTTTTAGTTAAATCTGTTGTTGTGTCTTGATATGTATGTTGGTTTATGATGGCAATGTTTATGCATTCTTAATCAAAGTTTAATCGTTTTGTTAAGGAAATGTTTGTATCTGAAATGAATCCTTGAATTAGGGATGTAGGTAGGTTCGGTTAGAAGCTAGTCTTTCATAAAATGCAACAAAACAGCTTGTAGTAGCAGCAGTGATGTGAGTTAGAAAATCACCAAAATAGGGTATATTGAATTAGAAGGTGAATGAGATATGAAATTAAACCTTATTGTGTCTATTTTTAATAAAAGAAACATAGTAGGCAAAATATTTATATATTATGAGATAATTAAGTTTTAGTGAGACCTGATCTGAATGAATTCATGAGTCACTGTTCTGTTTTGGAAAAATTGTAAAAATTGTAAACAAATCATTAAGAAGCATGGTTTATATGAGTAGAACCCTTAATGAGTCTATTTTTCATTGGTATAAACAATAACATTATAGGAAATTTGTGTAATGAGATAACTGTATTTTTGTAGAGACAGGTCAGAATTGTCAAGCAGTGTAATAAGGGTAATTTTGATGAATAAAATGTACTAATTGGACACATGAAAAATTCTGGGAAAATTATGGTAAAAATTTATATGAGTCTAGTTTCAAGTAAAATTTACGGATATAAATTTCGAGTTTTGTAACTCGAGTTATGGTCGATTTGGTCAGCATGACGCAGTTGGACAACTTTAAAATTTTACACCCCGAGTTAATAGTCAAGTCCGATAATGCCATGTACCGATTAAGCAAGGGTTTGGGTGAGGGTGTTACATTTGATTGGTATCAGAGCTTACGGTTTAGTCGATTCTAGGACTACCATAGCGCGTGTGAGTCTAGCTATACATGCCTTTATTATATGTTGATAGTGTGGTGACTTCGACGACTGAACTTTGTTTTATATAGTAAATGGACACGATCCCGAAAGAGTCAGAATGATGATGGGGAGAGCGTAGCGCCTGACCGTGCCCACGGATCAGCGCCGATAGACTCTCGACCTGTTTTGGGTAGCCACGAAGGAGAGACTAAACAAGCCTTTTATCAGATGATGAATGAGTGGTTTGCCCAATTTATTCAAAATAACCCGACTGTACCCCAACCTCCACCCCCGAATAATCCAACTCCGATCCCTTTAGCTCCCCCGATGATAGATCCGATGAGATCTAGTAGGCCCCCAGTTGATAAAATCTGAAAATTTAGGGCCGAAGAATTTAAAGCTAATGACGATGATGACGTTGAGAGAGCCGAAATGTGGCTTGATAACACTATTCGGGTACTTGATGAGCTGTCTTGTACTCCGGATGAATGCTTGAAGTGTGCTATATCTTTACTGCGGGACACTGCATATCACTGGTGGAATACACTAGTATCAGTGGTTCCGAAAGAAAAAGTGACATGGGATTTCTTCCAAACTGAATTTCGCAAGAAGTATATTAGCCAAAGATTCATTGATCAAAAACGAAAGGAGTTCCTTGAGCTGAAACAGGGGCGAATGACCGTAACGGAATATGAAAGAAAATTTGTCAGGCTCAGCCGATATGCTAGAGAGTGTGTTTCTACTGAAGCTATTATGTGTAAAAGATTTAAAGACGGCCTAAATGAAGATATAAAGATGTTTGTTGGCATTCTTGAAATTCAAGAGTTTGTAACTTTAGTTGAGAGAGCTTGCAAAGCTGAAGAGCTCGGGAAAGAGAAAAGAAAGGCTGTGACAGAAGCTAGAGACATCCGAAAAAGGTCTTCGGGTAAAGTCTTTCATTCCACGACCAAGAAGCCCAGAGATGACTATAGCCGACAGAAAGCTAATACAGATCCACCTAGACGGGATCGACCTCCTATGAGCTCCCGAGCTACCTCGATAGCCAGTGTTGGTAACGTTCCACAAAATAGAGTTGAATGCAAGCACTGTGGGAAATGGCACTCAGGGAGTTGTAGATTTCATGATCGGTCTTGCTATAAATGTAGATCGTCAGATCATTTTATTAGAGAGTGTCCGAAGTTAGCTGAGCAGAATACAGTTCAGAACACTAAGCCGAGCAACGTGTCAATGCGAGGTAGACCACCCAGACATTCAGGCAATATCGGTGGTAGTCAGAAAGGAACGAAGAACACTACTGATTGATGCGAGGCTAGAGCTCCGGCTAGAGCATATCTTTGCACGAGCTAGAGAGGATGCTTCCTCCCAAGCGTCATTACGGTATTTTCACTCTTTATGATACTATCAGTAATTGCACTAATCGATCTGGTTCGACTCATTCTTATATGTGTGAAACTTTAAAATTTGGCAAGACTCGCTAGTTGAGTCTACCGAGTTTGTGATTCGTGTGTCCAACCCTTTGGGTAGATGTGTGCTTGTTAATAAAGTGTGTAGAGGTTGCCCGTTGATGATTCAAGATTATTGCTTCCCGGTGATTTAATGTTGTTGCCCTTTGGCCTAATTTGATATAATCTTGGGTATGGATTGGTTAACTTCGCGAGGCGATGAGTGGATTGTAAAAGAAAGCTTATCGATTTGAAATGTCGAAATGGTGAGACCATCAGAATTAAATCCTGTGACATAAATGGGTTGCCTACAGTAATATCTTCAATGTTAGCCCAAAAGTATGTGAGAAAAGGGTGTGAAGCTTATTTGGCCTATGTACTGGATAATAAAATGTCTGAGAAACAAATTGAATTTGTATCAGTTGTATGTGAATACCCTGATGTGTTTCCTGAAGAACTACCGGGTTTACCCCCAATACGAGAGATTGAGTTGACATTGAGTTAGTCAAGATGCGGCTCGATTTCGATAGCTCTGCATCGAATGGCACCTATTGAATTAAAAGAATTGAAAGCGCAGATTGCAAGAGTTGTGAGATAAGGGCTTCATGACGAGTTTCTCTCCGTGGGGTGCACGGTTTTATTTGTGAAAAGAAAGATGGAACTATGCGAATGTGTATCGACTACGAGACAACTAAATAAGGTAACCATAAAGAATAAGTACCGTTACCTCGGATTGATGATTTATTTGATCAATTGAAGGGGCTTCGGTGTTTTCAAAAATAGATTTGAGATCGGGCTATTATCGGTTCGAGTCGAGATTCGGATGTGCCAAAGGCGCATTCGAACGAGTACGGACACTATGAGTTTTTGGTTATGCCTTTTGGACTCACTAATGCACCCTTTGTTTTATGGATCTAATGAATCGGGTCTTCCGGCGGTTTTGGATCGGTTTGTAGTAGTGTTTATTGATGATATCTTGATCTACTCCAAAATGAAGCGGAACATCTTGAGCATTTGAGATTAGTACTACAAACTTTGAGGGATCAACGATTGTATGCAAAGTTTAGTAAGTCTAGTTCGGATGAATGAAGTTAATTTCTTGGGTCATGTTGTTTGGTGTCGTATTGGTGGATCCAAACAAAATAGCGACCATACTCGATTGGAAACCACCAAAGAATGTTTTTGAGATCCAAGTTTCCTAGGCCCGGTGGGGTATTACAGACGGTTTGTAAAAGGTTTTTCATTATAGCTACACCGTTAACTAGACTACTACGAGAAAGATGTCAAATTTGAGTGGTCGAAAAGGTGTCGAGAAAAGTTTTGAGCGGTTGAAAGCCTTTTGACCGAAGCCCGGTGTTAACTTCGGCTGAATCGGGTAAAGAATTTACTATTTTTAGTGATGCTTCCTTGAATGGGTTGGGTTGTGTTTTAATGCAAGAAGGCAAGGTGATAGCCTACGCTTCGAGACAATTGAAGCCGCATGAGAAAAATTATCCAACTCACGATCTGGAGTTAGCAGCCATTGTGTTCGCATTAAAAATTTGGCGTGACTACTTATTTGGCGAAAATGTCATATTTATTCGGATCACAAAAATTTGAAGTATTTGATGACTCAGAAAGACTTAAACTTGAGACAACGCAGATGGTTAGAATTGCTGAAAGACTATGAATTAGTGATTGACTACCATCCGGGGAAAGCTAATGTTGTTGCGGATGCGTTAAGTCGAAAATCATTATTTACTCTTCGTGCATTGAGCATACGGGTGACTATGTCGATGATGGTTCGATCTTAGCGAGTTACAAGCAAGACCGATGGTCATTCAGTGATTTGTGATGTCTGAAAGTTGACAAAAGTTGATTGCTATTGAGTCGATTGTGGAAGTGGTATAGAATCGATTTTCAGATTGATGCAAATGATTGTTTGAATTATAAAGGCCGATTGTGTGTTCCAAAGAACTCGGTTGATCTGAGATGATCCTGTGTGAGGCCCATAGTAGTCGACTATCGATACACGGGTAGCACTAAAATGTATAACGATTTGAAGCAATTCTATTGGTGGCACGGCATGAAGCGGGATATATCAAGGTTTGTTTCTAAGTGCTTAATCATCAACAAGTAAAAAGTGAGCATCAGTGTACCGTCCGGACTACTTCAACCAATCATGATACCGAATGGAAATGGGATAGAATTACAATGGATTTTGTATCCGGTCTTCCTATGACAGAGTAAGAAGGATGCGTTGATAGTGACTAAATCAGCTCATTTTATACCGAAGTCGTGCCGACTATTCCTTTGGATAAACTTGCCGAATCGTATGTGTCACAGTTGTAAGGTTGCACGGTGTACCAAGTTCCATTGTTTTAGATAGAGACCGAGATTCACATTGCGATTTTGGAAGAGATTGCAAGATGCTCTAGGTACTAAACTCCATTTTAGTCTGACTTTCCATCCGCAATCAGACGGTCGGTCCGGCGGACTATTTTGATACTTGAGGACATCTTGAGGTGTTGCATTCTCGAGTTTGAAGGTGCGTGGGAGCGATACCTACCTTTGGTTGAATTTGCTTATAATAATAGTTTCCAATCTAGCATAAAATGGCGCCTTACGAAGCCTTATATGGTGAAAATGTCGCACACCGTTGTCTTGGGTGAGCTCGGTGAAAACAAGATACATGGGGTTGATTGGATTAAAGAAAGAATAGAAGGTGGTACTTATCAGAAATAATTTGAAAGCTGCTTCGGACCGTCAGAAGTCTTATGCCGATTTGAAGCGTAAGGATATTGAATTTCAGGTCGGAGATCGGGTGTTCTTAAAAGTTTCTACGTGGAAGAACATACTCCGATTTGGCCAGAAAGGCAAGTTGAGTCTGAGATTTATCGGACCGTATGAAATCATTGAGCGCATAGGGCCTGTTGCTTATCAATTGAAACTGCCCCTTGACTTAGAAAAGATGCACAATGTATTTCACGTTTGATGCTTAGCAGATCTGATCGGATCCGTCCCATGTGATCACCCGTCGGAGATTGAAATTGATCGATTTGACCTATGATGAGGAACCGATCCGTATCTTAGCTCGGAAACCAAAGAGTTAAGAAATAAAAGAGTTCCATTAGCAAAGATTCTATGGAATCGTCACGGAGTTGAAGAGGCTACGTGGGAGCTGAAGAGTCAATGAGGCAACAATATCCGAACTTATTTAACGGTAAAATTTTCAAGGACGAAAATTCTTAAGGGGAGAGTTATATGAGACCAAATTTGACCCAAATCAGAGCGGTGGTTTGGGACCACAATTCGAGCCCAGAAATGTTCTAATAATTTATTTCATGTCTATTATATGTGAATGAAAATGTGTGAAAGTTTAAGTAGAAAAATTTTATCGTTTAAGTGCTTAATTTGATAAAAAGGATTTAATCGAGAAAAGCGTAAAAGTTGTATGCTAGAGTAAGGTACTAATTTGATTGTGGCTTTTTAAGTGGGTGTACTAAAAGGGCAATTAGCCCATGTACAACTAGGGAAACGGAAATGGGCCTTTCTAATTTCAAATTATATGTTATTTTAGCCTATTATATGTTATGTTAATATATTAGTAAATAAGGTAAATTATATGTGTTAATATAACATTAAATAATGAAAATAAGTGGGAAGAAAGAGAACATACCTTGTTCTTCTTCCTTGGCGAATGTAGGAGCTAGAAACTCCATGGTTGAAGCTTGATTTTCGGTTAGATAAGAAGCTTGATTAAGGTATGGTGGGTTTTAGATTTTTGATAATTTTACGTTTTTGATATCGTTGCTTCGTGTATTACCCAGCCCATGTCTAAATTTTGAAAATACTATGTATATAGAATTCGGCCATTAACATGCTTGAATAGTTTTGATGATTTATGGTCTTAGATTAAATGTATGTTAGAGATTTACAAGTTTTGTATTGGAGTTTTTGGTGATTTAGAGTATATAGGGCTAAATTGAAAAGAATAAAATTGTGAAGGATTAAAATGTCAAATAGATGAAATGCATGGACACCCATGGCTATGGGGAAGGTTCGGCCTAACTATAGTGTTAGGAAATTTTGCATATTTTGAGTTTTGTGTAAATTGGACCAAATTGTAAAAATGGAAAACATTAGAGGCAAAATTGTAAATTGCCCATTTGTGTGTTTTGGGACTAAATTGAGATGAAATGCAATTAAATGAGCTAAATTTTAATGTGTTTTAGATCAAGAGCAAAGAAAAACGGAATTAGACAAGGGGAAAGGCGAAGGTTCTCGAATAGTCGATTCATACGGACTATCGACAACCGAGGTAAGTCCTTAAGTTAATACATGTCAAGGGACTAATTTGAATCTATTAAAAGTTGAAATTTTACATTTTAGGATAGAAATGTGGAAATTGCGAATGTGAATTATGGTAGTGAATTTGAAATTGTTTTGTTATATGTATGTTTGATTAGATATTGAAAGAAATATGAAATAAAATTGATAAATTTTAGTATCCTTTTACCTTATGGCCGAATGTATATTGACATATTTGGTTGATGAATTATGTTGAGTAAGTAATTGGAATTGTTGAGAATGTTTAACTATATTGACACGACTCGGGCTTTTCGCCTAGCGTGCCTTGTCTTGGTGATTTAAATCGGGCTTTTACGCCTAGCGTGCCTTGTCTTGGTGTTACTTATCGGGCTTTTACGCCTAGCGTGCCTTGTGCGGTGTTACTTATCGGGCTTTTACACCTAGCGAGGCCTTGTGCGGTGTTACTTATCGGGCTTTTACGCCTAGCGAGCTTGATCTTGATGTATTTTACAAAATAGAAACCGAAATTTATGTTCAAGGCGAATTAAAGCAAACTTATCGAGTTAACGGCTCAGGTGAGTATGTGAAGTAGGAATGAATTTCTTACTTATATGAGACAAGGAAAATCAGTAATTTATTACAAATGGCATGTGTTACGAGTGTGGAATATATACATATATATATATATATGGTTATAATATGTGTTCTCGGCTTTACTAATGAATGATATGATTGTTGTATCTTGGTCTTCTAATATGAGGATACATGACTAGGCATATTCGGCCACATGAGTGGTTGTGTAATTGATGCCATGTTATAGTAATTGACATTTAAGTATATAAATGCATGTACCTATGATTATACGATGACATTTTGGGTTTGAAAGGTTGGTTTATAAACAAGTATTTTGATCATAAGCATGTGGGTAGAGAGATATCGTTTCTACAATTCATACTTGTTAATATGGGTATGAAAATTAAAGTTTGAAAATAAGTATGAGCACAAATCCACAAGTTGAATTATAGTAATTTAATTGTTAAAATTCAAATGTTATTTTTATGAAATTAGGACTTACTAAGCTAGCAAGCTTATCATGTGAAATGTTTCCTCTGTTTTATAGTTTAGGTGCAAGCTACAAGCTCTTGGGATCGCTCGGAAAGTCACTCACACTATCAATCTACATTTTGGGTACTCTTTCATTTTGATCTTTAAACGAAGGCATGTATAGGAAAGACTTGGTCTTTGTTTGATGAAATCTTAAGGTTCATGTATATAATAGCCATGCGAATATGGCTAAATTTTTAGTTAAGTCTGTTGTTGTGTCTTGATATGTATGTTGGTTTATGATGGCAATGTTTATGCATTCTTAATCAAATTTTAATCGCTTTTGTTAAGGAAATGTTTGTATCTGAAATGAATCCTTGAATTAGGGATGTAGGTAGGTTCGGTTAGAAGCTAGTCTTTCATAAAATGCAACAAAACAGCTTGTAGTAGCAGCAGTGATGTGAGTTAGAAAAATCACCAAAAATAGGGTATATTGAATTAGAAGGTGAATGAGATATGAAATTAAACCTTATTGTGTCTATTTTTACATAAAAGAAACAGAGTAGGCAAAAGATTTATATATTATGAGATAATTAAGTTTTAGTGAGACCTGCTCTGAATGAATTCATGAGTCACTGTTCTGTTTTGGAAAAATTGTCAAAAATTGTAAAAAAATCATTAAGAAGCATGGTTTATATGTGTAGAACCCTTAATGAGTCTATTTTTCATTGGTATAAACAAGAACATTATAAAAAATTTGTGCAATGAGATAACTGTATTTTTGTAGAGACAGGTCAGAATTGTCAAGCAGTGTAATAAGAGTAACTTTGATGAATAAACTGTACTAATTGGCCACATGAAAAATTCTGGAAAAATTATGGTAAAAATTTATACGAGTCTAGTTTCAAGGAAAATTTATGGATCTAAATTTTGAGTTTTGTAACTCGAGTTATGGTCGATTTGGTCAGAATGACGCAGTTGGACAGCTTTAAAATCTTACACCCCGAGTTAATAGTCAAGTCCAGTAATGCCATGTACTGGATTCCGGCAAGGGTTTCAGGTAAGGGGTGTTACAGAGTTGGTGGCAAAAACTGAGGATAAGGTTAAGGTGATTCGGGCTCGTCTTAAGGAAGCGTCAGACAGGTAGAAGTCTTACGCCGATCTTAAGCGCAGAGATATAGAGTATGCAGTAGGTGACAGGATCTTCCTGAAGGTATCGCCGTGGAAGAAGGTGCTGAGATTTGGGCGGAAAGGGAAGATAAGTCCTAGGTTTATCGGGCCGTACACGGTGTTGAAGCGAGTGGGACCGGTAGATTATCAGCTCGAGTTGCCGGCAGAGTTAAGTCAGATTCACGACGTCTTCCATGTTTCGATGCTTAGGCGCTATCGATCAGATCCGTCACGTTGTGCCGATTCTGCGAGAGATTGAGGTGAGCTCAGACTTGTCTTTCGAGGAGGAACCGGTACAGATTTTAGATCGGGATGTCAAGGTCTTGCGTAGAAAGTCAGTTCCCTTAGTGAAAGTGTTATGGCGGAACCATGGTACGGAGGATGCCACGTGGGAACCCGAGGATGTGATGTGGCAGCAATACCCTCAACTCTTTTGACCAGGTAATTTCGAGGCTGAAATTATTTTTAAGGGGGGTAGAACTGTAACATCCATAAATCGGGGTCTCTGCATTTTGTGTGTTTGCATGTGATGATATGCATAGTTTAGCATGTTTTGGGGCTAGGCATGACCTCGGGTTAGGCTTGAGTCATGGCTAAAATTTTTGTTTTGGCACTTAAGAATAGGGAACTAAGGGAGGTAGGGGTTAAAAGATATTCTTGGTGTGTTGTGACACAAAGAATCTAGTGGCAAAGTGGCAAAGTAGGCACCACTAGGGTACCAGGAAGGTGACTCCACATGCAGGGAAGGGGAGCTCGAGTTGAGCAAAGAAAATCTCATTTTCTGCTTATTATTTTGATGCCAAGCTGAGGAAGTGGAGTGCTCAGGGTGGACTCTGGAGGATAAGGATGGGAGGAGTCAAATAGATGAAGGTGAGGAAATTTAGGAGCTTGAATCTTATCAACCTCATTTGAAGGTGTTGGCTGAAAGTTGGATTGTGGGGAGGAGGAGTGCAATCGGTTTGGGTTCTTTGGAGGGTGGCCAAATGTGCTTTGGGGAAAAGCTAAATTGGCTAGCTTTGGGAGTCTTTCTTTTCTTTGTTTAGTGTCAAAATCGAACCTCAAAGTGCATTTTCTTTCTTTTCTCATTCGGCAAGCTTGGGGTTTGGCCGAACCAAACCTTGCCATTTTGTTGAGAAGAGCTAAAACTTATTAGCCATTCTCTCCTCTTCTTTTCATTTCATTTTCTTCTTCCATCTTTACCATTTTCAAAAGCTGAAACCTTGTGAGTTCTCTTCTTCTTCTCTTCTTTCAAGTGTTTGGTCGAATATCTTTGGCCTTATTTCTTTCTCTTCTCACGTGATCTAGTCTCCACTGAAGTGCCGAATCTGTCTCCTTCTTTTTGAGGCGTAGCCGAATACAGTGGATCTTCGGGATTCAGTGGTCGATCTAGGTAAGGGTTCTAGCGTGTAGATCTATTTCTTATTCATTCAAAAGCCAAAGGCTAATCATTTGTGTGTATTAGTGTTTAGCCGATTGTAAAGGGAGGTTCATCGCGTAGCTTTGGGATTTGGTTGGAAACCAAATCAGCGTTAAGGTAAGTGCTACCTTTGTGCGACACATCTTTGGGATTTTGGTGATTTAGTCAAATGGCTATAATCTTAAAAGTATGTGTTGGCCGATTGTAGGGTAGAGTGAAGGCTAACATTTCGGGATTTCACTTAGATCTACAAATAGCCAGGTGTGTAACGTTTACACACTTCGTTAGTATGATATGTTTATTGTGTTTTTGTTATAGCCATTAAAACCGGTAGTTATGCCTTGTGGGCATGAGCATGGACTCCGGGTAAGTCCCCTGATTATGGATCTCGTTATAAGCTATCATGTCATTGTTTAATGTTATGCTATGTGTTATTTGCATCATCATGTATTATTATGCCACGAATGTTATGGTCGTGATGGTGGGATTTTTGAGAGGAGGGGGAAGAATTATTTGGTATGTCACGGTGGTTTTGACCACCGACGGGTTGGCCCGTCTTTGATAATATAATTTGTGACTAAGTCCGATGGTTTTGACCACCGTGGTTTTGACCACATATGGATATTGTGACTCGTCCTAGTGGTTTGGTGCCACGATGGGTTGGCCCCATATGATTAATTACGGATTGTCATCAGTGGTTTTGACCACGCAATGGGTTGGCCCCATCACTTGATTTGTGACTATGGTCACCAGTGGTTTTGACCACACCGATATACATATTTTTGTGACTACGGTCACCAGTGGTTTTGACCACACGGGGTAGATAAAGGAGATTGGATGGTTAGGTTATGGGGTTTGCATGATTTGCATGTTATACTGATGATTTGCGTAAGTGCTTGCACTATCAGGTTGGGGATTTATACACTGAGTCTCGGTGACTCACCCCTTCCCTTATATCTTGCAGATGAGGCATAGATTGCGGATATGGAGCCGTGGAGGACTCAAGGCGGCCATGCATGCTAGTTTCGGGTTTTGACTTTAAAGTACTATTTCGGTTTTATTTATTTTCTTTCAATTTGGTTTTGGTTTTGTAATAAGGCCCCTAAGTATTATTTTGGGTTTTACTTCTGGATTTTAGTTTACCTATCTTATGCATGTGATTAATAGTTTGATATTGCTTAAGAAAATAGGATTAAAAACTATACTCGATGTTGGGTTTTTCAAACGTTACCATCGGGTAACATTATTCACAAGGTAATAACAAAGTTAACATAGATGATTCCAAACCTAAAGTTTTAAACAACTCCAAATGCAAATGGTTTCAACTTGACCATGCTCATTTCACTCGGTTTTTTTGTAATAAGTGTCGTATGATTTCTAAAAACTAGTAACAACCATGATTTTCAATAAAATTTAACCGGTAACTGGTTTATTCAAACGTTTTCACTCCGTGACATACCAGATCCGGTCGTGGTGTATTGACCAGGTTTGGGGTGTTACATAACGAATCATAATTCATAAAATTTTAACCGAAAATTATAATTACATTAATTATAACAAGGATTTTGATAAACTATATTTATTTAAATTTATATACTAACCAAATTCATATATTAATAAAACTATGTTCTCATTATGCGTACAACATCCTTGTACATATAATATGTTCAATATTTGGTTGCCAAATTAAATTAATTCGATAATTAATTTAATTCATGTGACAACCAAGCACAATACCAACTATGTTTTATTTCGTTCATTTTAACCATAGGGTGTGACCCTGTAGGTTCTTATAACGTTAGCAGTAATACTAGAACGATTCTAATGTTACAAACAATGAGTGGCATCTAGCAATGCATCATTGCTACCTAAGTTACAAGAATTCATGATTCGACATAACCTTTTGTGATTAACCTTTCATGCATTAATCCTTAAGTCCTTTATCTCTAGAATGGACACAAGTCATGGAATAGTCACACTTGCATAGTCCATCCCATGTTTCTTGATATCTTGAGTAGACTATGATATACAAATAAGTATGACATCTCATATCAACTTATTTGAGCATGGCCATGCATTTCTGGTCTCACTCAATCAAGTGGCCTAAGATATTACTCCCATTATGTAGGAGGGAATTATCCTATATTGATCAACCATATCCCTCTACATAGATTGTGGTATATCCAACATCAGCCTTTATAGAACAACTAGTTACGGTGTACATTTGACTGTATCAAAATATACAACTCATGATGTTGGGATAATGATGATCTCAAGTCTGAGGATCATATACATATTAATCATTATGAGTAATGTTGTGACAATTACATAATAATCTAAGAAACATACTCATAGTGGGTCAGTCCAATATGTTGTTCTCTAACACACATATTCATGCATTGATTTGACACTCCATATCAATGACAACTCTTTTTCATCAATCAACTACTTGTTAGTCTTAATGCATTATTGTTGTCCTAGTCAACAATAATACTTGACTAAGGATCTTTTAAGAATAATCATATTATTCTTAGGACATTATTATAAAATAATTTATTTGTACACACAGAAAAAAAATTGAAATAATAATGACAACACCTTATATTAATGAACATCGTAAATCAAGTATGTTACTACAACCATCTCATGATTGATCTTTGGGCATACTCTTACAATCTCCCACTAGCACTAAGACCAATCACTCATATATCTAATACCAAGCAACTTAGTGTGACGATCATGCTTCTGTTGTGTCTGAGGCTTGGTCAAGGGTTCAGCAATGTTATCATCTATAGGTACTTTGCATATCTCTACATCCCCTCGATCGATAATCTCTCAAATAAGATGGTAGCGCTTAAGTATATGTTTGGATCGCTGGTGAGATATGGGTTCTTTAGCTTGTGCAATGGCTCTATTGTTTTCACATCGGAGTTCTATAGCATCGATATGCTAGGCACAACCCTAGTCCGATAATGAACTTTTGATCCAAATCGCTTCTTTTCTTTGCCTCCTTTGGTCGCAATATACTCGGCCTCTGTTGTAGAATCAGCTACTGCACTTTGCTTTGAACTCTTTTAGTTCACAATACCACCATTAAGGCAAAACACAAAACCTGATTACGATCAAGAATCGTCCTTGTTGATTTGGAAGCTGGCATCAGTGTAACCTTTTACACTTAACTCTTCCTCACCTCTATATATTAGGAACGTATCCTTAGTTCTTCTTAAGTACTTAAGGATATTCTTGACTGTGGTCCAGTGACCTTCACTGGGATCTACTTGGTACCTGCTCGTCATACTTAAGGCATATGAGACATCTGGACGGGTAGATAACATGGCATACATGATAGGTCCAATAGCGGAAGCATATGGAATTTTACTCATGCATTCTCTCTCTTGTGGAGTTGAAGGACACATTTCCTTCGAGAGTGAAATACCATGTCTCATAGGTAGGAATCCTCTCTTAGATTCTTCCATATTGAACCTTTTCAGTACTTCACCTAAGTCCTTCATAGAAAAACAACTTCCTAACCAAGTCTTAATAGACTGCAAGGTAGGTATGTCATTTCCCATGATAAGTATGTCATCCACATATAGTACCAAGAATGTGATAGTGCTCCCACTAACTTTCTTGTAAACACATGGTTCATCTTCATTTTTGATAAAACCAAACTCTTTGATTGCATCGTTAAAATGAAGATTCTAACTTCGAGAAGCTTGCTTTAATCCATAAATGGATCTTTGTAGCTTACATATCTTTTTAGCATCCTTTGGATTGACAAAACCTTTAGGTTGTGTCATGTACACATCTTCTTCAAGTTTCCCATTAAGGAAAGCTGTTTTGACGTCCATCTGCCAGATTTCATAATCATGAAATGCAGCTATGGCAAGCAAGATCCTGATGGATTTAAACATAGCTACATGAGAAAAGGTTTCATCATAGTCAACACCATAAATTTGGCAAAAACCTTTAGTGACTAATCGCCCCTTGTATGTTTGTACATTACCATCCATGTCGATTTTCTTTTTGAAAACCCACTTGCACCCTATAGGTTTAACCCCTTCGGGTGGGTCAATCAAAGTCCATACTTGGTTTTCATACATGGAATCCATCTCAGATCTCATGGCATCAAGCCATTTCTCAGAGTCTAGGCTCGTCACCACTTCTTGATAAGTCTTAGGCTCATCTTGATCTATAAGAAGAACGTCACCTGCGTTGTAATGAGAAATCCATATCTCTTAGGTGCATGGCGTTCTTTTAAAGATCTGCACGGTGGTTGTGTTTCTACAGCAGTTACTTGTTCCTCAATTTCTTGTGGAATTTGCTATTGTTCTATCTCTGGTTCAGTGGTATCTTGTGATTCACAAATTTCTTCAAGTTCAATCTTTCTCCCACTTACTTTTCTAGAAATAAATTCTTTCTCTAGGAAGACACCAGTCCGAGCAACAAATTTTTTGTTCTCAATGGGATTAAAGAAATAATATCCTTTGGTTTCTTTTGGATACCCCACAAAACTACACCTTTCAGATTTGGGTTCAAGCTTAGTAGACGTCTAACGTTTAACATAAGCTTCGTAACCCCAAATTTTCATAAAAGAAATACTGGGATGTTTCCTAGTCCACATCTCATATGGCATCTTTTGAACCGATTTAGATGGAACACAATTTAGTGTTAAAGCAACTATCTCAAGTGCATGTCCCCAAAAGGAAGTTAGTAGATCATCATGACTCATCATGGATCGAACCATGTCTAACAGAGTTCTATTTCTTTTCTCAGAAACTCCATTCCATTGAAGAGTACCAAGAGGAGTAAGTTGCGAGACAATCCCACATTCCTTCAAAGGCTCAAATACTCTCCACCTCGATCAAATCGAAGTGACTTGATAGTTTTGCCAGTTGATTTTGTACTTCATTTTTGAATTCCTTAAACTTTTCAAGGGACTCCAATTTATGGCGCATGAGATAAACATACCCATATCTACTGAAATCATCAGTGAAAGTAATAAAGTAGTGAAATCCACCTCTAGCCTGTGTATTTATTGGTCCACATACATCAGAATGTATTAGGCCCAATAAATCACTAGCTCTTTCACTTTTACCAGTAAAAGGAGATTTAGTCATTTTTCCCAATAAGCAAGATTCACATACTTCAAATTGTTCAAAAACAAAGGAATCCAAGAGACCATCTTTATGGAGTTTGGATATGCGTTTCTCACTTATGTGGCCCAAACGACAATGCCAAAGATAAGTTTGATTTGAGTCATTTATTTTAGATCTTTTAATATTTATGTTGTAAATGGGATTCATTTGATCTAAAATATAGAGGTCATTAATCAATTGTGCCGAACCATAGAAAACATTATTGAGATAAAAGGAACAACAATTATTCTTAATAATTATCTCAAAACCAATTTTGTCTAAACAAGAAATTGAAATAATGTTTTTAGTCAATCTGGGCACAAAATAACAATCCTTTAAACATAAATCAAGTCCACTAGGCAAAGATAAAGTATATGTTCCCACAGCTAATGCATCAACTTTTGCTCCATTTCCAACTTGCAGGTCCGCAGCTCCTCTAGCCAAAGTCCTACTCCTTTGTAGTCCCTGTACAGAAGTACAAATATGAGAACCACAACCAGTATCTAATACCCAAGAAGTAGTAGTTGATAAATTAATATTAATAACATAAATACCTGAAATAGACGTTCCACTTGTTTTGGCCTTCTTGACTTCCTCAAGATAGATAGGGCAGTTCCGCTTCCAATGTCCAGTCACACCACAATGAAAGTAGTTTCCTTCCTTAGACACCCCACCTTTAGGCTTCAGTGCAGCCTTTCCTTTTCTAGGCTTGGGCCTACCTTTTCCCTTGGGCTTTGTTTGAACTTTGGCCTTTCCCTTGCCCTTGTTATTACGGACCATCAGTATGGGCTTGGGTCTAAGCTTTTTCATGTTGCCTTCAGTAGTTCGTAACATACTGAGCAACTGTGGCAGAGTCTTGCCAATTTCATTCATATTGAAATTAAGGACAAACTGGCTGTAGCTATCTAGCAACGATTGCAGAATAACATCAGTGGCCAACTCTTGGCTCAATGGAAACCCAAGCTTAGACAGGTTTTCAATATAGCCAATCATCTTAAGGACATGAGGTTCTACTGGGCTTCCTTCAGCCAGCTTACATTGGAATAGGGCCTTAGAGGTATCGAACCTCTCTTTCCGTGCTTGCCCCTGATAAAGTTCTTTCAGGTGCTCGATCATATCATAAGCAACCATTTCCTCATGTTGCTTCTGAAGCTCAGGATTCATAGTGGCAAGATTAAGACATCCAACGTATACCATGTCATCGAGATGCTTCTTGTAAGCATCACTATCTATCCTCGAGGCATTAGCGGGTGGTTCATTAAGAAGTGGTTGTTCAATGACATATAATTTCTATTCTTGTTTGAGGACAATCCTCAAGTTATGGAGCTAGTCAAGAAAGTTAAAACCATTCAATTTATCCTTCTAAAGGACCGATCGCAATGAGAGTGTATTAGTGTTTACAGCCACAATATATCTACAACAATCAAATATGCGTATGAGTAAATTTACCAAGGTTATATCAATCATTAAAAAGACTTTATTAAATGATGTTCCCACTATTTTATTTCAAAATTAATAACCCTCATATATTAATTTTGAAAAGACTTTCTCAAAAGTATTTCTAGTGGGTTAAGGATCCATATTTCACCTACTCTTAAGTCAGCTTTGGCTTTACTCTCAAGACTATGGTTATTTAGGTAAGCAACATTTGCTAATTACATCATATGTAACTCCTAATATTTGGTGAACAACTCTTGTTCTAATCATATTATGATTTATCCAATTTACTTGGCTCTAGGTTTCTAATCCTATTAGAGTAACCTAGTTAAGTCATTAACCAATTTTTAACCAACGAATATCACTTGTTTATTCTTCGCGTTTAACCAAGATAAATACTAGTACTTCGCTTTGGCAGAATGTAATAGTATTGATCGAGGCCTTAACAAGGGTAAAATTAGAAGGCCAAGTTGACTTAATATTTTAATAGAGGGATTTTATTAAGGTTGTTGCATCTTACCAATTATGGTCTACTTTAGTTCATTTAGTCTTTTAATTGATATCATCAATTAATGGGGTTTATTATTATCAAATTTTAATATATTTAAAATTGGTATGCTTTAGACATCCATAGCATCTCATACATGAATAAATAAAGCAATAAATAAATACAATAGTTATAGCCCATAAACTAAGGAGGTTCAACCCAAGCCAATGGGAGAACCCAAAGGAAACCTAAAGGTGTAAGCCGTTTCACAAGCTATCGGTCCACACTAGTTGTCCCATCTTCCTTCTTGTCTAGCCCACAACAACTCTTGCAAATTACAATATGCAAAAACTCATTTTACATACGAGGGAGTAAGATGAGAAGAGAAATATAAGAGAATAGTAGTAAGGCACGACATGTAACATCCTGATTTAGGGCCTAGTCAGAATAGTGGTGCGAGACAACAAATTTGAGGTATATGTATGAGTTTTTGAGGTTTATACCATGTTTGCATGTTAGTGTGAAAGTTTCATGAAGCAATTTTGTGAAATTGTGGTTGAATTGTCCAAAAGGACTAAATTGCAAAAGTTGTAAAATGTGAAATTCTAGAAGTTATTTGTATGAAATAGCTTTAGAATATCAATTAGAGATCCTTAAAGAGCAATTTTCCCAATTTATAATTTTTGGACAAAATTGGGCATGGATTAGTTCAAATAGAAAGTTTGTCAAAAATGGCATTTTAGTCATTTGACAATTAAATGATTAAAATGGGAAAAGACGATAGAAATTCATTCATCTTCTTCTCCAAGGCTGCCAAAATTTTCAAGAAGCCATTGTTAGGACTCTCCAACTTTTCAAGCTAGCTAGTAAGTGTATTCTAGCTCCGTTTTTGATATTCTTCGTATTGTTGAAGTCCTAGTAGCATGAGTAAGCTATTTTTAGCTATATGTTGAGCTAAGATGGATGTTCAAAAATGTACCTATGTATGACATGCATGAATTTTGATGTTTTATGGATGAATAAGAAAGCTTGATGTAGTAGAAACATCTTTTGCTAAGTGATTTCCATGAAAAATACATGTAGGGACTTGTTTGTGAAAGTCTTGAGTTTGGTCATACATGTGTGATTTAGTGAGAATTAATGATTGCTTTAGTTGAGTAAATGGTTCGGCTAAGCATGAAAGGCTAGAAAGTTGAATGAAAATCACTTACGAGCCTTGGGGAAAATGAGTAAATATGAGAAAGTTTAGGGGCAAAATGGTAATTTTGCTAAAGTATGAGATAATGGTCAATTTAGTCAATGTGTGTATTGAATGAGTTGATTTATTATTATAGATCAAGAAAGACGAAGCCGGATCAAAATCGAGGCAAGAGTAAGGTGGTGGACATAATTGCACATTTCAATACTTTTGAGTACTGAGGAAAGTTTACGTATAAACGATGCATTTATGCGTTTAGATTCTTAATGCTAGCTAGTGTTTATAGAGGCTTGATGTTTTGTATATGGCATGTATAGAGGCTAGACAAGTTAGTAAATTTTGTTGTAAATGGCTAAGATGTGTTGGCCTTTAGATGGATAATCTATTTTGTATAATGCCATAGTTGTTGGCTATTTTATTATATGAAAAGATGTAGTTATCCATATGAGTTTGTGCTTCAATATGAGTTGATTATAGATGAATTGGATGAGTGCATGTTGTGTATGATTGAGGAGTGAAAAGAACTTGGCAAATAGCTTTGTTCTTTTCCATGTGGATAGGCACATGGGCATGTGTTTAGGCCATGTGTGACACACGGCCAGCCCACAGGCGTGTGCATTCGCCGTGTCACTTTGGTAGAATTGAGTAGTGTAGGCCACGGGCTAGCCGCACGGGCGTGTGCCTAGACTCAAAGCCATGTGAGGTGGTCAGTGTGCACCATGGGTGGTGAGCACGGGCGTGTGCCCTAACCTGTGGGGCATTGGTAGAATGCTTGAGTTTTCATGCACGGTTTGTGAACATGGGCGTGTGTGACTACCCACGGGCATGTGTCATCTAGCACGGGCGTGTTGTTCCTGTTTAGATGGAGAAAATTTTAAGAATCAAAAAAGTTTCGATATAGTCTTGAGAGCCTCGTGTGTATGGGTGAGGTCTCGTAAGTCAAAAATGAGGTTGATGAGGTGACTTAAGAGAGTAGTCACGATGAGCCTAAGTGGCAATCATGTGGTTTTTATCCAATAATGCCTCAGGCCCGGTTCCAACGAAAATTACGGGTGATAGGTGTTACGTTTAGTAGTATCAGAGCTATGGTTTAATCAGTTCTAAGACTACCGTAACAGGTGTAAGAGTCTAGCTATACATGCCATAAGCGTATAATGATAGTGTGGTGGCTTCTGATGATTTTAAACTTATTTTTATATAGTTTATGGATCCCAATCTATCGGCTGCTAATGACGCAGCTAGTAATGCGCCAGCTTCTGCGCAAGGGACCGCACTTGTGCAGAGTAAACCCAAGACTGGGGGTCAAGGAGAGGAGGCTTGGGAAGCCTTTCTCTAGATGATGAGTAACTGGTACTTAGAGTATGTTTGAGCAAACCCTAATGCTCAACCTCCTCCACCTTATCCTATACCTCAACCAGTCCTAGTGGCTCCTCAAGGTATAGAAGTAGTGAAAGTAACGAAGCCGCCGGTGGAAAAGATTAGTAAACACGGGGATGAGAAGTTTAGAGCTAAGGTAGATGATGACCCCGAGAGGGTAGAGTTCTGGCTAGAGAACTTAATGACGATATTCGATGAACTCTCGTGTACACCCGAAGAGAGCTTGAAGTGTGCTGTATCTTTGCTGAGGGACTCAGCATACCATTGGTGGAAAATGTTGACGTCAGTGGTCCCGAAGGTGCGGGTTATATGGGACTTCTTTCTGGCAGAGTTTTAGAAAAGGTATATAAGCCAACGATTCACTGATCGAAAAGAAAGGAATTCTTTGAGTTGAAGCAAGGAAGAATGTCAGTAGCAGAATATGAGCGTGAGTTTGTTAGGCTCGAAGATGGACTGAATGAGGATATAAAACTCCTGGTTGGTAGTTTGGAATTGAAAGAGTTCGTAGTGTTAGTTGGTAGGGCAAGTAAGGCCGAAGAACTGAGTAATGAAAAGAGGAGGGTGGGATGACATGTCTCAAACATGGTCTTACACGGGACCTACATTCCTTGATGCCAATGCCATGTCCTAGACATGGTCTTACACGGGCTTTCTTTGTCTCGTGTTATGACATAGGTATCCTCGTTATTCTGAATCTTCAACCGGGACTTTTACTTACTTATTCTCATTAATTTCCTTATTAGTCATTGTCTATCAACTTCATGAAAACAATGTACATTGTACGACATAGTAATTAATTTAATTGTAAAAGTAATACGTAGCTTTAAATTCATACAAACTTACCTCGGTACTCAAAATGTGTAGAGTTGTGCAATTTAGTCCTTAAACTTATTTTTACCTAGGTTTCGGTCTGAGCTTCGTGTTTCTTGATCTATAATAACAATTTAAATTGTTTAATACTTACATTGACTAAATCGACTCATAAATCATACTTTGGCAAAAATTACATTTTGCCCTTAAACTTTCTCAAAAATACACTTTTGCCCTTAGGCTCTTAAAATGATTTTTATTCAACTTTCTTGCATTTCAAGCATAGCCAAATCATATTCTCAACTATAACAACATTCAATTTCCACTATTTTACTCATGTATGACCATTTTCATAGCTTTTGCAATTTGGTCCTTACATGGATTTTTCATGAAAATCACTTAGGAAAATATGTTTATCCTACATCAAACTTTCATAATCTTCCATGAAACATCAAAATACATGCATGTCATACATAGGTAAAATTTTGAACATAATCCTAGCTCAAAATATAGCTAGTAATAGCTAAATCGAGCTACGAGGATTTCAAAAATACGAAAAACATTAAAAACGGGACTAGGATGCACTTACTTTGAGCTTGAAAATGAGAAAAACCATAGCTATCGCTTCTCTCTAAATTTTGGCACCTAGGGAAGAAGATGGACACCATTTTTGGCTTCTTTTTCCCTTTTTAATCTTTTATTTACCAAATGGCAAAAATGCCCTTAATGATTATTTCTCGAGATTTTTCCTTCCTATGTCCATTTTTGTCCATCTCAAAATATAATGGTCTAATTTCTAAATAAGGACCTCTAATAATTTTTATAATTCTATTTCATACTTAAACCTTCTAGAATCTCATATTTTCTAATCCTTGCAATTTAGCCCTAATGAATAATTTATCCACAAATTAATAAAATTCCTCCATGAAATTTTCACACAATCATGCAAATGCCTCATGAGCCTTATAAAATCATTTAAACACATATTTCTACTTCAGATTTGTGGTATCGGACCACTATTCCAACTAGGCCCTAAGTCGGGTTGTTACACTTGGATTGTGCCATTTGAGTTGGTGTAGGTACATGCAATTTGGGTGGCAAAATGGTTTAGTAAATAGCCTATTTTTATCCACATGGGCAGAGACACGGACGTGTGTCTCAGCCGTGTGTGACACACAGTCAGGTTGTACGGCCGTGTGTCCCCTAGTATTGAAATAGAAATCAAGTCAGTATGCTCCATACGGCCCAGCACACGGGCGTGTGACTTGGCCGTGTGGCATAAGTCAGTATACCCTACAGGTTTGGCACAGCCTAGTACATGGCCTAGCGCACGGGCGTGTGTGGCCTTTTTTAGGGCATACGGGCTAGCCACACGGGCGTGTGTGTTGGCCGTGTGACCCAAGTCAGAGAGTTACACGGGGTCGGGCATGGGCTGGGACACGACCATGTGATCCCCTTTCGAATGTACACACGACTTGTGACACGGGCGTGTCTTTGGCTATGTGAACACACGGCCGGGCCACACGAGCTTGTGACCCCTGAACTTTGAAAAATTTTTTAAGTCTCGTAAAAGTTTTCTAAGTTATCAGTTTAGTCCCGAACCACTTCTAATGCATGTTTAGGGCCTCGTAAGCTCGTATTAGGGACAATGTGATTGATTTTAAATGATGGTTATATGAAATTTGAAAATGCATGTAAAATTATTGTTTAATTATTTTATGTTGGTAATACTCCGTAACCCTATTCTAGCGTTGAATACGAGTGAAGGGTGTTACATCGAATCTCTACGCGAGTGTGGATGTTATTTTTGGTTCGGTTATGTACAAGTATATAGATAGAGTTGGGATTCTGATGCGGTTGTAGGTTAGTGGAATAGTGCAGAAAAATAAGGGATGTGTATCACATCTTTATCTTTCTTATGTTTGTTTTATTATTTTCTCTTTCCCAAAATTTTGATTTTTTCTTACAAATTTTGAAGCCCTTTTTACTTCTTCCCTTTTTAGTCTATTCTGTTACTTTTTATTTGATTGGTGCCCTCTTTTCATTCTCTCAAATTACTATGTTTCAGTCTATAGTATTTGTGCGCATTGGTAAGTCATGATTGTATTTTTGCTCGAGTAGGGGTTTATTCTTTAAGTCGTTTAGAGTGATGTTGTCTTTTCTGGTTGTATTGAAATTCGTGTTTTGGCAGTAGAGAATTATGAGGAACGGAGCTCGCTCTTGTGGGATCATAGTCATTAACGTTTGGAGTGTTGGGGTAAGTGTTGATTGTGTGAATTGAATTGTCGACCATTTCATAATCATAATTTAATCGTGTTTTAAGTTTGATTCTAAGTGTTTGTATGTTATTTTTAGGTTCTGGTGAGTTCGTGTTTGCAGTGGCATCAAAATCGAACTAGGTGTGTACCCGAAATGCAAAAAATAAGGTTTCGACAAAAGTTAAAAAAACTACACTATCGATGCCACACAGGTATGTGGTCGCCCATGTGGAAGGCCGTGTGTGAGACACGATCGTGTGGTCGATGTAGACATGGCCGTGCATAAGACACGACATGTTGTGGCTCGAGTGTGGCCATGTGGGCTATACGGGCCAAGCCAAGTTGGGCGTGTAGACCACATGGGCATTTAGGCCCACACAGGTATGTCATATGGGCGTGTTGATTTTAGGCCAATCTGGGTGTGTGGGCCACACGAGAAAGTCGCACGGGCATATGGGCCTATTATTCTAAAATTTTCTGTAGGTCAGGACGAGTTAATCCGTTTGACTGTGAGCCTACCGAAGGGTCAGTAAGGGCTAGTGTAACATCTTAAAAATTGAGTATCGATATGTTGCATGCTTTTGGTGCTTAGTTTGTGAATGATTCAAATTGTGTGTTTAATATAGTCTTGAGAAGGCTCGGGATTTATTCGAAATTAGAATAAATTTTAGTAATGAGTACTTTATTGAAGTGGATCAAGAGACCTTGATGTTTAAGGAAATTAAGTGACAAAAACTAGAATAAGATGAGCTAGTAGTAAAGTGGAGTTGGCGCCATAAGTGTGCTTGAGGGAAGAGGTTCGAATCCCATGGAATGCATTTTGGTGACTTTTATTTTTGCACCTTTATAGCATGTGTCAGTCAAGTCTTATTTATGGTAAGGTTGGACTATTTCTTTTATGGTAAGGTGGCTAATGGTTAAGGTAAGCTTGAACTTGGGGAAAGAAATCCTAAGCTTATGAAACGTAAAGGGAACACAAGGCACCTTTTAAGGGTTGTGTTTTGGAAAGTTTGGCATGGCCAAACTTTGACTATGAACATGGACGGTTTTGTGGTTAAGGAGGGGATGGCCGAATATTTTTGGTAGCATAGGTAAGGATGGTAGTATGTTTTGGTCACTTTCATTTGGTCATTTTGGTTTTTTTTCATAAAACTTTTCTTCTCATTTTTCTCTCCCTAACCGAATGCAATTGGTGCATTGTGAGTATTTTTGTTTTCTTCTTTTGGTCATTGTTTTTGACCATTTGGTCTCAATTTTTGCCTAACCTCTCAAGTTCTTCCTCTCTAGTGCCGAAATCACCATAGCACAAAGGCCATTTTCTTTTCTTTCTTTTCTACTATTTGGCCGAATGCTCTCTTGTCCCAAATCCCTCCGTTTGTTTCTTTTTCATCCTTGAAAAATTGAAAAACATTTTCTCTCTTCTATTTTTCTCCATTGTTGAATGTTGCTAGCATCTTTTCTATCAAAAGATTCTTCTTAGCCGAATCCTCCTCCTCACATATTTTTCTCTTGTTAATCATTCTTTCAATTTTTGTTTAAATCAAGTGGTAAGAACCCTTTTCATTCCTTTATTTTCTTCTTTGTTTTAGCCAAATATCTGATTGTTTAGAGGTCTTTTGACGAAAATAGCATCCTTATTCCTTTCTTTTAAACAATCCTATTCATCTTAATAGTGTTATAGAAGGCCGAACTCGGAGTATTAGTAATCATCGTGACTTGCTAGAAATCGAATCGAAGTGTTAAGGTAAGGATTTCTATCAAGGACTTCCATATTATTTCATTATCTCATCAAAGATGGGTTATTAATCGATTTTATCCTAGGGACGTTAACGCCCGATTTTCATTCTGCGAACACAAAGATATTTTTGTGGTAAGCCGATTTCGCCTTAAAACAATAGTCTTAAATTCCAATATAGTAGTTGGACTAACAATCTTTTGTCAATGGAGGCAAACAAGATAGGGTCGAAAAGAGTGGTGAATAGTGATCAGAAGAGGGGCAGTTTCCCTATTCCATCTAGATTCAAGCGAAGGGCTATTTCTGCAATCCGAGACTTTCCACCGGGTTGTGGACCCTCATCCGAAGAGAATCGATTATTCGAAGTTGTTCGTATTTCAGAGCCATTGACTATTCGTGGTTCTTCAACGGGTTATGAACCATCAATTGGGGAGAAACCACAAATAGTTGTTGTTCGAAATTCCAAGGGTAAAAGATCTAGATCACTTATCTTTAGTATAGATTTATATTAAGTATTAGTGCTCTAATCAAGCGTGACACGTATTTAGGTATCAACGAGCGGGAAAGTATAGTTCTCACCATAATCAGGTGTGTAATTTCACACTTTTCTCTTGGGTTAGATGATATAACGTAAGCATTAGAATAAAAAAAAATCGTAATGTTGGTAAAATCGAAAAATACGGTATATTAACACTTTTTTGTGTAAATGCATGAAATCAATACTAAAGTCGTGGAAATTACGGAATCGCCTCGATGGGCTAATTTGATAAAGAGTAATTTTTGGGCCTCATGTGATTAATGGGCCAAATTGCTAGATTGTTTAGTGGGCCAAATTGCTAGATTGCTTAATGGGCCAAATTACTAGATTGCTTAATGGGCCGAATTGCTAGATTGTTTAATAAGCTGATTTGATAAATTACCATATGGGCCAAAATGAGAAATGGGCCAACTTGTAGTATGGGCCTTATGTTGAAATTATCTTATGAATATTATTATGCCTTGTATATGTATACATGATTGCATGGGTTGGGATAAAATTGAAGAGAAGTTCTGGTGGCTCTGCCACAATCTAGTTCGGGTGGCTCTGCCACAATCTAGTTCGGGTGGCTCAGCCACAAACATTTTAAATGGCTTTATGCCTATGATGGTCTGTCGGCGGGGTGGGTTAACTTTATCCCCACAGGTGTGCTGGTTGGTACGGGTGGTGTGTAGCGGATGGAAATTTAAGCTTGGTTGGGAATTGCATTTCACATGTTTTTTTTTAAATTACTATATTGTTATATTCGTAACTGGGTTCAAGCCCAATTGAATGCTTATATGGTTTTGGCCCAATGGACACGGTAAGTGGGTTACACGCTAAGTTCTAAGTAACTCACCTCGTTTTCTTACCCTTCTCAGGTAATGATAATTGATGGAGGCTTGAGCCGGGGATGACTTCGCGTGGAGGCCATACTACGAATGATGGTTTATATAAACTTTGAACTTCTTTTAAGTATTTCTATTTAAGTACTATTTAGGTTCTTGACATAATAAGGCCTCTGGTATTATTATAAGGATTTTTATTCGTGGATGGATTTTAATTATGTTTTACATACTTAAAGGAACTATTTTAAATTTATAAATGTTTTCTTTAATTTTCAGTATAAAAAGGGTTTTCTTAAAATCACTAACTCGTAAAAATTTCTGTAAAAACTCTTTTATAAATTTTATTTTCAAAATCCTTTTGAATTCTTCCAAACTTCTTTTTAAATTTAACCAATTATTTCTCTGAGACTAAAATATAATCTTTTATGTTCTTATATCATAGATTTCAAATAAATTATAGATTTTTGATAAACTTCATCTTCAAAAAAATTTTCGAAGACCTGTTTTATTTAATTCATTAAACGATTAGATATATGTTCGATTTGTGTGACATACCAAGTCTGGTCTTAACGTATAGACCGGGTTTGGGGCGTTACATCTAGCCAAACCCTAAAACTATGTGATCTGATAAGACTAATCTTTTGTTCTGAGTATGACTCTACTATGTAATTCTGAGTATATTGCTATCTATTCTGATATCTTTACATAAGCATGATGAGCATGTCTAGTATGTTATTCTGTAATTGTTCCTGTATATGTTTGTGAGGCGAAATTTGCACATGAGGAGGAAGTATTCTATTTGGCGTTAAACGCCTATATTATGGCAGCTTGCTGCATATATTCTGATACGTGCGTTAAGGGCACAACACGGTGTGTAGGGATGGATGGGTGTTTTTAACCAGACATGGTGTGATGGGTGTTTTTAACCCTACACAGATAAAAGTCACGAAAAGTAGCAAAAACTATATTGGGCTACGTAGATCGCATAACTGTGTATGGACTTGGGCTAAGTGGGCCACACGAGTGTGTGGGCCCACTTGGGCCGAATATTGGGTTTAAGGCCATTTACACTATTTCAACCAAATGGATTCTCTGAGTTGCTCGAGGCGACTGTAGGCCTTCAAAAGGGCATTAAAATGATGAAAATATCCTTAATGGGTAAAATGACTTAAATACCTATAGGGAGAAAAATGATGGAAATACCCTTAATGAGTAAAATGATTGAAATACCCCTAGTGAGCAAAATGACTGAAATACCCCTAGTGAGTAAAATGACCAAAATACCGCTAAAGGGAAAAATTACTGTTTTACCCCTAATGCATGATAATGACTATTTTACCCCTAAAGATAGATTGATAGATGAAAATATGTACTGTGTGACTGTATTGAGTAGGACATGTTGCATACACGAAATGTTGATGACATGGCATACTGCATGGGGTTGGGATTATGATATGGATGAAGTACTGTTACTGGTGGTAGGGGTGAGCGTTCGATCGAATCGAATCGAATCGAATGAAAAATTTTGAGTTAATCGAGTTGACGAATCATATCTTATCATCCTAATTTGATTTGAAATTTTCTCGAATCGAGTCGAGTGATATGGAATTCGAATCGAATCGAATCGAATATATTTGTTCGAGTTAAATTTTAAAAATAATTTTGGATCCTTGTAACCCTTGTCACCCATCGTAATAAAATTTGTCCACCTTAATCAATTTTTATTAACTTTCATCACCTCATAATTTATTTATTAATCTTTTATATCTGGGTTAGCTTCTTTGCTTTCTTAGTTGTTTCAATTATCTTGATTCTTGTCACTATGTATTTTGGAATTAAAATATATATTAAATCTAAAAATGTGATTTTTTAATAAAAGTTATTTTAAAGATAAAATGTGAAATTGATACCAATATAAAATTTTAATCTGAACATTTTATGGCATAATTAATAATTCAATTTTAATATAAATATTCAATATGAATAAACAATTAAATAATATAAATAATATAAAATGTGAAATTTAATTTAATAATATAAATAGTAGATATAAATAAAATTATTACTATTTATGTTTAGTGATTTTTGGGATAATTTTGATTTTTATTTGAGAGTAAAGGGTGAGAAATAAAAGTTTAGGGGGAAAATAAAAAGTTTTGGGGAATAAAAGTTTGAGGAAAAGTAAATAGAGGGAGTAAAATTTTGAAGTGAAAATAAAAAAAAAATGGGGGCAGGGATGGGTTTGGGGTAGATGGGAGGTGGGATGGGAATAGAGTAAAAGTTTTAGGGGAAAAGTGGGAGGGAGTAAAAATTTGGAAGGAAAATAAAAAGTTTTGAGGGTTTTTGGGAGTAAAATTTTGAGAAAAAGTAAATGGGAGAGTAAAATTTTGGTGGGAAATAGATTTTGGGTAGATTAGAGGGTTGTGATGGGAGGGGAATAAAAGTTTTGGGGGAAAAGTGGGAAGGAGTAAAAGTTTTGAGGGAAAAGTAAAAAGGTTTGGGAGTTTGGGGTAAAAATGTAAAATATTATATTTTGATATTCGAATTATTAGAAATATTCGAGTTATTCGAATTGAAAACTCAATTCGATTCGAACTCAAAATTCGAAAAAAATTTGAGTTGACTCGAATAACTCGATTAACTCGAATAATTCGATTTGTTTAACTCGAAATTTGAATTTTTTTCAATTTTTTCGAGTCGAATTGAATTTTGCTCACCCCTAACTGGTGGCTCTGCCACACATACTGATTTTGGTGGCTCGCCACAATTATCGATCTTGGTGGTGTGTGCATATATTATCTTGGCATTTCTGCTGCGTTATTGTCTTGGCGACTATCTTTGCAATATTAGTGTGAAATTTGGGTGGGTCGACTTTGACCCTTTTCTTTTAACTGTGCAGGTAATCCCCAACCTTAGGCGATTTAGAGCTGCGAGGGACTCGGAGGTGGCCGCATTTGTTATTATTTAATTTTAGACTTAGTTATTTTATTTTTATATTGGGTTGATAATTATGTAATAAGGCCTCTGGTGATTTTATTTTCTCTTATTTGGGTTTTAAATTTCTAATTTGAAACTGTCAAACTGATACAAATAAGTCTTCGAAAATAATAATGGTTTTAAAAGACAAACACTTATTTTCAACTTCAAGATAACCGTAAATGGAGTAGCTTCCGCGATTTTAAACCTATAGTAAGAAACATCGTAATCGTTTTACTAAGTGGTGGTTTTTATAACTTCTTAATTTTTTTCTAAGAAACTAACACTAAATGGATTATAACTCGAACGATTTCTCCCAAAAAACCTTGATTTTGAAAAACACTTCGATGTGACACGTTAGATTCGACTGTAACGTCTAGGCCAATTTTGGGGTGTTATATTTAGTTGTATCAGAGCCATGTTGCAAAACTCGACTGTGGAATGGGTTCTTGAAAATTTTCTAAAATTGTCTAAATTTTGGTTTTGGAAAGAAAATTGAAAGGTTGTTATTGAAAGTGTGGCACCCGAGTCTCCGGGGCCAAATCTGTAAGTTCTCTGACACTGTTTACTACTATAGACTGAAATGTTGTATTGAGAAACTACTATAGATAGTAGTACTTTGCTAAAACTCTTTTGTTAGGGTAAATTAAGACTGTAGAAGACTGAAAACTATAGTGAGATATCTTAATCTGTGAAAATAAAAATTTAAATACTGATTGTCATAAAACATCTGTTAATAATCATAGAAACTATGAACTTATTCATAAGATTTTTTCAAAACAGATAATACGCTATATCGATATGAGCACAAGAGGTACTCACGGAAGGGGTACACAAGGCAGCAGAGAGGTACGAGAAACTTTGGGTCTTTAGCATCGGGTCACATGCCTACTAGAGAGGCACCAGCCTCTCTAGAAATGGACACAGGGTCTCATGACCGAAGCAGTTGGGGATGATGCTCTATCCCAAGCAATGCTTCAGGTTCTTGAAAGGGTTGCTGGAACGAGTACTAGATCAGTGGGCCGAGAGTCAATTTCTGAGCGACTCTAATCTAATGGGTGAAAATCTTTAGTGTAGCCCCAAATGTAGCAGAGTATTGGTTAGAGGCTACTAAGCGGATAATGGATGACCTTGATTGTACTGTGGAATAAAAATTAAAGGGAGTAGTGTCCTTACTGCGAGACGAGGCATACCAGTGGTGGCTCATTGTAAGAGAGAGTGCGCAAGCCAACCACTTGACATGGGATTTCTTCAAGATGGCCTTTCAAGAGAAGTATGTGGGCACAAGTCATGTGGACACCCGAAGAAAAGATTTCTAAGCCTGACCCAAGGGAATAAGACAATGGCAGCATATAAGGCAGAATTCTTACGGTTGAGTCATTATGCTCACAGAATAGTAGCAACTAGTATGAACGCAGCGTGCATTTTGATGATGGCTTTCGAGACGAGTTAAGGGTATTGATAGCTCCGCAGAGGGAGCAAGATTTTGCTGCTCTGCTTGAAAAGGTAAAGATTACTGAAGAGGAAAAGCGTTTGGAATGCCAGAACTAGTAAAAAGATAAGGGCAGAAATAAGATGGATTTTGGGCTCTCAAGTTCTTATGGGAGGCCTTTTAAGAAGGCCAGGTTTGATGGGTAGGTTCAGACTGGAGGTCCTGTTGCTATTGCTAGGCCGCAGCCTTGTACGGATTGTGGGAGATCTCACCAAGGTGAGTATTGAAAGAGGACTGGGGTGTGTTTTAGATGTGGGTCCATGGATCATCGGGTTAAGGATTGTCCTTAGAGGTTAGTTCTGATGCAAGCTGCAGGATTGGGTCATTTGTAGCTAGTAAAAGGTGGTCAGCAGCCATCGAGAGGCCGTGGGCATGCCCGAGGTGGAAATGGTATGGGACAAGGTTGTGTAGCCCTAGGCAGAGGTGCTGATAACACTGAGGCGAGGCAGCTAGCTTTAGTCTATGCTGCACGTCACCAAAAGGATGGTGACACCCCTGATATCATAACCGGTATGTTCCTAATTTACAATGTACCCTACATTATTTTAATTGATATTGGGTCTACACATTCATATGTTGCATGCACTGTGTCAGGAACTTTGGGTATTCGGTTTAGAAATATTGTTAGTGAGATAAGTGTGATAAGTCCACTAGGTCAGTCGGTTAGGGTAAATAAATTTATCAGAGATGTGTCTCTTAAGGTGTAAGGAGTAATTTTTCCAACGGAGTTGATGGAACTGTCCTTGGTGAATTCAACCTTATTTTGGGTATGGATTGGCTAGTGAAACATTGAGCTAGTTTGAACTGTACTGCTAAGCATATGGTGTTGAAGACCCCTGAGGATGAGGAGGTGGCTGTGATTGGGAACCGAAGGAATTATTTGTCGATCGTGATCTCAACATTAAGGGCCGAGAAAGTAATTTGTAAGGGTAGCGAGGTGTTTTTAGCCTACGTTAGTATTTCTGATTCTGAAGGTTCTTCTGTCAAAGATATTAAAACTATTAAGGATTTCCCGGATGTATTTCCTAAGGAGCTCCGGGTTGCCTCCAAACCGCGAGGTTGAATTTGGTATTGAGCTCTTACTTGGAACAGCTCCAGTGTCCATCGCCTCATACAGGATGGCATTGAAGGAGCTAGTGGAGTTAAAGGCTCAAATTCAAGAGTTTCTGGATCGAGGATTCATTCGACTGAATGTGTCTCTGTGAGGAGCACCAGAGTTGTTTGTGAAGAAAAAGTATGGATCCATGCGCATGTGCATCGACTATTGGCGTTACACAAACTAACTATTAAGAACAAGTATCCCCTGCCAAGAACTGACAATCTTATTGATCAGCTATGAGGAGCTTCGGTTTTATTCAAGATAGATCTTCATTCTGGGTACCATCAGCTTAGAGTTAAGGAGGCTGATGTGTATAATACTACATTTAGGACTTGGTATAGTCATTTCAAGTTCCTAGTGATGCCGTTTGGGCTGACGAATACACCTATTGCATTCATGGACCTGATGAACCAAGTGTTCCAGCCCTACTAGGATCAGTTCATGGTGGTATTTATAAACAATATCTTGGTGTACATCTCCTAATCATTTTGCAAATTTTAAGAGAGAAGCAACTGTACGCTAAGCTCAACAAGTGTGAGTTCTGGCAGCAAGAAGTGACATTTCTTTAGCACGTGGTGTCTGCCGAGGGGATCAGGGTGGACCCTCAAAAAATTAAAGCTGTATTGCACTGGAAACCACCTAAGACCATAACAAAAACTCGAAGCTTTTGGGTTTGGCAGGGTATTACAGACATTTTGTTGAGGGGTTCTCCTTAATTGCTGCACCTCTGACTAAGTTGCTACGTAAAGGTGTACCATTCAATTGGATTGATAAGTAGCAAGAAAGTTTTGAGAAACTAAAGAAGGTTCTGACTGAAGCCTTTGTTTTGATACAACCTGCGGGAAGGAATTTACTGTCTACAGTGATGCATCACACGTTGGATTGGGCTGTGTACTGATATAGGAGGGTAAAGTGGTTGCTTATGCGTCCTGTTAGCTTAAGCCTCACGAAGTGAATTACCCAATTCATGACTTGGAGTTAGCCGGTGATATTCGTACTGAAAATTTAGAGGCATTATTTATACGGTGAGAAGTGTATTATCTACACAGATCACAAGAGCCTCAAGTACCTCCTTACTCAGAAGGAGCTGAATCTTAGGTAGCGAAGATGGGTAGAGCTGCTTAAGGATTACGACTGCTCGATTGAGTATCACCCTGGTAAGGCTAACGTGGTAGCCGACGCATTGAGCCATAGGGCTATATCTGACAATGTTTGCTCATCTCATCTTGTATGATGATGGTAGCCTATTAGTTGAGCTTCAAGTGAGACTGACATGGACTGAGCAAATTAAGGGGAAACAGTTGTTGGACAAATCACTAGCTCCTCGTGTCCGAATAGGTGGAGAAGGGGGAAACTTTAAATTTTGGGCTGGATAGCGATGGAGTATTGTGTTTTCGTGGGAGAGTTTGTGTACCAAGGGATTCTGATCTAAGGCAGACTATACTGCGAGAGGCGCATAGTACTCTATACACTATGCATCTTGGCAAAAACAAGTTATACCGAGATCTTTGTGAGTTGTACTGGTGGCCAAGGTTGAAATGCAAAGTTACTGATCTTGTGAGTAAGTGCTTGACGTGCCAGCAAGTTAAAGCTGAGCATCAACTGCATTCAGGGTTACTGCAGCCAGTGAAAATTCCACTTTGGAAGTGGAGAGAGTAACCATGGATTTTGTGAGTGGGCTGCCCTTAACGCCTACTAAAAAGGATTCGATATGGGTTATTATAGACAAACTGACTAAATCTGCCCATTTTATACCAGTCCGTATGAATTACTCATTGTAGAAGTTGGCAAAGTTGTATGTGGCGGAGATTGTGAGAATACATGGGGTACTAGTTTCCATCATATCTGACAGAGACCCTCGATTCACGTCACGATTCTGGAAGAAATTGCACGAGGCTTTGGGTACTAGGTTGGACTTCAGTACTGCATTCCATCCTCAGATAGATGGTTAGTCGGAGAGGGTGATTCAGATACTGGAGGACATGTTAAGAAGATGTGTTATTGATTTCTGAGGTAGCTGGGAAAACTATTTGCCGCTAGCAGAGTTTGCATATAATAACAGCTATCAGTTCAGTATTCAAATGGCATAGTATGAGGCATTGTATGGTCATAGGTGTCGTACCTCTACCTATTGGACTGAGTTGGGCGAGCGGCGAGTGTTGAGGCTAGAGTTAGTTTCTGATATAGAAGAAAAGGTAAAATTGATTCGAGACCGGTTGAAGGAAGCGTCTGATAGGCAAAAGTCTTACGCAGGTCTTAAATGCCGAGAGATTGAGTATTTTGTGGGAGACTTGGTATTTCTTAAGGTATCACCATGAAAAAAGATACTGAGGTTTGGGTGAAAGGGTAAGCTTAGCTCTAGGTTTATTGGGCCTTACCGTATACTGAAGCGAGTGGGACCAGTAGCCTATCAACCTGAGTTGCCTCCAAAGTTAGACCAGATTCACGATGTGCTCCATGTCTCCATGCTTAGGCGTTATCACTCTAATCCCACACATATAGTACCAGTTAAGGAGATCAAGGTTAGGCCAAATCTGACTTTCGAGGAAGAGCTAGTGCAGATATTGGACCGTGAGGTTAAAATACTAAGAAAGAAATCGATCCCACTAGTTAAAGTGGTTTGGCAAAATCATGGTACCAAGGAAGCCATGTGGGAACCTGAGAGGGCGATTTGACAACAATACCCTCACCTATTCTGACCAAGTAAATTTCGAGGCCGAAATTTCTTTTAGGGGGTAGAATTGTAATGACTCAAAAATATAGGGTCTTTAATTTTGGTTGTTCTGACACAAATTACTTGTTTGTTTTAATAGCTAAGTGATTTGGATATGTATGGGAGTGTCTGAGAAGTCCTAGGTTTAAGCCCTGGATTTTGCAAAATTTTTGGTTTTTCCCCTTAAATGAACATGGACACTGGCACTTAGGCTTTATTAATTATAATGCTTTGTTAATGACACAAGAAGAGCTTGTGGCCTAGTGCCAAGTGGCATACTGGGTAACTATGAGGTCTGAAGTTCAAATCCTTGGATAAGTAATGGAGTGTTTATTTTGCGGATAGGACGGCTAGAGTTTGTGTTGCAGTGAAAGTCTGATGGATGGGAGGTTTGAATTGGTCATGGAGAGATTGTAGGAGCAAATCGGGAGAAGATTAAGGGAGAGTTTGGTGGAGGAATCAGAAGTGGATGTATGTGGGTGGATGTGTGGGTATTGGAAGCATAGGAGTGTGCTTTCCTTCATTTTGAATACCGATTTTGGACTCCTAATTCTGGCTCTCTTTCATTTCTCTCTAAGTGTCGAATAGCAACTTACCACTCGTACACATTTGTTGCCTCAGTTTGTACTTTTTCTTCAAGCATCGTTGGCCAAATCTTTGCTTCCGTCTCCCTCTCCCAATCTAGCCGAATACACTTCCTCTCCCTCCCTCTTCGTTCATTTATTTTCTCTTTTTCTTTCTTTCATTCTTCCCTCTTCTCCCTTTCTTCTCCTAGGCCAAATACCATCCATCTTCTTCATATTTCGATTTCCTATTAGCTTATGAATCGAATATTTTCTTTATTAGTTCTATGGTGACCAAATTCTTCATTTTCTTTCCCTCTCTGTTGCGGTTCTTTAAGTGTCCCTGAAATCGGTAGGTGTTCATATTTTTCACTTTTTGTTTAAAATTGTTCTTCCCTATTCCCTTTTTCTCTAAAATTCTAATATTTTTCCTTCATGCTCTGTGATGGCCGAATGGTGATCCCTTCCTCTTGGTGTGGTGATCGATGGGTTTAGGTTTTCCCGAGGAATGGAGAAGTGCAAAAGTTATTCAAGTCATCAAACTCTGTCTCTCGTTAAGGGTAAGATAAATACCCTACTCTTAAATTAGGCCGAATATTCTGGGGGTGGGTAAGTAGCATTTGTGGATTAAGGCCACATATTGGATCACTATTTTGATACAGATTTTCGACATAGGCGTGTGATCAATCCTGATGGTGGCCTTAAGAGATTAAAGTCTGTCGTCAAGCAAGGTAAGGGAGATATTTCGGATTAAGTGCTATTAAGAGGGCATTCCCCTAACAATTAAGGACTAACATCGAATTTCGATGATTCTAGGTTGGGTGCTCGTGGATCTTGGAACGACTTCGAAAAACAAGGTGTGTAATCACACTATCGTTTCTATGAGTCGGAAAAAGCCAAAATGTCAAAATGTCGAAACTTCGGCATTCGAGGCCTCATGAGCGTGCCATAGCTTGTGTGGTAAACCGAGCCCACAAACATGGGCAATAGACTGTAGAGGCCACCACGATTGTTTTCGTGCACTTGGGCCGTTATGAGCCTCGTTGGGCCAAAATGGGCCACGTGGGCCTAATGGGCTCATGGACCCCACTCGAATAAAAGTCACGAAAAGTAGCAGAAACTGTATTGGGCTACATAGATTGCATAACTGTTATTGAACATGGGCCAAGCGGGCTACACGAGCATGTGGACCCACTTGGGCCGAATATTGGGCTAAAGCCCATTTACACTATTTTGACCAAATGGATTTTCTGAATCGCTCGAGGGGATTGTAGGCCTTCGGAAAGGGCGTTAAAATGATGAAAATACCTTTAATGGGTAAAATGACTAAAATACTCTAGGAGAAAAATAATGAAATACCCTTAATGAGTAAAATGACTGAAATACCTCTAGGGAGCAAAATGACTAAAATACCCCTAGTGAGTAAAATGACCAAAATACCTTTAAAGGGTAAAATTATCGTTTTACCCCTAATGCATGATAATGACTATTTTACCCCTAGAGATAGATTGATAGATGAAAATATGTATTGTATGACTGTACTGAGTAGGACATGTTGCATACACGAAATGTTGATGACATGGCATACTGCATGTGGTTGGGATTATGCTATGGAGGAAGTACTATTACTGGTGGCTCTACGACACATACTGATACTGGTGGCTCTGCCACAATTACTAATACTAGTGGCTGTGCCACATATATTGTACTGGCAACTCTGCTGCGTAATTTATTACTGGTAGCTATGTTGCAATATTGGTGTGAGGGCTGGGTGGGTCGACTTTGTCCCCACATGGTGTGTTGGGTTGGTACGAGAGGTGTGCTGGCTGGATTGGGGTGGGTTTGCATACTTGCACCATACGATGTCATATCGGGCTTAGGCCCACACTGTTGCTGTATTGGGTTAGGGCCCACACTATCTTTATTCTTGAGTAGGGCTCAGCCTGCATTATTCTTGCATGATAGGGGATTGCACACTAAGTTCTCGTAACTCACCCTTTTCTTTTAACTGTGTTGGTAATCCCCAGCCTTAGACGATTTGGAGCTGCGACGGACTCAGAGGTGGCCACACGTTCGTTATTATTTAATTTTAGACTTAGTTATTTTATTTTTATATTGGGTTGATAATTATGTAATAAAGCCTCTGGTGATTTTATTTTCTCTTATTTGGGTTTTAAATTCCTAATTTGAAACTACCAAACTAATACAAATAAGTCTTCGAAAATAATAATGGTTTTAAAAGACAAACACTTATTTTCAACTTCAAGATAACCGTAAATGGAGTAGCTTCCGCGATTTTAAACCTATAGTAACAAACATGGTAACCGTTTTAGTAAGGGTGGTTTTTATAACTTCCCAACTGTTTTTCCAAGAAATAAACACTAAATGGATTATAACTCGAACAATTTCTCCCAAAAAACCTTGATTTCGAAAAACACTTAGACGTGACATGCCAGATTCGATTGTAACGTCTAGGTCGAGTTTGGGGTGCTACACTTAACCCAAGTCTTAATCAGAACTTGGTAAACGCCACATCCATGTTGAGTTGTTTTATCCAAAATCCACCACTATCAATAAACCTACCCAATTATCTCCTTAGCTTTTAATGTTCCTAGTTAACGTTTCGTTAGTTCCTAACCAGCTTACCTTGTAACCTAACTGGCACAAGACCATATTTACAGGGTGCATTATACCACTGATGTAACTCATCCCCTCAAAATCATTTTACTTGACCAAAAATCTTACTCCACAAGTCATAATGATCTAACATGGAACCCTCATCTACTTATTTTCAAATCAGAGTCCGCCCTCTCTACATGCCACAATTGCATTTGGACTAATACTACTTTGCAATCACACTTCTTTAAGACTATGCACCAAATCTTGTATTTGCCAGACCCGAGGCATCATAGGTGTGCTCAAAGAATTCTTATACTTAGTCAGATTCCAATAATATACACATTCAAAACTTGCTCTACATGCCTTTCTTCCATAAACTTATTCAAACACTAGGGCCTTACCGGGTGGGATGTTACAATCCAGTTAGACTAGGAGTTCATTTTTCTAGTTGAAATAAACTTCCACAATTCAACAAGGGTTCTATCTTCTCTCCCTATAAATAGATGGCACTTGTAAGGCTATTTACACAACTTTCAAATATCGTTATTCTTCTCAAATATAGAGAGAATTTTATTCTCTTAGAATTAAATATATTCTCTGGAATAACCATTTTGCCAGTTTCTATTTGAGAAGAGAATTTTTATTTTCAAAATAAAATAAAAGAAAGCTATTTCTAGTTTTGTATTTGATTTGAATTGTTCGAGCCAACACTCGAAGTAGTTCATGGTATGAGAATAACGGAGTAAATCATTTGGTTGAAACTCAAAAATGAAAAGGATTTGTCTATACGTATTGTAACATCCTGAATTTGGGCCTAGTAGAATTGGGCCCAATGGGCCTTGGGCGTAGTAGCGGTTAAAATTTTTGAGAATAAGAGAACCGGCTTTAATGCAAGTTGGATCTAGTAGGTGAGTGATTTTGGAAGGTTAGGGGTCTTTATGAAGTCCCAGGTTCAAGTTAGGCATTAGGAAAAATTTTGGTTTTAGGTGAATAAAACCCTAGGAGTTAATAGGTAGGCTTTAAGAATAAAATGTGAAGAAAATGACACAAGTGGAGTGTGTGGTGTAGTGGCAAAGTGACGCCACATAAGAGGCAATGGGGTGGCACCAAAAGGAAGGAATGAGATACAAGGTTCAAGACGTGGTATTTGCGTTTCTTTTTGGTATTTTTTAAAATGGATTTAGACATTGGCCATAGATTTATATTTAGTTGCGCATGGTTTTAGTCACAAGAGGAGCTGGTGTCTTAGTGGCAAGTGGCGTGAATTGGCTGATGGGAGAGCCTGGGGTCAAATCTCATGGAAAGCAAAGGAGTATTTATTTTGCGGATTAGACGGCAAGAGTTTGAGTTGGATTTAAACTCTACTGACGGAGGGATCCCACATCGAAAAGATATAAAGAAGGAAGGTGAGAAGCTAGCTATATATAGAGCTGTCTTGGAGGAGAATAAGCATACTTGGTTGGCGTTGGACGTAGGAGTGCTCGGAGCGTGGTTTAGCAGCTTCAGACTCCTATCAGGTGTGTACTCTCTCTACTATAGTTGTAGAGCGGTAAATGCTGAAATGCCAGTCACACAGCGATGGTAGCCACACGAGCATGCGAGCGCACTTGTGGAAGCTTCGACGGGATAGTCGAGGCCACCATGAGTATTCTTGTGGGTATGGGCTGTTGGGCCACGACGGCCCGAAAGGGGCCAAGTGGGCCCAATGGGCCGAGGGCCCATATGAGTGAATTGTATGATTGAGTAATAGATAGTGAACTAGACTATGTGAATCTCATATATGTGGCTAGGTTTAGGCTAAATAGGCCACACGAGTGTGGACCCACTTGGGCCGAGAATGGGCCTTAGGCCCATTCGCATCATCATTTCTATTTAGAATACTTGAGTCGTTCGAGGCGACAGTGGACCTTCTGTTAGGTCGTTAATACCCTGATTAGTAAAATGACCGAAATAACCCCTAGTTTGTAAAATTATCGAAATACCCCTAGTTTGAAAAATTACTGAAATACCCCTGGTTTGTAAAATTATCAAAATACCTTAATTTGTGAAATTACCAAAATACCCCTAGTTTGTAAAATTACCAAAATACCCCTAGTTTGTAAAATTATCGAAATACCCTTGGTTTGTAAAATTATTGAAATACCCCTAGTTTGTAAAATTACTGAAATACCCCCGATTTGCAAAATTACTAAAATACCCTCGATTTGTAAAATTACCGAAATACCCCCAGTTTGTGAAATTATCAAAATACCCCCAGTTTGCAAAATTATCGAAATACCCTTAATTTGTGAAATTACTATTTTACCCCTAAACGACAAAATGACTATTGTACCCTCGTGGTAGTACTAGCGTTTTATGTGTTAATTGTATGATTGATTATGTTTGAGATACACTGCCCTTGAATTAGTTAGGAGTAGAATTACCGAACTACCCTTGAAGGGTAAGATTTAGGAATACCCTACTGAGGTAAAATGGTGGTTTGCCCTTGTAGGTAAGTGATTGGCTTGTGCTATGATATGACCGGTTTGGCTATGGTTGTATGACTGATATGATTTAATTACATGTTTAAATGATTGTTATTGAGCATGGCCATTCTGCATACATGTGTAATGATTGAGCATGACATACACGACATATGGCATGGGGTTGGGATATTGATGATCGAGGAAGTATATATTGGTGGCTCTACCACATTCTATATAATGGCTATATGCCAACCTAAATATGGCTCCGTGCCATATTGATTATGGCTTTGTGCGAATTGTATTTACCCAAGGCTGTGTTCGATTATATTATCATCGCTGATTGCTATGTGCCAAGCATAATACAGTTATTGATGACTTTGTGTCAATCATATTTACCCAGGGCTGTGTGCCGATTATATTATTATTTAGGTGGCTTTGCCACATTGTTTTAAAGGCTTGTTGCCACACATATCGGTGACTCTGTCACATTATATCGGCTTTGATGAGCATATTTGTGATCGACAAGATTTGCCAAAGAGGAGTGTAGAGGATGGGGGTTGATTGTAGAAATCCCCACAAGAGTCTTTGAGGTTGGATATATGGAGTGGAATGTAGAGGATGGGATACTAGGTTGTCTTTGGTTGCATTGCATTCACTATTTATGCCATGTTGTTAGGGCTACTGACCTAGTTCGACTCGTATGAGCTTCAGCCAATTTCATTACTGTGAGAGCTAAGGCTCAATGTGCTTCTGTGGGCTTAGGCCCAGTTATCGTTCGTATAGGGGATTATACACTGAGTTCTCGTAACTCACCTCTCTACTTAATTCTCCAGGTAATTCCTAGCATTGTAGATTTGGAGCCAAGGTGAACTTTGTGGTGGCCATACATCGTAGCTTAATAAATTCTGTTTTACGGTACTATATATTTTATTTAAATTTGGGTTTTTGTTTTGTAATAAGGCCTTTGGTATTTTGTTTTAGCTTTTAATTCGGTTACTGCTTATTAATTTTGAATGCTCAATTTGGGATTTTCTAAAACATTAATAATGATTTTTCTATAATGTTAATACACGGTTTACAAACTATAATGGATAAAACTTTGGATTTTCTTAACGTTGATAACTCTTTTCAAAATATTGCATGTCTACAATAATTTAAATTTTGTTTTTCTGAAACTCATTGAGTTGGATTAATTATAAACAAGATCATCAAAAATAGCAACGAAAATGTTTTTGCAAAGAGAACTATAAAACAATTTGGATTTTTCACAAGCAACAAAACTTGATATTTTTAACGAATGCATATATTCTTTAAAAACCTTTCCATGTGACATGCCAGATCTGGTCGTAATGTCTAGGTCAGGTTTGGGGTGTTACACGTATACACATGTGCGAATTTTGGTCTAGGGTTTATTGTTATAAGTATCACAAACCGGGTTGGTTTTAAAAAATATTTATTTTTTGATGTGCAAGAAAACCATTTTCGAATCATATTTTTTTCCAACAATCAAGTCATTCATCACAAAGACGAACGACCCATGGCCATGTTTACTTTTCATCAACCATGTAATGCTAAAGAAAGGATATCATTTACCCATGTCTCAAGATATGGATTCCTCTGTTGTGAATGATGCTACATACTTGATCATGTTTGTGATAAGTCGTAATATTTATATAATGAATGATCGAGCCTAGAAACTAACTATCACCATGATTGAGGCAAGCGCACCTATCGAGCAGTAGTATAGCTTAGTGGTAAGACCAGAATGTCAAACCCAAAGGAACCAAAAGTACTAGTACTGACTCTCTTTTTATTATCTAGCCTAAAATAAAAGTGATTAATGTTTATTTAACTAATTAATAAGCTAAACATGCCAAGACACAGAGAATGAATAAGGAAAATACTTTTGGGGAAAATTAATTGATCAAGACAATACCCGAGGAAGAATCCACCTAGACTTCACTTGTTATTTAACTCTAAACCAGTCGATTTATTCACATAACTTGATACGTAGGATTCCCTAATTTATATTAATACCTCTTTCAAGGCTACTAACGTCTAACCCTAGGTTGATTAATTGAAATATCATTCTAATTAAAACCCCTAAAGTTGCATTAACTCGATCTATGGACTCCCATATTAGGTTTGACCCTAATCCGATAGATTTTGTCGTCTTATTTTTAGGAGTGCGATCAACTCCACTTAATTATGCTAGATCTACTATTAAACAGGGACTTTTGCTCCATTGAATAAGCACATCAGTACTTGAATCAATATCCTGAAATATTAAAGCAAGAATTAAGAACACATAATCAAGAACAAATCAAATATTTATCATATAGTTCAGAAAAAAATAACTAATCCATCTTAGGTTTCATCCCCCTCAGGTATTTGAGGGGTTTAGTTCATGTTTATAAAAGAATACATCTCAGAAGAAAAATAACAAAACATAAAGAAAGCCCTAAAACCCTCTGAAGGAATTGAAGGAGAAATCCTCAGTCTTGAATGTGATTCCGGCTTTTGAGATGGATCAACTGGCTTTCTTTGAGTAATTCCCTGTATTCAGCCCTCTCTGGTGGCTCAGGCTACCTCCTTTTAGGATACACTTAGGGTGTTTATATAGACTTCAGAATGTGTTTCTTTGCCTCTAAGTATCCTTTTCCATGTAGAATTAAAACAGGTCACGGCAGGGACATGCCTGTGTGATTCGAGTCTAGGCCGTGTTCAGGTCTGTTAAAGAGGCACGGTCGTGTGGCTCAAGCCCAGGCCGTGTGAATTTCGTACTCTTTCCCATTTTATCCATTTTTGGCCCATTTCTTGTTCTTTTCATCCTCAGGTGCTCTCCTAAGTATAAAACATGAAATTAAAGGATTAGGAGCACCAAATACCATATTTCAGGGAATAAATCATCCAAAAGTATGCTAAATATGGGATTAAAATATGTATATATTACGGTTTATCAAATACCCCCACACTTAAGCTTTTTCTTGTCCTCAAGCAAAAATCTCAACTCACAATTAAAACTAACTTCCTTAGTTCATAATTTTCATCAATAGTGTTTCATCATAATTCATAGGTAATTCATACATTGATAATTTAACCAAAAGGGTCCTAAAGATTCAAACAATCAAAGTCATAGTTTTTTTAGCACGAAAACATAGGTGTTTCCTCTTACCTAAATAATCACATTTAATTCAAAATTGACAAGGGTTGACATCCTCACTAAAGATTCACTCAAATCACTCAAAGTGTTTAAGGTTCATAGTTAAGCACTCAAAAGTCAAACATGAAAAGTTAATCCTATAGGCTTGCATGAAAATAAAATCTCCACCACTATAGAATGAAATGATACACAGATCAAAAAGTCTTTAAAGGGTTGTAATGGGGCTTGGGTTAAAGGTGTGGGTAAAGGCTGAATTAGAGGTTTAAAATTTAGATTGAATTGACAAATTACCTAACTTAGAAAGATGAAGTAAAACTCGAATAATTACATCAATTAAAATTTCATATTACGAGCTTCTTCTCAAGATATGGAATTTAAATGTACAAGCTCAATTAACATAGAACTAATAATGAATATATGTAACACCTCTTACCTACAATCCCCACCGGAATCGGGCACAAAGTGTTACTGTACAAAACTACTTGATCGCCACTTAGGCTCATGTGACTACTCTACTTGAGTCACTACAACAACTTTATTTTGACTTACAAGACCTCTCTCATACATACGAGGGCTCTCTAGACTATATCGGAAACCTTACGATCCATAAAATTTCTTTCCATCTAAACAGGGAGTACACGCCCGTGCTAGATGACACAAACGCCCGTGTGTAGTCACACACGCCTATGTGCTCACACCATGCCCTAAAACCCCAACATTCTGCCAAAACTCCCACGGCTAGGGCACACGCCTATGTGAAATGGAACATGCCCGTGTACCCTTGTAACATGCCCATGGCTTTAAACCGTGGGGAGTTACTGACTAATTTAACACAGCCTGGACATGCCAATGTGGGAATCCCGTGGTCTATTCTAACTTAAATGTTAACATGCAAGGGACACACGGCCAAGTCACACACCCGTGGGCTGATCGTGTGTCACACATGGTCTAGAAACGCGCCCGTGTGCCTACCCATGTGGACAGAACAAGGCTGTTTGCCAAGCTACTAGCACCCTTATATCTTACACTACATGAGTTCATTCAACAGACTAATAAACATCTCATAATTCAACATGTACCCACATTGATAACTTTGAAATTTCATAAATGATAAAATGTGCCATCATTATTGGCAATTTACAAAATAAATGTCTTAGCAAGAGCCAATACACCTTTGGTCAAAATAACAAAACAATCTGTTTAATCTAGCCCCTATACATGCCATACACAAAACCACTAAGCCTAAATATACCGAGGTGAGCAGATAGTGTGGGCGGCCTCCTTGTTATCGACGTATCCCGACTCGGCTCTTAAACTCTATAAAATAAGGGAAAAAGAGAAGGGGGAGTAAACTTTAAGCTTAGTAAGTTTACATGTAAACAATATAACATTATAATATGAATTAAACAATTACATAGCATTACATACTAAACGAGAAACAATCTACATTCATGATCATGCTTACTCATTTTCTCCATTCCCACATTGCAACCATATCACAAGCTTAATGCATGCATTCATTAACAAGTTCCCTTGCACTTAGCATCACAAAATCACATAGTACAATACATCACTATCTCTAATTTCATTACTCCTAGTCAAATTACTCGGTGGTTTCGCACTTAGCCCACCATCAGCCTTTATTAGGGTGGTATTGTACATAGCCCACCAAAAGATTAGTTACGGTGGTATCGCACATAGCCCATCAAAAAGATATATAGACAATGGTATCACACATAGCCCATCATTAGCCTTTATTAGGGTGGTATCACATATTTCCCACCAAAAGATTAGTTACGGTAGTATCACACATAGCCCACCAAAAAGATATTGTCAATACACATTCATATAATTATTTTGCCATTCATACAATAATTATTCAATAACTATCACATTCAATCCACTAGAACCACATATGTTTTCAATCATGTCATACTCTAATTAGCAACATAATGCTTACGAAAATATATATTGCTTACACATAAACTTATCTCGATGCAAACGCGTTAGCGGACATTTACTCAATCACCTTGCCTTTCCCACGGTCAAGGTTGATTCCGCATTCTTCTTGATCTATAAAAAAAATTCATTCATTTAGATCATTCTATGATTATAATACATCAAATTCTACACTCAAGCAAAAATGACCATTTTGCCCTTGTACATTGGAAAAATTATGATTTTTCCCTAGGCTCGTAATTTATTTTTTCATCACATTTTCTCGATAAACAAGCATAGATGAACATTTATTTCTCTTACAACTAGTCACTATTTCAACTATTTCATGCATTTATGACACAAACTAAATCTTTGCATTTCAGTCCTACCTAGGTGTTGTTTTGAAAACACCTTTCACAAAAGTTGCTTCACCATTCCCCAACATTCAATTTCTTCCATAAAAACTCAGCTAACCACTTAAACACTCCAATGGAAAGTCCCTAGACTTTCAACTATATCACAAGTTAGTCCCCTCATTAGCTAGCTTAAGCTTTGGGGACTCTAAAAAAATACAAAAATCATCAATTAAAACCACCTAAATCACTTACTTGAATGAGAATTGAGTGGCTGAAAGTTTGAGCCTCCAAAAGCTCTATTTCCTCTTCAATTTTTGGTGGAAAGAGATGAGTGAATAGTGAAAGATGATAACATCTTTTTCTTCTCTTATTTTATTCATTTCATCACATAATTTCCACCAAATTTGACTAAAATTTAATGCTCTTGTCCCCCCTTTGTCTACATGGCCGGCCATACCCTACTAATGGCCTAATTGCATTTTAAAATTCTCCAATTTATAATCTATAGCTATTAGCTACCCCTACCTTATAAAATAAAACTTTGGCATCTCTTGCGATTTAGTCCTTTTTCTCAATTAAACATGCTATTGCTCAAATTAAAGAACCAAAATTTCCATATAGCCATATATTAATACCAAAACATGTAAAATAATACTAAAATAATTTTCCTCAACCTCAGATTAGTGGTCTCGAGACCACTGTTCCTACTAGCCCCAAAATAAAGCTATTACAATATACTTCGATTTTTTATGACAAATCAAGTAAATAGATTTTAACAATTGAAATAAAGAATGTAGTTAAGCAACTGATCAAATCAAATCTCGATATAAGGGTAGTCAAGAGCAATGGTGATAACAAATACAAGATGGGTTTTGGGTTATAATTAGTGGGTGAGTCAATAAAAGATTTGTTAGGATCAAAGGGGTTCACTAGGGGTTAATTATGAAGGTAGGCTTTTTGTGAAGTGAGTAGGTTAAATCCTAGGTGCCTTTATCATCTCTGTATATCAAATCAAAGGTTTGGTCTCAACATGTATAATTAAAGCAAGTTCTAGAATAACAAAACAATATTGACACACTCATAATCAATAAAGTGAGCACAAAAAACATATGCTCTTAAGGCTCAAAATCTCATAAAAATTATGGGTTTTTGATAACAACCTTGTAAATTTCAAACTTCAAGGTAATAATTAGATTCGAGTAGACAACCTAACAAAATTTTTAATTTTGAAAATAAACTTATCATGCTTGATTCTCTAGTCTCCTAAAGTTTAAATCATCACTGCACAATTATCAATGACTTAATCCAAAACATATCAATAAAAATCATGAATCAAAGGAAATTTCATTCTAATAGTATTATGATAAAATTACTTAAGAATAAGACATAATTCAGGGATTTGAGGATAATGCAAAAAGTTAGGAACTTTTTAAAATAAAATTCACCCCTCCACACTTAAGATGTACATTGCCCTTAATGTACAAAGATAGATAATAATCATATAGTAAGAAAATCAAAAGAGAGGGAGAGAAGTGAAACTTTCTGAATTTTGGATGGAATCCTTGAGTTGGGAGTGTGGAAACTTGTTCAAAGGTAAAAGATGTTGGAGGAGGAGGCATGGCATGTTTTCCTTAATATAGATGGTTATTTTAGAGTGTTATTTTAGGGTTTTCAAATAAACATATGGGGAGAAAAGGACTTAGAAGTCCTCATTGTCAGACGGCTCGCGAGGTGAGGGCAGCGATAAAATGTGAAGGTGCTAACATATCTGGTAAAGAGTGGCGTCAATGTGATTGAAGTGCTGGAAGTAGTGCTGCTCGAATTGTGTTAGGTGCTCATATATGTTGAAAAGAGAAGCTGTCGCATGAACTGGGCGATGACTCGGTGGTGGCCTCTCGTGTGGTGGGGGGACATCATCAAGAATGTCCTCAAGATCCTCCTCCTCGATGGTATGGGCTAGGCGGTATTGGAGAGGGTCGGTCCAATGGCAATGTTTGATCATCCGCATGTTTATCATCATCAAGATGCCCTATGGAGACAACTGGCCTACTAAGGTGAGCGAGGCTAATTGTGCTGCTATGTTGAGGAGATCAAATTGTCTTGCTATGCGTGTCACATAGAGTCCCATGTAAATGACCCCCTTAAGATGCCGCTCTATATGATGCTGGATGGTGAGAGCGATGAAGTAGGCAAGGTTGAAGACGTGCCCATTCGCCATGTACCATAAGAAGTAGGCGTCATGAGTGTTAACTACCTCGGTGCTCTCTCGCCTTCTTGTCAATGTATGAGCTAAGATGACATGTAAGTACCGCAAGGATGGGGCAAGAGCTGTCGCCTTGGAGTGGCTAACGTCATAGGTGGCTGAGACGGGGGCTATATTATTCTAACATCTCATTGGGGAGTTATGGATATGGCAATGGAGGTTCTCAAGATCATATTCCCTCGTGAACTCGTTCGTGTAGAGTCCTAGAGCAACTCCAAATTTGGGGATACTCATTTTGAACCAAACCTCCTTGGCAAATCCGGATGGTTCATAGGTCATCGTGGTTCATCATTACCACCTGTAAATGAAAAGTAGAGAAGAGCTCTAATGTTAGTTCGAGGTATGTGGGCTCGACAATACTAAAGAACCGCTCCCAAGGGTCCGTGGTCAGTAGGGCGAACATCATCAGCAAGTTGTACTTGTTCTAGGGCAGCCCAGTCAATACATCTGCCTTGACTAAGAGGTCGTGTTCAGAGGATTTGAAATAGTTCCTCTTGAGTTCTGGAGGAAACCGTAAGAATAAGTGTCTTACTTTGGCCGAGGCGCTTGCCGATGATGAGCCGGTCCCCTTTCATTTTTTTGAGGTAGGGACTGCGATTTTCTTACCGAGGAAGACAACATTATGTTCCTATAAGATAGATTGAATAAAATCATCCCATATTTTTCTATAAGAATGATAGAACTTATGAATCCAAAATTATTGTCTCATGATATTAACAATGAAGCTCTTTCCTAAGTATTCTCCTACTACTAGGGGTTCAAAAATCGAGTAATATTATTTATAATACTTAAGTAAATATCAATATTGAATAATATTATCAAAAATGAATACTAAAAAATTTAAAGGAGTAAATCTAAGGATAAAAAGAAATAATCATGGTGTAAATAAGATTAGCAACAAAGTAGAGATGGAGGGAATAAAGTGAACCGATGGAGGCATGGAGACGATGCATGATCATGGGAGGGTGCGTGGGCATGGAGATGGCGCACGGTCGTTGTCTATGTGTGTTGTGTGTGGATGAGAATGAGAAAGAGAAAGAGAGAGAAGGGAGATGGAAATGAGGGTAAGGTTAGAAGGGAATTGAAGAGAGGAGAGGAAGAAGGTTGCCGATGGCTGGAATAAGGAAGGGGGTGGTTTTTTTAAGAGAAACGACTAGGGTTTTGGGGTGGGAAATTTTGTTGGGGAAGATGAGCCTTGGGTTGCTTTAAATAGGGGGTAGAGAACATGGTCAGGGGCCATGCCTGTGCTTCCTTTATTTAGCCCGTGTGTTTCGAGAATTTTGAATTTAGGTGCATTTGAGTTGTAGCCCACGCCCGTGTTTCTTGGGCTTTTTGAGACACATGGCCATGTGCTATCTCATTCACTTCTCCCATACCTCTGTAGAGGGTCCTATGCCCGTGTTCGTTAATCAATGTTGACCACAGCCTTGAAGCACGGGTGTGGCTCATGCCCATGTCATTTACTTAGAATTGAGCATAGTTTTGAGACACGGGTGTGTCTCATGCCCATTTTATTTACTCAGTGTCGACCACGACTGCGTCACACGGCCGTGGCCCTTTTTTTGTAGACCGTGTTGGAAATTTTTTTTCATCCTTGTCTCACACGACCACTGCCATGCCTATGTCTCTTCCCATAGTGTCTACACGGCCATGGACACGCCCGTGTTCTAGGCCGTATGGGAAACAAATCCTGCGCTTATGAATAGTTAGTTCTTAGTTATATGCTGATATTAAAAATGTGAATGTTAATGAGATTAGTGCTCGGGTTGCCTTCAAAGAAGCACTCATTTAAAGTATTAAGCTAGTCTTTCCCTGTTCTCATTCCTAAATGAAGGTTCACGAGTGAAGCTCCTCTCTCACATCCCTAAAATCCTCACCATTATAAATTTTCAATCATTGCTTGTTTACCTTGAATGTGCCATAATTCGGATGAGTTACCTCGACTGTGCCATATGGAAATATAGTTTTGATTACGAAAGGGCCTGACCATCTTGATTTCAACTTTCCAGGGAACAATTTGAGCCTTAAATTGTATAGAACTTGATCTCTTACGTCGAATTGTTTTGGTTGCTTTAAGCAAGCATCATGGCGTCACTTTGTTCCCTCCTTATATAAATGTGAGTTCTCGTAGGCATTAGCTCGCCACTCATCTAGCTCGTTCAACTGTATCATTCTTTTCTCACCTGCAAGTTTAAGATCGCAATTCAAAAATTTTATAGCCCAGAAGGCTTTGTGCTCTAATTTGAATGGTAGATGACAACTTTTTCTGTAGATAAGTCTGTATAGGGATGTTCCTATGGGAGTTTTAAAAGCTATTCTATAAACCCATAAAGCATCATCTACTTTTAATGCCCAATCATTCCTGTTTGATTTTACTGTTTTCTTTAGAATACGCTTAAGTTCTCGATTTGATGCTTCCACTTGTCCACTAGTTTGAGGATGATAAGGGGTAGCTTTCCTATGGTGTACTCCATATTTTTTTAAGACTTTATCAAATTGAGTATTATAAAAGTGAGTACCCCTATCGCTAATAATTACTGGGTGTTCCAAATTGAGAGAAGAGTTTCTTAAGAAATCTCACTACTACTCTACCATCGTTAGTAGGTAAGCTTGAGCTTCCACCCATTTTGACATGTAATCCACTGCTACTAAGATGTATTTATTCCCAAATGAACTAGGAAATGGACCTATAAAATCAATACCCCATACATTGAATATTTCACATGATAGCATATACGTTTGAGGCATTTCATCGTGTTTAGAGATATTACTTATTCTTTGACATATATCACACGAAGCAACATACCTGTTGGCTCTTTGAACAGGGTTGGCCAATAAAAACCTGATTTGAGCATTTTATGTGTTGTCTTAATCCCATTGTAACTTCCTCTTGAAGGCCCTGAATGGAAATGTTCTAGCATCTTGCTTGCTTCTGCCTTTGTAACGCATCTCTGAATTACTTGATCTGCACATATACGAAAAGAAAAGGGTCCTCCAAAAGTAGTTCTTCGCATCAGCAAAGAATAGCTTCTTTTGATGATGGGTTAACCTTTTGTAGGATGTTAGCAGCTAAATAATTCGCAATATCTACGAACCAAGGTACCCTGGTGGCGAAAATAGCAAAGAGTTGTTCTTCAGGAAATGAGTCATTTATCTCACTCTCATCGAGTTCTTTGATATGTGGGCTTTCAAGCCTAGAAAGATGATCTGCTGCGAGATTATCAGCTCCTTTCTTATCCTGGATTTCCAAATCAAATTCCTGTAAAAGTAGAATCCATCTTATGAGTCGAGGTTTTGTGTCAGATTTTGCTAAAAGATAACAAACAGATGAATGGTTGGTATAAATGAAAACTTTAGATAATATCAAATACTGTCTAAATTTATCAAATACAGACACCACGGCTAGCAATTCTTTTTTGTGGTGGTGTAATTTTCTTGTGTGGCCGTCAATGTTTTGCTAGCATAATAGATTGGATGAAAATGCTTGTCTCTTCATTGTGTCAAAGCTGCACCTACTGCAAAGTCACTCACAATCAGACATTAGTTCAAAAGGTAAATTCCAATTAGGTGCAATTATAGTTTGGGAATTTATTAATTTATTTTTAAGGGTATTAAATACTTCTAAACATTCCTGATCAAAATTGAAATGTGCATCTTTTTCTAGTAGTTTTGTTAAAGGCTTAGCTATTTTAGAAAAATCCTTGATAAATCTTCTATAAAATCCAGCATGTCCTAAGAAACTTATAATAGCCTTAACCGAACTAGGGGAAGGTAGTTTTTCTATGGTTTCAAATTTTGCTTTATCATCTTCAATCTCTTTTCTAGAAATTTTGTGGCCTAACACAATCCCTTCTCAAACCATAAAGTGACACTTTTCCCAATTAAGCACAAGATTCGTTTCCTCACATCTTATTAGAACTCGTTTTAAATTTTTAAGTCAGAGATGGAAAGAATTATCGAATACCAAAAATTCATCCATAAATACCTCCATAATATCTTCCAATAGTTCATCAAAGATGGCCAGCATGCAACGCTAAAAAGTAGCAGGAGCATTACATAATCCAAAAGGCATTCTACGATAAGTAAACGTACCATATGGGCATGTAAATGTTGTCTTTTCTTGATCCTCAAGAGCTATTGGAATTTGGAAGTAGCCAGAGAGCCCGTCTAGAAAGCAGTAGTACATATGCCCGGATAATCTTTCTAACATCTGATCAATAAATGGTAGAGGGAAGTGATCTTTTCTCATAGCATTGTTCAACTTCCTATAGTCAATGCAGACTCTCCAACCTGTGATTGTTCTTATAGGAATCAATTCATTCTTTTCGTTGGCTACAACAGTCATTTCTCCTTTCAATTCATTCTTTTCGTTGGCTACAACAGTCATTTCTCCTTTCTTTGGAACAATCTGCATAGGGCTTACCCAAGTACTGTTAGGAATATGATAAATAACTCCAGCATCTAGAAGTTTAATTACCTCAGCTTTAACAACTTCCTTCATGTTGGGATTCAATTGTCTTTGAGGTTGCACACATGGTTTATATTCATCTTCCATTAAAATTTTGTGGGTGCAGAACGATGGACTTATCCCTTTAATGTCAGAAATTTTCCAAGCTATGGCTCTTTTATGCTCCTTTAGTACCTGTAGCAGCTTGTCTTTCTCTTTGGGTTCCAGTTCTGAAGAAATGATCACTGGTAGTGTAGAATTATCTCTGAGAGATGCATATTCTAAGTGATTTGGTAACTGCTTCAATTCCAATTTGGGTGGTTTTTCAATAGGGGTTTTTGTTTTAGTTTATCATCTAATTTAATGCCCTCGTCTTTCTTTTTTTCTTGGGGAAACATTATTAGAATTTAACTCACTTTCTACCTCTCCTAACTCATTGATGTTGTTAGCTCCCCTCTCACATTGAGTAAGACACAGTTCCAACGTGTCGTCATGGATGATTTCTTTAAAAGAATCTTGAATGAAATTGTTAATGGCATTAATAAAATAACAGGAATCATCTTGCTCTCTAGAATATCGCATAGCATCGTATATTTTAATAGTGATTTCCTCATCGCCTACTCGTAGTGCAAGTTGACCATCACCTACATCAATAATAGCCCTGATAGTAGCTAAAAAAGGCGTCCTAAAATTAAAGGTACCTCAACATCCTCATCCATGTCAAGCACAACAAAGTCAATAGGGAAAATGAATTTATCAACTTTTACTAGAATATCTTCAATAATTCCCCTAAGATATTTAATAGATCTTTCAGCTAATTGAATACTCATCCTAATGGGTCTTGGTTCCCCAAGACTAAGCTGCTTGAACATTTTATAAGGCATTAAATTAATGCTGGCACCTAAATCAGCTAATGCTTTTTCAATGTTTAAACTACCAATTAAACAGGGAATAATGAAACTTTCTCGATCTTTCGATTTGGCTGGTAGCTTATTTTGAAGAGTAGCTGAACATTCCTCGTTGAGCTCCACAGTCGATATTTCTTCAAACTTTCTTTTATTTGTTAAAAGCTCTTTCAGAAATTTTTCATATGCTGACATCTATGAGATAACTTGAACAAAAGGTAAATTAATATGTAATTATTTGAAAAGTTCAAGAAATTTACCATACTGGGCGTCTATGCGGTCTTTCTTTAACTTTGCTAGATATGGGATTGGTGTTTATGTTCTTTAGGTATGGGAGTTGCATTCTCATTTACTTCCTCAGCCTTTGCCTTATCAGTTTCGTGTGGCATATTCTTCTCAGTTTCAACTAACTCCTTTCCACTCCTTAGTGTAATTGCCTTCACATGCTCTTTTTCACTAGGTAAACTTTCTTGTCGCCTTTTATAAACTAACTTAATTAGTTGTCCAATTTGATTCTTAAGCCCTTGAATCGATGTTTTCTAATTTTGCAACATTTTCTCAGTATTCTGAAAATTAGTTTCTGACATCGCGATGAATTTTGTCAGCATCTCCTCAAGGTTCAACGTTTTCTCTTGTGGGTAGGGTTGCTGTTGAATGCCTGGGAGGGGTTGTTGTCTTTAATTTCCTTGGCCACCCCACAAAAAATTTGGATGGTTCCTCCAACCTGCATTGTAAGTGTTACTATAAGGATTATTTTGAGGTCGATGATTATTACCCAAATAATTTATCTGCTCGTTTTCCATGCTATGTCCGTAGGGTGGGTACTCAGGATTCGCCACACCTCCTAGGTTTGAGTCACAATGCATTACAGGGTGTACCTACGAAGAAAACAAACCATCAATCTTTTTATTTAACATCTCTACTTGATTTGATAGCATGGTTTCTGTGTCGAGGTTGAAAACTCCGGCTGCTTTTGTTGGCCTTATCCTTGTAACTTGCCACTGATAGTTGTTCAGTGACATCTCCTCTATAAACTCATAGGCCGCTTCAGGAGTTATGTTATTCAGGGTTCCACCGGTAGCTGAATCGATTAATTGCCTAGTCGAGGAGTTCACACCGTTGTAGAAGGTTTGAACCTGAAGCCACAAAGGTAACCCATGGTGAGGACACCTTCTCAACAAATCCTTGTATCTCTCCCATGCATCATATAACGTTTCTTGATCCATTTGCACAAAAGAAGAGATATCATTCCTTAATTTGGCCGTCTTGGCCGACAGAAAATATTTTAATAAAAAATTTTCGGTCATTTGACCCCATGTAGTGATTAACCCTCGTGGAAGAGAATTCAACCACTGTTTGGCTTTATTCCTCAAAGAAAAGGGAAATAACCGAATACGGATGGCATCATCAGAAAGTCCATTTATTTTGAAGGTATCACAGAATTCTAGAAAATTTTCTAAATGAGTATTTGGGTCTTCGTCCTACAAACCATCAAATTGAACAAATTGTTGAATCATTTGAATAGTGTTAGGTTTCAGTTCAAAATTATTAGCAGCAATAGTAGGCCTAACAATACTCGATTCAGCTCCTGTTAAATTAGGTTTAGCATAATCATACATAGTACGAGGAGCAGGATTTTGATTCACCGGGTTTTCATCAACTACAAGAGGTAGTAGATTATTATCAGCCATCTCTTTGGTAGTATTGGTTTTGCCTTCTTGCTCTTATTCTATGTAATTTAAGCTTCGCCTTATTTCTCTACGATTTCTGTGAACAGTACCTTCAATATCACTATTGTAAATTAAGGGTCCTGTCGGGTTCCTTCTAGTCATAAACTAGAGGTATTTGCCAGAAAAAATAAAAGAAAAATTAGCAAAGTTAATAAAAATAAAAGTAAATTTCAAAAAAATATAAAATGGCTAAAGTAATAAAAATTTAGTGTTCCTAATATTTCAGTTCTCTAGAAACGACGCCAAAAACTTGATCATGTTCATGATAAGTCTTAATATTTATATAATGAATGATCGAGCCTAAAACTAACTATCACCACGATTGAGGCAAGTGAACCTATTGAACAGTAGTATAGCTTAGTGGCAAGACCAGAATGTCGAACCCAAAGGAACCAAAAGTACTAGTACTAACTCTTTTTTTATTATCTAGCCTAAAATAAAAGTGATTAATGTTTATTTAACTAATTACTAAGCTAAAGATGCCAAGACACAGAGAATGAATAGGGAAAATACTTTTGGGAAAAATCAATTGATCAAGACAATACCCAAGGAAGAATCCACCTAGACTTCACTTGTTATTTAACTCTGAACCAGATGATTTATTCACTTAACTTGATCTGTAGGATTCCCTAATTTATATTAATACCTCTTTCGAGGCTACTAACGTCTAACCCTAGGTTGATTAATTGAAATCTCTTTCTAATTAAAACCCCTAAAGTTGCATTAACTCGATCTATGGACTCCAATATTAGGTTTGACCTAATCGGAGTTGTTCGTCATCCTATTTCTAGGAGTACGATCAACTCCACTTAATTATGCTAGATCTACTCTTAAACAGGGACTTTTGCTCCACTAAATAAGCACATCAGTACTTGAATCAATATCTTGAAATAATAAAGCAAGAATTAAGAACACATAACCAAGAACAAGATCCATCGTAGGTTTCATCCCCCTCAGGTATTTGAGGGGTTTAGTTCATGTTTATTAAAGAATACATGTCAGAAGAAAAATAACAAAACATAAAGAAAGCCCTAAAACCCTTTGAAGGAATTGAAGGAGAAATCCTTAGTCTTGATTGTGATTCTGGCTTCTAAGATGGATCATCTGGCTTTCTTTGAGTAATTCCCTGTATTCAGCCCTTTGTGGCTGGCTCAGGCTACCCACATTTTAGGATAATCTTAGGGTGTTTATATAGACTTCGGAATGTGTTTCTTTGCCTCTAATTATCCTTTTTCTGTAAAATTAAAACAGGTCACGGCAGAGACACGCCCGTGTAACATGGCCGTGTGATTCGAGTCTAGGTCGTGTTCGGGTCTACTAAAGAGGCACGGACCGTGTGGCTCAGGCCCAGGCCGTGTGGATTTTGTACTTGGCCCATTTTCTCTGTTTTGGCCCGTTTCCCATTCTTTTCATCCTCAGGTGCTCTCCTAAGTATAAAACATTAAATTAAAGGATTAGGAGCACCAAATTCTATATTTTAGGGAATAAATCATCCAAAAGTATGCTAAATGTGGGATTAAAATATGTATATATTACAATTTATCAATACTACAAAATTTGTATACCCAACGCACCAACTTTAAGCTGCTTATCTATTTTAACTCAGGCTTTTACTTATATTAAAGTATACGAATCACACATACATAGCCCGTCATCCACTTAGAATTTAGGTATGCCACACTATGAACATCACAAGTGAATAAATCCTTTAATGGATTCAAGATCTATTCTTCTTGTGTCTAGTCTGATATACTATCAATCTTGTAACACCCAAAATAGGGCCTAAGAGTTTTAGAGGTATTTTAGGAATTTCAGCCTTGGAGTGTTCAGAATTTTTGTGACATGGTATATCGATGCTTTCGATTATGGTTTTTAGAAAATCAAATCAAATTTTGAAAAGTGTTTTGGAAACCTTTAATTTTAGAAAAAAAGATTGATTTGTAACGTAGACAAAATTGTTAGCATTTATGTTGCAGTTTTACCAATTTTTAAACTTGAACCTAAAAATCACCCCCACCTACAGTTTTCACATTATTTCTTCTCTTTAGCTTGTTAGTGCCGCCTTTTACTCTCCCAACTTCTCATCCTCGATTTTCTTTGTTAAATCTTCACTCTTTTGATTTCCATCATCCACCTAGTATTAAACCTTTGTAAATGTTCAAGAAAACATCCCAAAATTCCATAGATTTCATCATATTCTTCATGTGTGAGTTTTTGGGTTTTCAAAAAATCATCATTTTTCTTCCATCAAAGTTAACCATTCGTCTACCCATTAGTTTTTAATATTAGTTAGTCTTTAAAACTGAATTATTAGCCATTAAATCACATGTGTTGATTAAAAGTCGAAAATAGAGTAGTTAATGGTGAATTTCAGGATTTTGAGTAAAAACATGGTCACAAAGTGTTTTTCAATTAGTTTTGACATGATTAAGAGGTTTCTAAACTTATTTTGAAGTTTTGCTAAAGATTTCTTGAGTTTTAATGAATTTTCAAAAAATAGCCATAAAATATTTCAAAAAAGTCGATACCATGAATTGAGTTTTTTTTTTTGTAGTTTAAAGGTTGGGAATTATTTGTACGTGAATTGTAAGATGAACGTAATTGGTTTTAGGGAAAAAGACTGAGCATACACTGAGATATTCAAATTTAAAGTTTGCTAGGTTAATGGTTTCGGTTACATGAGAACTTAGTTGAGGCTTATGTTTTTGATTGCTTGTGGTGAGTCCTTGGCTAATTTTTGAATATATTGTTTTGTGATTTTATTGTGCTAAAGCTTTGAATTCAATAGGACCATCTACGAGTTACGAAAGGCTAGTTAAGCTTTCGAGTTCTCGGCGAAAGCGTATTGGTGAGTGTTTAGAATCATTGCTCGTAGACACGAGTTATGTGTATTTGGGAAATTAGTAGTAGCCTAAACCCCTACTTTAAGTTCTGAGTGTAAGCTTTCTCATATCTATGTTATCTTGTGAACTATGTGCTTATGTGTTTGTGAATATGTGACTTGAGATAAAATGCTATAACATGTGATATGTGGTTATGATAACTATTGTGAAAGTGCAAATGTGTACATGTTATGTATATGTTAAATGTTAGTGACAGTGTTTTGCTATAAATCCAAAGACACAATGATAGTGCACGGATAATCGGTAAGTGATATGTGTTTGATTTCAAATATTTTGGCCTTGTGCTCTTGAAATTGTTAGATATAGTTGGCATGCCATAGGATTGTGAGTACTGACCTATATGTACAGTGATTTTTGGATTTGAGGCCCAAGGACATGTTGGAAGGATAAGGGAATGTGAGCTAAGCTCTATTCAACGGGACATGTAAGGGGAAATAAGGAAAGTGTTAGCTATAGCTTCACTTATGGGATATGTTCGACTCTATGAGTCATTTTGTATGATTGGAGATCTGTGTATTTGATGTGTGGTGATATTTCCCACTTTATGTTTCATATGTCAAGTGCCAATTTATTGTTATATGTGATTGTGTGAAATGTGATACATGATTAATGGAATATGTGTTATGTGATATATGCTTAATTGAGTATGTAAATTCTATGTAGATGAACTAATAAATAATGCATGAATATGTATTATATGACTCTAGACATAAGAATATGGTAATTGTATATATATATATATGGTTGTGTTGTGGATGCACGATGACATGTTTGCATATTGGTTATGCTAATCATTCACTAAGCTTGTTTAAGCTCACCCACTCTTTTCAACATATACAAATTAGTGACGTTTTGGTGTGGGCAGTGTGGTTTTTCCGAGGGAGTGATCCAAGGAAGACTTATTAATATTTTGTAAGTTTTCATTATTTATTTACATTTTTGGGAATAATGCAACGTGGTAGACTTGTTTATAGCCATGTTTGTTCTGAACATTCTGCTAGTTATTGCTTTTGTTTAAGAGGTTTATGAGTTACAAATATGCTTAGGTTTATAAACATTGATGATGGCATGATGTTTCTTGCTTGGACACATTTCTGACATTTTGAACTATTAAATTTAGATGTTTGGATGATTATTTATTGAAGTATTTGATGCATGATGTTTAGGAACTAATTTGGATTGGACTAAAAACTTTTGTATGCTGTACTTTTGTGGTATGAGGCAGAGGTATCAATATTCGTGTTTTAAGAAAGATACCTCTGTGTTTTGGAACATGCAGAAAAGTCATAACAAAGATTTTGTATCGATACCTTTTCTTGAGTATTGATACTCGGGGAAAAAATATCAATACTTTATGACTGGTACCGATAATTTTTGAAAGTATGCTTTTTGTGTAAGAAACAAAATGCAAGTTGGTATTGATTTTCTAGGTGGTAGCGATACCACTTAAAGAAAATATCGATAGCCTAAGGTTAGTATTATCACATCCCATTTTCTTAATTAATTTAATTTAGTAAAGAGGGTGAATCTGCTATGTAATAGCCCAATTATTGATAAAATCGAAACAGTGGTTTCGGCACCACAGATCCGAGCCCAGAAAGAAAAATTATCTTTAATACTATTTTATGATCTACAATATGATAATAATATTGTGTGAAAATTTCGTATAGAAATTTTATCGATTACATGATTAATTTGATAAAGGACTAAATCGAGTAAAGTGTAAAAGTTGTGTTCTAGTAGCTAAAGGGATTAAGTAGCTATAGAACTTTAAATTGGAGGTCTTTATATGGTAATTAGACCATTAATGAAAAGTTGGTAGATACTTTTGGATGATTCATCCATGGAAAATCAGAAAAAGGCTAAGGACTAAATTAGAAAGTGATAAAATTAAAAGATGATAAATAATTAAATAGAAATAAAAATTATTTTATATCATCTTCTTCCCCAAATATTCCATGGAAACCCTGGGAAAGAGAAAGCAAGCTTTCTTGGCCAAATTAGGTAAGTATTCAAGCCCCGTTTTTAGTAATTTTTATATTTTTGAAACCGAATAGTTTAATCTATCTATTTGGGGGATTAATTTAAAAAGTTATCAAAGTATAGAAATTATCTCATGGATGAATATGCTGAAAATTTGAAATTTATGGTAGAATATAAAAGGTTGATGATAGATAAACAACTTTTACAAAGTGATTTTTGATGAAAACATGATTTAGGGACTAAATTGTAAAGTTATGTAAATTGAAGAAAATTTCTAAATTTTATAGAATACATATGCTGTAACTTTTATATTGAAATTTTGTTTTGGATTGGAATAAGAAGTAAATTGCATGAATTTCATTTTCCAAGCCTAGGGACGACATTGTCATTAATTAAAAGTTTAGGGGCAAAATGGTAATTTTGCCTAAGATGTAAATTGGACTGAATTGAGTTTAAATTTTATTAAATTGATGTTAAATTTACTCGAATAGATTCGGATAGACCAAATTCAGAGCAAGAACGAGGAAAAGAGAAAAATGTCGGATTAGTAGATTTTACGTACACAAACATTTGTCGATGTAAGTTCGTGTAACTAAATTGTATATTTAAATGCTTGAATTAGATTTTGGGTATGTAAATTATATAAATATCATACATATATGACATTGAAAATATATCTGACAAAGCCCGATCAATGATAATATCCTATAAATGATAAATAATAAAAAAATATTACTTTTATGCTTGAAATGAATGTGGAATGTGTTTATTTGAATTATATGAATGTTATAGATGGATGAAATAATCACATGTCTGATAAGGCCTGAAAAATGTTAAATCCCGTTTGAATAAATGAAAACCGATAGATACGTGGTTTTTCCTATTAAATGATGTCCTGCATTTTTTACTGACGGGATTTAGCTCGGACGAGTAATCCTATTGACCTCATTACAGATAGGATTTAACCCGAACGGGTAATCCTGATATAATCCCTCTCGAGCATATGTTACAATTAGGATTTAGCCTAGACTGGTAATCATGATTAAGCTCTTCTGAGCATATGTTACTGTAACATCCTAGAAATAGGGGTTCTGCATTTTATGTTTTTTATGTGTCTGGCTTGTTCTGCTCTCTTTTGGATGTGTTTGGGGGTCTTGGGAAGGCTCGGGTTCAAGCCAGAGCCTTGGTTAAATTTTTGTTTTAGTGCACTTTAAGGGGGAGAGCTTGTAGAAGCAGGCCTTATGAATATTTGGGTGTGGTTGTTGACGCAAAAGGACACCTGGTGGAGTGGAATTGGCGTCACAAGGGAGCTTGGAAGGAGAGGAAGCAGGTTCGAGACTCGCAGGTTGCATTTTGGAGGATTTATTTTGTGCCGGGATGGAGAAGAGGTGGGTTCGACTGGGACTCTACATGGTGGTTGTGGAAAGAGTCAACGAATTCAAAATGGGTGGAGGAGAGGTGCTTGTGGAGTTTGAATGGGTCAAAAAATTTGAATTGGTGGATGGAGAGTGAAGGGAGGAGAAATTATGGGATGTGGAGAGAGGGTTGGTAGTTGGTCGAATGTTGGAGAGGTGGGAGGTGGATTGTTAGCTATAGGGGTTTAGCATGGGAATTTCGACATTTGGGGAATTGAGATAGCAATCGAACCACTTGAGTGTTGAGCATTTTTTTTTTGGTACATATTAGCTCTCATTTGCATTTTTCAGCATTTTACCATTCTCAATCCCAAGGCTACTCTTTTTCTCTCCATTTACTCTCTTCATTTGAGTGTTAGCCGAACCTTCATCTAGTCTTTTCTCTTCTTCTAGCCGAACCCTCTCAACATTTCGTCTCCTTTGTTTCTTCCTTCTCTTGACCGAATCACCTCCTACATTCATTCATCTGCTTTGACTTTCTTATACCTTAGCCGAATCTTTCTCCTCCTATTTCTTCATCTCTTATCGTCCCTCTCTTGTTCTACTCTTGAGCCTAAACCCCCTGTGACAAACTAAACCCGTATCATTCATCTTTGTTGAGCCGAATTTCAATTTTTGTTCTTCTTATTCAATCGATCGTTCTTTCCTTAACCTTCTGGAAAGCATTGGAATTGCGTTTCTTTTAGTCTCCATAGCCGAACTTGGAGTTTTATCTATTACTTTTTGCCAGTACCGAATCTTTCTATGTTCCATTCGATTTCACTCTGTCCAAGGTAATGTGCCCTTCTCTTATTTTTTCCATTTCACCTTACTTTTCTCATAGAACCAAAACACTCATCTTCTAACCCTGTCACTCTGACCGAATCTATATTTCCTAGCACGTCTCTATCTTATACTCTTTTCTTTATCAAACCGGTGCTAATTTCTCTCTTAATTAGGGGGTGGTCATCCTTGAAGGCCGAATCTGTGTGTGATTCCTCATCAACTAAAGTAAGGAGGTTCTCACTAGTTCTTTACGAGTAGTCTCTCTCTCCGTTGTTCGTTGCCTTAACCTAACATCTTTGTTAGATAATCGTTATTTTCATTATAGTATTGTATTAATCAAGATTCTTTCATGGATGCGAGTGCCAGTCAAACTAAGGAGGGGAGTGGACTCGCAGTCCTTGTCCCTAAGTTCAAATGGCGTGATGTGTCGGCGGTTTGGGATTTTTCGTTGGCTTGTGGTAGAGAGCCGACATTGACTTGGGATAGGCAGATCGCTGTTATTCCTGCTAGTGAGAGTGTCGACGATATTGAAAGTCTAGTCCTTCGCGTAATCAGGTGTGTAACTCCCACACCTTCTTTTGTTTGTTTGTAATAAGTATATGCATTGTTTGAAAGCTAAAACATCGATAATGGATGTTGAGTTACCCTTGGAGGGTAAAATCGAGATACCAGGTTAGTTATTTTCTGACTATGCCATGTATGTACATTAGCATGAATATACATATGCTCTGAACATTCTATGTATGCTGATATATGTTGCATCCATTCCACTATGATTATATGTTGAATGAGATTGGGGATATGACATAGGGATATGACATTGTTGAAAGGGGAAGTGTAATTCGGTGGCTTTGCCCCACATTTCGGTGATGTTGTCCCATTATTTCGGTGGCTATGCCACATATTTTAGTGATGGGCAGCTGACTACAGCACGACTGCCATCGATGGTGTGTAGCGGTGAGGGTCGATTGTAAAAATCCCCACTGGTGTGTTTGGCAGGAATGGGTGGTGTGTAGCGGATGGATATCTAGGCTGGGTTGAGTAATGCATCATATTGCATACATTATGTGCTATACTGTGCTAATAGGGCTAACGCCAGCCCGATTCTAAATGGGCTTCGCCCAAGGTGATTTTGTAAGTGCTTAGGCCCAGATGGTATTTGAATGGGCTCGGGCCCAGTTATGGTTCATGTGGGGTAATTACACACTGAGTCTTCTTGACTCACCCTTTGCTTAAATTTTTGCAGGTAATTCTTAGACTAGTGGATATGGGCTGGAGTGGACTCAGTGGTGGCCATGCACGGTTTTAGTAAATTAAAATTTTCTTATCTTTGAATTTTCTTTAATTTGGGATTCTGTTATGTAATAAGGCCACTATTATTTTAAATTTGGATTTATAACGCTTTAATTTATGATTTAATTGGTATGGGGTTTTCCTAATAAAATGTAAATAACTATTTTCCAAAACTTAACAAATGAATTACAAACGATAATGGACAACACCTTGGTTTCACTTAGAGCGATAACAAGTATTTTCAAAATATCACCTACCCACAATAGTGCAAGTTTGATTTTCACAATAAAGGCAGGTTCTAAGTTAATTACAAGTTTTCAAGGATGAACACTGAGTTTTCAAATGACCACCCTAACTCAGAGTTTTCAAAAGAGATTCAAATATTTTTAGACGATTGCAAAGATTCATGAGAAACCTTTTTATGTGACGCGCCAGATCCGGTCGTAATGTTTAGGCCGGGTTTGGGTGTTACAGTTACAGAAAGGATTTAGCCTGGACTGATAATCCTGTTATATGATATGTTGCTAAAGAGTGTATTTCTTGATTGAGTGTCTTAATTGGTACCCTTGAATATGAATTGACGGATCCTGATTTGTACACCTCAAGTGTACTACCTGTGTATCCATCGATATTTCAAATAAACTCAACGAGTAAAAATCTCGATATGAGAAGATATGAAATAAGAAATGAGTCATTACATGTATCTATCTGAAATACAAAAAATGATGATATATGATAATTGATACATGGAAATATGAGATGATGATATTTGTACATGGAATTTATTTGATAAATATGTTCATCCTTGATTATAGATCTGTACATCTTGAGTGTACTACTCGTGTGGCACTGATATATCGAATTATATGAGTAAAGTTCTGACATGAAATAATCTGAACTCGAAATGAATTATTAAGAAAATATACTTATAATATAAATATATGATTTATACATGTTAAATAAATACGTGATATGGAAAGCATATGTTCTGGAAACCTGATTGTTGTTGAACCCATATATGTTTCTTGGTGTTATTATGTAATAATTACTAATAAGAGGAATGAGGATATGTGTAGGGCTTGAGATCAAATTGATTGAATGTGCCTTACATGTTTATCTTGAAATAGAATAAATGGTAAGTTAATTACCATGTTATACGAACTTACTAAGCATTATATGATTACTTAATTTTATTTCCTTGTTTTATAGTAAATCGAAAGCTCGTTGGATTGGAAGCTTGGCGGAGATCACTCACACTATCCATTAGCTCATTTTGGTACATATGGTAAATTAGTTATGGTTATAATGGCATGTATAGGTTAATTGGCCATATTGGCATGTAAAAGGGTTTATTGTAATCTAGCCATTTGGAATAGCTAGTAAAGATTTGTTTTGGTAAAATTGTAAGGTTATACCATGATAACCTGTGTGTCTATTGTGGTTGATTAAATTATGTTAACATGTATGTTCAAAAAAAGAGTAAGATTATAAACATGAATGCATGTAATGATGTACCATGTTAGATGTTAAAATTAACTTGATTATGATACTCGAATTGGTTAGTATATGAGAAAGCTTTGGTTTAGGTCATTGGCAAAGTTTGGGTGAGAAATAAAGCTAGAAAATGACTTTATTTTGTCCACATGAGTAGACACACGGGTGTGTGGTTATGCTGTGTGTCCCTTGCACTTTAAATTTGAGAAACAAAATGCTCAGAAATGAGCACACGGGCAGAGACATGGGCGTGTGTGTTATAAGGACTAGCACATGGGCATGTGGCCAGCCGTGTGGTACAAGTCAAAGAGTTACACGGGGATCGAGCATAGCCTGCAGCATGAGCGTGTCCTAGGGTCACACGGGCGTGTCCCTTGGACCACACGGGTGTGTGAGCTCTGCATCTTGGAAAATTTTTAAAAATTTGCAAAATTTTCTTGGAGTTCACGATTTAGTTCCGATTCGATTCTAATACTCGCTTTGGGCCTTAAGGGTCCATTTAAGGGGTGATTTGAATAATATTCAAAAAATAAATAGAATTTTACATGAATTATCTGTAAATGTACTAAAAACTCTGGTAACACTCCATAACCCTATTCTGACGACGGATATGGGTTAGGGGTGTTACATGCTAGCTTTTATGTCTTAAAATTATTTGCGCATTATTGAAAACATGGTAGTGTTGTGGCTTAGTGGTAAGAAAATCCTTAGCTATCTTTGAGGTCCCAAGATCAAACCCCTTTGTGCACGTATTTTTTTATTTAATTTTTGCACTTTTTTAGCATGTGCTAGCTAGACTTGCACATACGGAAGATTCTTTTCATCCATTAGCAAGTCAAACGTACCTTTTTTAAATGAAACACATCCCCCTTTTCCCTTATTATCTCACTCTGTTGCAAAAAAATCTTCTCTTGCCATAAGCCTATGGTGCATTGAACCTAGCCATGGTTGACCAAGCTACACCACCCCTTATACACTCCATCACCCCAATTTGAACCCTAGTCTCCATTTGCTTCATTTTCCTCCCTCTTTTTCTCTATTTTTGGCCACCACAACCACCACCGTGAGTTTATTTGCACCACCACCTTGCCACCATCCATAAACAACATTTCTTCTATTTTCCTTTCGATTTCCCCTCCCCTCTTTCATCGTGCACTGCCGTGAGCTACCGTGTCAGTGCCGTAACCACTACGGGTCACCTTCTCCTCCATCAATTTTCTTCTCTTCTATCTTTTTCTCCTTTCTTTCAATTAAAAGTGACCGAACCCTCCTTACTTGTATTTTGCACCACCATCAGACAACTGCACCCTCGTAGTCGAACCACCACCAAGCCGTCGCCACCGTCAGTGATTGATTTCTTCCATTTTGTTTTCTTTTTCTCTTGCTGATTACCCTAGTGACTAAAACACATATTTTCTTTTCTTTTATTCTATTATTTTAGATTATCCAACCATCAATTTCTCTCCATTTTCGTTCCTTCGAACATCTCGTAACGAAACAAGTGTAAGTGGAGTTTGGGATTGAAAATCCTTCATCTTAAAATTTTGTGACATGGCCGAATGGTATAGGGCCTAAATAATTCATATTTTTTATTTTTATGAAAATCATTAGTGTAACATCTTGATTTCGGTAAAATTAAAACAGTGGTTTCTGGGCCACAAATCTAATTTTGAAAAGGAAATTTATTTTAATATTATTTTATGGTCTACAGTACAATAGTAATGTCGTATAAAAATTTCGTAAAGAAATTTTACCGATTTCATGTCTAATTTGATAAAGGACCAAATTACACAAAGTGCAAAAGTTGATATCTAATAGCTAAAAGGATTAAATAAATATGGAATTCAAAATTTGAGGTCCTTATATGGTAATTAGGCCATTAAAAAAATGCTAAGTTGTTAAGGATGATGATTCATCCATGGAAAATTAATTAAAGAAAAGGATAAAATTGAAAGATGATAAATGATAAAATAAAGAAATATCATCATTTTATCATCATCTTTCCCAAATAAAATTTGGAGAATGGAAGAAAGTATTCAAGTCTCGTTTTTAGTAATTTTTATATTTTTGAGATCGGGATAGTCTAATCTATCTATTTTGGGGATTAATTTGAAAAGTTATCAAAGTATAAGTTTTTCCATGGATGAATATGCTAGAATTGAAATTTATGGTAGAAAATGAAAGGTTGTTGATAGATAAACAACTTTTACAAAGAGAATTTTGATGAAAAAGTGAATTAGGGACTAAATTATAAAGTTGTAAAATTTATGAAAAATTCTTAATTTTGTGAAATACATGGGCTGTAAATGTTACGTGTAAAATTTGGCTAGGCTTGAAATAAGGATTAAATTGCATGAATTTTATTTTTCGAGCCTAGGAACGAAATCGTCATTAATTAAAAGTTTATGGGTAAAATGGTAATTTTTCCTAAGATGTGATTTGGACTAAATTGAGTATGAATTGTATTAAATTGATGTTAAATTTACTCGTATAGATCTGGATAGACCAAATTCGGAATTAGAACGAGGAAAAGGGAAAAATGTTGAATTAGTAAATTTTACGTACACGAGCAATTGTCGAGGTAAGTTCGTGTAACTAAATTATGTATATATTTATAAGTTTGAATTGAGTATGTTTATGTGAATTATATAATGTCATAAATATATGAAAGGATCACATATCCAATAAAGCCCGATAAATGTTAAATCCCGATAAATGATTTAATTGAATATTGTATGTATGAATTATGTAAATGTTATTGACATGAAATTAATTACATGTGTGATAATGCTGAAAAATGTTAAATCCCATTTGAATAATGAAATTCGATGGATATAAGATTTCTCATACTGATTATAATCTTGCATATGTTGCAGACTTTATAGCTTGTACGAGCAACCTGTTAAAAGCCTTCTCAAGCATCCTGTTATGTAGTTCCTGCGAGCATCCTGATCGGTAGTGATTCTGCATGTGTTACACACTACTGCAGCTCTTTGTGAGCATCCTGTTACATGATTTGACCAGTTGTGATCCAGCATATAATGCAGACACAACGTAGCTCTACGTGAGCGTCCCGATATAAGCTCTTATGGGCTTCCTGACATGGCTCACTTAAACTCTGTTACCTTATCCGGTGCTCGTTGATAATAACTCTTTGGAGTTACCTATTAAGCTCTATGAGCTCCCTGATTAAAACTCTTATAAGTTTCCTATTTAGCCCGGATAAGTGTCCTATTACATGGCTCATCTGAGCATCCTGATATGTGGCTCGAGAATGTGCTCCCTGATTATGTGCCCTAATGGGTACTCCCAAATATGAACTGATGGATTTCAGTTTTGTACACTTTAAGTGTACTACATGTGTATCCATTTATATTTCAAATAAATTCAAAGGGCAAAATCCTAATATGAGAAAATGTGAACATGAAATGAATTATTACATGTATCTGCCTGAAATACATGAAAACTATGATACATGATATATGAAAGTACGAGATGGTGATATATGAACATGGAACTTGTTTGATGAATATGTTCATCTAAGATTATAGATTTGTACACTACGAGTGTATTTTTCCTGAACTTCTATTGATATTTTAATTCATTTAATGAGCATAATCCTGATATGAAATAATCTAAACTTGAAACAAAATATTATGAAAATGCACTTGAAATACATGGCTCTGATTTGTATATGTTATTTGAATTGATTATGTGGAAAGTATATGCATATGGGAAATTGGTTATTATTGAGCCCATCCATGTTTCTGGATGTTTATATGAGATAGTATGACTTAGAAATGAATTATTACCCGTATGTACATGAAGTACATGGAAATGACATTACTTGATATAGTGATGCATGAATTAGCTATTACATGAATGTGGAACGTGCTTGATGACCTTGTTCATCCATGATTAAGGACTATCATATGTAATTACTTGGCTAATATGATGAGGATATGTGTTTAGGGCTTATGATAAAGTTGATTGATAGTGCCTTGCAAGTTTATTCTGAACATAAATATATGGTAAGTTATTTACCATGTTATACGAACATACTAAGCATTTCATGCTTACTCTATTTTATTTTCCCTTGTTCTATAGTAATTAAAAAGCTTGTTGGATTGGAATCATCGGTGGAGATCACTCACACTATCCATCGGCCTATCTTTGCACATACGGTAAATTAATTATGGTTATAATGGCATGTATAGGTTAATTAGCCAAAATTGGCATGTAAATGATTTGGTTATAACTAGCCATTGGAATGGTTTGTGATAAACATGTTTTGATATGAGTAAATAAGGCTATAACATTTTTAGTGTGTGTTTAAATGGTTGATTGATAGAAATCATGTTGGCATATTAATGATTAATTTTAGCATATTTGGTATAGTGTTACTTGAAGTGATTAAGAGCACATTGATTGTATGTGAAATTATGTCATATTTAAGACATGATTTGGACTTTTTTAAATGCTTGGATATGATTTGTGAATGTGTTTAAGTGTTGGTGTAGGTGGAAGACAAGTTAGGTGAGAAATGTGGCTTAGAAAATAACCTATTTTCGTCCACACGGGCAGAGTCACAGGCGTGTGTCTCAGCCATGTGTGACACACGATGTAGCACATGGGTGTGTGTCCCCTACATCTTTAAAATTTCAAAATAGAATGCTCAGAATTGATCACACGGCCTGGCACACGGGCGTGTGGCTTGGCCGTGTGACCCCTGCACCTAAACACAGTCTAGAACATGGGTGTGTCCCTGGCCGTGTGAACCACACGGTCAGAACACACGGGCATGTGACCCCTGCACTTAGGAAAAATTTTGAAATATTACGAAAAATTTTCTAAGTAACTAGTTTAGTCCCGACATGATTCTAATGCATGATTTAGGCCTCGAGGGCTCATGCAAGGAACTATATGATTAAATTTGATTGAAATTTGATATGAACGCTAAACGTTTATGAAATGTCTGTTACTTGACCCGTAAACTTTGGTAATACTCCTTAACCTTGTTTCGACGATGGATTCGGGTTAAGGGTGTTACAATTAGTACTAATACGATATTGTGTTAACATGAAGGACCGATTAACAATCTATCGAGAAATCAATAGTGAAACATCGCGAGAGTGACGAATCCGAGAATTTGAATTGAGGGTAAGTATTGGTGAGATTTTCACATTAAATCTCATAATAAAATCCATATTATTTGAATAGATCATGACTAAAATGGGTTAATCATGTGTTTAGATTTACGATCAAGACTAAACCTAAACAAAACTTCTACAATGGAGCAAACTATTTAGATCTACATTAAGGTGTGTGATTTAACTCTCATTTTAAGCGAAGTTTAATATTACTATTTAATTAAAATTTTATTTAATTAATTAATGTGTGAGTATCTTACGTACTCCTGTGGACTTGAAAAACTCAATCGAAGAGGAAACCAAGTAAGTGACCTAAACTATTAAGTGCTGCGAAAATCCATGATTTGTGTTATGTGATGTATACAATGTTGATCTCAACTCTATGTTATGTGATTTATGGCTAGATTGATGTATGCAATGTTATGTGATATATGTGTATGTGTATGTTAAAATCCATGTTTTAATATAAATATGTATATTAAAGCACGCTAAAGTGAAAACTATGTGATAGGTGAAAATGTGAGCATGATACACGCATATGTGTAAAAATCAAGAAATATGAGGTATGAGAATTAATATGTGAAAAGTGAAACATGTAACACCCCAAACCCGGCCCATGCGTTATGACCGGATCTGACATGTCACATGAGGAAAACAAGTTAAATCCTTTTTATTCGAACTAAAATAGATATTAATTCATCATAATCAAGAAAACAAGTTTGATTTGAAATATTTGATAAAATACTACTAACCACGAAGGTTGATAGATAAATCAATAACTTGAACTAATGAACTTATAAAACCGTGACCTTTGAAAATATTGTTGATAATTTGAGAGAAAATTTCCGAGTTAAAATATTTGTATAAGTTTGTTATGAAATCCATTTGTTAGTCTATTTTAGAAAACCTTTATTTTAGTTTTTAGAAAAAAATTCCCATTTAAAGCAATTTAAGCAAGATATTAATTACGTCTAAACGTAAAGCAAAATAAAACATATTCCAGAGGCCTTATTACAACTTTAAAACCCAAAATAGAAAAAGTAACGAATTAAAACGGTAAAGAAGTTTACTAATGTTCAAAAACATTATTTCCAAAGTATGGTCTCCACCGAGTCATCCATGGCCCCTAGTCCTCGTCACTGAGCATCACCTCTAAGGATTAAGAAGGAGGGGTGAGTTACTAGAACTCAGTGCATAATCCCCTTACCATTGTCCACTGGGCTTGAACCTGTATAGCAATATCTTAAACCCATTTATATAACAATGTATGAATGAAATGAATATATGCAACCCAACCCATCTTAGTAATCCATCCGCTACACACCACCGTACCATCCCATCACACCTGTGGGGATCAAGTCAACCCACCCAGCCAAACACACCAATCGCAGGCAAGTTGCCATTTATAATATTTGTGGCTGAGCCACCATAATCATATACGATAATATAATCGGCACATAGCCTTAATCACGATGGAACAAAGCCATATTTAATTTGGCACATAGCCATTATCAAAATTTGTGGCGAGGCCACCAGAATAATATATACGGTAATATAATTGGCACATAGCCTTAATCACGATGGCACAAATCCATATTTAATTTGGCACATACCCATTATCAGAATTTGTAGCAAGGCCACCAGAATAATATATACGGTAATATAACCAGCACACAGCCTTAATCACGATGGCACAAAGCCATATTTAATTTGGCACATAGCCATTATCAGAATTTGTAGTAAGGCCACCAGAATAATATATACGGTAATATAACAGGCACACTGCCTTAATCACGATGGTACAAAGCCATATTTAATTTGGCACATAGCCATTATTAGAATTCGTGGCAGTGCCACCAGACTACACTTCTCTTCATTCAATTTTCCCACTAAGGCATTCTAGCAATTCGACCCATATAGCATTTTCGTAATTCGGCCCATAGGGGCATTTTTGTAATTCAGCTCATAGGGGTATTTCAGTAAATTTCACAACCCAAAGGTATTTCTATAATTTTACCCATCGAGGTATTTTCGTAATTTCGCAACCTCGAACTTAACTACTAATTTGGGGCATAAAAATTGAAACTGTTTATCCGAGTCATATTCACTAAATTGACTATAACTCGAGTTAGGAAACTTGAAATTTAGATCCGTAAATTTTCCTTGAAACTAGACTCATATATATTCTTACTACAATTTTCCAGAATTTTTGGCTTAACCATTTAGTACAGTTTATTCATTAAAATTTCCCCTATTCCACTGACCAACAGTTCTGACCTCTCTTACCCTAAATTCAAATATCTTCTTGTACAGTTTTCATATGTTGCTCCCACTTGTTTCTATTGAAACAAAACTCATAAGTAATCTATACATATAAATTATAACTCATAATTAACTTTGTACAATTTTGAATGATTTTTCCAAGACAAAACAGGGAACCACGAAGTCATTCAGAACCAGTCTCACTAAAATTAAAATATCACAGAATATAACATTCTTCTTCCTACTCTGTTTCTTTCATATAAAAATAGACACAATAAGCTTTAATTTTGCACCTTATTCACCTTCTAATTCCCTTTCTCTTATTTTTCGTGATTTTTCAAACTCACATCACTGCTGCTAACTAGAAACTATTTTATTGCAAAATACGGTTACCACTATGAACATACGCACGCCCGAGTGGTCACAGATGTTGGTTTCTAGTTTTTGATCTTTTGGCCAAATCACAAAACAATTCATGCAAACATTTAGAGAGATGTGAGATTACGCACCTTGTTCAAAATCCATAACACGACACTCTCTGCAGCACCAACAATTTGAGTCTCTTATTATGAGGGATAGGTGTTCGATTAGCCCTCTGTTAAAGTACTTCAAGTCCTTAGAAGTTATTAACACAAGAACAAATGTTAGCCACACCATATTCGGCTTGAGTCAGAATCACCTAAACAATACACCCCCTTCACCTATATTCGGCTTTACTTACTTACCAACCCTCTTTCAAAAGTCAAAGGCTAGAAAGATGACAAGAGTGTAAGCTAACACTCTTTCGATTCGGCCCACACCAAGAGAACCAAGAAGACGAAAGTAGCAAGGAATAGATTCCACCGTGGTCAAAAGAACAGGGTGAATAATTGGTTTTAGAAGAGGGAGTAAAAGAGAAACAAGAAGAGAATAAAAGAAGAGGAAGAACACTACCTTACAACCATCGAAAACTCGAGAAGGCAAAGAAGCTTTGGCAAACACAAGAACCAAGTTTTGGCTATCAAATGAAAATGGGAAAGTGTAATATTCGGGATTTAGGGGTTATGCATTTTCACTTAAATGAATGTGATTGCATGCTTGAGTATGGCTTGAATGTGTTTTGGGGGCTTTAAGAACCTTGGGATGTAGGTAGAAGCATTAGAAAAATATTTTATTTTAAGCCTAAAAAGGGGAACTAAGGGAGCTAGGCCTTAAGGAGTTTATTGTGTGGCTTAGGACATAAGAATTAATCTGGTAAGGTGGCAAGGAGGGGCCACTTAGGGCCTTGTAAGGTGACGCCACAGGGAGTGAGAAGGGGGCCTAGGTTCAAGCAGTAAGGGAAACATTTTGGAGCTTTTATTTTTCAACAAGAAGAAGCAGTGATGGACGACATAGGGACACTTCATGGATGAAGTATAGATTGGGTCAAAAGCTTAAGGATTCACTAAGTAGGAGTGAAAAGGGGGATTGAGTGGATAGAAGGAGAGTTGGCCGGCCAAGGGACTTTCATGATGACAAATTCGGTCACCTAGTAGCCAAAACTCCCTAAGCCGAATTGTAGCCTCACTATCACTTTCTTTTTCTTTTCTACTCACCATTCTTTCTTCCTCTTTCTCACCTTAGCCGAACCATAAACTGAGTTTCAACATAATTCTTTCTCTTCTGTCATCAAAACCAAATCTCTGTGTTTCCAAACAAAGGGCAATCGGTTTCAACATTGTGGTAAGGGATCCTATCATTCGATTTCTTTCTTTTCCTTTTTCCTTTGATTGCCGAAATCTAGGAATCTAATTCCTCTCATTTTCTTTGGCCGAAACCATGAAGGGAGAATTCGGGATCCACTTGTAGCCGACGATTTAAGGGAGATCTTCTTGGATTTTGGATATCTAAGGTAAGTAAGACATACTATTTGGCCAAAGGCCATACTACCTATTGAAGGTTGTCGATTCTAACTATGATGTCTTAGGGAGTTTTTGATAGATCTTTGATATTTGGCTAAGCAATCTAGGTAAGGGTTCTAGTGTTTCAGATCTATTCATATTTCGTTCAAAAGCAAAAACTAACCGTTTGAGTGTACTAGTGCTTAGCCGATTGCAAGGGGGGATCATCACGAAGTTTCAGGATTTGGTTGGTAACCAAATAGGCATTAAGGTAAGGATTTTGGTTGCGTTAACCCTTCAGGATTTGTTGTATAGCCGAATGGCCTCTTTGCTAATGTTCTTAGTGTTGGCCGAATGTAGGAAAGGGGATCTAGTACGTTAGATCAGGATTTTTTGGATTTCGGTTAGATCTACGAATAGTCAGGTGTGTAACCCACCCTAAATTCTCGATTAATAATAATAATGCTATGAATATGTTAATAAGGTTATGAATGAATATGGCTAAGGGTACCATTTAATGGTACAAAGAATTTAGGTATGTTACCCCTTAATACTCGTTAATAATATTTAATAACATGGATGTGAAAATATGTGGAATTCCGTTATGATTTTGAGGGTAAGGTAAATTGCATAATAATTGTATGTTTTGAATGTTGCATGGGCATATGGGTGATTATTTTAAAGAGGAAGTGATCTGGCGGTTTCTACCACATTATCTGGTGACTTATGTCACATATTATGAATCTGGTGACTCTGTCACATTATCTGGTGGCTATGCCACAATTATAAGGGCAAGGTATGAGTTGATCGCAAAGGATCGCCTTTGATGGTGTGTAGCGGATGGAGGGTCGATTTAGTAATCCCCACGGTGTGATTGGTAGGTACGGGTGATATGTAGAGGTTGGATATCTAGGTGGGTTTGGGTTGCATCATTGTCCATATTTGTTTTATGTGATTTAATATGCCATGATTATTTGGGAGTCTGTGATGGTTGTTACACATCGAGTCTCATTGACTCACCCTCGTGGGCTAACATTTTGAGATGGCACTCAAGAAATGGACTGGGCCGGCAGGAATTAGTGGTGGCCATGCACAGCTCAGTTTTTTTTTTTCAGTTTTTCTTATTAAGTTATTTTGATTTATTTTGGGTCATGTTTTGATGTAATAAGGCCATTATCACTTAACTGTTTTATTTATGCGTTTTAAATTTTATTATGATACGAACAACATCGAACAAGACGGTTAAACATTTTTCTTAAAACAACATGAATTGTTTTAAAACCCAAACACCTACGGTTTTCAAGTTAATAATAATAAACTCTAAAATCCGGCATTTCTTTTAACTTGTAACTTTTGAAATATGAAAATATCATTTTAGCACAAATTTAAATTACAACACGGTTTTTAACTTGAGAACAATCTGAAGCTATTTTCTTCAAAACCACTAAGATTTCCAAAATGTCATTTTGAGACTTAACTACATTTTACTCAAGGAGCATGCCAGATCCGGTCAGGGCTTGTGGGCCAGGTTTGGGGTGTTTCAATTTGGTGTCAGAGCCCGGTTCAAAACTAGGCCTTGAGTGCTTTTGGGCCAAAACATTTTTCCTTATTTTGAAGTTGGGTTTTACTTAAGATTGAACAGGTTTTCTGGCATGGCACCTGAGTCTCCGGCCCAAAGTCCACCAGGTAAGTACCCCTAACCATTGTGTGATTTGTATGTGGGTATTATGGGGACGTAGACTAGTAGACTAGGAGCTAATGAACCCTAGGATTAGTTTACTCCAACATAGAATTGCATAAAATTTAAAGTCTAACCAAACAAACCTGTGAGTGAGTCGCTGAGTTAAGGGTATGGCAACCGTTGTGCACATGTCTAGGATTGGATTCAGGGGGAGCTTGGTATTTAAGTAGTCCTAGTGACTCACCTCCTCTCCGCTCGAATCCTACCTGGTGCGTAGTGACGGTTCACTCTAACTAAGAGGACTTAATCACATGCTAAATTCAATAATTAAAACCCGAAAGGGACCAATCACCTTGTTTTTTACAACCTTAAAATTAAACCTTGATTTCAAAATTACCAAAGTACCCATGATTCGAAAAATGACCAAAATACCTCTGATTTGCAAGTTGACCAAATTACCCCTAACTTGAAAAATTTCCAAAATACCCACGGTATGGAAAGTTACCGAAGTACCTCTAAATTGAAAATTTCTAAAATACCCTTATTTCTTAAAACCACCTGGAACCATATTTTGTAAAATTATCGAAATACCCCTGATTTGTAAAATTATAAAAATACCCTCAATTTATAAAATTACCATATTACCCTTGAATCTTCCTATCAAAATATTCCTATTTTGCAAAAATACCTAAGAACCTCTATTTTACGAAATTCAAAATATCGTGACTTGAAAATTACGAAAATACCCCTGTAGGATAAAATTACAGAAATACCATTGGGTAGTGGAAAACAACAATAGTGACAACCACAACACATTTCTGTAATGAACGCAAGTTCATGAATAGTGATGATTGAATGAATGAACTTGAGATTGTAGTGTGTGTATGAATTCGAAAGAACTACTTTTTAGAACTATTAATCATAAGACTGTTCGCGATAAATCAGTGGAAAGAAATAATGATTCATAAAATTCTTAATCAGATAAATGGAACTCAAAAGAATGAGTTCTAGAGGACATGGTCGTAATGTGCGTAGCCATGGTAGAGGCCAAATAACCGTATCGGAACCCGTTAGGTCTAGTCAAGGGTCCGAGAATGAAATGCCACCACCACCAGCTGCTGGTGTTGAATATCAGGATCAGACGGGAGGATGTTTTAAGTATGGGTCCAAGGATCACATGATTAGGGATTGTCCTATGGAAATAGACAGGATCCAACCAGCAAGTCAGGGTCTTAATCAGGCTGGAAGAGGTGGACAGTAGCTACCGCGGGGTCGTGGTCCGGCTGGCAGAGGTAATGGTTCTGAAAGAGGTCGGGGAACACTGGGTAGAGGTGTTGGTAACACGGAGGCGAGACAGCCGGGTCTAGTGTATACAGTTCATCAGAGGGAGGATGGTGATGCACCTGATGTCATAACGGGTATGTTCCTTATCTCTGGATTACCCTTTATTACGTTGATAGATATTGGGCCAACTCATTCATACATTGCTAGTAAGGTGTCCGAACTCTGCATTTGAACTCTGAGACTGTACCTAGAAAGATGACTATACTTAGTCCTTTAGGGTAATCAGTAGTATTAGATAAACTCTTTAGGGCAGTACCTTTGGAAGTTCAGGGGGCGTAATTTCCAGCTGACTTAATGGAGTTGCCATTTGAAGAATTTGATCTAATCTTAGGCATGGACTGGTTAGTGAAGTACCATGCGAATGTGGATTGTGCTGCTAAGCGTATGTCGTTAAGAACTTCTGACGACAAAGAGGTTATGGTAATGGGAAAGAGACGAAATTGCTTGTCAAATGTAGTATCTACCCTTAAAGCGAAGAAGATGGTGAGAAAAGGGTGTGTAGCTTTTCCGATGTTGATCGATGCCTTAAAGGCTAAGGAAGCAATTGTGAGGAGGAGTTAAACAAGAAGGAATTTGTGGATGTCTTTTGAGGAGCTACTGGGTTACCCCGAATAGGGAAGTGGAGTTCGAATTGATTTCTTCGCCGATGCACGACTCCGTGTCAATTTCTCCATACCGAATGGTACCAAAGTAGTTAGTAGAGCTTAACGCCCAGATCCAAGAGTTAATCGATCTTGGGTTTATTCGACCTAGTATGTTTCCATAGGGAGCACCGGTCCTATTCGTGAAGAAGAAGGATGGGACTATGCGCATGTGCATAGATTACCGGCAGATGAATAAGCTGACCATCAAGAACAAGTATCCATTGCCAAGAATAGATGACTTGTTCGATCGACAAGAAATGCAGATATTTTCGAAGGTAGATCTAAGGTCAGGATATCATCAGCTTAAGGTGAAGGAGGTAGATATCCATAAGACAGCTTTTCGAACTAGATATGGGCATTATGAGTTCTTGGTAATGCCGTTTGGATTGACAAACGCCCCAGCCGTGTTTATGGATATGATGAATCGGGTTTTCCAACCCTACTTGGATTGGTTCATCATTGTATTCATAGACGATATCCTAGTGTATTCCAAGTCTGAAGAAGAACACGATGAGCATCTTCGGGTTGTGTTGCAAGTGTTAAGGGAAAAGAAGCTATATGCCAAGTTCAGCAAGTGTGAATTTTGGTTGAAAGAAGTTACGTTCTTAGGGCATGTGGTTTCTGCCAAAGGAATAAGGGTGGATCCTCGGAAGATTGAGGCAGTATTAGATTGGAAACCACCTAAGTCTGTGGCTGAGGTTCGTAGTTTCTTGGGGTTAGGAGGCTATTACAGGAGATTTGTCGAAGGGTTCTCGACAATAGCAGCACCTTTGACGAAGTTGTTAAGAAATGAGGTATCTTTCGTATGGGCGGATAAGTAGCAGGAGAGTTTTGAGAAACTTAAGAAAGTATTGATAGAGGCTCCAGTTTTGATTCAGTCGAAAGTAGGGAAAGACTTTGTGGTGTATTGTGATACTTCCCATACAGGATTGGGATGTGTCCTTATGCAAGACGGGAAAGTGGTTGCTTATGCGTCTCGACAGTTGAGGCCACATGAGGTTAACTATCCAACACATGATCTGGAATTGGCGGTGGTTGTATTCGCTCTTAAAGTGTGGATGCACTACTTGTATGGAGAAAGGTCGGTGATCTACACGGATCACAAGAGTCTGAAGTATTTACTAACCCAGAAGGAGCTAAATTTGAGATAGCGAAGGTGGGTGGAGTTGTTGAAAGATTATGATTGCTCAATAGAATATCATCCGGGCAAGGCGAATGTTGTGGCAAATGCCCTAAGTCAAAAAGTAGTGTCAGAGTTAAGGGCAATGCTTGCACATTTGAGCCTTTATGATGATGGAAGTTTGCTAGCGGAGTTGCAAGTGAAGCCAACGTGGTTAGGTCAGGTAAAGGAGAAACAATTGGTCGATGGTGAACTAAGTGCTAAGCTACTACAAGTACAAAATGGGGAGTTGGAAGACTATGGTGTAAACGGTGATGGAGTATTGTGTTTTTAGGGCAAGGTCTGTATGCCGAAGGATGAGGAGTTAAGGCAGAGAATTCTTCAGGAATTGCATAGTAGCCCTTATGCTATGCATCTTGGAGAAAGTAAGTTATATAAAGAACTACGGGATCAGTTTTGGTGGCCTAGTCTTACGCGGAACGTTATAGAGTTTGTAAGGAAGTGCCTAACGTGTCAGCAAGTCAAGGCTAAACACCAAGTACCATCAGGATTGCTTTAGCCGATAAAGATTCCGCAATGGAAGTGGGAGATAATTACCATGGACTTCGTTAGTGGGCTTCCCCTTACGCCTACTAAGAAGGACTCGGTATGGGTGATAGTAGATCGGTTGACGGAGTCTGCACATTTCATACTAGTGTGGGTTGACTATTCTCTACAGAAATTGGCAAAGTTGTATGTAGCAGAAATCGTGAGGCTTCACGGAGTGCCGATGTCGATTATCTCGGATAGGGATCCGAGGTTTACATCTTGATTTTGGAAAGCACTACATCAAGCTTTGGGCACCAGATTGGACTTCAGTACGGCATTCCATCCGCAGTCAGACGGCCAATCTAAACGGGTAATTCAAGTGCTAGAGGATATGTTGAGAGGTTGCGTGATAGACTTTAGAGGGAGTTGGGAGGAGTTCTTGCCTTTAGTGAAATTTACGTACAATAACAGCTATCAAGCAAGTATTCGGATGGCATCGTACAAAGCGCTATATAGACGGAGGTGTTGCACTCCTACATGTTGGACAAAATTGGGGGAACGTCAAGTTTTAGGTCCAAAGATTGTGGCAGAATCGAATGAAAAGGTTAAGGTAATTGGCCACAGTTGAAGGAGGCATCTGACAGACAAAAGTCACATGCAGATCTTAAGCGGAAGGAGATTGAGTTTGCTGTGGGAGATCAGGTGTTTCTCAAAGTTTCGCTGTGGAAGAAGGTGATGAGATTCGGTCATAAGGGAAAGTTAAGTCCTAGGTTTATAGGACCTTATCGAATTCTAAAGCGAGTTGGACCAGTAGCATATCAGTTAGAATTGCCTTCGGAGTTAGGCAGATGCATGATGTGTTTCACGTTTTGATGCTACATTGTTATCAATCAGATCCATCTCATATAATATCGGTTGAGGAGGTGGAGCTGAGACCAGATCTGTCCTATGAGGAAGAGCCGATTCAAATTCTGGAATAGGATGTGAAGGTGCTTCGGAGGAAATCAGTTCCTTTAGTTAAAGTGTTATGGCGTAACCATGATTAAAAGAAGCTTCGTGGGAGTTAGAGGAAACAATGCGACAACAATACCCTCACTTATTTTAGCCAGGTAATTTTGAGCTCAAAATTATTTTAAGGGGGCAGAACTGTAATATCTGAGATTTAGGGGTTATGCATTTTCACTTAAATGAATGTGATTGCATGCTTGAGTATGACTTGAATGTGTTTTGGGGGCTTCAAGAACCTTGGGATTGAGGTAGAAACCTTAGAAAAATATTTTATTTTAAGCCTAAAAAGGGGAAATAAGGAAGCTAGGCCTTAAGGAGTTTATTGTGTGGCTTAGGACACAAGAATTAAGCTGGTAAGGTGACAAGGAGGGGCCACTTAGGGCCTTGTAAGGTGACACCACAGGGAGTGAGAAGGGGGCCTAGGTTCGAGCAGCAAGGGAAACATTTTGGAGCTTTTATTTTTCAGCAAGGAGAGGCGGTGATGGATTTGCAGGGGACACTTCATGGATGAAGTATAGATTGGATCAAAAGCTTAAAGATTCGCTAAGTAGGAGTGAAAAGGGGGATTGAGTGGAGAGAAGGAGAGTTGGCTGGCCAAGGGACTTTCATGATGACAAATTCGGTCACCTAGTAGCCAAAACTCCCTAAGCCAAATTGTAGCCTCACTATCACTTTCTTTTTCTTTTCTACTCACCATTCTTTCTTCCTCTTTCTCACCTTAGCCGAACCATAAACTGAGTTTCAACATCATTCTTTCTCTTCTGTCATCAAAAGCCGAATCTCTGTGTTTCCAAACAAAGGTGCAATCGGTTTCAACATTGTGATAAGGGATCCTTCATTCAATTTCTTTCTTTTCCTTTTTCCTTTGATTGCCGAAATCTAGGAATCTAATTCCTCTCATTTTCTTTGGCCGAAACCATGAAGGGAGAATTTGGGATCCACTTGTAGTCGACGGTTTAAGGGAGATCTTCTGGGATTTTGAATATCTAAGGTAAGTAAGGCATACTATTCGGCCAAAGGCCATACTACCTATTGAAGGTTGCCGATTCTAACTATGGTGTCTTAGGGAGTTTTCGACAGATCTTCGGGATTTGGCTAAGCAATCTAGGTAAGGGTTCTAGTGTTTTAGATCTGTTCCTATTTCGTTCAAAAGTGAAAACTAACCGTTTGAGTGTACTAGTGCTTAGCCGATTGCAAGGAGGGATCATCACGAAGTTTTGGGATTTGGTTGGTAACCAAATCGGCAGCAAGGTAAGGATTTTGGTTGCGTTAACTCTTTGGGAGTTGCTGTATAGCTGAATGGCCTCTTTGCTAATGTTCTTAGTGTTGAATTAGGAAAGGGATCTAGTGCGTTAGATTAGGATTTTCGGAATTAGATCTACAAATAGGTGTGTAACCCACCCTAAATTCCGATTAATAATAATAATGCTATGAATATGTTAATAAGGTTATGAATGAATATGGCTAAGGGCACCATTTAATGGTACAAAGAATTCAGGTACGTTACCCCTTAATACTCGTTAATAATGTTTAATAACATGGATGTGAAAATATGTGTAATTCTGTTATGATTTTGGGGGTAAGGTAAATTGCATGATAATTGTATGTTTTGAATGTTGCATGGGCATATGGGTGATTATGTTAAAGGGGAAGTGATCTGGTGGTTTCTACCACATTATCTGGTGACTTATGTCACATATTATGAATCTGGTGACTCTGTCACATTATCTGGTGGCTATGCCACAATTATAAGGGCGATGTGTAGTTGACTGAAGTGACTGCCTTTGATGGTGTGCAGCGGATGGGGGGTCGATTTAGTAATCCCCACGGTGTGATTGGTAGGTATGGGTGATGTGTAGAGGTTGGATATCTAGGTGGGTTTGGATTGCATTATTGTCCATATTTGTTTTATGTGATTTAATATGCCATGATTATTTGGGAGTCTGTGATGGTTGTTACACACTAAGTCTGTTGACTCACCCCTCGTGGGCTAACATTTTGTAGACGGCACTCAGTAAATGGACCGGGTCGGTAGGAACTTAATGGTGGCCATGCACAGCTCAGTTTTTTTTTTTTTTTTGGTTTTTCTTATTAAGTTATTTTGATTTATTTTGGGTCATGTTTTGATGTAATAAGGCCATTATCACTTAATTGTTTTATTTATGCATTTTAAATTTTTATTATGATACGAACAACATCGAACAAGATGATTAAACGTTTTTCGTAAATCAACACCAATTGTTTTGGAACCCAAACACCTACGGTTTTCAAGTTAATAATAATAAACTCTAAAATTTGGCATTTCTTTTAACTTGTAACTTTTGAAATATGAAAATATCGTTTTAGCACAAATTTAAATTACAACACGGTTTTTAACTTGAGAACAATCCGAAGCTATTTTCTTCAAAACCACCAAGATTTCCAAAATGTCATTTCGAGACTTAACTACATTTTACTCAAGGAGCATGCCAGATCCAATCAGGGCTTGTAGGCCGGGTTTGGGGTGTTTCAGAAAGAGTAGGTTGAGGGTTATGGCAAAGCAAGGGAGAAAAATGAACAATTTTAGACTAGGAAGTTTCGGCCAAATCAAGGGGAATTGTAACAGCCCGAATTTGACCCTAATCAGAACGATGGTTTTAGGACCACGAATTCGACTTGAAAAATATTTAAATATTATTTTCGTGTTTATGATATGTGAATTAATATGTGTGAAAGTTTCGTATAAAAATTTAATTGTTTGTGTGCTCAATTAGTCAAAAAGGACTAAATCACGTAAGTGGTAAAAGTGACCTTTTATTTGATTTAGGGCTAAATTGATGTGGCTTTATTTTAGTGAAGTCCTTAAAGGGAAATATGCCCATTTTAAGTTATAGTTGACGGCAACATGGTGATATAACATGTTTTTATGTATTATTTTATATGTTAAGGGTTATATTATATTTATTTTATAATTTATAATTATATTATAATAAAACCAACATGAAAGTGGAATTTTATTCATTCTTTCTTCCACCGAATAACACAAAGAAAAGAAAAGGTTTTGGAGCTTTGTACATTCAGCTATTTACAAGCTAAATTAAAGGTTAGTTTTTAATTAGTGTTCGATAATTTCTACGATTTTGTAATCGTTGCTTCGAATACTTCAAGACCCATGCTTGAATTTTTTATTTTGATTAATATTTTGAAATGTGCCATTGATTAGTTCATGAGTTTTATGATGATAGTTGATGAATTATGAAAAATATATGTTAGATTAATATGTTTTGTATTGAGATTTTTGGTGTTTTGAGTAATTATGGATAAATTGCAAAAATAAATTTTTGAGGGGATAAAATGAAAAATAAATGAAATAAATGGACTTGTATAGTCCCTATAAACATTCGGCCCTTAGGTGATGTAGTGAAATTTTGTGTATTTTGTGTCTTGTGCAAATAGGATTAAATTGTAAAAATGTGAAACATTCAGGGTAAAATGGTAATTTGCCTGTTTATGTGTTTTGGGATTAAATTGAGATGAAATGTGCTTGAATGAGCTAAATTTTAATGTATTTAGATCAAGAACAAAGAAAAACGAATTTGGATCGGGAAAAGGCAAAGGTTATCAAATAGCCAGTCTACGTTGTCCGTCGATAGTCGGGGTAAGTCTTTAAGCAAATATATGTCAGAAATTATTTACGTACTCTAATAAATGTTGAAGTTTGAAAATGTTGGGAATATATATATATGAAGTTGCCGAATGTGGGTTGTACAATGATGTAATGATTTTATTTATGTAATGTGAATAAGCTTAATTGAATTTGATATGTGATAGAATTATGAAATATAAGTGATACAAGTGGTTGTGGCATTATGAAATGTGTATGGAATGATTGACTATATTGATACTCGGGCTTAGAGCCTAGCGTGCCTTGTCTTGGTGAATTTTATCGGCCTAAAGCCTAGCAGGGCCTCGTGCGTTGATTTATTATGGCTTATTGCCTAGCAGGCTAAATGCCGGTGTTTAAATCTCAGACCTTGAGTCCAGCAGGCCTAGTACCGGTGTGTGTGATTCGGGCTAATGCCTAGCAAGTTCTATACCGGTGAACTAAAATTTCGAGCCCAGAATATGTAACAACAAAGTTATGAAATGAATCGAGAAAGTCTAAGCTTTTGAAAATGAATCATATCATTTCGGCCTTGAGGTATGTGTTTTCATACTTATATGTTGTGTAACACCCCAAACCCGGCCTAAACGTTACGACCGGATCTGGCATGTCACATGAAAGGAATGTCTAAAAACTGTGCGTTCGTTAAAAAAGCTTGTATTCTTTATAGTTGTTGTGAAAAATCAAGTTTAAGTAATTTTAAATAAGAAATAGTTTATTATCATTTTAGGAAAATCCCATATTGATCATTTAATAATAAGCAGTAACCAAATTGAAAGCTGAAACCAAATAAAATACCCAAGGCCTTATTACATAACAAAAACCCAAATAAAAATAAGTCCAAATAAAAGAAACGAATTTATGAGTAAACATATGTATGGCCTCTACAAGTCCACCTCAGCTCCCAAATCCACGATCTAATAATTACCTGCAAAATTTAACTAAGGGGTCGAGACTCAGTGTGTAAATCCCCATCCAACGGGTGTTAAACCCTTATACAATTTCATATGAAAATATGCATGTCATGCAACCCAAAACCTAACCATCCGAAACTCCCGATTCTACCCGTGTGGTACCAAACTTTGGTGGTGCTAAACCACCGGTGACCCAAAGTCACAAATAACATATGTGGTCCCAAACCATTTGGTGGTGCTAAACATTTGGTGACCCAAAGTCACAAATAACATATGTGGTACCAAACCAATGGTGGTGCCAAACCACTTTGGTGACCCAAAGTCACAATAACATATGTGGGACCAACCCACTTTGTAGTACCAAACCATCGGTGATGATCCTTTAAATATAATATGTGGGGCCAACCCACTGTGGTGCGAACCACTAGGACAAGTCACAAAGATAAATATATATGGTACCAAACCACTAGTGGTGCCAAACCATTGAGACTTAGTCACAAGATAATGAGAAGCGGGGCCAACCTACTGTGTGGTACCAAACCACTGGTGACAGTCTGATATTCATATCTTCCCCCTCCTCTCATCATACCCATGCAATATGACATTATAATTCGTGTATGCAGTATGTCATGTATGCTAGACATATATCAAATATAAGTATAACATGAATTACCATCATAATCAGATAGACATAAAACAACATAATCACGCTAATCAACCCCAAAGGGTATAACCGTAATTTTACCTACCAATGGCATTTCCATAATTTACCTTTCAGAGATATTTTGGTAATTTACCCCTAAGGGTATTTCAGTAATTTCGTACCTGGAATGGCCTTTTCGAAGGCCCAATGTCGCCTCGAGGGACTCAACTACCATTTTTGGTCTTTACCGGACTGTTGGGCCTAAAACCCGATTTTAGCCCATTAGGGCCCACATGCTCGTGTGGCCCACCTAACACAAATCTAGCCACGTATATAAGTTCCATCTAGTCTAGTTCATTATATACTACATCATCATACAATTTATTCTATTGGGCCCACGGGCCCATTGGGCCCACTTCGGCCCCAACCCACAAGAATACTATTGATGGACTCAACTATCGCGTTGAAGCCCCACACGTGCGCTCGCACGCTTGTGTGGCTACTATTGCTGTGATTGGCACTTCAGCATTTGCCGCCCTACAGGTAGAGTAGAGAGAGTTACACACCGATAGAGTGCGGTGTTAAATCACACTGCGACAACTCCCGTGCCCAAACACCCACCAAGGTATGTTAACTCTCCTCCCGAATGCTCTTTATATAGCTAGCTCTTCACCTTCCTTCTTTGTATCTTACCGATGTGGGATCCCTCCGTTAGTAGAGTTTAAATCCAACTCAAACTCTTGCCACCCCAACTTAGCAAAATAAATACTCCCTTACTTGTCATGAGATTCGAACCCAGGCTCTCTTGCAACATAATCCACGCCACTAGCCACTTTACCAACCAGCTCCTTGTATTTTAAACATGCGCAACTAAATATAACCATATGGCCAAGGTCTAAATTTATTTAATAAAAATAATCTAAAAGGAATGCAAACGCTACAACTAGAACCTTGGACCTCCTTCCTTCCTTATGGCGTCACCCCCTTGTCCTTAATTTGCGTCACTTTGCCACTACACCACATACTCCACTTGTGTCACTTTCCTCCACATTTTATTCTTAAGGCCTACCCGCCAACCTCTAGGGTTTTTTTTTCACCTAAAACCAAAATTTTTCCTAAGGCCTAACTTGAACCCGGGACTTCATAGAAGCCCCCTAACCTTCCAGACTCACTTATCTAATTGGTCCAACTTGCATTTAAGTCGATCTCTTGTTCTCCAAAAAAATTTAAACGCTACTACGCTCAAGGCCCATTGGGCTCAATTCTCCTAGGGCCAATTTCAGGATGTTACAAATCTACCCTCCTTAAAGAAATTTCGTCCTCAAAATTTCCAAGTAACTAACAAATCACACATCCTAGCCTACCACACTATGCTCTTTGTGCAAGACTGATCTTAATAAAACTAATATACTTTTAACTAGAATTTAAAACTCCTATACATACTCAAAAACACCTAGCCATTAAAATAGACGAATATTTCATACGCACCCAACTCTATGTCTGAACATCACATCCAAACCAAACACACAGAATAGATACCCGAAATACAGTATATAACAAAGAAAAGTATCAAGAAACTTATAGTGTGGATTGGTGCCAGAGACTCGGGTGCTAGACTTCCAAGAAAGAGATATATATATTTTTCTAAACCATATTTCAACCAAAATTTGAAAAACATTTTTGAACCCATTCCACAGCTGAGTTTTTGAACTGTCTCTAATACCATAATTGTAACACCCCAAACCCGCCAAAACATTACGATCGAATTTGGCATGTCACATGAAAAGAATGTCTAAAAACTGTGCGTTCGTTAAAAAAGCTCGTATCCTTTATAGTTGTTGTAAAAAATCAAGTTTAAGTAATTTTAAATAAGAAACGGTTTATTATCATTTTAGGAAAATCCCATATTGATCATCTAATAATAAGCAGTAAGCAAATTGAAAGCTGAAACCAAATAAAATACCCAAGGCCTTATTACATAACAAAACCCAAATAAAAATAAGTCCAAATAAAAGAAACGAATTTACGAGTAAACATATGTATGGCCTCCACGAGTCCACCTCAGCTCCCAAATTCGCGATCTAATGATTACCGCAAAATTTAACTAAGGCGTGAGTCATCGAGACTCGGTGTGTAAATCCCCATCCAACGGTGTTAAATCCTTACACAATTTCATATGAAAATATGCATGTCATGCAACCCAAAACCTAACCATCCAAACTCCCGATTCTACCCGTATGGTACCAAACCCTTGGTAGTGTGGTACCCAAAGTCACAAATAACATATGTGGTACCAAACCACCGGTGACCCAAAGTCACAAATAACATATGTGGGGCCAACCCACTTTGTAGTACCAAACTACGGTGACGATCCCTTTAAATATAATATGGGCCAACCCATCGTGGTGCCGAACCACGGGACAAGTCACAAAGATAAATATATGTGGTACCAAACCACCGGTGGTGCCAAATCACCGAGACTTAGTCACAAGATAGTGAGAAGCGTGGCCAACCCACCGTGTGGTACCAAACCTTGGTGACACCGATATTCATATCTTCCCCTCCTCTCATCATACCCATGCAATATGACATATAATTCGTGTATGTAGTATGTCATGTATGCTATACATATATCAAATATAAGTATAACATGAATTACCATCATAATCAGATAGACATAAAACAACATAATCACGCTAATCAACCCCAAAGGGTATAGCTGTAATTTTACCTACCAATGGCATTTTCGTAATTTACCTTTTAGGGGTATTTTGGTAATTTACCCACTAAGGGTATTTCAATAATTCCATACCTGGAATGGCCTTTTCGAAGGCCCAGTGTCACCTCGAGTGACTTAACTACCATTTTCGGTCTTTACCGAACTGTTGGGCCTAAAACCTGATTTTAGCCCATTCGGGCCCACACGCTCATGTGGCCCACCTAACACGAATCTAGCCACATATAAGTTCCATCTAATCTAGTTCACTATATACTACATCATCATGTAATTTATTCTATTGGGCCCACAGGCTTATTGGGGGCACTTCGGCCCCAACCCACAAGAATGCTATTGATGGACTCAACTATCGTGTCGAAGCCCCACACGTGCGCTCGTGCGCTCGTGTGGCTACTATTGCCGTGATTGGCACTTCGATATTTGTCGCTCTACAGCTAGAGTAGAGAGAGTTACACACCTGATAGGAGTCTGGTGTTAAACTGCGCTGCGACCACTCCTGTGCCCAAACGCCCACCAAGGCATGTTAACTCTCCTCCTGGAATGCTCTTTATATAGCTAGCTCTTCACCTTCCTTCTTTGTATCTTACCGATGTGGGATCCCTCCGTTAGTAGAGTTTAAATCCAAATCAAACTCTTGCCACCCCAACTTAGCAAAATAAATACTCCCTTACCTATCATGAGATTCGAACCCAGGCTCCCTTGCAACATAGTCCATGCCACTAGCCACTTTACCAACCAGCTCCTTGTATCTTAAACCATGCGCAACTAAATATAACCCTATGGCCAAGGTCTAAATTCATTTAATAAAAATAATCTAAAAGGAATGCAAATGCTACAACTAGAACCTTAGACCTCCTTCCTTCCTTGTGGCTTCACCCCCTTGTCCTTAATTGGCGTCACTTTGCCACTACACCACATACTCCACTTGTGTCACTTTCCTCCACATTTTATTCTTAAGGCCTATCCGCCAACCTCTAGGGTTTTTTTTTTCACCTAAAACAAAAATTTTTCCTAAGGTCTAACTTGAACCAAGGACTTCATAGAAGCCCCCTAACCTTCTAAACTCACTTATCTAATTGGTCCAACTTGCATTTAAGTCGATCTCTTGTTCTCCAAAAATTTAAACGCTACTCGCTCAAGGCCCATTGGGCTCAATTATCCTAGGCCCAATTTCAGGATGTTACATGTTGCATATGATGTTAATGAGAAAATAATATGAGGAAGCAAATGTACTATACATTGTTTGTTAGGAATTATATATACATTATGCCATGTGGAGATTGATTTCTTGGAAATATACGAGTGATTGAAAATGTTTATGTAAGTATATCTATACTTATATATGTGTTGGTATATTCGATGAATGGTGTACTTTGGTAAGAAAATGAAAGTTGTCAGGCTAAATGAAATAATGAAATTCGACTATGGTGAATTTATAAGTTAAACTATGTATTTTTAATGTCTTGAATTGTATGTTAAAATGCTTGGACAATTGAAGCTATATTGTACTTGCTTAAGACTTACTAAGCTAGTAATTTACCTTGTGTTTGTTCCTTGCTTCGTTTTATAGATTTTGATCAAGCTACGAGCTCTGGGATCGTCACTAAAGTCACTCACACTACGGCTCATGTTGGTACCTATAATGTTTGACTTTTGTTCTTAAGGCATGTATAGGCTAGCTAGGCTTTTGAATGATATATTAAATATGTATTTAACCCATGCGAAAGTGGCTAGTTGTTAAATATTAATGTTCGATGGAATACTTTATCTTTGATGTATTTTGTGTATGCTTTGTTTGGATGACAATTATGGATGTGGTGTGAATATTCATGCTAAATAGATATGTTTGTATATGGTAATTGTCATGAAGTCTTCTAGTATATGTTTTGTTAACTTTCGAAGAGTGAACATGAGTAGTGAAATGTTAGGTATGGGATGAGCCTTAATATGTAAGAGATTCGAATGTGCATCATAAAATGTCATTAGATAAACTAGAGCATTAATAAGAGTTAAATGTATAAGTCAAGGTAAGTGTGTGATAGTCGAGTATCATTTGAATTTTATGCGTGTGTGTCAACTTTAGTTGAATAACGGAGAGAAATATATTATGATTTGTATGTAGGTATATCCGGCCATGCCTTTGTGATATGTTTGAATGTAGTTAACATGCTTAAAGAACTAGTTGTTTAGGCTCACATTCGAATATGGAAAATGTGTTGAACTATGATGTATACTTATATATATATATATGTATTTGGCTTGTGAGATTGCTTAATTTGATTGAGTGTATGGAGTATTTAAACTTGGTTTGTGCTAGGTAACGAACACAAAATTTTATAAATGAGACCTTGTATATTCGGCCAAATTAATAAGTGTGTATGTGATGTGTAATAAGTTGCATATATTCGGTAATGTGGAAATAGGTTTCAAGCCATATGAAATTGGTCTTAATAGGAAGTTATTATGTATTGACATTTGAATTATGCTTATTTAATTAATTAGTTGCAAATAGTTTATTTGTTTATAAACTTCATAAATCAAGATCGTTTTGATAAATAAGGTATATGGAATTTGTATTGTTATGTGATATTGTCGTAATATACATTGCATGGTCATTTTGTGCTCATCGATGATTATATTGTATATGACTTGGATTAATGTATCAATTATGTATTATGCATGTGTGATTTGTCTGTTTATGATTAAATATTTGGTAAAGGTGATCAACTAAGATTTAAACGATTGAACAGAAGTTTTGACTTACATAGTAATACCGATAATCCTAATCTGATGACGGACACGGGTTAGGGGTGTTACTTTTTATTGGTATCAGAGCTTATGGTTTAGTCAATTCTAGGACTATTGTAGCGCGTGATAGTCTAGCTATACATGCCTTAATTGTATATACGATAGTGTGGTGACTTCTGACATTTCAAATTGTGTTTTATATAGTAAATGGATCCTGACAGAGCCGTAGCTGATGATGTAGAGAGTGTAGCGCCTGATCGCGACACAGTCGATGTCGATGAGACTCTCGACTTATCTCGGGTAGCCATGTGGGGAGGCTAAGCAAGCCTTCTTCCAGGAGATGAATGAATGGTTTACCCAATTTATTTAGACTAACCCGGCTGTACAACAACCTCCACCCCTGAATATTCCAACTCCGTACCTTTAGCACCTCCGATGATAGATCCGATAAGATCTAGTAGGCCTCCCATTGATAAAATTAGGAAATATAGGGCCGAAGAATTTAAAGCTAATGATGATGATGACGCAGAACGAGCTGAGTTGTGGCTTGATAACACTATTGGGGTACTTGATGAGTTATCCTGTACTCCAGATGAATGTCTGAAGTGTGCTATATCTTTACTACGGGACACTGCATATCATTGGTGGAATACACTAGTATCAGTGGTTCCAAAAGAAAAGGTGACTTGGGATTTCTTCCAGATTGAGTTCCGTAAGAAATATATTAGTCAGAGATTCATCAATCAGAAATGAAAAGAATTTCTAGAGCTGAAACAGGGTCGCATGACTGTGACTGAATATGAGCGAAAGTTTGTCAGATTGAGCCGATATGCCCGAGAGTGTCTATCAACTGAAGCCATCATGTATAAAATATTTGAAGACGGTCTAAATGAAGATATAAAGTTGCTAGTTGGCATACTTCAAATCAAAGAGTTCGTGGTACTTGTCGAGCGAGCTTGCAATGCTGAAGAGCTTGGAAAAGAGAAAAGAAAGGTTGAAATGGAAGCTAGAGACACTCGTAAAAGATCATCAAGTAAGACATTCCAATCTGTACCTAAGAAGTTTAGAGATGACTTTGGCTGACATAAAGCTACTTCAAACATGTTTAAATGAGATTGACCTCCAGTGGGTTCCCGAGCTACTTTGATGGCTAGTGTTGGTAATGTTCAGCAGAATTGGGCTGAGTGCAAGCATTGTGGAAAATGGCATTCTAGGAGTTGTAGATTCCATGATCGGTACTGCTTTAAATGTGGATCGTCAGACCATTTTATTCGAGAGTGCCCAATGCTAGCCGAGCAAAATACAGCCCAGAATATCAGATCGAGTAATGTGTTAGTGCGAGGCAGACCACTTAGGCATTCGAGAAATGTAAGTGGTAGTCAGAAAGGAACTAAAGACACTGCAGTTCGATCGGAGGCTCGTGTACCAGCTAGAGCTTATGCTATACATGCCCGAGAGGATGCTTCTTCCCTAGATGTTATCACTGGTACTTTCACTCTTTATGATGCTACTATGATTGCATTGATTGATCTTGGTTAGACTCATTCATATGTGTTTGAAACTCTAGTATCTAGTAAGAATCTGCCTGTTGAGTCTACTAAGTTTGTAATCCGTGTGTCCAACCCCTTGGGTCGATGTGTACTTGTTGATAAAGTGTGTAAAGGTTGCCCGTTGATGATTTGGGATTCCTGCTTTCCAGCTGATTTAATGTTGTTTCATTTCGACGAGTTTGACATGATTTTGGTAAAGGACTGGTTAACTTTGCATGATGCAGTAGTGAATTGTAAAAGAAAGATTATTGATTTGAGATGTCAGAATGGTGAGATTATCCGGGTTGAATCTAATGACTTGAATGGCTTACCGACAGTAATATCCTCGATGTTAGCTCGTAAGTATGTGAAAAAAGATGTGAAGCTTACTTGGCCTATGTGTTGGATAATAAAGTGTCCGAAAAGCAAGTTAATCCGTACCAATTGTATGTGAATACCCAGAGGTGTTCCCTGAAGAATTGCTGGGTTTACCGCCAGTTCAAGAGATAGAGTTTGGTATTGAATTAGTACCAGAGACGACTCCGATTATGATAGCTCCGTATCGGATGGCACCTATTGAATTGAATGAGTTGAAGGCACAGTTACAAGAGTTGACAGATAGGGACTTTGCACGACCGAGTTTCTCTCCTTGGGGTGCACCAGTTCTATTTGTGAAAAAGAAAGATGGGACTATACGAATGTGTATTGATTATCAGTAGCTAAATAAAGTGACAATAAAGAATAAATATCCGTTGCCTCAGATTGATGACTTGTTTGACCAGTTAAAAGGGGCTTCAGTGTTTTCAAAGATAGATCTGAGATCAAGTTATTATCAGTTACGAGTTAGAAATTTTGATGTGCCAAAGGCTGCATTTCGAACGAGGTACGGACATTTTGAGTTCTTAGTTATGCCTTTTGGACTTACTAATGCACCTACTATTTTTATGGATTTGATGAATCGGGTTTTCAGACAGTATTTGGATCGGTTTGTGGTAGTGTTTATAGATGATATCCTGATCTACTCCAGAGATGAAACTGAACATGCCGAGCATTTAAGATTAGTGCTAAAATCTTTGCAAGATCAACAGTTGTATGCAAAGTTTAGTGTGAGTTCTGGATGGATAAAGTCAGCTTTTTGGGTCATGCTATTTCAGCGTCAGGCATTCGGGTAGATCCGAATAAAATATCGGCTATACTTGATTGAAAGCCACCAAAGAATGTTTCTGAAATTCAAAGTTTTCTGGGACTTGCGGGTTACTACAGACGATTTGTGAAAGGTTTTTCTATAATAGCTACCCCGTTCACAAAGCTATTACAGAAAGACGCTAAATTTGAATGGTCAAAAAAGAGTCAGAAAAGCTTCGATCAGTTGAAAGCCCTTCTGACCAAAGCTCCAGTGTTAGCTCAGCCTGAATCGGGTAAAGAATTTATTGTTTATAGTGATGCTTCTTTGAATGGTTTGGGTTGCGTTTTGATGCAGGAAGGCAAAGTCATAGCCTACACTTCGAGACAATTGAAGCCTCATAAAAGAAATTATCCGACTCATGATCTGGAATTAGCAGCCATTGTTTTCGCATTGAAAATTTGGCGTCATTACTAATTTGGTGAGAAATGTCATGTTTATTCATATCACAAATGTCTGAAAAAATTGGTGACTCAGAAAGATTTGGACTTGAGACAATGTAGATGGTTAGAGTTGTTGAAAGACTATGAATTAGTGATTGACTACTATCCGGGGAAAGCTAACGTTGTTACGGATGCCTTAAGCCGAAAATCATTGTTTGCTTTTCGTGCGTTGAACGCACATATGGTTATGTTTGGTGATGGTTCGATCATATCCGAGTTGAAAGTAAGACCGATGTTTATTTAGCAAATTTGTGATGCACAAAAAATTGACAAAGACATGATTGCTAGGCAAGTTTAGTGTGAAAATGATGCAGAGTCAGAGTTTCAAATTGATGAAAATGACTGTTTGAACTTAAAAGGCCGAGTATGTGTTCCCAAGAATGTGGATTTGATTCAAATGATATTGAACGAGGCTCATAATAGTCGATTGTTATTACATCAGGGAAGCACAAAAATGTATCATGATTTGAGACAATTCTATTGGTGGCCTGGTATGAAACGGGACATATCTGAATTTGTCTCGAAGTATTTAATTTGTCAGCGAGTAAAAGCCGAACATGAGATGCCTTCTGGGTTACTTCAGCCAATCATGATACTTGAATGGAAATGTGATAGAATTCTTAAGGATTTCATATCCGGTTTGCCTACGACATCAAGCAAGAAAGATGCAGTGTGGGTTATAGTGGATAGAGTAACCAAATCAACTCACTTTGTTCCAGTTCGTATAGACTATTCGCTCGATAAACTTACTGAGTTGTATGTATCTCAAATTGTGAGATTACATGCTGTGCTGAGTTCCATTGTTTCGGATAGAGACCCGAGATTTACATCATGATTTTGGAAGAAGTTGCAAGATGCTTTAGGTACAAAACTCCACTTTAGCATAGCCTTCCATCCGCAGATAAACGGTCAGTCTGAACGAACCATTCAGATACTTGAGGACATGTTGAGATGTTGCATCCTTGAGTTTGAAGGTACGTGGGAAAGATACTTACTTTTGATTGAATTTTCTTATAATAACAGTTTTCAATCTAGTATCAAAATGGCACCTTATAAAGCTCTATATGGCCACAAGTGTCGTACACCATTGTACTGGACCGAGCTCAGTGAAAGTAAGATACACGGGGTTGATTTGATTAAAGAGATAGAACAGAAAGTGGCTATAATCAGAGATAGTTTGAAAGTAGCCTCAGATCGTCAAAAGTCCTTCACTGATTTGAAACGCAAAGACATTGAGTTTTAGGTTGGAGACCAAGTATTCTTGAAAGTTTCTCCGTGGAAGAAGGTACTCCGATTTTTCAAAAGGCAAACTAAGTCCGAGTTTCATCGGACCATATGAGATCATCGAACGTATTGGGCCTGTTGCTTATAGATTAAAGTTGCCCTCTGAATTAGAAAAGATACACAATGTATTTCATGTTTCGGTGCTTCATAAATATAGATCAAATCCGTCACATGTGATCACTCCGTTCGAGATTGAAATTTGTTTCGATATGACTATGAGGAGAAACCAATCTGTATTTCAGCTCGGGAAATGAAAGAGTTGAGAAACACGAAAATTATGTTAGTTAAAATACTATGGAATCGAAACGGAGTAGAAGAGGTTACGTGGGAGCCTGAAGATTCAATGAGGCAACAATATCGACTTTGTTTAACGGTAAGATTTTCGGGGACAAAAATCCCTATGGGGGGAGAGTTGTAACAATCCGAATTTGACCCTAATCGAAACGATGGTTTTGGGACCATGAATCCAAGTCCAAAAAATATTTAAATATTATTTTTCATGTTTGTGATATGTGAATTAATATAAGTGAAAGTTTCGTATAAAAATTTAACTGTTTGTGTGCTCAATTAGTCAAAAAGGGCTAAATCGCGTAAGTGGTAAAAGTGACCTTTTATTTGATTTAGGGCTAAATTGATGTGGCTTTATTTTAGTGAAGTCCTTAAAGGGAAATATGCCCATTTTAAGTTATAGTGGACGGCAACATGGTGATATAACATGTTTTTATGCATTATTTTATATGTTAAGGGTTATATGTTTTTATACATTATGCCATGTGGAGATTGATTTCTTGGAAGTATACGAGTGATTGAAAATGTTTATGTAAGTATATTTATACTTATATATGTGTTGGTATATTTGGTGAATGGTGTACTTTGGTAAGAAAATGAAAGTTGTCAAGCTAAATGAAATAATGAAATTTAGCTATGGTGAATTTATAAGTTAAACTATGTATTTTTAATGTCTTGAATTGTATGTTAAAATGCTTGGACGATTGAAGCTATATTGTACTTGCTTAAGACTTACTAAGCTAGTAAGCTTACCTTGTGTTTGTTCCTTGCTTTTTTTTATAGATTTTGATCAAGCTACGAGCTTCGAGGATCATCACTGAAGTCACTCACACTATCGGCTCATGTTGGTACCTATAATGTTTGACTTTTGTTCTTAAGGCATGTATAGGCTAGCTAGGCTTTTGAATGATATATTAAATATGTATTTAAGCCATGCAAAAGTGGCTAGTTGTTAAATATTAATGTTCGATGGCATACTTTATCTTTGATGTATTTTGTGTATGCTTTGTTTGGATGACAATTAAGGATGTGGTGTGAATATTCATGCTAAATAGATATGTTTGTATATGGTAATTGTCATGAAGTCTTCTAGTATATGTTTTGTTAACTTTCAAAGAGTGTACATGAGTAGTGAAATGTTAGGTATGGGATGAGCCTTAATATGTAAGAGTTTCGAATGTGCATCATAAAATGTCATTAGATAAACTAGAGCATTAATAAAAGTTAAATGTATAAGTCAAGGTAGGTGTGTGATAGTCGAGTATCATTTGAATTTTATGCATGTGTGTCAACTTTAGTTGAATTACGGAGTGTGAAATATATTATGATTTGCATGTAGGTATATCCGGCCATGCCTTTGTGATATGTTTGAATGTAGTTAACGTGCTTAAAGAACTAGTTGTTTACGCTCACATTCGAATATGGAAAATGTGCTGAACTATGTTGTATACTTATATATATATATGTATTTGGCTTGTGAGATTGCTTAATTTGATTGAGTGTATGGAGTATTTAAACTTGGTTTGTGCTAGGTAACGAACACGAAATTTTATAAATGAGACCTTGTATATTCGGCCAAATTAATAAGTGTGTATGTGATGTGTAATAAGTTGCATATATTCGGTTATGTGGAAATAAGTTTTAAGCCATATGAAATTGGTCTTAATAGGAAGTTATTATGTATTGACATTCGAATTATGCTTATTTAATTAATTAGTTGCAAATAGTTTATTTGTTTATAAACTTCATAAATCAAGATCGTTTTGATAAATGAGGTATATGGAATTTGTATTGTTATGTGATATTGTCGTAATATACATTGCATGGTCATTTTGTGCTCATCGATGATTATATTGTATATGACTTGGATTAATGTATCAATTATGTATTACACATGTGTGATTTGTCTGTTTATGATTAAATTATTTGGTGAAGGTGATCAACTAAGATTTAAACGATTGAACAAAAGTTTTGACTTATATGGTAATACCCGTAACCCTAATTCGATGACGGACATGGGTTAGGGGTGTTACAAGAATGTTTTGGCAAGACAAAGAAAAAGGTTTGGAAAAGAAACACAAAGTGTTCAAAAAAAAAAAAAAACCTCTCAAGCACCAAAACTAGTAAAATGGCTTGCAAAAATTCGACTCTCCCTTCCCCCAAACAAAACCGTGTGAAACTCTTTCCAAAAGGATAGATGTTGACCATAAACTTCTTTCCAAAACATCTTTCCTAAAACCGACCAACATATCCCCCTTCTTGCTCCTTTCTTTTACTCCTTTCCATACACTCCTTACCATATTTCCTTATCCACCTTTCCATAATTAAAAAGTCCAACTTACCAAAAATTCAACCATGGCCGACACTATGGATGGATAGCACAAAAAAAATTAATCAACATTTTGCACTAGGTGGGATTCGAACTCCACCCCTCAAGCCCATACATGCAACACCACACCACTCCTCTACTAGCTTCACTTATGCTAGCAAGTTGCCCAATTATTCCCTTATGCTAGATGCCACTTGCCTTCTCCCCTTTAAATGCTTCAACACTAAAATTTTCCTATGGCCTAACTTGAACCCGAAACTTCCTAGAAACCCGTAACTTTCCAAAATCACCTTCCTAATAAGTCCAACTTGAAATAATGCCGTTCTCTTGTTCTAAAAAATTTTAAACACCCCCAAGCCCAAGGCCCAATGGGCCCAATTCTACTAGGCCCAATTTTGGGATGTTACAATTCTACCCTCCTTAAAGAAATTTTGTCCTTAAAATTTCCAACCAACTACTGAACGCACCGCTCAAGTCACACCACTATGCTTTCGCTGCGCACTCTAATCTTAATAACACTAATGTACTTTTATCTTAATCTTGAATCCTCTTACACACAACCAAACATCTAACCATAGAAGCAAGCAGTTATCTACCACTTATACCTACAATTTCTACATTCAACCAAAACATACCCGACTTAATGGTGATGGAACAATTACGAGCCCTATGCTCCTTAGACCCACATGCTCCTGCCCTCCTCCAGCATTCACCCGAATGACGTCTTCTGCAATAATCGCAAGCTGAAAAGTTTGGACGTGCCTTGACACGCTTCACAGAACGAGATTGCGACCCTAAAGAATTACGATCTTTTTCTTCTTACAATCCACGCACCTAACCCGAAGTGCCTCACCGATTCCTTTAATCTCCTTTAAAACCTCCCTAACTAGTTGAGGCAACTCTTCGGCTCTTGCTCCATCATGAGACCCCGTCTCAACCACTGGCGATACTAATGCCTCCCTTTCGGGCACATCCTCGGTGCTAAAGATCCAGCTCTAGCACCTCGGCCTCTAGCGCTCATGCTCACTAAATCGAATTAATCTTATTAAGAGTCTTATGGATCAGTATACTATTCAATGTTTATTAAACAATGTTTTATAAAGTATAGGAAGTAAAGTCTTTTTCACAAAATGTATCCTAAAGTCTCAATCTCTATAGTTTTAGCTCCTAAAGCTAAAAGTTCTAGAGTATTTCTACAGTCATACCACAATAATCATAAAAACATAAACTTACTTGACTTGGTGCCGAATACCCATGGTGCCATACTTCCTTTGGAACATGCATTTATAAATTAAAAATTTTAAACAGCTTTGGAAAACGCTTTTAAACCCAAACCACAGTCGATTTTTGGAATCGGGCTTTGATACCATAAAATGTAACACCCCAAACTCGGCCTATGCGTTATGACCGGATCTGACATGTCACATGAGGAAAACATGTTAAATCCTTTTTATTCAAACTAAAATAGGTATTGATTCATCATAATCAAGAAAACAAGTTTGATTTGAAATATTTGATAAAATATTACTAACCACGAAGGTTGATTAATAAATCAATAATTTGAAAAATGAAAGGTTGATTAATAAATCAATAATTTGAAAAAATGAACTTATAAAATCGTGACCTTTGAAAATATTGTTGATAATTTGAGAGAAAATTTCCGGGTTAAAATATTTGTATAAGTTTGTTATGAAATCCATTTGTTAGTCTATTTTAGAAAACCTTTATTTTAGTTTTTAGAAAAAAATTCCCATTTAAAGCAATTTAAGCAAGATATTAAGTACGTCTAAACATAAAGCAAAATAAAACATATCCCAGAGGCCTTATTACAACTTTAAAACCCAAAATAGTAAAAGTAACAAATTAAAATGGTAAAGAAGTTTACTAATGTTCCGAAAACATTATTTCCAAAGTATAGCCTCCACCGAGTCATCCATGGCCCCTAGTCCTCGTCATTGAGCATCACCTGTAAGGATTAAGAAGGAGGGGTGAGTTACTAGAACTCAGTGCATAATCCCCTTACCATTGTCCACTAGGCTTGAACCTGTATAGCAATATCTTGGGCCTAAACCCATTTACATAACAATGTATGAATGAAATAAATATATGCAACCCAACCCATCCTAGTAATCCATCCGCTACACACCACCCGTACCATCCCATCACACCTGTGGGGATCAAGTTAACCCACCCCGCCAAACACACCAATCGCAGGCAAGTTGCCATTTATAATAGTTGTGGCAGAGCCACCAGAATCATATACGGTAATATAATCGGCACATAGCCTTAATCACGATAGCACAAAGCCATATTTAATTTGGCATATAGCCATTATCAGAATTTGTGGCGAGGACACCAGAATAATATATACGGTAATATAACCGGCACACAACCTTAATCACGATGGCACAAAGCCATATTTAATTGGCACACAGCTATTATCAGAATTTGTGGTGAGGCCACCAGAATAATATATACGGTAATATAACCGGCAAACAGCCTTAATCACGATGGGACAAAGCCATATTTAATTTGGCACATAACTATTATCAGAATTCATGGCAGTGCCACCAAACTACACTTCTCTTCATTCAATTTTCCCATCCCATGCAATATGTAGAGATGCAACATATATAATAACATAATATTCACATACATAAACAACAATCATTAATCCAATAATTGATTACGGTAAATCAGACAATTATAGCATTTTTTAATTCAGCCCACTAAGGCATTCTAGCAATTTGGCCCATAGAACATTTTTGTAATTCGGCCCATAGGGGCATTTTTATAATTTAGCTCATAGGGGCATTTGGTAAATTTCACAACCCAAAGGTATTTCTGTAATATTACCCATCGAGGTATTTTCGTAATTTTGCAACCCCGAACTTAACTACTAATTTGGGGCATAAAAATTGAAATTGTCTATCCGAATCACATTGACTAAATTGACTATAACTTGAGTTAGGAAACCAAAATTTATATCCGTAAATTTCCTTAAAATTAGACTCATATATCTTCTTACTACAATTTTTCCAAAATTTTTGGCTTTGCCATTTAGTACAGTTTATCCATTAAAGTTTCCCCTTTTTTCATGGACCAATGGTTCTAACCTCTCTTACCCTAATTTCAAATATCTTCTTACAGTTGTCATATGTTGCTCCCACTTGTTTCTATTGAAAATAGACTCACTAAGGAATATATACATATAAATGCTAACTCATAATTCACTTTTTACAATTTTGAATGATTTTTCCAAGATAGAATAGGGAATCACAAGTCATTCAGAACTAGTCTCACTAAAATTAAAATATCATAGAATATAACATTCCTCTTCCTACTATATTTCTTTCATATAAAAATAGACACAATAAGCTTTAGTTCTGTACCTTATTCACCTTTTAATTCCCTTTCTCCTATTTTTCGTGATTTTTCAAAATCACATCACTGCTGCTAACCAGAAACTGTTTCATTGCAAAATACGATTACCATTACAAACATACGCACGCCCGAGTGGTCATAGATGTTGGTTTCGATTTTTCAGTCTTTCGATCAAATCATACAACACTTCATGCAAACATTTAGAGAGGTGTGAGATTACACACCTTGTTCGGAATCCGTAACACGACACTCTCCGCAGCACCAACAGTCCGAGTCTCTTATTACGAGGGATAGGTGTTCGATTAGCCCTTTGTTGAAGTACTTCGAGTCCCTAGAAGTTATTAATACAAGAAAAAATGTTAGCCACACCATATTCGGCTTGACTAAGAATCACCCAAACAATACACCCCCTTCACCTATATTCAGCTTTTCTTCCTTACCAACCCTCTTCTGAAAGCCAAAGGCTAGAAAGATGACAAGAGTGTAAGCTAACACTCTACCGATTCGGCCCACACCAAGAGAACCAAGAAGATGGAAGTAGCAAGGAATAGATTCGGCCTTGGTTAAAAGAACAGGGTGAATAATCAATTTTAGAAGAGGGAGTAAAAGAGAAATAATAAGTGAATAAAAGAAGAGGAAGAACACTACCTTACAACCACCAAAAACCCAAGAAGGCAAAGAAGCTTCGGCAAACACAAGAACCAAGTTTCGACTATCAAAAGAAAATGGGCAAGAGTAGGTTGAGGGTTATGGCAAAGCAAGGGAGAAAAATGAACAATTTTAGACTAGGAAGTTTCGGCCAAAGCAAGGGGAATATTTTGGCAAGACAAAGAAAAAGGTTTGGAAAAGAAACACAAAGTGTTCAAACAAAAGAAAAATACCTCTCAAGCACCAAAACTAGCAAAATGGCTTGCAAAAATTTGACTCTCCCTTCCCCCTAACAAAACTGTGTGAAACTATTGCCAAAAGGATAGATGTTGACCATAAACTTCTTTCCAAAACATCTTCCCTAAAATCGACCAACATATCCCCCTTCTTCCTCCTTTCTTTTACTCCATTCCATACACTCCTCCTTAGCATATTTCCTTAGCCACCTTTCCATAATTAAAAAGTCCACCTTACCAAAAATACAACCATGGCCGACACCATGGATGGATAGCACAAAAAAAATTAATCAACATTTTGCACTAGGTGGGATTTGAACTCCACCTCTCAAGCCCATACATGCAATGCCACACCACTCCTCTACTAGCTTCACTTGTGCTAGCAAGTTGCCCAATTAGTCCCTTATGCTAGACGCCACTTGCCTTCGCCCCTTTAAATGCTTCAACACTAAAATTTTCCTATGGCCTAACTTGAACCCGAAACTTCCTAGAAACCCAGTAACTTTCCAAAATCACCTTCCCAATAAGTCCAACTTGAAATAATGCCATTCTCTTGTTCTCAAAAATTTTAAACGCTCTCAAGCCAAAGGCCCAATAGGCCCAATTCTACTAGGCCCAATTTTGGGATGTTACAAAACATATGTGTTTAAATGGCCATATCACATGCATGGGTGGGATTGTGAAACGAGAAAGTTATGTGACAGTTTAACTGTAATTATGTGGCCATTATTTGCAATTATGTGGTGGTCTATCCACGATGTGTTATGTGACCATTCATCGGTATCTATATAGTGGTTTATCCACGATGTGCTATGTGACCGTTCATTAGTATCTATGTGGTGGCTTGTCCACAAACTGGTATGTTATTGGATGGATAAGTTCTGGGGAGCTCGATATTGGTGTGTGGCGGAGATGGGTAGGAAATCCTATATTTGTGCATTGTTCATAAGCATGCCATGTTTGATTCAATAAATGAGATAATATGTGAATTCAGTGAAAAATGCCTTGTGATATTTTGATGTGTATGTGTTAAAAAAAGTGTTTGTTCTGATCTCACACTGAGCATTTTAAAGTTCACCCACGATATTCATGTGTCTCAAGTAATCCTCATACTTAAGGCTTAGATTTGGACCTTCGGAGGGGCCCTTGGTATAATATGTTTTTGTGGTTAAGGATTTTAGAAATGGTTTAGTGTTTTTATGGACTTTTAAACTTTTTTGGAATTTTATTATGGACTTTAAATTGGGTTTCTTTAAATGGTTTTGATACTTTAAATTTTATATCATGAACTGTGGTAAGGGACATTATTTTGATTTAATAAGGTATTATGCATGAATTGTTTTTATGTGATTTCTAAAACTATCAAAGAAATGTTTCAGTGATTATTAGCCACTGCAAATATGGGTTTTAAAACTAATTTACATTTTAAATAATTTTAATTATAAAGGAACACATAAATCTAAAACTAAAAGTACAAGATGTTTTACAAAATCAAATGTTTTCAAAAGGTATGTGAATTTTCTGTTAAAAATTATTTTGGCCATCTTCAAGGCTAATTTCTCAGATTGGGCCATAGTGTCTAGGCTTTGTTTTAGGGCTTACATTTAGTGGTATCAGAAATCGATTCAAAAATTAGACGTTGGGTAAAAATGTTTTCGAAAAATTTAATGCATAAAAAATAGGTATTTTGAAAAAATCGCCACATGTGATTTTGTTATAAAGAAATCCGACCTCCCAAAAATCGATCAGAGGTAAGTGTTATTTAGATGTCAAACTATAGAATTGTGAAAATTATGGATTCTGAAACTATATGAAACTATAGGAAACTTTTTACAGAGACAAAACTTTAGATTGTGAGAATGATAAATAATGCAACTTGTATAAAACTATAAAAAGAAAATTTCGTTTGAAAAAATATACAAGTGATAATGATAAAACTTATTTCTTTTTGACAGCATCAAATTTTAAAATGAGTACTCGTGATGTTAGAACTAAGGGGATGAGAGCACGTAGGGAATCGGGTGAAGGAACCCAAATTGACTCATATACATCTAGGGTGCAAACCCCTGAGCCTGTTACAGAGAATGTGGATGGGAGTCAGCAAGAGCTTGGGAACGAGGCTATATCGTAGGCCATGTTACGAGTTCCTGAGCAAGTTGTAGGTGCCTAATCTGGTGTTAACAGTCGTGACAGTATTGCTGAAAGGCTTCGATCGAGTAGGGCCAAACAGTTTAGGGGCATTACTAAGATGACCTCCGCTGTACCTGAGTATTGGTTAATGGCTATAGAGAGGATTTTCAATAATATGTAGTGCACCCTTGAACAAAGGCTTAAGGGACTATGTCATTACTACGTGGTGAGGCCTACCGCTGGTGGCAAGCTATTGTGAGAGGCACCCAAGCTGATCGTTTAATGTGGGATTACTTTCTAGAGGCATTCCTGAAGAAATATGTGGGACTAGGATATGTGGAGGCCAGGAGGCTTGAGTTCATTGAGCTGAGGCAAGGTAATATGTTTGTGACCGACTACGAGGCAAAGTTCTTAAGGCTTGGTTGCTATACTCTAGAAATGGTAACTGACGAGCAAGACAAGTATGCCCGATTTGAATTTGGGCTTAGCTCTGATTTAATGATGCAAGTGAGGAGGTTAGACGCATTGAGCATGAACAGAAGGAGCAAATGAGAGCTCCAGCTAAGTGAGATTCTGGTTCTAGTAGACAGGTTAAGTGTCCAATTAAGTGAGTGAGAGATGATCAACCTCGCCAGAACTTTTTTGTAGTAGGGGATAGGATCCATAATTGTGCACCAATGGTAAGAGGCATCCGGGTGAGTGTTAAAGAGGCATGGGTGCATGCCTAAATTGTGGGTCATTGGACCATAAGATTCGAGAATGTCCTTAGTTGAATGAGCAGGTACAAGCATTTTGTGTAAATGGTTAAGATATATTGGTCTTTAGATGGAGGATACATTTTATGTAATGTCATGGTTGTTGGCTATTACATTATATGAAAAGATGTAGTTTTTTATGTGAGATTGCACTTTAATTTGAGTTGATTATGGATGTGCTGTATGAGTGCATGTTGTGAATGCTATAGGGGTGAGAAGAGCTTAGCAAATAGCTTTGTTTTGTCCATGTGGATAGATACACGGTCAACCCACGAGCGTGTGCTTTGGCCGTGCATCCCCTGCAGGTTGACATTTTAAGTCAAATTTGGCCACGAGCTAGCCACACAGGCGTGTGTCTAAACTCTAGGCCGTGTGAGGGAAGTCAATGTTTACCACGATTAGGAAGTACGGGCGTATGGCTTGATCGTGGGGCATTGGTAGTACGCTTGGGTTTTAAGCACGGTTTGGAAATATGGGCGTGTGTAACTCCACACGGGCGTGTTGTATCTTGCACGGGCATGTGAGCCCTATTCAAAAGAGAAAATTTTTAAAATTTAAAAAGTTTTGATATAGTCTCGAGAGCATTCGTGTGAATGAACGAGGCTTCGTGAGTCGAGAATAGGGTTACTGAATTGACTAATGAGAGTAGTCAAGATGAGCCTATGTGGGGATTATGATTTTTTACGGTAACGCCTCAGACTCGATTCTGGCATAGGACCCAGGTAAGGGGTGTTACATTTAGTGGTATCAGAGCTATAGTTTAGTCGGTTCTAGGACTACCGTAATGGGTGTAAGAGTCTAGCTACACATGCCATAAGTGTATAATGATAGTGTGGTGGCTTTTAATGATTTTTAAATCTTGTTTTATATGGAATATGGATTCTGATCCATTGACTGCTGATGAAGTAGCTAGAATGCACCGGCTCTTGCGCAAGGAACCGTGCCTGTGCAAAGTGGACCCGAAGCTAGGGGTCAAGGGGAAGAGGGATGGAAGCCTTTCTCCAAATAATGAGTAATTGGTACTCGGAGTATGTCCAAGCTAACCCTAATGCTCAACCTCCTCCTATACCTCATCCAAACCCAGTGGCTCTGTAAGGTATTGATGTAGTGAGGATATCGAAACCCCCGGTGGATAAGATTAGGAAGCACGGGGCTGAGGACTTTAGAGTTAAGGTAGATGATAACCCTGATAGGGCGGAGTTCTAGTTAGAGAACTCGATGAGGGTGTTTGATTAACTCTCATGCACACCTGAAGAGATCTTGAAGTGTTTCGTATCTTTGTTGAGAGATTGAGCATACTATTGGTGGAAAACATTAACGCTAGTGGTTCTGAAAGAGCGGGTGACGTAGGACTTCTTTTTGGAAGAGTTCTAGAAGAAGTATATAAGCCAATGATGTACTGATCGAAAAGGAAAGAATTCCTTAAGTTGAAGCAAGGAAGAATGACAGTAGCAGAATATGAACATGAGTTTGTTAGGCTTAGCAAATACGGTCAAGAATGTGTGTCGACAGAAACCATCTTGTGTAAGAGGTTCAAGAATGGATTGAATGAAGACATCAAACTCCTAGTGGGTATTTTGGAGTTGAAAGAATTTGTTGTGTTGGTGGAAAGGGCAAGTAAGGCTGAAGAGTTGAGTAAAGAGAAAAAAAGGGCTGTGAGTGAAGCCTGAGATGCTAGAAAGAAGCCGATGGGCAAGTCGTACCAAGCCCAGTCCAAGAGATCCAAGGAATGGAATCCTCGGGCAACAGCACCAGTGGGTTATTTGCATCGAGACTTGGGCAATACTCGTTCGGGTTCGAGAGTCCAAGCTTCCTCGATGGAAAGTGTGGGCAATACGAAGAGTAACCTAGAGTGTCCAAGTTGTGGTAGATATCACACCGGAGAGTGTTGGGGAAATAGTCAAAAATGTTATAAGTGTGGCTCCCCCGACCATTTTATCCAAAACTGCCCTAAGAGGGATGATAAGGAAGAGAAGCAAGAGATGAGACCTAGTGATGTGTCTACAAGGGGTAGACCACCAAGAAACCCAAGAGGTGGGCTAGTCGTAGAGGTGCATCTAGATATTCTGCTGTAAGGCCAGAGGGTTGGGCACCTGCGAGAACGTATGCTATTCGCACTAGCGAAGAGGCATCCTCCCAGATGTGATAACGGGTACTTTTTCTCTCCTTGACACCTTGTTCATTGCTTTAATAGATCCAGGGTCTACTCACTTTTATATTTACATGAGATTAGCATCTAGTTTGGGTGTGACTGTTGAGTATATAGATATTGTGGTTAAGGTGTCAAACCCGTTAGGAAAGCATGTGTTAGTGGACAAAGTGTGTAAGAATTGCCCCTTATTAATTGAGAATTATTTTTTTCTGGCAAACCTTATATTGTTGCCATTTGATGAGTTTGACTTGATCCTAGGCATGGATTGGCTGACTACCCATAGCGTCTTAGTGAACTGTGGTAGTAAGTTTATTAAATTGAAATGTGAGAGTGGAGAGGTGGTTCGGGTTGAATCAGGTGGATCAGATAGTCTACTAGTAATGATTTCTTCCCTAGTAGCTGAAAAATGTTTGAGAAAAGGGTGTGAGCCCTATCTCGCCTTTGTGCTGAATACTCGAGAGGTTGGAGTAGAGTTTGAAATAGTGTCAGTGGTATGTGAGTATCTGGATGTATTCCTGAAAGAGTTACCCGGATTACCTCCAGTGAGAGAGGTCGAGTTTGGAATTGAATTGATTGGGAACGACACCAATTTCAATTGCTTTGTATAGAATGACACCAGTAGAGTTGAAAGAACTGAAAGTACAGTTGCAAGAGTTGACAGATAAGGGTTTTGTAAGATCGAGTTACTCACCGTGGGGTGTTCGGTGCTATTTGTGAAGAAGAAGGATAAGTCTATGAGGTTGTGTATAGACTATAGACAACTCAACAAGGTGACAGTGAAGAATAAGTATCCTTTACCAAGGATTGATGATCTTTTTGATAATTGAAAGAGCTACAGTGTTTTACAAGATAGACTTGAGGTCGGGTTATTATCAGCTCAGAGTGAAAGAGCAAGATGTGTTGAAAGTCTGCATTTCAAATGAGGTATGGCCATTATGAATTTTTGGTTATGCCGTTCAGTTTGACGAATGCGCCTGCAATTTTTATGGATCTGATGAATCGTGTTTTCAGACCATATGTGGACAAATTTGTGGTTGTCTTCATTGACTACATATTGACCTATTCTTGGGATGGGAACGATCATGAGGAGCATTTGAGAATTATCTTACAAACTTTAAGAGATAAGCAATTATATGCTAAGTTTAGTAAGAGTGAGTTCTAGCTAAGAGAGGTTGGATTTTTAGGACACGTTGTGTCGGGAGATGGTGTCAGAGTTGACCCAAGTAAGATATCGGCTATTGTGGATTGGAAATAGCCGAGGAACGTGTCAGAAGTTAAAAGTTTCTTGGGATTAGCAGGATATTACAAATGTTTCATGTAGGGGTTCTCTATGATTGCTACTCGAATGACGAAACTATTGCATAAAGATGTCAAGTTTGAATAGACTGAGACATGTCAACAGAGTTTGAGAGACTAAAAATAATGTTGACGGAGGCACCGATTTTGATTCCATCAGAATCAGGGAAAGAGTTTGTGGTTTATAGTGATGCGTCATTAAATGGTCTTAGTTGTGTATTGATGCAAAAGTGTAAGGTAGTTGCTTACGCCTTGAGACAGTTAAAATCGTACAAGAGGAATTATCCTACTCATAATTTAGAGTTGGCCACGATTATTTTCTCATTAAATATTTGGTGACATTACTTGTTTGGTGAGAAGTGCTGAATCTTTATGAATCACAAGAGTTTGAGATATTTGATGGATCAGAAGGATCTGAATTTGAGACAGAGGCGATGGGTTGAGTTGTTGAAAGACTATGAGTTAGTCATTGACTACCATCTGGGAAAAGTGAATGTGGTTGCGAATGCTCTGAGTAGGAAATCCTTGTATGCTCTAAGTGTAATGAGCACGAGTTTAACATTGTCTGATGACGGTGCTATTTTGGCAGAGTTGAAAGCTAAGCCACTATGTGTTCAACAGATATGTGAGGCTTAGAGAAATGACAGTGAGATGGAAGTCAAGAGGGCTAAGCGTGGATCAGAAAGTGATTCTGATTTTTGAGTGGATTTGAATGGTTGTTTGATGTACCATGACAGAATTTGTGTACCTAGAGATGAGGAGTTGATCTGAAAGATTTTGCATGAAGTACACAGTGGATGTTTGTCAGTGCATCTGGGGAGTTCGAAAATGTACAATGATTTGAGGAAGTTTTATTGATGGCCAGGTATGAAAAGAGATATTTCAGAGTTTGTTGCAAAGTGTCTGATTTGTCAGCAGGTGAAAGCTGAGCATCAAGTGCCTTCGGGATTGCTTCAGCCAGTGATGGTTACTGAATGGAAGAGGGATCGGATTACCATAGACTTTGTGTCGGGATTGCCGACGACTCCGAAAAAGAGTTGTTATGGATAGACTTATGAAGTCGGCTCATTTTATTCCAGTACATGTTGATTATTCACTGGATAAGTTAGCTGAGTTATATGTGTCAGAGATAGTGAGATTGCATGGTGTGCCTATGTCCATCATATCGAATATAGACCGAGGTTTACTTCAAGGTCTTGGAAGAAGTTGTAAGAGGCCATGGTACGAGGTTGAATTTTAGTACTACATCCCATCCGCTAATAGATGGTTATTTTGAGAGAGTAATCCAAGTTCTTGAGGATATGCTCCGATGTTGTGTGTTAGAATTTGAGGGTAGTTGGGGAGATACCTACCTTTGGTCGAATTCGCTTACAACAACATTTATCAGTCGAGTATACGGATGGCTCGTATGAAGCTTTGTATGGACGTAAGTGTCAGACTCCTTTGTGTTGGACCGAGCTTAGTGAGTAACGGATCCACGGAGTTGATTTAGTGAAAAAATTAAAGAAAAGTGAAAATAATTTGAGATAGTCTAAAAGCTACTTTAGACCGATAGAAGTCGTATGCGGATTTAAAAAGAAAAGAGATTGAGTTTGAGGTGGGTTACAAGGTGTTTTTGAAAGTGTTCCCATGGAAAAAGATTATGAGGTTTGGACGAAAAGGGAAATTGAGTCTAAGATTTATATGGCCGTATGAGATTACAGACAGAATTGGGCTAGTAACGTACCGGTTGGTTTTACCGGTAGAGTTGGAAAAGATTCATAATGTGTTCCATGTGTCGATGTTGCGACGATATCGCTCCGATCCTTCACATGTGATTCCTTCAACGAAAATTGAGATAAGACCAGTTATGTCTTATGAAGAGGAGCCAATTAAGATCTTGGCTCGAGAGGTAAAACAGTTGAGAAAAAAGAGCATAGCACTAGTGAAAGTGTTATGGCAAAAACATGGTGTGGAAGAAGCTACGTGAGAAATGGAAGAAGCTATGAGAGAGAAACATCCCAACCTTTTTATTGGTAAGATTTTCGGGGGCAAAAATCTCTTAAGGGGAGAGTTGTAACATCCCGTTTAGGGTCTGGTCAGAATAGTGGTGCGAGACCACAAATCTAAAGGTTATGAATGAGTTTTTGAGGTCTATGCTATGTATGCATGCTAGTGTGAAAGTTTCATGAAGCAAATTTGAGAAATTACGGTTGAATTGTTTAAAGGACTAAATTGTAAAAGTTGCAAAATGGGAGATTCTAGAAGCTATTTATGTGAAATTGCTTTAGAATATATATTAGAGGTCCTTAATGAGCAATTTTCCCAATTTTTAGTTTTTGGACAAAATTGGGCATGGATGAGTTAAAATAGGAATTTTATCAAAAAGGGCATTTTAGTCATTTGGTTATTAAATGATTAAAATAGGAGAAAAGATGACAAAATTCATTCATCTTCTACTCCAAGGGCTGCCAAAAATTTACAAGAGCCATTGTTAGGGTTTTTCAAATTTTTCAAGCTTGCTAGTAAGTGCATTTAAGTCCCGTTTTTTATATTCTTTGTATTTTTGAAGTCTTAGTTGCATGAGAAAGCTATTTTTAGCTATTTGATGAGCTATAATGGATGTTCAAAAAAAGGTGGCCATGTATGACATGCATATATATTGATGTTTTATGAAAGATTATGAAAGCTTGATGTAGTAGAAACATATTTTGTTAAGTGATTTTCCATGAAAATGCATGTAGGGACTAGTTTGTAAAAGTTTTAAGTTTGGTTATACATGTGTGTTTTAATGAGAATCTATGACTGATTTAGTTGAGTAAATGACTCGGTTAAGCATGAAGGGCTAGAAAGTTGAATAAAAATCACTTTGCGAGCCTTGGGGCAAAAGTGTAATTATAAGAAAGATTAGGGGCAAAAGAGTAATTTTGCCCAAGTATGAGATAAGTGTCTATTTAATCAATGTGTGTATTGAATAAGCTGATTTATTCATTACAGATCAAGAAAGATGAAGCCTGGATCGAAATCGAGGCAAAAGCAAGGTGGTGGACTAAATTGCATGTTTCTATACTTTTGAGTATCGAAGTAAGTCTAAGCATAGACAATGCATTCATACTTACAATTTGTTAATGCTAGCTAGTATGTAGCATGATTGAGAATGATTGTGAATGATTGAGATCCTATGTGGAATTAATGTGTTAAAAATTGTGAATGGATGTACGATTAAATAAGTTGACATGTGAAGGTGTGGTGATAATGCTAGATGGTGGGCTAAGTGGATACCATCCTAATGCATATTGACGATGAGCTGGCTATGTGCAGTGCTATCGTTAGGTATATCGCCTAGTGGGCTATGTGCGAAACCACTATGAATACCTTTGTGGTAGGCTAAGTGTGATACCATCTTATTAATTGATTGTGGTGTGCTAAGTGCGAAACCACCGAGATATCAGCTGAGTGGTTGTTATATTGAGTAAGGTAGCTATGTGGATGAATTATTGATAAATAATGATGTGTTGTATATTGTGTAAATGTGATATTGAATGCAGGGGTGCATTTCAATGGTTATGAGTATGTGACTCATGATGTGTTGGAAATGTTGTAAGGAATAGAAAGAGTAAGCATAGTTGTACGTTATATGTTAGTATAATGCTAATTGTTGTTTAGCTTATACTATGATGCTTAATTGTTTATGTGTAAACTTACTAAGCTCAAAGCTTACTCCTTTTATTTTCCCTTATTTTATAGAGCAAAAGTGTTGAATCGAGATACGAGGATCAATGGGAAGATCGCCCACACTTTCAGCACATTCTGGTACATGAGACTCAATGTTTTGTATATAGCATGTATAGGGGCTAGATAAGTTAGTGAATTTTGTTGTAAATGGTTAAGATATGTTGGTCTTTAGATGGAGGATACATTTTGTTTAATGTCATGGTTGTTGGCTATTACATTATATGAAAAGATGTAGTTTTCTATGTGAGATTGCACTTTAATTTGAGTTGATTATGGATGTGTTGTATGAGTGCATGTTGTGAATGCTATAGGGGTGTGAAGAGCTTAGCAAATAGCTTTGTTCTTGTCCATATGGATAGACACACGGACGTGTGTCTAGGCCATGTGTGACACACGGTCAGCCCACGGGCATGTGCTTTGGCCATGCGTTCCTTGTAGGTTGACATTTTAAGTCAAATTTGGCCACAAGCTAGCCACACGGGCATGTATCTAGACTCCAGGCCATGTGAGGGAAGTTAGTGTTTACCACGGTTGGAAAGCACGGGCGTGTGGCTTGACCATGGGGCATTGGTAATGCACTTGGGTTTTAAGCACGATTTGGAAACATGGGCATGTGTAACTCCACACGGGCCTGTTGTATTTTGCACGGTCGTGTTAGCCCTGTTCAAAAGAGAAAACTTTTAAGATTTGAAAAAGTTTTGACCTAGTCTCGAGAGCATTCGTGTGAATGAACGAGGCTTTGTGAGTCGAGAATGGGTTTACTGAATTGACTAATGAGAGTAGTCAAGATGAGCTTATGTGGAGATTATGAGTTTTTACGATAACACCTCAGGCCAGATTTCAGCGTAGGACCCGGGTAAGGGCTATTACACAATGTTCGCTAAGTTGAGTTTATTTGATAATGGTGGTTTTCTTGCGGAGTTACAAGTGTGACCAACTTTTATTAAGGAGACTAAGCTAAAGAAGATTTTAGATTCATCCTTAGAGCCCCATGTGAAGCTTTTTAAGGAGGGTAAGACTTTAGATTTTGCTTATAATTTTGAAGGAATCTTGTGTTATTGTGGAAGTTTCTGTGTGCCTTCTGATTTGGAGTTGAAGCAATCTATACTTCAAGAAGTGCATAGTAGTTTCTATGCATCCTTGAGGTAGTAAGATGTATAGATATCTTCGTGAGATGTATTGGTGACCGGTATTGAAACATGATGTGACAAACATTGTGGATAGATGCTTGATGTGTCAACAAGTTAAGGTTGAACACCAATTCCCTTTGGGTTTGGTCTAGCCTATTCAAGTTCCTCAGTGGAAGTTGGAGCGTATCACTATCGATTTTGTTAGTAGATTACCATTGATTTTGTCTAAGAAAGATTCTATTTGGGTGATTGTGGATCAGTTGACAAAATCTACCCATTTCTTACCTATGTGCACTGATTATTCATTGCAGAAGTTGGTGAGGTTGTACATCGCTGAGATTGTGAGACTTCATGGGGTACCAGTGTCTATCATTTTTTATAGACATCCTCATTGTACTTCACAATTTTGGAAAAGTCTGCATGGGGCACTTGGCACAAGATTGAATTTCAGTGCTGCTTATCATCCACAACCTGATGGGCAGTCTGAGAGGGTTATCTAGATTCTCGAGGATATGTTGTGAGTTTGTGTAATCAAATTTCGAGGTAATTGGGAAGAGCATTTACCGCTTGTAGAATTTGATTATAACAATAGCTTTTAGTCGAGCATTCAGATGGCTTCGTATGAGGCACTGTATGGGCGCAAGTGTTGGACACCTTTGTGTTGGACAGATTTGGGAGAAAAGAAAGTGTTGGGACCAAATTTAGTTCAAGAGATGGAGAACAACGTGAAGATTATTTGGAATCGATTGAAAGCTTCACCAGATCGACAAAAGTCCTACTCTGACTTGAAGCGGAGGGACATTGATTATAATGTAGGTGATGAAGTCTTCCTTAAGGTTTCACCTCGGAATAAGGTATTGAGATTTGGTCATAAGAAGAAATTGAGTCTAAGATTCATTGGACCTTATCGCATCATTAAGAGGATTAGACTAGTGGCATACAAGTTGGAGTTACCTCTAGAGTTGGATCGTATTCACAATGTGTTCATGTGTCTATGTTGTGACGTTATCGATTTGACCCTTCTCATGTGATTCAAGTAAAGGATATTGAGGTCAATTCTAATTTGACATTTAAGGAGGAACCCGTGTAGGTCATTGATCATAATGTTAAAGTTTTAAGAAGGAAGAAAGTTCTGCTTGCAAAAGTGTTGTGGAGAAATCATGATTCGAGTAAGGCAACTTGAGAACCTAAAGATTCGATGTAGCAATAATATCCTTACCTATTTCAATCAGGTAATTTCTATGACGAAATTTATTTTAATGAGGGTAGAGTTGTCACATTCCATTTTCTTAATTAATTTAAATTAGTAAAAAGGGTGAATCTACTAGCTTTTACGTCTTAAAATTATTCGCACATTATTGAAAATAATGAAGTGTTGTGGCTTAGTGGTAGGAAGCTCCTTGCTATCTTTGAGGTCTCTGGTTTGAATGTAACAGCCCGATTTTGGGCTTAGTCGGAACAATGGTTTTGGGACCACAAATACAATGCAGTAAAATTTATTTTTATTATATTTTTATGGTCTACAATTTTATGGAATGATTTCGTTGAAATTTTTGACGTTTGGGCACTCAATTTAGTTAAAAGGACTAAATTCCAAAAGGTACAAAATGTGTATTCTATAAGCTAGAGTGTCTAATTGATAAGAAATTTAAAATTAGAGGTCCTTAATTGGTAATTAGACCATTAGACTAAGTTGGACAAAAATGGACATGATTAGGTGAAATTTCAAAGTTTGGCATTAAGGGCATTTTAGTAAAATGGTAAATAAAGACAAATAAAACTAATAAAAAGGTGTCATCTTCTCAAATTTAGTTCCCTTGTGCCGATTTTGAAGAGTCACCATAGCTAGGGTTTTTGGCCAAGCTTCCAAGCTCGATTGTAAGTCCGTTCTAGCCCCATTTTTAATGATTTTTATATTTTTGAGATACTTGTAACCTAATCTAGCTATTTCAAGGAATAATTTGAAGCGAATTCAAAGTCTAAAATTTTACCCATGTTAGACATGCACGTATTTTGATGTTTAGTGGTAGATTATGCGAATTTGATGTTGGATAAAAAACTTTTACGAAGTGATTTTTGAAGAAAATGTCAAAAAGGACCTATTTGTAAAAGTTGTAAATTGTGTGTAAAAATATGAATAAATGAAAAATGTGGGCTGTTATGAGTATGAAAATGGTTCAGCTAGGCTTGGGTTTTGAATAAATTGAATGAAATTCATTTTACGAGCCTAGGGACTAAAATGTAAAAAGTTAAAAAGTTAGGGGCAAAAATGTAATGTTTCAATAATATGATTTTTGGGTTGAATTGAATAATGCGAGTATTAAATAAGTTAAATTTTCTATTATAGATCAAGAAAATCGAGGTTCGAACCTAGATCGGGGGAAAAATAAAGTGTTTGACGATTAGGTCCATTTTCATTATTTATGTACCGAGGTAAGTTCGTAGTGTAATAATGCAATGTTATATTTGTATTTTAATGTCTTGATATTGCATGAACTATATTACTTATTCTACAAGCATATTCGACAAAGTTCTAGCAAGAGAGAAATCTCGATTGAACCTTAGGAATAGATTAGGATACAAGTGACATGTCACTAGCAACCCATGTGATTATGTGATCTATGTGTCCCGGATGCGAGTCTTGTACGTCCTACTGGTGGCTGAGTATACTGACATATGTTGTAAATACTTGACAACTTGTGTGAGCAGCACCGAGTAGCTACGTCTTGACTGACAGCTTGTGTGAGTAGGCCCGAGGATAGCTCGAGAGCAAGTCTATATGTGTTATGAGATTTGTGGTAGCATTGGCTACATATATGGCACTTATGTGCAAAGTTTTTCATGTATCCAATAGTATTCCAAGTGGTTCAACGGGTATGTCCAATATAAGAAAGTACGTGATTATGTTACGAGTTGGTACAGGTATGTACAAAAAACTCAAATAAATTGGATTCGGTATATGATGAACTATTGGTAATGATGTGATTGAATAAGCTATGCTTACGAAGCTTTAATGACATTTATGTTAGCACATGTTATGTTATTCATATGACAAATGTATAATTAATGTTGTTTGCTATTTGCATATCAACTTACTAAGCTATATAGCTTACTCCCCTTTCTTTCCCTTATCTTATAGTGTCACCAAGCTAGCTCGGGGATTGGAGATCGTCGGAGATCCATTCACACTATCAACCATTCTTTTGGGTATCATTGAAATGTCAATATTTTGAGTTATGGCATGTATAGGGACTTGCTCGTTTTGTTTTATGTTTCATTGGTAATGTGGCCAAATGTATTGGCTTATAACGAATAATGATTTCATTTTGTATATGGCCATGAAAGTTGGCTAATGTTGGTTATGAGTATCATTATATGTTGATACCATTCATGAATGCAGAAACTTGCATGATTTGTGTTGATAAATTATGATGTTAAAGCATGTTGGGTGTTAGCATGTGGATGTGATGTTTATACCTTGGTTGTAGATGTTTTGGTTGCCTAAGTATGCTCGAATTGGTATTATATGATGTTGTATAGGTATGTGCATTGAAGGGTGGAAAAAGGCTTGGTAAATAGCCTTATTTTGTCCACACGGGTAGACACACGGGCGTGTGTCTAGGCCGTGTGTGATACACGGCTTGCCCCATGGGCGTGTGTATTGGCCGTGTGTCTACTGCACCTTAAATTTTAGAAACAAAATGCTCATAATTAAGCACATGGGTAGAGACACGGGCATGAGTCTCGGTCGTGTGAGGGACACAGCCTCAGGCATGGGCGTGTGTCCTGGGCATGTGAAGTCTGTACCTATTTTATGAAAAATCATGAAAATTAAATCAACCACACAGCCTAGCACACGGGCGTGTGACTTGGCTGTGTGACTTCAAATTGTTCATGAGTTTTAAGACAAAGAGTTACACGGGGTTGGGACGTGGGGGTGTGTAACCACACGGTTTGACCACATGGGCGTGTCCCATATCCACACGGGTGTGTGATCCCTGTTGAATGGAAAATTTTCTAAGCTTTGTAAAAATTTCCAAAGTTCTCGGTTTAGTCCTGAACCATTTCTAAAGCATGTTTTTGGCCTCGTAGGCTCGTGTTAGGGACTTCATGATTGAAAATGAATGGTTTTAATTTGGACGCAAATTTTGTGACTCAGAATTGTGTGAATGCTTGTGTTATAAGTCTGGTAATGCCTCGTGCCGCATTCCGGTGTTGAATACGGGTAAGGGGTGTTACATTGAATCCCTTTGTACACATATTTTTTTTTTATTTAATTTTTGCACATTTTTAGCATGTGCTAGCTAGCCTTACACTTAGGGAGGATTCCTTTCTTCCATTAGCAAGTCAAACTTGCCTTTTTAAAATAAAACACATCCCCCTTTTCCCTCATTGTCTCACTCACTTGCAAAAACTCTTCTCTTGCCATAAGCTTATGGTGCATTGAACCTGGTCATGGTTGACCAATCTACACCACCCATTGTATCTTCCATCACCGCCATTTGCACCTTAGTCTCCATTTTTTTTCATTTTTTCCCTTCATTTTCTCTCTTTTTTCCACCACAACCACCATCATTTTCTTTCCACCACCATGATTTTATTTGCACCAGCATATCACCATCGTCCACAACTAACATTCCCTCTCTTTTCCTTTTGGTTTTCCCTCCCCTCTTTCACCATGCACCATTATGTCCGTTGTCACAACCACCACATGTTACCTTTTCCTCCACTAATTTTCTTCTCTTCCCTCTTTTTCTCCTTTCTTTCAATTAAAAGCGACCAAACCCTCCTCCCTACTCGTATTTCGCAGCACCATTGGACAATCGCACCCTAATAGTCGGATCAATATCGAGCCATCGCCGCCATCGAGCCACCATCGCCACCATTGGTGACCAATTTCTTCTTTTTGTTTTATTTTTCTCTTGCCAATTACCTTAGTGACTAAAACACATATTTTATTTTCTTTTATTCGATTATTTTAGATTATCCAACCATTGGTTTCACTCTATTTTCGTTCCTTCAATCATCTCGTAACGAAACAAGTGTAAGTGGAGTTTGGGATTGAAAATAAAATTTTGTGACACGAACAAATGTTATAGGGCCTAAATATTTCGTATTTTATTATTACTAGTTTGAAAATCATTAATACTAATACAATATTTAGTTAACATGAAGGACCGATTAACAATCTTCTGAGAAATCAATAGTGAAACATCGTGAGAGTGACAAATCTAAGCATTTGAATTGTTGGTAAGTATTGGTGAGATTTTCACATTAAATCTCGTAATAGAAGCCATATTATTCGAATATATCATGACTAAAATAGGCTAATTGTGTGTTTAGATTTGCGATCAAGACTAAACCTAAACGAAACTTCTACAAGGGAGCAAATAGTTTAGATCTACATTGAGGTGTGGGATTTAACTCTCATTTTAAGAGAAGTTTAATATTACTATTTAATTAAAATTTTATTTAGTTAATTAATGTGTCAGTACCTTATGTACTCGTGTGGAGTTGAAAAACTCAATCGAAGAGGAATCCAAGTGACCTAAACTATTAAGTGTTGTGAAAATCCATGATTTCTCATATGTGATGTATGTAATGTTGATCTCAACTATATGTTATGTGATTTATGGCTAGATTGATGTGTGATGATCTAATCATGTGATATATGTGTATGTGTATGTGTTTGTTAAAATCCATGTTTTATTATAAATATGTATATTAAAGCACGCTACAGTGAAAACTATGTGATATGTGAAAATGTGAGCATGATACATGCATATGTGTAAAAATCAAGAAATATGAGTTATGAGCATGAATATGTGAAAAATGTGAAAAGTGAAACATATTTGTTTAAGTGGTCATATCACATGCATGGGGTGGGATTGTGAAAGGAGGAAGCTATGTAGCAGTTTAACTGCAATTATGTGGTCATTATCGGTAATTATGTGGTGGTCTATCCATGATGTGCTATGTGGCCGTTCATCGGTATCTATATGGTTGTTTATCCACGATGTGCTATGTGACCATTCTTCGATATCTATGTGGTGGCTTGTCCACAAACTGGTGTGTTATTGGATGGACGGGTTCTGGGGAGCTCAATATTGGTATGTAGCGGAGATGGGTAGGAAATCCTATATTTGTGCATTGTTCATAAGCATGCCATGTTTGATTCAATAAATGAAATAATATGTGAATTTTGTGAAAAATGCCATGTGATAATTTGATGTGTATGTTTTAAAATAAGTGTTTGTTTCGATCTCACACTGAGCCTTTTAAAGCTCACCCACGGTATTCATGTGTCTCAGGTAATCCTGATACTTAAGGCTCATATTTGGATCTTCGGAGGGGTTCTCGGTATAACATGTTTTCGTGGTTAAGGATTTTGGAAATGGTTTAGTGTTTTTATGGACTTTTTGAACTTCTTTTGGACTTTTATTATGGACTTTAAATTGGGTTTCTTTAAATGGTTTTGGGACTTTAAATTTTATATCATGAACTATTGTAAGGGACATTATTTTGATTTAGTAAGGTATTATGCATGAATTGTTTTTATGTGATTTCTAAAATAGTCAAATAAATGTTTCAATTATTATTTGCCATTGCAAATAGGGGTTTTAAAAACTAATTTACATTTTAAATAATTTTAATTATAAAGGAACACATAGCTCTAAAACAAAAAGTACAAGATGTTTTACAAAATCAAATGTTTTCAAAAGTTAAGTGAATATTCTGTTAAAAATAATTTTGTCAATCTTTAAGGCTCATGTAATCACTCAGGTTGGGCCATAGCTTTTAGGCTCGATTTTAAGGGTTACAAGTATCGATACCTATGTGTTTAACTTTGAAATTTTGCGAAGTGGTCCAAACACTTGAATTTTTAACACGGTAAGTTACATTGATGCATGTCTAGCATGATTTAATGATGATTAATGTTTGTATGTCTAAAAACCTGTGCAAATGTTAAGAATAACATGTGTCGGCTTTAATAAAATGAACAATGTAATGTACAAGTAGTGAGACGGTGGTGTGGCATCTTTATATTAGGGCTCGACAACTAGATCATGTTTAGGGTGTTACATTTGGTGGTATTAGAAGTCTAGGTATATTACGCTTAGACCTAAGTGATTGCTGTATGTTTGGAGTTTGAAACTCATGAGTGTAATCTCCCTCTTTCTTGAATTTGTTGATATAACCCTGATTGAATTGCATGTGGGGGTAGGAATGGGAAGACATTTCCTTTAATCTTAAATTTTTCTTATAGGAATGGGACTTGAATCATTTCTCGCCACTCACACCGTTCATTTTTTTGTTTGTATGCTAGATTATTAGATATGCCTCCTAGACATGTTAATATGAGAGCTGACGCTTAAGAGGATGGTACATCCTTTGCACCTCCTATGCTGCCACTAGAGTGAACATACCTGATCAGGGTGTAGGCCCTCTGATGGTAGCTATGATAGAAGCATTTCAGCGGATTGCTAGTGTTAACCCTGTTTTTGCACCTTTTAATCTAGGTTTGCCACTTAAACATCTTCAGGCATTAGGTTGGAATGAATTTTTTGGAGTAAAAGGTACTGATCCGACCTTTGCTGAGTATTGGTTGGAAGGAGTTGAAAGGATCCTCAAGTAGATGTCCTGTTCTAACAAGGAAAAGTTGGGTTGTGTCCTTACTCGATGGTAAGGCTTATTGTTGGTGGAATATGGTTAGGAGAGGTACCATTTTGATAGGTTGACTTGGAACTACTTTCTCGAGGTTTTTAAGAGAAAGTTTATGGGCAAGTAGTATATGGAGGCTCGTAAGCATGAGTTTCTAGATTGGGTTCATGGTGATATGTCAATGGCTAACTATGAGGCTGAGTTTGTGTGACTTAGTCAATATGCTCCTAACATGATGCTTTTGAGGGGGACCATTGTAAGAGATTTTGTTTTGGGATTAATCATGAGATTCGAGTTTATGTAATGCCCCAAAATTTAAATTTTTGTTTTTGCAAATGTGTGACACAAGTGTGTATCTGATTCAGTGGTTATGTGTTTTGGGTGTGTGTGGGAGGTCCCAAGTTCAAGCCTTGCATTTGGAAAATTTTGGTATTTTTATGAATAAAACCCAATCTTTGGTCAATAGGTTTTTTTTATTTAATTGTTGATAAGCTTATATCAAAATAGGCCTGCTAGTCTAGTGGTTAAGTGGAGTGTTGGTGTGTTTGGGTTCCGTGTTCAAATCCCTGTATAGGCGTAGATGATTAATTTTTGGCTTCTGGCATCAGTAAGAGATTTCATGGGATTGAACTACTATAGTGGTTTAAATTAAGGAGATAGTGGGGAGAGATTTGAGGAGATGATAGGGGGTTATCAAAATTTCTATTCAATTTTTTTTTTTGCAAAGATTCAGCACCCCTTTTTCCCTTTTCAAAATTCTTGATGCCTCCCTGCTCCCTTTTTCCTTTTCTTTTGTTTTCTTCAATTCTTCCTTGCTCCAGCAGCATATATTTTGTCCTTTTTCTTTCGTTTTTAGGCCATCTTTCCTTTCTTTATGTGATGTGTATTGCTCTTGGGCAGGTTCGGTAAGTTTTCCCCATCTTTTTGTCGTAGAAATATAACGATTGATCAGTAGTGTGTTTCTTCTACTATTAATGGCATAGGAGGAGGTTTTGATAAGTGATTTTTGTATCTCTTGTGTTAGTAGTGTTAACAAAAGTTTCTTTTTCAGCGGTAAGTCGAGTTTCTGCTAGTGCTCTATTGTCGAATTCATTAGATTAATCTCTAAAATGGTATTGGATTCTGTGTTGCTAGTTTTTGAAAAGTTTGGGGTTATTTTAGCATCAATCAAAACCAAGTGTGTACGAAAATGCAAAAAATAGGGTTTTAGCAAAAGTTGAAAACCCCACTTTCGACGCCACACGGGCAAAACACAAGACGGGCATGTGATTGACGAGGCCAGGTCATGCGCACAAGACACGGACGTGTTATTGTTAGGCAGGCCGTGTGCGACACATGGGCGTGTGGTATTTTTGGCCAGGCCGTGTGGTCCACATGGCCAAGGCAAACTTGGGCCATGCGAGCCACACGAGCAGGCCACATGGGCATGTGAGCCCATTTTTATTGAAATGTTTGCTAAGATTGTACGGGTCGTCCAAGTCAACTGTGAGCCTTCCGTAGGGTCGGTGAGCATTACTTAGACCCTCATCTGTGTGAAATTGATTGTGTGAATTATGTACTGAGTATGTTATATATTAGCATGTATACTGAACTATATTTGTATTTGATAGACCTGTGATAGCATGACATTCCATTATATGTTGCATTACATTGGGGTGGGATGATATTATTTGGAAGAAGTGCACTGAAAGGCTCTTAAGCCTAATATCTGGCAGGTCAGCTACTGTAACACCCCAAACCTGGCCCATACGTCATGACCGGATCTGGTATGCTATGGGTTGAATGTTGAAAACTTTGCTTTGAAGGGTTTTGAAAATCTCAGTTTATTTTAACCGATTAATCATTAGTTGTGACATTTTTTAAGAAACTTTAACATTTGCGTTGAACATGTTGGAAAAACCCTTTTTCCTTTCACTTTATAATTAAGACTTTGAAAACATAAGTTTATAAGACGTAACATGAAAAAATATAGTTCGATAACCTAAGTTATGGAGGCCTTATTACAAAAATAATCCCAAAATTGAAACGTAAAGAAAAACCAAAAATAGCCTATGAAGATAAAATACTTGATGGCCCTCGAGTCCGCCTCGGCTCCCATGTCCATGATCTACTGCTCATCTAAAAAGTTGGGAAAAATAAAAAGGTGAGTCACCAAGACTTAGTGTGCAAATCCCGAAAACACATAAAAGCCTTGAGGACCACAAACACATTATGGTCCTTGGCCCATACACAATGGGCAATAGAATATTTACATGCAACATGTCCCCTCCCAAACCTAAGAGTCCATCCTCTACACACCCCCGTACCAACCATCACACCGTGGGGATTTCTACAATCAACCCTCCATCCGCTACACACCATATCGGCAATTTGTCTTTTGTCATAAAGACCGATCACTATGTGACTATGTGGCGAAGCCACCGACCGCCATGCGACCTTAATAATATATTGTGGTATTTCAACAGCTGTGCTGCCTGTCATAAAGACCGATCACTTTGTGACCTATGTGGCAAAGCCACCGATCACTATGCGACCTTCTTCCCCTTCATCATATCAATCTCATCCCATGCATACATACATGCATGCAAGAATCAGAACATTATACTATCTAAACGGATTACAGACTTTCACATACTCCGATACACATAGAAGTTTCTATGATTACGCACAGCATCCCTTGCCTACCCTTTACGGGTAATCATTCGTTTATCTGACCTCATTTTCGGCTTTTAGCCCATAACATACATATATCTTGATTAACTAGGGTGATAGAGATCTACACACCTAATTACTAACAAGATGATACTGTCTAAGTCGACACTATCAGTAGCCACTACGACTGCTAACAGTCTAAGCTTTTGTTCTGAAGCTAGTCCACAACCCGATGGCCAATCCTGAACTGCTGACATCGCTCGCTTCTTAAACTTAGGGATTGGTTTAATAGATCCAATCCCTCCTTTGCCTGATCGATATTTGATTCCATCAAAAGAGCTTATCAGTTGCTAACATCGTAACATATGGTTAAGATCACAATTACAATAGCGAATCTAACAGAAATCTAAAGAGAACCCCTTACCTTGAAATCCCAAAATGAGAGATATGAGGTTTAGAGACTAATGGTTCTAGCTTTTAGATCTACATGATCTACTTCACTTCTCGAATGTCGCCCAACACGTAGACACAAGAAACCAACAATCCATTAGCCTTTCGGCTTTGTCTTCTAAAAACTGAAAGAGAAAGAAAAAAGAAAAAATAGATCGGAAGAAATTGGCACCTACCTTTATAGAGAATTGACAACCCTTGAAGATTTGACAATGGAGAAATCAGCACAAGAGGAAAAAGAATGAAGAAGAGAGTGAAATAAGAGGTTTTGGCTTCTGAAGAAATCAAAAAAAAAAAAAAGATTGCAGAGATTGACTGGGGTTTTGGCTTGTAGAAGAAAATAGAGAATGAGAGAAAAGATTAAGAGAATGGGGTTTAAATGCCAGAATTGAAGAGATATCCCCCCTAATTAGAGAGAATTTCGGCACCTACCTCTCAAAAGCTGAAAATGCCACTTCTTCGAACTAAAAACTAATCAATTAATGAGGGAAATTTTGGCACCCCTCTGGCATATTGAAAGTGATTTCTTCCCCCTCTAAGAGATGGAAATTCGGCCACCTTGGCTATGTTTAGCAGATAACTCCTATTCTTTCTCCCTTATCTTTATCCATTCACACCTCCAAAAGAGGCCTAAATAACACCACCTCTCCCTTCCTTTATCAGCACATTATCCACATTATCCAAGTCATTTAATCCCTCCCAATTCTAAGCCTTATTCCCGTCCCACTTGCTCCTCCTTTAAGTGTCGAAAATGTCCCAAATACATGGGCTCCAAGCGGCCATAACTTGGGCCTCTTCACCTGCTAATGACGCCACATTATAGTTCCTTTGCAGTGCCCCTTGCTACTGGGCCACAAGCCCATTTTGTAATTTAAACCACATATACCATCGTTTAACCCCTATAGTGTCCAAACAAAAAATTTAACCAAGACCTCGGCCCTATCCCGAGCTCAATCTGGACCCCTAACACTCTAGTTAACACATTACACATAACCACACATTAAACGCATAGGCCCCTTAATTCAGAATGTTACAGTTTTACCCCCTTAAAGAAATTTCGGCCTCAAAATTACCTGATCAGAATAGATGCGGGTATTGCTGCCGCATCGTCTCCTTCTGGTTCCCATGTAGCCTCTTCAGAACTTTGATTCCACCATAGAACCTTAACCAATGGAACCGTCTTCCTTCGCAACACTTTGACATCATGATCCAAGATTTCCATTGGTTCCTCTTCAAATGATAGGTTAGGTCTTACCTCAATTTCCTCCACAGGCACCACATGAGATGGATTTGAACGATATCGTCTCAACATAGAAACATGGAATACATTGTGAATCTGGCTTAGCTCAGAAGGTAGCTCTAGCTGATAGGCCATCGACCCCACTTGTTTCAACCCCCGATAAGGTTCGATAAATCTGGGACTTAATTTACCCTTCCGTCCAAACCTCAGCACTTTCTTCGATGGCGACACCTTCAAGAACACCTTGTCACCCACTACAAACTCTATATCCTTACGCTTCAAGTCTGCATAGGATTTCTGTCGATCCGACGCTTCCTTTAGTTGAGCTCGAATTAACTCAACCTTCTCTTCTGTCTCGGTAACCAACTCCAAACCCAAAATCTGACGTTCCCTTAATTCCATCATATAAGTAGGAGTACGACACTTCTGCCCGTACAATGCTTCATAGGGCGCCATCTAAATACTAGACTGGTAGCTGTTGATGTAAGCAAACTCTGCCAATGGTAAAAACCCTTCCAAACTACCTCTAAAATCAGTGACACATCCCTTAACATGTCCTCCAAGATCTAAATTACCCGCTCAAGTGTCCATACATGCGAGGATGAAGCGCATCTTGAAATCCAAGCCAACGCTGATGCAAAGCCTTCGAATCACGACGTGAACCTCGGATCCACATGCGATATGATTGATACTAGTACCCCATGCAACCACACTACCTCCACTATATATAACCTAGCCAGCTTCTGCAGAGAGTAATCGACCGTACTAGTATGAAATAAGTAGATTTCATCAAGCGATCAAAATCACCCAAACTGAATCTTTCTTAGTAGGCTTGAGGGGTAGCCCACTAACAAAGTCCATTATGATCCTTTCCCACTTCCATTGTGGAATCTTCACTGGCTGCAACAACCCTGATGGTAACTGATGCTCGCCTTTACCTACTGACAGGTCAAACACTTACTCACCAATTCAATTACCTCACACTTCAAGCCCGGCTACCAGAACTGATCCGCAAATCTCGATACATCTTACTCCCTCCGGGGTGCATAGCGTATGAACTTCCATGCGCTTCTTGCAAAATCCTATGCCTCAATTCTGGATCTTTAGGCACACAAACTCTCCCTTGAAAACATAACAGTCCTTCCTCATTTATACTGAAGTCCGTCGATCCATCACTTGATCCTACATGAAACTTTTCCTTTAGCAACTCATCGGTCTGCTGCTTCTCCTTAACCTGACTGACTCAAGAGGGTTTCACTTGAAGTTCAACCAATAAGCTCCCATCATCATACAAACTAAGGTGAGCAAACATTGCCCTCAAGTCAGAGATTACTTTATGACTTAAGGCATCCGCCACCACATTATCTTTACCCGGATGGTACTCGATCGAGCAATCATAATCCTTTAACAACTTGATCCACCTCCTCTGCCTTAAATTCAACTCCTTCTGGGTCAAAAAGTATTTTAGGCTTTTATGATCTGTATAAATAATAGATTTCTCCCATCAGATAATGTCTCCAAATCTTTAAAGCAAAAACCACCGCCGCCAACTCCAAATCATGGGTGGGATAATTTGCTTTGTGCGGTCTTAACTGTCGAGATGCATACGCAATAACCTTTCCATCTTGCATCAACACGCATCCTAGTCCTGTGTGTGACGCATCACAGTAAATCACGAATTCCTTCCCAGCCTCCGGTTGAATCAATACCGAAGCCTCTATCAAAATCCTTTTCAACTTCTTGAAACTCTCTTGCTGCTTACTAGACCAAACAAACGAAACTCCTTTCCATAATAACTTAGTCAATGGTGCCACAATTGAAGAAAATCTTTCAACAAACCTTTGATAGTACCTGGCCAGACCAAGAAAACTCTGAATTTTTGCCACAGACCTAGGCGGCTTCTAATCCAACACCACTTCAATTTTTCGAGGGTCAACCCTAATCCCCTCTGCCGACACAACGTGGCCTAGAAAAGTAACTTCACTTAGCCAAAATTCGCACTTACTGAATTTGGCATACAAATGCTTCTCCCTCAGAATCTGCAAAACCACTCGTAAATGTGAATCATGCTCCTCTTTTGATCTTGAGTAAACCAAGATATCATCTATAAATACCACGATAAATCGATCCAAGTAGGGTTGGAACACTCGGTTCGTCAAATCCATAAACACCAGCTGGTGCGTTAGTCAACCCAAATGGCATTACCAAAAATTCGTAATGGCCATAACGGGTCCTGAAAGCTGTCTTATGAATATCCAATTCTTTGACCTTAAGTTGATGGTATCTTGATCTCAAATCTATCTTTGAGAACACTGGCACCCCTTTCAGTTGATCGAACAAGTCATCAATCCTTGGCAACGGATACTTGTTCTTGATAGTTAACTTGTTCAACCGACGGCAGTTAATGCACATACACATTTATCCATCCTTCTTCTTAACAAATAACATCGGCACTCCCCAAGGCGACACACTTGGTCAAAGAAATCCTTTATCAACAACTCTTGTATTTCTGCTTTCAACTCTACCAACTCCTTTGGCACCATCGTATATGGAGCGATATACACTGGTGCTATTCCCAAAAGAAGATTGATACCAAACTCTACTTCACGATCCGGAGGTAATCCTGGAAGCTCTTCTGGGAAAACATCAGGAAATTCCTTCACCGTCCTAATGTCCCCAACAGTTAGGTCTTTGGCTTCGAGAGCGAACAAATATTAATACTGCCTCGCATCCTTTTCTCACCATTCTTTCTACTCTTAGGGCAGTCACCACATTCGACAGACAGTCCCCCCTTTCTTCTATCACTAACACTTCACCACTTTTGGGGGTTTTTAACACCATACGCTTGGCTGCACAATCTACATTACCTTGGTACTTCACCAGCCAATCCATGCCTAAAATTAAATCAAACTCCCCTAATGGTAATTCCATCAGATCAGTTAGGAAAATTATTCCCTGAACTTCTAAGGGTACCTCCCGATAGAGTTTATCTACTACCACCAATTGTCCTAATGGGCTAATTACAGTCATCGCCCTAGGGGTAATCTCAGAATCTAAACTTAAAGGTCCAGAGACACTACTAGCAACATATGAATGTGTCAACCTAATGTCAATCAATGCAGTGTAAGGCAAACCAAATATTAAAACCATACCAGTTATAACATCCGGTGCATCATCCTCCTCACGACGTCTGGCAGCATAGACTAACCCCAGCTATCTCGCCTCAGTGTTTTCTGCCCCTCGACCTGGTGCTCCATGGTCCCGATCAAAATCGTTACCACCTCTAGCTGGACCATGACCCCTTTGCGGCTGCTGACCTCCTCTACCTGGCTGAGCATTTCCCTACCCTACGGGTCCTACATCGCTCCGTGGCTGTGGACAGTCCCTAATCTGATGGTTCAAAGACCCACACCTAAAACACTTTCCACTGCCTACCCAACACTCACCTACATTGAAATTACCACAGCGAACACACCTCCGTGTATGTGGTTAGCAGCAGGTCTTTCCACTCGGTTCAGCCCATCTGACCTAGGTCTTTTCTGAGTACGCCCAGCTGCTTTTGATGATCCAAAATTCCTCTTACTTCCACTTCTATCTTTATCCCGATTCAGCTTTTTCGTTCACTTTACCTCCTTAGCTATCTTAGCCTTCTCCACAAGCACAGCAAATTCCCTCTCCCTCTATAAAGCTATCAAAACACGTAAATCATCTTTCAGGCCATCTTCAAATCGAACACACTGTTCATGTTCTGTGGCCACTATCCCTCGAGCATAACGGCTCAAGCGTAAGAATTTAGCTTCATATGCCGCCACTGACCTACTTTTCTGAACTAGATTCAGAAATGCTCTACGCTGCGCATCCACATAACTTGTTCCAATGTACTTACTCTAGAACACCATTCTGAAGTAATCCCAGGTGATACGGTCAGCCATTGTACCATCCTTAACCATAAGCCACCATTGATAAGCTTCGTCCTAGAGAAGGGACACTACTCCTTTCAACTTCTCTTCTTCCGTGAAATTTAGATCATCCATTACGCGTTCGAGCGCCCAACCAATACTCAATTTGTACTCGGGCAATACGAAATTCCCTAAACATACGCCCCATTAGCTCTAAGTCGCTCGACCGCATTTTAGGCTCTATACCCATGCACCTTGACAACAATCTCTAACACCCTCAATATTGCACGAGATACCGTATCATCTCGGTAGTCGATCTGAAATTTTGCCTCCACAACTGGTGGCACTAGTACCTCATTCGTGACCAGACCCTACCGGTTCCGACACAGCAATCATGCCTTTACCTTGGCCATGCACACCACGTCCTCTAGTGCTTATTCTACCGATTCGTATTTATCTGATTGGGAATTTTATGAATTATTAATTTCTTCAAATGATTAATAACGAACAATCTTATGGAAAATAATTTTAACTGTAGTTCTTTAGAATTCGAACTCTATCTACAAGGTTTAGTCCTCAGGTTTGTATTTCCTAGCTCTAGAATCCACATACATTCAACCATTACACATCAACATACAAGTAGCATCCATGAACTCACATTCATCGCATAAGGGTATTTTTGTCATTTCACTACCCAGGGGTATTTTCGTAATTTTATCCTATAGGGGTATTTTCATAATTTTCCAAAATAAGGTATCTTGGTGATTTTATAAAATAGGGGTATTTTGGCAATTTTGCAATCTGGGGGTATTTCAGTAGTTTCATAAATTTTGGTAATTTTTACAAATCCAGGGTATTTCAGAAATTTTACAAAACTAGGAATATAAGTAATTTTACAAAATAGGGTGGTTGGTCCCTTTTGGGTTTTAGTTATAAATTTTGTCCCATCAACAAGCCCTCTCGGTTAGAGTGAACAAACACTACGCACTAGGTAGGATTCCAGCGAGGATGAGGTGAGCCGCTTGGGCCGCTTAAATACCAAGCTATCCCTGGATCCAATCCTAGACATGCGTATGCCTGTTACCACACCCTAACCCTGTGACTTGTTCACATACATGTTTAATTACAAATTAAGTCTTATGAGATTTGAAGAATTATTTATACTAAACCTAAAGTCCATAAACTCTAGCATACTAGCCTACGTCCCTAGAGAGCCCATTAAGCCCAGCATGCATATCACATAATGAGTTTAGAATACATATCTGCGTGGATCGAGTCTGCCGATAGACTAGAAGACCATATCTCAACGAATTTTCTCAAACTTACATCACTTTTACAAATCACCATGGACCCATTTCTGACTCGAGTTTTGTCTTTGGGCTCGATACAAATGTAACACCCCAAACCCGGCCCATATGTCATGGCCAGGATCCGGTATGCTACGGGTTGAATGTTGAAAACTTTACTTTGAGGGTTTTGAAAATCTCGGTTTATTTTAACCAATTAATCATTAGTTGTGACATTTTGAAGAAACTTTAACATTTCGTTGAACATCTTTGGAAACACCCATTTTCCTTTCACTTTATAATTAAGACTTTGAAAACATAAGTTTATAAGGCGTAACATAAAAAAAATATAGTTCGATAACCTAAGTTATGGAGGCCTTATTACAAAAATAATCCCAAAATTGAAACGTAAAGAAAAACCAAAAATAGCCTATGAAGATAAAAGACTTGATGGCCCCTCGAGTCCGCCTCGGCTCCCATGTCCACGATCTATTGCTCAACTGAAAAGTTGGGAAAAATAAAAGGGTGAGTCACCAAGACTCAGTGTTCAAATCCCGAAAACACATAAAAGCCTTGAGGCCCACAAATACATTATGGTCCTTGGCCCATACACAATGGCAACAGAATATTTGCATGCAATATGTCCCCACCCAAACCTAAGAGTCCATCCTCTACACACTTCCGTACCAACCATAACACTATGGGGATTTCTACAATCAACCCTCCATCCGTTACACACCATATCGACAGCTGTTCTGCCTGTCATAAAGACCAATCACTATGTGACCTATGTGGCAAAGCCACCGATCGCCATACAACCTTAATAATATATTGTGGTATTTCGACAATTGTGCTGCCTGTCATAAAGACCGATCACTGTGTGACCTATGTGGCAAAGCCACCGATCGCTATTCGACTTTCTTTCCCTTCATCATATCAATCCGATCCCATGCATACATACATGCAAGAATCAGAACATTATACTATCTAAGCGGATCACAGACTTTTACATACTCCGATACACATAGAAGTTTCTATGATTACGCACTGCATCCCTTTCTTACCTTTTACGGGTAATCGATTGTTCATCTGACCTCATTTTTGGCTTTTAGCCCATAACATACATATATCTGATTAACTAGCGGGATAGAGATCTACACACGATTCTTGACAAGGCGATCTTTGTTTAAGTCGACACTATCGATGAGCTCTACGATCGCTAACGATCTAAGGTTTTATTCTGAAGCCGGTCCACAACCCGGTGGCTAATCCTGAACTGCTAACACTGCTCGCTTCTTAAACTTAGGGATTGGTTTAACAGATCCAATCCCCTCCTTCGCCTGATCGATATTTGATTCCATCAAAAGACCTTATCAATTGCTACCATCATATCATATGGTTAAGATCACAATTACGATAGCGAATCTAACAGAAATCTAAAGAGAACCCCTTACCTTAAAATCTCGAAAAGAGAGATATGAGGTTCAGAAACTAACGATTTTGGCTTTTAGTTCTACGCAATCTTCTTCACTTGTTGAATGTCGCCCAACACGTAGACCCAAGAAACCAACAATCCATTAGCCTTTCAGATTTGTCTTCTAAAAATCGAAAGAGAAAGAAAAAAGAAAAAATAGATCAGAAGAAATCGGCACCTACCTTTACAGAGAATTCAGCAACCCCTTAAAGATTTTGGCTTAATGGAGAAATCGACACAAGAGGAAAAAGAATGAAGAAGAGAGTGAAATAAGAGGTTTGACTTTTGAAGAAATAAAAAAAGATTGTTGAGATTGACTGGGGTTTCAGCTTGTAGAAGAGAACAGAGAAGGAGAGAAAAGATTAAGAGAATGGGGTTCAAATGCGAATTAAAGAGATATCCCCCTAATTAAAAAGAATTTTGGCACCTACCTATCAAAAACTGAAAATGCCCCTTCCTCGAACTAAAAACTAATCAATTAATGAGGAAATTTTGCACCCCCGGGCATATTGAAACCGATTTCTTCTCCCCTCGAAGAGATGGAAATTTGGCCACCACTGGCTGCTCAGCAGATAACTCCTATTCTTTCTCCCTTATCTTTATCCATTCACACCTCTAAAAAAGGCCTAAATAACACCACCTCTTTCTTCCTTTATCAGTACATTATCCACATTATCCAAGTCATTTAATCCCTCTTAATTTTAAGTCTTATTGTCGTCCCACTTGCTCCTCCTTTAAGTGCTGAAAATGGCCCAAATACATGGGCTCCAAGGGACCATAACTTGGGCCTCTTCACCTGCTAATGACGCCACCTTATAGTTCCTTTGCAGCACCCCTTACTACTGGGCCAGAAGCCCATTTTGTAATTTAAACCACAGATACCATCTTTTAAACCCTATAGTGTCCAAACAAAAATTTAACCAAGGTCTCGGCCCTATCTTGAGCCCAATCTGGACCCCTAACACTCTAATTAACACATTACACATAACCACACATTAAACGCATAGGCCCCTTAATTCAGGATATTACAGCTGTAAATTAATTTTTATGTGCCGCATTCGATACTATCTAGATTACAGGGATGGGTGGGTTGATTTAATCCCCATATGGAGTGTAGGGTTGGATGGTGATGGTGTGTAAAGGCTGATTGGGTAGGACTTTTCTACTAAATATTTATGACTAATAATGATACTGTGATAGGCTAAGACCCTTCTGCATACTTAATACTGTATTGAGATGGGCTAAGGCCCAAACTGTTACTGCTACTGATACTGAAAAGGGCTTAAGGCCAGGACTGTTTTAGTTTTGCCCTATGATTTGCTATTATTTTTTTTTCGGTGGGATTACACGCTGAGTTTATGTAAACTCACCCTTTTGTTTAAATGTGCACATTTAATCCCCAGATCTAGACGGATCGGTATGGCGGAGGACTCGACGGTGACCACTGTTTTGGACTATTATGAATTTAAATATGATTCTTGGTTTTATTTCTATCTTATTTTTATTTGTTAAACTTTTAGGTTGTAAATTGGTCTTCTGGACTTTTGTTTGGTTTTGGGGTTTTTTTCTTTACTTTATGGATTTTGAACTACTAGTCGTAGGAAACCTTGGTTTTTAAAAGAAACTAATGTTTTATCAAGAAATACATGATTACTTAAACTGTTTTAAAAGCTTCCACTACGAATAACATTTTGAAACCACCGAGTAACACGAGTTAGAAGCTAACAAGAGATAAAGAAAAGTATTTAAATAGATAATGGTTTTATCGAGACGACATGGTTTTCAAGTACCCTATCATGTGACATCGCTAGATTCGACCATAACGTCTAGGCCGAGTTTGGGGTGTTACAGTTTACTTGGTAGCTCAAAATGTAGATATGTTTGATGAGTTAGTTGAGAGAGCTAAGGCAGTTGAGGAGACCTTAGCTAAGCTGCCTCGTTCTGTGGTTACTGAGTCTGGCAAGAGGACTTCTGATGGTGCATTTGGTCGACTGCCTATAAGAGAGTCTCAACCAAGTCAGTCTAGATAGTAGAGTAATGCTGTGGTTAGTTCTTGTAGTTCGACAGGTGGTTTTGACGGTCTCTTTGTACACACTGTGAGCATAGGAATTTTGGAGAGTGTCATAAGTTGGCAGGTGGATGTTTTAAATGTGGTTCGAGTAGAGTTGAGGTTTTGCAAACATAGAGTTATACATCTAATTTTCTGCCTACTAGAGGCTGTGCTAGAGGTAGTGGGAGACTGATTACGTAGCTAATTATTTCTCGTACTGTTGCTAAATAAGTTGAGTCTAAAGTTACTATATTTGTTGCGGATACTCTGCAGCTTTTTTGAGCATCATTGTGAGAAGGCCCATTTCACTGCTCATGTGAGCAATGATGTAAAGGAAAGGTTATGGTTAAACATTTAAGCACACTTCATGTGAGCATCCCAAGTATCCGATAATATTCTAGAGGGTTCAACGGGCATGTCAAGGAATTGAAAAGGTAAGTTTCCAAATGGAATAAAGCATATGATCATGAAAAGGTGAATGAATCCAATGATGTATGTTCATGTAAAAATGGCTTACCTTTTATTTAATGCAAGTAAGTTATGTAATAATGCACTAACTTGTGCATTGTTGATGATGATGCTTAGGCTTGTGCCAGTATGTGATTGGAATTCATTATGCTTATACTTAGTGTCAATTTTATGAAATGGTAAATTATGTTTCATGTTCTACGAACTTACTAAGCATTATGTGCCTACGTAGTTTTCTTCTCATGTTTTATAGATTATCGAAAGCTCAAAGCTGGTCGAAGACCTATCACACTGTCCAACTTAAATTTTGGTAGTTTTTTATGTTTTGTCCAAGGTTTTAATGGCATGTATAGGTGGACTTATAATGATGTTTAGTTAAATGCTTAGATGTTGATTTGGTATATATAAGTTGATTTGTTTGGTACATTTGATGTTTTATTAGTTTATCTTAATATGGGTATGTTGTTGTATATTTGAATGGCTCAAATGGCATGATTTTGTGATGGAATGGTAATAGTCAAATTGTGGCATATTTGATGAGTTTTGAAGTTAATAGTTGATGAATGAAAAGTGGTAAAGTTTGCATGTTTACGTAAGTTTGGATGTTTACAATTGAGGTGCCTTTTGTGGCATATTGGTTGATTGTTTTTAGACTATTGAATTGGTCATTTCGTGTAAGTTTTGGTCATTTCAAGGGATAAATATTCTTAAGGTTGGCTTGAAAGGCTCAATAGGTCCGAACAAAAGTTTTCTTAAATCATTTTCAAAATTCCATGCTTCCTAGAATTTCGCCTCAAGAAATTTGTAAGTCAATCCTAGAGACTAAAATTTTCATGCATGCTTAACTTTCCTAAGGAATTAAAAATTTTATGGTTCAATTTACATACTGTATTAAGAGTAACATTTATGTCATAATTAAGCTAACATAGCAATTATTGAGAAAATAGAACTTTAACATAATTAACAAAATTCAATTTTTGAACAAAATATAACTTAATCATAATTATAAGAAAATGTATTTTGAAAAAAATTCAATTTTGGCCCTTACTTAAGATGAGCAATGTCCCCATTCTTAAAAAAAAAATAGATAAAATGAAAATATAAAAGTGAATAGATACTATACACTAGGTAGGATCCCACGAAAAGGAGGTAAGTCAAATTTGATTGCTTAAATACCAAGCTTTTCCTAGACAAACTCAATTCTAGACATGTACATATCTATTGTCACATTTCTTATTTTGCAAATTGTTCAATTTTATTAATGCAACCACTTGTTTTATTATGAGAGAAATAGAAATATCCTAAAATATTCTAAGCCTAAAAACTTAAAATATCCTAAGAAATAAAATAAAGCAAAGAAAATATCCCCAATTTTTTATTTATTTGCAAACCCCTCAAAATCTAACCCATTGTTTGCTTCATCATCATTGTTTTTCCTCAAATTTCCTCATTCCTTCTTCAACATTGGAGTCCAAAGATCGAATATATAGTCTAGAAATTCATGCTAAAACATAAACGTGTTGTGAAAGATTTTCTTAAAAGCATCTCTAATTGGGTCATCCCATATTTTTGAGTATCTCTAATAAGATTGTTGTTGTCACTGCATATGCTGCATTATATCCATTATCTTTAACAGCTCATCTCGAATATTTGGGCTCGACGAATTAGTTCTAAACATTAGGGTTTCCATATCAGGTTTGGAATCTGGTTCAATTGGCTCTGTCAAGTTAGGAATTTCAATTGGTTGTACTCATTTTAATTTTATAGGAACTTCATCCACTTCGGCTAGAAAATAAGATTTCTAGCAATAATCACTTAAGCTACAAGTCACCATTTTTATACCATATTAAACCACATCAAAAGCAAATAAAAACAAGTCCAAATCCTATGTGCCTAACTAATATGTCAAAATTGACACCTCAATTCATAATTTTAAGCTAATCAAATGAGTATACACACAACAATATCAATATGCCTTTAAGGTACCTCAACCATTTCTGTTATATAAAGCACAACCAAAAGAACATACAAATACCAATTCAATAGTCACTAAATGATATATTTATCTTCAACTTCTCAAGCAGCAATTAGCCATCCAATCAATCTCCAACATTAAGCATTAACTTACCAAAACAACTCTAAACATAACCTAAATGTATATCATCCATCATTCACATTCAAGCATCAATCAAAACATAATGCATAACATGATATTATCTCTCATCTATTTGAACATTAGGCATAAAAACAAAACAACCTAACAAGTCATCAACAACAAAACCATTAACATCACATGCATAAATATATATATATACATAGTGTAAGCCTCAAAATCTCAAAACTCTAAATTTTGTGCCTTTGAAGTTGGTATGTACAAGTAGCACTTAGGATATTAATTTTAAGGTATTACTAGGGTTATTTGAAGTCTTAGGGATAGGGAACACTATAGGGAAAATTTTAATTTTTTCCTTAGTAGACCCTAGTCTGAGGTATTAGGCCTTTTAAACAGATTATGGGGAAAATAGGACACAATTGGGCCTGTGGTCCACTGGAAAGGTGGCGTCACTTGCGGAGCTACAAGGTGGCATTATTATCAGGTAAAGAAGTCCAAGGTTTGAGGCTTAAGAGTGGTGAATTAAATGGTTTTATTTTTGCTCATGGAAGGAAGGTAGTGGTACTAGAGTGAACTCTGGAAGTGAGTGTTCAGGAGAGAAATTTAAGGTAAAGATAAGAGAGAAAAGATGGAGGATTGAGGTGTGGATTTGTTGGTGCTGAATTATACTCTGGGGGAAAGGTAGTTTCGGCTTTGGCTATAAAAGGGGGTGCCGAATTCCTTTGAAAGGTTCTTTGAGTTCCCATTATTTTTTGTCTCCCCCTCAACCTATTTCTTCCATTGCTGAATCACCATCATCCCTTTTACCGAAATCCCTATTTTTGTCGATTCTTTTTTGTTTTTCTCCATCACAAATCTATTGATTAAGTGTTAAAAGTCAAATCTCATTCAGTAGCTATCTAGGTCGCAAGATCAAAGGTTGGATTCGGTAAGTGCACAGTCAACCTCCTTAGTGTGTTTTGTTAAAAGCCGAGGGCTATCTAACTTTTCATTGTTGTTAACCTTGTGGTAATAAGGGTAGGGTTTAGAGTTCGCAAGCGTGGTAAGGATCGTTAGCAAGTGGTAAGTGTACTCGTTTCAATTGTGGATTAGTGAGTGGCCGAATGTAAGTATTGCCTATAGTGGTGACTTGTGCAGAATATGAGTCACTTGATGTTTGATAGTATTTGTGTGGATGCAGATCTAGGGGATAATCATGAACAGTAGCTAAGGAAGGGCTACTAGAACTTGTGGAACATGATAAGGTTATGGTAAGGCTTAGATTTTTGAGTAAATATTGTGGTTAAGTGTGTATTAATTGGAGATTGATATTGGTTATAGGGTCAAGGATAAGGATAGTGTAGCACGTTGCATTAACCAGGTGTGTACATACACTTCACGCACGATAAATCGATAAAAGCTAAAATCCTGAAAAGTGAAAAAGTTGAAAAATTTGAAAGGTTAGTAAGCAACCACGGCGATGTGAACATTTGTGGGAACACGATCGATTACCGGGCCAAGAGAGTGATCTCATGGTCTTGGGCCTTTATTTGGTCGACAAGGGCTATAAGGAAATGAATGGGCCGGTAGAGTTAATGGGCCCAATTTGACAAGAGTTGATATGTGAAAATGGAATGATGGATTGATATGGTTGTATGATTTGAATAAGATCGGGCTTAATGGGCTATATGAATATGATTGAGCTTAATGGGCTATATGGACATGATTGGGCTTACTAGGCGTTGTGGGATTTTAGAAATGCATGCTAAGGTTATAATGGACTCTAGGCCTTGCTCTAATAAATTCTTAAATAGCATAAAATTATTTTAATAATCAAACATGTGCGTAGACAAGTCACTAAGTTAGAGTGTGGCAATGGACATATGCATGTCTAGGATTGGATCTAGGGAGAGCTTGGAACTTAAGCGGTCCTAGTGACCCACCTCCTCTTCTTTGGGGTTCCTACCTTGTGCATAGTATCTATTCACTTTAACCGTAAGGACTTGTTGATCGGTCAAATTTAATAACTAAAACTCGAGATGAAAGAAATTACGAAATACCCTTGTAGGGTAGATTTACAAAAATACCCCTGGGTAGTGAAATGACTAAAATACCCCTAGGTGCTTAATGTGTGAAAATGTGTATGTTGCATTAATGAGATATATGTTGCACTTGGGTGGGTTTGATGATACGGAGGAAGATATGTGAGGATCGCATAGTCGCTTGACAACTGTGGATCCACTGGTGGCTTTAAGTCTATTATATGCTTATGACCTTCATGCAGCGTTTGTGTAGTCATTGTTCGTGCTACCTTTGGAGTGTAGGGTTGGGTGGGTTGATATTTATTTCCCACGGAGTGTAGTGTTGGAAGGAAATGGAGTGCGAGGTTGGACTTGGGATGGAAGCATTGCATTCATGTGATCTTGATGTGATATGAGGTCATTACAGGCTAAGGCCCAAGACCACCGATTTTGTTAGGGCTTAGGCCCAATGTGATAATTGCATATTGATTGGATTACCAAGGGTCGTACACACTGAGTTTCAAAACTCACACCCTTTTATTAAATGTTTCAGGTGACCCTCAGTAGATAGCTCGACGTGGGAGAGGACTCGAAGATGGCCACACTGCAAGTTACTTGGAAGTTTTTTCTATTTGTTTCGAATAACTTTATTTAATTACTTTATTTCCATTGGGATGTAATAAGGCCTTGTGTCTCCAATTAGACTTTACCCTTGGGTTTTATTATTATTTCAACTGCCTAATTGTTGAACTGGAATAAACTTCTAAAGTTTAAACATGGTTTTCGAAATAACTATAACATATGGACATTTTCTTAAAACATGGGCTTTTATCATAACTTAACAAGTTGTATGGATTTTGGGTTTCTAAGCTTTAACTTTGAGTTTTAACTAAACAAAGTTATTTTGAATTATTCCTATGATGTGACTTCACTAGATTCGCCATAACGTGCGGGTAAGATGCAGGGTGTTACATTTAGTGGTATCATAGCCCAGTTGCAAAGCTCGGGCTATGAAATGGGCCTTAGATTTTGGGTTTTAAAACAAATAGATTAAAATTTTTTTGCAAGATTCTTGAAGTGTGGTTCACCGAACCCTCGACGTCGAGCCAGGTAAGTTTTTTTTTTTTTTTGCTATTACACTTGTTTAAATTACTAAATTGTATTTAGAGATTGGGCTACTTAAAACAATAGATTTTTAGAGACTAAAGCCCGTAGGAAACTTAAGCCTGTAATGGATTTACGATTGCGAAACAACTTTTAAATTGTTATTTGGATAAGACAGGTGCTTTAAACAGTAGAACTATGAACTAATTTAATAACATTCTAATCCAAAAATATGCACGCAGCGATGAGCGCTAGAAGAGGTGCAAGAAGCAGCTATAAGTAGTGGAAGTGTTAGTCGAGTGAGTCGTGACGCCAGACCATATGCCCAATGTTTGAGTAGAGGAGGCTCCGGCCTCACCGATGGAAAAGCAGGACCATATGAATCGGCTACCACTATAGAAGATGCAGTATTGTAGGTCATGTTACGGGTTTTGGAAAGGGTCACTAGGCCCAATAATGGTTCGGGAAGTCGTGGGTCGATCGCGGAGCGACTTTGAGCTAATGGAGCGGAGATTTTCAAAGGAGTAGCTGGGGTGGCCCCAAATGTGGCGGAGTACTAGTTGGAAGCTACGGAAAGGATAATGGACGACCTGGGTTGCACGGCAGAACAAAAGTTCAAAGGGCGATATCCTTACTTAGGGAGGAAGTTTATCCGTAGTGGTTGACCGTAAAGGAGGGCAACCAACTGGAGCAGATCACCTGGGAGTTTGTCAAATCAACATTTCAGGGGAAGTACATTGGAGCGAGCTATGTGGATGCCCGAAGGAAGGAGTTTTTGAGTCTGACTCAGGGATATAAGTCGGTAGTAGAGTATGAGGCTGAGTTTCCGTGCCTTAGTAAATATGCCAAAGGAATAGTCGCAATAGAGTATGAGAGATGTGTACGATTCAAGGATGGGTTAAGAGATAACCTTAAGGTATTTATAGCTCCACAGAGGGAGCGAGACCTTGCGGTCTTGGTGGAGAAAGCAAAGATAGCAGAAGAAGTAAAGCGCACGGAGCGCCTCAATCGAGAGAAGGAGAAGGACAAGAACAAATGGAACGTGGAAGCTGTGGGGGCTAGACAGAGGCCTACGATGAGGGCCAGAGTGAATGGGCCAGTTAGAGCTGGAGCCCCTGTTGTTGCTGCTAATACCAGAATACCACCGTGTGCAGTGTGTGGAAGAAGGCATACAGATGAATGTTGTAGGAGAATAGGAACTTGTTTGAGCTGTGGATCTATGGAACATAGGATTAGAGACTGCCTGAAAAGGCCAGATTAGGGATGAGCCGATGGAAGAGATAATTTTTAGCCGCAGAGGGGTGGTCAACAACCACCAAGGGGCTGTGGACAAGCTAGAGGTAGTAATGGCGGAGGACGAGGAAGTGGAGCATCAGGAAAAGGTGCAGAATAGGCAGAGGTGAGGTAGCTAATTTTAGTTTATGCTGCTCATCGCAGAGAGGAAGGAGAGGCACTATATGTGATAACGGGTACGTTACTGATTCATGAGTTACCTTATATTGCACTACTTGATGTGGGGTCAACACATTCGTATATTGCATGCAATAAGTCTGAAACTATAGGGGAGGAGATTGAAATCATTGTGACTGAAATGACTGTGTTAAGTCCTTTAGGGCAGTCGATGAAAGTTAGTAAGTTGTTTAGGAATGTACCATTGGTAGTTCAAGGAGTTACTTTCTTAGCGGGCTTGTTAGAATTACCATTTGGTGAGTTCGACCTCATCTTAGGCATGGATTGGTTGACGAGGCACTAGGCAACTTTAGATTATGCTGTGAAGCGGATGGTGTTCACTATGGAAGGTGGTGAAATAGTAGTGATCGGGGAACGACGTGATTACTTGTCGAACGTGATTTCAGCTTTAAGTGTAGAGAAGTTGGTAAAGAAGGGGTGTGAAGCTTACTTAGCCTAAATTAGTGATTTGGAATCTAAGAGTTCTACTGTTAAGGATTTGAGAACAGTAAAAGAATTCCCTGACATTTTTCTGGAGGAATTGCCTAGGTTACCTCCCAATAGAGAGGTGGAGTTTGAAATAGAATTGTTACCGAGTATAGCACTTGTGTCCATCTCACCTTATCTGATGGCACTGAAGGAGCTGGTGGAGTTGAAGGCCCAGATTCAGGAGTTATTGGACTGCGAATTTATTAGACCAAGTGTGTCTCCATGGGGAGCACAAGTATTATTTGTGAAGAAGAAGGATGGGTCCATATGGATGTGCATCGATTATCGATAGTTAAACAAGTTAACCATTAAGAATAAGTACCCTCTATCTAGGATAGATGACATTTTGATCAACTTAGGGGAGCCTTAGTTTTCTCGAAGGTTGACTTGTATTCAGGGTACCATCAACTGAGGGTTAAGGAAGTAGATGTGTATAAGACAGCTATCAGAACTCGTTATGGATATTACGAGTTTTTTTTTGGTGATGCCTTTTGGGCTAACGAACGCACCTGCTACTTTTATGGATCTTATGAACAGGGTCTTTCAACTATATCTAGACCAGTTCGTAGTAGTATTCATAGATGACATCTTAGTAGACACGAGAACGGAGGATGATCTTGATGCACACTTAAGGATTGTGTTACAAATTCTAAGAGAAAAGCAACTTTATGCTAAGTTTGGCAAGTGAGAATTCTGGCTAAGGGAAGTCACTTTCTTAGGGCATGTGGTCTCATGATTAGAGTTGATCCTCGAAAAGTAGAAGCAGTGTTGGATTGGAAACTACCTAAGACGGTGTTAGAAATTAAGAGTTTTCTAGGCCTGGTACGGTACTATAGGCGGTTTGTTAAAGGGTTCTTCCAAATCGCTGCACCCTTGACCAAGCTGCTACAAAAGGGGGTGGCATTTGTATGGACTGACAAACAGCAAGAAAGCTTTGAGAAGCTTAAGAAGGTTTTAGTGGAGGCCCATGTTTTGATTTATCTAGAGCCCAGGAAGGAGTTTACGGTTTATAGCGATGTGTCACAAGTGGGCTTGGGCTGTGTTTTGGTGCAGGAAGGAAAGGTGGTTGCATATGTGTCACGCCAGCTTAAGACTCATAAAAGAAATTACCCAACCCACGATTTGGAGTTGGCAGCAGTGGTATTCGCACTTAAGATTTGAAGGCATCATTTGTATGGTGAGAAGTGCACCATCTATATGGATTACAAGAGTCTGAAGTACCTTTTAACTCAGAAGGAGTTGAATTTGTGACAGCGCAGATGGATTGACCTATTAAAGGATTATGATTGCAAATGTGCTGGCTGATGCGCTAAGTCATAGGGCAATGTTGGACTTGAGGGCGATGTTTGCTCGGTTGAGTTTGTATGACGACGGGAGTTTGTTAGCGAGTTGCAAGTGAAGCCACTGTGGGTTGAGCAGATTAAAGTTAAACAGTCATTGGATGAAACTCTGTGTTCTCGATTCAAGCAAATTAAGAATGGGGAATCGACAAATTTTTGGTTAAATAGTGATGGGTTGTTGTGTTTCCGTGGTAGAATTTGGGTGCCAAGGGACGAAGAGCTAAGGAAGTCTATACTATGGGAAGCGTATAGTATCTCTTATGGTATGCATCCTGGAGGTAATAAGATGTATAGGGACTTACAAGAGCTTTATTGGTAGTCGAGATTGAAAAATAAGGTTACAAAGTTTGTGAGCAAATGTTTGGCATGTTAGCAAGTGAAAGCGGAACATCAACTACCATCAGGGTTACTCCAGCCGATTAAGATTCCACTATGGAAGTGGGAGCAGGTTACTGTGGATTTCGTTAGTGGGTTATCCTTGACGCCTGCTAAGAAGGACTCTTTGTGGGTTATTAAGGATCAGCTAACTAAGTTTGCCCATTTTATACCGGTCCGCACCAACTACTCATTACAGAAGTTGGAAAGGTTGTATGTGGCGGAGATTGTGAGATTGCATGGGTTTCGGTCTCTATTATATCTTATAGAGACCCTCGTTTTACGTCTCACTTTTGGAAAAAGTTGCATGAAGCACTGGGTTGGATTTTTGTACAGCATTTCACCCTCAGACTGATGGTCAGTCGGAGAGGGTAATTCAAGTTTTTGAGGATATGTTGAGAGGGTGTGTAATTAAGTTTCGAGGTAGTTAGGAGGATTACTTACCGTTAGCTGAATTTGCATATAACAATAGTTATCAGGCAAGTATTGGAATGGCACTATATAAATCACTATATGGGCGAAGATGTCGTACTCTGACTTGTTGGACTGAGTTGGGTGAGCGGCGCGTATTGGGCCCGAAGTTGGTAGCAAACACGAAGATAAGGTAAAGTTGATTTGGGATTGATTGAAGGAGGCAGGGGATAGGCGAAGTCGTATCGACTTCAAGCAGAGGAGATTGAGTATGCAGTGTGGCACTTGGTTTTTCTCAAGGTTTCTCTTTGGAAGAAGGTGTTAAGGTTTGGTCGGAAGGGCAAGTTAAGCCCTAGATTCATTGGGCCATACTGGGTGTTGAAGCAAATTGGGCCAGCTGCTTATCTACTGGAATTGCCTTCTGAATTGAGCCAAATACATGATGTGTTCCATGTATCAGTACTAAGACGTTATTGCTCAGACCCTTCTCACACCGTGTCAGTCAAGGAGATTGAGGTTAGGTCAGACCTAAATTTCGAGGAGGAGCAATTCAAGTAATTGATCAAGATGTTAAGGTGCTAAGAAAGAAGTTTGTCCCTTCGATCAAAGTGCTTTGGTGTAACCATAATGCGGAGGAGGCTACTTGGGAATCTGAGGAGGTGATGCGATGACAATATCCTCACTTGTTTCAATCAGGTAAATTTCGAGGCCGAAATTATTTTTAGAGGTGTAGAATTATAATGCCCTAAAATCTCAAAAACACTAAATTTCTGTGCACTGGAGTTGGTATGTACAAGTAGCACTTAGGATATTAATTTTAAGGTATTACCAGGGTTATTTGAAGTCTTAGGGATGGGGAAGACTATAGGAAAAATTTTAAGTTTTGCGTTAGTGGACCCTGGCCTCAGGTATTAGGCCTCTTAAACAGATTAAAGGGAAAATAGGACACAATTGTGCCTGTGGTCCAGTGGCAAGGTGGCGTCACTTGGGGAGCTACAAGGTGGCGGTATTATCAGGTAAAGAAGTTCATGTTTCGAGGCTTGAAAGTGTTCAGGGGAGAAATTTAATGTAAAGATAAGAGAGAAAAGATAGGGGATTGAGGTGTGGATGTGTTGGTGTCGAATTGGACTCTAGGGGAAAGGTAGTTTTGGCATTGGCTATAAAAGGGGGTGTCGAAATCCTTTGAAAGGTTCTTTGAGTTCCCATTATTTTCTTTTCTCCCCTTTAACCTATTTCTTCCATTACTGAATCACCATCATCCCTTTTACTGAAATCTCTATTTGTGCCGATTCTTTGCTGTTTTTCCTCCATCACAAATCTGTTGATCAAGTGTTAAAAGCCTGATAACGTTCAGTAGCTATCTAGGCCGCAGGATCAAAGGTTGGATTTGATAAGTACTCAGTCAACCTCCTTAGTGTGTTTTGTTAAAATCTGAAGGGTTATCTAACTTCTCCTTACCGTTAACCTTGTAGTAACAAGGGTAGGGTTCAAAGTTCACAAGCGTGGTGAGGATCGTTAGCAAGTGGTAAGTGTACTCGTTTCAATTGTAGATTTGTGAGTGGCTAAATGTAAGTATGGCTTATAGTGGTGACTTGTGTGGAATATGAGTCACTTGATGTTTGAAAGTATTTGTGTGGATGCAGATCTATAGGATAATCATGAATAGTAGCTAATAAAGGGCTACTAGAACTGGTGGCACACGGTAAAGTTATGGTAAGGCTTCGATTTTTGAGTAAATATTGTGGTTAAGTGTGTAATAATTGGAGATTGGTATTGGGTATAGGTTCAAGGCTAAAGATAGTGTACCGCGTCGTATTAACCAGATGTGTACATAAACTTCACACACGACAAATCGACAAAAGCTGAAATCCTGAAATGCAAAAATGCCGAAAAAGTCAAAAAGTCGAAAGGTTGGTACCGACAACCACATGAGTGTACGAACATTTGTGTGGGAAAACCGATACGATTACCAATTCGGCAAGAGTTGATATGTGAAAATGGAATGATGGATTGATATGGTTGTATGATTTGAATAAGATCGGGCTTAATGGGCTATATGAATATGATTGAGCTTAATGGGTTATATGGACATGATTGGGCTTAATGGGTCTTATGGGATTTTAGAAATGCATGCTAGGGTTGTAATGGACTCTAGGCCTAGTTCTGATAACTTCTTAAATAGCATAAAACTTATTTTAATAATCAAACATGTCTGTGGACAAGTCGCTAAGTTAGAGTGTGGTAATGGACATATGCATGTCTAGGATTGGATCTAGGGAGAGCTTGGTACTTAAGCAGTCCTAGTGACCCACCTCCTCTTCTTTGGGATCCTACTTGGTGCATAGTGTCTGTTCACTTTAACCGCAAGGACTTTTTGATGGGCCAAAGTTCATAACTAAAACCCAAGATGAAAGAAATTACGAAAATACCCTTGTATGGTAGATTTACAAAAATACCCTTGGGTAGTGAAATGACTAAAATACCCCTAGGTGCTTAATGTGTGAAAATGTGTATGTTGTATTCATGAGATATATGTTGCACGTGGGTGGGTTTGATGATACGGAGGAAGATATGTGAGGATCGCATAGTCACTTGACGACCGTGGATCCACCGGTGGCTTTAAGCCCATTATATGCTTAACAGCCTTGCTACAACGTTTGAGTAGTGCCCTTGTTGGTGCTATCTTTGGAGTGTAGGGTTGGGTGAGTTGATATTTATATCCCAACAAGAGTGCAAGTTTGGAAGGGAAATGGAGTGCAGGGTTGGATTTGGGATGGGAGCATTGCATTCATGTGATACTAATGTGATATGAGGTCATTGTGGGCTAAGGCCTAAGACCACCGATTTTGTTCAGGCTTAGGCCCAATGTGATAATTGCATGTTGATTGGATTACCAAGGGTCGTACACACCGAGTTTCGAAACTCACACCCTTTTATTAAATTTTTCAGGTGACCCTCAGTAGACGGCTCGAAGTAAGAGAGGACTCAGAGATGGCCACACTGCAACCTACTTAGAAGTTTTTTTATTTGTTTCGAATAACGCTATTTAATTACTTTATTTCCATTGGGATGTAATAAGGCCTAGTATCTCCAATTAGACTTTACCATTGGGCTTTATTTTTATTTCAACCGCCTAATTATTGAACTGGAATAAACTTCTAAAGTTTAAACAAGGTGTTCGAAATAACTAAAACATATGGGCATTTTCTTAAAACATGGGCTTTTATCATAACTTAACAAGTTGTATGGATTTTGGGTTTCTAAGATTTAACCTTAGGTTTTAACTAAGCAAAGTCATTTTGAATTATTCCAATGATGTGACTTCACCGGATTCGGTCATAACATTTATGCCGGGTCTAGGGGTGTTACATTTAGCCTTCAAAATGCCAAACAAACATTTTCGTAATTTTTGTCATTTCACTACCCAGGGGTATTTTCGTAATTTTATCTTACAGGGGTATTTTTGTAATTTTCCAAAATAGGGTATCTTGGTGATTTTACAAAATAGGGGTATTTTGGTAATTTTGCGATCTGGGGTATTTCGGTAGTTTTATAAATTTTGGTAATTTTTACAAATCCAGGGTATTTCAGAAATTTTACAAAACTAGGAATATAAGTAATTTTACACAAATAGGGTGGCTGGTCCCTTTCGGGTTTTAGTTATAAATTTTGGCCCATCAAAAAGCCCTCTCGGTTAGAGTGAATAAACACTATGCACTAGGTAGGATTCCAGCGAAGAGGAGGTGAGCTGCTTGGGCGACAAATACCAAGCTCCCTGGATCCAATCCTGACATGCGTATGCTGTTACCACACCTAACCTCGTGACTTGTTCACAAACATGTTTAATTAGAAATTAAGTCTTATGAGATTTGAAGAATTGTTTATACTAAACCTAAAGTCCATAAACTCTAGCATACTAGCCTCGTCCCTAGAGAGCCCATTAAGCCCAAACATGCATATCACATAATGAGTTTAGAATACTTACTGCATGGATCGGTCTTGGGGAGACTCAAGGCCATATCTCAACCGAATTTTCTCAAGCTTATCACTTTTACAAATCACCACTAGACCCATTTCACGGCCCGAGTTTTGTATTGGGCTCGATACCAAATGTAACACCCTAAACCCATTTCATACGTCATGGTGGATCGGTATGCTGGGTTGAATGTTGAAAACTTTACTTTGAAGGGTTTTGAAAATCTCGGTTTATTTTAATCGATTAATCATTAGTTGTGGAGATTTTTGAAGAAACTTTAACATTTGCATTGAACATGCTGGAAAAACCCATTTTCCTTTCACTTTATATTTAAGACTTTGAAAACATAAGTTCATAAGACGTAACATAAAAAATATAGTTCGATAACCTAAGTTATGGAGGCCTTATTACAAAATAATCCCAAAATTGAAGCGTAAAGAAAAACCAAAAATAGCCTATGAAGATAAAAAGACTTGATGGCCCTCGAGTCGCCTCGACTCCCATGTCCACGATCTCTTGCTCAAGCTGAAAAGTTGGGAAAAATAAAAGGTGAGTCACCAAGACTCAGTGTGCAAATCCGAAAACACATAAAAGCCTTGAGGCCCAAAAATACATTGTGGTCCTTGGCCCATACACAATGGCAACAGAATATTTACATGCAACATGCCCCCTCCCAAACCTAAGAGTCCATCCTCTACACACCCTCGTACCAACCATCACACTGTGGGGATTTCTACAATCAACCCTCCATCTGCTACACACCATATCGACAACTGTTCTACCTATCATAAAGACCGATCACTATGTGACCTATGTGGCGAAGCCACAGATCGCAATGTGACCTTAATAATATATTGTGGTATTTCAACAACTGTGCTGCCTGTCATAAAGACCGATCACTGTGTGACCTATGTGGCAAAGCCACCGATCGCTATGCGACCTTTTTCCCCTTCATCATATCAATCTGATCCCATGCATACATACATGTAAGAATCAGAACATTATACTATCTAAACAGATCATAGACTTTCACATACCCCGATACACATAGAGAAGTTTCTATGATTACGTACCTGGCATCCCTTTCCTACCCTTTCTGAGTAATACGATTGTTCATACTGACCTCATTTTTGACTTTTAGCCCATAACATACATATAATACAGATTAACTAGTGTGATAGAGATCTACACACGACATCGACAAGGCGATCTTGTCTAAGTCGAGACTATCGATGCCTTCGATCGCTAATGATCTAAGGTTTTGTTAAAGCCGGTCCACAACCCGGTGGCCAATCTGAATCGCTAACACCGCCGCTTAAACTTGGATTGGTTTACAGATCCAATCCTCCTTCGCTTTGATCGATATTTGATTCCATCAAAAGACCTTATCAATTGCTACCATCATATCATATGGTTAAGATCACAATTACGATAGCGAATCTAACGAAAATCTAAAGAGAACCCCTTACCTTGAAATCCCAAAAAGAGAGATATGAGGTTCAGAGACTAACGGTTCTGGCTTTTAGTTCTACGCGATCTTCTTCACTTCCCGAATGTCGCCTAACACGTAGACACAAGAAACCAACAATCCATTAGCCTTTCAGATTTGTCTTCTAAAAATCGAAAGAGAAAGAAAAAGAAAAAATAGATCAAAAGAAATCGGCACCTACCTTTACAGAGAATTCAGCAACCCCTTGAAGATTTTGGCTTAATGGAGAAATCGGCACAAGAGGGAAAAAAATGAAGAAGAGAGTGAAATAAGAAGTTTCAGCTTCTGAAGAAATAAAAAAAAAGTTTGTTGAGATTGACTAGGGTTTTAGCTTGTAGAAGAGAACAGAGAAGGAGAGAAAAGATTCAGAGAATGGGGTTCAAATGCCAGAATTGAAGACATATCCCCCCTAATTAAAGAGAATTTCGGCACCTACATCAAAAGTCAAAATGCCCTTCCTCGAACTAAAACTAATCAATTAATGAGGAAATTTGGCACCCTCGGCATATTGAAACCGATTTTTCCCCCAAGAGATGGAAATTACCACCACTAATATTCATTGAGATAACTCCTATTCTTTCTCCTTAGTTTTATCCATTCTCACCTCCAAAAGAGGCCTAAATAACACCACCTCTTCCTTCCTTTATCAGCACATTATCCATATTATCCAAGTCATTTAATCCCTCCTAATTTTAAGCCTGATTGCCGTCCCACTTGCTCCTCCTTTAAGTGCCAAGCGGCCATAACTTGGGCCTCTTCACCTGCTAATGTCGCCACCTTATAGTTCCTTTGCAGCACCCCTTACTACTGGGCCACAAGCCCATTTTGTAATTTAAACCACAGATACCATCTTTTAAACCCTATAGTGTCCAAACAAAAATTTTAACCAAGGCCTTGGCCCTATCCTAAGCCCAATCTGGACCCCTAACACTCTAATTAACACATTACACATAACCACACATTAAACGCATAGGCCCCTTAATTCAGGATGTTACAGCTGCAAATTACTTTTTATGTGCCGTATTTGATACTATTTAGGTTGTAGGGATGGGTGGGTTGATTTAATCCCCACATGGAGTGTAGGGTTGGACGGTGATGGTGTGTAAAGGCTGGTTGGGTAGGACTTTTCTACTAAATATTTATGAGTAATACTGATACTGTGATGGCTAAGACCCTACTGCATACTTAATACTGTATTGAGATGGGCTAAGGCCCAAACTATTACTGCTACTAATACTGAAAAGGGCTTAAGCCCAGGACTGTTTTAATTGTGCCCTATGATTTGCTATTGGTTTTTTTTCTGTGGGATTACACGCTGAGTTTACATAAACTCACCCTTTTGTTTAAATGTGCACATTTAATCCCCTGATCTAGACGGATCGGTGTGGCAGAGGACTCGATGGTAACCACGGTTTTGGACTATTATGAATTTAAATATGATTATTGGCTTTATTTCTATCTTATTTTTATTGTTAAACTTTTGGGTTGTAAATTGGTCTTTTGGACTTTTGTTTAGTTTTGGGGTTTTTTTCTTTACTTTATGGATTTTGAACTGCTAGTCATAGGAAACCATGGTTTTTAAAAGAAACTAATGTTTTATCAAGAAATACATGATTACTTAAACTGTTTTAAAAGCTTTCACTACGAATAACATTGTGAAACCACCGACTAAATGAGTAACACGAGTTAGAAGCTAACAAGAGATAAAGAAAAGTAATTAAATAGATAATGGTTTTATCAAGACGGCATGGTTTTCAAGTACCTTATCATGCGACATCGCTAGATTCGACCATAACGTCTAGGCCGAGTTTGGGGTGTTACAGTTTACTTGGTAGCTCAAAATGTAGATATGTTTGATGAGTTAGTTGAGAGAGCTAAGGCAGTTGAGGAGACCTTAGCTAAGCTGCCTCGTTCTATGGTTACTGAGTCTGGCAAGAGGGCTTCTGATGGTGCATTTGGTTGACTGCCTATAAGAGGGTCTCAACCAAGTCAGTCTAGATAGCAGAGTAGTGCTGTGGTTAGTTCTTGTAGTTCGACAGGTGGTTTTGACGGTCTCTTTGTACACACTATGAGCATAGGAATTTTGGAGAGTGTCGTAAGTTGGCAGGTGGATGTTTTAAATGTGGTTCGAGTAGAGTTGAGGTTTTGCAAACTTAAAGTTAGACATCTACTTTTCTACCTACTAGAGGCTGTGCTAGAGGTAGTGGGAGACTGATTACGTAGCTAATTGTTTCTCGTACTGTTGCTAAATAAGTTGGGTCTAGAGGTCCTGTATTTGTTGCGGATACTCTGTAGTTTTTTTGAGCATCATTGTGAGAAGGCCCATTTCACAGCTCATGTGAGCAATGATGTAAAGGAAAGGTTATGGTTATACATTTAAGCACACTTCGTGTGAGCTTTCCCAAGTATCCAATAATATTTTAGAGGGTTCAACGGGCATGTCAAGGAATTGAAAAGGTAAGTTTCCAAATGGAATAAAGCATATGATCATGAAAAGGTGAATGAATCCAATGATGTATGTTCATGTAGAAATGGCTTACCTTATATTTAATGCAAGTAAGTTATGTAATAATGCACTAACTTGTGTATTGTTGATGATGATGTTTAGGCTTGTGCCAGTATGTGATTGGAATTCATTATGCTTATACTTAGTGTCAATTTGATGAAATGGTAAATTATGTTTCATGTTCTACGAACTTACTAAGCATTATGTGCCTATGTAGTTTACTTCTCATGTTTTATAGGTAATCGAAAGCTCAAAGCTGGTCGAAGACCTATCACACTGTCCAACTTAAATTTCGGTAGTTTTTGATGTTTTGGCCAAGGTTATAATGGCATGTATAGGTGGACTTATAATGATGTTTAGTTAAATGCTTAGATGTTGATTTGGTATATATAAGTTGATTTGTTTGGTACATTTGATGCTTTATTAGTTTATCTTAATATGGGTATGTTGTTGCATATTTGAATGGCTCAAATGGCATGATTTTGTGATGGAATGGTAATAGTCAAATTGTGGCATATTCGGTGAGTTTTGAAGTTAATAGTTGATGAATGAAAAGTGATAAAGTTTGCATGTTTACGTAAGTTTGGATGTTTACAATTGAGGTGCCTTTTGTGGCATATTGGTTGATTGTTTTTAGACTATTGAATTGGTCCTTTCATGTAAGTTTTGGTCATTTCAAGGGATAAATATTCTTAAGGTTGGCTTGAAAGGCTCAATAGGTCCAAACAAAAGTTTTCTTAAATCATTTTCAAAATTCCATGCTTCCTAGAATTTTACCTCAAGAAATTTGTAAGTCAATCCTAGAGACTAAAATTTTCATGCATGCTTAACTTTCCTAAGGAATTAAAAATTTTATGGTTCGATTTACATACTTTATTAAAAGTAACATTTATGTCATAATTAAGCTAACATAGCAATTATTGAGATAATAGAACTTTAGCATAATTAACAAAAATTCAATTTTTTGAACAAAATATAACTTAATCATAATTATAAGAAAAATGTATTTTGAAAAAAAATTCAATTTTTGGCCTCCTACGTAAGATGAGCAATGTCCCCATTCTTAAAAAAAATAGATAAAAAGAAAATATAGAAGTGAATAGATACTATACACTAGGTAGGATCCCACGAAAAGGAGGTAAGTCAAATTTGACTGCTTAAATACCAAGCTTTTCCTAGACAGACTCAATTCTAGACATGTACATATCTATTGTCACATTTCTTATTTTCCAAATTGTTCAATTTTATTAATGCAACCTCTTGTTTTATTATGAGAAAAATAGAGATATCCTAAAATATTCTAAGCCTAAAAACTTAAAATATCCTAAGAAATAAAATAAAGCAAAGAAAATATCCCCAATTTTTTATTTATTTGCAAACCCCTCAGAATCTAACCCATCTTTTGCTTCATCATCATTGTTTTTGCTCAAATTGCCTCGTTCCTTCTTCGACTTTGGAGTCCAAGGATCGAATATATAGTCTAGAAATTCATGCTAAAACCCAAACGTGTTGTGACAGATTTTCTTAAAAGCATCTCTAATTGGGTCATCCCATATTTTTGAGTATCTCTAATAAGATTGTTGCTGTCACTGCATATGCTGCATTAAATCCATTATCTTTGACAGCTCATCTCGAATATTTGGGCTCGAAGAATTAGTTCTAAACGTTAGGGTTTCCATATCAGGTTTGGAATCTGGTTCAATTGGCTCTGTCAAGTTAGGAATTTCAATTGGTTGTACTCATTCTGATTTTATAGGAACTTCATCCACTTCGGCTAGAAAATAAGATTTCTAACAATAATCACTTAAGCTACAAATCCTATATGCCTAACTAATATGTCAAAATTGACACCTCAATTCATAATTTTAAGCTAATCAAATGAGTATACACACAACAATATCAATATGCCTTTAAGGTACCTCAACCATTTCTTTATATAAAGCACAACCAAAAGAACATACAAATACCAATTCAATAGTCACTAAATGATATATTCATCTTCAACTTCTCAAGCAGCAATTAGCCATCCAATCAATCTCCAACATTAAGCATTAACTTACCAAAACAACTCTAAACATAACCTAAATGTATATCATCCATCATTCACATTCAAGCATCAATCAAAACATAATGCATACCATGATATTATCTCTCATCTATTTGAACATTAGGCATAAAAACAAAACAACCTAACAAGTCATCAACAGCAAAACCATTAACATCACATGCATAAATATATATATATACATAGTGTAATGCCTCAAAATCTCGAAACTCTAAATTTTTCTGCACTGAAGTTGGTATGTACAAGTAGCACTTAGGATATTAATTTTAAGGTATTACTAGGGTTATTTGAAGTCTTAGGGATAGGGAACACTATAGGGAAAATTTTAATTTTTTCCTTAGTAGACCCTAGTTTGACGTATTAGGCCTTTTAAACAGATTAAGGGGAAAATAGGACACAATTGGGCCTGTGGTCCAGTGGCAAGGTGGCGTCACTTGGGGATCTACAAGGTGGCATTATTATCAGGTAAAGAAGTCCAAGGTTTGAGGCTTAAGAGTGGTGAATTAAAGGGTTTTATTTTTGCACATGGAAGGAAAGTAGTGGCACTAGAGTGAACTCTGGAAGTGAGTGTTCAGGAGAGAAATTTAAGGTAAAGATAAGAGAGAAAAGATAAAGGATTGAGGTGTGGATTTGTTGGTGCCGAATTGTACTTTGGGGAAAGGTAGTTTGGCTTTGGCTATAAAAGGGGTGCCGAATTCCTTTGAAAGGTTCTTTGAGTTCCATTATTTTTTCTCCCCCTCAACCTATTTCTTCCATTGCTAAATCACCATCATCCCTTTTGCTGAAATCCCTATTTTTGCAGATTCTTTGTTGTTTTTCCTCCATCACAAATCTATTGATCAAGTGTTAAAAGTCGAATCTCGTTCAGTAGCTATCTAGGTCGCAAGATCAAAGGTTGGATTCGATAAGTACACAGTCAACCTCCTTAGTGTGTTTTGTTAAAAGCCTAGGGCTATCTAACTTTTCATTGTCGTTAACCTTGAGGTAACAAGGGTAGGGTTCAAAGTTCGCAAGCGTGGTAAGGATCGTTAGCAAGTGGTAAGTGTACTCGTTTTAGTTGTGGATTAGCGAGTGGCAGAATGTAAGTATTGCTTATAGTGGTGACTTGTGCGAATATGAGTCACTTGATGTTTGATAGTATTTGTATGGATGCAGATCTAAGGGATAATCATGAATAGTAGCTATGGAAGGGCTACTAGAACTTGTGGAACATGATAAGGTTATGGTGAGGCTTAGATTTTTGAGTAAATATTGTGGTTAAGTGTGTATTAATTGGAGATTGGTATTGGTTATAGGTTCAAGGATAAGGATAGTGTAGCACGTTGCATTAACCAGGTGTGTACATACACTTCACACATGACAAATCGGTAAAAACTGAAATCCTGAAAAGTTGAAAAAGGTAAAAAGCTAAAAGATTGACGCTGGTAACCACACAAGCGTGCGAACATTTGTGTGGGAACACCGATACAATTACCAGGGCCAAGAGAATGATCTCATGGTCTTGGGCCACTATTTGGCCGACGGGGCTAGAAGGGGCTAAATGGGCCTGTCGAGTTCGTGGGCCCAATTCGACAAGAGTTGATGTGTGAAAATGGAATGATGGATTGATATGGTTGTATGATTTGAATAAGATCGGGCTTAATGGGCTATATGAATATGATTGAGCTTAATGGGCTATATGGACATGATTGGGCTTACTGGGCCTTGTGGGATTTTAGAAATGCATGCTAGGGTTATAATGGACTCTAGGCCTTGCTCTAATAACTTCTTAAATAGCATAAAAATTATTTTAATAATCAAACATGTCTGTAGACAAGTCGCTAAGTTAGAGTGTGGCAATTAACATATGCATGTCTAGGATTAGATCTAGGGAGAGCTTGGTACTTAAGCGGTCCTAGTGACCCACCCCTCTTCTTTAGGGTTCCTACCTTGTGCATAGTATTTGTTCACTTTAATCGCAAGGACTTGTTAATCGGTCAAATTTCATAACTAAAACTCGAGATGAAGGAACTTACAAAAATACCCTTGTAGGGTAGATTTACAAAAATACCCCTGGGTAGTGAAATGACTAAAATACCCCTAGGTGCTTAATGTGTTAAAATGTGTATGTTGCATTCATGAGATATATGTTGCACTTGGGTGGGTTTGATGATACGGAGGAAGGCATGTGAGGATCGCATAGTCGTTTGACGACTGTGGATCCACCGGTGGCTTTAAGTCCATTATATGCTTAGCAGCCTTGCTGCAACTTTTGTATAGTGCCGCTATTCGTGCTATCTTTGGAGTGTAGGGTTGGGTGGGTTGATATTTATTTCCCCACAGGAGTGTAGGGTTGGAAGGGAAATGGAGTGCAGGGTTGGACTTGGGATGGAAGCATTGCATTCATGTGATACTGATGTGATATGAGGTCATTGTGGGCTAAGGCCCAAGACCACCGATTTTGTTAGGGCTTAGGCCCAATGTGATAATTGCATATTGATTGGATTACCAAGGGTCGTACACACTGAGTTTTGAAACTCACACCCTTTTATTAAATGTTTCAGGTGACCCTCAGTAGATAGCTCGACGTGGGATAGGACTCGAAGATGGCCACACTGTAAGCTACTTGGAAGTTTTTTTTATTTGTTTGAATAACTTTATTTAATTACTTTATTTCCATTGGGATGTAATAAGGCCTTGTATCTCCAATTAGACTTTACCCTTGGGTTTTATTATTATTTCAACTACCTAATTGTTGAACTGGAATAAACTTCTAAAGTTTAAACAAGGTTTTCGAAATAACTATAACATATGGACATTTTCTTAAAACATGGGCTTTTATCATAACTTAACAAGTTGTATGGATTTTGGGTTTCTAAGCTTTAACTAAACAAAGTTATTTTGAATTATTTCTATGATGTGACTTCACTAGATTCGGCCATAACGTCTGGGCCGAGTCTAGGGGTGTTACATTTAGTGGTATCATAGCCCAGTTGCAAAGCTCGGGCTATGAAATGGGCTTTAGATTTGGGGTTTTAAAACAAGTTGATTAAATTTTTTTTTAAGATTCTTGAAGTGTGGTTCACCGAATCCTCGACGTCAAGCCAGGTAAGTTTTTTTTTGTTATTACACTTGTTTAAATTACTAAATTGTATTTAGAGATTGGGCTACTTTAAACAATAGATTTTTGGAGACTAAAGCCCGTAGGAAACTTAAGCTCTGTAATGGATTTACGATTGCGAAACAACTTTTAAATTGTTACTTGGATAAGACAGATGCTTTAAACAGTGGAACTATGAACTAATTTCATAACATTCTAATCCAAAAATATGCACGTAGTGATGAGCGCTAGAAGAGGTGCAAGAAGCCGCTGTAGAGGCCGTGGAAGTGTTAGGGCTGAGTCATCGGCATTGAGCCATATGCCCAATGTTAGAGCAGAGGAGGCTCTGGACTCACCAGTAGCTGAAACGGGACCATATGAATGGGCTACCACTACAGAAAATGTAGTATTGTAGGTCATGCTAAGGATTTTGGAAAGGGTCATTGGGCCCAATAATGGTTCGGGAAATTGTGGGTCGATCAGGAGCGAATTTGAGCTAATGGAGCGGAGATTTTCAAAGGGTAGCTGGGGTGGCCCCAAATGTGGCGGGGTACTAGTTGGAAGCTACAGAAAGGATAATGGACGACTTGGGTTACGCGACAGAACAAAAGTTCAAAGGGCGATATCCTTACTTAGGGAGGAAGTTTATCAGTAGTGGTTGACCGTAAAGGAGGGCAACCAACTAGAGCAGATCACCTCGGAGTTCTTCAAATCAACATTTCAGGGGAAGTACATTGGAGCGAGCTATGTGGATACCCGAAGGAAGGAGTTTTTGAGTCTGACTCAGGGAGATAAGTCGGTAGTAGAGTATGAGGCTGAGTTTTCGTACCTTAGTAAATATGCCAAAAGAATAGCCGCAATAGAGTATGAGAGATGTGTACGGTTCAAGAATGGGTTAAGAGATAACCTTAGGGTACTTATAGCTCCACAGAGGGAGCGGGCCTTGCAGTCTTGGTGGAGAAAGCAAAAATAGCGGAAGAAGTAAAGCGCACGGAGCGCCTCAACCGAAAGAAGGAGAAGTGCAAGAACAAATGGAATGTGGAAGCTGTGGGGGGTGGACAGAGGCCTACGATGAGGGCCAGTGAATGGGTTGGTTAGAGCTGGGGCCCCTGTTGCTGCTGCTAATACTAGAATACCACCTTGTGAGTGTGTGGAAAAAGGCATACGGATGAATGTTGGAGGAGAATAGGAACTTGTTTGAGCTGTGGATCTATGGAACATAGGATTAGAGACTGCCCGAAAAGGCTAGATTAGGGGTGAGCCGATGGAAAAGATAATTTTCAGCCGCAGAGGGTGGTCAATAACCACCAAGGGGCCGTGGACAAGCCAGAGGCAGTATAATGGCGGAGGACGAGGAAGTGGAGCATCAGGAAAAGGTGCAAAATAGGCAGAGGCAAGGCAGCCAATTTTAGTCTATGCTTCGTCGCAGGGAGGAAGGAGAGGCACTAGATGTGATAACGGTACGTTACTAAATCATGAGTTACCTTATATTGCGCTAATTGATGTGGGGTCAATACATTCGTATATTGCATGCAATAAGTCTGAAACTGTAACGGATGAGTTTGAAACCATTGCGAATGAAATGACTGTGTTAAGTCCTTTAGGGCAGTCGATGAAAGTTAGTAAGTTGATTAGGAATGTACCATTGGTAGTTCAAGGAGTTACTTTCTTAGCGGGCTTGATGGAATTACCATTTGGTGAGTTTGACTTCATCTTAGGCATGGATTGGTTGACGAGGCACTAGGCAACTTTAGATTGTGCTGTGAACCGGATGGTGTTCACTGTGGAAGGTGGTGAAGTAGTAGTGATCGGGGAATGACATGATTACTTGTCGAACGTGATTTCAGCTTTAAGGGTAGAGAAGTTAGTGAAGAAGGGCTGTGAAGCTTACTTAGCCTATATTAGTGATTTGGAATCTAAGAGTTCTACTGTTAAGGATTTGAGAACAGTAAAAGAATTCCCTGACATTTTTCTGGAGGAATTTCCAGGGTTACCTCCCAATAGAGAGGTGGAGTTCGAAATAGAATTGTTACCAAGTATAGCTCTTGTGTCCATCTCACCTTATCGGATGGCACTGAATGAGCTGGTGGAGTTGAAGGCCCAGATTCAGGAGTTATTGGACCGCGGATTTATTAGACCAAGTGTGTCTCCATGGGGAGCACAAGTATTATTTGTGAAGAAGAAGGATAGGTCTATGAGGATGTGCATCGATTATCGGTAGTTAAACAAGTTAACCATTAAGAATAAGTACCCTCTATCTAGGATAGATGACCTTTCGATCAACTTAGGGGAGCCTTAGTTTTCTCGAAGATTGACTTGCGTTCAGGGTACCATCAACTGAGGGTTAAGGAAGTAGATGTGTATAAGACATCTATCAGAACTCGTTATGGATATTACGAGTTTTTTTTGTGATGCCTTTTGGGCTAATTAACGCACCTATTACTTTTATGGATCTTATGAACTGGGTCTTTCAACTGTATCAAGACCAGTTCGTAGTAGTATTAATAGATGACATCTTAGTATACACGAGAACGGAGGTTAATCATGATGCACACTTAAGGATTGTGTTACCGATTCTAGGGGAGAAGCAACTTTATGCTATGTTTGGCAAGTGAGAATTCTGGCTAAGGGAAGTCACTTTCTTAGGGCATGTGGTCTCAGGATTAGAGTTGATCCTCGAAAAGTGGAAGTAGTGTTGGATTGGAAACGACCTAAGACGGTGTTAGAAATTAAGAGTTTTCTAGGTCTGGTACGGTACTATAGGCGGTTTGTTGAAGGGTTCTCCCTAATCGCTGCACCCTTGACCAAGCTTCTACAAAAGGGGGTGGCATTTGTGTAGATTGACAAACAGCAAGAAAGCTTTCAGAAGCTTAAGAAGGTTTTAGTGGATGCCCCTATTTTGATTTATTTAGAGCTAAGGAAGGAGTTTACGATTTATAGCGATGTGTCACACGTGGGCTTGGGTTGTGTTTTGATGCAGGAAGGAAAGGTGGTTGCATAAGTGTCATGCCAGCTTAAGACTCATGAAAAAATTACCCAACCCACGATTTGGAGTTGGCAGCAGTGGTATTCGCACTTAAGATTTGGAGGCATCATTTGTATGGTGAGAAGTGCACCATCTATATGGATTACAAGAGTCTGAAGTACCTTTTAACTCAAAAGGAGTTGAATTTGAGACAGCGCAGATGGATTGACCTGTTCAAGGATTATGATTGCAAACGTGGTGGCTGATGTGCTAAGTCATAGGGCTATGTTGGACTTGAGGGCGATGTTTGCTCGGTTGAGTTTGTATGATGATGGGAGTTTGTTAGCGAGTTGCAAGTGAAGCCACTGTGGGTTGAGTAGATTAAAGTTAAACAGTCATTGGATGAAACTCTGGGTTCTCGATTCAAGCAAATTAAGAATGGGGAATTGACAGATTTTGGTTAAATAGTGACGGGTTGTTGTGTTTTCGTGGTAGAATTTGTGTGCCAAGGGATGAAGAGCTAAGGAAGTCTATACTATGGGAAGCGTATATTATCTCTTATGGTATGCATCCTGGAGGTAATAAGATGTATCGGGACTTACAAGAGCTTTATTGGTGGTGGGATTGAAAAACAAGGTTACAAAGTCTGTGAGCAAATGTTTGGTATGTTAGCAAGTGAAATCGGAACATCAACTACCATCAGGGTTACTCCAGTCGATTAAGATTCCACTATGGAAGTGGGAGCGTTACTATAGATTTCGTTAGTGGGTTATCCTTGACGCTTGCTAAGAAGGACTCTTTGTGGGTTATTAAGGATCGGCTAACTAAGTTTGCCCATTTTATACTAGTCCGCACTGACTACTTATTACAGAAGTTGGAAAGGTTGTGTGTGGCAGAGATTGTGAGATTGCATGGGGTTCCTGTCTCTATTATATCTGATAGAGACCCTTGTTTTACGCCTCGCTTTTGGAAAAAATTGCATGAAGCCTTTGGAGTACGAGGTTGGATTTTAGTCTGACATTTCACCCTCGGTGATGGATGGTCGAGAGGGTAATTCAAGTTTTTGAGGATATCCTGAGAGGGTGTATAATTGAGTTTCAAGGTAGTTCGGAGGATTACTTACCGTTAGCTGAATTTGTATATAACAATAGTTATCAGGCAAGTATTAGAATGGCACCATATGAATCACTATATGGGCGAAGATGTCGTACTCCTACTTGTTGGACTGAGTTGGGTGAGCGGCGCGTATTGGGTCCAAAGTTGGTAGCAAACACCGAAGATAAGGTGAAGTTGATTTGGGATCGATTAAAGGAGGCGAGGGATAGGCAGAAGTCGTATGCTGACCTCAAACGGAGGGAGATTAAGTATGCAGTGTGGCACTTGGTTTTTCTCAAGGCTTCTCCTTGGAAGAAGGTGTTAAGGTTTGGTCGGAAGGGCAAGTTAAGCCCTAGATTCATTGGGCCATACTGGGTGTTGAAGCGAATTAGGCCAGCTGCTTATCTATTGGAATTGCCTTCTGAACTGAGCCAAATACATGATGTGTTCCATGTATCAATGCTAAGACGTTATTGTTCAAACCCTTCTCACACCGTGTCAGTCAAGGAGATTTAGGTTAGGCCAGACCTAACTTTCGAGGATGAGCAATTCAAGTAATTGATCAAGATGTTAAGGTGCTAAGAAGGAAGTTTGTCACTTTGGTCAAAGTGCTTTGGTGTAACCATAATGCGGAGGAGGCTACTTGGGAATCGGAGGAGGTGATGCGATGACAATATCCTCACTTGTTTCAATCAGGTAAATTTTGAGGCCGAAATTATTTTTAGAGGGGTAGAATTGTAACGCCCTAAAATCTTGAAACTCTAAATTTCTATGCACTGAAGTTGGTATGTACAAGTAGCACTTAGGATATTAATTTTAAGGTATTACCAGGGTTATTTGAAGTTTTAGGGATGGGGAAGACTATAGGAAAAATTTTAAGTTTTGCCTTAGTGGACCCTATTCTCAGGTATTAGGCCTCTTAAACAGATTAAAGGGAAAGTAGGACACAATTGGGCCTGTGGTCCAGTGGCAAGGTGGCGTCACTTGGGGAGCTACAAGGTGTTGGTATTATCAGGTAAAGAAGTCCAAGTTTCGAGGCTTGAAAGTGTTCAGGGGAGAAATTTAATGTAAAGATAAGAGAGAAAAGATAGGGGATTGAGGTGTGGATGTGTTGGTGCCGAATTGGACTCTAGGGGAAAGGTAGTTTTGGCTTTGGCTATAAAAGGTGGTGTCGAAATCCTTTGAAAGGTTCTTTGAGTTCCTATTATTTTCTTTTCTCCCCTTCAACCTGTTTCTTTCATTACTGAATCACCATCATCCCTTTTGCTGAAATCCCTATTTGTACCGATTCTTTGTTGTTTTTCATCCATCACAAATCATTGATCAAGTGTTAAAAGCCTGATCACGTTCAATAGCTATCTAGGCTGCAGGATCAAAGGTTGGATTTGATAAGTACTCAGTCAACCTCCTTAGTGTGTTTTGTTAAAATCTGAAGGGCTATCTAACTTCTCTTTACCGCTAACCTTGTGGTAACAAGGGTAGGGTTCAAAGTTCGCAAGCGTGGTGAGGATCGTTAGCAAGTGGTAAGTGTACTCGTTTTAGTTGTAGATTTGTAAGTGGCCGAATGTAAGTATGGCTTATAGTGGTGACTTGTGTGGAATATGAGTCACTTGATGTTTGATAGTATTTGTGTGGATGCAGATCTAGGGATAATCGTGAATGGTAGCTAATAAAGGGCTACTAGAACTGGTGGCACACGGTAAGGTTATGGTAAGGCTTCAGTTTTTGAGTAAATATTGTGGTTAAGTGTGTATTAATTGGAGATTGGTATTGGTTATAGGTTCAAGGCTAAAGATAGTGTACCGCGTCGCATTAACAGATGTGTACATAAACTTCACACACGACAAATCGACAAAAGCTGAAATCGAAATGCGGAAATGCCAAAAAAGTCAAAAAGCCAAAAGGTTGGTGCCGGCAACCACATGAGCGTGCGAACATTTGTGTGGGACAACCGATATGATTACCAATTCGGTAAGAGTTAATATGTGCAAATGGAATGATGGATTGATATGGTTGTATGATTTGAATAAGATCAGGCTTAATGGGCTATATGAATATGATTGAGCTTAATGGGTTATATGGACATGATTGGGCTTAATGGGTCTTATGGGATTTTAGAAATGCATGCTAGGGTTGTAATGGACTCTAGGCCTAGTTCTGATAACTTCTTAAATAGCATAAAACTTATTTTAATAATCAAACATGCCTGTGGACAAGTCGCTAAGTTAGAGTGTGGTAATGGACATATGCATGTCTAGGATTGGATCTAGGGAGAGCTTGGTACTTAAGCAGTCCTAGACCCACCTCCTCTTCTCTGGGATCCTACTTGGTGCATAGCGTCTGTTCACTTCAACCGCAAGGACTTTTTGATGGGCCAAAGTTCATAACTAAAACTCGAGATGAAAGAAATTACGAAAATACCCTTGTATGGTAGATTTACGAAAATACCCCTAGATAGTGAAATGACTAAAATGCCCCTAGGTGCTTAATGTGTGAAAATGTGTATGTTGTATTCATGAGATATATGTTGCACGTGGGTGGGTTTGATGATACGGAGGAAGATATGTGAGGATCGCATAGTCACTTGACGACCGTGGATCCACCGGTGGCTTTAAGCCCATTATATGCTTAACAGCCTTGCTACAACGTTTGAGTAGTGCCCTTGTTGGTGCTACCTTTGGAGTGTAGGGTTGGGTGAGTTGATATTTATATCCCAACAAGAGGGTAGGTTTGGAAGGGAAATGGAGTGCAGGGTTGGATTTGGGATGGGAGCATTGCATTCATGTGATACTAATGTGATATGAGGTCATTATGGGCTAAGGCCTAAGACCACCGATTTTGTTCGAGTTTAGGCCCAATGTGATAATTGCATGTTGATTGGATTACCAAGGGTCGTACACACTGAGTTTCAAAACTCACACCCTTTTGTTAAATGTTTCAGATGACCCTCAGTAGACGGCTCGAAGTAAGAGAGGACTCGGAGATGGCCACACTGCAAGCTACTTAGAAGTTTTTTTTATTTGTTTCAAATAATGCTATTTAATTACTTTATTTCCATTGGGATGTAATAAGGCCTAGTATCTCCAATTAGACTTTACCATTGGGTTTTATTATTATTTCAACCGCCTAATTGTTGAACTGGAATAAACTTCTAAAGTTTAAACAAGGTGTTCGAAATAACTAAAACATATTGGCGTTTTCTTAAAACATGGGCTTTTATCATAACTTAACAAGTTGTATGGATTTTGGGTTTCTAAGATTTAACCTTAGGTTTTAACTAAGCAAAGTCATTTTGAATTATTCCAATGATGTGACTTCACCGGATTCGGTCATAACGTCTGTGCTGGGTCTGGGGGTGTTACATTTAGCCTTCAAAATGCCAAACAAACACATAATGGCCATTATAATTATAAGAACATTCTTAGGTACATTTCAAGACCAAAAAGAACAATTCACCAACACTTGAGTTTAGGATTACCACTGGATGCTGAATCGACAATTGATTCTTTAAGTACCTAACCTGGGCATAGGAAATAAACTCGTACACTAAGTATAACTTAATGGTATTTCTATAATCCGGACATTAAAACATAATACATGTCATAAAAATGCTTAAATTAAATAAAGATGATATGCAATACACAAGTCCAATATGCCAATTCATAGAGACATTAACTTTCACAAACTCATTTTACTACTATTAAGATATGGCAATCATATTTCATGAATCATTTAATAGCATAACACTTATAATGACAAATTCCAAATCAATTTCGATCTCACAAATTCATTAATCATAATAATTCAATATTCAAAATTTATTTCAATTTATCTTCACTTTCTATTTCCATATCGAATACCTAAATTTTTATCATTTATTTACCTATTGACACGACTCGAACTTGGATGGATAAACAGATCCAACCAACACACTAGTTTGGCACCTAGTGTCTCATCGGACAAATCCAAAGCAAATAGTTGCGCCCAACGCTATAAATAAGTATAACATCCAGTGTCTCATTAGTTAAACCAAAGCAAATTGTCACCCAGTGCCTCATCGACTCGTAGTCAAAATAACCTTAAACTCTTCCTACCTATGGCATGCTAACTATATCTAACTTTGCCTGAATAGTTAATAGGGTTCCCATTTCGTATTTCATTAGCATCAAATATCTCATTTCACATTTCTTTTCATTATAAACATATAAATTTACATATAAACAGTTATATCATCACATTACATACTCAATTTCACATTTGAACAGTATATAAATACATTTTTCAAAACATTCAATTTAGTCCTTAGGCATATCAATCAATTGAATTCAATCCAACTAATTTATTTATCGCAAATAACTCACCTCGTATTCTTACCATACACAAACAATTTAAAATGGAGCAATTTAGAAAGAGTTCGGATTATAGAAACACAAACCGTAAACTTCAAGCTATTCGTCACCGACTTTGTCATTTCCCTTGTTTTTGAGGAATCTGAGTCAACATTAGGTACAGATTAAAAAATGCAAAAAAAAAAACTATCAATACATAGCCAATTTCACATTCAATTTTTAATTTATGCAAAGTTTGCATTTTATACCATTTAGTCCCTAAACTGAGACTAACATATTTTTCACATTTAACCCTCTAATTTAATATCGAAATCACAAGAGTCCCTATAGGACTTCCTATTTTTCCATCATATTAGACATTTCACAAATTTTTCATTTTAGTCCCTATTGCACAAAATCATCAATCGACTTTACAATTTAGTCCTTCTTATAAACTAAACTTAAAATCTATCAAAATACCACCAAAAACTTCAACTATCCATCAATGATAAAAATCAAAATCTTTAACAGCACTAAAAATTATGACATGGGTCGGCTAGCTCGAACTATCGAGATTCTAGAAATATAAAAATTACAAGAAAATGGCTAGATTGAACTAACCAAATTGAAGCTTGAAACCTATGAAAGCCTTGTCATTCATCCCAGTCACTATTCTTTTTGGTTTTGAAATGTTTAGATTGAAAAGAGAATGAACATAATCCACTAAATATCATCTTTTTTATTTTAATTTAGTTTTTTTTTACTTTACTTTAACTAAAATTTATAATATAAGCCTTACATATTATTAAGTTATAACCGCCACCTATTTATATAGAAGGGTTTATTTTCTTTATAAGTCCTATATATTAAGTTCCAATTATAATTCGTAATAATTCTTACTTTTATCACTAATGCGATTTAGTCCATGTACTTTAATTAAACATTATTTTGATGAAATTACCTATCTTAAATTCAATTCACTTTAATTATAACTTTGAAAATATGTAATAAAAATATTTATGAGTCCAATTTACGGAAATGGGGTCCCAAAATCACATGTTCTGGTACCACTAACTTTTGGGTCATTACATGGTAAGCAATAGAATAACAATCCTGATAAGAAAAGTGGTGGAGATGGTGGAATTTGAACTTATACAGATTGTATACGAGAATATTACAATGCATGCTAAGAAGGTGCATGCTAGATATTTATTACCTTTTTCTCTTTGATTTTCTAGCTCCTTCTGGAATAAAATCTAAGGTTGGTTCAAGCCATAAAGCACCTTGATAGAGGGAAAGCATGCTTGTAACAACCTATTTTTAGGGGTGTTAGAAGCATTAATTTCTGGAAAAAATTTTGAAAAATGAGTTAGTAAATATTATTTATTTATTATTTACAAGTACTTATTAAGGTTGCATTAAAATTTGGTTAGAAGATTTTAATGTTTAGATAGTTAATTAAGTAAAAAGACTAAATTATAAAAGCTGCAAAAATTAGTTCCAAATAACTAAACCTGTTAAATGGCTATAGAAATATAAATTGATGGACTTAAGAGTTAATTATACGACTTAAGTAGATAGTAGACAGTTTTGGGAGTGTTTTACTTTTGAATTAAACTAATTTAAAAAGGGCAAAGTTTGTAAATTAATAATTAAGTAAATTAAAACAAAAAAGGCCAAATTACTCATCATCTTCTTCATTTGTTCTTCACGAAATCAAAACACCATAGTTAGAGAATAGGAAGCTTTCGGCCATGGAATTTTCAATTGCATGGTATGTAATTTTTGCTTGTTTTTAATGATTTTTATGTTTTTGTGATCGTTTTAGTTTAATCTAGCTAACCCGGGGTAATTCGTAAATTTTTTAAATGTTATAGATTATTCCATTTATGAGTTTTAAGTTTTTTTTGAAATTTCATGATAGATTGATAAGCCTGATTGATAAATAACATTATTTTGTAAAGTAGTTTTTAGTGATTTTAATGTTAAAGGACTAAATTGTTTAAATGGTAAAACTTCAAAAATTTTTCAAGAAACATGATAAATATGGGCTGTAGAGAGACCCAAGGAAATTTGGCTAGCATGAGTTTAGCTTAAATGTGGTTAATTTGTAAATTTTGGGTTTATGGACTAAATTTCATATAGGGTAAAATGTTAGGGTAATTTTGTTAATCTATAATGAAAGGGCTTATAAGCTTAAGTTTGATTATTGAGTTGTTTGAATTCATTGGTTCAGAGAAAATTATTGTTTAGATCAAGAAACAAATAAATTGGACTCAAACGTGTAAAACCTAAATTAATGTATTAGAAATCGGCATCATATTCATAACTATTTTTGTTTAGGTAAGTTTATATAGTGATTAAGTTTTTAATTGTTATTTTGAGTAAATTGTTGATTAAAATTTGTGTTATCTATAGCTTAAATTTATTGTTAAATATTAATTGATTATTTTGATTTAATTGTATTGTTAGCTAAATTGAAGGTTATGATTGAAAATGGGAAATTAGATGGTTAAGTGATCATAATGATTTAATGTGTAAATAATTACATGATTTGGATAATATATGACCCGTTTGAACCTTGTGAGTGGTTAGGATACAAATGTCATGTCATTAGGGGTTATTACAGTCTTGAGGTGCTAGGCTTGGATGTCCTACTGATGGCTGAGGTCCTGCATTTGTAACAGCCCACTTTTAGTGAAATCAGAATAGTGGTTTCGGGACCACAAATCTGAGTCAAAAATAAAATTTATTTTAATTTTATTACATGGTCCTTATTATGTTAGAAATGTTATGTGAAATTTCTGATAAGAAAATTTTATCGATTAAGTGCTTAATTACGAGATGGACTGAATCGTATAAAAGTAAAAGTTGAATTCTAGTAGCTAGAAGGATTAAATACCTATGGAATTAAAAACTTGAGGACCTTATATGGTAATTAGACCATTAAAGAAAAGTATGTAGATATTTTGGTGACTCATCCATGAAAATTTAGGAAAAGGGCAAGGACTAAATTGGATATTTAAAGAATTTAATTAATTAAAATATGATAAAAGAATTATCATATTATTTTATATCATCTTCAACCTTAAAATACATGGAAACCCTAGGAGAGAGAGAAGAAACTTTCTTGGCTGAATTGGGTAAGTTTTCTTGCCCTGTTTTTAGTAATTTCGATATTTGTGAAACCAGGATAGCTTAATCTATCTATTTGGGGGATCAATTTGAAAAGTTATCAAAGTATGGGAATTAGGTCATGGATGAATATGCTAAAAATTTGAAATTTATGGTAAAAAATGAAAGGTTGGTGATAGATAAACAACTTTTACAAAGTGATTTTTGATGAGAACATGATTTAGGGACTAAAATGTAAAATTGTGAAAATTGAAGAAAATTTCTAAAATTTATAGAATATATGTGGTTTAAATTCTATATTGAAATTTTAGTTAGGCTTGGAAGAGGGAATAAATTGCATAAATTTGATTTTTCGAGCCTAGGGACGAACTTAAAATTTATGGAAAAGTTTGGGGCAAAATGATAATTTTTGCCTAGTATGCAAATTGAGTCCACTTGAATATGAAATGTGATAAATTGATGAATAAATTCATTTATATAGATCCCATCAACACAAATTTGAGGTTAGACCGAGGAAAAGAAAAAGTTTTGGATTAGTATATTTTTAAACGCGAATAAGTGTCGAGGTAAGCTCATGTAACTTAATCAAGCAAGTAAATATGTTAAATTGAATTTTGTGTTTGTATGGAATGTGACTTATATTGATGTGAATTATTTGATTACTATAATAAAGAATTGAATCCATGTTTGAAATGGTGAAAAAAGGTTAAGTTCCGTTTGAATGTTGAATTCCGATGAATATATGTGCTTTCCCAAAATGAATGAGGTCCTGCATTTGTTGCTAACGGGATCTAACCTGGATGAGTAATCCTATTGACCTCGTTATAGAAAAGATTTAGCCGGATGAGTAATCCTGATATAATTCCTCTTGAGCACATGTTACAATTAATATTTAGCATGGACTGGTAATCCTAATTGAGATCTTCTGAGCATATGTTACATAAAGGATTTAGCCTGGACTAGTAATCTTGTTATACGATATGTGGCTCGAGAGTGTGTTCTTTGATTAAGTGCCTTAATGGGTACTATCAATAAGAATTGATAGGTTATTGAATTGTACACCTTGAGTGTGCTACTTGAGTATCCATCGAATTTCAATGATTCAACGAACACAATCTTGGCATGATAAGAGAATTATGGGATGAAATGAATAATGTCTTGACGAAATATAGTATGATGAGCTCGTCTATGCTTAATTGATGTATGTGTGAACACTTATGTAACTAACTTGTTTGATTGAGTATATGTGTATAGGTAAATTTCCAAATGGATGAAAAAGCATGTTAATGAATGCTTAATGTTAATAAATGTATATTAGTATGTTTTAATTCCTGTTAAATGAACTTACTAAGCATATAATACTTAGTTTTATTTTTCCTGTTTTATAGTACTCGGAAGCTTGTGAAGGTTGGAGATCAGTGGAGCATCATCATACTATCTACTAGTTTATTTTGGGTATATATATCAAAATCATTTTGGTATGATGGCATCTATAGGATAACTTGGTCATTTGTGGCTTGAATATGATGCTTGTAATCTAGCCATTGGAATGGCTGGTAATGGTTTATTTTGACATACTTGTAATGTCATACTATGGTAGCTACACATATGTTAATTAGCTGATCAAATTATGTCTACATATAGACTAAACCAAGGTAAGATTATAAACATGTATGCATGCAATGATATGCCATGTTAAATGATAGAGTTTGATTAATATGAATGCTTGAAAAGGTTGGTATTTGGATGTAAGTTTTAGTGCAGGTCGTTAATAAGATTTTGGGTGAGAAATAAAGCTAGAAATGGCTTTATTTTGTCCACACGAGTTGACACACGAGTGTGTGTCTTGATCGTGTGTGACGCATGCCCGGCTTATGGACATGTGGTTTGGCCGTGTGTCCTCTGCACATTAAATACAAGAGAACAGAATGCTCAAAATTGAGCACACAGGCAGAAACAGGGGCATGTGTCTCAGCCGTGTGTGTGACACGACCTAGATAATGGGCATGTGTCTTAGCCGTGTGAAACTACACTTAATTTCGAAAAATAAAATTAACCACATGGCCCAGCACACGGGCGCATGCCTAGACGTGTGGCATAAGTCAGAGAGTTACAGGGTCAAACACGGCTTGTAGCACGAGCGTGTCCTAGGGTCACACGGGCATGTCCCTTGGACCACACGGGCGTGTGAGCCCTACAACCTAAATTTTTTTTGAAATTTTGCAAAAAAAAATTTAGAGTTTGCAATTAAGTCCTATCTCGATTCCAATGGAAATATTGACCCTCGAGCGTCCATTTAAGGGACGTTATGAATAATCTCAGAAAATAAATAATGATTGACATGGTTTATTTGTAAATGTTCTGTAAACACTGATAATGCTTCGTAACGTTGTTCTGGCAATAGATACGGGTTAAGGTGTTACATTTAGTGGTATCAGAGCAATGATTTAGTCAATTTTCAGATTTAATGTAGCAAACACGAGTTTAGCTGTACATGCCATTATATAATTTGCGATAGTGTGATGTCTCCTGATCATTTTAAATGTGATTTTCATATAATAATTTCATCCAATCAAGCTAGAGCTGAATCTGAGGAAGCTGGGAGCAATGCTTCAGCTTCAGTTTAAAGAGTTGCATCTGCATCTAGTAGTGAAAGGCCCGTATCTGAGGGCCGAAGTGAGGAGGGAAAACATACCTTCTTTCAAATGATGAATGAATGGTTTACTGAGTATAGAAGAACAAACCCCGTTGTACAATGACCTCCACCACTAGCTCCTCAACCGGTTCTTGAGGGACTAAATAGTGCTGAACCCGCTAGAACTGGTAAGCCTCCGGTAGAAAAATTTATAAATATGGGGCAGAAAAATTTAGAGCTACAGTAGATGATGACCCGGAAAGGGCTAAATTTTGGCTAGAAAATACAATATGGGTTTTGGATGAATTATCTTGCACACCCACTAAATGTTTGAAATGTGCAGCATCTCTACTAAAAAATACAGCTTATCATTGGTGGAATACCATAACTTCAGTGGTACCGAGAGAGAATGTTACATGGGAATTCTTCTAGGCTGAATTCAGAAAGAAGTATGTTAGTTAGAGATTTATGGATCAGAAAAAGAAAGAATTTTTAGAACTCAAACAGGGAAACATGACTGTATCTAAGTATGAATGAGAATTTGTTCAGTTGAGCAAATATGTTAGAGAATGGGTTATAACCGAGGCTGATATGTGTAAGCGATTTGAGGAGGGTTTAAATGAAGACATCAAGTTATTGATCGAAATTCTCGAAATAAGGGAATTTGTGGTGATAGCCGATCGAGCACACAAAGCTGAGAAATTGAATAAAGAAAAAAAAAACAAGCTGAAAGAGAGGCTTAGGTTTCTAGAAAAATGACTATGAGTAACTCACAATCATCTGCTTCTAAGAAGTCAAAGAAGTATTATGACTATTTTACAACATCAGTGGGATATTTAGGGAAAGAGTGAGGTTCCCAATGCTCTAACCTGAGATCTTCATCTCCATCTATAACTAGTGTGGGTAATGTCGATAACCGCAAACTAAAATGTAAGCATTGTAATAAATATCATCATGGAGAATGTCGGTTTAGAAGTAAAGCTTGTTGCCATGTGGATCCCTTGATCATTTTCTTAAAGACTATCTGGAAAGAATTGAAAAAGAAGTTGAACAAACTCCAAAACCGAGTAATCCTATTTCAACTATTAAACCTGAGGCCTGAACATCTATAAGGACATATGCTATTCATGCTAGAGAAGACGCTTCTGCACCAGATGTCATTACTGGTACATTTTCTCTACTTGATATTGATATTATTGCTTTGATTGATCCTGGTTCCACACATCCATATATGTGCACAAACTTAGTGTCTGTTAAAAACTTACCTGTTGAATTCATTGAATTTGTGGTTAAAGTTTAAAACCCTCTGGGCCAGTGTGTTATGGTGGATAAAGTCTGTAAAAACTGTTTGTTGATGGTAAAAGGTTATTGCTTTTTGGCTGACTTGATATTATTGCCATTTGATGAATTTGATGTGACTTTGGGAATGGATTGGCTAACCCAATATGATGCAGTAGTGAATTGCAAGCAAAAATATATTGTTTTGAAATGTCAGAGTGGTGAATTACTTTATGTTGAATCTGATAAACTGGATAGATTATCTAATGTGATTTTAGAAATATCAGCATAGAAATATGTCGAAAAGGATTATGATGCTTACCTTACATATGTAATGGATACTAAAGTATCTAGAATCGAAGATCCAGTCAGTGTCGGTTGTTTGTGAACTTTGTAACACCCCAAACTCGGCCCAAATGCTACGACCAAATCTGGTTTGTTACAAGTAGGGTAGTTCAGAAATCTAGGCAAAAAGATCATAATTTGAGAAAATATTTCATTTGGTGAATTCAAATTAAGGGCTGATTAAAAGTCACTTATGTTATATATAACTTACCATCTTTTAATTAAGTTAACTAGGTGCAAGAAAACGTGCTCCTTTTACCAAAACCAACTTAGAAATTTTTTGTAAGGTGACCATTGAAAACAATGTTGAGATGCATGTACTTTTGAAAAGAATATTCGTAACATTAAGAAAATTTTCCAGTTAATTATCGATTGCTTGTGATCCCTTGGTAATCTTTTTAGGAAAATCGTTATTTATGTTTTGAAGGAAACCCCATTTTGACAGATTATAACATAAATAAAATCAGCATTTTAAAACCAAACCCCAAATTTAAGTTAAAGTGGCCTTATTACATAATGAAATCCCAAATTAAACTAAGTTCAAAATAAGGTAATGAAATTTACGAGAGAAATAGCAATGCATGGCCACCTCGAGTCCATCTCGACTCCAAAACCCGCCCTCTGCTGATCACCTGAAAAATTTAGCAGAAGGGTGAGTCATCGAGACTCAATTTATAAGTCCCCGTGTAACACAAACTGGGCCTTAACCCACTCAATACAGCTCATGTCACATGCATGCAATGTGGCCCAACCCAGTTTAACTCTCCATCCAAATACCCGTGGCATTATGCCACTATGGTTCATAACCACCGTGGTCCTAGACCACTCGTGACAATAGTCACTCATGACAAAGTCACTATAATATAGTCGTGGGGCCAACCCACTGTGGTCTTAGACCACCGTGACGATCTCTAATAAATTACTCATACATAGGGCCAACCCACCGTAGTCCTAGACCACCGAGATAAGTCACTGTTATAAGCAATCATGGTATTAACCACCGTGGTACTTGACCACTCGTGACAATAGTCACTCGTGACATTAGTCACTTGATTATCACTTCCTCCTCTTTCCAATTCCTGAGCCCATGCTCTTTATATCATGCACAATATGTATGCAACCAATATCAAGTGTGTAACAGATCATATTTCATGCAAGCATAACATCGAAATATACATACATGCATATTATCAACAATATCAATATCGAAGAACTTACCCGGCATCTCCAACCTTACTCATAAGGGCATTTTGCCTATCACATCAGTTATTTCACTTTCATCCATTACAGTTAATAACACAATCAACAATAAGGCATGTGAATAATACACACCGATAACACGTAATACTAGGATTTCTACGTCGACGCTTTCACTAGCAGGAATGACAGCTATCTGCCTATCCCAAGCAGACATCGGCTCTCTACTAGAACCCGACAAAAAGTCTTATACTGCTGATACTGCACGTTTCTTAAACTTAGGGGCGAGGAATACGAGTCTAACCCCCCTTTACTTGACTAGTATTCGAATCCATGAAAGGATATTGATCAGGAAACAGGGTTAAGGTATTGAAAGAAAATAGAGAGAATAAGAACTCAAATCGATGAAGTCCCTTACATTGATTAACAGAAGTCAAATGCTAATAGACTTCGCTTAAGGAACCGATTGAGCCCCTAAATAGTTACCATGTTAGAATCGATTCTTAAAAATAGAATAAAGAAGTGTCCTTCGGCCAGCCGAATCAATGAAGAATCCCTTACCACCCATTTGGCCAACAACTACTTTCTAAAACCCTCTTGAAAATCGGCCACACGAAAAGAGATGATGGAAACACGCCCTTCTACAATCGGCCAATGCCCAAGGAGTGAGTCAGAAACTTTGTTTAACCAACCCAAAGAGGAAAAAGAAAAAGAATGAGAAGAAAAGAGAAGAGAGCTTCTTACCACGACAAGAGTATGCTGAATGGAGAGTCTATGTTTGACTACTATCAAAAATCGGTGGAAGGGTGCCTACACTTGACACAAAAAAAAAAAAAAGAGATTCAGCCTTCACACAATATGAAATAAATAAGAAAGAAGAGAAGATAAAACAAAGAATAAGGTTCAGCTATAGCACTTATAGGTTTGGTTATGAAGAAGAAACAAGAAGAAGATGAGCTAGGGAGATTCGGCTATGAAGAACAAGAAGAAAAAGATGAAGGTAGAATGTATTTCAGCTTTTGGTACATGAGAAAAGAAGCAAATGGAGTAAGGGGTTGTGGTTTTGGTAGGAGAAGGATGAATCAAACTTCAAAGAAAAGTGCCAAAAGAAATGAAAGAAAATGCTATTGAAAGGGATGAAAAATAAACCAACTCGAACACCTATTTGGATACCATTTCGGCACTACCCTCAAGATAACTGAACATGCACAATAAAGAAAAATCAAAAGCAACCAATGGAGATTCGGCCCCCCACCTATCAAGCTAGACTGTGCACACCTACACACAGCTTCCCAAATTTAGCCAACCTCTCTCCCTCTCTCCAAATCCCACAACTTCCTCCACCTTTCACTCTCCACTCCCCACTCAAACTTGTTGACCGATTCTTACTCCTCCAATTCCTCTCCTCCCATCAATTCAAATGTGTTGACTCATTCAACTCCCACACACCAAAGTCCTAGTCGAATCCACCTCTCCTCCATCCTGGTGCTAAAAAAAAATTCCTAAAATACAAGCTGCGTGACTCGAACCCCTTCCCGCTGCTGCCATTCCCTTGCAACGCCACCTCTATGCACACCAAGTGGAGTCTCCTTGCCACTTTACCACCCCTTCACTTGTGTCAACAAACACAAGTGTTAAACCTTAAGGCCTACCTCAGCTAACTCTCCCCTAAAGTGCCTAGAAATAAAAATTTCACTAAGGCTCAAACTTAACCCCGAGCCTTCCCGGAATCCCCAACCATACCAAATTAGTAGACAAATCATGCCAAACACACCGAGACATAAAAATACTGAGCCCCTAAAACTGGGATGTTACAAACTTCCTGATGTATTTTCGGAAGAATTACTTGGTTTACAACTAATTAGAGAAGTGGAGTTCTCTATTGACCTTGTTCCAGGGTCAACACCGATATCTATAGCACCTTACAAAATGGCTCCTACTAAATTGAAAGAGTTAAAAGCACAGTTGTAAGAATTGATTGACAGATGTTTTTCTTAACCTAGTTTCTCACCTTGGGGTGCATCGGTTCTATTTTTAAAGAAGAAAGATGGATCGTTGAGGCTGTGCATTGATTAAAATAACTCAACAAAGTTACAATAAAGAACAAGTATCCATTGCCTTGCATTGATGACATGTTTGACCAGTTGAAATGTGCCACTGTATTTTCAAAGATTGATCTCCATTCTGGCTATTACCAGTTACGGGTAAAAGATTCAGATGTACCCAAGATAACTTTCAGAACTATATATGGGCACTATGTGTTTCTTGTGATGCCATTCGGTTTGACAAATGCACCTGCAGTGTTTATGGATCTGATGAATAGAATTTTGAGACCACATTTAGACAAGTTTGTGGTTTTATTTATAGATGATATTTTGGTTTACTCACGAGATGAAAATGAACATGCTGAGCATTTGAGAACAATGTTACATGCTCTGCGAGGGAAACAATTGTTTGCCAATTTTAGTAAATGTGAATTTTGGCTATGGGAAGTTAGTTTTCTTGGGCATATAGTATCTGTTGAAGGTGTTAGGGTGGACTCAAATAAAATTTCAGCCATTGTTAATTGGAAACCACCGAAGAATATATATGAAGCCTGAAGTTTTGACAAATTAAAAGCCTTATTGACAGAAGCTCCAGTCTTAGTTCAGTCGAAATTGGGTAAGGAAGTTATAATTAACAATGATGCATCATTGAATGGCTTAGACTGTGTTTTGATGTAAGAAGGTAAAGTGGTAGCCTATGCTTCAAGATAGCTAAAACCACATGAAAGAAACTACCCAACACATGATCTTGAATTGGCAGCCATTGTGTTTGCATTGAAAATATGGCGACACTATTTGTTTGATGAAAAATGTCACATATTCACTGATCATAAAAGTTTGAAATATTTGATGTCACAGAAAGATTTGAATTTGAGAGAGCGCAAGTGGCTTGAATTACTAAAATATTATGATCTTGTTATTGACTACCATCCAGGAAAAGCCAATGAAGTTGCAGATGCTCTGAGCAGAAAATCCCCGTATACTTTGTGAGCAATGAATACCCGATTGTCATTATCTGATGACGATTTAATCATAGTTTAGTTAAAAGCTACACCAACGTTCTTGTAGAAGATTTCTAAAGCTCAAAAAAATGATAGTAAGTTGCAAGCAAAATGGATACAAAATGAATCGACTCCTGACTAAGAATTTCAGACCGGGACTGATGGTTGTTTGTTATTCAGAGGCAGAGTATGTGTACTGAAAAGTTCAGAACTAGTACAGAAGATTTTGAATGAAGCTCATAATGGTAACATGTCAATTCATCATGGTAGTTATAAAATGTATAATAATCTGAAAAATATGTACTGGTGGCCGAGAATGAAATGAGATATTTCTGAGTTTGTATCTAAATGTTTGATATGTCAACAAGTAAAACCTAAACATCAGTTGCCTTCTAGACTATTACAACCGTTACAATACCATAATGGAAATGGGAAAGAATTACTATGGACTTTGTATTGGTATTTCCCCTGTCTCTAAAGAAGAAAGATGTCATTTGGGTGATTATTGATCGGTTGACAAAGTCTGCACACTTTGTTCCGGTACGTATGGATTTTTCTTGGGATATATTGGCTGAATTATATATCCTTGAGATTTTCAAATTGCATGGAGTACTGTCTCCATTATTTCAGATAGAGATCCTCGGTTTCCATCTCGATTCTAGAGTAAATTACAAGAAGTTCTGGGTACTCAGTTACACTTTAGCACTGCATTTCATCCCCAGACAGATAGTCAATCTGAACGAGTGTAATCTGAAAAATATATAGGATTTTTCCTATGCAATTTATCACCTTTTTACTTAAATTCATTGTAAAAATAAGTAATTGTTTAATAAATTAATGAAATATGTACAAATATGAAATTAGGACATAAAAATTATTAAAATGTGATTTTATGCTTTATTATATAGTTTTCAAGCATAAAATGGCTTATTTTATATTTATTTGAACATATTATATTTTTAAGACATAAAATGGGCCATGCATGATTAAATTAAATAATAAAACATAAAATTATATTTAATAATTAATTTTAAAATATTTCATAAAAATTTGGGTTTTAATTATTTATTTATTTTAATCTTTGGTCCTTTAATTTATTGATTTATTTTGGACAGGCTTGATAGCTTTGTTGAATTACAAAAACCATCCAAATTGAAGACCAAGTCAACCCAATTTCGGCTGCAGATGTCTGTCCACATAAACTACTTTTTGGTTTAATTACACATGGTCCTTGCAACGTTGAAAAAATTAGAGATTTGCCTGAATATTTACATTTGACCGAGTATTAGTTCTGAGTTGTGATGACATTTAAATTGCTTAAAAATCAAGCAAAATCCAACTCAAAATCCACTAATCATGGCCGGCCACTCATTGAAGAAGCTTGAAGAGACCAAACCTCTCTATTTTTAGCAAACTACTCTCCTCTCTTTACCTATAAATAAGACTTCATTTCATCCCTCATCCCTCATCATTCTCTCTTTTCTCTCAATTCTCTTTAGCATTTTCCATTCCCCACACCTAGCATCATCCCTTCATAGAAATTTTAGCAATTAAGCCTCTTAAAGAGCCCTTGGTCGGCCACCTTAGAGAGCCATCAGCAAAGGAACAAAGCGAAGGAGCGAAGGAGCCTCGTCGATCAGAGTCCTGGGTGACAACCACTTTGATTTGGGTTTAATATTTCTTTTCTTTGATTTAAACTGAGAATGTTTGCTATGTGTTCTTTGTTCTTGTGTACAACAATGTTAGCTTAATTTTATTTAAGCTAGGATTGTAACATCCTGAAAAGGGCCTATGCATTTTCGGTTTAATTGTACGAAATGACATGTCTTATGTGTTATGAATAAACTTTGAACATTTTTGGAAACCTGGGAATGTATAGAAATGTTACGTTAAAAAAGGAAAGTTAACATTTTGGAAACCTAAGTAAAATAGGAAAGTGAACATTTTGGAAACCTAAGTAAAAGAGGAAAGTTAACATTTTGGAAACCTAAGTAAAATAGGAAAGTGACCATTTTGGAAACCTAAGTTAAAGAGGAAAGTGAACAAGGTGGCCTTAAGAAAATTAATAGGAAGAATTTGACACACAAACATGCTTATCAAAGTGGCTTGAAGGCACCACTTAAAAGCCTAGCAAGTGACGCCACAAGCTTGTATATTTGGGCCAGGGATCGAGTCACTTGGGAAGCAAATAAAAGAAAATTTATTTTGCTTCTAGAAGGAGAGAGGTGGATGGCATTATGGCTCTTAAAAGAGGAGTTTTATTCCCTTTAAAATTCGGCTAAATAGGGGATAAATAATAGATTTAATATTAGATTACTTTAAGTGGATTATTGATGAGATTAATTAAGGTGATAAATAAAAGATAAAAATTTATCACATAGGAAGAGTGGTGGCCAGGTAAGGGACTCTAGCCTAGGAATTTCGGCAATAGAAGGAAGATAAGGCCATTCTTCATTCATTCTTTTCTCTTCAAGAAAGCCTCTGCCAAAATTCTCTAGCAAATTTCTCCATTTTTTTTCTTTCTTTCCTCTACCGAATTCTCTCTGCCATTATTCTCTTCTTCTCTTTTCTTTTCTTCTTTTATTACAAACACAATCAAAAGCTGAAAGTACCAATAGCCCTAGCCGATTTCTCACTAAGCCTCAAGAACTGAAATTGTGATACATATCAGGGCCATAGCCGAATAGTGCTAAGGGTTCAAGCAAGAGTTCCATCGAATTCTTCAGTAAGGGTAAGATCTAGACTCGGTTTCCATTCTTTTATTTTTAAGCCTGTCAAAATTTAGGGACTAATCCCTCAAATTGTATTTTGGCCAAAACTATGGAAAGGAATTTCGGGATTTAGGTGGTGTCGACTAGATAAAGAGGAGTTCTCTGGGATTTCAACATTCAAGGGTTTTCGACATCGTTAAGGAAGCAAGGATCCAATTTAGGATATTAGATTTGGAAGGTAAGCACATAAGTATGTTTGGCCAAGGCCTGATTTAATACCTAGGTCTATTTGATAATCGTTTAAAAGCTGAAACTAATCTGTTTAAGTGATTCAATGCTTGGCCGAATACAAGAAGAAGCATAGCAGCAATTTTGGGATTTGAATAGTCATCAAATCGGCACCAAAGGTAAGAAGTTGACTACATAAATCCTTCGGGATTTGGGTTATAGCCGATTAGGCTTTAAAAGAAAACACTAAGTTTGGCTGAATAGGCCTTTGCTAAATATTACCATGTTGGCCGAATGTAGGGACTTAAAAATCCAAAGCAATAGATCGGTTTTTTTCGGGATTTCAAGGAATTCGTTAAGCAAATCAGGTGTGTATCCCACACAAATCTTAATAGATTTATGGCTTTAACTAGATATATGTTGTTAATATGAAAGTGTAAGAGTGTGGCTAAAGTACCATGTTATGGTACAAAGTACTCAGGTACGTTTCCTACTCCTACTAGGATTACGAAATATGTTATATTAACATGTGAAAAGTGACATGAATGTGAATTTAAGTATGATATGCATGATATAAATAATATGGGGCATTATCTGAATGTGGTGTCACATGACACAATTATTTAATCTGGTGGCTATGCCACAACTTTTATATGGGCGATGAGCACGTCGATCGCAATGCCTTCGATGGTGTGTAGCGAGATGGAGGGTTGACTTAGTAGTCCCACGGTGCTTGCAGTTGGTGCGGGATGTGTAGCGGATGGCATCTAGGTTTGGGTTTGGCTTGCATCATTATATTGAATCATTAAATGTGAAATTATGTTACGTATGAATATGATTTGTTATGCTGAATTTGTTAAGACTTAGTGTTTGTGTACACATTGAGTCATTTGACTCATCCGTTGTGGGAACATGTTTGGTGACGATCGGTGATGGACCGAGTTTGATGAAGCTTAGGGATGGCCATGCAACAACAAATTCTGACTTGGACTTTTATTTTATTTTAAGTAATTTAAAGTTTATTTTGGTTTTAATTTTGGGAAAATTATTTGATGTAATAAGGTAGTAGTAGCGTTTACTTTACTTTTATTTATTGAGCATACAATCTTTATATTTATTAAAAGATTAAGTAAAATTAATTTAATTCAAAGCCCAAACGTTTGTCACCTAAATCAAAAGGATTTTAATAACGAAATAAACTTGTTTTCAACTCAAGCCCAACCTAAAACAAACTTTCCTTCAAAACGCTCAAGTTTTTCCTAAATACAAAAGAATTTGAAATGGTTTTCACCGGGAACATACCAGATCCGGTCCAGGCTAGTGGGCCGGGAGTGGGGTGTTTCAAGGATGTTTTCAGAGCCCAGGTTTAAACTCTTGGCCTGTGGTTTAAGGCCCAAAACATTTTCAAATCGAGCCCAAATGAGTTTTACCAAAACATTTTCAAATCGAGCCCAAATGAGTTTTATGTAAGTATTTCTGAAAATAGGTAGGTTTGATGGCATGGCACCTAAGTCTCCGACCCGCAGTCCACCAGGTAAGTACCTTTAACCATCTATGTGATTATGTGATTTATAGAAGGGTAGAAAAGGAATGGAACGTAGAATAGAAGGATAGGTACTTGAACCCTAGGACTAGTCTACCCCAACTACGACATAAAACTTAAATGCCTAACTAAACAAACCTATGGCTAAGTCAACCGAGTTAGGGTATGGTAACCACTTTGCGCATGTCTAGGATTGGATCCGAAAGAGCGTGGTATCTAAGTAGTCCTAGTGACTCACATCCTCTTCGCAGGAATCCTACCTGGTGCGTAGCTTTGGTTCACCCTAATCTAGAAGACTTAGTGGGTGTGGCAACCCCTGTGCGCATGCCTAGGAATGGTTTCAGTGGGAGCTTGGTATTTAAGCAGTCCATGTGACTCACCTCCTCTCCACTCGAATCCTACCTGGTGTGTAGCTTTGGTTCACCCTGACCAAGAAGGCTCGGTCATAGGCTGAACCCAATAACTAAAACCCGAAAGGGAACTAGCCCTATTTTTTTTAATAAGAACCCTAATTTTAAAACTCTTAAAATCGTTATTCTTTAATTTGTGAAAACTATTTTTTTCCCACACAATTTTTCGAAAAATTTCTGATTTATAAAATTACAAAAATACCCCTAGTGGTAAAATTACAAAAATGCCCTTGGTTTATAAAAATGTCTAAAATACCCACAGTTTTAATCAACATTATTTTATAACAAGTCCAAAAAACCCTTATTTGCAAATTATCAAAAATACCTTGATTTTTGGAAAATTACAAAATTACCCCTAACTTACCAAAATTTCCAAAATGACCCTAATTTCTAATATTTTTGCAACTTCATCGTTTTGAAAAATAAATTTCTCAAAAAGAACCCTCAAAGTTTTGCAAATTTTGAAATATCCCTGAATTATTAAACTTTACAAATTTACCCTGGTTTATTACCAAGATACCTCCAAAATTCAAAATTACCAAAATACCCCTAGAATTTCCAAATTTACCGAAAAGCCCTAGGATTTTAAAATTTCTAAAATACTTATTGACAAAATTACCAAGGAACCCTATTTGAAAAATTACAAAAATACCCTTGTAGGATAAATTACGTAAATACCCCTAGATAGTGGAAAAACAACAACAATGAAAATTACAACATTTCTCTGAATGAACGAAAGTTCATAATTGATTGATGGATGTATGAATGTAAAGATTGTGTGTATGTATGAATACGAAAGAACCACTCTTAAAATTCTTTTCATAAAACTTCGTCGTGGATAATCAGTGGAATAAGGGCTAATTCATAAAACTTTCTTAAATCAGATTAAAGCGCATCGTTAGATATGAATTCTAGAGGACGCGGTCGTCAAGGACATGGTAGAGGAAGAATGGCTGTGTCAGAACCCGTTAGATCGGGTCAAGGGTCTAACAATGAGTTACCACCGCCACCACCACCCCCAGTTGTCGGTGTAAGCGAGCAGAGCTCGAACAGGGGGATGATTTATGTCATCGCAGTCGTCTTGTGAGTTTTGGAAATGGTGGCTGACGCGGTGGAAATACGGGAGCTTGAAAGTCTGTACATGAGCGACTCGAGCTAACGGCTGAGGTGTTTCATGGAGTGTCTGGTGTGGCACCCAGTACAGCTGAATACTGGTTGGAAGCAACCGAACATATTATGGATGAGCTCGATCTGACCCCGGAGGAGAAGTTGAAAGGAATGGTGGCACTACTACGAGATGAAGCGTATCAATGGTGGTTAACAGTGAGGGATGGTGCCACTACTGAGGATCTGACCTGGGAGTATGCTAAGGAGGCATATCAAAAAAGTATGTCGGCACACGTTATATTGATGAGTAGAGGAAAGCTTTTCTGGGGCTGGTTCAAGGAAACAAGTCAGTAGCAGCGTATGAAGCTAAATTTTTGAGGTTAAGTCCACATGCTCGAGGAGTAGTGGCTATGGAGCATGAGCGCTGTGTGCGGTTCGAAGATGGTCTAAGGGATGATCTCAGGTTATTGATAGCTCCACATCAGGAGCGGGAGTTTTTCGCGTTGGTTGAAAAGGCTAAGGTAGCTGAAGGAATCAAGGACTCGGTTAAACAGAGCTCTGATAGAAATAGACCCAAGAGGGGTTATGGGTCGTCAGGATCATCGGGAAATATGCAGAAAAGGCCTAGAACTGATGGACCGAGGGGTCAGCAAGTTGGTACCAGAGGGCAGTATCGTCCTTGTGAGCATTATGGAAAGAAGCACTTAGGGGAGTGCTGAAAAAAGACGGAAGGATGTTTTAGGTGTGGGTCCAAGGACCATATGCTCAAAGATTGTCCTAAGAAACCAGATGAAAGTCGACCAGCGGCTCAAAATATTAATTAGGCTAGTAGAGGAGGAAAGCAGCCTCAACGAGGTCGTGGTTCGAATAAAGAAGTAATGGTGCTGGCAGAGGACGTGGAACACAAGGCAGAGGAGCTGCTAATACTGAGGCAAGGCAGCCGGGTTTGGTTTATACGGTTCGTCGAAGAGAGGATGGAGACGCACCAGACGTCATAACCGGTACGTTCTTTATTTATGGCAAGCCTTATTATGCCTTAATTGATGTGGGCTCGACCCATTCTTATGTTGCCTGTAGTATAGTTGAAACACTAGGCCTAGACTCTGAACTTTTTGATAGGCAGATGACTGTAGTAAGCCCATTAGGCCAAACTGTAGTGGTGGATAAGATCTTTCGGAGTGTACCCCTAGAAATTCAGGGAGTGAGCTTTCGGGCTGACTTAATGGAATTACCCTTCGGAGAATTTAACCTCATACTTGGTATGGATTGGTTAGTAGAACACCGAGCCGTGTTGGATTGTGCATCTAAACGAATAGAACTAAGGACCTAGAGGATAAAGTAGTGGTAATGATCGAAGAAGGAAGAAACTACCTGTCTAACGTAGTTTCGGTGTTGAAGGCTGAGAAAATGGTTAGGAAAGGGTACAAGGCATTTTTGGCTTTCGTCAGTGCTGTAGACGCAAAAGAAGGGAGAGTTAGTGGAGTTAGAACAGTAAAGGACTTTAAAGACGTATTTCCGAAAGAATTACCAGGAATACTCCCAGATAAGGAGGTGGAATTTGGAATAGATTTGCTATAGGGAATAGCTCCTGTGTCAATCACTGCATACCGAATGGCGCCAAAAGAATTGGTTGAGCTCAAGAATCCAAGAACTGCTTGATCGTGGGTTTATTCGACCCAGTGTGTCTCCATGGGGAGCACCAGTCCTGTTTGTAAAGAAGAAGGATGGAACTATGCGTATGTGCATAGACTATCGTCAGCTGAATAAGCTGACCATTAAGAACAAGTATCCTTTGCCAAGGATTGATGACTTGTTCGATCAGCTGAAAGGGGCCGCGGTATTCTCAAAGATAGATTTGAGGTCGGGATATCATCAGCTGAAGGTGAAAGAGGTAGATATCCATAAGACATCCTTTAGGACAAGATACGGCCACTATGAATTTGTAGTAATACCATTCGGGTTGACAAACGCCCCATTCGCATTCATGGATATGATGAACTGAGTTTTCCAACCTTACTTGGATAGGTTCATCGTCGTGTTCATCGACGATATTTTGGTGTATTCCAAGACTGAAGAGGAGCATGATAAACATCTCTGAGTTGTGCTACAAGTGTTAAGGGAGAAGAAGCTATATGCCAAATTCAAGATGGTGTGAATTTTGGCTCAAGGAGGTGGCGTTCTTAGGGCATGTGGTATCCGTAGAGGAATAAGAGTGGATCCTAGGAAGATCAAGCGGTGTTGGATTGGGAACCACCTAGGTGCTGTGGTGAGATCTGAAGTTTCTTAGGTTTGGCAAAGCTATTCTGGAAGGTTTGTGGAAGGGTTCTAAATCTATAGCGCGCCTTTGACAAAGTTGTTGAGGAAGGAAGTACCCTTTGTATGGTCGGATAAGCGGCAGGAGAGCTTTGAGGAGCTTAAGAAGGTCTTTAAGCTCCAAGATTGATTCACGAGGCGGGAAAGGAATTCACGGTGTATTGTGATGCTTCCCATATGGGTTTGGGATGTGTATTGATGCAAGACAGAAAAGTAGTCGCATATGCATCTCGACAGTTAAGGCCGCATTAGGTTAACTACCCAATCCATGACTTGGAATTGGCAGCCGTGGTTTTCACCCTTAAGGTATGGAGGCACTATCTCTATGGAGAAAGGTCAGTGATCTACACAGACCACAAGAGCCTTAAGTATCTGTTGACTCAGAAGGAGTTGAACTTGAGGCAGCGAAGGTGGGTGGAGTTATTGAAGGATTATGATTGCTCGATAGAGTACCACCCGGGCAAGGCAAATGTGGTAGCTGATGCCCTAAGTTGGAAGGTTGTGTCAGATCTAAGGGCTATGTTCGCTCACTTAAGTTTGTATGATGATGGAAGCTTTGTTGGCGAGTTGCAAGTCAAACCCACATGGTGAATGAGGTGAAAAGGGGACGATTGGTGATAAGGACCTAAGTGCTAAGTTCTGCAAGTCTGAGCGGAGAGTTAGAGGATTATGGCGTTAATGACGAAGGAGTACTGTGCTGCAAAGGAAAAGTCTGTATGCCAAAAGATGAGGAGTTAAAATAGAGGATTCTTCGGGAAGCGCATAGTAGCCCTTATGCTATGCATCTCGGAGGCACTAAGTTGTACAGAGATCTAAGGGAGCAATTTTGGTGGCCTGATCTTAAACGGGAAGTTACTGAATTCGTGGGAAAATGTCTGACGTGTCAGCAAGTTAAGGCTGAACACCAAGTTCCATCGGGATTGCTTCAGCCAATCGAGATTCTGCAGTGGAAGTGGGAAAGAATTACCATGGACTTCGTTAGTGGGCTTCCCCTTACGCCTACTAAGAAGGACTTGGTATGGGTAATAGTGGACCGTTTGACTAAGTCCGCACACTTCATCCCGGTAAGAGTGGATTATTCCCTTCAGAAGTTAGCCAAGTTATATGTGGCAAAAATCGTGAGACTACACGGAGTGTCGGTGTCAATTATTTAGGATAGATACCCAAGGTTCACGTCTCAGTTTTGGAGGGCACTTCATCAAGCTTTAGGCACTAAGTTGGATTTCACTACGGCTTTTCATCCACGATCAGACGGGCAGTCTGAACGGGTAATACAAGTGTTGGAGGATATGTTGAGAGGCTGTATGATGGATTTCTGAGGAAGTTGGGAGGATTACTTGCCTTTAGTAGAGTTCGCCTACAACAACAGTTATCAAGCTAGCATTCGGATGGCACCATATGAAGCATTGTATGGGTGGAAGTGTCAAACTCCCACTTGTTGGACTGAGTTAGGAGAACGTCGAGTTTTGGGACCAGAGTTGGTGGCAAAAACTGAAGAGAAGGTTGAGATAATCCGAGCACAGTTAAAGGAAGCCTCTGATAGGTAGAAGTCTTACGCCGACCTCAAGCGAAAGGAAATAGAGTTTGAAGTGGGAGACCAAGTGTTTCTGAAAGACTCGCCTTGGAAGAAGGTGATGAGGTTTGGTCGAAAAGGGAAGTTAAACCCAAGGTTTATAGGGCCCTATCGGGCACTAAAGCGAGTGGGACCAGTGGCATACCAGCTAGAGTTACCACGAGTTGCGGCGAGATGCATGGCGTATTCCATGTGTCCATGCTATGTCGCTCTCGATCGAGATCCATCTCACGTGGTACCGGTTGAAGAAGTGGAGCTAAGGCGGACTTATCCTACGAGGAAGAGCCGATTCAAATTTTGGAACGCGATGTAAAAGTGTTATGGAGGAAGTCAGTTCCTCTAGTCAAAGTGTTATGGCACAATCATGGATCGGAGGAAGCTTCGTGGGAACCAGAGGAGGAAATGCTACAGCAATACCCTCAATTATTTTAGCTACGAAATTTTGAGGACGAAATTATTTTAAGGGGGTAGAACTATAACATCCTGAAAAGGGCCTATGCATTTTCGGTTTAATTGTACGAAATGACATGTCTTATGTGTTATGAATAAATTTTGAATATTTTTGGAAACCTGGAAATGTATAGAAATGTTACGTTAAAAGAGGAAAGTTAACATTTTGGAAACCTAAGTAAAATAGGAAAGTGAACATTTTGGAAACCTAAGTAAAAGAGGAAAGTGAACATTTTGGAAACCTAAGTAAAAGAGGAAAGTTAACATTTTGGAAACCTAAGTAAAATAGGAAAGTGACCATTTTGGAAACCTAAGTTAAAGAGGAAAGTGAACAAGGTGGCCTTAAGAAAATTAATAGGAAGAATTTGACACACAAACAGACTTGTCAAAGTGGCTTGAAGGCTCCATTTAAGAGCCCAACAAGTGACGCCACAAGCTTGTGTATTTGGGCCAGGGATCGAGTCACTTGGGAAGCAAATAAAAGAAATTTTATTTTGCTTCCAGAAGTAGAGAGGTGGACAACATTATGGCTCTTAAAAGAGGAGTTTTATTCCCTTTAAAATTCGGCTAAATAGGGGATAAATAATAGATTTAATATTAGATTACTTTAAGTGGATTATTGATGAGATTAATTAAGGTGATAAATAAAAGATAAAAATTTATCACATAGGAAGAGTGGTGGCCAGGTAGGGGACTCTAGCCTAGGAATTTCGGCAATAGAAGGAAGATAAGGCCATTCTTCATTCATTCTTTTCTCTTCAAGGAAGTCTCTACCGAAATTCTCTAGCAAATTTCTCCATTTTTTTCTTTCTTTCCTCTACTGAATTCTCTCTGCCATTATTCTCTTCTTCTCTTTTCTTTTCTTCTTTTATTACAAACACAATCAAAAGCTGAAAGTACCAATAGCCCTAGCCGATTTGTCACTAAGCCTCAAGAACCAAAATTGTGATACATATCAGGGCCATAGCCGAATAGTGCTAAGGGTTCAAGCAAGAGTTCCATCGAATTCTTCAGTAAGGGTAAGATCTAGACTCGGTTTCCATTCTTTTCTTTTTAAGCCTATCAAAATATAGGGACTAATCCCTCAAATTGTATTTTGGCCGAAACTATGGAAAGGAATTTTGGGATTTAGGTGGTGTCGACTAGAGAAAGAGGAGTTCTCCGAGATTACAACATTCAATGGTTTTCGACAGCATTAAGGAAGCAAGGATCCAATTTGGGATATTAGATTTGGAAGGTAAGCACATAAGTATGTTCGGCCAAGGCCTGATTTAATACCTAGATCTATTTGATAATCGTTTAAAAGCCAAAACTAATCTGTTTAAGTGATTCAATGCTTGGCAGAATACAAGAAGAAGCATAGCAGCGATTTTGGGATTTGAATAGTCATCAAATCGGCACCAAAGGTAAGAAGTTGACTACATAAATCCTTCAGGATTTGGGTTATAGCCGATTAGGCTTTAAACAAAAACACTAAGTTTGGCCGAATAGGCCTTTACTAAATATTACCATGTTGGCCGAATGTAGGGACTTAAAAATCCAAAGCAATAGATCGATTTTTTTCGGGATTTCAAGGAATTCGTTAAGCAAATTAGGTGTGTACCCCACACAAATCTTAATAGATTTATGGCTTTAACTTGATATATGTTGTTAATATGAAAGTGTAAGAGTGTGGCTAAAGTACCATGCTATGGTACAAAGTACTCAGGTACGTTTCCTACTCCTACTAGGATTACGAAATATGTTATATTAACATGTGAAAAGTGACATGAATGTGAATTTAAGTATGATATGCATGATATAAATAATATGGGGCATTCGGGATATATGAGAAAGGGAAGTGTATGTGGTGACTTGGTCCCACTATCGAATGTGGTGACTTGGTCACATTATCGAATGTGGTAACCCGGTTACATTATCTAAATGTGGTGTCACATGACACAATTATTTAATCTGGTGGCTATGCCACAAATTTTATATAGGCGATGAGCACGTCACCGCAATGACGCCTTCGATGGTGTGTAGCGGATGGAGGGTTGACTTAGTAGTCCCCACGGTGCAAAAGGTTGAGTGCAGGGATGTGTAGCGGATGGCATCTAGGTTTGGGTTTGGGTTGCATCATTATCTTGAATCATTAAATGTGAAATTATGATATGTATGAATATGACTTGTTATGCTGAATTTGTTAAGACTTAGTGTTTGTGTACACATTGAGTCATTTGACTCACCGGTTGTGGGAACATGTTTGGTGACGATCGGTGATGGACCGGGTTCGTGAAGCTTTGGGATGGCCATGCACAAGAAGAAATTTACGACTTGGACTTTTATTTTATTTTAAGTAATTTAAAGTTTATTTTAGTTTTAATTTTGGGAAAATTATTTGATGTAATAAGGCTGTAGTAGCGTTTACTTTACTTTTATTTATTGAGCATACAATCTTTATATTTATTAAAAGATTAAGTAAAATGAATTTAATTCAAAGCCCAAACGTTTTGTCACCTAAATCAAAAGGATTTTTAATAACGAAATAAACCTATTTTCAACTCAAGCCCAACCCAAAACAAACTTTCTTCAAAACGCTCAAGTTTTTCCTAAATACAAAAGAATTTAAAATGGTTTTCACCGGGGAACATACCAGATCCGGTCCAGGCTCGTGGGCCTTGGGTGGGGTGTTTCAAGGATGATTTCTTTGATTAAATAATATTTAGTTGATTCATGCTTATAGTGTTTGTGCCTCAATCGATCATGTTTTCAATTAAAATAAAGTATGTATTTCGTTCATACGTGATTGAAATGCACCTGAATTAACATATTTAACCAGATGACAGATAGTGGACACATATTTAAAATGTGGATGCTCAATTTAGATCCTGGCCCGATTAAATTGCAGGTTGCATAACAACTCTAACCAAGCTCTGTTATCTGCATAGTTTTTATATTTGTGTGATTAAACTGTTTCAAACATAACGCATCCCTGTTACCTCACACGGATGCTAAGAAACCCTTAGTAAATAAGGATCAGTAAAATGCATATTTACTAAGTAAAGGATTCTGAAAAGACCTAATGTGGTTTCCAAACTCATGAAAGATCTAGTTGCCATGAAATGTTTTTCCAAATGTTATTAAGCATGTTGATAATAAATTGAGTTTAATTAAAGTAATTGTCCTAGTTTATTTATGTTATAATTGTTGCAAATTATGTTTAGTTTTGCTAAAATCCACTTCATTCATACAGTTTGCATATTTAGGATAATTTGCATTAAGGATCATTTCATTTAGCTTAATATATTTAATTTTAATCATCACTTCTCAATCATATTGTGTTTCTATTTACCAAGTTGTTAATATAATTTTACAATTAAGTGATTTAACACAAATACAATCCCTATGGAGACGATAACTCGATACTTACTTCTTACTTGATAACGGCTGTGTACACTTGTACAAACCTACGCGTTACAACGAGTAATACAGATCTTGGAAGATATGCTTCGATGTTGTGTACTTGAGTTTGAAGGTAACTGGGAAAAGTATTTGCCTTTGGTTGAATTTGCTTATAATAACAGTTATCAGTCCAGTATCAAAATTGTATTGTATGAAGCTTTGTATGGTCGCAAATGTAGAACTCCATTGTATTGGACAGAAATCAGTGAGAAAAAGTTACACAGAGTTGACTTAGTCTGTGAAACCGAGGAAAAGGTGAAAGTAATTTGAGACAATTTGAGAGTAGCCTCTCTGATCGTCAAAAGTCCTATGATGATCTGAAACGAGAAGAAATAGAATTTCAAGTCGATGACAAAGTATTCTTGAAAGTATTACCTTGGAAGAAAGTCCTCTAGTTTGGTCGTAAAGGAAAACTGAGTCCACAGTTCATTAGACCATATGAGATTATAGAAAGAATTGGACCGATTGCATATCGGTTAGCTTTACCACCAGAACTAGATCAGATTCATAATGTTTTTCATGTGTCTATGCTACGGCGGTATCAATCCGATCCTTCACATGTTACTTCTCCAACAGAGGTAGAGATTCAGGCTGACGTGACATATAGTTAAGAACCGATCAAAATCTTAGCTCGAGAAACAAAAGAGTTAAGAAATAAAAAGGCAGCATTGGTAAAAGTTCTTTGGCAATGACAAGGTATAGAAGAGGCTACCTGGAAACCGGAGGATATTATGAGGAAGCAATACCCGAATCTTTTTACTGGTAATATTTTTGAAGACAAAAATCCTAAAGGGGGAGAGTTATAATAGCCCATTTCAGTGAAATCAGAATAGTGGTTTCGGGACCACAAATTCGAGTCGAAAATAAAATTTATTTTAATTTTATTACATGGTCCGTATTATGTTAGAAATGTCATATAAAATTTCTGATAAGAAAACCTTATTGATTAAGAGCTTAATTACGAGATGGACTGAATTGCATAAAATGTAAAAGTTGAATTCTAGTAGCTAGAAGGATTAAATAGCTATGGAATTCAAAACTTGAAGTTCTTATATGGTAATTAGACCATTAAAGAAAAGTATGTAGATATTTTGGTGACTCATCCATGGAAATTTAGAAAAAGGGCAAAGACTAAATTGTAAATTAAAATAATTTAATTAATTAAAAGATGATAAAAGAATTATCATCTTATTTTATATCATATTCAACCTCAAAATACATGGTAACCCTAGGAGAGAGAGAAAAAACTTTCTTGGCTTAATTGGGTAAGTTTTCTTGTCTCGTTTTTAGTAATTTTGATATTTTTTAAACTAGGATAACTTAATCTATCTATTTGGGGGATCAATTTGAAAAGTTATCAAAGTATGGGAATTAGGTCATGGATGAATATGCTGAAAATTTGAAATTTATGGTAAAAAAAAATAAAAGGTTGATGGCAGATAAATAACTTTACAAAGAGATTTTTTATGAGAACATGATTTAGGGACTAAAATGTAAAGCTGTGAAAGTTGAAGAAAATTTTTGAAATTTATAGAGTATATGTTCTGTAAATTCTATATTGAAGTTTTATTTAGTCTTGGAATAGGGACTAAATTGCATAAATTTGATTTTTCGAGTCTAGGGATGAAATTGGAATTTATGGAAAAGTTAGGGGCAAAATGTTAATTTTGCCTAGGATGTAAATCGAGTACACTTGAATATGAAATGTGATAAATTGATGAATAAATTCAATTATATATATTCGGACAACACAAATTCGAGGTTAGACCGAGGAAAAGAAAAGTTTTGGATTAGTAGATTTTTAAATGCGAACAAGTGTCGAGGTAAATTCGTGTAACTTAATCAAGCAAGTAAATATGTTAAATTGAATTTTTTTTTTATGGAATGTGACTTATATTGATCTGAATTATTTGATTGCTATAATGGAGAATTGAATACATGTTTGAAATGGTGAAAAATGGTTAATTTCCATTTGAATATTCAATTCCGATGAATATATGTGCTTTCCCGAAATGAATAAGGTCCTACATTTTGTTGGTGAGGGGATCTGACTCGGATGAGTAATCATATTGACCTCGTTATAGAAAGGATTTATCCCGGACGGGAAATCTTGATATAATCCCTCTCGAGCACATGTTACAATTAGGATTTAGCCTTGACTGGTATCCTAATTGAGCTCTTCTGAGCATACGTTACGTAAAGGATTTAGCCTGGACTGATAATCTTGTTATATGATATGTGGCTCAAGAGTGTGTTCTTTGATTAAGTGCCCTAATGGGTACTCTTGAATAAGAATTGACAAGTTATTGAATTGTACACCTTGAGTGTGCTACTTGAGTATCCATCAGAATTTCAATGATCCAACGGACACAATCTTGGCATTATAAGAGAATTATGGGATGAAATGGATAATGTTTTGAAGGAATACAGTATGATGAGCTCGTCTATGCTTACTTGATGTATTTGTGAACAATTATGTAACTACTTGTTTGATCGAGTGTATGTGTATAGGTAAATTTGCCAAATGGATGAAAATGCATGTTAATGAATGCTTAATGTTAATAAATGTATATTGGTAAGTTTTAATTCCTATTATATGAACTTACTAAGCATGCAATGTTTACTTAGTTTTATTTTCCCTATTTTATAGTATTCGAAAGCTCGTGAAGGTTGGAGATCAGTGGAGCATCATCACACTATCTACTAGTTTATTTTGGGATATATATCAAAATAATTTTGGTATGATGGCATGTATAGGATAACTTGGCCATTAGTGGCTTGAAAATGATACTTGTAATCTAGCCATTGGAATGGTTGATAATGGTTTGTTTTGATATACTTGTAATGTCATACTATGGTAGCTATACATATGTTAAGTAGTTGATCAAATTATGTCTACATATGGACTAAACCAAGGTAATATTATAAGCATGTATGCATGTAATGATATTCCATGTTAAATGATAGAGTTTGCTTAATTTGAATGCTTGAAAAGGATGGTATTTGGATGTGATTTTTAGTGTAGGTCATTGGTATGATTTTGGGTGAGAAATAAAGCTAGAAATGGCTTTATTTTGTCCACACGGGTAGAAACACGGGCATGTGTCTTGACCGTGTGTGACACACGGCCTGGCACATGGGCATGTGGTTTGGCCGTGTGTCCCCTGCACCTTAAATTTGAGAAAATATAATGCTCAGAATTGAGCACAAGGGTAGAGACACGGGCATGTGTCTTAGCCGTATGTGCCACATGACCTAGAATACGGGCATGTGTCTTGGCTGTGTGAAACCTGCACCTAATTCCGAAAAATAAAATTAACCACACAGCCCAACACATGAGCGTGTGGCCGGCCATGTGGCATAAGTCAAAAGTTACACGAGGTCGAACACGGGCATGTCTTAGGGTCACACGGGCGTGTCCTTTAGACCACACAGGCGTGTGAGCCCTGCACCCTGGAAAATTTTTGAAATTTCACGAAAAATTTTTGAAGTTTGCGATTAAGTCCCAACTTGGTTCCAATGCTCATATTGACCCTTGAGGGTCCATTTAAGGGAAGTTATGAATATTCTCAGAAAATGAGTAGTGATTGACATGGTTTATCTTTAAATATTCTGTAAACACCAGTAACGCTTTGTAACCTTTTTCTGGCGACGGATAGAAGTTAGGGGTATTATAGCATTTGTTGTGGATTCTTCACAACTTGTGTGAGTAATGTAGCCTAACATCTTGACCCACAGCTCATGTGAGCAAGCCCAATTCATAGCTAGTGTGAGCATTTTCTCCCATATCCAATGTTATTTCACTATGGTTGATCGGATATTGAAATGTATATGAATGAGATATATGAAATGGCTATATGAAAATTGACTTATGGAAGGGACATATATGAAATTGCTATATGGAATTAGGCATTGAATGGAATGTGTTATATAATAAAAACATGAGATGGATGATTGAGTTACATTAGTTATTTATGATTGTTATATGACATGATATGGTTATAAGTTCTCATATATGTGAACTCACTAACTTGTAAGATTTGCGGTGTGTATAGGAATCTAATTATCTCATGAGCTTGATAATTAAATTATGCATGAATTGTATAAATTAATCCTATTTGGTAAGTTTACGTTTAAGTTTTATACAAACTTACTAAGCATTGATTTCTTATGTTAGTTGCATTCTTTTCTTGTAAATCATCAGAAACTCAATTGGTTGGAAGCGTCAGAGCACTCACACTATTCATTCTACAACTCGGTGGAAGCTTGATCATTTTGGAGTTGGGTTATGAATGCAATGTACTAGGAGCTTTTAAGTTCTTTTGTTATTAGTTTGTGATAGAATGTGCAAGTGTACATAGTCGTTCTTGAGTAATGAGCAAGTAAAAGGCCTGATGACATGGTCATGTGACCCTATTTTTGAATTATAAATGGCCTAGTGACACGGCTGTGTGATTCTATTTTTGCATTGTACATGCCCGTGTCTTAGACCATGTGGACATTCAAAGTAGGGATACACGGTCTTATCTCATCCGTGTTCGTGCTCGTGTAACTCTATGACTTTGGTCACACGGCCAAGCCACAAGCCCATGTGCCAACCCATGTAACTCTCGAAATCAACCTTTAAAAACCTACAAGAGACACATGGCCGTGTTGTTTGGTCGGGTGTCAAACACAGCTGAGACACACGCCTATGCCTCTGATGTCGTGGATGAAAAATAGACCATTTCCAAGCCATTTTTCTCACCCATTCATGCACACACCTATAACCAATTTAACACATGTGATCAAGCATCCCAAAGTACACCAAATCATACAACAACAAGCTATCCAAATAGATACATATTCATACGAACAATATGCCCGAAAGGAACCTCAATCACAACAATTAAACATATATAACTAAATGCTTAGTTTAGCCAAATCTTGCCATTTTGTACACATATCAAATTCACACTCATATGTACTTAATTTACCATTTAACATTTAGCATCATAAGCCATAAATATCAACTACATTTTTAATACCAAAATGACCATGTTCTACTTCCATCATCTAAGCATCATAAAGACTATAAAGTCATCCACAAAATGCCACATACATATATCCACATGTCAACCAAAAAACATCTATACATATGCATATTTATCCAATTGTCAAATAACTTGTTTCCATGCCAAAACATAACATAATTGCTATATAGTCACCACACATAACATTTAGCATCATAAGCCATAAATATCAACTACATTTTTAATACCAAAATGACCATGTTCTACTTCCATCATCTAAGCATCATAAAGACTATATAGTCATCCATCAAAAGGGCACATACATATATCCACATGTCAACCAAAAACACCTATACATGTGCATATTTATCCAATTATCAAATAACTTGTTTCCATGCCAAAACATAACATAATTGCTATATAATCACCACACCATATTAGATTCATGCCATATCTAGTTCAAAACCTTTCAAAAGCATACCCTATCTTGACCATGTTGGGGTCAATTCATCATATATCACTTTAATCATTCAAACATGCTTTAACACATTATCAAATTAACACATATCAACAAGGCACCAAATGTACCAAGGCTACATCACCCAAAATGACATACACATGCCAAACTCATTAACTAAAATTCAACTATCATCAACCACAAGTCCACCTATACATGCCCTTATAACGTTAACCAATACATCGAAGACTATCGATATAGCTGCTGGATAGTGTGATAGATCTCTGACGAGCTTCGAACATGATCGAGCTTCTGATAATCTAAAAAGTAAAGGATAAGCAACTATGTAAACAATGAATGCTTAGTAAGCTCGTATAAACGTTGGTCATATTAATCAATTTCAAATATGAAATTTATACATATTAAGAATAAGCCTATACCTATACCACAAGGTTCATGAAACCATATCCAACAACTCACAAAGTGAATAAATCCACAACATCACATATACATATCACCCCTAGCATAGTAAGATTTTATGAAACTTTAAAACCTTCCAAATTTTCTTATTTTCATTTGCATTTCATTACTTTCTATTGCATTTACTTTCTTTAGCTTAAATAACAACATCAATTCAAACCATCATTACCTTTCTCATCATTTTACACTTCAAGTATGAACTTAATATTTCATTTCTTTTCCACACCTATTTCATATGCATAACACAAAAGACATAAGCATATCATCAACCATAGCCACAAGCTAGTGCATTTAAACATAGCTCTTTTGGAATTAACCACATGATAAACCATTTCATATGAAATTACATAATTTAAACTTACCACTCTTTCATGAACACAAGCATATTTCCATTTAGGCACTTACCATTTGAATGTATAACTTATGAGTAAGCATCATACAATCCAACCAATATCTTGGCCAAAACCTAAGCATTCATATCAAACATGTTAGCAATATAAGCATAAGACATATGCACATAAACATAAATAGCCATTTAGCCACAACATGTATCAAAATAGCCATTTAGCCACAACATGTATCTCATAAGTTTATTACTCATCTCAACCTATATAATTTTCATGTATCATCATATCAAGGATGTTCACACATTTACATGTTATAATTCATTTAGTTCTATTATCATTTCAAATCCAAATAATGACCGTTGACCATTTAGAATACCATTTGATACCTGGGATAGCTCACACATAGTGTGCTAACTCATATAACTGTAATCCGTCAATTCTTGTACAAAAATGATCACACAAGCCATGAATCAGAATACTCACACAAGCTGTAAGAATGGGCATGCTTACATGAGTTGTGGGTTGGAACGTAGCTACATGATGCTACTCACACGAGCAATGGAGTATCTGCAACACATGTCAGACCTCAACCATCGGTAGGATTGTAATAGCCCGGTTTAGACCCTAGTCAAAACAGTGGTTTTGAGACCACAAATTTGAGGTCAAAATAATATTTTAATGTTATATTTGGTGTTGATTCTATGTGACATAGTCTGTGTGAAAATTCTGTGTGATGATTTGATCGATTGTGTGTCGAATTAAGAGAAAGGACTTAATCGCATAAAGAGTAAAAGTTATATGCTGATTTATAAGTATCTAAGTGTTGTTTTATTCATAATAGGATGGATTTAAGAGGAAATTGAGCCATTATTAAGGATAGTTGATGGCTAAATGACAAATTAGCCTTAATATATATTTGTTTTATATGTTTAATAAATGGGTAAAAGAGTAAAATGTGTAATAATAATAATAAAACAAAAAAAAAAACATTATCATCTTTTCTTAGTCGAATGTGATGAAGAAAAAGACAGAAATAGGGCTTGAAGCATTTGGCCATTGTTAAGCTTGATTCAAGGTATGTTTGAGCTTGGTTTTTGATAATTTCTATGTTTTTGTAATCGTTGCTTCGTGCTCTAGCTAACCCATGTTGAAATTTTGTGAATTGATGATGTTTTTGTAATGAGTCATTGATGAACACTTGATCTATGTGTTAGTTGAAAGTGAAATATGGAAACATGGTGTTGGATTAACATGGTTTATATTGGCATTTTTAGTGAAATTGAGTATTTTGGACTTAATTGAGAAAATGGGAAATAGAAGGGTTAATTTGTGAAATAAATGAAGTGTATGAGCTTGTATTAGCATGGAAAGAATTTGGCTAGCATATGTGTTTTGAAATTTTGTGTATTTGATGATTTTGTGAAATAGGGACTAAAGTGCCAAAATGTGAAAATGTGAGGGCTATTTTGTAAAATGCCCTAAATGTGTATATGTGAACTAAATTGAATGAATTAGTGATTGAATGGATTGAATTTGAATGTGTATAGGCCAAGAGAGGAAAGGTTCGGATCAAGATCGAGGCAAAGATAAAGTGCTTGATTAATTGACCGTTTTGATAGTTCGATATCCGAGGTAAGTTCGGATATAATAAATGTTATTAAGATATGTTTTAGTATTATGGAATGAATATGTATAAATTATGAGATTTGAGATGCTATGTGCGGAATTGAATTTGATGGCACTAAGTGTGAAATTGAAATCGAAACAGAGATGAATAGCACTGTGTGTGCGATGTTATGAAAGCTTCAGATTATTGATTTGGCACTGTGTGTGCGATACCGAGATAAGTCAGTTAAAAGAATAGGCACTAAGTATACGATGATGAATGTACTTCGATCATGTATATGGCGCTGAGTGTGTGATTAAATTAAACGAATATCAGAGGATGATCGACATGTAATATCAAGCATTGAATAACTTGGAAGATGAATAACTATGTGTTAGTTAAGGTATGTATTGAACCTTTGTGGTTGATGAGTTTATAGATAAAGCTATGAATGGGTGAATGAGTATTTTACTTATGGATGATATGGTATGAATATGAGAAAATTGATTTATGTGATGGTTTATTGTATACATTGGTTTGAATTGATAAGATAATTGTATTATATTTTAGAACTTACTAAGCTTTATAAAGCTTACTGTGTGATTTGTTTCTCTACTTTGTAGTGTCAGTAAAGCTAGCTTAGATCTGGGGATCGTTAGCATATCAATCACACTATCGGCATTCTATTTTGGGTACTTTTGGAAAGATGTACATAGTTGAAATATGGCATGTATAAGCTAGTTATTTGAATCACTTTTGAGATGTGTAAATAGCCATGTGATGTGGCTAGATATATGTTGGCTTTAAGAATGAATGGCTTTGATTTTTTATGCATATTTTGGTATGGCTTGTGAGTAAAGAAATTGACTTATGAATGGTAAACTTTTTGATGGTATGATGCTAGTATGATATAAAAAATTTGGGGATGAATCATGTTTGGTATTGAATGTGTTCAAATAGTGAAATTTAGCTTATAAGTTGACATGATTAGATATGAGATTGTATGAGATGAATTGATGATCTCTTGACATGAATTTGGTTGCCAAATTGTGTGTGGAAATATACTTAAATGTGCTTGTAGGTTCAACCCTTGTGTGGGTGGCCAATTGGCCTTGCATATGGCCTATTTTGCCAACACAATTATGGCACACGGGCGTGCCTAATGACTTTGGGTGATTGATAGGATCTAGCATAATAGTACACGGCCTTAGCACAGGTGTGTCAACTAGCCGTGGGCCTAAGTCAGTAGCTAGCATAAGAGCACACGGCCATGACACATGGGCCTGCTTGGTGGCTGTGTGGGGAGGTCAAAATGTGTAACACCCAAAACCCGACCCATACGATACGACCGAATCCGGTATGTCACAGGGTGAAGTAAAATCGAGTCTAGTTAAATTTAGGGAAAATAAATCGAAGATTTTAGAAAACTTTTCGATTATTACGTAGTTTTGAAAACATCAAAGTATATTATAATGAAACTCTCAATTTGTGAAACCGATCGTTCTTTATTTAAGTTGATTCTTGGAAAGAAAAAGATTCCTTTATGTTACCTTATATTTAAGAGAAAAATCCGCTTCCACTTTATAATTAAACTGCCGTAGTGTCGGATGTGATATAAACAGTAACTAATAAAAATCGAAGTTTAGCTTTGAGAGACCTTGCTACATAACAAAAGTCCCAAGTTAAAATAAACTTATAGCAATGCTGAAACTATAAAGGAAAGAAAATGAGATTATGGCCTCCACGAGCCTGCCACGGCTCTACATCCACGAACTACTGCTCACCTGAAAAGTTAAAGAAAGGGGGTGAGTCACCAAGACTCAGTGTGTAAATTTTCCCACATTATACAAACGGCATGTAGCCCACAGTCACACATTAACCTTAGCCCACATATCAACATACAACATATGAATGCAATTAGCCCAACCCAAACCTAGTTTTCCATCCTCTACACACCAACCCGTACTAGCTCATCGCACCGTGGGGATTTCTACAAGCAACCCTCCATCCGCTACACTCCATTTCAATAGTCAGGCTGCCAATTATACACGATCACTAAGTGACCAAATAATTCAACATGGCACAGCCACCGATCACTAAGTGACCATATCGTGGCAAAGCCACCGATCACTGTGTGACCAAAAGTAGTGTATGAACATATATATATATCGTGGCAAAGCCACCGGTCATAATGTAACCAGTTAATCATGCACTTACCCTTCATATCAAACCCATACCCCGTGATCTACATACAAAGCCTAAAAAATGCAACATGCTATTCATAACACATCATTTTGCCATACATACATTCGGCTATGCAAAGAAACAATACGGTCACGTACCTGGCAATCCTAGCCTTACCCCTAAGGGCATCATGACTGTCTACACAACCCTTTTTCCAGCTTTTCAGCCCATACAAATGTTAGTACAAATATAGTATAGTGTGTAAAGGTTTACACACCTGGTAACACGCAAAACGACACTTTCTATGTCGACACTATCCCTAGCCATCACAACTACTATCTGCTTACTATTTTGTTCAGAAGTCGGCCCACAACAAGGTAGCCAATCTCAAATAGCAGACACCGCACGCTTCTTGAACTTTGGGGCTGGGACTACAGATCCAACCCCCTCCTTTGCCTGATCGGTGTTAGATTCCATCAAAGATCTTATCAGATGCTACTATCAGAAATCATAGTTGTCAAACCTCAAAGTAGGGTTATGGTACCAAGTATGACAGTGAACTTAAATACCATCCAAAGAGAACCCTTACCTTAAAATCCCGAAAGAAGTAATACGATTCGAAGGTTAACGATCTCTGGCTTAGAAACCTAGGCGATTAGATCTCCTTCAAATCCCGGAATGCCGCCCAAAAAAGAACACGAGATTAGTAAGAAACATCAATCTAATGATGGCCTTAACAACCAACAAGCCATCCGGCTTTGGCCTCCAAAAATTGAAAGAGATTATAAACATTAACAAAATTCGACACTTACCTCAACAGAAGATTCGATTAACACTTAGGAGAATTCGGCACTAGTCCAATAGTGAACAGGATTCGACAATGATTAAGGTAGAAAAAACTAGTTGAGAAAGCTAAAAAGAAAGATAAAGATACTTCAAATAGAGGCTTAGGCGTTTTCGACTTTTCAAGGTCAATCGACTATGGTACGAAAGTGGAGATGATAATAGAGTTAAGAGTTTTCGGCTTTGGCAAAAAAAGAAGAAGAATCCTCAATTGTCGAAAATAAGAGCAGATAAAAAAAAACTATGCTCTTCAAAAAACAATGAAAATTTGGCACACCCTTAGCCACATCTAGCCGATTTCCCTCCTTGCACTCAGTGTTCCACATTCGGCCACCTCTTCCACCTCTATCCTATCCCACATTTTTGTCTTATCCACATTTCTGTCTTCTGACTCAATCCACACTCACTCCTGTAGAGTCCTAGCCGAAACCACCTCTCCACTCCTCAGGCGCATATTATAAAAAAAACACTCCTTTTGCTTAACATGGGATTCGAACCTGCTCCCTCCAAACCCCCTTGTGCCATCACTTACCTATACCCTTAGTGGCGCATCCTTGCCACTTTACCAATTAAATTCTTGTGCTAATTTCCCCACTCAAGTACCCTTAAGGCCCACTTCACCTAGTTCTCCCTTGTAGTGTCTAAAAACAAAATTTCTACCAAGGCTCAGGCTTAACCTCAATCCTTCCCAAAAGCTCTAAACACACCAGACACACACACAGAGCATGGCATACACACACAACATATCACAAATGTAGAGACCCCAATCTAGGATGTTACAGTTCTACCCCATTAAAAGAATTTCATCCCCGAAATTACCTAGTCAAATTAGGTGATGGTATTGCTGTCGTATAACATCCTCTGGCTCCCATGTAGATTCCTTTGACCCGTGATTCCGCCATAGAACCTTAACTAAAGAAACCAATTTTCTTCGCAAAACTTTAACATCTCGCTTTAAGATATGAACTGGTTCTTCTTTAAAAGATAAATCAAGCTTTACGTCGAGTTCCTCCAATGGTATCACATGAGATGGGTCTGAACGGTAACGTCGCAACATTGATATATGAAACACATCATGAATCTTACTTAGCTCTGCGGTAGCTCAAGGCGATAAGCAAGCGGTCTACATGCTTCAACACCCGATAAGGCCGATGAACCTAGGGCTTAGCTTACCCTTCCGTCAAACCTTAGAATTTTCTTCCACGGTGATACCTTCAAGAAAGCTCGATCACTTGTTGCAAATTCTATGTCCCTCCACTTGGTCGTGGGACTTCTACGTCCAAGCGCTTCCTTCAACCTAGCCGGGATCAACTCAACTTTACTCTCCATTTCCAAAACTAGTTCTGGACCCAATAAGCATCATTCACCCAATTAGTCCAACATGTAGGAGTACGACACTTCCACCGTCTAGCGCCTCATATGGTGCCATTCGAATCTTTGGATGGTAGCTATTATTATATTCGAATTCTACTAATAATAGGAATTCCTCCCAACTACCTTTCAAATCGATAATGTAACCTCTCAACATGTCTTCCAAAATCAGTATCAACCTTTCGATGTCATAAAATACATGGATGAAATGCCATACTAAAATCTAACTTTGTACCCAACGGTTGATGCAATGCCCTTCAAAATCTTGACATAAACCTAGGATCTCTGTCCGAGATGATGGACATAGGTATTCCATGCAACCTCACCATCTCCGCTATATACAACTTAGCCAACCTTTGCAGAGAGTAAGGAACCCGAACCGGTATAAAATGAGTGGACTTCGTCAATCGATCTACAACTACCCATATCGAATCCTTCTTAATAGGCGTAAGGGGTAGCCCACTAACAAAATCCATAGTGATTCTCTCCCATTTCCATTGTGGAATCTTCACCGACTGCAATAACCCCGAAGGTAACTGATGCTCTGCCTTTACCTACTAACATATTAAACATTTACCCACAAATTCGGTTACCTCCCGCTTCAGACCTGGGCACCAAAATTGTTCTCGTAATTCCCAATACATTTTACTTCCTCCCGGATGCATAGCATATGGGCTACTATGCGCTTTCTGAAGAATCATCCACCTCAATTCCATGTCCCTCGTCATACAAACCTTCTTTCGAAAACACAGAACCCCGTCATCATTCAGAATATAGTCCCCTACTTTACCATGTTGCACTTGAGATAGTCAGGCTCTCAAGTCATCATCCTACAACTACTTCTCTTTAATCTGATCTATCCATTTTGGCTTTTCCTGAAGCTCAGCTAATAAATTCCCATCTTCATACAGGCTCAGATGAGCAAACATTGCTCTCATATCTGAGATTACCTTCCGACATAGCACAACTGCCACCACGTTAGCTTTACGGATGGTATTCAGTCGAACAATCATAATCCTTTAGTAGTTCGATCCACCTCCTCTACCTCAAGCTCAACTCCTTCTGGGTGAGGTGATATTTCAAGCTCTTATGATCTGTATAAATGATGGACTTCTCTCCATACAGATAGTGTCTCCAAATTTTTAAAGCAAAAACCACTGCCGCCAACTTTAAATCGTGGGTGGGATAATTTAGCTCATGAGGCCTTAACTGTAGAGACGCATAAGCAACCACCCTTCCACCTTGCATCAACACACATCCTAACCCGATGTGTGATGCATCATAATAAACCACGAACTCCTTTTCGGCCTCGATTAAATCAATGGAGCTTTCGTCAACACCTTCTTCATCTTTTTAAAGCTTTCCTGTTGCTTGTCACCCCACACAAAAAGTACTCCCTTCCTCAACAACTTTTTAAAGGTGCCACAATCAAGGAGAATCCCTCAACGAACCTCTTGTAATAACCAACAAAACCGAGGAAACTCTAAATTTATGATACAGACCTGGGTGATTTCCAATCCATGATAGCTTCAACTTTTCAGGGATTAACTCTGACCCCTTCTGCCGACACGTGTCCTAGAAAAGTAACTTCACTTAACCAAAATTTGCACTTACTGAATTTTCCGTACAATTGTTTCTCCCTCAGGATTTGTAGTACCAATCGTAGATGCGAATCATGCTCCTTCTCTGACCTTGAATATACCAGGATATCATCTATAAATACTACCATGAATCGGTCCAAATAAGGTTGGAACACCCGGTTCATCATATCCATAAATGCCACTGGTGCGTTGGTCAACCCAAACGGCATTACCAAGAATTCATAATGACCATAACGGGTCCTGAAAGCTGTCTTATGAATATCTGATTCTTTGACCTTAAGCGATGGTATCACGATCTCAAATCTATCTTTGAGAACAACGGCGCCCTTTCGAGTTGATTGAACAAGTCATCAATCCTTGGCAACGGATACTTGTTCTTGATAGTTAACTTGTTCAGCTGACGGTAGTCAATGCACATATGTATTGATCCATCCTTCTTCTTGACAAATAGCACCGGTGCTCCCCAAGGTGATACACTTGGTCGGATGAAACCCCGATCTAACAATTCATGAATCTGGGCTTTCAGTTCCACCAACTCCTTCAACGCCATTCGGTATGGTGCAATGGATACTGGTGCTGTTCCCGGAAAAAGATCAATTCCAAATTCCACCTCACGATTCGGAGGTAGTCCGGGAAGTTCTTCTAGGAAAACGTCAAAAAAATCCCTCACCATTCTAACACTCCCCACAGTTTAATCTTCCACCTCCAAAGTACAAACAAAGGCTACGAATGCCCTACACCCTTTTCTAATCATTCTTTCAGCCTTTAGAGAGGATACTACGTTAGACAAGTAGTTCCTCTGTTCACCTATCACCACCACCTCATCCTCCTGACTAGTCTGTAGTACCATACTCTTGGCTGCACAATCTAGATTCACTTAATATTTCACTAACCAGTCCATACCCAAGATTACATCGAACTCTCCAAAAGGCAGTTCCATTAAATCTGCCAGAAAAACTACCCCTTGCATTTCTAGAGGTACATCCCTATATAGTCTGTTCACCACTACCAAGCCTGACCTAGTGGGCTAATTACAGTAATCTCCCTAGGAATAATATCAAACTCTATACTTAAAGTTCCAGAGACCATACTAGCAACATAAGAGTGCATCGATCCAATGTCAATTAATGCAGAAAAAGGCAAACCAAAAATTAGGAGCATGACTTGGTTATGACATCGGTGCATCCCCTCCTCTCGGCGTCTTCTTTGCATAGACCAACCACGGCTATCTTGCTTGATGTTCCCTGCACCTCGGCCTTGTGTTCCACGGTCGACCATAACCATTACCCTTACAGGTGGATCGCGACCTCTCTGCGGTTGTGGACCTCTCTACCACGCTGAGCGTTAGTTTGTCCTACCAGCCCTACGCTACCCCGATCCTGTGGACAGTCCCTAACTTGATGATCCGAGGACCCATACCTAAAACATTTTCTATCACCTATACAACATTTGCCCGAATGAAATTTATTACACCGGCCACACCCCTGAGGTCGAACATTACCCCCAGATCTCACACCCTGACTCAGCCCATCTATCTTAGGTCATTTTCTGGAAACACCCCTTTGACCTTGATGACCAACATTCCTCTTATTCCTATCCTGTCTCTATCATTATTTCGCTTTTCAGTTCGCTTAACTTCCTCGACTATCTTAGCCTTTTCCACTAAAACCACAAATTCGCGCTCCCATTATGGAGCTATCAACACATGCAGATCATCCCTCAAGCCATCCTCAAATCAAACACAACGCTCATGTTCCGTAGCCACCATCCCTCGTGCATAACGTCTCAAACACAAGAATTTTGCTTCATATGTAGCTACCGATCTATTTCCCTGGATTAGATTTAGAAATGCCCTACGCTGCGCATCCACATAACTTGATTCGATGTACTTACTTTGGAATGCCAACTTGAAGAAATCCCAAGTAATGCGGTCAGCCACCACACCATGCCTGACCGTAAGCCACCATTGGTGGCCTCATCCCAGAGAAGAGACACCACTCCCTTCAACTTCTCCTCTTCGTGAAGTTGAGATCATCCATTATACGCTCCACTGCTTCCATCCAATACTCAGATGTACTAGGAGCTACACCGAAAATATCCCTAAACACTTCTGCCCCATTGGCTCTAAGTCACTCGGCACAAATTTTAAGCTCCCGTACCCATGCCTGCTCCCGCAACTCTCTCCAACACTCGGAGCATTGCCTGAGACACCGCATCGTCTTTGCCCGTTTGGTCCTGCTACTCTGGCTCCATAGCTGGGGGCACTGGTACCTCATGTCCTGACTCATGACCGGACCCTACCGGTTCGACGCAGCAATCCTGCCTCTACCTCGGCCACGCACACCATGACCCCTAGTGCTCATTTCTGCGTTCACGATTTATCTGATTAAAAAATTTTATGGATCAATAATTTCTTCTACTGATTAATACGAACAATCTTATGGAAAGTAGTTTCAATAGTAGTTCTTTCAAATTCGAAATCATGTCAATAAGGTTTAGTCTCAAGTCTGTATCTCCTAGTTCTAGAAACCACATATATTCAACATCCATATGCATCCTAAATAGAGTATTACATAAATGTATCAAACACAAAAGTAACATCCATAAACTCACCTTCGTCACATAAGGGTATTTTCTTCATTTCACTACCTAGGGGTATTTTCGTAATTCTATTCTATAGGGGTATTTTTGTAATTTTGCAAGATAGGGTGTCTTGGTGATTTACCAAAATAGAGGTATTTTGGTCTTTTCATAAAGTAGGGGTATATTAGTAATTTTACCAAAAATAGGGTATTGGTTCCTTTTGAGTTTTAGTTATAAACTTTGGCCCGTTAACAAGTCCTCGCGGCTAAAGTGAACAGACACTATGCACCAGGTAGGATTCTAGTGATGAGGAGGTGGGCCACTAGGATCGATTAAATACCAAGCTCTCCCTAGATACAATCCTAGACATGCGTATGCCCGTTGCCACACTCTAACCCAACAACTTGTTCATGGACATGTTTATTCAGAGAAGTTAAGTTTTATGGAATTTAAGAGTTGTGTAACTAGGCCTAAGGTCCATAAACCCTAGCATACCTGTCTATGTCCCCATAAAGCCCATCAAACCCAACATGCATACCATATCAAGAGTTAGAATACTTACTTGCGTGGATCAGGTGCTGCGAGACTCGAAGGCCATATCTCCCCTAAAGCCTTTTTCATAAATTTACATCAATCTATAAAACACTACTGGACCCATTTCACAACCCGAGTTTTGAAACTAGGCTTTGATACCAAAAATGTAACACCCTAAACTCGGCCCATTATACATACGGCATGTAGCTCACAGTCACACATTGGCCTTAGCCCACATATCAACATACAACATAAGAATGCAATTAGCCCAACCCAAACCTAGTTTTCCATCCTCTACACACCAACTCGTACCAGCCCATCACACCGTGGGGATTTCTACAATCAACCCTCCATCCGCTACAATCAATTTTGATATCGATCACTAAGTGACCAAATAATTCAATTATACCACGATCACTAAGTGACCAAATAAAATATATATATCGTGGCAAATCCACCGATCACATTGTGATCAAAAGTAGTGTATGAACATATATATATATATATTGTGGCGAAGCCACCGATCACAATGTGACCAATTAATCATGCACTTCCCCTTCATATCAAACCCAAACCCCATGATCTGCATACAAATCCTAACAAATGCAACATGCTATTCATAACACATAATTTTGCCATATATACATTCGACTATGCAAAGAAACAATATGGTCACGTACCTGGCAATCCTAGCCTTACCCTTAAGGGCATCACGACTGTCTACACAGCCTTTTTTTTGCTTTTCAGCCCATACAAATGTTAGTACAAATATAGTATAGTCTGTGAAGGTTTACACACCTGGTAACACGTAAAACGACACTCTCTATGTCGACACTATCCCTAGCCATCACAACTACTATCTGCCTACTATTTTGTTTAAAAGCCAGCCCACAACCCGGTGGCCAATCTTGAGCGATGAACATGACGCTTTTTGAACTTTGGGGCTGGGACTACAGATCCAACCCCCTCATTTGCCTGATTAGTGTTAGATTCCATCAAAGATCTTATCAGATGCTACTATCAAAAATCATAGTTGTCAAACCTCAAAGTAGGGTTATGGTACCAAGTATGATAGTAAACTTAAATACCATCCAAAGAAAACCCTTACCTTGAAATCCCAAAAGAAGTAATACTGTTCGAAGGTTAACGATCTCTAACTTAGAAACCTAGGCTATCAGATCTCCTTTAAATCCCAAAATCCCACCCAAAAAGAACACGAGATTAGTGAGAAACATCAATCTAATGATGGCCTTAACAACCAACTAGCCATCCGGCTTTGGCCTCCAAAACCGAAAGAGATTATAAACATTAACAAAAGTCAACACTTACCTCAACAGAAGATTCGATTAACACTTAGGAGAGTTCGGTACTAGTCCAATAGTGAAAAGGTTTTGACAATGATTAAGGTGGAAAAGAACTGGCTGAGAAAGCCAAAAGAAAGATAAAGATACCTCAAATAGAGGCTAAGGCATTTTCGATTTTCAAGATCAATTGGCTATGGTACGAAAGTGGAGATGAGAATAGAGTTAGGAGTTTTTTGCTTTGGCAGAAAAAGAGAAGAAGAACCCTCAATTTCCGAAAATAGGAGTAGAGAAAAAAAACTATGCTCTTCGAAAAATAATGAAAATTTGGCACATCCTTAGCCATATCTAGCCAATTTCCCTCCTTGCACTCAGTGTCCCACATTCGGCCACCTCTTCCACCTCTATCCTAACCCACATTTTCCTCTTATCCTCATCTTCCTGTCTTCTGATTCAATCCACATTCACTCCTGTAGAGTCCCAGCCAAAACCACCTCTCCACTCCTCAGGCGCATATTATAAAAAAAACTCCTTTTACTTAACATGGGATTCAAACCTACTCCCTCCAAACCCCTTGTGGCGTCACTTACCTATACCCTTAGTGGCACCTCCTTGTCACTTTACCAATTAAATTCTTGTGCTAATTTCTCCACTCAAGTACCCTTAAGGCCCATTTCACCTAGTTCTCCCTTACAGTGTCTGAAAACAAAATTTCTACCAAGGCTCAGGCTTAACCTCAAGTCTTCCCGAAAGCTTTAAACACACAAGACACACACACAAGCATGGCATACACACACAACACATCAAAAATGCAGAGGCCCCAATCTAGGATGTTACAAAATGCTTGCTCTATTTTAGCACGGCCTGGACACACAGGGCTGTCTAGTGATCGTGTGAGGCATAGGGTCTGGTGACATGGACGTGTGGCCTCAACAAACTTGTTAAATGTTTGAATATTCTAAAACTTTCATAAGTGTTTGGTTTAGTTGATCGTGTGTCTATCGAGTTTTAAAATTTATAATGAATGTGATCAAACTTGGAGACTAACTCTGACAACAATTTAAGGCTAGTATACCTATCGAAATGTAGTATAGCTTAGGCAAGATAAGATTGTCGAACCCAAAGGAACTAAAAGTACTAATACTAACTTTTTTTTTATTATTATTTAGCCTAAAATATGGAGTGATTGGTTGATTTAATCTAATTTAACGACTACTAAACTAAAGACTCAAAGACAAAAGAGAATGAATTTAGAAATAACTTGATGAAAAACTCAGTTGATCACAACGATACCCTCAGAAAGAATCCACCTAGACTTCACTTGTTATCTAACACTGAACCATACGATTTATTCACTTAGTTTGATCTGTAGGACTCCCTAACATGTATTAAATCCTCTCTTGAGGCGAATAACGTCTAACCCTAGGTTAATTAGTGGAACTCTCGTTCTCTTATAATAACACCCTAGAATAGCAGTAAATCGATCTCTGGATTCCCATATTACGTTTAACCCTAATCCTACAAAATCTTGTCACCCTATCTCTAGGCGTGTGATCAACTCCGCTTAACTATGCTAGATCTACTCTTAGGCAGAGTTTATTCCTCCTCCACCCAAGCACATCAGAATTTGGATTAAGCATGCACAATTAAGAACAAACTAAGTATTTATCATATAATTCAGAAAACAATAACAAGATTCATCTAGGTTCCATCCCCTTCAGGTATCTCAAGGGTTTAGTTCATAACTTTAAAATAAAACATCTCAAGAGAAAAGATAAAACAAAACATAAGAAATCCCTAAAACCCCCTAAAGGAATTGAGGGAGAGATCTGTCGTCTTGACTAGAATTTTGGCTTCTTGAGATGGATCAACTGGCTATCTTCGAGTAATTCCTTGAATTGACTGCTTTGGCTTTAGCTCTTTGGCCTAGTTCACCGGCCCCTTTCAAGATACACTTAGGTTGTTTATATACACTTTTGTAATGCTTTACTTGGCCTCTAAGCGTCCTAATTTAAGTCTACTTCTTACTCGGTGTTTGAATACACTTTCGAATATGTTTCTTTATCTCAAAATATCTAAATTTGAGTGAAATTACTCTCTCCATGATAGGGAACACGGCCATGGCACTGCCGTGTAAATCATTTTAAGTAGTGTCTCGATTACATCAATTGGGGCACAGCCGTGTAAATCGTGGCATAGCCGTGTCTTAGTTTATTGTCGAGGCATGATCGTATGGCTTGAAGTCCAGGTCGTTTTGATTTCCTCTTTGGCCCAAATTGGCCCGTTTTAAGCCCGTTTCTCTTTCTTTTCATCCTCGGGTGCTTTCCTGAGTATAAACATGAAAAGAAATGATTAAAAGCACCTTTTTAAATAAATCAAGGGCTAAATCATCCAAAAGCATACTAAATGTGGGCCTAGAATATGTTACTTTTACGGTTTATCATTAGTCCTAACTCCTCTCTAGTATGTATTTAAGGTCTTGTGGGCCTCAATAAGGGACTATTAGATTATGCTTTGATGTGTTATGATGGTGATTGACTTTGTGTCGTAAATGGGATGTGAAATGATTTGATTGTTCAGTAGTGCCTCTTAACCCTATTCTGACGACAGATTCGAGTTAGGTGTTACATTTTATTGGTATCAAAGCTACGATTTAGTCAATTGTCGGACTAACATAGCGCGTGTGAGTCTAGCTATACATGCCATATATGAAATTGCGATAGTGTGATGAATTCTGAAAGTTGAAAATGTGTTTCCATATAGTAATAGATCCCGATTGAGCAGTTGCTGATGACGTAGAAAGTAACGGGCCTGCTCTCTCCCAAGGGATAGCGCCGGCCGCATCTAGGCCGAATGATAGTAGTGAGGGAGAAGAGGCTAAGGAAGCCTTCTTCCGTATGTTGAGTGAATGGCTTTCAGATTACATTCAAAGGAATTCAACTACTCTACAACCTCTACCCCCACAAGTACCTGTTGTGCCACAAGTTATAGAATCGATTAGATTGAATAAACCCCTTGTGGACAAGATTCAAAAGTATGGGGCCAAAGAGTTTAGGGCTACATCTGATGACGATGCTGAGCAAGCCAAGTTTTGGCTGAAGAATACCTTTCGAGTATTTGATGAAATGTCGTTGACTCCAAACGAATATATAAAATGTGTTGTTTTATTGTTGAGGGATACGGCCTATAATTGGTGGAAGACTTTGATATTTGTGGTTTAGAGAGAGAATCACCTAGGATTTCTTTCAAGTTGAGTTTAGAAAGAAGTATATCAGTCAATGATAAACCGTAATATGAACATATTTTAATCCCACATTTAGCATACTTTTGGATGATTTATCCATTTTAGTATGGAAATAGGTGCTCCTAACCCTTTGTTTTCATGTTTTATACTTAAGAGAGCACTGGAGGATGAAAAGAACGAGAAACGGGCCAAAAATAGAGAAAATGGGTCGAATTATGAAATCTACATGGCCTAGGCCCAAGACCACATAGCCGTGCCTCATTAATGGACTCTAACACGGCCTAGCCTCGACTTACAGGCGTGTGCCATGGGCTTGTCCCTAACGTGACCTATTTGAATTCTATTTGAAATAAAGTACTTAGAGGCAAAGAAAGCCATTCCAAAAGCATCCTAGAGGCCAACCTAAAATGGGAGTTCAGCTAGGCTAATGAGCCAAGCCAGGGGGCTAAATTGTGGGATTCTAATAAACCGTAAAAGTAACATATTTTAGGCCCACATTTAGCATACTTTTGGATGATTTAAGCCTTGAATTATGTAATTTGGTGCTCTTAATCCTTTGTTTTCATGTTTTATACTAAGGAGAGCACCGGAGGATGAAAAGAATGAAAAACGGGCCTAAAACGGACTAAATTGGGTCAAAATAGAAATTGACACGGCTTGGGCCCAAGACCACACGGCCATGCCTCCCTAATTTACTCTAACACGGCCTGGACCTTGAAACACACGGGCGTGTCTCTTCAGCAGACTCGACCACGGCCTAAAATCGATTCATACAGGCGTGTGCCATGGGCGTATCCCTGTCGTGACAAAGACAAGTTTCACTTGGATTAGGATATTTAGGGGCAAAGAAACATATTTCGAAGCCTATATAAACACCCTAAGTATAACCTAAAAGGGGGGAACCCAAGGCTTTAGTTAGGGGGCATCCAGCTAAACCAAAGAGGGAAGATTTGTGGATATTTACTCAAAGATAGCCAGTTGATTCATCTCAAGAAGCTAGAATTATACTCAAGACAGAGGATCTCTCCTTTAATTCCTTTAGAGGGTTTTAGGGATTTCTTATGTTTTGTTTTATCTTTTCTTTTGAGATATTTTCTTTTATTGTTATGAGCTAAACCCTCAGATACATGAGAAGGATGAAACCTAAGATGAATCTTGTTATCGTTTGCTAAACTATATGATAAATATTTGAGTTGTTCTTAATTATGTGTTCTTAATTCTTGTGTTGATATTTCCGGGATATTAATTCAAGTATGATGTGCTTAGGTGGAGGAGCAAAAGTCCTTGCCTAAGAGTAGATCTAGCATAATTAAGCGGAGTTGATCGCGTGCCTAGAGATAGGGTGATGAGATTTTACCGGATTAGGGTGAAACCTAATATAAGAGTCCATAGATCGAGTTAATATGATTCTAGGGGTTTTAATTAGAAAAAGATTTCAATTAATCAACCTAGGGTTAGACGTTAGTCGCCTCGAGAGAGGAATCAATATATGTTAGGGAATCTTAAGGATCAAGTCAAGTGAATAAATCGTCTGGTTCAGTGTTAGATAACAAGTGAAGTCTAGGTGGATTCTTCCTTGGGTGTCGTCTTAATCAATTGGTTTTTCCTCAAGTTATTTTCCAAATTTCATTCTTATTTGTCTTAGAGTCTTTAGTTTAGCAGTTAGTTAATTTAGATTAAACAACAAATTCCCTTAATTCTTAGGCTAGATAATAAAAAGAGAGTTAGTATTAGTACTTTTGGTTCCTTTGGGATTAGACATTTCGGTCTTGCCTAAACTATACTACTATTCAATAGGTGTGCTTGCCTCCATCATTGTCTTAGTTAGTTTCCAGGTTCGATCATTCTTTATATAAATTTTAAGACTCGACAAAACAACAATCAAGTTTTTGGCGCCATTCCCGGGGAACTGAAATAGTAAGAACGCTTAATTGTTATTACTTTAGCCATATTTTATTTTTGCAATTAGATTTTATTTTTTGCTTTTCTAAACTTACTTCTTTCACTCCTTTCAGGTACTTCTAGTTTATGACTAGAAGGAACCCGACAGGATGCCTACTTTACGATAGTAATATCGAAGGTACCATTCACAAAAATCGCAGAGAGATAAGGTGAAGCCAAAGCTACATAGAAGGCAAGCAAGAAGGCAAAACTAATCCTACTGAAAGGATGGATGAGAATAATCAGCTACCTCCAGAGGCGGCAGAACATCATGCTCACATACTATGTATGATTATGCTAAACTTAGTTTAACAGGAACTGAGTCAAGTATTGTTAGGCCCTCTATTGCTGCAAATAATTTTGAACTAAAACCTAACACTATACAGATGATACAACAATTTGCTCAGTTTGATAGTTTGTAGGATGAGGATCCTAACACACACTTAGTGAATTTTATAGAATTTTGTGATACCTTCAAAATAAATGGCGTTTCTAATGATGCCACCCATCTTCGGTTATTTCCCTTTTCTTTGAGGAATAAAGCCAAACAGTGGTTTCATTCTCTTCCATGAGAATCAATCACTACATGGGATCAGATGACCGAAAAATTTTTATTAAAATATTTTTTGCCGGCCAAAACGGCCAAGTTGATGAATGATATCTCTTCTTTTGTGCAGATGGATTTAGAGACCCTTTACAATGCATGGGAGAGATACAAGGATTTGTTGAGAAGGTGTCCATACCATGGACTACCCTTGTGGCTACAGGTGCTACAACAGTGTGAACCCCTCGACAAGGCAACTAATCGATTTAGCCACCGACGGAACACTGAATAACAAAACTCCTGAAGTAGCCTACGAGTTCATAGAAGAGATGTCATTGAATAACTATTAGTGGCAAGTTACAAGGACAAGGCCAGCCAAAGCAGCCAGAGTTTTCAACCTCTACGCAGTAACCACGCTATCAAATCAGGTAGAGTTGTTACATAAAAAATTTGATGGTTTATATGGTTCTTCGTAGGCACATCCAGTTATGCAATGTGACGCAAGTGAAGGAGTGGCGAATCCTGAGTACCCACCTTACGGAAAGGGCATGGAGAGCGAACAAATGAACTATATGGGTAATAATTTTTTATTTAACAATAACCCTTATAGTAATACTTATAATCCAGGTTTGAAGAACCACCCCAATTTCTCATGGGGCGATCAAAGAAATCAAAGGCAACAACCATTCCAAAACTTCCAACAATAGCCCTACCCATAGGAAAAGAAGCTAAACCTTGAAGAGATGCTGACAAACTTCATAGCAGCCTCAGAAATACGTTCCCAAATACAGAAACACATTTCCAAAAGATAGAAGCAAAACTTGAGGTATTGACACAGGAATTCAAGGATCAAATCGGGCTAAGTAGATTTCTGAGAGACCACAGGGAAGACTACCGAGCAACACCGAGACTAACCCAATGGAGCAAGTTCAAGCCATAACAGCTCAAGATAGTGAAGGGTTAGATGCACCTAATTCAAAACAAAATAATGCAGTAGAAGAAGCTAAGGTTGAAGTAAAACCAAAACCGGTAATCAAAGAATACAAACCGCGCATACCATATCCCAAAGCAATAACGAAAGGCGACATAGAGGACTAGCTCGGTAAGTTTCTTAAACTTTAAAAGAAATTACATATAAACTTACCGTTTCTTGAAGCTCTTTCGTAGATGCCAGATTCGAGAAAATTTTTAAAGAAGCTATTGACAAATAAGCGGAAGATAGACAAGGAATCACATGTGGAACTGAACGCAGTATGCTCAGCAATGTTGCAAAATAAACTACCACGAAAATTAAAAGATCCAGGGAGTTTTACAATTACATGCTTAATTGGTAGATTATCTATTGATAATGCATTAGCTGATTTAGGGGCAAGCATAAACATCATGTTTAAACAACTAGGTCTAGGGAAGCCCAAACAAACTAGGATGAGCATTAAATTAGCTGATAAAACTATTAGAGTTCCTAGGGGTATAGTTGAAGATGTACTTGTGAAGATTGATAAATTCGTATTCCCGGTAGACTTTGCCGTTTTAGACATGGATGAGGACAACACAATACCCCTAATTTTAGGAAGACCATTCTTAGCAACTGCGAGGACTAAAATCAATGTCGACGTAGGTGAACTTATACTCTGTGTAGGTGACGAGACAGTACTCTTCAAGCCCTCGATTCAGCAAGAACATCGAATAACCAATGTGAGAAAGTAAATTCTATTGATAACCATTCGGTTAACCCTTCTTTTCAGGAATCACCATAAAAGAACGCAACTGAGTCCGATCCTAAACCTTGTGCCAATAATAAAATAACTCACAAGGAACAAGGGTTTAGATCGATGAACTAGAAGAGGAAAGATGCATCTTAAAGAAGAACTAGGGTACACGAAGTAGAAACGAAGCCACTTCATGAGGCAGACAAGTTCAAAATTAGAGATCATGTACTATTAGATAAAGCAAACCGTGAGTATCTCCACCTGATCCTAACACAAGCAAGGAAATCCCTTTTAAGGTAATCAATGTCTTCCTATAAGGAACAGTCGAGGTAAGTAATCCCATGTTTGGCACTTTGAAAATAAATGCTACTCGTCTTAAACTCTATCATGACAATGGAACTGCTAACACGAGAAAGGATTTTCAACTCCTCAAACCACCATGAATATACAAAGGAGAGGAAAGTCTAGCTTAAGACTATAAACGAGCGCTTCTCGGGAGGTAACCCGAGTTCTAAGACCATTAACTTCTACATTTTTCATTTTATTTTTATCTTATTTATTTTATTTCATTCTTTCTTTATAACACATAACTATAAACTAACCAAAAGTACAGGATTTCAAGCCACACGCCCTTGCACACTGCCGTGGCCATGGTCATGTGAATGCATCGAATCTCTGTACTGACATAGCAGAGATGGTATGAGTAAGAACAAATAAATTTTCAAGTCATAGACTCAACCACCAAGCCACGGCCATGCGAGGCGGCTGTGGTCGATACTAACTTACCAAGCACGGATGTGGCAAATTGAATACAGGCGTGGGAGAAACGATACGACCCATAACACGGGCGTGCGAGGCGGCCGTGTGACTCAACACGTCCATGGTACACGGCCGTAGGGAGGCATCAGAGTTGAAATCTATTTAAACCACCACCCTCTCCTCCCCTCTCCACTTACTCCCAAACCTCCCTTTCTACACTTTAGCTTGCTTTTCTTTAAATATTTATTTAGAATATTTTGAATCATTATTATTAATTCCTAGCTAATTATTCACGAGCTCCCCAATTTCGTCATCTAGCGCAGAGCTCGTTAGTAACCACCACACAAAAAGATGACACCTCCGACTTAAGGAATCCATCCAACAATTCATGAAGTTTCACTTCTCCTTATATCTTTTGATTTTCTTATTATATACTATTATATGTCTTAGTACATTGAGAACAATATACATCTTAAGTGTGGGGGTGAAAGTTTATGCCTAACTTTTTGTATGATTCTCAAATCCCTGAATGATATCTTGTCTTAAGTAATTTTCTCATATTACTAATTAGGATGATATTTCCCTGATTTATGATTTTTATTGATATGTCTTAGATTAAGTCATAGTACATTGATGATTTAAATTTTAAGATACTAGAGAATCAAGCATGATAAGTCTATTTTTCAAGAATTAAAAAAAAATTATAGGTTGTTGAACTAAATTTGAATATTACCTTGAAGTTTGAAATTTACAAGGATTGATATCAAAAACCCATATTTTTTGTGAGATTTTGAGCCTTATAAAGCATATTCCTTTTCATGCTCACTTTATTGATTATGAGTGTGTCAACACTGGATTGTTATTCTAGAACTTGTCGCGATTATACATGTCAAGACCACATTTTTTATTTGATATACTGAGATGAGAAAGGCACTTAGGTTTTAACCCACTCACTCCACTAAAAGCCTACCTTTATAATTAACCCCTAGTGAACCCCTTTGATCCTAACAACCCTTTTTATTGAATCACCCACTAATATTAATCCAAAACCCTACTCGTATTTGTTATCACCATTACTTTTGACTGCCTTTTTGTCGAGATTTGATTTTAACAGTTGCCTAACTATGTTCTTTATTTCCGTTGTTAAAGTTCTTTCTTATTAAATTTTTGACTTATTCTTAAAAAAACACGAAGTATATTCATTATTAGTTCTATGTTCTAAGAGCTTATACGTTCAACATCTAGAACAAGAAGCTCGTATTATTAGTATTTTAAATGTTCATGTGATGTAATTATTCAGGTTATTAATTCATTTTTCTAGTTAGGTAATTTGTCAATTCAATCTCGATTCTAACCCTTCTAATTTAGCCTTTATCCACACCATTAACCCAAGCCCCGTTATAACCCTGTTAAAGACCTTGTGATTTGTGTATCATCTCATATTACAGTGGTGGAGATTTGATTTTCAGGCAAGCCTATGGGATTAACTTTTCAGGTTCGACTTATGAGTGTTTATTCTTGAACCTTAAACACTCCTAGCGCTTTGAGTGAATCTTTAGCAAGGATGTCAATCCTTGCCAGTTTTAAATCAAAAGTAATTATTTAGATAAGGGGACACCTATGTTTTCGTGCTACAAATATATGACTTAGAATCGGTTGAATCTTTAGGAGTCTTTGAGTTAAATTATCCATGTATTAATTGTCTATAAATTATGATGAGACATTGTTGATGAGGATTATGAATCATGGAAAGTTCGTTTTAATTATAAGTTGAGAATTTTGCTTGAGGACAAGCAAAAGCTTAAGTGTGGGGTATTTCATAAACCGTAAAAGTAACATATTTTAGGCCCACATTTAGCATACTTTTGGATGATTTAAGCCATGAATTATGTAATTTGGTGCTCTTAATCCTTTGTTTTCATGTTTTATACTCAGGAGAGCACCGGAGGATGAAAGGAACGAGAAACGGGCCTAAAATAGACCAAAATTGGGTCAAAATAGAAATCGACATAGCCTGGGCCCAAGACCACATGGCCGTGCCTCCCTAAGTTACTCTAACACAGCCTGGACCCTATAACACACGGGTGTGTCTCTTCAACAGACTCGACCACAGCCTGAAATCGATTCATACGGGCGTGTGCCATGGGCATGTCCCTGTCATGATAAAGAGAAGTTTCACTCGAATTAGGATATTTAGGGGCAAAGAAACATATTCCGAAGCCTATATAAACACCCTAAGTATAACCTAAATGGGGGAACCTAGGGCTTTAGTGTAACAGCCCGATTTACGGCTTAGTCGGAATAGTGGTACGAGACCACGAAACCTGGATGAATTTATGAGTTTACAAAGTTTATGTTATGTTTGCATGCTAGTATGAAAGTTTCATGAAGTAATTTTGTTAAATTATTGTTGAATGGTCCAGAAGGACTAAATTGAAATAGTTGCAAAATAGGAGTTTCTAGAAGCTTTTTGTATGAAATAGCTTTAGAATAATAATTAGGAGCCCTTAAATAGCAATTTTCCCAAAATTTAATTTTTGGACAAAAATTGGCCTTGAGATGGTGTTATAGAAATTTTTAGTGATAAGGGCATTTTGGTCATTTATGAATTAAAAGATTAAAATAGGAAAAAGATGAGAAAAATCTACTCATCTTCTTCCCCCATTGCCGAAAATTTGAAGGAAGCCATAGCTAGGGTTCTTCAATTTTTCAAGCTTGCTATTAAGTGCCCATAAGCTCGGTTTTTGATATTCTTCGTATTTTTGAAGTTCTCGTATTATGAATTAGCCATTTTTAGCTATTAAATAAGCTAATATGCATGTCCAAAAACATTTACCCATGAATGACATGCATGCTAAATAATGTTTTATGGAAGTTTAAGAGAGGTTGATGTTAGATAAACATCTTTTCCTTAATGAATTTCATGAAAAATGATAGTATGGACCATTTTGTAATAGTTATAAAATTTGGTCATACCTACTAGAAAGAGAGAGAATTGATGATTGTTATGGTGGAGAAAATGATTCAGCTAAGCATGAAGTTTAAGAAAGTTGGATGAAAATCATATTACGAGCCTAGGGGTAAAAGTGCAAATATTAGAAAGTATAGGGGTAAAATAGTAAATTTTCCAAAGTATGAGTTATGAGTCAATTTGGTCAATATGATTATTAAATGATCTATTTATGATTATAGATCAAGAAAAATGAAGCCTGGATCGAAACCGAGGCAAGAACAAAGTCGAGGACTAAATTACACAACTACATACATTCTGTATATCGAGGTAAGTTTGTGTGATTTCTAAGCTTTATGATTTCTATCATTGAATTGCTTAGTATAGTGTACATTGTTATCAAGAAATGCTTAATGTATTGCTAAATAAAGAAACCAATGTGATTAAGTATGAACAGAGTCATCATGTAAGTCCAAGGCAAGCTTGGCATTGAACAGAGTTATCATGTAAGTCCAAGGCAAGCTTGGCATTGAACAGAGATATCATGTAAGTCCAAGGCAAGCTTGGCATTGAACAGAGTTACCATGTAAGTCCAAGGACCCAAGCTTGGCATTGAATAGAGTTATCATGTAAGTCCAAGGCAAGCTTGGCAATTAACAGAGTTATCATGTAAGTCCAAGGTAAGCTTGGCATTGAACAGAGATATCATGTAAGTCCAAGGCAAGCTTGGCATTGAACAGAGTTATCATGTAAGTCCAAAGCAAGCTTGGTATTGAACAGAGATATCATGTAAGTCCAAGGCAAGCTTGGCATTGAAAAGAGATATCATGTAAGTCTAAGGCAAGCTTGTCATTGAACAGAGATATCATGTAAGTCAAAGGCAAGCTTGGCATTGATGCAAGAAGAGATATTCCATGTAAGTCCATATTTAGAATATGGCTTTGGTATTAAGATCATGGCAAGAGATTTAGTATCCTCGGTTAATCGCAAAAATTCATTGGGCAAATGAGTAAAGTTAAAATGTGATAACAAAAAAGCTAAGAAAGCAAAGTTATCATCTAATGGAAATTGAGTATTAATTATGTTATGAATGATGAGTTGGACATCATAATTATTATGTTTAAAAATGTTGATCAATGTGATCAAGTGGTACAGGTACCTTGCTTACCTTACAAGTATGAGGATAGTAAATATCATGAGACAAGTAAGAATCATGTATGAGTAAGTAAGCTTTATAGCTGAAAATTATGATACCATTGTTATGTTAAATGAACTATATTAATCAAGTTATTCCTTTATGAATTATACATGCAAACTTACTAAGCTAAATGCTTACGTCTTTAATTTTTTCTTTCTATGTAGTCCTGCTAAGCTAATTTGTGGATCATCGGAGTCGGAGCTCGTAGCACACTATCAACCCTTATTTTGGTATAGCCAAATTATTTTACTAAGTATGGTTTGTATAGGAAGCATTCATTTTGAAAACATAGTTTGAGAGAAGCCATTGTATAAACTATCAAGTTTATTATTCTTTTGTAAATGGCTAAGTGGTTGGCCAAATGGTTTAAGTTGGTTTGTATATAGAAATCAATGAAATACGTAGTATTATTCATGGAAGATGTGTTATTGTTGTTTGAGTATGATCTTTATTTTAGGGTGGTAAATGGCTTGGTAAATAGCCTTTAAGCGCCCTGCAGTTAGACACACAGGGTGTGTCTCAGGCCGTAAACCCCGTACGTTAATGTTTTAATTCAAGATATGCCATGGTTATCTTACACGGCCGTGTGTATGAACCGTGTAAGACACACGGTCAAAGCATGGGCATGTGCCTAGGCCATGTGATTGAAGTCAGTAGCCTCCCACGGTTGTGGACACGGGTGTGTTAAGGCCGTGTGATTGAAGTCAGTAACTCCCCACGGTTGTAGGCATGGGTGTGTCTAAGGGTACACGGGCGTGTCCCAAGTAACATGGGCATATGAACCCTGCTTCAAAATTTAGTTTTCGATTAAGTGTCTAAAAGTTTTTGAATAAGTGTTTAAGGCCTCGTAAGCCCACAATACGTATGATTTGACCAAGAAAGAAAAGTCTTAAGTCGGATCAAAAAAATTATAACCTGTAAAAGTTTGTTCTAGTAAGTCAAGCATAGTAATGTCTCGTATCTAGTCCTAGCATCAGACTCGGGTATGGGGTGTTACATTTAGTGGTATCAGAACTACGATTTAGTCGGTTCTAGGACTAACGTAGCACGAGCATGAGTCTAGCTATACATGCCATACATAAGAATGTTTTAATAATGATAGTGTGATGACTCTTGAGTATTTAAATTATGTTTATACATATAGTAAGTTGATCCCGAAGAAGTTGTAGAGGATAATTTAGAACGTAATGCGTCTGCTCCTCTGAGGGGACAATGCCGAGCGAGAATGAGAATAGACCCACTTCGATGAGTTAAAGAGGAGGAGAAGAGGCTAGAGAAGCCTTCCTCCACATGATGAATACGAAGTTCATACGTGCGAACCTGAATGCACCGCCTCCTCCACCCTTGCCTGTTCCACAACCTGCTCCAGTAGCCCCTCTAGTGGTAGAGGTGGTAAGAGGATATAAACCTCCAATCGATAGGATCAGGAAACATGGGGTGGAAAAATTCAAGAAAAAGTATATCAGCCAAAGGTTTGTAGACCAAAAAAGGAAATAATTCCTAGAACTGAAGTAAGGCAAAATGTTAGTGACCGATTATGAGCGTGAGGTTGTACAACTCAGCAAGTACGCTCGCGAATGTGTTTCGACTAAAGCAATCATGAGTAAAAGGTTTGAAGATGGGTTAATTGAGGACATCAAATTGGTTGTTGCTGTCCTAGAGCTAAAGGAATTCGTTGTGTTAGTAGAGATGGCTTGTAAAGCCGAGGAACTGATAAAGGAGAAGAGAAAGTCTGAAATGAAGTCTCGTGACTCTAGAAAGAGATAGTGGAATAAGTCATTCCAATCTTCATCCAAGAAGTCAAGAGATTTTCCTGCTCGATCAGCTACTTCCACTGGGTTTTCAAGAAAGGATAAGAGTAAGCAGTATCCGGGAAATAAAGCACAGACGACTTCAGTTGCAAGTGTTGGAAGTTTTAGATCTTACAGACCTGAATGCCCACAGTGTGGCAGACGACATCATGGAGAATGCCGAGCACATGAAAATGCATTCTTTAGATGTGGATCTCAAGACCATTTCATTAAAGATTGCCCGGAGATGACTAAAGAAGAGTGAATTCAGAACTCGAAATTCGGGAGTATGATATGAGGAAGACCATAGAAAAACCCAGGAAGTGGAGGAATTGGAAGAGGTAACCCCAATGAGCAGGTTATGAAACCCGAGGGTAGAGCGCCTGCAAGAGCTGATGCTATTCGTGCTCGCGAAGAGGAATCTTCCCTGATGTTATTATGGGTACCTTTTCTCTTTACAATATCAAAGTTATTGCTTTAATAGATCCTGGATCCACACGCTCTTACATTTGTATGAATTAGTATCCGAATTAGATCCTGGATTCACACACTCTTACATTTGTATGAATTAGTATCCGAATTGAGTATGCCTATAGATTTTACAGAATTTATGATTAAAGTGTCTAATCCTTTAGGCAAGAGTGTGTTAGTTGATAAAGTTTGTAGGGATTGTCCATTAATGGTTAGAGATCATTGCTTTAAAGCAAATCTTATGTTGTTACCATTTGATGAATTCGACCTCATTCTTGGTATGGACTGGTTGACCACTCATAATGTGATTGTTAATTGTGGGAAGAAATACATTGAGATGAGATGTGAAAATAGGGATATTCTTCATGTAGAATCAGATGAACATGATAGATTGCCGGTAATGATTTCTAATATGACGGTACAGAGATGTTTAAGAAAAGGGTATGAAGCATATCTATCCTTTGTGATGAATGATAAAGAAACAGAGCTGAAGATTGAGTTAGTGCCGATAGTATGTGAGTACATGGATGTTTTTTCTGAGTAATTACCGAGACTTCCGCCAGTTAGAGAGGTAGAGTTTAGTATTGAGCTAGCTCCCTGTACAGTACCGATATCTATTACTCCTTGCAGAATGGCTCCAACAGAGTTGAAAGAATTAAAATTCTGATTGCAAGGATGGGTGACAAGGGTTTTGCAAGGTCAAGCCATTCACCGTGGGTGCTCTAGTTTTATTTGTGAAAAAGAAAGATGGCACCATGAGATTATGCATCGATTACCGTCAGCTTAATAAAGTAACAGTAAAGAACAAGCACCCATTACCTAGGATCGATGATTTGTTCGATCAATTGAAAGGAGCGACTGTGTTCTCCAAAATAGACTTGAGATCTGGGCACTACCAGTTAAGAGTAAAAGATTCAGATTTGTCTAAGACCGCCTTTCGAATGAGGTATGGGCATTATGAATTTTTAGTCATGCCCTTTGGTTGACCAATGCTCCCGCGGTATTCATGGATTTAATGAACCACATATTTAGACCATACATCGACAAGTTTGTAGTCATTTTTATTGATGACATACTAATTTATTCCCGAGATGAGAATGATCATGCTGAACACCTATAGACAGTTTTACAAATTCTATGAGAAAGTCAGTTGTATGCCAAGTTTAGTAAGAGTGAAATTTGGCTCAAGGAAGTGGGATTTTTGGGACATGTTGTCTCTAAAGATGGAGTCCGAGTAGATCCAAGTAAGATTTTGGCCATAATGGACTGGAAGCTACCTAAGAACATCTCTGAGATTAGAAGTTTTCTAGGCCTAGCCGGCTATTACAGGCGATTTGTCCAAGTGTTTTCTATGATTGCAACCCCGATAACTAAATTGTTACAAAAGAATGTGAAGTTTGAGTGGTCAGATAGATGCCAACAAAGTTTTGAAAAGTTGAAAGCAATGTTGATAGAAGCTCCAGTTTTAGTACAACCCGAGTCAGGGAAAGAATTCATAATTCTGATGATGCATCCTTAAATGGATTATTTGTGTGCTCATGCAAAAATGCAAAGTGATTGCTTATGCCTCCAGTCAGTTGAAGCCTCACGAGAAGAATTATCCGACGCATGGTTTAGAATTAGCTACAATAGTCTTTGCTTTGAAGATTTGGAAACACCATTTATATGATGAAAGATGTCAAATTTTTACTGACCACAAAAGTCTAAAGTTCTTGATGACACAGAAAGAGTTGAACTTAAGGAAACGGAGATTGTTAGAGTTAATAAAAGACTATGAGTTGGCCATTGACTACCATTCAGGAAAGGCAAATGTGGTTGCCGATGCTTTGAGTAGGAAGTCCCTTTTTGCGTTAAGGGCAATGAATTTGAAAATGACCTTATCCGATGATAACTCTATTCTAGCTGAGTTGAGAGCTAAACCAATGTTTCTTCAAGAGATCTTTGAGGCTCAAAAAGTAGATGATGAATTTCAAATCACGAGAACTCAGTGTGAGTTAGTTATTGAATCTGACTTTCGGATTAATTCTGATGGATACTGGATGTTTAGAAATAGAGTTTGTGTACCGAGAAAAGAGGAACTTATTTAGAAAATTTTTCATGAGGCACATAATGGATGTTTGTCTGTACATATGGGAAGTACTAAGATGTATAATGACTTGAATCAACTGTATTGGTGGCCGAAAATGAAGAAAGATATTTCAGAGTTTGTTTCCTAGTGCATGATTTGTCAGCAAGTAAAGGCTGAACACCAAGTACCTTCTGGTTTACTTTAGCCCATTTTATTCTCGAGTGGAAATTGGACGGTATCACCATGGATTTTTAACGGGTTTACCGTTGTCACCAAGCAAGAAGGATGCTATATAGATGGTAGTTGATAGACTCATGAAGTCAGCCATTTTATACCGTACGAGTTGATTACTCACTAGATAAGTTGGGAAACTTGTATGTTTCAGAAATAGTAAGGCTTCATGATGTTCCTCTATCGATAATATCGGATATAGATTCGAGATTTAAATCCAGATTTTGGAAGAAGCTGCAAGAAGCCTTGGGTACAAGATTAAGCTTCAGCACAGCTTTTCACCTTCAAACTGACGATCAGTCGGTGAGAGTAATTCAAGTGCTACAAGATATGCTCCGATGTTGTGTTCTCGAATTTCAAAGTAATTGGGAAAAGTTTCTCCCATTGATAGAATTTTCTTACAACAATAGTTTTAAGTAGAGCTTAAAGATGGCACCTTATGAGGCTCTATATGGGCGTAAATGCAGAACACCCTTATTTTGGAATGAACTTAAGGAAAACCAAATTCACGGGGTCGATATGGTTAAAGAAGCTGAAGAGAAATTAAAAGTGATTCGAGAATGTTTAAAGGCTGCATCAGACAGACAAAAATCCTATTCAATTTTAAAAAGAAAAGAAATAGAGTATCAAGTCAGGGATAAAGTTTTCTTGAAAGTGTCACCATGGAGAAAGGTTCTCAGATTTGGCAGAAAGGGCAAGTTAAGCCCACGTTTCATTGGACCTTATGAGATTATGGAGAGAGTTGGGCCAGTAGCTTATCGTTTAGCTTTGCCATTAGAATTAGAAAAGATACATGATGTGTTTCACATGTCAATGTTACGACGCTACAAATCAGAACCTTCACATGTAATTACCCCGTCAGAAATTGAGATTCATCCCGACAAGACTTACAGTGAAGAACCCATCAAAATTGTAGCTTAGAAAGTCAAGCAGTTAAGAGATAAAAGTATTGCTTTAGTGAAATTATTGTGGCACAGACATGGGATAGAGGAAGCTACGTAGGAAACAGAAGAGAATATGAGAAACCAGTATCCAAACCTTTTTGTTGGTAAGATTTTTGAGGACGAAAATCCCTATAGGGGTGAATTGTAACAACTCAATTTACGGCTTAGTCAGAATAGTGGTGCGAGACCACGAAACCGAGATGAATTTATGAGTTTACAAAGTTTATGTTATGTTTGCATGCTAGTATGAAAGTTTCATGAAGCAATTTTGTTAAATTGTTGTTGAATGGTCCAAAAGGACTAAATTACAAAAGTTGCAAAATATGAGTTTCTAGAAGCTTTTTGTATGAAATAGATTTAGAATAATAATTAGGAGCCCTTGAATAGCAATTTGCCCAAAATTTAATTTTTGGACAAAATTAGCCTTGAGATGGTGTTATAGAAATTTTTAGTGATAAGGGCATCTTGGTCATTTAGGAATTAATTGATTAAAATAGGAAAAAGATGAGAAAAATCTACTCATCTTCTTCCCACATTGCCGAAAATTTGAAGGAAGCCATAGCTAGGGTTCTTCAATTTTTCAAGCTTGCTAGTAAGTGCTCATAAGCCCAGTTTTTGATATTCTTCGTATTTTCAAAGTTCTCGTATTATGAATTAGCCATTTTCAGCTATTAAATTAGCTAAGATGCATGTCCAAAAAAATTTACCCATGAATGACATGCATGCTAAATAATGTTTTATGGAAGTTTAAGAGAGGTTGATGTTAGATAAACATCTTTTCCTTAATGAATTTCATGAAAAATGATATTATGGACCATTTTGTAATAGTTATAAAATTTGGTCATACCTACTAGAAAGAGAGAGAGTTGATGATTGTTATAGCAGAGAAAATGATTCAGCTAAGCATGAAGTTTAAGAAAGTTGCATGAAAATCATATTACGAGCCTAGGGGGAAAAGTGCAATTGTTAGAAAGTATAGGGGCAAAATAGTAATTTTTCCAAAACATAAGTTATGAGTCAATTTGGTCCATATGATTATTAAATGATCTATTTATGATTATAGATCAAGAAAATGAAGCCCGGATCGAAATCGTGGCAAGAACAAAGTCGAGGACTAAATTACACAACTACATACATTTTGTAGATCGAGGTAAGTTTGTATGATTTCTAAGCTTTATAATTTCTATCATTGAATTGCTTAGTATAATGTACATTGTTATCAAGAAATGCTTAATGTTTTGCTAAATAAAGAAATCAATGTGATTAAGTATGAACAGAGTCATCATGTAAGTCCAAGGCAAGCTTGGCATTGAACAGAGTTATCATGTAAGTCCAAGGCAAGCTTGGCATTGAACAGAGATATCATGTAAGTCCAAGGCAAGCTTGGCATTGAACGGAGTTATCATGTAAGTCCAAGGACCCAAGCTTGGCATTGAATAGAGTTATCATGTAAGTCCAAGGCAAGCTTGGCATTGAACAGAGTTATCATGTAAGTCCAAGGCAAGCTTGGCATTGAACAGAGATATCATGTAAGTCCAAGGCAAGCTTGGCATTGAACAGAGTTATCATGTAAGTCCAAGGCAAGCTTGGCATTGAACAGAGATATCATGTAAGTCCAAGGCAAGCTCATGTAAGTCCAAGGCAAGCGCAATGAATGTAGATATCATGCAAGTCCAAGGCAAGCTTGGCATTGAACAGAGATATCATGTAAGTCCAAGGCAAGCTTGGCATTGATGCGAGAAGAGATATTCTGTGTAAGTCCATATTTAGAATATGGCTTTGGTATCAATATCATGGCAAGAGATTTAGTATCCTCGGTTAATCGCAGAATTTTTTTGGGCAAATGAGTAAAGTTAAAATGTGATAACAAGAAAGCTAAGAAAGAAAAGTTATTATCTAATGGAAATTGAGTATTAATTATGTTATGAATGATGAGTTGGAGGTCATAATTATTATGTTTAAAAATGTTGATCAATGTGATCAAGTGGTACAGGTACCTTGCTCACCTTACAAGTATGAGAATAGTAAATATCATGAGACAAGTAAGAATCATGTATGAGTAAGTAAGCTTTATAGCTGAAAATTATGATACCATCGTTATGTTAAATGAATTATATTAATCAAGTTATTCTTTTATGAATTATACATGCAAACTTACTAAGCTAAATGCTTACGTCTTTAACTATTTCTTTCTATGTTGTCCCGCCAAGCTAATTTGTGAATCATCAGAGTCGGAGCTCGTAGCACACTATCAACCCTTATTTTGGTATAGCCAAATTATTTTACTAAGTATGGCATGTATTGGAAGCATTCATTTTAAAAACATAGTTTGAGAAAAGCCATTGTATAGACTATCAAGTCTATTATTCTTTTGTATATGGCTATGTGGTTGGCCAAATGGTTTAAGTTGGTTTGTATATAGAAATCAATGAAATACGTAGTATTATTCATGGAAGATGTGTTATTATTGTTTGAGTATGGTCTTTATTTAAGGGTGGTAAATGGCTTGGCAAATAGCCTTTAAGCGCCCACACGGTTAGACACACGGGCGTGTGTCTAGGCCGTGTAAACCCTGCACTTTAATGTTTTAATTCAGGATATGCCACGTTTATCATACACGGCCGTGTGTATAAACCGTGTAAGACACACGGTCAAAGCATGGGCATGTGCCCAGGCCGTGTGATTGAAGTCAGTAGCCCCCCACGATTGTGGACATGGGCGTGTTAAGGCCGTGTGATTGAAGTCAGTAACTCCCCAGGGTTGTAGGCATGGGTGTGTCTAAGGAAACACGGGCGCGTCCCAAGTAACATGGGCATTGAACCCTGCTTTGAAATTTAGTTTTCGATTAAGTGTTCGAAAGTTTTCGGATAAGTGTTTAAGGCCTCATAAGCCCACAATACGTATGATTTGACCAAGAAAGAAAAGTTTTAAGTCGGATAAAAAAATTATAACCCATAAAAGTATGTTCTAGTAACTCAAGCATAGTAATGTCTCGTATCTAGTCCTAGCATCAGACTCGAGTATGGGGTGTTACATTTAGTGGTATCAGAGCTACGATTTAGTCGGTTCTAAGACTAACGTAGCACGAGCATGAGTCTAGCTATACATGCCATACATAAGAATGTTTTAATAATGATAGTGTGACGACTCCTGACTAATTAAATTATGTTTATACATATAGTAAATGGATCCCGAAGAAGTTGTGGCCGATGATTTAGAGCGTGTCCATGACTCCAAATTGAGGGACAATGCCGAGTGAGAATGAGAATAGACCCACTACGGTGAGTTAAAGAGGAGGAGCAGAGGCTAGAGAAGTCTTCCTCCACATGATGAATACATGGTATACGGAGTTCATACGTGTGAACCTGAATGCACCGCCTCCTCCACCCTTGCCTGTTCCACAACCTGCTCCAGTAGCCCCTCTAGTGGTAGAGGTGGTAAGAGGAGATAAACCTCCAATCGGTAGGATCAGGAAACATGGAGTAAAAGAATTCAAGAAATAGTATATCAGCCAAAGGTTTGTATAACAAAAAAGGAAAGAATTCCTAGAACTGAAGTAAAGCAAAATGTTAGTGACCGATTATGAGCGTGAGGTTGTACAACTCAGCAAGTACGCTCGTGAATGTGTTTCGACTAAAGCAATCATGAGTAAAAGGTTTGAAGATAGGTTAATTGAGGACATCAAATTGGTTGTTGTTGTCCTAGAGCTAAAGGAATTCGTTGTGTTAGTAGAGAGGGCTTGTAAAGCCGAGGAACTGACAAAGGAGAAGAGAAAGTCTGAAATGAAGTCTCGTGACTCTAGAAAGAGACAGTGGAATAAGTCATTCGAATCTTCATCCAAGAAGTCAAGAGATTTTCCTGCTCGATCAGCTACTTCCACTGGGTTTTCAAAAAAGGATAAGAGTAAGTAGTATCCGGGAAATAAAGCACAGATGACTTCAGTTGCAAGTGTTGGAAGTTTTAGATCTTACAGACCTAAATGCCCACGGTGTGGTAGACGACATCGCGGAGAATGTCGAGCACATGAAAATGCATGCTTTAGATGTGGATCTCAAGACCATTTCATTAAAGATTGCCTGAAGATGACTAAAGAAGAGTGAATTTAGAACTCGAAATCCAGGAGTATGATACGAGGAAGACCGCAGAAAAACCCAGGAAGTGAAGGAATTAGAAGAGATAACCCTAGTGAGCAGGCTATGAAACCCGAGGGTAGAGCGCCTACAAGAACTTATGCTATTCGCGCTCGCGAAGAGGCATTTTCCCCTGATGTTATTATGGGTACCTTTTCTCTTTACAATATCAAAGTTGTTGCTTTAATAGATCCTGGATCCACGCACTCTTACATTTGTATGAAATTAGTATCCGAATTGAGTATGCCTATAGATTTTACAGAATTTATGATTAAAGTGTCTAATCCTTTAGGCAAGAGTATGTTAGTTGATAAAGTTTACAGAGATTGTCCATTAATGATTAGAGATCATTGCTTTAAAGCAAATCTTATGTTGTTACCATTTTAGGAATTCGACCTCATTCTTGGTATGGACTGGTTGACCACTCATAATGTGATTGTTAATTGTGGGAAGAAATGCATTGAGATGAGATGTGAAAATAGGGATATTCTTCATGAGAATTAGATGAGCATGATAGATTGCCAGTAATGATTTCTAATATGATGGCACAGAGATGTTTAAGAAAAGGGTATGAAGCATATCTAGCCTTTGTGATGAATGATAAAGAAACAGAGCTAAAGATTGAGTTATTACCGATAGTATGTGAGTATGTGGAAGTTTTTCCTGAGTAATTACTGGGACTTTTGCCAGTTAGAGAGGTAGAGTTAAGTATTGAGCTAGCTCCTGGTACAGTACTGATATCTATTACTCCTTGTAGAATGGCTCCAACAGAGTTGAAAGAATTGAAGTTATAGTTGCAAGAACTGACTAACAAGGGTTTTGCAAGGTCTAGATGTTCACCGTGGGGTGCTCCAGTTTTATTTGTGAAAAAGAAAGATGGCGCCATGAGATTATGCATCGATTACCGTCAGCTTAATAAAAAAACAGTAAAGTACAAGTACCCATTGCCTAGGATCGATGATTTGTTCGATCAATTGAAAGGAGCGACTGTGTTCTCCAAAATAGACTTGAGATCAGGGTACTACCAGTTAAGAGTAAAAGATTCAGATGTGTCTAAGACTGCCTTTCGAATGAGGTATGGGCATTATGAATTTTTAGTCATGCCCTTTGGGTTGACCAATGCTCCCGCCGTATTCATGGATTTAATGAATTGCATATTTAGACCATACCTCGACAAGTTTGTAGTCGTTTTATTGATGACATACTAATTTATTCCCGAGATGAGAATGATCATGCTGAACACCTACGGACCATTTTACAAATTCTACGAGAAAGTCAGTTTATGCCAAGTTCAGTAAAGTGAAATTTGCCTCAAGGAAGTGGGATTTTTGGGACATATTGTCCCTAAAGATGGAGTCCGAGTAGATCCAAGTAAGATTTCTGCCATAATGGACTGGAAGCCACCTAATAACATATCTAAGATTAGAAGTTTTCTAGGCCTAGCCGGCTATTACAGGAGATTTGTCCAAGGGTTTTCTATGATTGCAACCCCGATAACCAAATTGTTACAGAAGAATATGAAGTTTGAGTGGTCAAAAAGATGCCGACAAAGTTTTGAGGAGCTGAAAGGAATGTTGACAGAAGCTCCAGTTTTAGTACAACACAAGTCAGAGAAAGAATTCATAATTTACAGTGATGCATCCTTAAATGGATTAGGCTGTGTGCTCATGCGAAAAGGCAAAGTGATTGCTTATGCCTCCAGACAGTTGAAGCCTCACGAGAAGAATTATCTGACGCATGGTTTAGAATTAGCTACAATAGTCTTTGCTTTGAAGATTTGGAGACACCATTTATATGGTGAAAGATGTCAAATTTTTATTGACCACAAAAGTCTAAAGTTCTTGATGACGCAGAAAGAGTTGAACTTAAGGCAATGGAGATGGTTAGAGTTAATAAAAGACTATGAGTTGGTCATTGAATACCATCCAGGAAAGGCGAATGTGGTCGTCGATGCTTTGAGCAGGAAGTCCCTTTTTGCGTTAAGGGTAATGAATTTATGGATGACCTTATCCGATGATAACTCTATTCTAGTTGAGTTGAGAGCTAAACCAATGTTTCTTCAAGAGATCTTTGAGGCTCAAAAAGAAGATGATGAATTGCAAATCAAGAGAACTCAGTGCGAGTCAGATATTGAATCCGGTATTCAGATTAATTTCGATGGATACTGGATGTTTAGAAATAGAATTTGTGTACCGAGAAAAGAGGAGCTTATTCAGAAAATTTTGCATGAGGCACATAACGGATGTTTGTCTGTACATCTGGGAAGTACTAAGATGTATAATGACTTGAAACAACTGTATTGGTGGCCGAAAATGAAGAAAGACATTTTAGAGTTTATTTCCTAGTGCATGATTTGTTAGCAAGTAAAGGCTGAACACCAAGTACCTTATGGTTTACTTTAGCCCATTTTAATTCCCGAGTGGAAATTGGACAGTATCACCATGGATTTTGTAACGGGTTTACCATTGTCACCAAGCAAGAAGTATTCTATATGGATGGTAGTTGATAGACTCATGAAGTCAGCCCATTTTATACCCGTACAAGTTGATTACTCACTAGACAAGTTGGCAAACTTGTATGTTTCAGAAATAGTAAGGCTTCATGGTGTTCCTCTGTCGATAATATCATATAGAGATCCGAGATTTACATCCAGATTTTGGAAGAAGCTGCAAAAAGCCTTGGGTACAAGATTGAGCTTCAGCACAGCTTTTCACCCTTAAACTGACGGTCAATCGGAGAGAGTAATTCAAGTGCTAGAGGATATACTCCGATATTGTATTCTCTAATTTGGAAGCAATTGGGAAATGAAACACCCCGAACCCGGCCCAAAAAGCCTAACCAGATTTGGTATGTTCCTCAAGTAAAACTTTAGCGGAAACATATTTTTAGGAGGAATTAATAAAATCAAAAAGGAAACCAAACTTGAGAAAATTTCTTTGAAAACATTTATATAATAGTAACAAACATATTTTTAAATAATTTATCGAAAACATTTAGATATTTGATAATTATTCATGGCGTAATTTAAAATAAATCCAAACACAAAATTAAAGATAATTTATAGTGGCCTTATTACATAAAATTTGGCAAACCCAAAATAAAGTCTAAATAATAAAATTAACTTAAAAAGTTCAAGTAGGAAAATTTCCAAACGTCATTGTTTGAGCTTTGGCCACCTCAATTCCTTGTCAATTCGATTCATCGCACTACTTAATTATCAAAAGTTATCCCATAAAAAATGGGTGAGTTATAAACTCAATGTATAACACATACACTAAAAAGCCCATTTTATGAAATGCTTTCAAGCCCAAAATTTCACATATGGCCATAGGCCCATTTAACTCATATTTAGCCCAAAGGCCCATTTAACTCATATTTAGCCCAAAGGCCCATTTAATTACGATCAAATATAATCATATAATATTACATGGATATACTTATGAAATGAGATGCTAGCCCTACCAACCTAATTATCCATCCGCTACACACCCCGCACCAACCAAAGACACCGTGGGATTACTAAATCGACCTCCATCCGCTACACACCATCGAAGGTAGTTGTTGCGATCAACATGCACATCGCTCTTATTGTGGCAAAGCCACCAAAACAGATGTGACCAAGTCACCGATCAAGTCCAATTTCAAATACGTGACCAAGTCACCAGAGCCAAATATGTGACCGAAGCCACCAGAGTCAAATATGTGACCGAAACCACCGGAGTCAAATATGTGACCGGCCACCGAGTCAAATATGTGACCAAGCCACCAATTTCACATATGTGACCGAAGTCACCGTAATTGTGGTAAAACCACCGAATACTTCCTCCTTTATTAAACATACCCATATGCCCATGCACATACATATCAAATCGATTTTCATGCTATGTACCCACAAATCATAATATAGTCATGCTTATTTCATATTGATGCATATATCAAAATAAACGGAATATTGGGTAACATACACGAATTTTGTATACCAATGATTGGTATCCACAATCAAAACATACTATCATATAATCACTTTTAATAATATAAATCTATGGAAATTTTTAATGTATGGTTACACACCTAGTAACAAGTGAGAATAATACCCTCTAGCTCGTCCACACCTAAATGATTAATACACTTGGTTAGTATAAACTATTGTTAGCAAAAACTATACTTATAAACGATGGATCTAAATCCTTACCCTGATTCACGAATGATAGTTATTTGCGGTTTTTCTCCACTAGATGGATCAAAACCCGCCGATATTCCACCAACGTAAAGTGGTTCAGTTGTACGCACTACTTCGAATAACCGATCCTCGTTTGCAGAAGGTCCACAACTCGGTGGAAAGTCTCTAACCCCCGATACTGCTCTTCATTTGTAGTTCGATGGTAAAGGAATACCTCCTCTCTTCCAAACACTTCGAACGGCTCTTTTCTTACCTATCTTGATGATCTTAGATCGCTCCTAAAAATAACTTAGATTAGTGATCCGTCTAAAAAAATTGATATAATCTAAATTAGTAATCTTACCTTGATGATTGAATGGTCACTTAAGGGTTGTCCTCAACAAGATCTTTGTAAAAATCTTTTCAAGAGGTTCGCCTAAGAGAGAAATAAAAGATTATGATTTTAAGTTTGCTAAAGTAAAAGGAATAATGAAAATAATTGATAAAGTCTTACTTTGATCACTTGGAGGTTCGACTTTGAAAAGAAGAAAAGAATATGATGATTCGGCCTTCACAAAAGAGAATAAAATGGTGGTTTCAATATGATGGTTTCGGTTTTGAAGGGAAAGAAGAAGGAGAATGAAAGAGAAGGAAGTAAAGAGAAAGAGGAGAAGAAAATGATAATGGTGATTTCGGCAATGAGAGAAAGATAAGAGAAAATAAGATGAAAAGAAAAGAAAGAGAATAGGATCAAAGAGAAGGAGATTGACTATGGAACTTAGATGCATTCGCAAGAGGAGAGAAAATGAAGAAGAATAATGGTGCTTAATCTTTGTGGTTTTGGTTTCAAAATGAAAACTAAATGGGAGAAAGAAAGTTGTATTTGGTTCAAGCAATTGAGGCTAAATCAAAAGCGAAAATGTACCAAAATGTCTAAGGTACATTCTACCAAAATGAAGAAAATTGGTCAAAAAGATGAAAGCTAAAACAAAAGAGAGTTTTTACCTAAACTCTATGGCAAATTCGGCTAGGAGAGAATTTTTGAAGAAAATGAGAAAAGATGGACAAACAAAGACTTTTGGCTAACTTTTCCCCCCTAATGGCAAAGCATAAATTCTGCCACATCAATGCCAACATATCCCCCTTTTTCCTCCTTGTTTCTTCCCTATCCACTCTTGATTTGCTATCAAAGAAATAAACCTCTCCCTTTAGCCTCCATGCCGTCTAGGTTCATGGTCAAATGACCATGGACACATCCCCAAAACATAGCCAAATATCAAGCCTTTGTCCCCTTCATCTTATCACCAACTTATCATCCCATGCCTTAAGTTTTTAACTTCCTTTTTCACATGGTCAACTAGCCAAAAATGGATGAAAGCTCATCCACTCTAGAATATTCTTGGCCGACACTTACAAGGAAGAAAACAAAAAAATTAAAAATCTCCCTAATGTTAGCTAGAGATTCAACCTTACACCTCAAGCACACATCCATACATCTTAACCACTTTGCCAATTACTTAACTTATGCTAGAACTTCTTATCATCAATTCTTAAGGCCTTATTAGCTTAGTTCTCTCTAATTAATAGAAATTAAAAGTTTAACAAAGCATTCACTTAATAAATGAAGCTCAAATAACTTCCAAAATTGCACTTAATAATGATTAAGCATGCAACATCATTCAATTATGTAAATTGCATAACCCCTAATTATCGAGGATGTTACGCTTCTACCTCTTAAAATAATTTCGTCCTCGAAATTACCCGTCTCGAATAAGTGAGGGTATTATTGTCGCATCGCTTCCTCCGATTCTCACGAAGCTTCTTCCGATCTATGATTTCGCCATAATCCCTTAACGAGAGGAACGATTTTCTCAGTAAAACCTTTACATCTCGCTCGTAATTTGAATTGGCTCCTCTTCATATGACAAATCGATCTTAATTCCACCTCCTCAATCGGTACTACATGAGATGGATCCGACCGTAACGGCGTAACATTGAAACATGGAACACATTGTGCATTTGTTTCAATTCAAGGCAAATCTAATCGATATGCCATGATCCGACCCGCTTCACAATCCGTTAAGGTCCAATGAACACAGGACTTACTTTCCTTTGCGACCAAATCTCATCCCTTTTTCCAAGGTGAAACCTTTAGGAAAACTTGATCTCCCAACGCATATTCTATTTCTTTCCGCTTTAAATCACAGACGATTTTTGTCCGTCCGACGCTTCCTTTAACCGAGCCGGATTACCTTAACCTTTTCTTTGATTCGACACTATCTCTCGACCCAAAATCGACGTTCCCTAATTTCGCCCAACACGTAGGAGTACGACACTTCCGTCCATATAGTGCTTCATATGGTGCCATCCAGTATATCGGATTGAAATCTGTTGTTGTACACAAATTCGCCAACAGTAAGAATTCCTCCCAACTTCCTTTGAAATCTATCACACAACCCCTTAACAAATCTTCTAAGATCTGGATTACTCTTTCTGACCGACCGTCTGACCGAGGATGAAATGTCAGATCTGTACTGATGTCCAATTTGGTGCCCAAAGCCTGATGCAATACTTTCCAAAATCGCGACGTAAATCTCGGATCTCTGTCCGAAATTATCGACAACGGCACTCCATGCAACCTCACAATCTCAGCCACATATAATTTTGCCAATTTCTACAAAGAGTAATCAACCCGAACTGGGATAAAATGTGCAGATTTCGTCAATCGGTCCACTATCACCCAAATGGAGTCTTTCTTAGTAGGCGTAAGAGGAAGCCCACTAACAAAGTCCATGGTGATTCTCTCCCACTTCCATTGCGGAATCTTTATTGGTCAAGCAATCCCGAAGGTACTTGATGTTCAAACCTTAACTTGTCGACACGTCAAGCACTTTCCTACAAATTTCAGAACTTCCCGCTTAAGACCAAAGCCACCAAAATTGATCTCGCAAATCTCGATATAACTTACTTCCTCCGGGATGCATAGCATAGGGACTACCATGCGATTCTTGAAGTATCTTTTGCCTCAACTCCCGATCCCTCAAGATACATACTTTACCTTTAAAACACAATATAAAATCCACCGTTAATACCAAAATCTTCCAATTTCCCACTGCACTGTCAAGCTTTTCACTCAGATCTTCATCTATTAATTGTCTCTCTTTCACTTGACTTAACCATGTCGGCTTAACCTGAAGTTCTGCCAACAAGCTTCCATCATCGTAGAGACTAAGATGTGCAAACATCGCTCTCAAATCTGACACTACTTTTTGACTTAGAGCGTCTGCCACCACATTCGCCTTGCCCGGGTGGTACTCGATAGAACAGTCGTAGTCTTTCAACAACTCTATCCACCTTCTCTGCCTCAGATTCAGTTCTTTCTGAGTCAGTAGATATTTCAGACTTTTGTGGTCCGTATGTATCACGGACTTTTCCCCGTATAAGTAATGTCTCCAAACCTTAAGAGCAAAGACTACAGCTGCCAACTCCAAGTCATGCGTCGGGTAATTAACCTCGTGCGGTCTCAATCGCCGAGACGACACGCAACTACCTTTTCGCCTTGCATCGTAACACATCCTAATCCCGTGTGAGAAGCATCGCAATACACGACAAAATCCTTTCCCGCTTCAGTGAATCAAAACAGAGCTTAGTCAAAACTTTCTTGAGCTTCTCAAAACTCTCTTTCGCTTATCGGCCCACACAAAAGGTACTTCCTTTCAAGCAATTTAGTTAAAGGTGCGGCTAACGATGAAAATCCTTCAACAAATCTTCGGTAATATTCGCTAAACCCAAGAAACTACGAACCTCAATTACGGACTTAGGTGGTTTCCAATCTATCTACCTCGATCTTCCGAGGATCCACCCTAATCCTTCCGCAGATACCACATGTCCTAAAATGCAACTTCTTTCACCAAAATTCACACTTTGTCAATTTGGCGCATGCCTTCTTTTCTCTTAAAACTCGCAACACAATCCAAGATGCTCATCATGTTCTACTTGGACTTAGAATACACCAAGATGTCGCCTATGAATACCACGATTTAACCGATCCAAGTAGGGCTGAAAAATCCGGTTCATCATATCCATAAACGCAATTGGGCATTCGTCAATCCGAATGGCATTACCAAAAATTCATAGTGGCCATATCGGTTCGGAAAGCCGTCTTATGGATATCCGCTTCTTTCACTTTAAGTCGATGATACCGACCTTAGATCAATTTTAGAGAATACCGCACTCCTTTAAGTCGATCGAACAAGTCGTCGATCCTTGGCAAAGGATACTTGTTCTTGATGGTCACTTATTCAACCGCCAGTAGTCTATACACATCCTCATCGATCCGTCCTTCTTCTTCACGAATAGAACCGGTGCTCCCCATGGAGACACACTAGGTCGAATGAATCCACGATCAAGCAACTCCCGAATCGAGCCTTAAGCTCAACCAACTCCTTGGTGCCATTCTATATGGAGCAATAGAAATCGCGCTGCTCTGCAATAAGTCTATCCCGAATTCTACCTCACGATCCGAGGCAACCCGGAAGTTCTTAGGAAAAACATCTACAAATTCATTCACCGTCCGACTTCATTAATAGATTGCTTCTTTAGCCTCCAAAGCATTCACCAACATCGTAAAAGCTTCACATCCTTTCCTAACCATCTTTTCCGCCTTTAAGAGTGGATACTACATTAGATAAGTAGTTCCGTCTTTCACCCATCACTACAACTTCCTTATCATCAAGAGTTCTTAAGGACATTCTCTTAGCAACAATAATCCACATTTGCACGGTACTTCACAAGCCGCCCATGCCTAAAATTAGATCAATTCTCAGAATGGCAATTCCATTAAATGAACCGGAACCGTATTCCTTGAACTTCTAGAGGCACTTCCTTAAAAAGTTTATTTATTTCTACCGCTCATCCTAGAGGACTAAGTACGACCATCTTCCTAGGTATTTGAATTCACATGCAAAGTCCCGGATACTTCACTAGCAATATAGGAATGAGTTGACCCTATATCTATCAAGGTAATAAAGGGCAACCTGTAAATCAAAACGCACCGTGATAACATCAAAAGGCCACGTTTTCTCTACGATTTAACCGCATACACCAAACCTGGTTGTCTCGCCTCAGAGTTTCCACTACCTCTGGCTGAAGTTTCGCGACCTCTACCAGAACCATTTCCCCTTCCATTGGGACCACGGCCTCTTATCGGCTGTTGTCCACTTCTATTAGCCTGATTAGCACCCTGACTTGCTGGACGGTTCTTCTCTGAGTTCATCGGACAATCCTTGATCATGTGATCCTTCGAACCGCACTTGAAACATCCGCCTATTTTCTTCCAAAGATTCTCCCGAGTGCATTTTCCCACATTGAGAACAAGTACGACTTTGCACTCCAGAAGAAATTGCTGACCTCGCGGTCCATCATTTCTTGACTTTTTCTCGAAAGTTCCTAAGACCTCAAGACCCAAAGCTTTCTTATTCTTGCTCGACCTCTGTCCTGTTCGTCTCTCGTTCGCTTAGCTTCTTCGCAATTCTTGCCCTTTCCACTAAGATTGCAAAATCTCTTTCACGGTGTGGAGCAATCATCACTCTTAGCTCATCTCTAAGTCCATCTTCAAACTGATACACCGTTCATATTCGTAGCCACTATCCCTCCGCATAACGGCTAAGTCGCAAAATTTCGCTTCATATTCACTATCGACTTGTTTCCTTGCACCGATTCGTAAATGTCTTCCTCTCGAGAGTCGATGTATCTAGCTCCGACATATTTTCCTCAAATTTCACTTTAAAATACCCCAATCCGCACGATCCATGTGGGTACTTTCCTTGATAGTAAGCCACCACCGGTAGGCTTCATCACGAAGAAGTGAAATAGCACCTTTCAATTTCTCTTCGTCGGCTGCGATCTATACGATCCATGATCCTCTCGACTGCCTCCAACCAATATTCAGCTACGTTTGGAGCTACTCCAGATACTCCTCTGAAAACCTCAGCTCCATTCGATCTTAGTCTCTCAGCTACTGACTTTCGAGACCCATTTCCAGAACTAGCTTCTGCTACTCGTTCCAAAACTCGCAGCACAGCTTGTGATACTGCGTCACCACCTTCATTTTGTTCTTGAAAATCCGCCCCAACAGCCGGTGGTGGAGCTTCATTCTCGGAACCTTGACCAGACCGAACTGGTTCCGAAACAGTCATCCTTCCTCTTCCATGTCCACGACGACCTCGTCCCCTAGAGCTCATGTCTACTACGTATCTTATCTATTTTTTTACGAAAAGTCTTATGTATTAGAGTCTTTTCACTTCTTATTAAAAGAAAGTCTTATGAAACAGATTTTCAGTGGTTTTCGTAGTAGTACACATACACCTAGGGTCCATGTCTCTAAAGTTTCCTTAGACTTATCAAACATTCATATCATTTATCAAATGAAAGTACATACCTGATGGATCTGGGTCAAGAATTCCGAGTGCCATGCTCTTATAAAACCATTTAACTTAAGAAAATTTTCAAAAAGTCTTTTGGGCCAAAATTTTGAAAACGTTGTAGGCTTCAAAACCCAAGGCCGAGAGTTTAAAACTGGCTCGATACTGTTGAAACACCTTAACCCTACCAAAAAGCCTAACTGATTTGGTATGTTCCTCAAGTAAAACTTTAGCGGAAACATATTTTTAGGAGGAATTAATAAAATCAAAAGGAAACCAAACTTAAGAAAATTTCTTTGAAAACATTTATATAATAGTAACAAACATATTTTTAAATAATTTATCGAAAACATTTAGATATTTGATAATTATTCATGGCGTAATTTAAAATAAATCCAAACACAAAATTAAAGATAATTTATAGTGGCCTTATTACATAAAATTTGGCAAACCCAAAATAAAGTCTAAATAATAAAATTAACTTAAAAAGTTCAAGTAGGAAAATTTCCAAACGTCATTGTTTGAGCTTTGGCCACCTCAATTCCTTGTCAATTCGATTCATCGTACTACTTAATTATCTAAAAGTTATCCCATAAAAAATGGGTGAGTTATAAACTCAATGTATAACACATACACTAAAAAGCCCATTTTATGAAATGCTTTCAAGCCCAAAATTTCACATATGGCCATAGGCCCATTTAACTCATATTTAGCCCAAAGGCCCATTTAACTCATATTTAGCCCAAAGGCCCATTTAACTCATATTTAGCCCAAAGGCCCATTTAATTACGTATCAAATATAATCATATAATATTACATGGATATACTTATGAAATGAGATGCAAGCCCGCCCAACCTAATTATCCATCCGCTACACACCCCGCACCAACCAAAGACACCGTGGGGATTACTAAATCGACCTCCATCCGCTACACACCATCGAAGGCGATTCTTTGCAGTCAACATGCACATCGCTCTTATTGTGGCAAAGCCACCAAAACAGATGTGACCAAAGTCACCGATCAAGTCCAATTTCAAATACGTGACCAAGTCACCGAGCCAAATATGTGACCGGCCACCAGAGTCAAATATGTGACCGGCCACCGGAGTCAAATATGTGACCAAGCCACCGAGTCAAATATGTGACCAAGCCACCAATTTCACATATGTGACCGAAGTCACCGTAATTGTGGTAAAACCACCGAATACTTCCTCCTTTATTAAACATACCCATATGCCCATGCACATACATATCAAATCGATTTTCATGCTATGTACCCACAAATCATAATATAGTCATGCTTATTTCATATTGATGCATATATCAAAATAAACGGAATATTGGGTAACATACCGAATTTTGTATACCAATGATTGGTATCCACAATCAAAACATACTATCATATAATCACTTTTTAATAATATAAATCTATGGAAATTTTTAATGTATGGTTACACACCTAGTAACAAGTGAGAATAATACCCTCTAGCTCGTCCACACCTAAATGATTAATACACTCGGTTAGTATAAACTATTGTTAGCAAAACTATACTTATAAACGATGGATCTAAATCCTTACCCCTGATTCACGAATGATTAGTTATTTGCGGTTTTCTCCACTAGATGGATCAAAACCCACCGATATTCCACCAACGTAAAGTGGTTCGATTGTACGCACTACTTGAATAACCGATCCTCGTTTGCGAAGGTCCACAACCCGTGGAAAGTCTCTAACCCCGACATCGCTTCTTCGCTTGTAGTTCGATGGTAAAGGAATACCTCCTCTCTTCCAAACACTTGAACGGTTCTTTTCTTACCTATCTTGATGATCTTAGATTGCTCCTAAAAAATAACTTAGATTAGTGATCCGTCTAAAAAAATTGATATAATCTAAATTAGTAATCTTACCTTGATGATTCGAATGGTCACTTAAGGGTTGTCCTCAACAAGATCTTTGTAAAAATCTTTTCAAGAGGTTCGGCCTAAGAGAGAAATAAAAGATTATGATTTTAAGTTTGCTAAAGTAAAAAGGAATAATGAAAATAATTGATAAAGTCTTACTTTGATCACTTGGAGGTTCGGCTTTGAAAAGAAGAAAAGAATATGATGATTCTACCTTCACAAAAGAGAATAAAATGGTGGTTTCAATATGATGGTTTTGGTTTTGAAGGAAAGAAGAAGGAGAATGAAAAGAGAAGGAAGTAAAGAGAAAGAGGAGAAGAAAATGATAATGGTGATTTCGCAATGAGAGAAAGATAAGAGAAAATAAGATGAAAAGAAAAGAAAAGAGAATAGGATCAAAGAGAAGGAGATTGACTATGGAACTTAGATGCATTCGCAAGAGGAGAGAAAATGAAGAAGAATAATGGTGCTTAATCTTTGTGGTTTTGGTTTCAAAATGAAAACTAAATGGGAGAAAGAAAGTTGTATTTGGTTCAAGCAATTGAGGCTAAATCAAAACGAAAATGTACCAAAATGTCTAAGGTACATTCTACCAAAATGAAGAAAATTGGTCAAAAGATGAAAGCTAAAACAAAAGAGAGTTTTTACCTAAACTCTATGGCAAATTCGGCTAGGAGAGAATTTTTGAAGAAAATGAGAAAAGATGGACAAACAAAGACTTTTGTCTAACTTTTCCCCCTAATGGCAAAGCATAAATTCGCCACATCAATGCCAACATATCCCCTTTTTCCTCCTTGTTTCTTCCCTATCCACTCTTGATTTGCTATCAAAGAAATAAACCTCTCCTTTAGCCTCCATGTCGTCTAGGTTCATGGTCAAATGACCATGGACACATCCCCAAAACATAGCCAAATATCAAGCCTTTGTCCCTTCATCTTATCACCAACTTATCATCCCATGCCTTAAGTTTTAACTTCCTTTTTCACATGGTCAACTAGCCAAAATGGATGAAAGCTCATCTACTCTAGAATATTCTTGGCCGACACTTACAAGGAAGAAAACAAAAAATTAAAAATCTCCCTAATGTTAGCTAGAGATTCAACCTTACACCTCAAGCACACATCCATACATCTTAACCACTTTGCCAATTACTTAACTTATGCTAGAACTTCTTATCATCAATTCTTAAGGCCTTATTAGCTTAGTTCTCTCTCTAATTAATAGAAATTAAAAGTTTAACAAAGCATTCACTTAATAAATGAAGCTCAAATAACTTCCAAAATTGCACTTAATAATGATTAAGCATGCAACATCATTCAATTATGTAAATTGCATAACCCCTAATTATCATGATGTTACAGGAAAAGTTTCTCCCATTGATAGAATTTGCTTACAACAATAGTTTTCAGTTGAGCTTAAAGATGGCACCTTGTGAGGCTCTATATGGGCGTAAATGAAGTACACCTTTGTTTTGGACTGAACTCAAGGAAAACCAAATTCACGGGGTCGATCTGGTTAAAAAAGCTGAAGAGAAGGTAAAAGTGATTCGAGAATGTTTAAAGGCCGTATCAGACTAACAAAAATTATATTCAGATTTAAAAAGAAAAGAAATAGAGTATCAAGTCGGGGATACAGTTTTCTTGAAAGTGTCACCATGGGGAAAAGTTCTCAGATTTGGCCGAAAAGGCAAGTTAACCCCACGTTTCATTGGACCTTATGAGATTATGGAGAGAGTTGGGCCAGTAGCTTATCGTTTAGCTATGCTATTAGAATTAGAAAAGATACATGATGTGTTTCACGTGTCAATGTTACGACGCTATAGATCAGACCCTTCACATGTAATTTCCCCGTTAGAAATCGAGATTCATCCCGACAAGACTTACAATGAAGAACCCATCAAAATTTTAGCTCAGAAAGTCAAGCAGTTAAGAAATAAAAGTATTGCTTTAGTGAAAGTATTATGGCAAAGACATGGGATAGAGGAAGCTACGTGGGAAACAGAAGAGAATATGAGAAACCAGTATCCAAACCTTTTTGCTGGTAAGATTTTTGAGGACGAAAATCCCTAAGGGGGAGAATTGTAACAGCTTGATTTACGGCTTAGTCGGAATAGTGGTGCGAGACCACAAAACCGAGATGAATTTATGAGTTTACAAAGGTTATGTTATGTTTGCATGCTAGTATGAAAGTTTCATAAAGCAATTTTGTTAAATTGTTGTTGAATGGTCCAAAACGACTAAATTGTAAAAGTTACAAAATATGAGTTTCTAGAAGCTTTTTGTATGAAATAGCTTTAGAATAATAATTAGGAGCCCTTAAATAACAATTTTCCCAACATTTAATTTTTGGACAAAAATTGGCCTTGAGATGGTGTTATAGAAATTTTTAGTGATAAGGGCATTTTGGTCATTTATGAATTAAATAATTAAAATAGGAAAAAGATGAGAAAAATCTACTCATCTTCTTCCCCCATTGTCGAAAATTTGAAGGAAGCCATAGCTAGGGTTCTTCAATTTTTCAAGCTTGCTAGTAAGTGCTCATAAGCTCGATTTTTGATATTGTTCGTATTTTCGAAGTTCTCGTATTATGAATTAGCCATTTTTAGCTATTAAATGAGCTAAGATGCATGTCCAAAAAAATTTTACCCATGAATGACATGCATGCTAAATGATTTTTTATGGAAGTTTAAGAGAGGTTGATGTTAGATAAACATCTTTTCATTAATGAATTTCATGAAAAATGATAGTATGGACCATTTTGTAATAGTTATAAAATTTGGTCTTACCTACTAGAAAGAGAGAGAATTGATGATTGTTATAACAGAGAAAATGATTCAGCTAAGCATGAAGTTTAAGAAAGTTGCATGAAAATCATATTACGAGCCTAGAGGCAAAAGTGCAAATATTAGAAAGAATAGGGGCAAAATAGTAATTTTGCCAAAGTATGAGTTATGGGTCAATTTGGTCAATATGATTATTAAATGATCTATTTATGATTATAGATCAAGAAAAATGAAGCCTGGATCGAAACTGAGGCAAGAACAAAGTCAAGGACTAAATTACACAACTACATACATTTTGTATATCGAGGTAAGTTTGTATGATTTCTAAGCTTTATGATTTCTATCATTGAATTGCTTAGTATAATGTACATTGTTATCAAGAAATGCTTAATGTTTTGCTAAATAAAGAAATCAATGTGATTAAGTATGAACAGAGTTATCATGTAAGTCCAAGGCAAGCTTGGCATTGAACAGAGTTATCATGAAAGTCCAAGGCAAGCTTGGCATTGAACAGAGATATCATGTAAGTGCAAGGCAAGCTTGGCACTGAACGAAGCTATCATGTAAGTCCAAGGACCCAAGTTTGGCATTAAATAGAGTTATCATGTAAGTCCAAGGCAAGCTTGGCATTGAATAGAGTTATCATGTATGTCCAAGGCAAGCTTGGCATTGAACAGAGATATCATGTAAGTCTAAGGCAAGCTTGGCATTGAACAGAGTTATCATGTAAGTCCAAGGCAAGCTTGGCATTGAACAGAGATATCTTGTAAGTCCAAGGCAAGTTTGGCATTGAACAGAGATATCATGTAAGTCTAAGGCAAGCTTGGTGATCTTGTCAAACAGTCGAGTTTTAAAATTTATAAAAAGAATGATTGAACATGTAGATTAACTGTGACAACGATAGAGGCAAGTGCACCTATCGAATACTAGTATAGTTTAGGCAAGAATATCTTATCGAACCCAAAGGAACCTAAAAGTACTACCACTCACTTTCTTTCTATTATGTAGCCTAAAATATAGAGTGATTGGTTTATTAGACTAATGAAAATCTAAAACTAAATGCAAAGACAAAAGAATGAATTGGAGAAAGACCTTAGGAAAACTCAGTTGATGAAGACGATACCCTCAGGAAGAATCCACCTATGACTTCACTGATTATTTATCCCTAAACCATATGATTTCTTTACTTAGCTTGATTCGTGAGACTCCCTAACCTATATTAAACCCTCTCTCTAGGCGAATAACATCTAACCTTAGGTTAATTAGTGGAACTCTCGTTCCCTTATAATAACCCCCTAAGGAAGTAGTAAATCGATCAGTGGATTCACATATTAGGTTTCACCCTAGTCCGGCAAAAACTCGTAACCCTATCTCTAGGCGCCCGATCAACTCCGCTCAATTATGCTAGATCTACTCTTAGGTAGGGTCTATTCCTCCTCCACCTAAGCACATCAGATTAAATTAAGCAACATAATTAAGATTAAACTAAGTACTTATCATATAATTTAGAAATCAAATAACAAAATCCATCATAGGTTTCATCCCTTTCAGGTATCTAAAGGGTTTAGTTCATAACTAAATAAGAAAACATCTCAAGAGAAAAGATAAAACAAAACATAAGAAATCCCTAAAACCCCCTAAAGGAATTGAAGAGGAGATCCTCTGTCATGAGTAGAACTCCGCTTCTTGAGATAGATCAACTTGCTATCTTTGAGTAATTCCCTGAATAAAAGCTCTGGCAGAAAACTCTGCCCAAAACTCCCTATTTCGGCTTTTGCTGAACTCCTCTTTTTAGTTGCTACCATGGGTGTTTATATAGGCTTTGAGATGTTTTACTTGGCTCCTAAGTATCCTAATTCAAGTAGAATTCCTCCTAGGATGTTTACGTAGACTTAGGAATGTGTCTCTTTGCCTTCAAGCATCCAAATCCGAGTGAAATTGCTCTCCCCGAGGTAGGGGCACGCCCATGGCACACGCCCGTGTAAATCATCTTCAGGCTATGTCTCGATTCTATCGATAGTGGCACGGTCGTGTAAATCATGGCATGGCCGTGTGAAGTAATTTGACGAGGCACGGCCGTGTGGCTTGTAATCCAGGCCGTGTCGATTTCTTGGGTTGGCCCAATTTGGTCTGTTTTAAGCCTGTTTTACATTATTTTTATCCTTATGTCCTTTCCTGAGTATAAGACATGAAAAGAAAGGATTAAGAGCACCTTTTTACATAAATCAAGGGCTAAATCATCCAAAAGCATACTAAATATGGGATTAAAATATGTTACTTTTATGGTTTATCAAATACCCCCACACTTAAGCTTTTGCTTGTCCTCAAAGCAAAATTCTCAACTTACAATTAAAACGAACTTTCCATAATTCATAATTCCTATCGACAATGTCTCATCATAATTCATAGATAATTTATACATGGATAATTCAACTCAAAGTGTCCTAAAGATTCAATCACGATAAGTCATACCTTTGTAGTATGAAAACATAGGTGTCTCCCCTAATCTGAATAATTACCTTTAATTCAAAACCGACAAGGATTGACATCTTCACAAAAGATTCACTCAAATCACTCGAAGTGTTTAAGGTTCAAGAATAAGCACTCATAAGTCAAACCTGAAAAGTTAATCCCATAGGCTTGCCTGAAAATCAAGTCTCCACCACTGTATATGAGATGATATACAAATCAAAAGGTATTTAATTAGGGTTGTAATAGGGCTTGGGTTAAAAGGTATAGATAAAGGCTAAATTAGAAGGTTAAAATTGAGACTGACTTGACAAATTACCTAACTAGAAACAATGAACTAGATATTAATATTTACATCGAATGAAAACTAATAATACCACTATTGATAACTACTTTATAATAAAGAGTATTTTCATCACTTAAAATTTGATGATACTTTAATACGAGCTTTTTCTTCAACAATTGGAATTTAAATGCTCTAAGCTTTTTATATACTACTAATATACTTAGGTCTTTTTTAAGAACAAACTAAAATATTACATCATAATTGATAAATGTAACTCTTGAACTAATATAATTTGGTAACTTAATCAAATCAAACCTCGATTAAAGGGTTGTCAAAAGAATACTGATAACAAATACAAAGGGATTTTGGGTTAATATTAGTGGGTGAGTCAATAAAAAAGGTTGTTAGGATTCAACGGGGTTCACTAGGGGTTAATTTGTGAAGGTAGGCTTTTTATTCAATAAGTGGGTTAAATCCTAGATGCCTTTATCATCTCTGTATATCAAATCAAAAGTGTGGTCTCGACATGTATAAACGAGGCAAGTTCTAGAATAACAGTTCAAAGTTGACACACTCAATAAAGTGAGCACGAAAAAGAATATATGCTCTATAAGGCTCAAAATCTCAGAAAAATTATGGGTGTTTTTGACATCAATCCTTGTAAATTCCAAATTTCAAGGTAATACTCAAATTTAGTTCAACGACCTCTTAATTTTTAATTTTTAGAAAGTAGACTTATCATGCTCGATTCTCTAGTATTCTTCAAATTTAATCATAAATGCACAATTAACTATGACTTACTCTAAAACATATCAATACAAATTATAAATCAACAGAAATTTCATCCTAATTAGTAATATGAGAAAAATACTTGAAAACAAGACTAAATTTTACCCCCCACACTTAAGATGTACATTGCCCTCAATGTACAAAGATAGATAAACAATTATGTAATAATAAAATCAAAAGAGAAGGGGCTTCCTGAACTTTTGGATGAAGTCTATGGAAAGAAACCGGAAAAGATTAGAGGTGAACGTGGGGAAGCGTCTCGAACCGTTTGAAATTGAATCCTCGAAGTAGCCGGTTTGGTTTTATTGTATCCTAAGCTAAATCTAAATGCCATTATAAAAAGGAGAAAATAATAAAGAAAGTAAAAATAAAAATAAAAATAAAAATATGAATAAAAGTAAATAATTAAATAGAGATAAGGTCCACGCTTATGTGCCTAGTTGTGGTGTCCACACGGCCGTGTGCAAGGCCGTGTGGGTATGGAAACCTATGCCTAAATACAAAATGAAATAAAACCAAACTAATTAGTACGGTTAATACTTGGGTTGCCTCCTGAGAAGCACTTGTTTAAAGTCTTGAGCTAGACTTACCTATTGTACGCACAATCATGGTGGTTTGAGGAGGTGGAAATCCTTTCTCATGAGATCAACTTGGTTATGGATATAAAGTTTAAGTCGAGTAATGTTTACCTCAAAAGTGTTGAATTTAGGATTGCTTACCTCAACTGTGCCTTATAGGAAGACATTAAGTACCTCAAAAGTGATTTCTTCATTTGCCTTGAGTTCTAAATTGGTGATGCGAGGGTCTTCCTTATTCAACAATACATGATCCTCTATTTTGATGTGATTTGTTGTTCCTATCAGCTCGTCTGGGGTTTCCTTTAGTTGTACTTCGTGTGGTTCTGGTTCCTCATGTAATTCTTCTTTATTAGCATGAGGTCTATGATCCGGCTCAAGTTTGTAGCTTTGTGGTGTTTCCTGCAATGAAGGTTGAACAAGTTGGTTATCAACTGAATTTACTTTCTCACCTTTATCACTTGATGTTCTGGCCGAGTCAAGAGCTTGAAGAGTGACTATCTCGTTGCCTATACGAAGTATGAGTTCTCCTGCATAGATATCAATTTTAGCTCTGGCAGTTGTTAAAAAGGGTCTTCCTAAAATTAAGGGGATCGTGTTGTCCTCATCCATATCCAAAATGACAAAGTCTACTAGGAATACGAATTTATCAATTTTGATTAGAACATTTTCTATTATACCCCTAGGAATTCTTATAGTTTTATCAGTTAATTGAATACTCATCCTAGTTTGTCTGGGTTTCCCTAAACCTAATTGTTTAAACATTTTGTAAGGCATAACATTGATGCTTGCCCCTAAATCTGCTAACGCATTATCAATAGATAAACTACCAATTAAACATAGAATTGTAAAACTCCCTGGATCTTTTAATTTTCGTGCCAGTTTATTTTGTAGAATTGCTGAGCACATTGCGTTTAGCTCCACGTGGTGCTCTTTGTCTAATTTGCGTTTGTTGGTCAAGAGCTGTCTTAAAAATTTCCTCGAGTCTTGTATCTGAAAAAGAGCTTCAAGAAGAGGAAAGTTAATATGTAATTTATTTAAGAGTTTAAGAAACTTACCGAACTGCTCCTCTGAATCGTCTCTTTTCATTGCTTCGGGATAAGGTATGCGAGGTTTATATTCTTTGATTATTGGTTTTGGCTTTTCGTGTGCTACCTCTATTTTACCTTTTTCTTCCTTAGTTTCTTGTGACGTGGTGGGCTCGTCTACCTTTGTATCCTCTTGAGCTGTGATGGCTTGGATCTGTTCTTTTGGGTTTATTTCTGTGTTGCTTGGTAGACGTCCTTGTTGACGTTTAGAAATCAGCTTTGTGAGATGTCCCACTGACCTAATAAGTTCTCCAACTTGTTTCTCGATCCCTTTGATCGATTTTTATTGTTCATCAAGTGCTGGCTTAGTCTTTTGGAAATGAGAATCTGTGGCTGCCATGAAATTCGTCAGCATCTCTTCAAGATTCGGCTTCTCTTCTTGTTGGTGTGGTGGTTGTTGAAAATATGGAGGAAGTTTCGATCTTTGGCTATTTTGATAATCCCACGAGAAACTGGGATGGTACTTCCAACCTGCATTATAAGTGTCACTATAAAAATTATTTTGATATCTAGAATAGTTATCTATACAGTGAGCTTGCTCGTTTTCCATGCCATATCCATAGGGTGGGTACTCAGGATTCGCCATGCCTCCTAGATTTAAATCATATTGTATTTCTAGGTGTATCTGTGAGGGACTATACCAATCATCAATCTTTTTATTCATCATCTCCAACTGATTAGATAGCCTGGTGACAACGTCGAGGTTGAAAACACTGGTTGCTTTAGTAGGCATTGCCCCCATGCCTTGCCACTGATAATTATTCAGTGCCATCTTTTCCATAAACTAAAATTTTCTGCCAAAAGTAAAATAGAGGAAAAAAATTAGCAAAGTAAAAAAACATAAAAATAAAAATAAAAATAAAAAATAATAAATTGCAATAAAAAAATTGGCTAAAGTAATAGAAATAGAGCTTTCTTAATATTTTAGAGTTCCCCGGCAACGGCGCCAAAAACTTGATCGTGTCAAACAGTCGAGTTTTAAAAAATCGAACCTATAGACTAAATGTGACAACGATAGAGGCAAGTGTGCTTATCAAACAGTAGTATAGTTTAGGCAAGAATATCTTATCGAACCCAATGGAACCTAAAAGTACTACTACTCACTTTCTTTCTATTATTTAGCCTAAAATATGGAGTGATTAGTTTATTAAACTAATGAAAAATTAAAACTAAATGCAAAGACAAAAGAATGAATTGGAGAAAGACTTTAGGAAAACTCAGTTGATGAAGACGATACCCTCAGGAAGAATCCACCTATGACTTCACTTATTATTTATCCCTAAACCATATGATTTCTTTACATAGCGTGATCCGTGAGACTCCCTAACCTATATTAAACCCTCTCTCGAGGCGAATAACTTCTAACCTTAGGTTGATTAGTGGAACTCTCGTTCTCTTACAATAACTCCCTATGGAAGTAGTAAATCAATCAATGGATTCCCATATTAGGTTTCACCCTAATCTGGAAAAATCTCGTAACCCAATCTCTAGGCGCCCGATCAACTCTGCTCAATTATGGTAGATCTACTCTTAGGTAGGGTCTATTCCTCTTCCACCTAAGCACATCAGATTAACTTAAGCAACATAATTAAGAGCAAACTAGGTACTTATCATATAATTTAGAAATCAAGTAACAAAATCCATCATAGGTTTCATCCCCTTCAGGTATCTGAAGGGTTTAGTTCATAACTAAATAAGAAAACATCTCAAGAGAAAAGATATAAAACATAAGAAATCCCTAAAACCCCCTGAAAGAATTGAAGAGGAGATCCTTTGTCTTGAGTAGAACTCCGGCTTCTTGAGATGGATCAACTGGCCATCTTCAAGTAATTCCCTGAATAAAAGCTCTGGAAGAAAAACTCGCCCAAAACCCCACATTTGACTTCGTCGAACTCCCTTTTTAGTTGCTACCTTGGGTGTTTATATAGGCTTTGAGATGCTTTACTTGGCTCCTAAGTATCCTAATTCAAGTAGAATTCCTCCTAGGATGTTTAAGTAGACTGAGGAATGTGTTTCTTTGCCTTCAAGCATCAAAATCCGAGTGAAATTGCTCTATCCCACGGCAGGGGCACGCCCATGGCACACACCCATGTAAATCGTCTTCAGGCCGTGTCTCAATTCTATCGATTGTGGCATGGCCATGTAAATCGTGGCATGGCCGTGTGAAGTAATTTGATGAGGCACAACCGTGTGGCTTGTAGTCCAAGCCGTGTCGATTTCTTGGGTTGGCCCAATTTGGTCCGTTTTAAGCCCATTTTACGTTCTTTTTATCCTTAGGTGCTTTCTTGAGTATAAGACATGAAAAGTGTAACACCCCAAACTCGGCCCAACATCACGACCGGATCTGACATGTTACTAAGGAAAAAGGTGAAAAAGGAATCTTGTTTCTAAGGTAGGAAAAATATTGTAAAATAAAAACTATCTATTTGAATTGGGGTTTCTAAAATTAGGGATTTGTAGTTGGAGAAAATTTCAGCTGTTGAGTTAAAAATATAAGTTAATACCCTCATTGTTACAAGTAGAAAACCATTATTTTTTTCACTGCTCAAGTTTTGAAAACCCTTTTTTAATTGTTTCAATATTATCGAATGTAAGGTAAAACATTTCTTTAACGGTTACGAAATAGTAAAACTACTTAAAAATTCCCAAAGTTTATCAAATTAGGAGTGGCCTTATTACAAAATGAAAATATCCTAACAGAAAATAACAATTAACATCTTAAAACAAAATTTAAATCAAAACCCTGCATGGCCACCTCGAGTCCGATCCAACCCAGTCCCACGAGTGAAGGATTACCTGCAATGTGTTTGAAAAAAATAGGGTGAGTCATTGTGACTCAGTATGCAATTATTCCACGCAATTCCACAAATGGGTTTGGCCCAAAAATCCACATCAAATCGATATAACGCATATAAAGATGCAATATGTTAACCCACCCCAACCTAGTATCCATTCGCTACACACCACCCATACATCCATCCTCATACACACCGGGGGATTCCTACAATCGACCCTCCATCCGCTACACACCTCTTTGGTAGTGTATGCTGACAGTCACACTGCTCAAAGTCCACTTAAGTGGTCTAGCCACCAATCCACGTGATTGAATCACAAATATCCACGATGAGACTCGAGGTCATCATCAATCCACAATGAGGCTCAAGGCCATCATTAATCGTGACAAAGTCACCTACATGTAAATACAGTTCCCCTTTAATCATTATATCCCGGATCCCATGCATATGCAGCATAAAATAGTAAATGGCAATATGATAGAATATGAACACATCCAGATATATATATCATGCTTACATGCATCCACAACCATTTATCATCAATTTTAACGTAGGTAGTATACTAACCTGGTTTACCGGATTACCCCATATAGGTAATAACACCACCACAGCCACTATTTTGGCTACCACACATGATACATATATTTAATTTAAATCAACAAAGGAAACATTGTGATAATTACACACCTGAAAACCTGTAGAACTAGACTATCGATCTCCCTAACGTCCTTACTCAAGAGATTACAATGATCTTCTTATCCTTTTAGACGGTCCACGACCGTGGTCAATCCCAAACCATTAAATCGATCGCTTCTTAAACTTGGGGTAGGGACTACAGGTCCAACCCTTCCTTCAATTGATCGGTACTCGATTCCATCAAATAAGATCTTGGTCAGAAGACCCGGTTAAAATGTTGAATAAAACTATAACGAAACCAAAAGAAGGTCTTGATGAAAGAATACCCTTACCAAAATCGATAGGATCCTGAAGGCTATTCGCTTAAGTTTAAACGATCGTCGAAATCCCTATACAAACCCAGGTTAGATTCGGCCTAACACCTATGATCCAAATGAAAGTTCCTTCGGCCGAACGAAAAGTGTACCCTTCTAACCTTGAATAATCGAACCCAACTGATCCTTAATGCCCCTCACGCTGGCTACAAACAAGAGGCACGAATTCATGCCCTCCAAGGATTCAGCCACATAAAAGAGATAGAGTTAAGCTCTGGTTTCGGCAATCCCAAAGAGAAAAAGAGAAAGATCTAGCTAAAAGAGAACTTCTTACCACTATTACTAGAAACTGATTGAGTGAGTTGGCACTAAATGAATGACGACGCTTCTTCTAGCAATCAACACAAGAAAAGAATCACCACACAGGAGAGATTCGGCTTTGAAAGCAATAAGAACCAAAGGAAAACTTTTAAGAGAATAAATGGGAATAGCTAAAAGGTTCAGCTATGGTTCAACCAATGGGAAAAATTCATTCGGTCACAAAATAAAAAGAAAGGTGGGTTATTCGGCTTTTGGAAGTGAAAGAATCAATGAAAAAGAGGAAGAGAAAATTAAGGTTAATAGGTTTCGGCTATAGGAGATAGTGAAGGGTAAAATTTGACTTTTGAAAGAGAGGTGGGGGTTTAAAGGTTATTAAAATGAAAATGAAGGAGAAGAAAGGTAAGGTTCGATTTCCAGAGAAAAGTAAAGGGAAAAGAAGGTGAACAAAATGCTCCCAAATGACCTCTTTCGCTTTCAGCTTTTGACTATAGGAGGAAAAAGAAGAAAAATAATGACTCTTGCTTGACACTTATGGCAAAGAACTAGGAAGGAAAAACTCAAAAGGAAAATGCTCAAAACCCCCTATCACAACACCTACTTTCGGCACCTAAAGCCCCCCAACTGAAACACTTCCCTTATGATCAAAAATCCTCTCCCAAGAACCCCATTTTCGGCCAACACTCAAACCCCTCTCCTCATCCCTTCTTTCTCTACTAAATTTCCTCCCATTCACTCATTCAAACTAGTTTGAATGATTCAAACTCCTAATAATCCTCTCCACCACTTAATCAAAAGTATTTGACCCCTTCAAACCTCCCCCTTATGTGTCCCAGCCAAACTCCAACACCTCCCCTCCAGACGCCAAAATAAATCCTCAAAATGCCACCCATGCTGCTCAAACTCCTTCCCCCTTGTAACTCCCCCTTGAGGCGTCAACTCCCCTTAGTCCTAGGCGTCACCTTGCCACTCCACCACTTCACTTATTGTGTCCTTAAACACCACATTAAATCCCTTAAGGTATGACGCCACTAGCTCTTCCCTAATAGCTTAGAACCAAAAAATTTACCTAAGGCTCAAACTTACCCTCAAGGTTTCCCGAAGCCCTAGACACACTCAAACAAGCATACAGAGCATACTAACACACAGATATGAATTAAAATGTGAGACCCCTAAATCCCAGATGTTACAGTTCTACCCCATTTTAAGAAATTTCGGCCTCAAAATTACCTGGTCAAAAGAGATGAGTGTATTACTGTCGCACCGCCTCCTCTGGCTCCCATGATGTTTCCTCTGAACCATGGTTTTGCCACAATACCTTAACTAAAGAACTGATTTCCTCTGCAATACCTTCACATCTCGCTCCAAAATCTGGATTGGTTCCTCATCGTAGGATAAATCATGTCTTAACTCAACTTTCTCGATTGGCACCACGTGCGATGGATCCGAATGGTAACGTCTTAGCATCGAAACGTGAAACACATCATGCATCTGCTTCAACTCCGAAGGCAACTCCAACTGGTATGCTACTGGCCCCACTCGCTTCAAAACCCGATAAGGTCCTATAAATCTGGGACTCAGCTTACCCTTACATCCAAATCTCATTACCTTCTTCCATGGCGAAACTTTTAGGAAAACTCTATCACCCACTGCAAACTCTATCTCTTTCCGCTTAAGATCTGCATACGATTTCTGTCTATCTTGATGCCTCCTTCAATCGGGTTTGAACTACCTTAACCTTCTCTCTCGTCTCCGCCACCATTCCTGGACCAAAGACATGGCATTCACTCAATCCCGTCCAACAGGTAGGAGTGCGATAGTTCCGCCCATACAATGCTTCGTACGGTGCCATCCGAATACTTGCTTGGTAACTATTGTTGTACGCGAACTCTGCCAGAGGTAAGGATTCTTCCCAACTACCCCGAAATCAATGACACAAGCCCTCAACATATCTTTCAGGACTTGAATTACCCTCTCAGACTGGCCATCTGTCTGCGGATGAAAAGCCGTACTAAAATCCAATCTAGTACCCAAAGTTTGATGCAACGCCCTCCAAAATCGCGACGTAAACCTAGGGTCCCTATCTAAAATGATTGGCACTGGTACCCCATGCAGCCTCACAATTTCTGCCACATACAGGTTCGCCAACCTCTATAGAGAGTAGTCGACACGAACAGGTACAAAATGGGCGGATTTTGTCAACCGATCCATGATCACCCATACCGAGTCTTTCTTAGTAGGCATAAAAGGAAGCCCGCTAACAAAGTCCATTGTGATTCTCTTCCACTTCCACTGTGGAATCTTCACTGGTTGCACCAACCCCGAAGGCACCTGATATTCAGCTTTAACCTGCTGACACGTCAAACACTTCCCCACAAAGTCCGTAATTTCTCACTTCAATCCAGACCACCAAAATTGTTCTCGCAGATCCCGATACATCTTACTTCCTCTAGGATGCATAGCATATGGGCTACTATGCAATTCCAGAAGAATCATCTGCCTCAACTCCATATCCTTTGGCATGCATACCTTCCTACAAAAACACAAAACCCCGTTGTAATCCTTTATTACACCATCATGCACTTGCAGAAGTCGAGCACTCAGAACCTCATCCTCCAACTGTTTCTGTTTTACTTGACTTATCCATGTCGGCTTCACTCGCAGCTCAGCTAACAAACTCCTGTCGTCATACAAGCTAAGATAGGTGAACATCGCTCTCAAATCTGATACTACCTTCTGGCTTAACGCATCCGCCACCACATTTGCCTTCCCCGGGTGGTATTCAATTGAGCATCATAATACTTTAATAACTTCACCCACCTTCGCTGCCTCAAGTTCAGCTCCTTCTGAGTTAGCAGATACCTCAGACTCTTGTGGTCAGTGTAGATTATAGACTTCTCCCCATACAAATAATGTCTCCACACTTTTAAAGCGAAAACTACCGCAACCAACTCCAGATCATGCGTGAGATAGTTAATCTCATGAGGTCTTAACTATAGAGATGCATAAGCAACAACCTTCCTCTCCTGCATCAGCACACAACCTAACCCCGTATGAGAAGCATCACAATACACCGTGAAATCCTTTCTAGCCTATGGCTAAATTAATACCGAGCATCTGTCAAAATCCTTTTTAGCTTCTCGAAACTCTCTTGCTGCTTGTCCGTCCACACAAAAGGTACCTCCTTCCTCAACAACTTAGTCAAGGGTGCTGTAATTGAGGAAAACCCTCGACAAACCTTCTGTAATATCCTGCCAACCCAAAGAAACTTCGAACCACTGCCATAGACTTAGGTGGTTTCCATTCCAACACCGCCTCGATCTTTTGAGGATCAACACTTATTCCTTCAGCAGACACCACATGGACTAGAAAGGTAAACTCCCTTACCCAAAATTTGCACTTGCTAAATTTGGCATACAGCCTCTTCTCCCTTAAAATCTGTAGCACTACCCGAAGATGCGCATCGTGCTCCTCTTCTGACTTGGAGTACACCAGGATGTCATCTATGAACACCACTACGAACTAGTCCAGATAGGGTTGAAAAACCCGGTTCATCATATCCATGAACACAGCTAGTGCATTTGTCAACGCAAATGGCATTACCAAGAATTCATAGTGCCTGTAGCGAGTCTGAAAAGCCGTATTGTGAATATATGCTTCCTTTACCTTAAGCTGGTGATATCCGGACCTCAAATCTATCTTCGAATAGATCGATGCCCCTTGAGCCGATCAAACAAGTTATCTATCCTCGATAGCTGGTACTTGTTCTTGATTGTCAGCTTATTCAACTGGCGATAATCTATGCACATGCACATAGATTCGTCTCTCTTCTTTACAAACAACACCGGTACCCCTCATGGAGACACACTAGGTTGAATAAAACAGTGATCCAACAACTCTTGGATTTGAGCTTTCAATTCCACTAGCTCCTTCGGTGCCATCCTGTAAGGGGCGATAGACACCGGAGCCGTACCTAGTAGAAGCTCGATTCCAAACTCTACCTCACGATCTGGCGACAACCCTGGAAGCTCTTCCAAAAAGACATCCACAAACTCCTTCACTATTCTAACCTCCCCCACAGTCGCTTCCTTTGCATCCAAGGCACTAACAAACATTAGGAAGGCTATGCACCCTTTCTTCACCATTCTTTCCGCCTTGAGAGCAGACACTACATTAGATAAATAGTTTCTCCTCTCACCTATCACCAAGACTTCTTTATCCTTAAGAGTCCTTAACATCATGCGCTTAGCAGCACAGTCCAAATTTGCACGATACCTTACCAACCAATCCATACCTAGGATTAAGTAAAATTCCCCAAATGGTAGCTCCATCAAGTTAGCTGGAAAAACTAACCCTTGGACTTCTAGAGGCACATCTCTAAAGAATTTGTTTACCACTACCGAATGCCCTAAAGGACAAAGTACAGTCATCTCCCTAGAGACAGTTTTAGGATTCATACTCAAAGTTCCAGACACCATACTAGTAATGTAAGAGTGAGTTGACCCAACATCAATCGGTCACGATAAAGGGTGTGAGAAAACACCCCAAACCCGGTCTATGCATTGAGACTAGATTTGGTTTGTTACATGAATCGAGCTATCTAAAAATCTTCAATAAGTTGAAAAATACAATATTATTTTTATTTATGGGGTTTAATAAAAATCAAAAGAGTATTTTAATTTGATGAATATTAGAAAACATTAGTTGAAAAACATTATTAACATTGTATTATCAAATAACCTTAGGTAATTTGTTTAAGAGTTAACAATAATAAAATATTTATAAAGGAATTTCATATATTTGAAAACCCAAATTTATTTTAATAAAAACATCATATAATCATAGCCCATATTTAAAAGTCCAAAATATAGTTTAAAACCAAACACACAAAAATCCATAAATTATTTATAGAGGCCTTATTACATTAACCCAAAATAGTAAAATACTTATTAAAAAGTTCGTAGTTTAATAAACCCATGTTTTGCAAGATGGCCTCCACGGTTATCCCCTACCAAGTCCATGTCAATTTCCATTACGAGATGGAAAAATTTAAGGGGTGAGTTACTTAGAACTTCGTGTATAACTCACTTACTTTGTTCATCGGGCGATTTTCAAATTATGGATTTGGGCCTTAAGCCCATAAGCAGAATTAACAACATGATTAATAACATAATAAATAACATAATGAAAACATAATTAATAACATGCATGTAAAAATATGAATTTTTCCTCCCAAACCTAATTCCATCCGCTACACACCCCGTACCAACCATTACACCTGTGGGGTCAAGTCAACCCACCCCGCCATCACACGGTCGTAGGCTTTAAGCCATTTTATAATTGTGGCGAGCCACTGAACTAGATTGTGACAAAGTCACCAACTAGAGCATTGAGCCAATTATTATTTTGTGGTAGAGCCACCGAACTAGAGGCAAATAGCCATTTATTGCTTTTGTGGCGAGAGCCACTTAGAACTAGAGGCAAAAGCCATAATTTTGTGGCAGAGCCACCGAACTAGATTTTGGCAACAGCCTTCTTCTCTTCATCATTTTCCCAACCCATGCAATATGTATGCAAAGTAAACTTGTGATTATACAATGATTTAATCAAAAGGCCCATTAACAAGAATCAATATTTCCAAATTTTTATTAATTAATTAAGGCCCAAAATAACATTTGGCCCAATTAACAATTTAACAACTTATGCCCAAATTTATGATTTAGCGAGAATTTGGCCCATTTATCAATCTAGCGAGGATTTCAATCCGTTTAACGATTTTAACAAAGATTACTACCATTATGATCTAATGTAGATTTCGCCCAATTATCAATCTAATGTAGATTTCGCCCAATTATCGATCTAATAGATTTACACCAATTATCGATTTAATGTAGATTTCGCCCAATTATCGATCTAATGTAGATTTCGCCCAATTATCAATCTAATGTAGATTTCGCCCAATTATCGATCTAATGAGATTTCGCCCAATTATTACGAGATATACAATTTTACATATTTACAATTAATTTCTCGGGCGTTTTGTAATTTCTACAATTTTGCCGTTTTCATGTATTTTCGTCGAAATACCAATTATTACGTTTTAAACCGATCTAAACGCTTTTACGATTTTACTCAATATCGCAATACATCCAAACCGAGAAAAGTGTGAAGTTACACACCTCGATATCGAGAGTACTAATCCTTCTCGCTCCTCGACACCTAAAACATATTTTGATCCGTTAGAACACTATTTTGTATAAAAATTACATTATCGATATTAGATCCAAAACCTTACCCTCTTGATTTTGAATCACTTGATTTTCGATTTCTCCTCGTTTATTGGTTCGTTATCGTTAAGAATCCACCAACGAATAATGGTTCGAGTACGAACGACTTGACGATTGATTTTCCTCGGTTGAACGTCCAGTAACCCGGTGGAAAATCCTGACCGTCAAACCGCTCTTCGTTTAAACTTAGGGGAATAGTGGATCCGCCTCTTAATATAACTAAACACGCCCTTTTCTTCCATATTTTGAAAGTCTTCAAGATCAAAAGAACATTAATCCAATCTAAAATAATATTGAAATAATACTAAAGGTTTTAAGGATGTGATTTCCTTACCACAATAAATCGATTCCAACGTTTCTACGATTCTCTCGAACACTTGAGTTCCGATCTTCCGTTATTACACTATAGTATAACGAATAAAACGTTAATAGAACGAGCATTTATTTCGATCCAAATGGTCCTTCATAATACCATCAATATTCGACCATATCACTATTAACTAATTGAAAATGAAAAAGAATCCCTTACCTATATTTCCACGGTTGAAAAGAATCGATTGATAAAGATGTTTGTGATTAAAGAAAGATTCGACTATGTATGATCAAAGAAAAAAAAAAGAAAGGCTCGGCTATGGGCACTCTAGCATTCGGCCATGAGAGAGTTTAATGGAGAAACTTTGAGTGAAAAGAAATAAAATATGAAAGAAGAGATGGTGATGATGTTGTTTTGATTTCAAAGAGAAGAGAAGAAAGAGATGGGTTTAGGAACAAGGTACATTCGGCAATGGTAAAAAGAAAAGAAAAAGAATGGTTTTTGGTATAGGTGATTTGGCACTCAAAGGAAAGGCACAAAACAAATGCTAAAGAAATAAACAAAATGACCAAATGGTCACAAAATTAGAGCTTTACCAAATGCACAATTCGCCAAGGAAGAAAAGTGAGAAGAGAAATTGCAAAATTTTGCACAAAGTTGCTAGGAATGACCAAAACAAAGACTTCAAATCCTAGCCAACTATCACCAAAATTCGGCTCCCCTTTAGTCCACATTGTAGTTCCTATGCATGGTCAAATGACCATGATATTGTTTCCAAAACTTTTCCTTGATATGTGCCCCATATCTTCATATCTTTCCTTAATTTCTTGATTCCCTTCCTTAAGTTAACAATTTCCTTAATCCTTTGATATGCTAACCAAAAATAACATGGTCAACACTTACCATATATGCACTTGGCCGACACTTGCTATACATGTGCAGAAAAATTAAAAATAAAAATTCATCTAGATGCTAAACAAGGGATTTGAACCTTCTCCCTTATGCACTAACTCATGCGCCAATACCACTTTGCCATATACTCTTCTTATGCTACACTTTGACACTTTAATTAACTTATGTGTTAATGCCACCTGCTCCACTTCAATAAATTTTAAAAACTAAAAATTATTCTATACCCAATAAATTCTAATTCTTCTTCAGGGCTATATTAAGCACTAATAATAATAAAAAAAATTTTCTTCATAATCTAAACACCAAATCATGCAATATATCAATACTCAGATTTTTAGGGTGTTACAGGGTGACCTAAAAATGAGAAACGTACCTGTTATCACGTCTGGTGCCTCCCTCTCCTCACGATGTCTGGCCGCGTACACTAACCCAGGCTGCCTTACCTCAGTACTCCCTGATCCTCTGCCCAGCTCCTGCGACCTCGACGACAACCATTCCCTCCTTGGTTTGGACCACGACCTCTTGACACCTGTGGACCACCCCTTCCTAGCTGCACATACCCCTGACGTACCATCCGAGCACTAGCCATATCTTGCGGACAATTCTTAATCAGATGATCCTTTGACCCACACTTAAAACACTCCTTGTTTCTTCCCTAGCACTCCCCCGCATGTGATCTCCCACAATGAGCACACTGTCGAAATTGCCCAACAGCAGCCAACGTAGCACCGCGAATAGGTCTATCTACCCTAGGCCTTTTTAAAAACTTCCCGATGACCCTGGCGGTCCATAACTCCTCTTATTCCTACCTCTGTCCTTATCCCTGTTCTGCTTCTTAGTTTGCTTAACCTCCTCAAATATCTTGGCTTTTTCCACCAACACAGCAAAATCTCTCTCTCGTTGAGGAGATATCAACACCCGCAGCTCATCTCGTAGCCCAACTTCAAATCTCACACAGCGCTCGTAGTCAGTTGCAACAATCCCTCGGGCGTACCGACTTAACCTCAGAAATTTTGCCTCATATTCGGCTACTAACTTACCCCTTGAACTAAATTCAAGAATGCCTTCCTCTACGCATCCATATAACTGGCTCTGACATATTTCCCTTGAAACTTGATCTTAAAGAAATTCGAATCCACTCGGTCTGCCGGAGTACCCTCTCTGATGGTGAGCCACCACCTGTAGGCCTCATCTCGAAGTAAAGAAATCGTGCCTTTTAGCTTCTCTTCAGCTGTGCAGTTCAAGTCATCCATAATTCTCTCGATCGCCTCCAGCCAATATTCAACCACATTTAGAGCTACTCCCGAGATACCTCTAAACATTTTGGCTCCATTAGCTCGGAGTCCCTCAGGGATAGACTTTCGTGTTGCTGTCCCCGTGCTTGCCCTAGGCACACACTCTAAAACCCATAGCATTTCCTGAGATACTGCGTCGTCTTCAATCGTTTGACCTTGAAGCTCTATTTCTGCAGCAGGCGGTAGCGGTACCTCATTCTCTGACCCATAACCAGACGCTACTAGTTCCGACACAGTCACCCTACCCCTACCACGACCATGCATATTACGCCCACATCCTCGAGTGCTCATGACTAGCATTCACGATTTAATCTGATTTAAAAGTTTTATGCATCAGTATCTCTTTCCACTATTTAACAACGGACAGTTTTATGGAAAAGAATTTTAACAAGATTCTTTCGAATTCGAATTCTATTTACAACATTCAGTTCTCAAGTCTGTATTTCCTAATTCTAGAGTTCACATTCAATCCACCTCAAATAGAGCATCACTTACAAACATCAAACACAAGTAAACATCCATGAACTCACATTCATCACCTAGGGGTATTTTCGTCATTTCACTACCCAGGGGTATTTTCGTATTTTTTTCAAAATAAGGTTTCTTGGTGATTTTCAAAATAGGGATATTTCAGTAATTTTGTAATCTAGGGGTATTTTGGTAATTTTTCAAACAAGGGTATTTTGGTCATTTTACAAAATCAAGGGTGTTTCGGTAAATTTTCTCAACCTAAGGTGTTTTACAAAATTTGGGACATATAAGTAGTTTTGCAAAAATTAGGGTACTGGTCCCTTTCGAGTTTTAGTCATGACTTTGGCCCATCAACAAGTCCTCGCGGCTAGAGTGAACAAACATTATGCACCAGGTAGGATTCCTGAAAAGAGGAGGTGAGTCACTAGGACCGTTTAAGTACCAAGCTCTTCCTGGATCCATTCCTAGGCATGCGTATGCCTGTTACCACACCTTATCTTAGCAACTTGTTCACAAACATGTTTAATTAGGGAAATTAAATCTTATGGAATTTGCAGAATTGTTCAGTCGAGCCCTAAGGTCCATTATCACTATCCTACCAGTCTACGCCCATAAAGCCTATCAAACCCCATATCATATAAGAACAAGAGTTAGAGTACTTACCTGGCGGACTTGGGCTAGAGACGTAGGAGCCATGCAAAAGGAAAAACATGTATTTCATCCCAAACCATTTTCAAAGAAAACGTTTTGAACCATTTTCAAAAAAAAAAATTTTTGAACCCAAAACACAAAGCTGAGCTTTTGAACCAGGCTCTGATACCAAAATTGTAACACCCCAAAATCGGCCTAACATCACGACCGGATCTGACATGTTACTAGGGAAAAATGTGAAAAAGGAATCTTGTTTCTAAGGTAGGAAAAATATTGTAAAATATAAACTATCTATTTCAATTGGGGTTTTTAAAATTAGGGATTTGTAGTTGGAGAAAATTCCAGCTGTTGAGTTAAAAACATATGTTAATACCCTCATTGTTACAAGTAGAAAACCATTGTTTTTTTTTTTCACTGCTCAAGTTTTGAAAACCCTTTTTTTATTGTTTCAATATTATCGGATGTAAAGTAAAACATTTCTTTAAAGGTTACGAAATAGTAAAACTACTCAAAAACTCCCAAAGTTTATCAAATTAGGAGTGGCCTTATTACAAAATGAAAATATCCCAACAAAAAATAACAATTAACGTCTTAAAACAAAATTTAAATCAAAACCCTGCATGGGCACCTCGAGTCCGATCCAACCCAGTCCCACGAGTCAAGGATTACCTATAATGTGTTTGAAAAAAATAGGGTGAGTCATTGTTTAGTGTGCAATTATTCCACGCAATTCCACAAATGGGTTTGGCCCCAAAATCCACATCAAATCGATATACCACATATAAAGATGTAATATGTTAACCCACCCTAACCTAGTATCCATCCGCTACACACCACCCATACATCCATTCTCATACACACCGGGGAATTTCTACAATCAACCCTCCATATGCTACACACCTCTTTGGCAGTCTATGCTGACAGTCACACCGCTGAAACTGATCGCTTCTTAAACTTGGGGGTAGGGACTATAGGTTCAACCCCTTCCTTCAATTGACTGGTACACGATTCCATCAAATAAGATCTTAGTCAGAAGAACCGGTTAAAATGTTGAATAAAACTATAAAGAAACCAAAAGAAGGTTTTGATGAAAGAATACCCTTACCAAAATCGACAGCATCCTGAAGGCTATTCGCTTAAGTTTAAACGATCTTCAAAATCCCTATACAAACCCAGGTTAGATTCGGCCTAACACCTATGATCCAAATGAAGTGACCTTCGACCGAATGAACAGTGTACCCTTATTACCTTGAATAATCGAACCCAACTGATCCTTAATACCCCTCACGCAGGCTACAAATAAGAGGCACGAATTCAAGCCCTCTAAGGATTCGACCACATAAAAGAGATAGAGTTAAACTCGATTTTGGCAATCCCAAAGAGAAAAAGAGAAAGATCTAGTTAAAAGAGAACTTCTTACCACTATTACTAGAAACCGATTTAGTGAGTTGGCACTAAATGAATGACAACGCTTCTTCTAGCAATCAACATATGAAAAAAATTGCCACACAGGAGAGATGCGGCTTTGAAAGCAATAAGAACCAAGGGAAAACTTTTAAAAGAAGAAATGGGAATAGCTAAAAGGTTCGGCTATGGTTCAGCCAATGGGGAAAATTCATTCGGCCATAAAATAAAAAGAACAATGGGTTATTTGGCGTTTAGAAGTGAAAGAATCAATGAAAAAGAGGAAAAGAAAATTGAGGTTAAGAGGTTTCACTATGGGAGATAGTGAAGGGTAAAATTTAGCTTTTGAAAGAGAGGTGAGGGTTTAAAGGTTAACAAAATGAAAATGAAGGAGAAGAAAGGTAAGGCTCGATTTCCAGAGAAAAGTATAGGGAAAAGTAGGTGAACAAAATGCTCCCAAATAACCTCTTTCACTTTCGACTTTTGACTATAGGAGGAAAAAAAGAAAAATAATGACTCTTGCTTGACACTTTCGGCAAAGAACTAGAGAAGGAAAAACTCAAAAGGAAAATGCTCAAAACCCCTTATCACGGCACTTTCTTTTGGCACCTAAAGCCTCCCAATGAAACACTCCCCTTATGACCGAAAATCCTCTCCCAAGAACCCCATATTCGCCCAACACTCAAACCCCTCTCCTCATCCCTTCCTTCTCTCCTAAATTTCCTCCCCTTCACTCATTCAAACTAGTTTGAATGATTCAAACTCCTAATAATCCTCTCCACCACTTATTCAAAAGTTTTTGACACCTTCAAACCTCCCCCCTTAAGTGTCCTAGCTGAACTCCAACACCTCCCCTCCAGACGCCAAAATAAATCCTCAAAATGCCACCCATGCTACTTGAACTCGTTCCCCATTGTAACTCTCCCTTGAGGCGTCAACTCCCCTTGCTCCTAGGCGTCACCTTGCCACTCCACCACTTCACTTGTTGTGTCCTTAAACACCACATTAAATCCCTTAAGTCTGACGCCACTAGCTCTCCCCTAATAGCTTAGAACCAAAAATTTTACCTAAGGCTCAAACTTACCCTCAAGGATTCCCGAAGCCCTAGACACACTCAAACAAGGATACAGAGATTCTAACACACAGATATGAATTAAAATACGAGACCCCTAATTCTCGGATGTTACAACAAGAAAGGATTAAGATCACTTTTTACATAAATCAAGGGCTAAATCATCCAAAAGCATACTAAATGTGGGATTAAAATATGTTACTTTTACGGTTTATCACTTTGCATTGAACAGAGATATCGTGTAAGTCCAAGACAAGCTTGGAATTGATGCAAGAGGAGATATTCCATGTAAGTCCATATTTAGAATATGGCTTTGGTATCAAGATCATGGCAAGAGATTTAGTATCCTCGGTTAATCGTAGAAATTCATTGGGCAAATGAGTAAAGTTAAAATGTGATAACAAGAAAGCTAAAAAAGCAAAGTTATCATCTAATGGAAATTGAGTATTAATTATGTTATGAATGATGAGTTGGAGATCATAATTATTATGTTTAAAAATGTTGATCAATGTGATCAAGTGGTACAGGTACCTTACTTACCTTACAAGTATAAGAATAGTAAATATCATGAGACAAGTAAGAATCATGTATGAGTAAGTAAACTTTATAGCTGAAAATTATGATACCATTGTTATGTTAAATGAATTATATTAATCAAGTTATTCTTTTATGAATTATACATGTAAACTTACTAAGCTAAATGCTTACGTCTTTAATTCTTTCTTTCTATGTTGTCCCGCCAAGCTAATTTGTGGATCATCGGAGTCGGAGCTCGTAGCACACTATCAACCGTTATTTTGGTATAGCCAAATTATTTTACTAAGTATGGCATGTATAAGAAGCATTCATTTTGAAAACATAGTTTGAGAAAAGCCATTATATGGACTATCAAGTTTATTATTCTTTTGTATATGGCTAAGTGGTTGGCCAAATGGTTTAAGTTGGTTTGTATATAGAAATTAATGAAATACATAGTATTATTCATGGAAGATGTGTTATTTTTGTTTGAGTATGATCTTTATTTCAGGGTGGTAAATGGCTTGGTAAATAGCCTTTAAGTACCCACACGGTTAGACACACGGGCGTGTGTTTAGGCCGTGTAAACCCTGCACTTTAATGTTTTAATTTAGGATATGCCATGGTTATCTTACACGGTCGTGTGTATGAACAATGCAAGACACACGGTCAAAGCATGGGCATGTGCCCAAGCCGTGTGATTGAAGTCAATAGCCTTCCACGATTGTGGACACGGGTGTGTTAAGGCCGTGTGATTGAAGTCAGTAACTCCCCACGGTTGTAGGCATGGGTGTGTCTAAAGGTACACGGGCATGTCCTCCAGTAACATGGGTGTGTGAACCCTGCTTCAAAATTTAGTTTTGATTAAGTGTCCCAAGGTTTTCGGATAAGTGTTTAAGGCCTCGTAAGCCCACAATACGTATGATTTGACCAAAAAAGAAAAGTTTTAAGGCGGATCAAAAAAATTATAACCCGTAAAAGTATATTCTAGTAAGTTAAGCATAGTAATGTCTCGTATCTAGTCCTAGCATCGGACTCTAGTATGGGGTGTTACATTTAGTCAAGGGGCGTCCAGCTAGGCCAAAGAGGGTAGATTTGTGGAGATTTACTCGAAGATAGCTAGTTGATTCATCTCAAGAAGCCAGGATTATACTCAAGATGAAGGATCTCTCATTTAATTCCTTCATAGGTTTTTAGGGATTTCTTATGTTTTGTTTTATCTTTTCTTTTGAGATGTTTTCTTTTATTGTTACGAGCTAAACCCTCAGATACCTGAGGGGGATGAAACCTAAGATGAATCTTGTTATCATTTGCTGAACTATATGATAAATATTTGACTTGTTCTTAATTATGTGTTCTTAATTCTTGTGTTAATGTTTTCGGGATATTAATTCAAGTATGATGTGCTTAGGTGGAGGAGAAAAAGCCCCTGCCTAAGAGTAGATCTAGCATAATTAATCGGAGTTGATCACGCATCTAGAGATAGGGTGACAAGATTTTGCCGGATTAGGGTGAAACCTAATATGGGAGTCCATAGATCGAGCTAATGTGATTCTAGGGGTTTTAATTAGAAAGAGATTTCAATTAATCAACCTAGGGTTAGACATTAGTTGCCTCGGGAGAGGGATTAATATATGTTAGGGAATCTTATGGATCAAGTCAAGTGAATAAATCGTCTAGTTCAGTGTTAGATAACAAGTGAAGTCTAGGTGGATTCTTCCTTGGGTGTCATCTTAATCAATTGGTTTTTCCTCAAGTTATTTTCCAAATTTCATTCTTCTTTGTCTTAGAGTCTTTAGTTTAGTAGTTAGTTAATTTAGATTAAACAACAAATTCCCTTAATTCTTAGGCTAGATAATAAAAAGAGAGTTAGTATTAGTACTTTTGGTTCCTTTGGGATTTGACATTCCGGTCTTGCCTAAACTATACTACTGTTCGATAGGTGCACTTGCCTCCATCATTGTCTTAGTTAGTTTCTAGGTTCGATCATTCTTTATATAAATTTTAAGACTCGACAAAACAACGATCAAATTTACTTGAAGAAAGCCAGTTGATTCATCTCAAGAAGTCGGAATCATACTCAAGACTGAGGATCTCTCCTTCAATTCCTTCATGAGTTTTAGGGTTTTCTTTATGTTTTTTTTTATATTTTCATCTGAGATGTATTATTTTAGGATTATGAACTCAACCTCTCAAATACCTGAGGGGGATGAAACCTAAAACGGATCTTGTTATTGTTTTCTGAGCTATACGATAAATACTTGATTTGTTCTTAACTATGTGCTCTTAATTCTTATTTTGATATTTCAGGATATTGATTCAAGCATTTATGCTCTTAGGTAGAGGAGGAATAGACCCTGTCTAAGAGTAGATCTAGCATAGTTAAGCGGAGTTGATCACAACCCTAGAGATAGGATGAGCCAGATTAGGGTCAAACCTAATATGGGAGTCCATAGATCGAGTTAATGCAATTCTAGGGGTTTTAATTAGAAATATATTTCAATTAATCAAACTAGGGTTAGACGTTAGTAGCCTCGAGAGAGGTATTAATATAAATTAGCGAATCCTACGGATCAAGTCAAGTGAATAAATCATCTGGCTCAGAGTTAGATAACAAGTGAAGTCTAGGTGAATTCTTCCTTGGGTATTGTCTCAATTAATTTGTTTTTCCCTCAAGTATTTCCCCAATTCCTACTCTGTGTCTTAGAATCTTTAGCTTAGTAGTTAGTTACTTTTAGGTTAGACAACAATTCCTTTAATTATTAGGTTAAATAATAAAAAGAAAGTTAGTATTGGTACTTTTGGTTCCTTTGGGTTCGACAATCCGGTCTTGCCACTAAACTATACTACTGTTCGATAGGGGCACTTGTCTCAAGTCATTGACACACTTACTTTTTAGGCTAGATCATCCATATTATAAATTTTTAAGACTCTAACACACGATCAAGTTTTTGGCGCCATTGCGGGGAACTGAAATATTAAGAAAGCTCAATTTTTATTACTTTATCCATATTTTATTTTATTTTATTTTATTTTTCAATTAAATTTTATTTTTACTTTTCCAATTTTATTTTTCTTTTATCTTTTCTAGGTAGGTACCTCTAGTTTATGACTAGAAGGAACCCGACATGGCCCATTGATTTACGACAGTGATATCGAGGGGCGGTTTGCAGAAATCGTAGAGAAATAAGGTGAAGCTTAAAATACATACAAGAAGAGCAAGAGAATGAAATTAATACTACCGAAGAGATGGCTGAGAATAATCTGCTACCTCCAGAGGTGGCTGAAAATCATGCTCCTCGAACTATGTATGATTATGATAAATCTAATTTAACAGGAACTGAGTCAAGTATTGTTAGACTTGCTATAGCTACTAATAATTTTGAACTGAAACCTAACACTATACAGATGATACAACAATTTGTTCAGTTTGATGGTTTGCAGGATGAAGATCCAAATAATCACTTGGAAAATTTCCTAGAATTTTGCGATACTTTCAAAATTAATGGCGTTTCTGATGATGCCATCTGTCTTCGGTTATTTCCCTTCTCTTTGAGGAATAAAGCTAAACAGTGGCTGAATTCTCTCCCACGAGGATCAATCACTACATGGGAACAAATGAAAGAAAAATTTTTATTAAAATATTTTTCACGAGCCAAAACGATCAAATTTGGGAATGATATCTCTTCTTTTGTGCAGATGGATTTAGAAACACTATCCGATGTATGGGAGAGATACAAAGATCTATAAAGAAGGTGCCCACACAATGGATTACCCTTGTGGCTACAGGTCCAAACCTTTTATAACAGTGTGTACCCTTCAACGAGACAACTGATTGATTCAGCAGCTGATAAAACCCTTAATAACAAAACTCTTGAGGCAGCTTATGAGTTTATAGTGGAGATGTCACTAAACAACTATTAGTGGCAAGTTACAAGGACAAAGCCAACAAAAACAGCCGGAGTTTTCAACTTCGAAGCAGTTACCATGCTATCAAATCAGGTAGAGATGTTAAACAAAAAAGATTGATGGTTTGTGTGGTTCCTCGCAGGTACACCCAGTAATGAAATATGATTCAAAGCTAGGAGGTGTGGCGAATCTTGAGTACCTACCCTACAATCTTGGCATGGAAAGCGATCAGATAAACTATACGGGTAACAATTTTAGATCTCAAAATAACCCTTATAGTAATACTTATAATCCAGGTTGGAGGAACCACCTCAATTTTTCATGGGGTGGTCAATGAAATTAGAGACAACAACTTCTTCCAAACTTCCAACAACAGCCCTACCCATAGGAAAAGAAGCCGAACCTTGAGGAGATGCTAATAGAATTCATAGCGGTGTCAGAAACTCATTTCCAAAACACTGAAACAACACTTAAAAATCAACAAGCATCGATTAAAGGAATCGAGAACCAGCTAGGGCAACTCACTAAGCTGATCTCCAAATGACCACAAGGTAGATTGCCAAGTAACACTGAGACTAACCCAAAAGAGCAACTTCAAGCCATAACCACTCAGGATAATGAAGGGTCAGTAGATTCTAAACTTGAGCCAAGGCAAGAATCTGTGGTAAGTGAAGGTAAGGTTGAGGTAAGCCAAGAAAAGCCAAAATTGGTAATTAAAGAATACCAAACTCGTATACCATATCTCGAAGCGATGAAGAAAGACAATTCAGATGAACAGTTTGGTAAGTTTCTTAAACTTTTAAAGAAATTACATATTAACTTACCGTTTCTTGAAGCTCTTTTGCAGATGCCAGATTCAAGGAAATTTTTAAAAGAGCTTTTGACAAATAAGCGAAAGTTAGACGAGGAGTCCCATGTGGAATTAAACACAGTGTGCTTAGCAATGTTGCAAAACAAACTACCACAAAAATTAAAAGATCCAGGGAGTTTCACATTTCCATGTTTAATTGGTAGTTTAACTATTAATAACGCTTTAGCTTGATTTAGGGGCAAGCATAAATGTTATGCCTTATAAAATGTTTAAACAATTAGGTTTAGGGAAACCCAAACAAACTAGGATGAGTATTCAATTAGCTGATAAGACTATTCGAATTCCTAAGGGTATAATTATAGATGTACTCGTTAAAATTGACAAATTCATATTCTTCGTAGACTTTGTTGTTTTAGATATGGATGAGGATAATACAATTCCTTTAAGTTTAGGAAGGCCTTTTTAGCAACTTCCAGATCTAAAATTGATGTTAGTACAGGTGAACTCACACTTTCGTGTGGGTGATGAATCAATCAGTCTTCAAGCTCTCGACTCAGCTAGGACATCGTGTGATAAAGGTAAGAACGTAAATTCTATTGACAACCATTCGGTTAAACCTTCTTTTTAGGAAGTACCACAGAACCACACATTTGAGCCAAATTTTAGACCTCATACCAACAAGGAAATAACTCATAATAATGAAGGCTTCAGATCGATGAGCTAGACGAGTGGAAGCCACGTGTTAAAGTGAAACCGAAGGAACCCCTAGATGAGCTTATAGGAACGTCAAATCACTTCAAAATAGGAAACTAGGTACTGTTAGAGAAAATAGACCCTCGAACCACCACTTCAAACCTCAATACAAGCGAAGAGGTCCCTTGTAAGGTAATTAATGTCATCCCATACGGCACAATTGAGGTAAGCAATTCTACATTCGACACTTTTAAGGTAAATCCTACTCGACTCAAACTATATAATGATAGCATGAGAAAGGATTTTTCACTCCTCAAACCACCATGAAGGTGTGAATGAGATGTAAGTCTAGCTTAAGACTTTAAACGAGCGCTTCTCGGGAGGCAACCCGAGCACTAACCCCAGTTATTTTCATCCTCTTTCTTTTAGCACCTAACTACAAACTAACCAAGTTAATGAAGCAAATATTTCCGCACCACACTGCCGTGGCCGTGGTTGTGTGGATACTATGGATTTTTGTACTAGCATGACAGATATAGTACGAAAAAGGATGAAAAAATATCTTCAAGCCATGGGCTCTGACTAAACACCACTTCCGTTCGACACAGTCATGGCCGACACTATTTTATCAACACGAACGTGGCAACCTGAATAACAAGCGTGGGAGAAATGAATGCACCACCACGCGGTTGTGCGATACGGCTGTGCGACACGACATGCCTATGAAACATGGGCATGGGGATGTACCAGAGCTAAAATTTTATTTGAACCACCTACTCCCCTTCTCACCCACTCTTTATTCCCTTCTTCCACAACCTTTACACTCTCCTCCCTTTTCATTTCCTCCTTCTTCATTTTCCAAACTCTTGATCTACATCCATGTTGAAGAAATGGAAGGATCCTATCCAAGTCTCCCTGTGCGAGACCAATTTACATAAGTTCATGTTGGCCGCTTCATTAACTCAACAGGAAAAAGACCTTTGAGTCCATTTAATCTTTCTTTTTCCTTTCTTTTCTCCTTTATTTTCCTTATCTTTATTTTTCTTATACTAAATTTGGTTTATTTTATTTTTATAAAGGCTGCTTGGGAATCAAACACCACAGCCTTATAAATCACACCCACCTCGGGAACTATCTAACAATAAGGACCTTTCGGTCCATTAATCGATTCTTTTAGTCTTATTTCATATTTTACACTCTTTCTTTTTATTTTTATTTTATTTAAATATATAATTAGTATATTTATAATTATTCTTATTATTTCCTGGCTAAATCTTCATTAGATTCCCAATTTCTTCATCTAGCACAGGACTTATAGGTTCCCCTTCCAACTTATCTTTCACCTCCAAATCAAGTTTCCACACTTCCAATTTAAGGAATCCATCCAAAAATTTTGGAAGTTCACTTCTCTCCCTATCTTTTGATTTTCTACTATAATGTTATTATATATCTTTGTACATTGAGGGCAATGTACATCTTAAGTGTGGGGGTGAAAATTATTTAGAAAAGGTTCTAACTTTTTGCATTATTCTCAAATCCTAAATGATATATTATCTTAAGAAATTTTCTCATATTACTAATTTGAATGAAATTTCAATTGATTTATGATTTTTATTGATATGTTTGAATAAGTCATTGATAATTGTATAGTGATGATTTAAACTTTAAGATACTAGAGAATCAAGCATGATTAGTCTATTTTCAAATATTAAAATTTTGTTAGGTTGTCTACCTGAATCTAATTATTACCCTGAAATTTGAAATTTACAAGGTTATCATCAAAAACCCATAATTTTTGTGAGATTTTAAACCTTTTAGAGTATACATTCTTTTCGTGCTCAATTTATTATGGGTGTGTCAACAGTGATTTGTTATTCTAGAAATTGCTTTGATTATACATGTCGAGACCACATCATTGATTTGATATACTGAGATGATAAAGGCACCTAGGATTTAACCCACTTACTCCATAAAAGCCTACCTTCGTAATTCACCCCTAGTAAACCCTGCTGATCCTAGTAACCTTTTTATTGACTTACCCACTAATATTAACCCAAAACCCATCTTGTATTTGTTATCGCCATTCCTTTTGACTACCCTTCTATCGAGACTTGATTTGATCAGTTACCTAATTATTTTATTTTAGTAGTTAAATTCTTCTTTTATTATGTATTTATTGATTTGTTCTTAAAAAATTTGAAGTATTTTCATTATTAGTTATGTGATTAAGTGAGCTTATACATTTAAATTCAACATCTTGGAGCTTGTATTATTAGTATTTCAATTTTTTAATTGATGTAATTATTCAAGATTAGTTTATTTTCCTAGTTAGGTAGTTTGTCAATTCAATCTCGATTCTAACCTTCTAATTTAGCCTTTATCCACACCTTTAACCTAAGCCCCGTTACAACCCTTTTTAAAGACTTTTGATTTGTGCATCATCTCATTTTATAGTGGTGGAGATTTGATTTTTAGGCTATGGGATTAACTTTTCATGTTTGACTGATGAGTGCTTTATTTTGAACCTTAAACACCTTGAGTGATTTGAGTGAATCTTTAGTGAGGATGTCAATCCTTGTCAATTTTGAATCAAAGGTAATTATTCGGATGAGGGGAAACACCTATGTTTTCGTGCTACAAACTTATGACTTTGATTGTTTGAATCTATATGACTCTTTTAGTTAAAATTATCCATGTATAAATTATCTATGAATTATGATGAAACATTATTGATGAATATTATGAATTGAGGAATTTCATTTTAATTGTGAGTTGAGAATTTTACTTGAGGACAAGCAAAAGCTTAAGTGTGGGGGTATTTGATAACTCGTAATATGAACATATTTTAATCCCACATTTAGCATACTTTTGGATGATTTATCCCTTTAATTATGGAAATAGGTGCTCCTAATCCTTTGTTTTCATGTTTTATACTCAGGAGAGCACCAGAGGATGAAAAGAACGAGAAATAGAGAAAATGGGATGAATTATGAAATCAGCACGGCCTAGGCCCAAGACCATACGATTGTGCCTCATTAACAGACCCGAACACGGCCTAGCCTCGACTTACACGGGCGTGTGCCATGGGCGTGTCCCTGACATGACCTGTTTGAAATATATTCAGAATAGGGTACTTAGAGGCAAAGAAAGCCATTCCAAAAGCCTATATAAACACCCTAGAGGCCAAACTAAAAGGGGGCGTTCAGCTAGGCCAAGAGCCAAGCCAGAGGGGCCGAGTTGTGGGATTCACTTGAAGAAAGCCAATTTATTCATATCAAGAAGCGAAATCATACTCAAGACTTGAGGATCTCTCCTTCAATTCCTTCATGGGTTTTAGGGTTTTCTTTATGTTTTGTTTTATATTTTCTTCTGAGATGTATTCTTTTAGGATTATGAACTAAACCCCTCAAATACCTGAGGGGGATGAAACCTAAGACGGATCTTGTTATTATTTTCTAAGCTATATGATAAATACTTGATTTGTTCTTAACTATGTGTTCTTAATTCTTGTTTTGATATTTCAGGATATTGATTCAAGCATTTATGCTCTTTGGCAGAGGGGGAATAGACCCTGTCTAAGAGTAGATCTAGCATAGTTAAGCGGAGTTGATTGCAACCCTAGAGATAAGATGACGAAAATCTGTCGAATTAGGGTCAAACCTAATATAGGAGTCCATAGATCAAGTTAATGAAATTCTAGGGGTTTTAATTAGAAAGAGATTTAAATTAATCAACCTAGGGTTAGACGTTAGTAGCCTCGAGAGAGGTATTAATAAAAATTAGGGAATCCTACGGATCAAGTCAAGTGAACAAATCATCTGGTTCATAGTTAGATAACAAGTGAAGTCTAGGAGGATTCTTCCTCGGGTATTGTCTAAATTAATTGGTTTTTCCTTTAAGTATTTCCCCAATTCCTTCTCTATGTCTTAGCATCTTTAGCTTAGTAGTTAGTTAATTTTAGGTTAGACAACAATTCCTTTAATTCTTAGGTTAAATAATAAAAAGAAAGTTAGTATTAGTTCTTTTGGTTCCTTTGGGATCGATAATCCGGTCTTGCCACTAAACTATACTACTGTTCGGTAGGTGCGCTTGCCTCAAATCATTGTCACAGTTAGTTTTTGGGCTAGATCATTCATATTATAAATTTTTAAGACTCTGACACACGATCAACCAACACTTCATTGATCAGAAACGTAAAGAGTTTTTAGAGCTGAAACAGGGTCGTTTGACCGTTACTGAGTATGAACAAGGATTTGTGAGATTGAGACAGTATGCACGGGAATGTGTTTCGACTGAAGCTACTATGTGCAAATGATTCATAGAAGGGTTGAATGAGGACATTAAGTTGTTGGTTGGGATACTCGATATAAATGAATTTGTTGTGCTAGTTGAAAGAGCCTGCAAAGCCGAGGAGCTCAGTAAAGAAAAGAAGAAAGCTGATTCTGAAGCACGTGATGAAAGAAAGATGTAACATCCTAAAATTTGGAAGTTTGTAAATTTGGGAAATTGCATATGTTGTGCTTGATAAGTTGTTGTGTAGGCATGATTAGGGGTCTTAGGGAGGCCTAGGGTCGTGTTGGAGCTTTGGTAAATTTTTGCTTTTTGGGCACTTAGGGGGGAGAGATAGTGGAAGCAGGACTTAAGTATAATTATTTGTGTTTTGATAACACAAGTGAGGTGTATGGTGTGTTGGTTGTGGTGTCAAGGTGGAAGCTAGGTGGAGTGGGGTTCAAATCCCACATGTTGCATATTGGGTTTTGTTTTTGAGCTCTGGAGGAGAGAGGGAAGACTGGGTTAAACCGTTTGAATGGAAAGAGGAGAGGAGAGTAGGGAGTTTGAATTGGTCAAGGTGGTTGGGTGATTTCAAATGGGTGACAGAGATTAGATTGTGGAGGAAATGGGGGAGAGAATCGTGGGAGTCGGTGAGTGAAGGTGTTTGGCCGAAAGTGAGGAGAGGCATAGGGAGCATAATTAGTTTTGGTTAGTGGGTGTGTGTACCGAATTCTCTTTAGCTTCCTAGGAAATTTTAGCTCATTTGGTCATAAGTGTGTAGGGAGAGTGCCGTTTTCTCTAAGTGTTCATTTGAGAGTTTGTGTTCTTTTATTTTTTTGCACTGAAAACATTTTGATTACTTCCATTCTCCTTGCTGAACCTCTTTTTTACTATTTTTCTTTTTTTTCTCATCTTTCTCTCTTGTGCACATTAAAGCCGAAACTCATTTGTACCTTTCTTTCCAGCTACTTACCATTTGTTCTCTCTTGTGTCACCATAGTCGAATCTCTTCAACACTCCATCTTCTGTCTCTACGCGATTTACCACCTCCTCTCTTGGCCAAACTGGTAAGTCTAGGTGCTTTTTCATTCTTCCATTTTCTCTTTTCATTAGTCAAATGCTTAACCATCTTCTTTTTTTTGGTTGTGTTCATTTCTTCACTAACCGAAACTCCAATCCCTTCCTTGTAGTTACTTAAGCAAGGTTAGTCGAATATCTAGAAGTGGGAGGTTTGGTTCTCTTCAGTCTATCGAAATTCATTCACTCAATCTTGTCATTAAGGTAATGGTATTCTTGGTTTTCTTTCTTTTCTTTTCGGTCTTATGTTGCACATAGCAAAAGTGGTTATTTCTCCCGACTAATCCCCTCTCTTCTTCTTTCAACATGCCATAGCTGAATCTGTCTTTGTTTAGTTCTCCATTGATCAAGGTAGGGAATTTTCTCGCTAATTTTTTGTACATTTATTCCTTTTTCATTCTCTCTGCTTTAACCGAACCTGCATCTCTTCCTAGGCCGATTGTGTTTAAGATCAAGCAACTCTCTTCTATGTTCATTAAATATTCATATTTTGCGAAGTCATGGTAAGAGTCGAAACCCCTAGTTAGACAACCATCATTTTTATTATGGTACCTTTTTGATAGAGTTTTCTTCATAGAGGCAAGTGATAATCGGTATAAGGAGGTGTCGATTAGGGAGCCTAAGGGGAGTGGACTCATAGCCCCTACTCCCAAGTTCAAACGGCGAAGGGTGTCAGCCGTTAGGGATTTCCCGCCAGGTTGTGGAAGGGAGTCGACATGGGTTTCAGATAGGCAGATTGTCGTGGTTCGCACTAGTGAGGGTGACGACGAGCAGAAGTGTTTAGTTCTTCACGTAATCAAGTGTGTAATCCAACACCTTTATCCATTATATTATGTATTATTCTGTATGTCAGTTAAAAGCCAAAAATGCCTTAATGGGTAAGCTACTATGATACCCCTAGTGGGAGAGTTTGGAAATAACCCAGGCGCGTAAAATTTTGATTATACCCTTTCGGTTATATTTGGTATGACTATGTAAATTATTTAACTGCTATATTGGTACGTCCATGCATGCATTAAATATTATGCCATAGAATGTTCCATGGGATTGGGATATTTTGACGATTGGGGAAGTGTATTTCGGTGGCTCTGCCACATATTTCAGTGACTCTGTCACATTTTGGTTCGATGGCTATGCCACATATATTTCAATAATTTGGTGGCTCTACCACAATTTCAGCGATGAGCAGCGTGACTGCCATCGAGGTGTGTAGCAGATGGAGGGTTGATTGTAGAAATCCCCATAGGTGTGTTAGGCTAGATTCGGGTGGTGTGTAGCGGATGGAATATTAGGCTGGGCTGGGTTGCATTGCATGTATTACCTATGTTATCATGCTAATCGGGCTAAGGCCCAATTTGTTTCTGTATGGGCTTCGAGCCATTGTACTTCCGTATGGGCTCTTGCCTAATTTTGATCGAATGGGGGGAAATTACACATTGAGTTCTCGTAACTCATCCCTCTGCTTTAATTTTGCAGGTGATCCCTAGCTTTAAGGATTTGGAGCCGAGGTGGACTCTGTGGTGGCCATACATCATAGCTTAGTAAATTCCGTTTTGCGGTACTATAGATTTTATTTAAATTTGGGTTTTTGTTTTGTAATAAAGCCTCTTGGTATTTTTTTTGGTTTTAGCTTTTAATTCGATTACTGCTTATTAATTTTGAATGCTCAATTTAGGATTTTCTAAAACATTAATAAAGATTTTTCTATAATCATAATAAATGGTTTCCAAACTATAATTGATAAAACTCTGGATTTTCTTAACATGGATAACTCTTTTCAAAATATCGCATGTCTACAATAATGTAAATGTCATTTTTTTGAAACTCGTTGAGTTTGATTAATTATAAACAAGATCATAGGAAGTAGCAAGCGAAAATGTTTTAGCAAAAGAACTATAAAATAAATTGGATTTTTCACAAGCAACAAAACTTGAAATTTTTAATGAACGCATAGATTCTTTAAACAACCCTTCCATGTGACATGTCAAATCCGGTCATAACATCTAGGTCGGGTTTGGGGTGTTACATTTTATGGTATCAGAGCCAGATTGCAAAACTCGACTGTGAAATGGGTTCAAAATGTTTTCCAAAAATTGGTTTGAAACATGGTTTAAAAAAATATGTTTTTCTAGGAAGTATGGCACCTGCGTCTCTGGCACCAAATCCGTAAGTCTTCTGATATTGTTTAATAGTATGATGGAATTATTCTAGAAAGAAACTACTAGAGTTAATGATAGTATACTGAAACTGTTAGCTAAGACTATAGAGACTGAGACATTAGGAAGTTCGATCTGCGAAAACAACCCTTATATTTGCTTTACATAAGACATTTGTTAATAAACATCAGAACTATATATTAATTCATAAAATTTGTAATCAGATTAATTCTATCTAGCATACATGAGCACTAGAGGATGTGGACGCGATAGGTGTGGCCGAGGTGTTGGGGTTGGGTCTGAGGCATCTGGGCACATGCTTGAAATGGAAGCACATGCATCACCGGTGATTGAGATGGGATCTCATGATTGAGCTGGAGGGGACGATGCTCTATCCCAAGCTATGCTGTGAGTTCTGGAGCGAGTTGCTGGAGTAAGTACTAGGTCGGTGGCCCAAAAATCTATTCCTGAGCGACTTCGGGCAAACAGAGCTGAGGTTTTTAGGGGCATTTCTGGTGTGGCCCCAAATGTAGCTGAATACTGGTTGGAGGCAGTTGAGCGAATTATGGATGATCTGGACTGCATGGCAGAGGAAAAAGTGAAAGGAGCCATGTCTATCCTACGAGATGAGGCATACCAGTGGTGGCTCACAGTGAGGAAGGTACTCCAGCGAATCGTATCACCTGGGAATTCTTTAAGACAACATTCTAGGGAAAATATATTGGGGTGAGTTATGTGGACACCCAGAGGAAAGCATTTTTGAATTTGGTCCAGGGGAACAAATCCGTAGCAGAATATGAGGCGAAAAAGCTTAAGTCATTACGTTCAGGATATAGTTGCAACCGATTATAAGCATTGTGTACGATTCGAGAATGGTTTGCGGGACGAGCTACTGAGTATTGATAGCTCCGCAGTGGGAAAGTGATTTTGCCATTATGGTCGAGAAAGTAAAAATTTATGAGAAATTTAAGAGTTTTGAGAGGAAAAATCGGACAAGGATAGGGGTAAGAGTAAGAGAGGTTTTGGGACGTCAGGTTCTTCTAGGGGTTTCCAAAAAAGGCCTAGGTTAGATGCGCCAGCTCGAGCTGTGATGCCAGTTGCGACCTTGTGCACGGTGTGGGAGAGAACATCTTGGGGAGTGTTGGAGAAGAACTGGAGGATGTTTCAAATGTGGATCTAGGGATCATCTAATAATGGACTGTCCACAGGAGTTAGCTTGGGCACGGTCGGTAGGTCAGGGACTTGCACAGCCAGGAAGAGGTGTCACTAGCCATCGAGAGGTCATGGTCCGGCCAGAGGAGGGAATGGTTTTGGTTGAGGTCTTGGAGCACCGGGCAGAGGTACTGGTAATACAGATGCAAGACAGCCGAGGTTGGTCTATTCAGCTCAATGGCGAGAGGATGGTGACGCACCGGATGTCATAACCGATACGTTTCTTATATTTGATGTGCCATTTACTTCTTTAATAGATATTGGATCAACTCATTCGTATGTTTCCTATACTGTATCTGGGACTCTGAGTATTGAATCTGAGGTTACTTCTAGAGAAATGTCGGTGATTAGCCATTTAGGACAATCTATGGTAATGAATAAATTATTTAGGGATGTGCCTCAAAAAGTTCAGGGAGTGGTACTTCTGGTTGATTTAATGGAACTGCCATTCGGCGAGTTTGACCTTCTCTTAGGTATGGACTGACTAGTTAAGCATCGTGCAAATTTGGATTGCGCTGCTAAGCGTATGGTTTTAAGAACTCTAGAGAATAAGGAGGTGATAAACCGTAAAAGTAACATATTTCAGGCTGACATTTAGTATGCTTTTGGATGATTTAGCCTTTGATTTATGTAAAAAGGTGCTCTTAATCCTTTATTTTCATATTTTTTCTCAAGAAAGCACCCGAGAACGAAAAGAACAAGAAACAGGCTTAAAACGGGCCGATTTGGGCCAAAGAAGAAATCGACACGACTTGGACTTCAAGCCACACGACTGTGCCTCGATAATTAACTAAGACACGGCCATGCCACAATTTATACGGTCATGCCCCAATCGATAGATTTGAGACACGGCCTGAAAATGATTTACACGGGCGTGTACCATGGCCGTGCCCCTGCCGTGGGAGAGAGCAATTTCACTCGGATTTGGATAGTTTGAGGCAAAGAAACACATTCCAAAGCCTATTCAAACACCAAGTAGGAAGTGTACTTGAATTGAGACACTTAGAGGCCAAGTAAAGCATTCTAAAAGTCTATATAAACACCCTAATTGTAACCTGATAGGGGCGTTCAGGAAGGCCAAAGAGCCGAAGCCAGAGCAGCTCAATTCGGGGAATTACTCGAAGATAGCCAGTTGATCCATCTCAAGGAGCTAAAATTCTACTCAAGACGACGAATTTCTCCTTCAATTCCTTGAGGGTTTTAAGGATTTCTTATGTTTTTTTTATCTTTTCTCTTGAGATGTTTTCTTTATTCATTATGAATTAAACCCTTCAGATACACGAAGGGATGACACCTAGATGAATCTTGTTATTGTTTTCTAAATTATATGATAAATACTTAGTTTGTTCTTAATTATGCATGCTTAATCCAAATCTGATGTGCTTAGGTGGAGGAGGAATAGACCCTGCTTAAGAGTGGATCTAGCATAATTAAGCGGAGTTGATTGCACGCCTAGAGATAGGGTGATGAGATTTTATCGGATTAGGGTGAAACCTAATATGGGATTCCATAGATCGATTTACTGCTATTCTAGGGGGTTATTATAAGAGAATGAGAGTTCCACTAATTAACCTAGGGTTAGACATTATTCGCCTCGAGAGAGGGTTTAATATACGTTAGGGAGTCTTACGGATCAAACTAAGTGAATAAATCGTATGGTTCAATGTTAAATAACAAGTGAAGTTAGGTGGATTCTTCTTGAGGGTATCGTCGTGATCAACTGAGTTTTTCATCAAGTTATTTCCCAATTTGTTCTTTTTGCCTTTGTGTTTTTAGCTTAGTAGTCGTTAAATTTGATTAAATCAACCAATCACTCCATATTTTAGGCTAAATAATAAAAAGAAAGTGAGTATTAGTACTTTTAGTTCCTTTGGGTTTGACAATCCGGTCTTGCCTAAGCTATACTACTGTTCGATAGGTACACTTGCCTATATTAGTTTCCAGGTTTGATCATATTCTTTATAAATTTTAAAACTCGACAAAACAACAATCATGTTTTTGGCGCCGTTGCTGGGAAACTAAATTATTAAGAAAACTCTATTCTTATTACTTTAGCCATTATTTTTATTTTATTTTTATTCCACAATTTATTTTATTATTTTTTACTAATTTTCTTTCTTTCTTTCTTTTCTAGTAAGTACCTTTAGTTTATGATTAGAAGGAACCCGAGAGGACCAGTAGTATACTATAGTGATATCGAAGCTATCGCACGTACGAATTGTAAAGAAATTGGATGAGCCCTAAATTACACAGAGGAATATCAAAAAGACAGGTCTAATCCTACTGAAGGGATGGACGAGAATAACCCACTAGCACCTGATGTGCGAGAAAATAATGCTCCACACACAATGTTTGATTATGCTAAACCGCATTTGATAGGAGCGAAATCGGGTATTGTTAGGCCTACTATAGCCGCTTATAATTTTGAATTAAAGCCTAACACAATACAAATGATTCAACAGTTTGTTCAATTTGATAGTTTGCAGGACGAAGATCCAAACACTCATAGCTAATTTCTTAGAGTTTTGTGATACCTTCAAAATAAATGGCGTTTCTGATAATGCCATATGATAAACCGTAAAAGTAACATATTTTAACTGCATATTTAGTATGCTTTTGGATGATTTAGCCCTTGTTTTATGTAAAAAGGTGCTATTAATCCTTCTTTTCATGTTTTTACTCAGGAAAGCACCCACGGATGAAAAGAACAAGAAACGGGCTTAAAACGGGCCAATTTGGACCGTAAAGGAAATCGACACGGCTTGGACTTCAAGCCACACGGACGTGCCTCAACAATTAACTAAGACACGGCCATGCCATGATTTACACGGCCGTGCCCCAATCGACAGAATCGAGACACGACCTGAAAATGATTTACACGGGCTGTACCATGGCCGTACCCCTACTGTGGAGAGAGAAATTCCACTCGAATTTGGATACTTCGAGCCAAAGAAACACTTTCCAAATCTTATTCAAATACCGAGTAAGAAGCAGACTTAAATGAGGACACTTAGGGGCCAAGTAAAGCATTATATAAACACCCTAAGTGTATTCTGAAAAGGGCGTTAGGCGGTGAGCTAGGCCAAGGAGCCGAGCGGAAAAGGTCAGACTTGTGGGAATAACTCGAAGATAGCCAGTGGATCCATCTCAAGAAGCCGAAATTCTACTCAAGATGGCGAATTTCTCCTTCAATTCCTTCAGGGGGTTTTAGGGATTTCTTATGTTTTGTTTTATCTTTTCTCTTGAGATGTTTTCTTTCTTTGTTATGAATTAAACCCCTCAGATACCTGAAGGGGATGAAACCTAGATGAATCTTGTTATTGATTTCTAAATTATATGATAAATACTTTGTTTGTTCTTAATTATGCATGCTTAATCCAATCTGATGTGCTTAGGTGGAGGAGGAATAGACCTTGCTTAAGAGTAGATCTAGCATAATTAAGCAGAGTTGATCGCACGCCTAGAGATAGGGTGACGAGATTTTACCGGATTAAGGTAAAATCTAATATGGGAATCCATAGATCGATTTACTGCTATTCTAGGGGATTATTATAAGAGAACAAGAGTTCCACTAATTAAACTAGGGTTAGATGTTATTCGCCTCGAGAGAGGGTTTAATATACGTTAGGGAGTCCTACGGATCAAACTAAGTGAATAAATCAAATGGTTCAGTGTTAAATAACAAGTGAAGTCTAGGTGGATTCTTCCTGAAGGTATCGTTGTAATCAATTAAGTTTTCTTCAAGTTATTTCCCAATTCGTTCTTTTTCTCTTTGTGTCTTTAGCTTAGTAGTCGAAAAATTAAATTAAATCAACCAATCACTCCATATTTTAGGCTAAATAAAAAAATAAAGTATTAGTACTTTTAATTCCTTTGGGTTCGACAATCCGATCTTACCTAAGCTATACTACTGTTTGATAGGTACACTTGCCTATAATCGTTGTTAGAGTTAGTTTCCAGGTTTGATCATTTTCTTTATAAATTTTAAAGCTTTGATTTCAGTGATCAAGTTTTTGGCGCTGTTGCTCGGGAACTAAAATATTAAGAAAGCTCTATTTTTATTACTTTAGCTTTTTTTTCACTTTAATTTTAGTTTTATTTTGCGTAATTTATTTATTCTTTTTACTAAATTTTAGTTTCTTTCTTTTCTTAGTAGGTATCTCTAGTTAATGACTAAAAGGAACTCGATAGGGCCTCTAGAATACAATAGTGATATTGAATCTACCGCACGAAGGAATCGTAGAGAAATAAGGTGAGCCTTAAATTACTAACAAGGCGAATCCAATCCTACTGAAGGGATGGACGAGAATAACCCACCACGAGATGTGGAAGAAAACAATGCTCCGTGTACTATGTATGATTATGCTAAACCTCATTTAACAAGAGCTGAATCTAGTATTGTTAGGCCTGCTATAGCTGCTAATAATTTTAAATTAAAGCCTAACACAATACAAATGATTCAACAATTTGTTCAATTTGATGCTTTGCAGGACGAAGACCCGAACACTCATATAGCTAATTTTTTAGAGTTCTGTGATACTTTCAAAATAAATGGCATTTCTGATGATGCCATTCGTCTTCAGTTATTTCCCTTTTCATTAAGAAATAAAGCCAAACAGTGGTTGTATTCGTTACCATGAGGGTCAATTACTACATGGGATCAAATGACCAAAAAATTTTTATTAAAATATTTTCACCGGCCAAAACAGCCAAATTACGGAATGATATCTCTTCTTTTGTGCATATGGATTTAGAGACATTATATGACGCATGGGAGAGATGTAAGGATCTCATGAGATGATGTCCACACCATGGTCTACCCTTGTGGTTACAAGTCCAAACTTTCTATAATGGTGTAAATCCTTCAACGAGGCAACAATCGATTTAGCCGCCGATGGAACCCTGAACAACAAAACTCCTGAAGAAGCCTATGAGTTCATTGAAGAGATGTCACTAAATAACTATCAGTGAAAAGTTACAAGGACAAAACCGACAAAATCAGCCGGAGCTTACAACCTCGATGCAGTGACCATGCTATCAACACAGGTAGTGATGATGAATAAAAAGCTTGATAGTTTGTGTTCTTCGCAGGTACATCCAGTCATGCAATGAAACGCAAGTGAAACTGTGGTGAATCCTAAGTACCCACCATACCAACCGGACGCAGAGAGCGAACAGATGAACTATATAGGTAATACTTTCAGATCCAGTAATAATCCTTATAGTAATACTTACAATCCAGGTTGGAGGAACCACCCCAATTTTTCATGGGGAGGCCAAGGAAATCAAGGAAATCAAAGACAACAACCTCCTCAAAACTTCCAAAATCAGCCATATCTGCAAGAAAAGAAGCCAAGCCTCGAAGAGATGCTGACAAAATTCATGGCAACCACAGAAAATCGTTTCAAAAATACTGAGAGAACACTTAAAGATCAACAAGCGTCAATTGGAAAACTTACTGAATCAGTCAAGGAGTTCACTAAGTCGATTGGACTACTCACCATGATGATCTGTGAAATACGGACATAGATTTTTTCTAAAGAAACAGAACTGGTAAAAGTGGTTACACTAAGAAGTGGAAAGGAATTAGTTGAACCAAAGAAACAATTCCCACATGAAGATAGCAAAGCAAGAAATGAGGGAATTGAGGATGTAAATCCATTACGCAAAGAAAGTAGACCACCAATTCCTTATCTAGCAAAGTTGAAAAAGGAACGGTTAGATGGCCAATACCGTAAGTTTCTTGAACTTTTTAAACAAATACATATTAACTTACCTTTTGTTGAAGCTATTTCACAGATGCCGAAGTATGCAAAATTCTTAAAGGAAATCCTGACAAATAAAAGGAAGCTTGAAGAAGTATCGACGGTCGAACTTAATGAAGAATGCTCAGCCATCATCCAAAACAAGTTACCAACCAAATTAAAAGACTCAGGAAGTTTTACTATTCCTTGTTTAATTCATAGTTTAAATATTAAGGAAGCATTAGCTGATCTAGGTGCCAGCATTAATCTGATGCCTTACAAAATGTTTAGACAATTAGATCTTGGGGAACCAAAACCCACTAGGATGAGTATTCAGTTAGCCGATAGATCCATTAAATATACTAGAGGAGTTATCGAAGATGTTTTGGTAAAAATTGATAAATTTATTTTCCCTGTTGATTTTGTTGTGTTAGACATAGAAAAAGACATAAATGTTCCTTTAATTCTAGGGCGTCCTTTTTTAGCCACTGCTAGAGCCGTTATTGATGTTAGTGATGGTAAACTTGCATTAAGGATAGGCGATGAAGAAATTATTTTCAAATCTATGATGCCATGCAATATTCTAAGGAGCAAGATTATTCTTGTTACTTTGTTGATACTACTGATCATATCATTAAAAAATCATTACAAGAATTCATAAATGATGACACGATGGAACTGTGCCTAACTCAAGAAGAGCGGAGAGAAGATGAAGGTGATGAGATGAATTTGAGTACATCGTCATTTAGGCAAATAAAAGAAGAAAGCATTGAAAACAATGACGAAATACAACAAAAATCCTCCATTGATGAGCCACCCAGGCTAGAATTGAAACAGTTACCAAACCACTTACAATATGCATTCCTCGGGGACAATTCTATACTACCGGTAATTATCTCTTCAGAATTAGAACCTCAAGAAAAAGAAGAGTTGATAAAGGTACTAAAAGAACATAAAAAAGCCATAGCTTGGAAAAACTTTGATATCAAGGGAATAAGCCCCTCATTTTGCACCCACAAAATTTTAATGAAAGAAGAATACAAGCCGTATGTGCAGCCACAGAGATGGCTAAACCCCAGCATGAAAGAAGTAGTCAAAGTCGAGGTAATTAAACTTCTAGATACAGGAATAATTTATCCCATTTCTGACAGCACTTGGGTAAGTCCTGTGCAGGTAGTCCCAAAGAAAGGAGGTATGACAGTGGTGCCCAATGAGAAGAATGAATTAATCCCCACAAGAACAGTTACATGATGGAGAGTCTGTATAGACTATAGAAAGCTCAATGATGCCACCAGAAAAGATCACTTCCCTCTACCCTTCACAGATCAAATGTTAGAAAGACTATCCGGGCATATGTACTACTGTTTCTTGGACGGACTCTCCGGCTACTTCCAAATCCCCATAGCTCTTGAAGATCAAGAAAGAACAACATTTACATGCTCATACGGCACGCTTGCTTATCGTAGAATGCATTTTGGATTATGTAATGCTCCTACTACCTTTCAGCGTTGCATGTTGGCAATCTTTGATGAACTTGTGGAAGATATCATGGAGGTATTTATGGATGATTTCTCAGTATTCGATAATTCTTTCCATCTTTGTCTTAAAAATTTAAAATGAGTTCTAATGAGATGTGAGGAAACAAACCTTGTTTTGAATTGAGAAAAGTGTCACTTTATGGTTAAAGAAGGGATTGCATTAGGACATAAGATCTCTAATAAAAGGATTGAGGTAGATAAAGCAAAGATTGAAACCATAGAAAAATTACCTCCCCCTAGTTCAGTCAAGGCTATTAGAAGTTCCTTTCAATTTCAATCAGGAATGTTTAGGTGCATTTAATGTCCTTAAGGATAAATTGATAAATGCTCCGATTATAATTGCACCCGATTAGAATTTACCCTTTGAACTAATGTGTGATGCAAGTGATTTTGCAGTAGGTGCAGTTTTGGGACAACGAAGAGAAAAGCCTTTTCAGCCAATTTACTGCACTAGCAGAACATTAACACCCACACAAGAGAATTATACCACCATGGAGAAAGAATTACTAGCCGTAGTCTTTGCTTTTGATAAATTTAGATAGTATCTAATAATGTCTAAAGTTGTCGTGTATACTGACCATTCAGCTCTCCGTTATCTTTAACCAAACATGATGCAAAACCTCGACTCATACGATGGATTTTACTTTTACAGGAGTTTGATTTGGAAATACAAGATAAGAAAGGAGCTAAGAATCTTACGGCAGATCACCTCTCTAGACTTGAGAATCCACATATCGAAGAACTTGATGAATCTGAGATAAATGACTCATTTCCCGAAGAGCAACTCTTTTCTATAACACATTCTGAGGTACCATGGTTTACAAACATTGCAAATTATTTAGCAGCTAACATCTTGACAAATAGACTAACACATTACCAAAAGAAGCGATTCTTTACTGATGTGAAAAACTATTTCTGGGAAGATCCTTTTCTTTTCTGCATATGTGCAGATCAGGTTATTCGAAGATGCGTTACAAAGACAAAAGCAAGAAAAATCTTGGAACATTGCCATTCAGGACCCTCAGGAGGACACTACAGTGGCATTAAGACCACACACAAAATACTCAAATTAGGTTTTTATTGGCCTACTCTATTTAAGGATGCCAACAGGTATGTACAAAGAGGCAACAAAGCTACACCACGGTTATCATCTAAAGAAGTCAAAACAATTCGAAGTAGGGGACTTGGTCCTGGTATACAACTCAAGGCTCAAATTATTTTCTAGGAAGTTGAAATCAAGATGGTCAGGCCCATTCATGATCAAAACAATCTTTCCATATGGTACAGTCGAGGTAACTCACCCCACTAAGGGCACATTCAAGGTAAATGGTCACCGACTTAAAATTTATAATGATGCAGATTTTGAAAATATGAGAGAGGAGTTTTTGCTCCATGAACCTTCTTTTAGAATCGAAAATAGGGAAAGTCGAGCTTAAGACTATAAACGAGCACTTCTTAGGAGGCAACCCGAGCGCTAATCTATTAACATTTTTTTTTTACTTTTTAGTATCTGGCATCATATTAATTAACCTAATGAAGTGTAGGTTGGGTCACACGGCCTTACACACGAGAGTGCCCATTGTTGTGCAAAAGACAGGGGAAAGCTAGGGGCGTGCTAGTAGCCGTGTACTAATAGAGGAAATTCTTGTATATAACACGGGCAATACACGCCCGTTCTAAACAACCGTGTCTAAATACTGACATTCTAAGCATGGACAGGACACGACCGTGCCCCACTACCATAGGAACATACTGTCTTATCAAACACGGGCTAGACACACCCGTGCTAAATGACCGTGCCCTATCACCATAAGAACATACTGGCTTATCAAACATGGGCTAGACACGCCCGTTTTAAACGACCGTGCTTAAAAAAACCAGTCGCGCCAAAAATCACGAAAAACATGGGCACTTGAAAAAAAATAGCACGATCGTGGCCTGACTGTGTCCCCGCTGCTATTTAAACACCTTAACCGTTCATTCCCCCCATTTAACCCTACAAAAAAAATTTAGCCTTCTTTTTCCCCATCCCGACCACACCCATATTCCCCACCTTCCCAAAACTTCCTTGACCATTGTTCTTCCATAAAAACACAATACAACCCACACCATGCCTACACCACCACCGTGTTGTCGAACCCCACGCCCCTGCCGCCGCCATGTTCACGTTAAAACCTCACGACCACCACCGTGCTTAGCCCATGTCTGGCAACAAAATCACCACCATCATTCCTGGTTCCTTCTTTTATTTCACTTTCGTAACTAAATTTTGCTTAAATCCATATTATTTTGTTTATACCCTTGATTTAGAATGATCTTTCTCATTATTATGATAAGTGATAGTAGTCATTTAATTTTTTAGTTTAAGTATAAATTTCCTCATGTTTATTCCAATCATTATGAATTAAGTATAGATTTTTAAGCATGATTTGTCATATTAGTTATTTTGATTCTATAGATTTAAGTGTGAATTTTTCTCATGTTTATTTCAATGTTTCATTCATATCATATATTTACAACGTCATAGTGATAGTAATTAAATTCGTTTATGCTATCTCAAATTCCTATTGGTTGCTTATCTGAATATCTTGAACCGAGATTATATTTGATGCAATTCTTTTTCAGTACTATGTCGTCATCACGACCAAAGCGATCCACAACCTCCCAAGTAAGAAAAGAAAGGGACTCGACTCATCCTCGGCAAGTGCTTCTTCTAAGGTCCGACACCAATTCCTTCAATATAATTAAGAAACTCAGGAAGAACGATACAGGGCATTTTGAGAAAGGCCCTTAGGCACCGAAAGGTACACCGACTGGGGTGCCGTGGAGCAAGTCAAACTGGTGACCGATATCCGAGCCCTCTTATCGACTGAACCGTGGGAGTAGTTCTTCTCTATCATCGAGCCTACATATTTGGAACTAACACTCGAGTTCTACTCTACTTTCACTTTTCAGACAGTGATGACCAATTATAATGATCCAGGAATAGTCCAATTTCATTTGGAAGGCACGGTACGTCGACTAAGCGTATCAGTAATTGACTGACACTTGGACTTTATCTGAGAGGAATTCATAGGAGAAAATAACCTTTCCAAGTTAGTCCGTCAACTCCACCATACTCATTGAGCTATTTGGCGTAGCTTAGCCCCCACCACGTAGTCACGACCCGGTCGTTCTAAAGGCGACGACCCTTGGACCACCCTACGGTATATCCCGCCATCCTCGCTCACACTATCACCGATAGGCGAGAGAAGCGCCGGCGTGGTAAATAAGCATGATGTCTACTACCTATCGTGCATGGCAGAAGGGCACGTGTTTGACCTTGCATACTTCATCGCTTTCGCAATGCAGCACCAGAAAAAACCGCATAGGAAGGGCATTTTGTCAATGGGGTCATATATAACTCAGTTAGCTCGATAATTTGGCCTCTTCTACACCGAGGCTCACACTTTCTCTCTCACACTGGTCAGTCAGATGATACCTCAGGGTATTCAAATGATGTTGCACATGAGGATGATTAAATATCACTGTGGGACCGACCTGCCTCAGTACCGACTAGCCACCAAAGAGGTAGAGCTAGAGGACATTACTGATGATGTCCCACAACCATCCCAAGAGCCACTGATCCCAAGCCAGCGGCCATCCCATGCAACACCATCATTGCCGGATATCTCTACACGCCTCGACCACTTCGAGTAGTATTTTGTCGACAACACTCGACGTTCTGATGGGATAGAGGCCACCCTCTAACAAATATGCCAGCACCTCCATTCTTATCCCCAGCACCACAACCAGACCCAGCCGATGAGGAGGACCTTTGAGTCATTTTATCTAGATTTTCGTTTACTTATTTGTACTTTATTTTTCTTATTATTTTAATATTTGATTTGTCTTATGTTTGAACATTCTCCTCATACATTACTTTTATTATGAGTATCATCCACATCTAACCTTTGAGTATTCTTAATATTTATTTAATTACGCCTCCAAGATTCCTCATTGATACATTAAGCAGTATCAAACACATCACTAGGTGTAACACCCCAAACCCGGTCAACACACCACGACCGAATCTGGTATGTCACAGGGAAAAAGGATTTTGAGAGGTTTAGGTTTAAGGTTAAAAGTTCAAGGAAAGCACTTCGCTAAATTGTGTATTTGAAAAACTTGAGTAGGTTTGACTGAAATCTGATGTATTTGAAAACCCGAAAATTTTGAAAACTCAATCGAACATGTAGGTAAAACAGGTTTTATCTCGTTAGGAAGTTTGAGTTGTTTATCATTGTTACAAAACATTTTGTATTAGTAGAAAATCGTGTTTAAGTTAGAAAACATTTGAGTTCTTCTTTATTCCAAATCTTAGTGTGATACAGATGGTATAGTTTAAAATATCGCTTTTGTACTTTGAAATCGTTGTCTTTCCAAGTTTTAGCACATTTAACCCAATTAATTTGTTAAGGCATATTATAAATCTACTTTAATCATAAACAAAACATAATTTTAGAAAGGCCATTTACAACCCCAAATAAAACCAAATAGTAATAAAACTTAAGTACCAAATTTCATAAAAGTCCGAGCAAATCCTTATTTAAGCATGGCATGAGCACCTCGAGTCCATCCGGCTCCATGTCCGCGTCTAAGTGTCACCTAAAAGTCAAAGGAGAGAGAGTGAGTGCAAGACTCGGTGTATAAATCCTCTCCGGTATAACATGCCTTGATTTGGAAATACAAGATAAGAAAGGAGCTAAGAATCTTACTACAGATCACCTCTCTAGACTTGAGAATCCACATATCGAAGAACTTGATGAATCGAGATAAATGACTCGTTTCGAAGAGCAACTCTTTTCTATAACACATTCTGAGGTACCATGGTTTACAAACATTGCAAATTATTTAGCAGCTAACATCTTGACAAATAGACTAACACATTACCAAAAGAAGCGATTCTTTACTGATGTGAAAAACTATTTCTGGGAAGATCCTTTTCTTTTCTCATATATGCGAGATCAAAGTTATTCAAGATGCGTTACAAAGACAAAAGCAAGAAAAATCTTGGAACATTGCCATTCGGGACCTCGGGAGGACACTACGGTGGCATTAAGACCGCACACAAAATACTCAAATTAGGTTTTATTGGCCTACTCTATTTAAGGATGCCAACAGTATGTACAAAGAGGCAACAAAGCTACACCACGGTTATCATCTAAAGAAGTCAAAACAACCAAGTAGGGACTTGGTCCCGTATACAACTCAAGGCTCAAATTATTTTCGGGAAGTTGAAATCAAGATGGTCGGGCCCATTCATGATCAAACAATCTTTCTATATGGTACACAGTCGAGGTAACTCACCCCACTAAGGGCACATTCAAGGTAAATGGTCACCGACTTAAAATTTATAATGATGCTGATTTTGAAAATATGAGAGAGGAGTTTTTGCTCCATGAACCTTCTTTAGAATCGAAAATAGGAAAGTCGAGCTTAAGACTATAAACGAGCACTTCTTAGGAGGCAACCCGAGCGCTAATCTATTAACATTTTTTTTACTTTTTAGTATCCGCATCATATTAATTAACCTAATGAAGTGTAGGTTGGGTCACACTGACCTTACACACAGAGTGCCCATTGTTGTGCAAAAGAGGGGAAAGCTAGGGGTGCTAGTAGCCGTGTACTAATAGAGGAAATTCTTGTATATAACACGGGCAAGACATGCCCGTTCTAAACAACCGTGTCTAAATACTAACATTCTAAGCATGGACAGGACACGACCGTGCCCCACTACCATAGGAACATACTGTCTTATCAAACACGGGCTAGACACGCCCGTGCTAAATGACCATGTTTAAATACTAGCATTTTAAGCACGGGCAGGACACGACCGTGCCCTATCACCATAAGAACATACTGGCTTATCAAACATGGGCTAGACACGCCCGTTCTAAACGGCCATGCTTAAAAAAACCAGTCGCATCAAAAATCACGAAAAACTTGGGCACTTGAAAAAAAATAGCACGATCGTGGCTTTGATCGTGTCCCTCACGCTATTCAAACACCTTAACCGTTCATCCCCCATTTAACCCTACAAAAAAAATTCAGCCTCTTTTTCCCCATCCCGCCACACCCATATTCCCACCTTCCCAAAACTTCCTTGACCATTGTTCTTCCATAAAAACACAATACAACCCACACCATGCCCACTCCACCACCGTGTTGTCGAACACCACGCCCCTGCCGCCACCATGTTCACGCTAAAACCTCACGACCACCACCGTGCTTAGCCCATGTCTGGCAACAAAATCACCACCATCATCCCTGGTTCCTTCTTTTATTTCACTTTCAGAACTAAATTTTGCTTAAATCCATATTATTTTGTTTATACCCTTGATTTAGAATGATCTTTCTCATTATTATGATAAGTGATAGTAGTCATTTAATTTTTAGTTTAAGTATAAATTTCCTCATGTTTATTCCAATCATTATGAATTAAGTATAGATTTTAAGCATGATTTGTCATATTAGTTATTTTGATTCTATAGATTTAAGTGTGAATTTTTCTCATGTTTATTTCAATGTTTCATTCATATCATATATTTACAACGTCATAGTGATAGTAATTAAATTCGCTTATGCTATCTCAAATTCCTATTGGTTGCTTATACGAATATCTTGAACCGTGATTATATTTCGCATGCAATTCTTTTTCCAGGTACTATGTCGTCATCACGACCAAAACGATCCACAACCTCCCCAAGTAAGAAAAGAAAGGGACTCGACTCATCCTCAGCAAGTGCTTCTTCTAAGGTCTGACACCAATTTCTTCAATATAATTAAGAAACTCAGGAAGCACGATACAGGGCATTTTGAGAAAGGCCCTTAGGCACCAAAAGGTACACCGACTGGGGTATCGTGGAGCAAGTCGAACTGGTGACCGATATCCGAGCCCTCTTATCGACTGAACCGTGGGAGTAGTTCTTCTCTATCATCGAGCCTACATATTTCGAACTAACACTTGAGTTCTGCTCTACTTTCACTTTTCAGACAGTGATGACCAATTATAATGATCCAGGAACAGTCCAATTTCATTTGGAAGGCACGATACGTCGACTAGGCGTACCACAATTCAGCACAGCACTTGGACTTTATACAGAGGAATTCATAGGAGAAAATAACCTTTCCAAGTTAGTCCGTCAACTCCACCATACTGAATCGCCGGGCGTAGCTTAGCCCCCACCACGGTACCGCTCACGACCCCGCTCGTTCTAAGGCGATGACCCTTGACCACCCTTTACGGTATATCCACGCCATCCTCGCTCACACTATCACCGATAGACGAGAGAGCCGTGGGGTAAATAAGCATGATGTCTACTACCTATCGTGCGTGGCGGAAGGCACGTGTTTGACCTTGCATACTTCATCGCAAGAATGCAAAGACCGAAAAAACCGCATAGGAAGGGCATTTTTCAATGGGGTCGTATATAACTCAGTTAGCTCGATAATTTGGCCTCCTCTACACCGAGGCTCACACTTTCTCTCTCACATGGTCACCGATGATACCTCAGGGTATTCAAATGATGTTGCACATGAGGATGATTAAATATCACTGTGGGACCGACCCGCCTTAGTACCGACTAGCCACCGAAGAGGCAGAGCTAGAGGACATTACTGATGATGTCCCACAACCATCCCAAGAGCCACTGATCCCAAGCCAGCGGCCATCCCATGCAACACCATCATTGTCAGATATCTCTACACGCCTCGACCACTTTGAGTAGTATTTTGTCGACAACATTCGACGTTTTGATGGGATAGAGGCCACCCTTTAACAAATATGCCAGCACCTCCATTCTTATCCCCAGACCACAAACGCATCTAACCGATGAGGAGGACCTTTGAGTCATTTTATCTAGATTTTCGTTTACTTATTTGTACTTTATTTTTCTTATTATTTTAATATTTGATTTGTCTTACGTTTGAACATTCTCCTCATACATTACTTTTATTATGAGTATCATCCACATCTAACCTTTGAGTATTCTTAATATTTATTTAATTACACCTCCAAGATTCCTCATTGATACATTAAGCAGTATCAAACACATCACTAGGAGCACTACGATACTATACAAGTTATCCGCCACCAAAGACGCCAACTCCCGGAATCATCCACAATTCAGGAAGTGTTATTTCTCCCCTTCTCTTTTTATTACATAATTGTTTACCTATCTTTGTACATTGAGGGCAATGTACAGGTAAAAGTACCTAACTTTTTCCATTATTCTAAAATCCTGAATTTTAGTCTTGTTCCTAAGAAATTTTCTCATCTTATCAATTAGGGTGAAATTTATAATGATTTATGATTTTTATTGATATGTTTTTGAGTAAGTCATTGATAATTGTGCATTGATGATTTATACTTGAAGAATACTAGAGAATCAAGCATGATAAGTCTATTTTACAAGAATAAATCAAAAATTTTCTAGGTTGTTGAACTGAATTTGAATATTACCTTGAAGTTTGAAATTTACAAGAATGATATCAAAAACCCATAATTTTTGTGAGATTTTGAGCCTTACAGAGCATATATTCTTTTTCATGATCACTTTATCGATTATGAGTGTGTCAACACTGAATTGTTATTCTAGAACTTGCCTAGATTATTCATATCAAGACCACATTAATGATTTGATATACTGAGATGATAAAGGCACCTAGGTTTTAACCCATTCACTCCACTAAAAAGCCTACCTTCACAAATTAACCCTTAGTGAACCCATTTGATCCTAAAAACCCTTTTATTTATTTACCCTCTAAATTTTAACCCAAAACCCTTTGTATTTGTTATCACCATTCTTTTTTAGTACCCTTCTATCGAGAATTGATTTGATCAGTTACCGAATTAGTTTATTTCAGTTGATAAAGTTCTTTCTTTATTATGTATTTACTTAGTTTGTTCTTAAAAAAAACCAAAGTATATTCAAGCATTAGTATATGATTAAAAAAGCTTATGCATTTAAATTCCAATTGTTGAAGAAATGCTCGTATTAAAAGTATTATCAATAGTAGTATTACTAGTTTCAAAGAAATCAGTTATTTTCTAGTTCATTATTCTTGTTAGTTAATTGGTCAGGTCAATATCGATTTCAAACCTTCTAATTCAGCCTTTATCCACACCTTTAACCTATGCCCCATTACAGCCCTGTCAAAGACCTTTTGATTTATGTATCATCTCATATTACAGTGGTGGAGATTTGATTTTCAGGCAAGCCTATGGGATTAACTTTTCAGGTTTGACTTATGAGTGCTTTTCTTGAAACTTAAACACTTCGAGTGATTTGAGTGAATCTTTAGTGATGATGTCAACCCTTGTCGATTTTGAATTAAAGGTAATTATTTAGATAAGGGGAGATGCCTATGTTTTTATGCTACAAATTTATGACTTAGAATTGTTTGAATTTTTAGGAGTTTTTGAGCTAAATTATCCATGTATAAATTATCTATGAATTATGATGAGGCATTATTGATAGGAATTATGAATTGTGGAAAGTTCGTTTTAATTGTAAGTTGAGAATTTTGCTTGAGGACAAGCAAAAGCTTAATTGTGGGGGTATTTGATAAACCATAAAAGTAACATATTATAACCCCATATTTAGTATGCTTTTGGATGATTTAGCCCTTGTTTTATGTAAAAAGGTGCTCTTAATCCTTCCTTTTCATGGTTTTACTTAGGAAAGCACCCACGAATGAAAAGAACAAGAAACGGGCTTAAAACGGGCCAATTTGGGCCGTAAAATAAATCGACACGGCCTGGACTTCAAGCCACATGGCCATTCCTCGACAATTTACTAAGACACGACCATGCCATGATTTACACGGCCATGCCCTAATCGACAAAATCGAGACACGGCCTAAAAATGATTTACATGGGCGTGTACCATGGCTGTGCCCCTAATGCGAGAGAGAGCAATTCCACTCGGATTTGGATACTTCGTGCCAAAGAAACACTTTCCAAATCTTTTTCAAATCCTGACTAAGAAGCAGACTTAAATGAGGATACTTAGGGTCCAAGTAAAGCATTCTAAAGTCTATATAAACACCTAAGTGTATCCTGAAAGGGGCGTTAGGCGGTGAGCTAGGCCAAGGAGCTGGGCCGAAAAGGTCAGACTTGTGGGAATCACTCGAAGATAGCAGTGTATCCATCTCAAGAAGCCGTAATTCTACTCAAGACGGTAGATTTCTCCTTCAATTCCTTCAGGGGGTTTTAGGGATTTCTTATCTTTTGTTTTATCTTTTCTCTTGAGATGTTTTCTTTCTTTATTATGAACTAAACCCCTCAGATACTAGAAGGGGATGAAACCTAGATGAGCCTTGTTATTGATTTTTGAATTATATGATAAATACTTAGTATGTTCTTAATTATGCATGCTTAATCCAATCTGATGTGCTTAGATGGAGGAGGAATAGACCCTGCTTAAGAGTAGCTCTAGCATAATTAAGCGGAGTTGATCACACGCCTAGAGATAGGGTGACGAGATTTTGCCAGATTAGGGTGAAACCTAATATGGGAATCCATAGATCGATTTACTACTATTCTAGGGGTTATTATAAGAGAACAATAGTTTCACTAATTAACCTAGGGTTAAATGTTATTCGCCTCGAGATAGGGTTTAATATACGTTAGGGACTCCTACAGATCAAACTAAGTGAATAAATCGCATGGTTTAGTGTTAAATAACAAGTGAAGTCTATATGGATTCTTCCTGAAGGTATCATCGTAATCAATTAAGTTTTCTTCAAGTTATTTCCCAATTGCTTCTCTTTCTCTTTGTGTCTTTAGCTTAGTAGTCGATAGATTAAATTAAATCAACCATTCACTCCATATTTTAGGCTAAATAATAAAAGAAAAGTAAAAGTAAGTATTAGTACTTTTAGTTCCTTTAGGTTCGACAATCCGGTCTTGCCTAAGCTATACTACTGTTCGATAGGTACACTTGCCTATAACCATTGTAAGAGTTAGTTTCCAGGTTTGATCATATTCTCTATAAATTTTAAAGCTCTGATTTCAGCGATCACCATACATCTTCGATTATTTTCCTTTTCATTAAGGAATAAAGCCAAACATTGGTTAAACTCGTTACCACGATGGTCAATCACTACATGGGAGCAGATGACTGAAAAATTTTTATTAAAATATTTTCCACCGGCCAAAATAGCCAAATTACAGAATGATATCTCTTCTTTTGTGCAGATGGATTTAGAAACATTATAAGACGCATGGGAGAGAAACAAGGATCTCTTGAGGAGGTGTCCACACCATGGTCTACCCTTGTGGCTACAAGTCCAAACTTTCTATAACAGTGTAAACCCCTCAACGAGGTAACTAATCGATTCAGCCATCGGTGGAACCCTGAACAACAAAACTCCTGAAGCACCTTATGAGTTCATTAAAGAGATGTCACTGAATAACTATCAGTGGCAAGTTACAAGGATAAAACTGACAAAATCAGTCAGAGTTTACAACCTCGATACAGTAACCATGCTATCAACACAGGTAGAGATGATGAATAAAAAGCTTGATAGTTTGTGTTCTTCGCAGGTACATCCAGTCATGCAGTGCAACGCAAGTGGAACTGTGGAGAATCCTAAGTACCCACCCTACCAACCGGACGCAAAGACCAAATAGATGAACTATATAGGTAATAATTTAAGATTCAATAATAATCCTTATAGTAACAACTATAATCCAAGTTGGAGGAACCACCCAAATTTTTCATGGGGAGGCCAAGGAATTCTAGGAAATCAAAGACAACAACTTCCTCCAAATTTCCAAAATCAGCCATACCCGCAAGAGAAGAAGCCAAACCTCGAAGAGATGTTGACAAAATTCATGGCAAACACAGAAAATCACTTCCAAGAAACTGATAAAACAATTACAAGCAGCAAGAGCTGAATTAGGAAACTTACTAAGTCAGTCAAGGCAGCCACTAATACAGTCGAACAACTCGCAAAGCTATGTCAAAATGACTACAAGGATGGCTACCAAGTAACACTGATATTAACCCGAAAGAAATCCAAGCCATCACAGCTGATGGCAATAAAAGAGAAGATGAATCCAGCTTAGTACAAGAAAACGAGGGAGACAAAGGTAAGATAGAGATACCACAAGAAAAGCCAAAACTGGAAATCAAGTAGTACCAACCTCGCATACCTTATCCCAAAGCAATGAAAAGTGACGATTCAGAGGAACAGTTCGGTAAGTTTCTTAAACTTTTAAAGAAACTACATATTAACTTACCTCTTCTTGAAGCTCTTTTTTAGATGCCAGACTCGAGGAAATTTTTAAGACAGCTCTTGACTAACAAATGCAAATTAGACGAAGAGCACCACGTGGAATTGAACGCAGCATGCTAAGCAATGTTACAGAATCAACTACCACAAAAGCTAAAAGATCCAGGGAGTTTTACAATTCCACATTTAATAGGTAGTTTAACTATTGATAATGCGTTAGCTGATTTAAGAGCAAGCATAAATGTCATGCTATATACATTATTTAAACCACTAGGTCTAGGGAAGCCCAAACAAACTAGGATGAGTATACAATTAGCTGATAAAATTGTTAGAATTCCTAGGGGCATTATTGAAGATGTTCTTGTCAAAATGGATAAATTTGTTTTCCCAGTAGATTTTGTTGTCTTAGATATGGATGAGGATAATACGATCCCCTTAATTTTAGGAAGACCTTTTCTAGCAACTGCCAAGACTAAAATTGATGTTGCCACAGGAGAACTCATACTTTGTGTAGGTGATGAATCAATCAATCTTCAAGTTCTTGACTCGGCCAGGACAACAATCGATAAAGGTAAGAAGGTCAATACAGATGATAAACAAATTATTCAACCTTTATTGAAGGAAACACCGCAAAGACACAACCCTAAGCCGACTCATAGATCCCAAATCGACAAAGAAGAACTAGAACCGCACGAGGTAAAACTAGGGGAACCACTAGAAGAGCTCATAGGAACATCCAATCACTTTAAAATAGTCTTTTTTTTCATTTGTTTTCTTCTCTTTCTCTTCCCTTTGTAGCTTAACCAAAAGTTTAGATTTCTAGGACATCCGTCCTTACACACGGTCGTGTCCTTGGCCGTGTAGACCACCGGAATCTCTGTACTAACATAGTGGAGGCTGTGCGAATCAAATCCCAACCACTTTTCAACATCACGGATCCAACCACTCTCCACAAGCACTAGTAACTTGGCACAGCCGTGCTCCACAACCGTGTGAAGCCACTAACTTATTAGACATAGGATAAACACGCCCATGCTACCCAACCGTACCAACACACTACCTTTTCAGGAACGGGAGTGGCACCTAGAAAACGGGCATGAGGGAGCAACACATCTAGACACACGGTCGTGCGATGCGGCCGTGTAATTCAACACACCCTCGGTCTACGGACGTAGAAACGTGCCAGATTTGAGACCCTATTTAAACCCCATAGCCTACCTCCTTCTCCCCTCATTCTTCTTCCTTCTTTTTCTTTCTTTCTTTAAGTGTCCAGACTCTTGAGCTACACTGGAATCATGCCGAGAAGCGTAAGAAGGCAAGCATTGTCTCCTTAAAGGAGACCCCAACACATAAGTTCATGCCGACCGCTTCATCCAAACACCAAGCCAAGGTTTTTAAATTTTTCTTTATGTTTATTTTCCCCTTTATCCTACTTATCTATAATTCTCTTCTGCTTAATATATTTTAAATTCTTTTAGCTTCTTGGTTTTAGGTTTTCAAGGCTACTTGGGAATCACGCATCACAGCCTTAGAGGTCACACCCACCTTGCGAACCATTCAACAATAAGGACTCCTTAGTCCATTGGTCTTTTCTTTTAATTTTAGTTTTCTTCTTAGTCTCCTTCTCTTTATTTTCTTTGTCTTTAATTATATTATTAATGTTTCTTTATAATTTCTGGCTATATCTTTACAGGCTACCCAATTCCTTTGTCTAGCACAAAGCCCATCGGTAGCCACCCCACCGGGTCCATAGAAAATGCCACCACGACTCCTGCCAACTCCCGGAGTCATCCAAATTTTAGGAAGTGTCACTTCTCCCCTTCTCTTTTGATTGCATTATTAGTTATCCATCTTTGTACATTGAAGGCAATGTGCCTCTTAAGTTGGGGGGGTTAAGTGCTTAACTTTTTGCATGATTCTAAAAATCCTAAATTTTGATCTTGTTTTTAAGTATTTTTCTCATATTATTAATTAGGATGAAATTTCTAATGATTTATTATTTTTATTGATATGTTTTGGATTAAGTCATTGATAATTGTGCATTGATGATTTAAAATTTAAGATACTAGGGAATCAAGCATGATAAGTCTATTTTTCAAGAATAAAATTTTTTCTAGGTTGTTGAACTGAATTTGAATATTACCTTGAAGTTTGCAATCTACATGATTGATGTCAAATACCCATAATTTTTGTGAGATTTTGAGCCTTATAGAGCATATATTCTTTTTCATGCTCACTTTGTTGATTATGAGTGTGTCAACACTAAATTGTTATTCTAGAACTTGCCTTGATTATACATGTCGAGGACACATTAATGATTTGATATACTGAAATGATAAAGGCACCTAGGTTTTAACCTGTTCACTCCACTAAAAAGCTTACCTACATAATTAACCCCTAGTGAACCCATTTGATCCTAACAACCCTTTTTATTGAATTAACCGCGTAATATTAACCCAAAACCTTTTGTATTTGTTATCACCATTCTTTTTGACTACCCTTCTATCGAGAATTGATTTGATCAGTTACCGAATTAGTTTATTTCAGTTGATAAAGTTCTTTCTTTATTATGTATTTACTTAGTTTATTCTTAAAAAAAAACCAAAGTATATTCAACCATTAGTATATGATTAAAGGAGCTTATACATTTAAATTCCAATTGTTGAAGAAGATCTAGTATTAAAAGTATTATCAATAGTATTATTACTAGTTTCAAGGCAATCATTTATTTTCTAGTTCATTATTCTTGTTAAGTAATTGGTCAGGTCAATCTCGATTTCAAACCTTCTAATTCAGCCTTTATCCACACCTTTAACCTAAGCCCCGTTACAACCCTATCAAAAGACCTTTTAATTTGTGTATCATCTCATATTACAATGGTGGAGATTTGATTTTCAGGCAAGCCTATGGGATTAACTTTTAGGTTCGACTTATGAGTTCTTATCTTGAAACTTAAACACTTTAAGTGATTTGAGTGAATCTTTAGTGAGGACGTCAATCCTTGTCAGTTTTGAATTAAAGGTAATTATTTAGATAAGAGGAGACACCTATGTTTTCGTGCTACAAAATATATGACTTAGAATTGTTTGAATCTTTAGGTGTCTTTGAGTTAAATTATCCATGTATGAATTATCTGTGAATTATAATGAGGCATTGTTGATAGGAATTGTGAATTAAGGAAAGTTCATTTTAATTATAAGTTGAGAATTTTACTTGAAGACAAGCAAAAGCTTAAGTGTGGGGGTATTTGATAAACCGTAAAAGTAACATATTTTAGGCCCACATTTAGTATGCTTTTAGATGATTTAGCCCTTGATTTATGTAAAAAGGTGCTATTAATCCTTTCTTTTCATGTTTTTTTCTCAATAAAGCACTCGAGGACAAAAAGAACAAGAAATAGGCTTAAAACGGGCCAATTTCAACCAAAGAAGAAATTGACACGGCCTAGACTTCAAGTCACACGACCGTGTCTCGACAATTAACTAAGACACAACCATGCCACGATTTACATGACTGTGCCCCAATTGATAGAATCGAGACACGGGCTAACAATGATTTACACGGGCGTGTACCATGGCTGTGCCCTTGCCACAGGAGAGAGCAATTTCACTCAGATTTGGATACTTTGAGGCAAAGAAACACATTCCAAAGCCTATTCAAACATTGAGTAGGAAGTGTACTTGAATCAGGACACTTAGAGGGCAAGTAAAGCATCCAAAAGTCTATATAAACACGCTAAGTTAACCGGATGAGGGGCGTTCAGCGAGGCCAAAGAGCCGAAGCTAGAGCAGCTCAATTTGGGAATTAGTTGAAGATAGCAGTTGATTCATCTCAAGGAGCCAAAATTCTACTCAAGACGATAGATTTCTCCTTCAATTCTTTTAAGGGGTTTTAGGGATTTCTTATATTTTGTTTTATCTTTTCTCTTGAGATGTTTTCTTTATTCATTATGAATTAAACCCTTCAAATACCTGAAGGGGTTGAAACCTAGATGAATCTTGTTATTGTTTTTGAAGTATATGATAAATACTTAGTTTGTTCTTAATTGTGCATGCTTAATCCAAATCTGATGTGCTTAGGTGGAGGAGGAATAGACCCTGCTTGAGAGTGGATCTAGCATAATTAACCGGAGTTGATCATACGCCAAGAGATAAGGTGACGAGATTTTGCCCGATTAGGGTGAAAACTAATATGGGAGTCCATAGATCGACTTATTGCTATTCTAGGGGGTTATTATAAGAGAACGAGAGTTCCACTAATTAACCTAGGATTAGACATTATTCACCTCGAGAGAGGGTTTAATATACATTAGAGAGTCTTACGGATCAAACTAAGTGAATAAATCGTATGGTTCAGTGTTAAATAACAAGTGAAGTCTAGGTGGATTCTTCCTAAGGGTATCGTCGTGATCAACTGAGTTTTTCATCAAGTTATTTCCTAATTTGTTCTTTTTATCTTTGAGTCTTTAGCTTAGTAGCTGTTAAATTAGATTAAATCAACCAATCACTCCATATTTTACACTAAATAATAAAAAGAAAGTGAGTATTAGTACTTTTAGTTCCTTTGGATTGAACAATTCGGTCTTACCTAAGCTATACTACTGTTCGATAGGTACACTTGCCTATAATCATTTTCAGAGTTAGTTTTCAAGTTTGATCATATTCTTTATAAATTTTAAAACTCGACAAAATAATGATCAGGAGGTGATGGTGATAGGAGAAAGAAGGGATTATCTGACTCATGTAATTTTGGCGCTTAAGGTTGAGAAGATGGTACGAAAAGAGTGTAAGGCATTTATGACTTTTGTTAGTGCATTGGATGCCAAGGAAGTGTCTGTAGAGGATGTCAATCGATGAATTAGTTCTCGGACATCTTTCCTACTGAGCTTCCGGGGTTACCTCCAAACCGCGAGGTGGAATTTGGAATTGAGCTACTTCCAAGTACGGCTCCAATGTCCATCGCTCCTTATAGGATGGCACCGAAGGAGCTGGCAGAACTAAAAGCTTAGATCCAAGAATTGTTGGATCGAGGTTTTATCAGACCAAGTGTATCTCCGTGGGAAGCATCGATATTATTTGTGAAGAAAAAGGATAGGTCGATGCGTATGTGCATTGACTATCGTCTGTTGAACAAATTGACAATTAAGAACAAATACCCGCTACCAAGGATTGACGACTTGTTTGATCATCAGCGAGGAGCTTTAATTTTCTCAAAGATAGATTTGAGATTGGGGTACCATCAATTAAGGGTCAAGGAGGCAGATATTCACAAGACTACTTTTTGAACTCGTTATGGGCATTACGAGTTCCTAGTGATGTCGTTCGGGTTGACTAATGCACCAGCCGCTTTTATGGACATGATGAAAAAAGTCTTCCAACCCTATCTAGACATGTTTGTGGTGGTATTCATAAAAGACATTTTGGTGTACTCCAGAACAGAGGAGGAGCATGATCCATATCTTCGTGTGGTGCTACAAATGTTAAGTGAAAAGCAGTTGTATGCCAAATTCAGCAAGTATGAATTTTGGCTGAAGGAAGTGACCTTTTTGGGGCATGTTATTTTTGCCAAAGGATTAGGGTTGACCCCAAAGATCAAAGCTGTATTGGATTTGAAACCACCAAAGTCAGTGTTAAAAATTTGAAGTTTTCTAGGTTTGGCTGGGTACTACAGAAGGTTCGTTAAGGTGTTTTCATTAATTGCTGCACCTTTAACCAAGTTATTATGAAAAGGAGTACCATTTGTTTGGGTCGATAAACAACAGGAAAGTTTTGAGAAGTTAAAAAAGATTCTGACTGAGGCACCTGTATTGATTCAGCTTGAGGCTGAGAAGGAATTTGTCATCTACTGTGATGCATCGGACATAGGTTTGGGTTGTGTGTTAATGCAAGAAGGGAAGGTGGTAGTGTATGCATCTCATCAACTAAGGCCGCATGAGATGAACTATCCTACTCATGATATGGAATTGGCTATGTATGCATCTTGTCAACTAAGGCCGCAAGAGTCTAAAATATCTCCTTACCCAGAAGAAGCTGAATTTAAGATAGCGGAGGTGGATAGAGATGCTGAAAGATTATGACTGCTTGATTGAGTATCACCCGGGTAAAGCCAATGTGGTGGCAGATGCGTTGAGTGATGAGGTGATATTAGATTTGAGAGCAATGTTTGCTCATCTCAACCTTTACGAAGATGGTAGCTTGTTAGCGGAACTTTAGGTGAAACCGAGTGGGTAGGTCAGATTAAAGATAAGCAATTATTAGATGAATCATTGGGTTCTCGACTTCAGCAAGTGGAAAGTGGGGAGGCGGTGGATTTTGGGTTGAACAGTGAAAGGGTATTATGTTTTCGTGAAAGAATTTGTATGCCAAAGAACTCTGGGTTGAGGCAGATGATTCTACGGGAAGCGCATAAAAGCCCATATGCTATGCATCCTGATGGAAACAAGATGTATCGAGACTGCGAGAGTAGTATTGGTGGCCAGGGTTGAAACGGGAGGTTACCAACTTTGTGAGTAAGTGTTTGACATGCTTGCAAGTGAAGGCGAAACATCAATTGCCTTTGGGGTTGCTGCAACCGGTGAAGATTCCACTTTGGAAGTGGGAGGGGATAACGATGGATTTTGTTAGTGGGCTACCTCTAATGCCTACTAAGAAAGATTCAGTGTTGGTAATCATTGATCGGTTGACTAAGTCCGCACACTTTATACCGGTTTGTACCAACTATTCGTTACAAAAGTTGGCTAAGCTGTATGTGGCAGAAATCATGAGGCTGTATAGGGTACCAGTGTCTATCATATAGGACAGGGACCCCAGATTTACGTCTCGATTTTAAAAAGCATTACATGAAGCTTTGGGTACGAGGCTAGATTTTAGCACAGTGTTCCATCCACAAACTGATGGTCAGTCGGAAAAGGGTAATTCAGATTCTAGAACACATGTTAAGGGGCTGTGTGATTGACTTCAGGGGTAGTTGGAAAAATTATCTACCATTGGTTGAATTTACGTACAACAACAGTTACCAATCCAGCATCCAGATGGCACCCTATAAGGTGTTATATGGTCGTAGGTGTCGTACCCCTACTTGTTGGACTGAATTAGGTGAGCGACGGTTGTTGGGTCCGAAATTGATCTCTGAAATGGAGGAAAAGGTTAAGCTGATTCAGGACCGGTTCAAAGAAACTTCTGATAGACAGAGATCGTATGCGGATCTGAGGCGGAAGGAGATTGAATTTGTAGTGGGGGATCATGTCTTCTTAAAAGTCTCACCTTGGAAGAAGGTTTTAAGATTTGAATGAAAGGGCAAGTTGAGCCCCAGATTCATCGGGCCTTATTAGGTGTTGAAATGTGTGGGACCAGTTGCTTATCAGCTTGAATTATCTCCGGAATTGAGTCAGATACATAATGTCTTCCATGTTTCGATGTTGAGGCGCTACCGTTTAAATCCATCGCATATAGTGCCGATGGAAGGAATTGAGGTAAGACATGGTCTGTCTTTTGAAGAAGAACCAATGTAGATCTTGGATCGGGATATTAAGGTATTAAGGAGGAAATCAGTTTCATTGGTCAAAGTGTTGTGGCGTGACCACGGTTCAGAGGAAGCTACGTGGGAGCCGGAAGAGGTGATTCGACAGTAGTACCCTACCTCTTTTAATCAGGTAAATTTTGGGGCCAAAATTTCTTTAAGGGGGTAGAACTATAACATCCTAAAATCTACGATCTGTAAATTTGGGAAATTGCATATGTTGTCCTTGATATATTGTAACAGTACGAATTTGACCCTAATTAGAATGGTGGTTTCGAGACCATGAGTCCAAGTCCGAAAAATATTTAAATATCATTTTCTGTGTTTATGATATGTGAATTAATATGTGTGAAAGTTTCGTATAAAACTTTAACTGTTTGTGTGCTCAATTAGTCAAAAAGGACTAAATCGCGTAAGTGGTAAAAGTGACCTTTTATTTGATTTAGGGCTAAATTGATGTGGCTTTATTTTAGTGAAGTCCTTAAAGGACAATATGCCTATTTTAAGTTATAGTGGATGGCAACATGGTGATATAACATGTTTTTATGCATTATTTTATATGTTAAAGGTTATATTATGTTTATTTTATAATTTATAATTATATTATAATAAAACCAACATGAAAGTGGAATTTTATTCATTCTTTCTTCCACCGAATAACACAAAGAAAAGAAAAGGTTTTGGATCTTTGTACATTCGACTATTTACAAGCTAAATTAAAGGTTAGTTTTTAATCGGTTTTCGATAATTTTTACGTTTTTGTCATCGTTGCTAAGTTATCTTCAAAGCCCATGTCTTAATTTTTGAATTTGATGATGATTTTGTGCTTTTCCATTGGTGAGCTTATGATTTTTATGATATTTGATGATGAATTATGAGATATATGTGTTAGGTTAACATGTTTTGTCTTTGAATTTTTGGATAATTTTGAGTAATTTGGACTAAATTGTGAAAATAAATTTTTGAGGGGTTAAAATGCAAAATAAATGAAATGCATAGACTTATATGGCTATGTGGAAGATTCGGCCTAGCTATAATGTTGGGAGATTTTGTATATTTTGTGTTTTGTGCAAATAGGACTAATTTGTAAAAATGTTAAACATTAAGGGTAAAATGGTAATTTTCCCATTTAAGCATTTTTGGATTAAATTGAAATGAAATGTGCTTGAATGAGCTCAAATTGAATGTATTTAGATTAAGAACAAAAAAAATTGGACTTGAATAGAGGAAAGGAGAAAGTTAACCAATAGCCGGTTATTGACGTCCGAAAGTATCTGAGGTAAGTCTTTAAGCAAGTTAATACCATAAATGTTGCTCGTAACCAAATTTACATGCTGAATTTTGATTATTGAATATGAAATTGGTCAAAGCCGAATGTAATAGGTGATGTTAATAATGAAATGTAGCTAAATGAAATTGAGTTTGATATGTTAAAGTGATATAAATTATGTGTGTTACATGTGATATTGATAATATGTAATGTGTGTGAGATGGTTTCATAATATGAATATTTGGGCTTCGAGCCTAGCAAGCCTCGTGCCGCTGAAATGTATCGGGCTTATTGCCTAGTAGGCCTCATGCCGGTGAAACGTATCGGGCTTATTGCCCAGCGTGCCTCGTCTTGGGTGAAACGTATTGGGCTTATTGCCTAGCAGGCTAAATGCCGGTGATTAAAATTCAGACATCGATCTAGCAGGCTTAATGCTGGTGATTTTTAATATGAGCTTATGCATATAAAATGCTGGAGTTATGGTAACAAAAGAACCAACTAAGGTTCATTCATATGAATTAATCTACTTGGCCATATAGGTAAGTACCTATGAACTATTTAATTGAGTTTCTATGATCGATCAATTATGAAAGCATATATGTGAGCTTTGTTGGACAAGAAGGTGATGCATGATTGTATAGGTATATTTGGCCTTTTTAGTTATGTGATCATATTATCATTATGTGGATATTGAATAATTGGAGTTATGAAAGGTTATATGGATAAGTGTATACATATATATGTTCTTGTATGTGATTCTAATGAATGAAGTGTATATGAAGTGAGTGTATGGTTGGAAATTGATATTTACCATTTGAATCTTGAACTGAGATAGTGAGTTAATGTTGAAGGTAAGATAAGGAAAAATGTTAAATTATATAAGGTATTGAAGTTCGGTAATGAGATATCATACGTGCTTTGTTAAAGTTTAATTATTATTAAGTATATGATCTAAAGTGTTTGAGTGTTAAATTGAATCACTTTTAATTGCTTAAGGCAAGAAAATGATAATTACTATGGTAAGTATGGTAATGACATTCGGCCATAAAGAACTTTTAAGTTAAATTAATTGTATTCAATGTTATAAACAAATTGTTTATAATGCTTGAAAGTTTGAATGCCATGCTAAAATTTGTTTAAGACTTACTAAGCTAGTAAGCTTACTCTATGTGTGTTCATTGTTCTGTTTTATAGATTTTGATCAAGCTACAAGCTCAGGGGATCGTCAACGAAGTCATCCACACTATCAATCTATTTTGGTACTTTATTAAGTTTGGTTTTGAATTAAAGGCATGTATAGGCTAGATTATGTCTGAATTAATGAATGATGTCCTTGTATATATATTTATAGCAGTGCGAAAATGGCTAGATTATGGTATTTTAGTCTTAAGTGTATTCGGTCTTGGTGCTTGCTTATTATGATAATAATTTTTGATAGAGTAAGTATGCTTGTGTTGGTAGCATGGTTAAGTATAATGTTATTCATGGTATATTTTCGATTTAGCTCTCATTAGAAAAATATCATATAGTTTATTATATGTGATGGATTTGTATATGACTTGATCTAAATGTGAAAATAGTTTATGAATAAGGTTTTGATTGTATATGGCTTGTTCTTAAAGTTAATATTAGATGTTTAAATAAATTTTGGTCATTCTTAGGTGTGTGGTAGTTAATATTTGATTGATGGTTAAGCTTTAGTTGTGTATCGTTAATGATGCTATGATAATGATTCTTTAGTCATGCATTAACTTAATTTGTAAATATAGATAATAGACTTTTATATAAAATGTGGTTCGGCCATAGTGGTTTAATTACATAGATAATTGCTAATAATGGATTTGGTTGAATCAATATGTATTAACTATGCTATATTACGGTTATTTAACAAATTGAAATGGTTCAAATCGTTATGGTCGTATGTATATATATTTGCATTAAAAGATGAAGTTATTAAATGCTAAAATGATGCTTGATTAAGTGTGTGTGTATATACGTATGGTTAATACGTAATGTGGTTAATCTATCTTATATTAATGCGTATAGCATGTGAATTGCTATAACCAAGGATTGATTAAGGGAATGTGTTACACCCCAATCCAGGTCTATGCGTCGAGATGAGATTTGGTTTGTCACACAAATCGAACATTCTTTTAATCTATCTAATGGTTTAGGTGAATCGGTATTACAAAACTTTTTGAAAATAAAGTTTAATAAAAACCAAGAGAAATAATTTAAATTCAATGAATTTGAGAAACATTAGTTGAAATTTTATCATTTAGTATTTAATTATCAAAAAGTTAAAGTAGTTTTAAAGAGTTCAAAAGGATTTGAAAATAAGAATAGATAAAGAATCTCATATGTTTGAAAATCCAAAGTATTTTAAGGAAACATTTTAGGATTAACATAAACCCATATTAAATATCAAAGCAAAATTTAAATCCATCCACACATAAAATCCATAAAATATTAATAGAGGCCTTATTACATTATATACAAAATAATAATTTAAATAAAGTACTTAATAAAAGTTCAAGGTTTATAAACCCATGTTTGCAGTATGGCCTCCACGAAGTCAACCTCGGCCCAAGTCCACGTCAATTTCCATTACCTGAGATGGAAAATTTAAGGAAGTGAGTTACTCAAAACTCAGTGTATAACTCACTTACTATATCCATTGGGCCAGATCATCAAGTCATAATTTTGGGCTTGAGCCCATAAACTGATTTAGCAATATAATAAATGAAATGCATGCAAAATGTAATTTTCCCAACCAAACCTAATTTCCATCCGCTACACACCACCCGTACCAACCATCACACCTGTGGGGATCAAGTCAACCCACCCCGCCAACACACCAATCATGTAACATCCTAAAATTTGAGTATCAGTTGGTTGCTTGTGTTAGCTTGGGTAGTATTGTTTGTGTGCTTAGCATAGCCTTGTGAAGGCTTGATTTTTATTTATGAAGCTAGAATAATTCTTAGTATTTAAAATTTAATGAAGTGGACTAGGTGATCTTGACACTTAAGATAATTTAAGTATTAAATTCTAGCACATAAGGAGTTAGTGGCAAGGTGGTTATGATGCATGAAGGGTTGCTTGAGGGAAGAGGTTCGAGTAACATGGATTGCATTTGGAAGACTTTATTTTTATGTATCCTAACATTAAGTGTCGGCCAAGCTCTAATTATGGTAGGTTGGACTTTCAATTTTTATGGCAAGTTGAATATTAGTTTAGGAAAGCTTGTATTTTGGGATAAGAATCTTAAGATTTATGGAAGGGTGGGGGGACAAAGGGCTTGGATGATGGAGAGTGTTTTGGAAACTATTATAAGGCCATTAGTCCATGAATGTGGATGGCATGTGTGGCTAGGGGGTGGCCGAATGTTGATAGGAAGTTGGGGGGAATTGGTTGGCCAATTTTAGCATTTTGTGCACTATTTGGGATTTCTTCTTTTCCTCTCCAAAATTTTCTTCCTTAGCTGAATGTACCTTAGGCATTAGGTGCAATTTTGCTTTTGGTTTAGCTCTCATTTTTGTTTGAACCAAATTCTATTTTCTTTCTTTCATTTTTCCTTTTGAAACCGAAACCACACTTAGCACTTTGTGCACTTTTCTTTTTCGACAAACAAGGTGTTTGGCCGAACCTCTTTCTCTCATCTCTCTCTTTTCTTTCTTTTGATATTTGCTCAAAACCACATTTCCTTTTTACTTCCTCTTGGACGAATCTTCCTCCTTTCCAAATCTCATTTCTGTCACTTTTGCTCAAAGTTAAAAACATCCATCTTCATTCTATTTTCTCCTTCTATTTTCTTCTTTCTTTTATTTTTGAATCCTCCTTCTCCTATTTCATTTTCACTTTTATTTTCCTTTCTTTTTCTCCACCATAGCCGAATCTTCTTTCTCTCTTTTGGTGTTATCTTGGCTGAAAATCATCAAGGGTAGATTTTATTTGGGTTCATCTATGACCGATTTTGAAGATAGGTAAGTGTCTTGGCCGAATTTCCTTTTTTTTCTCTTTTCTATGTTGTTTTTCTTGAGGGCAAAGGCTGAATTTTTGGGCATTTGTTGCAAGGTTCAAAATATTCATAGGAATTTATTCTTCTAGACTCTTCGGGACTTTGGAAGCAATCATTCTAAGCCTTAATTCTTTGACAATCGTTTTGGGGTAAGCCAATAGGTAAGACTTGGTATTTCAAATGATAACCTTTCGGGATTTGTTGGTATGGTCGAATGGTCTTGTTTATAGTCTTGTGGTTTGACCGAATATAGGACAAGGTGATCTAGTGCGGTAGATTGGGTCTTCAGAAGTTAGTACTTGCGTTAGTGACAGGTGTGTACCTTACACTCTTTATAACTCGGTAATATATATGTTTATAAATATACTAATCATGTTATTAAAGATGAAAACTGTGAGATTTTGATAAGATACCTTGATGGGTATGAATAAGGACTCGGGTAAGTCCATTTTGATATGATGTTGTTATATGTTGATTAATATCATGATTTAAGATATATAAATATATAATTGTTATATGATCATATCAAAGTATGATGGCATGATTTACTCTTGTAAAACATTGGTTTAGGTGATATGAGAGGAGGGGGAAGGATTTGATATCCGTGTCTTTGGGACACCAGAGGTTTGGCACCTCCAGTGGTTTGGTACCACAGTTATTTCATGTCTTTGGGACACCAGAGGTTTGGCACCTCATAGCGAGTCGTCCCAGTGGCTTAGCACCACCGTGGGTTGGCCCCACTTTTGATTTATTGGGATCGTCGCCAGTGATTTGGTATCACACATGGGTTGGCCCCACAACTTGATCAATTGTGACTTTGGGTCACCAGTGATTTGGCATCACATTATTGGATATCGTGACTTTGGGTGGGTTTGGCACCACCAGTGGTTTGGTACCACACGGGGTAGAAAAGGAGTTATGGATGGCTAGGTTGGGTGCATTATATATATTGCTTAGTTATGAATTGTGTAAGAATGTTGCATTAACCGGGGGAAGGATTATGCACTGAGTCTTGGTGACTCACCTTCTCCTTTATCTTTTCAGGTGATTCTTGATCGCGGAGGAGGAGCCGGATGAACTCGAGGAGGCCATGCAATAAAAATTTAGTTTTATAAGAACTTTGATTTGGGTACTTTATTTTATCTTAATTTGGTTTATATTTTATTTGAATTTGTAATAAGGCCTTTTTAATTATGTTTTTGGATTATTTATATGTTTTGGACTTGTTTTAAATATGGCTTAGAAAGTACATGGTTGATATATTAATTTGAGCATAAAGTTTTCTAAACTATAAAAACGCAATAGTTTTCAAAATCTTACCATCGGGTAATAAAAATTGTTGGATAATAAAATTTAGCTTAAATGTTTTCGACAACTTAAAAGATTTTCAAATTGAAGTTTCTACACTCAAATGCAAATGGTTTTTCAAAGTAATAATTCAGGTTTTTCTTAAAATGATATAAATGTTTTCTAACCTATGGATTGTCAACTAAGTTTTAAAAGATTTACTTACAGGATTTTAAAAGTAAACTATCGATTTTAAATAATCATGCACTTATTTTCTTTAATTAAATCGAAAACTAAATTTTCTTCAAAACGATTTCCTCTGTGGCATGCCAGATTCGGTCATAGCGTATTGACCGCTTTTCGGGTGTTACAAGTTGGTATCAGAGCTAAGTTCAAAAGCTCGACTATGGGCCCAAGGCCCAAAATGATTTAAAGTATGGTCTTAAAATGTTTTTGTTTAAAATTATATGATTTGAAAGGCATGGCACCGAAGTTTTAAAGACCGATCCGCTTCGAGTAAGTACTTCAAACTATTGATTATGATGATATAATGATGATGGTATGACTGTATAGTAGTAGGAACTACTCTAGAGACTCAAAACTATAGGTTCCATGTACTCGCAAAACAACTTCTTATTAAAATTATTCATAAAATTGTGTTTTAAAGATAGTGAAATGATGTCTAAGCATAAAACTTTCAAATCAGATAAGTCAAGACTTTAGACATGAGCACTCGACGTCGAGGTCGTGTTATGCGTGGACGCGGTCGGGGTAGGATGGCTGTGTCTGAACCAGTGAGGTCTGGTCAATGGGTCAGAAAATGAGATACCAGTACCTCCACCGACTGTAGGTGGTGAGTTTCAGGAACAAACAGGGGACGACGCAGTGTCTCAAGCAATGCTGCAAGTTCTTGAGAGAGTAGCTGGAATAGGTGGAGGCATGGAAGCTTAGAAATCTGTACCTGAGCGACTCCGAGCCAATGGAGATGAGGTATTTTGAGGTGATTCGGGTGTAGCTCCCAGTACGGCCGAATATTGGTTAGAGGCGACAGAGCGAATCATGGATGACTTGGATCTGAATACTGAGGAAAAGCTAAAGGGGATAGTGTCGCTTCTTCGGGATGAGTCATATCAGTGGTGGCTCACAGTGAGGAATAGTGCTGCGGCGGAGGATCTTACTTGGGACTATTTCAAGGCAGCATATCAGAAGAAATATATTGGGTCCAGTTACATTGATGCACAACGTAAGGCATTTCTGAGTTTGGTCCAAGGGAGTAAGTTCGTTTCAGAATATAAGGCAGAATTTTTAAGACTGAGCTGGTATGCTAGAGGTATCGTGGCTTCGGAGCACGAGCGATGTGTTCGGTTCGAGGATGGATTGAGGGATGAGTTGAGGCTGCTGATTACTCCACATCAGGAGTGAGAATTTGTTGTGCTAGTTGAAAAGACTAAGATAGCTGAAGGGATAAAGGAATCTGTAAGGCAGAATCACGACAGGAACAAACATAAGAGAAGTTTTGGATCATCCGGGTCAGCCGATAATTATTTGAAAAGGGCTAGGCAGAATGGGCTGAATCAATCTGGGAGGCATGTTACTGCTAATCAGGGACCGACACAGTGTAATCGATGTGGAAAATATCATTGGGGTGAATGTTGGACCAGAGGGAAAGGATGTTTTGAGTGTGGTTCGCTGGATCATCGTGTGAGGGACTATCCACGTAAGCTAGCCAAGAATCAGACTGAGAGTCAAGGTCGTGCTCAGTTCAGAAAGGAGGGACCATCACCGCAGAGAGGTCGTAGTAATGGTAGAGGAGGTAATGGTTTTGGTCGAGGCCACGGAGCATCAGGCAGAGGTGCAGGCAACACTGAGGCAAGAGAGCCTGGTTTGGTGTATACAGCGAGACGTCGTGAAGAGCGCGATGCACCGGACGTCATAACCGGTACGTTCTTAATCTTTGGTGCACCATATACTGCTTTGATAGATGTGGGTTCGACGCATTCGTATGTTGCTAGTAACATAGTAGAGACCATGAACTTAGACTCGAGACTACTTTAGGAGGATGACAAGATTTAGCCCTCTAGGTCACTCTGTAGAAGTAAATAAGTCAGATAGGAAGTACCCTAGAACTCCAAGGGGTAGTGTTTGTAGCTGATCTGATGGAATTGCCGTTTGGGGAGTTCGATCTGATTCTTGGGATGGACTGGTTGGTTAAGTACCAGGCAAGTTTGGATTGTGCTACTAAGCGCATGGTGTTGAAGACAGTTGAGGGTGAAGAGGTGGTTATGATAGGTAATAGAAGAGATTATCTATCCAACGTGGTATCTGCGTTGAAAGCAGTGAAGTTGGTCAGGAAGGGCTTTGAGGCATTTATGGTTCATGTATGTGCTTTGGAAGCTAAGAAGTCCACTGTAGGAAATGTTTGAACAGTAAAGGAATATGCTGATGTATTCCCAGAAGAACTTTCGGGATTGCCTCCGGATCGTGAAGTTGAATTTGGTATAGATTTGTTACCCAGAACTACGCCAGTGTCTATCACTCCGTATAGGATGGCGCCGATGGAATTAGTAGAATTGAAGGCTCAGATTCAGGAGTTGTTGGATCAAGGTTTTATTCGACCAAGTGTTTCGCCTTGGGGAGCGCCGGTACTTTTTGTCAAGAAGAAGGATGGTACGATGTGAATGTGTATAGACTACCGCTAATTAAATAAGCTGACGATCAAAAACAAGTATCCTTTGTCGAGGATAGATGACTTGTTTGATCAGCTTAAAGGGGCAGCGATTTTATCCAAGATTGTTTTAAGGTCTGGATATCATCAGCTAAAGGTGAAAGAGGCTGATATCCATAAGACGGCATTTCATGCTCGGTATGGGCACTATGAGTTTCTAGTAATGCCTTTTGGGTTGACTAACGCGTCGGCAACATTCATGGACATGATGAATCAGTATTTCAACAGTTTTTGGATCAGTTTGTCGTAGTTTTTATAGACGATATTTTGGTATACTCCAAGTTAGAGGAGGAGCATGATGTGCATTTACGACTAGTGTTGCAGATTCTGAGGGAAAAGCAACTATATGCAAAATTTAGTAAGTGTGAGTTTTGGCTTAGGGAGGTGACTTTCTTGGGTCACGTAGTATCAGCTGAGGGGATTAGAGTGGATCCTTGAAAGATCGAAGCAGTGTTGGATTGGAAGCCGCCTAAGTCAGTGGCTGAGATTTAGAGTTTTCTAGGTGCAAGGGTATTACCGAAGATTTGTCGAGGGATTTTCTTTGATCACAGCACCTATGACCAAGTTATTGAGGAAAGGAGTTCCATTTATGTGGACTGAGAAGCAACAAGAAAGTTTCGACAAGTTAAAGAAGATTCTGACTGAAGCTCCAATTTTGATTCAACCTAAGGTGTAAGGAATTCACGGTTGCCATCGTGATGCATCACATATCTTGGTTTGGGATGTGTGTCGATGCAGAAGGGAAGGTAGTGGCTTATGTATCTCGGCAGTTAAGACAACATGAAGTTAATTATCCGACGCATGACTTGGAATTAGCCGTAGTGGTTTTCGCCTTGAAGATTTGGAGACACTATTTGTACAGAGAGAAGTCGATAGTCTACATTGATCACAAGAGTCTAAAGTATCTTTTGACTCAGAAGGATTTGAATTTGAGGCAGCGAAGATGGATTGAGTTGTTGAAGGACTACGACTGTTCGATTGAGTATCATCCGGGCAAAGCTAACGTGGTGGCAGACGCGTTGAGCCGTAAGGTTGTATCAAAATTAAGATCGATGTTTGCTCATCTTAATTTATACGACGATGAGAGTCTTTTGGCAGAATTGCAAGTCAAGCCAACTTGGTTAGAACAGATCAAGAAGAAACAGTTAGAAGATGATGGTTTGAATGATCGGAGGTTGCAGGTTTAGAATGGTGGTTTAGAGGATTATAGTTTGTCCAATGATGGAGTGTTGTGTTTTCAAGGGAGAGCTTGTATGCCGAAGGATGTTGAGTTGAGGCAAAGGATTCTTCGGGACGCACATAGCAGCCCATACGCTATGCATCCTGGAGGTAGCAAGATGTATCGAGATTTAAGAGAGCAATTTTGGTGGCCAGGTCTAAAGCGAGAGGTAACTGAGTTTGTGGGTAAATGTCTGACGTGTCAGCAGGTCAAGGCTGAACATCAGTTACCATCTGGGTTACTTCAGCCGGTGAAGATTCCACAATGGAAGTGGGAAAGGATCACTATGGACTTTGTCAGTGGATTACCTCTTACACCTAGTAAGAAGGATTTAGTTTGGGTGATTGGGGATCGTCTGACTAAGTCAGCTCATTTCATTTTGGTAAGGGTGGATTACTCGCTTCAGAAGTTAGATAAGTTGTATGTGGCGGAGATAGTGAAGTTGCACGATGTACCAATGTCGATCATCTCAAATAGAGATCCTAGATTTATGTCGAGGTTTTAGAGAGCGTTACATCAAGCTTTGGGTACGCGGTTGGATTTCGATCGCATTTCATCCACAAATCGATGGGCGATCGAAAGAGTTATCTGATCTTAGAGGATATGTTGAGAGGATGTGTTTTAGACTTCAGAGGGTGGGAAGAGTTTTTACCATTAATGAGTTCAGATACAACAATAGTTATCGAGCAAGCATTAAGATGGCACCATATGAGGCATTGTATGGTAGGAGGTGTCGCACACCTACATGCCGGATGAGTTGGGTGAGCGCCGATGTTAGGACCGAGTTGGTTGCAGAGACTGAGGATAAGGTTAAGATTATTTAGGCTCGTTTGAAGGAAGCTTCAGACAGGCAGAAGTCTTATGCCGATCTTAAGCGAGGATATAGAGTTTTTCGTAGGTGACAAGGTCTTCTTAAAGGTCTCGCCATGGAAAAAAGTGTTAAGATTTGGGAGAAAAGGCAAGTTAAGTCCAAGGTTTATTGGGCCGTATAAGGTGTTGAGACGAGTGGGAGCAGTAGCTTATCAGCTCGAGTTGCCATCAGAGCTGAATCAGATTCACAATGTGTTCCATGTCTCCATGCTTAGACGCTATCGTTCTGATCCATCGCATGTCGTGGCAGTAGAGGAAATAGAGGTGAGTCCAGATTTGACAGTGGAAGAGGAACCAATACAGATTCTAGATCGAGACGTGAAAGTTTTGCATAAGAAGTCAGTTCCTTTAGTGAAGGTCTTATGGCAGAACCATGGCGTAGAAGCTACTTGGGAACCGGAGGATGTTATGAGGCAGCAGTACCCTCAACTCTTTTGATCAGGTAATTTCGAGGACTAAATTATTTTAAGGGGGTAGAATTGTAACATCCTAAAATTTGAGTATCAGTTGGTTGCTTGTGTTAGCTCAGGTAGTATTATTTGTGTGCTTAGCATAGCCTTATGAAGGCTTGATTTTTATTTATGAAGCTAGAATAATTCTTAGTATTTAAAATTTAATGAAGTGGACTAGGTGATCTTGACACTTAAGATAATTTAAGTATTAAATTCTAGCACATGAGGAGTTAGTGGCAAGGTGGTTATGATGCATGGAGGGTTGCTTGAGGGAAGAGGTTCGAGTAGCATGGATTGCATTTGGAAGACTTTATTTTTATGTATCCTAACATTAAGTGTCGGCCAAGCTCTAATTATGGTAGGTTGGACTTTCAATTTTTATGGAAAGTTGAATATTTGTTTAGGAAAGCTTGTATTTTGGGATAAGAATCTTAAGATTTATGGAAGGATGGGGGGACAAAGGGCTTGGATGATGGAGAGTGTTTTGGAAACTATTCTAAGGCCATTAGTCCATGAATGTGTACTGACATGTGTGGCTAGGGGTGGCGAATGTTGATAGGAAGTTAGGGGGGAATTGGTTGGCCAATTTTAGCATTTTGTGCACCATTTGGCATTTCTTCTTTTCCTCTCCAAAATTTTCTTCCTTAGCCGAATGTACCTTAGGCATTAGGTGCAATTTTTCTTTTGGTTTAGCTCTCATTTTTGTTTGAACCAAATTCTATTTTCTTTCTTTCATTTTTCCTTTTGAAACCGAAACCACACTTAGCACTTTGTGCACTTTTCTTTTCGGCAAACAAGGTGTTTGGCCGAACCTCTTTCTCCCATCTCTCTCTTTTCTTTCTTTTGATATTTGCTCAAAACCACATTTCCTTTTTACTTTCTCTTGGCTGAATCTTCCTCCTTCCCAAATCTCATTTCTGTCACTTTTGCTCAAAGTTAAAAACATCCATCTTCATTCTATTTTCTCCTTCCATTTTCTTCTTTCTTTTATTTTCGAATCCTCCTTCTCCTATTTCATTTTCACTTTTATTTTCCTTTCTTTTTCTCAACCATAGCCGAATCTTCTTTCTCTCTTTTGGTGTTATCTTGGCTGAAAATCATCAAGGGTAGATTTTCTTTGGGTTCATCTATAACCGATTTTGAAGATAGGTAAGTGTCTTGGCCGAATTTCCTTTTTCTTTCTCTCTTTTCTATGTTGTTTTTCTTGAGGACAAAGGTCGATTTTTTGGGCATTTGTTGCAAGGTTCTAACTATTCATAGGAATTTATTCTTCTAGACTCTTCGGGACTTTGGAAGCAATCGTTCTAACTTCTAGACTCTTCGGGACTTTGGAAGCAATCATTCTAAGCCTCAATTCTTTGACAATCGTTTTGGGGTAAGCCAATAGGTAAGACTTGGTATTTCAAACGATAACCTTTCGGGATTTGTTGGTATGGCCTAATGGTCTTGTTTATAGTCTTGTGGTTTGGCCGAATATAGGACAAGGTGATCTAGTGCGGTAGATCAGGTCTTCGGAAGTTAGTACTTGCGTTAGTGATAGGTGTGTACCTTACACACTTTATATCTCGGTAATATATATATATGTTTATATATATACTAATCATGTTATTAAAGATGAAAACTGTGAGATTTTGATAAGATACCTTATGGGTATGAACAAGGACTCGGGTAAGTCTGTTTCGATATGATGTTGTTATATGTTGATTAATAACATGATTTAAGATACATAAATATATAACTGTTATATGATCATATCAAAGTATGATGGCATGATTTACTCTTGTAAAACATTGGTTTGGGTGATATGAGAGGAGGGGGAAGGATTTGATATCCGTGTCTTTGGGACACCAGAGGTTTGGCACCTCCAGTGGTTTAGTACCATAGTTATTTCGTGTCTTTGGGACACCAGAGGTTTGGCACCTCATAGCGACTCGTCCCAGTGGCTTAGCACCACCGTGGGTTGGCCCCACTTTTAATTTATTGGGATCATCGCCAGTGATTTGGTATCACACGTGGGTTGGCCCCACAACTTGATTAATTGTGACTTTGGGTCACTAGTGATTTGGCATCACATTATTGGATATCGTGACTTTGGGTCACCAGTGGTTTGGTGCTACCAGTGGTTTTGGTACCACACGGGGTAGAAAAGGAGCTATGGATGGCTAGGTTGGGTGCATTATATATATTACTTAGTTATGAATTGTGTAAGAATGTTGCATTAACCGAGGGAAGGATTATGCACTGAGTCTTGGTGACTCACCTTCTCCTTTATCTTTTCAGGTGATTCTTGATCGCGGAGGAGGAGCCGGATGAACTCGAGGAGGCCATGCAATAAAAATTCGATTTTATAAGAACTTCGATTTGGGTACTTTATTTTATCTTAATTTGGTTTATATTTTATTTGGATTTGTAATAAGGCCTTTTTAATTATGTTTTTGGATTATTTATATGTTTTGGACTTGTTTTAAATATGGCTTAGAAAGTACATGGTTGATATATTAATTTGAGCATAAAGTTTTCTAAACTATAAAAACGCAATAGTTTTCAAAATCTTACCATCGGGTAATAAAAATCGTTTGATAGTAAAATTAAACTTAAATGTTTTCGACAACTTAAATGATTTCCAAATTGAAGTTTCTACACTCAAATGCAAACGGTTTTTCAAAGTAATAATTCGGGTTTTTATTAAAATGATATAAATGTTTTCTAACCTATGGATTGTCAACTAAGTTTTAAAAGATTTACTTACAGGATTTTAAAAGTAAACTATCGATTTTAAATAATCATGCACTTATTTTCTTTAATTAAATCAAAAAATTAATTTTCTTCAAAACGATTTCCTCTGTGGCATGCCAGATTCGGTCATAGCGTATTGACCGATTTTGGGGTGTTACAAATCATAGGCATAAAGCCATTTTTAATAATGTTGTGGTGAATCACCGAACTAGATTGTGACAATGTCACCGAACTAGAGGCATTAAGCCATTAAAATATTTGTGGCTCTGCCACCGAACTAGAGGCAATAAGCCATTTAAATATGTGTGGCGAGCCACTAACTAAAGGCAATAAGCCATTAAAATATGTGTGGCGAGCCACCAAACTAGATTTTGGCAACAGGCCTTTCTTCTCTTCATCATTTTCCCAACCAATGCAAACATGTATGCATAACAATCTATATCCATATGATAATTTTAGTAAAAGGCCCAATTTACAAGTGAAACAATATTTCAAGTTTTTATTAAGGCCCATAACACAAAATAACATTTAGCCCATTTAGCAATCTAGCAACTTAGGCCCATTAATGATCTAGCATATTTTTCGGCCCATTAAACGATCTAGCATATTTTTCGGCACATTTAACGATCTAGCATATTTTCGACCCATTAACGATCTAGCATATTTTGGCCCATTTAACGATCTAGCATATTTTCGCCCATTTAACACATGAGACATAAAATTTACAATTTACCAACTAACTCATTGAGGCGTTTTGTAAATTTTACAACTTTAACCATTTTCATGTATTTTCACAAAATACTAATTATTACGTATTTTTCGATTTTGTCATCTTTACTATTTTCTCAATACTTACGATTTAACATCTAACCCGAGATAAGTGAGAAGTTACACACCTTGTTATTGTGAGTACTAGACTTTCCCGCCGTCAAGACTCTAAACGTAATACGATAATTAGAATACTATCATATTTTAAAACTACACTATTGATAAATAATCTAAATCTTTACCTCGTGATTTCGAACCACTTCTATTTTTGGTTTCTCCTCGATTGTTGGTTCGTTGTCTGATGAGAATCCATGAACGAATAAAGGTTCGGAGTACAAATGACTTCAAACAATTGGTTCTCCTGATGAGGGTCCGTAATCTATGGAAAATCTCGGATTCCCAAAATAGCCCTTCGTTTATACTTAGGGGGAATAGCGGAACCACCCCTCTTTCGAAAACTATGCACTACCCTTTTCTGCCCTATCTTGAATGTCTCTAATGGCATAAGATCATTAGTCCGACTAATAATTATCGAAATATGGCTAACAATTTTAAAAGATTTGAGATTGGCTTACCACAATTATCCTCGTTCCACGAAGAAATGATCGAGCGATTACGCCCCTATAACGAAATCGATTAAATAACTAACTATACCAAAATGACGAATAATATGAGAATCCTTGAATAAACTCCTTACCTTAACTCTTAAAATCGATTCCAACGATCCACAATACTCAAGAACACTTTGAGTTTCTGCCCTCCAAAAATCTCACTATTGTCCACGGTTGAAAAGAATTGAGTGAGAAGAATACTTATGACTAAAGGAGAATTCGGTTATGACCAAACAAAGAAAATGAAAAAGATTCGGCACAAGAGCAAACTAACATTCAGCCATGAGAAAAGTATTGAAAAGACTTTAGTTTAGAAGAAAGTAAAAGAATGGAAGATGGAAATGATATGATTCGGTTTTCAAGAGAGAAAGAGAGAAAGAAAAGAGAAGAAAAGAGAAAGAAAAGAGAAGAAAAAGAGAATTGAGTTTAGGAGAATTTTGCATTCGGCATTGTGAACGAAAAAGAGAAAAAGAATGGCCTTCTTTCTTTTGTGTGATGATAGTTTCAGACTAGGAAGAATGATTGGCAAAGAAATGACCAAATGGTCAAAGAGAAATGATGGTAAAAGATGCTATAGTTTCCTCAAGGTTTAAGGTATAATCGGCTAGGAGAGAGCAAATTTTGGAAGAGAGTTTGATAAGCAAGCACCAAATGACCAAAAAGAAAGTTTTCATCCAACTCCCAAGCCTACCAAACCAATCAACAAAACCGGCCACCTCCCCTAGCCCTTATGGCGTCCACATACATGGTTAAAAGGCCATTAGAAAGTTTCCAAAACATCAACCTATTCTTAAGCCTTATCATCCTCCTTTTTCCTTCAGTTAGAGAAACATTATCCCCCAATTCAAGCCATTCTATCCCCTAACTCAAGCTTTCCATAACCCTTAGTCTTCTTACCAAAAAAATATTAATCCAACTCATCCTAATCTTATCCATAGCCGACACATGCTAGGATAAAGCAAAAATAAAAACTCCCAAATTGCATACTAGGAGATTCGAACCTCTCCCATCAAGTCCAACTTATGGCTCCATCACCACTTTGCCAATTACTTATCTTATGCCATCTTTTAGTACTTAATTAACTTAAGTTCCAAGGTCACTTAATTTCTTTACATTAAAGTACACTTTACTAATATTTATTCTAATTCCAAGTAAACCCGAGCTAACACTTAGCAACATAATGATACTTGAATATTTAGGATGTTACAATTCTACCCCCTTAAAGAAAATTTCATCCTCGAAATTTACCTGATTAAAAGAGATGAGGATATTGTTGCCGAATTGCATCCTCAGGCTCCCACGTAGCTTCCTCCGCTCCGTGATTATGCCATAAAACTTTGACCAACGGCACGGTCTTCTTTCTTAGCACTTTTACATCTCGGTCTAAAATTTCCACTGATTTTTCCTCAAAAGACAAGTCTGATTTCAATTCCACCTCCTCTACTGGTGTTATATGAGATGGATCCGATCTATAGTGTCTCAGCATGGAAACATGGAAAACATTATGAATTTGACTCAACTCCGGAGGTAGTTCAATCTGATAAGCCACTGGACCAATACGCTTCATCACACGATATGGCCCAATGAACCTAGGGCTCAACTTGCCCTTCTTTCCAAATCTAAAATTTTCTTCCAAGGTGAGACCTTCAGAAGACCGCTCTCCTCAAAGAAACTCAATATCCTTACGCTTCAGTCCAGATATGACTTCGTCTCATCCAAGCTTCCTTTAACCGTGTTTCAATAACTTTTACTTTTTCTTCGTTTTAGATAACAATTCAGACCCAACATCCGCCGCCGCCCAATTCAGTCCAACAAGTAGGAGTACGGCACCTACGACCATACAATGCCTCGTAGGGTGCCATCTGAATGTTAGCTGATAGCTATTGTTATACGCGAATTCTGCCAATGATAGAAAATCCTCCCAACTGCCTCTGAAGTCAATCACACATCCTCTTAACATGTCTTCCAATATCTGAATTACTCTTTTCGACTGACCATCAGACTGAGGATGAAAAGCCATACTAAAGTTTAACTTTGTTCCCAAGGCTTCATGCAGAGCTTTCCAAAATCGTGATGTAAATCTAGGATCCATGTCTGATATAATAGACACTGGTACCCCATGCAACCTCACGATTTCAGATACATACAGCTTAGCCAATTTCTGTAATGAATAATCCGTACGAACTGGAAGAAAATGAGCAGTCTTCGTCAAATGATCAACTACTACCCATACGGAATTTTTCCTAGTAGGTGCTAAGGGTAACCCACTAACAAAATCCATTGTTATTTGCCCCCATTTCCAAAGAGGAATCTTTACCAGTTGTAACAAACTTGACGGTAATTGATGCTCCGCCTTCACTTGTTGACAAGTCAAACATTTTCCTACAACTCAGAAATCTCACGCTTCAACCTTGGCCACTAATACTATTCACGGAGATCTCGATACATCTTATTTCCTTCGAGGTGCATAGCATAAGGGCTACTATGCGCCTCCCGCAGAATCATTTGCCTCAAATCTGAGTCTTTAGGCATACAAACCCTTCCACGAAAACACAGCACTCCATTTGTGCTTATACCAAAATCCTCTATTTCACCCCTTCTAACCTGTTGAAGTAAGGGTCCCAACTTTTTATCTGATATCTGCTTCTCCTGAATTTGTTCTAATCATAGAGGCTTCACCTGAAGTTTTGCTAACAGACTACCATCCTCATACAAACTCAAATGAGCAAACATTGCTCTCAAATTAGATACCGCCTTACGACTTAACGCGTCAGCTACCACATTAGCCTTTCTAGGATGATACTCGATTGAGAAATCATAGTCCTTTAATAATTCGCCCATCTTCTTTGTCTCAAATTTAATTCCTTCTGAGTAAGAAGATACTTAAGATGTAACACCCTAAAAATCGAGTATTGATATATTGCATGATTTGGTGTTTAGATTATGAAGGAAAATTTTCTTACTTTTATTTTTGTGTTTATTATAGTCCCAAGAAGAGTATAGCATAATTTGGGTAAGGAATAAATTTTATATTTGAGAATTTATTGAAGAGAAGCAAGTGTCATTAATACTTAAGTTAATTTAAGTGTTAATAAGTGGCATAAGATGAGTACATGGCATGGTGGTGTTGGCGCATGAGTTGTAGCATGAGGGAGAGGTTGAATCCCTTGTTTAGCATCTAGGTAAATTTTATTTTTAATTTTTCGCACATGTATAGCAAGTGTCTGCCAAGCATAAATATGGTAAGTGTTGACCTTGTTATTTTTGGTTAGTATATCAAAGGAATAAGGTAAGTGTAAACATATGGTATGGAATCAAAAATTTATGGAAAGATATGGGGACATAAGGCATATATCAAGGAAAAGTTTTGGAAACAAATTCATGGTCATTTGACCAATGAATTTGACGACATATTGGCTAGGGGAGGTTGGCGAAAATGCTAGTAGTTGGCTAGGATTAGTTTTGGTCATTCTTAGCATTTTGTGCATAGTTTTGAAACTCTTTCTACCTTTCTCCTTGGCCAAAATTGAGCATTGGTAAACCTTAATCTTTTGACCATTTGGTCACTTTTGCATATCACCTTAGTATTTTTTTGTGTGTTCTTTTCTTAGTGACGAAATCACCTATACCAAAAAGCCATTCTTTTCTTTTCTTCTCCCATTGCCGAATATACAATGCTATTAAATTCATCTCTTTTCTTTCTCTTTTCTTCTCTTTGAAAACTAATCCTCATCATCATCTTTTTCTTCCATCTTTTATTTCTTTCTCATATTTCTTTTCAATCAAAATTTCTCCATTAATTCTCTAATGGCCGAATGCTAGTGTGCCCATAGCCAAATTTTTCTATTCCTAAGCATCATTCTCAATCGTTTCTTTTCAACCGTGGACAATAGGTAAGGGTTCCTTTTGGTTTATATTAGTTAATAGAGGTTTGGCCTAATTTTAATGGTGGTAAGAGGATCTTTTGGATCGAAATTTATTATTCCTTCTATTAAACGTTTCCAATGGTTATATTTTAGTGCGATAACGGAAGATCAAAAATCAAGTGGTCATGAGTGACATAGAACGCTTGGATCGATTCTCCTTGTGGAACAAGAATATTTGTGGTAAGAAAATCTCGTTCTTAAAACCTTTAGTCATAATCGATATAAATATTATTAGGACGTGCTAACAATCTTTTGATATTGAAGACTTTCAAAATAGGGAAGAAAAGGGCGGTGTTTAGTCTTTGTAAGAAGGGCGGATCCACTGTTTCTCCTAAGTATAAACGAAGAGCGGTTTCGGCAGTCCAGGATTTTCCACCGGGTTATAGACCATCTTCCGAAGGAAGTCAATTATTTGAAGTGGTACGAACTTCCGAGCCTTTATACGTTAGTGGATTCTAAACGATAACGAACCAATAAACGAGGAGAAACCGAAAATTGAAGTGATTCAAAATCAAGAGGTAAGGTTTTGGATCTAATATCGATAATGTATTTTGTATAAAATAGTGTTCTAACGGATCGAAATATGTTTTAGGTGTCGAGGAGCGAGAAGGATTAGTACTCGATATCGAGGTGTGTAACTTCACACTTTTTCTCGGGTTTGGATGTTATTTCAGTATTGAGTAAAATCGTAAAAAATGTCTAGATCTACTTAAAACGTAATAATTGGTATTTCAATTTAAAATACATGAAAACGAAAAAATTGTAGAAATTACGAAAACGCCTCGAGAAATTAGTTGTAAATATGTAAAATTGTATATCTCGTAATAATTGGGTCGAAATCTCTATTAGATCGATAATTGGGCGAAAATCATAGATCGATAATCAATAAATCGTTAGATCATAATGGTAGTAATCTAATCGTTAAAATTTTTAAACAGTGAAATCCTCGCTAGATTGATAAATGGGCCAAATTCGCTAAATCGTAAATTTGGGCATAAGTTGTTAAATTGTTAATTGGGCCAAATGTTATTTTTAGGCCTTAAATAAAAAAAATTGGAAATATTGACTCTTGTTAATAGGCTTTTTTGATTAAATCATTGTATAATCACAGTTTACTTTGCATACATATTGCATGGGATGGGAAAATGATAAAGAGAAGAAGGCCTGCTGCCAAAATCTAGTTAGGTGGCTTTGCCACAAAATTATGGCTATTTGCTCTAGTTCGGTGGCTCGCCACAAAAGTAATAAATGGCTATTTGCCTCTAGTTCGGTGGCTCTTCCACAAAAATAATAATTGGCTCAATGCCTCTAGTTCGGTGACTTTGTCACAATCTAGTTCAGTGGCTCGCCACAAATATAAATTGGCTTAATGCCTACGATTGGTGTGATGTATGGGTGGGTTGACTTGATCCCCACAGTGTGATGGTTGGTAATGGGGTGTGTAGCGGATGTAATTAGGTTTGGGAAGGAAAATTCATTTTACATGCATGTTATTAATTATGTTATTCTTTATGCTAATAATTATGTTATTAATTATGTTGTTAATTTCGCTTTTGGGCTCAAGGCCCAAATCCATAATTTGAAAATCGCCCAAAGGACAAAGTAAGTGAGTTATACATCGAGTTCTAAGTAACTCACCTCCTCAAATTTTCCATCTCGTAATGGAAATTGACGTGGACTTGGGCCGAGGATGACTTCGTGAAGGCCATACCGCAAACATGGGTTTATTAAACTCCGAACTTTTAATAAGTATTTTACTATTTTGGGTTAATGTAATAAGGGCCTCTATTAATAATTTATGGATTTTTATGTGTTTGGTTTTAAACTATATTTTGGACATTTAAATATGGGCTTATGATTATATGATATTTTTATCAAAATAAATTGGGTTTTCAAATATATGAAATTCCTTTATAAATATTTTATTATTGTTAACTCTTAAATAAATTACCTAAGGGTTTTGATAATACAATGTTAATAATGTTTTCCAACTAATGTTTTCTAATATACATCAAATTAAAATACTCTTCCGATTTTTATTAAACCCCGTAATTAAAAATAATATTGTAGTTTTCAACTTATTGAAGATTTTAAGATAGCTCGATTCATGTAACAAACCAAATCTAGTCTTAATGCATAGACCGGTTTGGGGTGTTACAATTAATGGTATCGAGCAGCTTTTAAAAACTCTACCGTGGTTTGGGTTCGCAAATAATTTCGTATGAAATCGCTCAATTATATTTTAAAGATCAAGATGGCACCACAAGCATCCCAAGCAACAAGTCAAGTAAGTATTTATTGCTTAATGATTACTATGATGATCATAGGAACACTCTAGAACTTCTAGTTTTAGATGTGAAAAAATCGAGAGATTGAGACTATAGGATATGTTGCGAAAAATAACTTTATCTCTCAAATCTCATAAAACATCGTTAATAAACACCAAACAAATTTTCTAATTCATAAAACTTGTAATCGATAAAATAAAACAAGCCATCATGAGCACTAGAGGACGGGTCGGACGCGTAGATGTGGCAGCAGTAGAGGCCGAGGTGCTACAAATCAAGCACCAAATCATATGTCAAAATGGACGACTCGCCAATTGAGAGTGAGACAAGATCACGCGATCACATGGAAGAAGATAATGCATTGACTCAAGCAATGTCATGCGAGTCTTGGAAAGGGTCGCGGAACTAGAATTGGGCCAACAACTCGTGGGTCAATTTCAGAACGACTTAAGTCCAATAATGCGTAAGTTTTCGGTGGAGTTTTTGTAGCTCAATGTGGGTGAATACTAACTCGAAGCTTTGGAACGGATTATGGATGATATGGAATGCATTGTTGAGCAAAACCGAAAGGAGTCAGATCCTTGTTAAGAGATGAGGCGATCGGTGGTGGCTCATTGTTCGAGAAGGCACCAAGTCGCAATGATTAATTGGGAATTCTTTAAAGCGCCTTCCAAGGAAAATACGTTGGAACGAAAGTTATGTAGACGTCAAGGAAAGAATTTCGAATCTTGTCCAAGGAAGTAAGACAAAGGCAAGATATGAAGTCGAAGTTTTACGCCCCGAGCCGCTATGCTCGGACAATTGTATCAATAGATCATGAACGTTGTGTGCATTTCGAGGATGGACTTAATGATGAGCTGAGGGTTCTGATTGCTCCACAGCAAGTTAAAACTTTTTCCACTCTTGTGGAGAAGGCCAAGATAGCCGAGGAGGCTAAGAACTTAGAACGACAGAACTGAGAAAGATTTCGAAACAAGAGAGAGACACAGCAGTCTGGTTCTTCAAAGAGATTCCAAGAGACTCGGAATGATGAACCAGCTCAAGGTAAAACACCTGTAACAAATAATCAAGTCGAGATTTACCGAGTGTGGGAAAAGACATTTTGAGAGTGTTGAGGAAAACGGACGATGTTACAAATGCGGTTCGATGGATCATCAAGACAAAATTATCCTCGACGTATGGATACGACTCAAGAAGTTCGTAATAATGATGCACTGGTAGCCAGAGGTAATCGCCACCACCGAGAGGTCGTGGACCGTGTCGTGGTGGTAATGGGGTTGGTCGTGGTCAAAGTGCACTGGGTCGAGGCAATGGTCCTAGAGGAAATGCAGATGCAAGATAGCTTGGACTGGTTTATGCAGTTAGACGCCGCGAGGACGGCAATGCACCAGATGTGATAACTGGTACGTTCTTCATCTTCGATGTACCTGTTATTGCTTTAATAGATATTGGCTCTACCCACTCATATGTTGCTAGCGCTATATCTGGAAACCTGAATTTAGAATCTAAAATTACCGATAGTGGGATGACAGTAATTAGTCCTTTAGGACAGTCGGTAATTGTAAATAAAATGTTTAAAGACGTGCCCTTGAAAATTCAAGAGGAGGTATTCATGGCGAATTTGATGGAATTGCCTTTCGGCGAGTTCGATCTCATTCTGGGCATGGATTGGTTGGTTAAACATCAGGCGCAATTAGATTGTGCTGAAAAATGAATGTCAGTAAGAACCTCGGATGATAAGGAAGTCATAATGATTGGTGAGCGAAGGAACTACTTGGCAAATGTGGTATCTGCATTAAAGGTAGAGAAGTTAGTTCAGAAAGGATATGGAGCATTCCTAGCTATTATCTGTGCTTTGGGTGCCATAAAGTTATCTCGTGAATGATGTGAGGATGGTGAAGGAATTTCCGATGTATTTCAAGAACTTTTGGTATACCTCCGGATCGGAAGTAGAATTTGGCATTGAGCTTTGCTCGATGACCCAAAGGTCCATTGCTCCTTATAGAATGGCACCGAAGAGTTGGTGAGCTTAAAGCTCAAATTCAAGAATTGTTTGGATCGGGATTTATTCGACCAAGTGTGTCTCCGTGGGGAGCACCGCTTTTGTTCGTCAAGAAGAAGGATGGATCGATGCGTATGTGCATTGACTACGCATAATTGAATAAATTGACGATCAAGAATTGGTATCCTCTCGTCGAGAATTAACGACCTATTTGATCAATTAAAAGGAGCTTCAGCTTTTTCCAAAATTGATTTGAGGTCAAGTTATCACCATTTCAAGGTGAAAGAAGCGGACATTTATAAGACGGCATTTCGGACACGCTACGGACATTATGAGTTTGTAGTGATGCCGCTTGGATTAACCAATGCACCACCGCATTTATGGACATGATGAACTGAGTCTTTCAACCATATTTAAATCGGTTTGTGGTAATGTTCATAGATGACATATTGGTTTATTCGAGAAATGAGGAGGAGCATGACAAACATTTATGATAGTATTACAACTACTTACGTGATAAGCAATCAGATGCCAAATTTAGTAAATGCGAATTTTGGCTAAAGGAAGTGACTTTCCTTGGTCATGTGGTATCACCAAGGAATAAGGTGGATCTCGGAAAATTAAGGCTATTCTCGATTGGAAACCACCAACATCAGAAGGTGAAATTCGTAGTTTTTGGGTTTGGTTGGATACTATAGACGCTTTGTAGAGGGGTTTTCGTTGATTGCTGCACCCTAACTAAACTGCTATGGAAAGGAGCTCCAGATAATTGGACCGAAAAGCGCAAGAGAGTTTCGAGAAATTGAAGAAGATCTCGACTAAGCTCCAGCTTTGATTCAACCGAGGTCGGAAAAGAATTCACTGCTTATTGTGATGCGCCTCACACGGTCCAGGTTGTGTGTTGATGCAAAATGGAAAGGTGGTGGCCTATGCTTCTCGTCAATTGAGACCGCACGAAGTAAACTACCCTACTCATGATTTGGAGTTAGTCTGTGGTCTTTGCTTTAAAGATTTGGAGGCACTATCTCTACGGTGAGAAATCATCATCTACACGGATCACAAGAGTCTTAAATACCTCCTTACCCAAAAGGAGTTGAATTTAAGACAAAGAAGATGGGTAGAATTATTAAAGGATTATGATTTCTCAATCGAATATCATCCTCGAAAGGCTAACTTGGTAGCCGACGCGTTAAGTCGTAAGGCAAGATTCGATTTGAGAGCATTGTTTGCCCATTTGGGTCTCAGATGAGGATAGTAGTTTGTTAGCGTAACTTGGTGAAGCCTGTGGCTGGAACAAATCAAGGAAAAACAGACATCGATGAAAAGTTGGGACCTTTACTTGAGAAGTTGAAAATGGTGAAATCGAGGATTTTGGAATAAACACGAAGGTGTGTTGTGCTTTCGAGGAAGAGTATGTATGCCTAAGGACTCGTGATCCGAGGCAAATGATTCTACTGGGAGGCACATAGTAGCCCTTATGCTATGCATCCGGAGGAAATAAGATGTATCGAGATCTCCGTGAATGATTGGTGGCCGTGGTTGAAGCGTGTTGGTCCAAAGGGCTTATCGATTGAGTTGCCTCCGAATTGGATCAAATTCATAATATTTTTCATGTTTCCATGTTGAGTATGCTATGATCGGATCCTTCGCACATAGTCTGGTAGAAGAATTGGAGTTGAATTCAGATTTGTCTTTGAAGAAGAACCAAAGGAAATCTTAGACCGAGATGTCAAAGTGCTAAGAAAGAAAACCGTGCTGCTGGTCAAAGTTCTATGGCGAACCACGAGTGGAGGAAACTACGTGGAGCCTCGAGCATGCAATTCAAAGAACAATACCCTCACCTCTTTCAATCGTAAATTTCGAGGACGAAATTTTCTTTAAGGAGGTAGAGTTGTAACACCTAAAAATTCGAGTATTGATATATTGCATGATTTGGTGTTTAGATTATGAAGGAAAATTTTCTTACTTTTATTTTTGTGTTTATTATAGTCCCAAGAAGAGTATAGCATAATTTGGGTAAGGAATAAATTTTATATTTGAGAATTTATTGAAGAGAAGCAAGTGTCATTAATACTTAAGTTAATTTAAGTGTTAATAAGTGACATAAGATGAGTACATGGCATGGTGGTGTTGGCGCATGAGTTGTAGCATGAGGGAGAGGTTCAATCCTTGTTTAGCATCTAGGTAAATTTTATTTTAATTTTTCGCACATGTATAGCAAGTGTCGCCAAGCATAAATATGGTAAGTGTTGACCTTGTTATTTTGGTTAGTATATCAAAGGAATAAGGTAAGTGTAAACATATGGTATGGAATCAAAATTTATGGAAAGATATGGGGACATAAGGCATATATCAAGGAAAAGTTTTGAAACAAATTCATGGTCATTTGACCAATGAATTTGGACGGCATATTGGCTAAGGGGAGGTTGGCCGAAAATGCTAGTAGTTGGCTAGGATTAGTTTTGGTCATTCTTAGCATTTTGTGCATAGTTTTGAAACTCTTTCTCTACCTTTCTCCCTTGGCCGAAATTGAGCATTGGTAAACCTTAATCTTTTGACCATTTGGTCACTTTTGCATATCACCTTAGTATTTTTTTGTGTGTTCTTTTCTTAGTGACGAAATCACCTATACCAAAAAGCCATTCTTTTCTTTTCTTCTCCCCATTGCCGAATATACAATGCTATTAAATTCATCTCTTTTCTTTCTCTTTTCTTCTCTTTGAAAACGAATCCTCATCATCATCTTTTTCTTCCATCTTTTATTTCTTTCTCATATTTCTTTTCAATCAAAATTTCTCCATTAATTCTCTCATGGCCGAATGCTAGTGTGCCCATAGTCAATTTTTCTATTCCTAAGCATCATTCTCAATCGCTTCTTTTCAACCGTGGACAATAGGTAAGGGTTCCTTTTGGTTTATATTAGTTAATAGAGGTTTGGCGAATTTTAATGGTGGTAAGAGGATCTTTTGGATCGAAATTTATTATTCCTTCTATTAAACGTTTCCAATGGTTATATTTTAATGCGATAACGGAAGATCGTAAATCAAGTGGTCGTGAGTGACATAGAACGCTTGATCGATTCTCCTTGTGGAACAAGAATATTTGTGGTAAGGAAATCTCGCTCTTAAAACCTTTAGTCATAATCGATATAAATATTATTAGGACGTGCTAACAATCTTTTGATATTGAAGACTTTCAAAATAGGGAAGAAAAGGGCGGTGTTTAGTCTTCGTAAGAAGGCGGATCCATTGCTTTCTCCTAAGTATAAACGAAGAGCGGTTTCGACAGTCCAGGATTTTCCACTGGGTTGCGGACCATCTTCCGAAGGAAGTCAATTATTTGAAGTGGTACGAACTTCCAAGCCTTTATATGTTAGTGGATTCTCAACGTATAACGAACCAATAAACGAGGAGAAATCGAAAATTGAAGTGATTCAAAATCAAGAGGGTAAGGTTTTGGATCTAATATCGATAATGTATTTTTATATAAAATAGTGTTCTAACGGATCGAAATATGTTTTAGGTGTCGAGGAGCGAGAAGGATTAGTACTCTCGATATCGAGGTGTGTAACTTCACACTTTTTCTCGGGTTTGGATGTTATTTCGGTATTGAGTAAAATCGTAAAAAAACATCTAGATCGGCTTAAAACGTAATAATTGGTATTTCGACGAAAATGCATGAAAACGACAAAATTGTAGAAATTACGAAAACGCCCTTGAGAAATTAGTTGTAAATATGTAAAATTGTATATCTCGTAATAATTGGGCCAAAATCATTAGATCGATAATTCAATAAATCGTTAGATCGATAATTGGGCCAAAATCTGTTAGATCATAATGGGCCGTAATCTCGTTAAAATTTTAAACCATGAAATCCTCGCTAGATTGATAAATGGACCAAATTCTCGCTAAATCGTAAATTTGGGCATAAGTTGTTAAATTGTTAATTGGGCCAAATGTTATTTTGGGCCTTAAAGAAAAAAATGGAAATATTGACTCTTGTTAATGGGCCTTTTGATTAAATCATTGTATAATCACGGTTTACTTTGCATACATATTGCATGGGTTGGGAAAATGATGAAGAGAAGAAGGCTCTGCCAAAATCTAGTTCGGTGGCTTTGTCACAAAATTATGGCTATTTGCCTCTAGTTATGGGTTAAGACTCTTGTGATCCGTAGATGATAAACAAACATGGGTTTATTAAACTCACCTATTTTGGGTTAATGTAATAAGGGCCTCTATTAATAATTTAGATAGTGCCTCCAAATCTTTAAAGCAAATACCACAATGCATGTTTTTCAACTAATGTTTTTAATATACATCAAATTAACTCCAAATCATGAGTAGCTCGGGTAATCTAGTCTTAATGCATAGATGTGGTTTGAGGTGGTCTCAATTGATGAGAAGCATAACTGTGTGGTCTCGCGATGAGAAGCATACCACCTTTCCATTGTGCATCAAGACACAACCCAAACCTTTGTGAGACGATCACAATAAATAGTAAATTTTTTTCCAAATTTCAGTCAATCAAACCGGTGCTTCCGTCGTAATCTTCTTCAATTTCTCAAACTCTCTTATTATTTTTCGGTCCAAATATACGGTACTTCTTCCGCAATGCTTTAGTTAGGTGCAAAGAATCAACGAAAACCCCTCAACGAAGCGTCTATAATAACCAGCCAAACCTAAGAAACTCCAAATTTCAGCTACCAACTTTGGTGGTTTTCAATCCAATATAGCCTCAATCTTCTGAGGATCCACTCTTATTCTTTCAGTTGATACCACATGACCTAAGAAAGTCACTTCCTTTAGCCAGAATTCACATTTACTGAATTTGGCATAAAGTTGCTTATCACGAAGTAACTGCAATACTATACGCAAATGCGTGTCATGCTCCTCATCATTTCTTGAATAAACCAAAATGTCATCTATGAACACTACCACAAACCGGTCTAAATATGGTTGAAAGACTCGGTTCATCATATCCATAAATGCGGCTGGTGCATTGGTTAACCCAAACGGCATCACCAAAAACTCATAATGTCCATAACGAATTAGGAATGCCGTCTTATAAATATCTGCTTCTTTCACCTTAAATTGGTGTAACCCGATCTCAAATCAATTTTGGAGAAAACTGAAGCTCCTTTAAATTGATTAAACAGGTCGTCAATTCTCGGCAAAGGATACCTATTCTTGATCGTCAATTTATTCAATTATCGATAATCAATACACATACGCATCGATCCATCCTTCTTCTTAATGAACAAAATTGGTGCTCCCCACGGAGACACACTCGATCGAATAAATCCCCGATCCAACAAATCTTGAATTTGAGCTTTAAGCTCCGCCAACTCTTTTGGTGCCATTCTATAAGGAGCAATGGACACTGGAGCCGTTTCCGCAAAAGCTCAATACCAAATTCTACTTCCCGATCTGGAGGTATACCAGGAAGTTCTTCGGGAAATACATCTGAAAATTCCTTCACCGTTCTCACATCATCCACCAATAACTCTTTGGCATCCAAAGCACAAATAAAAGCTAGGAATGCTTTATACCCCTTCCGCACCAACTTTTTTGCCTTCAACGCAGATACCACATTTGCCAAATAATTCTTTCGTTCACCTATCATTATTACTTCCTTATTACCGAAGTTCTTATTGACATCCGCTTTTCAGCACAATCCAAATGCACCCGGTGTTTAACCAACCAGTCCATGCCCAAAATGAGATGAACTCGCTGAAAGGAAATTCCATCAAATTCGCCAAAAATATTTCTTCTTGAATTTCTAAGGGCACATCTCTAAACAGTTTATTTACAATTACCGACTGTCCTAAAGGACTAATTACCGTCATCTCACTATCGGTAATTTTAGATTCTAGATTCAAGTTTCCAGATATGGCGCTAGCAACATACGAATGGGTAGAACCAATATCTATTAAAGCAGTAACAGGTACATCAAAGATGAAGAACGTACAAGTTATTACATCAGGTGCATTGCCATCCTCGCGGCGTCTAACTGCATAAACCAGTCCTGGCTGTCTTGCATCCGTGTTACCTCTAGGACCATTACCTCGACCCGGTGCACCTTGACCACGTCCAGCCCTATTACCACCATGACTGGTCCACGGCCTCTCGGTGGTCGCCGAGTACCTCCGGCCGGTGTGCATCAAGATACGAACTTCCCGAGTCGATCCATACATCGAGGGCAATTTCTATATTGGTGATCCATTGAACCACATTTATAACAAGCACCCATTTTCCTCCAGCACTCTCCGGAATGCCTTTTTCCATATTCAGCACAATCTCGACTCTGATTAATAGCTACAGGTGTTCTACCTTTAACTGGTTCATCATTCTGAGGCCTCTTCAAAAACCTTTTTGAAGAACTTGAATGCTTTATATCCCTCTTGCCTCTAAATCTTTCCTGATTCTGACGTTCTGAGTTCTTAGCCTCTTCAGCTATTTTGGCTTTCTCCACAAGCGTGGCAAAAGTTCTAACTTGTTGTGGGGCTATTAGAACCCGCAACTCATCATTCAACCCATCCTCAAAATGTACACAACGTTCATGATCCGTTGAAACTATTGTCCGAGCATAGCGACTCGAGCGTAAAAACTCAGCCTCACACGCTGCCACTGTCTTATTCCCTTGAATTAGATTCAAAAATTCCTTTCTTCGGGCGTCCACATAACTTGTTCCTACATATTTTCCTTGAAAGGCAGCTTTGAAGAATTCTCAAGTAATCAATGCAGCCTTAGTGCCCTCTCGAACAGTAAGCCACCATTGATACGCCTGCCTCTTAGCAAGAACATAGCTCCTTTCGTTTCGCCGACAATTGCATTCCAAATCATCCATAATCCGCCCACGCCTTCGAGCCAATATTCGCCACATTCGAGCTACACCAAAACTCCTATAAAAACTTCTGCACCATTAGACTTGAGTCGTTTCGATATCGACCCACGAGCTGTTGGCCCAACTCTAATTCCAGCGACCCTTTCTAGGACTCGTAGCATTGCTTGCGTCAAAGCATTATCTTCTTCCATATGATCATGTGTTCCGCCTCACTTTCAAGTGAAGCAGGTGCATCCATTTTCGGCATATGATTTGGTGCTTCAGACGCAAAGACTCGTCCTCTACCATGGCCACGTCTACCGCATCCACGACCACGTCCTCTAGAGCTCATAACGTCTAATTCGATTTAATCTGATTCCAAGTTTTATGAATTGGAATACTATTTCAGTGTTTATTAACGATGTTTTATGAGATTTGAAAGATAAAGTTATTTTTTGAAAACACATCCTATAGTCTCAATCTCTACGATTTTCAACATCTAATACTAGAAGTTCTAGAGTGTTCCTATGATCATATCATCATTATAATAATCATTCAGTAACAAATACTTACTTGACTTGGTGCCGGATGCTTGTGGTGACGTACTAATCTTTAAAACATAATTGAAATAATTTCATACAGAAGTTATTTGTTGAACCCAACCACAGCCGAGTTTTGAAACTAGGCTCTGATACCATTAAATGTTACACCCCAAACCAGGCCTATGCGTCGAGACGAGATTTGGTTTGTCACACAAATCGAACATTCTTTTAATCTATCTAATGGTTTAGGTGAATCGGTATTACAAAACTTTTTGAAAATAAAGTTTAATAAAAACTAAGAGAAATAATTTAAATTCAATGAATTTGAGAAACATTAGTGAAATCTTATCATTTAGTATTTAATTATCAAAAAGTTAGAGTAGTTTTTAAAGAGTTCAAAAGGATTTGAAAATAAGAATGGATAAAGAATCTCATATGTTTGAAAACCCAAAGTATTTTAAGGAAACATTTTAGGATTAACATAAACTCATATTAAATATCAAAGCAAAATTTAAATCCATCCACACATAAAATCCATAAAATATTAATAGAGGCCTCATTACATTATATCCAAAATAATAATTTAAAGAAAGTACTTAATAAAAGTTCAAGGTTTATAAACCCATGTTTGCAGTATGGCCTCCACGAAGTCAACCTCGGCCCAAGTCCATGTCAATTTCCATTATCTGAGATGGAAAATATAAGGGAGTGAGTTACTCAAAACTCAGTGTATAACCCACTTACTATATCCATTGGGCCAGATCATCAAGTCATAATTTTGGGCTTGAGCCCATAAATAGATTTAGCAATATAATAAATGAAATGCATGCAAAATGTAATTTTCCTAACCAAACCTAATTTCCATCCGCTACACACCACCCGCATTCAACCATCACACTGTGGGGATCAAGTCAACCCACCCCGCCAACACACCAATCATAGGCATAAAGCCATTTTAATAATGTTGTGGTGAACCACCGAACTAGATTGTGACAAAGTCACCGAACTAGAGGCATTAAGCCATTAAAATATTTGTGGCAGAGCCACCGAACTAGAGGCAATAAGCCATTTAAATATATGTGGCAGAGCCACCGAGCTAGAGGCAATAAGCCATTAAAATATGTGTGGCAGAGCCACCGAACTAGATTTTGGCAACAAGCCTTTCTTCTCTTCATCATTTTCCCAACCCATGCAAACATGTATGCATAACAATCTATATCCATATGATAATTTTAGTAAAAGGCCCAATTTACAAGTGAAACAATATTTCAAGTTTTTATTAAGGCCTATAACACAAAATAACATTTAGCCCATTTAGCAATCTAGCACCTTAGGCCCAATTAACGATCTAGCATATATTTCAGCCCATTTAACGATATAGCATATTTTTCGGCCCATTTAACGATCTAGCATATTCTCGACCCATTTAACGATCTAGCATATTTTCAGCCCATTTAATGATCTAGCATATTTTTGGCCCATTTAACGATCTGGCATATTTTCGGCCCATTTAACGATCTAGCATATTTTCGGCCCATTTAACACTTGAGACATAAAATTTACAATTTACCAACTAACTTATTGAGGGCATTTTCGTAAATTTCACAACTTTAATAGTTTTCATGTATTTTCACAAAATACTAATTATTATGTATTTTTCTAATTTTTTCATCTTTATAATTTTTCTCAATGCTTACGGTTTAACATCTAACCCGAGATAAGTGTGAAGTTACACACCTCGTTATTGTGAGTACTAGACTTTCCCGCTCGTCAGTACGTAAATGTAACACGATAATTAAAATACTATCATATTTTAAAACTACACTATTGGTAAATAATCTAAATCTTTACCCTCAGGATTTCGAACCACTTCTATTTTTAGTTTCTCCTCGATTGTTGGTTCGTTGCCTGATGAGAATCCACGAACGAATAAAGGTTCGGGAGTACGAATGACTTCAAACAACCTGGTTCTCCTCGGATGAGGTTCACAACCCGTGGAAAATCTTGGATTCCTCAAATAGTTCTTCGCTTATCTTAGGGAATAGCGAACCACCCTCTTTCGAAAACTATGCACCGCCTTTTTCGCCTCTATCTTGAATGTCTCTAATGACATAAGATCATTAGTCCGACTAATAATTATCAAAATATGGCTAACAATTTTAAAAGATTTGAGATTGGCTTACCACAATTATCCTCGTTCCACGAAGAAACGATCGAGCGATTACGTCCCTATAACGAAATCGATTAAATAACTAACTATACCAAAATGACGAATAATATGAGAATCCTTGAATAAACTCCTTACCTTAACTCTTAAAATTGATTCCAACGATCCACAATACTCAAGAACACTTTGAGTTTCTACCCTCCAAAACTCTCACTATTGTCCACGGTTGAAAAGAATTGAGTGAGAAGAATACTTATGACTAAAGCAAAATTCGGTTATGACCAAACAAAGTAAATGAAAAAGATTCGGCACAAGAGCAAACTAACATTCGGCCATGAGAAAAAGTATTAAAAAGACTTTAGTTTAGAAGAAAGTAATAGAATAGAAGATGGAAATGATATGATTCAGTTTTCAAGAGAGAAAGAGAGAAAGAAAAGAGAAGAAAAAGAGAATTGAGTTTAGGAGAATTTTGCATTCGGCATTGTGAAGGAAAAAGAGAAAAAGAATGGCCTTCTTTCTTCTCGTGTGATGATAGTTTCGACACTAGGAAGAATGATTGGCAAAGAAATGACCAAATGGCCAAAGAGAAAGGATGGTAAAAAGATGTTATAGTTTCCTTAAGGTTTAAGGTATAATCGGCTAGGGAGAGAGTAAATTTTTAGAAGAGAGTTTGATAAGCAAGCACCAAATGACCAAAAGGAAAGTTTTCATCCAATTCCCAAGCCTACCAAACCAATCAACAAAACCAGCCACCTCCCCTAGCCCTTATGCCGTCCACATACATGGTCAAAAGGCCATTAGAAAGTTTCCAAAACATCAACCTATTCTTATGCCTTATCATCCTCCTTTTTCCTTAAGTTAGAGAAACATTATCCCCCAATTCAAGCCATTATATCCCCTAACTCAAGCTTTTCATAACCGTTAGTCTTCTTACCGAAAAAATTTTAATCCAACTCATCCTAATCTTATCCATAGCCGACACATGCTAGGATAAAGCAAAAATAAAAACTCCCAAATTGCATACTAGGAGATTCAAACCTCTCCCCTCAAGTCCAACTTATGGCGCCATCACCACTTTGCCAATTACTCATCTTATGCCATCTTTTAGTACTTAATTAACTAAGTTCCAAGGTCACTTAATTTCTTTACATTAAAGTACACTTTACTAATATTTATTCTAATTCCAAGTAAACCCGACCTAACACTTAGCAACATAATGAGACTTGAATATTTAGGATGTTACATAATGAGTTGGTATAGATTCGGTAATTATGTTAGATATGGTTTTGACTTTAGGAAAATATGTGAATGGTATATTGGCAACTAAAGTTAGTTTGGTTATGTTTTATATCACCAATATTGTTTAAATGAATAGAATTTTAATAGTGACTGTGGATCATTTGATGTTTAAATTTGTACTCGTGTTAAGGTTACAAAACAATATGGTTTAATAGAAGCTAGAATATGGTTTAATTATGAAAGTTATGTTTCTTTTAATTTAAAGACTTGATATTTGTTTAGGTTTCAAATATTGAAGTGATTAGATTTTTGAGTTATAAAATGCAATGAATATTTGTGTGAACTGTATTATGACTAATAACGCCTCATAACCCTAATATGGTGACGGACACGGGTTAGGGGTGTTACATTTGATTTGGTATCAGAGCTTACAATTTAGTCGATTCTAGGACTACCGTAGCGCGTGTGAGTCTAGCTATACATGACTTAAATTATAATACGATAGTGTGGTGACTTCTGACATCTGGATTGTGTTTTATTTTGTAAATGGATCTCAGTAGAGTTATAGATGATAATGTCTAGAGTGTAGTGCCTAATCCAACGTATGGGACAGTGCCGTTAGAATCTCGACCTATCTCGAGTGGCCATAGGGGGAGGCTAAGTGAGCCTTCTACTAGTTGATGAACGAAAAGTTTATTCAATATATCTGGGCTAATCCAACTGTGCAACAACCTCTACCCCCGAATAATCCATCTTCGATGCATATGATACCCCGGTGTTAGATCTGATGAGATTTAGCAACTCTCCTTTAGATAAAATCAAGAAACATGGGACCAAAGAGTTTAAAGCTAATGATGATGATAATGATATGGAACGAGCTGAGCTGTGACTTGATAATACTATCTGTGTGCTATCATATACTCTAGATGAATGCTTAAAATGTGTTATATCATTATTGTGAGACACTGCATATCACTAGTAGAAAACACTGGTATCGGTGGACCCGAAAGAGAAAGTGATTTTGGAATTCTTCTAGATTGAGTTCCATAAGAAATATATCAGTTAGAGATTCATTGATCAAAAATGTAAAGAAATTAAAATAGGGTCGAATGACTGTTTCTGTTTCTTAGTATGAACTAGAGTTCGTGAGACTGAGTCAGTAACCTTAATAAAGATATTCGTTTGCTAGTTGGGATTTTAGAAATAAAAGAGTTCGTTGTACTTGTTGACCGAGCTTGCTAGCTGAGGCATCCAAAAAGTTTTAGATTTAACGACAAAGCTTGCTTCAGATGTGGATCACTTGATCATTTTATCCGAGGTTGTCCTGAGTCTGTTGAGCCAGAGACTGTTCAAAATTTGAGACCTGATAGTGCACTTATGAGAGGTAGATCTTTAAAGAATGTAAGAAATGTTAGTGGTAGTCAGAGAACTATGAGAGACAGTGTTGTCAGATACGAAACTAGAGCGCTTGTCAAAGAGTATGTTATCCGAGTTTGAGAGGAAGCTTCATCACTTGATGTAATAACTGGTACTTTTACTCTTTATGGTACTTATGTGATTGCTTTAATAGACCGTGTTTTTACGCATTCATACATGTGCATGAACTTAGTATTCAGTAAGACTTTGCCTATAGAGTCTACTGAGTTTACCATAAAAGTATCAAACTCCTTAGGTAAAAGTGTCCTGGTTGACAAAATATGCAGGAACTATCCGTTAATGTTTTGAGATATCTGTTTCCCTACTGATCTGATGCTCTTTCCATTTGATGAATTCTATATTATTTTGGATATGGATTGGTTATTTATATGCATGATACAGTTGCGAATTGCAAAAGAAAGGCGATAGATTTGAGATGTCTGAATAATGAAATTGTAAGGATTGAGTCAGATGATTTGAATAGATTGCCTGTTGTAATAACAGTATTGAAAGCTAAGAATTATATAAAAAAAGGGTTGCAAAGCATATTTTGCTTATGTGATTGATTCAAGAATATCTGAGAAGAAAGTTGAATCAGTGCCTATTGTTTGTGAGTTTTCTGATGTATTTCCTGAAGAGTTATTGGGTTTGCCTCCAATTCATGAAGTTGAATTTGTTATCAATTTGTTGTGGTATTTGTAAATAACATCCTGATTTATTCACGTGATGAAAATGAGCATGCTGAACATTTGAGAAATTTGTTGCAAACTTTGAGAGAAAAACAATTATACGCGAAATTCAGCAAATGTAAATTCTGGGTGCATGAAGTTAGATATCTGGAATATATTGTGTCAGCTTCTGGGATATGAGTAGATCCGAGTAAGATTTCTGCTATTTTGAATTGGAAACCTCCGATGAATGTGTCTGAAGTTTGTAGTTTTCTGAATTAGCTGATTATTACTGCAGATTTGTAAAAGGATTTTTAGCGATAGTTACTCCGTTGACTAGACTGCTTTAGAAAGATGTCAGATTTGAATAGTCGGATAAATGTTAGAAAAGTTTCAATCAGTTGAAAACTCATAATGTAAGCTCAAATTAATACTACCAGAATCGGGTAAAGAATTTGTACCATACAGTGATGCTTCATTAAATGGTCTGGGATGTGTTTTAAAGCATGAAGGTAAAATGGTAGCTTAGGCCTCGAGACTGTTGAAGCCTCATGAAAAGAATTATCCGATACATGACCTTGAATTAACTGCAATTGTGTTTGCACTTAAGATTTAGTGTTATTATCTGTACAGTGAGAAATGTCACATATTTTTAGATCATAAAAGTTTGAAATATTTGATGATTCAAAAAGATTTGAACCTGCATCAGAGAAGATGGCTTGAGTTATTGAAAAACTATGAGCTAGTGTTAAATTATTATACAGGCAAAGTAAACGTTGTTGCTGTTGCATTAAGTAGAAAGTCATTGTTTGCATTACATGCTTTGAATGCTCAGTTAGACTTGTCTGATGATAGTTCTGTAATAGAGGAATTGAGATCAAAACCATTGTTTTTACAACAGATATGTGAAGCTCAGAAGTCTGCTAATAAATTGCTAATGAAATGAGCTCACGCAGTGTGAAATGAATTTTGAATCTGAATTTCAAATTGTAGATGATTGTTTGAAATATCGGGATCATATCTGTGTTCCGAGAAATTCAAGGTTGATTCAATTGATTTGAATGAAGCACATAATAGTCATTTATCTCTTCATCTGGGAAGTACAAAAATGTACCATGATTTGAAGCAACACTACTGGTGGTCTGGTATGAAACGAGACATTTCTGACTTTGTTTTGAAATGTTTAGTTGTCAACAAGTGAAAGCTGAACATCAAGTTCCGTCTGGATTTCTACATCCGATTCTGATTCCTGAGTGGAAATGGGATAGAGTGATGATGGACTTTATTTCTAGTTTGCCCCTGACTCCGAGAAAGAAAGATGTGATTTGGGGTCGTAGTTAACCGATTGACTAAATCTATCCATTTTATCCTGGTAAGATCTAATTTCTACCTAGAGAGATTAGATGAGTTTTATATTACTGAGGTTGTGAGATTACACGGGGTTGATTTGATAAAGGATACAGAACTAAAAGTGAAATTAATCCGAGATTTCTTGAAAGCAGCATCTGATCATCAGAAGTCCTATGCAGACTTGAAATGAAAAGATATAGAATTTGAGATCGATGACAAAGTATTTCATATTTCAATGTTCCGTAGATATCAATTCGATCCGTCACATGTGATTGCCCCATTTGAAGTAAGAATAATTTTCATTAATGAAAGTATTATGGAATCGACACGGAATAGAACAGGCAACATGAGAGTCTGAAGATTCAATAAGACAACAATATCTAAATTTGTTCAGCGATAAGATTTTCGAGGACGAAAATCACTAAGAGGAGTTGTAACAGTCCAAATTTGACCCTAATCGAAACGGTGGTTTTGAGACCATGAATCGAGTCTAAAAAATATTTAAATATCATTTTCTATGTTTATGATATGTGAATTAATATGTGTGAAAGTTTCGTATAAAAATTTAACTGTTTGTGTGCTCAATTAGTCAAAAAGGACTAAATCACGTAAAGTTTCATATAAAAATTTAACTGTTTGTGTGCTCAATTAGTCAAAAAGGACTAAATCACATAAGTGGTAAAAGTGACCTTTTGTTTGATTTAGGGCTAAATTGATGTGGCTTTATTTTAGTGAAGTCCTTAAAGGGCAATATGCCCATTTTAAGTTATAGTGGACAGCAACATGGTGATATAACATGTTTTTATGCATTATTTTATATGTTAAAGGTTATATTATATTTATTTTATAATTTATAATTATATTATAATAAAACCAACATGAAAGTGGAATTTTATTCATTCTTTCTTCCACCAAATAACACAAAGAAAAGAAAAGGTTTTGGAGCTTTGTACATTCGGCTATTTACAAGCTAAATTAAAGGATAGTTTTTAATCGATTTTCGATAATTTTTACGTTTTTGTGATCGTTGTTAAGTTACCTTCAAAGCCCATGTCTTAATTTTTGAATTTGATGATGATTTTGTGTTTTGCCATTGATGAGCTTATGAGTTTTATGATATTTGATTATGAATTATGAAATATATGTGTTAGATTAACATGTTTTGTCTTTGAATTTTTGGATAATTTTGAATAATTTGGACTAAATTGTGAAAATAAATTTTTGAGGGGTTAAAATGCAAAATAAATTAAATGCATAGACTTATATGGCTATGTGGAAGATTCAGCCTAGCTATAGTGTTGGGAGATTTTGTATATTTTGTGTTTTGTGCAAATAGGACTAATTTGTAAAAATGTGAAACATTAGGGGCAAAATGGTAATTTGCCCATTTAAGCGTTTTTGGATTAAATTGAAATGAAATATGTTTGAATGAGCTCAAATTGAATGTATTTAGATCAAGAACAAAGAAAATGGACTTGAATCGGGAAAGGCGAAAGTTAACGAATAAAGGCTATCGACGCCGTAAAGTATCCGAGGTAAGTCTTTAAGCAAGTTAATATCAGAATATTGCTCATAACCAAATTTACATGCTGAATTTTGATTATTGAATATGAAATTGGTCAAAGCCGAATGTAATAGGTGATGTTAATAATGAAATGTAGCTAAATGAAATTGAGTTTGATATGTTAAAGTGATATGAATTATGTGTGTTACATGTGATATTGATAATATGTAATGTGTGAGATGGTTTGATAATATGAATATTCGGCTTCGAGCCTAGTAGGCCTCGTCTTGGGAGAAATGTATCAGCTTATTGCCTAGCGTGCCTCATGTCTTGGGTGAAACGATCGAGCTTATTGCCTAGCAGGCTAAATACCGGTGATTAAAATTCAAACCTCGGTCTAGTAGGCTTAATGCCGGTGATTTTTAATATGAGCTTATGCATATAAAATGCTGGAGTTATGGTGACAAAACAACCAACTAAGGTTTATTCATATGAATTAATCTACTTGGCCATGCAGGTAAGTGCCTATGAACTATTTAATTGAGTTTCTATGATCGATCAATTATGAAAGCATATATGTGAGCTTTGTTGGACAAGAATGTGATGCATGATTGTATAGGTATATTCGGCCTTTTTAGTTATGTGATCATATTATCATTATGTGGATATTGAATAATTGGAGTTATGAAAGGTTATATGGATAAGTGTATACATATATATGTTCTTGTATGTGATTCTAATGAATGAAGTGTATATGAAGTGAGTGTATGGTTGGAAATTGATATTTACGATTTGAATCTTGAACTAAGATAGTGAGTTAATGTTGAAGGTAAGATAAGGAAAAATGTTAAGTTATATAAGGTATTGAAGTTTAGTAATGAGATATCATATGTGCTTTGTTAAAGTTTAATTGTTATTAAGTATATGATCTAAAGTGTTTGAGTGTTAAATCGAATCACTTTTAATTGCTTAAGGTAAGAAAATGATAATTACTATGGTAAGTATGGTAATGACATTCGACCATAAAGAACTTTTGAGTTAAATTAATTGTATTCAATGTTATAAACAAATTGTTTATAATGCTTGAAAGTTTGAATGCCATGCTAAAATTTGCTTAAGACTTACTAAGCTAGTAAGCTTACTCTGTGTGTGTTCATTGTTCTGTTTTATAGATTTTGATCAAGCTACAAGCTCAAGGGATCGTCAACGAAGTCATCCACACTATCAATCAATTTTGGTACCTTTTTAAGTTTGGTTTTGAATTAAAGGCATGTATAGGCTAGATTATGTCTGAATTAATGAATGATGTCCTTGTATATATATTTATAGCCATGCAAAATTGGCTAGATTATGGTATTTTAGTCTTAAGTGTATTCGGTCTTGGTGCTTACTCATTATGATAATAATTTTTGATAGAGTAAGTATGCTTGTGTTGGTAGCATGGTTAAATATAATGTTATTCATGGTATATTTTGATTAGGTACTTAGCTCTCATTAGAAAAATATCATATAGTTTATTATATGTGATGGATTTGTATATGACTTGATCTAAATGTGAAAATAGTTTATGAATAAGGTTTTGATTGTGTATGGCTTGTCTTTAAAGTTAATATTAGATGTTTAAATAAATTTTGGTTATTCTTAGGTGTGTGGTAGTTAATATTTGATTGATGGTTAAGCTTTAGTTGTGTATCATTAATGATGCTATGATAATGATTCTTTACTCATGCATTAACTTAATTTGTAAATATAGATAATAGACTTTTATATAAAATGTGGTTCTACCATAGTGGTTTATTTACATAGATAATTGCTAATAATGGATTTGGTTGAATCAATATGTATTAACTATGCTATATTATGGTTATTTGTCAAGTTGAAATGGTTCAAATCATTATGTTCGTATGTATATATATTTGCATTAAAAATTGAAGTTATTAAATGTCAAATGATGCTTGATTAAGTGTGTATATACATATGGTTAATATGTAATGTGGTTAATCTATCTTATATTAATGCGTATAGCATGTGAATTGTTATAATCAAGGAATGAGTTGGTATAGATTCGGTAATTATGTTAGATATGGTTTTGACTTTAGGAAAATATGCGAATGGTATATTGGCAACTAAAGTTAGTTTGGTTATGTTTTATATCACCAATATCGTTTAAATGAGTGGAATTTTAATAGTGACTGTGGATCATTTGATGTTTAAATTTGTACTCGTGTTAAGGTTACATAACAATATGGTTTAATAGACGCTGGAGTATGGTTTAATTATGAAAGTTATGTTTCTTATAATTTAAAGACTTGATATTTGTTTAGGTTTCAAATATTGAAGTGATTAGATTTTTGAGTTATGAAATGTAATGAATATCTGTGTGAACTATATTATGACTAATAACGCCTTGTAACCCTAATTTGGCGACGGACACGGGTTAGGGGTGTTACATATATTGTTGTGTAGGCATGATTAGGGGTCCTAGGGAGGCCTAGGGTCGTGTTGGAGCTTTGGTAAAATTTTTCTTTTTGGGCACTTAGGGGGGAGAGATAGTGGAAGTAGGACATAAGTATAATTGATTGTGTTTTGATAACACAAGTGAGGTGTATGGCGTGTTGATTGTGGCATCAAGGTGGAAGCTGGGTGGAGTGGGGTTCGAATCCCACATGTTGCATTTTGGGTTTTATTTTTAAGCTTTGGAAGAGAGAGGGAAGACTGGGTTAAATCGTTTGAATGGAAGGAGGAGAGGAGATTGGGGAGTTTGAATTGGTCAAGGTGGTTGGGTGATGTCAAATAGGTGATGAAGAATGGATTATGGAGGGAATGGGGGAGAGAATCATGGGAGTTGGTTAGTGAAGGTGTTTGGCTGAAAGTGGGGAGGGGCTTAGGGAGCATAATCGATTTTGTTTAGTGGGTGTGTGTGTGTCCGAATTCTCTTTAGCTTCCTAGGCAATTTTAGCTTATTCGGTCATAAGTGTGTAGGGAGAGTGTCATTTTCTCTAAGTGTTCATTTGAGAGTTTGTGTTCTTTTTTTTTCATTGAAAACATTTTGACTACTTCCATTCTCCTTGCTGAACCTCTTTTTTGCTATTTTCCTTTTTCCTTTCTCATCTTTTCTCTTGTGCCCATTTAAGCTGAAACTCCTCTGTACCTCTCTTTTAGCTACTTACCATTTGTTCTCTCTGGTGTCACCATAGCCGAATCTCTTCAACACTTCATCTTCTGTCTCTACCCGATTTACCACCTTCTCTCTTGGCCGAACCTGGTAAGTCTATGTGCTTTTTTATTCTTCCATTTTCTCTTTTCCTTAGCTGAATGCTTAACCCTCTTCTTCTTTTGGTTGTGCTCTTTTCTTCACTAACCGAAACTCCAATACCTTCCTTGTAGTTTCTTAAGCAGGGTTAGCCGAATATCTAGAAGCAGGAGGTTTGGTTCTCTTTAGTCTGCCGAAATTCATTCGGCTCAATCTTGTCATTAAGGTAATGGTATTCTTGCTTTTCTTTCTTTTCTTTTTGGTCTTATGTTGTACATGGTCGAAGTGGCTATTTCTCTCGACTAATCCCCTCTCTTCTTCTTCCAACATGCCATAGTTTAATATGTCTTTGTTCAGTTCTCCATTGATCAAGGTAGGGAATTTTCTCGTTAATTTTTTATACGTTTATTCTATTTTCATTCTCTCTACTTTAACCGAACCTGCATCTCTACCAAGTCCTATTATATATAGGATCAAGCAACTCTCTTCTCTGTTCGTTAAATATCTAGGTTTCGCGAAGTCGTGGTAAGAGCTGAAACCCCTTGTTAGACAGCCACCGTTTTCACTGTGGTACCTTATTGATCGAGTTCTCTTCATGGAGGCAAGTAATAATCGATCTAAGGGGGTGTCGATTAGGGAGCCTAGGGGGAGTGGACTCGTAGCCCCTACTCCAAAGTTCAAACGGCTAAGGGTGTCAACCGTTCGGGATTTCCCGTCGGGTTGTGGAAAGAAGTCGACATCGATTTGAATAGGCAGATCGTCGTGGTTCGCGCTAGTAAGGGTGACAGTGAGCAGGAGTGTTTAGTTCTTCACGTAATTAGGTGTGTAATCCCACACCTTTATCCATTATATTATGTATTATTCTGTGTGTCGGTTAAAAGCTGAAAATGCCTTAATGGGTAAGCTACTGTGATACCCCTAGTGGGAGAGTTTGGAAATAACCTAGGTGCGTAAAATTTTGATTATACCCTTTCGGTTAGATTTGGCATGACTATGTAAACTGTTTAACTGTTATATTGGTACATTCATGCATGCATTAAATATTATGCCATAGTATGTTGCATGGGATTGGGATGATTTTGGCGATTGGGGAAGTGTATTTCGGTGGCTCTGCCACATATTTTGGTGATTTTGTCACATTTTGGTTCGGTGGCTATGCCACATATATTTCGATAGTTTGGTGGCTCTGTCACAATTTTGGCGATGAGCAGCGTGACTACCATCGAGGTGTGTAGCAGATGAAGGGTTGATTGTAGAAATCCCCACAGGTGTGTTAAGCTGGATACGAGTGGTGTGTAGCGGATGGAATATTAGGCTGGGTTGGGTTGCATTGCATGTATTACCTATGTTATCATGCTAATCGGGCCAATGTCCAGTTTGTTCTCGTATTGGCTTCGAGCCATTGTACTTCCGTGTGGGCTTAGGCCCAGTTTTGTTCAAATGGGGGATATTACACATTGAGTTCTCTTAACTCACCCCTCTGCTTTAATTTTGTAGGTGATCCCTAGCTTTAAGGATTTGGAGTCGAGGTGGACTCTATGGTGGCCATACATAGTAGCTTAGTAAATTTCGTTTTGTGGTACTATAGATTTTATTTAAATTTTGGTTTTGTTTTGTAATAAGGCCTCTTGGTATTTTTTTTTTTGGTTTTAGCTTTTAATTCAGTTACTACTTATTAATTTTGAATGCTCAGTTTGGGATTTTCTAAAACATTAATAACGATTTTTCTATAATCATAATAAACGATTTGTAAACAATAATTGATAAAACTCTGGATTTTCTTAACATGGATAACTCTTTTCAAAATATCGCATGTCTACAATAATGTAAATGTCATTTTTCTGAAACTCATTGTGTTTGATCAATTATAAACAAGATCATCGGAAGTAGCAACGAAAATGTTTTAGCAAAGAGAACTATAAAACAAATTGGATTTTTCACAAGCAACAAAACTTGAAATTTTTAATGAACGCATAGATTCTTTAAACAACCCTTCCATGTGACATGCCAAATTCGGTCGTAACGTCTAGTCCGAATTTGGGGTGTTACAAAAGAGATCAATGAGTAAGTTTTCTCAACTTCGACAAAGAGATTTAGAGATGCAAGTAATCATTCAAATGCTTCTTTTGGACATCCAAGTAAAGATCATTCGAGACAAAGTATTGGTCCACGAACTCAAGCTCGATGGAATCAAGTGTTGGCAGCGTTAAGTGTGACAAACCTAAGTGCAGATAGTATGGAAGATGACATGTGGGAGAATACTGGGGCAAGTATAACAATAGAGTATGTTATAAATGTGGATCCCGAGAACATTTTATTCGAGATTGCCCAAAGATGGTTGAAGAGGAAAATGTTCAGAATGAAAAACTGAGTAATGTGATAACTAGGGGTAGACCGCCCAGAAACACCGAAAATGTGAGCGAAGGCCAGAGAGAGACAACTGATACAGTTGTGAGATCAAAAGCGAGAGCTCCTCCCTAAGCCTATGTTATACGAGCACGAGAAGAAGCGTCATCTCCAGACGTCATAACTTGTACTTTCACTTTATTTGATACTGATGTGATTGCATTGATAGATCCGGGATCAAATCATTCCTATGTGTACGTGAATCTAGTATTGAATAAGACTCTACCTGTTGAGTCTACTAAATTTGTGGTTAGAGTTTCGAACCTCATAGGCAAGTGTGTCTTGGTGGATAAGGTGTACAAGAATTGCACATTGATGTTTTGTGATATACATTTTTGGCTAATTTGATGTTACTACCATTTGATGATTTTGATATAATTTTGGGTATGGATTGTCTCACTCTACATAATGCCATCGTGAATTGTAAAAGAAAGAGTATTGAGTTGAAAAGTCAGAATGTTGAGATAGTTCAAATTGAATCCAATTATATGAAAGGATTACCAGTTGTTGTGTCTGCGATGAAAGCTATGAACTATGTGAGAAAGGGTTGTGAAGCTTATTTGGCGTATGTGATTGATACAAAAGTGTTGGAAAAGAAAGTTGAATCTGTGTCTATGGTATGTGAGTTTCCAGATGTGTTTCCTAAAGAGTTACCGGGATTACCTCGATTCAGGAAGTCAAATTTGGTATTGGTTTAGTACCGGGAACTACTTCTATTTCGATAGCTCTATATAGAATGGCACAACATAATTGAAAGATTTAAAGTGTCAGTTGCAGGAGTTGACTGATAGAGGATTTGCACGACTGAGTTTCTCACCCTGGGGAGCTCTTGTATTATTTGCGAAAAAGAAACATGGAACTATGAGAATGTGTATTGATTATCGACAGTTGAATAAAGTAATGAGAAAGAACAAATATCCGTTGCCTCGTGTTAATGATTTGTTTGATTAGCTGAGAGGAGCTACAATGTTTTCAAAGATAGACTTGAGATCAGGCTACTATCAGTTAAGAGTTAAAGAATCCAATGTGCCAAAAACTACTTTCAGAACGAGGTACAGGCATTACGAATTCCTAGTGATGCCTTTTGGACTAACAATGCTCCTGCAGTGTTTATGGATCTGATGAATCGAATATTCAGACCGTATTTGGATCGCTTTGTAGTAGTGTTCATTGATGATATTTTGATCTATTCGTGTGATGAGATTCAGCATGCTGAGCATTTGAGAACTGTGCTACAAACCCTTCGTGAGAAACAATTGTATGCAAAGTTTAGTAAATATGAATTTTGGTTAAGTGAGGTTGGTTTTCTCGGGCATATTGTATCCGTTGTGGGAATAAGAGTTGATCTAAGCAAAATCTCTACTAATTTGGAATGGAAGCCTCTGAGAAATGTGTCTAAAGTCTGTAGTTTTCTGGGACTAGCGGGATATTATAGACGATTTGTGAAAGGCTCCTCGATGATTGTGACTCCATTGACAAAGTTGCTACAGAAAGATGTTAGATTCGAGTGGTCAGAAAAGTACCAGCAGAGTTTTGAACAGTTGAAAGTATTGTTGACAGAGGCGCCACTGTTAGTTCAAACTAAGTCGGGCAAAGAATTTATAGTTTTAGTGATGCATCATTGAATGGTTTGGGCTGTGTGCTGATGCAAGGAGGTAAAGCGATTGCTTATGCTTCGAGGCAATTAAAGTCGCATGACAAGAATTACCCGACGCATGATCTTGAATTGGCTGCGATTGTGTTTGCATTGGAGATTTGGCGTTAGTACTTATTCGGTGAGAAATGTCATATTTATATTGATCATAGGAGTTTGAAGTATTTAATGACTCAGAAAGTTTTGAATTTGAGACATAGGAGATGGTTAGAACTATTGAAAGATTACTAACTTGTGATAGATTACCACCCGGGTAAAGCTAATGTTGTAGCTGATGCTTTGAGTTGAAAATTGTTATATGCTTTGTGAGCTATGAGTAATCAAATAGATCTGTGTGATGATAGTACAGTTATAGCTGAATTGAAAGTTAAGCCGATGTTTGTACAACAAATTTGTGATGCTCAGAAAAATGATGTTGAAATGATGGCTAAACGAATTCTATGTGAATCGAATATTGATTCAGAATTTTGAGTTGATAGTGATGATTGTTTGAGATTTAGAGATTGGATTTGTGTTTCAAGAAATTCAAAGTTGGTTTCAATGATTTTGAATGAAGCTCACAATAGTCATTTGACTGTACATCCAGGGAGTACGAAGATGTATAATGATCTGAAATAGTTCTATTGGTGGCATGGTATGAAAAGAGATATTTCTGACTTTGTGTCAAAGTATTTAGTTTGTTAGCAAGTTAAGGCTAAACATGAAGTTTTGTTCGGTTTGTTGCAACCGATTATGATTCTTGAGTGGAAATGGGAGAGAATTACGATGGACATTGTGTCAGGCTTGCCCTTATCTTCGAGCAAGAAAGATGCAATCTGGGTGATAGTGGACAAATTGACGAAATTAGCCCATTTTGTTCCTGTGAGAACCGATTATTCTTTAAATAAGTTAGTTGAACTGTATATTGCTGAGATTGTGAGATTGCACGGAGTACCCCTATCTATAGTGTCTGACAGAGATCCGAGGTTTACCTCGTGATTTTGGAAGAAGTTGCCAGAGGCTTTAGGCACTAAATTGCATTTCAGTACTACTTTTCATACGAACACGGATGGTCAATCTGAACGAATCATTCATATTCTCGAAGATATGCTGAGGTGTTGCGTACTTGAGTTTGAGAATACATGAAAAACATTTGCCGTTAATTGAATTCGGGTACAATAATAGTTTTCATTCTAGTATCAAAATGGCACCATATGAGGCTCTTTACGGTCGAAAGCGTCAAACTTCATTGTATTGGACTGAGCTGAGTGAGAATAAGATTCATGGGGTTGATCTTATAAAAGAGACTGAGCAGAAAGTGAAAGTAATTCGTGACAGTTTGAAAGCCGCATCAGATCGTCAGAAGTCTTATCAGATTTGAAATGAAAAATATTGAATTTGAGGTTGAGATCGTCATAAGTCTTATCAGATCGTCAAAAGATTCATAATGTGTTTCATGTGTCGATGCTTCAACGATACCCATCTGATCCGTCTCATGTGATTGCTCCTACTGAGGTTGAGATTTAGCCAGATTTATCGTATAATGAAGAACCGATCCGAATTTTGGCACGAGAGACCAAAGAGTTGAGAAATAAGAAATCTCTTTAGTGAAGGTGTTATGGCACAAACACAGAGTTGAAGAGGCTACGTGGAGCCTGAGAACAATATGAGAGAACAATATCCACAACTATTTACTGGTAAGATTTTCGAGGATGAAAATCCCTAATGAGGGAGAGTTGTAATAGCCCGATTTAGACCCTAGTCAAAACAGAGGTTTTGAGACCACAAATTCGAGGTCAAAATAATATCTTAATGTTATATTTGGTTTTGATTCTATGTGACATTGTCTGTGTGAAAATTCTGTGTTATGATTTGAATGATTATGTGTCGAATTAAGAGAAAGGACTTAATCGCGTAAAGAGTAAAAGCTATGTGCTGATTTATAAGTATCTAAGTGTTGTTGTCTTTATAATAGGATGACCTTAAGAGGCAATTAAGCCATTATTAAGTATAGTTGATGGCTAAATGACAAATTAGCCTTAATATATATTTGTTTTATATGTTTAATAAAAGGGCAAAAGAGTAAAATGTGTAATAATAATAATAAAACAAAACATCAAAGCCGAATGTGAAGAAGAAAAAGAAAGAAATAGGGCTTGAAGCATTCGGCCATTTTAAGCTTGATTCAAGGTATGTTTGAGCTCAATTTTGATAATTTCTACGTTTTTGTAATCGTTGCTTCGTGCTCTAGCTAACCCATGTTGAAATCTTGGAATTGATGATGTTTCTGTGATGAGTCATTGATGAACACTTGAGCTATGTGTTAGTTGAAAGTGGAATATGGAAACTTGGTGCTGGATTAACATGGTTTGTATTGGGATTTTTAGTGAAATTGAGTATTTAGGACTTAATTGAGAAAATGGGAAATAGAAAGGTTAATTTGTGAAATAAATGAAATGTATGAGCTTGTATTAGCATGGGAAGAATTCGGCTAGCATATGTGTTTTGAAATTTTGTGTATTTGATGATTTTGTGAAATAGGGACTAAAGTGTTGAAATGTAAAAATGTGAGGGTTATTTTGTAAAATGCCCTAAATGTGTATATGTGAACTAAATTGAATGAATTGGTGATTGAATGGATTGAATTTGAATGTGTATAGACCAAGAGAGGAGAGGTTCGGATCGAGATCAAGGCAAAGATAAAGTGTTCGATTAATTGATCATTTTGATAGTTCGACATCCGAGGTAAGTTCATATATAATACATGTTATTAAGATATGTTTTAGTATTATGGAATGAATATGTATATAATTATGTGATTTGAGATGCTGTGTGCGAAATTGTATTTGATGGCACTAAGTGTGCGAAATTGAAATCGAAACAGAGATGAATAGCATTGTGTGTGATGTTATGAAAGCTTCGGCTTATTGATTTGGCACTGTGTGTGTAATACTGAGATAAGTCGTTAAAAGAATAGGCACTAAGTGTGTGATTAAATTAAACGAATATCAGAGGATGATCGACATGTAATATCGAGCATTGAATAACCTGGAAGATGAATAACTATGTGTTAGTTAAGGTATGTATTGAGCCTTTGTGGTTGATGAGTTTATAGATAAAGCTATGAATGGGTGAATAAGTATTTTAGTTATGGATGATATGGTATGAATATGAGAAAATTGATTTATGTGATGGTTTATTGTATACGTTGGTTTGAATTTATGAGATAATTGTATTATATTTTCAAACTTACTAAGCTTTATAAAGCTTACTGTGTGATTTTTTTCTCTGCTTTGCAATGTTGGTAAAGCTAGCTCGGATCTGGGGATCGTCGGCATCTCAATTACACTGTCGGCAATCTATTTTGGGTACTTTTGGAAAGATGTACATAGTTGAAATATGGCATGTATAGGCTAGTTATTTGAATCACTTTTGAGATGTGTAAATAGCCATGTGATGTGGCTAGATATATGTTGGCTTTAAGCATGAATGGCTTTGATTTTTTATGCATATTTTGGTATGGCTTGTGAGTAAAGAAATTGACTTATGAATGGTAAACTTTGTGATGGTATGATGCTAGTATGATATAAAGAATTTGGGGATGAATCATGTTTGGTATTGAATGTGTTCAAATAGTGAAATTTAGTTTATAAGTTGACATGATTAGATATGAGATTGTATGAGATGAATTGATGATCTCTTGACATGAATTTGGTTGCCAAATTGTGTGTGGAAATATACTTAAATGTGCTTGTAGGTTCAACCCTTGTGTGGGTGGCAAATTGGCCTTGCATATGGCCTATTTTGCCAACACGATTATGGCACACAGGCGTTCCTAATGACCGTGGGTGATTGACAAGATCTAGCCTAATAGTACACGGCCTTGGCACGGGTGTGTCAACTAGCCGTGGGCCTAAGTCAGTAGTTAGCCTAAGAGCACACGGCCATGACACACGGGAATGCTTGGTGGCCGTGTGGGGATGTCAGAAGCACGGCCTGGACACACAGGGGTTTTGGTGATCGTGTGAGGCACACAGTCTGGTGACACGGGCGTGTGGCCTCAACAAACTTGTTAAATGGTTGAATTTTCTAAAACTTTTGTAAGTGTTCGGTTTAGTCCCAACTCCTTTCTAGTATGTGTTTAAGGTCTTGTGGGCCTCAATAATGGACTACTAGATTATGTTTTGATGTGCTATGATGGAGATTGACTTTTTGTCGTAAATGGGATGTGAAATAATTCGATTGTTCAGTAATGCCTCTTAACCCTATTCCAGTGACGGATTCGAGTTAGGGGTGTTACAAGGACATTCAGGACTAGCGCCCAAATCATGCAAACCCTAATTACATGTCATTTGTATCCTACGAATTCCTAAGGTTCAGACAGGGCTCGGTAATCATCATACTTTGTTGGATTTACGTTGTTTCATAACACAATAAATTGCATACTAATATATATTTATTTAATTACAATATAATCACATATTAACATTCAATTTAATCAAAATTATACAGTTCATACAAACTTACTTGGCTAAGTTGCAAAAATACTAAAGTTCAGTGGTATTTTGGTAATTTTCCATTTTTCTCGATTTTCCACCCAATCTTGATCTAAATTAATAATTTCATTCAATTCATCAATCTAGACAATAAAACAATGCATTTCATGCAATTTAGTCATTTTATATTTTTACAAAATTGCCCTTAAAGTTTTACTTTTATTCAATTTAGTCCCTGAGCCCAAAACATGAAAATTAACCATTTTTAATGCCAATTTATAACAAAAAATATTCATGGTACCCATATCAGCCAATATTGGCAACAATTTCACATCAAATCCTTGTACTTTTACTGTTTTAACCATTTAGTACCTAATCGAAAAATCCATCAAAAATCACTTAATAAAATACTTTTAAATATCAACCAACACTTAAAATTCATCATTTAACATCTAAAATCACAAGTTTCATCAATGGAAACATTCAAAACCTTTAACAATTTCAAAATTAAAGGTATGGGCTAGCTGAACCTAGTTGGAATGATCTCAAAAACATAAAAAGTACAAGAAACGGGGCTAAAATCACATGCCAATTTTTCTTGTGAAGTTTTGAAACCTCCAACCTAAGAAAATGGCTTCTTCCCCCATTTAGAATCGTTTATCAAGATTTGAAAAAGACGAATAAAACTTTTGCTTTCTTTATTTTCATATAATTATCAAATTACCATATTAACCTTAGTTTATAATTAATTAAAACATCAAATTCATGTCCATTATTGCCCACTATCACCTTGAATTGTATAATTACCATTTAAGTCTCTTTTCCTTTATTCAATTAACTATTTAATCACTCAAATCAAATAGTGATTACAATTTAGTCCTTTTAATTATTTAACTATCGAAACGTTAAAATTTTTCAACGAAACTTTAATACCACCTTAATGAAACTCTGTAAATATTTATAAAAATATTTATGGTTCAGTTTATAGAAACAAGGTCCCAATACCTCATTTTCTAGAACCACTTGACCTTAGGGTCTTACCACTTGAACTTAATAAATCGCTTATAACATAAATTATCAAATCGAAAACCTTTTTAGAATCATGTTTGACTTGTAAACATTAAATAATAATATTTATAAATTTCTCGTCAGATTTGGTGGCCCCGAAACCATTATTTTCGACACCACTTAAAAACGGGTTGTTACAACTCTCCCCCATTACGAAAATTTAGTCCTCGAAATTTCTCACCTGACAAAAGCCATCAAGTCGAGTCTTTATGTCTTCTTCTTAATGGTAATCCACAAATAAATCATTTATAACTTACCTCAATTCAAAACTCACATCAGAACTTATAATAAAACTTGATACTCTATCTGAACTTAACTAAACATCTATGAAGTTCTCCTGTCATCACTTTATCATCAGTAGTATATCTACCAAGAAATTCATAATAATCGTCTATTGAAACATAACCAAGAAACTTGGATTATCAAACTCTGACTAGTGCTTCTAACATGTAACACCCCTAACCCGTATCCGTCACCGAAACAGGGTTATGGAGCATTACCAAAGTTTACAGTTCAATGATAGTTAATTCATGTCATTTACTATTCATTTCTAAAAACCAATCACAATCAATCATAATGTCCCTCATATGGGTCCTCGAGGCCAAAATACATATTAGAATCGAGTCGAGATTGGGATCACAGAAATTTTTTTGCGAAATCTCAAAATTTTTCTTAGGTGTAGGGGACACATGCCCGTATGGCCAGGCCATGTGGCTCACAAGGCCAACGACCTGTGTTCTAGGCCATGTGGCCATTCGATGTGAGGCACACGACCGTGTTCCAGCCCGTGTAACTCTCTGACTTGGTTCACATGGCCAGCCACACGTCCGTGTCCTAAATCGTGTGGACAATTCAATTTTTAAAAATTAGGTGCAGGGGCTATACGACCAGGAAACACGCCTATATGTTGGGCTGTGTCTCTCACGTTGAGACACACGCCCATGTCTCTACCCGTGTGCTCAATTTTGAGCATTCTGTTTCTCAAATTTTAAGATGCATGGGACACCCGGCCAAACCACACGCCAATGTGCATGGTCGTGTGTCACACACGGTTGAGACACACGTCCGTTTGTCTGCCCGTGTGGACAGAATAAGGCCATTTTCCAAGCCTTATTTCTCACCCTTTTTACCTTGCACCTACATCAACACTTCAATATATTCACCAACCAATTCAAGGCATATAAATCGATCTAATAATCAAGTTTTTTGCATGATACATTTACTCATGCTTTCAAGTATCATCTTTACATTAGAATTTTATTCTTACCCAAACTTAATTGCATCTAATATATTAAACCAAGCACATTCATATACTAAATATAATAAACCTCATGCATAAGTATACATTAAATTTACTATCACTAGCCATTCCAAAGGCTAGTTACAACCAAAACATTTACATACCCTCATTTACTATCAATAGCCTATACATGCCATTACATTAAGGTAAGATTCTTATTTAAACCAAAACGAGCTGGAAGATAGTGTGATGATTGTCCGACCGATCTCCAACCTTTATGAGCTTCTGAGTACTATAAAATAGAAGAAAGAAAACTAGTAAGCATTTAATGCTTAGTAAGTTCTAATAACAGGAATTTCACTTACCAATCATGTTCATTTTAATTAAGCATAACAATAGCATGCATCCTAAGAAACTAGCCATTTACCTAATCACATACACTCAATCAAGCAAGTTAGTCATAAATTTTCTAAATACTTTTCAAGTAATAATGATGAGCTTATTAGTTAATAACTTTCATATTCATAATCCTTTCATATCGTGTTTTCACATAACTCATACATTTCCATAACAAGTCATCTCAAGTTCAATTTAGACATGTTAAAACTTTACCCGTTGAATTTATTTGAAATATCGATGGATATATCAGTAGTAAACTCAAAGTGCAAAAAACTGTAAAGCTGTCAATTCGCATTCAGGAGTACCCAATTAGAGCACATAATCAGGAAGCACTCTCTCGAGCCATGTATTAGGAAACTTATTTGGGCTAAATAGGAAACTCATAAGAGTTTATAACAGGAAGCTCATTGAGCTTAACATGTAACTTCGAAAAGTTATTAACAAGGAGCTCTAGATAACCTAACAGGGAGTTCAAGGGAGCCATGTCAGAAAGCTCATAAGAGCTTATATCAGGACACTCACGAAGAGCACAACCGATCGAATCATGTAACAAGACGCTCACAAAGAGCTGTGATAGTGCGTAACACATGTGGTCCACAGTCGTCTCATACGACTCGTGTGACATCCTAATGAGATCAATCTTGGATCCACATTGTCTCATACACGAAATTAAAGATGCGACCTTATCAGAACTTCATCCGTATCAATGTCCCAACCCCATGCAATATGTCGTGTATGTCATGTAACATCCCGAACTCGGCCCAGGCGTTAAGGCCAGATTTGACATGTCACATGAGAAAAATACATTTAAGTCCTTTTCATTCGTACGTAAAAAGAGATATTACTTTGTTAAAATCAAGAAAACAAGTTTGATTTAAAATATTTGATAAAATACTACTGACCTCGAAGATTGATTGATAAGTCGATAAATTTGAACTAATGCTCTTATACAACTGTGACTTTTGAAAATGATGTTTGAAAATTCAAAAGAGAATCGAGTCTTTTAAAATTTTGTTGATAATTCAATTATGTAAAGACAATTTTCGTGTTAAAATATTTGTAAAAGTTTATTTTGAAATTCATTTGTTAATCGATTTTGGAAAACCTTTATTTAATTTTTTTGAAAATTCCCTTTATTTAATTTTTTGAAAATTTTTAAAATAATTTAAGCAAAATAATAAGTATATCAAACATAAAGAAAATAATAAAATACACTAGAGGCCTTATTACAACATAAAACCCAAAATAGTAAAGTGAACGAAAATAGAAATCTAAAGTTCAATATGAATCACTTCTGAAGTATGGCCTCCATCGAGACATCCATAGCCCAAGTCCACGTCACTGAGCATTACCTACAATGTAACATCCTTAAGTCGGGGTCTTTGCATTTCGTGTGGTTGCATGTGTATTGTATGGTAGGTATGTTAGTTTGGACTATTTTAGGGTCTAGGTTGGAGCTAGGGATAAGTCAGAGTCAAAGCAAAAATTTGTGTTTTGGGCTTTAAAAGGGGGAGCTACTGGCATTAGGTGTTAAGGGTAATTGATGGTGGATTGTGTCGCAAGAGAGGCCTTGGTAGAGTGGCAAGGAGGCTCCACTTAGGGGTTAGTGAAGTAATGCTTCAAGGGGGAGCAAGGGAGCCTAGGTCCGAGCTACAAAATTCCCTTGTCTGCTTATTATTTTGACGCCAAGGCTAGGGAGGTAGTGTGCTCAGGATAGACTCTAGTGGATGAGTGTTGAAGGGGTTAACGAATTTGAATGCGTGGAGGGGAGAGATTTTGGGTGTTGGACTTATTCAAATTTGTTTGAATGAGTGGAAGAGAGAGATTCAAAGAGAAAAGGGGGGACGGCATAGTGTTTGAGGGGAGTGGGGATGTGTAGTCAAATTTTGATGAGGGGTGGATTCCGTTTTGGATGCTTAAGAGGGGTGGCCGAATATGCTTGAGGGGTGGGCATTCGGCTAGTGAGGGGAGACTTTTGGAACCCATTTTGTCCCATTTTGGTTGTGTTGTTCCCATTTTCTTTTCCTCGGAGAAGTCGGGTTTAATTCTCTTCTCTCCTCTCATTTTGTGCCAAACCGAAATCTCTCCTAAACATCTTCTCTTCTCTTTTTCTTTATTTACTTTGGTATTTGGCCGAAACAAAGCCACCCTCATCTTTTATTATTTCTTCATTCATTTTTTCTTTCATTCACTCAACCCGAATGCTCTCTTAAACCTTCTTTTTCTCTTCTAAATCATTTTTAGCTAAATCTTCTTGGTACATTACCATTCTTCTTCTTTTCTCAACCAATTCAGCAAGTGCCGAAATCTCACCTTCCACTTTCTCTTTTCATTTTTCTATTCTTGGTAGGCCAAAACTCACATTACCATCCACTCTCTAGTTCCATTTTATTTTCTTTGCCATAAACATCAAAGCTGAAACCCTCTGAGGCCTCATCTTCTGCCAAAACTCTGGCATTTTCTTCTCTTTTCTCTCAAACACCATAGCCGAATCTCCTTTGGTAGATAGTACCTTGCTTCTCCATCTCTTTCTTTTCAAGAGTAGAGCATTTTTGGCATTCGGTAAGTTTTTTTTTGGTCTGGCTGAATCTCTCTAAAAACATTTACTCACTCTTTTTCTTCTCTCGATTATTTGAAAGAAAGTCGAATTCCTCTAACATCCATATCTTTTTCTTTCGACTTTTATTCCAGTGGATTACCGTTACCTGTTCTTCACCACTCTCAATCAGTTTCTATAGTGTTGGGGTAAGTGTTTCCATTTTGGATTCAATCATCTCTTGTTGCGTTAAATGCCGAAAGGCAGATACCTTATGTTATTTGATGTTCGGCCAAATAGGAGGGGGTGTGTTGACGCCATCTGGTGTGAACCTTTGGGATTTGTTGGTTGTGAGTCACGTTTAGAGCCTTGGGTTCTTGTCGATCTAGGTAAGGGGTTCTAACTTCGGTTTTAGTTTCTTACGATTCGTTTCACTACTTTAATCTGAGTTAGTGACTAAGGTGTGTTATGGACTCAAAGGCTAACCAAGCATTAGGAGGGGTTAGATCTGAGACCCCAGCCCCTAAGTTCACGAAGAGGGCAGTGTCGGCTGTTTGGGATTGGCCACCTGAGTGTGAACGGCCATCGAAGCAAGGTAGTAGTTAGATAGTGGTAGTGTCGATTAACGACAGTACCGACGTAGAGAGCGACGTTTTGCGAGTAATCAGGTGTGTAACTCTTACACACTTCATTTTTTAATATGTTATATCGTGTAATTGCTAAACCGAATAACTATTGAAACGGTATGGTACTCTTGTGGGTAAAAAGAGAGGACTCCAGGTAAGTCCACTCTAATTGGCTAACGTTAAATGCCCTTTTAAAATTTGTATATGCCATGCCCTATAATCTATGATTGTTAATCATGATATTTATGCCATGAAAAGTATGTACATTAAGGGGGTATGATGAGAGGAGGGGGAAGGATGACTTAGACTGTCACTAGTGGTTTTGACCACATAGTGGGTTGGCTCCGCTTTCTATATATATTTTTGTGACTAAGTCTCAGTGGTTTTGACCACCAGTGGTTTGGTACCACATATTGCTATCTTTGTGACTCGTCCCTATGGTCTGGTACCACCGTGGGTTGGCTCCATATGTTGATACAGGATTGTCATCAGTGGTTTTGACCACACTGTGGGTTGACCCCATGAGTATTATTGTGAATACGGACACTAGTGGTTTTGACCACACCGATATTATTTGTGACTACGGTCACCAGTGGTTTTGACCACACGGGGTAGAAACAAGAGTACGGATGGCTAGGTTTTTGGATTGCATGACTTACATGTTGACTTATGAAATTTGTGTATGAGCATTGCGATTTTCAGGATAGGGGATTTACACACTAAGTCTCGATGACTCACCCCTTTGTGTAATTTTGTAGGTATCCTTTAGATTGCAGATATGGAGTCGGGGCAGACTCAAGGTGGCCATGCTCATTATTTTTTGGGTTTTGATTTAAATTACTACCTTGGTTTACAAACTTTCAATTTGGTTTTCGAATTGTAATAAAGCCACTAACTTTATTTTGGGGTTTATTGATCTGCTTTATTTTTCACGAAAAAAATTGGTATAAATTACCCAAAACAGCATGCCTTAAAATGAATATTTTTTGAACTTGCACAAACTACCGATTTTTCTAAAACTTTACCATCGGGTAAAAACCAACAAGTAGTATCAATAGGTTAACACGGTATCTTTAAAAACTCAATGGGGAATGGTTTTGGTAATTAAATTGAAACTATTTCGGCTATTAAACAAAAATGAAGGGCTATCTTATAATAGGAGATGACACACAATCTTTCTAAATCAATTTTTAGAAATAACCCGTTTTTAAAATAATGACCCCCATATCTCAAAATCTGACCTACAACCCATGTTGTTAGTCGTCATTTTCTCATGTGACATATCGAATTCGGTCGTGGTCTGTTGACCGAGCTTGGGGTGTTACAATTTTGGTATCAAAGCCTGGTTCAACAGCTCGGCTGTGTGCCCGAGGCCCAAAACATTTTCAATAAAGGGTTTTGTGAAATAACTTTGAAGGAAAATACATGTTTTGGGTAGCATGGCACCTGAGTCTCCGGCACCTATCCGTAACGGTAAGTCCCCAAACTATTGATTGTATGGTTTAAATAGTTGTGTTGTGGATGCTAGTAATAGGAATCCCCTTTAGAGACTGAAGCCCATAGGATTGTATGGATTTACGAGAACAACTCTAAGTTATTCATAAAATTGTACTGTAAAAATAGTGGAAGAAAGCTAATGCATAAAATTCTTAAATCAGATTAAACGTGAACGGTAGTCATGAGCGCTCGAGGACATGGGCGTAATGCACGCGGATGTGGTAGAGGTAGGATGGCTGTGTCAGAATCGATAGGGTCGGCCATGGGTCAGAGAATGAGATACCACCGCCACCAGCTGTGGGCGCAGAGTTTCAGGATCAGATGAGTGGTGACGACGCGGTGTCACAGGCAATGCTGCGGGTTTTAGAGAGAGTAGCTAGAGCAGGTGGAGGTGGAGGTACGGGGGCTCGAAAATCTATGTCTGAATGACTCCGAGCTAATGAAGCAGAGGTGTTCCGGGGCGTTTCTAGTGTGGCCCCCAATACAGCTAAGTACTAGCTTGAGGCGAATGAACGTATAATGGATGATTTAGACTTTACGACGGAGGAAAAGTTGAAAGGGATAGTGTCTCTTCTCCGTGATGAATATTATCAGTGGTGGCTCACGATTCGAGATGGTGCGACAGCTGATGACATCACTTGGAATTTCTTTAAGGCAGCTTATCAGAGGAAGTATGTCAGGTCCGATTATATAGATATGCAGTGAAAGGCGTTCTTGAATCTGGTTTAAGGGAATAAGTCAGTATCGAATATGAGGCAGAATTCCTTCGACTGAGTCGTTATGCTAGGGGTATCGTGGCTACGAAACACGAGTGTTGTGTCAGGTTTGAGAACGGGTTGAGAGATGAGCTGCGGATGTTGATTACGCCACAGTAGGAGAGAGAATTTGCGGTCTTGATGGAGAAGGCCAAGATTGTGGAGGAGGTGAAATAGTCGGTGAGACGGAATCAGGATCAGAGTTAGATTAAGAGGAGTTCTGGGTCATCAAGGTCTGCTGGGAATTCACAGAAAAGGGCTAGATATAATGGGTCGAGTCAAGCTGCTAAGCCTGCTGCTACTACCCAGTGGCTACCACGGTGTGCTCAGTTTGGGAAGTCTCATTTGGGAGAGTATTGGACTGGAAATAGAGGGTGCTTCGAGTGTGGGTCAATGGGGCACCGGGTAAGGGATTGTCCGCAGAGGTCAACTAGAATCCAGTCTGAGGGTCAGGGACGTACACAATTCAAGAGGGATGGCCAGCAACCACAGAGGGGTCGCGGTCCAGCCAGGGGAGGTAATGGTTCTGGTCGAGGTCGTGGAGTACAAGGCAAAAGTGCCGAGAATGCTGATGCAAGACAGCCTGGGTTGGTCTATGCTGCGAGGCATCGAGAGGAGGGTGACACATCGGACATCATAACCGGTATGTTCTTAATTTTTGGATTGCCTTATATTGCTTTGATAGATGTTGGCTCGACACATTCTTATGTTTCCAGTAGTATTGTGGGAACTATGAACTTAGCCTTTGAGATTTCTTCTAGGGAGATGACTATAATTAGCCCTCTAGGTCACTCTGTAGAAGTAAACAAACTTTATAAGGATGTACCTCTAGAACTTCAAGGGGTAGTGTTTTTGGCTAACCTAATAGAACTGCCATTCGGGGAGTTCGATTTGATCCTAGGGATGGACTGGTTAGTGAAGTACCAAGCAAGTTTGGACTGTGCAGCTAAGTGTATGGTATTGAGAACAGTTGAGGGTGAAGAGATGGTAATGATAGGTAATAGAAGAGATTATCTATCCAATGTTGTATCTACTCTGAAGGCCGAGAAAATGGTGAGGAAGGGTTGTGAGGCGTTCATGGTTCATGTTTGTGCATTGGAGGCCAAGGAATTAACTGTAGGGGATGTTCGAACGGTGAAGGAATTTGCTGATGTATTTCCAGAAGAGCTTCCGGGTTTGCCTCCAGATCGCGAGGTCGAATTTGGAATAGACTTGTTACCAGGAAATGTGCCAGTGTCTATTGCCCCATATAGGATGGCGCCGAAGGAGTTGGTCGAGCTGAAAGCACAGTTTCAGGAGTTGCTAGATCGAGGTTTTATCCGGTCGAGTGTATCACCTTGGGGAGCACATGTACTTCTTGTTAAGAAGAAAGACGGTACAATGCGGATGTCTATAGATTATCGGCAACTGAATAAGTGGACGATCAAGAACAAGTACCCGTTATCGAGGATAGATGATCTGTTCGATCAACTTAAGGGTGTATCAGTCTTCTCTAAGATTGATCTATGGTCAGGGTATCATTAGCTTAAGGTAAAGGATGTCGATATTCATAAAACTACGTTTTGCACTCATTATGGGCACTACGAGTTCTTGCTAATGCCGTTTGGGTTGTCCAACGCGCCGGCAGGTAACATTCATGGACATGATGAATCGAGTTTTTCAGCCGTATTTGGATAATTTCATTGTGGTATTTATAGACGACATATTGGTGTACTCAAAATCTGATGAAGAGCATGATTCGCACCTGCGTGTGGTTTTGCAGACTCTGAGGGAGAAGCAATTATTCGCAAATTTTAGTAAATGCGAGTTCTGGTTAAAGGAGGTAACTTTCTTAGGTCATGTGGTGTCAGCTGAGGGGATTAAGGTAGATCCTCGGAAGATTGAGGCGGATTGGACTGGAAACCACCTAATTCTGTAGGGGAGATTCGGAGTTTTCTGGGTTTGGCAAGATATTACAGAAGATTTGTGGAAGGGTTTTCCTTGATTGCAGCACCGTTGACCAAGTTGCTGAGAAAAGGGGTTCCATTTGTATGGTCAGGCAAGTAGCAGGAAAGTTTTGACAAGTTAAAAAGGATTTTGACAAAAGCTTTGGTGTTGATTCAGCCTGAAGTAGGGAAAGAGTTTGCAGTCTATTGTGATGATTTGCATACTGGTTTGGGTTGTGTGCTGATGCAATAAGGGAAAGTAGTGGCGTATACGTCTCAGCAGTTGAGGCCTCATAAAGTGAATTATCCGACACATGATCTGGAGTTGGCTGTAGTGGTTTTCGCCCTAAAAATTTGGATACATTACTTGTATGGGGAGAAGTTGATAGTCTACACGGATCACAAGAGTTTAAAGTACCTCTTGACTCAGAAGGAATTGAATTTGAGGCAGCGTAGGTGGATCGAGTTATTGAAAGACTACGATTGTTCGTTTGAATACCATCCGAGTAAGGCTAATGTAGTGGCTGACGCGTTGAGTCGCAAGGTGGTAGCGGACTTGAGAGCAATGTTCACTCATCTTAGTCTGTATGATGACGGGAGTCCGTTAGCAGAGTTGCAGATAAAACTGACTTGGGTAAATCAGGTTAAGGGGGAACAACTAATGGATGAGGTTCTAAGTGCTCGGAGGTTACAAGTGCAGAATGATGGATTGGAAGGTTATAGTTTGAACAGAGATGGAGTGTTGTGTTTCCAAGGGGAAGCTTGTATGCCGAAAGACGTTGAGTTAAGACAAAGGATTCTTCAGGAAGCTCATAGTAGCCCATACGCTATTCATCCGGGAGGTAGCAAAATGTACCGAGATTTGCGGCAACAGTTCTGATGGTCAGGTCTAAAGAGAGAAGTAACGAAATTCGTGAGTAGGTGTCTGACGTGTCAGCAAGTCAAAGTTGAACATCAGTTACCTTCGGGCCTGTTGCAGCCAGTGAAGATTCCGCAATGGAAGTGGGAAAGGATTACGATGGATTTTATCACTGGGCTACCCCTTACGCCTAGCAAGAAAGATTCAGTTTGGGTAATTGTAGATCGTCTGACAAAATTAGCTCATTTCATACAGGTTCGGGTGGATTACTCACTCCAAAATTTGGCTAAATTGTATGTAGCAGAGATAGTGAGACTGCATGGGGTGCCAATATCAATTATTTTGGATAAGGATCCTCGATTCACATCAAGATTCTGGAAAGCGTTGCACCAGGCATTGGGTACAAGGCTAGATTTTAGTATGGCTTTTCATCCGCAGTCAGATGGACAGTCAGAGAGGGTAATCCAAATTTTAGAAGATATACTTAGGGGTTGTGTTTTGGACTTCAGAGGTAGTTGGGAAGAATATCTACCGTTGGCAGAGTTCACATGCAACAACAGTTATCAGGCAAGTATTCAGATGGCACCGTATGAAGCACTGTATGGACGGAAGTGTTGTACCCCTACGTGTTGGACAGAGCTGAGAGAGCATCAGTTGTTGGGTCCAGAGCTAGTGGCTGAAACAGAGGATAAGGTTAAGCTGATTCGGGCTCTTTTAAAGGAGGCTTCGGACAGGCAGAAGTCTTATGCTGATCTTAAGTGAAGAGATATAGAGTTCGCAGTGGGTGACAGGGTCTTTCTAAAGGTGTCATCATGGGAGAAGGTGCTGAGATTTGGTCGGAAGGGCAAGCTGAGCCCTAGGTTCATCGGGCCGTATAAGGTGTTAAATCCTGTGGGACCAGTAGCTTATCAGCTCGAGATGCCAGTGGAATTGAGTCAGATCCATGACGTGTTTCATGTTTCCATGCTTAGGCGCTATCGATCAGATCCATCACATGTTGTGCCAATAGAGGAGATAGAAGTGAGCCCAGATTTATCCTTTGAGGAAGAACCAGTGTAGATTTTGGATCGGGATGTCAAAGTTTTGCGTAGGAAGTCAGTTCTTTTAGTAAAGGTGTTATGGCAGAATCACAGAATGGAGGAGGCCACCTGGGAATCGGAGGATGTGATGCAGCAGCAATACCTTCAACTCTTTTGACCAGGTAATTTCGGGGCTAAAATTATTTTTAAGGGGGGTAGAACTGTAACATCCTTAAGTTGGGGTCTTTGCATTTCCTGTGGTTGCATGTGTATTGTATGGTAGGTATGTTAGTTTGGACTATTTTAGGGTCTAGGCTCGAGCTAGGGATAGGCCAGAGTCAAAGCAAAAATTTGCATTTTGGGCTTTAGAAGGGGGGAGCTACTGGCATTAGGTGTTAAGGGTAACTAGTGGTGGATTGTGTCGCAAGAGAGGCCTTGGTAGAGTGGCAAGGAGGCGCCACTTAGGGGTTGGTGAAGTAACGCTTCAAGGGGGAGCAAGGGAGCCTAGGTTCGAGCTGTAGAAATTCCCTTTTCTGCTTATTATTTTGACGTCAAGGCTACGGAGGTAGTGTGCTTAGGATGGGCTCTGGTGGATGAGTGTTGAAGGGGTCAACGAATTTGAATGTGTGGAGGGGAGAGATTTTAGGTGTTGGACTTATTCAAATTTGTTTGAATGAGTGGAAGAGAGAGATTCAAGGAGAAAAGGGGGACGGCATAGTGTTTGAGGGGAGTGGGGATGTGTAGTCAAATTTTGGTGAGGGGTGGATTTGGTTTTGGGTGCTTAAGGGGGGTGGCCGAATGTGCTTGGTGGGTGGGCATTCGGCTAGTGAAGGAGACTTTTGGAAACCATTTTGTCCCATTTTCGATTGTGTTGTTCCCATTTTCTTTTCACTAAAAGAAGCCGAAGCCGAATTCTCTTCTCTCCCTCTCATTTTGTGCCAAAATCGAAATCTCTCCTAAACATATTCTCTTCCCTTTTCTTTATTTCCTTTGGTATTTGGCCAAAACTAAGCCACCCTCATCCCATATTATTTCTTCATTCATCTTTTCTTTCATTCACTCAAACCGAATGCTCTCTTAAACCTTCTTCTTCTCTTCCAAATCGTTTTTAACCAAATCTTATTGGTACATTACCGTTCTTCTTCTTTTCTCAACCAATTCAGCAAGTGCCGAAATCTCAATTTCCACTTTCTCTTTTCATTTTTCTATTCTTGGTAGGCCGAAACTCACATTACCATCCACTCTCTACTTCCATTTCATTTTCATTGCCATAAACATCAAAGCGAAACCCTCTGAGGCCTCATCTTCTACCAAAACTCTGGCATTTTTTTCTCTTTTCTCTCAAACACCATGGCCGAATCTCCTTTGGTAGATAGTACCTTACTTCTCCATCTTTTTCTTTTCAAGAGCGGAGCATTTTCGACATTCGATAAGTTCTTTTTTTGGTCTGGCCAAATCTCCCTAAAAACATTTACTCACTATTTTTCTTCTCTCGATTCTTTGAAAGAAAGCCAAAGTCCTCTATCATCCATATCTTTTTCTTTCGGCTTTTGTTCCAGTGGATTGCTGTTACCTGTTCTTCACCACTCTCAATTGGTTTCTCTAGTGTTGGGGTAAGTGTTTCCATTTTGGATTCAATCATCTCTTGCAGATACCTTATGTTATTTGATGTTTGGCCGAATGCAGGAGGGGGGTGTGTTGACGCCATCTGGTGTGAACCTTCGGGATTCGTTGGTTGTGAGTCACGTTTAGAGCCTTAGGTTCTTGTCGATCTATGTAAGGGGTTCTAACTTCGGGTTTAGTTTCTTACGATTCATTTCACTGCTTTAATCTGAGTTAGTGACTAAGGTGTGTTATGGACTCGAAGGCTAACCAAGCGTTGGGAGGGGTTAGATCTAAGACCCCAGCCCCTAAGTTTAAGAAGAGGGCAATGTCGGCTGTTCGGGATTGGCCACCTGGGTGTGGACGGCCATCAAAGCAAGGCAGTAGTCAGATAACGGTAGTGTCGATTAACGACAGTACCAACATAGAGAGTGTCGTTTTGTGAGTAATTAGGTGTGTAACTCTTGCACACTTCATTTGTTAATATGTTATATCGTTTAATTGTTAAAAGCCAGAATAACTATTGAAACGGTATAGCACTCTTGTGGGTAAAAAGCGAGGACTCCAGGTAAGTCCGCTCTGATTGGCTAACGTTAAATGCCCTTTTAAAATCTTCATATGCCATGCCATCTAATCACTAATTGTTAAGCATGATATTTATGCCATGAAAAGTATGTACATTAAGGGGGTATGATGAGAGGAGGGGGGAAGGATGATTTAGACTGTCACCAGTGGTTTTGACCACACAGTGGGTTGGCCCCGCTTTCTATATATATTTTTGTGACTAAGTCACAGTGGTTTTGACCACCAGTGGTTTGGTACCACATATTCCTATCTTTGTGACTCGTCTCTGTGGTCTGGTACCACCGTGGGTTGGCCCCACATGTTAATACAGGATTGTCATCAGTGGTTTTGACCACATGTGGGTTGGCCCCACGAGTATTATTGTGACTACGGTCACCAGTGGTTTTGACCACACCGATTTTATTTGTGACTACGGTCACCAGTCGTTTTGACCACCAGTGGTTTTGACCACACGGGGTAGAAACAGGAGTACGGATGGCTAGTTTTTTGGATTGCATGACATACATGTTGACTTATGAAATTTGTGTATGAGCATTGCGATTTTAAGGATGGGGGATTTACACACTGAGTCTTGATGACTCACCCCTTTGTGTAATTTTGCAGGTAACCCTTAGATTGCGGATATGGAGCCGGGGCGGACTCGAGGTGGCCATGCTCATTATTTTTCGGGTTTTGATTTAAATTACTACCTTTGTTTAGATACTTTCAATTTGGTTTTCGAATTGTAATAAGGCCACTAACTTTATTTTGGGGTTTATTGATCATTTTATTTTCACGAAAAATTGGTATAAGTTACCCAAAACAAAGATGCCATTAAAATGAATGTTTTCTGAACTTGCACAAACTACCGGGTCTTTCTAAAACTTTACCATCGGGTAAAAACCAACAAGTAGTATCAATAGGTTAACACAGTATCTTTAAAAACTCAATGGGGAATGGTTTTGGCAATTAAATTGAAACTATTTCGACTATTAAACAAAAATGAAATAGGAGACGACACACAATCTTTCTAAATCAGTTTTTGGAAACAACCCATTTTAAAATAATGACCCCCATATATCAAAATTTGACCTACAACCCGTGTTGTTAGACATCATTTTCTCATGTGACATACCAGATTCAATCATGGTGTGTTGACCGGATTTGGGGTGTTACATACAAGGGTTAAGAGAAAATGTGGGTGAGTTACAAGAACTCAGTGCATAATCCCCTTACCATCATCTACTGGGTCGGAGCCCAATTAGCAAGAACTTGGGCCTGAGCCCATATAACAATAACTTGGGCCGAAGCCCATTTATAATAACATGGGCAGAAGCCCTTAAAGCACAATCTTGGACCAAAGCCCATTTACAAAACAGAACATATCAAATGGATGTAATGCAATCCCAAACCAAACTAATATTCCGTCCGCTACACACCACCCGTGCCAACCAACACACCTGTGGGGATCAAGTCAACCCACCCCGCCAACACACCAATCACAGGCATTAAGCCATTTATAACAAATTTAATTGTGGACAAGCCACCAGAATAACAGAATATATGTGGCATGGTCACCAGACAGATTGTGACAGAGTCACCAAAATATGTGGCAGAGCCACCAGAACTTCTCTTCAATATTATCCCATCCCATGCAAAATCATGTATATGATGCATAACAAATCATGATTTTTACAATATAACAACAGTAATTTATTTGGATATTTATTACAAAATTATAGCCCATTATAACAATTTATCAAATAGGCCCATTTAGAAAATATCATATTGGCCCATATAACAAAATATCAGATCGGACCATATAGCAAATTATTAGATTTGCCCATATAGCAATTATCAGATTGGCCCATATAGCAAATTAACAAATCGGTCCATTAAGGCATTTTCGTATTTGCCCTTCAAGGCAATCTTATCAAATAGGCCCATTAAGGCATTTTCATAATTCAACCCATCAGGGGTATTTTCGTAATTCAGCAATTTACCCACTAAGGGTAATTCGGTAATTTCGCAATCCAGACTTAACTATTAATTTGGGCATAACAATTTAAAATTTCCATCTGCATTGTACTAACTAAATTGACTATAACTTGTGTTAGGAATCTCGAAACCTAAATCTGTAAATTTTCCTTGAAACTAAACTTATATATCTTCTTACTAAAATTTTTCCAGAATTTTTTTCTTAACCATTTAGTACAATTTATTCCTTAAAATTTCCCTTGTTTCACTATCCAATGATTCTGACCTCTCTTAAATTAATTTCAAATATCTCACTGTACGGTTTTCATATACTACTCCCACTTATTTCTAATGAAAATAGGCTCACTAAGGAATTCATACATATAAATTATAACCCATAATTCACTTTGTACAATTTTATATGATTTTTCCAAAATAGATCAGGGAACCACGAAGTTAATCAAAACCAATCTCACTAAAATTAAGATATCTTAGAATATAAAATTTCTTTTCCTTCTCCATTTCTTCCGTATCAAAATAGACACAGTAAGATTTAATTAAATATCTTATTCTCTTTCTAATTCCCTTTCTCCTATTTTTCTTGATTTTTCAAAAACATGCCACTGTTTCTAACTGGAACTATTTTATTACAAAATATGGTTACTACTACGAATATACGTAGTCCCGAGTGATCACGGATGCCCGTTTCCGGTTTTTTGGTATTTCAACTAAATCACAAAACATATCATACAAAATTTTAGAGAGATATGAGATTACACACTATTTCAAACATGTTTTCAAAAGGTACGGGATTACACACCTTATTCGGAATCCGTAACACAATATTCTCCGCAGCACCTAAAGATACAATCGGTCAACAATTAGTCCAAGACCCAATTTACAACTTCATCCAAGTATTACGATTAATTAAAAATCTATATCACTTACCAACAATTTGAGTCGCTTATTACGAGAGATAGGTGTTTGACTTTACCACTATTTCCAAAAAATCCACAAGTAGAGAGTATCGAGTGATTTCGTGCCTAACAACATAATCGATTAGCCAAACTTTCAATCCGATTAACACCATAACCGAATAACGATATCGAATGGACTATGAAAAGACTCCTTACATTAATCGATGATAATACCGATCCCCACCAATTAGCTTATGACTACGAATGAATCGACAAGGATTTGGTATTAGGCCACCCACTAGAACTCTGCGAAAAAGAGTTGATCAAATATGAGAGTGATAGAGAGAGCGATATTTCGATAAGAAACAAAGTGGAATAGCCGTATAGTGGTGAACATACCTATTCGACTTGAAAGAGAAGAAAATGAAAGGAGTAGAAATGAAGCCCTTACCCGATTCAACCAAGGAGAGATGTCCAACACACAAAAATGGGGAAGATAGAAGATGATAGAAATTTGGCTATTGAAGAGAAATTAATAAAGCGGATTTGATCATATGGTAATGTCAATTTAGGAAAATGGAAGAAAGTTTGAAGGAATGATAAAAAGAAAAGAAGAGATATGAGAAGAAATGTTAGGTAATTCTACTAACACAAAGGAAAAAGGTTGGAAATGAGTACCAAAATGTTCAAAAGAGAAAATAGGCTTTTCAAGCACAAACTTGCAAATAGGCTAGGATAATTCAGCTTCTCCTTTTTCCCCATCAAAATCGTCCACATTCATGCCCCTAATAGTCTAAAATTTGCCAACCAACCTTTCCATAACATTTCCCTTGAAAAAGGCCACTTGTTCCCCTTACTTTCCCCTTTCTCTTGATTTCTTTCCTCACCTTCATTCTTTCCTATTCTCCTTAGCCATCTTGCCAAAAATAAAAAGTCCACCTTACCTTATTTACATGCTAGGCCAACATTTAAGGAAAAGGGTGCAAAAATAATAGTCAAAATTTGCACACAATGGGATTTGAACCTCTTCCCTTAAAGTCCTCACTTGATGCCATAACCTCTTTACTAATTGCTCATTTATGCTAGCACATTACTTATTTATTTCCATAAGCTTTGAGGTCACTTACTATCTCTCCTTAATAGGCTTCAACACAAAATTTTACTAAGGCCCAACTTGAACCCGGAACTTCATAGAAACCTCGTAACTTTCCAAAATTACTTTCTTAATAAGTCCAACTTGAATTAATGCCATTCTCTTGTTCTCAAAATTTTAAACACTCCTACGCCCAAGGCCCATTGGGCCCAATCCTACTAGGCCCAATTTCGGGATGTTACTTGTCATGCTCAGTCATTACACGTGTATGCAAGATGGCCATGCTCAGTAACAGTCATTTAGAGATAGATTAAAATCATATCAATCACACGACCACAGTTAAGTCAGTTTAAACACAGTCATACGATCACAGTCAAATCAATCAAATTCATAGCACAATTCAGTCATTTAAACACAAGGGAAAAATAGTCATTTTACCCTATAAGTGTATTTCGATAATCCTACCCTTCAGCGGTATTTTGATAATTCTACCCTACAAGGGTATTTTGGTAATTCTACCCTACAGGGGTATTTCGGTAATTCTACCATACAGGGGTATTTCAGTAATCCTATCCTAGAAGGGTATTTCAGTAATCCTGCCCTATAGGGGTATTTAGGTATTTTTACAAACTGGGGGTATTTTGGTAATTTCACAAATCGAGGGTATTTTAGTAATTTTACCAATTGAGGGTTTATTTCAATAATTTTACAAATTAAGGGTATTTTAGTAATTTTACAAATCGAGGGTATTTTAGTAATTTCACAAATCGAGGGTATTTCGGTAATTTTACAAATCGATGATATTTTGATAATTTTACAAATCGAGGGTATTTCGATAATTTCACAAATCGAAGGTATTTCGATAATTTTATAAATTGAAGGTATTTCGATAATTTTACAAATTGAGGGTATTTTGGTAATTTCACAAATCGATGGTATTTTGATAATTTTACAAATCGGGGGTATTTCGATAATTTTACAAATCGGGGATCCCAGCGACCCAACAGAAGGTCCACCTTCGCCTCGAGCAACTTAAGTAACCTATACAATCACAACGGTGTAAATGGGCCTAAGGCCCATTACTCGGCCCAATGGGCCCACATGCTCGTGTGGCCCAAGTAGCCCAAAAATAGCCTCACTATCTGAAATACCTGATTCAAACCAATAGAAACCATATAACATGCATTTTATCCGTGTGGGGCACACCAGCCTAGTAGGCCCACACGGCCCATTGCCTAAAAACGACCCTAGCCATATAGACTACACGACTCCGTCTAACATTTACCACAATATGCAAATTTAATTCCGTATGGGGCCCACAAGCCCATTGGGCTCACACAACCCATTTTAAGGCCCAAAACGACCTAAGCCCATGAGAACGCTCGTGGTGGCCTCAAACATCTTATGCCCATATTCGTGGCTTGGTCCACCACACTTGCAATCGCCGCTTCGTGTGGCATCATTCGCCTGTACCTCGGCTTTTCAGTAATTTGTTGATCTACGATCAGAAGGAGTGTGGTCACACACTATCGGCTTTCTCGCCGGCTATTGAATACAGGGTACTATTACACACTTGATCACGTAGAGTACTAAGAATTCACGATCGCCAGAACCTAATTCAAACATAACATTCAGTTAATCACTAAATAAATAATGTTAAGAAAAACTCTTAGTAACCACCTAATTGAGAGATCGATACCACATGCCTTGACTAGATCGGTCGACTGTGATTAGCCTAGTTAATCCAAAGTTTGATGCAGCACCCTTCCGCATCCTAGTGGAAAATCCCGAATAGCTGACATCTTACGCCGCTTAAACCTGGGAGTAGAAGCTACGCGCTCAAACACAGATGATACTTTTGCCATCACTTTACTACTAGAATTCTCTTTACCCATCGAGATTTCTTGATTGAATAACACAAGAGTTTCTATCGCTTCTGAAATGCTTGCACCCCGTAACTTCTTGTAGAAATCTAAAAACCCAAAGGTCAACTTAGGAAACTAACATTCGGTAATCAAAGAATAAGATGGATAAGTATTCAAATTTTAGAAAAAGTAGAAGAAACAGATTTGAACACATATTGCAATAGCAGAGAAATAATAGAGAGAACTTATGAGCACCTATCGATTCCTCAGAGCCCCTTGCAAGACCGATACAACAACAATGGCAGAGCACTAAAATAGTCGGCCAATAATAGGGAGAGAAGCAAAATATTCGGCCAAAAGAGCAATAAATAGAGGGGAATATCAAAAGAGAAAAGAGAAAAGATGGAGAAGAGGTAATCGGCTAGTGTAGAATAACCAAAAAGAAATAATGAAACCGAGGGGAAAGAGAAAAGTTAAGGAGAAGAGAAGAAAAACAAGGTTATTGACTACCAAGGCATTTTGTTTCCACAATAAAAAGAACATAGAAAAAGAAGATAGTGCGAGGGAAAAAATAAAGTATTCGGCCACTTAAGAAAAGAAGAAAACACAAAGTCGAAGAGGCAAAAACTCGAAATAGTAAAGCGCCGAAATTGACCTACAAGATTCAGCCACCACTTGCCAACAGGAGAAAAGAAATCCCTTTCAAGCACTTACAATTGCCGAAAATGCACAAAAGGACCCCCTAGCTGAATATGTACATACCAGCTACCCAATTCGGCTACAACATTTCCCATTTTCAAATTCCTTAAAAATCTCCCCCAATCCCTCCACTAAATTTTCTCCTTGATTTCCTCCAACTTTCCATTCAAATTCAATTTAAATTCTTATGACCAATTCAACCACAGAGTTCCAGTCCAGTTCCAACACCTCCCCAGCTCAAGCAACAAAATAAACATACAATTGCGCACGCCATGCCTCGAACCTTAGACTCCTTGCCACACATGTAGCGCCACATTGCCACTAGATCACCCACTCTCTTTATGTCACATTTTACTTTCAATAAATTAAAAGGTCTAAAGGTCAAAGTCCAGGTTCCTTTAAAAGAAAACCTAAAACAAATTGCTAAAGCCCAAGTTTGAACCCAGGACTTCTCCAATACTTCTCAGGACCCTTAACCACTAAAGTAGACATACTTTTGTGTTATTCACTTGCACAGCTAAATTCCAATCCCTTCTATACGCGAAGCCCATTTCTTCTAGGCCCAAAAGTCGGGGCGTTACAATTCAAAAACTAACTAAATTGTAGCTCTAATATCAATAAATGTAGCACCCCTAACCCGTTTCGTTACTAAAATAGAGTTATGGAGCATTATCGGAGTTTACATTTCAAAACTATCAAAAATTTTAAAAACATTCAATTCACTACATCAATAATAGCAAAATCAATTAATAACATGCATATTGCCTCATATACGAGCCTCGAGGTCTTAAAAACACATTAGAAATAAGTCAAGACTAAATTGAAAACATATAGAATTTTTCAAAAAAAGTGAAAAATTTCAAAATTGTAGGGGTCACATAGCCACGTGGACATTTGATGTAGGGACACACGGCAGTGTCTCAGCCCATGTCCGTGCCCGTGTAACTCTCTGACTTGGGTCACATAGCCAAGCCACACGCCCCTGTGCCAAGTCATGTAACTCTCGAAATGCAACCTTTAAAAACCTACAAAGGACACATGACCATGTTGTCTGGCCGTGTGTTACACACAAATGAGACACACGCATATGTCTTTGACTGTGTGTGTAAAAAATAGACCATTTCCAAGCCATTTTTCTCACCCATTCATGCACACACCTATAACCAATTTACCACATGTGATCAAGCATCCCAAAGTACCCCAAACCATACAACAACAAGCTATCCAAATAAATACATATTTATATGAACAATATGCCCAAAGGCACCTCAATCACAACAATTAAACATGTATAACTAAATGCTTAGTTTAGCCAAAACTTACCAATTTGTACACATATCAAATCCACACTCATATGTACTTAATTTACCATTTAACATATAGCATCAGAATCCATAAATACCAACTACATTTTTAATACCAAAATGACCCTGTTCTACTTCCATCATCTAAGCATCATAAATACTATAAAGTCATCCATCAAAAGGCCACATACATATATCCACATGTCAACCAAAAACACCTATACATGTGCATATTTATCCAATTATCAAATAACTTGTTTCCATGCCAAAACATAACATGATTGCTACATATTCACCACACCATATTAGATTCATGCCATATCTAGTTCAAAACCTTTCAAAAGCATATCATATCTTGACCATGTTGAGGCCAATTCATCATATATCACTTTGATCATTGAAACATACTTTAACACATTATCAAACTAACACATATCAACAAGGCACCAAATGTAACAAGGCTACATCACCCAAAATGTACCAAATGTTTTGATGCAAGAAGTCAAAGTTGTAGCTTATGCTTCTCAAAAATTGAAACTGCACGAGAAAAATTATCTGACATACGATTTGGAACTTGTAGCTATCATGTTTGCCCTAAAGATTTGGCAACATTTCCTATACAGAGAAAAGTGTCACATTTTCACTAATCATAAAAGCATGAAATATTTGATTTCCCATAAAGAACTAAATTTACGACAATGTAGATGGTTGACATTGTTTAAAGACTATGATTTGACTATCAACTACCACCAGAGAATAGCTACTGTTGTCATGAATGCTCTAAGTCAAAAGTCATTGTTTGCTTTAAAAGCTATGAATGCTCGTCTGACACTGGTTGATGACGAATCAATTTTAGCTAAATTAAAAGCTAAATGATGTTTTTACATTAGATTTACAAGGCTCAGAGAAATAATCTTGAATTAGTTGCGAAATAGGAGCAAATCGAGAAATTTCAAGGTACAAAATTTCATATTGGTGTTAATGATAGCTTATACTTTAGAAATAGATTGTGTTCCAAAAATTTGAAAGTTAAACAAGAGATTTAATGGGAAGCTCACAACACCAGTTACTCGATTCACCCTGCTAATAATAAAATGTACAGTGATTTGAAACAAATGTAATGGAAGCTAGGTATGAAACATGAAATCTTGGATTTTCTAATGAAATGTTTGATTTTTCAACAAGATAAAGTTGAGCATCAGGTACCTTCAAGGTTACTATAGCCTGTTATGATTCTAAAATGGAAATAGGAATGAGTTACCATGAATTTCGTGTCAGGGTTATCGTTATCGCCGAGGAAGAAAGAAGCAATTTGGGTTGTTGTCGACCATTTGACTAAATCTAGACATTTTATTCTTGTTCGCATAGATATTTCACTATAGATATTAGTAGAGTTATATGTTTTTGAGATCGTTAGATGCATAGGGTACCCTTGTCGATTATTTCTAATCACGATTAGCGATTCACCTCTAGATTCTAGGGTAAGTTACACGGAGCTTTGGACACTAAATTGACTTTCAGCATAATGATTCATCCTTAGATAGATGGCTAGTCTGAGAAAGTGATCCAAATACTTAAATATATGCTTCGTTGTTGTATTCTTGAATTTGAAGGTAAATGAGAGAAATTTCTCAAGATGGTTGAATTTGTTTACAACAATAGTTTCCAGTCGAGTACTAAAATGGCCCCGTACAAAGCTTTGTATAGTCAAAAGTGCCAAACTCCATTATATTGGACTTAATTGGGTGAGAAAAAGCTTTTAGGTATTTATTTGATTCGTGAAATTGAAGAAAAGTGAGGGTGATATGAGATTGTTTAAAAGTCACTTTTGATCGTCAAAAAGTCATATACTGATTTAAAAGAAAAGATATAGAGTTCCAGGTTGGTGATGAAGTGTTTTTGAAGGTGTCGCCTTGGAAGAAAGTTCCTCACTTTGGCCAAAAAGGAAAGCTTAGCCCACGTTTCATTGTTCCATGTGAAATTATTGAGAGAATTGGGCCGGTAGCTTATCGTTTAACTTGACTATTGGAGTTGCAAAAATTTCATAATGTTTTTCACGTGTTGATGTTGAGAAAATTCATAATTTTTTCGGTTGATATAGAACTACAACCTGATATGTCATATGTGAGGAGTGGTTAAAATTCTGGCTTAAAAAATTTAGACGGTTGAGTAATAAATGGATAGTTTTAGTTAAGGTTCTTTGGCATTTCCATGGAATTGAAGAAGTTACCGAGGAACCGGAAGAAGCTATGAAATTGCAATACCCGAAACTATTCTCTGTTAAGATTTTCGGGGACGAAAATTCCTTTAGGAGGGAGAGTTGTAACAGTCCATTTTTAGAGGTGTCGAAAATAGTTTTTTTTGGACCACAATTTTGACAAATGAGCTAGTAAATATTATTTATTTATTATTTACAAGTACTTATTAAGGTCGTATTAAATTTTGGTTAGAAAATTTTAATGTTTAGATAGTTAATTAAATAAAAGAACTAAATTGTAAAAGCTACAAAAGTTAGTTTCGAATAGCTAAAGCTATTAAATGGCTATATGAATATAAATTGGTGGACTTAAGAGGTAATTATACCACATAAGTAGATAGTGATGGTTTTGGGAGTGTTTTACCATGAAATTAAACTAATTTAAAAAGGGTAAAGTTGTAAATTAATAATTAAGTAAATTAAAACAATCAAAGGCCAAATTACTCATCATCTTCTTCATTTGTTTTTCACAAAATAGAAACACTATTGTTAGAGAATAGGAAGCTTTCAGCCATGGCATTTTCAATTGCTATGTAATTTTTGCCCCTTTTTAATGGTTTTTATGTTTTTGTGATCGTTTTAGCTTAATCTACCTAACCGGGGGCAATTCGTAAAATTGTTAAATGTTATAGATTATGTCATTGATGAGTTTGAAGTGTTTTTGAAGTTTGAATATAGATTATTAAGCTTGGTTGATAAATAGGAATATTTTGTAAAGTAGTTTTTAGTCATTTTAATGTTAAAGGACTAAATTGTTTACATGGTAAAACTTCATGAAATTTTTGTGAAAACATGATAAATATGGGCCATAGAGACCTAGGAAATTCGGCTAGCACGATTTTTTCTTAAATGTGGTTAATTTGCAAATTTTGGGTTTTTGGGCTAAATTGCATAGAGGGTAAAATGTTGGGGCAATTTTTTAAATTTATAATGAAAGGGCTAATAAGCTCAAGTTTGATTATTTTAGTCGTTTGAATTGATTGATTGATTGATTGGAAATTATTATTTGGATCAAGAAACAAATCAATTGGACTCAAATTGTGTAAAAGCTAAATTAACATATTAGTCGCCAGCATCGTATTCGTAACTCCGGTTTTGTCTAGGTAAGTTTGCATATTGATTATGCTTGTTAATTGTTATTTTGAGTAAATTTTTATTAGCATTTTTTTATGTATAGGTTAAATTGATTTTCAAATATTTATTGATGATTTGGATTTAATTATACTGTTAGCTAAATTGAAGGTTACGATTGAAAATGGGAAATTACATGGTTAAGTAATGGTGATGAATTAATGTGTAAATAATTACATGATTTGGATAAGATATGGCCCGTTTGAACCTTGTAAGTGTTTAGGATACAAATAACATTTTATTAGGGGTTATTATCATCTTGAGTGCTAGTCTTGGATGTCCTACCCATCGCTGAGGTCCTGCATTTGTTGTGGATTCTCTATAGATCGTGTGAGCAGCATCGTGTAGCCTAACATCTCGACTATAACAGCGCGATTTTGGGTCTAGTCGAAACAGTGGTTTCGGGACTACAAATTTGACGCAGTAAAATTTATATTTATTATATTTTTTATGGTCTACAGTTTTATGGAGTGATTTCATAAAAATTTCGTTCTTAAATTTTGATGTTTGGGCACTCAATTTAGTTAAAAGAACTAAATTGCAAAAAGTGCAAAATTTGAGTTCTATGTGTTTAAGGTGTCCAATTGCTATGAGATTTTAAATTGAAGGTCCTTAGATGGTAATTGGACCATTTTTTAAGTTAGTGGACAAAAATGGACATGGAGTAAGAGAATTTTTATGTTTTAAGTTAGGGGTATTTTGGTCATTTGGTAATTTAATGAATTAAAAAGAAAAACTCAAGCCAAAAACTTGTCCATCTTCTTCATGCTAGCCGAATTTTGAGGAGGAAGCCATAGCTAGGGTTTGGCCACTTTCAAGCTCGATTCTAAGTTCGTTCTTGCCCCGTTTTTAATGTTCTTTACATTTTTGAAATCGTTATAACTCGATCTATCTATTTCTACCACAAATTTAAGAAATAATAAAGGTCTAGGGTTTAATGGAAATTGTGGGATGTTATGATCATGAATAAAGTTCGACTAGGCTTGGGTTTTAAAGAAATTGAATACGTTTCATTTTACAAGCCTAGGGGCCAAAATGTAAAAAGTTAAAAAGTTAAGGACAAAAATGTAATTTTTCCATAATGTATTTTTGGGCTGAATTGAATAATGCGAGTATTAAATAAGCTAAATTTACTATTGACCTAGATCGGGGAAAAATAAAGTGTTTAACGATTAGGTCCATTTTCACTATTTTTGTACCGAGATAAGTTCGTATGTAAGTAATGCAATGTTATATTTGTATGTTAATGTTTTGATATTGCATGAAATGTATGATTGATAATATGAGTATATTCGACGAAGTTCCGGCAAGAGCAAAATCCCGGTTGAACCTTAGAAATAGATTAGGATACAAGTGACATGTCACTAGGAACCCATGTGATTATGTGATTATGTGACCCGAGTGGTTGTCCTGTATGTCCTACTTGTAATACCCCAAACTCGGTCTATACACCACGACCGAATCTGGTATGTTATAGGGAAAATGTATTTGAGAGGTTTAGGTTTAGGTTAAAAGTCGATGAAAACCCTTTGTATGTTTTGTTCTTGTAGAAAACTTGAGCATGATTGAAAAAAAACGATAGTGTGCTTGAAAACCCGAGAATTTTGAAAACTTAATCAGATATGTAAGTAAAACAAGTTTATCTCATTTAGAAATCCAAGTAATTCTTGTTGTTGCTTAAAAAAAAAACACTTTAACTTAATGAGAAATTGAATTCAAGTTTGGAAGACAATTGAGTTTCATTTATTTTGAATTACAGAGTGATACCCGACGGTAAAGTTTAAAACATATCGCTTTGAATTTTGAAAACTTTATCTTTACAAGTTTTAGCCAAATTTTAACCCAATAGATTATTAAGGCATATTTGAAATCCAATATAAGCATATCAATAACAAAACATAATTTTAAAAGGCCTTTTACAATCCAAATAAACCAAATGAAAAATCACCAAATAAAGTACCAAGTTTAAAATCGATTACAAATCCGACTTTTATTCATGGCATGGTCACCTCGAGTCCACCCCGGCTCCATGTCCGCGATCTAAGTGTCACCTGAAATGATAAGGGAGAAGGTGAGTCGCAAGACTCAGTGCATAAATCCCCCTCCCCGGTATATGCAACATGCTAACACACATCATAACAAAGCAATACAATTAATGCACCGATCCTAACCATCCAGTAACACCTTTTCTACCCGTGTGGTACCAAACCACTGGTGGTGCCAAACCACTGGTGACACAAAGTCACGATATCCATCAATGTGGTGCCAAACCACTGGTGACCCAAAGTCACGAAAATCCATCTGTGGGGCCAACCCACGTGTGATACCAAATCACTGGCGACGATCCCGTATCTCAAAAGTGGGGCCAACCCACGGTGGTGTTAAACCACAGGGACGAGTCGCTATGAGGTGCCAAACCTCCGGTGTCCCAAAGGCACAAGTGTGATACTAAATCACGGTGACCGCGATCACGAATCAAATGATGGGGCCAACCCATCGTGTGATACCAAATCACTAGCGCCAATCCGTAAAATCAACCGTGGGGCCAACCCACCGTGGTGCTAAGCCACCGACGAGACGCGGAGGTGCCAAACCTCCGTGACCCAAAGTCACAATAATCAATCTGTGGTACCAAACCATTGGAGGTGCCAAACCTCCGTGTCCCAAAGACACGGATATCATATTCCCTCCACTCATATCTCCCAATAACATATCATACTAATGCAAATCGTGCAAATCATGCAATCATGCTCACATGCTCAATATGGCATCTCATAATACATACACCATAAATCATGATATCATATATCACTACATATCTCGTAATGAAACGGACTTACCCGAATCAGATCCATACCTCATTGGGTATTATATCACCAACCATCTTTGTTTCACTTTACACAATCAGGTTATTAACATATTACTCAGTAAAAAGTGTGTTAGTTTACACACCTATTAATACGCAAGCTTAAACCCAATGAACCGATCTAGATCCCTCGATTACCTTACTCCTAGAATCGGCCAAACATAGATTAGCACTTATACCATTCGGCCAGAACCATTAAACCAAAGGGGTTAGCGTTTGAACCCATACCTTATACTTGGTTTGGTTTCTTACCAAAACCCGAACCACACAATGATTCCTCAGTCAAACGGCCACACCCTAACAAGAAAACGGTTAATCCTTTGAAGACTTGATTAAATGAAACTAAAAGAGTGAACTAACGTAACCAACCCTTACCACCACTTACCAACGATTAATGAGAGAAGGAAGACTCCTCTTGCTTGCTTCTAAAATCCAAAGCCCTATAACGAAATGATTAATCAAAAGATTAACTCCTTTCAACCAAAACCAACATCGATTTTTAACCATCCCGAAATTGACAACAACCAAGGGAGAAAAGAGATGGCCTTTCGGCCAAAACTCACCTTCTTCAAACGATTGAACCACCAAACGATATTATCACCACACTTAGATTCGGCCAAAGTGCAAAACTAGAAAGAAAAGGATTCGGCCAAGGTGTTTAACACACCTATGTTCAACTTTGAGTGGGAAGAAAAGGGAGAGTAGAATGAGAAGAAATAGAAGCTACGGCAATGGGGTTTGAGAGAAGAAAAAAAAAAGGTTTGAAGGGATAAGTTGAGAGGGTTTCGGCTTGAGAGAAATGGGAAGAACCAAATGGGGACAATCGGCTAAGGAGTTTTGGAAAAGAAAGAAGATAAAAGATGAAGAGAGGGAAGGTGCTTTCGGTTTGAAAGAAGAAGAAATAGAGGAAGGTATTTTGGAGAATGGGGTTTTGGCTAACAAGGTTCCAAGAGAAGAAAAAGTATGAGAAGAAAAAAAATACTAGTTTCGGTTTACACGAATGAAGATAGAAGAAGAAATGGGAAAGAACATTCGGCTACACACACCAAATCAAGAGAAACAAAGCAATTTCGGCAAGCTCAAGGGGTTTTGGTCTTTCGGTTTCAAGAAGAAAAATGAAGGAAATCACTTGAAGTTTCGGCTTGTTTTTGACAAAAGAAGAATTTGGCTTACAATGTTTTTGACCGAAAATGCACAAAGATGAAAAGGGAATTTCGGCACTCCCACAACAAACCTACCAAAACCGTCCACTCACCCCCCAAAAGCTCTCCAATATTCGGCCATCACCTACAACCACTCCAAGCCACCCATTCAAACTAGTTTGAACTAGTCTCCCTCCTAAATTCACTCTCCACCCACCATTTGAACATTTGACTTGGTCCAAGGCAGAGTTTGAACTGCCTACAACTTCTCCCCTCCATGCCGTCAAAATAGAAGCCAAAATGTGAGCATCCTGCAGCTTGAACACAGGACCTCTCCCCCCTGCAAGTGGCGTCACACACACAAGCTTCAAGTGGCGCCCATCCTGCCACTCCACCAGCTTATTTGTTATGCTAAAATTCACCTAAAAATATTTATAAACCCCAGCTCCTTCAGCTCCTCCCACCTAAGCCTAAAAACAAAGATTTTTCCTACCACTCAGGCTTACACCTAGCTTACAACTAAGCCCCAAAAACATCAAAACAACAACATAATCAGACCAAACACATGCAAACCATGCCATAACAAAATAGCCTCTAACCCAGGATATTACAGTTCTACCCCTTAAAATAATTTCGACCCCAAAATTACGATCGTAAGAGTTGCGGTATTGTTGTTTCATCATATCCTCGGGTTCCCACGTAGCTTCTTCCACGCCATGATTCCGCCATAGTACCTTAATCAAAGGCATAGACTTCCTACGCAGAACCTTCACATCCCGATCTAGAATCTATACAGGTTCTTCCTCCATGGTCAAATCTGGATTTACCTCGATCTCTTCCACTGCTACCACGTGCGATGGATCTGAACGATATCGCCTAAGCATCAAAACGTGGAATATGTCGTGAATCTGACTTAGCTCTGCTGGCAACTCAAGCTGGTAAGCTACCAGTCCCACTCGTCTCAGTACCTTATACGGCCCAATAAACCTCAGACTTAGCTTGCCTTTCCTTCCGAACCTTAGCACTTTCTTCGATGGTGAGACCTTCAGAAAAACTTGATCTCCCACCGTAAATTCAATATCTCTCCGCTTAAGATCGGCATAAGACTTCTGCCGGTCCAAAGCTTCTTTCAATCGAGCCTGAATCAACTTAACCTTGTCTTTGGTCTCTGCAACCAACTCTGGTCCCAACAACTGACGTTCACTTAACTCCGTCCAACATGTAGGTGAGCGACACTTCCTACCATACAACGCCTCATATGGTGCCATCTTGATGCTTACTTGGTAACTATTGTTGTAGGCGAACTCAGCTAATGGTAGAAACTCCTCCCAAATACCTCTCAAGTCCGAACACAACCTCTCAAAGATATCCTCTAAGATCCGAATAACCTTTTCAATCGCCTGCCGATCATGGATGAAACGCCGTTTGAAATCCAACCAGTGTACCCAGAGCTCGATGCAACACTTTACGTAACCTTGACGAATCGGGATCCCTATTCGAGATGATCGATATTGGCACACCGTGCAATTTCACTATCTCTGACACATACAGCTTCGCCAACCTCTGAAGTGAGTAATCAACCCTTACAAGAATAAAGTGAGCTGATTTAGTCGACGATCCACAATTACCCAAACCGAGTCCTTCTTGCTAGGTGTAAGAGGTAATCCACCATTTAAATCCATAGTTATCCTTTCCCACTTCCAATGTGGAATTTTCACCGTCAAGCAACCTCGACGACAATCGATGTTCTCGCCTTGACTCACCGACATGGCGACACTTCCCTACAAACTCTGTCACTTCCTCTTCGATTCGAGCTACCAAATCGCTCTTTTAGATCCCAATACATCTTACGCCTCCGGGATGCATAGTGTAGGGGCTGCTATGTGCGTCTGAAGAATCTTTCCTTAACTCAATATCCCTCAAGATAAAAGCTCTCCCCGAAAACACAAAGACTCCATCACTAGACAAATCAGAACCCTCCAAACCACCATTCTGCACTTGTGACCTCTGTGCACTCAAAACCTCATCCATTAACTATTTTTCCTTGATCTGCTCAACCCAAGTAGGCTTAACCTGCAGCTCTGCCAGAATACTCCCGTCGTCGTACAAACTCAAATGGGCAAACATCGCTCTTAAGTCTGCAACAACCTTACGGCTCAATGCGTCTGCCACTACATTAGCCTTGCCCGGATGATACTCAATCGAACAGTCGTAGTCTTTTAGCAACTCAATCCATCTGCGTTGCCTCAGATTCAAATCTTTCTGAGTCAAAAGGTACTTCAGACTCTTGTGATCTGTGTAGACTATCGATCTCTCTCCGTACAAGTAATGCCTCCAAATCTTCAAGGCGAAGACTACAGCCGCTAACTCCAGATCGTGCGTCGGATAATTGACCTCATGTGGCCTCAACTGCCGAGATGCGTAAGCCACAACCTTCCCTTCCTACATCAGCACACAACCCAGACCTGTATGTGAGGCATCACAATATACGGTGAATTCCTTTCCTGCCTCAGGCAGAATTAGAACCGGAGCTTCAGTCAAAATTTTCTTCAACTTGTCGAAGCTCTCCTGCTGCTTCTCAGTCCAAATGAACAGAACCTTTTTTCTTAACAATTTGGTCACCGGTCTTTGCGAGCAACGATAATCCTTCTACAAATCTTCTAGAGTATCCTCGCCAAGCCCGTAAAACTCAATCTCGCCATCGACCTAGGCGGCTTCCAATCCAAAACTGCCTCAATCTTTTGAGGATCCACTCTAATCCCCTCAGTCGACACTACATGACCCAAGAACGTCACTTCTCTAAGCCAGAACTCGTATTTGCTAAACTTTGCATACAGCTGTTTCTCCCTCAAAATCTACAATACCACCCGCAAATACGCATCATGCTCCTCCTTAGTTCTCGAATACACCAAGATATTGTCAATAAAAACCACGACGAACTGATCCAAATACTGCTGGAACACCCTATTCATCATATCCATGAATGCTGCCGGCGCGTTAGTCAACCCAAACGGCATTACTAAGAACTCATAATGCCCATACCGAGTACGAAACGCCGTCTTGCATATATCCGCCTCCTTCACCTTTAACTGGTGGTACCCAGACCTTAAATCGATCTTTGAGAATATCGATGCACCCTTCAGCTGATCAAACAAGTCATCAATCCGTGGCAGCGGATACTTGTTTTGATCGTCACTTATTCAATTGGCGATAGCCTATACACATCTGCATAGTATCGTATTTTTCTTAACAAAGAGTAAAGGCTCCTCAAGGTGAAACACTTGGCCCGATAAAGCCTCGGTCCAACAACTCGGATCTCGAGCCTTAAGCTCTACTAACTCTTTAGGTGCCATCCTATACGGAGTAATAGACACCTTGGCAGATTCCGTAACAAATCTATCCCGAACTCTACCTCACGATCCAAATGGCAAACCCGAAGCTCCTCAGAAACACATCGGTAAATTCCCTAACTGTCAGAACCTCCCTACAGTAGACTCCTTAGCCTCCAAGGCATACACATGAACCACATATGCTTCACAAATTCTTTTCGACCATCTTCTCGGCTTTCAAAGCAGACACCACGTTGGACAAGTAATTTCTTCTATTGCCGATCAGGACTACCTCATCTCCCTTAGTCGTTTTAGAACCATGCGCTTAGTCACAAGAATCCAACTTCCCCTGGTACTTAACCAGCCAGTCCATCCCAAGAATCAGATCGAACTCCCCAAATGGCAGTTCCATCAGATCAGCCTCCAACACTACCCCTTGGAGTTCTAGAGATACATCTCTATACAGCTTATCTACAACTACAGAGTGACCTAGAGGGCTTATTACGGTCATCTGCCTAGAAGATATCTCAGAGTCTAAATCCATGGTCTTCACTATGCTGCTTGCAACATATGAATGCGTTGAACCCACATCAATCAAAGCGATAAATGGAGAACCAAAGATTAAGAACGCATCAGATTATGACGTCCGGCATGCCGCCTCCTCTCGGCGCCTCACAGCATACACTAGCCCAGCCGTCGGCCTCAAAACTACCGCACCTCGCCCGGTGCTCCACGGCCCGACCGTAACCATTACCTCCTACGCCATTACCACGACCCTCTTGGTGGTGGTCCATTATTCTGAACTGAGTACGGCCACGACCCTCTGACTGAATCCTAGCCAACTTACGCGGACAGTCCCTCACACGGTGGTCCAGCGAGCCACACTCAAAACATCCTTTCCCACCGGTCCAGCATCCTTCCCAATGAGCTTTCCCACAATGGTTACACTTCGGCGATCCCTGACTAGCAAAGAACAAACCTACAGATCGATTCGCCCACTCGGTCTAGCCCTTTTCGAGGATTACCGACGACCCGTAAGACTCAAAATTCCTCTTATGTCGGTTCTATCCATGCCTTGCCTCACAGACTCCTTAACACCCTCGGCTACCTTAGCCTTTTCAACCAGACACAGAATTCACGCTCCTTGGGAGCAATCAAGAACCTTAATTCATCTCATAGGCTATCCTCAAAATGAACACACCTCTCGTGTTCAAGAGCCACCATACCCCTAGCATACCGACTCACCTCAAGAACTCGCCTCAGACCGACACAAATTTACTCCCCTAAACTAACCTCAGAAATGCTTTCCATCTCCAATGTACTTTTTCTGATATGCAGCCTTGAAATAATCCCAAGTAAGGTCTTCCGCTGCAGCACTGTCTCGAACCGTGAGCCACCACTGGTATGACTCATCTCGAAGGAGTGATACTATCCCCTTTAATTTCTCTACGGCAGTCAGATCTAGCTCGTTCATGATCTGCTCTGTCGCCTCCAGCCAATATTCAGCCGTGCTGGGAGCAACACTAGAGACACCTCGAAATACCTCAGCCCCGTTTGCTCAAAGTCACTGAGGCACAGATTTCTGAGCTCCTGTGCCTTCACCTACTCCAACTACCCTTTCTAGAACTCGCAAAGATCGTTGTGACACTGCGTCGTCCCGGCCCATTCCGAAATTCACCACCTCCACCGGTGGCGATCGGTATCTCATTCTCGACCCCGACCGGATCCTACGGGTTCAAAACTGTCATCCTACCTCGACCACGTCCACGACCACGTCCACCTCTAGCGCTCATGATAAAGATCTCTACTTGTCTCGATTTAAAGAATTTTATGCATCAAGAATTATTCCACTGCTTTAAAAGCAAAGTCTTATGAATATTGCTTAAAAGAAGTTTTGTTTTCGCAAGTCCACGAGTCCTATTGATTTCGGGCTTAAAGTAGTCTTACTATTACTAGCCATCCAATCACATCTCAGCAACATCAAAATTACAAGCAATAGTAAGGGGTACTTACCTGGGCGGATTGGTGCCGGAGACTCCGTTCCATGCCTTTCAAACCATATTCTTTAAAATCAAAACACTTAAAACCAGAATTTAAAACATTTTGGGCCTCGGGCCCACAGCCGAGCCTCTGAACTTGGCTCTGATACCACAATTATAACACCCCAAACTCGGTCTATACACCACGACCGAATCTGGTATGTTATAGGGAAAATGTATTTGAGAGGTTTAGGTTTTCGGTTAAAAGTCTAATGAAAACCCCTTTGTATGTTTTGTTCTTGTAGAAAACTTGAGCATGATTGAAAAAAAACGATAGTGTGCTTGAAAACCCGAGAATTTTGAAAACTTAATCAGATATGTAAGTAAAACAAGTTTATCTCATTTAGAAATCCAAGTAATTCTTGTTGTTGCTTAAAAAAAAACACTTTAACTTAATGAGAAATTGAATTCAAGTTTGGAAGACAATTGAGTTTCATTTATTTTGAATTACAGAGTGATACCCGACGGTAAAGTTTAAAACATATCGCTTTGAAGTTTGAAAACTTTATCATTACAAGTTTTAGCCAAATTTTAACCCAATAGATTATTAAGGCATATTTGAAATCCAATCTAAGCATATCAATAACAAAACATAATTTTAAAAGGCCTTTTACAATCCAAATAAACCAAATGAAAAATCAGTCAAATAAAGTACCAAGTTTAAAATCGCAAATCTGACTTTCATTCATGGCATGGTCACCTCGAGTCCACCCCGGCTCCATGTCCGTGATCTAAGTGTCACCTGAAATGATAAGGGAGAAGGTGAGTCGCAAGACTCAGTGCATAAATCCCCTCCCAGATATGCAACATGCTAACACACATCATAACAAAGCAATACAATTAATGCACCCGATCCTAACCATTCAGTAACACCTTTTCTACCCGTGTGGTACCAAACCACCGGTGGTGCCAAACCACCGGTGACACAAAGTCACGATATCCATCAATGTGGTGCCAAACCTTTGGTGACCCAAAGTCACGAAAATCCATCTGTGGGGCCAACCCGTGTGATACCAAATCATGGCGATGATCCAGTATCTCAAAAGTGGGGCCAACCCACGGTGGTGTTAAACCACGTGGACGAGTCGCTATGAGGTGCCAAACCTCTAGTGTCCCAAAGGCACAAGTGTGATACTAAATCACCGTGACCGCATCACGAATCAAATGATGGGGCCAACCCATCGTGGTGATATCAAATCACTAGCGCCAATCTCAGAAATCAACCGTGGGGCCAACCCAATGTGGTGCTAAGCTTAATCGGGACGAGGCGGAGGTGCCAAACCTCCGTGACCCAAAGTCACAATAATCAATCTGTGGTACCAAACCACTGGAGGTGCCAAACCTCTGGTGTCCCAAAGACACGGATATCATATTCCCCCTCCACTCATATCTCCCAATAACATATCATACTAATGCAAATCGTGCAAATCATGCAATCATGCTCACATGCTCAATATGGCATCTCATAATACATACACCATAAATCATGATATCATATATCCCTACAGATCTCGTAATGAAACGGACTTACTCGAATCCGTATCCATACCTCATTGGGTATTATATCAGTCAACCATACTGTTTCACTTTACACAATCAGGTTATTAACATATTACTCAGTAAAAAGTGTGTTAGTTTACACACCTGTTAATACGCAAGCTTAAACCCAACGAACCGATCTAGATCCCTCGATTACCTTGCTCCTAGAATCGGCCAAACATAGATTAGCACTTATACCATTCGGCCAGAACCATTAAACCAAAGGGGTTAGCGTTTGAACCCATACCTTATACTTGGTTTGGTTTCCTACCAAAACCCGAACCACACAATGATTCCTTAGTCAAACTGCCACACCCTAACAAGAAAACGGTTAATCCTTTAAAGACTTGATTAAATGAAACTAAAAGAGTGAACTAACAGAACCAACCCTTACCTCCACTTACCAACGATTAACAGAGAAGGAAGACTCCTCTTGCTTGCTTCCAAAATCTAAAGCCCTATAACGAAATGATTAATCAAAAGATTAACTCCTTTCAACCAAAACCAACATCGACCTTAACCATGCCGAAATCGACAACAACCAAGGGAGAAAAGAGATGGCCTTTCGGCCAAAACTCACCTTCTTCAAATGATTGAACCACCAAACGATATTATCACCACACTTAGATTCGGCCAAAGTGCAAAACTAGAAAGAAAAGGATTCGGCCAAGGTGTTTAACACACCTATGTTCGACTTTGAGTGGGAAGAAAAGGGAGAGTAGAATGAGAAGAAATAGAAGCTACGGCAATGGGGTTTGAGAGAAGAAAAAAAAAGGTTTGAAGGGACAAGTTGAGAGGGTTTCGGCTTGAGAGAAATGGGAAGAACCAAATGGGGACAATTGGCTAAGGAGTTTTGGAAAAGAAAGAAGATAAAAGATGAAGAGAGGGAAGGTGCTTTCAGTTTGAAAGAAGAAGAAATGGAGGAAGGTATTTTGGAGAATGGGGTTTCGGCTAACAAGGTTCCAAGAGAAAAAAAGTATGAGAAGAAAAAAAAAGATACTAGTTTCGGTTTACACGAATAAAGATAGAAGAAGAAATGGGAAAGAACATTCAGCTACACACACCAAATCAAGAGAAACAAAGCAATTTCGGTAAGCTCAAGGGGTTTTGGTCTTTCGGTTTCAAGAAGAAAAATGAAGGAAATCACTTGAAGTTTCGGCTTGCTTTTGACAAAAGAAGAATTTGGCTTACAATGTTTTTGACCGAAAAAGCACAAAGATGAAAAGGGAATTTCGGCACTCCCACAACACACCTACCAAAACCGTCTACTCACCCCCCAAAAGCTCTCCAATATTCAGCCATCACCTACAACCACTCCAAGCCACCCATTCAAACTAGTTTGAACTAGTCTCCCTCCTAAATTCACTCTCCACCCACCATTTGAACATTTGACTTGGTCCAAGGTAGAGTTTGAACTGCCTACAACTTCTCCCCTCCATGCCGTCAAAATAGAAGCCAAAATGTGAGCATCCTGCAGCTTGAACACAGGACCTCTCCCCCCTGCAAGTGGCGTCACACACACAAGCTTCAAGTGGCGCCCATCCTGCCACTCCACCAGCTTATTTGTTATGCTAAAATTCACCTAAAATATTTATAAACCCCACTCCTTAGCTCCTCCCACCTAAGCCTAAAACAGAGATTTTCCTACCACTCAAAGCTTACACCTAGCTTACAACTAAGCCCCAAAACATCAAAACAACAACATAACAGACCAAACACATGCAAACCATGCCATAACAAAATAGCCTCTAACCCGGGATATTACATATTGGTGGTGGATATACTTGTATATGTTGCGGATACTGACGACTTGTGTGAGTAGACATCTGCGTAGCTACGTCTTAACTGATAGCTTGTGTGAGCAGTCCCGTGGATTTGCTCGAGAGTGAGCTTATATGTGTTATGAGATTTGTGATAGCATTGGCTATATATGTGGCACTTATGTGCAAAAGTTTTTCGTGTATCCGATAGTATTCCAAGTGGTTCAATGGGTATGTCAAAGATGAGAAAGTATGTGATTATGTTACGAGTTGGTACAAGTATGTACGAAAAATTCAAAGGAAATGAATTCACTATATGATGAGCTATTGGTACGAATGTGATTGAGTATGTTATGTTCATGAGTTTTTAATGACATTTAGGTTGATATACGTATGTTACTTATATGGTAATTGTATGGTTAATATTGTTTATTATTTGCATATGAACTTACTAAGCTATATAGCTTACTCCCTTTTCTTTCCCTTGTCTTATAGTGTCACCAAGCTAGCTCGGGATTGGAGATCGTCGGATATCCATTCACACTATCAACTATTATTTTGGTACCAATGAATTCTACATTTTGAGTTATGGCATGTATAGGGGACTTGGTCATTTTGTTATGTGTCATAATTGATTTGGCCAAATGTGTTGGCTTATATTGGTTGAAATCTCATTTTGTATAAGGCCATTGGAAATTGGCTATTATTGGTTAAGTATATTCATGTGATAATGACTTTCATAGATGTGGGAATCTACTTGATTGAGTTGATATATATATATGATATTTGTATATAGATGGTAGCTTGTAAATGATGTGTTGTTGTCTTGGTTGTGGCTGATTTAGTTATATGTTTATGCTTGGTTGGGTGCTATGTTATGTTGTGTAGGTGTGTACATTAAAGAGTGGCAAAAAGGCTTGGTAAATAGCCTTATTTTTGTCCACACGGGTAGACACACGGCCTATTCCACGGGCATGTGTTCTAGTCGTGTGTCCTCTACACCTTAATTTTGAGAAACAGATTGTCCAGAATATAGCACACAGGTAGAGACACGGCTTGTGTCTCAGCCGTGTGTGCTACACGGCCTTGGACATGGGAGTGTCTCTTGGCCGTGTGAAGTCTACACCTATTTTATGAAAAATTATGAAAATTAAATCGCCCACATGGCCTAGTACACGAGCGTGTGGCATGACCGTGTGGCACAAGTCAGAGAGCACCCTATTTTGAACACGGCCTGTAGCACGGGCATGTCTCTTGGACCACACGAGCGTGTGAGCCCTGTAACATGAAAAATTTTTTGGGTTTTGTAAAATTTTCTAAAGTTCTCGATTTCTTCCCGAACCACTTCCAAAGCATGTTTTGAGCCTCATAGGCTCATTTTAGGGACGATATGAATGTGTATGAAATTTTTTAATTTGAATGGAAATTTATGACTCAGAAATATATGTTTGCTTGTGTTTATGTTCGATAATGCCTCGTACCCTATTTTGACGTCGAATACGGGTAAAGGGTGTTACAGTTAGTGGTATCAGAGCTACGGTTTAGTCTATTCTCGAACTAACGTAGCATGTGTAAAAGTCTAGCTATACATGCTATAAATAAATCGTGATAGTGTGATGACTCCTGACTATTACAAAATGTGTTTTCATATGGTAAATGGATCCCAATCGAGCTGAAACTGACAATGTAGAAAGTAATGCGCTGGCTCCCACTCAAAGGGCAATGCCGTCTAAAAGTAGACCTCCCACTGTTAGTTAAAGAGGAGGAGAAGGGGCTAGAGAAACCTTCCTCCACATGATGAACGAGTGGTATACTGAGTTTGTTCGAAAAAATCTGAATGCTCAACCCCCTCCACCCCCACCTATTCCTCAGCCGATTCCCATAGCTCAACAAGGTATGGAATTTGTAAGAGTGAATAAGCCTCCGGTTGATAAGATTCAAAAGCATGGTGCTGAAGATTTTAAAGTGAATGTTAATGATGATCCCGAGAGGGCAGAATTTTGGCTTGAGAATTCTATCAGGGTATTCGATGAACTGCCTTGCATACTGGATGTGTTTGAAATGTGTCGTATCACTTCTAAGAGACTCAGCATGCGGTGGTGGAAAACCCTTATGTCAATAGTACCAAGAGAGAGGGTTAATTGGGAATTCTTCCAAGATGAATTTAGGAAGAAGTATATCATCCAATGGTTCATTGATCAGAAACATAAATAATTTTTAGAGCTGAAACAGGGCTGAATAACTGTAATCAAGTATGAGTGAGAGTTTGTCAGACTCAATAAGTATGCTCAAGAGTGTGTTTCCATCGAGGCTATCATGTGCAAAAGGTTTGAAGATGGGTTAAATGAGGACATCTAATTGTTAGTTGGAGTTCTTGAGCTGAAAGAATTTGTGGTGCTATTCGACTGAGCTTGTAAAGCTAAAGAATTAAGCAAGGAAAAGAGAAAAGATGAGTCTGAGGCTAGAGATGCAAGAAAAAGGCCAATGAGTAAGTCATTTCTATAACACCCCTTACATGTGTCTGACGCCGGGATAGGATACGAGGCATTACCGTACTTAACCTTGCTTGAACATGTATTATTGGGCTATAAAATTTCATTTCAACTTAAAACCTTTCATCCTTCATCATAACATGCATAATATAGGCCTACGAGGCCTTAAACATACATCTGGAAAGTTTCGAAGTTCAACCGGAAACTTTTACACTCTTAGAAAATTTTTACCTAAATAGGGGTCACACGCCCGTGTGACATGGGACACGTGTAACATCCTGATTAAATGGGCTCGTGCATTATGTGTGTCGATGGTTTAAAATATTAAATTGAGGGTTAGGGTCTAGATTGGGCTCAAGAATGGGCTGAAACCTTGGTTAAAATATTCTATTTAGTCACCATAGGATTTGAAGGTAGGTATCTGTGTTTAAAAATATTGAGTTGGGCTTGAGGCCCAAAGTAGGATGGCGCCATAAGGGAGTGAAGGGTGGTGTCACTAGTGGATGGAGAAGGCCCAAGTTGTGGTTGCTTGGAGCCCAAGTTATTGGGCTAAATTTGGCACTTAAAAGGGAGTAAGGGGGGACGGCAACAAGGCTAATATTTAGGGATTTTTAATGTTTAAAATATGTGGATATTAAGCTAATAAAGGAGGGAGGAAGTGGTGTGATGTAGGACTCTTTTGGATGTGAGTTCGGATAAAGATAGGGGAAAAGATGAGAGGCTATCCAGGAGGCTAGAGGTGACCAAAATTTGGACTGTGTGTGTAAAGAGGGGATGGCTAGATAGAGTCAAAGAATGCCAAATTTTCATTATTTTTCCTGAAGCACAGTCTTGATCTTCTTTCTCTTTTCTCTTTTCCTCCTAATTTTGGCAAATAAGTCTCTTCTTTTCTTCTTTTCTTTTGCTACTAAAAATTGAAACCCTCTAAAGCTTCACCGTTTCGAAACACTGATATTTTTTGTCTCTTCTCTTTCAAACACATTGACCGAATACCCCTTATTAAACAGCATTCTTCTTGTCCATCTTTACCGTGATTTTATTAAAAGCTGGAATCCCTAGATCTCACCTACTGTGATTGTCGAATCTTAAAGGAAATTGTAGGTAAGTTTCGATTCATGTGGTTCAATCTTTTTCGACTTTTAGTGATCTTAGCCGAATGGCTATAGGGTTAACTAATCGGGTGTTTTTCTTTAATTTGCGGCATTCCGGATTTGAAGGGGGTTCAATCACTTAGAGTTCAGTAGCACTCGGATCGTATTACTTTTGGGATTTCAAGGTAAGGAGATCTGTATATTTAAACGTATAAATTTGGGTACATAATAATCCTTGGCGAATGTAAGGGAAGCTTTATCTTTGCGCTTTTGAGCAAAGTTGTAGACAAAGGGCAGTAGATCCGATTAGCGAGGGTATTGACATAAAGGGTAGTCCTACGTATTTATCAAGTGTGTAACTTTTCACACCATTCAGGTTTGTTTGTTAGTGCGTGTATATAAATCTTCTATATTCTGCTAAATGCTGAAATCCCTCATAACGGTTAAAACCTGAAGAGGGTAAAGGTGAATCACCAGGTTAGTGATTTCTGTCATTCATAAATAAATGTTTTTGTTGAGATGATATGTTTTACATGAATGTCAATTTATGTGATTGCACGGGGTTGGGTGATTAATGAAAGGGGAAGTGTTCAGTTGTAGTGGCTTTTGCCATGATCTGTTGTAGTGGCTTCTTGCCATGATCTATTATAGTGGCTTCTTGCCATGATCTGTTGCAGTGGCTATTGCCATGATCTGACGATGAGCAGCTAATTGCAGCATGACTACCATCGAGGGTGTGTAGCGGTGTGGGTTGATTGTAGAAATCTCCAATGGTGTGATTGGTAGGTAAGGGTGGTGTGTAGCGGATGGAAACCTAGGATTGGGTTGGGCTTTGCATTATTTCTGATATATTGTGCTCTGTTATCTTTTCTGTAGGCCTAAGGCCCAATCTGATGGTACACAAGGGTTGCACACTGAGTCTCGCGACTCACCCTATTATTTAATATCTTTCAGGTAACACCTAGTGCATCGGACCGGATGGAGAGGAGCGTAAGGTGGCCATGCGAGAGAATATCTTGATTCAGCAAAAGACTCTACTTAGTTTAATTATTTTTGTTATTTTTAATTAGTGGGTTTTAAATTTCGTTGTAATAAGGCCATGGGCCATTAGCTTTACATTTTTTTCCTTTTCTTTTTGGTTTTATTTTGGGCTTTTATTATTATTTGACATCTAAATTTTACGTTTTATTTAAACTAAGGCATTAATATAAAATGTATATCTCTTACAAATAATTCAACCATTTAGTTTTCTCGAATAAAAGGCTAAACTCAAGAAAAATATTTTTTCCAAATTTCGACATTTTTTTATAAATCTCCTTAGTGACATGCCAGATCCTGTTATAGTGTTTGGGCTGGGTTTGGGGTGTTACAACACGCCCATGTGGTCAGACCGTGTTGTCTCACACGCCCATGTCCCTAGCTCATGTGAAATTTATTTTCCTCTCGAACCTATAGGAGTTTTCACATGGCTAGGCACACGCCCGTGTTTATAACCCGTGTCCTTCACACGGCCTAGACACGCCCGTGTCCTCCACGTATGGAGCTCTCTGTTTATGACATCATCAACCTCTTAAGAGCACACGGCCTGGGTACATGCCCGTGTTGTAACACCCAAACCCGGTCAACACACCACGACCGAATATGGCATGTTACAGAGGAAAACGTTTTGAAGAAAATCGAGTTACCGATTAAACTTTGTGGAAAACTCTTTGTTGCCCTATGTTTGTAGAAATTAGGTGCATGATTAGTTAAAAACTGATAGTTTACTTTGAAATCTCGAAAATTAATCTTTAAAACTTAGTTGCCGATCCATAGCTTAGAAAACCTTTTTGTAATTTTAAAAGAAACCCAAATGATTAATTTGGAAACCGTTTCTATTTGAATTTGGAAACTTAAGTTTGGAAACCATTTGAGTTGTCGAAAACAATTAAGTTGTCATTTGTTATCAAGTGATTTGTATTAGCCGATGGTAAGGTTTTGAAAACCATTGTGCTTTGTAGTTTAGAAAACCTTGCGCTCACATTATTAAATTAATCAAATAGTTCACTTAACCATGTTCGAAATCAAATCCAAAACATATAAATAATTCAAAACATAATGTAAAAAGGCCTTATTACAATACCCAAATAATAAAAAAAAAACAAAATATAAAATAATTACCCAATTCAAAATCCAAGTAAAACCAAATGTTTTAATGCATGGGCCACCTCGAGTCCATCCGGCTGCTCATCGCGATCTGCGAATCCCTGAAAAGATAAGGGAGAAGGTGAGTCACCAAGACTCGATGCATAATCCTCCTCCGGTTAATGCAACATACTTACACAAATCATAACCAAGCAATACATATAATGCACCCAAACCTAGCCATCCATAACTCCGTTTCTACCCCATGTGGTACCAAACCCTTTGGTGGTGCCAAACCCTTTGGTGACCCAAAGTCACGATATCCAATAATAATGTGGTGCCAAACCTTTGGTGACCCAAAGTCACGAATATCAATAATCCAAGTGTGGGGCCAACCCACGTGTGATACCAAATCATGGCGACAATCCCGATAAATCAAGCTGCGGGGCCAACCCATTTGTGGTGCTAAGCCCTTTGGACGAGTCGCTATGAGGTGCCAAACCTCCGGTGACCCAAAGTCATAAAATAATCGTGGTACCAAACCCTTTGGAGGTGCCAAACCTCTGGTGACCCAAAGTCACGGATATCATCTTCCCCCTCCTCTCATATCACCCATCACAATGCAAAATTTATGCAAATCATGCCATCATGCTTTATTATGGATCATATAGCAAATACATCACAGATCATGGTATTAAGCATCATATAGCAAATCATATCGAAACGGACTTACCAAAATCCTTGCTCATACCCTTACGGTATCATATCAAGATCTACACAATTTCCAGTTTTTAACATATTCAGGTTATTAATATATTTACTTAGTTATAAAGTGTGTAAGTTACACACCTGTCACCAATGCAAGCACTAAACTCAAGACCCGATCTACACTAGATCTCCTTGCCCTACATTATACCAAACCCCAAACCATTAACAAGGCCATTTGGCCATCCCAATAAATCCCGAAACACGAGATAACACATAACTAACACAATCCTTCTTACCCTTTTGCCTTACGAATGCTAATCCCAACACAAGGTACGCGAGACTGATCTTCCCCCTACAATCGGCTACCAATACAACTTAGCCTCAAAAGCCTTTGGCCTTTCCAAATAACTTAAAGAATGATTAAACTATTATAGACCCTTACCACAACCTTAATGAATCGCTTGATAGAGAAAGAATGGCTCAGGTCTACTACTTCCAAAGTCCTGAAGAACCTAGGAGAAATCGGTTCCTTTAGATGGTTAGCACAACAACCACAAATGCCGAAGTTCGACTTTTGTCTACACATGTCGATAGAGAAAAAAGAGAAAGTGAGAATGATGTTTCGGTCAAGAACCCTTACCCTTTTCAAAATCGATTGGAGAAAAACCAAAAGAGATCCACCCTTGTTTGAGATTCGGCCAAAATAACACTAGGAGAAACCAAGGAGATTTGACACAGTATGGTGGGTGGAAGAGAAAAGCAATCAATATTTGGCTAGAGTGGAGAAAGAGAAAGGAAAAGAAAAGTGAAAATAGGAGAGGAGGATTGACAATGAGAGAAAAAAAGAAGAAAATAGAATGGGAGAGGATGCTTTGACTTCTAAGAAAAATAAAAGATGAGAGGGAGTTCAAGTGGAGATTGGCCAAGTGCCTAAGGAAGAAATCGACAACCACCTATGGTCTTTTCGGCTTTTGGTTCACTATGGTGCACTAAAGAGAAATAAAGCCTTTGCTAAAAAGGGTTTTCGACTTTTGATACACCAAACAAAGGCTAGCGAAAATGCACAACTAGGTGCCTAAGGAAATTGGCACCCCTTACTCAGCTTCCCAACCGTTCACTCCTCTTCCATCAAGAGTTCAGATTTCGTCAAAATTCCTTGAATCACTCCTGGCCAATCATTCAAATGAGTTTGAACTAATCAATGCTTATTTGAAGAGTTTGTGTTGAGCACAACTCTTCCCCCTTGGCATCAAAATGGTAAGTAGAAAATGGAATTTCTGCTGCTCAAACCTGAGTTCTCCCTTCCCTACATGTGGCGTCAATCACAGGGCCCTAAGTGGCGCCTCCTTGCCACTTTTCCAAGCCCAATCTTGTGCTTAAATCCCCTACGAATTATACTTTCTAACACTTAAAAACAAAATTTTTCCTACAGCTTGGGCCTACCTTTGGCTTATAACTAGCCTCTAGAACACCTCAAACAACAACACAACAACCACACTCATGCAAAACAATTCAATCACAAATAACCCCTATTTCAGGATATTATAGTTCTACCCCCTTAAAAATAATTTCGACCTCGAAATTACCTAGTCAAAAGAGTTGGGGGTATTGCTATCTCATCACATCCTCTGGTTCCCACGTAGCCTCTTCCACGCCATGATTTTGCCACAGCACCTTCACTAATGGGACCGACTTCTTGCGCGAAACCTTCACATCTCGATCTAGAATCCGCACTAGTTCCTCCTCTATGGTCAAATCAGGACTTACCTCAATTTCCTCCACTGCTACAACATGCGATGGATCTGAACGATAACGCCTGAGCATGGAGACATGGAACACATCATGTATCTGACTCAGCTCTGCTGGCAACTCAAGTTGATAGGCTACTGGTCCCACTCGTCTCAACACCTTATATGGGCCAATAAACCTTGGACTTAACTTGCCTTTCCTTCCAAACCTCAACACTTTCTTCCAGGGCGAGACCTTCAAAAAGACCCTATCACCCACGGCAAACTCTATATCTCTCGCTTAAGATCAGCATGACTTTTGCCTGTTGAAGCTTCCTTCAGACGAGCCTGAATCAACTTAACCTTAGCATTAGTCTCTGCCACCAACTCTGGTCCCAACATCTGATGCTCACCCAACTCCGTCCAGCATGTAGGTGTGTGACACTTCCTACCATACAACGCCTCATATGGTGCCATCTTAATGCTTACCTGATAACTATTGTTGTATGCGAACTCAGCTAATGGTAGAAATTCTTCCCAGCTGCCTCTGAAGTCTAGAACACAACCCCTTAGCATATCCTCTAGGATTTGTATAACCCTTCCGATTGCTTTCGTCGAATTGCGGGTGAAAAGTCGTCTTTGAAATCAACCTCATTCCCAAAGCACGATACAAAGCTCTCCGAACCTTGGCGTGAACCTTGGATCCCTATCCGAGATAATGGATCTTGGCACACCATGCAACCTCACTATCTCGGCCACATACAACTTAGCTAACCAAGTGAATAATCAACCCTTATTGGTATGAAATGAGCTGATTTGGTCAAACGATCCACAATCACCCAGTGAGTCTTTCTTACCAGGCGTGAGGCGTAGCCCGGTGACAAAGTCCATGGTAATCCTTTCCCATTTCCATTGAGGAATCTTTACTGGTGAAGTAAACTGATGGCGGTGATGCTCGACTTTGACCACGTGACACGTCGGACACCTACCCACAAACTTAGTTACTTCCACTTCATTACAGCCACGAAGCGCTTCGCAAATCTGGTACATCTTGCTACCTCCAGGATGCATAACGTATGGGCCGCTATGTGCGTCCTAAAGAATCCTCGCCTTAACTCAACATCCTTTGGCATACAAGCTCTCCTTGAAACATAATACTCCATCACTGGACACACTATAACCCTCTACACCACCATTCTGAACTTGTAACCCCTGAGCATTCAAGCCCTCATCCGCTAACCGTTTCTCCTTGATCTGCTCAACCCAAGTCAGCTTAACCTGTAATTTCACCAAAAGACTCCCATCGTCATACAAGCTAAGGCGGGCAAACATCACTCTTAAGTCCGCTACTACCTTACGGCTCAATGCGTCTGCCACCATGTTAGCCTTGCCTGGATGATACTCAATCGAGCAGTCGTAGTCCTTTAACAGTTCAATCCATTTGCGCTGTCTCAAGTTCAAATCCTTCTGAGTCAGAAGATACTTCAGACTCTTGTGATCTGTGTAAACTGTCGACTTCTCTCCGTACAAATAGTGTCTCTATATTTTTAGGGCGAAAACCACTGTAGCTAACTCCAAGTCATGTGTTGGATAGTTAACCTCATGCGATCTCAGCTATCGAGATGCATATGCTACCACTTCCCATTCCTGCATCAGCACACATCCCAAGCCAGTATGTGATGCATCGCAATAGACCATGAATACCTTTCCTGCCTCAGGCTGTACCAAAACTGGAGCTTCCGTCAAAATCTTCCTCAACTTGTCAAAACTCTCCTGCTGTTTCTCTGTCCACACAAATGGAACTCCTTTCCTCAATAGCTTGGTCAACAGTGCCGCAATCAGAGAGAATCCTTCCACAAATCTCTGGTAATACCCTACCAGACCTAGAAAATTCTAAATTTCCACAACCGACCTAGGCAGTTTCCAATCCAACACTACCTCAATCTTGCGAGGGTCCACTTTAATCCTTGGTGGACACTCGTGACCTAAGAAAGTCACCTCCTAAGCGAACTCGCACTTACTAAACTTGGCAAATAACTGCTTTTCCCTCAGTATCTGTAACACTACTCGCAAATGCGCATCATGATCCTCCTCCATCCTTGAGTACACCAATATGTCGTCTATAAATACTATAATGAATTGGTCCAAATACTCTTTGAAACACCGATTCATAAAATCCATGAATCTACTCTTGGTGCATTGGTTAACCCGACGGCATCACCAGAAACTCGTAATGCCCATACTGAGTACGAAACACCGTTTTGTGGATATCAGCCTCCTTCACCTTTAGTTGATGATACCCAAACCTTAAATCAATCTTTGAGAAAATTGATGCCCCCTTAAGTTGATCGAATAAGTCATCTATTCTCGGCAACGGATACTTGTTTTTGATCGTCAGCTTGTTCAACTGGCAGTAGTCTATACACATCCACATTGTACCATCTTTCTTTTTGACAAAGAGTACCAGCGCTCTCCGAGGCAAAACACTTGGCTGGATAAAACCTTGGTCCAACAACTCCTGAATCTGAGCCTTCAGCTCTACCAATTCCTTCGGCGCCATTCTATACGGGGCAATAGACACTGGCGCAGTTCTGGGTAACAAATCTATACCAAATTCAACTTCTCGATCCGGAGGTAGACTCGAAAGTTCCTCTGGAAATACGTTAGCAAATTCCTTTACTATTTGGACATCCTCTACAGTAGACTCCTTAGCCTTCAAAGCACACACACGAACCAAAATCGCCTCATAACCCTTCCTGACCATCTTCTCAGCCTTCAACGCCGATACCACGTTGGATAGATAATCTCTTCTATTACCTATCATCATCACTTCTTCACCCTCAACTATTCTCAAAACCATGCGCTTAGTCGCGCAATCCAAACTAACTAGGTACTTCACCAGCCAATCCATCCTAAGAATCAGATCGAACTCCCCAAACGGTAGTTCCATCAGATCAGCTATAAATACTACCCCTTGGAGTTCTAGGGGTACATCCCTATACAGCTTATTTACTTTTACAGAGTGACCTAGAGGGCTAATTACTGTCATCTCCCTAGAAGTAGTTTCAAAGTCTAGGTTCATGGTCTCTATTATGCTACTAGCAACATACGAATGCGTTGAACCCACATCAATCAAAGTAATATATGGTAATCCAAAGATTAAGAACGTACCGATTATGATGTCTGGTGCGTCACCCTCCTCTCGACTTCTCGCTGCATATACCAACCCAGGCTGTCTTGCTTCAGTGTTGCCTGCACCTCTGCCTGGCGCCCCATGGCCTCTACCAGAGCCATTACCTCCCCTACCGATACCATGACCCCTCTGCGATGGTGGTCCCTCATTTCTAAACTGAGCACGACCTTGACCCTCAGACTGAATCCTGGCTAACTTACGTGGATAGTCCCTCACACGATGATCGAGTGAACCACACTCAAAACATCCCTTTCCACCAATCCAACATCCTCCCCAATGAGATTTTCCACATCAATTACACTGCGCTGGTCCCTGATTAGTAACAGTAGGCCTTCCATATTAATTTGGCCCACTCTATCTAGCCCTTTTCTGCGGATTACCAGCCGACCCCGATGATCCAAAACCTCTCTTGTGTCTATTCCTATCCAGATTCTATCTTACAGACTCCTTTACCCCTTCAGCTACCTTGGCCTTTTCCACTAGCACAGCAAACTCTTGCTCCTGCTGTGAAGCAATCAGCAATCTCAGCTCATCTCTCAATCCATCCTCAAACGTGACACATCGTTCATGTTCTGTAGCCACGATGCCCCTAACATACTGGCTCAACCTTTAAAATTCTGCCTCGTACTCCGAGACAGACTTACTTTCCTGAACCAGCCTCAGAAATGCCTTTCGCTGTGCATCAATATAATTGGTCCCGACATACGTCTTCTGATAAGCTGCCTTAAAATAGTCCCAAGTGAGATCATCAGCTGCTGCACTATCCCAAACCGTGAGCCACCACTGGTATGACTCATCCCGAAGAAGCGACACTATCCCTTTCAGTTTTTCCTCAGTAGTCAGATCCAGGTCATCCATGATTTGCTCCGTTGCCTCTAACCAATACTTAGCCGTATTGGGAGCCACACCAGAGACACCTCAAAATACCTCGGCTCCATTGGCTCGAGTCGCTCAGATACGAATTTTCGAGCTCCCGTACCTCCACCTACTCCAGCCACTCTTTCCAGCACTCGCAACATTGCCTACGACACTGCATCATCCCCCGTTTGATCTTGATACTCAACATCAGCGGCTGGTGGTGGTGGCATTTCATTTTCGGACCCCTGACCAGACCTAACGGGCTCCGACACGGTCATTTGGCCTCTACCACTGCCATGCACATTACGACCACGTCCCCTAGAATTCATGTCTATAGTTGCGATTTATCGATTTAAGAGATTTTTATGAATTAGCTTCTGTTTCACTGATTACCCATAAATAAGTTTTATGTAAAGAGATTTGGTAGTGGTTCTTTCGATCATCACAGAGTTTTCAGTTCAATTTCCTATCCTCATTCCACCTGTAGGGGTATTCTCGTCATTTTACTACCCGGGGGTATTTTCGTAATTAGCCTATCAGGGTATTTTAGTAATGAAACAGAGTTAATTTGGAAACCTTTACAAATCATAGATATTTCAAAAATCCCGAAAATCGGGGCGTTCTGGTAATTTCATAAACAAGGGGTATTTTCGAAAAAAATTTTCAAAATATGGTTCCAGGTGATTTTACAAAATAGAGGTATTTTGAAAATTTTCAATTCAAGGGTACCTCGGCAATTCTCTATACTAAGGGCATTTAGGTAATTTTACAAGTCAAAGGTAATTTGGTCATTTTTCAAATCAGGGGAATTTTGGTCTTTTTCCAAATCAAGGTTACTGTGGCAATTTCAAAACCAAGGTTTAATTTTTAGAGTGTCTCAAAATAGGATGGCTGGTCCCTTTTGGGTTTTAGTTATTAAGTTTAGCCTGTGAATAAGTCATTTTAGCTAGGGTGAACCGTCACTACGCACCAGGTAGGATTCGAGTGGAGAGGAGGTGAGTTAGTAGGACTGCTTAAATACCAAGCTCCCCCCTGAATCCACTCCTAGACATGCGCACAATGGTTGCCACACCCTTGGCTCGATGCGCATTTATGTGTTTGTTTAGTGGACCATTAAGTCTTATGTAACTTATGTTGGAGTAAGCTATTCATAGGGTTCAATAATTCCTATTCTGCTTAATCTACGATCCCAAAATACCCTTTTCCCCACATATAATTCACACAATAGTCAGAAGTACTTACCTGGGCAGATTGGTGCCGGAGACTCGGTGCCATGCTTCTCAAACCATATATTTCTAACCTGGAACATTTTAAAACCACACCTTAAAACATTTTGGGCCTCGGGCCCACAGTCGAGCCTTTGAACTTGGCTCTGATACCAAAAATGTAACACCCTAAACCCGATCAACACACCACGACCTAATCTGGCATGTTACAGAGGAAAACATTTTGAAGAAAATCGAGTTACCGATTAAACTTTGTGGAAAACTCTTTGTTGCCCTATGTTTCTAGAAATCAAGTGCATGATTAGTTAAAAACTGATAGTTTACTTTGAAATCCCAGAAATTAATCTTTAAAACTTAGTTGCCGATCCATAGCTTAGAAAACCTTTTTGTAATTTTAAAAGAAACCCAAATGATTAATTTGGAAACAGTTTCTATTTGAATTTGGAAACTTAAGTTTGGAAACCATTTGAGTTGTCGAAAACAATTAAGTTGTCATTTGTTATCAAGTGATTTGTATTACCCGATGGTAAGGTTTTGAAAACCATTGCGCTTTGTAGTTTAGAAAACCTTGCACTCACATTATTAAATTAATCAAATAGTTCACTTAACCATGTTCGAAATCAAATCCAAAACATATAAATAATTCAAAACATAATGTAAAAGGCCTTATTACAATACCCAAATAATAAAAAAAAACAAAATATAAAATAATTACCCAATTCAAAACCCAAGTAAAACCAAATGTTTTAATGCATGGGCCACCTCGAGTCCATCCGGCTCCTCATCCGCGATCTACGAATCACCTGAAAAGATAAGGGAGAAGGTGAGTCACCAAGACTCAGTGCATAATCCTCCTCCCGGTTAATGCAACATACTTACACAAATCATAACCAAGCAATACATATAATGCACCCAAACCTAGCGATCCATAACTCCGTTTCTACCCCGTGTGGTACCAAACCACTGGTGACCCAAAGTCACGATATCCCATAATAATGTGGTGCCAAACCACTGGTGACCTAAAGTCACGAATATCAATAATCCAAGTGTGGGGCCAACCCACGTGTGATACCAAATCACTAGCGACAATCTCGATAAATCAACTGTGGGGCCAACCCACTGTGGTGCTAAGCCACTGGGACGAGTCGCTATGAGGTGCCAAACCTCTGGTGACCCAAAGTCATAAAATAATCTGTGGTACCAAACCACTAGAGGTGCCAAACCTCTGGTGACCCAAAGTCACGGATATCATCTTCCCCCTCCTCTCATATCACCCATCACAATGCAAAATTTATGCAAATCATGCCATCATGCTTTATTATGGATCATACAGCAAATACATCACAGATCATGGTATTAAGCATCTTATAGCAAATCATATCGAAACAGACTTACTCGAATCCTTGCTCATACCCTTACGGTATCATATCAAGATCTACACAATTTTTGGTTTTTAACATATTCAGGTTATTAATATATTTACTTAGTTATAAAGTGTGTAAGTTACACACCTGTCACCAACGCAAGCACTAAATCCCGAAGACCTGATCTATCGTACTAGATCTCCTTGCCTTACGTTCAGCCAAACCACCAACCATTAACAAGGCCATTCGACCATCCCAATAAATCTCGAAACACGAGATAACACATAACTAACACAATCCTCCTTACCCTTTTGCCTTACTAATGCTAATCCCAACACAAGGTGCGAGACCGATCTTCCCCTACAATCGCTACCAATACAACTTAGCCTCAAAGCCTTGGCTTTTCCAAATAACAAGAATGATTAAACTATTATAGATCCTTACCACGGCCTTTAATAATCGCTGCGGAGAAAGAATGGCTCAGATCCACTCCTTTCAAAGTCACGAAGAACCTAGGAGAAATCGGTTCCTTTAGATGGTTAGCAAAACACCCACAAATGCCGAAGTTCGCTTTTGTCTACACATGTCGACGAGAAAAAGAGAAAGTGAGAATGATGTTTCAGTCAAGAACCCTTACCCCTTTTCAAAATCGACTGGAGAAAAACCAAAAGAGATCCACCCTTGTTTAAGATTCGGCCAAAATAACACTCGGAGAAACCAAGGAGATTTGAGCATAAAGTATGGTGGATGGAAGAGAAAAGCAATCAATATTTGGCTAGAGTGGAGAAAGAGAAAGGAAAAGAAAAGTGAAAATAGGAGAGAGAGGATTCGGCAATGGAGAGAAAAAAAAAGAAGAAAATAGAATGGGAGAGGGATGCTTTCGGCTTCTAAGAAAAATAAAAGATGAGAAGGAGTTCAAGTGGAGATTCGGCCAAGTGCCTAAGGAAGAAATCGACAACCACCTATGGTCTTTCCGGCTTTTGGTTCACTATGGTGCACTAAAGAGAAATTGGCACTACTAAAAAGGGTTTTTGGCTTTTGATACACCAAACAAAGGCTAGCCGAAAATGCACAACTAGGTGCCTAAGGAAATTCTGCACCCCCCTTACTCAGCTTCCCAACCGTTCACTCCTCTTCCATCAAGAGTTGATTTCGTCAAAATTCCTGAATCACTCCGGCCAATCATTCAAATGAGTTTGAACTAATCAATGCTTATCGACAGAGTTTGTCTTTGAGCACAACTCTTTATAGCGTCAAAATGGTAAGCGAAAATGGAATTTCTCTTGCTCGAACACGAGTTCTCCTTCCTACATGTGATGTCAATCACGGGGCCCTAAGTGGCACCTCCTTGCTACTTTTCCAAGCCCAATCTTGTGCTTAAATCCCCCACAATTATACTTAACCCCTAGCTCCTTGACTCCTTTAACTAACACTTAAAAACAAAATTTTTCCTGCAGCTTGGGCCTACCTTTAGCTTATAACTAGCCTCTAGAACACTTCAAACAACAACACAACAACCACAATCATGCAAAACAATTCAATCACAAATAACCCCTATTTTAGGATATTACACGTGTGCTGGCCCGTGTGACGAATCAAATCCTTGTAAGTTGATGCAGGGGACACACGGCCTATTAACACACTCATGGGGCTAATCGTATGTCACACAGGGCCTAGACACATGCCTGTGTGTCTATCCGCATCGACAATTAGAGGCTATTTTCCAAGCCAATTGCCACTCCAAACATAAACACACTTAGGCTAACTCAAACAACACATAACATAGCAATCATGCACTATGAAGGATCCCCTAAATCACCATTCATACTCCTCACATATAACTCCATCAATTTGCATAAACTTTCACATCATAATACTCATCACCATTAATGAATAAAACTTGACAAATATTGGCCAATTTCTATTGGCATATACAAAAAGAGTGAGTAACCTTAATAGCCAACACTTTGGCTCCCAATATGACATAACTCAAAATAATCATGTTCCTATACATGCCATACTCAAAATAAATCAACTTTGCTATACCAAAATAGTGATTGATAGTGTGATTCGAGCTCTAACGTTCTACGATCCCCGAGCTGGCTTGGCGATACTACAAGGAAAAAGGAAAATAGAGGGGTAAGCATATAGCTTAGTAAGTTTGCATGAAATTTATATAGCAACATCATTGCTCATAATAAACTCTTCCATCTCATGAAAACAATAGCAACATAAGTCTCAAATGCTTAGGCATACTTACTCATACTTACTCTTACCCATCACATATCATATTATGATTTCATAATCTGTATTTTACTCATGGTACCTGTATTCACTTAGTCACATAGTTTAGCACTTATGCAATTATAAACATAAACTCAAAGTTTTCATCATCCTTAACATAAATGGAACTCAATGCCATCCTTATATAACTTGGCTCTATATCATCTTTACATGCTTAGTTCTTTTGTCACCTTTACATACTTAGCTCTTTTATCCTATGAATTACCCAGAATATCGAAGGATACTCAACCTCATCATGCATGTATCTTGATGCCAATGCCATATCCTAGATATGGTTTTACATGGGATCACGCCTTGATGCTGATGCCATATCCCAGATATGGTCTTATACACGGGATCTCTTAATTCGATGGTGATTCCATGTCCCAAACATGGTCTTACACGAGACCTTCCTTGTATGGTGCTGATGCCATGTCCCAGACATGGTCTTATACGGGACCTTTCTTATTCGATGCTGATGCTATATCCCAGACATGGTCTTATATAAGATCTACATTCGGTGCCGATGTCATGTCCCAAACATGGTCTTATACGGGACCTACATTTGGTTTCGATGCCATATCCCAGATATGGTCTTATGCGGGACCTTTCTTATCTCTTAACATGATATAGGTATCCTCGTTATTCTGAGTCTTCAACTTGGACTTCAACTTACATATTCTCATTCATTTTCTCACCAAGACATTATTAATAAACTTTATGGTAATAATAAGAAATTCACAAGATAATAAGTAATTTAAACACAATAACACATGTAACCTTAATTTCCCACAAACTTACCTCGGTACTCAAAATGTATATAGATGTTTGATTTAGTTCATAACCTTGTTCTTGCCCCGATTTCGGTCTGAGCTTCGCGTTTCTTGATCTATAATGACAATTTCACTTATTTAATACTCACATTGACTAAATTGACTAAATTGCCCTTAAACTTTCTCATAATTACACTTTTACCCCTAAGCTTGTAAAATAATTTTTATTCAACTTCCTTGTATTTTAAGCTTAGTCAAATTATTATCTTAACTACAAAAACACTTAATTTCCACTATTTCACTCATGTATGACCAATTTTATAACTTTTACAATTTGGTCCTTTTATGCATTTTTCATGAAAATCACTTAGAGAACGATGTTTATCATACATCAAACTTTCATATTCCTCCTTAAAACATCAAAATACATGTATATCATACATGGGTAAATTTTTGAACATAAACTCTAGCTTAAAATATAGCTAGAAATAGCTAAATTGAGCTACAAGAATCTCAAAAATACAAAGAACATTAAAAACGGGGCAAAGAGACACTTACAATCAAGCTTGAAAGATGAAAAAACCCTAGCTATGTCTTCCTTAGGAAATTTCGGCCAAGGAGAAGAAGATGGATACAATTTTGACTTCTTTTTCCCTTTTTAATCTTTTACCAAATGACAAAAATGCCCTTAATGATCCTTTCTTGAGATTTTTCCTTCCCATGTCTATTTTTGTCCATCTTAACATATAATGGTCTAATTTATAAATAAGGACTTCTAATAATTTTTATGATGCTATTTCATACTTAAACCTTCCAGATTCTCATATTTTCTAATCCTTGCAATTTAGTCATAATGGACAAATTGTTTACTAATTAAAAAATTTCCTTCATGAAATTTTCTCACAATCTTGCAAATACCTCGTAAGCCTCATAAAAATCAATAAAATACATATTTCTACTTCAAATTTGTGGTCTCACACCACTATACTGACTAGGCCCTAAATCGAGCTATTATAATTTTAATCTCAGTCTAAGAAATGGAGAGATTTGAATGCTCGATCGAGTGCTTCAACTAGGTATCCCAATAGAGATCGTGGGAAGCAATACTCAGATTCTAAAGCCCAAAATACATCAGTAGCGAGTCTGGTAGGCCTAAATGTCTACACTGTGGCAGACGACACCTCAGCTAATGTAGAATGTATGACCGGGCTTTTTTAAGTGTGGCTCTCATGACCAATTTATTAAAGATTGCCTAGAGATGGTTGAAAAGGATAAGTTTCAGACCGCAAGATCGGGCAACACTACCTCTAGAGGGAGACCACCAAGGAACACGGGAAATGGAGCTAGTAGTAAAGGTGTGACAAAAGATAAAACTGTAAGATCTGAGGCCAGTGCACCTGCTAGAGCCTATGCTATCCGTGCTCGCGAAGAACCCACATCTCTTGATGTTATCACTGGTACTTTTTCTCTTTATAATACTAATGTAGTTGCATTAATTGATCCTAAATCAACTCATTCTTATGTTTGCATGAAATGGTAGCTAGTAGGAACTTGCCTATTGAGTTTACTGAATTTGTGATTAAAGTGTCAAACCCCTTAGGAAAATATATGTGCTAGTTGATAAAGTTTGCAAGAATTGTCCATTCATGATTCGAGGTCACTATTTTTCGGCTGACCTAATGTTGTTGCCATTTGATGAGTTTAATGTCATTTTGGGTATGGATTGTTTGACATTGCATGATGTTATAGTGAATTGTAGATGGAAAATTAGTGAATTAAAATGTGAGAATGGTGACATTCTTTGAATTGATTTAGATGAGTCGGGTGAGTTACCTGCTGTGATTTCTTCAATGACTGCCCAAAGATATATGAGAAAGGGTTGTGAAGCTTATCTAGCTTATGTGTTGAATACAAAAGTGTCTAAATTGAAAATTGAATCAGTGCCAGTAGATAGTGAATATCCGGATGTTTTTCCAGAAGAGTTGTCTGGGTTGCCACCGATTAGAAAGGTTGAGTTTGGTATTGATTTAGTACCAATGACTTTACCAATATCGATAGCCCCGTATAGAATGGCTCCAACTGAGTTAAAGGAATTGAAGTCTCATTTACAAGAATTGACAGATAAGGGATTTGTGAGACCAAGTTTTTCACCATGGGGTGTACCAATGTTATTTGTCAAGAAGAAACATAGATCATGAGATTTTGTATCGATTACCTATAGCTCAACAATGTGAATATAAAGAACAAGTATCCTTTTCAAGAATTGATTACTTGTTTGATCAGTTGAAAGGGCAACATTATTTTCGAAGATTGATTTGAGGTTTGGCTACTACTAGTTGAGAGCTAAAGAGTTAGACATGCCGAAAACCGCTTTCAGAACGAGGTACGGGCACTATGAATTTCTTGTCATGCATTTCAGACTAACTAATGCTCCTGCTATTTTTATGGACTTGATGAATCAAATTTTTCGACCGTATTTCAATAAGTTTGTGGTTGTTTTCATCGATGACATCTTGGTTTATTTTAGAGATGAGTCAAAGCATGTCGAGCATTTAAGAGCCATATTGTAGACTTTGAGAGATAAGAAATTATTTGCTAAATTCAGTAAAAGTGAGTTTTGGCTTCAAGAAGTTAGATTCTTGGGACATATTATCTCTGGAGACGGTATTCAAGTTGATCCGAGTAAGATATCGATAATTGTTGATTGGAAACCACCGAAGAATGTATTAGAGGTCAGAAGCTTTTTGGGCTTAGCCAGTTATTACCGACGTTTTGTCAAAGGATTTTCGATGATTGCTACTCCTATGACTAAGCTATTGCAAAAATATGTTAACTTTGAATGGTCCGAAAAATGTCAGCAAAGTTTTGAAAAGTTGAAAGCATTGTTGACCGAGGCGCAAGTTTTAGTGCAACCTAAACTGGGAAAGGAGTTTGTGATTTATAGTGATGCGTCACTGAATGGGTTAGGATGTGTATTGATGCAAGAGAGCAAAGTGATAGCCTATGCCTCGAGATAGTTGAAACCGCACGAGAAGAATTATCCAATGCACGATCTAGAATTGGCGGCCATAGTGTTTGCTTTGAATATTTGGATGCATCACTTGTATGGTGAGAAATGTCATATATTTTCAGATCATAAAAGTTTAAAGTATTTGATGACTCAGAAAGATCTGAATTTGCAGCAATGGAGATGGCTCAAGCTACTAAAAGATTATGAGCTAGTGATTGACTACCATCCCGGAAAGGTGAATGTAGTCGTATATGCTTTGAGCAAAAAGTACTTATTTACTTTGAGAGCTATGAGTACGAGATTGACTTTGTCTAATGAAGGTTAAATTTTGGTCGAGTTGAGAGCTAGACTGATATTTTTTCAGCAGATTTGTGAAGCTCAAAAAAGTGATAGTGAATTGCAGGCTAAAAAAGCTCAGTGTGAATCTGGTAATGATTCAGACTTTCGGATTGATTCGGATGATTGTTTGATGTTTCAAGATAGAATGTGTACCGAAAAATGATGAACTTATTCAAAAGATTTTACACGAGGCACACAGTGGTTGCTTATCAGTTCATCCGGACAGTACAAAAATGTATAATGATTTGAAGAAATTGTATTGGTGGTCAGGTATGAAACAGGATATTTTAGAGTTTGTTTCAAGATGTTTAGTTTGGCAACAAGTAAAGGCCAAACACCATGTACCTTTGGGCTTACTTCAACTAGTGATGGTACCCGAGTGGAAATGGGACAAAATTATGATGGATTTCGAAACGGGTTTGCCTTTGACTCTGAAAAAGAAAGATGTCGATTGGATCGTTGTCGATAGGTTGACAAAATTGGCTTATTTTATACCGGTACATACCGATTACTCACTTGATAAGCTAGCTGAATTGTACAATACTAAAATTGTGAGATTGCACGAAGTACCTACTTCTATTATTTCGAATAGAGATCTGAGGTTTACTTCACAATTCTAGAAGAAGTCACAAGAAGCTTTGGGTACAAAGTTGAACTTTAGTACTGCATTTCATCCATAAACCGACGGCCAATCTGAGAGAACGATTCAGGTTCTCGAAGATATGCTTTGCTGTTGTGTTTTGGAGTTTGAAGGTAGTTGGGAAAAATATCTACCTTCACTCGAATTTACTTATAATAACAATTTTCAATCGAGTGTAAAGATGGCACCGTATGAGGTATTGTATGGCCGTAAGTGTCGAACTCCATTGTATTAGACAAAGCTTAGTGAGAAACAGATTCATAGAGTTGGCTTAATTGAAGAAACCAAAGAAAAAGTAAAGGTAATCTGTGATTGCTTGAAAGCCGCTTCAGATCGAAAAAAGTCGTACGCAGATTTGAAAAGAAAAGAGATCAAATTTCAGATTGGTGATAAAGTATTCCTGAAGGTATCTTCGTGGAAGAAGATTCTGAGATTTGGCCATAAAGGCAAGTTAAGTCCACGTTTTATTAGGTCGTATGAGTTTATTTAAAGAATAGGGTCGGTGGCATATTGGTTAGCTTTACTGACAGAGTTGGAAAGGATCCACAACATGTTTCATGTGTCTATATTATGCCGTTATCGATCAGACCCTTCACTTGTGATTTCTCTAAAAGAGGTCGAGATTCTACCCGATATGACTTATGGTGAAGAACCGATCAAGATTTTGGCTTGAGAAGTTAAACAATTGAGAAATAAGAGTATAGCCCTAGTGAAAGTTTTATGGAAACAACATGGTGTCTAAGAGGCTACCTGGTAACCTGAGGAAGCTACGCAAAAATAGTACCCAAACCTATTTTCTGGTAAGATTTTCGAGGATGAAAATCCCTAAGGGGGAAAAGTTGTAACAGTCCGATTTTGGGTCTAGTCAAAATAGCGATTTTGGGACCACAAATCCCACGTAGTAAAATTTATTTTTATTATATTTTTTATGGTCTACAGTTTTATGGAATGATTTTGTGAAAATTTCGTTCGAAAATTTTGGCGTTTGGGCACTTAATTTAGTTAAAAGGACTAAATTAAAAAAGTGCAAAATTTGAGTTCTATGTGTTTAAGGTGTCCAATTGCTATGAGATTTTAAATTGAAGGTCCTTAGATGGTAATTAGACCATTTGTTAAGTTAGTGGAAAAAATGGACATGGAGTAAGAGAAATTTATGTTTTAAGTTAGGGGTATTTTGGTTATTTGGTAATTTAATGTATTAAAAAGCAAAAATCAAGCCAAAATCTTGTCCATCTTCTTCATGCTAGCCAAAATTTAGAGGATGAAGCCATAGCTAGGGTTTGGCCACTTTCAAGCTCGATTGTAAGTTCGTTCTTGCCCCGTTTTTAATTCTCTTTACATTTTTGAAATCGTTGTAACCCGATCTATCTATTTCTACCACAAATTTAAGAAATAATCAAGGTCTATGGTTTGAACCATGTTAAATATTTGTGTATTTTGATGTTTAATAATAGATTATGCAAGTTTGATGTTGGATAAACAACTTTTACTAAGTGATTTCGGTAAAATTGTCAAAAATGACATGTTTGCAAAGGTTATAAAATATGTAGTAAAAGTGTGATTTAATGAAAATTGTGGGCTGTTATGAGTATGAATAAAGTTCGGCTAGGCTTGGGTTTTAAAGAAATTGAATACTTTCATTTTACGAGCCTATGGACCAAAATGTAAAAAGTTGAAAAGTTAGGGGCAAAAATGTAATTTTTCCATAATGCAATTTTTGGGCTAAGTTGAATAATGCTAGTATTAAATAAGCTGAATTTGCTATTATAGATCAAGAAAAATGAAGTTCGGACCTAGATTGGGGGAAAAACAAAGTGTTTGACGATTAGGTCCATTTTCATTATTTTTGTACTGAGGTAAGTTCGTATGTAAATAATGCAATGTTATATTTGTATTTTAATATTTTGATATTGCATGAAATGTATGATTGATTCTATAAGTATATTCAACGAAGTTTCGACAAGAGAGAAATCCCGGTTGAACCTTAGGAATAGATTAGGATACAAGTGACACATCAATAGGAACCCATGTGATTATGTGATTATGTGACCCGGGTGCTAGTCCTGTACATCCTACCAGTGGTTGGGTATACCTGCATATGTTGCGGATACTTGATAGCTTGTGTGAATAGCACTGCGTAGCTATGTCTTGACTGACAGCTTGTGTAAGCAGGCCCGTGGATTTGCTCGAGAGCGAGCTTATATGTGTTATGAGATTTGTGATAGCATTGGCTATATATGTGGCACTTATGTGCAAAGTTTTCCATGTATCCGATAGTATTTCAAGTGGTTTAATGGGTATGTCAAAGATGAGAAAGTATGTGATTATGTTACAAGTTGGTACAGGTATGTACGAAAAACTCAAAGGAAATGAATTTAGTATATAATGAACTATTGGTAAGAATGTGATTGAGTATGTTATGTTCATGAGGTTTTAATGACATTTAGGTTGATATACATATCTTACTTATATGGTAATTGTAAGGTTAATGTTGTTTATTATTTGCATATAAACTTACTAAGCTATATAGCTTACTCCATTTCCTTTCCCTTATCTTATAGTGTGACCAAGCTAGCTCGGGATTGGAGATCATCAGAGATCCATTCACACTATCAACTATTATTTTGGTACCAACGAATTCTACATTTTAAGTTATGGCATGTATAGGGGACTTGGTCATTTTGTTTTGTGTCATAATTGATTTGGCCAAATGTATTGGCTTATATTGGTTGAAAGCTCATTTTGTATAAGACCATTGGAAATTGGCTATTATTGGTTAAGTATATTCATAAGATAATGCCTTTCATGGATGTGGGAATCTACTTGATTTGAGTTGAAATATATGTGATTTTTGTATATGATAGATGGTAGCTTGTAAATGATGTGTTGTTGTCTTGGTTGTGGCTGATTTGGTTGTATGTTTATGCTTGGTTGGGTGCTATGTTATGTTGTGTAGGTGTGTACATTAAGAAGTGGCAAAAAGGCTTGGTAAATAGCCTTATTTTTGTCCACACGAGTAGACACACGGGCGTGTGTCTAGGCCTTCCCCTTGGGTATGTGTTCCAGCCGTGTGTCCCCTGCACCTTAATTTTGAGAAACAGAATGTCCAAAATATAGCACATGGGCAGAGACACGGGCATGTGTCTCGACCGTGTGAATTCTGCACCTATTTTATGAAAAATTATGAAAATTAAATCACCCACACAACCTAGCACACGGGCGTGTGGCACGACTATGTGGCATAAGTCGGAGAGCACCCTATTTTGAACACGGCCTGTAGCACGAGCATGTCTAAGGGTCACACGGGCGTGTCCCTTGGACCACACGGCCATGTGAGCCCTGTAACATGAAAAATTTTCTAAGTTTTGTAAAAAAATTTAAAGTTCTTTGTTTAGTCCCGAACCACTTCCAAAGCATGTGTTAAGCCTTGTAGGCTTGTTTTAGGGACGATATGAATGAATATGAAAAGTTTTAATTTGAATGGAAATTTATGACTCGAAAATGTATGTTTGCTTGTGTTTATGTCTGGTAATGCCTCGTATCTTGTTTCGGTGTTGAATACATGTAAGGGGTGTTACACCAACCCATAGCTCGTGTGAGCAGGCCCATTTTATAGCTCGTGTGTGCATTTACAGATACAACTCGTATGAGCATTTTCTCATGTATCCAATGTTATTTCACTATTGTTTATCAGGTATTAAATGGTATACGAATGAGATATATGAAATGACTATAGGAAAATTGATTTATGAAAGGGACATATATGAAATTGCTATATGGAAGTAGGCAATGAATGGAATGTAACACCCCAAACTCGGCATAAACGTTATGACCAAATTTGACGTGTCACATCGAAGTGTTGTTTTGAAAACCGGTATTGTCAATAAAAATTTGTGACTATAGTTTTAAATCCTTTTTAAAAATAATTGCTATCGCAAATGTTGGGGTTGTAAAATCAAAACTTGTTAATCACTTAGTGGTCATATCATTTATTACAAGGTATTAATTTGAATTGAAAATTGTGGAAGCTTTTCCAATGGTAAACTTTAAAATTGGAAAATGAGTGATTTTCTTTGAGAGCAGTTATTATTTTGAAAAAGTAGTTTTCCTAATCTAGCATATTAGTGTAAAAATTTAAAACCAAATAAAGTTAAAAACCTCAAATAGCCTTATTACATAATTATTTCCCCAAAATAAATAATTTTAAAAAAACTAGGTATAAATCAAAATCATCATGCACATGTGGCCACCCCCGAGTCCCTCGCAGCTCCAAATCCTCTAAGGCTGGGGATTACCTGTACAGTTAAAAGAAAAGAGTGAGTTACAAGAACTCAGTGTGCAATCCCCTATCATGCAGTAACAATCTGGGCCTGGGCCCTATTCAGTAACAATACAGTGTGAGCCTTAGCCTAATATAGTAATAGTGTGGGCATAAGCCCAAATAATAATAGAATAGAACAATGATGCAACCCAGCCCAAACCAGCCAACACACCACCTGTACCAACCAACACACCATGTGGGGACTAAGTCGACCCACCCAACCAACACACCAATATCACAACATAGCTGCTAATAGTAACGCAACATAGCTGTTAATATCAGTAAACGTGGCCAAGCCACTAAAATCAGAATACGTGGCGAAGCCATTAAAATAGTAAAAACATGGCGGAGCCACTAGTACAGTACTTCCTCCAAACCAAAATCCCAACCCCAATGCAGAATGTCATCTCATATATATTACGTGTATGCAGTATGTCATATTCATAAACAGACGTATAGATAGCACACACTCATCAACTAAACTACTACTAGGGGTATAATGGTCATTTTGTCGGTTAGGGGTAAAACGATAATTTTACTCTTTGAGGGTATTTTGATAATTTCACCCTTCGAGGGTATTTGAGATAGTTTATGACCTTTCCAAAGGGCGATCGTAGTCTCGAACGACTCAGATAACTTAGATGGCCAAAATAGTGTAATTGGGCCTAGGGCCCGTTGCTTGAAGTGGGCCCAATTTTTTCACGGCTACGTGAACCTCGTATCCCAATCTCTTATTAGTCACTTACCACAAATTTTGTCCCTGTGGGGCCCATGAGCCTATTGGGCCCACATGGCCCATTTGGCCTTACGAGGCCCATTAACGACCTAAGCCCATGAGAATGTTCGTGGCGGCCTCTACGGTCTATCGCCAACGTTTGTGGCTCGATTTGTCCCTACGAGCGTTCGCACGCTCGTGAGCCCTCAGATACCTAAGTTTTGGCTTTTTAGCTTTTTCCGTTTCACAATTAAACAGGGGTGTGAATACACACCTTCATCCATCGTTTTGAAAAAAACAACATTGGGTGTACGATTACACACCTTTTAGCGACCTCTCGCAAAAATCCAATAGCCCCAACCTTGGTAAGCAGGAGTATAGCCTTTAACCTTAAAATTGCTTGGCTAGACTCCCACAATTGATGATTTACCCCACACTCCATATCCACAAATTCCGTTAGAGGGTTGAATAAGGATACAATCTACACCCACCACAAAAACTTGAGCAAAACAGGGAACACTTATCGAATCCCTCAGAATCGAAAGTTGCCTTAAAGGAGTGGCACCCGCAGATGGAGTATTGCATTCAATCTAAAGGTGAGTAAACCGAAAGAAGATTATTGATTAGCAATAACGATAATCCTAAAAGAGAAACCAACAAAGTAACAAAAGACAACCTACTTGCTTACCCCAACAATCAGCTTTGGTAACGAGGAGAAAGAGTAATATTAGACTTGCAACAAAATGAACGTTTGAGAAGGTCTAGGTAGTGATCGGCTTATCAGAGTTTTAGAAGGAGTGAGAAGAATATAAGGTGTTGACTATTCACAAGAAGAGAGAAACAGAAGAACTTACTTTGATTTAGCGAAACAAAGGAAGAAAAAGTAGAATGCCAATCGGTAGAAAGAAGATGTGTAGAAGAAAATGGAAGGCTTCAATAGAGGATTCGACAATTGACAATTGCTATTTTGATTGGCAAAAATGAATGACAGTTAAGAGAAAAAAAGGTTGAAGAAAGAAAGACCCGATTGGTCAAAAATGTTGCGCGAGATGACACCAAGGAAGGAAAAACCCAAAACGAAAAAGAGAAAAATCCCGAAATACCAAGGAGGAAATTCGGCTTCTACACTCACCTCAAATGTCAAAATTGCACAAATGAAACTCCCCTGGTCGAAATCCCCCTACTCAAGCTCTCCCATTCGACCGAGACTCCCCTCTCATTCAAATTCCCTAAAAAATCTCCACTGATTGCTCCTTGATTCACTCCACACCCCTCATTCAAACTTATTCAAACTTGATGACCAAGTCTCTAACCACCTCTGTAGAGTTTGAATTAGAATCTACCTCTCACGCCACAAAGTCATAAAATAAAACCTCCCACTTGCATGCCATGGGATTCGAACCTCAAACCACTAAAACATTCCACACGCCACTTGCCACCTCTACCAGTAGACTCTTTGTGTCAAATGTCAAGCACACTTAATATATATGTCCTATAAGCTAACATCCAGGTTCCAAATGAGCAAAAATTAAAATTTTTCCAAAGGCCATACTTGAACCCAAGCTTCCTAAAATCCCCAAAACACGCCCAAAACACTTATTCATTGAAGCAAACAAGCAATTTGGTCAGAACATGAAAAATTAAAGACCCTATATTTTGGGGCATTACATGGAATGTGTTATATAATATAAACATGAAATAGGTGATTGAGTTACATTTGTTATTTACAAATGTTATATGACATGATATGGTTTTAAGTTCTTATATATGTGAACTCACTAACTTGTGAGATTTGTGGTGTGTATAGGAATTGAATGATCTCATGATCTTGATAATGAAATTATGCATGAATTATATAAATTAATCTTATTTGGTAAGTTTACGTTTAATCTTTATACGAACTTTCTAAGTATTGATTTCTTACATTAGTTCCATTCATTTTTTGTAGATCATCGAAAAACTTAGTCGGTTGGAAGCTAGTCGGAGCATTCACACTATACATTCTACAACTCGGTAAAACTTTGATCATTTTGAAGTTGGGTTATGAATGGCATGTACTATGAGTTTTTAAGTTCTTTTGTTATGTTAATGTTGTTTAAACTTTGGTTTAAGCGTACTTGTGAATGTGTATATATCTTTTTTTTTTTTTTTGGCTTGTATATGTCCATACATATGTGCCTTTGGTTATTTGGTTCATGCTTTTTGGATGTGGTTGAGATATGGTAAAATATATGTGAATGGAATGGATGAAATTGTATGTTTGGCATATGTATAAGGTAAGTGCTTGTGATCTTTGAGTGTGAATTTAGTTTAGTGTATGAAATATGGTGCCAATTAGGGCATATTGGTTAGGCACTTAGGTGGAATGTTTTGGTATGTTTTAAGCATGTTTGAATGTGTTTTGAAGGTGTAAAAATGGTTGAAATCAATCTGGTTTGGTACCTAAGAAATGAGTGATGATTTACCTTGTTTTAAAAGCCATTTTAGGTACACGGTTTGGGACATGAGCTGCCATACGTCAGTGTGCCACATACGGTCACTCCACACAACTATGTGGCCTATTAAATTTTGGTGTAGGTCTTTCCCACGCGGACACATGTTGTTACATAGCCTGGCGACATGGTCATGTGACCATATTTTCGAATTGTACATGGTCTGGCCACACGGCCGTGTGACCCTTGTTTTTATTTTTTTCTACATTTTTCTATTGTTTCAGATTAGTCCCTAATTGTTTCCAAATTTATTCTTTTAGGTTTTGCATACTCGATTTAAAGCCTATTTTTGTAAAAATCCCATGAATGGTGAATAGTTAGAATAAATAGTATTTAAGTTAATATCTTATTAAATTTTATGATGTATTGAGATTTAATATGTGTTGAAATACGCCCTAACCTTAATCCAGCAATGGAGATAGGTTAAGGGTGTTACAATGCTAAGAAAGTGTATGTTAAGAACTTGTTGAGTTGAAATTTTGTCCAAAACGACTCAAGGTAAAGCATGCATTAGTGGCCTCTGTCGACCCAACTGAAGGAGAAGAAGAAGTTGAACTTGACGTTAAGACTGCAGCAGTTACTCTAAAGATGACCACTTAAGCAAGTCATGCGAGCAACCCAACTAGTTTTCATAAGAAAAATGGTTGATCACTTTCATTTATCCATTGTCTATCAAAATCGAGTTGTGTCCAAACTTCGAGCTGAAATGTGAATCATTCAACAAATTTGAGATAAAGAAATTGCTTTATGTAATGATTTGTTAACACAATCCAAACAACAATGTTTAACATATTTTTTCAATAAAAAAATAGGGTCAAAGAAGAATAGGAAAGGAGATGATATGCTTGTTTTTTATTTTCTCCTACTAATGGGAGATTTTGTTTTGTTTTGTAATTGTTGAACTTTATTATTATATAATTGATGTTATTTTGGTGTATAAACTCTTTCTTCATCTTACTTAGATATAATTTTAGTATTTTGATTATTGATGCAAATACTTAAATTTCATTAATAGTTAATTTGTTTGATTATGTTTTAACTTAAATTTAATGGATTAAGGTGAATGTACTAAAGGAGAGAATTTGTTATTACTGTTGAGGAGCTTCTTCATTTGAATTGGTTGTTCAAAAAAGTACCAAAGGGGGAGATTGTTGTGACAAGTTTTTGAAGTGTCCTGCATAATGCCAAACAACTAGCACTACAACAGACTTAGTAACTTTGCATGTTTGGTGTTGGTAAATTTTGAAACAAAATCTTTGGGCTTTGAACAATATTGTAGAAATATGAAATCTCATCTATGAAATCAATCCATTTAAAACAACTTATCTTAAAGATCAGATTGGGCTAGATTAAGCAATCAAATCCCTTAAATTATGGAAACTGGTTCAGGATAGCATTAAAGACATATCTATAACAATCCATTTTATATTGCTCTTTATTATTATATTATATTATATTATATTTTCTAGTTTAGCTATTATTAATAAGGGATCGGATTGTAATTGATCTAATATGTTAGTAAGTCTCGAAACTCTTATATAATTGGGATACTTGTATAAGTTTGTACTAATTATTGAGAGCACTTATTTGCTCATTGAAGAATATATTTTTGTAAATGCATCTAAGAGAGTAAACAAGTTTTTTTGCTTACTTTACTACAAACTTTTTAAGGGAGAACTTAGAGGTGAGTGATCTCAATTTTTGGTATAAAAGTAAGGTTGCTATATCAAGGTGTGACAGGACTTGAATCACTTGTTGTATTGGATTGAAAGATAATGAATTTACTCATTAAGTTAGTCTTCACAAACATTATAGTGAATTTACTCATTAAGTTAGTCTTCACAAACATTAGGATTCTAAACTATGTAAACAATCTAGTGTGTTATCATTTTTGTTGATATTGTTGTAGTGCCACCTTTAGTGGGCACTATAGCCATTACTTCCATTCAAGCACTCTATTTTTCTAAGCAGTAACCAATTGTTTGTTTCAACATATTCAAAGGTCCTTTAGCATGTTTTTTTTTAAATGTTAAGGAGGTTGACATTTTCTAGTGCATTTAATGTTATTGGAACACTAGTGAAAAAACTATTCTAATAAACTCTTAAACTTGGTCGTAACACTTCATTTCACAATAAGGCAAGTTGGAATAATAGTCCTTAACGAGAATCATAGCTTATGATCAAATAAGTGAAGAGAGTAAGTGCTTGTGAACACTTTTGATGAGCTGTCTTATGTAATTAGACAAGTTAGAGGGCACTTATTATGAATTGAACTATAGGATCTTAGAGTACTTTCTATATACAAGAAACAGTGCATGACCATTTTAACATTCTATTTTGGAGGAATCATAATGACTTTGTAACACCCCTTACTCGAGTCTGACACCGAGATCGGATACAAGGCATTACCATGCTTAATCTTACTTAAACGTGAAATAACAGGTTAAAAAATTGTGTTCAAGACTCATTTCATGCTCATTCATGACCTACGGGCCCTAAACATACCTCCAAGAGGTTTTAGAACTAGTCCCGAAACATTTACGAACTAGAGAAACCTTTAATCAAAACAGGGGCCACACGCCCGTGTTGAACTAGGAACTAAGGACAAGCCCGTGTACCCCTAAGGCATGCCCGTGTCTTCCACCCGTGGTCAACACTGACTAAATACACACACCTTGACATGCTTGTGGTCCTGGCCCGTGTGCCAAACCTTGGCATTCTAACTTATCCACACGGCTTGGGGCATACACCCATGTGCTAACCGTGCCTCTCACACAGTATCGACATACGCCCGTGTGTCTACTCCTGTGGGAGATTAGAAGGCTATCTACCAAGCCTATTGTGAGTCTTATTTGGATACATTCATACATCATCACATAACTTCACATAGTATCAATAAAACTCTTGAATTAAAGACATTTAATTCATACAATAAAATCTTCATCTCAAACATAAGGGAGAACTATTTCTACTATGATTACAATCGACTTAAACCATCATTTATGGCTATTCACAACCAAATCATAACTCATTTAGGCCAACACATTTGGCTATATTAACTATGACTTAGTCAACTTTAAAAGAGGTCCCAATACATGCCATGACTCATAAAAACTTTAATCATCATACCAAACATCTACTCGATAGTGTGAAAACATCTCCGGTGGCCTCCAACCCGAGCTAGTCAAAATAACCTATAAGATATGGGAAAAGGAAAAGAGTAAGCAATAATGCTTAGTAAGTTCATCTGCATATAACTGACAAATACTGATATTCATTGAATATAAACAACCATAAGGTATTATAAGGGTTTTACTCTTAAACTCATGGTTACATACTCAACCATTCATGAAACTTACTCATTCTATCTCTTACAACATTCTAACCATTCCACAAGCCAATTGCTAGTGTTAATTAGCATACATTCCTGCACTGATCATCACATGATCATATAAAACAACACATAAAGCATTTTCAATAAGCCACTCATACTACTAATCTCTCAGTGGTTTCACAGTTAGCCACCATCGATCTATAATAGAATGGTATTGCACATAACCCACCAATTATTTATACTTATGGTGGTTTCATATTTAGCCAACCAAATGATTTTTATAAGTGATGGTATCGCACATAGCTCATCGATTAACAATTAATCAGGTGGTAACGCACACAGCCCGCCGTTAATAATATAGTTGATGGTATCGCACACAGCCCATCACTAACCATCAATAAGGTGATACCGCACAAAGCTCACCGTTATTATACATTCATGGATAGTTATCCACATGTATTTCTCTATTTCAAATGTTTATCCCGGAACATCCTCACACACTACTATTCTTACTTAACTTTCTACGATACTCATTCGCATTCACACAATACATTTATGAATATAACTTATGCAACTGAGGTGCATTGATTACACATAACCCACCAGGGGTTTATCATATATTGAATTTACCTCAATTTAGTTCTAACACATACTTGTTCTTCTCATGGCACAACCGCATACTTTCTCTCTTTTAACATACCCGTTGAATCACTCAAATTGTTAAATAACACTCTTGAGTCTTATACACATAATGTCATATTGACATTATACCCCGATAGGGTCTTACATGCATTAACATATCGATGCCATGTCCCCGACATGGTCTTATACGAATTCTTACACCGAGGCCATATTCCAATATGGCCTTGTGCGGGACCTTAATTATCATCATATCATGCTAATTTCTTAAGAATAAGACTCTCATTTTTTGACATTCCGTCAAAACACACTTAATGTATACATAAAGGCAATTAAACAATCCATACAACATCCGAATGTTAAGTACTTCACTTAGAATTTCATAATTTAGCATACGAGCTTACCTCGATGTCGAAAGGGACTTTTTGCCCACATTTCTCTTTTCACCTGTTCTAGGTCCAAATCTTGTTTTCTTTGATCTAGAATAATTGAATTTACTTATTTAATCACTTATAAATCATAATACACCATAATCTACACTTAGGCAAAAATGACTAATTTGCCCTTATACTTTGGAAAAGTTATGATTTGCCCCTAGGCTCGTAAATAAAATTTCATCACATTTTCTTATTAAACAAGCCTAGTTGAACATTTAATCCTCTTACAATTATTCACAATTCCAACTATTTCATGCCTTAATGAACAAATTACAAGTTTTGTATTTTAGTATCAATTAGGTGTTTTCATAACAACACCTTTCACAAAGTTGTTTATCATCATCCTATCATTCATTTTCTTCCATAACAACTCATCGAACAACATAAACTTTATCATGGTAAGTCCCTAGACTTTCAATCATATTGCAAACTAGTCCTCTCATTAGCTAGATTAAGCTTTGATGACTCTAAAAATACAAAAATCATCAAAAATAACCATCAAATTAACTTACTTGTAGAGAAAATGAGATGCTGAAATTTTCAAGCTTTCAAAGCCCTCCCATGGTTGATATTTTCAGTTGGAGAAGAAGACTAAATAAAAAGGTGATAACTTTTGCTTATATCATCTTATTTTATTCATCTTTCCAACTAACATCACCAACTTTTAATCACAATAAATGCACTTGTTCCCTATGCACCCTATGGCCGGCCAACTCACTTAACAAGGCCAAATTGCACATTTGGGACCTCCAATTTATAATCCATAGCTATTTGGCACCTCTAGCAAATAAAACAGAATTTTGACACTTTATGCGATTTAGTCCTTTTTCGCGATTAAGCAAGAAATCGCTAAAATTAAAGTACCAAAGTTTTCATGCATCTTTATAAACATGTTATAACACATAAAATAACATGAAATAATTTTTATAACCTTGAATTTGTGATTTTGAGATCACTATTCTGACTAGCCCCTAAATCGGGTTGCTACAATTCTCCCCTCTTAGGGATTTTCGTCCCTGAAAATCTTATCAGGAGGAGTTGTTACCAAAATTCTTAAAACGTTTGCATCAACTCTTCAAAATCACAAATCAACTTATCCTCAAGTTTCTCTCACCAACAACCTTTAAGTTATAATGCACAAGGTCGAAGCGTAATTTGAGACCTGGATTACTCTTCCTCCCAGGCATATACTCAGAAATCTACCAATTGGGAACTCTTTAAATGTCTAAATGATCATTCGGATCTTTACCATTTGATTCACTATAATTCGAATGACATCCCCCTCCTTGGGAATAATGTCAAACCAAATTTGAAATCTATAGGGTTTTATCTCACTTTCTCATTAAAGCATTCACCGAGTGTAATAGTCTTGACTTGTACGCTTTGAAAACTCAACTTTTAGTGGTCATCTACTTCTAACCATAAACTCAATCATATCATGAAATGTACTCTATTATCAAAACATTTATGCATATGACTGTACTTTCTTATTCTTACATTAGTAGATATGCTACTACTAAATTTCCTACCAAAACTCTTTGCATAAGTTCTGATTTCATCAACATACAAATTTTATCCGACCTGAATTTTTTAACACCTTAAACAAACTCGTTCAGAGCTTATTTATGAATACCTTTCACCATCTTCTTTCTGAATTCCTTTGTTTCAAGAGGACAACTCGTTCTATTCATTAACCCTACTAGAACTAGAATATCACTCACTAAGGTCAATCGATTGACTATCTCGCATTGCTTAACAAGATTCTTCCATCCCGACATATGCACTATGTCCATTTTCTGAGAATTATTACAATAACTATACACACTATTGTAATAGTTCAAGCCGTTTTCACTATTTCACTTTCAAAATCTTCTGCAACATAAGATACTCTAACTCATCAGAATTCAAAAAGCACAAATCGATTTTTCCATGGATCATTTCATAACATCTAACTCACAACACAGACACAAAAGTGATCGTCTCTGGATCACCAATCTAGCAATTCTTTTTCTCGATCTAGACTGAACTCAGTACTAGAACTTTCAATTAGTAGTTCCTTCAATAGCTTTCAACTCAACCCTCACGGTTTGAACATTTCAATGAGCATACCTTTGTATCATGCTCCCTACTCACGTACACATAGAATTTTATTCTCCTTATTGGTTCATGCGTGAATATACTCATAATTCAAATCATATATCAATACATCAATCCACTCTTATCTCCACACTGAGAATATATTTTGAACACACTCTTGTTTGAGTTTCTCTTGATATGCTAATCTAAAACCTTTACTATCGTCTTATCTCACGATAGTAGGGACATTTCGATCGAATTCATTAACTCTATTCGGCTTACCCAAAAACTCGTCACACAACGTGAAACTTGTGATTTCACTTCTTATACTAAAATCATATCCAACTTCCTCCTCAAAATACCCGAATAGGGTTACGAGGAGATAAAGGAATGTCAATTTCAATTAACTAAATCGATAATTGTTTAGTCTGATTTTTCAGTTAGTTAACATTCTCACACAATCACAATTTCATGAAAAGAACGACCACATCGCCTTTAAAGGGAAACAATTATTTATACATAATACCCAAGGAGATCGTTATAACCCATCCATGGTATTAACTAACCATGCACAACCCACAGGCTTCGATCCAACTTACTCATACTTGCCCTTATATAACACGCTCCATACCACATATCATAATCGTCTCTTCATGATTCATTCACGAGTGCTAGTATTCACTCATTCACATGACTTTAGTATTAATTTCATTTCTACTTCTAACTCATCTGCTTATCCCAATGATCACTAGGGATACTCAAATACGCATAATATCGTCATTAATACAAATACAAAGCCAATGCCACATCCTAGAGATGGTCTTATATGGAATCACTTAAAAATGCCAATGCCATATTCAAAATATGGTCTTATATGGAGTGTCATGTCAAGTATCGATGCCATATTTCGGATATGGCCTTATACGATTCTCATATTCATTGTAGTCCCCTAGGACTTCAACCTCATGTGCAACAATAATTACTCTATTTAGTAGAGTATCATGTATCAATGTGATGCAAAGCATTCTCAATTATACTAACATAAATATTGTATTTATCTCATACAAACTTATTCAACTTGACTCTTATAAACATCTCATCATGGCTCAAAAATGGTAAGGGGGTGAAGTCGTACAACCCCTAACTGGATTCTTGTGACTATATACATATGATCTAACATTCATCATTAATGAAATATCATCGTAGTCACACAACTCGCTCCAGGCGAGTTGTCACGCTTACTCATGCTACAATGGTTTCTTTCTCCCATAATCTTAAACAGTGACTTCACTTACTCAAATTCCACCTTAATGTCTACTCAAGTACTCAACATTAAACTATAATTTCTCTTACCATTGCTTATCAATTTAGAGAATATCTTACAAGTTTTGAGTACGTCGTTTACTGGATTGCCATAGTCCGACTATGGTCTTATTCGTATCACACATTATAGCCTAGCTATTTCCTTACATGTCATCACGATGCCATAGTCTCTCTTTGGGCTTACACGAAATCTCATATCAATACCAATGCCATATCCCTGATACGGTCTTCATGGAACTCATTTCGATGCTGATGCTATATCTCAAATATGGTCTTATATGGGATCTTATAACTCGATGTCGATGCCATATCCCAGATATGGTCTTATAAGAGATCGTACTTAGATGTCGATGCCATGTCCGGACATGGTCTTATACGAGATCTTTCTTTGGTGCCGAAGCCATGTCCCAGTCATGGTATTACACGAAATCACTATTCGATGCTGACGCCATATCCCAGATATGGTCTTACATGGGATCGTGTATCATTGCCAATGCCATGTCCCAAACATGGTCTTATCTGGAATCACATGTATTGCCATGGTCCTAGCATGGTCTTATTCATCAATTTATTATTAGACGACCGTACTCATCTCCTGCATTCTACTAAATCAAACTTCCCAGTTTAACTTCTACACTATAATACGTGTGGCTTCATAACAGAGTCACGAAATAAAATATTATACATTTTCTACTTTAACAGTCACAAATGAGATTTAACCATGTGGACATACTTATCAAACATCATTCAAACAATTGTACATAAATACATATCCCATTCTCTGGATAAATTTACTCACTATATGCACATAACCCAATAAGTTGAGTATATAACACTATACGCATGTCAAATCAATATAAGTAAGCTCATCACTTCATAACTCTCATTTCATTCCTCAACCTGGAGTTATATCATTCCATACCTTATCATACACATGTCATAAAATTCTATTCATACTTCTCTAAATTTCAACAATGCATAAGCACATTTCAATTACCTCATTGCCACTTACAACCTTATTGAAATTAGCTCGGTTGGGAATCATCTTTGTCTTAACAAAATAATTTTGTTAGAGCCGGGAGATATCACACTATCACGATCCACGTATGGCATGTATAGTTAGACTCTTACTCACGCTAGGTTAGTCCGAAACCGATTAAACCATAGCTCTGATACCACTAAATGTAGCACCCCTTACACGAGTCTGACATCGAGACCGGATACGAGGCATTACCATGTTTAATCTTACTTAAACGTGAAAGAACATGTTACAAAATTTTGTTCAAGACTCATTTCTTGCTCATTCATGACCTACGAGGCCTTAAACATACCTCCAAGAGGTTTTGGAACTAGTCCCAAAACTTTTACGAACTCAAGAAACCTTTCATCAAAGCAAGGGCCACACGCCCGTGTTGAACTAGGGACACGTTAGTGTACCCCTAAGGCATGCCCGTATCTTCCACCTGTCGACTGACTAAATACACACGGCCTTGACATGCCCGTGGTCCTGGCCCGTGTGCCAAACCTTGGCATTCTGAATTTTCCACATAGCTTGGGACATACGCCCATGTGCTAACTGTGCCTCTCACACGGTATAGACACACACCCGTGTGTGTACTCATGTGGGAGATTAGAAGGCTATCTACTAAGCCTTTTGCCACTCTCATTTCCATACATTCATACATCATCACATAACTTCACATAACATCAATAAAACTCTCAAATTAAAGACATTTAATTCATACAATGAAATCTTCATCTCAAACATAAGGGAGAACTATTTCTACTATGATTATAATCGACTTAAGCCATCATCTATAGCTATTCACAACCAAATCATAACTCACTTAGGCCAACACATTTGGCTATATTAACTATGACTTAGTCAAATTTAAAAGAGGTCCCTATACATGCCATGACTCATAAGAACTTGAATCATCATACCAAGTGTCTACTCGATAGTGTGAAAACATTTCAGCGGCCTCCAACCCGAGCTAGTTAAAATAACCTATAAGAGATGGGAAAAGGAAAAGAGTAAGCAATAATGCTTAGTAAGTTCATCTGCATATAACTGTCAAATACTGATATTCATTGAATATACATAACCATAAAGTATTATAAGGGTTTTACTCTTAAACTCATGGTTACATACTCAACCATTCTTGAAACTTACTCATTCTATCTCTTACCACATTCTAACCATGCCACAAGCCAATTGCTCGTGTTAATTAGCATACATTCCTGCACTGATCGCCACATGATCATATAAAACAACCCATCAAGCATTTTTAATAAGCCACTCATACTACTAATCTCTAGGTGGTTTCGCAGTTAGCCCACCATCGATCTCTAATAGGATGGTATCGCACATAGCCTACCAAATATTTATACTTATGGTGATTTCACACTTAACCCACCAAATAATTTTTATAAATGATGGTATCGCACACAGCCCATCGATTAACAATTAAATAGGTGGTAACGCATATAGCCCACCGTTAATAATATAGTTGATGGTATCACATACAGCCCATCACTAACCATCTATAAGGTGATACCGCACATAGCTCATCATTATTATACATTCATGGATAGTTATCCACATGTATTTCTCTATTTCAAATGTTCTTCTAGGAACATCCTCACACACTACTATTCTTACTTAACTTTCTATGATACTCGTTCGCATTCACACAATACATTTATGAATATAACTTATGCAACTGAGGTGCATTGATTACAAATAACCCATCAGGGGTTCATCATATACCGAATTTACCTCAATTCAATTCTAGCACATACTTTTGCTTCTCATGGCACAACCGCATACTTTCCCTCTTTCAACATGCCCGTTAAATCACTCAAATTGTTAAATAACATCTTGAGTCTCATACACATAATGTCATATTGACATTATACCCCGATAGGGTCTTACATGCATTAACATATCGATTCCATGTCGCCGACATGGTCTTATATGAATTCTTACACCGAGCCTATATTCCAATATGGTCTTACACGGGACCTTAATTATCATCATATCATGCTAATTTCTTTTCCCACTAGTCTTAAATTAAGAATAAGACTCTCATTTTTCAACATTCCATCAAAATGAACTTAACGTATACATAGAGGCAATTAAACAATCCATACAACATCGGAATCACTTAGAATTTCATAATTTAGCATACGAACTTACCTCGATGTTGAGAGGGTCGAAAGGGACTTTTTGCCCACATTTTCTTTTCACTCGTTCTAGGTCCGAATCTCATTTTCTTTGATCTAGAATAATGGAATTTACATATTTAATCCCTTATAAATCATAATACACCATAATCTACACTTAGGCAAAAATGACTAATTTGCCCTTATACTTTGGCAAAATTATGATTTGCCCCTAGGCTCGTAAATAAAATTTCATCACATTTTCTTATTAAAAAAACCTAGCTGAACATTTACTCCTCTTACAACTATTCACAATTCCAACTATTTCATGCATTAATGAACAAATTACAACTTTTGCATTTTAGTCCCAATTAGGTGTTTTCATAACAACATCTTTCACAAAAGTTGTTTATCATCATCCTATCATTCATTTTCTTCCATAACAACTCATCGAACAACATAAACTCTATCATGGTAAGTCCCTAGACTTTCAACCATATTGCAAACTAGTCCTCTCATTAGTTAGTTTAAGCTTTGAGGACTCAAAAAATACAAAAATCATCAAAAATAACAATCAAATTAACTTACTTGTAGAGAAAATGAGCTGCTGAAATTTTCAAGCTTTCAAAGTCCTCCCATGGTTGATATTTTCAGTTGGAGAAGAAGACTAAATAAAAAGATGATAACTTTTGCTTATATCATCTTATTTTATTCATCTTTCCAACTAACATCACCAACTTTTAATCACAATAAATGCACTTGTCCCCTATCCACCCTATGGCCGGCCAACTCACTTAACAAGGCCAAATTACACATTTGGGACCTCCAATTTATAATCCATAGCTATTTGGCACCTCTATCAAATAAAATAGAGCTTTTGCACTTTATGCAATTTAGTCCTTTTTCGCGATTAAGCAAGAAATCGCTAAAATTAAAACACTAAAATTTTCATGCATCTTTATAAACATGCTATAACACATAAAATAACATGAAATAAATTTTCTAACCTCGGATTTGTGATTTTGATATCACTATTCTGACTAGCCCCTAAATCGGGTTGTTATAAACTTCGTAGTACGGAGCAATACTCTATATTTACTTTCATTTCAAAAATTAAAACCTTGGCTACTTTTGGTTACGTGTCACTTAGATGTCGAGATATAACTCAGTGTTTTATTTCAAAATAAGTGATTGTTGTATTTGATAAGTGTTACCTTATATAATTTATTTTCAAATAATAAGTATAAATTTTCACTTGGAGAGAAATCAATTTTTTTCATCTTCCCTCTAGTTTTTTAGGGCACTTTTAAGTTCATTCTTCTATCTATAAATTGAAGCGATCTCCCCACTATTTTCTCGAGATCTTTAAGAGTTTCTTCTATGAAAAAGAAACACCATAAAAGAGCTTAGAGTCAAAATTTTGTGTTTTATATATAAATAATAATAAAAGAGAATAAGAAAAAAAAGGAATGACTCAAAAAGAATAAAAATAATTATTGTTGCTTAAGTTTTAAAAATTAGTTAAAGATTCCTTTGCAATACAAAGGGTCCTAACATTTTAGAAGCCTTTCTTATTGAAAGGTTGTGCCCTCTTTTGAGGGAAACCTAAGCACTAGTTTTATATATAACCCTCCTAATAAATGGTTGTTTACATCAATTCAAACAATTGTCTCATACTTTTTTCTCTCTTTAGGTTGGTTGGATTTTGTTTTGATTTACGAACAGTTCAAAAGTGTAGTATACCAATTATCCATGAACAGTTCAAAAGTGTAGTATACAAATTATTCAATACGGGGATAAAGGTATTGTATCTTGAGAATATTATTTATCTTTTCTTAGAAATGTCATACCTAATTTTTGCTTTTTATTTATTTATTCCACAAATACATGTATAATAGTAACCAATGTCACTTGAATTAAGTACTAAGAAAGTTGATGTCTTTTAAGTACTATGTAAAAAATTAGTGTCGAAAAGACTTTTTATTAAGATTTAATCTAATATAACTTTAAAATAATTGAAATTTAATGTGATTATCAAATACAAGAGTTAAAAAAGAAAGTGGTAATAGTTTGAATATCTAAACGTCCAAAGTGGAATGTCGAAGAAAAAGTTTCATTTAAATTCCAAAGCAACTATGATTTTTTCTATGGAAAAGAAATACAATTAATTCGCACGATTCTTTGTTTTCATTTAATTCATAGTCTATACCCATTTGGGAAAGTGGGAAGCCTCAAGTTGCTATACTTTACAATAACTAGAATACGTGTAATATTATGACAAATATGACAACGGGTGCAGTTGTTTGCCACCTAGTCTCGTGAAAATAAAAAACACTAGAAAATTTTGCAATTTGCCTCTAAATGGCAAGCAATATATTATTTTATTACATTTTCTCACCCTTCAAGTTAATTTTAATGATAGCTATCGCTTTTGTATTATAGAGAATTGGGTTATTCCTTAATATACGAGAGAGTTATGAATTAAAATATCAGGTGAAAAATAGATTTAGATAAAAAAATTAAATTTATTCAAAATATGAATTGAATTTAGATTAAAAGATTTAAATATTCAGTGTGAGAGTTTAACTTGATTTATTTTTTAGTTTATAATATATTATTTTTATGTTACTTTATATATTACGAAAAAATAAATTACATTAGTAGACAAATATAAACATGTCTTTAGTCTAATCAGAAATGAACAAATTGATTAAAAGACTAATATGTCGTCTCTCGAGTCCAATTGAGGAGATGCTTTTGTCTTGGGCATTAGAGCGGATGACTCCCAAAAGATAGATGTATAGATGTGACTGACTGGACTGGTAGTATATCGAACTGGATCTAAGAAGAATAGATCCTGAATTTGTTTATGGATTTATTCACTTGTGACGTTCATAGTGTGTCATACTTAAATCCTGAGTGGATAACAAACTATGTATGCATGACTCGTACACTTTGATGTAAGTAAAAGTCTAAGTTCAAATGGATAAGAAATCGAAAGTTGGTGCGTTGGGTGTATGACTTCTGCAATCTGTATCGTCATTCACAATAGTGGAATTCATAGCCCAAGACATAGGTAAATGATATACTCTCATTGGCATTACATGGTTGATGAAAAGTAAACGTGGCCACGGGTCATTCATCTTTGTGATGGATGACTTAATCACTATTTGACAGTGATTGACTTTTAATGAAGAAAGATATAATGGTTATCATGAGATAAAATAATATTATATTGGGAGAACGAATATTATCCCAAAGAGATTAAAGACGTCATATGAGGGTAACACACTTATGATAAGGTCATTGGACGAGCACTGATCAAATTGCTATGTAATGGTATGTCGTTGAGGAGAGTTCGGTCATGATACTATAGTGGAATGACTTCATGACTAAATGAATTTATAATTAATAGGAGAAAATGATACATACATGGATGGGGTGAAATTTATTAAATTTCATTCATCGAATGTGCCAATTTTCAAGTTTAGGAAACTAGCAGAATTGCGACGACTTTTGGGATGGGATCTTGGCTTTTTTGGGTTGAGATGTCTTCATGGCATTTGAAGATCTATCTCTTAACTTCGAAACACACTTTGAAGCACCGATTTTAAGTTTAGGAGCTCAAGTTATCAAAAAAGTTGTCTTCATTACTGAAATGACTTCGTGACTAAATAAGTTTATTGTAACAACCCAATTTCTGACCCTAATCGGAACAGTGGTTTCGGGACCACGAATCCAAGTCAGAAATAATAATTTAATATTATTTTCTTGTTAAATACTTATGATTAACTATGTGCTAAAATTTTGAATTTAATTGTTTTGGTGTGCTTAAATTAAGAGAAAGGACCAAATAGTTAAAGTAATAAAAGTGCTTGTATTAAGTAGGAGAGTTTAATTGAATTGGTCCATACATAAATGAACTTGCATGTCAAATAGTCCAATTCCCATGGTAGTGGACGGCATGATGATTAGTTTTCATATTATATTAAGTTAAATCTTAGTTAGTGGCATTTTTTTTATTTATTTTATAATGGGAATAGAATAAAGAAATAAGAAAAGAGGGAAGTATCATCTTCTTCCTTCTTTCATCACCGAAATAGAGAGAAAAGAAAGAAGAAATTGAACCCCCATTTTTGGCCATTGCATGTGGTGCTAAGGTAAGTAATTGAGCTTTGTTTTAGTAAATACTTACATAATTGAGTTGGTTACCTTGAGTGCTATCAAAATCATGTTAAGATTTCTAGAATTTAGAATGTTTAGATTCGGCCATGGGGGACAAAATTGTGGTTTGTTGTGTTGGTGAATACAAGATGAGTTGAGAAAGAGATTTAGAGGAAATGGAGAATAGTAAATTAAATTGTTTGAATGCTATGGAGATTATTTTTAATTTGAGCTTAGAGATGCCCTTTTTGCATTCGGCAAATTTTTGGGGTAAGTATGTATGATGGTTATTTAGTTTAAATTATTGGTTATATATATATATGTGTGTGTGTGTGTGTATTGAAGTGGTATATGCGGCCATAAGGTATGAAGAGGTAAATTGTGTTAGATTATAAAATGAAAATGAAAATGAATCGATATAAGGGCTAGGGGTATTCGGTCCTCAATAAGTATTAGTCAATCTTGATAGTTTGGGTTTTAATGCTTTGAGGATTTAATTGAAAAGGTGTAAACTATATGAGAAAAATAGTAGAATCTTATAAATTTTAGTATTGGATTAAATTGAATAGAAAATGAATTTGAATAAACTACTTGGCATTTATTAGATCAAGTACAAAAGGAAAAGGAGCTTGATCGGGGAAAAAAAACTCAACGAGTGGCAGGGAGCTGGTTTGGTCAACTATCAAAGTAAGTTTTAAGCAATTTGGTTGAATTGTAATTTATTATATGAATTACAATTGTTAAGTAAGGACAATTATAATTATTTGTATGTGACCGAATGTCAATTGGTAATATAAAGGTATATATATTCATGTGGTTGCGAATATGAACTTAGTGTTCTTATATAGCCTTGAATAAATGATGTTTGATTAAGGTGGGATTGAGTATAGGTTTATAATGTATGATTATGGTATTGAATTTGATGAGAGTATGTAATTGCTTTTTAAAGCCGATTATGGAATGACTTCATGGGGGATAAATGGTATCGATCATGTATATCTATGATATTTTGTATCTTAGTTTAGATCGATAATCTATGTTTATGAAAAGGAAATGGTAATTTGAAATGGAACATGGTACTATGTATGCGTGAATTCGTTAATAAGCATTAAGGGTGCAAGGTGTTGAAGTAACTCTATGTGAGCGATCGTTACGTAAATTTTAAATAATGACTCTATGTGAGCGATACGTTACGTAAACTTTAAGTAACGGCTCTATGTGAGCGATCGTTACGTAAACTTTAAGTAACGGCTCTATGTGAGCGATCGTTACGTAAACTTTAAGTGTGACTCTAAGTGAGCGTCGTTACTAAATTCTATTAAAGATTATGTAAGAATGAAATTTATTAAAGGGCTGTTATTTCTAATGTTTTTTTATGCATGGGAAAATGTTCGAGTGAAATATTACGCGTTAGACCGCATGGTTAAGTTTGGAAGGGTAAGTATATTAGAGGTAAGTGTTATACATTGAATTGAGGCTTGGTAACTTGAATGTTAAGTAGATGAATTAGTGAATGTACATGACATGTATATTAGTTATTTCTTATGCAAAGATGGTGTATAGAATGTATATTATAAGCATATGATGATGTTGTAAGTTCAACCCTTAAATGGGTTGGGGTGTTGATGAGTATATAAATTAAGTGGGTTTAAATTCTTGGTATAAATATTCTACATATGTATGTGATATTATTTGCTTAAACTTACTAAGCTCGAGAAGCTTACCTTATTTGGTTGTTGCATTTGTAGTCTTCTTTGGAACTCGATCTGCTTTCGAGGATCATTTGGGAAGCTCGTCACACTATCTTCTATTTTGGTATTTTATTTGATAGTCTTCTTTTAAGACTTATGGCATGTATAGATCAAGTCCTTTTGGATTGCGTTTGGAAGCTTTGTAAAGATGTATATAAACTTATGCCATGCGAAAAATGGCTTTGTTTCTTAACTATGTTTGAAATTTTCTAATTATGATGTCTATAGATGATGAAATGTGGTACATGTCTTACTAAAAAAAAAAGAAAGAAGATAAAATTGAATTATATTAGCATGCTTATTTAATTGAACTTGACTAGTCTTGCTTGATCTTGGTATGTATGGGATAAGTGAGGTCATAAGTTTAGTTCTAATAGGGTATATAGTACCTTTGGAGAATGAACATTCTTTTATTTAATCTATACTCACAATAGGATTTATAGCATAAAAGGATTTGGTATACTTTATATATATATATATATATGTGATGAATGAAAGTAATATGTTAATGAATAAGTTGAAGTATGAGAAATACTAAGTGTTCGGCTATAATATACAAATTTACCATATGAATAGTACTACTAACCGATAGAAATTAGCTTAATAGATATTAAATGTGGTCATTAATGATGAAGCAATTTTATAAGATGTTTGACTTGGGATTGTTTTAGAAATGCAGTAACCCTAAGGCGGCGTTGGATATGGGTTAGGGTGTTACATTTTATTGGTATCAGAGCTACGGTTTAGTCGGTTCTTGGACTAACGTAGCGCGTAAGAGTCTAGCTATACATGCCATGTTCTGTGATAAGATAATGTGATGACTTCTAACAGTGGAACTTACTTGTTTCCTTCATCCAGTAATGGAACCGGATCCCGAGCAAGCATTGGCGGATGATGTCGAGAGTGTGGCGCCTACTCACGCCAAGGGACGCGGAAGAACCTCGACCATTGCAAGTGGCGGATGAAAGGTCAAACAGGCTTTCCAAAATATGATGAGCGATTGGTTTAGCCACTACTTACGAACCACCTTTTTGGACCCCGATAACACCGGTGGTACCTCCGGTGACTAGTCTTGATTGAACAACTAAACCCCGATTGATCGTATTAAGAAGCATGGGGCTCAAGAGTTTAGAGCGAAGATGATGACGACAGCGAGCGAAAGCTGAATTTTGGCTCGATAACACTATTCAGTATTCGATGAGTATCTTGTACCCGACGAGTGTTTGAAGTGTGTTATATCACCACTGCGGGATTCTGCGTACTACTGGTGGAACACGTTAGTATCAGTTGTCCCTAAAGAGAAAGTTACCTGGGAGTTCTTTCAAGTGGAATTCCGTAAGAAATATATCAGTCAGCGCTTTATTGATTCTAAACGCAAAGAGTTCCTTGAGCTCAAACAGGGCCGCATGACTGTATCTGAGTACGAACGCAAATTTGTGCGACTTAGTCGCTATGCTCGAGAGTGTGTTTCATCGGAAGCTGCTATGTGCCGGAGATTTGAAGATGGCTTAAATGAGAATATAAAACTTTTGGTCGGTATTTTGGGAATTAATGAGTTCGTAGTGCTGGTTGAACGAGCTTGTAAAGCTGAAGAATTGGGAAAGGAAAAGCAGAAAGCTGAGTTTGAATCCAAAGACATTCGAAAGAGGATGACAAGCAAATCTTCACAGATGCCTACTAAAAAGTTTAAGAATGATGGTGGACGACTCAAGCCTAATACCGGGATTTCTATTAGAGAACGACCGCCAGTGAGTTCTCGGGCTACCTCAGTTGCAAGCGTGGGTAATGAGAAATCGGGTAAACTTGAGTGCCAGCAATGCGGTAGACGACATCATGGGGAGTGTTGGGGTAAATCTATTTCTCGCACCTGTTATAAGTGCGGCTCCCAAGACCACTTTATACGAGATTGTCCGGAGAATCTTTGAGAGGTATGCGGCAGAGTCACGAGACCGAGTGGCAATATAGCTCGAGGTAGATCATCTTGTTTTGGGGTGGTAGGCGGTACTCGGAGGGAGTTTCGAAGTGATTGTTCGATCGGATGTTAGGGCACCACTAGGGCTTACGTAATCCGTACTAGAGAGGAGGCCTCGTCCCGGATGTCATTCTTGGTACTTTTCTTCTCTTTGATACTAATGTGACTACTTTAATTGACCCCGCTCAACTCATTCGTATGTGTGTGAAACATTGGTATCTAGTAAAATTTGCCTATCGAGTCTACCGATGTTGTGATTCGGGTTTCAAGCCCTCCGGTAAATGTGTGTTAGTCAATAAAGTGTGTAAAAGCGTCCATTGATGATTTGAGATATGTGTTTCTACCGATGATCGATGTTGTTACCGTTCGACGAGTTTGACATTATTCTCGGTATGGATTGGTTAACAATGTATGATGCAGTGGTAAATTGTAGACGAAAGACTATTGAGTTGAGATGCCGAAATAATGATATAATCCGGATTGAGTCTGCGGACTTAATCGGACTACCTAAAGTGATATCGTCGATGTTGGCTCAGAAGTTTTTGAGAAAGGGTGGTGAAGCTTATCTTGCTTATGTGATTGATAGCAAGATAAGCAAAAAGAATATCGAATCTGTGCCAGTTGTTAGCAAATATTCAGATGTGTTTCTAGAGGAATTAACGGGATTGCCACCTATCCGGGAGGTAGAGTTTGGCATTGAGTTAGTGCCAGGGACCACTCCGATCTCGATAGCTCCATATAGAATGGCACCTAGGGAATTAAAAGAATTGAAGGCTCAGTTGCAAGAATTGACGGATAGAGGTTTTGCCCGACCGAGTTTCTCTCCTTGGGGTGCGCCCGTTCTATTTGTGAAGAAGAAAGACGGAACATTAAGAATGTGTATCGATTATCGACAACTCAATAAGGTGACAATTAAGAATAAATATCCATTGCCTTGTATAGACGATTTATTTGATCAGCTGAAAGGAGCCTCGGTGTTTTCAAAAATTGACTTGAGGTCGGGTTATTATCAGTTACGGGTTAGGGAAGCAGACGTGCCGAAGACTGCCTTTCGGATGAGATACGGTCATTATGAATTTTTGGTGATGCCGTTTGGGCTCACTAATGCCCCGGCAGTATTCATGGATTTGATGAATCGTGTCTTCAAACCGTATCTAGATCGGTTGTGGTCGATTTATAGATGATATATTGATCTATTCGCGTAACGAAACTGAGCACGTTGAACATTTGAGGCTAGTGTTATAGATTTTGCGGGAAAAGTAATTGTACGCAAAATTTAGTAAATGTGAGTTTTGGATGAAAGAAGTTAGCTTTTTGGGGCATGTCATTTCACCTCCGATATTGAGTTGACCCAAGTAAAATATCACCATACTTGATTGGAAACCTCGCGGAATGTTTACGAGGTTCGTAGCTTTACGGGACTTCTTTGGATATTACGACGTTTTGTGAAAGGCTTCTCGATGATAGCAACTCGATGACAAAACTTTTACGGAAGGATGTAAAATTGAATGGGTGATAGGTGTCAAAAGATTTTGATCAATTGAAGGCCGATAAGTAAGCTCCGATTTTCGTTCAGCCAGTCGGGAAAGGAATTCGTTGTTTATAGTGATGCCTCACTTAAAGGGCTCGGATGTGTATTGATGCGGGAGGCAAAGTGGTAGCTTATGCCTCGAGGCAGTTAAAAGCGCACGAGAGGAACTATCAAACACTACGACCTCGAATTAGCGCCATAGTCTTCGCTTTGAAGATATGGCGTCACTACCTTTTTGGTGAAAGATGCCATATCTATTCGGATCACAAAAGTCTAAAGTATTTAATGACACAAAAGGATCTAAATCTGAGACAGCGGCGATGGTTAGAATTATTGAAAGACTATGAGCTCGTGATCGATTATCACCCGGGAAAGGCTAATGTGGTAGCCGATGCACTTAGTCGCAAATCATTATTTGCTCTTCGTGCAATGAACGCTGATTTAGCTATAACTGATGATGGGGTGATCATTACAGAATTAAAGGCGAGACCATCATTTGTGTCACAGATCCGAGAAGCCTAGGAGCTTGATGATGATTTAAAGGCAAAAGGAGTCGTAGTAATTAAAGGCTAATTGATTTTCGGATAGATGCTGAAGGATGTTTACGGTTCAAGAATCGATTGTGTATACCTAAGAAAGCTGATTTAATTCGAATGATTTGTGATGAAGCTCATAGTGGTAGATTGACGATTCACCCGGGTAGCACAAAGATGTATAACGACTTGAAACAACATTATTGGTGGCACGGCATGAAACGAGACATCTCGGATTATGTATCGAAGTGTTTGATATGTCAACAAGTGAAAGCTGAGCATCAAGTACCATCGGGACTTCTTCAACCGATTTTGATACCTGAGTGGAAATGGGACCGAGTTACCATGGATTTTGTGTCGGGATTGCCTCTGACGCCGAGCAAGAAAGATTCAATCTGGGTTATTGTGGATAGATTGACAAAATTAGCTCATTTCATCCCTGTGCGTATGGACTTCTCACTTGATAAATTGGCCGAACTGTATGTATCTCAGATCGTACGGTTGCATGGGGTACCCATTTCTATTATTTCAGATAGAGACCCAAGGTTTACATCGCGGTTTTGGAAGAAGCTGCAAGATGCTTTGGGTACTAAGCTACACTTTAGTACCGCTTTTCACCCTCAGTCGGATGGACAATCTGAGCGTATTATTCAAATACTCGAGGACATGTTAAAATGTTGCGTCCTTGAATTTGAGGGTACATGGGATCGATATTTGTCTCTGATCGAATTTGCTTATAACAACAGCTTTCAATCGAGCATCAAAATGGCACCTTACGAAGCCTTGTATGGTCGTAAGTGTCGTACTCCGTTGTACTGGACCGAATTAGGGGAAAATAAGATCCATGGGGTCGATTTGGTTAAAGAAACTGAGCAGAAAGTGGCAAAAATTCGTGATAGTTTGAAAGCGGCATCGGATCGTCAGAAGTCTTATGCTGATTTAAAACGCAAGGACATTGAGTTTCAGATAGGTGATCGAGTATTCCTAAAAGTATCGCCGTGGAAAAAGCTAATGAGATTTGGTCAAAAAGGGAAGCTGAGTCCTCGATTCATTGGGTCGTATGAAGTTATTGGCGGATTGGACCGATTCGTGATAAACTTAGGTTACCTTCCGAGTTGGACAAAATTCACAATATTTTTCACGATCGATGCTTGACGATACCGATCCGACCCTTCTCATGTGATCAGTCATTCAGAAATTGAAATTCAGCCAAATTTAACGTATGAGGAGGAACCAATTCGTATCTTGACTCGTGAAGTGAAAGAACTGCGACACAAAAAAATACCATTGGTTAAAGTGTTATGGTGTAAGCATGGAATCGAGGAAGCTACTTGGGAAACCGAGGAATCAATGAAAGAACGTTACCCTCACCTATTCACGGGTAAGATTTTCGGGGACAAAAATTTATAAAAAGGGGGGGAAGTTGTAACAACCCAATTTCTGACCCTAATCAGAATAGTGGTTTCGGGACCACGAATCCAAGTCAGAAATAATAATTTAATATTATTTTCTTGTTAAATACTTATGATTAACTATGTGCTAAAATTTTGAATTTAATTGTTTTGGTGTGCTTAAATTAAGAGAAAGGACCAAATAGTTAAAGTAATAAAAGTGCTTGTATTAAGTAGGAGAGTTTAATTGAATTGGTCCATACATAAATGGACTTGCATGTCAAATAGTCCAATTCCCATGGTAGTGGGCGGCATGATGATTAGTTTTCATATTATATTAAGTTAAATCTTAGTTAGTGGCATTTTTTATTTATTTTATAATGGGAATAGAATAAAGAAATAAGAAAAGAGGAAGTATCATCTTCTTCCTTCTTTCATCACCGAAATAGAGAAAAGAAAGAAGAAATTGAACCCCATTTTCGGCCATTGTATGTGGTGCTAAGGTAAGTAATTGAGCTTTGTTTTAGTAAATACTTACATAATTGAGTTGGTTACCTTGAGTGCTATCAAAATCATGTTAAGATTTCTAGAATTTAGAATGTTTAGATTCTACCATGGGGAGAAAATTGTGGTTTGTTGTGTTGGTGAATACAAGATGAGTTGAGAAAGAGATTTAGAGAAATGGAGAATAGTAAATTAAATTGTTTGAATACTATGGAGATTATTTTTAATTTGAGCTTAGAGATGCCCTTTTGCATTCGCAAATTTTTAGGTAAGTATGTATGATGGTTATTTAGTTTAAATTATTGGTTATATATATATATATATATATATATATATGTGTGTGTGTGTGTGTGTGTGTGTGTGTGTATTGAAGTGGTATATGCGGCCATAAGGTATGAAGAGGTAAATTGTGTTAGATTATAAAATGAAAATGAAAATGAATCGATATAAGGGCTAGGGGTATTCGGTCCTCAATAAGTATTAGTCAATCTTGATAGTTTGGGTTTTAATGCTTTGAGGATTTAATTGAAAAGGTGTAAACTATATGAGAAAAATAGTAGAATCTTATAAATTTTAGTATTGGATTAAATTGAATAGAAAATGAATTTGAATAAACTACTTGGCATTTATTAGATCAAGTACAAAAGGAAAAGGAGCTTGATCGGGGAAAAACAAAACTCAACGAGTAGCCGGGGAGTTGGTTTGGTCAACTATCAAAGTAAGTTTTAAGCAATTTGGTTGAATTGTAATTTATTATATGAATTACAATTGTTAAGTAAGGACAATTCTAATTATTTGTATGTGACCGAATGTCAATTGGTAATATAAAGGTATATATATTCATGTGGTTGCCGAATATGAACTTAGTGTTCTTATATAGCCTTGAATAAATGATGTTTGATTAAGGTGGGATTGAGTATAGGTTTATAATGTATGATTATGGTATTGAATTTGATGAGAGTATGTAATTGCTTTTTAAAGCCGATTATGGAATGACTTCATGGGGGGGATAAATGGTATCGATCATGTATATCTATGATATTTTGTATCTTAGTTTAGATCTAATAATCTATGTTTATGAAAAGGAAATGGTAATTTGAAATGGAACATGGTACTATGTATGCGTGAATTCAGTTAATAAGCATTAAGGGTGCAAGGTGTTGAAGTAACGGCTCTATGTGAGCGATACGTTACGTAAATTTTAAGTAACGGCTCTATGTGAGCGATACGTTACGTAAACTTTAAGTAACGGCTCTATGTGAGCGATACGTTACGTAAACTTTAAGTAACGGCTCTAAGTGAGCGATACGTTACTAAATTCTATTAAAGATTATGTAAGAATGAAATTTATTAAAGGGCTGTTATTTCTAATGTTTTTTTTATGCATGGGAAAATGTTCGAGTGAAATATTACGCGTTAGACCGCATGGTTAAGTTTGGAAGGGTAAGTATATTAGAGGTAAGTGTTATACATTGAATTGAGGCTTGGTAACTTGAATGTTAAGTAGATGAATTAGTGAATGTACATGACATGTATATTAGTTATTTCTCATGCAAAGATGGTGTATAGAATGTATATTATAAGCATATGATGATGTTGTAAGTTCAACTCTTAAATGGGTTGGGGTGTTGGTAAGAGTATATAAATTAAGTGGGTTTAAATTCTTGGTATAAATATTCTACATATGTATGTGATATTATTTGCTTAAACTTACTAAGCTCGAGAAGCTTACCTTATTTGGTTGTTGCCTAATAATTAATAGAAGAAAATGATCTTTTTAGAAATTAGCTTAATAGATATTAAATGTGGTCATTAATGATGAAGCAGTTTATAAGATCTTTGACTTGGGATTGTTTTAGCATCCTACATTTATAATTAATAGAAGAAAATGTTCTTTTTTTCTGCATCCTCCACCCCTCCTTTACCATAAAATCTGGAACTTCATTTTAAATCATTTGAGCCTCAATTGTATATGTCCAATCAGTCCCTCCAAAATGGAAATGAAAATGAGAAATGAATTCATTTAGAAATGAGCAAGGATTTCCCAAAAATGATTTTAAGATTGAGTTTATGTTTTTGAGCCATTTTAAAGCCCGAAAATAAAAATAAATCATATGATCATAGTGAACAAGTTGAATGGTGAAATATTAAATATATTTTCTCAAAAATTTATCAGGGATAAAATCGTCATAATCTTATCGAGGGTAGAATTAAGATGAGAAAATTATTTAATTAAATATAAATATTGAAGTTTATTTTGGGAAATAAAAAAACAGAATCGGGTTGGATCATATTACAAAGTATTGAGTTAAAAAGTTTGGGAAGTACTCGTAATTGGGCCTGATGTGAGAGAGGCCCAAAATCCCCTTATGGAATATGAAGCGGCGACAACCCTAGTAGGAATACCAGGGTTGTGTCGCCCTCCCTAATCCTACTCTAAGTAGGAAGTGTTCATCTATTTGAAATAAACTTCTCTAATTCAACAAGGGTTTTACCTTCTCTCCTTATAAATAAATGGCACCGAAAGAACTATTTACACACAACTTTTCGATATCGTTACTCTGCCTCAAAATTGAGAGATTTTTATTCTTTAAGAATTAAATATAATTTTTAGAATAACAATTCAGCTGGTTTTTATTTGAGAAGAGAATTTTTATTTTCATCCTAAAAGAAAAGAAAACTATTTCTAGTTTCTATGTTTGATTTAAATCGTTTGAGCCTACAATCAAAGCAATTCGTTGTATGAGAATAGTAGAGAAGATAGTTTGGTTGAAAGTCAGGAATGATAAGAATTTGTCTATCCGAAAACACAAGCACAATTTTAGTTTAAATTTATTGCTATAAATATCACAAACCGGATCAATTTTCAAAATTTTTATTTTTCTCTTTGTTAAAAAACTTTTTGTAAACCGGATTTTTTCCAGGACTCCGTTTTGGTGGAATTTCTCTTCAGTCAGTCTGTTTTTAAGTATCCTTAGTTTAATTTACTGACTCTAATTATGTTTGGTATTTGGAAGGTTATTATGACAACAACACTAATTAAGAAAATCAACACTCTTTTTGTAATGGCTTGGGTCTTCTCATGCTTCTCTTGATTCCTACAATCATCAGTTGAGGTATTATGAATTTAATCATTTTCATTTTGTGGCAGACAACCCACAGCAATTCCAACACCTAATTCCCTTAATTTAATTATGGGTTTAACAAGTTAGATATAATTATATTAGTGGGGGGTCCGGTTTCCATGATTGCAATCATGACCGGGTTTTCTAAGTTATGCCCATTCAATTTTATGTGTTACAACAAATTTTTGCAACTCGGAATGAAGCACGTTTTTATTCTTGCAAGTTCTCATTGTTGTTAAGTTTAAAAAAATAAAGTAATTATCTTCCTTTTTATTTAACTAATACAATTAATGTTACAAAATAAAACAATAATGTGTTTCATTTAAGTTGTCAAATTAATGCACATACATATGATTGATGGCCATAATGTCTTGTCAGTGTCATTTCATTGCTATAGCATTTGAAAATTAATCAGTTGAAAATTTGAAAGTGGTCGTTTGAAATTTGACTTAATTTTGCGAGCCATCATCTACATCATTGACTAAAATTTTGAAAATTAGCCAAAGGTCTATTCCTGGTAAGTCAATTTTTTTTCCCTTCAAGTTTAACGTTAAATTTACATGTGGGTAAGGTACAAATATTTTCTTGGGCTGCATCGCACTCACGTTGTGGGTACAAATTAATATTGATGTTTGATGCTTTCAAGATTTTGTCATTTAAAGGTGTATTTTTCATATTTGAACTCAATTAAATTTTATATAAAATATTTTTTTTATAATTGTATAATTCGAATTTATTCATTTTATATACTTAAAAGTCTTTTAAGATTTTGTCACTTTTAAGTCAGACTTGAATAATAACTTTTGTAACTTCATGTTGTCCGAACATTTCTATGCGTGACTATTGCACGTTTTAACCCAAATCTTCGTACACAAAAGTGTACAGTTTACATTATAAATGAAGCCTTTAGGCATCATAATTGTAAAAAAAAAAAAAAAAAAAAATCTCTTTTATAAGGTTATAGGTTCGACCCTGAAGCATCCAAAGAGAACAATATTAAGTTAATCTCACAACATTAGTTATATATATATATATATATATATATATAAAATTTAGGGAATCGAAATAAATAAAATAAAATAAAGGAGTTAAAAGAATTGTATTGAATTTTTAAAATTAAATTATTAAGTTTTTGAAGAGGCAAAAATAGAAATTTCAATTTAACCAATGAGCTAAACAAAATTAGATTGAATTATTAGTTGTTAAAAGAAATTAAAATTATATCAGGTCAAATTCTTGCTCTATCTTGTATCTTTATCCTTTAAAATTAGACTTGTTTATGGGTTGAGTTATTTGCTCATATCCAAAGGTTCATTGAAATTTAGAAGAATTAAGATAAAAATATTAGTCTCAAAAAATGAATTTAGATAAAAAATGTAGACCCATTTAAAATATAGATTGGACTTGGACTTGAACATTCAAGACCTAAGTCCAATCCGACCCGTTTTTCAAGTTTGTAATATTTTATATAATATTATTTTTATATATTATAATATTTATAACACATAAAAATTAAATCTATAGTAATATATAGTACTACTATAATGTAAATATTAAAAGTTTTAAGATGATTATATATAAAACTATAATAAATAAAATATATAAAATTATTAAATATTGAATATAAATATATGTTTTTAATATTTTTAAAAATATAATATGAATGGGTTTAAAATAGATTTGAGTTAACCATTTATAAATATGAACGGACATGAACAAAATTTTATATTCATATTTCAAACTGCACCAAAGTTAAACAAATATAAAATATATTAATATTAAAATTAAATTCGACTCAACCTAACCCAACTCATGAAAATATTTACTTAAAATTGATAATACCCTACCGATGAACGAGGTATTTTAAAAATTCCCCGTTCGTGCTAAAATCGAAAATAGAATTTCCCAAACAAGAGGGTGGCATATTAGGACACTTGACGACAAACAACCCAACTTGAACAAGACGGTCCATATAATTACAAGGCAAATAAAGTCATGAATAAATATTAATCAATCTCACTCACAAAATCCAAATACGTTGATGTCTTCATTGAAAATTTTGGATTAAACAAAGATTTCTATGGGTTTCAACTGTTATTTTAGCATTGAGGTTGGAGATATATGAGGAAAACTTGGTAAAATATTGGATTAATAATTGTTGCATGAAAGGGATGATGGTGGTGAGTGAGTCAGATATAGTGTCCATTTAGGTACAAGTTTTTATCCATTACATTACATTACATACTGTTGATACAAAGATACGGAGGGGATGTTAGGAGCTATTCATCCCGCATACTGACAGTCGTGTCGTGGTTTAGAGTCGAATTAGTTAGAGATGAGGGTAAAAGTCAGTCTCCAAGGAGATAGTCAACGTGTGGAACAAGTAGAGCCCATTATATTAATATTTTTAAATATTAGAGAGTAATTGTTGAATCAATAGATCATCTGATTTTTGTTCAAGGTTTGATTACCGATTAATAATAATTAAATAAACAATAAAATTTATTAAAAATTTTTAAATCAGTTCAATCGTTGTTTTTTCTACTATTTTTTTATCGATTTTGAATAATTTGCTTAAAGGTTAGTTTAATCTTTTTATTTGAATTAATATATTAAATGATTCTCAATCCGATCAATCAATTCAATCTAATTTTAACATCAGCATATTAAACCTTATTAGATATTTCCATATCACCTAAAGAACTTTATTAGATTAACCGCCATAAACGAAAATCACTTGATCAATCTTAGAGATGACCTTGGCAGCATCTCACCTTGCCAAGTTCTACATGGCTGTGGACATATGGACCCTAAATGATATACACGTGGCTATATAAGCCTTGTTTCTAGAGAAAACGAGAGACTCCTCTCTCTCTTTCTTGGTGATTAACTTTTCCTCCTTTCTTCTCTAATTTAAGAATTAGTTCTCCATTACTATTACTTTTGAAAAACATAGTATAAAAGTGCTGTAAAAAAATGTGGTATGTTAATTATTATTACTCCCTACTGCTGTTAAAAATTATGATTGAACCTTAAAATATTATTTTGGATTTGACAGTGAAAAATTAAAATTAGTTAAGTTATATATATTTAAATGATTTAATATAACAGTACATGTATTATACATTTTAATAATTAATATAAATTATTTAAAAATTAGTAAAATATTTAAAAATAAATATAATAATAAATAATATTTAAATAATTTAATATAATGATATATAAAATATAAATTAATTTAAATTTTATATATCTTTTAAATAGTTAATATAAATAAAGAATATTTTGAAAATTTTTACTTTCAAATGTAAAAGTAAAAACATCCAAATCTCAACTTTTACATGTGGATAGAAAAACACTTTTCTTATGAAGTTTTGATCCCAAAATTAAATATTTATCTTTACTTCTATGCAGACCTATTCATAGGTCGGGTCATCCGGTCTGGCCCAAAGGTCTGCTCGAAATGTGAGAGGGTTTGAGTAAAAATATAGATCCGAAAATCGGCTTGGACAAAAAAAAAAAGGCTCATTTAAAAAATGAGCTGGGCCTCGAGTAAGGCATTTTTTGCCCAGACTCGGCCCGAATTCACAAAAGGAAAAAAAAATTGCTTTTTTTAATATTATTTTCTTTTTATTTTCTCCTATTTGTTACCATTTTACTATATGTTGTTACTATTTTATTGTTATTGTTTAGATATTATATAAAACTTATTTTATTGTTAATTTTTTTATTATTTTAAAGACATTTGTCTATCCGAGTTATTATTTTATAGGCATTTTCTTGTTAAGTTGCATCCATCTTAGTGTTATTTAAGTATACATATTTTTAAAAATTATTTTCAATTTGTTAGAAAATATTTATTTTGATGTTTTTAGTATTTTTGATGTATTATATATATTTTAAAATTATATAAAAATAATATAAATATTAATATGGGCAATCCGGGTCGGGCTCGGATTTTAGCATTTTATCCTGGTCAGGCTTGAAAAAAATTTTATGCCCACTTTTCGGGCTAGACCGAGCCCAAGCCTAACAAATGGGTCTAAATTTTAGTTGAACCCGGTCCGACCCATGCACACCTCTACTTCTACTGTGACAAAAACAATTTTCAAACTCTAAACGTAATAAAAAAAGGATCCAATTCTTGACCTCCTGGATAAAACTTCCATATCTTTCTTTCAACACATACTAATCAAATTACCATATATATTAATTTTAATAAAGAAAAATCTGACTCACGATGAAGAAATTTTAAACTAAAAAATGGCAAAATAGTTTGTCTTGTGTACGATGGACAACATATAAATTTTAAAAAATCATATTTTATTAGAATATGCAATAAAAGCTTTGTAGAGATTGAGTCGTATTGCTTTGTCTCGTTATAAAAATCCCCTGTTATACCTTACGTACACATGGTATATACTCGTTTTTGATAGTGCTAGCTAGATGCTCAAACTTAAAACTTTTGTCCTGAAATATATGGTGCTATAGAATTATAAATATATATATTTTTATTGGTTGTTCTAATAAGTTACAATCCTTCTTTGTATGTATTTAACCTCCGAAAGAAAGATATCCAAAAGTTTTACATATTAATTTGCAATTTGTTGATAATTAGTGAACTTCGTGAAAAAAAAGTTAGAAAATAGATTCATTGACATGGATCACACTTAAGAAACTTCTTTTAATCAAATTAATAATCCTTCAACCTAATTTAATTTTTCAATGTGTGCATGTTCAAAGTGATCTAGATACTTTATCAACTCATACACGTTATTGGATTAGAATTTATTTCTATTTCTACCTTTGTTGATTTCGCAGTTTGAATTTATTTACAATTAAAGTGCTAAAAGTTTTATTTCTGATTTGGGAGTTTGGAATTATTTACAATTAAACTGCTAAACCTATCAATTGTAAATTTGGATTTAAGTCAATTTAGATTTTAAAACTTTCACATTATATTTTGGTTTTGGTCGAGGTTGTGTTAGGCTGATTTTGGGTTTGGGTCAGTTTCATATTCTAATCTTTTAGAGCTTGTGGCTCTTGGGTTTAGGATATGAAGATCATTGGCTTGGATCATTTTATATTTTGGTCACTTTGGGTTTTAGAGAGTTTGAGTTCAAGTTTCAATTTTGGATTTGGGTCCGTTCAAGTTCTATTTAAGTTTTAGAGAGTTTTAGTTCAAGTTTAAATTTTGGATTTGGGTCCATTCGAGTTTCAGTTGAAAATTTTTGGATTATTAACATTTTATGATCAAATTAAATTAAATTGAATTTACCTTTTAATTAATTGAATCGAGATTTTTTTACTGTTTCTCGTTGGTTGAGAGCATAAATCTTGTTGTGTGAGATTTCTCTCTCTATGAGAGCTTGGTGGTTATGTGATGATTTTTTCTTCTTTTTTCTTTGTTTCTTGATTTCTAGAGTTTTTTTTTCTTGGGGTGTGTTGATTTCCTTTTGGTTCCAACGCTTAGGTTAATTGAATTTCAAGATTAGTTGTTGATTGTGTGTCAATACTTTCGTGTCTTGTTAAGCTTTGCTTTTTTTTATTTGTTTGTAGGGAAATTGGTGGCTGGATCTACTATTAACAAGGATGCAGAAGGGGTCAACTTTAGAGTAAGTTAATCAATTTGAAATGGAGTTCATTGAGCCCTAAAGGTGTGGGGATTATGTTAAAAGTAGCTCAAGAAGTTGTTGTGGATTCTACTCAGTTTATGGTATTAGGGAAGTTGCTTGTTGATAAATCATTTAATAAAAGAGGGATTCAAGGAGTTATTCAAAATGTATGGTCATCGAAGGAGGTAATTGATAGTAGGAATTTGGATATAAATATATTTGCTACTTCATTTGTGGGCGAAATTTCTATGAATAATGCTCTTGAAAATAGTCATTGGTTTTGTAACATCCTAAAAATCTGAGTATCGATATGATGCATGTTTTTGGTGCTTAGCTTGTGTATAATTAAAATTTTACATGTTTAATATAGTCTTGAGAAGACTTGGGAATTATTCGGAATTAGAATAAATTTTAGTAATGAATACTTTATTGAAGTGGATCAAGTGACCTTGAGGTTTAAGTAAGTTTAAGTGTCAAAAACTAGCATAAGATGAGCAAATGGTAAAGGGGATATGGCGCCATGTATGTTTGCTTGAGGGAAGAGGTTCGAATCCTTGGTTGTGCATTTAAGTAAATTGAAGTGCATTTCCAGATGTCTTTCCTGAAGAACTTTCGGGTCTACCTCCAGATTGGGAAGTAGAATTTGGCATTGAGCTTTTGCCCGGAACGACTCCGGTGTCCATTGCTCCTTATAGAATGGCGCCGAAGGAGTTAGCGGAGCTTAAAGCTCAAATTCAAGAACTGCTAGATCGGGGATTTATTCGACCAAGTGTGTCTCCGTGGGGACCACCGATTTTGTTCGTCAATAAGAAGGATGGGTCGATGCGTATATGTATTGATTATAGGCAGTTGAATAAGTTGACGATCAAGAATAGGTATCCATTACCGAGAATCGATGACTTGTTTGATCAATTGAGAGGAGCTTCAGTCTTCTCCAAGATTGATTTGAGATCGGGTTATCATCAACTCAAGGTGAAAGAGGCAGATATTCATAAGACGACATTCCGAACTCGCTATGGACATTATGAGTTTTTAGTGATGTCGTTTGGTTTGACCAATGCATCAGCTGCATTTATGGACATGATGAACCGAGTCTTTCAACCCTATTTAGACCGGTTCGTAGTAGTGTTCATAGATGACATCTTCGTATATTCGAGGAATGAAGAAGAGCATGACTCACATTTGCGTACTGTGTTGTAAATTTTACGAGATAAGCAACTTTATGCCAAATTCAGTAAGTGTGAATTTTGGTTGAAGAAAGTGACTTTCTTGGGTCATGTAGTGTCAGCCGAAGGAATAAGAGTTAATCCTCGAAAGGTAGAGGCTGTGTTGGATTGGAAACCACCGAAGTCAGTGGCTGAGATTCAGAGTTTCTTGGGTTTGGCTGGTTATTATAGATGCTTTGTTGAGGGGTTTTCATTGATTGCTGCACCCCTAACTAAGCTATTGCGAAAGGAAGTACCGTATGTGTGGACCGATAAACAACAAGAAAGTTTCGAGAAATTGAAGAAGATTCTAACGGAAGCGCCAGTATTGATTCAACTTGAGACTAGAAAATAGTTTACCGTTTACTGTGATGCGTCACACACGGGTTTAGGATGTGTACTGATGCAAAGTGGAAAAGTGGTAGCTTATGCTTCTCGATAGTTGAGGCTGCATGAAGTCAACTATCCTACTCATGATTTGGAGTTGGCTGTGATGGTGTTTGCATTAAAGATTTGGAGGCACTATCTCTACGATGAGAAGTCAATCATTTATACGGACCATAAGAGTCTTAAGTATCTCCTTACCCAAAAGGAGTTGAATTTAAGACAACGGAGATGGGTGGAGCTATTAAAGGATTATGATTTCTCAATCGAGTACCATCCTGGAAAGGCTAACGTTGTGGCAGACGCGTTGAGTCGTAAGGTTGTATCAGAGTTAAGAGCAATGTTTGCCCATCTCAGTTTGTATGAGGATGGTAGTCTGCTAGCGAAACTTCAGGTGAAGCCTCTGTGGTTGGAGCAAATCAAGGAAAAGCAATTATCCGATGAAAAGTTGGGTCCTTTAATACAACAAGTTGAAAGTGGTATAATAGGGGATTTTGGTTTGAACAAGGATGGTGTACTGTGTTTTCGTAGAAGGGTTTGTATGCCCAAGGATTCGAATTTGAGACAAATGATTCTTCTAGAGGCGTATAGTAGCCCTTATGCTATGCACCCCGGAGGAAATAAGATGTATCGGGATCTCCGTGAACAGTATTGGTGGCCAATGTTAAAGCGGGAGGTTACTGATTTAGTGGGAAAGTATTTGACTTGTCAACAAGTGAAGGCGAACATCAATTACCATTGGGTTTATTACAACCGGTAAAGATTCCTCTATGGAAATGGGAGTGGATAACGATGGATTTTGTTAGTGGGTTACCCTTAACACTTACTAAGAAAGATTCTGTCTGGGTAGTAGTAGATCAATTAACGAAGATTGCTCATTTTCTACCAGTTTGTACGGATTACTCTTTGCAGAAGTTGGCTAAACTATATGCATCTGAAATCGTGAGGTTGCATGGGGTACCATTGTCTATCATATTGGACAGGGATCCTAGATTTACTTCACGGTTCTGGAAAGCTTTACATGAGGCTTTGGGAATAAAGTTAAATTTCAGTACGGCTTTTCATCCTCAGTCAGATGGTCAGTCAGAAAGAGTGATTCAAATTTTAGAAGACATGTTACGAGGATGTGTGATCAACTTCAGAGGAAGTTGGGTGGATTTTCTACCATTGGCGAGTTCACATATAATAATGACTACCAATCCAAGATCCAAATGGCGCCTATGAAGCGTTATATGGTCGAGGTGTCGTACCTCTACTTGTTGGGTGAATTGGGGAACGAGCGGTTGTTATGTCTGAATCGATATTTGAGACGAAGAAAAGGTAAAGGTGATTCGAGCGTGATTAAAGGAAGCTTCGGATAGACAAAAGTCGATGCGATCTCAAGCGTAAAGATATTGAGTTTGCGGTGGAAGATCAGGTCTTTTTGAAAGTCTCACCTTGGAAGAAGATTTTAGATTTGGAAGGAAGGGCAAGTTGAGCCCTAGGTTCATTGGACCGTACCGTGTGTTGAAGCGTGTAGGACCAGTGGCCTATCAACTTGATTTAGCTCCAGAGTTGAGTCAGATTCATAGTGTCTTCCATGTTTCTATGCTGAGGCGCTATAGATCGGATCCGTCGCACATAGTACCGGTAGAAGAAGTGGAATTAAGGCCAAACTTGTCTTTTTAGGAGGAACCAGTGAAAATCTTAGATCGCGATGTTAAGGTATTAAGAAAGAAGACTGTGCCATTGGTTAAGGTTCTTTGGTGTAATCACGGAGCGGAGGAAGCTACGTGGGAGCCTGAGGACGTAATTTGACAACAATATCCTCACCTCTTTTAACCAGGTAAATTTTGAGGATGAAATTTTCTTGAAGGAGGGTAGAGTTATAACATCCTAAAAATCTGAGTATCGATATGATGCATGTTTTTGGTGCTTAGCTTGTGTATAATTAAAATTTTGCATGTTTAATATAGCCTTGAGAAGACTTGGGAATTATTCGGAATTAGAATAAATTTTAGTAATGAATACTTTATTGAAGTGGATCAAGTGACCTTGAGGTTTAAGTAAATTTAAGTGTCAAAAACTAGCATAAGATGGGCAAATAGTAAAGGGGATATGGCGCCATGTATGTTTGCTTGAGGGAAGAGGTTCGAATCCTTGGTTGTGCATTTGAGTTTTATTTTTATTTTGTTTCCTCTTCCAATGTGTCGGTCATGGATAAGGATTAGGATGAGTTGGATATCATTTTATGGCAAGAAGACCAAAGGAAAAGGTAAGTAAAATTTAAGGAGAAGAATCTCATGATTTAAGGTAATGGGGAAACACAAGGCTTAATGTATGGTGATTGTCTTGGAAAGTTCTTGATGGAAAAACTTTGGTTTAGTGTCTATGTATTTGGACGGTTTCATGGACTATGGGGGGAGCTAAATTTTAGTTGTTAGTATGGGGTTAGGATGGTGGCTTGTTAGGATTTCTTTTGGTCAAAATTTTTATTTTTTTTACTCTTCCAAAACATCTTTCCTCTATTTTTCTTTCTCCCATAGCCGAATGTGTCTTGAGCTTGGAGGAAACAACTTTGTTGGGTTTCATTTAGTCATTTCTTTTTGACCATTTGGTCATTTTTGCTAAATCACTCAAGTATCCCATTTTGTGTTCTCATCTAGTGCTTAAAACATAAAACACAAACATCATCTCTTTCTCCTCTCCCTTGGCCGAATGCACCATTGTTTCAAACTCTCTCCCTTTGCTTTTCTCTTATTTTGAAAATTAAATCATAAACCACTCATCCTCATTCTCTTTCTTTCATCATTTAATTTTCTTTTCAACCATACTTTCAACATTTTCTTCTCCCTTGGCCGAATGTTATACTACCTCCATAGCCGAATCATTCTTTTCTCTCCTTTGTTTTAGAATAGCCAAATCTTTCTTTTTATTTTTAATCTTTTCTCCTCCAATCAAACCCTTCTTTTTTTGTAGTGATATAGTGGAGTGCCGATTTCTTTTCTACATCTTTAGTTGATCATAGCTATTATAGATCGGGTGGAAAAAGGACATTTCATCAGTCAAGGTAAGGGATCATTTCAAAAGGGATTTTATTTTATCTTTCTATTTTGATAAGATTGTATTGATTAATCGATTCAATCATAGGGACTCTATCAATCCACTTTCACCTTTTGAACGAAAGAATCCTATGGTAAGCCGATTTCGCTCTTAAAATCAATTGGTGGTGATAAGGGAATATTAGTTTGACTAACATTTATTTGTCAATGGAGGCAAACAAGATAGGTTCAAAAAGGGTTGTGAATAGTGTTCGGAAGAGGGGTGGATTTGCTATTCCCTCTAGATTCAAACAAAGGGCTATTTTGAATTCGAGATTTTTCACCGGGTTGTGGACCCTCATCTGGCGAAAATCAATTATTTGAAGTTGTGTATACCCCCGAGCCATTGTTTGTTCGTGGTTCTGAACCATTGATCGGAGAGAAATCGCAAATAGTTGTCATTCGAGATTCCGAGGGTAAGGATCTAGATCGTTAATCATTAGAATAGTTTTATATTAAATATTAGTGTTCTAATCCATCGTGATGCATGTTTAGATATCGACGAGCGGGAAAGTATAGTTCTTACCGTAATCAGGTGTGTAACTTCACACTTATCTCATGGGTTATACTATACCGTAAGCGTTAAAATAATAATCGTAAATCCGGTAAAATTTGAAAATACGTTATATTAACACTTTTTATGTGAATGAATGAAACCGAAATTGAGGTTGTGGAAAAAAATTACATATTTTCCCTTAATGGGCTATTTTGTTAAAGAAAGTGATATTTTGGGCTATGTTATTATTTTGACAAGTTGGCCAAGTGTGGAAATTGTGGAAAGGCCTCATGTGTTAAATGGGCCAAATTACGAAACGTCCCTATGGACCGAATTACGAAAATACCCTTTTAAGGGCCAAATTGAAATATGTTGTCTTATGGGCCAAATTGAAATATGTTGTTTTATGGGCCAAATTGAAATATGTTGCTTTATGGGCCAAATTGAAATACGTTGCTTTATGGGCCAAAAGTGATATTAATATATGAGCTAAATATGATATGAGATGAAATGGGCCAAGTTGCTAGATCGTTAAATGGGCCAAATTGCTATTTTGACTAATGGGCCAAATTGATAAATTGTAATATGGGTTTTTGTTAAAATTACCTTACGAATATTTTGTTATGCCTTATATATATTTATATATATATACATGACTGCATGGGTTGGGATAATTGATGAAGAGAAGAAAGGCCTGTTGCCAAAAATCTAGATCGGTGACTCTGTCACAATGGCCTGTTGCCCAAAATCTAGATCGGTGGTTCTACCACAAATATTATAAATGGCCTGTTGCCACAAATCTTTTAAATGGCCTGTTGCCACAAATATTATAAATGGCCTATTGCCACAAATATTATAATTGGCTTAAAGCCTGCTATTGGTGTGTTGGCGGGGTGGGTTGACTTGATACCCACAGGTGTGATGGTTGGTACGGGTGGTGTGTAGCGGATGGAAATTAGGCTTGGTTGGGAATTACATATCACATATTATTATTATTATTATTATTATTATTATTATTATTATTATTATTATTTGTACTTGATTTATATATATTGAACATTTGCAAAATGGGCTCAAGCCCAATTATATGTTTATATGGTTTTGGCCCAGTGAACACGGTAAGTGGGTTACACATTGAGTTCTAAGTAACTCACCCCATTTTTCTTACCCTTCTCAGGTAATAATAATTGATGGAGACTTGGGTCGGAGATGACTTCAAGTGGAGGCCATACTACAAATGGTGGATTATATAACTTTAAAACTTCTTTAATTCTTTTCATTTATGCACTATTTTAATTGCGATGTAATAAGGCCTTTTAATTATTTTCATGGATTTTAATATGCGGATGGATTTTATTATGTTTTAGTTTTCCTAAATTAGACCGATTTAGTTTTCATAAATGTTTTCTAAAACTCTCGCATAAAATAAAGGTTTTTCTTAAATATCACTGAAACTTAGGAAATTCTTTTAAAACTCTTCGATGAAATATTTCGACAAAAAAAATTTAAAATTTTAATCAACTACTACTCTATAAATCAAATGATAAATTATTGTGTTTTTAATCATGGATTTCAAATAAACCTCAATTTTCGATAAAGTCATTCTCTTAATCGTTTTGAGGATTTGATTTCCTACATCGTTGTGTGGCATGCCAAAATCCGGGCTTAATGCATAGGCCGGGTTTGGGGTGTTACATTTTATGGTATTAGAGCTCAGTTTCAAAACTCGGCTGTGGTTTGGGTTCAACAATGATTTTTGTTTAAAAACTACTTAAATTTCTAGATTTTAGGTTTTAAAAGTAGTATGGCACCACGAGCATCTGGCACCAAGTCAAGTAAGTATTTGTTTATTAAATGTTTATTATTGTGATAAGATCTTAGGAACACTCTAGAACTTTTAGTTTTAGGTGTTGAAAACGATAGAGATCGAGACTATAGGATGTGATGCGAAAAGAACCCTATCTCTTATATTTCATAAAATATCGTTAATAAACACTAAAATAGTATTCTGATTCATAAAACTTATAATCAGATTAAAATTGAATTAGTCATTATAAGCACTAGAGGACGTGGTCATGGATGCGGTGGACGTGGCCGTGGTAGAGGACGAGGTGTTGCGTCTGAAGCGCCGGGTCATATGCCAGAAATGGATGCACCTGCGTCATTCGGGAGTGAGACTGGATCTCATGATCATGCGAATGAGGATATTGCTTTGACTCAAGCAATGTTACGAGTCTTAGAAAGAGTAGCCGGGGCTAGAACTGGGCCAGTAGCTCATTGATCAATATCGGAACGACTCAAGTCTAGTGGTGCAGAAGTTTTTAGAGGTGTCTCCAGTGTAGCTCGAATGTGGCAGAATATTGGCTTGAGGCTGTAGAACGAATTATGGATGATCTGGAGTGCACCGTCGAGCAGAAATTGAGAGGAGCCGTGTCCTTGCTAAGAGACAAGACATATCAATTGTGGCTTACTGTTCGAGAAGGCACCAAGGCTACATTGGTTACTTGGGATTTCTTTAAAGATGCTTTCCAAGGGAAGTACGTCGAGACAAGTTATGTAGATGCCCGGAGGAAGGAATTCCTGAATTTGGTTCAAGGAAGTAAGACGGTGGTAGCTTACGAGGTAGAATTTCTTCGCTTGAGCCGTTATACTCGCACAATAGTGCCGACTGATCATGAGCGCTGTGTACACTTTGAGGATGGACTAAATGATGAGTTGCGGGTACTGATAGACCCACAACAAGAACAGACTTTTATCTCGCTTGTAGAGAAAGCTAAGATAGCCGAAGAGGCTAAGAATTCAGAATGCCGAACTGGGAAAAAGTCAGAGGCAAGAGGGATTTTAAGTACTCAGGTTCTTCTAAAAGGTTTCAGAAGAGGCCACGGAATGACGAGCCAACTCAAGCTAGAGCACCTGTGACTACCAATCAGAGTCGAGAATGTGTCGACTGTGGAAGACGACACCCCGGAGAATGTTTGAGGAAAACTAGTGCCTGCTATAAATGTGGTTCCAAGAATCATCAGTATAAAAATTGCCCTCGATTTAACCGACACGACTCAAGAAGCTCAGAACCTCGATGCTCACCAACTAGAGGTACTCAAGCTGACCACCGAGAGGCCGTGGACCAGGTCGTGGTGGTAATGGTAACGGACGTGGTCAAGGTGCACCGGGTTGAGGTAATGGCTTTAGAGGTAACACGGAGACAAGACAGCCGGGATTGGTCTATGCGGTCAGGCGTCGTGAAGACGGCGATGCACTTGATGTGATAACTAGTACGTTTTTCATCTCTGATGTACCTGTTACTGCTTTGATAGATATCGGGTCTACCCACTCGTATGTTGCTAGTGCCATATTTGGAAACCTGAATATTAGATCTGAGATTACCGTTAGAGAGATGACGGTAATTAGTCCTTTAGGACAGTCGATAATAGTGAATAAATTATTTAGAGATGTGCCCTTGGAGATTCAAAGAGAGATATTTTTAGCAGACTTGATGGAATTACCTTTCGGCGAGTTTGATATTATTTTGGGCATGGATTGGTTGGTGAAGCATCGGGCATAATTGGATTGTGCCGAAAAGCAGATGTCAATAAGGACTGTGGATGATGAGGAGGTAATAATGATAGGCGAGTGAAAAAACTTTTTGGCAAATGTGGTATCTGCTTTGAAGGCAGAAAAGTTGGTGTGAAAAGGGTATGGAGGATTCCTAGCCTTCATAAGTTCTTTGGATGCCAAGGATTTATTGGTAGAAGGTGTGAGAACGGTGAAAGAATTTCCAGATGTCTTTTTCGAAGAACTTTCGGGTCTACCTCTAGATCGGGAAGTAGAATTTGGCATTGAGCTTTTGCCTGGAACAGCTCCAGTGTCCATTGCTCCTTATAGAATGGCACCGAAGGAGTTAGCGGAGCTTAAAGCTCAAATTCAAGAACTGCTAGATCAGGGATTTATTTGACCAAGTGTGTCTCTGTGGGGAGCACCGATTTTGTTTGTCAAGAAGAAGGATGGGTCGATGCGTATGTGAATTGATTATAGGCAGTTGAATAAGTTAACAATCAAGAATAGGTATCCATTGACGAGAATCGACGACCTGTTTGATCAATTGAGAGGAGCTTCAGTCTTCTCCAAGATTGATTTGAGATCGGGTTATCATCAACTTAAGGTGAAAGAGGCAGATATTCATAAGACGGAATTCCGAACACGCTATGGACATTATGAGTTTTTAGTGATATCGTTTGGTTTGACCAATGCACCAGCTGCATTTATGGACATGATGAACCGAGTCTTTCAACCCTATTTAGATCGATTCATAGTAGTGTTCATAGATGACATCTTGGTATATTCGAGGAATGAAGAAGAGCATAACTCACATTTGCGCACTGTGTTGCAAATTTTGCGAGATAAGCAACTTTATGCCAAATTCAATAAGTGTGAATTTTGGTTGAAGGAAGTGACTTTCTTGGGTCATGTAGTGTTAGCCGAAGGAATAAGAGTTTATCCTCGAAAGGTAGAGACTGTGTTGGATTGGAAACCACCGAAGTCAGTGGCTGAGATTCGGAGTTTCTTAGGTTTGGCTAGTTATTATAGACGCTTTGTTGAGGGGTTTTCATTGATTGCTGCACCCTTAACTAAGCTATTACGAAAGAAAGTACCGTATGAGTGGACCGATAAACAACAAGAAAGTTTCGAGAAACTGAAGAAGATTCTAACAGAAGCGCCAGTACTAATTCAACCTGAGGCCGAAAAAGAGTTTACCATTTACTGTGATGCGTCACACACGGGTTTAGGATGTGTACTGATGCAAAGTGGAAAAGTGGTAGCTTATGCTTCTCGATAGTTGAGGCCACATGAAGTCAACTATCCTACTCATGATTTGGAGTTGGCTACGGTGGTGTTTGCATTAAAGATTTGGAGGCACTATCTCTACGGTGAGAAGTCAATCATTTATACGAACCATAAGAGTCTTAAGTATCTTCTTACCCAAAAGGGGTTGAAATTATGACAATGGAGATGGGTGGAGTTGTTAAAGGATTATGATTTCTCAATCGAGTACTATCCTGGAAAGGCTAACGTTGTGGCAGACAATTTGAGTTGTAAGGTTGTATTGGAGTTAAGAGCAATGTTTGCTCATCTCAGTTTGTATGAGGATGGCAGTCTACTAGCGGAACTTCAGGTGAAGCCTCTGTGGTTGGAGCAAATCAAGGAAAAGTAATTATCCGATGAAAAGTTGGGTCCTTTAATACAACAAGATGAAAGTGGTATAATAGGGGATTTTGGTTTGAACAAGGATGGTGTACTGTGTTTTCGTGGAAGGGTTTGTATGCCCAAGGATTCGGATTTGAGACAAATGATTCTTCTAGAGGCGCATAGTAGCCCTTATGCTATGCACCCCGGAGGAAATAAGATGTATCGGGATCTCCGTGAACAGTATTGGTGGCCAAAGTTAAAGCAGGAGGTTATTGATTTAGTGGGAAAGTATTTGACTTGTCAACAAGTGAAGGCAAAACATCAATTACCATCGGGTTTATTGCAACCGGTAAAGATTCCTCTATGGAAATGGGAGCGGATAACGATAGATTTTGTTAGTGGGTTACCCTTAACACCTACTAAGAAAGATTTGTTTGGGTGGTAGTAGATCGATTAACGAAGACTGCTCATTTTCTACCAGTTCGTACATATTACTCGTTGCAGAAGTTGGCTAAACTATATGTATCTGAAATCGTGAAGTTGCATGGGGTACCAGTGTCTATCATATCAGACAGGGATCCTAGATTTGCTTCATAGTTTTGGAAAGCTTTACATGAGGCTTTGGGAACAAAGTTAAAATTCAGTACGGCTTTTCATCCTCAGTTAGATGGTTAGTCAGAAAGAGTGATTCTGATTTTGGAAGACATGTTACGAGGATGTGTGATCGACTTCAGAGGAAGTTGGGTGGATTTTCTACCATTGGCAGAGTTCGCGTATAATAACAGTTACCAATCAGTATCCAAATGGTGCCCTATGAAGAGTTATATGGTTGTAGGTGTCGTACCCCTACTTGTTGGACTGAATTAGGGGAACGACAGTTGTTGGGTCCTGAACTGATATTTGAGACGGAAGAAAAGGTAAAGGTGATTCGAGCTCGATTAAAGGAAGCTTCGGATAGACAAAAGTCGTATGCGGATCTGAAGAGTAAAGATATTGAGTTTGCGATGGGAGATCAGGTCTTTTTGAAAGTCTCACCTTGGAAGAAGATTTTCAGATTTGGAAGGAAGGGCAAGTTGAGCCCTAGGTTCATTGGACCGTACCATGTGTTGAAGCGTGTAGGACTAGTGGCCTATCAACTTGATTTACCTCCGGAGTTGAGTCAGATTCATAGTGTCTTCCATGTTTCTATGCTGAGGCGCTATAGATCGAATCGTCACACATAGTACCGGTAGAAGAAGTGGAATTAAGACCAGACTTGTGTTTCGAGGAGGAACCAGTGAAAATCTTAGATCACGATGTTAAGGTATTAAGAAAGAAGACTGTGCCATTGGTTAAGGTTCTTTGGCGTAATCACGGAGCGGAGGAAGCTATGTGGGAGCCTGAGGACGTAATTCGACAACAATATCCTCACCTCTTTTAACCAGGTAAATTTCGAGGACAAAATTTTCTTTAAGGAGGGTAGAGTTGTAACATCCTAAAAATCTGAGTATCAATATGATGCATGTTTTTGGTGCTTAGCTTGTGTATATAATATAGTCTTGAGAAGACGTGGGGATTATTTGGAATTAGAATAAATTTTAGTAATGAATACTTTATTGAAGTGGATCAAGTGACCTTGAGGTTTAAGTAAATTTAAGTGTCAAAAACTAGCAGAAGATGAGCAAATAGTAAAGGGGATATGGCGCCATGTATGTTTGCCTGAGGGAAAAGGTTCGAATCCTTGGTTGTGCATTTGAGTTTTGTTTTTATTTTGTTTCCTCTTCCAATGTGTCGGTCATGGATAAGGATTAGGATGAGTTGGATATCATTTAATGGCAAGAAGACCAAAGGAAAAGGTAAGTAAAATTTAAGGAAAATAATCTCATGATTTAAGGTAATGGGGAAACACAAGGCTTAATGTTTGGTGATTGTCTTAGAAAGTTCTTGATGGCAAAACTTTGGTTTAGTGTCTATGTATTTGGACGATTTCATGGACTATGAGGGGAGCTAAATTTTAGTGGTTAGTATGGGGTTAGGATGGTAGCTTGTTAGGATTTCTTTTAGTCAAAATTTTTATTTTTTTGCTCTTCCAAAACATCTTTCCTCTCTTTTTCTTTCTCCCATAGCTGAATGTGTCTTGAGCTTGGACGAAACAACTTTGTTGGGTTTCATTTAGTCATTTCTTTTTGACCATTTGGTCATTTTTGCTAAATCACTCAACTATCCCATTTTGTGTTCTCATCTAGTGCTTAAAACATAAAACACAAACATCATCTCTTTCTCCTCTCCCTTGGCCGAATGCACCATTGTTTCAAACTCTCTCCCTTTGCTTTTCTTTTATTTTGAAAATTAAATCATAAACCTCTTATCCTCATTCTCTTTCTTTCATCATTTAATTTTCTTTTCAACCATACTTTCAACATTTTCTTCTCTCTTGGTCGAATGTTAGACTACCTCCATAGCCGAATCATTCTTTTCTCTCCTTTGTTTTAGCATAGCCGAATCTTTCTTTTTATTTTTAATCTTTTCTCCTCCAATCAAATCCTTCTTTCTTTGTAGTGATATAGTGGAGTGCCGATTTCTTTTCTACATCTTTAATTGATCATAGCTATTGTAGATCGGGTGGAAAAAGGAGATTTCATCACTCAAGGTAAGGGATCATTTTGAAAAGGGATTTTATTTTATCTTTCTATTTTGATAAGATTGTATTGATTAATCGATTCTATCATAGGTACTCTATCAATCAACTTTCACCTTTTGAATGAAAGAATCCTGCGGTAAGCCGATTTTGCTCTTAAAATCAATTGGTGGTGATAAGGGAATATTAGTTTGACTAACATTTATTTGTCAATGGAGGCAAACAAGATAGGTTCAAAAAGGGTTGTGAATAGTGTTCGGAAGAGGGGTGGATTCGCTATTCCCTCTAGATTCAAACGAAGGGCTATTTCGATAATCCGAGATTTTCCACCGGGTTGTGGACCCTCATCCGGTGAAAATCAATTATTTGAAGTCGTGCGTACCCCCAAGCCATTGTTTGTTCGTGGTTCTGAACCATTGATCGAAGAGAAATCATAAATAGTTGTTATTCGAGATTCCAAGGGTAAGGATCTAGATCGTTAATCATTAGAATAGTTTTATATTAAATATTAGTGTTTTAATCCATCGTGATGCGTGTTTAGATATCGACGAGCGGGAAAGTATAGTTCTCACCGTAATCAGGTGTGTAACTTCACACTTATCTCATGGGTTATACTATACCGTAAGCATTAAAATAATAATCGTAAATCCGGTAAAATTTGAAAATACATTATATTGACACTTTTTATGTGAATGCATGAAACCGAAATTGAGGTTGTGGAAAAAAATTACGGATTTGCCCTTAATGGGCTATTTTGTTAAAGAAAGTGATATTTTGGGTTATGTTATTATTTTGACAAGTTGGCCAAGTGTGGAAATTGTGAAAAGGCCTCATGTGTTAAATGGGATGAATTACGAAATGTCCTTATGGACCGCATTATGAAAATACCCTTTTATGGGCCAAATTGAAATATGTTGTTTTATAGGCCAAATTGAAATATGTTGTTTTATGGGCCAAATTGAAATATGTTGTTTTATGGGCCAAATTGAAATATGTTGCTTTATGGGCCAAATTAAAATACATTGCTTTATGAGCCAAAAGTGATATTAATATATGAGCTAAATGTGATATGAGATGAAATGGGCCAAGTTGCTAGATCGTTAAATGGGCCAAATTGCTATTTTGACTAATGGGCCTAATTGATAAATTGTAATATGGGTTTTTGTTAAAATTACCTTACTAATATTTTGTTATGCCTTATATATATTTATATATATATATATATATATATATACATGACTGCATGGGTTGGGATAATTGATGAAGAGAAGAAAGGTCATTGCCAAAAATCTAGATCGGTGACTCTGTCACAATGGCCTGTTGCCCAAAATCTAGATCGGTGGTTCTACCACAAATATTATAAATGGCCTGTTGCCACAAATCTTTTAAATGGCATGTTGCCACAAATATTATAAATGGCCTGTTGCCACAAATATTATAATTGGCTTAAAGCCTGCTATTGGTGTGTTGGCGGGGTGGGTTGACTTGATCCCCACAGGTGTGATGGTTGATACGGGTGGTGTGTAGCAGATGGAAATTAGGCTTGGTTGGGAATTGCATATTACATGCATTATTATTATTATTATTATTATTATTATTATTATTATTATTATTATTTATACTTGATTTATATATATTGAACATTTGCAAAATGGGCTCAAGCCCAATTATATGTTTATATGGTTTTGGCCCAGTGAACACGGTAAGTGGGTTACACATTGAGTTCTAAGTAACTCACCCTATTTTTCTTACCCTTCTTAGGTAATAATAATTGATGGAAACTTGGGTCGGAGATGACTTCGTGTGGAGGCCATACTACAAATGGTGGTTTATATAACTTTAAAATTTCTTTAATTATTTTCATTTAAGTACTATTTTAATTGCGATGTAATAATGCCTCTTTAATTATTTTCATGGATTTTATTATGCGGATGGATTTTATTATGTTTTAGTTTTCCTAAATTAGACTGATTTAGTTCTCATAAATGTTTTCTAAAACTCTCGGATAAAATAAAGGTTTTTATTAAATATCACTGAAACTTAGGAAATTCTTTTAAAACTCTTCGATGAAATATTTCGACTAAAAAAATTTAAAATTTTAATCAACTACTACTCTGTAAATCAAATGATAAACTCTTGTGTTTTTAATCATGGATTTCAAATAAACCTCGATTTTGATAAAGTCATTCTCTTAATCGTTTTGAAGATTTGATTTCCTACATCGTTGATGATTTGAATGCACGTTCAATTTGTGTGGCATGCCAAAATCTGGGCTTAATGCATAGGCCAGGTTTGGGGTGTTACAGGTTTGTGATGGGGTATTGTCTTAGTTTAAAGAGATGGAAACTTAGTAAATGTTTGAAGGAGATAAACTTTGATTATATTGAATTTTGGATACAAATCCTTAAATTGCCGTTAGAATTTTTTACAAAATCTAATGTTATTAAAATTTCTAAAACCTTGGGGACTTTGGTTAAGATTGATGAATGTCTATGAGATAGGGGTATGGGGAAAAGTTTTTTAAGGATAAGGGTTGGTATGGATGTGAAGAATTCACTAGTTGATGGGTTTAGTGTTTCAAAGAAGGATGAGGGAAGGATCTGGGCTAATATAAAATATGAAAAATAACAAATTTTTGTTTGAAGTGTGAAAAATTCGACCATATTGGTGGGAATTGTGAGCAAAAGGGAATTTGTGGTTGAAAGGGTGAGGGGAAAGGTAAATTTGGGATGTGGATAAAGGTGACACCTTTGAAAGGCATGAGTTTGGGAAATTTGAGGGGGGAAGGAAAGTGGTGGGAAGGGAATTGAGAGTAATTACAAGGGATAAGATCAATGTAAAAGGGGTAGAGGGATAGTAGAGAGGATTTACTAGTTGAGAGAGGAAAAGGTATAGGGAGAGGGGTGATTAGTAGTAGTAAGGATGATAGTTGTTTGGGTAATGGGAAAGGAGTGGAGTTGGGTCAAGTAGGAGATGTACAGTATTGGAAAAAGGGTAATGGTAGTTTTTCTTATAGAGGAATGGAGGGTTTTGAAGATAAAGATAATTGTGTAAGGTTAGAGATTGGGGCTAACAAGGGTAAGGTTGTTGAAAGGGAAAATTTTGAAGATAAAGAGAATAAGAGAGTTGAGAGTCAAACAAAAGATGAAGAAGGGAAGGAGAATAAGGTACATGGAATATAAGTTTATAGGAACCAATGGGTAGTGTGGGATATGATTAGATGGGTTAAGAGGGTGGAGAGGGGAATGGAGACATTAGAGAAAGAAGGGGATTAGTATATTGTGGAGCTACCTCCTAAAGATGCTGGAGAAGTTGAAAGTGAAGAGGAGCGAAAGGGACAATTGGATGTTGATAAGGTAAACTATATTGTTTCTGAGTTGAAAGAATTAAAGTTGAAAAGGAAATTTGAGGATAAAAAGGGAAGAAAGAAAGAATGTTAAGTTTTTGGAGGTAAAGGTAGGTCTGGTAGAAAGTGTGGGAAAGAATAATCATGACGCTGGTGGGAAGGTGAGGAAGAAATATAAGATCATAAGTAGGAAAGGTGGTAAGATAGTAAGGGTTAATAACATGAGTCACTGGCCTCTGCGATGTGCTTGTTAATGGAAAAAATCTGGTTTTCTTAAACAACGAAAAATAAAAATTTTGAAAATTAACCCAGTTTGAGATAGTTATAGCAATAAACCCTAGACCGAATTCACATTTATGTTTTCAGATAAACGGATCCTTATTGTTCCTAGTTTTCAACCAAACAATTTTCTCTGTTATTCTCATACCAAAAACTACTTCGAGTGTGGCTTTGAACAATTCGAATTAAACACAGAACTATAAATAGTTTTCTTTTATTTAATGTGAAAACAAAAATCTATTCTCAAATAGAAACCGGCACAATTGTTATTCCAAAAAATATATATTTAATTCTCAGAGAATAAAAGTCTCTTTATTTTCGAGAAATATAACGATATCTGATAGTTATGTAAATAGCCCTACCGATGCCATCTGTTTATAGGGAGAGAAGGTAGAAGACCCTTGTTGAATTGTAGAATTTTATTTCAACTAGAAAAACGAACTCCTAGTCTAACTAGGAGTATAGGAGGTGACAACCCTAGTTAATAATACTAGGTTTTGTCTTCCCACCCTATTACATAAGGGGTTTTTGAGCCTCTTTCATATCAAGTCCAATTACAAGAACTTCCCCAGGTTTTAACCCAATATTTTATAATTTGATCCAACCAAATATTTATTTTTCTATTTTCCAAAATAGACTTTAATATTTCCAATTAAATAATTTTCTCAACCCAATGCTAATCTCGTTAAAATCATGACGATTTTACTATAAAAGAATCTATAAGAAATATATTTAATATTTCCGCATTCAATTGGTCACTATGACCAAATGATTTATTTCCATTTTCAAACTTCGTTTAATTCAAAAAACATAAATTCATTTTTAGGTCATTTTCATTTTTATTTTGTAGGAAACCACATTCAAAAAATAATTTATAATTAAGTTTCAACTTTTCGCCTATTAATTATAAACTCATTTAGTCACGGAGTCATTCCACTATAACATCGTGACTGAACTCTCTCTAACAGCATACCATTATGAAAGCAACTCAATCAGTGCTCGTTCAATGTCCTTGACATAAGTGTGCTACCCTTATAGGATGTCCTTAATATCTTTGGGATAATATTCGTTCTCTCAATATGATCCTATTTTATCTCATGGTAACCATTACATCTTCCTTCATGAAAAGTCAATTGCTATCAAATAGTAATAAAGCCATTCATCACAAAGACGAACGACCCGTGGCCATGTTTACTTTTCATCAACCATGGAATGAAAATGAGAGGATATCATTTACTCTGTCTTGGGTTATGAATTTAATTGTTGTTAATGATGCTACATACTTTAGAAGTCGTACACCTAACGCACCAGCTTCTGGTTCCTTATCTATTTGAACTCAAGCTTTATCTTACATCAAAGTGTACGAGTCATGCATACATAATCCATTATCTACTTGGGATTTAGGTATGTCACACAATGAACGTCACAAGTGAACAAATCCATAAATGGATTCAAGATCTATTCTTTAAAATGTATTAAAATGTCACACTATGAACGCAATTTACTTCTCAACAGAATATGTATACAAAGCCCATTTTTTTTTATTAATTTCCTCTTCAACAACACTTAGCATTTTTCCTCAAAATGGTTGTTCATAAATACTATTTCTTGGCGGACATTTACTAACTGATCATACATTTGGCCAATTATCATATTGTAACACCCCTTACTTGTATTCAACACCGGAATAGGGTACGAGGCATTACCGGACATACAATAAAAATATTCATACAAATCAAATCATAAGATTTGCGTCCAAATTAAAACCATCATATTCAATCATAAAGTCTATAATACGAGCCTAGGAGGTATAAAACATGCATTGGAAATTGTTTGGGACTAAACCGAGAACTCAGGGAATTTTTATGAAACTTAAAAATTTTTGTTAAAAGCAGGGCTCACACGCCCGTGTGGTCCAAGGGACATGCCCGTGTGACACTAGGACACGCACGTGCTTCAGACCGTGTTCGATTTAGGGTGCTACCTGACTTGTGCTACACGCCCCTGTGCTAGACCCTGTGGTTAATTAATTTAGTTTGAATTAGGTGCAGGTTTCACATGGCTGGGACACACGGCAGTGTAGAACACACGGCTGAGACACATGCCCGTGTATTTGCCCGTGTGCTATATTCTGGACATTTTATTTTTCAAAATTAAGGTGCAGGGGACACACGACTGGAACACATGCTCGTGGGGTAGGCAGTGTGTCACACATGGCCTAGACGCACACCCATGTGTCTACCGTGTGGACAAAAATAATGCTATTTACCAAGCCATTTTGCCACCCTCACTTGCACATACCTACACAACATTACATGGCACAAATCCAAGCATATAGATGCAATCCAAAACCACCACAACCAAGGCAATAACCTGGCATTCACATGCCAACATCTAACATGCACATAACTTCATACATTTATCAACACAAACCATGCAAGTTTCCACATTCATGAATGGTATCATCATATAAATATACTCATAACCAACATTAGCCAACTTACATGGCCATATATTAAATGAAATCATTAACCATTATAAGCCAATACATTTGGCCACATCATAATGACACATATAACAAAATGACCAAGTCCTTATACATGCCATAACTTAAAATATTGACATTTCAATGGTACCCAAAATAATGGTTGATAGTGTGAATGGATCTCCAACGATCTCCAATCCCGAGCTAGCTTGGTGACACTATAAGATAAGGGAAAGAAAGGGGAGTAAGCTATATAGCTTAGTAAGTTCATATGCAAATAATAAACAACATTAATTATGCATTTATCATATGCATAACAAAACAAGAATCAACATAAATGTCATTAAAACTTCACGAACATAACATAATCATATTCTTACCAATAGTTCATCATATATAGAATCTATTTCCTTTAAGTTTTTCATACATACCTGTACTAACTCATAATATAATCACATACTTTCTCATCTTTGACATACCCATTGAACCACTTGGAATACTATCAGATACACGAAAAGGTTTGCACATAAGTGCCACATATGTAGCCAATTCTACCACAAATCTCATAACACATATAAGCTCACTCTCGAGCTATCCACAGGCCTACTCACACAAGCTTTCAGTCGAGATGTAGCTACGCGGTGCTGCTCACACAAGCTGTCAGTTATCCGCAACATATGCCTGTATATCCAGCCACCGGTAGGAAGTATAGGACTAGCACCTTGGTCACATAATCACATAATCACATGGGTTCCTACTGACATGTCACTTGTATCCTAATCTATTCCTAAGGTTCAACCGGGATTTCTCTCTTGCAGGAACTGTAACAGCCCATTTTTGAGTCAAATCAGCATAGTGGTTTTGGGACAACAAATCCAAGGTTAAGATATTATTTTATTATTTTTTATTTCATGATAGAATTATTATGTGAAAGTTTCATAAAGAAATTTTACTGTTTAAATGCTTAATTCGGTAAAAAGGACTAAATCGCGTAAAGCGTAAAACTTGTGTGCCATTAGTTTAATATGCCTAATAGCTATGGTTTATTAAATTAGAGGTCCTTATGTTGTAATTTGACAATGAATAAGGTTAGTGGACATTTACGTCCATGAATTATATGATATATTAATGTTTTATAATAAGGTTATAATGGTAATTTAGTTAATAAAGTTTAATTTTATAAAACAAAACAAATTAAAGCTTTATTCTCATCTTCATGCACTGAATATTGAGATGAAAAACCATGGAAGAGAGCTTGCTAGGGTTCAGCTATGTTGATGCTTAATTAAAGGTCCATTTTTATCCTGTTTTTGATGATTTCTACGTTTTTTTAATCGTTGCTTCGTATTCTAGCTAGCCCGTGCCCTAATTTTTGAATTTGTTAATGATTTCATGAAGTGAAATTGTTGAATTCTTGAGCTTTTAGATGATTGATGATGGATTCTAAATATTTGTTAATAGTTAAACTAGTTTTGTAAAGTGATTTTCGACAAAAATGCAAAATAAGGATTAAATTGTGAAAATGTAAAATGTGGTGATTAAAAGTGTGAAATAATGAAAGATATGGGCTACTAGTAGTATGCAATGAATTCGTTTAGGCATGTATTGATACTAAATTTCATGAATTTGCAATTTTATATGATAAAGACTAAATTGTAAAAATTGAAAAATATAGGGGCAAATGTGTAAATTTGCCAAAATATGAATTATGGACTAAATTGAATAGATTGAATGCTGAATGTATTGAATTTGATAATATATAGATCATGATAAGCCGAGATTGAGTTTAGATCGGGGAAAAGGAACGATTGACGAATAGCCGATAGTTTTTATTTGAGCAATACGAGGTAAGTTCGTATAATTAGAATAGAAATTTTAAATACTTGTAATTATTGAAATGAATATATGTGATTGAATAATTGATATACTTGAAATATGAGTGCTTTATTGATATAATTTATTAGTTGCTGATCCCTTTTTGAATAGTACGAATTCATAGGATACGAGTGACATGTCACTAGGGTTACTGTTTTGGTTGAGTGCTTGCATTTGTTGCGGACTCACCACAGCTCGTATGAGCTTACCGATATATCATCTCGTATGAGCTTATTGTTCAGCTTGTCAGAGCTTACTGTTCAGCTCGATGAGCTTACCATTTCAGCTCAATTGAGCTTACTGCTCATCAACTCAGGAGGAGCTTATTGATCATGGCTCGAAAGAGCATAAATGATAATGAATTGATGGATTACTGATGTCTATCACCCGAGTATCCTTTGGAGTTCTAATATGTTCAACGGGCATAAATTTTGTTTATACGGATGAGTACTGTTATTGAATGGATTATTGGTTATATGATGGAGAAGGAAATTTTAAATGCTAGTTATATTGATTATTGAATTGTGATAATGGATGATTTCATGTATTGACATTTCTAACATATGGATGAATGCTTGTGATAGGCATTTGGAAATTGTATAGAATTTACTTTAGTTATTTTCCTTGATTATGTATAAATGGTAAGTTTAATTCTAAATTATACGGGCTTACTAAGCTATAAAGCTTACTCCATTTCTTTTTCTATGTTTTTTGGAGGTTCGATAGCTCGCTCGTTTCGGACAAGTCAGAGTTACACATCACACTATCTAATTTCTGATTGGTACTTTTAAACTTGTGGATATATGTAAATATGGCATGTATAAGCTAGTTTAAAAGATGTTACCTATGTTACTCGATATCATGATTTTGGCATGTTTTGTATATAAGTAAAGCCATGTGATTTGGGTTTTTTTGGTATTATGTTTTGATTGTGTATAAGTGTGCAATTATGGTATGTTTTGGGCAAGGAATTGATGGAATGAAAATGTGCAAATGATGTCTTGTTATGTAGTTGATATATGAATGGATTATGCATGATTTTAATTAGACATTTGAGTACTAAGTTGAATTGGTATAATAGAGGTATGAAATGATATGGAATGGTTGCTTATTGGGTTATGAAATGTTATCATTTATCCTTATGTTTACTTGTGAAAATAGGGTGGCAAAATAGCTTTGCTAATAGCCTATTTTTGTTCACACGGATAAGGATACGGGCGTGTGTCTCAACTATGTGTGACACATGGTCATGTTACACGACCGTGTCCCCTAGTGTTAAAATAGAATTGAAGTCAGCATGCTTCACAGGGCCTCACACGCGGGCGTGTGACTGGTCGTGTGGTACAAGTCAGTATACCCCCTACATGGCACAGGCCTAGCACACGGGCGTGTGACTTGGCGATGTTGATAAGTCAGTATACCCTACAGTTTTGGCACGGCTTGAACACACGGGCATGTGTGGCCATTTTGAAGGGCACACGGTCTAGACGCACAAGCATGTGGTTGGCTGTGTGACCCAAGCCAGTATACTTTCCAGTTTTGACATGGCCTGGCACACGGATGTGTCTTTGGCTGTGTGTTGCAAGTCATATGTATGCCCTATTTCCACACTATCTAAGACACAAGCGTGTCTACTAGTTGTGTGAGACACACAGCCTGTTCACACGGGTGTGTGATACTTAAAATGTTGAAATGTTTCTAAGTTTCCAAAATTTTATATGTTACCGGTTTAGTCCCGAATGCATGAATTAAGCTTTGTATGCTCGATTTGAATATATATTGAATGTGAATGAATGATATTTACTGAAATGAGATGATATTTGTTAAATGATTGTTTTGAATTGAGTTACTAGTCTAGTAATGCCTCTTAACCTATTTCGGCGATAGTTACGGGTTAGGGGTGTTACATTTATTGGTATCAGAGTTACGATTTAGTCGATTCTAGGACTAACGTAGCATATGTGAGTCTAGCTATACATGCCATATATAAAACTGCGATAATGTGATGACTCCCGACGTTTCCAAATATGTTTTTATATAGTAATGGATCTCGAATGAGCTGTAGCGGATGATGTAGAAAGTAATGTGCTAGCTCCCACTCAAGGGACTGCGCCTACTAAATCTAGACCCGTGTCTAGTAGTCACAGGGATGAGGCTAAAGAAGCCTTCTTTCGGATAATGAATGAGTGGTTCACATGGTACATTCGTACGAACCCGACTATTTAGCAACCTCCACCCCTACTTGTTCCCCAACTGATCCCTATAGTTCCTCAAGGTATTGATCCTCTGTGATTGAATAAATCACCTTTTGACAAGATACAGCAAAACGAGGCCGAAGAATTCAAAGCCACTTTTAATGATGACCTTAAGAGAGCCGAGTTTTGGCTTGAGAAAATAATTCGGGTATTTGATGAACTATCCTGGACACCTGAAGAATGTTTAAAATGTGATGTATCACTGTTACGAGATACTGCATATCAGTGGTGGAATACCTTGATATTCGTAGTTCCACGTGAAAGGGTTACTTGGGAGTTTTTTCAAGTTGAATTCAGAAAGAAATATATCAGCCCAAGGTTCATCGATCAGAAAATAAAGGAGTTTCTTGAATTAAAACAAGGTCGTATATCAGTCATAGAATATGAAAGAAAGTTTGTACGGCTCAGCAAATATGCTCGTGAATGCGTTTCTGAAGCTATAATGTGTAAAAGATTTGAGGATGGATTGAATGAAGAAATCAGAGTGTTAGTTGGAATTCTTGAGCTGAAAGAGTTTGTTGTTTTGTTTGACCGAGCTTATAAAGTCGAAGAGCTTTGCAAAGAGAAAAGAAAAACTAATTTTGAGGTTAGAGATTCTAAAAGAGATTTGCGGGCAAATCACATCAGTTAGCATTAAAGAAATTTAGAGAATATCATCCTCGTTCTACAGCTTCTATAGGAATTTTGATTAGAGATAGAGATGCGAGACATTTCAGTTCTAAAGCTCAGGCAACATCCGTTGCCAGAATGGGAAGCGTTAGAAATGCTGGACTTGAATGTAAACATTGCAATAAGAAACATTTTAATGAATGTAGATTAGTGAGTGGAGCTTGCTTTAAATGTGGATCTCTTGATCATTATCTGCGGGACTATCCAGAAAATTTTATAGTTGAAAGAGAACAACTGGGGAAAGTAAGTAACACAACTATTAGAGGGAGATCACCCCAAAATACTATAAATATGAATGGTAACAGAGGTGCTACAAAAGATTCAACTATCAGATCTGAGGCACGAGCACCTACCAGAGCTTATACTATTCGTGCACGGAAGGAGGCATCATCACCAACGTTATTACCAGTACTTTTTCTCTTTTTGATACTGATATAGTTGTGTTGATAGATCCTGGATAAACTCATTCATATATCTATATGAATGTAGTATTTAAAAAGAGTTTATATGTCGAGTCTATAGAGTTTCTAATTAAAGTATCGAACCCCTTAGGCAAGTCTGTTTTAGTTGATAAAATTTGTAAGAATTTCCCTTTGATGATTAGGGGTTCTTGTTTTGGGCTAACTTGATGCTTCTACCGTTCGATGAGTTTGATGTGATCCTTGGTATGGATTTGTTAACTAAGAACGATGCAGTTGTGAATTGTAGAGAGAAAACTATCAAATTGAAATGTCAAAATGGTGAGATTATTTAGATTAAGTTTGATGATTCGAATGAATTACCTATTGTGATATCGTCTATGTTAGCTCATAAATATTTGAAAAAGAGCTATGATGCATATCTTGCGTACGTACTAGATACAAAGGTGTCTGAATCAAAGATTGAATCTGTACCTGTTGTTTGTGAGTTTTCAGATGTATTTCCAGAAGAATTATAGGGTTTGCCATCGATTAGAGAAGTTTGAATTTGGTAGTGAAATAGTACCCATAACAACACCAATATCGATAGCTCCATACAGAATGGCTCCAACAGAATTAAAAAAGTTGAAAGCTCAATTGCAAGAATTAATTGACAGAGGTTTTGTACAACCGAGTTATTCTCCCTAGGGTACACTGGTATTGTTTGTGAAAAAGAAAAATGGCACGATGAGAATGTGTATCGACTACAGACAGCTGAATAAAGTGACTATAAAGAATAAATATCCTCTACCGCGGATTGATGATTTATTTGATCAGTTGAAATTGGCTACAGTATTTTCAAAGATTGATTTGAGATCGGATTACTATCAGTTGCGAGTTAAAGAGTCGGATGTGCTGAAGACCGTATTCAGAATAAGGTATCGACATTATGAATTTCTTGTTATGCCTTTCAGCTTAACTAATGCTCTTGCCATACTTGATGAATAAAATATTCATACAGTATTTAGACAGATTTGTTGTTGTATTCATTGACGATTTTTTGATCTATTCATGACATGAAACTGAGCATACCGAACACTTGAGAATTGTGTTACAGACTCTACGTGATAAGAAATTATTTGCAAAGTTCAGTAAATGTGAGTTTTGGCTCAAAGAGGTTAGAGTTTTGGGGCATATTGTCTCAACTGATTGTATTAGAGTTGGCCCGAGTAAAATTTCTGCTATTGTTGATTGGAAACCTCAAGAAATGTATCTGAAGTCTATAGTTTTTGGGCTTAGTGAGATATTACTAAAGATTCATGAAAGGATTTTCTATGATTGTGACACCAATGAAATGACTACTACAAAAGGACATGAAGTTCTAATGGTCAGAAAAATGTCAGCAGAGTTTTAAACAGTTGAAAGTACTGTTGACTAAAGCATCGGTTTTGGTTCAACCAAAAATGGGAAAGGAATTTGTAATTTATAGTGATGCATCATTAAATGGTCTGGGATGTGTTCTGATGCAAGAAGGAAAGGTTATAGCTTATGCTTCTCGATAATTGAAACCGTATGAAAAGAACTATCCAACTCATGATTTAGAGCTGACTGTGATTGTATTCACATTGAAGATTTGGTGACACTACTTATACGGTGAAAAATGCCACATTTATACAGATCACAAGAGTTTGAAATATCTGATGTTACAGAAATATTTGAATTTGCAACAACGAAGATGGCTCGAGTTATTGAAAGATTATGACTTTGTGGTTAATTATCACCTGGGAAAAGCTAATGTTGTTGCTGATGCCTTGAGTAGGAAATCTTTGTTTGCATTACGAGCAATTAACACCCAGTTGATGATTTGTGATGATGGATCTATTTTAGTGAAATTAAAAGCTAAACCGGTATTTCTTCAACAAATCTGTGAAGCTCATAAAGATGACCGTGAATTCCAAGTTAAACGGATTCAGTGTGAGAATATCCCTGATTCAGAGTTTTAGATTGGGACCGATGATTTTTTAAGGTTCTGAAATAGAATTTATGTACCGAAAAATTCAGAATTCATTCAAAAGATTTTGCACGAAGCACACCATAACTGCTTTTCTGTTCATTTGGGTAGTACCAAGATGTATAACGATCTGAAATAGTTGTATTGGTGGTCGGGTATGAAACGGGATATATCGGAGTTTGTATTGAAATGTTTGATATGTCAGCAAGTCAAAGCTAAATATCAAGTACCATTGGGATTACTATAGCCTGTAATGATACCTGAGTGGAAATAGGATAGAGTTACAATTGAATTCATGTCGGGACTACCCTTATCTCCAAAAAGAAAGATACTATCTAGGTTGTCGTTGATCGACTAACAAAGTCTGCTCATTTCATACCTATATGTATATATTACTCACTTGATAGATTAGCAGAATAATACATTTCTGAGATTTTCAATTACAAGGAGTTGTAATATCTATTATTTCTGATAGAGATCCGAGATTTACATCGCGGTTCTGGAAGAAACTGCAAGAGGCTCTAGGAACAAAGTTGAATTTTAGTACTGCTTTTCATCCTCAGACTGATGGTCAGACTAAGAGAGTTATTCAAATTCTCGAAGACATGTTGAGATGTTGTATTTTAGAGTTTGAGGGCAGTTGGGAAAAATACTTACCGTTGATTGAATTTGCGTATAACAACAGTTTCCAAACGAGTGTAAAGATGGCACCATACGAAGTTTTATATGGCCACAAGTGTTGAACTTCGTTATATTGAATTGTGTGAAAAGATTCACGGGGTTGAATTGATCAGAGAGACTGAATAAAAAGTAAAAATGATTCGCGACAGTTTAAAAGCAACTTCAAATCAACAGAAATCCTATGCAGTTTTGAAACGTAGAGAAATTGAATTTCAAGTTGGAGACAGAGTGTTTCTAAAAGTGTCACCATGGAAAAAGGTTCTTCGATCCGGCCGTAAAGGAAAGTTAAGTCTATGATTCATCAGGCTGTATGAGATCGTTGAAAGAATAGGGCCTATAGCATATCGACTAGCTTTACCATCAGAACTTGAAAAGATTCATAATGTCTTTCACATTTCTATGCTATGTCGATACAGATCCAATCCATCACATGTAATTTCTCCTGTAGATGTTGAGATACAAGCTGATTTGATGTATAACGAAGAACCGATAAAGATTTTGGCTCGTGAAATCAAATAGTTGAGAAATAAATGCATAGCCCTAGTAAAAGTTCTCTGTCTTAAACATGGGATAGATGAAGCTACATGGGAACCCGATGAAGCTATGCGAAAATAGTACTAAAACCTATTTACTGGTAAGATTTTTGGGGACGAAAATCTTTAAGGGGGAGAGTTGTAACAGCCCATTTTTGAGTCAAATCAGAACAGTGGTTTCGGGACAATAAACAATATTATTTTATTATTTTTTATTGCATGATAGAATTATTATGTGAAAGCTTCGTAAAGAAATTTTACCGTTTAAATGCTTAATTCTGTAAAAAGACTAAATCGCTTAAAGCGTAAAACTTGTGTGCCATTAGTTTAATATGCCTAATAGCTATGGTTTATTAAATTAGAGGTCCTTATATTGTAATTTGACCATGAATAAGGTTAGTGGACATTTATGCCCATGAATTATATGATATATTAATGTTTGACAATAAGGTTATAATGGTAATTTAGTTAATAAAGCTTAATTTAATAAAACAAGACAAATTAAAGCTTTATTCTCATCTTCATGCACCGAATATTATGATGAAAAACTATGGAAAAGAGCTTGCTAGGGTTTAGCTATGTTGATGCTTAATTAAAGGTCCGTTTTTGTCCTTTTTTTATGATTTTCACGTTTTTGTAATCGTTGCTTCGTATTCTAGCTATCCCGTACCCTAATTTTTGAATTTGTTAATGATTTCATGAAGTGCCATTGTTGAATGCTTAAGCTTTTAAATTATTGAAGATGGATTTTGAATATTTGTTAATAGTTAAACTAGTTTTGTAAAGTGATTTTTTGACAAAAATGCAAAATAGGGATTAAATTGGGAAAATGTAAAACGTAAAGGTTAAAAAGTGTGAAATAATGAAAGATATGAGCTGCTAGTAGTATATAATGAATTTGGTTAGGCATGGATTGATACTAAATTGCATGAATTTGCAATTTTATGTGATAATGATTAAATTGTAAAAATTGAAAAGTATAGGGGCAAATGTGTAAATTTTCCAAAATATGAATTATGGACTAAATTGAATAGATTGAATGCTGAATGTATTGAATTTGATAATATATAGATCATGATAGGCTGAGATCGAGTTTAGATTGGGGAAAAGGAAAGATTGACGAATAGCTGATAGTTTTTTTCCGAGCAATACAAGGCAAGTTTGTATAATTAGAATCAAACTTTTAAATACTTGTAATTATTGAAATGAATGTATGTGATTGAATAATTGATATACTTGAGATATGATTGCTTTATTGATATAATCTATTGGTTACTGAGCCCTGTTTGAACTGTATGAATTTATAGGATACGAGTGACATGTCACTAGGGTTACTGTTTTGGTTGAGCTCCTGCATTTTTCGTGGACTCACCACATCTCCTATGAGCTTACCGATATATCAGCTCGTATGAGCTTACTGTTCAGCACGTCAGAGCTTATTATTCAGCTCGATAGAGCTTACCATTTCAGCTCAATTGAGCTTACTGTTCATCGACTCAGGGGGAGCTTACCGATCATGGCTTGAAAGAGCATAAATGATAATGATTTGACGGATTACTGATTTCTATCACTCGGGTATCCTTTAGAGTTCTAATATGTTCAACGGGCATAAATTCTATTTATACGGATGAGTACTATTATTGAATGGATTATTGGTTATATGATGGAGAAGGAAATTTTGAATGCTAGTTATATTGATTATTGAATTGTGATAATGGATGATTTCATGTATTAACATGTCTAACCTATGGATGAATGCTTGTGATAGGCATTTGGAAATTGTATGGAGTTTACTTTAGTTATTTACCTTGATTATGTATAAATGGTAAGTTTAATTCTAAATTATAGGGCTTACTAAGCTATAAAGCTTACTCCGTTTCTTTTTCTGTGTTTTATAGAGGTTCGATGACTCGCTCGTTTCGGACAAGTCGGAGTTACACATCACACTATCCAATTTCTGATTGGTACTTTTAAACTTGTGGATATATGTAAATATGGCATGTTTATGCTAGTTTAAAAGATGTTAGTTATGTTACTTGATATCATGATTTTGGCATGTTTTGTATATAAGTAAAGCCATGTGATTTGGCTTACTTTGGTGCCATGTTTTGATTGTGTATAAGTTTACAATTATGGTATGTTTTGGGCAAGGAATTGATGGGATGTAAATGTGCAAAAGATGTCTTATTATGTAGTTGATATATGAATGGATTATGCATGATTTTAATTAGACATTTGAGTACTAAGTTGAATTGGTATAATATAGGTATGAAATGTTATGAAATGGTTGCTTATTGGGTTATGAAATGTTATCATTTATGCTTATGTTTGCTTGTGAAAATAGGGTGGCCAAATGGCTTTGCAAATAGCCTATTTTTGTCCACTCGGGCGTGTGTCTCAGATGTGTGTCACACTTGGTCATGTTACACGACCATGTGTTCCTTGGTGTTGAAATAGAATTGAAGTCAGTATGCTTCACACGGCCTCACACATGGGCGTGTGACTAGCCGTGTTGTACAAGCCAGTGTGCCCTCTAAATGGCACATCGCCTAGCACATGGGCACATGACTTGGTCGTGTTGATAAGCTAGTATACCCTATAGTTTTGGTACAGCTTGACACACGAGCATGTGTGGCCATTTCGAAGGGCACACGGGTTAGACATATAGGTGTGTGGTTGGCCGTATGACCCAAGTCGGTACACTTTCTAGTTTTCACATGGCCTGGCATATGGGCGTGTCTTCGGCCATGTGTTGCAAGTCAGTATGTATGCCATGTTTCCCTACGGTCTGAGACACGAGCGTGTCTACTAGCCGTGTGTCACACTGGCGTGTGATACTTGAAATGTTGAAATTTTTCTAAATTTCCAAAAGTTTTATGTGTTACCGATTTAGTCCCAAATGCATGAATTAAGCTTTTTATGCTCGATTTAAATATATATTGAATGTGAATGAATGATATTTACTGGAATGAGATGATATTTGATAAATGATTATTCTGAACTGAGTTACTTGTCCGGTAATGCCTCTTAACCTATTCCAGCGATTATTACGGGTTTGGGTGTTACAGGAACTTTTCGAATATGCTCGTATAATCAATCATATAGTTCATGCAATATCAAAACATTAAAATACAAATATAACATTGTATTATTAACATACGAACTTACCTCGATATAAAAATACTGAAAATAGACCTAATCGTCAAACACTTTATTTTTCCCCAATCTAGGTCCGAACTTTATTTTTCTTGATCTATAATAGCAAATTTAACTCATTTAATACTCACATTATTCAATCCAGCCCAAAAATCATATTATGGAAAAATTACATTTTTCCTAACTTTTCAACATTTTACACTTTAGTCCCTAGGCTCGTAAAATGAAATATAGTCAATTTCTTCAAAACCCAAGCCTAGCTGAACCTTTTTCATACTCATAAAAGCCCACATTTTTCATTAAACCACACTTCTGCTGCATATTTTACAACTTTTATAAATAGGTCCTTTTTGACATTTTCATCAAAAATCACTTAGTAAAAGTTGTTTATCCAACATCAAATTTGTATAATCTACCATTAAACATCAAAATACACCCATGTCTAACTTGGGTAAAACCCTAGACCTTGATCATATCTTAAATTAGTGGTAGAAATATATAGATCGGGTTACAACAACTTTAAAAATGTAAAGAGCATTAAAAACGGGACAAGAACGGACTTACAATCTAGCTTGGAAGCTTGGCCAAAACCCTAGCTATGGTGACCCTTGAAATTTTGCTATGGGAGATGAAATTGAAGAAGATGACGTCCTTTATTTTTATTATTTTGGCTTTATTTACCAAATGACAGGAATGCCCTTCACTTAAACTTTGATATTTTTCCTTAACCATGTCCATTTTTATCCATACTAAGACATAATGGTCTAATTACCATCTAAGGACCTCTAATTTAAAATCTCATAGTAATTGGACACGTTTAATATATAGAATTCAAGTTTTGCACTTTTTTGCAATTTAGTCGCTTTAACTAAATTGAGTGCCCAAACATCAAAATTTTCGAATGAAATTTTTATGAAATCAGTCCATAAAACTATAGACCATAATAATATAATAAAAATAAATTTTTTTGCATCAGATTTGTGGTCCCGAAACCACTATTCGACTAGACCCAAAATCGAGTTGTTACAACTCTCCCTCTAGGGATTTTCGTCCCCGAAAATCTTACCAAAAATGAGGTTTGGGTATTGTTTTCTCATAGCTTCCTCAGGTTCCCAAGTAGCCTCTTCGACCCCATGTTGTTGCCATAAAACTTTCACTAGAGCTATACTTTTATTTCTCAACTGTTTGACTTCTCGAGCCAAAATGTTGATCGTTCTTCACCATAAGTCTTATCGGGTCGAATCTCAACCTCTATCGGAGAAATCACATGCTGATCGATAACATCGCAACATAGAAACATGAAACACATTATGGATTCTTTCTAATTCTGACGGCAAGGCTAATCGATAAGCCACTGGCCCTATTCTTTAAACTATCTTATACGGCCCAATGAAACGCAGACTCAACTTGCCTTTACGACCAAATCTCAAAATTTTCTTCCACGAAGATAGTTTCAGAAATACTTTATCACCAACTTGAAACTCAATCTCTTTTCTTTTCAAATCCGCGTAGGATTTCTGTCGATCTGAAGTTGCTTTCAAACAGTCACGAATTACTTTCACTTTCGCTTTGGTCTCTCTAACCAAATCAACCCGTGAATCTATCTCTCACTGAGCTCGATCCAGTGCAACGGAGTTCGGTACTTCCGATCATATAATGCCTCATACGATGCCATCTTAATACTCGACTGAAAACTATTGTTATAAGCAAATTTGACTAAAGGTAGATAGTTTTCCCAACTACCTTCGAAGTCTAAAACACAACATCCGAGCATATCTTTGAGAATCTAAATCGTTCTTTCAGATTGACCGTCAGTTTGCGGATGAAATGTGGTACTAAATTTTAACTTTTTACCCAAAGCTTCTTGCAACTTCTTCTAAAATCTCGACGTAAACCTCAGATCTGTATCCAAAATTGTAACAGCCTGATTTTGACCCTAATCAGAATAGTGGATTTGGGACCACAAATTTGAGTATGAGAAATATTTTAATATTATTTTGGTGTTAATCATATGTGAATTTACATGTGTGAAAGTTTTGTGAGTTAATTTTATTGTTTGTGTGCTTAATTCGATAAAAAGGGCTTAATCGCGTTAAATGAAAATTCGATGGTTGAATATAAAAGTGTCTAATTGTTGTTGTCTTTTTAATATGGGGGCTTTATGTTGCAAATATGCCATTGCATTTATGAATGGGCGATATTATAAATTTTTTATATCAACTTATTAAGGTTAATTTAATAAATGGATATTAAATGTTAATATAATAAATAAAACATGAAAATTTTGCATGTTCATCTTTGTCATTGCCAAAAATTAAAAGAAAAGTAAAATAAAAAGACTTCCAAGGGTTCGACCTTGTATAAGCTTGATTTAGGTATGTATTTTGCTCAGTTTTTGATAATTTTTACGTTTTTGAGATCGTTGCTATGAAATGTAGAAAACCCATGCTTTAATTTTTGATTTTGATGAATATTTTGAGTTGAGCCATTGATGAATTCATGTGATTTTTGTTGTTAGATGATAGATTATGAAATATATGTTTTGGATTAACATGTTTTGTATTTGAAATTTTGATGAATTTGAGTAATTAGGGCTAAATTGTAAAAATAATATTTTGAGGGACTAAAATGTAAAATAAATGAAATAGATGGACTGGTAACGCCCCAAAATTTGGGCCTAGATGAATTGGGCTTTGGACTTTGGGTCTCATAAAATTTTTAAGTGAGCAAGAAAATGACATGATGGCTTTAAGGGTTTAATTAATTTGGAGTGTCTAGGTGTGTTGGAGAGGCTCTGGGTTTGAGTTTTATGGTGGTGGATTCTTAATTGAATTAATTAAGGAACCAGGGTGATGAGTAGTTGGGCTTTTAAACAAAATAACTGAAAAATGGCACAAAGAAGCCTATGGTGAAGTGGCTAAGTGACGCCACTAGGGTGTAAGGAGGTGGCGACATATGTATGCAAGGAGGTCTGAGGTTCGAGTGCTAGCTTAGTTTTATTTTGGAGTTTAACTTTAGGCTTTTAGAAGGCTGGAAGTGGCGTGTAGTGGGACTCTAAGGAGAAATGATCAGTAGAGAGAATTTAGGAGAAGGATAAGGGAGATATCATGGGGAAAAATTAGGAGATGAGCAGTGGATGAAGTGGTGCGAATTGGACTTTAGGGTGGCTAAGTTTCGGCTATAGGCTATATAAATGTGTGTGTGCCGAATCTGGGGTCCTAGGTAATGTTGAATTTTCCATTCTTTTTCTTTTCTTTTCTTCACCAAAACCTTATTTTCTCCTACCTTGCCTTGTTGTCGATTCTTTACTCTTCTCCTACCTTCTAAACTTTTATTCTTGTTTCTTAGCCGATTCATCTCTTCTTCCTTGACAAATGAAATAACCTCTATTCTCCCTCAAGGTTTTTTTTTTTTTTTGATTTGTGTGATTTCATCTTCTTCCTTTACCTTGCATTTAGGTGCCAAATATCCCTTTGTACCACTTCAATTTTTAGGCTGAATACACCTTGGCCGAATCTTCTCTATGCTTTTTCTTCAGCTTTGGCCAATTGATTCTTAGGATTTAGCATAGATCTCTTCCCTCCAAGGTCGTTACCATTTCACTCTTGTTGTGTTTCGAGTTTTGGGTAAGTGTTATTTACTTTGGTTTAAGGGTTGGCCAAATGGTCATATATGTTGTGAGGGTGACTTGTGTTGGGTATAAGTCATCTATTACTTAGGTTCTAATGATTAAGTTGGTGCAGGTCTAGGGTCTAATCGCGGTTGGTGTTAAAGAAAGGAGCTATTAAGGCTTGTTGCACACGGTAAGGTTACGGTGAGGCTTCAATTTTTGATAAAGTTTGTATTTAGCCTATGATTAATTGTTAAGTAATATCGAATGTAGGTTCGTGACTAAGAGGAGATCGTAGCACGCGTTATTACCAGGTGTGTACAACACTACACACACATGATATTGGAATGCTGGAAAGTCAAAAGTGGCTAAATGGGCTCGGTTGGCCTTGAGGCTAAGTTTTGTGAAATTGTTGATTTGGTTATATGAATTGAGTTGATCATGCATATTACATGCTCTGGAATTGATTCGAGCCTAGTAGGCCATATAGATGTGATTTGGGCCTAATGGGCCGTATGAATGAGATTTGGGCCTAATGGGCCATATAGATGTGATTTAGGCCTAATAGGCTATATGAATGAGATTTAGGCCTAATGGGCCATATAGATGTGATTTGGGCCTAATGGGCCTTATGAATGGCATTGGGCTTAGTAGGCCGTTTGCATGTATGTAGGCTTATTTGGGCTTTATATATGGGTTTGATCTTAGTATCTGATAACTGCTAAAAAATACATAAAACTTAAATACAAAATTGCAACCGTGGAAAAGTCATAAGGTTGAAGTGTGGTAATGGATATATGCATGTTTAGGATTGGATCTAGAGAGAGCTTGGTACTTAAGCGGTCTTAATGACCCACCTCCTCTCTCTGGAATCCTACCTGGTACATAGTGCCTGTTCACTTTGATCATTGGGGACTTGTTAACAGGCCCAGGTAAGTTTTAAATCCATAACACTTAAAAATGACCGAAATGCCCCTAAAGGAGAAAATGATAAAATACCCTTATATGTTGAATGTAAGATTTATGAATGTTACATGTACATTTGCTGAATTCATATGATATTGTGTTTAGGTTGAATATGGGTTGGGAATTATGGAACGGAGGAAGTATATGAGAATCGCATGGTTGCTTAACGACCGTGGATCCACCGATGGCTTTTTAAGCCCATTATATGATTAGCGACTTTCTTTGCAATGTTAAATAATACCAATAATTGGACTACCCACGAAGTGTATCGGATGGGTGGGTCAATTTAGAAATCCCCACAGAAGTGTTTCGGTTGGATAGGGACGAAGTGTATCGGATGGATTATTTGGGGAGGGTTTGCACAACATTGCATGTATGATGTTGTTATGTTATTATTGTAAAAGGGGTTTAGGCCTAATTGATTGCTTGTATGCTATTTGTTTGTTGAGGGTTGTACACACTGAATTTCGAAACTCACCCCCTCTTTTATTTTCTCAGGAAATCCTCAGTAGGTGGTTCGACGAATGGAGGGGCTTGGAGGTGGCCAGCTAACAAAGATGTTTCATTTTGCTTGGTTTTCTTTATATTTTAAGTACTTTGATCATTTTAAGTTCGATTGTAATAAGGCTTCCGCTCTGCTTAACTTTACATTGAATGTTTTACTTTATTTCTTTAAGATTTATATATTAAATTTTTCTGAAAACAAGTGTTTTATTCAAAATTAAGCTTCCCCTGGTAAAAAGTTTTATTTTTAAATAATTTTTAAATTACAATCGAAAAGATAGATTTCCTAAAACACATCATTTTGGAAGACAACTATGAACTGGATTTCACTTAACTTTTCTCAAGAAGGGTTTTAAATGAAAGCAAGGTTTTCGCAAAAACACTTCAATGTGACACGCCATTCGGGCCTAACTTCTAGGCCAATTTTGGGGTGTTACAGGACTAGTATGAAGCTTATGAATATTCGACCCTTGTAATATTTGGGATTTAGGGGTTATGCATTTTCACTTAAATGAATGTGATTTCATGCTTGAGTATGACTTGAATGTGTTTTGGGGGCTTCAAGAACCTTGGGATGTAGGTAAAAGCCTTAGAAAAATATTTTATTTTAAGCCTAAAAAGGGGAACTAAGGGAGCTAGGACTTAAGGAGTTTATTGTGTGGCTTAGGACACAAGAATTAAGCTGGTAAGATGGCAAGGAGGCGCCACTTAGGGCCTTGTAAGGTGACACCACAGAGAGTGAGAAGGGGGCCTAGGTTCGAGCAGCAAGGGAAACATTTTGGAGCTTTTATTTTTCACAAGAGAGGCGGTGATGGCAAGACAGGACACTTCATGGATGAAGTAGAGATTGGGTCAAAAGCTTAAAGATTCGGCTAAGTAGGAGTGGAAAGGGGGATTGAGTGGAGAGAAGGAGAGTTGGCTGGCCAAGGGACTTTCATGATGGCAAATTCGGTCACCTAGTAGCCAAAACCCCCTAAGCCAAATTGTAGCCTCACTATCACTTTCTTTTTCTTTTCTACTCACCATTCTTTCTTCCTTTTTCTCACCTTAGCCGAACCATAAACTGAGTTTCAACATCATTCTTTCTCTTCTGTCATCAAAAGCTAAAATCTTCCTTTTCTTATCGAAACTCTCTTAATCTTTTCTCTTTAAACCAAAGCCGAATCTCTGTGTTTCCAAACAAAGGTGCAATCGGTTTCAACATTGTGGTAAGGGATCCTATCATTCGATTTCTTTCTTTTCCTTTTTCCTTTGATTGCCAAAATCTAGAAATCTAATTCCTCTCATTTTCTTTGGCCGAAACCATGAAAGGAGAGTTCGAGATCCACTTGTAGTTGACGATTTAAGGGAGATCTTCGGGATTTCGGATATCTAAGGTAAGTAAGACATACTATTCGGCCAAAGGCCATACTACCTATTGAAGGTTGCCGATTCTAACTATGGTGTCTTAGGGAGTTTTCGACAGATCTTTGAGATTTGGCTAAGCAATCTAGGTAAGGGTTTAGGGTTCTAGTGTTTCAGATCTATTCCTTATTCATTCAAAAGTCGAAAACTAACCGTTTGAGTGTACTAGTGCTTAGCCGATTGCAAGGGGGGATCATCACGAAGTTTTGGGATTTGGTTGGTAACCAAATCGGCAGCAAGGTAAGGATTTTGGTTGCGTTAACCCTTTGGGATTTGCTGTATAGCCGAATGGCCTCTTTGCTAATGTTCTTAGTGTTGGCCAAATGTAGGAAAGGGGATCTAGTACGTTAGATCAAGATTTTGGGATTTCGATTAGATCTACGAATAGTCAGGTGTGTAACCCACCCTAAATTCTCGATTAATAATAATAATGCTATGAATATATTAATAAGGCTATGAATGAATATGGCTAAGGGTACCATTTAATGGCACAAAGAATTCAGGTACGTTACCCCTTAATACTCGTTAATAATGTTTAATAACATTGATGTGAAAATATGTGGAATTCCGTTATGATTTTAGGGGTAAGGTAAATTGCATGATAATTGTATGTTTTGAATGTTGCATGGGCATATGGGTGATTATGTTAAAGGGGAAGTGATATGGTGGTTTCTACCACATTATCTGGTGACTTATGTCACATATTATGAATCTGGTGACTCTATCACATTATCTGGTGGCTATGCCACAATTATAAGGGCGATGTGCAGTTGACTGCAGCGACTGCCTTCGATGGTGTGTAGCGGATGGAGGGTCGATTTAGTAATCCTCACGGTATGATTGGTAGGTACGGGTGATGTGTACAGGTTGGATATCTAGGTGGGTTTGGGTTGCATCATTGTCCATATTTGTATTATGTGATTTAATATGCCATGATTATTTGGGAGTCTATGATGGTTGTTACACACTGAGTCTGTTGACTCACTCCTTGTGGGCTAATATTTTGCAGATGGCACTCGATAAATGGTGGGTCGACAGGAACTTAGTGGTGGCCATGCATTTCGATTTTTTGGTTTTCTTATTAAGTTATTTTGATTTATTTTGGGTCATGTTTTGATGTAATAAAGCCATTATCACTTAAGCTGTTTTATTTATGCATTTTAAATTTTTATTATGATCTGAACAACATCGAAGCAGACGATTAAACATTTTTAAGTAAAACAACATCAATTATTTTGAAACCCAAACACCTACGATTTTCAAGTTAATAATAATAAACTCTAAAATCCAGCATTTCTTTTAACTTGTAACTTTTGAAATATGAAAATATCGTTTTAGCACAAATTTAAATTACAACACGGTTTTTAACTTGAGAACAATCCGAAGCTATTTTCTTCAAAACCACCAAGATTTCCAAAATATCATTTTGAGACTTAACTACGTTTTACTCAAGGAGCATGCCATATCCGATCAGGGCTTGTGGGTCGGGTTTGAGGTGTTTCAATTTGGTATCAGAGCCCGGTTCAAAACTCAGCCTTGAGGGCTTTTGGGCCAAAATGTTTTTCCTTATTTTGAAGTTGGGTTTTACTAAAGATTGAACAGGTTTTCTAGCATGGCACCTGAATCTCCGGCCTGAAGTCCACCAGGTAAGTACCCTAACCATTGTGTGATTTGTATGTGGGTATTATGGGGACGTAGACTAGTAGACTAGGAGCTAATGAACCCTAGGATTAGCTTACTCCAACATAGAATTGTATAAAATTTAAAGTCCAACCAAACAAACCTGTGAGTGAGTCGCTGAGTTAAGGGTGTGGCAACCGTTGTGGGCATGTCTAGGATTGGATTCAGGGGGAGCTTGGTATTTAAGCAGTCCTAGTGACTCACCTCCTCTCCGTTCGAATCCTACAGTGCGTAGTGACGGTTCACTCGACTAAGAGGACTTAATCACGAGCTAAATTCAATAATTAAAACCGAAAGGACCAGTCACCTTGTTTTGTACAACCTTAAAATTAAACATTGGTTTCAAAATTACCAAAGTACCCTTGATTCGAAAAATGACCAAAATACCCCTGATTTGTAAGTTGACCAAATTACTCCTAACTTGAAAAATTTCCAAAATACCCACGGTATGGAAAGTTGCCAAAGTACCCCCAAATTGAAAATTTCCAAAATACCCTTATTTCGTAAAACCACCTGGAATAATATTTTGCAAAATTATCGAAATACCCCTGGTTTGTAAAATTACAAAAATACCCTCAGTTTATAAAATTACCATATTACCCTTGAATCTTCCTATCAAAATATTCTTATTTTGCAAAAATACCCAGAAACCTCTATTTTACAAAATTTCAAAATACCTCGACTTGGAAAATTATGAAAATACCCCTATAGGATAAAATTAAAAAATACCCTTGGGTAGTGGAAAACAACAACAGTGACAACCACAACACTTTTACGTAATGAGCAAGTTCATGAATAGTGATGATTGAATAAATGAACTTGAGGCGTGTAGTGTGTGTATGAATTGAAAGAACTACTTTTTAGAACTATTAATCAAAAGACATTCGCGATAAATCAGTGGAAAGAAATAATGATTCATAAAATTCTTAATCAGATAAACAAAACTTAGAAGAATGAGTTCTAGAGGACGTGGTCGTAATGTGCATGGCCGTGGTAGAGGCTGAATGACCGTATTCGAACCCGTTAGGTCCGGTCAAGGGTCCAAGAATGAAATGCCACCACCACCATTCTTTGGTGTTGAATATCGAGGATCGACGGGGATGATGCGATGATCATGACGATCTTTGTGAGTTCTTAAGAGGGTGGCTGGAGCGGTGGAGGTATGGGAGCTCGAAAGTCTGTACTGGCGACTCGAGCCAATGGAGGTGAGGTATCCGAGGTATATCGGTGTGGCCTGTCACGCCGAGTATTGGTTGGAGGCGACGGAGTGAATTATGGATGATTTGGACTTGAGTGTTGAGGAGAAATTGAAAGGGGTGGTGTCACTTCTCCGCGATGAGTCATGCCAGTGGTGGCTCACGATTCGGGATGGTGCTGTAGCAGATGATCTCACTTGGGAGTATTTTAAGGTGGCGTATCAGAAGAAGTATATTAGGATTAGCTATATTGATGCGTAGAGGAAGGCGTTCCTGAGGCTGGTTCAGGGGAATAAGTCCGTAGCGGAGTACGAGGCAGAATTCTTAAGGTTGAGCAGATATGCTTGAGGTATTGTGGCTACGGAGCATGAACGATGTGTCCGGTTTGAGGACGGACTGAGGGATGACCTGAGATTGTTGATTACTCCACAGTCAGGAGCGGGAGTTTGCCGTGTTGGTAGAGAAGGCTAAGGTAGCCGAAGGGGTTAAGGAATCTGTGAGGCAAAATGTAATATCCTGACTTTGTGGGTCTATGCATTTGATGCGTTGCATGGCTAAATTAGTAGGAGAAGGCTTTGAGGTGAGGATTGGGCTCAAGTTTGGGCTTAAAACTTGGGATAAATTGCTTATGAATAATGTTAGTGTATAAATTAAAAGTTAAGTGAGTATGTTTTTTGGCAAGTTGGGCTCGTGGCCCAAAGTTGGAGGTTCCATAAGTGGGTATGTAGGTGGCTTCACAAGGGGGAGAAGTTTGGGCCTAGTATGGTCGCTTGGGGCCCAAGTTAGTGGGTAAAATATTTGGCACTTCAAGGGAGGGGATGGACGGCACATGAGCCCCATTTTAGGAGCTTTATTTCTTTTAATATTTAGTAATTAAAAGCTAATAATTAAGAGGGAGGAGTTGGCTCTAGGTTAGCCTCTTCTAAAGATGAGATAGGGATTGGGTTATCATGCAAGATAAGAGCTATCAAGAGGGGAAGAATTGGCCGAAACTCCAACTCTGAGTGTGTGCTTGTGTATAGCCGAAATTTGAAAGGGAATTATCATCTTTTCCATTTGTTTTTCCCACTTTCTCATCTTTTCTCTCAAGCCAAAATTCTTTTCTCTCTTTTTTTCTTCTAGCTGAAATTCCCTAGTCTTTTGCTCCTCTCCAATATCTTCCTGAAAGTCAAATTTTTCTTACTCATATTCCTCCTCCATAACCGAATCTACAATGGAGGTTTCTGGTTCTCGAAGGTGTACCATTAGTCGCATACTCCTTAGTAATCGGGTGAGTTTGGGATTTCATTCGATGTGAATTCACTTTTATTTTCTTTACTTTATTTCTTTCTTCATTGAGATCTAACCCGAAATAGTTGCTTAAAGTCTGTCGATTTTCCCTCTCTGTAGCCGAATCTATCTCATTAAAAGTCTCCTGTGCTGATTTGGTGGAAAAGCAGAAGGGAGGTAGTGGTAGGTTCGGACGAATGGCCCTCTCTTGATTCTCTTTATTTGGATGAATACCATATGGGCTAGAATCAGTATGGTTTTCAGTTGGTTTGATATTTTGGAGGATGGCCGAATGTAGGTAGAATTGGTGGTGACAATTTCCTAAAGATTTTTGGGATTTGGTAATCGCGTTAGTAATCAGGTGTGTAACCCTACACTAAATTCCCGATAGTTTAATAATAATAATGTTAAGCATGTGTTAATGAAGTGACGAATAAACATGGCTAAGGGTACCATTCAATGGTAGAGTGTATTCAGGTACGTTACCCTTAATACTTGTTAATAATGTTTAAATAACATGGATGCGAAAATATGTGGAATTCCATTATGATTTTGGGGTAAGGTGAATTGTATGATAAATTGTATGTTGCATGGGCATATGGGTGATTATGTTAAAGGGGAAGTGATCTGGTGGTTTCTACCACATTATCTGGTGACTTATGTCACATATTATGAATCTGGTGACTCTGTCACATTATCTAGTGGCTATGCCACAATTATAAGGGCGATATGTAGTTGACTGTAGGGACTGCCTTCAATGGTGTGTAGCAGATAGAGGGTCGATTTAGTAATCCCCACGGTGTGATCGGTAGGTACGGGTGATGTGTAGAGGTTGGATCTAGGTAGTTTGGGTTGCATCATTGTTTACAATTATTTTATGCGATTTAATATGCCTTGATTGTTTTGGGAGTCTATGTTAGTAGTTACACATTGAGTCTATTGACTCACCCCTCGTGGGCTAACATTTTGTAGATGGCACTCAAGTAAATGGGTGGTCGGCAGGAACTTAGTGGTGGCCATGCACAATTTCGCTTTTTTGGTTTTCTTAACTAGTTTATTTTGATTTATTTTTGGGTTATGTTTTGATGTAATAAGGCCATTATAACTTAACTGTTTTATTTATGCATTTTAAATTTTTATTATGATCGAACAATATCAAACAAAATGATTAAACAATTTTCGTAAAACAACATCAATTGTTTTGAAACCCAAACACCTACGATTTCGAAGTTAATAATAATAAACTCTAAAATTCGGCATCTCTTTTAACTTTTAACTTTTGAAATATAAAGATATCGTTTTAGCACAAATTTAAATTACAATACAGTTTTTAACTTGAGAACAATCCAAAGCTATTTTCTTCAAAACCACAAAGATTTCCAAAATGTCATTTTGAGACTTAACTACATTTTACTCAAAGAGCATGCCAGATCTGGTCAGGGCTTGTGGGCCGGGTTTGGGGTGTTTCAATTTGATATCAGAGCCCGGTTCAAAACTCGACCTTGAGGGCTTTTGGGCCAAAACATTTTCTTATTTTGAAGTTGGGTTTTACTAAAGAATGAGCGGGTTCTCGGCATTGCTTTGAGTCTCTACCAAGTCCACTAGGTAAGTACCCCTAACCATTGTGTGATTTGTATGTGGGTATTATGGGGACGTAGACTAGTAGACTAGGAGCTAATGAACCCTAGGATTAGCTTGCTCCAACATAGAATTGCATAAAATTTAAGGTCTAACCAAACAAACCTGTGAGTGAGTCGCTGAGTTAAGGGTGTGGCAACCGTTGTGTGCATGTCTTGGATTGGATTCAGGGGGAGCTTGGTATTTAAGCAGTCCTAGTGACTCACCTCCTCTCCGCTCGAATCCTACCTGGTGCGTAGTGACGATTCACTCTAACTAAGAGGACTTAATCACAGGCTAAATTCAATAATTAAAACCCGAAAGAGATCAGTCACCTTGTTTTGTACAACCTTAAAATTAAACCTTGGTTTCAAAATTACTAAAATACCCTTAATTTGAAAAATAACCAAAATACCCCTGATTTGCAAGTTGACCAAATTACCCCTAACTTGAAAAAAATTTCCAAATACCCACGGTATGGAAAGTTACCGAAGTACCCCCAAATTGAAAATTTCCAAAATACCCTTATTTCGTAAAACCACCTGGAACCATATTTTGCAAAATTACTGAAATACCCCTGGTTTGTAAAATTATAAAAATACCCTCAGTTTATAAAATTACCATATTACCCTTGAATCTTCCTATCAAAATATTTCTATTTTGCAAAAATACCCAAAAACCTCAATTTTACGAAATTTTAAAGTACCCTGACTTGGAAAATTATGAAAATACCTCTGTAGGATAAACTTACGGAAATACCCTTAGGTAGTAGAAGACAACAACAGTGACAACCACAACACTTTTCTAAAATGAACGCAAGTTCATGAATAGAGATGATCGAATGAATGAACTTGAGACTATAGTGTGTGTATGAATTCGAAAGAACTACTTTTTAGAATAATTAATCATAAGACTGTTTGTGATAAATCAGTGGAAAGAAATAATGATTCATAAAATTCTTAATCAGATAAACGCAACTCAGAAGAATGAGTTCTAGAGGACGTGGTCATAATGTGCGTGGCCGTGGTAGAGGCCGAATTACCGTATCAGAACCCATTAGGTCTAGTCAAGGGTTTGAGAATGAAATGCCACCACCACCAGCTACTGGTGTTGAATATCAGGATCAGACGGGGGATGATGCAATATCGCAGGCGATGCTGCGAGTTCTTGAGAGGGTGGCTAGAGCAAGTGGAGGTATGGGAGCTCGAAAGTCTGTACCTGAGCGACTCCGAGCCAATAGAGTTGAGGTATTATGAGGTATATCTGGTGTGGCACCCAATACGACTGAGTATTGGTTGGAGGCGACGGAGTGAATTATGGACGATTTGGACTTGGCCGCGAGAAGGCGAAAGGGGTGGTGTCGCTTCTCGCGATGAGTCATACCAATGGTGGCTCACGGTTCGAGATGGTGCTTTGCGGATGATCTTACTTGGGATTATTTTAAGGCGGCGTATCAGAAGAAGTTTATTGGAACTAGCTATATTGATGCGCAGAGGAAGGCGTTTCTGAGGCTGGTTCAGGGGAATAAGTCCGTAGCGGAGTACAAAGTAGAATTCTTAAGGTTAAGCCGATATACTCGAGGTATTTTAGCTATGGAGCATGAACGATGTGTCTGGTTTGAGGACGGACTGAGGGATGACCTGAGATTATTGATTGCTCCACAGTAGGAGCGGAGTTTACCATGTTGGTAGAAAAGGCTAAGGTAGTCGAAGGGTGAAGGAATATGTAAGGAAAAATCTGAGACAAGAATAAACAAAGAGAGGTTTTGGATCATTAGGGTCATCAGGAATGTTCAAAAGAGACCTAGAGTTGATGGGTCGCGAGGTCGTGAGGTTATTCTGGGAGGGACGATCTGTACTTGTGCTTGATGTGGAAAGATGCACCTAGGAGAGTGTTGGAAGAAGGCAGGAGGATGTTTTAAGTGTGGGTCCAAGGATCACATGATTAGAGGCATCATATGAAAATCGGCGGAGTCGACCCACTAGTCGTGGTCTTAATCGAGCTGAAAGAGGTGGGATGCTGAGCCACTGCGAGGTCATAGTCCGGTGGCGAGGTAATGGTTCTAGAAGAGGTTGGGGAACATCGAGGCAGAGGTGTTGGTAACACGGAGGCGAGACAACCGGGTCTAGTGTATGCAGTTCGTCGAAGGAAGGATGGTGATGCACCTGATGTCATAACGGGTATGTTCCTTATCTCTGGATTACCCTTTATTGTGTTGATAGATATTGGGTCAACTCATTCATACATTACTAGTAAGGTGTCTGGAACTCTGCATATGAACTCTGAGACTGTACCTAGGAAGATGACTGTACTTAGTCTTTTAGGGCAATCAGTAGTATTAGACAAACTCTTTAGGCAATACCTTTGGAAGTTCAGGGTGCGCAGTTTCCAGCTAACTTAATGGAGTTGCCATTTTAGGAATTTGATCTAATCTTAGGCATGGACTGGTTAGTGAAGTACCATGTAAATTTGGACTGTGCTGCTAAGCGCATGTCGTTAAGAACTTCTGACAACAAAGAGGTTCTGGTAATGGGCGAGAGACGGAATTGCTTGTCAAATGTAGTATCTGCCCTTAAGGCAGAGAAGATGGTGAGAAAAGGGTGTGTAGCTTTTCTGATGTTGATCAGTGCCTTAAAGGCTAAGGAAGCAACTGTAGGAGGAGTTAGAGCAATAAGGGAATTTGTGGATGTCTTTTCAGAGGAGCTGCCTGGGTTACCCCCAAACAGGAAAGTGGAGTTTGAAATTGATTTACTGTCGGGTACAACTCCTATTTCAATTGCTCCGTACCGAATGGCACCAAAGGAGTTAGTAGAGCTTAAAGGCAAGATCCAAGAGTTACTCGATCGTGGGTTTATTCGACCTAGTGTGTCTCCATGAGGAGCACCAATCCTATTCGTGAAGAAGAAGGATAGGACTATGCGCATGTGCATAGATTACCGGCAGTTGAATAAGCTAACCATCAAGAACAAGTATCCATTGCCAAGAATAGATGGCTTGTTCGATCAGCTTAAGGGGGCCGTAGTATTTTCGAAGGTCGATCTAAGGTCAGGATATCATCAGCTTAAGGTGAAGGAGGTAGATATCCATAAGACAACTTTTCGGACTAGATATGGGTATTATGAGTTCTTGGTAATGCCGTTCGGATTAACAAACACCCTAGCGCATTCATGGATATGATGAACCGGGTTTTCCAACCTTACCTGGATCAGTTTTGGTGGCCTGGTCTTAAGCGGAAGTTACAGAATTTGTAGGGAAGTGCTTAGCGATGTCGACAAGTCAAGGTGAACACCAAGTACCGTTAGGATTGCTTGATAGATAAAGATTTCGCAATGGAAGTGGGAGAGAATTATCATGGACTTCGTTAATGGGCTTCCCCTTACGCCTACCAAGAAGGACTCGGTATGGGTGATAGTAGATCGATTGACGAAGTCTGCACATTTCATACTAGTGCGGGTTGACTATTCTCTACAAAAATTGGCAAAGTTGTATGTAGCAAAAATTGTGAGGCTGCACGGAGTGCCATTATCGATTATCTCGGATAGGGATCCAGGGTTTACTTCTCGATTTTGGAAAGCACTACATCAACCTTTGGGCACTAGGTTGGACTTCAGTACGGCATTTCATCTGCAGTCGGACGGCCAATCTAAACGGGTAATTCAAGTACTAGAGGATATGTTGGGGGGTTGCGTGATAGACTTCAAAGGAAGCTGGGAGGAGTTCTTGCCTTTAGCGGAATTCGCATACAATAATAGCTATCAAGCAAGTATTCGGATGGCACCGTATGAAGCACTGTATTGACGGAAGTGTCACACTCCTACATGTTGGACAGAATTGGGGGAACATCGGGTTTTGGGTCCAGAGATTATGGCAAAATCTGAAGAAAAGGTTAAAGTAATTAGGACACGGTTGAAGAAGGCAGTTGACAAGCAAAAATCATATGCGGATCTTAAGCGAAAGGAGATAGAGCTTGCTGTAGGGGATCAGGTGTTTCTCAAAGTTTCGCCGTGAAAGAAGGTGATGAGATTTGGTCGCAAGGGAAAGTTAAGTCCTAGGTTTATAGGACCTTATCGGATTTTGAAGCGGGTTGGACGATGGCGTCAGAGTTAAATTGCCTTGAGTTGGAGCAGATACACAATGTGTTTCACGTTTGATGCTACGTCGTTCGATCGAGATCCATCTCACGTGATAGCGGTTGAGGAGGTGGGCCGAGACGGATCATTCTATGAGGAAGAGCCGATTCAAATTCTAGAGCGTGATGTGAAGATGCTACGCAGAAATCAGTTCCTCTAGTAAAAGTACTATGGCGTAACCATGGATGGGAGGAAGCTTCATGGGAGCGGAGGAAGCAATGCAACAACAATACCCTCACTTATTCTAGCCAAGTAAATTTTGAGGTAGAAATTTATTTTAAGGGGTAGAACTATAATAATATCGACTTTGTGGAGTGCATGCATTTGATCGTTGCATGGCTAAATTAGTAGGAGAAGGCTTTGAGGTGCAGATTGGGCTCAGGTTTGGGCTTAAAACCTGGGATAAATTGCTTATAAATAATGTTAGTGTATAAATTAAAAGTTAAGTGAGTATGTTTAGTAGCAAGTTGGGCTCGTGGCCCAAAGTTGAAGGTGCCATAAGTGGGTATGTAGGTGGCGTCACAAGGGGGAGAAGTTTGGGCCTAGTATGGCCGCTTGGGGCCCAAGTTAGTGGGTCAAATATTCGGCACTTCAAGGGGGAGGGGATGGACGACACATGAGCCGCATTTTAGGAGCTTTATTTCTTTTAATATTTAGTAATTAAAAGCTGATAATTAAGAGGGAGGAGTTGGCTCTAGGTTGGCCTCTTCTAAAGATGAGATAGGGATTGGGTTATCATGCAAGATAAGAGCTATCAGGAGGGGAAGAGTTGGCCAAAACTCCAACTCTGAGTGTGTGCTTGTGTATAGCCAAAATTTGGAAGGAATTTTATCTTTTCCATTTGTTTTTCCCACTTTCTCATCTTTTCTCTCAAGCCAAAATTCTTTTCTCTCTTTTTCTCTTCTAGCCAAAATTCCTAGTCTGCTTTCTCCTCTCCAATATCTTCACGAAAGTCAAATTTTTCTTACTCATATTCCTCCTCCATAACTGAATCTACAAGGAGGTTTACGGTTCCGAAGTTGCACTATTAACCGCATACTCCTTAGTAATCGGGTGAGTTTGGGATTTCATTCTATCTAATTCACTTTTATTTTCTTTACTTTCTTTCTTTCTTCATTAAGATCTAACTTGAAACACTTGCTTAAGGTCATCGATTTTCCCTCTCTGTGGTGAATCTCATCTCATTAAAAGTCTCTGTCCGATTTGGTGGAAAAGTGAAGGTAGGTAGTGGTAGGTTCAAATAGAATGGCACTCTCTTGATTCTCTTTATTTGGCGAATACCATATAAATTTGGAATCGATATGGTTTTCAGTTGGTTTGATGTTTTGGAGGATGGCCGAATGTAGGTAGAATTGGCGGTGACGATTTCCTGAAGATTTTCGGGATTTGGTAATCGCGTTAGTAATCAGGTGTGTAACCCTACACTAAATTATCGATAGTTTAATAATAATAATGTTAAGCATGTGTTAATGAAGTGACGAATAAACATGGCTAAGGGTACCATCCAATGGTTTAGTGTATTCTGGTACGTTACCCTTAACACTTGTTAATAATGTTTAAATAACATGAATGCGAAAATATGTGGAATTCCGTTATGATTTTGGGGTAAGGTGAATTGCATGATAAATTGTATGTTGCATAGGCATATGGGTGATTATGCTAAAGGGGAAGTGATCTAGTGGTTTCTACCACATTATCTGGTGACTTATGTCACATATTATGAATCTGGTGACTCTGTCACATTATCTGGTGGCTATGCCACAATTATAAGGGCGATGTGCAGTTGACTGCAGTGACTGCCTTCGATGGTGTGTAGCGGATGGAGGGTCGATTTAGTAATCCCCACGGTGTGATCGGTAGGTACGGGTGATGTGTAGAGGTTGGATCTAGGTGGTTTGGGTTGCATCATTGTTTACAATTGTTTTATGCGATTTAATATGCCTTGATTGTTTTGGGAGTCTGTGATGGTTGTTACACATTGAGTCTATTGACTCACCCTCGTGGGCTAACATTTTGCCGATGGCACTATGTAAATGGATCGGGTCGGCAGGAACTTAGTGGTGGCCATGCACAGCTCAGTTTTTTGGTTTTTCTTATCAAGTTTATTTTGATTTATTTTTGGGTTATGTTTTGATGTAATAAGGCCATTATCATTTAACTATTTTATGTATGCGTTTTAAATTTTTATTATGATGCAAACAATATCGAACAGAATGATTAAATAATTTCCGTAAAACAACATCAATTGTTTTGAAACTCAAACACCTACGGTTTCCAAGTTAATAATAATAAACTCTAAAATTTGGCATCTCTTTTAACTTGTAACTTTTGAAATATGAAGATATCGTTTTAGCACAAATTTAAATTACAATACAGTTTTTAACTTGAGAACAATCCGAAGCTATTTTCTTTAAAACCACTAAGATTTCCAAAATGTTATTTCGAGACTTAACTACGTTTTACTCAAGGAGCATGCCAGATCTGGTCGGGCTTGTGAAATTTGGGTTTAGGGTGTTTCAATTTGGTATCGAGCCGGTGATGGAATATTGTGTTTTCGGGGCAGGTGCATGTCTTAGAAGGGTGAGGAGTTAAGGCAGAGAATTCTTCAGGAATCGCATAGGAGCCCTTATACTATGCATCCTGGAGGAAGTAAGTTATATAGGGATCTACGGATCGGTTTTGGTGTCCTGGCCTTATGCGGAAGATTCTGAGTTTGTAGGAAGTGCCTAATGTGTCGACAAGTCAAATTTGAACACCAATCACCGTCGAGATTGCTTCATAGATAAAGATTCCACAATGGAAATGAGAGAATTACCATGGACTTCGTTAGTGGGTTTCCCCTTACGCCTACTAAGAAGGACTCTGTATGGGTGATAGTAGATCAGTTGACAAAGTCTGCACATTTCATACCAGTGCGGGTTGACTATTTCTCTACAGAAATTGGCAAAGTTGTATGTAGCAAAAATCGTGAGGTTGTACGGAGTGTCGGTGTCGATTATCTCGGATAGGGATCCGAGGTTTACATCTCAGTTTTAGAAAGCACTACATCAAGCTTTGGGCACCAGATTGGACTTCAGTATGACATTCCATCCGCAGTCGGACGGCCAATCTGAGCGGGTAATTCATGTAATATCCGTAATTTAGGGGCTATGCATTTTTATTTGAACGTATGTGATTGCATGCCTGTGTGTGTGATTTGAAGGTGATTTGGGGGCTTCAGGAACCTTGGGATGTAGGTAGGAGCCTTAGAAAAATATTTTATTTTAAGCCTAAAAAGGGAAACTAAGGGAGCTACGCCTTAAGGAGTTTATTGTGTGGTTTAGGACACAAGAATTAAGTCGGTAAGGTGGCAAGGAGGCGCCATTTAGGGCCTTGTGAGGTGGATACAGGGGAGTGTGAAGGGCCTAGGTTGAGCGAGCAAGAAACATTTTGGAGTTTTATTTTGCAGCAAGGAAGTGTTTTGGAGTTTTATTTTGCAAAGAGACAGAGAGTGAAAAGGGGATTTGGATGAGGGAGGTAGAGTTGGCCGAATGGAGGGACTTTTGAGAGGGCATATTTAGGTTACGTATGGGGAGCTAAGTGCCGAAGTTACTTAGCCTTTCTACTCATCTCTTGACCGAAACCTTCACCCCTTCTCTTCTCTTCTTTTCTTTTTTCGTTTGAAAGTCGAAACCTACCCTCTTAGTCTTGCAAAAATCGAAAACCATACAAGGCTTCAATTCTTCTTCTTCTTTGCATCGATTCTTCCATTCTCAAAAGCTGGAAGAACTTTTCTCTTCATTTGCTGAGATCATAGCTGAAACACCATAGATTCTCAACCCTTTTCTCTTATCTCCGTGAGTATTGGCCGAATCCGTCAGACTCTATTCCGTCAGATCTGCTAGTTGGTAAGGATTATTCTATTTCAATTTCTTTCCTTTTTCCCTTTTGATTAGCCAAAATAAAGGACTCTAATCCCCTATGTTTCTTTGGCCGAAACCATGAAGGTGATTTCAGGATTCTTTTGTAGCCGACGGTAGAAGGAGATCTTTTCAGGATTCAAGATCCAAGGTAAGCAAGGCATACCATTCGGCCAAGGGCCACTTTTTTGTTCTAAGACTATGCCGATTCTAACTATGGTGTCTTAGGGACAGTTCTTCGGGATTTGGCTAAGCAATCTAGGTAAGGTTTCTAGTGTTTCAGATCTGTTTCTTATACGTTCAAAAGGAAAAAACTAACCGTATGAGTGTGCTAGTGCTTAGCCGATTGCAAGGGGGAATCATCACGAAGTTTTGGGATTTGGTTGGTAACCAAATCGGCAGCAAGGTAAGGATTTTGGTCGCGTTAACCCTTCTGGATTCTTTGTGTGGTCGAATGGCTCTTTGCTAATATGCTTAGTGTTGGCGAATGTAGGAAAAAGAGATCTAGAGCATTAGATCGGGATTTTCGGATTTGGTAATCGCGTTAGAAATCAGTGTGTAACCTACATTAATTCCGATAGTTTAATAATAATTATGTTAATCATGTGTTAGTGAAGTGACAAATAAACATGGCTAAGGGTACCATTTAATGGTACAAAGTGTATTCAGTACGTTACCCTTAACACTCATAAATAGTGTTTAATAACATTGATGTGAAAATATGTGGAATTACATTTGGATTTTGGGGTAAGGTAAATTGCATGATAAATAGCATGTTTTGTACGTTGCGAGGGCATATGGGTGATTATGTTAAAGGGAAGTGATCGGTGGTTTTACCACATTATCCGGTGACTATGTCACATATTATAAATTGGTGACTCTGTCACATTATCTCGTGGCTATGCCACAATTATAAGGGCGATGTGCGCTTGATTGCAATGATCGCCTTCGATGGTGTGTAGCGGATGGAGGGTCGATTTAGTAATCCCCACGGTGTGATTGGTAGGTACGAGTGAGGTGTAGAGGATGGATATCTAGGTGGGTTTGGGTTGCATCATTGTTTATATTGGCTCGTATGTGATATGATATGTTATATTTGTTTGGGAGTCTGTGATGGTTGTTACACTTGAGTGCATTGACTCACCCTTCGTGGGCTAACTTTTTGTAGATGGCACTCAGTGAATGGACCAGGTTGGCAGGAACTTAGTGGTGGCCATGCACAGCTCAATTTTTCTTCAATTTTCTTATTAAGTTTATTTTGGTTTATTTTGGAATATATTTTGATGTAATAAGGCCATTATCACTTAAGCTGTTTTATTTATGTGTTTTAAATTTCTACTATGATACGAACAACTTCAATTGTTTTGAAACTCAAACGCCTACGATTTTCAAGTTAATAATAATAATAAACTTTAAAAAATTTGGCATTTCTTTAACTTGTAACTTTTGAAATATGAAATTATCGTTTTAGTACAAAATTAAATTTCAACTCAATTTTTAACTTGAGAACAATCCCACATCTATTTTCTTCAAAAACCACCAAGATTTTCAAAATGTCATTACGAGGCTTAACTACGTTTTACTCAAGGAGCATGCCAAATCTGGTCAGGGCTTGTGGGCTGAGTTTGGGGTGTTTTAATTTTGGTATCAGAGCTCGGTTCAAAACTCAGCCTTGAGGGCTTTTGGGCCCAAAACATTTTTCTTTATTTGGAAATTGAGTTTTACAAGAGAATGGCGGGTTTTACGGCATGGCTTTGAGTCTCAGGCCAAGTCCACTAGGTAAGTATCCCTAACCCTTGTGTGATTTGTACACGGGAATTATAGGGACGTAGACTAGTAGATTAGGGGTTATTGAACCCTAGGATTAGCTTACTCCAACAATCAATTACATAAAATTTAAAGTCTAACCAAACAAACACGTGAGTGAGTCACGAGTTAAGGGTGTGGCAACCGTTGCGCATGTCTAGGATTGGATTAGGGGAGCTTGGTATTTAAGCAGTCCTAGTGACTCACCTCCTCTCCGCTCGAATCCTACTTGGTGCGTAGTGACGGTTCACCCTAACCAAGAGGACTAAATCATAGGCTAAATTCAATAATTAAAACCCGAAAGGGACCAATCCCCTTGTTTTGTACAATCCTAAAATCAAACCCTGGTTATAAAACATTCAAAGTACCATTGATTTGAAAAATAACCAAAATACCCCTGACTTGCAAATTGACCAAATTACCCCTAACCTGTACAAATTACCAAAATACCCTTAGTATGGAAAGTTGCCAAAGTACCCCCGAATTGAAAATTTTCAAATTTCACTTATTTTGTAAGATCACTTGGAACCATATTTTACAAAATTACTAAAATGCCCCTAATTTGTAAAATTACAAAAATACCCTCAATATATAAAATTGCCATATTACCCTCGAATCTTCTTATCAAAATATTCCTATTTTGCAAAAAAATACCAAAAATCCCTATTTTGTGAAATTTTCAAATACCCTAATTTGGAAAATTACCAAAATACCCCTATAGGATAAATTACGAAAATACCCTTGGGTAGTGGAGAACAACAACAATGACAACCACAACACTTCTCTGTAATGAACGCAAGTTCATGAATGGTGATGATTGAATGAATGAACTTGAGACTGTAGTGTGTGTATGAATTCGAAAGAACTATTTTTTAGAACTATTAATCATAAGACTGTTCGCGATAAATCAGTGGAAAGAAATAATGATTCATAAAATTCTTAACCAGATAAACGCAATTCAGAAGAATGAGTTCTAGAGGACGTGGTCGTAATGTGCGTGGCCATGGTAGAGGTCGAATGACCATGTCAAAACCGATTAGGTGCGGTCAAGGGTCCGAGAATGAAATGCCACCACCACCATTCTTGGTGTTGAATATCGTGATCGACGGGATGATGCGATCGCGAGCAATGCCGCGAGTTCTTGAGAGGGTGGCTAGAGCGGTGGAGGTATGGGAGCTCGTAAATCAGTACTGAGTGACTCGAGCCAATGGAGTTGAGTTTTTCCGTGGTATATTTGGTGTGGCACCCAATACGGCTGAGTATTGGTTGGAGGCGATGGAGCGAATTATGGATGATTTGGACCTGACTACTAAGGAGAAACTGAAAGGGGTAGTGTCGCTACTCCGTGATGAGTCATACCAATGGTGGCTCATGGTTCGGGATGGTGCTACAGTAGATGATCTCACTTGGGAGTATTTTAAGGCGGCGTATCAGAAGAAGTATATTGTGACTAGCTATGTTGATGCGCAAAGGAAGGCGTTTCTAAGGCTGGTCTAGGGGAATAAGTCTATAGCGGAGTACGAGGCAAAATTCCTAAGGTTGAGCCGAAACGCTCGAGGCATCGTGGCTACGGAGCATGAACGGTGTGTCTGATTTGAGGATGGACTGAGGGATGACTTGAGATTGTTGATTACTCCACAGCAGAGCGGGAGTTTACCGTGTTGGTAGAAAAGGCTAAGGTAGCCGAAGGAGTTAAGGAGTCTGTGAGACAGAACACGGACAAGAATAGGCAAAAGAGAGGTTTTGGATCATCAGGGTCATCTGGGAATGTCCAAAAGAGACCTAGAATGGATGGGTCGTGAGGTCGACCAAGTTATTCTGGGAGGACAAGTCTGTTCTTGTGCTCGGTGTGAAAAGATGCACTTGGGAGAGTGTTGGAAGAAGGCGGAGGATGTTTCAAGTGTGGGTCCAAGGATCACATGATTAGGGATCATCCTATGAAAAGAGGACGGAGCCACCAAGAAGCTGTGGTCTTAATCAGTTTGGAAGAGGTGGGCAAAGCAACCACCGCGGGATCGTGGTCCATTGGCGAGAGGTAATGGTTACGGAAGAGGACGGGAACAAGGCAAGAGGTGTTGGTAACACGGAGGCAAGACAGTGGGTCTAGTGTATGCGATTAAATCGGAGGAGGATGGTAACACACTTGATGTCATAACGGTATGTTCCTTATCTACGGATTACCCTTTATTGCGTTGATAGATATTGGGTCAACTAATTCATACATTGCTAGTAAGGTGTCTGGAACTCTACATGTGAACTCTGAGACTGTACCTAGGAAGATGACTGTACTTAGTCCTTTAGGGCAATCAGTAGAATTAGATAAACTCTTTAGGGCAGTACTTTTGGAGGTTCAGAGGGCGCAGTTTCCAGCTGCTTAATGAAGTTGCCATTTGAGGAATTTGATCTAATCTTAGGCATGGAGTGGTTAGTGAAGTACCATGCAAATGTAGATTGTGCTGCTAAGCGCATGTCGTTAAGAACTTCTGATGACGAAGAGGTTGTGGTGATGGGTGAGAGACGGAATTGCTTGTCAAATGTGGTATCTGCCCTTAAGGCAGAAAAGATGGTAAGAAAAGGGTGTGTAGCTTTTCTGATGTTGATCAGTGCCTTGGAGGCCAAGGAAGCAGCTGTAGGAGGAGTTAGAACAAGAAAGGAATTTATGGATGCCTTTAGGAAGAGTTGCTGGATTACGCCCAACAGGAAGTGGAGTTCAAATTGATTTACTAAGGTACAGCTCATGTAACACCCTTAACCCGTGCAAATCACCGAATTAGGGTTACGGGCATTACCAAATAAGTCATAACTTCTACTCAAACAATTAAATTTTTAGCTAAACATCTTTATCAAGTAATTCATTTATCAATGCACAAATTACACATGTATAATATATGCTTAATACTTTAATTCAAATCATATACACTATAATCATCAACGAACACAACATGACCCTGAAAGCACATTACGGCAATGTCACACAACAATCCCAATTCCATATACTACACTCGACAAGTTGGTCTTAATTTGTGAAATTTATAAACAAGTAAACTATACGTAACTAATTAATAAAATAACCCTATTTCAAAAGTCAATTCATTTTAATTACTAATGAAAACAACCCTATGAACAAAACTCCATGCTAAATGGTCAAGGTACATGAGTTCATTACATTATCAAAGATGCAGTTAATAGCTTTGGCCAAATATACCAAAACATATTGCATAACATGTTTCATGTTTAATAAAATAATTTAGATCAACGCACATACAAAATTTTAAATTGATACCTATCCAATACCCACTTGTTTTTCCATACATAACTCAACTATAATCGTATATAAGCATCCATATAGACCTTGCATCATAATAACATAAACATATACAACATTTGATAATTAAAATTCATATATCTCAAGCTCAAACTAGCACAAGATTAAAGCCATATTCGAATGGCCATACTAATTATAACACAAAATCTTCAACCTAAACATGAGTATAAACATTTTCATGATCAACTTTGAATTATAACTAAGCACATAATAATCTCAAGAGAAAAATTCACACAACCAAATAGGCAATACTTATACACATATATATTACCTATAAATGACCAATTCTATATAACCACATTTAACTCCTAAACATGATATGCATACATCTTATATCAAGGATTAAAACAAACCATTATATCAAACATATAAACCATACTTAACCGAAAGTAACAGCCTTATTCGCAAGGCCATATATATATTTACAAATCCGAACATCATTCATTACTTATCAAAATAAAGCCTATACATGCCTTTGATTCAAAAAGTATACAAAACATATATATACCAAAGAGAGTGATAGTGTGGTCGACTTTCTTGATGATCCCCTGAGCCCGTAGTTGAATCAACGATCTATAAAACAGAAGTACAAACACATACCGAGTAAGCTCACTAGCTTAGTAAGTCTTAAGCAACTTTAATATAACATTTAAACACTTAAACATTTTATTTCTTTAAACTTATAACATTGAATATAAATATTTCCATAAATATATTTATGCGGTAGAATGTTAACAGTTTATTAACCATAACATTTACACTACATTACCATAATCCTATAATTCATCGAACCATAGTATAAACATATTTTACATGAAGCACATGCCCCTTGTCACATAGGTTCAACATTCATATCAACTATATTATCATATTCAAAGTCTTTTCACTATTAGCATTTCTACTAGTAACTGAATATCCCAAAAATAGCACGTTTAAGCTTAGATTCTATCTTATACCATTCATACATATCGATCAATAAGCTCAATCATACATAACACCATTCTTAATATGATATTTCAACTCAAGTAACATTAATCACAACTTACCTTACTTCCGATGAATTCAATGAGATTTAAGCTTACTTGAGTTTTTAACTCAATAGGTTCACTATATTACACTCGAACAATTTATGGTTTCTTCATTTTAAAGTATCACCGGCATTAAGCCTACTAGGCATGAAGCCCGAATCAAATCACCGGCACTAAGCCTGCTAGGCACGAAGCCCGAATATGTCACCGGCACTAAGCCTGCTAGGCACGAAGCCCAAATATGTCACCGGCACTAAGCCTGCTAGGCACTAAGCCCGAATATGTCACCGGCACTAAGCTTGCTAGGCATGAAGCCCGAATCAAATCACCGACACAAGGCCTGCTAGGCAATAGGCCCGAAAATATTCATAAACCAATCACATACTTCACATTTTTCCCAAATAATATATCAAAGATACACATTCATATCATATTGTCAATTTATGCATTCAAGCCAATTTAACCCATATGCATTCGGCTATTACAATAATATACCTTCAAATTTGTCGAACATTAACATTTAACAGATTCGTAAATAATTCTTTGACATATTTCAGCTTAAGGACTTACCTCGACTATCGACGGACAACGTTAATCGGCTAGTCGACGACTTTCGCCTTTCCCCGATCCAAATTTGTTTTTCTTTGTTCTTGATCTAAACACATAAAAATTTAGCTCATTCAAGTACATTTCATCTCAATTTAGTCCCTAAGCACATAAATAGGCAAATTACCATTTTACCCCTAGAGTTTCACATTTTTACAATTTAATCCTATTTGCATAAAACACAAAATACACATAATTTGCACATAATACTTTAGGGCCGAATCTTCTATACCTTCATACCAAGGCATACATTTTGATTATTTTGCAAACTAGTCCCTCAAAAATTTTATTTTTAGAAATTAGTCCAAAATACTCAAATTTACTAAAATTTCCAATTCAATATATACTAATCTTTAACATATCATTTACATAAAATCATAAAACACCAAAAATCACAAGAACATAGCAAGGGCCGAACATCATACATGATTATTCTTAAAAATTTTATCATGGGTCATTCTGATTCAAGCAACAATCTCAAAAACGTAAAAATTAACTAAAACCGAAGATTAAACTTACCTTAATCAAGCTTTGTATTTGCCGAAATTCAAAGCTTTCCCTAACCCCTTTTTCTTAGTTATATTTGGCCTTGAGAAGAAAAATGATGATAATGGTTTCATTTTGATAATAATAATAATAACATATATTACTTATATATTAATTTACTAAACTAACCTTTTAATAATAATAAAACTAACTTATAAAACAAGGGTAACTTAGTCCTATGCCGTCCACTATCTCTTATAATGGGTTATTTACCCTTTCTATACTCCACATTATAAAGCCATGCTCAAATTAGCGCATTTCACTTTAGTATGCCACTTTTACACTTTTGTGATTAAGTCCTTTTAATCAAATTTAGCACTTAAGCGATAAAATTTTTCTACGAAACTTTCACACACATTAATTCACATATAATAAATTTAAAATATAATATTTAAATATTTCTCGGACTCAAATTCGTGGTCCCAAAACCACAGTTCCTATTAGGGTCAAATTCAGTCTGTTACAACTCTCCCCCCTTAAGGATTTTCGTCCCCGAAAATCTTACCGTTAAATAACGTTGGATATTGTTGCCTCATTGAGTCCTCAGGCTCCCACGTAGCCTCTTTAACTCCATGCCGATTCCATAGTACTTTCACTAATGAAATCTTTTTGTTTCTTAACTCTTTCATTTGCCGAGCTAAGATACGGATCGGTTTTTCCTCATACGTCATATCAGGTTAGATTTCAATCTCAGATGGAACAATCACATGTGACGGATCTGATCTGTATCTACTGAGCATAGAAACGTGAAATACATCATGTATCTTTTCTAATTCAGAGGGTAGCTTCAACCTATAAGCAACAGGCCCAACACATTGAATGATTTCATACGGTCCGATGAATCTCGGACTCAACTTGCCTTTCCGACCAAAACGGAGTACTTTCTTCCACGGAGAAACCTTTAAAAATACTCGATCTCCAACCTAAAATTCAATGTCTTTACGTTTCAAATTAGCATAGGACTTTTGACAATCCGAAGCAGCTTTCAAATTGTCTCTAATAATAGCTACTTTCTGTTCTATTTTTTTAATCAAATCAACCCCGTGTATCTTATTCTCATTGAGCTCACCAAATATAATGGTGTTCGACACTTTCGCCGTACAAGGCTTCATAGGTGCCATTTGATACTAGATTGAAAAGCTGTTATTATAGGCAAATTCAATCGAGGTAAGTATCTTTCCCACGCACCTTCAAACTCAAGAACGCATCATCTCAACATGTCCTCAAGTATCTGAATAGTTCGTTCAGATTGACCATCTGTCTATGGATGAAAGGCTGTACTAAAGTAACGTTTAGTACCTAAAGCATCTTGCAACTTCTTTCAAAATCGTGATGTGAATCTCGGGTCTCTATCCGAAACAATGGAACTCGGTACACCATGCAACCTCACAATCTGTGATATATACAATTCAGCAAGTTTATCAAGTGAATAGTCCGTTCAAATCGGTACAAAATGAGCCGATTTGGTCAATCTATCTACTATAACCCAGATTGCATCTTTCTTACTCGGGGTCATAGGCAAACCAGATACAAAATCCATAGTGATTCTATCCCATTTCCATTCAGGTATTATGATCGGTTGAAGCAACCCAGAAGGCACTTGATGCTCGGCTTTTACTTGTTGACAAATTAAACACTTTGTAACAAATTCGGATATATCCCGCTTCATGCCAGGCCACCAATAGAACTGTTTCAAATCATTATACATTTTTGTGCTACCCGGATGTATTGATAATCGAAAACTATGAGCCTCGCTCAGAATTATCTGAATCAAATTTGAGTTCTTCGGAACACATATTTGGTTTTTAAAGTTCAAACAGTCATTAGCATCAATTTGAAACTCTAATCTCGCATCTTTTTCACACTGAATTCGCCTAGCAATCAAATCCTTGTCAGCTTTCTGTGCATCACAAATTTGCTGAATAAACATCGGTCTTGCTTGTAACTCAGCTATAATCGAGCCATCACCAGACATAACAATCTATGCGTTCATTGCATGAAGAGCAAACAATGATTTTCGACTTAGCGCATTTGCAACAACATTAACTTTTCTCGGATGGTAGTCAATCACCAATTCATAGTCTTTCAATAGTTCTAACCATCTGCGTTGTCTCAAGTTCAGATCTTTCTGAGTCATCAAATACTTTAGGCTTTTATGATCCTAATAAACGCGACATTTCTCACCAAATAAATAATGACGCCAAATTTTCAATGCAAAGACAATAGCTGCTAATTCCAGATCGTGAGTCAGATAATTTCTTTCGTGCGGCTTTAGTTGCCTCGAAGTGTAGGCTATAACTTTGCCTTCCTGCATCAAAACACAACCCAACCCATTCAGAGAAACATCACTAAAAATGACAAATTCTTTACCCGATTTAGGCTGAGCTAACACTGAAGCTTCGGTCAAAAGGGCTTTCAGCTGCTCGAAACTTTTCTGGCACTTTTCTGACCACTCAAACTTGACATATTTCTGTAATAGCTTTGTCAAAGGTGTAGCTATCACAGAAAAACCTTTTACAAACCATCTGTAGTATCCTGCAAGACCTAAGAAGCTTCGAATCTTTTTTGGTGGTTTCCAATCGAGTATAGCCGCTATTTTGTTTGGATCCACCCGAATACCTAATGCTGAAGCAACATGACCCAAGAAGCTGACTTCCTTCATCCAGAACTCACATTTACTAAACTTTGCATACAACTGTTGATCTTGCAAAGTTTGTAGCACTAATCTCAAATGCTCGACATGCTCAGTTTCATTTTTGGAGTAGACTAGTATATCATCAATAAACACTACTACAAATCGATCCAAAAGCGCTCAAGACCGATTCATTAGATCCATAAAATAGCGAGTGCATTAGTGAGTCCAAAAGGCATAACCAAAAACTCAAAATGTCCATACCTCGTCCAGGAATGCGTCTTTGGCACATCTCAGTATCTCGACTCGAATCGATAATAACCCGATCTCAAATCTATCTTGAAAATCTGAGGCCCTTTCAACCGATCAAACAAATCATCAATCCGAGGTAACGGGTACTTATTCTTTGTAGTTACCTTATTGATTGCCGATAATCAATACACATTCGCATCGTTCCATCTTTTTTTTTACAAAAAGAATGGTGCACTCAAGGAGAGAAACTTCGATCGTGCAAAGCCCCTATCTCGTTAACTCTTGCAACCGTGCTTTCAACTCTTTTAACTCAAGAGGTGCCATCCGATATGGAGCTATTGAGATTGGAGTCATTCCCGGTACTAATTCAATACCAAACTTAATCTCTCGTATTAGGGGTAAACCCGATAGTTCTTCAGGAAACACATATGGGTATTCACACACAACCGGTACAGATTCAATATGCTTTTCAGACACTTTATTATCCAGTACATAGGCCAAATAAGCTTCGCACCCTTTTCTCACATACTTTCGGGCCAATATTGAGGATATTATTGTAGGAAACCCACTTAAATCACTGGATTCAATTCTGATGATCTCGCCATTCTGACATCTCAAATCAATAAGCTTTCTTTTGCAATTCACCACTGCATCATGTGAAGTTAACCAGTCCATTCCCAAAATTATATCGAACTCATCTAAGGGCAACAACATTAAATTGACTGGGAAACAATAATCCCGAATCATCAACGGGCAACCTCTACACACTTTATTAACCAGTACACATCTACCCAAAGGGTTGGACACACGAATCTCAAACTCAGTAGACTCAACTGACAGAGTTTTACCGAATACTAGAGTTTCACACACATATGAATGAGTCGAACTAGGATCAATCAATGCAATCACAGTAGTATCATAAAGGGTGAAAGTATCGGTAATGACATCGGAGGAGGAAGCATCCTCTCTGGCTCGTGTAGCATAAGCTCTAGCTGGTGCTCGAGCCTCTGATCGAACTCTGATGTCTTTCGTCCCTCTCGATCGCCACCTACATTCTTTCGAATGTTTGGGTGGTCACCCCGTCTTTGGCGTCTTTGCTCGGTCTAGTGTTTTGAACCGTATTCTATTCGGCTAACATTGGGCACTCTCGAATAAAATGGTCTGACGATCCACATTTAAAGTAGGACCGATCACGAACCCTACAACTTCCAGAATGCCATTTCCCGCAATGTTTACACTCAACCCGGTCCTGTGGAACGTTACCAACACTAGCTATCGAAGTGGCTTGATAACTCCCTGGAGGTCAATCACGTCTAGGTAAGTCTGAAGTAGCTTTATGTCGGTTGGAGTCATCTCTAAATTTCTTAGGCACCGAATGGTAAGTCTTACTCGTTGATCTCTTATGAGTATCTCTAGCTTCTATTTTAGCTTTTCTTTTCTCTTTTTCGAGCTCTTCAGCTTTACAAGCCCGCTCGACTAGTATCACAAACTCTTTGATTTCAAGAATGCCGACTAGCAACTTTATATCTTCATTCAGACCGTCTTCAAATCTTTTGCACATAATGGCTTCAGTAGAAACACATCTCTAGCATATCTGCTAAGTCAACAAATTTTCGTTCATATTCTGTCACAATCATTCGCCCCTGTTTCAGTTCAAGAAATTCTTTTTGTTTTCGATCGATGAATCTCTGACTCATATATTTCTTACGGAACTCAATTTGGAAGAAGTCCCAAGTTACTTTTTCTTTCAAAACTACGGATACCAGTGTGTTCCACCAGTGATAGGCAGTGTCCCGAAGTAGAGATATAGCACACTTTAGGCATTCATCTGGAGTACAAGATAACTCATCGAGTACCCGAATAGTGTTATCAAGCCACATCTCGGCTCGTTCTGCATCATTATTATCATTGGCCTTGAATTCCTCGGCCCCATAATTCCTGATTTTATCAACGGGAGGCCTACTAGATCTCATCGGATCTATCATCGGAGGTGCTGAAGGTACCGGAGTTGGATTATTTGGGGGTGGAGGTTGTTGTACAGCCGAATTATTCTGAACAAACTGGGTAAACCATTCATTCATCATTTGGTAGAAGGCTTGTTTAGCCTCCCCCTCGTGGCTACCCGTAACTGGTCGAGAGTCTAATGGCGTTGATCCACGTGCGAGACTAGGCGTAACGCTCTCCACATCATCAGCCACGGCTCTATCGGGATCGGAATCCATTTACTATATAAAATACAATTGAAATTGTCAGAAGTCACCACACTATCATATATACAATTCAAAGGCATGTATAGCTAGACTCTTACATACTACGGTAGTCCTAGAATCGACTAAACGTAGCTCTGATACCAATAAAAATGTAACACCCCTTAACCCATACCCGTCGCCGAATTAGGGTTACGGGCATTACCAGATAAGTCATAACTTCTACTCAAATGATTAAATTTTTAGCTAAACATCTTTATCAAGTAATTCATTTATCAACAGACAAATTACACATTTATAATATATGCTTAATACTTTAATTCAAATCATATACACTATAATCATCAACGAACACAACATGACCCTAAAAGCACATTACGGCAATGTCACACAACAATCCCAATTCCATATACTACACTCGACAATTTGGTCTTAATATGTGAAATTTATAAACAAGTAAACTATACACAACTAATTAATAAAGTAACCCCATTTCAAAAGTCAATTCATTTTAATTACTAATGAAAACAAACCCTATGAACAAAACTTCATGCTAAATGGTCAAGGTACATGAGTTCATTACATTATCAAAGATGCAGTTAATAGCTTTGGCCAAATATACCAAAACATATTGCATAACATGTTTCATGTTTAATAAAATAATTTAGATCAACACACATACAAAATTTTAAATTGATACCTATCCAATACCCACTTGTTTTCCCATACATAACTCAACTATAATCGTATATAAGCATCCATATAGACCTTGCATCATAATAACATAAACATATACAACATTTGATAATTAAAATTCATATATCTCAAGCTCAAACTAGCACAAGATTAAAGCCATATTCGAATGGCCATACTAATTATAACACAAAATCTTCAACCTAAACATGAGTATAAACATTTTCATGATCAACTTTGAATTATAACTAAGCACATAATAACCTCAAGAGAAAAATTCACACAACCAAATAGGCAATACTTATACATATATATATTACCTATAAATGACCAATTCTATATAACCACATTTAACTCCTAAACATGATATGCATACATCTTATATCAAGGATTAAAACAAACCATTATATCAAACATATAAACCATACTTAACTAAAAGTAATGATTTTATTCGCAAGGCCATATATATATATTTACAAATCCAACATCATTCATTACTTATCAAAATAAAGCCTATACATGCCTTTGATTCAAAAAGTATACAAAACATATATATACCAAAGAGAGTGATAGTGTGGTCGACTTTCTTGATGATCCCCTGAGCCCGTAGTTGAATCAACGATATATAAAATAGAAGTACAAACACATACAGAGTAAGCTCACTAGCTTAGTAAGTCTTAAGCAACTTTAATATAACATTTGAACACTTAAACATTTTATTTCTTTAAACTTATAACATTGAATATAAATATTTCCATAAATATATTTATGCAGTAATAATGTTAACATTTTATTAACCATAGCATTTACACTACATTACCATAATCCTATAATTCATCGAACCATAGTATAAACATATTTTACATGAATCACATGCTCCTTGTCACATAGGTGCAACATTCATATCAACTATATTATCATATTCAAAGTCTTTTCACTATTAGCATTTCTACTAGTAACTGAACATCCCAAAAATAGCACGTTTAAGCTCAGATTCTATCTTATACCATTCATACATATCAATCAATAAGCTCAATCATACATAACACCATTCTTAATATGATATTTCAACTCAAGTAACATTAATCACAACTTACCTTACTTCTGATGAATTCAATGAGATTTAGGCTTACCTGAGTTTTTAACTCAATAGGTTCACTATATTACACTCGAACAATTTATGGTTTCTTCATTTTAAAGTATCACCGGCATTAAGCCTACTAGGTACGAAGCCCAAATCAAATCATCAAGACTAAGCTCGCTAGGCACGAAGCCTTAATATGTCATCGACACTAAGTCCTGCTAGGCACGAGCTCGAATATGTCACACTAAGACGCTAGGCACTAAGCCGAATATGTCACCCAAGACTAAGCTCGCTAGGCACGAAGCCCGAATCAAATCACCGGCACAAGGCCTGCTAGGCAATAAGCCCGAAAATATTCATAAACCAATCACATACTTCACATTTTTCCCAAATAATATATCAAAGATACACATTCATATCATATTGTCAATTTATGCATTCAAGCCAATTTAACCCATATGCATTTGGCTATTACAATAATATACCTTCAAATTTGTTTAACATTAACATTTAATGATTAGTAAATAATTCTTTGACATATTTTAGCTTAAGGACTTACTCGACTATCGACGGACAACGTTAACCGGCTAGTCGACGACTTTCGTCTTTCCCCGATCCAAATTCGTTTTCCTTTGTTCTTGATCCAAACACATAAAAATTTAGCTCATTCAAGTACATTTCATCTCAATTTAGTCCCTAATCACATAAATAGGAAAATTACCATTTTACCCCTAGAGTTTCATATTTTTACAATTTAGTCCTATTTACATAAAACACAAAATACATATAATTTGCACATAATACTTTAGAGCCAAATCTTCTATACCTTCATACCAAGGCATACATTTGATTTATTTTGCAAACTAGTCCCTCAAAAATTTTATTTTTACAAATTAGTCCAAAATACTCAAATTTACTAAAATTTCCAATTCAATATATACTAATCTTTAACATATCATTTACATAAAATCATAAAACACCAAAAATCACAAGAACAAACAAGGGCCAAACATCATACATGATTATTCTTAAAAATTTTAACATGGGTCAGCTGCAGTTCGAAGCAACAATCTCAAAAACGTAAAAATTAACTAAAACCGAAGATTAAACTTACCTTAATCAAGCTTTGTATTTGCTGAAATTCAAAGCTTTCCTAACCGCTTTTTCTTAGTTATATTTGGCCTTGAGAAGAAAAATGATGATAATGGTTTCATTTTGATAATAATAACATATATTACTTATTTATTAATTTACTAAACTAACCTTTTAATAATAATAAAACTAACTTATAAAACAAGGGTAACTTAGTCCTATGCCATCCACTATCTCATAAAATGGGTTATTTACCCTTTCTATACTCCACATTATAAAGCCATGCTCAAATTAGCACATTTCACTTTAGTATGCCACTTTTACACTTTACGCGATTAAGTCCTTTTAATCAAATTTAGCACTTAAACGATAAAATTTTTCCACGAAACTTTCACACACATTAATTCACATATAATAAATTTAAAATATAATGTTTAAATATTTCTCAGACTCGGATTCGTGGTCCCAAAACCACCGTTCTTATTAGGGTCAAATTCGGTCTGTTACATCCTGTGTCAATTACTCCATACTGAATGGCACCAAAGGAGTTAGTAGAGCTTAAAGCCTAGATCCAAGAGTTACTCGATCATGGGTTTATTCGACCTAGTGTGTCTTCATGGGGAGCATCGGTCCTATTTGTGAAGAAGAAGGACGGGACTATGCGCATGTGCATAGACTACCGGCAGTTGAATAAGCTGACCATCATGAACAAGTATCCCTTATCGAGGATAGACGACTTGTTCGATCAGCTTAAGGGGGCCGCAGTATTTTTGAAGATAGATCTAAGGTCAGGATATCATCAGCTTAAGGTGAAGGAGGCAGATATCCATAAGACCGCTTTCCAGATAAGATATAGGCATTATGAGTTCTTGGTAATGCCGTTCGAATTGACAAATGCCCCAGCTGCATTTATAGATATGATGAACCGGGTTTTCCAACCCTACCTGGACCGATTCATTGATGTGTTCATAGATGATATCTCGGTGTATTCCAAGTCTGAGGAAGAACATGATGAGCATCTCCGAGTTGTGCTATAAATATTAAGGGAAAAGAAGCTATGTGCCAAGTTTAGCAAGTGCAAATTTTGGCTGAAGAAAGTTACGTTCTTAGGACATGTGGTGTCTGCTGAAGGAATAAGGGTGGATCCTCGGAAGATTGAGGCAGTATTGGATTGGAAACCACCTAAGTCTATGGCCAAGGTTCGTAGTTTCTTGGGGTTAGCAGGCTACTACAGGAGATTTGTTGAAGGGTTCTCGACAATAGCAGCACCTCTAACGAAGTTATTAAGAAAGGAGGTATCATTCGTATGGGTGAATAAGCAGCAGGAGAGTTTTGAGAAGCATAAGCAAGTATTGATAGAAGCTCTGATTTTGATTCAGCCTGAAGTAGGGAAGGACTATGTGGTATATTGTGATGCTTCCCATACAGGATTAGGATGTATTCTTATGCAAGATGGGAAAGTGGTCGCTTATGCGTCTCGACAATTGAGGCCTCATGAGGTTAACTATCTGACGCATGATCTGGAGTTGGCGGCGGTAGTATTCGCTCTAAAAGTATGGAGGCACTACTTGTATGGAGAAAGGTTGGTAATCTACACAGACCACAAAAGTCTGAAGTATTTGCTGACTCAGAAGGACCTAAATTTGAGACAGCGTAGGTGGGTGGAGTTGTTGAAGGATTACAATTACTCAATAGAGTATTATCCGAGCAAGGCGAATGTAGTGGCAGATGCCCTGAGTCAGAAAGTGGTGTCGGAGTTAAGGGCGATGTTTGCACATTTGAGCCTCTATGATGATGGAAGTTTGCTAGCTGAATTGTAAGTGAAGCCGATGTGGCTAAGTCAGGTTAAGGAGAAACAATTGGTAGATGGAGATCTAAGTGCTAAGCTGCTATAGGTACAAAATAGGGAGTTGGAAGACTATGGAGTAAACAATGATGGAGTGCTTTGTTTTTGGGGCAAGGTCTGTATGCCGAAGGACGAAGAGTTAAGGCAAAAAATTCTTCAGGAATCGTATAGTGGCCCTTATGCTATGCATCCTGGAGGAAGTAAGTTATATAGGGATTTACGGGAACAGTTCTGGTGGCTTGGTCTTAAGGAGGAAGTTACAGAGTTTGTAGGGAAGTGCTTAACGTGTCAGCAAGTCAAGGCTGAACACCAAGTACCATCAGGATTGCTTCAGCCTATAAAGATTCCACAATGGAAGTGGGAGAGAATTACCATGGACTTTGTTAGTGGGCTTCCCCTTACGCCTACTAAAAAGGACTCAGTATGGGTGATAGTAGATCGATTGTGAAGTCTACACATTTTATACCGGTCTTGGGTTGACTATTCATTTACGAGATTGGCAAAGTTGTATGTAGCGTAAATCGTGAGGTCGCACGAAGTGTGCGGTGTCGATTATCTCGGATAGGATCCGATGTTTACGTCTCAGTTTTGGAAAGCATTACATCAAGCTTTGGGCACCAGATTGGATTTCAGTATGGTATTTCATCCGCAGTCGGACGGCCAATCTGAGCGGGTAATTCAAGTGCTAGAGGATATGTTGAGAGGTTGCGTGATAGACTTCAGAGGGAATTGGGAGGAGTTCTTGCCTTTAGCGGAATTTGCATACTATAATAACTATCAGGTAAGTATTCGGATGGCACCGTACGAAGCGTTGTATGGACGGAAGTTTTGCACTCCTACATGTTGGACAGAATTGGGAGAACGTCAGGTTTTGGGTCCAGAAATGGTGGCAGAATTGGAAGAAAAGGTTAAGGTAATTCAGACAAGGTTGAAGGAGGCATCTAACCGGCAAAAGTCATACGCAGATCTTAAGCGGAAGGAGATTGAGTTTGCTGTGGGAGATTATATGTTTCTCAAAGTTTCGCTGTGGAAGAAGGTGATGAGATTTGGTCGCAAGGGAAAGTTAATTCCTAGGTTTATAGGACCTTATCGGATTCTGAAGCGGGTTGGACCAGTAGCGTATCAGTTAGAATTGCCTTCAAAGTTAAAGTAGATGCACGATGTGTTTCACATTTCGATGCTACGCCATTATCGCTCGGATCCATCTCATATAATACCGGTTGAGGAGGTGAAGCTGAGGCCAGATCTATCCTATGAGGAAGAGCCGATTCAGATTTTGGAACGGGATGTAAAGGTGCTACAGAGGAAATCAGTCCCTCTGGTCAAAATGTTGTGGCGAAACCATGGATCGGAGGAAGCTTCGTGGGAGCCAAAGGAAACAATGCGATAGAATTACCCTCACTTATTTTAGCCAGGTAATTTTGAGGTCAAAATTATTTTAAGGGGATAGAACTTTAATATCCGTGATTTAGGGGCTATGCATTTTTATTTGAACGTATGTGATTGTATGCCTATGTGTATGATTTGAATGTGATTTGGGGGCTTCAGGAACCTTGGGATGTAGGTAGGAGCCTTAGAAAAATATTTTATTTTAAGCCTAAAAAGGGGAACTAAGGAGGCTAGGCCTTAAGGAGTTTATTGTGTGGTTTAGGACACAAGAATTAAGCTGGTAAGGTGGCAAAGAGGCGCCACTTAGGGCCTTGTGAGGTGACTCCACAGGGAGTGTGAAGGGGCCTAGGTTTGAGTAGTAAGGGAAGCATTTTGGAGTTTTATTTTGTAGCAAGGAGAGGTAGTGTTGGACGGCACAAGGACTCTAATGGAGAAAGTATAGATTGTGTCTTGACAGCTTAGAGATTTGGCTAAGGTAGAGTGAAAAGGGGGATTTGGATGAAGGAGGTAGAGTTGGCCGAATGGAGGGGACTTTGGAGAGGGGCATATTCAGTTCTGTATAGGGGAGCTAAGTGCCAAAATTACTTAGTCTTTCTACTCATCTCTTGACCGAAACCTTCACCCCTTCTCTTCTCTTCTTTTTTTTTTTCGTTTGAAAGCCAAAACCTACCCTCTCAGTCTTGCAAAAATCGAAAACCATACAAGGCTTCAATTCTTCTTCTTCTTTGCATCGATTCATCCATTCTCAAAAGCCAGAAGAACTTTTCTCTTCATTTGCTGAGATCATAGTGAAACACCATAGATCCTCAACCCTTTTCTCTTATCTCCGTGAGTATTGGCCAAATCCGTCAGACTCTATTCTGTCAGATCTGCTAGTTGGTAAGGATTCTCCTATTCCAATTTCTTTCCTTTTTCCCTTTTAATTAGCCAAAATAAAGGACTCTAATCCCCTATGTTTCTTTTGTCGAAACCATAAAGGTGATTTTAGGATTCTTTTGTAGCCGACGGTAGAAGGAGATCTTTTCGGGATTCAAGATCCAAGGTAAGCAAGGCATACCATTCGGCCAAGGGCTACTTTTTTGTTCTAAGACTATGCCAATTCTAACTATGGTGTCTTAGGGGGTTTTCGACAGTTCTTTGGGATTTGGCTAAGTAATCTAGGTAAGGTTTCTAGTGTCTTAGATCTGTTTCTTATTCGTTCAAAAGCCAAAAACTAACTGTATGAGTGTGCTAGTGCTTAGCCAATTGCAAGGGGGAATCATCACGAAGTTTTGGGATTTGGTTGGTAACCAAATCGGCAGCAAGGTAAGGATTTTGGTCGCGTTAACCATTCGGGATTTGCTGTCTAGCCGAATGGCTCTTTGCTAATATGCTTAGTGTTGGCCAAATGTAGGAAAAAGAGATCTAGAGCATTAGATCGGGATTTTGGGGATTTGGTAATCACGTTAGAAATCAAGTGTGTAACCCTACACTAATTCCCGATAGTTTAATAATAATTATGTTAATCATGTGTTAGTGAAGTGACAAATAAACATGGCTAAGGGTACCATTTAATGGTATAGTGTATTCAGGTACGTTACCCCTTAACACTCGTAAATAATATTTAATAACATTGATGTGAAAATATGTGGAATTCCGTTGGATTTTGGGGTTAAGGTAAATTGCATGATAAATAGCATGTTTTGTATGTTGCATGGGCATATGGGTGATTATGTTAAAGGGGAAGTGATCTGGTTGTTTTTACCACATTATCTAGTGACTATGTCACATATTATAAATCTGGTGACTCTGTCACATTATCTGGTGGCTATGCCACAATTATAAGGGCGATGTCCAGTTGACTACAGCGACTGCCTTCGATGGTGTGTAGTGAATGGAGGGTCGATTTAGTAATCCCCACGGTGTGATTGGTAGGTACGGGTGATGTGTAGAGGATGGATATCTAGGTGGGTTTGGGTTGCATCATTGTTTATAGTGGCTCGTATGTGATATGATATGTTATGATTGTTTGGGAGTCTGTGATGGTTGTTACACACTGAGTCTGTTGACTCACCCTTTGTGGGCTAACTTTTTGCAGATGGCACTCAGTGAATGGACCGGGTCGGCAAGAACTTAGTGGTGGCCATGCACAGCTTAATTTTTCTTCAGTTTTCTTATTAAGTTTATTTTGGTTTATTTTGGAATATATTTTGATGTAATAAGGCCATTATCACTTAACTGTTTTATTTATGTGTTTTAAATTTCTACTATGATACGAACAACATCAATTGTTTTGAAACTCAAACGCCTACGGTTTTCAAGTTAATAATAATAAACTTTAAAAAATTTTGCATTTCTTTAACTTGTAACTTTTGAAATATGAAGTTATCGTTTTAGTACAAAATTAAATTTCAACTCAATTTTTAACTTGAGAACAATCCCACATCTATTTTCTTCAAAAACCACCAAGATTTTCAAAATGTCATTACGAGGCTTAACTACGTTTTACTCAAGAAGCATGCCAGATCCAGTCAGGGCTTGTGGGCCGAGTTTGGGGTGTTTCAATTCAAGTGCTAGAGGATATGTTGAGAGGTTGCGTGATAGACTTCAGAGGGAGTTGGCAGGACTTCTTGCCTTTAGTGGAATTTGCGTATAATAACAGCTATCAAGCAAGTATTCGGATGGCACCGTACGAAGCACTATATGGACGCAGGTGTCGCACTCCTACGTGTTGGACAGAATTGGGGGAACGTCAAGTTTTAGGTCCAGAGATTGTGGCAGAAACAGAAGAAAAGGTTAAGGTAATTTGGACACGGTTGAAGGAGGCATCTGACAGGCAAAAGTCATATGCAGATCTTAAGTGGAAGGAGATTTAGTTTGCTGTGGGAGATCAGGTGTTTCTCAAAGTTTCACCGCGGAAGAAGGTGATGAGATTTGGTTGCAAGGGAAAAGGTGATGAGATTTGGTTGCAAGGGAAAGTTAAGTCCTAGGTTTATAGGACCTTATCAGATTTTGAAGCTAGTTGGACCAGTAGCGTATCAATTAGAATTGCCTTCCGAGTTAGGGCAGATGCACGATGTGTTTCACGTTTCGATGCTACGTCGTTATCAATCGGATCCATCTCAAATAATACCGATTGAGGAGGTGGAGCTGAGACCAGATCTATCTTATGAGGAAGAGCCGATTCAGATTCTGGAACAGGATGTGAAGGTGCTTCGGAGGAAATCAGTTCCTTTAGCCAAAGTGTTATGGCGTAACCATGGATCGGAAGAAGCTTCGTGGGAATCAGAGGAAACAATGCGATAGTAATACCCTCACTTATTTTAGCCAGGTAATTTCGAGGTCAAAATTATTTTAAGGGGCAGAACTGTAATATCTGGGATTTAAAGGTTATGCATTTTCACTTAAATGAATGTCATTGCATGCTTGAGTATGACTTGAATGTGTTTTGGGGGCTTCAAGAACCTTGGGATGTAGGTAGAAGCCTTAGAAAAATATTTTATTTTAAGCCTAAAAAGGGGAACTAAGGGAGCTAGGCCTTAAGGAGTTTATTGTGTGGCTTAGGACACAAGAATTAATCTGGTAAGGTGGCAAGGAGGCGCCACTTAGGGCCTTGTAAGGTGACGCCACAGAGAGTGAGAAGGGGGCCTAGGTTCGAGCAGCAAGGGAAACATTTTGGAGCTTTTATTTTTTAGCAAGGAGAGGCAGTGATGGACGGCACAGGGACACTTTATGGATGAAGTATAGATTGGGTCAAAAGCTTAAAGATTCGGCTAAGTAGGAGTGAAAAGGGGGATTGAGTGGAGAGAAGGAGAGTTGGCCGGCCATGGGACTTTTATGATGGCAAATTCGGTCACCTAGCAGCCAAAACTCCCTAAGCCGAATTGTAGCCTCACTATCACTTTCTTTTTCTTTTCTACTCACCATTCTTTCTTCCTCTTTCTCACCTTAGCCGAACCATAAACTGAGTTTCAACATCATTCTTTCTCTTTTGTCATCAAAGCCGAAATCTTCTTTTTCTTGTCGAAACTCCCTTAATCTTTTCTCTTTAAACCAAAGCCAAATCTCTGTGTTTCCAAACAAAGGTGAAATTGGTTTCAACATTGTGGTAAAGGATCCTGTCATTTGATTTCTTTCTTTTCCTTTTCTTTTGATTGCCAAAATCTAGGAATCTTATTCCTCTCATTTTCTTTGGCCGAAACCATGAAGGGAGAATTCGGGATCCACTTGTAGCCAACGGTTTAAGGGAGATCTTTCGGGATTTCGGATATCTAAGGTAAGTAAGACATACTATTCTACCAAAGGCCATACTACCTATTGAAGGTTCTCGATTCTAACTATGGTGTCTTAGGGAGTTTTTGATGGTCTTCTAGATTTGGCTAAACAATCTAGGTAAGGGTTCTAGTGTTTTAGATCTGTTCCTTATTCATTCAAAAGTCGAAAACTAACCATTTGAGTGTACTAGTGCTTAACCGATTGCAAGGGGGATCATCACGAAGTTTCGAGATTTGGTTGGTAACCAAATTGGCAGCAAGGTAAGGATTTTGGTTGCGTTAACCCTTCGATATTTGCTGCATAGTCGAATGGCCTCTTTGCTAATGTTCTTAGTGTTGGCCGAATGTAGGAAAGGGGATCTAGTGCGTTAGATCAGGATTTTCGGATTTTGATTAGATCATTTAATAGTCGTGTGTAACCCACCCTAAATTCCGATTAATAATAATAATGCTATGAATATGTTATAAGGTTATGAATGAATATGGCTAAGGGTACCATTTAATGGTACAAAGAATTCAAGTACGTTACCCCTTAATACTCGTTAATATTGTTTAATAACATTGATGTGAAAATATGTGGAATTCCGTTATGATTTTGGGGGTAAGGTAAATTGCATGATAATTGTATGTTTTAAATGTTGCATGGGCGTATGGGTGATTATGTTAAAGGGGAAGTGATCTGGTGGTTTCTACCACATTATCTGGTGACTTATGTCACATATTATGAATCTGGTGATTCTGTCACATTATCTGGTGGCTATGCCACAATTATATGGGTGATGTGCAGTTGACTGCAGTGACTGCCTTCGATGGTGTGTAGCGGATGGAGGGTCAATTTAGTAATCCCCACGGTGTGATTGGTAGGTACGGGTGATGTGTAGAGGTTGGATATCTAGGTAGGTTTGGGTTGCATCATTGTCCATATTTGTTTTATGTGATTTAATATGCCATGATTATTTGGGAGTCTGTGATGGTTGTTACACATCGAGTCATTGACTCACCCCTCGTGGGCTAACATTTTGCAGATGGCACTCAGTAAATGGACCGGTCGGCAGGAACTTAGTGGTGGCCATGCACAGCTCAGTTTTTTTTTGATTTTTCTTATTAAGTTATTTTGATTTATTTTGGGTCATGTTTTGATGTAATAAGGACATTATCACTTAACTGTTTTATTTATGTGTTTTAATTTTTTATTATGATACAAACAACATCGAACAGGACGATTAAACATTTTTCGTAAAACAACATCAATTATTTTGAAACCCAAACGCCTACGGTTTTCAAGTTAATAATAACAAACTCTAAAATCTGGCATTTCTTTTAACTTGTAACTTTTGAAATATGAAAATATTGTTTTAGCACAAATTTAAGTTACAACACGATTTTTAACTTGAGAACAATCCGAAGCTATTTTCTTCAAAACCACCAATATTTCCAAAATGTCATTTACGTTTTACACAAGGAGCATGCCAGATCTGGTCAGGGCTTGTTGGCCGGGTTTGGGGTGTTTCATCCCTAGCATGGTATATACAAATTTTGTGTATTTTGTGTTTTATGCAATAAGGACTAAATTGCTAAAAATGTGAATTATCAAGGGCAAAATGGTAAGATTCTCATTTATGCATTTTTGGATTAAATTGAAAAATATATGATTAAATTAGTTAAATTTAAATTTATTTAGATCAAGAACGAAAGAAAACAGAATTAGATTGGGGGAAATCAAAAGTAGTCGAGTAGTCGATTAAACCGTCTGACAACATCCGAGGTAAGTCAATATGCATATAAATGTTATTAAATTTGATAATATATATGATACATGATGAATAGAATTCTTGTGTATATAATCGTGTATGGCTGAATGTGTATTGAGCAAAGAAACTATACTTCGAGTTTGATCCGATCGAGATTCAATGTCTGAAAGTCCCGTACGAACCCTAGGAATAGATAGGATACATATGTCATGACATAGGATTTTTGATATGTGTTATCGTGTAAGACCACGTCTGGGATGTTGGCATCAACTTATGTTTACGTGTAAGACCATGTTTGGGACATCAGCATCGTATTTGATTCATGTTATCGATATGTGATTACATGTAAGACCATGTCTGGGATGTTGGCATTGTATGAGCTTCCGACTATCCGCGTATCCTTTTTAATTCCAAATGGTTCAATGGGAAATGTGAAGTTAAGACCAAATGTGAATTCGAATTAAAAGGCTCAGGTATGTACTTATTCTAAGATGTGAAAATGAGGTAAGTTGGTTATTGGAATTAATATTATGTATGTGAATATGATATATGCGTTAGCACATTTGAGCATATAAGTGATTTGGCCATATCATTTATGTATGTAAAGGTTAGATGTAAAATAGTAATGTATGATAACTTGTATTCAAAATTATGCAAATTTGGCCTTATTTACAATTGTTGATATGTAATTGTTGTTAAATATATGTGTTTTTGCTTTTAACTTACTAAGCTGAAGTAGCTTACTATGTGTGTTCTTGTTTGTCTCCATTTTATAGATTTTGGAGTTACGTTACGAGCTCAGGGATCATCAGCAAAGCCTATCACACTATCAACTATCTTTTTCGGTATTATGCTAAGTTGAATTTTGGGCATATGGCATGAATAGCATAGATGAAATGTTTGATTTTGGGATTTGTATATATTTATATATAGCCATGTGAAAATGGCTTAATCATTATGTTTAAATTTGGTTTTATGTGTACTTGGTTATGTGCTTGATATGTTTGGTTTGAGCAATTTGGTCTTGGCTTAATATATGCAAAACATGATTACTATGTTTATGTTTGTGTGTGTGTATGATTTCGACTAAGATAAGACTTTGTGTAGCTTGTTTAAATTGTTTTGTGAATGATAGATGAATTTAGTCATGTTATTTGGTAGAAAGGTAAATGAAGTGTGCTAGATGAATTATGATAAGTGTTTTATAATTGGTATGCTTGTGATGAATTAAACTTAGAAATGAATGTGAATAGATTGAGCTATTTGTGAATAAGATGGTGTGCTTGATATACATTTGAATGCTTGAATTGAGTTGGAATGATGTTGAAATGTGCTTGTAGGGATGACCCAAAGTGTGGGTGGCATTTTGGCCTTGCAAATGGCCTATATTTGCCCACACAGTTGAGTACACGAGCGTGTGGCTTGACCGTGTCCATCGTGGTTGTATTTCAAAACATGTTAGACTCGACCACGGATGGACACACTGGCGTGTGACTGGCCGTGTGGTGCAAGTCAGTGTCGACCACGGTTGAGGCATACAGGCGTTTCCACGGCTGTGTGGACAAGTCAGTATGTATGCCCTGTTTTGACACGACTTAGACACACGGGTGTGTCTGAGGCCGTGGGAGGCACACGGCCTGCCCACATGGGCGTGTGACCTGCATAACTTTGAAAAAAATTAACTTTCTAAAATCTTCCGTATGTGTTTGGTTTCGTCCCGTTCTATTTCTAAGGTATGTGTAAGGTATCGTAGACATGTTTAAGGGACACTTTGATTTGTTTTGTTGAACTATGATATGAAATGACCGTGAACGATTCCGTTTGTCCAGTAATACCTCTAAACATTATTTCAGTGACGGTTACGGGTTAGGGGTGTTACATTTGATTGGTATCAGAGCTACGGTTTAGTCAATTCTAGGACTAACGTAGCACGTGTGAGTCTAGCTATACATGCCATATTTTATATTGCGATAGTGTGATGACTTCTAACATTTGAAAAATGTGTTTTCATATAGTAATGGATCTCAATCGAGCCGTAACTGATGACGTCGAGAGTATAGCACCTGCTCCCGCGCAAGGGATAGCGTTGGTTGTATCTCGACTGACTTAGAGTAACAAGGAGGGAGAGGCTAGAAAAGCTTTTTTCCAAATGATGAACGACTGGTTTACTCAATATATCCGGACTAATCCAGGTGCACAACAACCTCCACCCCCGACTAATCCATCTTCGGAACCTGTCACGCCTCAAGTGAGTGATCCGTTGAGATTGCCTAAGCCTCCTGTTGATAAAATTAGAAAACAAAGAGCCGAAGAATTCAGAGCCACTGATGATGATGATGCTAAGCGAGCTGAATTCTGGCTTGATAATACTATTCTAGTGTTTGATGAGTTATCTTGCACCCCTGACGAGTGTTTAAAATGTTCTATAACTTTGCTACGAGACACCGTGCATATCACCGGTGGAATACATTAGTATCGATTGGTTAGAAAGAATGAGTGGCATAAGAATTCTTTCGCATCGAAGTTTCAGAAGATATACATCACCATAGATTTTTGATCAAAACGAAAGAATTTCTTGAATCAAACAGGTCGATGACCGTGATGAGTATGAGCGAAAATTTGTGAGACTCAATCGGTATGCCCGAGAGTGTGTTTCGACCGAAGCTATAATGTGTAAAAGATTTGAAGATGGGCTGAATGAAGACATTAAATTGTTAGTTGGCATACTTGAGATAAAAGAGTTTGTGGTACTTGTCGATCGAGCTTGCAAAGCTGAAGAGCTCAGAAAAGAGAAAAGAAAATCTAACTCTGAAGCTAGAGATTCATGTAAGAGACCATTCAGCAAGTCATATCAGTCGACATCGAAGAAATTTTGAGATGATGTTAGCCATTCAAAGACTTTTGCGGGTTATTCTAGACGTGATCGGGATAGACCACCTGTGAGCTCGAGAGCTACCTTAGTAGCTAGTGTAGGTAATATCAGATCAAATCAACCCGAGTGTGAACATTTTGGTAAATGACATCCTGGCAGTTGCAGATTGCATGATCGAGCCTGTTTTAAATGTGGGTCGATGGGTCATTTCATTCGTGAGTGCCTAGAGTTAGTGGAGCAAAATTTGATATAGAATACGAGATCGGGTAAAACTATAGCTCGAGGTAGACCACCCAGAAATACGGGTAATGTAAGTAGCAGTCAGAGAGGACCAAAGATACAGCTATTAGATCCGAGGCTCGTGCACCTGCTAGAGCCTATGCTATTCACGCACGCGAGGAGGCCTCATCCCTGGATGCGATTACTAGTATTTTCACTCTCTATGATACTAGTGTTGTTGCATTAATTGATCCTAGTTTGACTCATTCTTATGTGTGTGAGATTTTAGTATCCAGTAAGACTTTGCCTATAGAGTTTACTGAGTTTGTGGTTAAAGTATCGAACCCCTTAGGCCAGTGTGTTTTGGTTGATAAAGTGTGCAAGAATTGTCCATTGATGATTCGAGATTATTGTTTTTGCTAATTTGATGTGATTGCCATTCGACTAGTTTGATATAATTCTGGGTATGGATTGGTTAACTCTACATGATGCTATTGTGAACTGCAAATAGAAGACTATTGATTTACGGTGCTAGAATGATGAGATTATTCAGATTGATTCAAATGATCTGAATTGTTTACTAGTAGTGATATCTTCAATGTTAGCTCAGAAATATGTAAGAAAGGGTTGCGAAGCTTACTTTGCATATGTGCTTGATAGTAAAGTAACCGAAAGAAAGATTGAATCGGTACTTGTTATGTGTGAATATCCGGATGTGTTTCCTGAAGAATTACCAAGTTTGCCACCGATTCGAGAGGTAGAGTTTGGTATTGAATTAGTACTAGGGACGACTTTGATATTGATAGCCCCGTACAGAATGGAACCTACAGAATTAAAAGAATTGAAAGAGTAGTTGCAAGAGTTGACAGATAGAGGTTTTGCGTGACTGGGTTTTTCTCCTTGGGGCGCACCAATTTTATTTGTGAAAAAGAAAGATGGAACTATGAGAATGTGTATCGACTATAGACAGCTCAATAAAGTGACTATAAAGAATAAGTATCCATTGAATAAGTATCCATTGCCACGGATTGACGATATGTTCGATTAGTTAAAAGGGGATACATTGTTTTCAAAAATAGATTTGAGATCAGGCTACTATCAGTTGTGAGTTAAAGACTCTGACGTGCCAAATTCTGCTTTTCGAACGAGGTACGGACACTATGAGTTTCTGGTTATGCCTTTCGGACTTACTAATGCACCTGTTGTTTTCATGGATTTGATGAATTAGATCTTCAGACAGTATCTGGATCGATTTGTGGTAGTATTATAAATGACATTTTGATTTACTCCCGTGATGAAACCGAGCATGCCGAACATTTGAGACTTGTGTTATAGACTTTGCGAGATAAACAGTTATATGCAAAGTTCAGTAAATGTGAGTTCTTGTCACACGAAGTTAGTTTTCTGGGCCATGTTGTATCAGCATCGAGTATTCGGGTTGATCCGAGTAAAATTTCAGCTATACTTGATTGGAAACCTCCAAAAAATGTATCTGAGGTTTGAAGCTTTTTAGGACTAGCTGGTTACTATAGACGGTTTGTAAAAGGTTTCTCAATGATTGCAACTCCGATGACGCGACTACTTTAAAAAGATGTTAAGTTCGAGTGGTCAGAAAAGTGCCAGAAAATTTTTGATCAGTTGAAAGCTCTTCTGACCGAAGCTCTAGTGTTAGTTCAGCTAGAATCGGGTAAAGAATTTTTCATTTATAGTGATGCATCTTTGAGTGGTATGGGTTGTGTTTTGATGCAGGAAGGCAAATTCATAGCTTATGCCTCGAGACAGTTAAAGCCGCACGAAAAGAATTATTTGACGCATGATCTAGAATTGGCAGCTATTGTGTTTGCATTGAAGATTTCGTGCCACTATCTGTTCGGTGAGAGATGTCATGTTTATTCTGATCACAAAAGGCTGAAGTATTTGATGACTCAGAAAGATTTGAATTTGAGACAACGCCGATGGTTAGAGTTGTTAAAAGATTACAAGCTTGTGATTGGCTATCATCTGGGAAAAGCTAATGTTGTTCAGGATGCTTTAAGCCAAAAATCACTGTTTGCTTTGCGTGCAATAAATGCACATATGATTATATTTGATGATGGTTCGATAATAGCTGAATTAAAAGCAAAACTGTTATTTGTTCAACAAATTTGTGACGCTTAGAAAGTTGATAGTGATTTGTAAACAAAGCGAGCTCAGTGTGAATCGAATGTTGAATCTAATTTTCGAGTTGATACAAATGGTTGTTTAATGTTCAGAAATCGAATATGTGTTCTGAGAAATTCAGAGTTGATTCAGATGATTTTGAGTGAAGCTCATAACAGTAGGTTATCTGTTCACCCGGGTAGTACAAAAATGCATAATGATCTGAAATAGCTTTATTGGTGGTCTGATATGAAACTAGACATATCTGACTTTGTTTCTAAATGTTTAGTCTGTCAACAAGTAAAAGCTTGGCATCAGGTACCTTCTTGGTCACTTCAACCGATTATGATACCCGAGTGGATATGGACAGAGTCACGATGGATTTTGTATCTAGTTTTCCGTTGACACCGAGAAAGAAAGATGCAATCTGGGTTATTGTGGATAGATTGGCTAAATCAGCTCACTTTATTCCAGTTCATACAAATTATTCGCATGATAAACTAGTTGAATTATATGTTTCTCAGATTGTGAGATTACACGGAGTGCTTATTTATATTGTTTCAGACAGAGATCTGAGGTTCACATCACGGTTTTGGAAGAAATTATAAGATGCTTTAGGTACAAAACTACACTTTAGCACTGCTTTCCATCTTCAAACTGATGGTCAGTTTGAACTAATTATTCAAATACTTGAGGATATGCTGAGATGTTGCATTCTCAAGTTTGAAGGTACATGGGAATGATATTTACCTTTGATTGAATTTGCATATAATAATAACTTTCAATCTAGTATCAAAATGGCACCTTACGAGGCTTTGTATGGTCGTAAATGTCGTACACCATTGTATTGGACTGAGCTCAGTGAAAATAAGATACACAAGGTTGATTTGATCAAAGAGACTAAATAGAAAGTGAAAGTGATTCGCGATAGTCTGAAAACAAAATCAGATCATCAGAAATCGTATGCAGACTTGAAAAGAAAAGATATAGAGTTTTAGACTGGAGATAAAGTCTTTTTGAAGGTATCACCGTGGAAAAAAATACTCAGATTCGGTCGTAAAGGCAAATTTAGTATGAGATTTATTGGACCGTATGAGATTATAGAGCGTATCGGGCTGATTGCTTATAGACTACTGTTGCCACCTGAGTTAGAAAATATTCACAATGTATTTCATGTTTCGATGCTCCGTAGATACCTATCCGATCCTTCACATGTGATTAGTCCGACAGAGGTTGAGATTAAGTCTAATATGACATATGAAGAAGAAGTGATTCGTATTCTGGCTCGTGAGATTAAAGAATTACGAAATAAGAATATTTTGTTAGTTAAGGTACTGTGGCATAAGCACGGAGTTGAGGAAGCAACTTGAGAGTTAGAGGATACAATGAAAGAGCATTATCCAAACCTATTCACTGGTAAGATTTTTGGGGACGAAAATCCCTAAGGGGGGAGAGTTGTAACAACTTGATTTTGACCCTAATCAGAATACTAGTTTCGGGGACCACAAATTCGAGTTTGAGAAATATTTTAATATTATTTTCTGTGTTAATCATGTGTGAATTTACATGTGTGAAAGTTTCGTGAGTTAATTTTTTGTTTGTGTGCTTAATTCGATAAAAGGGCTTAATCGCATAAAATGAAAATTCGATGGTTGAATATAAAAGTTTCTAATTGTTATTGTCTTTTTAATATGGTGGATTTTTGTTGCAAATATGCCATTGCATTTATGAATGGACAGGTTAGACATATATTATAAAGTTTTTATATTAACTTATTAAGGTTATTTTAGTAAATGGATATTAAATGTTAATATAATAAATAAAACATGAAAGTTTTGCATGTTCATCTTTGCCATTGCAAAAAATTAAAAGAAAAAGAAAATAAAAAGACTTCCAAGGGTTCGGCCTTGTATAAGCTTGATGTAGAAATGTATTTTGCTCGATTTTTGATAATTTTTACATTTTTTAGATTGTTGCTATGAAATGTACAAAACCCATGCTTTAATTTTTGATTTTGATGAATATTTTGAGTTGAGCCATTGATGAATTCATGAGATTTTTGTTGTTAGATGATAGATTATGAAATATATGTTTTGGATTAACATGTTTTGTATTGGAAATTTTGATGAATTTGAGTAATTAGGGCTAAATTGTAAAAATAATATTTTGAGGGACTAAAATGTGAAATAAATGAAATATATGGAGTAGTATGAAGCTTATAAATATTCAGCCCTAGCATGGTATATGCAAATTTTGTGTATTTTGTGTTTTATGCAATAAGGAATAAATTGCTAAAAGTGTGAAATGTCAGGGGCAAAATGATAATTTGCCCATTTATACATTTTTGGATTAAATTGAATAAATATATGATTAAATTAGTTAAATTTGAATTTATTTACATCAAGAATGAAAGAAAATTGAATTAGATCGGGGACAATCAAAAGTAGTCGAGTAGTCGATTAAACCATCCGACAACATCCAAGGTAAGTCAATAAGCATATAAATGTTATTAAATTTAATAATATATATGATACTTGATGAATAGAATTCTTGTGTATATAATCGTGTATGGCTGAATGTGTATTGAGCAAAGGAACTATACTTTGAGTTTGATCCGATCGAGATTCAATGTTCAAAAGTCTCGTACGAACCCTAGGAATAGATAGGATACATATGTTCAAAAGTTCAGGGTGCGCAGTTTCCAACTGACTTAATGGAGTTGCCATTTGAGGAATTTGATCTAATCTTAGGCATGGACTGGTTAGTGAAGTACCATGCAAATTTGGATTGTGCTGCTAAGCGCATGTCGTTAAGAACTTCTGACAACAACGAGGTTCTGGTAATGGGCGAGAGACGAAATTGCTTGTCAAATGTAGTATCTGCCCTGGAGGCAGAGAAGATGGTGAGAAAAGTGTGTGTAGCTTTTCTGATGTTGATCAGTGCCTTAGAGGCTAAGGAAGCAAATGTAGGAGGAGTTAGAGCGAGAAGGGAATTTGTGGATGTCTTTTCGAGGAGCTACAGGTTACCCCATGTGAAAGTGGAGTTTGGAATTGATTTACTGTCGGGTACAGCTCCTATTTCAATTGCTCTGTACCGAATGGCACCAAAGGAGTTAGTAGAGCTTAAAGGTAAGATCCAAGAGTTACTCGATCGTGGGTTTATTCGACCTAGTGTGTCTCCATGGGGAGCATCGATCCTATTCATGAAGTAGAAGGACAGGACTATGCGCATGTGCATAGATTACCGGTAGTTGAATAAGCTAACCACCAAGAACAAGTATCCATTGCCAAGAATAGATGACTTGTTCGATCAGCTTAAGGGGGCCGCAGTATTTTCGAAGGTCGATCTAAGGTCAGGATATCATTAGCTTAAGGTGAAGGAGGCAGATATCCATAAGACAGCTTTCTCGGACTAGATATGGGCATTATGAGTTCTTAGTAATGCCGTTCGAATTGACAAATGCCCCAGCCGCATTCATGGATATGATGAACCGGGTTTTCCAACCTTACCTGGATCAGTTTTGGTGGCCTGATCTTAAGCGGGAAGTTACAGAATTTGTAGGGAAGTGCTTAACGTGTCGACAAGTCAAGGTCAACACCAAGCACCGTCGAGATTGCTTTACCGATAAAGATTTTGCAATGGAAGTGGAGAGAATTACCATGGACTTCGTTAATGGGCTTCCCCTTACGCCTACCAAGAAGGACTCGGTATGGGTGATAGTAGATCGGTTGACGAAGTCTGCACATTTCATACTAGTGCGGGTTGACTATTCTTTACAAAAATTGGCAAAGTTGTATGTAGTAGAAATTGTGAGGTTGCACGGAGTACCGGTGTCGATTATCTCGGATAGGGATCCGGGGTTTACTTCTCGATTTTGGAAAGCACTACATCAAGCTTTGGGCACTTGGTTGGACTTCAGTACGACATTTCATCCGCAGTCGGACAGCCAATCTGAATGGGTAATTTAAGTACTAGAGGATATGTTGGGGGGTTGCGTGATAGACTTCAGAGGAAGCTGGGAGGAGTTCTTGCCTTTAGCGGAATTCGCGTACAATAATAGCTATCAAGCAAGTATTCGGATGGCACCGTACGAAGCACTGTATGGATGGAAGTGTCGCACTCCTACATGTTGGATAGAATTGGGGGAACATCGGGTTTTGGGTCCAGAGATTGTGGCAAAATCTGAAGAAAAGGTTAAAGTAATTAGGACACGGTTGAAGGAGGCAGTTGACAAGCAAAAATCATATGTGGATCTTAAGCGAAAGGAGATAGAGTTTGCTGTGGGGGATCAGGTGTTTCTCAAAGTTTCACCGTGAAAGAAGGTGATGAGATTTGGTCACAAGGGAAAGTTAAGTCCTAGGTTTATAGGACCTTATCGGATTTTGAAGCGGGTTAGACCAGAAGCATACCAGTTAGAATTGCCTTCGGAGTTGGAGCAGATACACAATGTGTTTCACGTTTCGATGCTACGTCGTTACCGATCAGATCCATCTCACGTGATACCGGTTGAGGAGGTGGAGCTGAGACCAGATCTGTCCTATGAGGAAGAGCCGATTCAAATTCTAGAACGTGATGTGAAGATGCTACGCAGGAAATCAGTTCCTCTAGTCAAAGTACTATGGCGTAACCATGGATCGGAGGAAGCTTCGTGGGAGCCAGAGGAAGCAATGTGATAGCAATACCCTCACTTATTCTAGCCAGGTTAATTTTAAGGTCGAAATTTATTTTAAGGGGGGTAGAACTATAATATCCTGACTTTGTGGGTCTGTGCATTTGATGCGTTGCATGGCTAAATTAGTAGGAGAAGGCTTTGAGGTGCAGATTGGGCTCAGGTTTGGGCTTAAAACCTGGGATAAATTGCTTATAAATAATGTTAGTGTATAAATTAAAAGTTAAGTGAGTATGTTTAGTAGCAAGTTGGGCTCGTGGCCCAAAGTTGAAGGTGCCATAAGTGGGTATGTAGGTAGCGTCACAAGGGGGAGAAGTTTGGGCCTAGTATGGCCACTTGGGGCCCAAGTTAGTGGGTCAAATATTAAGACTTCAAGGGGAGGGATGGACGACACATGAGCCGCATTTTAGAGCTTTATTTCTTTTAATATTTAGTAATTAAAAGTCGATAATTAAGAGGAGGAGTTGGCTCTAGGTTGGCCTCTTCTAAAATGAGATAGGATTGGGTTATCATGCAAGATAAGAGCTATCAGAGGGAAGAGTTGGCCAAACTCCAACTCGATTGTGTGCTTGTGTATAGCCAAAATTTGGAAGGAATTATCATCTTTTCCATTTGTTTTCCCACTTTCTCATCTTTTCTCTCAAGCCAAAATTCTTTTTCTCTTTTTCTTTTCTAGCCAAAATTCCCTAGTCTGCTTCTCTTCTCCAATATCTTCCTGAAAGTCAAATTTTTCTTACTCATATTCCTCCTCCATAACCGAATCTGGTTCCCGAAGGTGCACCATTAGCCGCATACTCCTTAGTAATCGGGTGAGTTTCGGGATTTCATTCTATGCGAATTCACTTTTATTTTCTTTACTTTCTTTCTTTCTTCATTAAGATCTAACCCGAAACACTTGCTTAAGGTCTGTCGATTTTCCCTCTCTGTAGCCGAATCTGTCTCATTAAAAGTCTCCTGTGCCGATTTGGTGGAAAAGCCGAAGGTAGGTAGTGGTAGGTTCGACCGAATGACCCTCTCTTGATTCTCTTTATTTGGCCGAATACTATATAGGCTGGAATCAATATGGTTTTCAGTTGGTTTGATGTTTTCGAGGATGGCCGAATGTAGGTAGAATTAGCGGTGACGATTTCCTGAAGATTTTCAGGATTTGGTAATCGCTAACCCTACACTAAATTACCGATAGTTTAATAATAATAATGTTAAGCATGTGTTAATGAAGTGACGAATAAACATGGCTAAGGGTACCATCCAATGGTTCAGTGTATTCTGGTACGTTACCCTTAACACTTGTTAATAATGTTTAAATAACATGGATGCAAAAATATGTGGAATTCCGTTATGATTTTGGGGTAAGGTGAATTGCATGATAAATTGCACATTATTTGGTGACTTATGTCACATATTATGAATCTGGTGACTCTGTAACATTATCCGGTGGCTATGCCACAATTATAAGGGCGATGTGCAGTTGACTGCAGCGACTGCCTCCAATGGTATGCAGCGGATGGAGGGTTGATTTAGTAATCCCCACGGTGTGATCGGTAGGTACGGGTGATGTGTAGAGGTTGGATCTAGGTGGTTTGGGTTGCATCATTGTTTACAATTGTTTTATGCGATTTAATATGCCTTGATTGTTTTGGGAGTCTGTGGTGGTTGTTACACACTGAGTCTATTGACTCACCCCTCGTAGGCTAACATTTTGCAGATGGCACTATGTAAATGGATCGGGTCGGCAGGAACTTAGTGGTGGCCATGCACAACTCAGTTTTTCGATTTTTCTTATCAAGTTTATTTTGATTTATTTTTGGGTTATGTTTTGATGTAATAAGGCCATTATCACTTAACTGTTTTATTTGTGCGTTTTAAATTTTTATTATGATGCGAATAATATCGAACAGAACGATTAAACAATTTCCGTAAAATAACATCAATTGTTTTGAAACCCAAACACCTACGGTTTCCAAGTTAATAATAATAAACTCTAAAATTTGGCATCTCTTTTAACTTGTAACTTTTGAAATATGAAGATATTGTTTTAGCACAAATTTAAATTACAATACGGTTTTTAACTTGAGAACAATCCGAAGCTATTTTCTTTAAAACCACCAAGATTTCCAAAATGTCATTTCGAGACTTAACTACGTTTTACTCAAGGAGCATGCCAGATCTGGTCAGGGCTTGTGGGCTGGGTTTGGGGTGTTTCAATTTGGTATCAGAGCCCGGTGATGGAGTATTGTGTTTTCGGGGCAAGGTCTAGATGCCGAAGGATGAGGAGTTAAGGAAGAGAATTCTTTAGGAATCGTACTATGCATCCTGGAGGAAGTAAGTTATATAGGGATCTACGGGATCAGTTTTGGTGTCCTGGTCTTAAGCGGAAGTTACGAGTTTGTAGGAAGTGCATAACGTGTCGACAAGTCAAGGTGAACACTAAGTACCGTCAGATTGCTTTACCGATAAAGATTCCGCAATGGAAGTGGAGAGAATTACCATGAACTTCGTTAGTGGGCTTCCCTCACGCCTACTAAGAAGGACTCGAATGGGTGATAGTAGATCGCTTGACAAAGTCTACACATTTCATACCGGTCTTGGGTTGACTATTCTCTCACAAAAATTGGCAAAGTTGTATGTAGCAAAAATCGTGAGGCTGTACGGAGTGTCGGTGTTGATTATCTCGGATAGGGATCCAATGTTTACATCTCAGTTTTAGAAAGCACTACATCAAGCTTTGGGCACCAGATCGGACTTCAGTATGACATTCCATCCGCATTCGGACGGCCAATCTGAGCGGGTAATTCATGTAATATCCGTGATTTAGGGGCTATGCATTTTTATTTGAACGTATGTGATTGCATGCCTGTGTGTGTGATTTGAATGTGATTTGGGGGTTTCAGGAACCTTGGGATGTAGGTAGAAGCCTTAGAAAAATATTTTATTTTAAGCCTAAAAAGGGGAACTAAGGGAGCTAGGCCTTAAGGAGTTTATTGTGTGGTTTAGGACACAAGAATTAAGCCGGTAAGGTGGCAAGGAGGCGCCACTTAGGGCCTTGTGAGGTGATGCCATAGGGAGTGTGAAGGGGCCTAGGTTCGAGCAGCAAGGGAAGCATTTTGGAGTTTTATTTTGCAGCAAAGAGAGGCAGTGTTGGATGGCACAAGGACTCTGATGGAGGAAGTATAGATTGGGTCTGACAGCTTAGAGATTCGGCTAAGGTAGATTGAAAAGGGGGATTTGGATGAGGGAGGCAGAGTTGGCCGAATGGAGGGGACTTTGGAGAGGGGCATATTCGGTTCTGTATAGGGGAGCTAAGTGCCGAAATTACTTAGCCTTTCTACTCATCTCTTGACTGAAACCTTCACCCCTTCTCTTCTCTTCTTTTCTTTTTTCGTTTGAAAGTCAAAACCTACCCTCTTAGTCTTGCAAAAATCGAAAACCATACAAGGCTTCAATTCTTCTTCTTCTTTGCATCGATTCTTCCATTCTCAAAAGCTGGAAGAACTTTTCTCTTCATTTGCTGAGATCATAGCTGAAACACCATAGATCCTCAACCCTTTTCTCTTATCTCTTTTCTCTTATCTGTTAGTTGGTAAGGATTATTCTATTCCAATTTCTTTCCTTTTTCCCTTTTGATTAGCCGAAATAAAGGACTCTAATCCCCTATGTTTCTTTGGCCGAAACCATGAAGGTGATTTCGGGATTCTTTTGTAGCCGACGGTAGAAGGAGATCTTTTCAAGATTCAAGATCCAAGGTAAGCAAGGCATACCATTTGGCCAAGGGCCACTTTTTTGTTCTAAGACTATGCCGATTCTAACTATGGTGTCTTAGTGGAGTTTCGACTATTCTTCGAGATTTGGCTAAGCAATCTAGGTAAGGTTTCTAGTGTTTCAGATCTGTTTCTTATTTGTTCAAAAGTCAAAAACTAATCGTATGAGTGTGCTAGTGCTTAGCCGATTGCAAGGGGGAATCATCACGAAGTTTTGGGATTTGGTTGGTAACCAAATCGGCAGCAAGGTAAGGATTTTGGTAGCGTTAACCCTTCGAGATTTGCTGTGTGGTCGAATGGCTCTTTGCTAATATGCTTAGTGTTGGCCGAATGTAGGAAAAAGGGATCTAGAGCATTAGATCAGGATTTTCGGGATTTGGTAATCGCGTTAGAAATCAGGTGTGTAACCCTACATTAATTCCCGATAGTTTAATAATAATTATGTTAATCATGTGTTAGTGAAGTGATAAATAAACATGGCTAAGGGTACCATTTAATGGCACAGTGTATTCAGGTACGTTACCCCTTAACACTCGTAAATAATGTTTAATAACATTGATGTGAAAATATGTGGAATTCGCTGGATTTTGGGGTAAGGTAAATTGCATGATAAATAGCATGTTTTGTATGTTGCGAGGGCATATGGGTGATTATGTTAAAGGGAAGTGATCCGTGGTTTTACCACATTATCTTGAGACTATGTCACATATTATAAATCTGGTGACTCTGTCACATTATCTGGTGGCTATGCCACAATTATAAGGGCAATGTGCAGTTGACTACAGCGACTACCTTCGATGGTGTGTAGCGGATGGAGGGTCGATTTAGTAATCCCCACGGTGTGATTGGTAGGTACGGGTGAGGTGTAGAGGATGGATATCTAGGTGGGTTTGGGTTGCATCATTGTTTATATTGGCTCGTATATGATATGATATGTTATGACTGTTTGGGAGTCTGTAATGGTTGTTACACACTGAGTCTGTTGACTCACCATTCGTGGGCTAACTTTTTGCAGATGGCACTCAGTGAATGGACCGGGTTGGCAGGAACTTAGTGGTGGCCATGTACAGCTCATTTTTTCTTCAGTTTTCTTATTAAGTTTATTTTGGTTTATTTTGGAATATATTTTGATGTAATAAGGCCATTATCACTTAACTGTTTTATTTATGTGTTTTAAATTTCTACTATGATATGATCAACTTCAATAGTTTTGAAACTCAAACGCCTACGGTTTTCAAGTTAATAATAATAAACTTTAAAAAATTTGGCATTTCTTTAACTTGTAACTTTTGAAATATGAAATTATCGTTTTAGTACAAAATTAAATTTCAACTCAATTTTAACTTGAGAACAATCCCACATCTATTTTCTTTAAAACCACCAAGATTTTCAAAATGTCATTACGAGGCTTAACTACGTTTTACTCAAGGAGCATGCCAAATCTGGTCAGGGCTTGTGGGCCGGGTTTGGGGTGTTTCAATTTTGGTATCAGAGCTCGGTTCAAAACTCAGCCTTGAGGGCTTTTGGGCCCAAAACATTTTTCTTTATTTGGAAATTGAGTTTTACAAGAGAATGAGCAGGTTTTCTGGCATGGCACCTGAGTCTCCGACCCAAAGTCCACTAGGTAAGTATCCTTAACCCTTGTGTGATTTGTACGTGGGAATTATAGGGACATAGACTAGTAGATTAGGGGTTATTGAACCCTAGGATTAGCTTACTCCAACACCGATTTACATAAAATTTAAAGTCTAACCAAACAAACCTGTGAGTGAGTCGCCGAGTTAAGGGTGTGGCAACCACAGCACATGTCTAGGATTGGATCTGGGGAGCTTGGTATTTAAGCAGCCCTAGTGACTCACCTCCTCTCCGCCGAATCCTACTGGTGCGAAGTGACGGCTCACCCTAACCAAGAGGACTAAATCATAGGCTAAATTCAATAATTAAAACCCGAAAGGGACCAATCCTCTTGTTTTGTACAATCCTAAAATCAAACCCTGGTTATAAAACATTCAAAGTACCCTTGATTCGAAAAATGACCAAATACCCCTGATTTGCAAATTGACCAAATTACCCCTAACCTGTACAAATTACCAAAATACCCTCAGTATGGAAAGTTGCCAAAGTACCCCCGAATTGAAAATTTCCAAATTTCCCTTATTTTGTAAGATCACTTGGAACCATATTTTACAAAATTACTGAAATGCCCCTGGTTTGTAAAATTACAAAAATACCCTCAATCTATAAAATTGCCATATTACCCTCGAATCTTCTTATCAAAATATTCCTATTTTGCAAAAAAAACCAAAAATCCCTATTTTTTGAAATTTTCAAATACCCTAATTTGGAAAATTACCAAAATACCCCTATAGGATAAATTACAAAAATACCCTTGGGTAGTGGAGAACAACAACAATGACAACCACAACACTTCTCTGTAATGAACGCAAGTTCATGAATGGTGATGATTGAATGAATAAACTTGAGGCTGTGAAGTGTGTATGAATTGAAAGAACTATTTTTAGAACTATTAATCATAAGACTATTCGCGATAAATCAGTGGAAAGAAATAATGATTCATAAAATTCTTAACCAAATAAACGCAATTCAGAAGAATGAGTTCTAGAGGACGTGGTCGTAATGTGCGTGGCCATGGTAGAGGTCGAATGACCGTGTCGGAACCAGTTAGGTCTGGTCAAGGGTCCGAGAATGAAATGCCACCACCACCAGCTACTGGTGTTGAATATCAGGATTAGACGGGGGATGATGCAGTATCGTAGGCAATGCTGCGAGTTCTTGAGAGGGTGGCTAGAGCAGGTGGAGGTATGGGAGCTCAGAAATCTATACCTAAGCGACTCCGAGCCAATGGAGTTGAGTTTTTCCGTGGTATATCTGGTGTGGCGCCCAATACGGCTGAGTATTGGTTGGAGGCGACGGAGCGAATTATGGATGATTTGGACCTGACTGCTAAGGAGAAACTGAAAGGGGTAGTGTCGCTACTCCTTGATGAGTCATACCAATGGTGGCTCATGGTTTGGGATGGTGCTACAGCAGATGATCTCACTTGGGAGTATTTTAAGGCGCGTATCAGAAGAAGTATATTGTGACTAGCTATGTTGATGCGCAAAGGAAGGCGTTTCCAAGGCTGGTCTAGTGGAATAAGTCTGTAGCGAAGTACGAGGAAGAATTCCTAAGGTTGAGCTGATACGCTCAAGGCATCGTGGCTACGGAGCATGAACGGTGTGTCCGATTTGAGGATGGACTGAGGGATGACTTGAGATTGTTGATTATTCCACAGCAGGAGCGGGAGTTTACCGTGTTGGTAGAAAAGGCTAAGGTAGCCGAAGGAGTTAAGGAGTCTCGTGAGAGACGAACACTTACAAGAATAGGCAAAAGAGAGGTTTTGGATCATCAGGGTCATCTGGAAATGTCCAAAAGAGACCTAGAATGGATGGGTCGCGAGGTCAGCAAGTTGTTACGGGAGGACAGTACCGTACTTGTGCTCAGTGTGGAAAGATGCACTTGAGAGAGTGTTGGAAGAAGACGGGAGGATGTTTCAAGTATGGGTCCAAGGATCACATGATTAGGGACTATCCTATGAAAATGATTTGAGCCACCAAGAAGCTGTGGTCTTAATTAGGGTGGAAGAGGTGGAAAGAACCACCACGGATCGTGGTCCTGACCGGTAGAGGTAATAGTTCGGAAGATGACGGGGAACACCGGGCAGAGGTGTTGGTAACTCAGAGGCGAGACAGCCGGGTCTAGTGTATGCAGTTTGACGTTTGAGGGAGGATGGTGACACACTTGATGTCATAATGGGTATGTTCCTTATCTCCGGATTACCCTTTATTGCATTGATAGATATTGGGTCAACTCATTCATACATTGCTAGTAAGGTGTCCGAACTCTATATGTGAACTCGAGATCGCATCTAGGAAGATGACTGTATTTAGTCCTTTAGGGCAATCAGTAGAATTAGATAAACTCTTTAAGGCAGTACCTTTGGAGGTTTAGGGGGCGCAGTTTCCAGCTGACTTAATGGAGTTGCCATTTGAGGAATTTGATCTAATCTTAGGCATGGACTAGTTAGTGAAGTACCATGCAAATGTAGATTGTGCTGCTAAGCACATGTCGTTAAGAACTTCTGATGACAAAGAGGTTGTGGTGATGGGCAAGAGACGGAATTGCTTGTCGAATGTGGTATCTGCCCTTAAGACAGAAAAGATGGTAAGAAAAGGGTGTGTAGCTTTTCTAATGTTGATCAGTGCCTTGGAGGCCAAGGAAGCAGCTATAGGAGGAGTTAGAACAGTAAGGGAATTTGTGAATGTCTTTCCGGAGGAGCTGCCTAGATTACCCCCGAATAGGGAAGTGGAGTTCGAAATTGATTTACTACCGGGTACAGCTCCTGTGTAACACCCCTTAACTTGTACCCGTCACTGAATTAGGGTTACGGGCATTACCAGATAAGTCATAACTTCTACTCAAACAATTAAATTTTTAGCTAAACATCTTTATCAAGTAATTCATTTATCAACAGACAAATTACACATGTATAATATATGCTTAATACTTTAATTCAAATCATATACACTATAATCATCAACGAACACAACATGACCCTGAAAGCACATTACGGCAATGTCACACAACAATCCCAATTCCATATACTACACTCGACAAGTTGGTCTTAATTTGTGAAATTTATAAACAAGTAAACTATACGTAACTAATTAATAAAATAACCCTATTTCAAAAGTCAATTCATTTTAATTACTAATGAAAACAAACCCTATGAACAAAACTTCATGCTAAATGGTCAAGGTACATGAGTTCATTACATTATCAAAGATGCAGTTAATAGCTTTGGCCAAATATACCAAAACATATTGCATAACATGTTTCATGTTTAATAAAATAATTTAGATCAATGCACATACAAAATTTTAAATTGATACCTATCCAATACCCACTTGTTTTTCCATACATAACTCAACTATAATCGTATATAAGCATCCATATAGACCTTGCATCATAATAACATAAACATAGATAACATTTGATAATTAAAATTCATATATCTCAAGCTCAAACTAGCACAAGATTAAAGCCATATTCGAATGGCCATACTAATTATAACACAAAATCTTCAACCTAAACATGAGTATAAACATTTTCATGATCAACTTTGAATTATAACTAAGCACATAATAATCTCAAGAGAAAAATTCACACAACCAAATAGGCAATACTTATACATATATATATTACCTATAAATGACCAATTCTATATAACCACATTTAACTCCTAAACATGATATGCATACATCTTATATCAAGGATTAAAACAAACCATTATATCAAACATATAAACCATACTTAACCAAAGTAATAAATTTTATTCGCAAGGCCATATATATATTTACAAACCAACATCATTCATTACTTATCAAAATAAAGCCTATACATGCCTTTGATTCAAAAAGTATACAAAACATATATATACCAAAGAGAGTGATAGTGTGGTCGACTTTCTTGATGATCCCCTGAGCCCGTAGTTGAATCAACGATCTATAAAACAGAAGTACAAACACATACCGAGTAAGCTCACTAGCTTAGTAAGTCTTAAGCAACTTTAATATAACATTTGAACACTTAAACATTTTATTTCTTTAAACTTATTGCATTGAATATAAATATTTCCATAAATATATTTATGCAGGGCCGAATGTTAACAGTTTATTAACCATAGCATTTACACTACATTACCATAATCCTATAATTCATCGAACCATAGTATAAACATATTTTACATGAAGCACATGCTCCTTGTCACATAGGTGCAACATTTATATCAACTATATTATCATATTCAAAGTCTTTTCACTAGTAGCATTTCTACTAGTAACCGAACATCCCAAAAATAGCACGTTTAAGCTCAGACTCTATCTTATACCATTCATACATATCGATCAATAAGCTCACTCATACATAACACCATTCTTAATATGATATTTCAACTCAAGTAACATTAATCACAACTTACCTTACTTCCGATGAATTCAATGAGATTTAAGCTTCCTTGAGTTTTTAACTCAATAGGTTCACTATATTACACTCGAACAATTTATGGTTTCTTCGTTTTAAAGTATCACCAGCATTAAGCCTACTAGGCATGAAGCCCGAATCAAATCACCAGCACTAAGCCTGCTAGGCACGAAGCCCAAATATGTCACCGGCACTAAGCCTGCTAGGCACTAAGCCCGAATATGTCACCGGCACTAAGCTTGCTAGGCACGAAGCCTGAGTCAAATCACCGACACAAGGCTTGCTAGGCAATAAGCCCAAAAATATTCATAAACCAATCACATACTTCACATTTTTCCCAAATAATATATCAAAGATACACATTCATATCATATTGTCAATTTATGCATTCAAGCCAATTTAACCCATATGCATTCGGCTATTACAATAATATACCTTCAAATTTGTCGAACATTAACATTTAACAGATTCGTAAATAATTCTTTGACATATTTCAGCTTAAGGACTTACCTCGACTATCGACGGACAACGTTAATCGGCTAGTCGACGACTTTCGCCTTTCCCCGATCCAAATTCATTTTTCTTTGTTCTTGATCTAAACACATAAAAATTTAGCTCATTCAAGTACATTTCATCTCAATTTAGTCCCTAAGCACATAAATAGGAAAATTACCATTTTACCCCTAGAGTTTTACATTTTTACAATTTAATCCTATTTGTATAAAACACAAAATACACATAATTTGCACATAATACTTTAGGGCCGAATCTTCTATACCTTCATACCAAGGCATACATTTCATTTATTTTGCAAACTAGTCCCTCAAAAATTTTATTTTTACAAATTAGTCCAAAATACTCAAATTTACTAAAATTTCCAATTCAATATATACTAATCTTTAACATATCATTTACATAAAATCATAAAACACCAAAAATCACAAGAACATAACAAGGGCCAAACATCATACATGATTATTCTTAAAATTTTAACATGGGTCACCACGAGCTCAAGCAACAATCTCAAAAACGTAAAAATTAACTAAAACCAAGATTAAACTTATTTTAATCAAGCTTTGTATTTTTGAAATTCAAAGCTTTCCTAACCCCTTTTTCTTAGTTATATTTGGCCTTGAGAAGAAAAATGATGATAATGGTTTCATTTTGATAATAATAATAACATATATTACTTATATATTAATTTACTAAACTAACATTTTAATAATAATAAAACTAACTTATAAAACAAGGGTAACTTAGTCCTATGCCGTCCACTATCTCATAAAATGGGTTATTTACCCTTTCTATACTCCACATTATAAAGCCATGCTCAAATTAGCACATTTCACTTTAGTATGCTACTTTTACACTTTACGCGATTAAGTCCTTTTAATCAAATTTAGCACTTAAACGATAAAATTTTTCTACGAAACTTTCACACACATTAATTCACATATAATAAATTTAAAATATAATATTTAAATATTTCTCAGACTTGAATTTGTGGTCCCAAAACCACCGTTCCGATTAGGGTCAAATTCAGTCTGTTACAACTCTCCCCCCTTAAGGATTTTCGTCCCCGAAAATCTTACCGTTAAATAACGTTGGATATTGTTGCCTCATTAAGTCCTCAGGCTCCCACGTAGCCTCTTCAACTCCGTGCCGATTCCATAGTACTTTCACTAATGAAATCCTTTTGTTTCTTAACTCTTTCATTTGCCGAGCTAAGATATGGATCAGTTTTTCCTCATACGTCATATCAGTCTGATTTCAATCTCGATGGAACAATCATATGACGGATCCGACCAGATTCATCGAGCATAGAAACGTGAAATACATCGTGTATCTTTCCAATTCGTGAGGGTAGCTTCAACCTATAAGCAACAGCCCAACACGTTGAATGATTTCATATGGTCCGATGAATCTCTGACTCAACTTGCCTTCCGACCAAAACGAGTACTTTCTTCCACGGAGAAACCTTTAAAAATACTCGATCTTCGACACGAAATTCAATGTCTTTACGCTTCAAATCAAGATAGGACTTTTGACGATCCGAGCAAACTTTCAAATTGTCTCTAATAATAGCTACTTTTGTTCTATTTTTTAATCAAATCAACCCTGTATCTTATTCTCACGAGCTCACCAAAGATAATGGTGTTCGACACTTTCGCGTTACAAGGCTTCATAGGCGCCATTTTGATACTAGATTGAAAACTATTATTATAGGCAAATTCAATCGAGGTAAGTATCTTTCCCACGCACCTTCAAACTCAAGAACGCAAAGATCTCAACATGTTCTCAAGTATCCGAATAGTTCGCTCAGATTGACCGTCTGTCTGTGGATGAAAGGTCAGTACTAAAGTAACGTTTAGTACCTAAAGCATCTTGCAACTTCTTCCAAAATCGTGATGTGAATCTCGGTCTCTGTCCAAAATAATGGAACTTCGGACACCATGCAACCTCACAACTGTGATATATACAATTGAGCAAGTTTATCAAGTGAATAGTCCGCTCAAATCGGTACAAAATGAGCCGATTTGGTCAATCTATCTACTATAACCTGCATCGCATCTTTCCTACTCGGGGTCATAGGCAAACCAGATACAAAATCTATAGTGATTCTATCCCATTTCCATTCAGTATTATGATCGGTTGAAGCAACCTGAAGGCACTTGATGCTCGGCTTTTACTTGCTGACAAATTAAACACTTTGTAACAAATTCGGATATATCCCGCTTCATGCCAGGCCACCAATAGAACTGTTTCAAATCGTTATACATTTTCGTGCTACCCGGATGTATTGATAATCGACCACTATAAGCCTCGCTCAGAATTATCTGAATCAAATTCGAGTTCTTCGGAACACATATTTGGTTTTTAAAGTTCAAACAGTCATTAGCATCAATTTGAAACTCTGATCCCGCATCTTTTTCACACTGAATTCGCCTAGCAATCAAATCCTTGTCAGCTTTCTGTGCATCACAAATTTGCTGAATAAACATCGGTCTTGCTTGTAACTCGACTATAATCGAGCCATCACCAGACATAACAATCTGTGCGTTCATCACACGAAGAGCAAACAATGATTTTCGACTTAGTGCATCTGCAACAACATTAACTTTTCCCGGATGGTAGTCAATCACCAATTCATAGTCTTTCAATAGTTCTAACCATCTGCGTTGTCTCAAGTTCAGATCTTTCTGAGTCATCAAATACTTTAGGCTTTTATGATCCGAATAAACGTGACATTTCTCACCAAATAAATAATGACGCCAAATTTTCAATGCAAAGACAATAGCTGCTAATTCCAGATCGTGAGTCGGATAATTTCTTTCGTGCGGCTTTAGTTGCCTCGAAGCGTAGGCTATAACTTTACCTTCCTGCATCAAAACACAACCCAACCCATTCAGAAAAGCATCACTAAAAATGACAAATTCTTTACCCGATTCAGACTGAGCTAACACTGGAGCTTCGGTCAAAAGGGCTTTCATTGCTCAAACTTTTCCGCACTTTTCCGACCACTCAAACTTGACATATTTCTGTAATAGCTTTGTCAAAGGTGTAGCTATCATAGAAAAACCTTTTACAAACCATTTGTAGTATCCTGCAAGACCTAAGAAGCTTCAAATCTCGGAAACATTCTTTGGTGGTTTCCAATCGAGTATAGCCGCTATTTTGTTTGGATCCACCAATACCTAATGTCAAGCAACATGACCCAAGAAGTCGACTTCCTTCATCCGAACTCACATTTACTAAACTTTGCATACAACTGTTGATCTTGCAAAGTTTGTAGCACTAATCTCAAATGCTCGGCATGCTCAGTTTAATTTTTGGAGTAGACTAGTATATCATCAATAAACACTACCACAAATCGATCCAAAAACTGTCTGAAGACCCGATTCATTAGATCCATAAAAATAGCAGGTGCATTAGTGAGTCCAAAAGGCATAACCAAAAACTCAAAATGTCCGTACCTTGTCCTAATGCGCCTTTGGCACATCTCGTATCTCGACTCAAGAATCGATAATAACCCGATCTCAAATCTATCTTCGAAAATACTGAGGCCCCTTTCAACTGATCAAACAAATCATCAATCCGAGGTAACGGGTACTTATTCTTTGTAGTTACCTTATTCAGTAATAATCAATACACATTCGCATCGTTCCATCTTTCTTTTTCACAAAAAGAACTGGTGCACTCCAAGGAGAGAAACTCGGTCATGCAAAGCCCCTATCTGTTAACTCTTGCAACTGTGCTTTCAACTCTTTTAACTCAGTAGGTGCCATCCGATATGGAGCTATCGAGATTGGAGTCATTCCCGGTGCTAATTCAATACCAAACTCAATCTCTCGTACTAGGGGTAAACCCAGTAGTTCTTCAGGAAACACATCTGGGTATTCACACACAACCGTTACAGATTCAATATGCTTTTCAGACACTTTATTATCCAGTACATATGCCAAATAAGCTTTGCACCCTTTTCTCACATACTTTCGGGCCAATATTGAGGATATTATTGTAGGAAACCCACTTAAATCACCGGATTCAATTCTGATGATCTCACCATTCTGACATCTCAAATCAATAAGCTTTCTTTTGCAATTCACCACTGCATCATGTGAAGTTAACCAGTCCATTCCCAAAATTATATCGAACTCATCTAAGGGCAACAACATTAAATTGACTGGGAAACAATAATCCTGAATCATCAACGGGCAACCTCTACACACTTTATTAACCAGTACACATCCACCCAAAGGGTTGGACACACGAATCACAAACTCAGTAGACTCAACTGGCAGAGTTTTACCGAATACTAGAGTTTCACACACATATGAATGAGTCAAACCAGGATCAATCAATGCAATCACAGTAGTATCATAAAGGGTGAAAGTACCGGTAATGACATCGGAGGAGGAAGCATCCTCTCTGGCTAGTGTAGCTTAAGCTCTAGATGGTGCTCGGGCCTCTGATTGAACTCTGTTGTCTTTCGTCCCTCTCGATCGCCACCTACATTATCGAATGTTTGGGTGGTCACTGCGTCTTGCGCGTCGCTTCGGCCTAGTGTTTCAACCGTATTCGCTCGGCTAACATTGGGCACTCTCGAATAAAATGGTCCGATGATCCACATTTAAAGCGGGACCGATCACGAACCCTACAACTTTCGTAATGCCATTTCCGCAATGTTTACACTCAACCCGATCCTATGGAACGTTACCAACACTAGCTATCAAGTGGCTCGATAACTCCCCGGAGGTCAATCACGCCTAGGTAAGTCCAAGTAGCTTTATGTCGGTTGGAGTCATTTCTGAATTTCTTAGGCACCGAATGGTAAGTCTTACTCGTTGATCTCTTACGAGTATCTCTAGCTTCTATTTCAGCTTTTCTTTTCTCTTTTTCGAGCTCTTCAGCTTTACAAGCCCGTTCGACTAGTATCACAAACTCTTTGATTTCAAGAATGCCGACTAGCAACTTAATATCTTCATTCAGACCGTCTTCAAATCTTTTGCACATAATGGCTTTAGTAGAAACACATCTCTAGCATATCTGCTAAGTTTGACAAATTTTATTCAAATTCATCACGATCATTCGCCCTTATTTCAGTTCAAGAAATTCTTTTAGTTTTCGATCGATGAATCTCTGACTCATATATTTCTTACTAACTCAATTTGGAAGAAGTCCCAAGTTACTTTTTCTTTCAAACTACGGATAAAGCAGTGTTCCACCGGTGATAGGCGGTGTCCCGAAGTAGAGATATAGCACACTTTAGGCATTCATCTGGAGTACAAGATAACTCATCGAGTACCCTAATAGTGTTATCAAGCCACATCTCGGCTCGTTCTGCATCATCATTATCATTGGCCTTGAATTCCTCGGCCCCATATTTCTTGATTTTATCAACGGGAGGCCTGCTAGATCTCATCGGATCTATCATCGGAGGTGCTGAAGGTACCAGAGTTGGATTATTTGGGGGTGGAGGTTGTTGTACAGCCGGATTATTCTGAACAAACTGGGTAAACCATTCATTCATCATTTGGTAGAAGGCTTGTTTAGCCTCCCCCTCGTGGCTACCCGTAACTGGTCGAGAGTCTAATGGCGCTGATCCACGTGCGAGACTAGGCACAACGCTCTCCACATCATCAGCTACAGCTCTATCGAGATCGGAATCCATTTACTATATAAAATACAATTGAAATTGTCAGAAGTCACCACACAATCATATATACAATTCAAAGGCATGTATAGCTAGACTCTTACATACTACGGTAGTCCTAGAATAGACTAAACTGTAGCTCTGATACCAATAAAAATGTAACACCCCTTAACCCATACCCGTCGCCGAATTAGGGTTACGGGCATTACCAGATAAGTCATAACTTCTACTCAAACGATTAAATTTTTAGCTAAACATCTTTATCAAGTAATTCATTTATCAACAGACAAATTACACATGTATAATATATGCTTAATACTTTAATTCAAATCATATACACTATAATCATCAACGAACACGAGATGACCCTGAAAGCACATTACGGCAATGTCACACAACAATCCCAATTCCATATACTACACTCGACAAGTTGGTCTTAATATGTGAAATTTATAAACAAGTAAACTATACATAACTAATTAATAAAGTAACCCCATTTCAAATGTCAATTCATTTTAATTACTAATGAAAACAAACCCTATGAACAAAACTTCATGCTAAATGGTCAAGGTACATGAGTTCATTACATTATCAAAGACGCAGTTAATAGCTTTGGCCAAATATACCAAAACATATTGCATAACATGTTTCATGTTTAATAAAATAATTTAGCTCAACGCAAATACAAAATTTTAAATTGATACCTATCCAATACCCACTTGTTTTTCCATACATAACTCAACTATAATCGTATATAAGCATCCATATAGACCTTGCATCATAATAACATAAACATATACAACATTTGATAATTAAAATTCATATATCTCAAGCTCAAACTAGCACAAGATTAAAGCCATATTCGAATGGCCATACTAATTATAACACAAAATCTTCAACCTAAACATGAGTATAAACATTTTCATGATCAACTTTGAATTATAACTAAGCACATAATAATCTCAAGAGAAAAATTCACACAACCAAATAGGCAATACTTATACATATATATATTACCTATAAATGACCAATTCTATATAACCACATTTAAATCCTAAACATGATATGCATACATCTTATATCAAGGATTAAAACAAACCATTATATCAAACATATAAACCATAGTTAACCAAAAGTAATAAATTTTATTCGCAAGGCCATATATATATATATTTACAAACCAACATCATTCATTACTTATCAAAATAAAGCCTATACATGCCTTTGATTCAAAAAGTATACAAAACATATATATACCAAAGAGAGTGATAGTGTGGTCGACTTTCTTGATGATCCCCTGAGCCCATAGTTGAATCAACGATCTATAAAATGTAAGTACAAACACATACGAGTAAGATCACTAGCTTAGTAAGTCTTAAGCAACTTTAATATAACATTTGAACACTTAAACATTTTATTTCTTTAAACTTATAACATTGAATATAAATATTTCCATAAATATATTTATGCAGGGCCGAATGTTAACAGTTTATTAACCATAGCATTTACACTACATTACCATAATCCTATAATTCATCGAACCATAGTATAAACATATTTTACATGAATCACATGCTCCTTTTCACATAGGTGCAACATCCATATCAACTATATTATCATATTCAAAGTCTTTTCACTATTAGCATTTCTACTAGTAACTGATCATCCCAAAAATAGCATGTTGAAGCTCAGATTCTATCTTATACCATTCATACATATCGATCAATAAGCTCAATCATAAATAACACCATTCTTAATATGATATTTCAACTCAAGTAGCATTAATCACAACTTACCTTACTCCTGATGAATTCAATGGGATTTAGGCTTACCTGAGTTTTTAACTCAATAGGTTCACTATATTACACTCGAACAATTTATGGTTTCTTCATTTTAAAGTATCACCGGCATTAAGCCTACTAGGCACGAAGCCCGAATCAAATCACCAGCACTAAGCCTGCTAGGCACGAAACCCAAATATGTCACTGACACTAAGCCTGCTAGGCACGAAGCCCGAATATGTCACCGGCACTAAGCCCGAATATGTCACCGGCACTAAGCCTGCTAGGCACGAAGCCCGAATCAAATCACCGGCACAAGGCCTGCTAGGCAATAAGCCCGAAAATATTCATAAACCAATCACATACTTCACATTTTTCCCAAATAATATATCAAAGATACACATTCATATCATATTGTCAATTTATGCATTCAAGCCAATTTAACCCATATGCATTCGGCTATTACAATAATATACCTTCAAATTTGTCGAACATTAACATTTAACAGATTCGTAAATAATTCTTTGATATATTTTAGCTTAAGGACTTACTCGACTATCGACGGACAACGTTAACCCAGCTAGTCGACGACTTTCGCCTTTCCCCGATCCAAATTCGTTTTCCTTTGTTCTTGATCTAAACACATAAAAATTTAGCTCATTCAAGTACATTTCATCTCAATTTATTCCCTAAGCACATAAATAGGCAAATTACCATTTTACCCTTAGAGTTTCACATTTTTACAATTTAGTCCTATTTGCATAAAACATAAAATACACATAATTTGCACATAATACTTTAGAGCCAAATCTTATATACCTTCATACCAAGGCATACATTTCATTTATTTTGCAAACTAGTTCCTCAAAAATTTTATTTTTACAAATTAGTCCAAAATACTCAAATTTACTAAAATTTCCAATTCAATATATACTAATCTTTAACATATCATTTACATAAAATCATAAAACACCAAAAATCACACGAACAAACAAGGGCCAAACATCATACATGATTATTCTTAAAAATTTTAACATGGGTCAGCTGCAGTTCGAAGTAACAATCTCAAAAACGTAAAAATTAACTAAAATCGAAGATTAAACTTACCTTAATCAACCTTTGTATTTGCTGAAATTCAAATCTTTCCCTAACCCCTTTTTCTTAGTTATATTCGACCTTGAGAAGAAAAATGATGATAATGGTTTCATTTTGATAATAATAATAACATATATTACTTATTTATTAATTTACTAAACTAACCTTTTAATAATAATAAAACTAACTTATAAAACAAGGGTAACTTAGTCCTATGCCATCCACTATCTCATAAAATGGGTTATTTACCCTTTCTATACTCCACATTATAAAGCCATGCTCAAATTAGCACATTTCACTTTAGTATGCCACTTTTACACTTTACGCGATTAAGTCCTTTTAATCAAATTTAGCACTTAAACGATAAAATTTTTCCACAAAACTTTCACACACATTAATTCACATATAATAAATTTAAAATATAATGTTTAAATATTTCTTAGACTCGGATTCGTGGTCCCGAAACCACCATTCTGATTAGGGTCAAATTGGTCTGTTACATCCTGTGTCAATTACTCCATACTGAATGGCACCAAAGGAGTTAGTAGAGCTTAAAGCCCAGATCCAAGAGTTACTTGATCATGGGTTTATTCGACCTAGTGTGTCTTCATGGGGAGCATCGGTCCTATTTGTGAAGAAGAAGGATGGGACTATGCGCATGTGCATAGACTACCGGCAGTTGAATAAGTTGACCATCATGCACAAGTATCCGTTGTCGAGGATAGACGACTTGTTCGATCAGCTTAAGGGGGCCGTAGTATTTTCGAAGATAGATCTAAGGTCAGGATATCATCAGCTTAAGGTGAAGGAGGCAGATATCCATAAGACCGCTTTCCAGATAAGATATGGGCATTATGAGTTCTTGGTAATGCCGTTCGAATTGATAAATGCCCCAGCTGTGTTTATGGATATGATGAACCGAGTTTTCCAACCCTACCTGGACCGATACGTTGTTGTGTTCATAGATGATATCTTGGTGTATTCCAAGTCTGAGGAAGAACATGATGAGCATCTCCGAGTTGTGCTACAAATATTAAGGGAAAAGAAGCTATATGCCAAGTTTAGCAAGTGCAAATTTTGGTTGAAGGAAGTTACGTTCTTAGGATATTTGGTGTCTGCTGAAGGAATAAGGGTGGATCCTCGGAAGATTGAGGCAGTATTAGATTGGAAACCACCTAAGTCTATGGCCAAGGTTCGTAGTTTCTTGGGGTTAGCAGGCTACTACAGGAGATTTGTTGAAGGGTTCTCGACAATAGCAGCACCTCTAACGAAGTTATTAAGAAAGGAGGTATCATTCGTATGGGGTGAATAAGAAGCAGGAGAGTTTTGAGAAGCATAAGTAAGTATTGATAGAAGCTCCGATTTTGATTCAGCCTGAAGCAGGGAAGGACTATGTGGTATATTGTGATGCTTCCTATACAGGATTAGGATGTGTTCTTATGCAAGACAGGAAAGTGGTCGCTTATGCGTCTCGACAATTGAGGCCTCATGAGGTTAACTATCTGACGCATGATCTGGAGTTGGCAGCGGTAGTATTCGCTCTAAAAGTATGGAGGCACTACTTGTATGAAGAAAGGTTGGTGATCTACACAGACCACAAAAGTCTAAAGTATTTGCTGACTTAGAAGGACCTAAATTTGAGACAGCGTAGGTGGGTGGAGTTGTTGAAGGATTACAATTGCTCAATAGAGTATCATTCGGGCAAGGTGAATGTAGTGGCAGATGCCCTAAGTCAGAAAGTGGTGTCAAAGTTAAGGGCGATGTTTGCACATTTGAGCCTCTATGATGATGGAGGTTTGCTAGCGGAATTGCAAGTGAAGCCGATGTGGCTAAGTCAGGTTAAGGAGAAACAATTGGTAGATGGAGATCTAAGTGCTAAGCTGCTATAGGTACAAAATAGGGAGTTAGAAGACTATGGAGTAAACAGTGATGGAGTGTTGTGTTTTTAGGGCAAGGTCTGTATGCCGAAGGACGAAGAGTTAAGGCAAAAAATTCTTCAGGAATCGCATAGTGGCCCTTATGCTATGCATCCTGGAGGAAGTAAGTTATATAGGGATTTACGGGAACAGTTCTAGTGGCCTGGTCTTAAGGAGGAAGTTACAGAGTTTGTAGGGAAGTGCTTAACGTCAAGCAAGTCAAATTTGAACACCAAGCACCGCGAGATTGCTTCAACTTATAAAGATTCCACAATGGAAGTGGGAGAGAATTACCATGGACTTCGTTAGTGGGCTTCCCCTTACGCCTACTAAAAAAGACTCAGTATGGGTTATAGTAGATCGGTTGACAAAGTCTGCACATTTCATACCAGTGCGGGTTGACTATTCATTGCAGAGATTGGAAAAGTTGCATGTAGCAGAAATCGTGAGGCTGCACGGAGTGTCGGTGTCGATTATCTCGGACAGGGATCCGAGGTTTACGTCTCAATTTTGGAAAGCATTACATCAAGCTTTGGGCACCAGATTGGATTTCAGTATGGTATTTCATCCGCAGTCAGACGGTCAATGTAAGCGGGTAATTCAAGTGCTAGAGGATATGTTGAGAGGTTGCGTGATAGACTTCAGAGGGAGTTGGGAGGAGTTCTTGCCTTTAGCGGAATTTGCATACAATAATAACTATCAGGCAAGTATTCGGATGGCACCGTCTGAAGCTATTGTATGGACGGAAGTTTTGCACTCCTACATGTTGGACAAAATTGGGAGAACGTCAGGTTTTGGGTCCAGAAATGGTGGCAGAATCAGAAGAAAAGGTTAAGGTAATTCGAACAAGGTTGAAGTAGGCATCTGACCGGCAAAAGTCATACGCAGATCTTAAGCGGAAGGAGATTGAGTTTGTTGTGGGAGATTATATGTTTCTCAAAGTTTCGCTGTGGAAAAAGGTGATGAGATTTGGTCGCAAGGGAAAGTTAATTCCTAGGTTTATAGGACCTTATCGGATTCTGAAGCGGGTTGGACTAGTAGCGTATCAGTTAGAATTGCCTTCGAAGTTAAAGCAGATGCACGATGTGTTTCACATTTCGATGCTACATCGTTATCGCTCGGATCCATCTTATATAATACCGGTTGAGGAGGTGGAGCTGAGGCCAGATCTATCCTATGAGGAAGAGCCGATTCAGATTTTGGAACTAGATGTAAAGGTGCTACGGAGGAAATCAGTCCCTCTAGTCAAAATGTTGTGGCGAAACCATGGATCGGAGGAAGCTTCGTAGGAGCCAGAGGAAACAATGCGATAGAATTACCCTCACTTATTTTAGCCAGGTAATTTCGAGGTCGAAATTATTTTAAGGGGATAGAACTTTAATATCCATGATTTAGGGGCTATGCATTTTTATTTGAACGTATGTGATTGTATGCCTGTGTAACAGACCGAATCTGACCCTAATCGGAAAGGTGGTTTCGAGACCACGAATCCGAGTCTGATAAATATTTAATATTTATATTTTGAGTTTATTATATGTGAAATTATGGGTGTGGAAGTTTCAGAGAAAAATTTTATCGTTTGAGCATCGAATTTGGCAAAAAGGACTTAATCGTAAAAGGTAAAAGTGGCATACTAGAGTGTAAAGTGCCTATTTGAGCATGGCTTTAATATGAAGCATTAAAAGGGTAAATAACCCATTTTTTAGAGATAGTGGACGGCAACATGCAAATTTTATAAAGTAAATATATGTTTATATTATATGTTATATTATAATATATTATAATATTATAAACATATTATAAAGAAAACATAAAAGAAAAGAAAGTGGAGTGTTCATCTTTATTTTTCATTGTTATTGAAACAAAAGAAAAGAAGAGAAACCAAAGCTCTCAAACATTCGGTCTTTGCAAGCTTGATTAGGTATGTAATTGAGTTCGGTTTTTGACTATTTTTATGTTTTTGAGATCGTTGCTTGAACGTAGCAGACCCAAGTTGTAATTTTAGAATCTGAGCATGTCTAAGGTTCGCCATTAGTATTCTTATATGATAATTGATGTTTGATGAATTAAATTTAATGTTAGACCTGAGATTGATAAGTTTTGTATTGAAATTTTGGTGAAAATTGAGTAAATAGGACTAAATTGTAAAGATAAAAATTTGAGAGGGCTTAAATGCAAAATAAATGAAAGAAATAGACTTATAGTGCTAGTGTGAGTATTCGCCCTTGTATAGTTTTAGCTAATTTGGTGTATTTTGTGTGTTATGCAAATAGGACTAAATTACAAAGTTGTGAAATACTAGGGGTAAAATAGTAATTTGCCCATTTATGTGCTTAGGGACTAAATTGAGATGAATTGTGCTTGAATGAGCTAAATTTAATGTGATTAGATCAAGAGCAAAGAAAACGAGTTAGATCGGGGAAAGACGAAGGTTCCGAATAGCGGATTCGCATACGACTATCGACAATAGAGGTAAGTCCTGTTGAAATTTGTTAAAGAATTATTCATGAACTTATTAAATGATAATGTTTGATAAATTTCAGTATATAATCATGTTATAGCCGAATGTATATATGTATATTAGATTGATTTCATAAATTGATAATGTGAAATGAATAAGTGTATCAATGCGAATTGTGGAATTGTACGATGAAGTAATGATTTATTTGTTTAAGGTGAATAAGTTTAGTTGATTTGGATATGTAATATAGATATGAAGTGTGTGTGGAATGATTGATCATATTGATGTGTTCGGGCTTAGTGCTCAGCGTGCCTTGTCTTGGGTGATATATATTCGGGCTTAGTGCTGCTTGAGCTTCGTCTGGGTGATATATTCGGGCTTAGTGCCTAGCGAGCTCGCGTCTTGGTGATATATTCGGGCTTAGTGCCTAGCGTGCTTCGTGCGGTGATATATTCGACTTCTTCGCCTAGCGTGCCTTGTGCCGTGATATATTCGGGCTTAGTGCCTAGCGGTGCTTCGTCTTGGTGATATATTCGGGCTTAGTGCCTAGCGAGCTTCGTGCGATGATTAATTTTGGGCTTTAAATGCCTAGCAGTGCTTTATACGGTGATATGCTATAAATGGAGGTTCGAACATCAAACAAGGTGAGATGTTTATATAGTGTTATGTGGTAAAAGTTCGTAAGAACTAACCTACCATTTTAGTAAGGAATGAAGTGAACAAAAATTCTTAATGTATAGTTAAAGATCAGTGATGACTGTGACAAAAGCGCTTGTTCTTGTGTATAAGTGGAAATAGAAGATCGATGCCTAGATTGGTTTTCGATGTTATAGCAATGATATTTAAGTAAAGAGTATTACTATTATTCAACGATCTATATTTTACATAATGAAATAATTATGTTTTATACTATATGCTCATTATATTTATGTATGCTTGGGACTTACTAAGCTAGTAAGCTTACTATGTGTGTGTCTTTGTTTATCTTTGTTTTATAGATTTTGATTCGAACTACGGGCTCAAAGGATCATCCGTGAAGTCAACCACACTATCGAGTTCCTTTTGGTATTGAAAACTTAGTTTGTTATTTAAAAAGGGCATGTATAGGCTAGATTAAACCGTATAACTAATGTTTTGTAATAGTGTAAATATGCTAGCCATGAAAATGGCTATCTATTTTGAATAACTTGTTTTGTGTTTTGATGATATTGTTTGCTCATGCCATGAACTATTATTTATGCTTGATTATGGTTTAATCATGTGTGAGAGTGGTATTATTATTTATGCATGTTAGATTAAGATAAGAAAGACTTATTAATTGGTTCATGTTAATGAGCTTAATATATGGTATATACATTGATAATGTTTGGATTATGATTCGGCAATGAGAAATGGTAAATGATGGATATGTATTTGATTGAATATTGGCTATATAAGCTTGGTTGCTAAATGATAAGTAAAGAATATGTTTCATGACTATTTTTGTTGATTGTTGGTACGGATCCAAATGGTAAATGATGGTTATGACTTAAGTATGTTTTGGTTAGTTTTATTGGATAGTTAAAAGTGCCAAGTTGATGTTAATATTAATATAGGTATGTGCACATTTGTGGTTGTAAGTTCGGTTGTAATATTTGGTTCATTTTGATAAGCATATGATCTTGATTATGGTGTGGCTGAATCAATGATTAGTTAATAAGATGAAAAATGAAGTTTAGGTATACTAATATACATGCGAATTAGGAGTACATTGAAATGTTATTTGTGTCCAAATGTTAAATGTGGCTTTTATTTTTAAGGTAAAATGCGCACTATATATATATATGCATCAATAGTATGTTCGGCCATATTGTAAGGTTACTAAAATCGCATGTGTGATTGCATAATAATTAATGTAATATGGTTTGAATGGTTTTATTTTGTGTTTGTGTATAGCAATGAATTGATATGTTCGATATTCAATCAATGAAATAGATATATTGACATATATGTGATGTATGAAATGTAATGATATATATCTTTTAATATGTTTTAAGTATACAAACGCCATTAATATTAGAGTCATATGTATTAAGTACATGTAACATGGCTTTGTGGCATATTAGTTAATTGAGTATGTGGATATATAGATGATATTAATATGGTTGAAATTTTAAAGCATAGTTTGTATATGTATTATAAGTAACTAAGCATGATTAATTTTATCTAGTTGTGTGTTTCATATGTGCAAATTTAACTAATATGATTTAGTGGATGATTGCTATTGGATTTAGAAGTTATATCGTAAAGAAATTGATATAACCTTGTGTATGAAAAATGATAAATGACTATGTGAAACTGTGTTTTGTCCGGTAATGCCTCGTAACCCTATTCCGACGACGGATATGGGTTAGGGGTGTTACAGCCTGTATGTGTGATTTGAATGTGATTTGGGGGCTTCAGGAACCTTGGGATGTAGGCAGGAGCCTTAGAAAAATATTTTATTTTAAGCCTAAAAAGGGGAACTAAGGAAGCTAGGCCTTAAGAAGTTTATTGTGTGGTTTAGGACACAAGAATTAAGCTGGTAAGGTGGCAAAGAGGCGCCACTTAGGGCCTTGTGAGGTGACACCATAGGGAGTGTGAAGGGGCCTAGGTTCGAGTAGTAAGGGAAGCATTTTGGAGTTTTATTTTGTAACAAGGAGAGGTAGTGTTGGACGGCACAAGGACTCTAATGGAGGAAGTATAGATTGGGTCTGACAGCTTAGAGATTCGGCTAAGGTAAAGTGAAAAGGGGGATTTGGATGAAGGAGGTAGAGTTGGCCAAATGGAGGGGACTTTGGAGAGGGGCATATTCAGTTCTGTATAGGGGAGCTAAGTGCCGAAATTACTTAGTCTTTCTACTCATCTCTTGACCGAAACCTTCACCCCTTCTCTTCTCTTCTTTTCTTTTTTCGTTTGAAAGCCGAAACCTACCCTCTCAGTCTTGCAAAAATCGAAAACCATACAAGGCTTTAATTCTTCTCTTCTTTGCATCGATTCGTCCATTCTCAAAAGCCGGAAGAACTGTTCTCTTCATTTGCTGAGATCATAGCCGAAACACCATAGATCCTCAACCCTTTTCTCTTATCTTCGTGAGTATTGGCCGAATCCGTCAGACTCTATTCCGTCAGATCTGCTAGTTGGTAAGGATTCTCCTATTCCAATTTCTTTCCTTTTTCCCTTTTAATTAGCCAAAATAAAGGACTCTAATCCCCTATGTTTCTTTTGTCAAAACCATAAAGGTGATTTTAGGATTCTTTTGTAGCCGACGGTAGAAGGAGATCTTTTCGGGATTCAAGATCCAAGGTAAGCAAGGCATACCATTCGGCCAAGGGCTACTTTTTTGTTCTAAGACTATGCCGATTCTAACTATGGTGTCTTAGGGGGTTTTCGACAGTTCTTCGGGATTTGGCTAAGTAATCTAGGTAAGGTTTCTAGTGTCTCAGATCTGTTTCTTATTCGTTCAAAAGCCAAAAACTAACTGTATGAGTGTGCTAGTGCTTAGCCAATTGCAAGGGGGAATCATCACGAAGTTTTGAGATTTGGTTGGTAACCAAATCGGTAGCAAGGTAAGGGTTTTGGTCACGTTAACCCTTCGGGATTTGCTGTGTAGCCGAATGGCTCTTTGCTAATATGCTTAGTGTTGGCCAAATGTAGGAAAAAGGGATCTAGAGCATTAGATTGGGATTTTGGGGATTTGGTAATCGCGTTAGAAATCAGGTGTGTAACCCTACACTAATTCCCGATAGTTTAATGATAATTATGTTAATGATGTGTTAGTGAAGTGACAAATAAACATGGCTAAGGGTACCATTTAATGGTACAGTGTATTCAGGTACGTTACCCCTTAACACTCGTAAATAATATTTAATAACATTGATGTGAAAATATGTAGAATTCCGTTGGATTTTGGGGGTAAGGTAAATTGCATGATAAATAGCATGTTTTGTATGCTGCATGGGCATATGGGTGATTATGTTAAAGGGGAAGTGATCTGGTTGTTTTTACCACATTATCTGGTTACTATGTCACATATTATAAATTTGGTGACTCTGTCACATTATCTGGTGGCTATGCCACAATTATAAGGGCGATGTGCAGTTGACTGCAGCGACTGCCTTCGATAGTGTGTAGCGGATGGAGGGTCGATTTAGTAATCCCTACGGTGTGATTGGTAGGTACGGGTGATGTGTAGAGGATAGATATCTAGGTGGGTTTGGGTTACATCATTGTTTATAGTGGCTCGTATGTGATATGATATGTTATGACTGTTTGGGAGTCTGTGATGGTTGTTACACACTGAGTCTGTTGACTCACCCTTTGTGGGCTAACTTTTTGTAGATGGCACTCTGTGAATGGACCGGGTCGGCAGGAACTTAGTGGTGGCCATGCACAGCTCAATTTTTCTTCAGTTTTCTTATTAAGTTTATTTTGGTTCATTTTGGAATATATTTTGATGTAATAAGGCCATTATCACTTAACTATTTTATTTATGTGTTTTAAATTTTGTACTATGATTCGAACAACATCAATTATTTTGAAACTCAAACGCCTATGGTTTTCAAGTTAATAATAATAAACTTTAAAAAATTTGGCATTTCTTTAACTCGTAACTTTTGAAATATGAAGTTATCGTTTTAGTACAAAATTAAATTCCAACTCAATTTTTAACTTGAGAACAATCCCACATCTATTTTCTTCAAAAACCACCAAGATTTTCAAAATGTCATTACGAGGCTTAACTACGTTTTACTTAAGGAGCATGCCAGATCTGGTCAGGGCTTGTGGGCCGAGTTTGGGGTGTTTCAATTCAAGTGCTGGAGGATATGTTGAGAGGTTGCGTGATAGACTTCAGAGGGAGTTGGGAGGAGTTCTTGCCTTTAGCGGAATTTGTGTATAATAACAGCTATCAAGCAAGTATTCGGATGGCACCGTACGAAGCGCTATATGGACGCAAGTGTCGCACTCCTACGTGTTGGACAAAATTCGGGGAACGTCAAGTTTTAGGTCCAGAGATTGTGGCTGAAACAGAAGAAAAGGTTAAGGTAATTCGGACACAATTGAAGGAGGCATCTGACAGGCAAAAGTCATATGAAGATCTTAAGTGGAAGGAGATTTAGTTTGCTGTGGGAGATCAGGTGTTTCTCAAAGTTTCACTGTGAAAGAAGGTGATGAGATTTGGTTGCAAGGGAAAGTTAAGTCCTAGGTTTATTGGACCTTATCGGATTCTGAAGCGAGTTGGACCAGTAGCGTAACAGTTGGAATTGCCTTCAGAGTTGGGGCAGATGCACGATGTGTTTCACATTTTGATGCTACGTCGTTATCGATCGGATCCATCTCATATAATACCGAATGAGGAGGTAGAGCTGAGACCAGATCTGTCTTATAAGAAAGAGCCGATTCAGATTCTGGAATAGGATGTGAAGGTGCTTTGGAGGAAATCAGTTCCTTTAGCCAAAGTGTTATGGCGTAACCATGGATCGGAAGAAGCTTTGTGAGAATCAGAGGAAACAATGCGACAGCAATACCCTCACTTATTTTAGCCAGGTAATTTCGAGGTCAAAATTATTTTAAGGGGGTAGAACTGTAACATCTAGGATTTAAGGGTTATGCATTTTCACTTAAATGAATGTGATTACATGCTTGAGTATGACTTGAATGTGTTTTGGGGGCTTCAAGAACCTTGGGATGTAGGTAGAAGCCTTAGAAAAATATTTTATTTTAAGCCTAAAAAGGGGAACTAAGGGAGCTAGGCCTTAAAGAGTTTATGGTGTGGCTTAGGACACAAGAATTAAGCTGGTAAGGTGGCAAGGAGGCGCCACTTAGGGCCTTGTAAGGTGACACCACTGAGAGTGAGAAGGGGGCCTAGGTTCGAGCAGCAAGGGAAGCTTTTATTTTTTAGCAAGGAGAGGCAGTGATGGACGGCAAAGGGACACTTCATGGATGAAGTATAGATTGGGTCAAAAGCTTAAAGATTCGGCTAAGTAGGAGTGAAAAGGGGGATTGAGTGGAGAGAAGGAGAGTTGGCCGGCCATGGGACTTTCATGATGGCAAATTCGGTCACCTAGCAGCCAAAACTCCCTAAGCCGAATTGTAGCCTCACTATCACTTTCTTTTTCTTTTCTACTCACCATTCTTTCTTCCTCTTTCTCACCTTAGCTGAACCATAAACTGAGTTTCAACATCATTCTTTCTCTTTTGTCATCAAAAGCCGAAATCTTCTTTTTCTTGCCGAAACTCCCTCAATCTTTTCTCTTTAAACCAAAGCCAAATCTCTGTGTTTCCAAACAAAGGTGCAATCGGTTTCAACATTGTGGTAAAGGATCCTGCCATTTGATTTCCTTCTTTTCCTTTTTCTTTTGATTGCCGATATCTAGGAATCTTATTCCTCTCATTTTCTTTGGCCGAAACCATGAAGGGAGAATCCGGGATCCACTTGTAGCTGACGGTTTAAGGGAGATCTTTCGGGATTTCGGATATCTAAGGCAAATAAGACATACCATTCGGCCAAAGGCCATACTACCTATTGAAGGTTGCTGATTCTAACTATGGTGTCTTAGGGAGTTTTTGACAGATCTTCGGGATTTGGCTAAGCAATCTAGGTAAGGGTTCTAGTGTTTCAGATCTGTTCCTTATTCATACAAAAGCTGAAAACTAACCGTTTGAGTGTACTAGTGCTTAACCGATTGCAAGGGGGATCATCACAAAGTTTCGGGATTTGGTTGGTAACCAAATTGACAGCAAGGTAAGGATTTTGGTTGCGTTAACCCTTCGGATTTCTTTGCATAGCCGAATGGCCTCTTTGCTAATGTTCTTAGTGTTGGCGAATGTAGGAAAGGGATCTAGTCGTTAGATCGAGATTTTCGGATTTCGATTAGATCTACGAATAGTCGGTGTGTAACCCACCCTAAATTCCGATTAATAATAATAATGCTATGAATATGTTAATAAGGCTATGAATGAATATGGCTACTGGTACCATTTAATGGTACAAAGAATTCAAATCGTTACCCTTAATACTCGTTAATAATGTTTAATAACATTGATGTGAAAATATGTGGAATTCAGTTATGATTTTGGGGGTAAGGTAAATTGCATGATAATTATATGTTTTGAATGTTGCATGGGCATATGGGTGATTATGTTAAAGGGGAAGTGATCTGGTGGTTTCTACCACATTATCTGGTGACTTATGTCACATATTATGAATCTGGTGATTCTGTCACATTATCTGGTGGCTATGCCACAATTATATGGGTGATGTGCAGTTGACTGCAGCGACTGCCTTCGATGGTGTGTAGCGGATGGAGGGTCAATTTAGTAATCCCCACGGTGTGATTGGTAGGTACGGGTGATGTGTAGAGGTTGGATATCTAGGTGGGTTTAGGTTGCATCATTGTCCATATTTGTTTTATGTGATTTAATATGCCATGATTATTTGGGAGTCTGTGATGGTTGTTACACTTGAGTCATTGACTCACCCTCGTGGGCTAACATTTTGCGATGGCTTTTCGATAAATGGACCGGTTGGCGGGGAACTTAGTGGTGGCCATGCAGCTCAATTTTTTTCGATTTTCTTATTAAGTTATTTTGATTTATTTTGGATCATGTTTTGATGTAATAAGGCCATTATCACTTAACTATTTTATTTATGCGTTTTAAATTTCTATTATAATCTGAACAACATCGAAGCAGACGATTAAACATTTTAAGTAAAACAACATCAATTGTTTTGAAACCCAAACACCTACGGTTTTCAAGTTAATAATAATAAACTCTAAAATATGGCATTTCTTTTAACTTGTAACTTTTGAAATATGAAAATATTGTTTTAGCACAAATTTAAATTACAAACGGTTTTTAACTTGAGAACAATCCGAAGCTATTTTCTTCAAAACCACCAATATTTCCAAAATGTCACTTCGAGACTTAACTACGTTTTACTCAAGGAGCATGCCAGATTTGGTCAGGTCTTGTGGGCTGGGCTTGGGGTGTTTCAGCCCTAGCATGGTATATGCAAATTTTGTGTATTTTGTGTTTTATGCAATAAGGACTAAATTGCTAAAAGTGTGAATTATCAAGGGCAAAATGGTAAGTTTCCCATTTATGCAATTTTGGATTAAATTGAAAAATATATGATTAAATTAGTTAAATTTAAATTTATTTAGATCAAGAATGAAAGAAAATAGAATTAGATTGGGGGAAATCAAAAGTAGTCGAGTAGTCAATTAAACCGTCTGACAACATCCGAGGAAAGTCAATATGCATATAAATGTTATTAAATTTGATAATATATATGATACATGATGAATAGAATTCTTATGTATATAATCGTGTATGGCTGAATGTGTATTGAGCAAAGAAATTATACTTCGAGTTCGATCCGATCGAGATTCAATGTCTGAAAGTCCCGTACGAACCCTAGGAATAGATAGGATACATATGTCATGACATAGGATTTTTGATATGTGTTATCGTGTAAGACCACGTCTGGGATGTTGGCATCAACTTATGTTTACGTATAAGGCCATGTTTGGGACATCAGCATCGTATTTGATTCGTGTGATCGATATGTGATTACATGTAAGACCATGTCTGGGACGTTGGCATTGTATGAGCTTCCGACTATCCACGTATCCTTTTTAATTCCAAATGGTTCAACGGGAAATGTGAAGTTAAGACCAAATGTGAATTCGAATTAAAAGGCTCAGGTATGTACTTATTCTAAGATGTGAAAATGAGGTAAGTTGGTTATTGGAATTAATATTATGTATGTGAATATGATATATGCATTAGCACATTTGAGCATATAAGTGATTTGGCCATATCATTTATGTATGTAAAGGTTAGATGTGAAATAGTAATGTATGATAACTTGTATTCAAAATTATGCAAATTTGGCCTTGTTTACAATTGTTGATATGTAATTGTTGTTAAATATATGTGTTTTTGCTTATAACTTTCTAAGCTGAAGTAGCTTACTATGTGTGTTCTTGTTTGTCTCCATTTTATAGATTTTGGAGTTACGTTACGAGCTCAGGGATCATTAGCAAAGCCTATCACACTATCGACTGTCTTTTTCGGTATTATGCTAAGTTGAATTTTGGGCATATGGCATGAATAGCATAGATGAAATGTTTGATTTTGGGATTTGTATATATTTATATATAGCCATGTGAAAATGGCTTAATCATTATGTTTAAATTTGGTTTTATGTGTACTTGGTTATGTGCTTGATATGTTTGGTTTGAGCAATTTGGTCTTGGCTTAATATATGCAAAACATGATTACTATGTTTATGTTTGTGTGTGTGTATGATTTCGACTAAGGTAAGACTTTGTGTAGCTTGTTTAAATTGTTTTGTGAATGATAGATGAATTTAGTCATGTTATTTGGTAGATAGGTAAATAAAGTGTGCTAGATGAATTATGATAAGTGTTTTATAATTGGTATGCTTGTGATGAATTAAACTTAGAAATGAATGTGAATAGATTGAGCTATTTGTGAATAAGATGGTGTGCTTGATATACATTTGAATGCTTGAATTGAGTTGGAATGATGTTGAAATGTGCTTGTAGGGATGACCCAAAGTGTGGGTGGCATTTTGGCCTTGCAAATGGCCTATATTTGCCCACACAGTTGAGCACACGAGCGTGTGGCTCGATCCTGTCCATCGTGGTTGTATTTCAAAACATGTTAGACTCGACCACGGGATGGACACCTTTGGCGTGTGTTGGCCGTGTGGTGCAAGTCGATGTCGACCACGGTTGAGGCATCTGAGCGTTTCCACTACTGTGTGGACAAGTCGATATGTATGCCTGTTTGACACGACTTAGACACAGGCGTGTGCGAGGCCGTGGGAGGCACACGGCCTGCCCACATGGGCATGTGACCTGCATAACTTTGAAAAAAAATTAACTTTCTAAAATATTCCGTATGTGTTTGGTTTCGTCCCGTTCTATTTCTAAAGTATGTGTAAGGTATCGTAGACATGTTTAAGGGACACTTTGATTTGTTTTGTTGAACTATGATATGAAATGGCCGTGAATGATTCCGTTTGTCCAGTAATACCTCTAAACCTTATTTCAGTGATGGTTACGGGTTAGGGTGTTACATTTGATTGGTATTAGAGCTACGGTTTAGTCAATTCTAGGACTAACGTAGCACGTGTGAGTCTAGCTATACATGCCATATTTTATATTGCGATAGTGTGATGACTTCTAACATTTGAAAAATGTGTTTTCATATAGTAATGGATCTCGATCGAGCCGTAACTGATGACGTCGAGAGTATAGCGCCTGCTCCCGCGCAAGGGACAGCGTTGGTTGTATCTCGATTGACTTAGAGTAACAAGGAGGGAGAGGCTAGAAAAGCTTTTTTCCAAATGATGAATGACTGGTTTACTCAATATATCTGGACTAATCCAGCTGCACAACAACCTCCACCCTCGACTAATCCATCTTCGGTACCTGTCACGCCTCAAGTGAGTGATCCGTTGAGATTGCCTAAGCCTCTTGTTGATAAAATTAGAAAACAAAGAGCCGAAGAATTCAGAGCCACTGATGATGATGATGCTAAGCGAGCTGAATTCTGGCTTGATAATACTATTCTAGTGTTTGATGAGTTATCTTGCACCCCTGACGAGTGTTTAAAATGTTCTATAACTTTGCTACGAGACACTGCATATCACTGGTGGAATACACTAGTATCAGTGGTTCCGAAAGAATGAGTGGCCTAAGAATTCTTTCAGACTGAGTTATGTAAGATATACATCAGCCATAGATTTTTTGATCAAAAACGCAAAGAATTTCTTGAACTGAAACAGGGTCAGATGACCGTGACAGAGTATGAGTGAAAATTTGTGAGACTCAATCGATATTCCCGAGAGTGTGTTTCGACCGAAGCTATAATGTGTAAAAGATTTGAAGATGGGCTGAACGAAGACATTAAATTGTTAGTTGGCATACTTGAGATAAAAGAGTTTGTGGTACTTGTCGATCGAGCTTGCAAAGCTGAAGAGCTCAGAAAAGAGAAAAGAAAATCTAACTCTGAAGCTAGAGATTCATGTAAGAGACCATTCAGCAAGTCATATTAGTCGACATCGAAGAAATTTTGAGATGATGTTAGCCATTCAAAGACTTTTGCAGGTTATTCTAGACGTGATTGGGATAGACCACCTGTGAGCTCGAGAGCTACCTCAGTAGCTAGTGTAGGTAATATCAGATCAAATCAACCTGAGTGTGAACATTTTGGTAAATGACATTCTGGCAGTTGCAGATTGCATGATCGAGCCTGTTTTAAGTGTGGGTCGATGGGTCATTTCATTCGTGAGTGCCCAGAGTTAGTGGAGCAAAATTCGATATAGAATACGAGATCGAGTAACACTATAGCTCGAGGTAGACCACCCAGAAATACGGGTAATGTAAGTAGCAGTCAGAGAGGGACCAAAGATACAGCTGTTAGATCCGAGGCTCGTGCACCTGCCAGAGCCTATGCTATTCACGCACGCGAGGAGGCCTCATCCCTGGATGCGATTACTAGTATTTTCACTCTCTATGATACTAATGTTGTTGCATTAATTGATCCTAGTTCGACTCATTCTTATGTGTCTGAGATTTTAGTATCCAGTAAGATTTTGCCTATAGAGTTTACTGAGTTTGTGGTTAAAGTATCGAACCCCTTAGGCCAGTGTGTTTTGGTTGATAAAGTGTGCAAGAATTGTCCATTGATGATTCGAGATTATTGTTTTTTGGCTAATTTGATGTGATTTCCATTCGACAAGTTTGATATAATTCTGGGTATGGATTGGTTAACTCTACATGATGCTATTGTGAACTGCAAACAGAAGACTATTGATTTACGGTGCTAGAATGATGAGATTATTCGGATTGAGTCAAATGATCTGAATGGTTTACTGGCAGTGATATCTTCAATGTTAGCTCAGAAATATGTAAGAAAGGGTTGCGAAGCTTACTTTGCATATGTGCTTGATCGTAAAGTAACCGAAAGAAAGATTGAATCGGTACTTGTTGTGTGTGAGTATCCGGATGTGTTTCCTGAAGAATTACCAAGTTTGCCACCAATTCGAGAGGTAGAGTTTGGTATTGAATTAGTACTAGGGACGACTTCAATATTGATAGCCCCGTACAGAATGGAACCTACAGAATTAAAAGAATTAAAAGAGTAGTTGCAAGAGTTGACAGATAGAGGTTTTGCGCGACTGGGTTTTTCTCCTTGGGGCGCACTAGTTTTATTTGTGAAAAAGAAAGATGGAACTATGAGAATGTGTATCGACTATAGATAGCTCAATAAAGTGACTATAAAGAATAAGTATCCATTGCCACGGATTGAGAATATGTTTGATTAGTTAAAAGGGGATACAGTGTTTTCAAAAATAGATTTGAGATCAGGCTACTATCAGTTGTGAGTTAAAGACTCTGACGTGCCAAAGACTGCTTTCCGAACGAGGTACGGACACTATGAGTTTCTGGTTATGCCTTTCGGACTTTCTAATGCACCTGTTGTTTTCATGGATTTGATGAATTAGATCTTCAGACAGTATCTGGATCGATTTGTGGTAGTATTATAAATGACATTTTGATTTACTCCCGTGATGAAACCGAGCATGCCGAACATTTGAGACTTGTGTTATAGACTTTGCGAGATAAACAGTTATATGCAAAGTTCAGTAAATGTGAGTTCTGGTCACACGAAGTTAGTTTTCTGGGCCATGTTGTATCAGCATCGAGTATTCGGGTTGATCCGAGTAAAATTTCAGCTATACTTGATTGGAAACCTCCAAAAATGTATCGAGGTTGAAGCTTTTAGGACTAGTGGTTACTATAGGCGGTTTGTAAAGGTTTCTCAATGATTGCAACTCAGATGACGCGACTACTTCAAAAGATGTTAAGTTCTAGTGGTCGAAAAGTGCCGAAAAATTTTGATCGGTTGAAAGCTCTTACGATAGAAGCTCTAGTGTTAGTTCACTAGAATCGGGTAAAGAATTTTTCATTTATAGTGATGCATCTTTGAGTGGTATGGGTTGTGTTTTGATGCGGGAAGGCAAATTCATAGCTTATGCCTCGAGGCGATTAAAGCCACCACGAAAAGAATTATCGGCGCATGATCTAGAATTGGCGACTATTGTGTTTGCATTGAAGATTTCGTGCCACTATCTTTTCGGTGAGAGATGTCATGTTTATTCTGATCACAAAAGGCTGAAGTATTTGATGACTCAGAAAGATTTGAATTTGAGACAACGCCGATGGTTAGAGTTGTTAAAAGATTACAAGCTTGTGATTGGCTATCATCTGGGAAAAGCTAATGTTGTTCAGGATGTTTTAAGCCGAAAATCACTGTTTTCTTTGCGTGCAATAAATGCACATATGATTATATCTGATGATGGTTCGATAATAGCTGAATTAAAAGCAAGACTGTTATTGGTTCAACAAATTTGTGACGCTCAAAAAGTTGATAGTGATTTGTAAACAAAGCAAGCTCAGTGTGAATCGAATGTTGAATCTAATTTTCGAGTTGATACAAATGGTTGTTTAATGTTCAGAAATCGAATATGTGTTCTGAAAAATTCAGAGTTGATTCAGATGATTTTGAACGAAGCTCATAACAGTAGGTTATCTGTTCACCCGGGTAGTACAAAAATGCATAATGATCTGAAATAGCTTTATTGGTGGTCTGATATGAAACTAGACATATCTGACTTTGTTTCTAAATGTTTAGTCTATCAACAAGTAAAAGCTAGGCATCGGTACCTTCTTGGTCACTTGATAGATTATGATACCCGAGTGGATATGGACACGAGTCACGATGGATTTTGTATCTAGTTTTCTGTTGACACCGAGAAAGAAAGATGCAATCTGGGTTATTATAGATAGGTTGGCTAAATCAGCTCACTTTATTCCAGTTCATACAGATTATTCGCTTGATAAACTAGTTGAATTATATGTTTCTCAGATTGTGAGATTACACGGAGTGCTTATTTATATTGTTTCAGACAGAGATCTGAGGTTCACATCACGGTTTTGGAAGAAACTATAAGATGCTTTAGGTACAAAACTACACTTTAGCATTGCTTTCCATCTTCAAACTGATGGTCAGTTTGAACTAGTTATTCAAATACTTGAGGATACGCTGAGATGTTGCATTCTCAAGTTTGAAGGTACATGGGAATGATATTTACCTTTGATTGAATTTGCATATAATAATAACTTTCAATCTAGTATCAAAATGGCACCTTACGAGGCTTTGTATGATCGTAAATGTCGTACACCATTGTATTGGTGAGCTCGATGAAAATAAGATACGAGGTTGATTTGATCAAAGAGACTAAATAGAAAGTGAAAGTGATTCGCGATAGTCTGAAAACAAAATCAGATCATCAGAAATCGTATGCAGACTTGAAAAGAAAAGATATAGAGTTTTAGACTGGAGATAAAGTCTTTTTGAAGGTATCACCGTGGAAGAAAATACTCAGATTCGGTCGTAAAGGCAAATTGAGTATGAGATTTATTGGACCGTATGAGATTATAGAGCGTATCGGGCTGATTGCTTATAGACTACTGTTTCCACCTGAGTTAGAAAATATTCACAATGTATTTCATGTTTCGATGCTCCGTAGATACCGATCCGATCCTTCACATGTGATTAGTCCGACAGAGGTTGAGATTAAGTCTAATATGACATATGAAGAAGAACTGATTCATTTTCTGGCTCGTGAGATTAAAGAATTGTGAAATAAGAGAATTTTGTTAGTTAAGGTACTGTGGCATAAGCACGGAGTTGAGGAAGCAACTTGAGAGTCAAAGGATACAATGAAAGAGCATTATCCAAACCTATTCTTTGGTAAGATTTTGGGGACGAAAATCCTAAGGGGAGAGTTATATGACTTGATTTTGACCCTAATCGAATACTAATTTCGGGGACCACAAATTCGAGTTTGAGAAATATTTTAATATTATTTTCTGTGTTAATCATGTGTGAATTTACATGTGTGAAAGTTTCGTGAGTTAATTTTTTGTTTGTGTGCTTAATTCGATAAAAGGGCTTAATCGCGTAAAATGAAAATTCGATGGTTGATTATAAAAGTTTCTAATTGTTGTTGTCTTTCTAATATGGTGGATTTTTGTTGCAAATATGCCATTGCATTTATGAATGGACGGGTTAGACATATATTATAAAGTTTTTATATTAACTTATTAAGGTTATTTTAGTAAATGGATATTAAATGTTAATATAATAAATAAAACATGAAAGTTTTGCATGTTCATCTTTGCCATTGCCGAAAATTAAAACAAAAAGAAAATAAAAAGACTTCCAAGGGTTTGGCCTTGTATAAGCTTGATTTAGAAATGTATTTTGCTCGATTTTTGATAATTTTTACATTTTTTATATTGTTGCTATGAAATGTACAAAACCCATGCTTTAATTTTTGATTTTGATGAATATTTTGAGTTGAGCCATTGATGAATTCATGAGATTTTTGTTGTTAGATGATAGATTATGAAATATATGTTTTGGATTAACATGTTTTGTATTGGAAATTTTGATGAATTTGAGTAATTAGGGCTAAATTGTAAAAACAATATTTTGAGGGACTAAAATGTGAAATAAATGAAATATATGGAGTAGTATGAAGCTTATAAATATTCGGCCCTAGCATGGTATATGCAAATTTTGTGTTTTATGCAATAAGGATTAAATTGCTAAAAGTGTGAAATGTCAGGGGCAAAATGATAATTTGCCCATTTATGCATTTTTGGATTAAATTGAATAAATATATGATTAAATTAGTTAAATTTGAATTTATTTAGATCAAGAATGAAAGCAAATGGAATTAGATCGGGGACAATCAAAAGTAGTCGAGTAGTCGATTAAACCATCCGACAACATCCAAGGTAAGTCAATAAGCATATAAATGTTATTAAATTTAATAATATATATGATACTTGATGAATAGAATTCTTGTGTATATAATTGTGTATGGCTGAATGTGTATTTAGCAAAGGAACTATACTTTGAGTTCGATCCGATCGAGATTCAATGTTCAAAAGTCCCGTACGAACCCTAGGAATAGATAGGATACATATGTCATGACATAGGATTTTTGATATGTGTTATCGTGTAAGACCACATCTGGGACGTTGGCATCAACTTGTGTTTACGTGTAAGACCATGTTTGGGACATCAGCATCGTATTTGATTCGTGTAAGACCTTATCTGGGACAGTGGCATCGATATGTGATTACATTAAGACCACGTTTGGGACGTTGGCATTGTACAAGCTTCCGACTATCTGCGTATCCTTTTTAATTTCGAACGGTTCAATGAGCAATGCGAAGTTAAGACCAAATGTGAATTCGAAATAAAAGGCTCAGGTATGTACTTATTCTAAGATGGGAAAATGAGGTAAGTTGGTTATTGGAATTAATATTATATATGTGAATATGATATATGTGTTAGCACATTTGAGCATACAAGTGATTTGGCCATATAATTTATGTATGTAAAGGTTAAATGTGAAATAGTACTGTATGATAACTTGTATTCAAAATTATGCAAATTTGGCCTTGTTTACAATTGTTGATATGTAATTGTTGTTAAATATATGTGTTTTTGCTTATGACGTACTAAGCTCAAGTAGCTTACTGTGTGTGTTCTTGTTTGTCTCCGTTTTATAGATTTTGGAGTTACGTTACGAGCTCGGGGATCATCAGCAAAGCCTACCACACTATCGACTGTCTTTTCGGCATTATGCTAAGTTGAATTTTGGGCATATGGCATGTATAGCATAGATGAAATGTTTGATTTTGGGATTTGTATATATGTATATATAGCCATGCGAAAATGGATTAATCACTATGTTTAAATTTGGTTTTATGTGTACTTGGTTATGTGCTTGATATGTTTGGTTTAAGCAATTTGGTCTTGGCTTAATATATGCAAAACATGATTACTATGTTTATGTTTGTGTGTGTGCATGATTTCGACTAGGTAAGACTATGTGTAGATTGTTTAAATTGTTTTGTGAATGATAGATGAACTTAGTCATGTGATTTGGTTGATAGGTAAATGAAGATTGCTAGATGAATTATGGTAAGTGTTTTATAATTGGTATGTTTGTGATGAATTAAACTTAGAAATGAATGTGAATAGATTGAGCTATTTGTGAATAAGATGGTGTGCTTGATATACATTTGAATGCTTGAATTGAGTTGGAATGATGTTGAAATGTGCTTGTAGGGATGACCCAAAGTGTGGGTGGCATTTTGGCCTTGAAAATGGCCTATATTTTCCCACATGGTTGAGCACATGGGTGTGTGGCTCGACCGTGTCCATCGTGGTTGTATTTCAAAACAAGTCAGACTCGACCACGGACTGGACACACGGGCGTGTGACTAGCGATGTGGTGCAAGTCAGTGTCGACCATGGTTGAGGTACACGGGCATGTCCACGGCTGTGTGGACAAGTCATTATGTGTAACGCCCCAAACCCGGCCTAGACGTTATGACTGGATCTGGCATGTCACATGGAAAGGTTGTTAAAGAATCTACACGTTCGTTAAAAATATCAAGTTTTGTTGCTTGTGAAAAATCCAATTTGTTTTATAGTTCTCTTTGCAAAAACATTTTCGTTGCTATTTCCGACGATCTTGTTTATAATTAATCCAACTCAATGAGTTTCAGAAAAACAGCATTTAAATTATTGTAGACATGCGATATTTTGAAAAGAGTTATCAACGTTAAGAAAATCTAGAGTTTTGTCCATTATAGTTTGTAAACCGTGTATTAATATTATAGAAAAAACCGTTATTAATGTTATAGAAAATCCCAAATTGAGCATTCAAAATTAATAAGTAGTAACTGAATTAAAAGCTAAAACCAAAACAAAATACCAAAGGCCTTATTACAAAACAAAAAGCCAAATTTAAATAAAATCTATAGTACTGCAAAATGAAATTTATTAAGCTACGATGTATGGCCACCACAGAGTTCACCTCAGCTCCAAATCCGCAAAGCTAAGAATTACCTGCAAAATTAAGCAGAGGGGTGAGTTACGAGAATTCAGTGTGTAAATCCCCTATATCACATAAACAGCTTGTGGCCCACAATCGCATATTGGCCTTAGCCCTCTCAAGATGACATAAAAATAAATGAATGCATTATGTCCCAGTCCAGCCTAGTTTTTCCATCCTCTACACGCCACTCCGTAATAGTCCATCACATCATGGGGATTTCTACAATCAACCCTCCATCCGCTACGCGCCACTTTGACAACCATGCTGCCAGTCATAATACTCAAGGACCAGGTAACGTGGCTTAGCCACCGATCACTATGTGACCAAATATAACTTTAACGTGGCTTTGCCACCGATCACTATGTGACCAAATAATACAACGTGGCCTAGCCACCGATCACCATGTGACCAATATAACGTGGCCTAGCCACCGATCACCATGTGACCAAATAACCGATATGATAATGTGGCATCAAGCCATCATTTAGTGTGACAGTGTCATCGATATATATGGCAGAGCCACCGAAATTATAATATAATCGGCACACAGCCCTGGGTAAATATGATTGACACAGAGTCATCAATAACTATATTATGCTTGGCACATAGCCATTCAGTGACGGTAATATAATCGATAGACAGCCTTAGGTAAATACGATTGGCACAAAGCCATAATCAAGATGGCACAGAGCCATATTTAGGTTGGCGTATAGCCATTCTACAGAATGTGGCAGAGCCACCGATATATACTTCCCCGATCATCAATGTAACATCCTGAATTAATGGGCCTATGAGTTTAACGTGTGTGGTTGTGCTTGTTATGCTTAATAGGATGTTTTAGGGGTCCAGAATGGGCTCAAAGTTGGGCCGAGGCTTTAGTCGAATTTTCTATTTGGACACTTTAGTGGAAAGTAAGTTAGGACAGGGCTTAAAAGACATTACTTGTGAATTAAGACACAAAAATAGGCTTGTGGCCCGTGATCGATCAGCGATATCACGGGGACTAGGAGTGGCGTGTCAAGCTGTTAAGGAGGTCTAAGGTTCGAGTCGCATAGAGCCCAATTCTTTTTAATTAAATTCAGATAATTTTTGGCATTTAAGTGGGTAGAGTGGGACGGCAATAAGGCATGGAAATAGGAGGATTTATTTGAGTGGATAATGCAGATAATATGGCAGATAAAAGGAGGAAGAGGTAGTGTTATCTAGGATTCGTTTGGAGGTGTGATCAGATAAATATAAGAGAGGAAATTTACGATTTATCTGCTGGTCACAATGGTGGCCAAAATTCCAACTCTGAGGGAGAAGAGAAATCGGTTATGATATGATCAAGGGGTGCCGAAATTTCCCTTGATTAATAGCTTAGTTTTAGTTTTAAAAAGGGGCATTTTCGGTTTTAGGCAATAGGTGCCAAAACTTTGCTTAAGCAGGGGGATATCTCTTCAATTCTGGCATTTGACCCTATTCTGTTTTTTCGTTCCTCTCATCCACACTTCTATGCAAAAGCCAAAAATTTCATTGTTCTCTTCTCTCATCTTTTCCTCCAAAAGTCAAAACTCATAACCCTTCTCATCTCCATTCTTTTTCTATAACCGAATGATCATTGTTCTTTCCTTTATTCTCCCTTTTTCCAATTTCTTCATAGCCAAAACTTCATAGTTCCTGTTACACTATCTTTCTTTTGATCTTCTCAGAAGCCAAAATCTGTCAGGAGAAGTTGAACCTGTTGGTAAGTGCCGATTTCTTTTGATCTTTTCTCTTTCGGTTTTGGGGGCCATAGCCGATTGGCTAATGAGTGGTAAGGCCATCATTAATTTGATATTCTATTCACTGATCTTGTGTCCTATTTGGGCCGCATTCTGAGATTTAAAGGAGATCTAACCGCCTAGGTTCCTAGGACAAAAATCGATAACTTCCCAATCCTATTGTCTTCTTTCGGGATTTCAAGGTAAGGATTTCAATTCTCCCTAAGTTGATCCTTTGATTTCCTTTCTTTATTGTGCCTTAACCAAATGCCTCGTTAAGCAATCATTATAGTATCCTCTAACTAAGGTCATTCATGGACTCGAATGTCAGCAAATCAAAGGATGGGGTTGGATCTATAGTCTCAGCTCCAAAGTTCAAGAAACGCGTGGTGTCAGTAGTACGGGATTGGCCGTCGGGTTGTGGACTGGCTTTAGAACAAAACCTTAGAAAGTTAGCAGTCGTATCAACTTCTGATAGTGTCAACATAGAAAGTACTGTCCTATCGGTAATCAGGTGTGTAGATCTCTATCACACTTGTTAATTTGTATTATATGTATGTTATGGGCTAAAAGCCAAAAAAATGAGGCTGTATGAATAGTCGTATTACCCAGAAAGGGTAGGCAAGGGATGCCAGGTACGTAATCATAGAAACTTCTCTATGTGTATCGAAGTATGTGAAAGTCTGTGATCTGTTTAGATATTATAATGTTCTGATTTTTGCAAGTATGTATGCATGGGATGGGATTGATATGATGAAAGGGAAGAAGGTCGCATGGCGATCGGTGGCTTTGCCACATAGGTCACATAGTGATCGGTCTTTATGACAGGTAGCACAGCTGTCGAAATACTACAATGTATTATTATGGTCGCATGGCGATCGGTGGCTTTGCCACATAGTTTACATAGTGATCGGTCTTTATGACAGACAGAACAGCTGTCGATATGGTGTGTAGCGGATGGAGGGTTGATTGTAGAAATTTGCACGGTGTGATGGTTGGTACGGAGGTGTGTAGAGGATAGACTCTTAGGTTTGGGATGGGCCATGTTGCATGTAAATATATATTACATTGCCATTGTGTATGGGCCGGGGCCCATAATGTGTTTAATGGGCCTCAAGCTTTTATGTGTTTTGGATTTGCACATTGAGTCTTGGTGACTCACCCTTTCATTTCTCCCAACTTTTTAGATGAACAGTAGATCGTGGACATGGGAGCCGAGGCAGACTCGAGGGGCCATCAAGCCTTTTATCTTCATAGACTATTTTTGTTTTTCTTTAAGTTTCAATTTTAGGATTATTTTTGTAATAAGGCCTCCATAACTTAGGTTATCAAACTATATTTTTTTATGTTACATCTTATAAACTTATGTTTTCAAAGTCTTAATTATAAAGTGAAAGGAAAATGGGTTTTTCCGGCATGTTCAACACAAATGTTAAAGTTTCTTCAAAATGTCACAATTAGTGATTAAACGGTTAAAATAACCCTGAGATTTTCAAAACCCTTCAAAGCAAAGTTTTCAACATTCAACCCATAGCATACGAGATCCGGTCATGGCGTATGGTAGGGTTTGGGGTGTTACATTTTAGTATCGAGTCCGAGTTCAAAACTCGAAATTTGTGAAATGGGTCTAAAGTGATTTGTAAAAGTGATGTAAGTTTGAGAAAAGTTCGGTTGAGATATGGCCTTCGAGTCTACCGGCTCCCGATCCGTGCAGGTAAGTATTCTAAACTCATTATGTGATATGCATGTTGGGCTTGATGGGTTTATAGGGACATAGGCTAGTATGCTAGAGTTTATGGACTTTAGGTTTAGTATAAACAATGCTTCAAACCTCATAAGACTTAATTTCTAATTAAACATGTCTGTGAACAAGTCACAGGGTTAGGGTGTGGTAATAGGCACACGCATGTCTAGGATTGGATCTAGGGAGAGCTTGGTATTTAAGCGGCCCTAGCGGCTCACCTCCTCTTCACTAGAATCCTACACAGTGCGTGGTATTATTCACCGTAACCACGAGGACTTATTGATGAGCCAAAATTTATAACTAAAACTCGAAAGGACCGACCACCCTATTTTGCAAAATTATTAAAATACCTAGCTATGTAAAATTTAAAATACCCTCGATTTGTGAAAATTTCCCAAAATACCCTTGGTTTGCAAAATTACCAAAATACCCCTATTTTGTAAAATCACCAAGATACCCTATTTTGGAAAATTATGAGAATACCTCTCGGTAGTGAAATGACAAAAATACCCTTATGTGATGAATATGAGTTCATGGATGCTACTTGTATGTTGATGTGTGATGGTTGGATGTATGTGGATTCTAGAGCTAGGAAATACAGACCTAAGAGCTGAACCTTGTAGATAGAGTTCGAATTCGAAAGAACTACTGTTAAAACTACTTTCCATAAGATTGTTTGTTATTAATCGATTGGAAAAATTAATAATTCATAAAATTCCTAATCGGATAAGCGAATCGGTAGAATGAGCACTAGAGGACGTGGTGTGCGTGGTAGAGGTAGAGGCGAGGATTCTTGTGTCGGGCTGGTAGGGTGCAGTCACGAGTTGGGGAATGAGTACCAGTGCCACCAGCTGTGGAGGCAAAATTTCAGGATCAGATGGCCGAAGATGATGCGGTATCTCAGACGATGCTAAGGGTTTTAGAGAGGGTTGCTGGGGAAGGCATGGGCACAAGAGCCCGGAAATCTATGTCGGAGTGACTTAGAGCTAATGGGGCAGAAGTGTTTAGGGAATTTAGGATAGCCAGAGTACAAGCCGAGTATTGGTTGGAGCGATCGAGCGTATAATGGATGATCTGGATTTCATAGAAGAAGAAGTTGAAGCAGTAGTGTCCCTTCCCGGAATGAAGCTTATCAATGGTGGCTTACGATTAAGGATGGTACAGTGGATGACCCTATCACCTGGGATTACTTCAAAATGGCGTTCCAGAGTAAGTACATTGGAACGAGCTATGTGGATGTGCAGCGTAGAGTATTTCTAAATATGGTTAAGGGAAGTAGGTCGGTGGTGGCATATGAAGCGGAATTCTTATGCTTGAGCCGTTATGCTCGAAGGATAGTGGCCATAGAACATGAACGGTGTGTTCGATTTGAAGATGGCCTGAAGGATGATTTACGTGTTTTGATAGCTCCACAGTGGGAGAGGGAATTTGATGTGCTTGTGGAGAAGGCTAAGATAGCTGAAGAGGTAAAGCGAACGAAAAAGTTGAATCGGGATAAAGATAGAAGTTTAAGTAGGAGGAATTTTGGATCATCAAGAGCAGTTGGGCGTACTCAAAAAGACATCGGTCGGATGGGCCAAACCGGGTGGAGAGACCTGCTACTAACCAGACACGGAGGTGTGTTCATTGTGGTAAATTCCATGTAGGTGAGTGTTGGGCAGGCAGTGGAAAGTGATTTAGGTGTGGATCTTTGGACCATCAGATTAGAGATTGTCCTGACCATGGGCGATGTAGAACCGCGAGGCAAGGAAATGCTCACCGGATAGAGGAGGTCGTGACGCAGCGGAGAGGGTCGTGGTCTAGCTAGAGGTGGTAACGGTTTCTGTCGGGGCCGTGGAGCACCAGGCCGAGGGGTAGGAAACACTGAGGCAAGACAGTCGGGGTTAGTCTATGCTGCCAGACGTCGAGAGGAGGCTGACGCACTGGATGTTATAATCGATACGTTTTGAATATTTGGTTTGCCTTACACTTCATTGATTGACATTGGGTCGACACATTCATATGTTGCTAGTAGTGTGTCTGGAGCTTTAACTTTAGATTTTGAGATTACCCCTAGGGCGATGACTATAATTAACCCATTAGGACAATCTGTGGTAGTAGATAAACTCTATCGGGAGGTACCCTTAGAAGTTCAAGGAATAGTTTTTAGGCGAATTTGATGGAATTACCGTTCGGGGAGTTCGACTTAATATTAGGCATGAACTGGTTGGTGAAGTATCAAGCTAATTTAGATTGTGCAGCCAACCGTATGGTGTTGAAAACCCCCAAGGGTGGTGAAGTGTTGGTGATAGGAGAAAGGGGCTATGCATCAAATGTAGTGGCGCCTAAGAGTAGAAAGGATGGTGAGAAAAAGATGCGAGGTAGTTTTAATGTTTGTTCGAGCTCTAGAAGCTAAGGACCTAACTGTTGGGGACGTTAGGACGGTGAAGGAGTTTCCTAATGTTTTCCCAGAAGAGCTTTCGGGACTACCCCCGGATCATGAAATGGTGTTTGGTATCAATCTTTTTCCTGGAACAACGTTAGTATCTATTGCTCCATATAGAATAGTGCCAAAGGTGTTGGTGGAATTGAAAGCACAGATTCAGGAGTTGCTGGATAGAGGGTTCATTCGATCAAGTGTGTCACCGTGGGGAGCGCTGATGTTTTTTGTCAAGAAGAAAGATGGATCAATGCGTATGTGTATTGACTATCATCAGTTGAATAAGCTAACAATCAAGAACAAATACCCGTTGCCGAGGATCGATGACTTGTTCGATCAGTTAAAGGGAGCCTCAGTCTTTGGAAAGATAGATCTGAGGTCAGGATACCATCATCTTAAGGTCAAGGAGGTAGATATTCATAAGACGTATTTTAGGACTCGTTATGGTCATTACGAGCTCATGGTAATGCCATTCGGATTGACCAATCCACCGTAGCATTTATGGACATGATGAACTGAATATTCCAACCCTAGGTTTGTCGTGGTATTCATAGATGATATCCTGGTTTATTCAAGATCGGAGGAGGAACATGACTCACACCTTCGAGTGGTTTTGTAGATCTTGAGGGAGAAGCAACTATACGCCAAATTCAGTAAGTGTGAATTTTGGCTAAGGGAAGTTACGTTTTTAGGCCATGTTGTGTCGGTAGAGGGGATTAGGGTTGACCCTCGAAAAATTAAAGCGATATTGGATTGGAAGCCACCTAAGTCCGTGGTAGAAATTCAGAGTTTTCTTGGACTAGCCGAGTAGTATCGAAGGTTTGTTGAAGGATTTTCTTCAATAGCAGCACCATTGACTAAGTTATTACGGAAAGGAGTTCCATTTGTTTGGTCTAATAAGCAGCAAGAGAGTTTTGAGAAGTTAAAAATGATTTTAACGGAGGCTCCAGTATTGATTTAGCCGGAGGCTAGAAAGGAATTCGTAATTTTCTGTGATGCGTCACACATGGGACTAGGATACGCGTTGATGCAAGATGGAAAGGTTGTTGCGTATGCATCTCGCGATTAAGACCATACAAAGTAAATTATCCACCCATGATTTGGGTTGGCGGTGGTTTTACTTTAAAGATTTGGAGACATTATCTGTACGGGGAGAAATCTATTATTTACACCGATCATAAGAGCCAAAAATACCTTTTGACCTAGAAGGAGTTGAATCTAAGGTAGAGGAGGTGGATCGAGTTGTTAAAGGATTATGATTGCTCGATTGAGTACCATCCGGGTAAAGCTAATATGGTGGCGGATGCTTTAAGTCGTAGAGTAATCTCTGACTTGAGAGCAATGTTTGCTCACCTTAGTTTATACGATGATGGGAGCTTATTGGTGAACTTAAAGTGAGACCCTCTTGGGTCGGTCGAGTTAAGGAGAAGCGGCAGATCGATGAGTTGCTAAAGGAGAAGTTTCATGTAGGATCAAGTGATGGATCGTGGACTTGATGTGAATGAAGAAGAATTATTATGTTTTCAAGGAGAGTTTGCATGCCAAAATATCGAATTGAGGCATAGGATTTTGCAAGAAGCGCATGGAAGTTCATCGTTATGCACCGGGAGGAGTAAGATGTATCGGGATTTACGGGATCGATTACGGTGGCGGGCTTGAAGCGAGAGGTATGGCGAGGCGGTGAGTAAGTGTTTGACTTGTCGCCAGGTAAAGGCGAGCATCAATTACCATCAAGGTTATTGCGGCGGTGAAGATTCCATAATGGAAGTGGGAAAGGATCACAATGGACTTTGTTAGTAGGCTACCCTCACGCCTACTAAGAAAGATTCGATCTGAGTGATTGTTGATTGCTTGATGAAATCTACTCATTTCATACCATCTGAGTCAATTGCTCTCTGCGAGGCTAGCTAGGTTACATATAGCGAAGGTAGTGAGATTGCATGGGGTTCGGTATCAATCATATCGAGCGGGGACAGAGGTTCACGTCGCGATTCTAGAAGGCTTTGCATCAAACATTGGAGTGCAGTTGGATTTGAGACAACGTTTCATCCTTAGACGGATGGACGATCGAGTTGGTAATTCGGATCTTGGAGGACATGTTGAGGGATGTGTCATTGATTCGGAGGTAGTTGGAAAGAGTTTTTACTGTTGGCGGAGTTTGCTTACAACAATAGCTACCAGTCTAGTATTCAGATGGTGCCCTATGAAGCATTGTACGGGTGGAAGTGTCATACTTCTACCTGTTGGACGGAATTAGGGGAACATCAGATTTTAGGTCTGGAGTTGGTTACCGAGACAGAGGAGAAGGTTGAGTTAATTTGAGCTCGACTAAAAGAAGCGTCGAACTGACAGAAGTCCTATACAGACTTGAAGCGTAAGGACATAGAGTTTGCGGTGGGTGACAAGGTGTTCTTGAAGGTGTCGCCATGGAAGAAAGTGTTGAGGTTTGGACGGAAGGGTAAATTAAGTCCCAGATTTATCGGACCTTATCGGGTGTTGAAACGAGTGGGGCCGGTAGCTATCAGCTAGAGGTACCTTCTAAGCTAAGCCAAATTCACAATGTATTCCACATTTCTATGTTAAGACGTTACTGTTCGGATCCATCCCATATGGTGTCTGCGGAAAAAATCGAAGTGAGACCTGACCTATCCTTTGAAGAAGAACCGGTAGAAATCCTGCATCATGATGTCAAGGTATTGCGAAGGAAAGCAGTTCCGTTAGTTAAGGTTCTATGGCAGAATCACGGTTCTGAAGAGGCTACTTCAGAACCAGAGGAAGCGATACGGTGGCAATACCCGCATCTATTCTGATCAAGTAATTTCGAGGCTGAAATTTCTTTAAGGGGGTAGAACTGTAACATCCTGAATTAATGGGCCTATGCCTTTAATGTATGTGGTTGTGCTTGTTATGTTTGATAGAATGATTTAGGGGACTAGAATGGGCTCGAAGTTGGGCCGAGGCCTTAGTCAAATTTTCTGTTTGGACACTCTAGTGGAAAGTAAGTTAGGACAGGGCTTAAAAGACATTACCTGTGAATTAAGACACAAAAATAGGCTTGTGGCCTAGTGGTGAGTGGCAATATGCAAGGACTAGGAGTGGCGAGTCAAGCTGTTAAGGAGGTCCAAGGTTCGAGTCGCATAAAGCCCAATTCTTTTAAATTAAATTCAGCTAATTTTTGGCATTTAAGTGGGTAGAGTGGGACGGAAATAAGGCTTTGAAATAGGAGGATTTATTTGAATGGATAATGCGATAATATGGAAAATAAAGGGAGGAAGAGGTAGTGTTATCTAGGATTCTTTTGGAGGTGTGATCAGATAAAGATAAGGGAGGAAATTTAAGATTTATCTGCTGGTCACAGTGGTGGCCGAAATTCCAACACTGAGGGGGAGGAGAAATCAGTTCTTATATGATCAAGGGGTGCCGAAATTTTCCTTGATTAATATCTTAGTTTTAGTTTTAAAAAGGGGCATTTTCGGTTTTAGGCAGTAGGTGCTGAAATTTTGCTTAAGTAGGGGGGATGTCTTTTCAATTCCGGCATTTGACCCTATTCTCTTTTTTCTTTCCTCTCATCCCCACTTCTATGCAAAGGTCAAAAATTTCATTGTTCTCTTCTATCATCTTTTCCTCCAAAAGCCGAAACTCATAACCCTTCTCATCTCCATTCTTTTCCTATAACCGAATGATCATTGTTCTTTCCTTTATTCTCCCTTTTGCTGATTTCTTCATAGCCGAATCTTCATAGATCCTGTTACATGTCTTTCTTTTGATCTTCTCAAAATCTGAAATCTGTCAGGAGAAGCCGAACCTATTGGTAAGTGTCGATTTCTTTTGATATTTTCTCTTTCGATTTTGGGGGCCACAGCCGATCGGCTAATGGGTGGTAAGGCCATCATTAATTTGATATTCTATTCACTGATCTTGTGTCCTATTTAGGTAGCATTCCGAGATTTAAAGGAGATCTAACCGCCTTGGTTCCTAGGACAAAAATCGACAACTTCCCAATCCTATTGTCTTCTTTCGGGATTTCAAGGTAAGGATTTCAATTCTCCCTAAGTTGATCCATCGGTTTCCTTTCTTTATTGTGCCTTACCTAATGCCTCGTTAAGCAATCATTATAGTATCCTCTGACTAAGGTCATTCATGGACTCGAATGTCAACAAATCGAAGGAAGGGGTTGGATCTGTAGTCCCATCCCCAAAGTTCAAGAAACGTGCAGTGTCAGCAGTACGGGATTGGCCACCGGGTTGTGGACTGGCTTCAGAACAAAACCTTAAAAAGTTAGCAGTCGTATCGACTTTTGATAGTGTCGACATAGGAAATACTGTCTTGTCGGTAATCAGGTGTGTAGATCTCTATCACACTAGTTAATCTGTATTATATGTATGTTATGGGCTAAAAGTCGTAAAACGAGGAATTTGTATGAGCGATCGTATTACCCGAGAAAAGGGTAAGCAAGGGATGCAGTACATAATCATAGAAACTTCTCTATGTGTATCGAAGTATGTGAAAGTCTGTGATCTATTTAGATAGTATAATGTTCTGATTATTGCATGTATGTATGCCTGGGATGGGATTAATATGATGAAGGGGAAGAAGGTCACATGGCGATCAGTGGCTTTGCCACATAGGTCACATAATGATCGGTCTTTATGACAGGCAGCACAGCTGTCGAAATGCTACAATGTATTATTAAGGTCGCATAACGATCGGTGGCTTTGTCACATAGGTTACATAGTGATCAGTCTTTATGACAGACAGCACAACTGTCGATATGGTGTGTAGCGGATGGAAGGTTGATTGTAGAAATCCCCACAGTGTGATGGTTGGTATGGGGGTCTGTAGAGGATGGACTCTTAGGTTTGGGATGGGCCATGTTACATGTAAATATATATTCTGTTTCCATTTTGTATGGGCCCAGGGCCTATAATGTGTTTGTGGGCCTCAAGGCTTTAATGTGTTTTCGGGATTTGCACACTGAGTCTTGGTGACTCACCCTTTCATTTCTCCCAACTTTTCAAATGAGCAGTAGATCGTAGACATGGGAACAGAGGCGGACTCGAGGGGCCATCAAGTCTTTTATCTTCATAGGCTATTTTCAATTTTTCTTTAAGTTTCAATTTTGGGATTATTTTTGTAATAAGGCCTCCATAACTTAGGTTATCGAACTATATTTTTTTTTATGTTACATCTTATAAACTTATGTTTTCAAAGTCTTAATTATAAAGTGAAAGGAAAATGGGTTTTTCCAGCTTGTTCAATGCAAATGTTAAAGTTTCTTCAAAAATGTCACAATTAATGATTAATCGGTTAAAATAACCTGAGATTTTCAAAACCCTTCAAAGAAAAGTTTTCAACATTCAATCCGTAGCATATCAGATCCGGTCATGACGTCTGGGCCGGGTTTGAGGTGTTACAATCAATATCCCAACCCCATTCAATATGTCATGTATGTCATGCTCAATCATTAAACGTGTATCCAGAATGACCATGCTCAATAACAATCATTTAAGCATGTAATAAAGGCATATCAGTCATACAACCATAGCCAAACCAGTCATATCATAGCACAAGCCAATCACTTACCTACAAAGGCAAATCAGTCATTTTACCCTGTAAGGGTATTCCGGTAATCTTACCCTTCAGGGGTAGTTCAATAATTCTAATCATATCTAATTCCTATATATAGTGTATCTCAAACATAATCAATCATACAATTAACACATAAAATGCTAGTACTACCACAAGGGTACAACAGTCATTTTGTTGTTTAGGGGCAAAACAGTAATTTTGTAAATTAGGGGTATTTTGGTAATTTCGTAAACCAGGGATATTTCAGTAATTTTGCAAACCAGGGGTATTTTAAAAATTTTGCAAACCAGGGGTATTTCGATAATTTTGCAAACTAGGGGTATTTCGATAATTTTGTAAACTAGGGGTATTTCGTTAATTTTGAAAGCTAGGAGTATTTCATTAATTTTACAAACTAGGGGTATTTCGATAATTTTGCAAACCAGGGGTATTTCGATAATTTCACAAACCAGGGGTATTTCGGTAATTTCACAAACTAGGGGTATTTTGGTAATTTCACAAACCAAGGGTATTTCGATAATTTTGCAAACCAGGGGTATTTCAAAAATTTTGCAAACCAGGGGTATTTCAAAATTTTGCAAACTAGGGTGTTAACGACCCAACAGAAGGTCCACTGTCGCCTCGAACGACTCAAGTATTCTAAACAGAGATAATGATGCGAATGGGCCTAAGTCCCATTCTCAGCCCAAGTGGGCCCACACACTCGTATGGCCCATTTAGCCCAAACCTAGCCACATATATGAGATTCACCTAGTGTAGTTCACTATCTACTACTTAATCATACAATTTACTCATATGGGCCCCCGGGCCCATTAGCCCACTTGCCCCTTTTGGGGCCATCGTGGCCCAATAGCCCACACCCACAAGAACGCTACTGTTGGCCTCAACTATCGCGTTGAAGCCCCACACGTGCGCTCGCATGCTCGTGTGGCTACCATCATCATGTGACTGGCTTATCGGCATTTGCCGCTCTACAACTATAGTAAAGAGAGTACACACCTGGTAGGAATCTGAAGCTGCTAAACCGCGCTCCGAGCACTCCTACGCCAACACCAACTAGGTATGCTCCTTCTCCTCCTATACAGCTTTATATATAGCTAGCTTCTCACCTTCCTTCTTTGTATCTTTCCGATGTGGGATCCCTTCATAGTAGAGTTTAAATCCAACTCAAACTTTTTTCGTCCAATCCGCAAAATAAATACTCCCTTGCTTGTCATGAGATTCAAACCCAAGCTCTCCCATTAGCCAATTCACTCCACTTGCCACTAAGCCACAAGCTCCTATTGTGTCTAAAACCATGCGCAAGTAAATATAACCCTATGGCAAAATTCTTGAGTCCATCTAAAAAGAAAACCAAAATGCAAGAGCCAAGACTTGAACCTTGGACCTCATTCCTTCTTTGTGGAGTTACCCCCTTGCTCCTTAAGTGGCGTCACTTTGCCACTACACCACACACTCTACTTGTGTCTTTCTCCCCCACATTTTATCCTTAAAGCCTACCTACTAACTCCCAAGATTTTATTCACCTAAAACCAAAATTTTTCCTAAGGCCTAACTTGAACCCGGGACTTCATAGAAGTCATCTAACCTTCCAAAATCACTCACCTACTAAATCCAACTTGCATTAAAGCCGTTCTCTTATTCTCAAAAATTTTAACCACTACTACACCCAAGGCCCATTGGGCCCAATTCTACTGGGCCCAAATTTAGGATGTTACAGTATGTATGCCCTGTTTTGACACGGCTTAGACACACGGGCATGTCTGAGGTTGTGAGAGGAAGACGGCCAGCCCACACTGGCGTGTGACCTCTATAAATTTGAAAAAAAATTTAATTTCTGAAATCTTTTGTATGTGTTTGGTTTAGTCATGGTCTATTTCTTAAGTATGTTTAAGGTCTTGTAGACATGTTTAAGGGACACTTTGATTTGTTTTGTTGAACTATGATATGAAATGACCGTGAACGATTCCGTTTGTTCGGTAATACCTCTAAACCCTATTTCGATGACTGTTACAGGTTAGGGGTGTTACACAAATAATAGAAATAGGCACCCTGTGCAATCTAACAATCTCAGCAATGTACAATTCAGCTACCTTATCAAGTGAATAGTCAGTACGTACTAGAATAAAATGAGCCTATTTCGTCAATCTATCAACCATGACCCAAACAACATCTTTCTTCTTCGGAATCAGAGGTAATCTAGTTACAAAATCCATTATAATTCTGTCCCATTTTCATTCGGGTACCATCACTGGCTGAAGTAAACCCAAAGTTACTTGGTGTTTGGCTTTTACTTGTTGACAAATCAAACATCTCAAAACAAATTCTGAGATATCTCGTTTCATACCCAACCACCAATACAATTTCTTCAAATCATTATACATTTTCGTAATGCCCAGATGAACGGATAAATAACCATTATGTGCCTCATAAAGAATTTTTGAATAATCTTATCATTTTTTGGTACACATACTCTATCTCGGAACATTAAGCAATCATCAGAACCAATCTGAAAGTCTGAATCACTATGATTCACATTTAGCTCTTTTGGCTTTCAATTCACTATCACTTTTCTGAGCTTCACAAATTTACTGAAGAAATACCGATCTAGCTCTCAACTCAGCTAGAATCGAACTATCCTCAGATAAAGTCAACCTCGTATTCATAGCTCTCAAGGAAAATAAGGACTTTCTGCTGAAAGCTTCTACGACTACATTTGCCTTTTCGCCATGGTAGTCAATTACCAACTCATAATCTTTTAGTTGCTCAAGCCATCTCTGTTGTCGCAAATTGAAATCCTTCTATGTCATCAAGTACTTTAAACTTTTATGATCTGAAAAGACATGACATTTCTCACCATACAAGTGATGTCTCCAAATTTTCAAAGCAAACACAATGGCAACCAATTCTAGATCGTGCGTCGGATAATTCTTCTCTTGCGATTCCAACTATCTCGAGGCATAGGCTATCACTTTGACCTCTTACATCAGTACACATCCTAATCCATTCAGTGATGCATCACTATAAATCACAAACTCTTTTTTCGGTTCAAGTTGCAATAAAATCGGTGCCTCAATCAATAAGGCTTTCAACTGTTGAAAACTCTTTTGGCATTTCTCGGACCAATCATACTTAACATCTTTTTGCAATAGCTTAATCATAAGAGTATCGATCATCGAAAAACCCTTAACGAAACGTCTATAATAGTCGGCCAATCCCAAAAAGCATCTAACCTCTGATACATTTGTCAACGATTTCCAATCAACAATTGTCGAAATCTTACTCGAATCAACCTGAATACCATCTCCAAAAACAATATGTCCCAAAAATCTGACTTCTTAGAGCCAAAACTCACTTTTACTAAATTTAGCAAATAATTTCTTATCTCTCAAAGTCTACAATACAGTTCTTAAGTGCTCGGCATGCTCAGTCTCATCTCGAGAATAAATCAGAATATTGTCAATAAATACAACCACAAATTTGTCTAAATGTGGTCGAAGGATTAGGTTCATCGAGTCCATAAAAACAACATGAGAATTAGTTAGTTTGAAAGGCATGACAAGAAATTCATAATGCCCGTACCTTGTTCTAAAAGCGGTTTTCGATACATCTAAGTCCTTAACTCTCAAATGGTATTAGCTAGACCTCAAATCAATCTTCAAGAACACTGTTTCCCCTTTCAACTGATCAAACAAGTCATCAATTCTTGGAAAAGGATACTTGTTCTTTATCGTTACCTTGTTGAGCTATCGATAATCGATACAAAGTCTCATAGATCATTCTTTCTTCTTTACAAATAATACTGGTGCAGCCTAGGGAGAAAAACTTGGTCTTGCAAAACCTTTATCTGTCAACTCTTGCAACTAAGCTTTTAATTCTTTCAATTCAGTCGAAGCTATTCTATACGGAGCAATCGATATTGGTGAAGTCCCTAGCACTAAATCAATACCAAATTCAACTTCTCTAATCAGTGGCAACCCAGACAACTCTTCTAGAAAAACATCTGGATTTTTACAAACTACCGGCACTACTTCAATTTTCAATTCAGACACTTTTGTATTCAACACATAAGCAAGATAAGCTTCACAACCTTTTTTCACATATCTCTGGGCAGACATCGAAGAGATCATAACAGGTAACTCACCTGACTCATCTGAATCAATCCGAAGAATTTCACCATTTTCACATTTCAATTCAATAATTTTTCGTCTATAATCACTACCGCATCATGTAGTGTCAACCAATCCATACCCAAAATAACGTCAAACTCATCAAATGGAAACAATATTAAATCAGCCAAAAAATAGTGACCTCGAATAATCAAGGGACAATTCTTGCAAACTTTATCAACTAATACATGTTTGCCTAAAGGGTTTGACACTTTAATCACAAACTTGGTAAAATCAACAGGCAAGCTCTTATTAGCTACCAATTTCATGCAAACATAAGAATGAATTGATCCAGGATCAATCAATGTAACTACATTAGTATTATAGAGTGAAAAAGTACCAGTGATAACAGGAGATGTCGCTTCTTCGCGAGCACGGATAGCATAGGCTCTAGCAGGTGCTCTAGCCTTGGATCTTACAGTTGAATCTTTGGTCACACCTTTACTACTGGTCGCATTCCTTGTATTCCTCGGGGGTCTCCCTCTAGTGGCAGTGTTGCTTAATATTGCATTCTGAATCTTGTCTTTCTCAACCATCTCAGGGCAGTCCCGAATAAAGTGGTCTTGTAAGCCACACTTAAAACAAGCTCAGTCATTCATTCTACATTCACCGGAATGTCGCCTACCACAGTGTGACATTCAGATCGATTGGATCTAACATTATCAACACTCTCTATCGACGTAGCTTGGGCTTTAGAACCCGAATATTGTTCCCCACGATCTCTATTGGAATACCTAGCTGAAGCACTCGAACGAGCATCGAAATATCTCGATTTCTTAGACTGAGATTAAAACGACTTACTCATCAGCCTTTTTCTTGTATCTTTAGCCTCAGACTTAGCTTTCCTCTTCTCATTACGTAATTCTTCAGCTTTACAAGCTCAGTCGAATAGCACCACAAATTCTTTCAACTCAAGAACTCCAACTAACAATTGGATATCCTCATTCAACCCATCTTTTAACCTTTTGCACATGATAGCCTCAGTGGAAACACACTCTTGAGCGTACTTACTGAGCCTGACAAACTCTCGTTCGTATTTAGGTTACGTATATTCATTTCGCTTCACTCTAAAACTCCTTACTTTTTTATCAATGAACCGTTGGATGATATATTTCTTCCTAAATTCATCTTGAAGAATTCCTAGTTAACCCTCTCTCGGTACTACTGATACAAGAGTTTTCCACCACCGGTATGCTGAGTCTCTTAGGAGCGATACATCACATTTTAGAAATTCATCCAGTGTGCAAGACAGTTCATCAAATGCCTTGATGGAATTTTTGAGCCAAAACTCGGCTCTCTCGGGATCGATGTTATCTCTGAAATCATCAGTACCATCTTACAAATTCCATGCCTTGTGGAGCTAAGGGAACCGAATGAGGAATAGGTGGGGGTGGAGGGGGTTGAGCAGTTGGATTTGTTTGAACAAACTCCGTATACCACTCGTTAATCATGTGGAGGAAAGCTTCCCTAGACCTTCCCCTCCTCCCTAACTAACCGTTGGAGGTCTACTTTCAGACAGTGCTGCCTTTTGAGTAGGAGCCGACGCATTACTTTCTATGTCATCAGCTTTAGCTTGATTTGGATCCATTTATCGTAATGTATTTCGATTTTGGGGTTAGTTTAACAAGTGGTCTCGGGACCACTAACTCGAGGTTGAGGAAAATTATTTTCATATTATTTTATGTGTTAATGCATAACTATATGGGTGTATAAAATTTTAGTGCACTAATTTTGATGATTTCATATTTAATTGTGAAAAAGGACTAAATCGCATTAAGTATAAAAGTATTGTTCTACAAGAAAAAGGTGTCTAATAGCTGTATATTTTTAGTTGGAGGTCCCAAATGTACAAATAGACCTTTCTAAGTTTAATAGCTGGTTATAGGGGACAAAGAAATAAATTTTCAAAGCATTAGGTGAGACTTTGGTGGTAATTTGTCTAGTAATATAATAAAATAAGGAAAAGAAAAGATATCATCTTTTCTCTTCACTCTCTCCATCGAAATTTCAAAAGAAAAATACCATGGGAGCTTGAAAATTTTTAGGAACTCATCACCTCTACAAGTAAGTGATCTTAGTGGTTTTTATTGAGAATTTTTATACTTTTGTAGTCTCCAAATCTTAAACTAGCTAATGAGGGGACTAAATTGCTAAATGGTTGAAAGTTTAAGGACTTGCCATGAAAGTGTTCATGTTGTTTTTTGAGTTTTTATGGAAGAAAATGAATGTTAGGGAGATGAGAAACAACTATTGTGGGACTAAGTTGTAAATGTTGTAAATTGGTAATAAATGCATGAAATAGTTGGATTTATGAGTAGTTGTAAGAGAAATAAGTGTTCATATAGGATTGGTTTGTAATAAAATGTGATAAATGATTTACGAGCCTAGGGGCAAAATCATAAATTTGCCAAAGTGTAAGGGCAAAATGGTCATTTTTGCCTATGTATAGATTTTGATGTATTATGATTTATTAAGAGATTGAATGAGTGAATTTCACTATTATAGATCAAGAAGAGTGTGGAAACAACCTTAAACGAGGAAAAGACAAGGTTACAGACTAAACCGTCGACTAACACATTTTGCACCAAGGTAAGTCTATGTGTAAACTACTCATTTCGAGTATACATGTTGTTAATAAATGGTGACCACACGGCCTACCGACACGGGCGTATGGACCTTGTGTAGAAAAAAATTTAAGTGCACAAAAGTTCCCAGTTGGGTTTCGAAACCCTCCGTAAGCATGTTTAAGGCCTTGTGGGCCCATAATGAGAATGTTTTGAGGGTGAAAGATATATTTCAAATTGGAATGAAATTCGATAGTACAACTTTATGTGTTCAAGTGAGATAAGTCCGATAATGCGTTGTACCCAGATTCATCGTTGAATACGGGTAAGGGGTGTTACATTTAGTGGTATCAGAGTTATGGTTTAGTTGGTTCTCGAACTGCTGTAGCGTGTGTAAGAGTCTAGCTATACATGCCATAAGCGTAAATTGATAGTGTGGTGGCTTCTGACAATTCTAAACTTTGATTTTATAGAGTAAATGGATCTCGATCGAGTAGCTACTGATGGCACTGCTAATAACAAGCAGGCTCCCGCGCAAGAGACCGTGCCTGTAGAGAGTGGACCTGAGACTATGAGTGAAGGGAAAGAGGCCCGAGAAGCCTTTCTCCAAATGATGAGTAATTGGTACACAGAGTATGTACGAGCAAACCCTAATGCTCAACCTCCTCCACCCCTTCTTATACCTTATCCAGTTCCTGGCGCCCCTCAAGGTATAAATGTAGTGAGGATGACGAAACCCCCGGTAGATAATAATCGAAAGCAAGGGGCTAAGGAATTCAGAGCTAATATAGATGATGACCCCGAAAGGGAAGAGTTCTGGCTTGAGAACTCCATACGAGTATTTGATGAACTCTCCTGTACAGCTGAGGAGAGCTTGAAATGCGCTGTGTCATTGCTGAAGCACTCGACCTATCGTTGGTGGAAGACGTTAACTTCAGTGGTTCCAAGAGAGAGGGTAACATGGGACTTCTTTTTAGAAGATTTCTAAAAGAAGTATATAAGTTAGAGGTTTGCAGACCAGAAACAAAAATAATTACTTGAATAGAAGCAAGGAAAAATGACTGTGTCAGAATATGAACGCGAGTTTGTTAGGCTCAGCAAGTATGCACAAGAGTGTGTATTTACAGAAGCTATCTTGTGCAAGACATTTGAAGATGGGTTGAATGAGGATATCAAACTTATAGTTGGGATTTTGGAGTTAAAAGAGTTTGTGGTGTTGGTTGATAGGGCATGTAAGGCTGAAGAACTGAATAAGGAAAAGAGGAAAGCCATGAGTGAGGCTCGAGATGCAAGAAAAAGGCCAATGAGTAAATCATACCTAGCTCAATCGAAGAGGTCCAAGGAGTTGAACCCTCAGAAAACTGCATCAGTTGGGTATTCACATCGAGATTGAGGTAATACATATTCGAACTCGAGAGTTCAAGCCCGGGAGTTCAAGCCACCTCGATGGCAAGTGTGGGTGATCCAAAGTCCAAATCGGAGTGTCCAAATTGTGGTAGGCAACACACTGGGGAGTGTTAAGGAAATAATCGAAATTGTTACAAGTGCGGTTCACCTGACCATTTTATCCGAAATTGTCCAGAGAGGGAAGAGAAGGAAAGAAAGCAAGAAGTGAGATTAAGCAATGTATCTTCGAGGGGTAGATCACAAAAGAACCTGGGAGGTTGGACCAGTAGTAAAGGTACGCCTCGAGACTCTGCTATGAGACCGAAGAGTTGGGCACCTGCAAGGACTTTTGTCATTCGCGCTCGCGAGGAGGCATCATCTCCAGATGTGATAACAGGTACTTTTCTCTTCATGGCACCTCTATTATTGCTTTGATTGATCCGGGGTCTACCCATTCTTACATTTGCATGAGATTGGCATCTAGTATGAGTATGAATGTTGACTCTACAAAATTTGTAGTAAAGGTGTCAAACCCGTTAGAAAAACATGTGCTAGTTGACAAGGTGTGTAGGAATTGTCCTTTGACAATTAAAGGTCATTGTTTTCTGGCAAATCTTATGTTGTTACTGTTTGATGAATTTGAATTAATTCTTGGAATGGATTGGTTGACTACTTATAATGTTTTAGTGAACTGTGGTAGTAAATTTATTGAGTTAAAATGTGAAAATGGGGATTTCATTCGGGTTAAATCAGGTAGATTGGATAATTTGTCTGTGATAATTTCAACTATGGTAGTCGAGAAATACTTAAAGAGGGGATATGAGTCCTATCTCACCTTTGTGCTGAATACTCAAGAGTCAGAGGTAAAGATTGAATTAGTGCCGGTGGTATGTGAGTATTCAGATGTGTTCTCGAAAGAATTACCTGGATTGCCTCCAATTAGAGAGGTCGAGTTTGGGATTGAGTTAGTTCCGGGAAGGACACCTATTTCGGTTGCTCCATATAGGATGGCACCATTAGAGTTGAAAGAATTGAAAGTCCAGTTGCAAGAGTTAACAGACAAGGGTTTTGCAAGACCAAGCTATTCACTGTGGGGTACTCTTGTACTTTTTGTGAGGAAGAAAGATGGGTTGATGAGATTGTGCATAGACTATTGATAAACCTTAATATGATCATATTTTAATCCCACGTTTAGCATACTTTTGGATGATTTATTCCCTGAATTGTGGAATTCGGTGCTCCTAATCCTTTAATTTCATGTTTTATACTTAGGAGAGCACCGGAGGATGAAAGGAACGAGAAACGAGCCAAAATAGAGAAAATAGGCCAAAGTACGAAATCAACAGGACCACCCAACACACATGGCTGTGCCTCCTTAATAGACCCGACCACGGCTTGAATGCGAATTACACGGCCGTGCCACACGGGCGTGCCCCTGCCGCCTCAAAGAAGAGTTTCATTTGGATTAGGGTAATTAGAAGCAAAGAAAGACATTCCAAAATCCTATATAAACACCCTAGAGGCCAACCTTCAAGGGCGCATTCAGCTAGTCCTAGGAGCCAAGCCAGAGAGGCCAAATTGTGGGATTCACTCGAAGAAAGCCAGTTGATCCATCCCAGAAGCCAGAGTCATACTCAAGATTGAGGATGTCTCCTTCAATTCCTTCAGAAGGTTTTAGGGTTTTTCTCATGTTTTGTTTTAAATTTTTTTTGAGATGTATTCTTTTATGATTATGAACTAAACCCGTCAAATACCAGAGGGGGATAAAACCTAAGACGGATCTTGTTATTGTTTTCTAACTATATGATAAATACTTGATTTGTTCTTAACTATGTGTTTTTAATTTTGCTTTGATATTTTAGGATAGTGATTCAAGTATTGATGTGCTTAGGCGGAGGAGGGATATTACTTGTTTAAGAGTAGATCTAGCATAGTTAAGCGAAGTTGATCGTAACCCTTGAGATAGGATGACAAAAATCTGCCAGATTAGGGTCAAACCTAATATGGGAGTCCATAGATCGAGTTAATGCAATTCTAGGGGTTTTAAATAGAAAGAGATTTCAATTAATCAACCTAGGGTGAGACGTTCGTAGCCTCGAGAGAGGTATTAATATGAATTAGGGAATCCTACGGATCAAGTCAAGTGAATAAATCGTCTGGTTCAGAGTTAGATAACAAGTGAAGTCCAGGTGGATTCTTCCTTGGATATTGTCTTAATCAATTGGTTTTCCCACAAGCATTTTCCCAAATTCATTCTCTGTGTCTTAGCATCTTTAGCTTAGTAGTTAGTTAATTTTAGATTAAACAACCATTCTCTTAATTCTTAGGCTAAATAATAAAAAGAAAGTTAGTATTAGTACTTTTGGTTCCCTTGGGTTCGATAATCCAGTCTTGCCACTAAACTATACTACTATTCGATAGGTACGCTTGACTCAATCGTGGTGATAGTTAGTTTCTAGGCTCGATCATTCATTTTGTAAATTTTAAGACTTTTTCCACCACCATCAAGTTTTTGGCGCCATTGCCGGGGAATTGAAATATTAAGAACGCTCATTTTTTATTACTTTAGCCATATTTTATTTTTGCAATTAAATTTTATTTTTACTTTTCTAATTTTCTTTTTCTTTTCCTAGCAGGTACCTCTAGTTTATGATTAGAAAGAACCCGACAGGACCCTTAATTTATGACAGTGATATTGAAGGTACTATACGCAGAAACCGAAGAGAAATAAGGCGAAGCTTAAATTACATAGAAGAAGAGCAAGAGAACGAAATTAATACTACCGAAGAGATGGCTGAGAATAATCTGCTACCTCAAGAGGTGGCCAAAAATCATGCTCCTCGAACGATGTATGATTATGCTAAACCTAATTTAACAGGAGCTGAATCGGGTATTGTTAGGCCTACTATAGCTACTAATAATTTTGAACTAAAACCTAACACTGTACAAATTATTCAACAATTTGTTCAATTTGATGGTTTGTAGGACGAAAACCCAAATACTCATTTAGCAAATTTTCTAGAATTTTGTGATACCTTCAAAATAAATGGTGTTTCTGATGATGCCATTCGTCTTCGGTTATTTCCCTTTTCATTAAGGAATAAAGCCAAACAGTGGTTAAATTCTTTTCTACGAGGATCAATCACTACATGGGATCAAATGATCGAAAAGTTTTTATTAAAATCTTTTTCGCCGGCCAAAATGGCCAAGTTGAGGAATGATATCTCTTCTTTTGTGCAGATGGATCTAGAAACACTATACGATGCATGGGAGAGATATAAAGATCTATTGAGAAGATGCCCTCACCATGGTTTACCCTTGTGGCTACAGGTCCAAACCTTTTTCAATAGTGTGAACCCTTTAACCAGGCAATTGATTGATTCAGCCGCCGGCGGAACCTTGAACAACAAAACACCTAAGGCTAATTACGAATTCATCGAAGGGATGTCATTGAATAACTATCAGTGGTAAGTTACAAGGACCAGGCCATCAAAAGCCGCTAGTGTTTTCAACCTCGACGCAGTAACCATGCTATCAAATTAGGTAGAACTTTTAACTAAGAAAATTGATGGTTTATGTGGTTCTTCGTAGGTACATCCAGTTATGTAGTGCGATATGAATGGAGGAGGGATGAGCAATACAGAATATCCACCTTACAACCCGATCACTGAAAACGAGCAAGTTCACTATATAGGTAACAATTTTAAATCTCAAAATAACCCTTATAGTAATACTTATAATCCAGGTTGGAGGAACCACCCCAATTTTTCATGGGGTGGTCAAAGAAATCAGAGACAACAACCCCTTCCAAACTTCCAACAACAGCCCTACCCATAGGAAAAGAAGTCAAACCTTGAAGAGATGCTGATAAAATTCATAGCGGTGTTAGAAACACGTTTCCAAAACACCGAAGCAACACTTAAAAGTCAACAAGCATCGATTCAAGGGATCGAGAACCAGTTAGGGAAACTCACTAAGTTGATCTCCGAACGACCACAAGGTAGCTTGCCAAGCAACACTGAAACTAACCTAAAAGAGCAACTTCAAGCCATAACAGCTCATGACAGTGAAGGGTTAGTGGAATCTGAATCTGAGCCAAGGAAAGAACCTATGCTAAGTGAAGGTAAGGTTTAGGTAAGCCAAGAAAAACCAAAACCAGTAATTAAAGAATACCAACCTCGAGTAACATACCCCAATGCGACAAAGAAAGACAACATAGATGAACAATTCGGTAAATTTCTTAAACTTTTAAAGAAATTACATATTAACTTACCGTTTCTTGAAGCTCTTTCACAGATGCCAGATTTAAGGAAATTTTTAAAAGAGCTTTTAATAAACAAGCGAAAGTTAGACGTGGAATCGCATGTGGAACTAAATGCAGTATGCTCAGCAATGTTGCAAAATAAACTACCACGAAAATTAAAAGATCCAGGGAGTTTTACAATTCCATGTTTAATTGGTAGTTTATCTATTGATAATGCTTTAGCTGATTTAGGGGCAATCATCAATGTTATGCCTTATAAAATGTTTAAACAGCTAGGTCTAGGGAAACCCAAACAAACTAGGATGAGCATTCAATTAGCTGATAAAACTATTAGAATTCCTAAGGGTATAATTGAAGATGTACTTGTGAAAATTGACAAATTCATATTCCCAGCAAACTTTGTCGTTTTAGAAATTGATGAGTACAATGCAGTCCCTTTAATCTTAGGAAGACCCTTTTTAGCAATTGCTAGATCTAAAATTAATGTTGGTATAGGAGAACTTATACTTCGTGTAGGTGACGAATCAATCAGTCTCAAAGCTCTCGACTCAGCTAGGACATCAAGTGATAAAGTTGAGAATATAAATTCTATTAATAATCATTTAGCTCAACTTTCTTTCCAGGAAACACCACAAAATCACATAACTGAGCCAGTGTAACACCCTAAACCCGGCCCATACGTCATGATCGGATCTGGTATGCTACCGGTTGAATGTTGAAAACTTTTCTTTGAAGGATTTTGAAAATCTCAGTTTATTCTAACCGACTAATCATTAATGGTGACATTTTTGAAGAAACTTTAACATTTACGTTGAACATGCTGGAAAAACCCATTTTCCTTTCACTTTATAATTAAGACTTTGAAAACATAGGTTTATAAGATGTAACATAAAAAAATTATAGTTCGATAACCTAAGTTATAGAGGTCTTATTACAAAAATAATCCCAAAATTGAAACTTAAAGAGAAACCTAAAATAGTCTATAAAGATAAAATACTTGATGGCCCCTCGAGTCTGCCTCGGCTCCCATGTCCACGATCTACTACTCATCTGAAAAGTTGAGAGAAATGAAAGGGTCAGTCACCAAGACTCAGTGTGCAAATCCCGAAAACACATAAAAGCCTTGTGGCTCACAAACACATTATGGGCCCTGGGCCCATACACAATGGCAACTGAATATATATTTACATGCAACATGGCCCATCCCAAACCTAAGAGTCCATCCTCTACACACCCGTACCAACCATCACATCGTGGGGATTTCTACAATCAACCCCCCATCCGCTACACACCATATCGACATCTGTGCTATCTTTCATAAAGACCGATCAGTATGTGACCTATGTCGCAAAGCCACCGATCACCATGCAGCCTTAATAATACATTGTAGTATTTCGACAGCTATGCTGCCTGTCATAAAGACAGATCACTATGTGACCTATGTGGCAAAGCCACCGATCGCCATGCGACCTTCTTCCCCTTCATCATATCAATCCCATCCCATGCATACATACATGCAAGAATTAGAACATTATACTATCTAAACAAATCACAGACTTTCACATACTTCGATACACATAGAGAAGTTTTTATGATTATGTACCTGACATCCCTTGCCTACCCTTTCTGGGTAATACGATTGTTCATACATATAATACAGATTAACGAGTGTGATAGAGATCTACACACCTGATTACCGATAGGACAGTACTTTCTATGTTGACACTATCAGAAGCCGATACGACTGCTAACTTTATAAGGTTTTGTTCTAAAGCCAGTCGACAACCCGGTGGCCAATCTTGTACTGCTGACACCACGCGTTTCTTGAACTGTAGGGCTGGGACTACAGATCCAACCCCTTCCTTCGATTTGCTGACATTCGAGTCCATGAATGACCTTAGTCAGAGGATACTATAATGATTGCTTAATGAGGGATTAGGTTAAGGCACAATAAAGAAAGGAGACCGATGGATCAACTTAGGGAGAATTGAAGTCCTTACCTTGAAATCCCGAAAGAAGACAATAGGATTGAGAAGTTACCGATTTTTGTCCTAGAAACTTAGGCAGTTAGATCTCCTTTAAATCTCGGAATGTCGCCCAAACAGGACACAAGATCAATGAATAGAATATCGAATTAATGATGGCCTTACAACCCATTAGCCAATCGGCTATGGCCTGCAAAATCGAAAGAGAAAAGATCAAAAGAAATTGGCACTTACCAATGAGTTCGGCTTCTCGATGATTTCGCTTCGAGAAGATCAAAAGAAAGACAAGGTAACAGGATCTATGAAGATTGACAATGAAGAAATCGGGAAAAGGGAGAATAAAGGAAAGAACAATGATCATTCGGTTATAGGAAAAGAATAGAGATGAGACGGGTTATGAGTTTCGGCTTTTGGAGGAAAAGATGAGAGAAGAGAACAATGAAATTTTTGGCTTTTGCATAAAAGTGGGGATGAGAGGAAAGAAAAAAGAGAATAGGGTCAAATGCCGGAATTGAAGAGATTTCCCCCTACTTAAGCAAAATTTCGGCACCTACTGCCTAAAACCGAAAATGCCCCTTTTTAAAACTAAAACTAAGCTATTAATCAAGGGAAATTTCGGCACCCCTTGATCATATCAGAACCAATTTCTCCTCCCCCCCAGTGTTAGAATTTCGGCCACCACTGTGACCAGCAGATAAATCCTAAATTTCTTCCCTTATCTTTATCTGATCACACCTCCAAAAGAGTCCTAGATAACACTACCTCTTCCTCCCTTTATCTGTCATATTATCTGCATTATCCACTCAAATAAATCCTCCTATTTCCAAGCCTTATTGCCGTCCCATTCTACCCACTTAAATGCCGAAAATTAGCTAAATTTAATTAAAAAGAATTGGGCTTTATGCGACTCAAACCTTGGACCTCCTTAATGACTTGACACGCCACTCTTAGTCCCTCGCATATCGAATCGACCACCGGGCCACAAGCCCATTTTTGTGTCTTAATTCACGTGTAATGTCTTTTAAGCCCCATTCTAACTTACTTTCCACTAGAGTGTCCAAACAGTAAAATTCGACTAAGGCCTCATTTCAACTTGAGCCCATTCGGACCCCTAAAACATTCTATCAAGCATAACAAGCACAACCACACACATTAAACGATAGGCCCATTAATTTGGATGTTACGCTTCTACCCCTTAAAGAAATTTCACCTCGAAATTACTTGATCGTAATAGATGCGGGTATTGCCACCGTATCGCTTCCTCTGATTCCCAAGTAGCCTCCTCAGAACCGTGATTTCTCCATAGAACCTTAACTAACAGAACCATTTTCCTTCACAATACCTTGACATCATAATCCAGGATTTCTACCGGTTCTTCTTCAAAGGATAGGTCAGGTCTGACTTCGACTTCTTCCACAGACACCGCATGGGATGGATCAGAATGGTAACGTCTTAATAGAGAAACGTGGAATACATTGTGAATTTGGCTTAGTTCAGAAGGTAGCTCTAACTGATAGGCTACCGGCCCCACTCGTTTCAACACGTGATAAGGTCCGATAAATCTGCGACTTAATTTACCCTTTGGTCCAAACCTCAGCACTTTCTTCCATGGCGACACCTTCTAGAACACCTTGCCACCCACTGCAAACTCCATGTCCTTAACTCAACCTTCTCATCTGTCTCGGTAACCAACTCCAGACCCAAAATCTGATGTTCCCCTAATTTCGTCCAACAGGTAGGAGCACGACACTTCCACTCGTACAATGCTTTATAGGGCGCCATCTGAATACTAGACTGGTAGCTGTTGTTGTAAGCAAACTCTACCAATAGTAAAAACTCTTCCCAACTACCTTAGAAAACAATGACACATCCCCTCAACATGTCCTCCAAGATCTGAATTACCATTCCGATCCATCCATCGTTCGAGGATGAAACGTCAGATGAAATCCAACTGCACTCAACGCTTGATGCAAAGCCTTCCAGAATCATGAAGTGATCCTCGGGTCCCTGTCCGATATGATTGTTACTGGTACCCCATGCAATCTCACTACCTCCGCTATATATAACCTAGCCAGCTTCTACAGAGAGTAATCGACCCATACTGGTATGAAATGCACTGATTTCGTCAAGCGATCAACAATCACCCAGATCAATCTTTCTTAGTAGGCATGAGGGGTAGCCCACTAACAAAGTCCATTGTGATCCTTTCCCACTTCCATTATGGAATCTTCACGTCAGCAATAACCACGATGGTAATCGATGCGCCTTTACTGCGCCGACAGTCAAACACTTACTCACCAGCTTTAGTTACCTCTCACTTCAAGCCCGCCACGTAATCGATCCGCAAATCCCGATTCATCATACTAAAAACATAACAGTCCTTCTTCATTCATACTGAAGTCCGTCGATCCATCACTTGATCCTAAATGAAACTTCTCCTTTAGCAACTCATCGGTCTGCTGCTTCTCCTTAACCTGACTGACCCAAGAGGGTCTCACTTGAAGTTTAGCCAATAAGCTCCCATCATCGTATAACTAAGGTGACCAAACATTGTTCTCAAGTCAGAGATTACTCTAAGACTTAAAGCATCCGCTACCACATTAGCTTTACCCAAATGGTACTCGATCGAGCAATCATAATCCTTTAACAACTTGATCCACCTCCTCTGCCTTAGATTCAACTCCTTCTAGGTTAAAAGGTATTTTAGGCTCTTATGATCGGTGTAAATAACAGATTTCTCCCCGTACAGATAATGTCTCCAAATCTTTAAAGCAAAAACCACAGCCGCCAACTCCAAATCATGGGTGGGATAATTTGCTTCGTGCAGTCTTAACTGTCGAGATGCATACACAACAACCTTTCCATCTTGCATCAACACGCATCATAGTCCCGTGTGTGACGCATCACAGTCAATTACGAATTCCTTTCCAGCCTCTGGCTGAATCAATATCGGAGCCTCCGTCAAAATCCTTTTTAACTTCTCGAAACTCTCTCACTGCTTATTGGACCAAACAAACGGAACTTCTTTCCGTAATAACTTAGTCAATGGTGCCGCTATTGAAGAAAATCCTTCCACAAACCCTCGATAGTACCTGGCCAGTCTAAGAAAACTCTAAATTTTCGCCATGGACTTAGGCGGCTTCCAAACCAATACCGCTTCAATTTTTTGAGGGTCAACTCTAATCCCCTCTATCGACGCAACATGGCCTAAAAACATAACTTCTCTTAGCCAAAATTCACACTTACTGAATTTGGCATACAACTGCTTCTCTCTCAAGATCTGCAAAACCACTCGAAGGTATGAGTCATGTTCCTCCTCTGATCTTGAATAAACCAGGATATCATCTATGAATACCACGGTAAATCGATCCAAGTAGGGTTGGAATATTCGGTTCATCATGTCTGTAAATGCTGCTGGCACATTGGTCAATCCGAATGGCATTACCATGAATTTGTAATGACCATAGCGAGTCCTAAAAGCCGTATTATGAATATCTGCCTCCTTGACCTTAAGCTGATGGTATCCTGACCTCAGATTTATCTTTGAAAAGACTGAGGCTCCCTTCAACTGATCGAACAAGTCATCGATCCTCGACAACGGGTATTTATTCTTAATTGTTAGCTTATTCAACTGACGACAGTCAATGCACATACGCATTGATCCATCTTTCTTCTTGACAAATAACACCGGTGCTCCCCACGGCGACACACTTGGTCGAATAAACCCTCTATCTAGCAACTCCTTAATCTGCGCTTTCAATTCCACCAACTCCTTTGGCGCCATCCTATATGGAGCAATAGATATTGGCGCTATTCTAGGAAAAAGATCGATACCAAACTCCACTTCACGATCTGGGGGTAGTCTCGGAAGCTCTTCTGAAAAAAATCAGGAAACTCCTTCACAGTCCCAACGTCCCCAACAGTTAGGTCCTTGGCTTCCAGAGCCCAAACAAACATTAAAACTGCCTCGCATCCTTTTCTAACCGTCCTTTCTGCTCTTAGGGCAGTCATTACATTCGATAGACAATTCTCCCTTTCTCCTATCACCAACATTTCACCACCCTCGGGGGTTTTCAACACCATATGCTTGGCTGCACAATCTAAATTAGCTTGATACTTCACCAGCCAATCCATGCCTAATATTAAGTCAAACTCCCCTAACGGTAATTCCATCAGATCCGTCCGAAAAACTATTTCCTGAACTTCTAAGGGTACCTCCTGATAGAGTTTATCTACTACCATGATTGTCCTAATGGGCTAATTACACCATCGCCTAGGGTAATCTCGAATTTAAACTTAAAGTTCGGATACACTACTAGCAACATATGAATGTGTCAACCAAATGTCAATCAATGTAGTGTAAGGCAAACCAAATATTAAAAACATACCGGTTATAACATCCGCAAGGTAAGCCTCCTCTCAACGTCTGGCAACATAAACTAACCCCGGCTGTCTCACCTCAGTGTTTCCTACCCCTTGGCCTGGTGCTCCACGGCCCCGGCCGAAACAGTTACCACCTCTAGTTAGACCACGACCCCTCTGTTGTAACACCCCTAACCCGTATTCGTCGCTGAACTAGGGTTACGAGGCATTACCAATTCAGATATAACCTAGAACAAACATTAATATCTTTACAAATATTTCATAAGCTAATTATAGAACATATTACTTCAATACTTGTGTACATTAAACCGAATAATCCATATCACACGGCTTATTGTCCTTTAGTGTATCTAACACAAACAATTACACAACATGGTCAAGTAAAGATTTTAAATGTCATAGTGATATGCATTTAACATTATCATATATGAATCATTTTCAAACTCCAATGACAAATTAAAACATACCCAAGTTTCATATCAAAATTATATTTAGACACCATTAGTTCAACCATACAAAGAGCTTTCAATTCGGTCATCAAATAGCCTTAACATTCGTACTAAGTTTCTCCATTCAATAATAAGCAAATCATACTATTTCATTTTTCAATATTAAGCATATCATGTCTAAACATCATTCAATCTAACATTCAAGAAACTAAATAAAATTCGAACCTAATAACCAACTATCCAAGAATAATATATGTATATACTCACTTACATAAACCTAATAAAATAGCCAAATATAATCATGCATTATTGAACTTAATTCTTATCTAGTAAGTGACCAAATCAAATACACACACACATGTCATAAACATTATTTAACAAATATATATCACATACTATAACTTAAACATGCATCCATCATTTACTTCATTGCCTAAACCGAATATTACACCATGCTCACCAATATTCATTGTCAATCATATATCCAAACATTATAAACGTATATACCTTATATTAAGCTCATCAACATGAACTAATTTATAAGTCATTCATGTCATAACCTAACATGCACAGATAATAGTACCACTCTCACGCATGATTAAACCATATTCAAGCATAAATGATAATTCATGGCATGAGCAAACTATATCATCAAAACTCGAAATAGGTTATCCAAAATAGATAGCCATTTTCGCATGGCTAGTATATTTACACGATTACAAAACATTAGTTATCTTTGCTTAGTCTAACCTATACATGCCCTTTTAAATACCAAACTAAGTTATTCAATACCAAAAGAAAGTCGATAGTGCAGTTGACTTCTTCCGCATCCTTCGAGTCCGTAGCTTGTACCTAAATCTATAAAACAAGGGTAAACAAGAATACACACAATAAGCATGCTAGCTTAGTAAGTCTCAAGCAAGATTTATGACATATACACACATATGTACCATCATAGCCGAATATCAATGTTCATATATAGAAAAACCTTATTCATCGATACTTAACTTGTAAGACTTATCGAAAGTATCTTAATCGATAAATAAAGTCATACGCAATTCCACATACAACCGAATAACATCTTCAATGTACATCTAAAATGATCTCACATAATTGAATGTATACAAATATATATGTATATAAAGCATGGCCGAAACTATATATATAATATAATTTCTCCTATATGCAAATAATCCATATCAACTCAATGTCATTTTTATTCAGATACCTTACATACCAAATGCACTAACACATTTCTATCAACTTACGATTTGATCAACATCACATATATCATGAACTTGATTCAACATATACCTTTTGGCCGAACATAATCCATCATATAAAATATATAATTTGCCTTTTATCATTACAAATACATAAATAGGCCAAATCATGTATTTGTTCAAATATATTAGCACATATTTCAAATTTACATAACCATTTATCATTTCAAATAATCAACTTACCTTGTCACGTACCAATATAATAAGTTAATTTCCTTTTTCTTTTAGAGCTTATAGCTCAATCTACTATGTATATACATCTCTCGATTCTCTGCTTTAACTTATCACCCAAAAAAGCCCGCTAGGCATTAAAGCCGAATTAAGTCACCGCACGAGGCTCGCTAGGCATTAATGCTCGAAATGAATCACCCAACACAGGCTGCTAGGCACAAAGCCCGACATATAACACCCAAGACAAAGCACGCTGAGCATTAAAGCCTAAATGAATCAATCACGAGGGCTCGCTAGGCTTAAAGTCCAAATAAGTCACCTAAGACTAGGTCGCTAGGCTTAAAGCCGAAATTTCATCATTTCCAACATTTCATTGAACATTTCAATAGTATCATAACCACTTATCACTTAGATTTCATAATTCTATCACATTTCCAATTCAACTAAGCTCATTAATTTTCACTTAATAAAACTATTATAACATTGTACAATAAAACACTACATTCGGCTATCACATGAAAATATATCCAAATTTATCAAAATTGTCATTTAATACTTTCATAAAGCATTCTTTAATATAATCCAGCTTAGGGACTTACTCTACTGTCGATAGACCGTCATGGACGGCTATATACGATAACCTTTGTTTTTCCCCGATCCAAATTCGTTTTTCTTTGTTCTTGATCTAAACACATAAAAATTTAACTCATTCAAGTACATTTCAATTCAATTTAGTCCCAAATCACATTAATGGGTAAATTACCCTTTTACCCCTAGTGTTTCACATTTTTACACTTTAGTCCTAATTGCACAAAATACAAAATACACATTATTTCAACAAACACTCAAGGGCCGAATATGTATAAGGACTATATAAGTCCATTTCTTTCATTTATTTTCATTTAAGCCCTCTCAAATTTTTATTTATACAAATTAGTCCTATTTACTAAATTTTCACTAAAACTTCAATACAAAACTTATCAATCTTAATCCTATCTTTAAATTAAATTCATCAAACATCAATTATCATATAACAATGTTAATGGTCAACCTTAAACATGCTCGATTTAAAATTACAACATGGGTCGGCTTACGGTTCAAGCAACGATTTCAAAAACGTAAAAATTAACAAAAACTAAATTCAAACTAACCTTGAAATAAAGCCTCCAATTGCCGAAAATCAAAGAACAAAAACCTTCTTTTTCTTTCTCAATATTCGGCCATGAGAGAATGATAAAGATGTTGGCTTTTGTTTATGTTATTTTATCATAAAATAAAAGTAATTATTTAATTACTAATTTAACCTTTAATATAAAATAAAACTAACATATAACTTAAGGGTATTCTTGACATAAGCCACCCACTAACTCAAAAATGGGTTATTTACCTTTTAATGCTCCACTTTAAAAGCCATCATCAAATAGGCACTTTACACTATAGTTTGAGACTTTTAAAATTTACGCGATTAAGTCCTTTTTGTCAAATTAAGCACCCAAACAATGAAATTTTTCACTTAAACTTTCATACATTTTAATTCACACATATTAAACACAAATAAAATATTAAATTATTTCTCAGACTCAAATTCGTGGTCCCGAAACCACCATTCCGATTAGGGTCAAATTTGGTCTCATATAACTCTCCCCTTAAGGATTTTCGTCTCGAAAATCTTACCGATTAAACAACCACGATATTGTTGCCTCATTGAATCTTGAGCTCCCACGTAGCCTCTTCAACTCCGTGCCTTTTCCACAGTACTTTCACTATTGGAATTTTCTTGTTTCTTAACTCTTTCTTTTCCCAAGCTAAACTACGGATCAGTTCTTCCTCATACGTCATATCGGGGCAGATTTCAATCTCAGATGGTGTGATCACATGAGACGGATCTGATTTGTACTTACGAAGCATCGAAACATGAAATACATCATGTATCTTTTCTAACTCAGAAGGCAATTCCAACCTATAAGCAACAGGCCCAATACGTTCAGTAATTTCATAAGGTCCGATGAATCTCGTACTAAGTTTGCCTTTCCGACCAATCGAGTACCTTTTTCCACGGAGAAACTTTCAAGAATACTCGATCTCCAACTTGAAATTCAATGTCTTTACGTTTCAAGTCAAGATAGGATTTTGACGATCCGAGGCGCCTTTCAAATTGTCTCTAATAATAGCTACTTGCTCGGTTTCTTTAATCAAATCAACCCTGTATCTTATTCTCACCGAGCTCACCAAAGATAATGGCGTTCACACCTTCGCCGCATAAGGCTTCATAGGGTACCATTTGATACTAGATTGAAAGCTATTATTATAAGCAAATTCAATCAAAGGTAGGTATCGCTCCCACGCACCTTCAAACTCGAGAACGCAACATCTCAACATGTCCTCAAGTATCTCGAATAGTTCGCTCAGATCGACCGTCATCTCATCGATGAAAGGTCAGACTAAAATGTAGTTTAGTACCTAAAGCATCTTGCAACTTCTTCCAAACCGCGATGTAAATCTTGGGTCTCGTCAAACAATGAAACTTGGTACACCATGCAATCTCACAATCTGCGATACATACAATTCAGCAAGTTTATCGAGTGAAAAGTCTATACGAACCGGCACAAAATGAGCTGATTTAGACAGTCTATCAACTATAACCCAGACGGCATCTTTCTTACTCGGTGTCATAGGAAGACCAGATACAAAATCCATTGTAATTCTATCCCATTTCCATTCAGGTATCATGATCGGCTGAAGCAACCCAGAAGGCACTTGATGCTCGGCTTTTACTTGCTGACAAATTAAGCACTTTGAAACAAATTCAGATATATCTCGTTTCATACCAGGCCACCAGTAGAACTGCTTCAAGTCATTATACATTTTCGTGCTACCTGGATGTATCGACATCTGACTATTATGAGCTTCTTTCAATAACATCTGAATCAAATCCACGTCCCTCGGTACACACATTCGGCCTTTATATTTCAAGCAGTCATTATCATCAATTTGAAATTCTGACTCTGCATTATTTCCACACTGAGCCCGTTTGACAGTCATATCTTTGTCAGCTTTTTGTGTATCACAAATTTGCTGAATAAACATTGGTCTTGCTTTTAACTCGGCTATGATCGAACTATCACCTGATATAACCATCTGTGTGTTCAATGCACGAAGAGCAAGCAATGATTTTCGACTTAATGCATCTGTAATAATGTTAGCTTTCCCCGAATGGTAGTCAATCACTAACTCATAGTCTTTCAACAGTTCTAACCATCTACGTTGTCTCAAGTTCAACTCTTTTTGAGTCATCAAATATTTAAGACTTTTGTGATCCGAGTAAACATGACATTTCTCGCCAAATAAATAATGATGCCAAATTTTCAGTGCGAACACAATAGCTGCAAGTTCTAAGTCATGCGTCGGGTAATTTCTTTCATGCGGCTTCATTGTCTTGAAGCGTAGGCTACAACTTTATGCTCTCGCATCAAAACGCAGCCCAAACCATTCAAAGAAGCATCGAATAAACAACAAATTCTTTACCCGATTCAGTTGAACTAACATTGAGCTTCACAAAAGGGCTTTCACCGATCAAAACTTTTCCGACACTTTTCCGACCACTTAACTCGACATCTTTCTACAACAACTTTGTCAACGGGTAGCTATCATAGAAAACCTTTCACAAATCGTCGATAGTAACCCGCAAGTCCCGTAAAACTTCAATCTCTAAACATTTTTGGTGGCTTCCAATCAAATATAGTGAGATTTTGTTCGGATCAACTCGAATGCCCGATGTCAAACAACATGTCCCAAAAAGTGACCTCTTTCATCCGTAACTCACACTTACTAAACTTCGCATACAACTACCGATTTCAAAAGTTTGTAGCACTAATCTCAAATGCTCAAGATGCTCGATTTCATCTTTGGAGTAGATCAATATATCATCAATAAACACTACCACAAATCGATCCAAAAACTGTCTAAAAACCCGATTCATCATATCCATAAAAATAGTAGGTGCATTAGTAAGCCCAAAAGGCATAACCAAAAACTCAAAATGTCCGTACCTCGTCCGAAATGCAGTCTTTGGCACATCTGTATCTCTGACACGCAACTGATAATAACCCGATCTCAAATCTATCTTGAAAATATCAAGCCTCTTTCAACCGATCAAACAAATCATCAATTCGAGGTAACGGTACTTATTCTTTATAGTTACCTTATTCATTGCCGATAATCAATACACATTCGCATCGCTCCATCTTTCTTTCTCACAAAAGAATGGTGCACCCAAGGAGAGAAACTTGGTCATGCAAAGCCCCTATCTGTTAACTCTTGCAACTGTGCTTTCAACTCTTTTAGCTCAGTAGGTGCCATCCAATATAGATCTATTGAGATCGGAGTCGTTCTCGATGCTAATTCAATGCCAAACTCAATCTCTCGTACTGGGGGTAAACCCGGTAGTTCTTCAGGAAACACATCTGGGTATTCACATACAATTGGTACAGATTCAATCTGTTTCTTAGACAATTTATTATCCAGTACATAAGCCAAATAAGCTTCGCACCCTTTTCTCACATACTTTCGGGCTAACATCGAGGATATAACTGTAGGAAACCCACCTAAATCACTGGATTCAATTCTAATGATCTCACCATTCTGATGTCTCAAATCAATAAGCTTTCTTTTACAATTCACCATCGCATCATGCGGTTAACCACCCATTCCCAAAATTATATCAAACTCATCGAAAGGCAACAAGATTAAATCGATGGGAAGCAAAATCCCGAATCATTAATGGGCAATCTTTACACACTTTATTAACAAACACACATCTACCAAAAGGGTTGGATACGCGAATCACAAACTCAAGAGACTCAATCGGAAGAGTCTTATCAATACCGTAGTTTCACATACATATGAATAGGTCGAACCAGATCAATCAATGCAATCACAGAGTATCATAAAGAGTGAAAGTACCGGTAATGACATCTGGAAAAGTAGCATCCTCCCTAGCTCGAGTAACATAAGCTCTAGCTAGAGCTCTAGCCTCAGATCGAACTGTTGTGTTCTTCGTCCCTCTCTGACTACCACCTATATTGCCGTAATGCTCGGGTGGTCTCGCCTCGGTCGATGCATCGCCGGTCTAGAGTTCTATGTTGTATTCTGCTCAGCTAACATCGGGCACTCTCGAATAAAATGGTCTGAGGATCCACATTTAAAGCAGGACCGATCACGAACTCTACAACTCCCAGAATGCCATTTTCCACAATGTTTACATCCAACTCGATTCTGTGGAATGTTACCAACACTGGCCATCGAGGTAGCTCGGGAGCCCACTGGAGGTCAATCACATCTAGGCGAATCTGAAGTAGCTTTATGTCGGCTGAAGTCATCTCTAAACTTTTTAGATGTGGAATGGAAATTCTTACCCGACGGTCTCTTACGGGTATCTCTAGCTTCTGTCTCAGCCTTTCTTTTCTCCTTCCCAAGCTCTTCAGCTTTGCAAGCTCGCTTGACGAGTGTCACAAACTCTTTGATTTCAAGAATGCCAACAAGCAACTTTAATTCTTCATTCAAACCATCTTCAAACCTTTTGCACATAATGGCTTCAGTTGATACACACTCCCGAGCATATCGGCTCAATTTGACAAATTTTCGCTCATATTCAGTCACGGACATTTGCCCTTGTTTTAGTTCAAGAAATTCTTTACGTTTTTGGTCGATGAACCTCTGGCTGATATATTTCTTGCGGAATTCATTTCGAAGAAATCCCATGTCACTTTTTCTTTTGGAACCACCGATACTAGTGTATTCCACCGTGATAAGGCGGTGTCCAAGCAAAGATATAGCACATTTCAAACATTCGTCTGCGAGTGCAGGATAGCTCATCAAGTACCGAATAGTGTTATCAAGCCACATTTCACTCGCTCGCATCATCATCATCATTAGCCTTGAATTCCTCGGCCCCAAATTTCTTGATTTTATCAATGAAGGCCTACTAGATCTCATTGGATCTATCATCGGGAAGTCAAGGTACCGGAGTTGGATTATTCGGGGTGGAGGTTGGTGTACAACGGATTAGTCTGGATAAACCGGTAAACCACTCATTCATCATCGATAGAAGGCTTGTTTAGCCTCCCCTCGTGGCTACTCAAACCGGTCAAGAGTCTTTCAGACCGATCTATGTGCACAGTCAAAGCGCCACACTCTCCACATCATCCGCTACGCTCTTTTCAGATCAGTGTCCATTTACTATATAAAACACGCTCGTAATATCGAAGTCACCACACTATCGATATATAAAAAGGCATGTATAGTCGACTCACACGCGCTACTAGTAGTCCTAGATTCGACTAAACCGTAAGCTCTGATACCAATAAAATGTAACACCCCTAACCCGTATTCGTCATTGAACTAGGGTTACGAGGCATTACCAATTCGGATATAACCTAGAACAAACATTAATATCTTTGCAAATATTTCATAAGCTAATTATAGAACATATTACTTCAATACTTGTGTACATTAAACCGAATAATCCATATCACACGGCTTATTGTCCTTTAGTGTATCTAACATAAACAATTACACAACATGGTCAAGCAAAGATTTTAAATGTCATAGTGATATGCATTTAACATTATCATATATGAATCATTTTCAAACTCCAATGACAAATTAAAACATACCCAAGTTTCATATCAAATATCATATTTAGACACCATTAGTTCAACCATACAAAAGCTTTCAATTCGGTCATCAAATAGCCTTAACATTCGTACTAAGTTTCTCCATTCAATAATAAGCAAATCATACTATTTCATTTTTGAATATTAAGCATATCATGTCTAAACATCATTCAATCTAACATTCAAGAAACTAAATAAAAATTCGAACCTAATAACCAACTATCCAAGAATAATATATGTATATACTCACTTACACAAACCGAATCAAAATAGCCAAATAAAATCATGCATTATTGAACTTAATTTTTTCTAGTAAGTGACCAAATCAAATACACACACACATGTCATAAACATTATTTAACAAATATATATCACATACTATAACTTAAACATGCATCCATCATTTACTTCATTGCCTAAATCGAATATTACACCATGCTCACCAATATTCATTGCCGAATCATATATCCAAACATTATAAATGTATATACCTTATATTAAGCACATCAACATGAACTAATTTATAAGTCATTCATGTCATAACCTAACATGCACAGATAATAGTACCACTCTCACGCATGATTAAACCATATTCAAGCATAAATGATAATTCATGACATGAGCAAACTATATCAACAAAACACAAAACAGTTATCCAAAATAGATAGCCATTTTGCATGGCTAGCATATTTACACGATTACAAAACATTAGTTATCTTTGCTTAGTCTAACCTATACATGCCCTTTTAAATACCAAACTAAGTTATTCAATACCAAAAGAAAGTCGATAGTGCAGCTTGACTTCTTCCCGGATCCTTCGAGTTCAGTAGCTTGTACCTCAATCTATAAAACAAGGGTAAACAAGAAAACACACAATAAGCATGCTAGCTTAGTAAGTCTCAAGTAGTATTTATGACATATACACACATATGTACCATCATAGCCGAATATCAATGTTCATATATAGCAAAACCTTATTCATCGATACTTAACTTGTAAGACTTATCGAAAGTATCTTAATCGATAAATAAAGTCATATGCAATTCCACATACAACCGAATAACATCTTCAATGTACATCTAAAATGATCTCACATAATTGAATGTATACAAATATATATGTATATAAAGCATGGCAAAACTATATATATATATATAATATAATTTCTCCTATATGCAAATAATCCATATCAACTCAATGTCATTTTTATTCGCATACCTTACATACCAAATGCACTAACACATTTCTATCACCACGATTTGATCAACATCACATATATCATGAACTTGATTCAACATATACCTTTTGGCCGAACATAATCCATCATATAAAATATATAATTTGCCTTTTATCATTACAAATACATAAATAGGCCAAATCATGTATTTGTTCAAATATATTAGCACATATTTCAAATTTACATAACCATTTATCATTTCAAATAATCAACTTACCTTGTCACGCACCAATATAATAAGTTAATTTCCTTTTCTTTTTAGAGCTTATAGCTCAATCTACTATGTATATACATCTCGATTCTCTGCTTTAACTTATCACCGTAAAAAGCCCGCTAGGCATTAAAACCCGAATTAAGTCACCGCAAGACGAGGCCCAGTTAGGCATTAATGCCTAAATGAATCACCCAAGACAGGCTCGCTAGGCACAAAGCCCGACATATAACACTGCAAGACAAAGCTCAGCTAGGCATTAAAGCCCTAAATGAATCAACTGATGACATTCTGCTAGGCTTAAAGCTTGAAATAAGTCACCAAGACTAGGCCCGCTAGGCTTAAAGCCCCAAATTTCATCATTTCCAACATTTCAATGAACATTTCAATAGTATCATAACCACTTATCACTTAGATTTCATAATTCTATCACATTTCCAATTCAACTAAGTTCATTAATTTTTCACGAATAAAACTATTATAACATTGTACAATAAAACACTACATTCGGCTATCACATGAAAATATATCCAAATTTATCAAAATTGACATTTAATACTTTCATAAAGCATTCTTTAATATAATCCAGCTTAGGGACTTACCTCGGCTGTCGATAGACCGTGCGGATCAGCTATTCGATAACCTTTGTTTTTCCCCTATCCAAATCTGTTTTTCTTTGTTCTTGATCTAAACACATAAAAATTTAACTCATTCAAGTACATTTCAATTCAATTTAGTCCCAAATCACATTAATGGGTAAATTACCCTTTTACCCCTAGTGTTTCACATTTTTACACTTTAGTCCTAATTGCACAAAATACAAAATACACATTATTTCAACACAACACTCAAGGGCCGAATATGTATAAGGACTATATAAGTCCATTTCTTTCATTTATTTTGCATTTTAGCCCTCTCAAATTTATTTATACAAATTAGTCCTATTTACTAAATTTTCACTAAAACTTCAATACAAAACTTATCAATCTTAATCCTATCTTTAAATTAAATTTATCAAACATCAATTATCATATAACAATGTTAATGGCGAACCTTAAACATGCTCGATTTAAAAATTACAACATGGGCCTGGCTACTTGTTCAAGCAACGATTTCAAAAACGTAAAATTAACAAAAACTAAATTCAAACTAACCTTGAAATAAAGCCTCCAATTGCGAAAATCAAAGAACAAAAACCTTCTTTTTCTTTCTCAATATTCGGCCATGAGACAATGATAAAGGTGTTGGCTTTTGTTTATGTTATTTTATCATATAATAAAAGTAACTATTTAATTACTAATTTAACCTTTAATATAAAATAAAAACTAACATATAACTTAAGGGTATTCTTGACATGAGCCACCCACTAACTCAAAAATGGGTTATTTACCCTTTTAATGCTCCACTTTAAAAAGCCATCATCAAATAGGCACTTTACACTATAGTTTGAGACTTTTAAAATTTACGCTATTAAGTCCTTTTTGTCAAATTAAGCACCCAAACAATGAAATTTTTCTACGAAACTTTCACACATTTTAATTCACACATATTAAACACAAAATAAAATATTAAATTATTTCTCGGACTCAGATTCATGGTCCCGAAACAACCATTCGATTAGGGTCAAATTCGCTTGTTACATCTCATGACATCGACCTTCTCTACTGGTCGAGCATTTTCGCCTCGCAGTCCTACATCGCTCCGTGGCTTTAGACAGTCTCTAATCTGAAGGTCCAAAGATCCACACCAAAAGCACTTTCCACTGCCTGCCCAACACTCACCTATATGGAATTTACCACAGCAAACACACCTCCATGTCTGATTAGCAGCAGGTCTCTCCACCCTGTTCAGCCTATCCGACCTAGGTCTTTTCTGAGTATGTCCAGCTGCTCCTGACGATCCAAAATTCCTCCTACTTCCACTTTTATCATTATCCTGATTCAGATTTTCCGTTCACTTTACCTCCTTAGCTATCTTAGCCTTCTCCACAAGCACAACAAATTCCCTCTCCCGATGTGGAGCTATCAAAACACGTAAATCATCCTTTAGGCCATCTTCAAATCAAACACACCATTCATGTTCTGTAGCCACTATCCCTCGAGCATAACGTCTCAAGCATAAGAATTCTGTTTCATACGCGGCCACCAACCTACTTCCCTAAACCAGATCCATAAATGCTCTACGCTGCGCATCCACATAACTTGTTCCAATGTACTTACTCTGGAACGCCGTTCTAAAGTAATCCCAGGTGATACGATCAGCCATTGTACCATCTTTAACCGTAAGCCACCATTGATAAGCTTCGTCCCGAAGAAGGGACACTACTCCTTTCACTTCTCTTCTTCCGTGAAATTCAGATCATCCATTATGCTCGATCGCTTCCAACCAATACTCACCGCACTCTGGCTATCCCGTAAATTCCCTAAACACTTCTCGCCTCTATTAGCTCTAAGTTGCTCGACACAGTTTCCGGCCTCGTGCCCATGTCCGCCCAAAGAACCTCTCTAAAACTCTCAACATCGCTCGAGATACCACATCATCTCCTATTGATCGATCTCGAAATTTTGCCTCCACAGCTGGTGGCACTGGTACCTCATTACCTGACTCGTGACCAGACCCTACCAGTTCTGACATAGCAATCCTGCCTCTACTCTGGCCACGCACACCACTTCCTTTAGTGCTCATTCTATCGATTCGCGTTTATCTGATTATGAATTTTATGAATTATTAATTTCTTCCACTAATTAATAACGAACAATCTTATGGAAAGTAGTTTTAATAGTATTTTTTTTTTGAATTCGAACTCTATCTACAAGGTTCAGCTCTCAAGTCTGTATTTCCTAGCTCTAGAATCCGCATACATTCAACCATCACACATCAACATACAAGTAGCATCCATGAACTCATATTCATCACATAAATGTATTTTGTCATTTAACTACCCAAGGGTATTATCGTAATTTTCCAAAATAGGGTGTCTTGGTGATTTTACAAAATAGGGGTATTTTGATAATTTTACAATCTAGGGGTATTTCGAAAATTTTGCAAACCAATGGTATTTCGGGAAATTTTCACAAATCGAGGGTATTTTAAAAATTTTACATAACTAGGGTATTTTATTAATTTTGCGAAATAGGTGGCTGGTCCCTTTCGGGTTTAGTTATAAATTTTGGCCTATTAACAAGTCCCCGTGGCTACGATGAACAAATACTACGCACTGTAGGATTCCAGTGAAGAGGAGGTGAGCCGCTAGGGCCGCTTAAATTCCAAGCTCTCCCTGGATCCAATCCTAGACATGCGTATGCCTGTTACCACACCCTAACCCTGTGACTTGTTCACAAACATGTTTAATTAGAAATTAAGTCTTATGAGATTTGAAGAATTGTTTATACTAAACCTAAAGTCCATAAACTCTAGCATACTAGCCCAGGTCCCTATAGAGCCCATCAAGCCCAACACGCATATCATATAATTAGTTTAGAATACTTACCTATGTGGATCGAGTGCCAGAGACTCAAGGCCGATCTCAACCGAACTTTTCTCAAACTTACATCACTTTTACAAATCACTATCGACCCATTTCATGTACCTTTCGAGTTTTAAATCGGGCTCGATATAAAATGTAACACCCCAAACCCGGCCCAAACGTCATGACTGAATCTATTATGCTACGGGTTGAATGTTAAAACTTTGTTTTGAAAGGTTTTGACAGTTTTAGTTTATTTTAACCGACTAATCATTAATGGTGACATTTTTGAAGAAACTTTAACATTTGCGTTAAACATGCTGGAAAAACCTATTTTCCTTTCACTTTATAATTAATACTTTGAAAACATATGTTTATAAGATGTAACATAAAAAAAAATAGTTCCATAACCTAAGCTATGGAGGCTTTATTACAAAAATAATTCCAAAATTGAAACTTAAAGAGAAACCAAAAATAGTCTATGAAGATAAAAAACTTGATGGCCCTTCGAGTCCGCCTCGGCTCCCATGTCCACAATCTACTACTTATCTGAAAAGTTGGGAGAAATGAAAGGGTGAGTCACCAAGACTCAGTGCGAAAATCCTGAAAATACATAAAAGCCTTGATGCCCACAAACACATTATGGGCCCTAGGCCCATACACAATGACAACAGAATATATATTTACATGCAACATGGCCCATCCCAAACCTTAGAGTCCATCCTGTACACACCCCCGTACCAACCATCGCACTGTGGGAATTTCTACAATCAACCCTCCATTCGCTACACACCATATCGATAGCTGTGCTGTCTGTCATAAAGACCGATCACTATGTGACCTATGTCGCAAAGCCACCGATCGCCATGTGACCCTAATAATACATTGTAGTATTTCGACAGCTGTGCTGGCTGTCATAAAGACAGATCACTATGTGACCTATGTGGCAAAGCCACCGATCGCCATGCGACCTTCTTCCCCTTCATCATATCAATCTCATCCCATGCATACATACATGCAAGAATCAGAACATTATACTATCTAAATAGATCATAGACTTTCACATACTTCGCTACACATAGAGAAGTTTCTATGATTAAGTACCTGGCATCCCTTGGCTCCACTTTCTGGGTAATATGACTATTCATACAGCCTTATTTTTCGTCTTTTAGCCGATAACATACATATAATACATATTAACTAGTGTGAGGAGATCTACACTCCTGATTATCGACAGGATAGTACTTTCTATGTCAACACTATCAGAAGTCGATACGACTACTAACTTTCTAAGGTTTTATTCTGAAGTCGATCCACAACCCGGCAGCCAATCCCGTACTGCTGACACCGCGTGTTTCTTGAACTTTGGGGCTGAGACTACAGATCCAACCCCTTCCTTCGATTTACTGACATTCGAGTCCATGAATAACATTAGTCAGAGGATACTATAATGATTGCTTAACGAGTCATTAGGTTAAGGCACAATAAAGAAAGGAAACTATGGATCAACTTAGGGAGAATTGAAATCCTTACCTTGAAATCTCGAAAGAAGACAATAGGATTGGGAAGTTACTAATTTTTATCTTAGGAACCTAGGCGGTTAGATCTCCTTTAAATCCCGGAATGCCGCCCAAATAGGACACAAGATCAATGAATAGAATATCGAATTAATGATGGCCTTACAACCCATTAGCCAATCGGCTATGGCCTGCAAAACTGAAAGAGAAAAGATCAAAAGAAATTGGCACTTACCAATAGGTTCGACTTCTCCTGACAGATTTTGGCTTCTCCTGATAGATTTCGGCTTCTGAGAAGATCAAAAGAAAGACAGTGTAACGGGATCTATGAAGATTCGACTATGAAGAAATCGGCAAAAGGGAGAATAAAGGAAAGAACAATGATCATTTGATTATAGGAAAAGAATGGAGATGAGAAAGGTTATGAGTTTCAGCTTTCGGAGGAAAAGATGAGAGAAGAGAACAATGAAATTTTTGGCTTTTGCATAGAAGTGGGGATGAGAGGAAAGAAAAAAGAGAATAGGGTCAAATGCCGGAATTGAAGAGATATCCCCCCTACCTAAGCAAAATTTCGGCACCTACTGCCTAAAATCGAAAATGCCCCTTTTTAAAATTAAAACTAAGCTATTAATCAAGGGAAATTTTGGCACCCCTTGATCATATCAGAACCGATTTCTCCTCCCCCTCAGTGTTGGAATTTTGGCCACCACTGTGGCTAACAGATAGATCCTAAATTTCCTCCCTTATCTTTATCTGATCACACCTCCCAAAGAATCCTAGATAACACTACCTCTTCCTCCTTTTATCCGCCATATTATTTGCATTATCCACTTAAATAAATCCTTCTATTTTCAAGCCTTATTGACGTCCCACTCTACCCACTTAAATGCCAAAAAATTAGCTGAATTTAATTAAAAAAGAATTGGGCTTTATGCGACTCGAACCTTGGACCTCCTTAACAGCTTGACATGCCACTCCTAGTCCCTGCATATCGCCACTGACCACTGGGCCACAAGCCCATTTTTGTGTCTTAATTCACAAGTAATGTCTTTTAAGCCCTGTCCTAATTTACTTTCCACTAGAGTGTCCAAACAGGAAATTGACTAAGGCCTCTACCAACTTCGAGCCCATTCGACCCCTAAAACATTCTATCAAGCATAACAAGCACAACCACACACATTAAACGCATAGGCCCATTAATTCAGGATGTTACAGCCAGATCTTAGACCTCGTACTGATAAAGTAGTAATTCAGAAGGGACGAAGGCTTCAGGTCGACGAACTAGACGAGTGGAAAGCGCATTTCAAGGAGAAATCAAAACCACATGAAGTGAAACCAAAGAAACCCCAATATGAGCTTATAAGAGCATCAAATCACTTCAAAATAGGAGATCAGGTACTGTTAGATAAAACAGACCCTGCAATCACCACTTCAGACCTCAAGAAAAACGAAGAGATCTCTTTTAAGGTACTCAACGTCTTCCCTTACGAAACAGTCGAGGTAAGTAATCCCATATTTGACACCTATAAAGTAAATGCCACTCGACTCAAACTATATAATGATAGCATGAGAAAGGATTTTCAACTCTTCAAACCACCATGATTATGCGAATGAGAGGTAAGTAAGTAATCCCATATTTGACACCTATAAAGTAAATGCCACTCGACTCAAACTATATAATGATAGCATGAGAAAGGATTTTCAACTCTTCAAACCACCATGATTATGCGAATGAGAGGTAAGTCTAGCTTAAGACTTTAAACGAGCGCTTCTCGAGAGGCAACCCAAGCACTAACCCAATTAATTTTTACATTTTTATTTTTACTTCTATTTTTTTCCTTTTTAGCACTTAACTATGAACTAATTGTACAGATTTCCATACCACACGGTCTTGCACACCGTCGTGTGGTCACCACAAGTAGGTACATGGGCGTGGTCATAGCCGTTGATAAACCGTAAAAGTAACATATTTTAGGCCCATATTGAGTATGCTTTTGGATGATTTAGCACTTGATTTATGTAAAAGGTTCCTTTAATCCTTTCTTTTCATGTTTTATACTCAGGAAAGCACCCGAGGACGAAAAGAACAAGAAACGGGCTCAAAACGGGCCAAGTTGGGCCAAAGTAGAAATTGACACGGCCTAGACTTCAAGCCACACCTGGTGTGTATCGTTAATTTACTTCACACGGCCATCCCACGATTTATATGGTCATGCCCCAATCGATGTAATCGAGACACAACTCGAAACGATTTACACGGGCGTGTACCATGGTCGTGTCCCTGTCGCGAGAGAGAGCAATTTCATTCAGATTTGGATACTTTGAGGTAAACAAACACATTCCAAAGCCTATTCAAACAACGAGTAGGAAGTATACTTTAATTTGGACACTTAGAGGCCAAGTAAAGCATTCCAAAAGTCTATATAAAGACCTTAAGTGTAACATTGAAGGGAGGTCAGTCAGGGCCGTTAGCTAGGCCAAGAAGTCGAGCTGTAAGGCGATTCATGGGGATTACTCGAAGATAGCCAGTGGGTCCATCTCAAGGAGGCGAAGTTCTACTCAAGACGGTAGATTTCTCCTTCAATTCCTTCAGGGGGTTTTAGGGATTTCTTATGTTTTGTTTTATCTATTCTCTTGAGATGTTTTCTTTATTCGTTATGAACTAAACCCTTCAGATACCTAAAGGGGATGAAACCTAGATGAATCTTGTTATTATTTTTTAAATTATATGATAAATACTTAGTTTGTTCTTAATTATGCATGCTTAATCCAAATCTGATGTGCTTAGGTGGAGGAGGAATATACCTCGCTTAAGAGTAGATCTAGCATAATTAAGCGGAGTTGATCGCATCCCTAGAGATAGGCATCTAACAGATCTCGTACTTTCATATGCTACATTTCACAAAGAAAAGTTTCTACGGGTACGTACCTGGCATCCCATGCCTACCCCTTCTGGGTAATATGACTGTTCATACAGCCTTTCTTTCCAGCTTTTAGCCCTTAGCATACATATAATATATAAATGCTTATGTGTTAAGATTCTACACACCTTATTATGGTTACAACGACACCAACTATGTCGACACCTTTAAGTCGACACGATCGCTATCTCGCTTAAGATGTCATAGAAGCCACCCACAACCCGACGGCCAATCTCGAACAAAGGAACACCGCTGCTTTCTTAAACTTAGGGATTGGGTTTATGGACCCAACCCTCTCCTTTGCCTTGCGATCCCGAAATCGATAGGATACTAGAGATTAATGGTTTCTGGCTTTTTGAGATCTGAATGGTTCAATCTAATTTACAAAGAAATCAACACTTCAAGAAATTCCCGGTTTATGGAGAGCACAAGAGGGAAAGAATGGAAAAAAAAAGTGAATTAAGAGGTTACGACTTTTAGTAGAGAAATCGACAGAGAAAAAAAAGGAATAGACAAAGGTCTTTGGTTATGAAGATGAGAAGAAAGTTGAGAGGTTTCGGTTTTTGGAAAAGAAAGAAGAATAGAAAGTGTAGAGAAGGACTGAGAGTTTCGGCACAAAGACTAGGGTTCAAATGCCGGGATTTGAAGAGATACACTCCTATTTATAGGGAATTTCAGTACTTACCTATCAAATACTGGAATTGCCCTCTTTTGAAAATTGAGACTAATTGACAAACATGGGGAATTTTGGCACCCATTATCCCACATCAAACCGATTCTTCCTCCCTTTAGAGTTGGAATTTCGGCCAAATCCTCCCCTCAGAGTTGGTATTTCAGCCAACTCTGCCTAAAAAAGATAACTCCCATCTTTTCTCCTTAATCTACTCATAACTAATATCATCACAATTATCTATATTATTCAATAGATAAATCTCCCTATTTTTAAGTCTTGTTGCCGTCCAACCTTACTCACCTATATGCCAAAATTTAGCTAATTACAATTAAATGAATTGGGCTTCATGCCCCTTGCGTTTGGGCCTCCTTAGTTGACGCCACCTACTTGCTCTCTAAGTGGCGCCATTTGCCACTGGGCCACAAGCCCACTTGTGATTGAAACACATATAACATCTTCTAAACCCTTTAATGTCCAAACAGAAAATTTAACCAAGGCCTCGGCCCAATCTGAGCCCCTTAAATACTCTAATTAACTCATTGAACGTAATACACATCAACTGCAATGGCCCATTAATTCAGGATGTTATAGTTCTACCCCTTAAAGAAATTTCGTCCTTGAAATTACCTGATCCGAATAGATGCGCGTATTGTTGTCGCATCACTTCCTCCGATTCCCTCGTAGCCTCCTCAGAGCCGTGATTTTGCCACAGGACCTTCACCAATAGAACCTTCTTCCTTCGTAATACTTTGACGTCACAATCCAAGATATCCACTGGCTCCTCTTCAATGGATAGGTCAGGTCTTACCTCGATTTCCTCCACAGGTACCACATGAGATGGATCCGAACGATATCGTCTTAACATAGAGACGTGAAATACATCGTGAATCTGACTTAGCTTAGGAGGAAGCTCTAGCTGATACGCTATTGATCCAACTCATTTCAGTACCTGATAAGGTCCGATGAATCTGGGACTTAACTTACCCCTCCGTCCAAATCTTAATACTTTCTTTCATGGTGACACTTTCAAGAACACCTTGTCACCCACTACAAACTCTATGTCCCTACGCTTCAAATTAGCATAGGACTTCTATCTGTCCGATGCTTCCTTTAGTCAAGCTCGAATTAACTCAACCTTCTCCTCCGCTCTCAGAACCAACCTGCACTCCAAAATCGACGTTCCCTAATTTCGTCCAACAGTGCGTATACGACACCTCCGCCTGCATAATGCTTCATACGGCACCATCTCAATACTAGATCGATAGTCGTTGTTGTAAGCAAACTCCGCCAATGGCGTAAACTCCTCCCAACTACCTCTCAAATCCATGACACAACCCCTTAACATGTCCTCCAAGATCTGAATCACCCGCCAGACCGTCCATCGGCTCGAGGATGAAACGTCAGATTGAAATCTAACTGCACTCCAACGCTTGATGCAACGCTTCCAAAACCTTGACATAAACCTAGGATCTCGGTCTGAGATAATTGACACAGATACTCCATGCAACCTTACAATCTCCGCTATATACAGCTTAGCCAAAATATGTAAGGAATAATCGACACGAACCGATACAAAATGAGTGGACTTTGTCAACCGATCAACGATCACCCAAATTGAATCTTTCCTAGTAGGCATGAGAGGTAGCCCACTAACAAAGTCCATTGTGATCCTTTCCCACTTCCATTGGGGAATCTTTATCGGTTGCAACAAACCTAACAGAATCGATGCTCTGTTTTACCGCCGATGTGTTAGACACTTCCCTACTAATTCAGTCACCTCTCGTTTTAAGCCTGGCCATTAAAACTGCTCTCATAAATCTCGATACATCTTACTTCCTCCAGGATGCATAGCATATGAACTACCATGTGCTTTTTGCAAAATCCTTCGCCTCAACTCAGGGTCTTTTGGCATGCACACTCTCCCTTAAAAACATAATAATCCTTCCTCATTCACACTGAATTCCTTTGGCTCACCACTTGAAATCAACTATAATTTTCCCCTAAGCAATCCATCGATCTGCTGTTTCTCCTTAACTTGACTAACCCATGAGGGTTTCACTTGAAGTTCAGCTAGTAAACTTTCATCACCATACAAGTTAAGGTGAGCAGACATTGCTCTCAAATCAGAGATCACCTTACGGCTTAGAGCATTTACCACCACATTGGCCTTACCCGGATGATACTCGATCGAGCAGTCATAATCCTTTAACAACTTGATCTACCTCCTTTGCCTCAGATTCAACTCCTTCTGAGTCAAAAGGTACTTCAAGCTTTATGATCCGTAAATGATATATTTCTCCTCGCACAAATAATGCCTCTAAATTTTCAAGGCAAACACCACCGCCAACTCCAAATCATGGGTGGATAGTTTGCTTTGCGGTCTTAATCGCCGTGATGCATATGCAACCACCTTTCCATCTTGCATCAACACGCATCCTAATCCCGTGTGAAGCATCACAAGAATTATGACCACCGTCAATCAACACCGAGCCTCCGTTAATATCTTTTTTAACTTCTCGAAACTATCGTGCTGCTTATCAGTCCACACAAATGAAACTCCTTTTAGTAACAACTTAGTCAACGGTGCCGTAATAAGAGAAAATCCTTTCACAGATCTTTTGTAGTACCTGACTAAACCAAGGAAACTCTGAATCTCCGCCATCGACTTAGGCAGCTTCCAATCCAACACCGCTTCAATTTTTTGAGGGTCAACCCTAATCCCCTCTGCTGACACCACGTGACCTAGAAAAGTAACTTTCTTTAGCCAAAGTTCGCACTTGCTGAATTTGGCATAAAGCTACTTCTCCCATAGAATATGTAGAACCACGCGTAGATGTGAATCATGCTCCTCTTCCGATCTTGAATAGACCAAGATGTCATCAATAAAAACCACGGCAAACCGATCCAAGTAGGGTTGGAACATTCGGTTCATTATATCCATAAACGCTGTTGGTGTGTTAGTCAACCCAAATGGCATCATCATGATCTCATAGTGACCATAGCGAGTCCTAAAAGTCGTCTTATGAATATCCGCCTCCTTGACCTTAAGCTAATGATACCTAGACCTCAGATCTATCTTTGAAAAGACCGAGGCCCCCTTCAACTGATTGAACAAGTCATTGATCCTCGGTAACGAGTATTTGTTCTTGATGGTTAACTTGTTCAATTGACGATAGTCACTGCACATACGCATTGAACTATCCTTCTTCTTAACGAATAACACCGGCGCTTCCCAAGGCAACACACTTGGTTGAATAAACCCTCTATCCAACAACTCCTGGATTTGTGCTTTCAATTCCACCAACTCCTTCGGCGCCATTCTATATAGAGCTATAGATACTGGCACTGTTCCCAGAAGAAGATCAATTTTGAACTCCACTTCTCGATCCGGAGGTAATCCCAGAAGCTCTTCGGGGAAGACATTCAGAAATTCCTTCATCGTCCTAATGTCCTTAACAGTTAGGTCATTGGCTTCCAAAGCCCGTACAAACATTAAAACTACCTTGCACCCTTTTCTCACCATTCTTTCCACTCTTAGGGCAGTTACCACGTTTGATAGGCAATTCCCCCTTTCTCCTATCAGCAACACTTCACCTCCCTCGGGGGCTCTTAGCACCATTCGCTTAGCTGCACAATCTAAATTGGCCTGATACTTCACTAGCCAGTCCATGCCTAAAATTAAGTCAAACTCCCTGAACGATAATTCCATCAAATTCGTCAGGAAAACTATTCCCTGAACTTCTAAGGGTACCTCCCGATAAAGTTTATCTACTACCGCAGATTGTCCTAACGGGCTAATTACTATCATCGTACTAGGGGTAACTTCAGAGTCTAAACTTAATGTTTCAAACACACTACTAGCAACATATGAATGTGTCGATCCAATGTCAATCAATGCAACATAAGGCACTCCAAAAATTAAAAACGTACCGGTTATGATAACCGGTGCATCAGCCTCCTCCCGACGTCTAGCAGCATAAACCAACCTCAGCTGCCTTGCCTCAGTGTTTCCTGCCCCTTAGCCAAGTGTTCCACGACCCCGACCGTAACCATTACTACTTCTGGCTGGACCACGACCTCTCTGTGTTCATCGACCTCCTCACCCTATTGAGCATTTCCACGCCTCATGGGTCTTTTCTCATCCCTGGCTGAGGATAATCTCTTATATGATGGTCCAAAGAACCACACCTAAAGCACTTCCCATTGCCTGCCCTACACTCGCCTGTATGGAATTTGTCACATCGAGCACACCTTCGTGTTTGGTTAGTAGCAGGTCTTTTAGCCCGTCTCGGTCCATCTGACCTAGGTCTTTTCTGGTTACTCTTAGTTGTTCCTGATGATCCAAAGTTTCTCTTACCTCCACCCCTATCTCTATCCCGGTTCAGCTTCTCCGTTCGCTTTACCTCCTCAGCTATTTTAGCTTTCTCTACAAGCACAGCAAATTCCCTCTCTCGGTGTAGAGCTAACAATACCCATAGATCGTCCTTCAGACCATCCTCAAAATGAACACATCTCTCATGTTCTGTGGCTACTATCCCTCGAGCATAACGACTAAGGCATAAGAATTCTACTTTATACGCCGCTACCGACCTACTTCCCTGAACCAAGTTCAGGAATGCTCTGCGCTGCGCATCCACATAGCTCGTTCCAATATGCTTACTCTAGAACGCTGCCTTGAAGTAATCCCAGGTGATATGGTCAGTTACAACACCTTCCTTAACCATAAGCCACCATTGATAAGCTTCGTCAATGATTCGCTCCATTGCTTCAAACCAGTACTCAGCTGTACTAGGAGCTACGCCCGAAATTCCCTTAAACACTTCTGCCCTATTGGCTCTCAGTCACTCTGGCACAGAATTTTGGGCTCTTGTGCCCATGCCTGCTCCAGCAACTCTCTCCAAAACCCTTAACATAGCCTGAGATACAACATCATCTCCGACCGTCTGATCTTGAAACTCTTCCTTCACAGTTGGTGGCACTGGAACTTCATTCCCTGACTCGTGAGTAGACCCCACGGGTTTTGACACAGCAATCTTGCCTTTACCTCAGCCACGCACACCACTTCCTCTAGTGCTTATTCTATTGTTCGCGATTTATCTGATTAGAACTTTTATGAATTAATAATTTTTTTCTTCCACTGATTAATAACGGACAGTCTTATGGAAAGTAGTTTTAACAGTAGTTCTTTCGAATTTGAATTCTATCTACAAGTTCGGTTCTCAAGTCAGTATTTCCTAGGTCTAGAGTTCACATCAATCAAAATCAAGCAGAGCACCACATACACACATCAAACACACAAGTAAACATCCACGAACTTACATTCATCACCTAGGGTATTTTCGTCATTTCACTACCCAGAGGTATTTTTGTAATTTTCCAAAATAAGGTTTCTTGGTGATTTTTCAAAATAGGGGTATTTTGGTAATTTTACAATTCGAGGGTATTTCGATAATTTTGTCAACTGGGGGTATTTCGGTAATTTTCATAAATTAAGGGTAATTCAGTGATTTCTCAAACAAGGGTGCTTTGGTAATTTTTGAACAAAGGTATTCTGGTCATTTTGTAAAATCAAGGGTATCTCGGTAAAGTTTCTCAACCTACGGTATTGCGGATAAATTTTTTACAAAATCAGAGACATTACAAAAATAGGGTACTAGTCCCTTTCGGGTTTTAGTTATGAATTTTGATCTGTCAACAAGTCCTCGCGGCTAAGGCGAACAGTCACTACGCACTAGGTAGGATTCCAGAAAAGAGGAGGTGAGTCACTAGGACTACTTAAATACCAAGCTCTTCCTAGATCCAATCCTAGACATGCGTATGCCTGTTACCACACCCTGACCCTGTGACTTGTCCACAGACATGTTTAAATATGGAAATTAAGTCTTATGAAGTTTGAAGTATCGTTTAATCTAAGCTTAAGGTCCATTATCACTATCATACTAGTCTACGTCCATAAGGCCCATCAAACCCATCATATATAACACATCAAAGGTTAGAATACTTACCGGTGGATCGGTGCTTGTAGACTCAAGGCCATATCTTCCAAAACTTTTCTCAACTTACATTACTTTCATAAATTCCTCGACACATTTCACAAAGCCCGAGTTTTGAACTAGGCTCGATACCAAAATGTAACACCTCAAACCCGGCCCATGCGCCATTACTAGATCTGGTTTGCTACGGGTTTAATTCTTGAAAACTTTGCTTCATGGGTTTTGGAAAAACTAGTTTATTGTAGTCGAATAATCCATTAAATGTGGGGTTTTGAAAAGAATAACTTTATTAAATGCGCTGATTGGGTTTAAAAAGCCCATTTTCCATTTTGTTTTGTATTTGAGACTTTGAAGCAAAACATAAGTTGTAAAAACCAACATAACAAGAAAGAAGATAAATCAAAACCTAAGTTATGGGGCCTTGTTACAAAAATATATTCCAAAAAAAAAAACAATAATAATCCATAATGAAAATTAAAGTCTTGATGGCCCCTCAAGTCACCTCGGCTCCCGTGTCCACGGTCTACTGCTCATCTGTAGAGTGGGAAAAATAAAAGGGGTGAGTCACCAAGACTCAGTGTGCAAAACTTAAAAACACATAATAGCTTAGGGCACACAAACACATTATGGGCCTTAGCCCGCATGCAATGGTAATAGATTATGTCATGCATCATGGCCCATCCCAAAACCTAAGAGTCCATCCTCTAAATGCCCCCGTACCAACCTTTACACCGTGGGGATTTCTACAATCAACCCTCCATCCGCTACACACCATATCAGGAACTGTGTTACCTGTTATATAGACTGATCGCTTACGCGAACCTCATAAATACATTGTAGTATTCGACAATTATGCTGCCTATTGTATAGACCGATCACTTACGCGAACCTCAGAAATACATATAGTATTCGACAACTACGCTGCCTGTGGCGAAGCCACGATCGCCTCGCGACCCTGCTTCCCTACCATAAATCCATCAATCAATCCCATCCCATGCATGCATACATACAAGAAACAAATCATCAAGCCATCTAACGGATCTCGTACTTTCATTTGCTACGATTCACATAGAAAAGTTTCTATGGGTACGTACCTGGCATCCCATGCCTACCCCTTCTAGGTAATACGACTGTTCATACAGCCTTTCTTTTCGGCGTTTAGCACTTAGCATACATATAATATATAAATGCTTATGTGTTAAGAATCTACACACCTTATTATGGTTACGATGACACCCTCTATGTCGACACTGTCAAAAGCCGATATAACTGCTATCTGCCTAAGATGCTGTTCAAAAGCCGGCCCATAACTCGGTGGCCAATCTTGAACAGCGGACACTGCTCGTTTCTTAAACTTAGGGATTGGGTTTACAGACCCAACCCTCTCATTTTCCTTGCGATCCCGAAATTAGTAGGATACTAGAGATTACTGGTTTTTGGCTTTCTGAGATCTGAATGGTTCGATCTACTTTACAGAGAAATCGTCACTTTAAGAAAATCCTAATTTATGGAGAAATTGGCACAAGAGGAAAAGAATGGAAAAAGAAAGTGAATTAAGAGGTTTTGGCTTTTAGTAGAGAAATTGACAGAGAAAAAAAAGGAATAGACAAAGGTATTCGGTTATGGAGATGAGAAGAAAGTTGAGAGGTTTTGATTTTTGGAAAAGAAGGGAGAATAGAAAGTGTAGAGAAGGACTGAGAATTTTGACACAAAGAATAGGGTTAAAATGCCGGAATTTGAAGAGATACACTCCTATTTATAGGGAATTTCGGCACTTACCTATCAAATGCTGGAATTGCCCTCTTCTGAAAATTGAGACTAATTGACAAACAAGGGGAATTTCGGCACCCCTTATGCCACATCAAAACCGATTCTTCCTCCCCTTAGAGTTGGAATTTCGGCCAACTCCTCCCACCAGAGTTGGTATTTCGGCCAACTCTGCCTACAACAGATAACTCCCATCTTTTATCCTTAATCTACTCATAACTAATATCAGCACAATTATCTATATTATTTAATAGATAAATCTCCCTATTTTAAGCCTTGTTGCCGTCCAACCTTACTTACCTATATGCCAAAATTTAGCTAATTACAATTAAATGAATTGGGCTTCATGCCCCTTGCATTTGGGCTTCCTTAGTTGACGCCACCTCCTTACTCTCCAAGTGGTGCCATTTGCCACTAGGCCACAAGCCCACCTGTGATTGAAACACAGATAACATCTTTTAAACCCTCTAATGTCCAAACAAAAAATTTAACCAAGTCCTCGGCCCAATCTGAGCCCCTTAAATGCAAAGGCCCATTAGTTCAGGATGTTACAAATATTAACCCAAAACCCTTTGTATTTATTATCACCATTCTTTTGACTACCCTTCTATCGAGAATTGATTTGATCAGTTACTGAATTAGTTTATTTCAGTTGATAAAGTTTTTTTTATTATGTTTCTATTTGATGGAAAAATTGACCAAAAATCAAAGTATATTTAGTATTAGTAGTATAAAAGTGAGCTTGTACATTTAAATTTCAATTATCAAAAAAAAAAAAAACTCGTAGTATTATTAGTTCCAAAGTTTCATGTGATTATTAGTTCAATTATTTTTCTAAAAGTTAGGTAACTTGTCAGGTCAATCTCGATTCTAAACCTTCTAATTCAGCCTTTATCTACACCTTTAACCTAAGCCCCGTTACAACCCTGATAAAGACCTTTTGATTTGTGTATCATCTCATATTTTAGTGGTGGAGATTTGATTTTTAGGCATGCCTATGGGATTAACTTTTCAGGTTCGACTTATGAGTGCTTTTTCTTGAACCTTAAACACTTCGAACGATTTGAGTGAATTTTTAGTGAGGATGTCAATCCTTGTCGGTTTTGAATTAAAGGTAATTATTTAGATAAGGGAATATGCTTATGTTTTTATGCTACAAATTTATGACTTAGAGTTGTTTGAGCCCTTAAGAGTCTTCGAATTAAATTATCCATGTATAAATTATCTAGTTATGATGAGACATTGTTGATAGGAATTGTGAATTATGGAAAGTTCGTTTTAATTATAAGTTGAGAATTTTTCTTGAGGATAAGCAAAAGCTTAAGTGTGTGGGTATTTGATAAACCGTAAAAGTAACATATTTTAAGCCCACATTGAGTATGCTTTTGGATGATTTAGCCCTTGATTTATGTAAAAGGTGCCCTTAATCCTTTTTTTTCATGTTTTATACTCAGGAAAGCACTCGAGGACGAAAAGAACAAGGAACGGGCTTAAAACGGGCCAAGTTGGGCCAAAGTGGAAATTGACACGGCCTAGACTTCAAGCCACACGGTCGTGTCTCGTTAATTTACTCCACACGACCATGCCATAATTTAAATGGTCGTGCCCCAATCGACAAATTCGAGGCATGGCTTGAAAACGATTTACACGGGCGTGTACCATAGCCGTGTCCCTGTCACGGGAGAGAGCAATTTCATTTAGATTTGGATACTTTGAGGCAAAGAAACACATTCCAAAGCCTATTCAAACACCGAATAGGAAGTATACTTGAATTGGGACACTTAGAGGCTAAGTAAAGTATTCCAAAAGTCTATATAAAGACCCTAAGTGTAACCTTGAAGGGAGGTTAGTCAGGGCAGTTAGCTAGGCCAAGGAGCCAAGCCAGAAGGCCAGATTTGTGGGAATTACTTGAAGATAGCCAGTGGATTCATCTCAAGGAGGCAAAATTCTACTCAAGACGGTGGATTTCTCCTTCAATTCCTTCAGAGGGTTTTAGGGATTTCTTATGTTTTGTTTTATCTTTTCTCTTGAGATGTTTTCTTTATTCGTTATGAACTAAACCCTTCAGATACCTAAAGGGGATGAAACATAGATGAATCTTGTTATTATTTTCTAATTATATGATCAATACTTAGTTTATTCTTAATTATGCATGCTTAATCCAAATCGATGTGCTTAGGTGGATGAGGAATAGACCTCGCTAAGAGTAGATCTAGCATAATTAAGCGGAGTTGATCGCACGCCCAGAGATAGGGTGACGAGATTTTTCCGGATTAGGTGAAACCTAATACGGGAGTCCATAGATCGATTTACTGCTATTCTAGGGGGTTATTATAAGAGAACGAGAGTTCCACTAATTAACCTAGGGGTAGACGTTATTCGCCTTGAGAGAGGGTTTAATATACGTTAGGGAGCCTTACGGATCAAACTAAGTGAATAAATCGTATGATTCAGTGTTAAATAACAAGTCTAGGTGGATTCCTCCTGAGGGTATCGTCTCGATCAATTGAGTTTCTTCAAGTTATTTCCTAATTCAGTCTTTTTTTCTTTGCATCTTAGTTTAGTAATTAGTTTAACCAAATCAATCACTTCATATTTAGGCTAAATAATAAAAAGAAAGTGAGTATTAGTGCTTTTAGTTCCTTGGGGTTCGACAATCCGGTCTTCCCTAAGCTATACTACTGTTCGATAGGTACACTTGCCTTTAATCATTGTTAGAGTTAGTTTCCAGGTTCGATATTTCTCTTTATAAATTTTAAAACTCGAAAGACAAATGATCAGCCGTGCAGCAAAAGGACGAAAATTTTCCCCAAGACACAGGCTTCGACTAAATGCCACGGCCGTGCGATGCGTCCAAGGTCGAAACTGCCTAAAGAACACGGGCTACGATAAATCCGTACGGCCATGTAAGGTGGCCGTGGTCGACATTATCAGCTTTTTTACATATTTTCGCCACCACCACCTCGAGATCACTCTGATGATGAAGACCTTTGAGTCCTTTTATTTTCTTTATTTTTATTTCTATTCTTATTCTTATTTTTATTTTAGTTCATTTCCCTTTATTATCAAACTTTTAAATTTAAGTATAATTTGATTTCTTTTATCTCTGGCTGATAAACTCTCGAGCAACAATAAAAAACGTCCATTAAATAAGAACTCCTTAAAAACTTTACTGATGACTTCGCAGTTTAAAAAGGTTCAAGGTGCCAATCAAGGACCAAACACACCACCGAAGTATTCTCCACCACCTTCACCTATACCTAGTTATCATTGATCATCCTCCAAGGATTTTATCCATAATTCAGGAAGTTTCATCTCTTTCCCTCTCTTATGACTTTCTTACTAATCATTATCTATCTTTGTACATTGATGACAATGTACGTCTTATGTGTGGGGGGTCAACCATAGTATTATTTGAAAATCCCTTAATTATGCATTATTCTTAAGTAGTTTTCTCATATCACTAATTAGAATGAAAGTTGATTTATGATCTTTATTGATATGTTTTGGATTAAGTCATATTTAATTGTGCATTGATGATTTAAACTTTAAGATACTAGAGAATCAAGCATGATAAGTCTATTTTCAAAATTAAAAATTTGCTAGGTTGTTGACCTAAATTTGAGTATTGCCTTGAAGTTTGAAATTTACAAAGTTGATATCAAAAACCCATAATTTTTGTGAGATTTTGAGCCTTTTAGAGCATATATTCTTTTCTTGCTCACTTCTTTTTATTATGAGTGTGTCAATATTGATTTGTTATTCTAGAATGTGCTTTGATTATACATGTCAAAACCACATCATTGGTTTGATATACTGAGATGATAAAGGCATTTAGCATTTAACCCGCTTACTCCATTAAAAGCCTGCCCTCACAATTAACCCCTAGTGAACCCCATTGATCCTAACAACCCTTTTATTCATTCACCCACTAATATTAATCTAAAACCCATCTTGTATTTGTTATCACCATTTCTCTTGACTACCCTTCTATCGAGATTTGATTTAATCAGTTGCCTAATTATTTTATTTTAGTAGTTGAATTCATCTTATATTATGTACTTACTTGATTGTTCTTAAAAAAAATCAAAGTATATTCATTATTAGTTCTATGATTAAGTGAGCTTATACGTTTAAATTCAACATCTTGAAGAAGAAGCTCGTATTATTAGTTTTCAGTTGATGTAATTTTTTAGGACTAGTTCATTTTTCTAGTTAGGTAAAATTGTCAATTCAATCTCGATTCTAACCCTTTAGTTTAGCCTTTATCCACACCTTTAACCTAAGCCCTGTTACAACCCTTTAAAGACCTTTTGATTTGTGTATCATCTCATTTTATAGTGGTGGAGATTTAATTTTCATGCAAGCCTATGGTAATAACTTTTCATGTTTGACTGATGACTGCTTTATTTTGAACCTTAAACACCATGAGTGATTTGAGTGAATCTTTAGTGAGGATGTCAACTCTTGTCGATTTTGAATTAAAGGTAATTATTTAGATAAGGAGAAACACCTATATTTTTTGTGTTATAAACTTATGACTTTGATCGTTTGAATCTTTAGTACTCTTTGAGTTAAATTATCCATGTATAAATTATCCATGAATTATGATGAAACACTATTGATGAATATTATGAATCAGGGAAGTTAGTTTTAATTGTGAGTTGAGAATTTTGCTTAAGGATAAGAAAATGCTTAAGTGTGGGGTTATTTGATAAATCGTAATATGTTCATATTTTAATCCCACATTTAACATACTTTTGGATGATTTATCCCCTGAATTATGGAATTTGGTGATCCTAATCCTTTAATTTCATGTTTTATACTTAGGAGAGCTCCAGAGGATGTAAAGAACGAGAAACAGGCCAAAAATAGAGAAAATAGGCCAAAGTACAAAATCAACATGGCTTGGGCCCGAAGCACATGGTCGTGCCTCCTTAGTAGACCCGAAGCCTATATAAACACCCTAGAGGCCAACCTTAAAGGGCGCGTTCAGCTGGGCCTAGGAGCCAAGCCAGAGAGGCCAAATTGTGGGATTCACTCGAAGAAAGCCAGTTGATCCATCCCAGAAGTTGGAGTCATACTCAGGACTAAGGATCTCTTCTTCAATTCCTTCAGAGGGTTTTAGGGTTTTTCTTATGTTTTATTTTATATTTTCTTCTGAGATGTATTATTTTATGATTATGAACTAAACCCCTCAAATACCTGAGGGGGATGAAACCTAAGACGGATCTTGTTATTGTTTTCTGCACTATATGATAAATACTTCATTTGCTCTTAACTATGTGTTCTTAATTCTTGCTTTGATATTTCAGGATATTAATTCAAGTATTGATGTGCTTAGGTAGAGGAGGAATATTCCCTGTTTAAGTGTAGATCTAGCAAAGTTAAGCGGAGCTGATCGCAACCCTAGAGATAGGATGACGAAAATTTTCGGATAGGGTCAAACCTAATATGGGAGTCCATAGATTGAGTTAATGCAATTCTAGGGGTTTTAATTATAAAGAGAATTCAATTAATCAACCTAGGGTTAGATGTTAGTAGCCTCGAGAGAGGTATTAATATAAATTAGGGAATCCTACGGATCAAGTCAAGTGAATAAACCGTCTGGTTCAGAGTTAGATAACAAGTGAAGTTTAGGTGGATTCTTCCTCTGGTATTGTCTTAATCAATTGGTTTTCCCACAAGCATTTTCCCCAATTCCTTCTCTATGTTTTAGCATCTTTAGCTTAGTAGTTAGTTAATTTTAGATTAAACAACCATTATCTTAGTTCCTAGGATAAATAATAAAAAGAAAGTTAGTATTAGTACTTTTGGTTCCCCTGGGTTCGACAATCTGATCTTGCCACTAAACTATATTACTATTCGATAGGTCCGCTTGCCTCAATCGTGGTGATAGTTAGTTTCTAGGCTCGATCAATCATTTTATAAATTTTCAGACTTTTTCCACCACCATCAACTATAGACAGCTCACCAAGGTGATAGTAAAGAATAAGTATCCTTTACCAAGGATAAATGATTTACTCGACCGATTGAGGGGAGCTACATTGTTTTCTAAGATAGACCTAAGGTCCTGCTATTACCGATTGAGGTTTAAGGAGCAAGATGTGCCAAAAACTGCATTTCAAACAAGGTATGGCCATTATGAGTTTTTTTTTACGCCATTCGGTTTGACGAATGCTCCTGTGATTTTTATGGATTTAATGGACCGTGTCTTCTGACCGTATTTGGATAGATTTGTGGTTGTTTTTATTGACGATAAATTAATTTATTCTCGGAATGAAGATGAGCATGCCGAGCATCTAAGAACTATTTTGCAGACATTGTAATATCCCGGGTTAGGGGCTATTTTTGTTGTGGCCTTGTTTGCAGGTGCTTGGTTTGCTATGTTGTTGTTTTTGATGCTTTGAGGGCTTGGGTGTGTTTAGTGTAAGCTAGAGTGGTAGGAAAATTTTAGTTTTTAGGCTTAGGTGAGAGGAGCCGAGGAAGTGGGGTTTAAAGGTTTTATTTGGTAAATGTTAGCACAAGTAAGGAGCTGGTGGAGTGGCGGGATAGGCGCCACTTGAGGCTTGTGTGTGTGACGCCATTTGTGGGGGAGGTCCTGTTCAAGCCGCAGAGTGCTCTCATTTTGCTTCCATTTTGACGGCATGGAGGGGAGAAGTTGTAGGCGCTCAAACTCGCCATGGACCAAGTCAATTGTTTGAATGGTGGGTGGAGAGTGAATTTAGAGGTTGACTAGTTCAAACAACTTTGAACTAGTGGATGGGAGTGTTTGGGTGGTGGTGGCGAATGTTGAGAGATTTTGGGGGTGAGTGGACGGTTTTGGTAAGTGGGGAGTGGGAGTGTGCCAAATTTCACCTTGGCATTTTGGTGTTTTCGGTCAAAAGTTTAGTAAGCCAAAGTTCTTTCTCTTTTTGTCAATAGCCTAAGCCAAATTTCAAGAGAAACTCTTCCATTTTTTCTTCTTGAAACCGAAACCCCAAGCAACTTTACTTGCCGAATTTTGCACTTGTGTTTTTCTACATTTTGTGTTTGTGGCCGAATGCTCTTCCATATTTTCTTCTTATTTTCATTTTGTGTAAACTGAAACTAGTATCCCCCTTCTTCTCATACGTTCATTTCCTTTCTCTTGAAGCACTTGTGCCGAATTCACATTGCCTTCTTAGCCGAATTCTCCACTTAATTCTCTCCATTTCACTTGAGCCGAACCTTTCTTCAACCTTTGCCGATTTCTCTTCTCCTTTTTGAATCGCATTTCTTTTGCTTTGTACCTTCAAAGACTCTAGCCGAATCTCTCCCTTGTGTTGCCGAAACTTCCCCTTTTCTTTTTAGTTTTGCACTAAGGTCGAATCCTCTTTTCCTCTTTGTTTAAGGTGTTAGCCGAATCTTCTCTCTCTCCTAGTGGTTTCAAATCGGGTTTAGAAGAAGCTATGTGGTGTAGCCGAAGGGCTATTTCTTCCCTCTCTTATTCTTTATCATTTTTTTGGGTTGGTTAATGTCGATTTTGGTTTGTTGTAAGGGGTTAACCTTTTGTTTTGGTAACCAATTTCTTTATAGAGCCTTTGATTTTGGTGGCAACCAAGTGAAGCGACCATCGTTGGTTGATCGCTTGGTAAGTGGTGGTAAGAGTTGATGTTATTAGTCTATCCTTCTAGTTTCGCTCACCAAAGTTTCAAAGGATTAATCTTTTTCTTAATAGGTGTGTCGTTTGCTTAAGGAAGAACCATCGTTTGTTTGGATTTGGTAGGAAACCAAATCAAGTGTAAGGTAAGGGTTCAAACGTTAACCCCTTCGGTTTAATGGTTTTGGCCGAATGGTCTAAGTGCTAATCTCATGTTTGGTCAATTTTAGGAGCAAGATAATCAAGGGATTTAAACCGATTCTTTGGGATTAGGCTTGCGTGTTAGCAGGTGTGTAAACTAACACACTTTTTACTTAGTAATATGTTTAATAAACCTGATTGCCTTTGTAAGACCAAAACAAGATGATGATTGATATGGTACCCAATGGGTATGTGCACGATTCTGTAAGTCCGTTTCATTACGAGCTTTGTTAGTGATATGTGATATCATGGCTTATGATGCATGTGTTATGGGATACACTATGAAACCCTGTTTAGCATGATTCGCATGACTTGCATGATTTGCATCAAGATGACATGTATGGGTGATATGAGAGGAGGGGAAGTATGATATCCGTGTCTTTGGGACACCGTGAGGTTTGGCACCAAAGTGGTTTGGTACCACGATTGATTATTGTGACTTTGGGTCACCAGAGGTTTGGCACCTCGGCGCCTCGCCCCAGTGGTTTAGTACCACGCTGGGTTGGCCCCACTGCTGATATTACGGATTGACGCCGTGATTTGGTATCACACGATGGGTTGGCCCCATCATTTGATTCGTGACTACGGTCACCAGTGATTTGGTATCACACTTGTGCCTTTGGGACACCGAGGTTTGGCACCTCATAGTGACTCGCCCCTGCGGTTTAACACCACCGGGTTGGCCCCACTTTTAAGATACGGGATCGCCGCCAGTGATTTGGTATCACACGGGTTGGCCCCATTGATTGATTATTCGTGACTTTCGGTCACAAAGTGGTTTGGCACCACATTGATGGATATCGTGACTTTGGGTCACCAAGTGGTTTGGCACCACCAGTGGTTTGGTACCACACGGTAGAAAAGGTGTTACGGATGGTTAGGATCGGGTGCATTAACCGTGTTGCTTTGTTATAATGTGTGTTACTATGTTGCATATAACGGGGGGGATTTATGCACCGAGTCTTGCGACTCACCTTCTCCCTTATCATTTCGTGTAACACTTAGATCGCGACATGGAGCCGGGTGGACTCAAGTGACTATGCCATGAATAAAAGTCGATTTAATCGATTTTAAACTTGGTACTTTGCTTTATTTATTTTTCATTTGGATTTGTTGGGTTTGTAAAAGGCCTTTTAAAAATTTTGCTTTGGTTGATTATATGCTTAAACTTGATTTCAAATATGTCTTAACAAACTATTAGGTTAGAATCTGCTAAAATTTGGAAAAAATAAGAATAAGGTTTTCAAGTCACAAAGCGAGATGTTTTAAACTTTACCATCTGTATCACGTTGTAATATAAAACGAATGTAACTCAAATGTGTTTTCAAACTTGAGAATAGTTCCTTACTAATTCAAGAGGAAAAAAATGTTTAAATCAACACCAAGAAATTACTCTGATTTCCAAATGTGACAAATTTGTTTTACTTAAATGTATAATTAAGTTTTTAAAATTCCGGGTTTTCAAGTACACTATCGCTTTTAAACAATCATGCTCAAGTTTTCTACAAGAACAAAACATACAAAAGAGTTTTCATCGACTTTTAACCGTAAACCTAAACCTCTCAAATACATTTTCCCCAGAATATACCGATTCTCGTGGTGTATTGACCGGTTTGGGGTGTTACAATTGTGGTATCGAGCCAAGTTCGAGAGGTTTCATTGTGGCGGAGGCCCAAAATGTTTTAAATTCGGTTTTAAGTGTCTTTGGTTTTAAAGAATATGGTTTGAAAGGCATGGCACCGAGACTCTAGCACCAATCCACCTGGGTAAGTACCCCTTATTATAGCTTGAGATTTTGATGTGATGTGACCGAATGACTAGCAGTAGTAAACTACTTTAGAAACTGAAATCAATAGGACTCTGTGGACTTGCGAAAAAAAACTTCTTTAATAAGCAATATTCATAAGACTTTGCTTTTAAATAGTGGAATAATTACTGATGCATAAAACTTTTGTAAATCAGACAAGTAGAGATCTTAGTCATGAGCGCTAGAGGTGGACGTGGTCGTGGATGTGGTCGAGGTAAGATGATAGTTTCAACCCGTAGGATCCGTCAGGTCGAGAATGAGATACTGCATCGCCACCACCGGAGGCGTGAGTTTCGTGAACAGACGGGATGACGCATGTCACAAAGCGATGTCATGAGTTCGGAAAGGGTAGCTGGAGTAGGTGGAGGTGCAGAGCTCAAAATCAGGCTCGAACGACTCGAGCAAACGGGTTGAGGTATTCCAATGTGTGTCTGGTGTGGCTCCCAGCACGGCTGAGTATTGGCTAGAAGTGATGGAGCGGATCATGGACGATCTAGACCTGACTGCTGAAGAGAAACTAAAGGGGATAGTATCACTTCTTTGAGATGAGTCATACCAGTGGTGGCTCACGGTTCGGACAAGATCTGCAAATGAAGACCTTACTTGGGATTATTTTAAGGTCGCATATCAAAAAGTACATTGGAGCTAACTACATTAATGAGCAACGGAAGGAATTTCTGAGGCTAGTACAGGGAAGTAAGTCTGTGTCGGAGTACGAGGCCGAAGTTCTTGAGGTCGAGTCAAGATGTTAGGGGCATTATGGCTACCGAACGCAGAGGTGTGTTCGCTTCGAGGATGGTTTGAGAGACGAGTTAAGGTTGCTTGATTGCTCCACAAAGCAGAGCGTGAGTTTCTCGTCCTGTTGAGAAGGCTAAGGTAGCCGAGGGAGTTAAAGAGTCTCGTGAGGCGTAACTTGGATAGGAATAGGCATAAGCGGAGTTTTGGATCTTCCGGTCGCCAGTAATCCTCGTAAAAAGGGCTAGACAGTGGGCCAAATCGCCTAGTAGGGCATTGCTAATCGTGGACCGCCACAAGGTAACCGCTAGGGAAATCTCATTGGGAGGATGTTGGACTGGTGGAAAAGGGTGCTTTGAGTGTGGCTCTGGATCACCGTGTGAGGGACTGTCTGCGTAAGTTGGCTAAGATTCGGTTTGAGGGTCAGGGCCGTACTCAGTTCAGGAATAATGGACCGCCACCGCAGAGGGGCCGTGGTAATGGCGAGAGAGGTAATGGTTCTGGTCGGGCTATGGAGCATCAGGCGAGGTGCGGTAGTTCGAGGCCGCATACTGGCTAGTGTATGCAGCGATGAGGCACCGAGAGGAGGGCGACGACCGGATATCATAACCGATACGTTCTAATCTTTGGTTCTCTATTTACTACTTTGATTGATGTGGGTTCAACGATTCACACGCTGCAAGTAGCATAGTGAAGACCATGGATCTAGACTCGAGATATCTTCTAGGAAGATGACCGTAATTAGCCCTCTAGGTCACTCAGAGTTGTAGATAAGTTGATAGAGATGTACCTCTAGAACTCCAAGGGTAGTGTTTGTGGTCGATCCGATGGAACCGCCATTTGGAGAGTTTGATCCGATTCTTGGGATGGTGGTTGGTTAAGTACAAGGTGAAGTTGGATTGCAATGCTAAGCGCATGGTTCTAAAGACGCTTGAGGGTGATGAAGTGGTTATGATAGGTAATAGGAGGACTACCTATCCAATGTGGTATCTCGCCTCAAGGTGGGAAGATGGTCGAAAGGTCGTGAAGCATATGTGGTTCATGTATGCCTTGGAGGCTAAAGAGTCTCTGTAGAGAAGGTTCGCATAGCTTAGGAATTTGTCGATGTGTTTCCGAGGAGCTTCCGGGTTTGCCACCGATCGTGAGGTAGAGTTGGAATAGATTTATTACCCTAACCACGCCAAAGGTTCATTGCTCCATATAGGATGGCGCCAAAAGAGTTAGTAGAGCTTAAGGCTCAGATCCGAGGAGTTGTTGGACCGAGGTTTTATCGTGCCAAGTGTTTCACCTTGGGGATCGCCACACTTTTGTTAAGAAGAAAGATGGTACTATGCGGAGTGTATAGACCACCACCAATTGAATAAGCTGACGATCAAAAACAAGTATCTGCTACCATGGATAGATAACTTGTTTGATCAGCTGAAGGGTGCATCGGTATTCTCAAAGATCGATTTAAGGTCTGGGTATCACCAGTTAAAGGTGAAAGAGGCGGATATCTACAAGACGGCATTTCGTACTCGGTATGGGCATTATGAATTTTTGGTAATACCGTTTGGGTTGACTAACGCGCCGGCAGTATTTATGGATATGATGAATAGGGTGTTTCAGCAGTTTTTGGATCAGTTCGTTGTGGTTTTCATAAACGACATATTGGTGTATTCAAGGACTGAGGAGGAGCATGATGCGCATTTGCGGGTGGTATTGCAGATTCTGAGGGAGAAACAGCTTTATGCAAAGTTTAGTAAATGCGAGTTCTGGCTTAGAGAGGTGACTTTCTTGGGTCATGTAGTGTCGACTGAGGGGAATAGAGTGGATCCTCGAAAGATTGAGGTAGTTTTGGATTGGAAGCCGCCTAAGTCAGTAGCTGAGATTCAGAGTTTTCTGGGCTTGGCAGGATACTACCGAAGGTTTGTAGAGGGTTTTTCGTTGATCGTAGTGTCGATGACCAAGTTGTTAAGGAAAGGGATTCCAATTGTGTGGACTGAGAAACAGCAGGAGAGTTTCTGTAAGCTTAAGAAGATTTTGACTGAGGCTCCGGTTCTAATTCAACCTGAGCCAGGAAAAGAATTCACAGTATATTGCGATGCATCACATACAGGTTTGGGTTGTGTACTGATGCAAGAGAGGAAGGTTGTGGCTTACGCATCTCAGCAGCCGAGGCCCCATGAAGTCAATTATCTGACACACGACTTGGAGCTAGCGGCAGTAGTCTTCACCTTGAAAATTTAGAGGCATTACTTGTACGGAGAGAGATAGATGGTCTACATCGATCACAAGAGTCCAAGTACCTTTTGACTCGTAAGGATTTGAATCGAGATGTCAGCAGATGGATTGAGTTACTAAAGGATTACGATGTTGCTCAATTGAGTACCATCCCGCAAGGCTAACGTGGTGGCGTGACGCGCTGAGCCGAAAGGTTGTTTCTGCACTTAAGAGTGATGTTTGCCCATTTGAGTTTGTATGATTTACGTAAGTTTTCCGCAGAGCTGCAAAGTTGCCTACTTGGGTTGAGCAGATTAAGGAAAAATAGTTAATGGATGAGGTTTTGAGTGCGCAGAGGTCACAAGTGCAGAATAGTGGTTTGGAGGGTTACAGTTTGTCTAGTGATGGAGTGCTGTGTTTTCAGGGGAGAGCTTGTATGCCGAGGGATATTGAGTTAAGGCAGATGATTCTTCAGATGCACATAGTATCCATATGCTATGCATCCCGGAGGTAGCAAGATGTATAAGGATCTCGAGAGCGTTTTGGTGGCTGTGTCTCAAGAGAGAGGTGATGAGTTTGTAGGAAAGTGTCCGACATGTCGCCAGGTCAAGGCCGAGCATCGCTGTCAGCTGTGGTTGCTTCAACCGTGAAGATTCCTCGATGGAAGTGGGAAAGGATAACTATGGATTTCGCCAAGGATTACCGCCACGCCAAGCAAGAAAGATTCATTTGGGTAATTGTGGATCGTCTAACTAAATCAGCTCATTTTATTCCGATGAGGGTTGACTACTCACTTCAGAGGTTGGCAAAGCTGTATGTGTCAGAGATAGTGAGGCTGCATGGTGTGCCAGCATCGATCATCTCGGATAGGGATCCCAGATTCACGCCAAGGTTCGAAAGGCATTGCATCGAGCTCTAGGTACGTGTTTGATTTCAAGACGCTTTTCACCCTTGATCGACGGGCAATGGAAAGGGTTATTCAGATCTTAGAGGATATGCCGAGAGGTTGTGTTCGACTTCAGAGGTAGTTGGGAGGAGTTTCGCCATTAGCCGAAGTTCGCCTACAACAATAGTTACCAAGCAAGCATCAAGATGGCACCATATGAGGCGCTAGTATGGTAGGAAATGTCGCCACCTACTTGTTGGACCTGAGTTGGGTGAACGCCGGTTGTTAGGACCAGAGTTGGTTCTTTGAGACCAAGACAAGGTTAAGTTGATTCAGCTCGATTGAAGGAAGCTTGGACCGATGTAAGTCTTATGCCGATCTTAAGCGGAGAGATATAGAGTTTGCTATGGGGATCAAGTTTTTCCAAGGTCTCACCATGGAAGAAAGTGTTAAGGTTCGTAAGAAAAGGCAAGTTAAGTCCGAGGTTTATTGGGCCATATAAGGTACTGAGACGAGTGGGACCGATAGCGACGCTTGAGTTGCCGCAGAGCTAAGTCGATTCACGATGTATTTCACGTTTGATGCTTAGGCGATATCGCTCGATCTATCGACGTGGTAGCAAAGTGGAAGAGATCGAGGTAAATCTAGATTTGACCTTGAAGGAAGAACTCTGCGATTCTAGATCGAGATGTGAAGGTTCTCGCGAGGGAAGTCGTGCCTTTGGTAAAGGTACTATGGCGTAATCATGGCGTGGAAGTAGCTACGTGGGAACCCGAGGATATGATGAGACAGCAATACCCTCAACTCTTCTGATCAGGTACTTTTGAGGTCGAAATTATTTTAAGGGGGTAGAACTGTAATATCCCAGGTTAGGGGCTATTTTTGTTATGGCCTTGTTTGCATGTGCTTGGTTTGCTATGTTGTTGTTTTTGATGTTTTGAGGGCTTGGGTGTAAGCCTAGTGTAAGCTAGAGTGGTAGGAAAATTTTAGTTTTAGGCTTAGGTGAGAGGAGTGTGGAAGTCGGGGTTTAAAGGTTTTATTTGGTAAATGTTAGCACAAGTAAGGAGCTAGTGGGGTGGCGTGATAGGCGCCACTTGAGGCTTGTGTGTGTGACGCCATTTGCAGGGGGAGGTCCTGTGTTCAAGCTGCAGAGTGCTCTCATTTTGCTTCCATTTTGACGGCATGGAGGGGAGAAGTTGTAGGCAGTTCAAACTCTACCATGGACCAAGTCAATTGTTTGAATGGTGGGTGGAGAGTGAATTTAGGAGGTTGACTAGTTCAAACAACTTTGAATTAGTGGATGGGACTGTTTGGGGGGTGGTGGCCGAATGTTGGAGAGATTTTGGGGGGTGAGTGGACGGTTTGGGTAAGTGGGGAGTGGGAGTGTGCCGAATTTCACCTTGGCATTTTGGTGTTTTCGGTCAAAAGTTTAGTAAGCCAAAGTTCTTTCTCTTTTTGTCAATAGCCTAAGCCGAATTTCAAGAGAAACTCTTCCATTTTTGCTTCTTGAAACCGAAACCCCAAGCAACTCTACTTGCCGAATTTTGCACTTGTGTTTTTCTACATTTTGTGTTTGTGGCCGAATGCTCTTCCATATTTTCTTCTTATTTTCATTTTGTGTAAACTGAAACTAGTATCCCTCTTCTTCTCATACGTTCATTTCCTTTCTCTTGAAGCACTTGTGCCGAATTCACATTACCTTCTTAGCCGAATTCTCCACTTAATTCTCTCCATTTCACTTGAGCCGAACCTTTCTTCAACCTTTGCCGATTTCTCTTCTCCTTTTTGAACCGCATTTCTTTTGCTTTGTACCTTCAAAGACCCTAGCCGAATCTCTCCCTTGTGTTGCCGAAACTTCCCCTTTTCTTTTTAGTTTTGCACTAAGGCCGAATCCTCTTTTCCTCTTTATTTAAGGTGTTAGCCGAATCTCCTCTCTCTCCTAGTGGTTTGAAATCGGGTTTAGAAGAAGGTATGTGGTGTAGCCGAAGGGCTATTTCTTCCCTCTCTTATTATTTATCATTTTTTTGGGTTGGTTAAGTGCCGATTTTGGTTTGTTGTAAGGGGTTAACCTTTTGTTTTGGTAATCGATTTCTTTATAGAGCCTTTGGATTTTGGTGGCAACCAAGGAAGCATCATCGTTGGTTGATCGCTTGGTAAGTGGTGGTAAGAGTTGATGTTATTAGTCTATCCTTCTAGTTTCGCTCACCAAAGTTTCAAAGGATTAATCTTTCTTCTTAATAGGGTGTGCCGCTTGCTTAAGGAAGAACCATCGTTTGGTGCGGATTTGGTAGGAAACCAAATCAAGTGTAAGGTAAGGGTTCAAACGTTAACCCTTCTTGCTTAATGGTTTTGGCATTTAATGGTCTAAGTGCTAATCTCATGTTTGGCCAATTTAGGAGCAAGATAATCGAGGATTTAAACCGATTCTTTGGGATTAGGCTTGCGTGTTAGCGGTGTGTAAACCAACACACTTTTACTTAGTAATATGTTTAATAAACCCGATTGCCTTTGTAAGACCAAAACAAGATGATGATTGATATGGTACCCAATGGGGTATGTGTACGGATTCGGGTAAGTCCGTTTCATTACGAGCTTTGTTAGTGATATGTGATATCATGGCTTATGATGCATGTGTTATGGGATACACTATGAAACCTGTTTAGCATGATTCGCATGACTTGCATGATTTGCATCAGTATGACACGTATGGGTGATATGAGAGGAGGGGGAAGTATGATATCCGTGTCTTTGGGACACCAGAGGTTTGGCACCTCCAGTGGTTTGGTACCACAGATTGATTATTGTGACTTTGGGTCACCAGAGGTTTGGCACCTCAGCGTCTCGTCCCAGTGGATTAGTACCACAGTGGGTTGGCCCCACGGTTGATATTACGGGATTGACGCCAGTTATTTGGTATCACACGATGGGTTGGCCCCATCATTTGATTCGTGACTACGGTCACCAGTGATTTGGTATCACACTTGTGTCTTTGGGACACCAGAGGTTTGGCACCTCATAACGACTCGTCCCTACGGTTTAACACCACCATGGGTTGGCCCCACTTTTAAGATACGGATCGCCGCCGGTGATTTGGTATCACACGGGTTGGCCCCATTGATTGATTATTCGTGACTTTGGGTCACCAAAGGGTTTGGCACCACATTGATGGATATCGTGACTTTGGGTCACGGTGGTTTGGCACCACCGGTGGTTTGGTACCACACGGTAGAAAAGGTGTTACGGATGGCTAGGATCGGTGCATTAACCTGTGTTGCTTTGTTATAATGTGTGTTAGTATGTTGCATATACCGGGAAGGGGATTTATGCACTGAGTCTTGTGACTCACCTTCTCCCTTATCATTTCAGGTAACACTTAGATCGCGGACATGGAGCCGGGGTGGACTCGAAGTGACCATGCCATGAATAAAAGTTGGATTTGCACTCGATTTTAAACTTGGTACTTTGCTTTATTTATTTTTCATTTGGATTTGTTGGGTTTGTAAAGGCCTTTTAAAATTTTGCTTTGGTTGATTATATGCTTAAACTTGATTTCAAATATGTCTTAACAAACTATTGGGTTAGAACTGCTAAAATTTGGAAAAAATAAGAATAAGGTTTTCAAATCACAAAGCGAGATGTTTTAAACTTTACCATCTGTATCACGTTGTAATATAAAAACGAATGTAACTCAAATGTGTTTTCAAACTTGAGAATAATTCCTTACTAAGTCAAAAGGAAAAAAATGTTTAAATCAACACCAAGAAATTACTCGGATTTCCAAATGTGACAAATTTGTTTTACTTAAATGTATAATTAAGTTTTCAAAATTCCCGGGTTTTCAAGTACACTATCGCTTTTAAACAATCATGCTCAAGTTTTCTACAAGAAAAAAAACATACAAAAGAGTTTTCATCGACTTTTAACCAGGAAACCTAAACCTCTCAATACATTTTCCCAGTAATATACCGATTCTGGCCGTAGTGTATTGACCGAGTTTGGGGTGTTCTGTATATTAAGAGACAAGCAATTGTATGCAAAATTTAGCAAGAGTGGGTTTTGGCTTAGAGAGGTCAGATTTCTAGGACATATTGTGTCGGGAGATGGTATTAGAGTTGATCCAAATAAGACCTCAGCTATTGTGAAGTGGAAACCGCAAAGAAATGTGTCAAAAGTCAGAAGCTTTTTGTGTTTAGCGGGGTACTACAGACTGTTCGTAAAGGGGTTTTTCCATGATTGCTACCCCGATGATGAAACTGTTGCATAAGGATGTCAAGTTTGAATGGACTGAGAAATGTCAACAGAGTTTTGAGAGATTGAAAACATTGTTGACTGAGGCACTGATTTTAATACAACTTGAGTTGGGGAAAGTGTTTGTGGTCTACAGTGATATGCATAAAATGGTCTCGGTTGTGTGTTGATGCAAGAGGGTAAGGTAGTAGCTTACGCCTCGAGACAGCTAAAACCGCATGAGAAGAATTATCTGACTCATGATTTGGAGTTGGCTGCGATTATTTTTTCATTAAAGATCTAGCGTCATTATTTATATGGTGAGAAGTGCTAAATATTCACCGATCATAAGAGTTTGAAGTACTTAATGGACCAAAAGGATTTGAATTTGCAACAACAGCGGTGGCTCGAATTATTGAAAGACTATGAGCTAGTAATTGATTATCATCCGGGGAAAGCGGATGTAGTTACAAATTCCTTAAGCAGAAAATCTTTGTATGCTTTGAGAGCTATAAGTACGAGCTTAACGTTATCTGATTATGGTGCTATATTGGCTGAGTTGAGGGCTAGACCGTTATTTATTCAGTAGATATGTGAGGCTCAAAAGAATGATAGTGAGATGCAAGCTAGGAGAGCTCAGTGCGAATTGGGGAATGATTCTGACTTTCGGGTGAGTTCAGATGGTTGTTTGATGTTTCACGACAAGATTTGTGTACCTAAAGATGATGAATTGATCCGTAAAATTTTACATGAAGCACATAGTGTTCATTTGTCAGTCCATCCCAGTAGCACAAAAATGTACAATGATTTGAAGAAATTTTATTGGTGGCCGGGTATGGAAAGAGACATCTCTAAGTTTGTAACAAAATGTTTGATCTATCAACAAGTGAAAGTTAAGCATCAAGTACCTTCGAGATTACTTCAGCCGGTGACAGTTCCAGAGTGGAAATGGGATTGTATCACCATAGATTTTGTAACGGGGTTGCCTATGACTCTGAGAAAGAAAGATGTTGTGTGGGTTGTTGTTGATAGACTAACGAAGTCGGCTCACTTTATACTAGTGCGAATAGGTTATTCACTTGATAAGCTAGCTGAGTTGTATATTGCTGAGATAGTGAGACTTTATGGGGTGCCTATATCTATTATCTCGGATAGAAATCCAAGATTTACTTCGAGATTTTGGAAGAAGTTGCGGGAGGCATTAGGTACAAGGTTGAATTTTAGTACTACGTTCTATCCTTAAACTGACTGCCAATCTAAAAGAATGACTCAAGTTCTTGAGAATATACTCCGATGCTGTGTGTTAGAATTTGAAGGTAGTTGGGAAAGATACCTACCTTTGGTTGAGTTTACCTACAACAACATTTATCAGTCGAGCATACGGATGGCACTGTACGAAGCCTTTATGTGGTCACAAGTGTCGGACTCCCTTATATTGGACCGAGCTTAATGAGAAGCAAATTCATGGGGTTGATCTAGTTAAGGAAACCAAGGAGAAAGTGAAAGTGATCCGTAATAGCCTGAAAGCTGCATCAGACCGACAAAGGTCATACGCAGATTTGAAAAGAAAAGAAATAGAGTTTTGAGTGGGCGACAAGGCATTTTTGAAAGTATCCCCATGGAAGAAAACATTGAGATTTGGTCATAAGGGCAAATTGAGTCCACGATTCATAGGGCCGTATGAGATTACTAAAAAGATTGGGCTAGTGGCATACCAGTTGGCTTTGGTGGTAGAGTTAGAGAAAATACACAACGTGTTCCATGTGTTAATGTTGCAACGATATCGGTCCGGTCCTTCGCATGTGATCCCTCCATTAGAAACTGAGATACGATCGGACATGACTTATGAAGATGCGCCAATTAAGATATTAGCTCGGGAGGTTAAACAGTTGAGGAATAAGAGTACAGCTTTAGTAAAATTTTTGTGGCAAAAACATGGTGTGGAAAAAGCTACGTGGGAACCAGAAGAAGCCAAGATTGAACAATATCCAAACCTTTTTATCGGTAAGATTTTAGGGGACAAAAATCTCTAAAGGAGGGGAGAGTTGTAACAGCATGATTTTTGGGCTAGTCAGAACAGTGGTCTCGGGACCACTAATCTGAGGTTGAGGATAACTATTTTCATTTATGTGTTATTTCATAACTATATGGGTGTAAGAAAATTTTAGTGCACTAATTTTGGTGATTTCATACTTAATTGTGAAAAAAGACTAAATCGTGTTATGTAAGAAAGTATTGTTCTGCATGCAAAATGTGTCTAATAGCTATAGATTTTTAATTGGAGGTCCCTAATGTACAAATAGACCTTTATAAGGTTAATAGCTAGTCATAGGGGACAAAGAAATAAATTTTCAAAGCATTAGGTGAGACCTTGGTGATAATTTGTCTAGTAATATAAAAAAAAATAAGAGGAAGAAAAAATATAATCTTTTCTCCTTATTCTCTTCACTGAAATTTCCAAAGAAAAACACCATGGGAGCTTGAAAATTTTTAGGAACTCCTCACCTCTACAAGTAAGTGATCTTGGTGGTTTTTATTGAGAATTTTTGTACTTCTGGAGTCACCAAAGCTTAAACTAGCTAATGAGGGGGCTAAATTGCTAAATGGTTGAAAGTTTAGGGACTTGCCATGAGAGTGCTCATGTTGTTTGCTGAGTTTTTATGGAAAAAAATGAATGTTAAGGAGATGAGAAACAACATTTGTGAAAGGTGTTATCATGAAAACACCTAAATGGGACTAAGCTGTAAATGTTGTAAATTGGTAATAAATGCATGAAATAGTTTGATTTGTGAGTAGTTGTAAGAGAAATAAATGTTCAGCTAGGATTACTTAATAATAAAATGTGATAAAAATGATTTACAAGCCGAGGGGCAAAATCATAATTTTGCCAAAGTGTAAGTGCAAAATGGTCATTTTTGCCTAAGTATAGATTTTTTGATGTATTAAGATTTATTAAGTGATTGAATGAGTGAATTTCACTATTATAGATCAAGAAGAATGTGGAAACAACCTTGAACGAGGAGAAGGCTAGGTTACGGACTAAACCGTCGACTAACGCATTTTGCATCGAGGTAAGTTTATGTGTAAACTACTCATTTTGAGTATACATGTTGCTAATAAATGGTGCATTGTATGAATGAAATTATTCATGATTGAGATGGATTGAGTTCAATAGAGATTGAGTAATTCCGTGTGAGTCTAATATAGATTAATGGTGGGCTATGTACGATACCACCGTAAGTCCTTTTAATGGTGGGATAAGTGCGATACCACATTGCTATTCATTCACGATGGGCTGTGTCCGATACCATATTTTATATTATCATTTTCTGGGCTATGTGATACCACCGTAAATATTCTTGTTGGTAGCTATGTGTGATACCACCCTAATATAGATTAAAGGTGGGCTATGTCTGAAACCACCGAGTGTTTGGTATTATTTCAATGGTTCATTGAGAAATTGTTTAAGTGCTTGTTTCTTGTGGCTTTGTGGAAATAAGTACAGGGAATGTATGCTATTGAATGTGAGCATTTTGCTTGTTATATGGTTGGGATGTGGTAAGAGAATAAATGAGTAAGCATGACTATAGATTGTGGATTGTTCTTGCTTAGTGCATAATGCTATTTATTGAATAGTTTATATTATAATGCTTATTGTTTACATGTAAACATACTAAGCTTAAAGCTTACTCCCTTTCTTTTCCTTTGTTTTATAGTGTCAAAGAGCCAGTTCGGGATACGAAGTTAACTAGAAGATCACCCACACTATCATCTCATCTCGGTATATCTAGACTTAGTATTTTGAGTATGGCAAGTATAGAGGCTACACTAGGTGAATTATTTTGTTATTTTGGCCAAGTATGTATTGGCTCTTTTAAAGATGAACTCTTTTGTATATTGCCATAGTTGATGGCTCATTATTACTAATTTATGAAAAGATGAAGTTATTCATGAAAGTGTACGTTGTAAATTTGAGTTGTTGAGTGATTTTTTGAATGGAATTATGTTGTGTGAGTTAGGGTGATGAAAAGAGCTTGGCAAATAGCCTTGTTCTTATCCACACGAGTAGGCACATGGGTGTGTGTCTAGGCCGTGTGAGACACACGGGCAGTCCCGTGGGTGTGTGACGAGGTCGTGTGCCCCCTGCATGTTAGTGTTTTAAGTTAGTGTTGACCACGGCATAGCCACACGGGCGTGTGCCTAGGCCGTGTGCCCCATATGATATTGCTACGTCACAAATAGAATACCCATGTTTTTTCACATGGGCGAGGACACGAGCGTGTCTAGGGACATGGGCGTGTGTGACCACATGGCCTACCCACATAGGCATGTCCCATTTCACACAGCCAGGCCCTGTTTTGACAAAAAATTTTAAGTGCACAAAAGTTTTCAGTTGGGTTTCAAAACTCTCTGTAAGCATGTTTAAGGCCTTGTGGGCCCATAATGAGAATATTTTGAGGGTGAATGAGATATTTCAAATTGGAATAAATTTTGATAGTACAACTTGATGTATTCAAGTGAGATAAGTCTGATATGCCTCGTACTTGATTCTGACGTCGAATACGGGTAAGGGGTATTACATTTAGTATATAAAAACACAATTTAAAGTTGTCAGGAGTCATCACACTATCAAGGTTCATTTATGGCATGTATAGCTAGACTCTTACACACGTTACGTTGGTCCGAGAATAGCAAAACCGTAGCTCTGATACCACTAAATGTAACACCCCTTACTCGTATTCAACACCGGAATAGGGTACGAGGCATTACCGGACATACAACACATACATTCATACAAATCGAATCATAAGATTTGCCTCCAAATTAAAACCATCCATATTCAATCATAAAGTTTCTAATGCGAGCCTAAGAGGCCCAAACATGCATTGGAAATGGTTCGAGACTAAACCGAGAACACAGGGAATTTTTATGAAACTTAGAATTCTTTTGCTAAAAGCAGGGCTCACACGCCCGTGTGGTCCAAGGGACATGGCTGTGTGGTCCAAGGGGCACGTCCATTCTCCAGACCATGTTCGATTTAGGGTGCTCTCTGACTTGTGCAACACGGCAGTGCCACACGCCCGTATTCTAGTGTAACATCTCAATTTTGGGTCTAGTTAGAATAGTGGTTTCAAGACCACAAATCTGAAGTAGAAATATTTTTTTATGATTGTTTTGAGGTCCATGACATGTTTGCATGATTGTGTGAAAGTTTCATGAAGAAATTTTGTGAATAAGTGTCCAATTTGACATTTAGGATTAAATTGCAAAAGTTACAAAATATGAGATTCTAAAAGCTTTAAGTATGAAATTTCTTTGGATTATTAATTAGAGGTCCTTAAATAGCAATTTTTCCAATATCTAATTTTATGGACAAAAATGGGCATGAGTAGGTAAAATTTGAAAGTTTAGTAAAAAGGGCATTTTGGTTAATTTGTCAATAGAAGAATAAAAAGGGAAAAAAGAAAGCAAAATTTGCTCATCTTCTTCAAGTATGTGCCGAAAATTAGAAGAGCCATAGCTAGGGTTTTTCTTCAACTTCCAAGCTTGATAGTAAGTGCATCCTAGCCCCATTTTTAGTGTTCTTTACATTTTTGAAGTTGTTATCAACCTATCTAGCTATTTCTACCATTTATTTGAGGTAGGGTTCATGTTTAAAAAGTTACCCATGTGTGACATGCATGTGTTTTAATGTTTCATGGTAGATTATTAAAGTTTGATGTGTAATAAACATCTTTTACTAAGTGATTTTTGATGAACACAGCTAAAAAGGACGTTTTTGTAAAAGTTGTAAAATGAGTAGTAAAAATATGATTTGAAGGAAAAAGTGGGCTTTTATGAGCATGTGTTAGGTTTATCTAGGCTTGGGTAGTAAAGAAAATGGACACATTTCATTTTACGAGCCTAGGGACTAATTTGTAAATATGTGAAAGTTAAGGGGAAAAAATGTAATTTTTCCAAAGTATGGCTTTTGGACTGATTTGAAAATTGTGATAATTAAATGAGCCAAATTTTCTATTATATATTAAGAAAAACGGAGTCCAGACCTAAACCGAGGAAAGAACAAGGTTGTGGACTAAATCTAATAGTTAGCCATATTTTTGGTACCGAGGTAAGTTCGTGTGTAAATAATGCAACATTACATTTTTAAGTGTTTAATGCTTTAATATTGCATGAATTGTGTAATTGTTCTTGTGGACTTGATTAATGTTGACTCGATGACGATTCGACAAAGAATTAATACCTCGAAATCTCGATTGAACCTTAGGAATAGTTAGGATATGTAACATCCTGAAATTGGGCCCATTGGGCCTTGAGCACAGAAGTGTTTAAATTTTTTGAGAACAAGAGAATGGTATTATTTCAAGTTGAACTTATTAGACGGTAATTTTGGAAAGTTATAGGGTTCTATGAAGTTCCGGGTTCAAGTTAGGCTATAGGTAAATTTTTGTGTAAGCACTTTAAGGAGAGAAGGTATGTGGCATTAAGACTTAAGGTAAGAAGTGTCCTTTTTGCTAGCATAAATGAGCTATTAGTAAAGAGGCTATGGCGTCACTTGTAACACCTTGAGGGAAGGAGTTCGAATCACCTTGTGTACATATTGGCTTTTATTTTATTTTTATGCTTCCCTTCTTTATTGTGTCGATCAAGGAGTAATTTTGGCAAGTGTGGACTTCAATATTTTGGGTAAGATGGCTAAAAGAATAAGGCAAGGATGATGTTAGAGAAAGGAATCAAAATAAAAAGGGAATGTAGGGGGAACATGTGGCATATTTCAAGGGAAAGGTTATAGAAAGGATGGTTGGCAAAGTTTTTGACCTTTAAAGCATGTATGTAGACGGTTTTAGGGGCTATAGAATGATAGTCAAAATTGCTTAGTCTTTTGGTAGGATTTTTGGTGTTGATTAGGCCAATAATCACTTTTGCACAATTTGGTGTTTTTCTCTCAATCCTTTCCTTTGCTTTGTGCCAAAATTCTTAGCCTTGGTGACCATATTTTTCTTCTTTCATTTTGCTTTGGCCGAATTCTTCAAGCACATTTGTGCATTTTCTTACTCTTTTGTTTGATCAAGATTTTCATCTCTTGTTTATCTCTCTCTTGATATCCGAATCATCTATCATATATCCAACCTCCCATCTTCTCTTTCTTTCAACTAATTCTCTAATTCTTTCTCTTCTCAAAACCGACACCATCTTTTAATCACAAACTTTGGTATAATAATTTCACGTAGCCGAATATAAGTTTTGATTTGGGAGGAACCGAATCATCATATTTTTGTACTCGCTCCAATAAGATCATTTCTTTCTTTGTGGTGGTATAGAGTTGTGCCAATTTTCTACCACACCGCTTAATCAACCTTAGCCATAGGAAGATCGTGAGAAACAGGATTATAGTCAATGAAGGTAAAGAAGATCTTTCATAGTCCATTCGATATCTCCATTTGGTTATTGAGTTAATCGGATTGAAGGTTGGCTAATTAATATTGTTGGTAGGATCGATTCTTGGTGCATCGAGGGAGATCACAGTCGTGGTAAGTGGAGTTAGCCTAATAAAGTGTTTCTAGTTACGATTATCGAAGTTGAGACTAACCTTCTATCAACTATCAATATAGGTGTTGAAATCGGTAGAAAGCACACCTCGTAATCAAGGTGTGTAATCCCGCACTTTCCGAATATATGTTTGAAATGGTGAGTAAGTCTCACATCTCTTTGAAAGTTTACATGAAATATTTTGTGATTGGTAGAAATACAAGAAAACCAATAATCGGTATTCGTGATCACTCGGACGCATGTATGCTCGTAGTGGTAATCATGTTTTGTAATAAAATAGTTTGATCGAGAAAGCGTTGGCGTGTATTTGAAAATCACGAAAAATTGGATAAAAGGAATTACAAAGTGAGTGAGACATCGATTAAATTTCTTTGTGTCTACTTTAATATGGAAGAAATGAAGAAGGAAAAGGAATATTATATTCGAGATATGTTAATTGTAGTGAGATTGATTACGAATGACTTGGGATATTCTGCTCGCTTGGAAAAATCGTATAAAATTGTAAAAAGTGAATTATGATACATAATTTATATGTATGGATTATTAATAGAAACAAGTGGTAGTAGTATATGAAAGCATGCATAAATTGAGATATTTGGATTTTGGGTAAGAGAGGTCGAGAATCATTGGACAAAGGAAACAAGGGAAACTTTAAGGAATAAAACTGTACTAAATGGTTAAGGTGAAAATTTTTGAAAAATTTTAGCAAGAAGAAATATGAGTCTAGTTTCAAGGAAAATTTACTGATTTAGATGTCAAGATTCCTAACATGAGTTATAGTCAATTTAGTCAAGATGATGTGAGATGGATGATTTCAAACTTTTATGCCCCAAATTAGTAGTTAAGCCTAGGTTATGAAATTACCATAATACTCTTAGAGGGTGAATTACCGAAATATCCACAGGTTTGAGATTATCGAATTACCTCGATGAGTAAAATTATGAAATTGCCCTTATGGGCGAATTACAAAAATGCCCTTATAAAATTTGAATTACTAATTGCCCTCAATGGACTAAATCGATAAAAGTGATATATGGGCCAATTGTGATATTTGTTATATGGGCCAAATGTGATATTTCATATATGGGCCAAATGTGATATTTGCTATATGGGCCAAATGTGATATTTGATATATGGGCAAAATGTGATATTTGTTATATGGGCCAAAATGTGATATGGGCTAGATTGTTTAAATTTTTATAATGGGCAGTATGTTTGTAATAATTATATGAATGAATTATTGTAAATGAATATGCATACATGATTTGCATGGGTTGGGATATATAACGAAGAAAAGTCCTGATTTTAAAGTCCACCACTTCGATTTTCGACTCATCAGTCAACCTCTCAAAAATGTTTTCGTAATATTTTCAAAATGTACGCAACTCTACTTCCAAACGTCATATTTTCGTAAATTGTTATTTCAAATATGTTTTGCAATCAAAAGGTTTTAAAGATAATTACGTTTTCAAGTAGATAACAATTGCTTAAGTGTTTTGGGTTTTAACAAAGAGGCTGTAATTCTCAAACAAGTTTTTAATGATTGCAAAGATGGTTTAAAAAAACACTTTCATGTGACACACCAGATTTGGCGCTAACTTCTAGGCCGGGTTTGGGGTGTTACATTTTATGGTATTTAATACGAAAATCTTCTTCGAATTTTCAACGCCGTTTTCAAAAGTCACTTTCTATAAGATTATTAGTTCAAATCTACGATTTATCAATCAATCTTCGAGGTTAGTAGTATTTTATCAAATGTCTCAAATCAAACTTATTTTTCTTGATTTTAACAAAACTTATTTTAGTACAAATTTCAAATCCTTTATACGTTTTCTTCAATGTGACACACCAGATTTGGCCCTAACTTCTGGGCCGAGTTTAGGGTGTTACATTTTATGGTATCAGAGCCCAGTTTCAAAACTCGGATATGGTTTGGGTTCAAAAACATTTTCAAAGCTGTTTAAAATTTTAATTTATGTTCTAAAAAAAGTATGACACCACGGGTATCCGGCACCAAGTCAAGTAAGTACCTGTTATCATTATATAACTATGATTATTATGATATGACTATAGGAATACTCTAGAACTTTTAGTTTTTGATGTTGAAACTATAGAGATTGAGACTATAGGATGCATTTACAAAAACGACTTTACTTCTTATCTCTCATAAAACATCATTTAATAAACATAGAATAGCATAATGATTCATAAAACTCTTAATCAGATTATATCGACTTAGTGAACATGAGCGCTAGAAGACACGGGCACGGTAGACGTGGATGTGGTAAAGGCCAATGTGCTAGGGCTAGATCTTCGGCACCAAGGCATGTGCCTGGAAGAGAAGCGCATACATCGTTAGTGGCTGAGACGGGATCTCATGATCGAGTTGGGGTTGATGAGTTGACTCAGTTAGTTAAGAAGGTATTGAAGGAGGTTAAGGGAATCAGTGAAGCACTTCGAGTTGGGTCTATGGACTATAAGAAGAAAGAAGATCGTGATTCTTTTGGATATGAGTCTCATTTCGTAAAGCGTGTCAAGGCACGCCCACATTTTTAGCTTACGATTATTACGGAAGGCGTCATCCGGGTGAGTCTTTGGAGGAGGTCGGGGAGCATGTTTGAGATCTTGGTCTAAGGAGCATAAGGCTCGGATTGTTCCATCACTATCAAGTCGGTATGTTTTGGTTGGACGTGATGTTTGAATGTAGAAAATTTTATGAATGAGTGATAAATACCTATTTGCTACAGGATTAAATATTTGATGGTATGAAGAGTTTCCAAGGTTAGAGATAGAAAGTGAATTAGTGTTATTAAGATCGAGTCTTGCAATGTAAAGCTTAGTGATGTGATTTGAGCGATTCGTTTAGTAGTTGATTGGAAATTTTGAGGACGAAATTTCTTTAAGAAAGGTAGAATTATAAAATCCTAAAATTGGTCATAGTAGGTTTGGGCCCATTGGGCCTTGAGCACGGAAGTGTTTAAAATTTTCGAGAACAAGAGAATGGTATTATTTCAAGTTGAACTTATTAGATGGTAATTTTGAAAAGTTATGGGGTTCTATAAAGTTCCAGGTTCAAGTTAGGCTATAGGTAAATTTTTGTGTAAGCACTTTAAGGAGAGAAGGTATGTGGCATTAAGACTTAAGGTAATAAGTGTGCTTTTTGCTAGCATAAATGAGCTATTAGAAAAGAGGCTATGGCGTCACTTATAGCACCTTGAGGGAAAGAGTTCGAATCACCTTGTGTACATATTGGCCTTTATTTTTTTTATGCTTCCCTTCTTTATTGTGTCGGTCAAGGAGTAATTTTGGCAAGTGTGGACTTCATTATTTTGGGTAAGGTGGCTAAAAGAATAAGGCAAGGATGAAGTTAGGGAAAGGAATCAAAATAAAAAGCGAATGTAGGGGGAACATGTGGCATATTTTAAGGGAAAGGTTATGGAAAGGATGGTTGGCAAAGTTTTTGACCTTTAAAGCATGTATGTAGACGGTTTTAAGGGCTATAGAGTGATAGCCGAAATTGCTTAGTCTTTTGGTAGGATTTTTGGTGTTGATTAGGCCAAAAATCACTTTTGCACAATTTGGTGTTTTTCTCTCAATCCTTTCCTTTGCTTTGTGCCAAAATTCTTAGCCTTGGTGACCATATTTTTCTTCATTCACTTTGCTTTGGCCGAATTCTTCAAGCACATTTGTGCATTTTCTTACACTTTTGTTTGATCAAGATTTTCATCTCTTGTTTATCTCTCTCTTGACAGCCGAACCATCTATCATTTATCCAACCTCCCATCTTCTCTTTCTTTGAACTATTTCTCTAATTCTTTCTCTTCTCAAAATCGACACCATCTTTTAATCACAAACTTTGGTATAATCATTTCACATAGCCGAATATAAGTTTTGATTTGGGAGGAACCGAATCATCATATTTTTGTACTCGCTCCAATAAGATCATTTCTTTCTTTGTGGTGGTATAGAGGAGTGCCAATTTTCTACCACATCGCTTAATCGACCTTAGCCATAGGAAGATCGTGAGAAATGGGATTATAATCGATTAAGGTAAGGAAGATCTTTCATAGTCCATTCGATATCTCCATTTGGTTATTGAGTTAATCAGATTGAAGGTTGGCTAATTGATATTATTGGTAGGATGGATTCTTGGTGCATCGAGGGAGATCACAGTCGTGGTAAGTGGAGTTAGCCTAATAAAGTGTTTCTAGTTACGATTATCGAAGTTGAGACTAACCTTCTATCAACTATCAATATAGGTGTTGAAATCGGTAGAAAGCACAACTCGTAATCAAGGTGTGTAATCCTGTACCCTTATGAATATATGTTTGAAATGGTGAGTAAGTCTCACATCTCTTTGAAAGTTTACATGAAATATTTTGTGATTCGTTAGAAATACCGAAGAAAATCGATAACTTAGCATTCGTGATCACTCGGGGCGTGCGTATGCTCGTAGTGGTAATCATGTTTTGTAATAAAATAGTTTCGATCGTAAGCTTGTGACATGTATTTGAAAAATCATGAAAAATTGGATAAAAGGAATTACAAAGTGAGTAAGATATCGATTAAATCTTATTGTGTCTACTTTAATGTGGAAGAAGCGGAGAAGGAAAAGAATATTATATTACGAGATATGTTAATTTTAGTGAGGCCGGTTACGAATGACTTGAGTATTCTCTTACATCTTTGAGAAATCGTATAAAATTGTAAAAAGTGAATTATGGGACATAATTTATATGTATGGATTCCTTAGTGAGCCTATTATTAATAGAGACAAGTGGGAGCAGCATATGAAAAGCATAAAGTGAGATATTTAGAATTTGGGTAAGAGAGGTGAATCATTATGCAGTGAAACAAGGAAACTTTAAGGAATAAACTATACTAAATGGTTAGCGTAAATGTAACATCCGGGGTTTAGGGGTCTTATATTTCTTTCTAAGTTACATGTATGTGGTAGTGTGCTCTATATGTTGTTTGTATGTGTTTGGGGGTCTCGAGAAATCTTGAGGCTAAGTTTGGACCTTAGGCAAATTTTTGGGTTAGAGCATTTAGGGGAAGCTAGGGGGAGATAGGCCTTATGAGTTATTGTGTGGAGTTTAGGACATAGGAGTTGATGTGGTGAAGTGGATTGGGAGGTGCCACTTAGTGCACAGGGGAGTGACGCCTCAAGGAGCTAGTGGGGCAAGGTTCGAGCTACAGTGGAAGCACTTTGGGGTGTTGCTTTTTGCGTCAAGGGAGTGGGAGAGTTGGGCGGCATTTGGACTCTAGAAGGATAGGAGGAAGACTTGGTCAAGATGTTTGAATAAGTGGTGGAGAGCTTTTGGAGAGGTTTGAAACATTCAAATTCGTTTGAATGAGATGTGAAGAGGAAAAGTAGGAGGAAAAGAGGGGATTTGGGTGAGAGAGGAAGAGTTGGCCGAATATGGGACTTTGGGGGTGGCATTTTGGTTGGTGGTAGTGGGATATGTGGGTGCCGAATATGTGTAGTTATTTAGGGATCAGTTTGCTTTGTTTTTCTTTTCTTTTCTTTTAGATCATTTTGCCGAAAAGTGGTGTACCAAAAAATAAGTAAAAGTCTGTTTCTTTTCTCTTTGTTTCTTAGAGGCCAAAATCGAAAGTGAGACTTCCATTTGGGCATTCATCTTTTTTTTCTTTTTCTCTTGAGATTGTTCACTCCCTCACCAAAACTGAAGCTTCCTCTCCACTTCTACCATAGCCGAAACACCCATAAACCTTCACCTATTTCTTTTATTTTCATTTGCTAAGAAGCTGATTAACCCTTCTATTTCTTTGAGTTTTGGCCGAATCTTCTAAGGCATCTTTTCTCTTTCTTTTCGTGTTCTTTTCCTATTTCTCAAACCTGTTACTCTAGTCCGAATCTGTCAGACTCTATTCCATCGGATCTAATAGTTGGTAAGGGTTTCTTCTATCCAATTCTCTTCTTTCTCTTTTGATTGCCAAAAGTTAGATGTCTAACTTTGTATAGGTGTGGCCGAATCTACTCAAGGGGGTTACCTTGTGTCCAATTTTTTGGAAGCCGACGTTGGGGGTATCTAGGAGCTTTTGGGCTTTGATCAAGCAAGGAGGCAGTTTCGACAGAGGTTGAGGAGGAGCCTTTGGAACTCGGATCTATTTCGATAAGAGTAGTTGATTTAGATTTAGTGTTGTCTCATTTGGAGTTTTGATTTAAAGTTTAACAAGGTCTTCTAACCAAGACTTTGTTTCATGGAGCGAATACCAGCCAAGTAGAGGAAAGGTTGTCCCTACCCTAAGTTTAAGAAGCGTTCGGTTCTGCGTTTGAGATTAGCCTTTGGGGTGTGGGCGATGTCGAGCAAGATCGTGAGGCGGATAGTTGTAGTCTCGTTTAGGGACGTGTTGACATTGATTGAGTCTAGTGCTTGAGTTATCGGTGTGTGGTTAATTATTTGTTTCCATAATTAGTCATTTAATTATATGTGGTGATAATCGATGCAGTGATAGTGGTGGATTTGTTACCATAATTGGGTATCACGGTAACTGAGTTAGTACTTTATCTAAGGTGTGGATGGTTGATTATTGTGGATATTTTGAGCATGTTGAATGCCTACCTAATATGTCCATGCATTATTGTATCATATCATTATAGCATGTTGCATATGCATGGGATCGGGATGTATATGTTAAATGAAGGACCGGGTGTACATTTATGTACGTGTGGTGATTAGTTATGTGCCAAATCACGACTTGATGTCGGCTATGTGCCACATTAAGGGATTGATGCTTGCTTTGTGCTTCATCGCAGTTTGATGATGACCATGGGTCACATTGTGGATATCGAGATTTGGTCACATAGTGATCGGTGGCTATGCCACATTCTGTTTGGTCGCATAGGTGATCGGTGGCTAGGCCACGTTATATTTGGTCACATGGTGATCGGTGGCTATGTCATGACTTTGGGCAGCTTGACTGCCAAATAGGTGTGTAGCAGTTGAAGGGTCGATTTAGTAATCCCCGGTGTGTAATGGTTGGTAGTGAGGGGTGTGTAGAGGATGGATTCTAGGTTGGGTTGGGTAACATATTTGCATCATCATGTGGTATGTGGATTGTGTGATTTGGGCCAAGCCCATTTGGGAAACATGTGAAATAATTGCTGCCGAGTCATTCGACTCACCTATTTTCTTAAATAATGCATGTGATGTATGATACATGGACCGGGTGGAGTAGATTAAGTGGTGGCCATGAGAAGTTGTCTTATTGTTTTATGCACTTAAATTCTTAGTTACTTTTGGGTTAATTTCCTTTTGATGTAATCAGGCCATTTAAATACTTAGGGATTTTTACTTTATTGTGAGTTAGATGGATTATCGATTAAAAATTGGGAATGATTTTGGAAACAATTTACAACTTAAAGATTAAACTTGAATTTTAACCTGAATATTTTAAATAACTCAATTTCTCTTGAAATTTCCAAGCGTACAATGTTTTTAACTACACACAACCTTCAAAGTTTTTCATTCTTTTATAAACCGAGTAAATATTTAAAATTCAAAACGTGTTTTCACCCATTAAATCAAATATTTTTCCCTTGTAGCATTTCGAATTCGGCCATGGTGTTTTGGGCCGGGTTTGGGGTGTTATAGTTTGGTATCAGAGCCCGGTTCAAAAATTGACTTTGAGGGCTTTTGGGCCCAAAACGTCTTTCGAAGGCAGGTTTTACTAAAACTTGTATTTTCACAAGATATTTAGGTTTTCTGGCATGGCACCTGAGTCTCCGGTCCGATGTCCACTAGGTAAGTACTTTAAACCGTTGAATGATTTATATTTAAGGTGAAGGGTGATATGGGATCGTAGATTAGTACGTTAGGAACTATTAAACCTTAGGATTAGCTTACTCCAACACTAAATTTCATAAGACTTTACTCATTTCACCAAACCCGGGAATAAGTCGCAGAGTTTAGGTGTGGTAACAAGCATGTGCATGTCTAGGCATGGATTCTGAATGAGCTTGGTATTTAAGCAGTCCTAGCGACTCACTTCCTCTTTTCTGGAATCCTACATGGTGCGCAGTGATTGTTCACCTTAACCGTGAAGACTTGTTAACGGGCCAAATCTATAAATAAAACCCGAAAGGGACCAAACACCTGGTTTTGCAAAACAATCAAATTACCCCGGTTTGTAAAATTACCGAAGTACCCCGACTTGTAAAAATTTCTAAAATACCCCCAGTTTATGAAATTACCATACTACCCTCGATTTCTACCAAAATACCCCTACTTTGCAAAAATACCAAACTACCCATATTTTGTAAAAATACCAAAATACCCCTATTTTGCACAATTACAAGATACCCCTAATTTGGAAAATTACCAAAATACCCCTATAGGATAAATTATGAAAATACCCCTGGGTTGGTAACGGACGAAAATGTTCTAAGTGGTGAACGTGTGTAGTGGATAGTATTGATGAATGAATGAGATTTCCTCAGTTAGGGTGGAGGACTTGAGATAAAAACTTTGAATGACCGAAAGAACTACTATCAAATGTCTTTACATAAAATTGCTTGTGGGTAATCAGTGGAACAATAAGTAATGCATAAAATTTCTTAAATGATTAAAATGCTACGATAGACATGAGTTCTGGGGACGAGGTCGTAATGCAGCGTGGGACGTGGTAGAGGCGAATGTCAATATCGGAACCGGTTAGGTCGGTCATGGATCGGGGAATGAAACGACGCCGCCTGTGGTAGAAGCGAAGTTCCAAGATTAGACGGGTGGAGATGACGCAGTATCTCAGGCTATGTTGCGAGTCTTGGAAAGAGTTGCGGGAGCAAATGTGGGTACCGGGGCCAGGAAGTCTATTTCTGAGAGATTCAGGTGAATGGAGCTGAGATATTCAGAGGTGTCTTAGGGGTGGCTCCAAGTGTGGCAGAGTATGAGGCAGAATTCTTGAGGTTAAGTCGGTATGCGGAGGATTGTCGCCATCGATTCTGAAAGCCTCGTGTGAGGTTTGGGGATGGGCTCAGAGATGAACTGCGGGTGTTGATAGCTCCTCAGGGTGAGAGGGACTTTGCCACTTTGGTGGAGAAATCTCGAATTGCCAAGGAAGTTAAGCGAGCTGAAAGGCATAATAGAGATAGAGACAGAGGCCAGAACAAGAGGGGTTTTGGATTGTTAGGATCTTCGAGGAGTTTCCAAAAAAAGCCTAGGGTGGATAATTCTACTCGTACTGTTATGCTGGCTGCTGGGAATCAGGTCCGTCCATGTGCTCAGTGTGGGAGGATGCATGTAGGTGAGTACTGGGGAAGGATTAGGGAATGTTTCAGGTGTGGGTCTAAGACTCACTTTGTGAGGAATTATCCTCAGATTGCGGATAGGGCTCAGTCAGTGGGTCAAGGGTATGTGCAGTCAAGAAGGGGTGGTTCACAGATGACGAGAGGTCGTGGGCCGAGCCGAGGAGGACATAGTTTTGGCTGAGGTCGTGGAGCACCGGGTAGAGGTGCTGAGAGCTCAAATGCAAAGCAGCCGGTGTTAGTGTATATAGCCAGACATCGTGAGGAGGGGGGACGCACCAGATGTTATCATGGGTATGTTCCTTATTTATGGATTACCCTTCACTGCTTTAATTGATGTTGGGTCAACACATTCATACATTGCTAGCATGGTGTCTGGAACCTTGAATGTGAACTCTGAGACTATCCCTAAGAAGATGACCGTACTTAGTCATTTAGGGCAATCTGTGGTAGTAGATAAGCTCTTTAGAGGCGTGCCTTTAGAGGTTCTGGGGGTGTTATTCCCAGCTGACTTGATGGAGCTGCCGTTCGGGGAATTTGACCTGATCCTTGGGATGGATTGGTTAGTAAGATATCGTGCAAACCTAGACTGTGCTACTAAGCGCATGTCAATTAGGACTCCCAAGAATTATGAGGTTGCAGTGATAGGTGAGAGGAGAGACTACCTGTCTAATGTAGTGTTTACTCTTATGGCGGTGAAGATGGTGAATAAGGGGTGCTTGGCTTTTCTGATGTTTGTTAGTGCCTTGGATGCTAAGGACGCGGCTGTGGGGGAGGACAGGACAGTAAAGGAGTTTGTGGATATTTTTCCAGAAGAACTTCCATGGTTACCACCGGATCGGGAGGTAGAATTTTGAATTGACCTGTTGCCAGGAACAGCGCCGGTGTCCATCACTCCTTATAGGATGGCACCAAAGGAGTTGGTTGAACTGAAGGCCCAAATCCAAGAGTTGCTAAATCACGAGTTTATTTGACCCAGTGTGTCTTCGTGGGGAGCACCGGTGTTGTTCGTAAAGAAGAAAGATGGGTCTATGCGTATGTGCATAGATTATCGTTAGTTGAATAAACTAACGATCAAGAACAAGTACCAGCTGCCGAGGATAGACGACTTGTTTGACTAGCTCAAGGGAGCTGCGGTCTTTTCGAAGATAGATTTGAGGTCAGGATATCACCAGCTTAAAGTAGAGAAGGTTGATATCCATAAGACGGTGTTTCGGACTCGATATGGTCACTACGAGTTCCTAGTAATGCCGTTCGAATTGACTAACACACCGACTGCATTTATGGACATGATGAATTGGGTTTTCCAACCTTACTTGGATCAATTCGTCGTGGTGTTCATAGACGACATCCTGGTACATTCAAAGTCGGAGGAAGAACATGATGCACATCTATGGGTGGTGCTGCGAATTTTAAGGGAAAAGAAGCTGTACGCCAAGTTTAGCAAGTGTGAATTTTGGTTGAGTGAAGTTACTTTTCTGGGTCACGTGGTATCCACGGAAGGAATAAGGGTGGATCGCCGGAAGGTTGAGGCAGTACTGGAGTGGAAACCACCTAAGTCGGTAGTTAAAGTTCGCAGTTTCTTGGGGCTAGCAGGGTACAATAGGAGGTTTGTTTAAGGGTTCTCCTCGATAGCGGTACCTTTGACTAAGCTGTTGAGGAAGGAGGTACCTTTTGTCTGGTCAGATAAGCAGCAGGAGAGCTTCGAAAAGCTAAAGAGAGTTTTGACTGAAGCCCTGATTTTGATCCAGCCGGTGGCGGGGAAAGACTTTGTGGTGTATTGTGATGCTTCTCACATGGGGTTAGGTTGTGTACTGATGCAGAAAGGGAAGGTGGTTGCTTATGCATCTCGGCAGCTGAGAGCACATGAAGTTAACTACCCGACGCATGATCTGGAATTGGCAGCAGTAGTTTTCACTTTGAAAGTGTGGAGGCACTATCTGTACGGAGAGAAGTCAGTGATCTACACGAACCATAAGAGCTTGAAGTATCTGTTGACTTAGAAGGAGCTGAACTTGAGACAACGAAGGTGGGTGGAGCTATTAAAGGATTATGACTATTCGATCGAGTACCACCCGGGTAAAGCGACTGTGGTGGCGGATGCATTAAGTCAGAAAGTGGTGTCGGCTCTGTGGGCTATGTTCGCACATCTTAGTCTCTACGACGATGGGAGTTTGTTAGCAGAGCTGCAGGTGAAGCCGACGTGGATAAGTCAGGTAAAGGAGAAACAGTTGGTGGATGAGGTTTTGAGTACTCGACTTCAGCAAGTTCAGAGCGAGGAGTTAGAGGATTATAGTGTAAACGGTAACGGAGTTCTGTGTTTTCGTGGTAGGGTATGTACGTGAAGGATGGGGAATTGAGACAGAAGATTCTTCGAGATTCACATAGCAGCCCTTACGCTATGCATCTTAGAGGAAGTAAGTTGTATAAGGACCTACGGGAACAATTCTGGTGGCCTGGATTAAAGCGAGAAGTTTCAGAATTTGTGGGGAAGTGCTTGACATGTCCGCAGGTCAAAGCAGAACATCAAGTACCTTCGGGGTTGCTGCAACCAATGAAGATTCTGCTATGGAAGTGGGAGAGGATCACAATGGATTTCGTGAGTGGGCTTCCTCCTACGCCTACTAAGAAGGACTCGGTATGGGTGATTGTGGATCGGTTGACAAAGTCTGCACATTTCATACCAGTTTAGGTTGATTACTCTTTATAAAGGTTAGCGAAGCTGTATGTAGCATAAATTGTGAGATTGCATGGGGTGCCGATGTCGATCATATCGGATAGGGATCCTAGATTTACGTTGAGGTTTTGGAGGGCGTTGCATCAGGCTTTGGGTACCAAGTTAGACTTTAGCACGACATTTCATCCACAGTCAGACGGCCAGTCTGAAAGGATGATTCAGGTATTAAAAGATATGTTGAGAGGTTGCGTTATCGACTTCAGGGGTAGCTGGGAGAAATTCTTGCCTTTGGCGGAGTTTGTATACAACAACAAATACCAAGCAAGTATTCGGATGGCACCATATGAAGCACTGTATGGGCGGAAGTGTCAGACTCCTATGTGTTGGACGTAATTAAGTGAACGTCATGTTTTGGGTCCGAGATAGTGGCGAGAATTAGAGGAAAGGTTAAAGTGTCTGTACGATTGAAAGAGGCATCGTGAGCGAAGTCATATCACGGATCTTAAGCGGAAAGAGATAGAATTTGTTGTGGATGATAGTGTGTCCCTGAAAGTTTTACCATGGAAGAAGGTGATGAGATTTGGATGCAAGGGTAAACTGAGTCCCAGGTTTATAGGGCCTTATAGGGTTTTGAAGCGAGTGGGGACAGTGGCTTATCAGTTGGAATTGCCTTCAAAATTGAAGCAGATGCATGATGTGTTCCACGTGTCAATGCTACGCCGATATCGATCGGATCCATCTCACATAGTGCCGCTTGAGGAAGTTGAGTTGAGACGATTTGTCCTCGAAGAAGAATCCGATTCAGATTCGAGGAGATGTGAAGGTACTTCAAAGAAATCGGTTCCTCTAGTCAAAGTATTATGGCATAACCATGGTACAGAAGAAGCTTCGTGGGAGTCGGAGGAATTAATGCAACATCAATACCCTCACTTATTTTGATCAGGCAATTTCGAGGCTGAAATTATTTTAAGGGGGTAGAACTATAACATCCGGGGTTTATGGGTCTTATATTTCTTTCTAAGTTACATGTACGTGGTAGTGTGCTTTATATGTTGTTTGTATGTGTTTGGGGGTTTCGAGAAATCTTGAGGCTATGTTTGGACCTTAGGCAAATTTTTGGGTTAGAGCCTTTAGGGGAAGCTAGGGGGAGATAAGCCTTATGAGTTCTTGTGTGGAGTTTAGGACACAAGAATTGATGTGGTGAAGTGGCTTGGAAGGCGCCACTTAGTGCACAGGGGAGTGACGCCTCAGGGAGCTAGTGGGGCAAGGGTCAAGCTGCAGTGGAAGCACTTTGGAAGGTTGTTTTTTGCGTTAAGGGAGTGGGAGAGTTGGGCGGCATTTGGACTCCGGAAGGATAGGAGGAAGACTTGGTCAAGATGTTTGAATAAGTGGTGGAGAGCTTTTGGAGAGGTTTGAAACATTCAAATTGGCTTGAATGAGAGGTTTGAAACATTCAAATTGGTTTGAATGAGAGGTGAAGAGGAAAAGTAGGAGGAAAAGTAGGAAGAAAATAGGGGATTTGGGAGAGAGAGGAAGAGTTGGCCGAATATGGGACTTTGGGGGGTGGCATTTCGGTTGGTGGTAGTGGGATATGTGGGTACCAAATGTGTGTAGTTATTTAGGGATCAGTTTGCCTTTGGTTTTCTTTTCTTTTCTTTTGGCTCATTTTATCGAAAAGTGGTGTACCAAAAACTAGTAAAAGTGTGTTTCTTTTCTCTCTGTTTCTTAGAGGCCAAAACCGAAAGTGAGACTTCCATTTGGGGCATTCATCTTTTCTTTTTTTTCTCTTGAGATTGTTCACTCCCTCACCAAAATCGAACCTTTCTCTCCACTTCCACCATAGCCAAAACACCCATAAACCTTCACCCTTTCTTTTATTTTCATTTGATAAGAGCCGAATAACCCTTCTATTTCTTTGAGTTTTGGCCGAATCTTCTAAGGCATCTTTTCTCTTTCTTTTCGTGTTCTTTTCCTATTTCACAAACCTGTTACTCTAGGCCGAATCTGTCAGACTCTATTCCATCGGATCTAATAGTTGTTAAGGGTTTCTTCTATCCAATTCTTTTCTTTCTCTTTTGATTGCCGAAAGTTAGATGTCTAACTTTGTATAGGTGTGGCCGAATCTACTCAAGGGGTAACCTTGTGTCCATTTTTTGGAAGCTGACGTTGGGGGTATTTAGGAGCTTTTGGGTTTTGATCAAGCAAGGAGGGAGTTTCGACAGAGGCTAAGGAGGAGCCATTGGAACTCGGATCTATTTCGATAAGAGTAGTCGATTTAGATTTAGTGTTGTCTCGTTTGGAGTTTTGATTTAAAGTTTAAACTGTCTTCTTGACCAAGACTACATTTCATGGAGCCAACACCGACCAAGTGGAGGAAGGGTTGTCCCTACCCTAAGTTCAAGAAACGTTCGGTTTCTACGGTTCGAGGATTGGCCACTAGGGTGTGGGCCAGACAAAGCGGTGATCGTATGTAGATAGCAAGAGTCTCATTTAGGACGGTGTTGACATTGAGAGTCTAGTGCTTCAAAGTTATCGTGTGTGTGGTTAATTATTGTTTCCATAATTAGTCATTTAATTATATGTGGTGATAATCGATGCGTTGATAGTGGTGGATTTGTTACCCTTAATTGGGTATCACGGTAACCGGGTTAGTACTTTATCTAAGGTGTGGATGGTTGATTATTGTGGATATTTTGAGCATGTTGAATGCCTACCTAATATGTCCATGCATTATTGTATCATATCATTATAGCATGTTGCATATGCATGGGATCGGGATGTATATGTTAAATAAAGGACCGGGTGTACATTTATGTACATGTGGTGATTGGCTATGTGACAAATCACGACTTGATGTCGGCTATGTGCCACATCAAGGGATTGATGCTTGCTTTGTGCTTCATCACGGTTTGATGATGACCAAGGGTCACATCGTGGATATTGAGATTTGGTCACATAGTGACAGGTGGCTATGCCACGTTCTATTTGGTCACATAGGTGATCGGTGGCTAGGCCACATTATATTTGGTCACATGGTGATCGGTGGTTATGCCACAACTTTGGGCGACTTGATCGCCAAAAGAGGTGTGTAGTGTTTGGAGGTTGATTTAGTAATCCTTGGTGTGTAATGGTTGGTACGGGGGTGTGTAGAGGATGGATTCTAGGTTGGGTTGGGTAACATATTTGCATCATCATGTGTGGTATGTGGATTGTGTGATTTGGGCCAAGCCCATTTGGGAAACATGTGAAATGATTGCACATCGAGTCCTGCTCGACTCACCCTATTTTCTTAAACAATGCGGTGATGTATGATACATGGGTAAAATTTGGAATAGATTCGTAAATGGGGCCATGCGAAGTTGTCTTAATGTTTTATGCACTTAAATTCTTAGTTACTTTTGGGTTAATTTCCTTTTGATGTAATAAGGCCATTTAAATTCTCGGGATTTTACTTTATTGTGAGTTAGATGGATTATCGATTAAAAACTGGGAACAATTTTGGAATCAATTTACAACTTAAAGATTAAACTTGAATTTTAACCTGAACATTTTAAATAACTCGATTTCTCCTGAAATTTCCAAACGTACAATGTTTTAGACTACACACAACCTTCAAAGTTTTTCATTCTTTTATAAACTGACTAAATATTTAAAATTCAAAACGTGTTTTCACCCATTAAATCAAATATTTTTCGCTTGTAGCATTCCGAATTTGACCGTGGTGTTTTGGGCAGGGTTTGGGGTGTTACAGTAAAAATTTTGGAAAAAATTGTAGTAAGAAGAAATATGAGTCTAGTTTCAAGGAAAATTTACGGATTTAGGTTTCGAGATTCCTAACATGAGTTATAGTCAATTTAGTCAGTATGACGCAGATGGACATTTTCAAACTTTTATGCCGCAAATTAGTAGTTAAGCCTAGGTTACGAAATTACCATAATACCCTTAGAGGGTAAATTATCGAAATACCCCCGGGTTGTGAGATTACCGAATTACCCTTGACGGATAAAATTACGAAAATGCCCTTATGGGCCGAATTACAAAAATGCCCTTATGGGTCGAATTACGGAATTGCCCTCAATGGACTAAATCGATAAAAGTGATATATGGGCCAATTGTGATAGTTGTTATACGGGCCAAATGTGATATTTGATATATGGGCCAAATGTGATATTTGCTATATGGGCCAAAATGTGATATGGGCTAGATTGTTTAAGTTTTAGAATGGGTCAGTATGTTTGTAATAATTATATGAATGAATTATTGTAAATGAATATGCATACATGATTTGCATGGGTTGGGATATTTAACGAAGAAAAGTCCCGATTTTAAAGTCCACCACTTGATTTTCGACTCATCAATCAACCTCTCAAAATATTGTATTTTATCTACGCTTAGTAATGTTTTCAAAATGTTCGCAACTCTACTTCCAAACGTCATATTTTAAGTAAATTGTTATTTCAAATATGTTTTCGCAACCAAAAAGGTTTTTAAAGATAATTACGTTTTCAAGTAGATAACAGTTGCTTAAGTGTTTTGGGTTTTAACAAAGAGACTGTAATTCTCAAACAAGTTTTTAATAATTGCAAAGATGGTTTTTAAAAAAAAACACTTTCATGTGACACGCCAGATTTGGGCCTAACTTCTAGGCCGAGTTTGGGGTGTTACATTTTATGGTATTTAATACGAAAATCTTCTTCGAATTTGCAAGTCGTTTTTGAAAGTCACGTTCTATAAGATTATTAGTTCAAATCTACGATTTATGAATCAATCTTTGAGGTTAGTAGTATTTTATCAAATGTCTCAAATCAAACTTGTTTTTCTTGATTTTAACAAAACTTATTTTGGTACGAATTTCAAATCCTTTATATGTTTTCTTCAATGTGACACACTAGATTTGGGCCTAACTTCTGGGCCGGGTTTGGGGTGTTATAGGATACAAATGTCATGACATTAGGGTTGTGAGTTTACGTGTAAGACCATATCTGGGATATGGCATCGTTATGAGATTTCGTGTAAGACCATAGCTGGGCTATAGACATCGATATGAGAATCGTGTAAGACTATAGTTGGGCTATAGGCATCGATATGTGATCCTATGCAAGGCCATATCTGGGATATGACTTTCTGTAACAGCCCGATTTTAGGGCTAGTCAGAACAGTGGTTTCGAAACCACTAATCCGAGGCTGGAGAAATTATTTTTAATATTAGTTTATGTGTTATAGCATGATTATATGAGTGCAAGAAAATTTTGGTAAATTAATTTTAGTGATTGCATGTTTCATTTTGAAAAGGACAAAATCGCATAAAGTGCAAAAGTTTTGTTCTACAAGGTAAAGGTGTTAAATAGCTATGGAACACTAAAGTAGAGGTCTGTATTGAGTAAATAGACCAATAAATTTATGGTGGCTAGACATGGAAATTTTAATTAGAGATAAAGTCATAAAATTAGGTGACATTAGGTGACTTGTCTAATAATAAAATAAAACAAAAAGAAAAGGCTATCATCTTTTCTTCTTTCCATCGATTTTTCTCCAAGAAAACAACCATGGAAGCTTGAAAATTTTTAGCAACTTAAAACCCTTGCAAGTAAGCCATTTTGACGGCCACTTTTGTTTTTTTTTTGTGTTTTGGAACCCTTGTAGCTTAATTTAGCTAATGAGGGGACTATTTTGCACTATGGTTGAAAGTCTAGGGGTTTTCCATGAGAGCATTAATGTTGTTTGCTGAATTTTTATGGAAGAAAATGAATCTTGGTTGTTTAACAAACAACTTTTGTGAAAGGATTTTTCATGAAAACACCTAAAAGGACCATTTTGTAAAAGTTATAAAATGGGTAGTAAATGTATGAAATAATTGGAATTGTGAGTTGCTATAAGAGTAATTAAGGTTCTGCTAGGCTTGTTAAATGAGGAAATTTGATTAAAATTATTTTACGAGCCTAGGAGAAAATCGTAATTATGTGAAAGTCTAAGGGCAAAACAATAATTTTGCCAAAGTTGGAATTTTGGAATGTCTTGATTAATGTGGTGATTAAATTAGTAAAGTTTGTCATTATAGATCAAGAAAAATGGAGTCCAGACTTAGACCGAGGGAAAACCAAGTTATTGGACTAAATCGAATTAGTCGCCCATAGTTGTATACCGTGGTAAGTTGTAGTAAATAATACAACTCTGTTGTTATTATGCATTAAACAATTGATAATGCATAAAATGTTTGATTATTGTTATGAATACGCATGACGAAATTTGATGTGGTATACTCCCAGTTGAACCTTAGGAATAAATTCGATATCCATGCCATGACATTTGGGTGATATGTGTGCTAGTGTAAAACCATGTCAGGACATGGCATCAACGCTGATATGTGTTCTAGTGTAAGACCATGTCCAGGACATGGCATCGACCACATTATGAGAGCTGTGTAAGACCATGTTTGGGACATGGCATCGGTATTGCTATGAGAGCTAGTGTAAGACCATTTTGGTACATGGCATCGGCCTCGATATGTGAGCCAAGTGTAAGACCATGTATGGGACATGTATTTGGCATCGTACCTCTCGTGTGAGGCTTGTCGGGTATCCTTTGGTATTCCAACTGTTTAATGGGTAATTTAAAGCTTGTGTTAAAAGTGAGAAAAGTTACGACTATGTTGTAAGTGATACATGTACCTATACGAAATTCATAAGAAATGAGCTCGATTTACGTTGTATGATTAGTAAGGATGAAAATGAGTAAGTTATGCCTTAAGTCATTTGAAAATTATGTGCAAGTTTATAATGCGTTATGAGTATGATAATGCATTGTAATTGTTGTTGATTATTTACATGCGACTTACTAAGCTTTATGCGCATCCTCTCTTTTCCACTTTCTTATAGTGCCGCCAAGCTAGATCGGGGATCAACAGCCGTCGGAGGCATCAATCACACTATCAATCTGAACATTTGGTATAGTTAGAGTTATCATTTTGAGTATGGCAAGTATAGGGGCTTGGTTTTTTGTCAAGTGTCATAATGCTTTGGCCAAATGTGTTGGCTTGTCTTGAATATTGATGCATTTTGTATAAGGCCATGGATGATGGCTAATACTTGTTATTGATATACGTAAATGATGATTTTTTTCATGAATGTGCAATTTGCATGGTGAAATATATGGTGTGTTAATGCATGAATGAGTAAGTCACATGATTGGATTGATAAGTATGTGATAAGTTTTGCATATGAATAAAGTGTAGTAGCCTTGATGTGTGTATGCCTTGATGTGGCTTATATTGTTGCAAGTAAGGGTGGCAAAGGGGCTTGGTAAATAGCCTTATTTTTGTCCACACGGGTAAACACACGGGCGTGTGTCTAGGCTGTGTGTGACACACGGTCTGCTCCATGGGCTTGTAATTCTGTCGTGTGCCCCCCTGCACCCTAAGTTGGGAAAACAGAATGCCCAGTAGTAACCACACGGGCAGAGACACGGCCATGTGTCTCAACATGTAGAAGACACGGCCATAGGACATGGGCATGTGCCCAGGCCGTGTGAAGTCTACACCTTGATGTGAAATTTAGAATTTCTACACGGCCTTACACACAGGCGTATGCCGTGGCCATTTGACCTTAAATGATTGATGACGTCAAAAATAGAATGTCAAGGTTTTAGCACACGGGCTAAGACACGGGCATGTCGTGGTCGTGTGAGGGACACGGGCCATGGACACAAAGTGTACCAAAGTGTAACATCCACGAACTCTTGTGAAGCACAAGTCGTGCTCACGTAAGGGGCTAAGGATATGACCATGCCATCAAAATGACCGTGCCCTAAGTCACACTCGCGCGTGTGCCCTATTTTTTTAATGAAATTTTCTAAAGATTTCCAAGGTTCTAGGTTTAGTCTTGAAGGCGCTTTTAATGTATGTTTTGGGCCTTGTAGGCTCATATTAAGGACTTTAAGATTATGATTGAAAATTTTAAAATTTGAACGAAATTTCATTACTCAAAATTTTTGCATTCATGTTTTAAGTAAGGTAACATACCACTTTACCTTGTTGTGTCGGATACAGGTAAGGACTTTCTCCTTATAATGAATGCCTAGTATACAAAGTTCATTCGAACGATCCCAAACACTCAACCCCCTCCACCCCCACCTATTCCTCAATTTGTTCCTGTAGCACCCGAAGGTATGGATTTTATGAGATTGAATAGACCTCCAGTGGATAAAATTTGGAAGTAAGGGGCCGAAGAGTTCCGAGCTAGTATAGATGATGATCCCGAAAGGGCAGAGTTCTGGCTCGAGGGTGCCATCAGGGTATTTAATGAGTTATCATGCACACCCGAGGAATGTACGAAATGTGTTGTGTCAGTTCTAAGAGACTTGGCTTATCAGTGGTGGAACACGCTTGTGTCGGTTGTACCAAGGGAGAGAGTTAATTGGGAATTTTTCCAAGAATAGTTTTGTAAGAAGTATATTAGTCAGAGGTTTATTGATCAGAAGAGAAAGGAATTTCTTGAGTTAAAATAGGGTCAAACGACGGTAATGGAATATAAGCGTGAGTTTGTGAGACTGAGCAAATACACTTGATAATGTGTTTCGACTAAAGCCATCATGTGTAAAAGATTTGAAGATGGGCTGAACGAAGACATCCGATTATTGGTTGGCATTATTGAAACCGAAAGAATTTGTTGTGTTGTAGAGAGCTTGTAAGGCCGAGGAGTTGGCCACGGAGAAAAGAAAAGTCGAGTTTGAGTCTTGAGATTCAAGAAAAGACAAATGGGAAAGTCATTTCAGTTCTCATCTAAGAAACTGTGAGAGTTTAATACTCTATCTAGTGCTTCAGTTGGGTTTTCAAACAGAAACCATGGGAAACAGAAACCATGGGTTTTCAGTTGGGTGAATGATCAAACTTGTTTCAAGTGTGGTTCCCAAGATCACTTCATTAGAGATTTCCCCGAGATGGTTGAAAAGAGAAATTTTAGAGTGCAAGATTAGGTAATACTACTCTTAGAGGAAGGCCAAAGAGAAATCCGAGAAATGGTGTAACAGCCCGATTTAGGGGCTAGTCAGAATAGTGATCTCAGGATCGCTAATCTAAGATTGAGAGAGATTTATTTTCATGTTATATTATGAGTTAGAACTTGAAAGCACATGTGCATGAAAATTTTGGTGCCTTAATTTTAGCGATTTCATGTTTAATCGCGAAAAAGGACTAAATCACATACAGTGCAAAAGTTCCATTCTATAGGCTAAAAGTACCAAATAGCCATAGATTGTTAACTGGAGGTCTTTAAAAGGCAATTAGACCCTTAAAGTTAGCATGGCTGGCCATAGGAGACAAAGATGGACGATGTTGGTCAAAGTTGGTGATAGTTGGTAACTTATTCGACTTGTATTAATAAAATAAAGAGAGAAAAAAAAATATCAACTTTTCTCCTTTTCTCTTCCACCAAAAATTAGCAGCAAATAGGGGGTAGAAAGCTTCAAAATTTTAGCACACTCATCTCTTCCCAAGTAAGTGTTCTAGTGAACTTTTCTTGAAGATAATTGTACTTTTGAGACCTGTAAAGCTTAAGCTTTCATATGAGGGGACTAATGTGCAATAAGGTGATGAGTTTAGAGTTTTGCCATGAGAGCCTTCATTGTTATTTGTTGCAGTTTTATGGAAGAAATTGATTCTTAGTTAGTAGATGAACAACTTTTGTGAAAGGTGTTAGCATGAAAACACCAAATAGGACCTTGATAAAAATGTTACAAAATTTGTAGTAAGTATGTGAAATGTTGAGTTTTGATGACAGCTATACGAGTAATAAATGTTCACCTAGGCTTGTTGAAGGTAGAAATACGATTAGAATTTATTTTCGAGCCTAGGGGCAAAATGGTCATTTTGCCAAAGTCTAGGGGCAAAATAGTAATTTTTGCTTAAACATGATTCTTGGAATGCTTTTATTAATATAGTGATTAAAATGAGTTAAATTGATTTTATAGAGCAAGAAGAACTGAGGCCCACCTTGATCGAGGAAAGAACAAAGTCTCGGATTAGATTGGCAAGCTAGCTCATTTTGAAATCGAGGTAAGTTTGTATGTGATTTAAGTAACATTTAAATTAGCATGTTAAGGAATGCTTGGCATATATTAATACATGATGCACAACCAAATTGAGTAGTTAATGTGAATGAGATGTTGAAATCCTAATGAGCCATATTGAGTATAAAAATGCTATCATTGATATATGAAAAAGATAAGGTCCCGTATAAGACCATGTTCGGGACATGGCGTCGACACCGAGTTGAGATTTCGTATAAGACCATATTCGGGATATGGCTTCGGTAATAAATATGAAAATCGTACAAGACCATATTTGGGATATGGCATCGATACATGATAGGAAATTTCATATAAGACAATATTCGGGATATGGCATTGGCACCTAGAAGTTATCCCATATAAGACCATATCCGGGATATGGCATTGGCATCTAGAGGTGACTGTATGTAAGACCACTTTGAGGGTGTGGCATTGGCTTAATACTTATAGTAGTGATGATAAACACATGTATTTGACTCTCCCTTGTGAATAGTAGGATAAATAGATGAATTTAGAAGTAGAGATGTGAATGATATTTAAGTCATGTGAGTGAGTGATACAAGTACTCGTGAATGAGTCATGAAGAATCGGTTTCGATATGTAGTACGGTATGTGCTAGATAAGGACAATTGTAAGTAAGTATTGTCAAGAAGCATTGACTCGAGTACGAATAGCTAATACTGTGGATGAATTATTTTATGAGCTTATTATTGCTATTTATTTCAATGCAAACTTACTAAGCTTTATGCTTACCCCTTCTTCATTGCCCTTCTTTCATGTAGTATTACCAAGGTAACTCGAGGATCGTGGATGTAGGAGTTTAGAAATCTCACTATCGATAGCACTTTGGTATAACAATTTTAGACTTATTTTGAGTATGGCATGTATAGGGTTTAAGTACTTTGTTAAGTTGTAATTGTTAGTCAAAGTGTTGACTATGTAAGTTAGTAAAAGTCATTTTGTAAATGGCCTTAGGAGTTAGGCAAATACTTGGCAAGCTCTTTTGCTTAATGAAGATGGAATTCATAAAGTGTATGTCCCTTTAATTATCTTGTATGTTGAAATAAGTTCTTAAACTTGCTTATGTGATAGGAATTGTATTGTTTTGAGTAGAAGTATGCATGTGTGCATTATAGGGTGGCAAGGCTTGGTATATAGCCTGCTAATTGCCCACTTAGGTAGGCACACGAGCGTGGGTCTAGATCATGTGGGAGGCACTACACGCACATGGGCGTGCACCAGTGTAGGCAAAGTCTGCACCTTGCACTTGTGATTTAAATCACCACACGATTGGGGTGCACAGGAATGTGTATGGGACATGTGGATAAATCAAAATGCCAAGGTTTGGCGCACGGGCTAGTGACACGGGCGTGTCAAGGCCGTGTGAAATTAGTTAGTGTCAACCACGGGTGGAAGACACAGGTATGCCTTAGGGGCACACGGGCGTGTCCTTAGGCCTACACGGGCGTGTGGCATTTGTTTTGATTAAAAAGTTTCTCAAACTCATGAAAGTTCCCAGAAAGATTTTGATACTTCTCGAAAGTGTAATTAGGGCCTCCTAGGCTGAATATGTTCGAGCAATAGGGTTCAACGAATTGTTATAACCCTATTCTAGATGTTTAAGCAAGATTAGCTATGTAATGCCTCAAACCCTATCCCGACTGCATACGGGTAAGGGTATTACATTTATTGGTATCGAGCTACGGTTTAGTCGATTCTAGGACTAACGTAGCATAGTACGAGTCTAGCTATACATGCATATGTAAGAGTGTTAGAGTAATGATAGTGTGATGGCTCTGACGTATAAAATTGTATTTTATACAAGTATATAGATTCGATTCGATAGAACTGCAATTGTTGATGCTACGAGTAACGCTATGTGGCCCCGCCAAGGGACCGCACTAGCTAGTAGTAGACTCGAGACCTTGAGTTAGGGGAAGAGGCTCAGAAGCCTTTCTCCACATGATGAGCAATTGGTCTATGGAGTATATCCAGAAAATCCTAATGCTCAACCCCTCCACTCCACAAATTCCTCAACTCGCTCCAATAGCCCTCAATTGGTTGAGTTGGTGAGAAGAGAAAAGCCCGGTGGAAAAGATCCGGAAGTAAGGAGCCGGGGAATTTTGGCGAATAAGGATGATGACCTAGAGAAAGCTGAATTTTGGCTCGAGAATACCATTTGGGTATTCGATGAGTTATCTGCACGCCTTTGAGGAGTGCTTAAAGTGTCAGTATACTCTCTCGAGAGATTGACTTATCGATGGTGGAACACCCCGTGTCGTTGGTGCCAAGGGAGAGAGTTAGTTAGGAATTCTTCTAAGAGGAATATCGGAAGAAGTATATTAGCTAGAGGTTCATCGACCACAAGAGAAAGGAGTTCTTAGAATCAAGCAAGGCCAGTATGTCGGTGACCGCCACTGACGAGAGTTTGTAAGGTTTAGCAAGTATGTATGGGACGCATGTCTACCGAGGCCATCATGTTCAAGAGATTCGAGGATGGATTGAATGAAGATATCTGTCTATACGTGGAGGTTCTCGAATTAATGGAATTTGTAGTGTTGGTGGATAGAGCCTATAAAGCCGATGAGTTGGCTAAAGAGAAGAGAAGAATGAAGTCTGAGTCCGGTGACTCGAGGAAGAGGCAACCTGAATAAGTCTCACCAAGCTTCATCTAAGAAATTGAGGATTTCACTACTCGATCGATCACTTCAATGGGGTTTTCAACTTTGAAGTGAGGGTAAGCAATTCTCGGGATCGAAAGGGCAAACCACATCGCTTGCTTGTGTGGGCAACATTCGACCGAGTAGAGTGGAATGCCCTCGATGTGGCGGCGCCATTACGGTGAGTGTCGGGCTAATGAGAAAGCTCGCTTCAAATGTGGATCCTTAGACCACTTTATCGAGAGATTGTCCCGAGGTGGGCGAGAAAGAAAAGCCTCGAATGCAAGATCGAAAAGTTCCACTAGGGAAGACCATTGAGAAACCCGAGGATTGAGATGGAAGCAAGAATTCTTCTAAAGAGCAAGTCGCTAGAGTCGAGGTAGAGCACCGGTGAGGACATATGCCATTCGTGCTCGTGAAGAGGCATCTTCCTAGAGCGTGATCATGGGTATCTTTCTCTCTATAATACTCGTGTTATAGCTTTAATTGACCGGGGATCTACCCACTCATACATATGCATGAAATTAGTCTCTAGCATGAGCATGCCTATAGAGTCTACTGAATTCATCATAAGAGTATCTAATCCTCTAGGCAAGTGTGTGTCGGTTGATAGAGTTTGTAAAGGTGCCATTTGATGATTAAGGGTCATTATTTTCTAGTCGATCTTATGTTATTCTGCTTGTTTGTGAGTTTGATGTCATCCTCGGGATGGATTGGTTAGTTACACATGGTGTAATTGTGAATTGCGAGAAGAAGCATACTGAGTTAAGAGATGAAAATGGTAATTTTATTCGTGTTGAATCAGATGAGCCGGATAGGTCACCAATAGTGATATTGACCATATCGGCTCAGAGATATCTAAGGAAGGGGCATGAGGCTTATCTTACCTTTGTGTTGAACACTAAAGAGACCGAGTTAAAAATTGAGTCAGTACCCATAGTATGCGAGTACCTAGATGTTCTCCTGAAAGAGTTGCCAAGGCTACGTCCTGATTGAGAGATTGAATTTGGGATTGAATTAGTTCAGTGTATCGCCCTATTTCTATTGCTCCATATAGAATGGCCCCAACTGAACTGAAGGAGTTGAAAGCACAGTTGCAAGAATTAACGAGATAAGGGTTTTGCGAGGCCAATTTTTTCTCCGTGGGCTACTCCCGTTCTATTCGTGAAGAAGAAATATGGTTTTATGAGACTATGTATAGACTATCGGCAACTCAATAAAGTGACGGTGAAGAATAAGTACCCGTTGCCAATGATTGATGATCTATTTGACCAACTGAAGGGAGCTACAGTATTTTCCAAGATAGATTTGAGATCAAGGTACTATCAGTTGAGAGTCAATGACTCAGATGTGCCAAAAACCGCATTTAGGACTAGGTACGGCCACTATGAATTTTTGGTAATGCCTTTTGGTCTAACGAATGCCCCCGCGATCTTCATGGATTCGATGAATCGCTTTTTTTGACCGTACTTGGAGAGATTTGTTGTGGTCTTCATCGATGACATACTGATCTACTCTTGAGATGAGAACGATTATGTCGAGCATTTGAGTATGGTTCTACAGGTTTTGTGAGAAAAAAATTGTATGCCAAATTCAGTAAGAGTGAATTTTGGCTTAAGGAAGTGGGATTTTTGGGACACATTGTCTTGGGATATGGGATTAGAGTCGATCTGAGTAAGATTTCTGCAATTGTGGAATGGAAACCGCGTGAGAGCATAAGCAAGTAAGGAGTTTTCTAGGCCTAGCCGACAATTATTGACATTTTGTCAAGGGTTTTCCATGATAGCTACCCGATGACGAGACTTTGCAAAAAGACGTGAAGTTTTTTGGATAGAGAAGTGCCTATGAGTTTCGAGGCGAAGACATCGTTGATCGAGGCTCTGCTCGTGCAACCGAGTCGGGAAGAAGAATTTGTGGTTTATAGTGACGCGTCCTTAAACGGATTGGGTTGTGTACTTATGCAAGAGGGTAAAGTGATTGCATACGTCTCTAGACAGTTGAAGCCGCATGAGAAGAGCTACTTGACTCATGATTTACAGTTGGCCGCAATTGTAATATGCCAAACCCGGCCCAGAAGTTAGGCCCGAATCTAATGTGTCACATTGAAGAAAACGTAAAAAGGATTTGTGATTCATACTAAAATAAGTTTTGTTAAAATCAAGAAAAATAAGTTTGATTTGAGACATTTGATAAAATACTACTGACCTTGAAGATTGATTGATAAATCGATAAATTTGAACTAATGCTCTTATAAAACTTGTTTGAGAATTACAGCCTCTTTGTTAAAACCCAAAACACTTAAGCAATTGTTATCTACTTGAAAACGTAATTATCTTAAAAAACCTTTTTGTTTGCAAAAACATATTTGAAATAAACGATTTACGAAAATATGATGTTTGGAAATAGAGTTGTAGAAACTTTTTGAAAACATTACTGAAACATAGATAAAATACAAGTATTTTTGAGAGGTTAATTGATGAGTCAAAAATAGAGGTAGTGAACTTTAACCGTGACTTTTGAAAATGTCGTCGATAATTTGAAAGAGAATTTTTGAGTTAAATCATTTGTAAAAGTTTGTTATGAAAATCATTTGTTAATCTATTTTGGAAAACCTTTACTTAAGATTTTTAGAAAAATCCCCGTTTAAAAACTATTCAAGCATAATACTAAGTACGACAAAAACATAAGCAAAATAAAATATTCCAGAGGCCTTATTACAACACAAAATAAACCCAAAATAGTAAGAATAATGAAGTGAACGAAATCAGGAAACTAAAGTTCAATAAAAACCATTTCTGAATGTATGGCCTCCACTAAGTCATCCATGAACCAAGTCCACGTCAATGAGCATTGTTAAGAGAAAAAGGGGGTGAGTTACAAGAACTCAGTGTGAAATCCCCTTACCGTTGTTCACTGGGCCAAAATCTCATTAAGCAATTATTTGGGCCTAAGCCCACATACAATAATAATAATGTAATGAATATAACATGAATATGAAATGCAATTCCCAAACCAAGCCTAGTATTCCATCCGCCACGCACCATTGCACCAACCAACACACCTGTGAGGAGATTTAGTCACCCACCCCGCTAACACACCAAATGTAGGCATTAAGCCATTTATATGATTATTTGTGGACAAGCCACCGAATAACAGAATTTACGTGGCATAGCCACTGCATAAATTGTGACAGAGTCACCAAATATGTGGCGAGCCACCAAAATTATGTAACAAAGCCACCAATACTTCTCTTCATCATTATCCCATCCCATGCAATTCATGTATATGCATCATACATATCAAATCATGATATTAACAAATATAATAACAATAATTAAAAATTCAGAAATTTATGACAAACAAATTGGCCCAATAACACTTTGCAAAGTCGGCCCATTTTATCACATATCCATTCGGCCCAATTTACCACATATCCATTCGCCCATTTAATCACATATCAATTCGGCCCATTTAGTCACATATCAAATTGGCCCATTTAGTCATATATCAATTCGGCCCAATTAGTCACATATCAATTTGACCCATTTAGTCTTTAATATCCTGGACTATGGCTTATGCATTATTACTAAATTATATGAAATAGCATGCCTATGTGTGTTGTGAATGTGTATTATAAATTTTGTGAGCATTAGTGTGAAGGGGAATAGCTTAAAAATTATTTGATTTTAAAGTTTAAAAGAGGAAGCTAAGTTTGATAAGGCCTTAAGAAAATTTGTAAGGGAAATTCGACATGAAATTGGGCTTGTTAAAGTGGTTGCAAGGCGCCACTTAAGGCCTAGTAAGTGATGCCATAAGCTGTGAGGAAGGGCTAGAGTTCGAGTGCAAGGGAGCAAATAAAGGAGTTTTATTTTTGTGCAAAAGGCAAGGGAGAGGTGGACGACAATGGGGCACTAAGGGATGAGTTTTGGTTATGATTAAATTCCTTTTAATATTTGGCTAAGATGGAAGATAATGGTAGATTTTATTAAATGGTGGCTTATTTTTATTAATTTTAAGTGAAGTGATAAAGAGAAAAATAAGGGATTAGATAGAGGTAAGAGTGGCCGGCCAAGGGATTGCTTTGATGTTATTTTCGGTTTGGTGTTAGTAAGATAGGTGTGCCGAAATTGCTCCTCATCTCATCTTTGTTTCATTTGTGCTGAAATTCCCAAAGAGAGAAGCAACTTGTGTTCTTCTTCTCTTCCTTCTTTTTGCTACTCATTGGCATAGCCGAATCTCTCTGCAATCATTCTCTTTTCTTTTCAATTCTCCAAAAGCCGAAAATAGGATTCCTTAGCCTTGCCGAATTCTCTAGTGCATCTCCTCTTCTCTTTTAGTTTGCCAAAGCCGAAAACTCAAGCAAAGTCTAGCCGATTTCTTCACCTTTTTCTTCTTCTTTTCGTAAACTTCCAAAAGCCAAAAGCAAGTTCCTTTTAGGCCATAGTCGAATACTCAAAGTAGTCCTAGTCGAATATCTCCTCTTCTCTTTTAGGAGCTTTTGGGTTTTGATCAAGCAAGGAGGGAGTTTCGACAGAGGCTAAGGAGGAGCCATTGGAACTCGGATCTATTTCGGTAAGAGTAGTCGATTTAGATTTAGTGTTGTCTCGTTTGGAGTTTTGATTTAAAGTTTAAACGGGTCTTCTGACCAAGACTCTGTTTCATGGAGCCGAACACCAGCCAAGTGGAGGAAGGGGTTGTCCCTACCCCTAAGTTCAAGAAACGTTCGGTTTCTACGGTTCAGGATTGGCCACTGGGGTGTGGGCTAGCAAAGCAGGATCGTATGTAGATAGCAGTAGTCTCATTTAGGGACAGTGTTGACATTGAGAGTCTAGTGCTTCAGGTTATCAGGTGTGTGGTTAATTCGCTGTTTCCATAATTAGTCATTTAATTATATGTGGTGATAATCGCACATGTTGATAGTGGTGGATTTGTTACCCTTAATTGGGTATCACGGTAACTGTGTTAGTACTTTATCTAAGGTGTGGATGGTTGATTATTGTGGATATTTTGAGCATGTTGAATGCCTACCTAATATGTCCATGCATTATTGTATCATATCATTATAGCATGTTGCATATGCATGGGATCGGGATGTATATGTTAAATGAAGGACCGGGTGTACATTTATGTACATGTGGTGATTGGCTATGTGACAAATCACGACTTGATGTCGGCTATGTGCCACATCAAGGGATTGATGCTTGCTTTGTGCTTCATCACGGTTTGATGATGACCATGGGTCACATCGTGGATATTGAGATTTGGTCACATAGTGATAGGTGGCTATGCCACGTTCCATTTGGTCACATAGGTGATCGGTGGCTAGGCCACATTATATTTGGTCACATGGTGATCGGTGGTTATGCCACAACTTTGGGCAGCTTGACTGCCAAAGAGGTGTGTAGTGTTTGGAGGTTGATTTAGTAATCCTTGGTGTGTAATGGTTGGTACGGGGGTGTGTAGAGGATGGATTCTAGGTTGGGTTGGGTAACATATTTGTATCATCATGTGTGGTATGTGGATTGTGTGATTTGGGCCAAGCCCATTTGGGAAACATGTGAAATAATTGCACACTGAGTCTGTTCGACTCACCCTATTTTCTTAAACAATGCAGGTGATGTATGATACATGGACCGGGCTGGAATAGATTCGTGGGGGCCATGCAGAAGTTGTCTTAATGTTTTATGCACTTAAATTCTTAGTTACTTTTGGGTTAATTTCCTTTTGATGTAATAAGGCCATTTAAATTCCTGGGGATTTTTACTTTATTGTGAGTTAGATGGATTATCGATTAAAAACTGGGAACAATTTTGGAATCAATTTACAACTTAAAGATTAAACTTGAGTTTTAACCTGAACATTTTAAATAACTCGATTTCTCCTGAAATTTCCAAACGTACAATGTTTTAGACTACACACAACCTTCAAAGTTTTTCATTCTTTTATAAACTGACTAAATATTTAAAATTCAAAACGTGTTTTCACCCATTAAATCAAATATTTTTCACTTGTAGCATTCCGAATTCGACTGTGGTGTTTTGGGCAGGGTTTGGGGTGTTACAGTAAAAATTCTGAAAAAATTGTAGTAAGAAGAAATATGAGTCTAGTTTCAAGGAAAATTTACGGATTTAGGTTTCGAGATTCCTAACATGAGTTATAGTCAATTTAGTCAGTATGACGCAGATGGACATTTTCAAACTTTTATGCCGCAAATTAGTAGTTAAGCCTAGGTTACGAAATTACCATAATACCCTTAGAGGGTAAATTATCGAAATACCCCTGGGTTGTGAGATTACCGAATTACCCTCGATGGATAAAATTACGAAAATACCCTTATGGGCCGAATTACAAAAATGCCCTTATGGGTCGAATTACGGAATTGCCCTCAATGGACTAAATCGATAAAAGTGATATATGGGCCAATTGTGATATTTGTTATATGGGCCAAATGTGATATTTGATATATGGGCCAAATGTGATATTTGCTATATGGGCCAAAATGTGATATGGGCTAGATTGTTTAAGTTTTTAGAATGGGCGTATGTTTGTAATAATTATATGAATGAATTATTGTAAATGAATATGCATACATGATTTGCATGGGTTGGGATATTTAACGAAGAAAAGTCCTGATTTTAAAGTCCACCACTTCGATTTTTGACTCATCAATCAACCTCTCCAAATATTGTATTTTATCTACGTTTCCGTAATGTTTTCAAAATGCTTCTGCAACTCTACTTCCAAACGTCATATTTTCGTAAATTGTTATTTCAAATATGTTTTCGCAACCAAAAGGTTTTAAAGATAATTACGTTTTCAAGTAGATAATGATTTGCTTAAGTGTTTTGGGTTTTAACAAAGAGACTGTAATTCTTAAACAAGTTTTTAATAATTGCAAAGATGGTTTTTAAAAAAAAACACTTTCATGTGACACGCCAGATTTGGGCCTAACTTCTAGGCCGAGTTTGGGGTGATACATTTTATGGTATTTAATACGGAAATCTTCTTCGAATTTGCAACGTCATTTTTGAAAGTCACGTTCTATAAGATTATTAGTTCAAATCTACGATTTATCAATCAATCTTCGAGGTTAGTAGTATTTTATCAAATGTCTCAAATCAAACTTGTTTTTCTTGATTTTAACAAAACTTATTTTGGTACGAATTTCAAATCCTTTATACGTTTTCTTCAATGTGACACACCAGATTTGGGCCTAACTTCTGGGCCGGGTTTGGGGTGTTATAGGATACAAATGTCATGACATTAGGGTTGTGAGTTTACGTGTAAGACCATATCTGGGATATGGCATCGTTATGAGATTTCGTGTAAGACCATAGTCGGGCTATAGACATCGATATGAGAATCGTAAGACTATAGTTGGGCTATAGGCATCGATATGTGATCTATGCAAGGCCATATCGGGATATGACTTTTAATGTGACCCGATTTTAGGGCTAGTCGTAACGATGGTTTCAAACCACTAATCCGAAATTGGAGAAATTATTTTAATATTAGTTTATGTGTTATAGCATGATTATATGAGTGCAAGAAAATTTTGGTAAATTAATTTTAGTGATTGCATGTTTCATTTGAAAAGGACAAAATCGCATAAAGTGCAAAAGTTTTGTTCTACAAGGTAAAGGTGTTAAATAGCTATGGAACACTAAAGTAGAGGTCTCAGATTGAGTAAATAGACCAATAAATTTATGGTGGCTAGACATGGAAATTTTAATTAGAGATAAAGTCATAAAATTAGGTGACATTAGGTGACTTGTCTAATAATAAAATAAAACAAAAGAAAAGGCTATCATCTTTTCTTCTTTCCATCGATTTTCTCCAAGAAAACAACCATGGAAGCTTGAAAATTTTAGCAACTTAAAACCCTTGCAAGTAAGCCATTTTGACGGCCACTTTTGTTTTTTTTTTGTGTTTTGGAACCCTTGTAGCTTAATTTAGCTAATGAGGGACTATTTTGCACTATGGTTGAAAGTCTAGGGTTTTCCATGAGAGCATTAATGTTGTTTGCTGAATTTTATGGAAGAAAATGAATCTTGGTTGTTTAACAAACAACTTTTGTGAAAGGATTTTCATGAAAAACCTAAAAGGACCATTTTGTAAAAGTTATAAAATGGGTAGTAAATGTATGAAATAATTGGAATTGTGAGTTGCTATAAGAGTAATTAAGGTTCGCTAGGCTTGTTAAATGAGGAAATTTGATTAAAATTATTTTACGAGCCTAGGAGAAAATCGTAATTATGTGAAAGTCTAAGGGCAAAATAATAATTTTGCCAAAGTTGGAATTTTGGAATGTCTTGATTAATGTGGTGATTAAATTAGTAAAGTTTGTCATTATAGATCAAGAAAAACAGAGTCCAGACTTAGACCGGGGGAAAACCAAGTTATTGGACTAAATCGAATTAGTCGCCCATAGTTGTATACCGTGGTAAGTTGTAGTAAATAATACAACTCTGTTGTTATTATGCATTAAACAATTGATAATGCATAAAATGTTTGATTATTGTTATGAATACGCATGACGAAATTTGATGTGGTATACTCCCAGTTGAACCTTAGGAATAAATTCGATATCCATGCCATGACATTTGGGTGATATGTGTGCTAGTGTAAAACCATGTCTGGGACATGGCATCAACGTTGATATGTGTTCTAGTGTAAGACCATGTCTGGGACATGGCATCAGCCACATTATGAGAGCCAGTGTAAGACCATGTTTGGGACATGGCATCGGTATTGCTATGAGAGCTAGTGTAAGACCATTTTTGGTACATGGCATCGGCCTCGATATGTGAGCCAGTGTAAGACCATGTATGGGACATGTATTTGGCATCGTACCCTCTCGTGTGAGGCTTGTCGGGTATCCTTTGGTATTCCAACTGTTTCAACGGGTAATTTAAAGCTTGTGTTAAAAGTGAGAAAAGTTACGACTATGTTGTAAGTGATACATGTACCTATACGAAATTCATAAGAAATGAGCTCGATTTACGTTGTATGATTAGTAAGGATGAAAATGAGTAAGTTATGCCTTAAATCATTTGAAAATTATGTGCAAGTTTATAATGCGTTATGAGTATGATAATGCATTGTAATTGTTGTTGATTATTTACATGCGACTTACTAAGCTTTATGTGTACTCCCTCTCTTTTCCACTTTCTTATAGTGCCGCCAAGCTAGATCGGGATCAACAGCCGTCGGAGGCATCAATCACACTATCAATCTGAACATTTGGTATAGTTAGAGTTATCATTTTGAGTATGGCAAGTATAGGGGCTTGGTTTTTTGTCAAGTGTCATAATGTTTTGGCCAAATGTGTTGGCTTGTCTTGAATATTGATGCATTTTGTATAAGGCCATGGATGATGGCTAATACTTGTTATTGATATACATAAATGATGATGTTTTTCATGAATGTGCAATTTGCATGGTGAAATATATGGTGTGTTAATGCATGAATGAGTAAGTCACATGATTGGAATGATAAGTATGTGATAAGTTTTGCATATGAATAAAGTGTAGTAGCCTTGATGTGTGTATGCCTTGATGTGGCTTATATTGTTGCAAGTAAGGGTGGCAAAGGGGCTTGGTAAATAGCCTTATTTTTGTCCACACGGGTAAACACACGCAGGCAGTGTTCAGGGCCGCATGTGTGACACACTGTTCCGCTCCATGGGCTTGTAATTCTGTCGTGTGTCCCCCTGCACCCTAAGTTGGGAAAACAGAATGCCCAGTAGTAACCACACAGGCAGAGACACGGCCATGTGTCTCAACATGTGGAAGACACGGCCATAGGACATGGGCATGTGCCCAGGCCGTGTGAAGTCTGCACCTTGATGTGAAATTTAGAATTTCTACACGGCCTTACACACAGGCGTATGCCGTGGCCATTTGACCTTAAATGATTGATGACGTCAAAAATAGAATGTCAAGGTTTTAGCACACGGGCCAAGACACGGGCATGTCGTGGTCGTGTGAGGGACACGGGCCATGGACACAGGCGTGTACCAAGCCGTGTAACATCCTGAACTCTTGTGAAGCACAAGTCAGGCTCACGTAAGGGGCTAAGGATATGACCATGCCATCAAAACGACCGTGCCTAAGTCCACACGGGCATGTGCCCCTATTTTTTAATGAAATTTTCTAAAGATTTCCAAGGTTCTAGGTTTAGTCTTGAACTGCTTTTAATGTATGTTTTGGGCCTTGTAGGCTCATATTAAGGACTTTAAGATTAAGATTGAAAATTTTAAAATTTGAACGAAATTTCATTACTCGAAAATTTTTGCATTCATGTTTTTAAGTAAGGTAACGCCTCGTACCTTGTACCGGTGTCGGATACAGGTAAGGGACTTTCTCCTTATAATGAATGCCTAGTATACAAAGTCCATTCGAACGATCCCAAACACTCAACCCCCTCCACCCCCACCTATTCCTCAATCTGTTCCTGTAGCACCCGAAGGTATGGATTTTATGAGATTGAATAGACCTCCAGTGGATAAAATTTGGAAGTAAAGGGGTCAAGAGTTCGAGCTAGTATAGATGATGATCCCGAAGGGCGTAGTTCGCTCGAGGTGCCATCGTGGTATTTAATGAGTTATCATGCACACCCGAGGAATGTACGAAATGTGTTGTGTCAGTTCTAAGAGACTTGGCTTATCAGTGGTGGAACACGCTTGTGTCGGTTGTACCAAGGGAGAGAGTTAATTGGGAATTTTTCCAAGAATAGTTTTGTAAGAAGTATATTAGTCAGAGGTTTATTGATCAGAAAAGAAAGGAATTTCTTGAGTTAAAATAGGGTCAAACGACGGTAATGGAATATAAGCGTGAGTTTGTGAGACTGAGCAAATACACTTGATAATGTGTTTCGACTAAAGCCATCATGTGTAAAAGATTTGAAGATGGGCTGAACGAAGACATCCGATTATTGGTTGGCATTATTGAAACTGAAAGAATTTGTTGTGTTGTAGAGAGAGCTTGTAAGGCCGAGGAGTTGGCCACAGAGAAAAGAAAAGCTGAGTTTGAGTCTTGAGATTCGAAGAAAAGACAAATGGGAAAGTCATTTCAGTTCTCATCTAAGAAACTGTGAGAGTTTAATACTCTATCTAGTGCTTCAGTTGGGTTTTCAAACAGAAACCATGGGAAATCGAAACCATGGGTTTTCAGTTGGGTGAATGATCAAACTTGTTTCAAGTGTGGTTCCCAAGATCACTTCATTAGAGATTTCCCCGAGATGGTTGAAAAGAGAAATTTTAGAGTGCAAGATTAGGTAATACTACTCTTAGAGGAAGGCCAAAGAGAAATCCGAGAAATGGTGTAACAGGATTTAGGGGCTAGTCAGAATAGTGATCTCAAGATCGCTAATCTAAGATTGAGAGAGATTTATTTTCATGTTATATTATGAGTTAGAACTTGAAAGCACATGTGCATGAAAATTTTGGTGCCTTAATTTTAGCGATTTCATGTTTAATCGCGAAAAAGGACTAAATCACATACAGTGCAAAAGTTCCATTCTATAGGCTAAAAGTACCAAATAGCCATAGATTGTTAACTGGAGGTCTTTAAAAGGCAATTAGACCCTTAAAGTTAGAATGGCTGGCCATAGGAGACAAAGATGGACGATGTTGGTCAAAGTTGGTGATAGTTGGTAACTTATTCGACTTGTATTAATAAAATAAAGAGAGAAAAAAATATCAACTTTTCTCCTTTCTCTTCCACCAAAATTAGCAGCAAATAGGGGTAGAAAGCTTCAAAATTTTAGCACACTCATCTCTTCCCAAGTAAGTGTTCTAGTGAACTTTTCTTGAAGATAATTGTACTTTTGAGACAGTAAAGCTTAAGCTTTCATATGAGGGGACTAATGTGCAATAAGGTGATGAGTTTAGAGTTTTCCATGAGAGCCTTCATTGTTATTTGTTGCAATTTTATGGAAGAAATTGATTCTTAGTTAGTAGATGAACAACTTTTGTGAAAGGTGTTAGCATGAAAACACCAAATAGGACCTTGATAAAATGTTACAAAATTTGTAGTAAGTATGTGAAATGTTGAGTTTTGATGATGACTATATTGAGTAATAAATGTTCACCTAGGCTTGTTGAAGGTAGAAATACGATTAGAATTTATTTTGAGCCTAGGGGCAAAATGGTCATTTGCCAAAGTCTAGGGGCAAAATAGTAATTTTTGCCTAAACATGATTCTTGGAATGCTTTTATTAATATAGTGATTAAAATGAGTTAAATTGATTTTATAGAGCAAGAAGAACTGAGGCCCACCTTGATCGAGGAAAGAACAAAGTCTCTTGATTAGATTGGCAAGCTAGCTCATTTTGAAATCGAGGTAAGTTTGTATGTGATTTAAGTAACATTTAAATTAGCATGTTAAGGAATGCTTGGCATATATTAATACATGATGCACAACCAAATTGAGTAGTTAATGTGAATGAGATGTTGAAATCCTAATGAGCCATATTGAGTATAAAAATGCTATCATTGATATATGAAAAAGATAAGGTCCCGTATAAGACCATGTTCGGGACATGGCGTAGACATCGAGTTGAGATTTCCGTATAAGACCATATTTGGGATATGGCTTCGGTAATAAATATGAAAATCGTACAAGACCATATTTGGGATATGGCATCGATACATGATAGGAAATTCCATATAAGACAATATTCGGGATATGGCATTGGCACCTAGAAGTTATCCCATATAAGACCATATCCGGGATATGGCATTGGCATCTAGAGGTGACTCTATGTAAGACCACTTCGAGGGTGTGGCATTGGCTTAATACTTATAGTAGTGACGATAAACACATGTATTTGACTCTCCCTTGTGAATAGTAGGATAAATAGATGAATTTAGAAGTAGAGATGTGAATGATATTTAAGTCATGCGAGTGAGTGATACAAGTACTCGTGAATGAGTCATGAAGAATCGGTTTCGATATGTAGTACGGTATGTGCTAGATAAGGACAATTGTAAGTAAGTATTGTCAAGAAGCATTGACTCGAGTACGAGTAGCTAATACTGTGGATGAATTATTTTATGAGCTTATTATTTCTATTTATTTCAATGCAAACTTACTAAGCTTTATGCTTACCCCTTCTTCATTGCCCTTCTTTCATGTAGTATTACCAAGGTAACTCGAGGATCGTGGATGTAGGAGTTTAGAAATCTCACTATCGATAGCACTTTGGTATAACAATTTTAGACTTATTTTGAGTATGGCATGTATAGGGTTTAAGTACTTTGTTAAGTTGTAATTGTTAGTCAAAGTGTTGACTATGTAAGTTAGTAAAAGTCATTTTGTAAATGGCCTTAGGAGTTAGGCAAATACTTGGCAAGCTCTTTTGCTTAATGAAGATGGAATTCATAAAGTGTATGTCCCTTTAATTATCTTTTATGTTGAAATAAGTTCTTAAACTTGCTTATGTGATAGGAATTGCATTGTTTTGAGTAGAAGTATGCATGTGTGCATTATAGGGTGGCAAGGCTTGGTATATAGCCTGCTAATTGCCCACTTAGGTAGGCATACGAGCGTGGGTCTAGACTCTGTGGGAGGCACGGCTGCACATGGGCGTGCACCCAGGCCGGGCAAAGTCTGCACCTTGCACTTGTGATTTAAATCACCACACGATTGGGGTGCACAGGAATGTGTATGGGACATGTGGATAAATCAAATGCCAAGGTTTGGCAAGACAGCTAGTGACACAGGCGTGTCAAGGCCGTGTGAAATTAGTTAGTGTCAACCACGGGTGGAAGACACGGTATGCCTTAGGGCACACAGGCGTGTCCTTAGGCCTACACGGGCGTGTGGCCTTTGTTTTGATTAAAAAGTTTCTCAAACTCGTGAAAGTTCTCGAAAAGATTCTGATACTTCTCGGAAGTGTAATTAGGGCCTCCTAGGCTGAATATGTTCGAGCAATAGGGTTCAATGAATTGTTATAACCCTATTCTAGATGTTTAAGCAAGATTAGCTATGTAATGCCTCAAACCCTATCCTGACTCGTACACGGGTAAGGGGTATTACATTTATTGGTATCAGAGCTACGGTTTAGTCGATTCTAGGACTAACGTAGCATAGTACGAGTCTAGCTATACATGCATATGTAAGAGTGTTAGAGTAATGATAGTGTGATGGCTCCTGACGTATAAAATTGTATTTTATATAGTATATAGATTTCGATTCAGATAGAACTGCAATTGTTGATGCTACGAGTAACGCGCCGGCTCCCGCTCAAGGGACCGCACTAGCTAGTAGTAGACTTGAGACCTTGAGTTAGGGGAAGAGGCTTGAGAAGCCTTTCTCCACATGATGAGCAATTGGTATATGGAGTATATCCGAGAAAATCCTAATGCTCAACCCCCTCCACTCCCACAAATTCCTCAACCCGCTCCAATAGCCCCTCAATTGGTTGAGTTGGTGAGAAGAGAAAAGCCTCCGGTGGAAAAGATCTGGAAGTAAGGAGCTGGGGAATTTTGGGCGAATAAGGATGATGACCTAGAGAAAGCTGAATTTTGGCTCGAGAATACCATTTGGGTATTCGATGAGTTATCCTGCACGCCGAGGAGTGCTTAAAGTGTGCGGTACCTCTCCTGAGAGATTCAGCTTATCGATGGTGGAACACCCTGGTGTCGTTGGTGCCAAGGGAGAGAGTTAGTTAGGAATTCTTCTAAGAGGAATATCAGAAGAAGTATATTAGCTAGAGGTTCATCGACCACAAGAGAAAGGAGTTCTTAGAACTGAAGCAAGGTCGTATGTCAATGACCGCCACGAACGAGAGTTTGTAAGGTTTAGCAAGTATGTATGGGAGTGCATGTCTACCGAGGCCATCATGTTCAAGAGATTCGAGGACGGATTGAATGAAGATATCTGCCTATACGTGGAGGTTCTCGAATTAATGGAATTTGTAGTGTTGGTGGATAGAGCCTATAAAGTCGATGAGTTGGCTAAAGAGAAGAGAAGAGCTGAGTACGAGTCTGGTGACTCGAGGAAGAGGCAACTGAATAAGTCTCACCAAGCTTCATCTAAGAAATTGAGGGATTTCACTACTCGATCAGTCACTTCAGTGGGGTTTTCAACCTGAAGTGAGGGTAAGCAATTCTCGGGATCGAAAGGGCAAACCACATCAGTTGCTTGTGTGGGCAACATTCGACCGAGTAGACTGGAATGCCCTCAGTGTGGCAGGCGCCATTCTGGTGAGTGTCGGGCTAATGAGAAAGCCTGCTTCAAATGTGGATCCTTAGACCACTTTATCAGAGATTGTCCCGAGGTGGACGAGAAAGAAAAGCCTCAGAATGCAAGATCGAAAAGTTCCACTAGGGGAAGACCATTGAGAAACCCAGGGATTGAGATGGAAGCAAGAATTCTTCTAAAGAGCAAGCTGCTAGAGTCGAGGGTAGAGCACCGGTGAGGACATATGCCATTCGTGCTCGTGAAGAGGCATCTTCCCTAGACGTGATCATGGGTATCTTTTCTCTCTATAATACTCGTGTTATAGCTTTAATTGACCGGGGATCTACCCACTCATACATATGCATGAAATTAGTCTCTAGCATGAGCATGCCTATAGAGTCTACTGAATTCATCATAAGAGTATCTAATCCTCTAGGCAAGTGTGTGTTGGTTGATAGAGTTTGTAAAGGGTGCCATTTGATGATTAAGGGTCATTATTTTCTAGTCGATCTTATGTTATTACTGTTTGACGAGTTTGATGTCATCCTCGGGATGGATTGGTTAGTTACACATGGTGTAATTGTGAATTGCGGGAAGAAGCATACTGAGTTAAGAGATGAAAATGGTAATTTTATTTGTGTTGAATTAGATGAGCCGGATAGGTCACCAATAGTGATATTGACCATATCAGCTCAGAGATATCTAAGGAAGGGGCATGAGGCTTATCTTACCTTTGTGTTGAACACTAAAGAGACCGAGTTAAAAATTGAGTCAGTACCCATAGTATGCTAGTACCTAGATGTTCTCTGTAAGAGTTGCCAAGGCTACGTCCTGATTGAGAGATTGAATTTGGGATTGAATTAGTTCCAGGTACTGCCCCTATTTCTATTGCTCCATATAGAATGGCCCCAACTAAACTGAAGGAGTTGAAAGCACAGTTGCAAGAATTAACAGATAAGGGTTTTGCGAGGCCAATTTTTTCTCCGTGGGCTACTCCGTTCTATTCGTGAAGAAGAAATATGGTTTTATGAGACTATGTATAGACTATCGGCAACTCAATAAAGTGACGGTGAAGAATAAGTACCGCTACAATGATTGATGATCTATTTGACCAACTGAAGGGAGCTACAGTATTTTCCAAGATAGATTTGAGATCAAGGTACTATCAGTTGAGAGTCAAGGACTTAGATGTGCCAAAAACCGCATTTAGGACTAGGTACGGCCACTATGAATTTTTGGTAATGCCTTTTGGTCTAACGAATGCCCCCGCGATCTTCATGGATTCGATGAATCGCTTTTTTTGACCGTACTTGGAGAGATTTGTTGTGGTCTTCATCGATGACATACTGATCTACTCTTGAGATGAGAACGATTATGCCGAGCATTTGAGTATGGTTCTACAGGTTTTGTGAGAAAAAAATTGTATGCCAAATTCAGTAAGAGTGAATTTTGGCTTAAGTGGGATTTTTGGGACACATTGTCTTGGGATATGGGATTAGAGTCGATCTGAGTAAGATTTTTGCAATTGTGGAATGGAAACCGCTGAGGAGCATAACTGAAGTAAGGAGTTTTCTAGGCCTAGCCGACAATTATTGACATTTTGTCAAGGGGTTTTCCATGATAGCTACCCCGATGACGAGACTTTTGCAAAAAGACGTGAAGTTTTTTTGGATAGAGAAGTGCCAACAGAGTTTTGAGAAACTGAAGACACTGTTGACTGAGGCTCCTGTTCTGGTGCAACCAGAGCCGGGAAGAGAATTTGTGGTTTACATAGTGACGCGTCCTTAAACGGATTGGGTTGTGTACTTATGCAAGAGGGTAAAGTGATTGCATACGCCTCTAGATAGTTGAAGCCGCATGAGAAGAGCTACTTGACTCATGATTTAGAGTTGGCCGCAATTGTAATATGCCAAACCCGGCCCAGAAGTTAGGCCCGAATCTAATGTGTCACATTGAAGAAAACGTAAAAAGGATTTGTGATTCATACTAAAATAAGTTTTGTTAAAATCAAGAAAAATAAGTTTGATTTGAGACATTTGATAAAATACTACTGACCTTGAAGATTGATTGATAAATCGATAAATTTGAACTAATGCTCTTATAAAACTTGTTTGAGAATTACAGCCTCTTTGTTAAAACCCAAAACACTTAAGCAATTGTTATCTACTTGAAAACGTAATTATCTTAAAAAACCTTTTTTGTTTGCAAAAACATATTTGAAATAAACGATTTACAAAAATATGATGTTTGGAAATAGAGTTGCAGAAACTTTTTGAAAACATTGCTGAAACATAGATAAAATACAAGTATTTTTGAGAGGTTAATTGATGAGTCAAAAATAGAGGTAGTGAACTTTAACCGTGACTTTTGAAAATGTCGTCGATAATTTGAAAGAGAATTTTTGAGTTAAATCATTTGTAAAAGTTTGTTATGAAAATCATTTGTTAATCTATTTTGAAAACCTTTACTTAAGATTTTTAGAAAATCCCCGCTTAAAAACTATTCAAGCATAATACTAAGTACGACAAAAACATAAGCAAAATAAAATATTCCGAGGCCTTATTACAACACAAAATAAACCCAAAATAGTAAGAATAATGAAGTGAACGAAATCAGGAAACTAAAGTTCAATAAAAACCATTTCGAATGTATGGCCTCCACTAAGTCATCCATGAACCAAGTCCACGCCAATGAGCATTGTTAAGAGAAAAGGGGTGAGTTACAAGAACTCAGCAGAAATCCCTCACCGTTGTTCATTGGGCCAAAATCTCATTAAGCAATTATTTGGGCCTAAGTCCACATACAATAATAATAATGTAATGAATATAACATGAATATGAAATGCAATTCCCAAACCAAGCCTTGTATTCCATCCGCTACGCACCACCCGTACCAACCAACACACTTGTGGGGAGATTTAGTCACCCACCCCGCCAACACACCAAATGTAGGCATTAAGCCATTTATAACAGATTATTTATGGACAAGCCACCAGAATAATAGAATTTACGTGGCATAGCCACCAGACAAATTGTGACAGAGTCACCAAATATGTGGCAGAGCCACCAAAATTATGTAGCAAAGCCACCAATACTTCTCTTCATCATTATCCCATCCCATGCAATTCATGTATATGCATCATACATATCAAATCATGATATTAACAAATATAATAACAATAATTAAAAATTCAGAAATTTATGACAAACAAATTGGCCCAATAACACTTTGCAAAGTCGGCCCATTTTATCACATATCCATTCGCCCATTTTACCACATATCCATTCGGCCCATTTAATCACATATCAATTCGGCCCATTTAGTCACATATCAAATTGGCCCATTTAGTCATATATCAATTCGGCCCAATTAGTCACATATCAATTTGACCCATTTAGTCTGTAATATCCCGGACTATGGCTTATGCATTATTACTAAATTGTATGAAATAGCATGCCTATGTGTGTTGTGAATGTGTATTATAAATTTTGTAAGCATTAGTGTGAAGGGGAATAGCTTAAAAATTATTTGATTTTAAAGTTTAAAAGAGGAAGCTAAGTTTGATAAGGCCTTAAGAAAATTTGTAAGGGAAATTCGACATGAAATTGGGCTTGTTAAAGTGGTTGCAAGGCGCCACTTAAGGCCTAGTAAGTGATGCCATAAGCTGTGAGGAAGGGCTAGAGTTCGAGCTGCAAGGGGAGCAAATAAAGGAGTTTTATTTTGCTGCAAGGAACAGGAGAGGTGGACGGCAATGGGGCACTAAGGGATGAGTTTTGGTTATGATTAAATTCCTTTTAATATTTGGCTAAGATGGAAGATAATGGTAGATTTTATTAAATGGTGGCTTATTTTTATTAATTTTAAGTGAAGTGATAAAGAGAAAAATAAGGGATTAGATAGAGGTAAGAGTGGCCGGCCAAGGGATTGCTTTGATGTTATTTTCGGTTTGGTGTTAGTAAGATAGGTGTGCCGAAATTGCTCCTCATCTCATCTTTGTTTCATTTGTGCCGAATTCCCAAAGAGAGAAGCAACTTGTGTTCTTCTTCTCTTCCTTCTTTTGCTACTCATTGGCATAGCCGAATCTCTCTGCAATCATTCTCTTTTCTTTTCAATTCTCCAAAAGCCAAAAATAGGATTCCTTAGCCTTGTCGAATTCTCTAGTGCATCTCCTCTTCTCTTTTAGTTTGCCAAAGCCGAAAACTCAAGCAAAGTCTAGCCGATTTCTTCACCTTTTTCTTCTTCTTTTCGTAAACTTCCAAAAGCCAAAAGCAAGTTCCTTTTAGGCCATAGTCGAATACTCAAAGTAGTCCTAGTCGAATATCTCTGTGAGTTTTGGTAAGGGTGCCGTCGCCTTAAGGGTAAGGATTCAATTGATGTCATATTATTATTTCTTTCTTTTTAGCCGAAAAATAAGTATCTAATCCCAATAATTCTCTATGGCCGAAACTTGAAGGGTCTTTCAGGATTTGGTAGTTGTCGACCACAAGGAGGAGATGTTTCGGGATTTCAAGATCTAAGGTAAGCTAGAGTCATCTTAGGCCGAAGGCCATTAATGGTGTTCATTAGGCATTGAAATAAGATCTGACATAGTGCTTGTAAGGATTTTGACAGATATCAAGGACAAGTGATATTTTCGGGATTTTAGATTCGCAAAGGTAAGTAAATATACCAATCGACCAAGGCCATATTCAGTGACTAGGATCTATTTCTTATTTATTCAAAAGCCGAAAACTAATCATTTAGGTGATCTAGTGTGTGGCCGATTGCAAGAAGAGTTATCACAAGGTTTTCGGGATTTGGTTAGTAGTGAAATCGGCATCCAGGTAAGATTTTCCTTCGGGATTTGGCTAGTTAGCCGAATGGCTCTTTGCTAACATGTGTAGGGTTGGCCGAATGTAGGAACTAATGATCTAGGACGCTAGATCGGGTTTTCGGGATTTTCAATAAACTTGCTAAGTAAATCAGGTGTGTACGCCACACTAAGCCTTAATTAATTTACGGCTATGTTTTGATAAATATGTTACTAAGAATATGTTAAGATGTGGCTAAGAGTATATTGCAATGGTACAAAGTACTCAGTACGTTTACCCACCCTACTATGAGTATGATATGATCTATGATGGCACATATGTCATGATGATAAGAATGTGAAATAAGGCATGATATTGCATGATTTGTTTGACATGGGGCATATGGGTGATATGTAAAGGGAAGTGAATTGGTGGTTTTATACCCCAATATCTCGAATGTGGTGACTTATGTCACGTAATTTGAATATGGTGACTTATGTCACGAAATCAATGTGGTGACTTATGTCACAAAATAATTATCTGGTGGCTATGCCACTAATTTTATAAAGGCGATGAGCACATCGACTACGCTGATCGCCTTGATGGTGTGTAGCGGATGGAGGGTCGACTTAGTAGTCCCACGGTGTGATGGTTGGTACGGTGATGTGTAGCGGATGGTTATCTAGGCTTGGGTTCGAGTTTGCATCATAGTTTATATGTGTTTATTATGTATGATTTGATAGTCCCCACGGTGTGATGGTTGGTACGGGTGATGTGTAGCGGATGGTTATCTAGGCTTGGGTTGGGTTTGTATCATGGTTTATATGTGTTTATTATGTATGATTTGATATGCCCGAATTTAATTGAGACTTGTATTGGTTGTACACATTGAGTCTGCTTGACTCACCCCTTGTGGGATTATTTTTCGTGTGTGACACAAGAGATGGACCTGGCCATGCAAAAGCTCATGGTGGCCATGCATAACTCGTAGACTGCTTATTTTTGTTAGTTTATTTTTTTATTTATCTAAGTTTGAATTATTTCGGGTTTTATTTGATGTAATAAGGCCATAAGTATTAAATTGTCTATGCATGCATTTAAACTATTTAGTATGATACGACATTTATCGATTTGAAGTTAAAGTTAATTTTCTTAAATATAAATATTAATTGTTTTGACACCTAATCAACACGGGTTTTAATTTTGAACCCAACCCAAATCAACTGTTTTCAAAAGCACACAAGTTTTTGGCGAAGCTCAAATAAGATTCAAATGGTTTTTCCTAGAATCATGCCAGATCCGGTCAGGGCTTGTGGGCTGGGTTTGGGGTGTTTCATTTTAGTATCAGAGCCAGGTTCAAAACTCGACCTTGAGGGCTTTTTAGGCCCAAAATGTTTATTTTTTTTAAAATTGGGTTTTATAAGAAATTGAGCGGGTTTTCGAGCATGGCACCTGAGTCTCTGGCCCGAAGTCCACCAGGTAGGTACTCCTAATTCTTCTGTGATTTGTATGTGGAAAGATATAGGGACGTAGATTAGTGGACTAGGAATTAAACCCTAGGGTTAGTCTACTTCAACATCAAGTTACATAAAACTTAAAGTCAACCTAAACAAACTCGTGTCTAAGTCGCCGAGTTAGGTGTGGCAACCATCGCATGCGCATGTTTAGGATTGGTTTCAGTGGAGCTTGGTATTTAAGCGCCCCTAGTGACTCACCTCCTACCCACTGAATCCTACCAGTGCGAGTGATGTTTCACCCCAACCAAGAGGACTCACCACAAAGCTAAACCCAATAACTAAAACCTGAAAGGGACTAGCCATATTTTTATAAAAACCCTAGTCTTCACACCACCAAATGACCCCTTTGATGTGTAGGAAAACCATTTTGAAAAAAAAAATTCCAAAATATTCTCGATTTACTAAAATGACCTAAATACCTCTGGTTGAAAAAAATTACTCAAATACCCTTGGTTCATAAAATTTCCATACTACCCACAGTTTTTATCAAGATTCTCTTGCCTTACAAATATCCAAAAACCCTATTTTTACAAAATATTAAGATACTCTGATTTGGAAAATTTACGAAATTACCCTTAACCTGAATAAATGACCAAAATACCCTCAGTAAGGAAAATTTCTGAAGTACCCTCAAATTAGAAACCTTTAAAACTACCCTTGTTTTGAATAGTCACCAAGAACCATATTTCGCTAAAAAAATTACCGAAATGACCCTGGCTTGTAAAATTACAAAAATACCCTAGTGTATAAAATTACCATTTCACCCTTGAAATTTTTCTAGCAAGTATTTTAATTTTGTAAAATATCAACAATCTCTATTTTGCAACATTTTCAAATACCTTAATTTGGAAAAAAATTTACCAAAATACCCCTATAGGATTAAATTACGAAAATACCCTGGGTAGTGGGAAACAACAAACAACGACAACTACAACATTTCTCTGTAATGAACGCAAGCTCATGTATGTGACTGAATGAATGATCTGAGACTGTATGTGAATGAATTCGAAAGAACTACGCCTTAAAAACTATTGAACACAAGACTGTATGTGATAAATCAGTGGAACAAAACTAATCTATAAAATTATTTAATCAGATAAACGCAAATTGGAAGTATGAATTCAATGGGACGTGGTCGTAACGTGCGAGGCCGTGGTAGAGGCCGAATGAATGTGTCAGAACCCGTTGGATCGAGTCAAGGATCTGAAAATGAAATGCCACCACCACCACCAGCCGCTGATGTGGAATATCAGGATCAGACGGGGGATGACGCAGTGTCACAAGTGATGCTGCGGGTCTTGGAAAGGTGGTGGGCGAGTAGAGGCATGGGAGCTCTAAGTCAAGACTCGAGCGACTCCGAGCCAACGGAGCTTAGGTGTTCCTGGTGTATCTGGTGTGGCACCCAGTACCACTGAGTATTGGTTGGAGGCGACTGAGCGGATTATGGATGAGCTCGATTTAACTACCGAGGAAAAACTGAAAGGGTTGGTGTCGCTTCTCCATGATGAGTCATATCAATGGTGGCTCACGGTTTGAGATGGTGTTACAGCTGAGGAACTCACTTGGGATTATGCTAAGGCGGCATACCAGAAGAAGTATGTTGGTACTCATTACATCGATGCACAAAGGAAGGCATTTCTGGGGCTGGTTCAAGGGAACAAGTCTATGGCGGAGTACGAAGCTGAATTCCTAAGGCTGAGCCGTTTTGCTCGAGGCATAGTGTCAACTGAGCATGAGCGGTCTGTCCAGTTTAAGGATGGGCTGAGAGATGATTTGAGACTGTTGATAGCTCCACAGCAAGAGCAGGAGTTTGTTGTGTTGGTTGAGAAGGCTAAGGTAGCCGAGGGTATCAAGGATTCGTAAGGCGTAACACCAATCGAATAGGCGTAAGAGAGGCTTTGGATCTTGAGGTCTCTAGGAATGAGCAAAAGAGGCCTAGAGTTGATGGGCCGCGAGGTCGAAGGTTGCTACTTGGAGGCGATGATCGTACTTGTGCCCAATGTGGAAATAAGCATTTAGGAGAGTGTTGGAAGAAGAAAGGAGGATGCTTCAAGTGTGGGCCCAAGGACCACATGATTAAGGATTGTCCTGTGAGAACCGAAGGGGGATGACCAGTAAGTCAAGGTCCTAATTAGGCTGGAAGAGGTGGACAGCAGCCTCAGCGGGGTCGTGGTTCAAATGGTAGAGGAAACGGTACTGGTAGAAGACGAGGAACCCCGGGCCGAGGTGTTGGTAACACAGAGGCCAGGCAGCCGAGTTTAGTGTATGCAGTTCGTCGGAGGAAGGATGGAGATGCACCGAATGTCATAACCGGTATGTTCCTTATAATTGGCAGGCCTTATGTTGCTTTGGTTGAAGCGGGCTCGGCCCATTCTTATGTTGCATGTAGTGTAGTTGAAACTCTGGAATAGCCTCTGAACTATCTAGTAGGGAGATGACTGTAGTAAGCCCACTAGGTCAAACCGTAGTAGTGAATAAGATATTTCGAAGTGTGCCTTTGGAACTTCAGAGAGCGGTATTTCTTGCCAACTTAATGGAATTAACCTTCGGGGAATTTGATCTTATACTTGGTATGGACTGGCTAGTGGAGCATCGGGCTGTATTGGATTGTGCAACCAAATGAATGGAGTTAAGGACCCCAGAGGAGGAGGTGATAGTTATGATAGGAGAAAGAAAGAACTACTTGGCTAATGTAGTTTCTACTTTGAAGGCTGATAAGATGGTACGGAAAGGGTGCAAGGCATTTTTGGCCTTCATTATTGCGTTGGATGCGAAAGAAGGGGGAGTTAGTGGAGTTAGAACCGTAAGGGAGTTTGTGGATGTTTTTTCGGAAGAGTTACCTAGAATACCCCCGGATAGGGAAGTGGAGCTCAGAATTGACTTGCTACCGGGTACAGCTCATGTGTCAATTGCCCCGTACAAAATGGCACCAAAGGAGTTGGTTGAGCTCAAGGCTCAGTGTAACATACCGAATTTGACCCTAATCGAAATGGTGGTTTTGGGACCACGAATTTGAGTCCGAGAAATATTTAAATACTATATTTCGTGTTTATTATAAGTGAATTAATGTCTGTGAAAGTTTCGAGAAAAATTCAATCGTTTGTATGTTCAATTTAACAAAAGGACTAAATCGCATAAGTGGTGAAAGTAGCCTTATTGCTTGATTGAGTGGTTAAATTAATATGTCTTTATATAAGAGAGGACCTATGTTTAAAATTGTCCATTTTAATGGGATAGTGACTGGCAACATGTAATTTTCATAATGAAATTATATGTTTAAATTATATGTTATGTTATAATATATTGTAATAATATTATAATCATATAATAAATAAAACATAAAAAGAAAGAGAACACATGCATGTTCATCTTTCTTCAACCAAACAAAAGAGAAAAGAAGAAAGTTTAAGCTCTCAAAACATTCGACACTTGCATGTTAAATTAAGGTTAGTAATTGAGTTCGGTTTTGATAATTTTTACGTTTTGTAATCGTTGTTTGAAAACTATCAAACCCATGTACTAATTTTGCGAATTGATAATGTTTGTATGATATGCCATTGATGATATTTTAAGCTTTTTGATGGTTATTGATGTTAAATGAAAGATAGGCTAGATGAACACAATTTGTTCTTGAATTTTTGATAAATTTAAATAATTAGGGCTAAATTATGAAAATTAAATTTTAGAGGGACTTAAATGTGAAATAAATGAAATGTATGGATTTGTATGAATGCTATAGATATTCGCCCTTAAGGTATTTATTCAAATTGTGTGTATTTTGTGTTTTAAGCAAATAGGACTAAATTGTAAAATGTGAAATAATAGGGCAAAATGGTAATTTACCCATTTATGTATTTTGGGACCAAATTGAGATGAAATGTACTTGAATAAGCTTATTTTAAATATGTTTAGATCAAGAGCAAAGAAAATTGGATTTGAATCGGGAAAGACGAAGGTTTCAAATAACCTAGGTTTAAGTCATTCGTTGTCAATCGAGTAAGTCCTTAAGCAAATATCTATTAAAGAGTTAATTATGAATATATTAAATAATGATATTTGATAATCTTGAGTATAAAACTATGAGTTAATGAACGTAAAAGTGTTGAATTGGATTGAATATACATTTTGTAAATGTGATATGAATAATTGTATTTGATATGATATGTGAAAGTAATATGAGATATATATAATGTGTTAGTGAAATTAGTATTTAAATATGTGTATTGAAAGATTGGATTAATTATGTGGTTATTTCGGCTTTAAGCCTAGTAGGCCTCGTCGTTTGTTATTTATCTGCTAAATGCCTAGTAGGCCTAGTCTTAGGTGATATATTCGTGCTTTGTGCCTAGCGTGCTTAGTGCAGTGATATATTCAAAGCTTCGTGCTCAGCAGAGCTTAGTCTTGGTGATATATTCAAAGCTTCGTGCTCAGCGCAGCTTAGTGCCTTGGATGATATATTCGGCTTCGTGCCTAGCAGGTTTTATACCGTTGATGAAATATCAACTTGTGGTTTATGGCGTAACCACGGAGTGGAAGAAGCTACGTGGGAGCCAGAGGATGCAATTCGGCAACAATACCCTCACCTTTTTCAACCAAGTAAATTTCGAGGAAAAAATTTTCTTTAAGGAGGGTAGTGATGTAACACCCTAAAAATCCGAGTATTTAAATTGTATAAATTGGTGTTTAGATTTTAAAAAAAAAATTTATTTTTATTTTAGTGCTTATTGAAGTCCTAGAGAGGGTAAAGCATGATTTGGAGAAGGAATAAAATTTATTAATTGAGAATTTATTGAAGTGAAACAAAGGTCATTATGACTTAAGTTAAATTAAGTGTTAAAGAGTGTCATAAGATGAGCAAATGGTAAGGTGGAGTTGGCACATGGGTTATAGTAAGAGGGAAGAGGTTCGAATCCCTTGTATAGCACCTAGATATATTTTTGTTTTTAATTTTCTGCACATGGATAGAAAGTGTCAGCCAAGAACATATATGGAAGGTGTTGACCATGTTATTTTTGGTTAGTGTATCAATGGATTAAGGAAACAACTAACTTATGGCATGGAATCAAAAACTTAAGGAAGGATAGGGGACATAAGGCACAAATCAAGGAAGAATTTTGGAAACAATATCTTGGCCAATGGACCATGCATATGGACTGCAATATGGCTAGGGGAGCCTAATTTTGGTGATAGTTTGGCTAGGAATTTTAGTCTTTTGTTTTGGTCATTTTTTAGTTTTGTGCATAATTTTGCAAATTCTCTCAACCTATCCCTCCCTTGGCCGAATTGTGCATTGGTAAGCCTTGACTATTTTGACCATTTGGTCATTTTTGTTTATTGCTTTAGTACTTGTTTGTGCTTTTTCTTTGAGTTCGAAAATCACCTATACCAAAAGCCAATCTTTTTCTTTTCTTTTTGCCATTGCCGAATATACACTCTCTTAAAGCTCGCTTTTCTTTTCTTTTCTTCTATTCTCTTTGAAATCAAAGCAACATCATCACCATCTTTTCTTTTATTTTATTTCTTTTCAATCGAAATTCTCTCCATCTACACTCTCATGGCGAATGCTAATGTGCCTATAAGCCAAATTTATTTTCTTTCCTTGATCATACATAGCCGAATCTTTCATCAATTAAACAACATTCTTAATCCTTTCCTTTCAATCGTCGAAAAATAGGTAAGGGTTCTTTTCCATTTTGATTTATTATTAGTGTCATGGCCGAATATCATTGGTTTATGAGGCCTTTTGGATCGATATAACGCTCATTCTAATAACGTTTTTTCGTTATTATTTAGTGCAATAACGAGATCGGAACTCAAGTGATCGGAGAATTGTAGAAACGTTGGAAACGCTTTTATTGTGGTAAGGAAATCAAGTGATTCAAAATCAAGAGGGTAAGATTTTGGATCTAGTATCGATTAAGAATATTTTTACAAAATAGTTGTCTAACGGATCAAAATATGTTTTAGGTGCCGAGGAGCGAGAAGGATTAGTACTATCGAACGAGGTGTGTAACTTCACACTCATTATTTTCTCGGTTGGATGTCAATTTCGTATGGAAGTAAATCGTAAAACGATTAGATCGGTAAAAACGTAAAAATTTATATTTTGACGAAAATACGTAAAATGACTAAATCGTGAAAATTACTAAAACGCCTAGAAATTATTCGTTATTATGTAAATTGGATGTTTCGTGAAAATGGGCGCAAAATACTCTAGTTCGATAAATTGGGCCAAAATACTCTAGTTCGATAAATTGGGCCAAAATACTCTAGTTCGATAAATTGGGCCAAAATACTCTAGTTCGATAAATTGGGCCAAAATACTCTAGTTCGATAAATTGGGCCAAAACACTCTAGTTCGGTAAATGGGCCAAAGCCCACTAAACTGCTAAATAGACAAATTGCTATATTATGTTTATGGGCCAAATGAAATGTTTATCGTTAAACCCACCATGTTTGCATTATTAAGAAATTTTATATTTTATACACGATAATGGCATGGGGTGGGTTATATGAAGAGAAGAATGGCCGATTGCCAAAAATCTAGTTCGGTGGTTCTCACAATAATGGCTTATTGCCTCTAGTTCGGTGGCTCGCCACAATAATGGCTTATTGCCTCTAGTTCTAAGTGGTTTCGCCACAATAATGGCTTATTGCCTCTAGTTCGGTGGTTTTGCCACAATTATAAAAAAGGCTTGATGCCTACGATTGGTGTGTTGGCGGGGTGGGTTGACTTGATCCAGGTGTGATGGTTGGTACGGGGTGTTAGCGGATGGATATTAGGTTTGGGATGGAAATACATTTTACATGCATTATTAATTATTTTAATTTATGATATAATGTTGAATTTGTAATTGGGCTCAAGCCCAAAGATAATATCTTGATGATCCGCCCAATAATGGTGGTAAGTGAGTTACACATCGAGTTCTAAGTAACTCACCCTTTAATTTTTCCATCTCGTAATGGAAATTGATGTGGACTTGGGCGAGGATGACTTTGTGGAGGCCATCTCGCAAAAGAGGTTATTTAAACTTTGAACTTTTAATAAGTATTTTTTACTATTATGGATTATTGTAATAAGGGCCTCTATAAATAACTTGTGAATTTTATGTGTGTTTGGGATTTAAACTATACTTTGGACTTTTAATTATGGGCTATGATTTTATGATGTTTTTATTAAAATAAATTTGAGTTTTCAAGTATATGGAATTCTTTTATAAATATTTTATTATAGTTAACTCTTTAACAAACTCCCTAAAGGTTTTTGATAATACAATGATTTTCAACTAATGTTTTCAAATATTTATCAAATTCAAATACTCTTCAAATTTTAAACCTCAGAATAATATTGTAGTTTTCAACTCATTAAAGATTTAAAAATATCTCGATTCATGTAACAAACCAAATCTAGTCTCAATGCATAGACCGGTTTGGGGTGTTACATTATGGTATCGAGCCCGCCAAAAACTCACGTGGTTTGGGTTCGCAAATAATTTCAGATAAAATCATTCAAAAATCAGATGGCACCACAAGCATCCATGACAAGTCAAGTAAGTATTTACTACTTAATGATTACTATGATATGATCATAGGAACACTCTAGAACTTCTAGTTTTATATGTGAAAAATTGTAGAGATTGAGACTATAGGATATGTTGCGAAAAACAACTTTATATCTCAAATCTCATAAAATATCGTTAATAAACACCGAAACAAAATTTCTGATTCATAAAACTTGTAATCAGATAAACGAACAAGCTATCATGAGCACTAGAGGACGTGGTCGTGGGACGCCGTAGACGTGGTAGTGGTAGAGGCCGAGGTGCTACAACCAAGCACCAAATCATATGTCGGAAGTGGGCGACTGCGCCAATTGAAAGTGAAATGGGATCACGCGATCACATGGAAGAAGATCATGCATTGACTCAAGCAATGCTGCGAGTCTTGGAAAGGGTCGAACTAGAATTGGGCCAACAACTCGTGGGTAAATTTCAGAGCGACTTAAGGCAAATAATGCGAAGTTTTCGAGGAGTCTCGTGTAGCTCGAATGTGGTGAATATCGCTCAAGTCGTGGAACGGATTATGGATGATATGGAATGCACGGTGAGTAAAAACCGAGATGAGTCAGTATCCTTATTGAGAGATGAGGCGACGCTGGTAGCTCACTGCTCGAGAAGGCAATCAAGCCGCACCGATTAATCGGGAATTCTTTAAAGCCGCCTTCCAAGGAAAATACGCTCGAACGAGCTATGTAGACGCTCAAAGGAAGGAATTTCTGAATCTTGTCCAAGGAAGTAAGACGTGGCAAGATATGAAGCCGAGTTTTACGTCCGAGCCGTTATGCCCGAACAATTGTAGCAATGATCACGAACGTTGTACGCTTTGAGGATGGACTTAATGATGAGCCGAGGGTTCGATTGCTCCACAAAGAAGTTAGAAATTTTTGACTCTTGTGGAGAAGGCCAAAATAGTTGAGGAAGCTAAGAACTCGAACGCGTAACCGAGAAAATCCCGAAACAAGAGAGAGACACAGATCTGGTTCTTCCAAGAGATTCCAGAAGAAACCTCGAATGATGAATTAGTTCAAGGTAGAACCCTAGTAGCAAATAATCAAAGTCGAGATTACACTGAGTGTGGGAAAAGACATTTTGGAGAATGATGGAGGAAAACGGGCGCATGCTACAAATACGGTTCAATGGAACATCAGTACAAAAATTGTCCTCGACGAATGGATACAACTCAAGAAGTCCGTAATAATGATGCACAGCCGGTCAGGGGTAATCAGCAGCCACCGAGAGGTCGTGGACTAGGTCGTGGTGGTATTGGGGCTGGTCGTGGTCAAGGTGCACCGGGTCGAGGCAATGGTCCTAGGGAAATGTAGATGCAAGATAGCCGGATCGGTTTATGCAGTTAGACGCCATGAGGATGGCAATGCACCGTATGTGATAACTGCACGTTCTTCATTTTTATGTACCGTTATTGCTTTAATAGATATTGGCTCTACCCATTCATATGTAGCTAGTGCCATATCCGGAAACCACAATTTAGAATCAAATTACCAAAATGAGATGACAAAGTGATTAGTCCTTTAGATGACCAGAATTGTTAATAAAATATTTAAAGACGCGCCCTTGAAAATCCAAGAGGAGGTATTCTTAGCAAACTTGATGGAACTACCTTTCGACGAGTTCGATCTCATTCGGGCATGGATTGGCTGGTCAAACATCGGCTAATTGGATTGTGCTGAAAAATGAATGTCGAAGAACCCTGGATGATAAGGAAGTCATAATGATTGGTGAACGAAGGAACTATTTGGCAAATGTGGTATCTCGCAATAAAGGCGGAGAAGTTGGTGCGAAAAGGATATGGAGCATTCCTAGCCTTTATCTCGTGCTTTGGATGCCAAAGAATTATCTGTGAATGATGTGAGGACGGTGAAGGAATTTCCGATGTATTTCCAGAAGAACTTCCGGTATACCTCAGATCGGAAGTAGAATTTGGCATTGAGCTTTTGCTCGAATACCCAAAGGTCCATTGCTCCTTATAGAATGGCAATCAAGGAGTTGGCTGAGCTTAAAGCTCAAATTCAAGAATTGTTGGATCGGGATTCATTCGACCAAGTGTGTCTCCGTGGGGAGCACGGCTTTGTTCGTCAAGAAGAAGGATGGATCGATGCGTATGTGCATCGACTACGCACAATTGAATAAATTGACGATCAAGAATCGGTATCCTCATCGAGAATTGACAACCTGTTTGATCAATTAAAAGGAGCTTCGCTTTCTCCAAAATTAATTTAAGGTCGGGTTATCACCACTCAAGGTGTAAGAAGCGGACATTTATAAGACGGCATTTCGGACGCTACGGACACTATGAGTTTGTAGTGATGCCGTTTGACTAACCAATGCACCAATGCATTTATGGACATGATGAACCCAGTCTTTCAACCATATTTAGACCGGTTCGTGGTAGTGTTCATAGATGACATATTGGTTTATTCGAGAAATGAGGAGGAACATGACCAGCATTTGCGATAGTATTACGCCTACTTCGTGATAAGCAATTGTATGCCAAATTTAGTAAATGCGAATTTTGGCTAAAGGAAGTGACTTTCCTTGGTCATGTAGTATCACCAAGGAATATGGTGGATCCTCAAAAATTGAGGCTATTCTCGATTGGAAACCACCAACATGAGAGTTGAAATTGAGTTTCTTGGTTTACCGGATACTATAGATGTTTTGTAGAGGGTTTTCGTTGATTGTCGCACCCCTAACTAAACTGCTGTAAAGGAGCTCCGTGACATCCGGACCGAAAAGCGCAAGAGAGTTTCGAGAAATTGAAGAAGATCCTAACTGAAGCTCAGCTTTGATTCAACCGAGGTCGGAAAAGAATTCACCGCTTATTGTGATGCGCCTCATGTGGGTTTGGGTTGTGTGTTGATGCAAAATGAAAAGGTGGTGGCCTATGCTTCTCATGAATTGAGACCACACGAAGTAAACTACCCTACCCATGATTTGGAGTTATGCCGTTGTCTTTGCTCTAAAGATTTGGAGGCACTATCTCTATGGTGAGAAATCTATAATCTACACGGATCACAAAAGTCTTAAATACCTCCTTACCCGTAAGGAGTTAAATTTGAGACAAAGAAGATGGGTAGAATTGTTAAAGGATTACGATTTCTCAATCGAATACCATCCCGGAAAGGCTAACGTGGTAGCCGACGCGTTAAGTCGTAAGACCGTGATCTCAATTAAGAGCTTTGTTTTCCCATTTGAGTCAGATGAGGATGGCGCTTTGTTAGCGTAACTTCAAGTGAAACCTCGTGGTGGAACAAATCAAGGAAAAACAGACATCGATGAAAAATTGGGACCTTTACTTGCAAGTTGAAAATGGTGAAATTGAAGATTTTGGAATAAACACGGAGGGATGTTGTGCTTTGAGGAAGAGTATGCATGCCTAAGGACTCGTGATCTAAGGCAATCGATTCTACTGGGAGGCGATAGTAGCCCTTATGCTATGCATCCCATAGGAAATAAGATGTATCGAGATCTCCGTGAATGATTGGTGGCTGTGGTTGAAGCGTGAGATTTTAGAATTTGTGGGCAAATGTTTGACTTGTCGCAAGTGAAGGCGTAACATCAATTACCGATCTGGGTTGTTACAACCGATAAAGATTCCTCTTTGGAAATGGGAGAGGATAACTATGGATTTTGTTAGTGGGTTACCGTTAACCCCTACTAAGAAAAATTCGCTTGGGTAATTGTTGATCGGCTGACGAAGACCGCCATTTCCGCCAGTTCATACGGATTATTCATTGCGAAGTTGGCGAAACTATACGTATCCGAAATTGTGAGGTCGCATGGGTACCGATCTATTATATCGGATAGGGACACTAGGTTTACATCACGATTCGGAAAGCTCGCATGAAGCCTTGGGGACAAAGTTGAATTTCAAGATGGCTTTTCATCCTCACCGATGGTCAATCGAGAGAGTAATTCAGATATTGGAAGATATGTTAAGAGGATGTAATCGACTTCGTGGGTAGTTGGGAGGATTATCTACCATTGGCGTAATTAGCAGATAACAACAAACTATCGCCTAGCATTCAGATGGCACCTTACAAGGCATTGTATGGTCGTAAGTGTCGTTCTCCTATTTGTTGGACCGAAAGGCGAAAGATAGATGTTAGGTCCCGAGATGATATCCGAGATGAGGATAAGGTAAAAGTTATTCGAGCACGATTGAAAGAAGCCTCGGATGGACGTAAGTCGACGCAGATCCGAAGCGAAGGGACATCGAGTATAGTGTGGGGATCAGTTTTCTTGAGGTCTCTCCTTGGAAAAAGATCTTCGTGTTTAGAAGGAAGGGCAAGTCGAGTCCTAGATACATTGGACCTTATCGTGTCTGAAGCGTGTTGATCCAAAGTGGCATATCGATTGAGTTACCTCCGGAGTTGGATCAAATTCATAATGTTTTTCATGTTTCCATGTTGAGGCGTTATAGATTGGATCCTTCGCACATTATACCCAGAGAAGAATTGGAGTGAATTGATTTGTCTTTTGAAGAAGAACCGTGGAAATCCTAAACCGAGAAGTCAAGGTACTAAGGAAGAAAACCGTGCCGTTGGTCAAAGTTCTATGGCGAACCACGAGTGGAAGAAGCTACGTGGGAGCCAGAGGATGCAATTGACAACAATACCCTCACCTTTTTCAACTGTAAATTTCGAGGACGAAATTTTCTTTAAGGAGGTAGAGTTGTAACACCCTAAAATCCGAGTATTTAAATTGCATAAATTGGTGTTTAGATTTAAAAAAATTTATTTTTATTTTAGTGCTTATTGAAGTCCTAGAGAGGGTAAAGCATGATTTGGAGAAGGAATAAAATTTATTAATTGAGAATTTATTGAAGTGAAACAAAGGTCATTATGACTTAAGTTAAATTAAGTGTTAAAGAGTGTCATAAGATGAGCAATTGGTAAGGTGGAGTTGGCGCATGGGTTATAGTAAGAGGAAGAGGTTCGAATCCCTTGTATAGCACCTAGATAAATTTTTGTTTTAATTTTCGCACATGGATAGAAAGTGTCGGCCAAGAACATATATGGAAGGTGTTGACCATGTTATTTTTGGTTAGTGTATCAATGGATTAAGGAAACAACTAACTTATGGCATGGAATCAAAAACTTAAGGAAGGATAGGGGGACATAAGGCACAAATCAAGGAAGAATTTTGGAAAAATATCTTGGCCAATGGACCATGCATATGGACGGCAATATGGCTAGGGGGAGCCAAATTTTTGGTGATAGTTTGGCTAGGAATTTTAGTCTTTGTTTTGGTCATTTTTAGTTTTGTGCATAATTTTGCAAATTCTCTCAACCTATCTCTCCTTGGCCGAATTGTGCATTGGTAAGCCTTGATTATTTTGACCATTTGGTCATTTTTGTTTATTGCTTTAGTACTTGTTTGTGCTTTTTCTATGAGTGCCGAAAATCACCTATACCAAAAGCCAATCTTTTCTTTTCTTTTTGCCATTGCTAGAATATACACCTCTTAAAGCTCGCTCTTTTCTTTTCTTTTCTTCTATTCTTTGAAATCAAAGCAACATCATCACCATCTTTTCTTTTATTTTATTTCTTTTCAATCAAATTATCTCCATCTACACTCTCATGGTCGAATGCTAATGTGCCTATAAGCCAAATTTATTTTCTTTTCCTTGATCATACATAAAGAATCTTTCATCAATTAAACAACATTCTCAATCCTTTCCTTTCGACCGTGGAAAAATAGGTAAGGGTTCTTTCCATTTTCGATTTATTATTAATGTCATGGCCGAATATCATTAGTTTATGAGGGCCTTTTGGATCGATATAACGTTCATTCTAATAACGTTTCTTTCGTTATTATTTAGTGCAATAACGAGATTGGAACTCAAGTGATCGGAGAATTGTAGAAACGTTGGAAACGCTTTATTGTGGTAAGGAAATCACATCTTTTAAAGCCCTTAGCATCGCTTTGATATTATTTAGATCTAACTAATATCCCTTTGGATTTTGAAGACTTTCAAAATAGGGAAGAAAAGGGCGGTGGTTAGTCACGTTAAGAGGGGCGGATCCGTAAATCCCCTATTCAAATGAAGAGCGATTTCGGCAGTCCGAGATTTTCCACCGGGTTGCGGGCCATCTTCCGAAGGAAGTCCATTATTCGAAGTGGTACGAACTCCCGAGCCATTATACGTTGGTGGATTCTCGACGGCTAATGAACCAGTAAACGAGGAGAAGCCGAAAATCGAAGTGATTCAAAATCAAGAGGGTAAGATTTTGGATCTAGTATCGATTAAGAATATTTTTACAAAATAGTTGTCTAACGGATCAAAATATGTTTTAGGTGCCGAGGAGCGAGAAGGATTAGTACTATCGGTAACGAGGTGTGTAACTTCACACTCATTATTTTCTCGGTTGGATGTCAATTCAGATGGAAGTAAATCGTAAAAACGATTAGATCGGTAAAAACGTAAAAATTTATATTTTGACGAAAATACGTAAAAACGACTAAATCGTGAAAATTACGAAAATGCCCTCGAGAAATTATTCGTTATTATGTAAATTGGATGTTTCGTGAAAATGGGCTGCAAAATACTCTAGTTCGATAAATTGGGCCAAAATACTCTAGTTTGATAAATTGGGCCAAAATACTCTAGTTCGATAAATTGGGCCAAAATACTCTAGTTCGATAAATTGGGCCAAAACACTCTAGTTCGGTAAATGGGCCAAAGCCCACTAAACTGCTAAATAGACAAATTACTATATTATGTTTATGGGCCAAATGAAATGTTTATCGTTAAACCCACCATGTTTGCATTATTAAGAAATTTTATATTTTATACACGATAATGGCATGGGATGGGTTATATGAAGAGAAGAATGGCCGTTGCCAAAATCTAGTTCGGTGGCTCGCCACAATAATGGCTTATTGCTCTAGTTCGGTGGCTCGCCACAATAATGGCTTATTGCCTCTAGTTCGGTGGCTTTGCCACAATTATAAAAAGGCTTGATGCCTACGATTGGTGTGTTGGCGGGTGGGTTGACTTGATCCCCACAGTGTGATGGTTGGTACAGGGGTGTTAGCGGATGGATATTAGGTTTGGGATGGGAAATACATTTTACATGCATTATTAATTATTTTAATTTATGATATAATGTTGAATTCAGAATTGGGCTCAAGCCCAAGATAATATCTTGATGATCCGCCCAATAATGGTGGTAAGTGAGTTGCACACTAAGTTCTAAGTAACTCATCCCTTTAATTTTTCCATCTCGTAATGGAAATTGATGTGGACTTGGCCGAGGATGACTTTGTGGAGGCCATCTTGCAAAAAGAGGTTATTTAAACTTTGAACTTTTAATAAGTATTTTTTACTATTATGGATTATTGTAATAAGGGCCTCTATAAATAACTTGTGAATTTTATGTGTGTTTGGGATTTAAACTATACTTTGGACTTTTAATTATGGGCTATGATTTTATGATGTTTTTATTAAAATAAATTTGAGTTTTCAAGTATATGGAATTCTTTTATAAATATTTTATTATAGTTAACTCTTTAACAAACTACCTAAAGGTTTTTGTTAATACAATGATTTTCAACTAATGTTTTCAAATATTTATCAAATTCAAATACTCTTCAAATTTTAAACCTCAGAATAATATTGTAGTTTTCAACTCATTAAAGATTTAAAATAGCTCGATTCATGTAACAAACCAAATCTAGTCTCAATGCATAGATCGGGTTTGGGGTGTTACAGTGACTTCGACATTTCGAATCGTGTTTTATATTATGAATGGATCTTGATCCCGATAGAGTCAGAACGGATGATGTAGAGTGTAGTAGTGCCTGACTGCACGCGGATCGTGCGATGAGACTCTCGACCGCCGGTAACCACGAGGGGGAGGCTAAACAAGCCTTCTACCAAATGATAAATGAATGGTCTACCCAGATTGTTCAGAATAATCCGGCTGTACAACAACCTCCACCCTTGAATAATCTAACTCTGATACCTTCAAAGACTCGACGATAGATCCGATGAGATCTAGTAGGCCTTCTGCTGATAGAGTCGAAAATGTAGGTCGAAGAATTTAAAGCTAATGATGATGATGACGCGAAAGCGAGCCGAAATGTGGTTTGATAATACCATTCGGTACTTGATGAGTTATCCGTACTTGAGAGGAATGCCTAAAGTAAAAGATATCACTACTTGAACTCGCCTACCATTGGTGGAAAGCCGTAGTATCGAGTTCGAAAGAAAAAGTGACTTGGGACTTCTTTCAGATTGGGTTCCGAAAGAAATATATCAGCCAGAGATTTAAAAAAAAAAGTAAAGAATTTCTTGAATTGAAACAGGGGCAAATGACCGTGACAGAATATGAGCGAAAATTTGTTAGACTTAGCAGATATGCTAGAGAGTATGTTTCTTCTGAAGCTATTATGTGTAGAAGATTTGAAGACGGTCTGAATGAAGACATAAAGTTATTTGTGGGCATTATTGAGATTAAAGAGTTTGTGGTACTAGTCCAGCGAGCTTGCAAAGCTGAAGAGCTCAAAAAAAAAAAAAGAAAAGAAAGGCTGAGACAGAAGCTAGAGATACTCGTAAAAGATCATTGAGTAAAACTTTCCATTCAACATCTAAGAAGCTCTGAGATGACTTTAACCGACATAAGACTACTCCTGACCTGTCTAGATGAGATCGACCTCCAGTGAGTTCTCGAGCCACTTCGATGGCTAGTGTTGGCAATGTTCAACAGGATCGGATTGAGTGCAAGCATTGTGGAAAATGGCATTCTGGGAGTTGTAGATTCTAGGATCGGACTTGTTTTAAATGTGGATCATCAGATCACTTCATTCGAGAGTGCTCGATATTATCCGAGTAAAATACGGCTCAGAATACTAAACAGAACAACGCGTTAGCACGAGGTAGACCACCCAAACATTCTGGGAATATAGGTGGCAGTCAGGGTGGAATGAAAGATACTACAGTTCGGTCAGAGGCTCTAGCACCAGCTAGAGCTTGTGCTATAAGGACCAGAGAGGATACTTCTTCTCCAGATGTCATTACCAGTACTTTCACCATTTATGATACTACTGTGATTGCATTGATTGATCCTGGTTCAACCCATTCATATGTGTGTAAAACTCTAGTATTCGGTAAGACTCTGCCAGTTGAGTCTACTGAGTTTGTGATTCGTGTGTCCAACCCTTTGGGTAGATGTGTATTTGTTAATACAGAGTGTAAAGGTTGCCCGTTGATGATTCAAAATTTTTGCTTCCCAGTCGATTTAATGCTGTTGCCCTTCGATGAGTTTGATATAATTTTGGGAAGGATCGTTAACTTTGCATGATGCAGAGGTGAATTGCAAAAGAAAGATTATTGATTTGAGATGTCAAAATGGTGAGAGCATTCGAGTTGAATCTAATGATCTAAATGGGTTACCTACAGTAATATCATCGATGCTAGCCCGAAAGTATGTAAAAAAAGGGATGCAAAGCCTATTTGGCCTATGTCTTGGATAATAAAGTGTTTTAAAAATAGATTGAATCCGCTTGGTTGTGGGTGAATACCTAAATGTGTTTCTTGAAGAATTACGGGTTTACCACCAAGACGAGAGATTGAGTTTGGCATTGAATTAATCTCTGGGATGACTCGATCTCGATAGCTCCGTGATCGAATGGCACCTCTCGAGTTGAAAGAGTTGAAAGCTCTTTGACCGAAGCTCTAGTGTTAATTCAAATTGAATCGGGTAAAGAATTCGTTGTGTATAGTGATGCTTCTTTGAATGGTTTGGGTTGCATTTTAGTGCAAGAAGGTAAGGTAGTAGCTTATGCTTCGAGACAGTTAAAGTATCATGAAAGAAATTATCCAACTCATAATCTGGAATTAACAGTTATTATATTCGCGATGAAGATTTGGCGTTATTACTTGTTCGAGGAGAAATGTCATGTCTATTCAGATCATAAAGTTTAAAAATAATTGGTGACTCAAAAAGATTTGAACCTGAATCAGAGAAGATGGCTTGAGATATTGAAAAAAAAATATGAGCTATTGTTAGATTATCATTCGGGTAAAACAAATGTTGTGACTAATGGTCGAATAGAAAATCATCGTTGCATTACGGTGCTTTGAATACTCAGTTGGACTTGTCTTATGATAGTTTTGTAATAGAGGAATTGAGAGCGAACCGATGTTTTACAATGATATATATAAAGCTCAGAAATTTGATAATAAATTGTTAGTGAATCAAGCTCAGAGTGAAGTGAATTCCGAGTCTGAATTTCAAAATTTTTGATGATTGTCTGAGATTCCAGGATCATGATTGTATTTCGAGAAATTCAGAGTAAATTCCATCGATGTGGATGAAGTACATAATAGTCGTTTAACTGTTCATCTGGGAAGTACTAAAATGTATCATAATTTGTAGCAACACTACGGGTGGTTTGGTATGGAACGAGACATTTTTGATTTGGTTTTAAAATGTTTAGTCTGTCAACAAACGAAAGCCGAACATCAAATTCCATCTGGATTAGTACAGCCTTTCATTTGCAAACATATGATCAATCTGAACAAACTATTCATATTCTTAAAGATATACTAAGGTGCTGCGTATTAGAGTTTTAAGGCTCATGGGAACAGTATCTACCATTGATTAAAAATTTTGCATAATTGTGGTTTTCAGATGAATATCAAAATGGCACTGTATGAAGATTTGTACGGACGTAAAAATTGTACACCTCTGTATTAGACTGAACTCAGTGAGAATAAGTTACACGGGGTTGATTTGATAAAGGATACAGAACAGGAAGTGAAATTGATCAGAGATTGGTTGAAAGCAGTATTTGATCGTCAAAAGTCCTTTATAGACTTGAAACGAAAAGATATAGAATTTGAGATCGACGACAAAGTATTTCATGTTTCAATATTTCAGTAAATATCGACTGATCCGTCACTTGTGATTGCCCCATTTGAAACAGAGATCCGATCTAATATGACATATGAAGAGAGCTGATCCATATCTTAGTCGTGAAATAAAGGAGTTGAGAAATAAGAAATGGCAGCCTGAAGATTCAATAAGATAACAATATTTGAAATTGTTCAGCGGAAAAATTTTCTGGGACGAAAATCCCTAAGGGGGAGAGTTGTAACATACCGAATTTGACCCTAATCGAAATGGTGGTTTTGAAACCACGAATTCGAGTCCGAGAAATATTTAAATACTACATTTCGTGTTTATTATAAGTAAATTAATGTCTGTGAAAGTTTCAGAGAAAAATTCAATCGCTTGTATGTTCAATTTAACAAAAGGACTAAATCGCATAAGTGGTGAAAGTAGCCTTATTGCTTGATTGAGTGGTTAAATTAATATGTCTTTATATAAGAGAGGATCTATGTTTAAAATTGTCCATTTTAATGGGATAGTGGATGACAACATGTAACTTTCATAATGAAATTATATGTTTAAATTATATGTTATGTTATAATATATTATAATAATATTATAATCATATAATAAATAAAACATAAAAAGAAAGAGAACACATGCATGTTCATCTTTCTTCAACCAAAACAAAAGAGAAAAGAAGGAAGTTTAAGCTCTCAAAACATTCGACACTTGCATGTTAAATTAAGGTTAATAATTGAGTTCGGTTTTGATAATTTTACGCTTTTGTAATCGTTGCTTGAAAACTATCAAACCCATGTACTAATTTTGTGAATTGATAATGTTTGTATGATATGCCATTGATGATATTTTAAGCTTTTTGATGGTTATTGATGTTAAATGAAAGATAGGTGCTAGATGAATAGAATTTGTTCTTGCATTTTGATAAATTTAAATAATTAGGGCTAAATTGTGAAAATTAAATTTTAGAGGGACTTAAATGTGAAATAAATGAAATGTATGGATTTGTATGAATGCTATAGATATTCGCCCTGAAGGTATTTATTCAAATTGTGTGTATTTTGTGTTTTAAGCAAATAGGACTAAATTGTAAAATGTGAAATAATAGGGGCAAAATGGTAATTTACCCATTTATGTATTTTGGGACCAAATTGAGATGAAATGTACTTGAATAAGCTTATTTTAAATATGTTTAGATCAAGAGCAAAGAAAATTGGATTTGAATCGGAGAAAGACGAAGGTTTCGAAATAGCCGGTTTAAGTCATTCGTTGTCAATCGAGGTAAGTCCTTAAGCAAATATTTATTAAAGAGTTAATTATTAATATATTAAATAATGATATTTGATAATCTTGAGTATAAAACTATGAGTTAGCGAACGTAAAAGTGTTGAATTGGATTGAATATACATTTTGTAAATGTGATATGAATAATTGTATTTGATATGATATGTAAAAGTAATATGAGATATATATAATGTGTTAGTGAAATTAGTATTTAAATATGTGTATTGAAAGATTGGATTAATTATGTGGTTATTTCGGGCTTTAAGCCTAGTAGGCCTCGTGCCGGTGTTATTTATCGGGCTAAATGCCTAGCAGGCTTAGTGCCGGTGATATATTCGAGCTTCGTGCTCAGCGAGCTTAGTGTGGTGATATATTCAGCTTCGTGCTCAGCGTGCTTAGTGCTTAGGTGATATATTCGGCTTCGTGCCTAGCGTGTTTTATACCGTGATGAAATATCAACTTGTGGTTTATGAGACTACATCATGATGTGTTTATTGAGTAAGTATGTTGATAAGACAAGTTATTTATATTCTACCATACGGTAAGTGCCTATGAGTTATTTAATTGAGTTTCTATGTTCGATCAAATAGATAAGCATATATGTGAATTTTGTTGGGCAAGAATGTGACTAAAGACCATATATATATATATATATTCGGACTTTTGGTTATGTGGTCATATTGTTATTACATTGATATTGAATACTTGGATATATGAAATGTTGAATGGACAAGTGTATATATGTTCATTTATGTGGCCTTATTGAATGATATGCATATGTAATGAGTAGATGGTTGAAAGTTGATATTTTCCATTTGAACCTTATGCTTGAAATGGTAATTTATTTGTTAAAGGCAAAATAGTGATAAATGTTAAGTTAAATGAGGTATTGGAGTTCTAGCAATGATAGACTATATGTTTAACTCGTGTAAGCTTAAGTCTCATTAAATTAATCGAAATAAGGTAAGTTGTGATTAATGTTACTTGAGTTGAAATATTATGTTAAGAATGGTGCTATGTGTGATTGAGCTTATTGATCGATTTGTATGAATGGTATAATATAGAATTTGAGCTTAAATGTACTATTTTGGGAGGTTCTTACAAGTAGAAATGCTAAGAGTGAAAAGACTTTGAATGTGATAATATAGTTGATATGGATGTTGTCCCTATGTGACTTGGAGCATGTGATTCATGTAATATATGTTTATACTACGGTTCGATGAGTTACAGAATTATGGTAATGAAGTGTAAATGCTTAGGTTAATGAACTGTTTGTATTCGGCCCTGCATAAATTTATTTATGGAAATATTTATATTCAATGTCATAAGTTTAAAGAATAAAATGTTTAAGGGTTTGAGTGTTATATTATTATTTGCTTGAGACTTACTAAGCTAGTAAGCTTATTCTGTGTGGTTCAATGTTCTGTTTTATAGATTTTGGTCTTGCTACGGGCTCGAGAAATCGTCAGCAAAGTCAACCACACTATCGACTCATATTGGTACTTTTAAAGTTTGGACGTAACATCTTAAGGCATGTATAGGCTAGTTTAATGCTTGAATGATAATTTGAATTGTATAAATAAGCCATGCGAAAATGGCTTGGATTTATTACGAATGATCTAATGTTTGAATAACTCTAGTTATAAAATGTGTGTATGTTCTACTTAGCCATGAGTTTGATAGTGATATAAAGTCATGTTAGGTTTATATATATATATATTGTAATTAGTCTTTTTGGTAAGATGATAGTTGTAGTGTTTGAATATGCTTGGGTTATGGTTGATAAATACTTATTAATGAAATGCATAATGTAAGATACAAATCAACTTAGAAATTATTTTAGATCTTGGATGGTATATTTGGCTAAGTGATGGAATTATAGGTATAGTATTTGGAATGTATAATATTGATATATTATGAATTGAATAAGCAAAACTCTTAATAAATATATATATATATATATATATATATGTTTAGCTTTTGATAATTGCTAAATTGTTTAGTAGGTTAATAAAGAACATGTGTATATTCGGTCAATGTGATTTAATGACCAATTGAATGGTAACATTCATTATTTGTTATGTGATGCTTATAAATGACTTTGGATAATGGTTTTTAATATATATACGATGTTGTTTAAACATGCCATGGAAGTGTATTAATCATGTTGCTTTCAAATAGGACTGTATGAACAGAAAATAATTGTTATGACCTGTGCTATGTTTGGTAATGCCTTGTAACCCTAATCCGGCGACGGTTACGGGTTAGGGGTGTTACACTCAGATCCAAGAATTACTAGACCATGGGTTTATTTGACCCAGTGTGTCTCCATGGGGAGCACCGGTCTTGTTTGTGAAGAAGAAGGACGAAACTATGCACATGTGCATAGATTATCGTCAGTTGAATAAGCTGACCATCAAGAACAAGTATCCGTTGCCAAGGATAGACGACTTGTTCGATCAGCTTAAGGGGGCCGCAGTATTCTCAAAGATAGATCGAAGGTCTGGATATCATCAGCTTAAGGTGAAGAGGCTGATATCCATAAGACGATTTTTTGCACAAGGTACGGGCATTATGAGTTCTTGGTAATGCCGTTCGGATTGAAAAATGCCCCAGTCACATTTATGGACATGATGAATCGAGTTTTCTAACCCTATCTGGATCGGTTTGTTGTTGTGTTCATAGACGATATCTTGGTGTATTCAAAATCTGAGGAAGAACACGATGAGCAACTCCGAGTTGTGTTGCAAGTGTTGAGGGAGAAGAAGCTCTACGCCAAATTTAGCAAGTGTGAATTTTGGATTAAGGAGGTTACGTTTTTAGGACATGTGGTATCTGCTGAAAGAATAAGGGCAGATCCTCGGAAGATTGAGGCGATTTGGATTGGAAACCCGTAAGTCTGTGGGCGAAGTTCGAGTTTCTTAGGATTAGCAGGCTATTACTAGAAGGTTCGTGGAAGGGTTCTCGTCAATAGCCGCGCCTCGACAAAGTTATTGAGAAAGGAAGTGCCTTTCGATGGACCGATAAACAGGAGAGCTTTGAGAAGCTTAAGAGGGTCTTGGTGAAGCTCTAGTTTTGATTCACTGAGGCAGGGAAGGATTTTGTAGTGTATTGTGATGCTTCCCATACAGGATTGGGAGGTGTCCTTATGCAAGATGGGAAAGTAGTCGCTTATGCATCTCGACAACTAAGGCCACACGAGGTTAACTACCCAACGCATGACTTAGAATTGGCGGCAGTGGTCTTTGCTCTTAAGGTGTGGAGGCACTACTTATATGGAGAGAAGTCCATAATCTACACGGACCACAAGAGCCTGAAGTATTTGTTGACTTAGAAGGAGTTGAACCTGAGACAGTGAAGGTGGGTAGAATTATTAAAGGACTACGATTGTTCCATAGAGTATCACCTGGGCAAGGCAAATGTGGTGGCAGATGCCCTAAGTCGGAAGGTAGTGACGGATTTGAAGGCGATGTTCGCACATCTGAGCTTATATGACGATGGAAGTCTTGCTGGCAGAATTGCAAGTCAAACCAACATGGTTGAATGAGGTGAAAGAGAGTCAGTTGGCAGATGAAGATCTAAGTGCTAAGTTTCGGCAAGTGCAGAGTGGGGAGTTGAAGGACTATGGTATTAATGGCGAAGGAGTATTGTGCTTCAAGGTAAGTTCTGTATGCCGAAGAACGAGGAGTTAAGGCGGAGAATTCTTCAGGAATCACATAATAGTCCTTATGCTATGCATCTTGGAGGCAGTAAGATGTATAGAGATCTAAGGGAACAGTTTTGCTGGCCTGGTCTTAAGCGAGAACTTACCGAATATGTTGGCAAGTGTTTGACGTGTCAGCAAGTTAAGGCTGAACATCAAGTTCCATCAGGATTGCTTCAGCCAATACAAATTCCGCAATGGAAGTGGGAGAGAATTACCATGGACCTCGTTAGTGGGCTTCCCCTTACGCCTACTAAGAAGGACTCGGTATGGGTGATAGTGGATCGGTTGACAAAGTTCGCGCTTTTTATTCCAGTGCGGGTTGACTATTCTCTACAAAAGCTAGCAAGATTGTATGTAGCGGAGATTGTAAGGTTGCACGGAGTGCCGGTGTCAATTATCTCGGATAGGGATCCAAGGTTTACGTCTCAATTTTGGAAAGCTCTACATCAGGCTTTAGCACCAGATTGGACTTCAGTACGGCTTTTCATCCATAGTCAGACGGTCAATCTGAGCGAGTAATACAAGTGTTGGAGGATATGCTAAGAGGTTGTGTGATAGACTTCAGAGGAAGTTGGGAAGAATATTTGCCTTTAGTAGAATTTGCTTACAACAACAGCTATCAGGCTAGTATTAAAATGGCATTTGCAATCTTGTATGGACGGAAGTGTCGCACTCCTATATGTTGGACGGAATTAGGGGAACGTCAGATTTTGGGTCTGAAAATTGTGGCAGAATTCGAGGAGAAGTTTAAGATAATTCAGGCACGGTTGAAGGAGGCATCTGATAGGCAAAAGTCTTATGCAGATCTCAAACAGAAGGAGATCGAATTTGTTGTGGGAGATCAAGTGTTTCTCAAAGTTTCGCCTTGGAAGAAGGTGATGACATTTGGTCGTAAGGGGAAGCTAAGTCCAAGGTTCATAGGACCTTATCGGGTATTGAAGCTAATTGGACTGGTGGCATACTAGTTGGAGTTGCCTTCAGAGTCGCAACAGATGCACGACATATTCCATGTCTCTATGCTATGTCGATATCGATCGGATCCATCTCACGTAGTTTCGATTGAAGAGGTGGAGCTAAGGCCAGATTTGTCCTACAAGGAAGAATCGATTCAGATTTTGGAACGAGATGTGAAAGTGTTACAGAGGAAGTTAGTCCCTCTAGTCAAGGTGCTATGGCGTAATCATGGATCGGAAGAAGCTTCGTGGGAACCAGAAGAGGCAATGCGACATCAATACCCTTACTTATTTCAGCCAGGTAATTTCGAGGATGAAATTATTTTAAGGGGGTAGAACTGTAATATCCCGGACTATGGCTTATGCATTATTACTAAATTGTATGAAATAGCATGCCTGTGTGTGTTGTGAATGTGTATTATGAATTTTGTGAACCTTAGTGTGAAGGGGAATAGCTTAAAAATTATTTGATTTTAAAGTTTTAAAGAGGAAGCTAAGTCTGATAAGGCCTTAAGAAAATTTGTAAGGGAAATTTGACATGAAATTGGGCTTGTTAAAGTGGTTGCAAGGCGCCACTTAAGGCCTAGTAAGTGACGCCATAAGCTGTGAGGAAGGGTGGAGTTCGAGTGCAAGGGAAGCAAATAAAGGAGTTTTATTTTCTTGCAAGGAACATGAGAGGTGGACTGACAATGGGGCACTAAGGGATGAGTTTTGGTTATGATTAAATTCCTTTTAATATTCGGCTAAGATGGAAGATAATGGTAGATTTTATTAACTTATTTTGTATGGGTAAGATAAGAGATAAATGGTGGCTTATTTTTATTAATTTTAAGTGAAGTGATAAAGAGAAAAATAAGGGATTAGATAGGCGTAAGAGTGGCCGGCCAAGGGATTGCTTTGATGGCATTTTCGGTTTGGTGTTAGTAAGATAGGCATGTCAAAATTGCTCCTCATCTCATCTTTGTTTCATTTGTGCCGAAATTCCCAAAGAGAGAAGCAACTTGTGTTCCTCTTCTCTTATTTCTTTTGCTACTCATTGGCATAGTCGAATCTCTCGCAATCATTCTTTTTCTTTTCAATTCTCCAAAAGCCAAAATAGGATTCCTAGTCTTGCCAATTTTCTAGTGCATCTCCTCTTCTCTTTTAGTTTGCCAAAGCTAAAAACTCAAGCAAAGTCTAGCCGATTTCTTCACCTTTTTCTTCTTCTTTTCGCAAACTTCCAAAAGTCGAAAGCAAGTTCCTTCTAGGCCATAGCCGAATACTCAAAGTAGCCCTAGCTGAATATCTCTGTGAGTTTTGGTAAGGGTGCCGTCACCTACAACATTAAGGGTAAAGATTCAATTGATGTCATATTATTATTTCTTTTCTTTTAGCCGAAAAATAAGTATCTAATCCCAATAATTCTCTATGGCCGAAACTTGAAGGGTCTTTCAGGATTTGGTAGTTATCGACTACAAGGAGGAGATCTTTCGGGATCTCAAGATCTAAGGTAAGCCAGAGTCATCTTAGGCTGAAGGCCATTAATGGTGTTCATTAGGCATTGAAATCAGATCTGACATATTGTTTGTAGGGATTTCGACAGATATCAAGGACAAGTGATATTTTCGGATTTTAAATTCGCAAAGGTAAGTAAATATACCAATAGGCCAAGGCCATATTCAGTGACTAGGATCTATTTCTTATTTATTCAAAAGCTGAAAACTAATCATTTAGGTGATCTAGTGTGTGGCCGATTGCAAGAAGAGTTATCACAAGGTTTTCGGGATTTTATTAGTAGTGAAATCAGCATCCATGTAAGATTTTCCTTCGGGATTTGGCTAGTTAGCCGAATGGCTCTTTGCTAACATGTGTAGGGTTGGCTGAATGTAGGAACTAATGATCTAGGGCGCTAGATCAGGTTTTTGGGATTTTCAGTAAACTTGCTAAGTTAATCAGGTGTGTACCCCACACTAAGCCTTAATTAATTTACAGCTATGTTTTGATAAATATGTTACTAAGAGTATGTTAAGATGTGGCTAAGAGTATCTTGCAATGGTACAAAGTACTCAGGTACGTTTACCTACTCCTACTATGAGTATGATATGATCTATGATGGCACATATGTCAACAAATGATAAGAATGTGAAATAAGGCATGATATTGCATGATTTGTTTGACATGGGGCATATGGGTGATATGTAAAGGGAAGTGAATTGGTGGTTTTATACCCCAATATCGAATGTGGTGACTTATGTCACGTAATTTGAATGTGGTGACTTATGTCACAAAATCGAATGTGGTGACTTATGTCACAAAATAATTATCTGGTGGCTATGCCACGAATTTTATAAGAGGCGATGAGCACGTCATTGCAAAGAAGCGCCTTCGATGGTGTGTAGCGGATGGAGGGTCGACTTAGTAGTCCCCAAGGTGTGATGGTTGGTACGGGTGATGTGTAGCGGATGGTTATCTAGGCTTGGGTTCGGGTTTGCATCATGGTTTATATGTGTTTATTATGTATGATTTGATATGCCTGAATTTAATTGAGACTTGTATTGGTTGTACACATTGAGTCATTTGACTCACCCTTGTGGGATTATTTTTCGGGTGACACACAAGTAGATGGACCGGGTGGCGGGAGCTCGATGGTGGCCATGCATAACTCAGAGACTCTTTATTTTTATTAGTTTAGTTTTTTATTTATTTAAGTTTGAATTATTTCGGGTTTTATTTGATGTAATAAGGCCATAAGTATTAAATTGTCTATGTATGCATTTAAACTATTTAGTATGATAGGACATTTATCGATTTGAAGTTAAAGTTAATTTTTCTTAAATATAAATATTAATTGTTTTGACACCTAATTTGCACGGGTTTTAATTTTGAACCCAACCCAAATCAACTGTTTTCAAAAACACACAAGTTTTTGGCGAAGCTCAAATAAGATTTGAATGGTTTTTCCTAAAAGCATGCCAGATCCGGTCAGGGCTTTTGGGCGGGTTTGGGGTGTTTCATAGTCACATATCAAATTGGCTCATATAGCAAAGTATCATATCAGCCCATATAGCAAAATATCATATTGGCCCATTAATCAATATGTCCAATCGGCCCATAAGGCAATATGTCAATTCAGTCCATTAAGCAATATCGTATTTGACCCTTTAGGGGCATTTCGATAATTCGAAATCTTACCCACTAAGCGTATTTTAGTAATTCGGCACATAAGGGCAATTTAGTAATTCAAAAATCTTATGCTCTAAGGGTAATTCGGTAATCTCGCAACCTAAGGGTATTTCGATAATTTGCCCTCCAAGGGTATTTTTGTAATTTCGCAACTCCGAACTTAATTACTAATTTGGGACATAAAACTTGAAACTGTCCATCTGCATCGTACTAACTAAATTCACTATAACTTGGGTTAGGAATCTCGAAATCTAAATCGGTCAATTTTCTTTGAAACTAGACTCATATATCTTCTTACTACAATTTTTCCAGAATATTTGGCTTAACCATTTAGTACAGTTTATTCTTTAAAGTTCCCTTATTTCATTGTCCAACGATTATGCCTCTCCTTCCTTAATTTCAAACATCTCACTGTACGGTTTTCATACTGCTCCCACTTGTTTCTATTGAAACTACGCTCACTAAGGAATCCATACATATAAGTTATATCCCATAATTCACTTTGTACAATTTTATATGATTTTTTCAAGACAGGTCAGGGAACCACGAAATCATTCAGAACCAGTCTTACTAAAATTAAGATATCTCAGAATATAAAATTCCTTTTCCTTCTCCGTTTCTTCCATATCAAAATAGACACAGTAAGCTTTTATTCGATATCTCATTCACGTTCTAATTCCCTTTCACCTAGTTTTCTGATTTTTCAAAAACACATTATTGTTTCTAACCGAAACTGTTTTATTACAAAATATATGTACCACTATGATCATACGCACGCCCAAGTGATTACGGATACCGATTTTTGGTTTTCTTCGGTATTTCGACCGATTCACAGAATATTTCATACAAACTTTTAGAGAAGTGTGAGATTACACACCATTTCAAATATGTATATGGAAGGTACGGGATTACACACCTTATTACGGGACCCGTAACACGATACTCTTCGCGGCACCTAAAAGTACGATCGGTCAACAATTAGTCCAAACCCAATTTACAACTTCATCCAAGTATTACGATTGATTAACAATCTATATCACTTACCAACAATTCGAGTCTCTTATTACGAGGGATAGATCGAGCGATTTAGTCCCTAAAAATATAATCGATTAGTCACAACCACTATCTCGTTAAGCAAAATAACCGGTCAACGAAAAGATCCAAAAAGAACCATGATGAATCCCTTACCTTATCAATATTAGTTTTGATTTCTAACGATTGTACAATGGCTACGGATGAGTCAAAGTTTTGGCCTTCCACTATAACTCGATTGATCAAACGAGTGAGTGTCAACACATATGAGTAGAAATGATTAAAAGAAAGGAGAAGAAGTATCAAGGTGTTTGGAGTGTTTCGGTCAACACCAAAAGAGATATGAACCAAAGAGAAATGTGAGTATTTCAGCAACAAGAAGAATGGTGAAAGATGGATTAAGGTTTCGGCACCCAAGGAAGAAGTGAAGAAAATATGCTCACTAATGGCTTGTAAATTCGGCACAAAGCAAAAGAAGGAGTTTGGAGAAAAACACAAAATAGTGCAAAAGTGATTTTTACCTAACAACAACAAAATTCTACCAAATGACCAAGCAAAATTCAGCTACCTCCCTTTCCCCCAAAACCGTCCACATACATGACCATAATGGTCAAAAGTTGGCCAACCATACCTTCCATAGCACTTCCCTTGAAAAAGGCCACATGTTCCCCTTACTTGCCATTTTCTTTTGATTCCCTTCCGTCCATTCTTCCTTACCCTATTTCCTTAGCCACCTTGCCTTATTTTCTTCCTCAATCTCCTCTCCATCTCCATGATTTCCTCCATGAATCCCTCCACTTGTCCCCTTATCTTCTCTTCTCTTTTTTGGCAAAAATAAAACTCCATTGCTTTCCATGAGCTTCAAACCCTAGTTCTCCCATCAGCCAATTCACACCACTTGCCACTAAGCCACAAGCTCCTCTTGCATCTCCTAAATGCACCAATTTATTCCTAAGTCCTACTTCCATCAGCCATATCCACTAAAAGTCCAAAAATGAAAATTCTTCCTATGGCCTAACTTGAACCCGAGACTTCATAGAAACCTCGTAACCTTCCAAATTCACTTAACTAATAACTCTAATTTGTAACAACACCATTCTCTTATTCTCAATTATTGAAAACATTCCTACGCCCAAGGCCTATTGGGCCCAATCTTACTAGGCCCAATTTTGGGATGTTACAGCAATCGTATTCGCACTAAAAATTTGGAGACATCATTTATATGGTGAAAGGTGTCAAATTTTCACTAACCACAAAAGCCTAAAATATTTGATGACTCAAAAGGAATTGAATTTGAGGCAATGAAGATGGTTAGAGCTGATTAAAGATTATGAGTTGGTAATTGACTACCATCTAGGAAAGGTAAATGTAGTCGCAGAAGCTTTGAGCAGAAAATCATTATTTGCACTAAAAGCCATGAGTACTCAGATAACTTTGTTAGATGATGGTTCCATTTTAGCCAAGTTGAGGGCTAAACCATTGTTTCTCCAAGAGATTTGTAAAGCTCAAAAGGATGATAACAGTTTGCAAGCCAAGAGAGTTTTATGTGAGTCAAGCATTGAGACAGACTTTCGAGTAAATCTTGATGGATGTCTAACATTTCAAGATTTCCCAAGAACAATAAGCTTATTCACAAAATTTTTAGGAAGCACATAATAGGTGTTTGAATGTACACCCAGCAGCACAAAGATGTACCATGATTTGAAAAGATGGTATTGGTGGTTGGGTATGAAGAAAGATATTTTGAATTTGTATCGAAATGCTAGATTTGTTAGCAAGTGAAGGCCGAACATCAAGTACCTTCAGGTTTACTTCAGCCCTTATGATTCCTGAGTGAAAGTGGGACTGTGTTACTATGGACTTCGTGACAGGCTTACCATTGACTCCTAAGAGGAAAGATGCAGTATGGGCAGTGGTTGATAGACTCACTAAGTCAGCCCACTTTATACCAGTGTGATCGTCTATTCACTCGATAAATTGGCAGACTTGTACATGCCTGAGATAGTAAGACTTCATGGTGTACCATTGTCGATCATTTCAGATAGAGATCCGAGATTCACGTCATGGTTTTGGAAAAAGCTACAAGAAGCATTGGGCATGAAATTGAGTTTAGTACAACCTTCCATCCATAAATTGATGGGCAGCCAGATAGGGTAATTCAGATACTAGAAGACATGATTCGGTGTTGTGTTTTGGAATTCCATGGTAATTGGGAAAAATATTTACCATTGGTGGAATTCGCCTACAACAACAGCTTTCAGTCAAGTTTGAAGATGCCACCTTATGAGGCATTGTATCGGCGTAAAGGTCGAATGCCCTTGTATTGGTCAGAACTCAGAGAGAAATAGATACACGGGGTTGACTTGGTTAAGGATGTAATAGCCCAAATATGCCCGGCCCATTCATTAACCAAAAAATAAATTACAACAAAACACCAAAAAAATTCAAACGTTCATAGTCCAAATTACAAGTCTAAAATGGTACACATTAATAGGCCCAAATAGGTAGCCCAAATTTAACCCAAATTGAAAAGGCCCAATATCTAAAATTTTTAGAAACCTTAGGTTTCTGAAGTTTTCTTCAGCGCCACAAGAGCCGAATCCGTACCCACACGCTCCTTCACGCCAGCGCACAGCCTCTGTACGTGCCACGTCCATGCCTCCGTACACGGCCTTGCACCTGCAAAAATAAGGACAAAAGGACAACAACAAACAACAATAGCGACAACAGATAGCAGTAGAGAAAATGAAAAGACAAAAAAAGTTGTAATTTTAATTTTTGTTTTAGTTTTCATTTCTGATTTTCGGCTTTAAAAGGCCGAAACAGACCATTGAAAAAGAACGGGACAAAAAATTACGAATAGTGAGAAATACAAAATCAAAACAAAAAATTGAAAGGTGGTTTTTCATCTGAATTTCTTTTTATTTTTTTAATCGAGTTCTGTTAGCTTTCATTCTTTTTATTTTTTCTTTTCTTTGCATGTGAAAAATAAAAGGAAGAGAGGAATTTACCTTAGATCGGAGACCGTCTTATTCGTCGATCGAAGTAAGGGCGGACTTCGACACCTTCACACTTCGCCAGTTGCCGTTCCTATTGTCGTATTGGCTTTCGATTGGAAAGTCCTTTGGTTTGGCTGAGGGAAGGGATCGACAGAGAGGATTTTAGGGTTTTTTTGGTCTGCAGTAGATTTAGTTTAAAAAAAAGGGTTAATATTGTTTTAAGAAAAAAACAAAGGCTTAAGTTTGCTAAAAATGTTGTCGTTTTAGTGACATTAAAGTGGCCTCAAACGCCACCATTTCAACCTTGCCTGATTCGATCCGACCCGAAAACCCGGAGGATCCTCGTGTTTTATTAAAAATGGTTTATTTGTGCGATTGACGCCTCCCTATTTCGTGGTGATTTGATTGTATCATTTTTGCCGTTTCTTTTATTTATTGCTATTTTGCCCTAAAATTTTAAGTCACATTTCAATTCAGTCCGCATCTAAACGCAGCATTTTTGGAACCTAGAATATTTTCTTTTTTAATCCATGTTCATTTGTGTGTATCTTATTTCGATCCTAAATTTTATTTTAATAATTTTATTTGTTTATTAATTATCCTTGGTTTTTATTTCAATTGAGTTTCTTATTTTAGTTTTCGTTATTTTATTCATTTTAAATATTTTTCCATAAAATTCATTATTTGTTCTAATATATATATATATATATATATTATTTGGATCATGTTGTATATATTATTTTTGCATTATTTTAGTTTTATTCCTTTAACTCTCCTTTATATGTATATATATTTTTGGTATACACTTTAAATCATTTTTATATGTTTATGCATTCTTTTGTATAATATAAAGTTACTTTTATTCTTTTAAATCATTAACATTTTATTGTATATACATTATTTGTTTTGGAATTTTATATGGATTTTAAATACTTTGCATGCATTATTATATAGTATATACATAATTTTCATTATCTATAAAGTTTGTTTCAAATTATATCATATAACATTTTTATAAACAATGTTCATTTCAATATATATATCATTATAATATATTTTTGTGTTAAACTCTTGTACTTGATTTTAAATTTTTTTAATGGTACATTAACGATTTCAGATTCTTTTTTGTTTAAGATTTATTCTTGTTATTTGGTATTTGTTGTTAATTTGTAATCTTTTAAATGCCGATGTTAATACTCATGTGATGTAATGCGCTAGTTTAGATGCCTTATAGCTCCATACGATCATTATCCGTTTTTTGGTAGAAATGATATTGTTATGTATCTTTATTTCATGTTATTTGTTATGCCATTGTTCTGTATTCTTGCATTATGATTTCACTTCGACTTTCATCCAATTTCAAACCAAATATTTTGAACTAGTTTTAAAATCATTCCATGCAAAGGTTTCTAAAATAAGACAATGTTCCGTGTTTGGAAATTTTAGAGATCGTGCCCTAACGTGCTGGATTTCAGTTTTTCGTTTGACCAAATAATCGAATATCCTTTTAGGATTTCATTTGTGTTTTCTTAGTTTTAAAATAAGACAATATTTCGTGTTTGGAAATCTAAGAGATCGTGCCCTAACATGCTGGGTTTTGATTTCTCGTTTGACCAAATAACTAAATATCCTTTTAGGATTTCATTCGTGTTTTCTTAACTCTAAAATAAGGTAATGTTTCGTGTTTGGAAATTCGAGAGGTCGTGCCCTAACGTGCTGGGTTTCGATTTTTCGTTTGATCCCAAATAATGAAATATCCTTTCAAAATCTCAATGCATGAGTTTTGAGAAGTTTGGGATGATCTGGAATTCGAAGACTTAAATCGTTACATCCTAACATGCTGGATGTGATATTTTATTTCTTCGGAACCAGAGAATCTTAATATTCAAAATCAAGTATCTTCAAATGGTCAAAGAAGGTTGTAATTTTAAAATCTTTCAAATTCTTGACGTTAGGACATTAATTAATCAATTTGGTACTAATTTTGGGCGTTGCGAGGGTGCTAATCCTTCCTCGTGCATAACCGACTCTCGAACCTATTTTCTTAGATTTCATAGACCAAAATTATTGTTTTAATAAAAATGTTTTATTAAAATAATCCATCTCAAGGTGATCCGATCACACCTAGAATAAAAGATCAATGGTGACTCCATTTCCATATTTCTTTTAAAGTTGATCCCCCTTTTTCAAACTTCAAAAAAATGGTTTCGACAGCTTCGCGACTCCACTGGGGATAAACTAAAGGAGAGTCAAGTCGTAAAATTGATTGATCTTTGTCCTTTCGGTGAAAACTAAAAATTTGATTTGAAAAATTACAATCCTATTATTGCATTCATATTGTTGCAATTATTGTAAATCTTGTAGAATATTTTTGCATCATATTGCATGACCACCGGGTCACACCTTTTAAGTGAGAGTGAGAAGCTATTCCTTCGTGAGGTTTTCACCTCGTGCAGGATAGTGAATCGCTTTCAAAATACATCCGTACCTATGTCTTCGTGAGATTTTCGTCTCTCGTGATAGCCATAGGGAAATGTATTCCCCTAAACCGAACTCAATCCATATGAGCCTATAATGGGTGAGGATTGAGGAATCTATTGGTTAGGAAACTCAACTCTAGAACCAAGCCATATATAGCAGCCCTAGGCGCCTACCATAGATAGAGTCACGCCAAACCCTAGTGGTCACCGGTCAGGTGTTCTATGTTGTTTATTTATCTTGCACTAACGTGTTTTCTTTTGTTTTGATTGCATTCATTCCATGCATTTGCATTGTATTTCATGCATGTACATTACATCATGTGCATTACGTTATTTTCATCACATTGCATCATTTGCATTAGTTTTTACAAAATGACCCTGATTAGGTGAAATATTTTAGTTGACCTAGAAGACGAAACTAACGGATAAAAGACTAGAGAAGTTGGAACAAATGTAGAAGGAGATGCAAGAACAGATGCAAGCACAAATGGAGGAGAAACTTGCTAAGATCCAGCAGGATATGGTGGACAAAATGATGGAATCGCAGAGAAATATGATAACTCAGATGACGTAGCTGATGAAGGGGTTTATGGATAAAGGAAAAGCCCCATGGTTAATATTGGGGAGAATACTGAGTATCATCAATATCCTCAGGATCTTACTCTACCACACGAACAAACACTACCTAAAGTGACTGTACAAAGGCCATTTGTTACGATCAGGCCTCAACAATTCCAAGTTAATGCTTCAATGAACCCCTAAATTGGCTTAGGTTCAAGAGATAATCCAATCATGACTAATGTCCCTAATTTGGATGAAATAGATGAAGGAGAGAGGAAAAGAGCAGAATTACTAGGACAGATAGAAGACAAATATAAATTGTTGGAGGAGAAGTTTAAGGCTTTAGAAAGTGCTGATAACTATTATGAAATTGATGCCAAAGATTTAAGCTTGGTCCCAACCTTGGTGCTCCCATACAAGTTCAAAATGCCTGAATTTGATAAGTATAACGGGAAAAGTTGCCCTAAGGCTCATATTACTATGTTTTGTAGGAGAATGACGGGGTACATTAATAATGACCAACTATTGATCCATTGCTTCCAGGATAGCCTGGTAGGAGCAGTAGCCACTCAGTTGAGTCACTAGAATTGGTTCATATTGAGATTTAGCCCAAGCATTCATGAAACAGTATAGTCATGTGACAGACATGACTCCCGACAGAATTACTCTTCAAAACATAGAGAAAAGGGCGAATGAAAGTTTTAGACAATATGCGCAGTGGTGGAGAGAGGTTGCCATCCAAGTCCAGCCACCACTTTTAGAGAAAGAGACCACAATGCTCTTTATTAATACACTAAAGGCCCCGTTTATCACTCACATGCTAGGGAGCACTACAAAGAGTTTCTCAGACATCGTAATGATTGGAGAAATGATTGAGAATGCCATAAAGAGTGGAAAGATAGATGTTGGAGAAAGTGCCAAAAGATCAACCTTGAGAAATAGGGAAAATAAAGTGAACAGCTTAAGCAAGTGTCCCAAATTAGTCACTGTAGGTCAACCAAGGGTTGTGACAACTAGTCATCAGGCTTATCAAGACGAGAATCCAGTGCAAAGCAACTCTAGTTTACACCAATTTCGATGACATATGGGGAGTTGTATCAAAGCCTATTTGATACACATGAGGTGGCTCCTCACTACTCGAAATCGATGCAACCTCCATATCCAAAATGGTATGACCCAAATGCCCAGTGTGAGTACCACGCAGGGGTCATAGGGCATTCGATAGAAAATTTCCTTGCTTTCAGGAAATTGGTGGAAAAATTCATTGGCATGGGTATTGTGAAATTAGATGACACGCCAAATGCAAAAATATGAGCCTAGGAGTGTTTTGAGCAATAGGACTGTGGAAGAGACATGTATTTTTAAGGTTAATCTAGAGTAATATTCAAAACACGTTTATTTCTTTCAGCCTAGAAGTAATGAGAGTCATTTTATGAAATAGGCTTGTGTTCAGAATCTTTATTTCAATAAAAGCATCTTTTTGAGAAAATATTTTTCCATTCTTTCTATTTATAGATTCTTTTGGTACTTTGGATTACTATTCAAATATTCTTTCATTCTTTATTCATGATCATACCATACAAATAATCATTCTTAAAATTTACCTTCATACCCACAATGGGTCCCCAGATATCAATGACATGGGCGACACTATTACTGACTCACTTTTTGAATGAAATATGGGTTTAAGGGATCTTAGGACTTTGAAGATGACAGAAATTGTAACATATTTTTCGATTTGTTAATACTGGATGAAGAACACATCCTACGTTACGAGCCAAGGAAGGAGATGATGATCAAAGCCTAGCTCAATGCAGAAATAAGATTTCCTACATGTGGGGCATGGATGTTATCAAGTCAGTCTCTTCAAAAGTTTCTGGCCAACATCGATTCATTTTCGTGGATGTTGATTACTTCACTAAGATGGTAAAAGTCACGTCATGTGCCAATATTACAAAGTTGATAGTTATTAGAATAAAAAGAAAAAGAAAGTATTTAAAAAAAAAAAATATCGAAAAGATCATATTTAACCGCACAATGTCAAAAGTTTGCGGTCTGTTCAAAATCAGGTGCCACATCACAATGCAACAAAGGCATCCAAAAAAAAAAACAAAAGATCATAAAAATACTGATACTTGTAAAGATTGGCATACAAAAGTTACTATTTACCATTTATGCTCATCAACATTGGTCAGGACGGTCACCAGATCAACACATTTCTCATTGGTTTCACCCATTGAAGTCGAAATTCTTTTTTTCAAGTTTTATCAGAACTGAAGTTGGATAAGGCATAATGGATACAATCCTAATTTGATCAATCAAATTTGTGAGGAAAGGTTAATAGCTATCCGTTACAGTCAGATGATGCGGATTTGCGATAGCGAGGTTCATCCTAGAAAATTTCAAAGGGACATGATATTGAAGAAGATTCTTCATATACAAAAGGATTTCAGAGAAAAATAGATGCCAAACTAGAAAAGACTTTATGTAATGAAAAAGTTTGTTCTGGAAACATAGACCTAATAGATGGAAGGGATATGCCCAATCCAGTGAATTTGGTCAAGAAGTATTTCACTTATAAAGGAGAAGCCAAGGTGAAAACCTGCAAAGGGCACCTTTAAAAAACAGAGAATAAAAAAATAGAAATTTTTAGCAAAAAAGAAGAAAGAAAAAGGAGAGGCCAAGGTGAAAACTCGCAAAGGGACTTTGAGACCAAAGGGGATTTGAGTTGACAACCCAAAAAGGGCGGCTCAAATTTTGATCAAGAGTGGGGCATATAGAAGTCCTGCTATGCTTGAATTAACAATGAAGAAGTATGATATGTCTTGGGGCATCGACAAAGTACTTCGGACCCCCTAAGCACATATTGAGCTTAAAATGGTCCTCAAGAAGTTGGAATAGAGAAGCTCAGACTGCGATATCTAGGGCACCTAGTTTCTATTTTACCCATTTTAAATTTGTTATTTGTGATTATATTATTCTTTTCAAAATAGGTTCACAATAAAATTTCCTTCTTAATTGCGATAGCTATCTTTGCTTAGCTTATTTGTTTCGAGCTATGGTCCTAATTAATTTCCTCCTTGTCCATGGTTATGATCTTTTTCAGGCATTTTTCATTGAAACAACGATTAGTGGACTAAATATATTTTCATAAAATGAGTTTCGCATATTACTCTAGAAACTCTTTGAATAATACAAGAACTTGAAATAGGACTATTATTTTAAAACTCACCAAGATTAAGGAAGAGTCTAAGTTGAGGCTATCTCATTGGATTTTCTATTAAAAATAGTTGGTGATACAATCCTAATGAAAAATGGGCATCTTTAACCCCAAGTGTAAAATGAGAATCATTCTCCAGAGAAAAATTGATGTTCTGCATTCACACGAGCATCATACATACACATCTGGTTGGGTCACCCGAGAGTGATCAGTTGATGGAACAAGCTATAGGCCCTATACCCTCGGGTTATCATGGGATAGATAGAAGATAATACAAATCTCATACATTTGAATAGCAATGTGATGGATTGAAGAAGAAACAAATTTTACATTTCAAGGTCGCAGTGGGATAGATGGGAAGAGATTCAGATCCTATACCCCTAAGTCACAATGAGATGAACCTTGAAGTTATAGTGGGGCAAGTCTGTTGAGCAAGATATTTGTTTTCTCGGGTTTTCTGTCAAGAATACCAGCTGAACAAGAGGGTAGCATATTACCTGTAACAGACCGAATTTAAACCTAATCGAAATGGTGGTTTCGGGACCACGAATCTTAATCTGAGAAATATTTAAATATTATATTTTGTGATTATTATATGTGAATTAATGTGTGTGAAAGTTTCGTAGAAAAATTTAATCGTTTGTGTGTTTACTTAAATAAAAGGACTTAATCGCGTAAAGTGTAAAAGTTACAAACTATAGTGTAAAGTGCTAGAATGATGATGGCTTTATAATATGAGGTATTAAAAGGGAAAATAGCCCATTTTAAGTTAGCGGGTGGTTTATGACAAGATTAACCTTATATTATATTTTGTTTTTATTAAATAAAGGTTAAAATGGTAAATTATTAAAATATTATTATATGTTAAAATGCATGAAATTAAAAGCCATTTTAGTTGTTTTTCTTCTTCCATTACCGTGAGTTAGCTAAGAAAAAGGGGTTTAAAGGCTTGAAACATTCGGCCATCATCAAGCTCAATTAGGTGTGAATTTTAGCTCGATTTTTAATAATTTTTACGTTTTAGTGATCGTTGCTTCGTATATTATCTGACCCATGCTAAAATTTTTGAGATTAGTATGTATGTGATATTCAGCCATTGACATGTTCATGTTTTTTTTATGTTTGATGATTTTAAATTAAAGATATGTTAAAGATTAGTAGGTTTTGTATTGAAAATATTAGTGAATTTAAGTATTTTGGGCTAAATTGCATAAATAAATTTTTGAGGGGACTAAAATGAAAAATAAATGAAAGAAATGGATTTGTATGGTCCTTGTGAACATTCGGCCCTAAGGTACTATTGTGAAATTTTGTGTATTTTATGTTTTGTACAAATAGGACCAAATTGCAAAAATGTGAAACAGTAGGGGTAAAATGGTAATTTGAATATTTATGTGTTTTGGGATTAAATTGAAATGAAATGTACTTGAATGATCTGAATTTGAATGTGTTTAGATCAAGAACAAAGAAAAACGGATTTGGATCGAGGAAAGGCGAAGATTATCGAATAGCCGGTATACGTTGTCCGTCGACAGTCGAGGTAAGTCCTTAAGCAAATATAAGTCAAAGAATTATTTGTGAATATAATAAATGATGAAACTTGAATATTTTAAGCATAAATATATCAAATGGCCGAATGTAGGGGTATAATATTGGATTGATTTTTATTTGTTGAAAGTAATGTGTAATAGATATGCTCGGTTGTTATGTGAAAGTGATAAGCATTACATAGGTTGTTTGAGATGCTAGTTTTGAGAAATGTTCATTGAACAATTTATTATGTTGTTATTTCGGGCTTCGAGCCTAGCAGGCCTTGTGTCGGTGACTTATTTCGGGCTTTGAGCCTAGCAGGCCTTGTGCCAGTGATTTAATTTGGGCTTACAGCCTAGCAGGCTTAATGCCGGTGTTTATACTTTGGACCTTTGGTCTAGCAGGCTCAATGCCGGTGTTTATACTTCGGACCTTTGGTCTAGCAGGCTTAATGCCGGTGGGTAATTCGGGCTTGAATGCTTAGTAGGCTAAATGCCGGTGATACGCTATAAACGAAGAATTTGAGAATGAAATGAGGTATGGCATATTAAATGATATATGTTAGAAGATCAGGTAAGAGTTGGCTTATTGTATTAGTATGAAATGAAGTAGCTCAGTTCATTACCATTTTACTTAAGTATGGTGTGATAAAGTGAATGATTCATTAAGTATTTTATTTAGTGATGATGATCTTATCATTAACAGGTATGAACATTTAATTTGTGTGAGGTTGAGATATGTATATATAACACATGGAAGATTCGATTATAATGAAAAGATGAATGGTAAAAGTGTTGAAAGTATTTGTAATTGAGTTTGTTTGGCTCAAAATATATGAATAAACATAATACTCAATGATTTGTTGGTATAAGCGTTTATGATATCCATGTGCTAATATTCGGTTAATCATAATTTACAAGTTGGAATGATTAAATTCAATGCCGAAAGCATGGAGATTAATATGTTTAAATGTTCGTTTATTGCATTAATACTTGCTTAAGACTTACTAAGCTAGTAAGCTTACTTTGTGTGTTTCAATGTGCTGTTATATAGATTTTGGGTCAGCTACGGGCTCAGAGGATCTTCAAAGAAGTCAACCACACTATCAACTCTTTTGGTACTTATAAACCTAGTTTGATTCAAAAGGCATGTATAAGCTAGGCTATGTTGTTAGTTAATGGTATTTAATCTTGTATATATATGTATAGCCTTGCGAAATGGCTACTACTTTTGGGTAAACTTTACTTATGTCTTTGATAGATTGGTTTGTATAATTGTTCTTGGTTATGTGCTTCTTGTTATGTTTTAAGTTTAGCTTGAAAGAATATATTATGACATTTATATTGAGAAGTTTAGTTATGAGTCGATGATGATAGTGAAAATGTTTATGCATGAATATTTGAGATTGAACATTGGAGCGTTTATTTGATATCCAAGCGTGTAGTCGAAGAATTGATTATACTTATGCAATTCCGCTAGCTATATTAGCTCATGTGTTTGGTAGGTTAATAGTATTTCTTTATGACCTTAGTATTCAATGTGGCTTTGATTAAATAAATTCAAAAAAAAAGGGCTACGTTGTATATTGTATGTATGTATATTCAGCTGAGTCTATGTGCTATAGTCAAATGTAGTTAACATGCTCAAAGAACTAGTTGGTTAGGCTTATGTTCGAATATGGAAATGTGCATAACTATGATATATATATATACATTTATATATGTAAATGGCTTGAGAGGTTGTTTAAATTTTACTAAGTGCATGAAACTACCAAACTCGACTTGTGTTAAGTAATAAACATGAAATGTCATAAATGGGACATTGTATATTCGGTCAAATGCTTAAGTATGTAAGTGATGTGTAATAAGTTGCATGTATTCGATTATGTGGAATTAGGTTAAAGCTATAAGAATTTGGTCTTAATAGGGTGTAATTATGTGATGACATTTTGATCATGGTTATATGTTTAGATATACATACTTATTGGACATTAATGATTCAATGGTTCGAGTATTATTATAAATATTGAAAATAGGACAATTAAGGTTTATAGAATTATAGTATTAGTATGTAATAGTAATGTGTACATTGAGTAACCAATCATGATCATAAGTAACTATATTACTTATTTGCCTATTTTAGTTTATTATTATTAGCATATCTTACACTTAAGTGATTATTTGTTTATGATTGTATCTCTTGTTAAGCATGTTGGATTAAGAATGATTGACTGAATAGGGGTTTTGTCTTTTCTGGTAATGCCGTAACCCTAATCTGGCGATGGACTCGGGTTTGGGGTGTTACATTTGATTGGTATCAGAGCTTACGGTTTAGTCGATTCGAGGACTACCGTAGCGCATGTGAGTCTAGCTATACATGCCTTTATTGTATATTTGATAGTGTGGTGACTTCTGACATTTCAAACTATGTTTTATATAGTAAATGGATCCTGATCTCGACAGAGCCGCAGCAGATGATGTAGAGAGCGTAGCGCCTGACCACGCACGCGGATCATCGCTAGTAGACTCTCGGCCAGTTTCAGGTAGCCATGAGGGGGAGGCTAAACAAGCCTTCTATCAGATGATGAACGAGTGGTTTATGCAGTTTATTTAGACTAACCCGGCTGTACAACAACCTCCACCCCCTAATAATCAAACTCCGGTACCTTCAGCACCTCCGATGATAGATTCGATGAGATCTAGTAGGCTGTTGATAAAATCAAAAAATATGGGGCCAAAGAATTCAAAGCTAAGGACGATGATGATGCAGAACGGGCTGAGATGTGGCTTGATAATACTATTCAGCTACTTGATGAGCTATCTTGTACTCCAGATGAATGCCTGAAATGTGCTATATCTCTATTACGGGACACTTTATATCACTGGTGGAATACACTAGTATTAGTGGTTTCGAAAGAAAAAGTGACGTGGGATTTCTTCCAGATCGAGTTCCGTAAGAAATATATTAGCCAGAGGTTCATCGATCAGAAAATGAAAGAATTTCTAGAACTAAAATAGGGCCGCATGATTGTAACTGAATACGAGCGAAAATTTGTTAGATTGAGCCAATATGCCCGAGAGTGTATATCCACTGAAGCCATTATGTGTAAAATATTTGAAGACGGCCTGAATGAAGACATAAAGTTACTTGTCGGCATTCTTGAAATTAAAGAGTTCGTAGTACTTGTCGAACGAACTTGCAAAGCTGAAGAACTTGGAAAAGAGAAAAGAAAAGTTGAGATGGAAGCTAGAGACACTCGTAAGAGATCATCGAGTAAGGCTTTCAATCTGTATCTTAAAAGTTCATGTAACATCCTTAAATCGGGATCTCTGTATTTTTGCAGGCTTGCATGTGTTAATATGTTTGCTGTGCTAGTTTAGGGTGTTTTGGGGTCCTGGCATGAGATTGGGGTAGGTCTGAGCCATAGCAAAAATTTTTGTTTTGGGTACTTAGAAGGGGGGAGCCAAGGGAGTTAGGTGTTAAGAGATGTTATTGGGGTGTTTTGACACAAATAAGCCAGTGGAAGAGTGGCAAGGAGGCACTACTTGGGAGGCAAGGGAGTGACGCCTCATGTAGGAGGCAAAGCTTTGGTTCGAGTTGCAGGAATCTCTCCTTGTGCATTTATTTTTGACGCTAGGTGCAAGAAGGAGATGTGCTCAGGAAAGACTCTGTTGGATGGGTGTTAAAGGAGTCAACACATTTGAATTGGATGGAGAGGAGTGAATGTAGGGGCTTGACTCATTCAAACAATTTGAATGAGTGGAAAGGAGGAATTTGGGGAGAAAGGAGGGGGACGACTTGGAGGTTAAAGGGAGTGGGAGTGTGGCCAAAATTTGAAGTGGTGTGGTTAGAGTGCATTCAGTTTTAGAGAATGGTAAGGGGGTGGCCGAATGTGGTTGTAGGCTCTAGTGAGGTGTACAAATTCGGCTAGTTGGGGGAGCACTTAGAGCCTTCTTTCTTAGTTTCATGTGTGCCAAAATTAAACCCCTCCTATTTGGTATTTTTGCATTTCCTTCTCCTCTTTTTCTGGCCAAAACTAAATGCTCTTCTAAGCTTTTCTCCCTTCTCTTCTCTATATTGTTGGTTAGCCGAATCTACCTTGCCCACCATCCATTAGTTGTGTTCCAATTGCTATCTCCTTCAAAAGCTTGAAACATCATATCTATCTTCCTTTTTACTTTTATTTTCACTTCTTCCTTAAAACCCTCTGTAGCTGAATCTCCCCAAAACCATATCATTCTTCTTCTCTTCTTCATTCGAGTTAGCAAGAACCGAAACCAGCACCCTCTCTCTCTATTAACATCTTTTCTTTCTCTCCTCCTGAAGCCATAGTCGAACCTCTCCTACCCTCTTCTCTCTATTTTCTTTTCTCAAGCTGAATCACCACGTTTTCTTTCATTCCCTTTCATCTTGTTATTCTCTTCTCTTCACAATTTCTTGTTAGTCGAAACTACCTTTCCACTTCATCATTTTTGGTTCAAGATCGAAGCTTTGTTAATATCTATTTTGGTAAGTTCCTTCTTTAGCCGAACCTTTCTTTCTTTTTGAGGTAAGTTGTTGCTTTCTCTCAAGTGTATCTTAAGGCTGAAACTCTCTAATCCTCTCTTCACTTTTGATTTTTGGCAAGATCGAATATCTGTGCTTATATCTCCATTCCTCTTCTTGCGTTTTCTCTTAACTACCTAGGTTCCGAAATCAATCTCTCTTCTCTGGATCTCCAAGCTGAATCTCAGCCCACATCTTGCAGCAGATCATCATCACCCACCCACTTGTAATAAATTTTGGTAAGTTTTGAGGTAAGGGGGAGACCATCTTCTCACATTATATTCTTTTGGGATTTATGTTAATGTCAAATGGCCTTTGGATCCATGGCAATATGTTTGGTCAATTGTAGGAAGGAGTGTAGCTGCATATTGGTGATCTTCAAGAGTAGCTCGGTTCATGGTTTAAATCTCAATCTTCGAGATCTGTCGACTTAGGTGAGGGATCTAACTCTGGGATTCCAGTTCTTTATATTTTAGTTCACTTTTTTAACCCAATTTAGTGATAAGGTATATTATGGATTCGAAGGCTAATCAAACAGTAGGAGGGGTCAGACCTGAGACCCCAGCCCCTAAGTTCAAGAAGAGGGCAGTCTCAGGGGTTCGTGATTGGCCACCGGGGTATGGACCAGCATCCGAGCAGGAGAGTAGACAAATCGTAGTTGTGTCGATTAACGACAGTACCGGCGTAGAAAGTGTAGTTTTGCACGTAATCATGTGTGTAATAGTTACACACTCCATTAGTTAATTTGCTAATTATGTTTATTGTTATAAGCTGAAATAGCTATTGAAATCGGTGTGTTACCCTTGTGGGTATGAGCGTGGACTCTGAGTAAGTCCCCTGTGGATTGGCTATCGATATATGTTGTTATGCTATTTGATTATGCTATGCTATGTGATAATTGCATTATAAACATGTTAATATGCCACGAAAAATATGTTCATGATGATCGGTATGTTGAGAGGAGGGGGAAGGATGATTTAGGCATCACTAGTGGTTTTGACCACACGATGGGTTGGCCCCGCTTTTCTTATTATTTATGACTAGTTTGATGGTTTTGACCACGATGGTTTTGACCACACGGATATTATTGTGACTACGGTCACGGTGGTTTTGACCACACATGGATTATTGTGACTCGTCCTAGTGGTTTGGTACCACGATGGGTTGGCCCCACATGTTGATTCTGAAATTGTCATCAGTGGTTTTGACCACACGGTGGGTTGGCCCCACCACATGATTTGTGACTACGGTCACCAGTGGTTTTGACCACACTTATATGATTTGTGACTACGGTCACCAATGGTTTTGACCACCAGTGGTTTTGACCACACGGGGTAGACACAGGAGTTCGGTTGGTTAGGTTGGGTTTGCATGATTTGTATTTTGACTGATGAAATGTGTAAGTGCCTTGTTATTATCGGGATGGGGATTTATACACTGAGTCTCGGTGACTCATTCCTTCCTTTACATTTTGCAGATGAGGCTTAGATCGCGGATGTGGAGCCGAGGTGGACTCGAGGTGGCCATGCACTATGTTTTCGGGTTTTAGTTCAATTACTTTTGGGTTAATTTACTTTTAAATTTTGTTTTGGGTCCATAATAAGGCCTCTAAATTTTATTATTTTAGGTTTTTGATTATCGGCTTTAAGTTTTATCATATTGGGCTAAAGTTAAATAACATAGCATGTTCTAATAACCTGTAAAATCAACGTTTTCAAAAATTGTACAACTTATCGGGTTTTTCCAAGCTTTACCATCGGTAATACTAAATAAATGAAGTCCGCAAACTATCTCAGACTTTCTCCGAACTAAGTTTTTTTTTTATGTTCAGATACAAAATGGTTTTCAACTTTATTAAGCTAAACTCACTCGGGTTTTCATAAAATCAAGCGGCTTTCCAAAATTAGAAACGATAAATTATCTTCTCAAGGGAGTTTTTCTTCCACACTCAAAACGATAAAATGTTTTCGATAACACTTTTTCACAAAAGAAAACCAGCAACTTGTTTTCTTCAAATTATTTTCACTCTGTAACATACTGAATTCGGTTGTGGTGTGTTGACCAAGTTTGGGGTGTTACAATTTTGGTATCAGAGCTCGGTTCAAAAGCTCGACTATGGACTCGAGGCCCAAAATTTTTTAAAAAATAGGTTATGAAAGGTTTTTTTGGAAATGGTACGGTTGGAAAAGCATGGCACCGAGTCTCCGGCATCGATCCGCCCATGTAAGTACCCCTATTTGTTGTTAATATGTCTGTACTGATAACGTTATGACTAGTAGTAATAGGGAATTACTTTAGAGACTTAAACTGTAGGATTGTGTGAACTTACGAAAATAATCCCCGTATTAAACTATTCATAAGATTGTGCTTTAATAACAGTGGAATAAGTCTAACGCATAAAACTGTTAAATCAAATCAATTCGTATTGATAGTCATGAGTGCACGAGGACGTGGGTGTAATATACGTGGACGAGGTAGGGGTAGAACGACAGTGTCGGAACAGGTAGGGTCTGGGCATGGGTCAGAGAATGAGGTACCACCATCGCCAGTTGTTGGCGCAGAATTTTAGGATCAGATGGGTGGTGATGATGTAGTGTCGCAGGCGATGCTGCGGGTTCTCGAAAGAGTCGCGGATGCGGGCATCAAAACGAGAGCTTGAAAATCTATGTTTGAACGACTCCGGGCTAATGGCGTAGAGGTATTTAGAGGTGTATCTGGTGTGGCTCCTAGCACGATAGAATATTGGCTAGAGGCGATAGAACGTATCATAGACGACCTAGATTTTATGGCTGAGGAGAAGCTAAAGGGAATAGTATCTTTTCTCCGAGATGAGTCATATCAGTGGTGGCTCACGGTGAATGATGGAGCAATGGCCGACGACATCACTTGGGATTTCTTTAGGGCGACCTATCAGAGGATATATGTTGGGACTAGTTACATCGATGCGCAGCGTAAGGCATTCCTGAATTTGGTTTAGGGAAATAAGTCAGTATCAGAGTATGAGGTAGGATTTCTTTGGTTAATTCGGTATGCGTGGGGCATTGTGGGCACGAAACATGAGCGTTGTGTCAGATTTGAGGATGGGTTGAGAGATGAGCTGTGGATGTTGATTGCTTCACGGCGGAGAGAGAATTCTGATTTTAGTAGAAGGCCAAAGTTCTTGAGGAAGTGAAGCTGTCGATTGAGACGGAATTAGGATAAGGGTTGGAATAAGAGGAATTTTGGGTCATCCGGGTCTGCCGAGAATCAGCAAAAAAGGGCTAGATATGGTGGGCCGGATCAAGCTTCGAGGCCTGCTGCTGCTACTTAGTGGTCGCCACGGTGTGCTCGGTGTGGGAAGTCTCACACGGGGGAATGTTGGACTGAAAATAGAGGGTGTTTTGAGTGTGGGTCAATGGGACACCGAGTGAGGGATTGTCCGTAGAGGTCAGCTAGGCTTCAGTCTGGGAATCAGGGTCATACACAGTTTAGGAGGGATGGTCAACAACCACAGAAGGGTCATGATTCGGCCGGAGAGGTATGATTCGGGGCGAGGCTGCGGAACACCGGTAGAGGTCTTAGGAGCCTGAGGCGAGACAACTGGATTGGTCTGTGATGAGGCATCGAGAGGAGGGCGATGCGTCGGACGTCATAACCGGTACGTTCTTAATTTTTGGAGTGCCTTATACTGCTATGATAGATGTTAGTTCGACGCACTTGTATGTTGCCAATAGTATAGTGGAAACTATGAACTTAGACTTTGAGATTACTTCTAGGGAGATGGCAATAATAAGCCCTCTAGGCCACCCTGTAGAAGTAAATAAAATGTATAGAGGTGTACCCCTAGAACTTCAAGGGGTAGTGTTTTTGGCAGATCTGATGGAACTGTCGTTCGGGGAGTTCGATCTGATTCTCAGGATGGATTGGCTAGTGAAGTACCAGGCCAGTTTGGATTGCACAACTAAGCTCATGGTTTTGAGGATAGTTGAAGGTGAAGAGGTGGTAATGATAGGTAATAGAAGAGATTATCTATCTAATGTTGTGTCTGCTCTGAAGGCCGAGAAAATGGTGAGAAAGGGTTGTGACGTGTTTATGGTGCATGTTTGTGCCTTAGAGGCCAAGGAATCCGTTGTGGGGAATGCCCGAACAGTGAAGGAATTTACCGATGTATTCCCAGAGAAACTTTCGAGTCTGCCTCTAGACAGTGAAGTTGAGTTCGGTATAGACTTGTTACCCGAACAGCGATGTCGGTTCTATTGCCCCATATAGGATGGCACAAAAAGAATTGGTGGACCGTGGTTTCATCCTACCGAGTGTATCACATTGGGGGCCTTTGTGCTTTTTGTTAAGAAGAAAGATGGTACAATGCGGATGTGTATAGACTACCGCCAGCTGAATAAGTTGACGATCAAGAACAAGTATCCGTTGCCCAGGATGACGACTTGTTTGATCAGCTTAAGGGTGCATCGATTTTCTTTAAGATAGATCTTAGGTCGGGGTATCATCAACTCAAAGTAAATGAGGCGAATATCCATAAAACTGCATTTCGTACTCGTTATAGGCACTACAAGTTTGTGGAAATGTTGTTCGGGTTGACTAATGCACTGGCAGCGTTCATGGACATGATGAATCGGGTGTTTCAGCTGTACTTGGACCGGTTCGTCGTGGTGTTTATAGATGACATTTTGGTATACTCAAAATCTGAGGTGGAACATGTCGTGCATCTACGGGTGGTTCTACAGATTCTGAGGGAGAAGCAGCTGTTCGCCAAGTTTAGTAAGTGCGAGTTCTGGTTGAAGGAGGTAACTTTCTTGGGTCATGTGGTGTCAGTTGAGGGAATTAGAGTGGATCCTCAAAAGATTAAGGCGATGTTGGATTGGAAGCCACCTATGACGGTAGAATAGATTCAGAGTTTTCTGGGTTTGGCAGGATATTACAGAAGATTCGTGGAAGGGTTTTCTTTGATTGTAGCACCGTTAACTAAGTTGTTACGGAAAGGGGTTCCATTTGTGTGGTCTGATAAATAGCAGAAAAGTTTTGACAAGTTAAAGAAGATTCCGACAGAAGCTCTGGTTTTGATTCAACCTGAAGATGGGAAGGAATTCACGGTTTATTGTGATGCATCGCATACTGGTTTGGGGTGTGTACTGATGCAAGAGGGGGTAGTGGTGGCGTATGCATCTCAACAGTTGAGACCTCACAAAGTTAACTACCCGACACATGATCTGGAATTTGTTACAGTGGTCTTCGCCCTGAAGATTTAGAGGCATTACTTGTATGGGGAGAAGTCAATAGTCTACACGGATCACAAGAGCATGAAGTATCTCCTAACTCAAAAGAATTGAATTTGAGGCAACGTAGGTGGATCAAGTTGTTAAAACACTACGACTGCTCGATTGAATACCATCCGGGTAAGGCTAATGTAGTGGGCGATCGTTGAGCCGTAAGGTGGTAATGGATCGAGAGCAATGTTTGCTCGTCTCGATCTGTATAATGACGGAGTCTATTGGCGAATTGCAAGTAAAGCCAACGTGGGTAGATCGAGTTAAGGAGGGATAGCTAGTGGATGAGGTTTTGAGTGCTCGGAGGTTGCAAGTGCAGAATGGTGGTTTGGAGGTTATAGCTTGAGCGGTGAGGTGTCTTTGTGTTTTCAAGGGAAAGTGTGTATTAGAAGGGCGTTGAGTTGAGACAACAAATTCTTGAGAAGCTCATAGCGGTCCATATCGCTATGCATCCTGGAGGTAGCAAGATGTATCGGGATTTGCGGGAACAGTTCTAGTGGCTGGGTCTTAAGCAGGAAGTAACTAAATTTGTGAGTAAGTGTCTGACATGCTAGCAAGTCAAAGCTGAGCATCAGTTACCGTCAGGTCTGTTACAGCTAGGTAAAAATTTTGCAGTGGAAGTGGGAAAGAATTACAATGGATTTCATCACGGGGCTACCCCTTACGCCTAGCAAAAAAGATTCAGTCTGGGTGATTGTTGATCGTTTGACAAAGTCGGCCCATTTCATACGAGTTTGGATTGATTATTCACTCCAAAGGTTGGCAAAGTTGTATGTAGTGGAGATAGTACGGTTACATGGAATGCGGTGTCGATTATCTCGAGATAGGGATCGATTCACGTCAAGATTTTAAAAGCTTTGCATCAAGCGTTGGAGTGCGAGGTTGTTTTTCAAACTGACTTTTCATCCATGATCGACAGACGATCGAAAGGGTAATTCAAATCTTAGAAGATATGTTAAGGGGTTGTGTTCTGGATTTCAGCGGTAGTTGGGAGGAATATCTATCATTGGCAGAGTTCGCGTATAATAACAGTGATCAAGCGAGTATCCAGATGGCACCATATGAGGCATTATATGGATGGAAGTGTCGTACCCCTACGTGTTGGACAGAACTGGGTGAACTTCAGATGTTGGGTCCGGAGTTGGTTGCTGAAGCAGAGGATAAGGTTAAGGTGATTCAGGCTCGTCTGAAGGAAGCTTTGGACAGGAAGAAGTCTTATGTCGACCTCAAACGTAGGGATATAGAGTATGCAGTGGGTGACAAGATCTTTCTGAAGGTATCGCCGTGGAAGAAAGTGCTGAGATTTGGTTGGAAGAGCAAGCTAAGCCATAGGTTTATTGGGCCATATATGGTGTTGAAGCGAGTGGGACCGTAGCTTACCAGCTCGAGTTGCCGTCAGAGTTGAGTCAAATTCATGATGTATTCCATGTCTCCATGCTTAGGCACTATCGATCAGATCCATCGCATATTGTGCCAGTGGATGAGATTAAGGTGAGTCCGGATTTGTCTTTCGAGGAGGAACCAATGTGGATTTTGGATTGGGAAGTCAAAGTTCTGCGCAAGAAGTCAGTTCCTTTGGTGAAAGTATTATGGTGGAACCATGGTATGGAAGAGGCCACGTGGGAGCCAGAGGATGTGATGCGGCAGCGATACCCTCAACTCTTTTGACCAGGTAATTTTGAGGCCAAAATTATTTTTAAGGGGGTAGAACTGTAACATCCTTAAATTGGGGTCTCTGCATTTTTGCAGGTTTGCATGTGTTAATATGTTTGCTGTGCAAGTTTAGGGTGTTTTGGGGTCCTGGCATGAGCTTGGGGCAGGCCTGAGCCATAGCAAAATTTTTTTTTTTTGGGTACTTGGAAGGGGGGAGCCAAGGGAGTTAGGTGTTAAGAGATGTTATTAGGGTGTTTTGACACAAATAAGCTAGTGGAAGAGTGGCAAGGAGGCGCTACTTGGGAGGCAAGGGAGTGACGCCTCATGCAGGAGGCAGAGCTTTGGTTCGAGTTGCAAGAATCTCTCCTTGTGCATTTATTTTTGACGCTAGGCGCAAGGAGGAGATGTGCTCAGGAAGGGCTTTGTTGGATGGGTGTTGAAGGAGTCAACACATTTGAATTGGACGGAGAGGAGTGAATGTAGGGGCTTGACTCATTCAAACAATTTGAATGAGTGGAAAGGAGAAATTTGGGGAGAAAGAGGGGACGGCTTGGAGGTTGAAGGGAGTGGGAGTGTGGCCGAAATTTGAAGTGGTGTGGGTAGAGTGCATTCGGTTTTAAAGAATGGTAAGGGGTGGCCGAATGTGGTTGTAGGCTCTAGTGAGGTGTGCAAATTCGGGTAGTTTAGGGAGCACTTAGAGCGTTCTTTCTTAGCTTCATGTGTGCCAAAATTAAACCCCTCCCATTTGGTATTTTTTCATTTTCTTCTCCTCTTTTTCTGGCCAAAATCGAATGCTCTTCTAAGCTTTTCTCCCTTCTCTTTTCTATATTGTTGGTTAGCCGAATCTACCTTGCCCACCATCCATTAGTTGCGTTCCAATTTCTATCTCCTTCAAAAGCTTGAAACATCATATCTATCTTCCTTTTTACTTTTGTTTTCACCTTCTTCCTTGAAACCCTCTATAGCCGAATCTCCCCAAAATCGTATCATTCTTCTTCTCTTCTTCCATTCGAATTAGCAAGAACCGAAACCATCACCCTCCCTCTCTATTAACATCTTTTCTTTCTCTCCTCCTGAAGCCATAGCCGAACCTCTCCTACCTCTTCTCTCCATTTTCTTTTCTCAAGCCGAATCACCACTTTTTCTTTCATTCCCTTTCATCTTGTTTTCTCTTCTCTTCACAATTTCTTGTTAGCCGAAACTACCTTTCCACTTCATCATTTTTGGTTAGAAATCGAAGCTTTGTTAATATTCGTTTTGGTAAGTTCCTTCTTTAGTCGAACCTTTCTTTCTTTTTGAGGTAAGTTGTTGCTTTCTCTCAAGTGTATCTTAAGGCCGAAACTCTCTAATCCTCTCTTCACTTTTGATTTTTGGCAAAACCGAATATCTGTGCTCATATCTCCTTTCCTCTTCTTACGTTTTCTCTTAATCTACCTAGGTCCCGAAATCAATCTCTCTTCTCTAGATCCCCTAGCTGAATCTCAGCCTACATCTTGCAGCAGATCGTTATCACCCACCCACTCGTAATCAATTTTGGTAAGTGTTGACATAAGGGCGTGACCATCTTCTCACGTTATATTCTTTTTGGGATTTATGTTAATGTCGAATGGCCTTTGGATCCATGGTGATGTGTTTGGTCGATTGTAGGAAGGAGTGTAGCTCCATACTGGTGATCTCTGGGAGTAGCTTGGTTCGTGGTTTAAATCTCAATCTTCGGGATCTATCAACTTAGGTGAGGGATCTAACTCCTAGATTCCAGTTCTTTATATTTTAGTTCACTTCTTTAACCCAATTTAGTGATAAGGTATATTATGGATTCGAAGGCTAATCAAATAGTAGGAAGGGTCAGACCTGAGACCCCAGCCCCTAAGTTCAAGAAGAGAGCGGTCTCAGGGGTTCGTGATTGGCCACTGGGGTGTAGACCAGCATTCGAGCAAGAGAGTAGACAAATCGCGGTTGTGTCGATTAACAGCGATGCAAGCGTAGAAAGTGTAGTTTTTTGGCGTAATCATGTGTATGTGATTACACACTCCATTAGTTAATTTATTAATTATGTTTATTGTTATAGGCCGAAATAGCTATTGAAATCAGTGTGTTACCCTTGTGGGTATGAGCGTGGACTCCGGGTAAGTCCCCTGTGGATGGGCTATCGATATATGTTGTTATACTATTTGATTATGCTATGCTATGTGATAATTGCATTATAAACATGTTAATATGCCACGAAAAATGTGTTCATGATGATGGGTATGTTGAGAGGAGGGGGAAGGATGATTTAGACAGTCACTAATGGCTTTGACCACACAGTGGGTTGGGCCCGCTTTTTTTATTATTTATGACTAGTTTCAGTGGTTTTGACCACGGTGGTTTTGACCACACGGATATTATTGTGACTACGGTCACGATGGTTTTGACCACACATGGATTATTGTGACTCATCCCAGTGGTTTGGTACCACAGTGGGTTGGCCCCACATGTTGATTACGAGATTGTCATCAGTGGTTTTGACCACACGGTGGGTTGGCCCCACCACATGATTTGTAACTACGGTCACCAGTGGTTTTGACCACAGTTATATGATTTGTGACTACGGTCACCAATGGTTTTGACCACTAGTGGTTTTGACCACACGGGGTAGACATAGGAGTTCGGTTGGTTAGGTTGGGTTTGCATGATTTGCATTTTGACTGATGAAATGTGTAAGTGCCTTGTTATTATCGGGATGGGGATTTATACACTGAGTCTCGGTGACTCACTCCTTCCCTTACATTTTGTAGATGAGGCTTAGATCGCGAATGTGGAGCTGGGGTGGACTCGAGGTGGCCATGCACTACGTTTTCGGGTTTTAGTTCAATTACTATTTGGGGTTAATTTACTTTTAAATTTGGTTTTGGGTTTGTAATAAGGCCGCTAAATTTTATTATTTCAGGTTTTTGATTATTGGCTTTAAGTTTTATCATATTAGGCTTAAGTTAAATAACATAGCATGTTCTAATAACCTGTAAAATCAACGTTTTGAAAATTGTACAACTTATCGGGTTTTTTCCAAACTTTACCATCGGGTAATACTAAATAAATGAAGTCCGTAAACTATCTCAGACTTTCTCTGAACTAAGTTTTTCTTTATGTTCAGATACAAAATGGTTTTCAACTTTATTAAGCTAAACTCACTGGGGTTTTCATAAAATCAAACGGCTTTCCAAAATTAGAAACAACAAACGATATTCTCAAGGGAGTTTTTCTTCCACACTCAAAACGACAAAATGTTTTCGATAACACTTTTTCACAAAAGTAAACCAGCAACTTGTTTTCTTCAAATTATTTTCACTCTGTAAGATACTGAATTTGGTCATTGTGTGTTGATCGGGTTTGGGGTGTTGCAGTTCAGAGATGACTTCGACCGACATAAGGCTACCTCAGGCATTTCTAGACGAGATCGACCTCCAGTGAGTTCCCGAGCTACTTCGATGGTCAGTGTTGGTAATATCTAGTAGAATCGAGTTGAATGCAAACATTGTGGTAAATGGCATTTTGGGAGTTGTAGATTCCGTGATCGGTCTTGCTTTAAATGTGGATCGTCAAATCATTTTATCAGAGAGTGCCTAATGTTAGCCGAGCAAAATATGGCCCAGAATATCAGACCGAGCAATGTGTCAGTGCGAGGCAGACCACCTAGGCATTCGGAAAATGTTAGTGGTAGTCAGAAAGGAAATAATGACACTGCAGTTAGATCGGAGGCTCGTGCACCAGCTAGAGCATCTGCTATTCGTGCCAGAGAGGATGCTTCTTCCCCAGATGTTATCACTGGTACTTTCACTCTTCATGACACTACTGTGATTGCATTGATTGATCTTGGTTTGACTCATTCATATGTGTGTGAAGCTTTAGTATCAAGTAAGACTCTACTGTTGAGTCTACTGAGTATGTGATCCGTGTGTCCAACCCCTTGTGTCACTATTTACTTGTTGATAAAGTGTGTAAAGGTTGCCCATTAATGATTCAGGATTCCTGCTTTCCAGCTGATTTAATGTTGTTGTCTTTTGATGAGTTCGACATAATTTTGGGAATGGACTGGTTAACTTTGCATGATGCAGTGGTGAATTGAAAAAGAAAGATTATTGATTTGAGATGTCAGAATGGTGAGACCATTCGGGTCAAATCTAATGATCTGAGTGGGTTGCCTACGGTAATATCCTTGATGTTAGCTCGAAAGTACGTGAGAAAAGGATGTGAAGCTTACCTGTTTATGTGTTGGATAATAAAGTGTCTGAAAAGCAGATTGAATCCGTACCGGTTGTGTGTGAATACCCAGATGTGTTTCCTAAAGAATTACTGGGTTTACCACCAGTACAAGAGATTGAGTTTGGCATTGAACTAGTACTGTGGATGACTCCGATTTCGATAGCTCCGTATCAAATGGCACCTACTGAGTTGAAAGAGTTGAAAGCACAGTTGCAAGAGTTGACAGATAGGAGCTTTGCACAACCGAGCTTCTCTCCTTGGGGTGCACCAGTTCTATTTGTTAAAAAGAAAGATGGTACTATGCTAATGTGTATTGACTATAGGTAGCTAAATAAAGTGACAATAATGAATAAATACCCATTGCCTCGAACTGATGACTTGTTTGACCAGTTGAAAGGGGTTTCAGTGTTTTCAAAGATAGATCTGAGATCGGGTTATTATAAGCTGCGAATCAAAGATTTTGATGTGCCAAAGACTGCATTCCGAACGAGGTACGGACATTTTGAGTTTCTGGTTATGCCTTTTGGGCTTACAAATGCACCTACTATTTTTATGGATTTGATGAATCGGGTTTTTAGTCAGTATTTGGATCGATTTGTGGTAGTGTTTATAGATGATATGTTGATCTACTCTAAAGATGAAACCGAACATGCTGAGCATATGAGATTGGTGCTACAAACTTTGCGAGATCAGCAGTTGTATGCAAAGTTTAGTAAGTGTGAGTTCTAGATGAATGAAGTCAGCTTTTTGGGACATGTTGTTTTGTCAGGTATTCGGGTTGATCCGAACAAAATATTAGCTATACTTGATTGGAAGCCACCAAAGAATGTTTCAGAGATTCGAAGCTTTCTGGGACTTGCGGGATATTACAGACGATTCGTGAAAGGTTTTTCCATGATAACTACACCCCTGACAAAGCTACTACAGAAAGATGTCAAGTTCGAGTGGACGAAAAAGTGTCAGAAAAGTTTTGATCAGTTGAAAGCTCTTGTAACATCCTGAAAAGGGCCTATGCATTTTTGGTTTAATTGTACGAAATGACATGTCTTATGTGTTAGGAATAAATTTTGAATATTTTGGAAACACAGGAATGTATAGAAATGTTACGTTAAAAGAGGAAAGTTAACATTTTGGAAACCTAAGTAAAATAGGAAAGTGACCATTTTGGAAACCTAAGTAAAATAGGAAAGTGAACATTTTGGAAATCTAAGTAAAATAGGAAAGTGAACATTTTGGAAACCTAAGTTAAAGAGGAAAGTGAACATTTCTGGAAACTTGGAAATGTAAGGAAATGTCAAGTTTAAAGAGCCAAACGAAAATTTTTGGAAACTTAGAAATGACTTAGAAATGTTGAGTTTCAAAGTTTAAAAGAGTAAATTAAGGCAAGGTGGCCTTAAGAGAAAAAGTATGTGAAATTTGACACACAAACAGGCTTGGAAAAGTGGCCTGAAGGTGCCACTTAGGGCCTCTGGAAATGGCGCCACATGCAAGAGTGTTAGGCCTGAGTTTAAGTCACATGGGAAGCAAATAAAAGAAGTTTTATTTTGCTTCTAGAAGCATAGAGGTGGATGGCACAAGGCTTGCAAAGAGAGTTTTATTCCTTTAAAATATCGGCTAAATAGGGGATAAATGATAGATTTAATATTAGATTACTTTAAGTGGATAATTGATGAGATTAAATAAAGTGATAAAATTTATCAAGTTGTGGAGAGTTGGCCGATTAAGGGACTCCTTGGATGGTATTTTCGGCCAAGGTTGTAAAGGGGGAGGCTATAGCCGAATTCTATTGAGCCAACTTGCCTCTCTTTTGCCAACTCTTTTCTCTCCAAGCCATCATCTTTTTCTTCTTTCTTTTCCAATTGTTCTAGCCAAATTTTTTCCCCCTCTTCTTAGTTCACTTTTGCCGATTTCTCAAGGGATTCTCTCTCCTCTCTTTTCTTTTGCTAAACCGATATTACAAACATCTTCATAAGCTGATTCCTTGTTAAGTTCCAAAAGTCAAAAATAAATCTCCTCTAGCCCTAGCTGAATCTTTGAAGGACTTAAAGCATAAGGTTGTCGATTTGTGTATTAAGGTGTAAGGATCTAAAGATTATCATCTTATTTCTTTTTGTAGGCCGAATATTAGAACTCTAACTCTATTAATGTCTATGGCCGACTACTTGAAGGAAGTTTTGGGAATTAGGTGCTGTCGACTACACAGAAGAAACTTTCGGGATTTCTAAGATCTAAGGTAAGCTGTGAATACCATTCGGTCATAAGCTATATTATTATGATTTAATGTTAGATTAGATCTAACATATGGTTATAGGAATTTCGACAGCATTAAGAAAGCAAGGATCCAATTAGGGATTTAAGATTTTCAAGGTAAGTAACTATGAATATTCGGCCAAGGCCTTATTTTAGTACATAGATCTATTCCCTTATTATCTTAAAAAGCCGAAGACTAACCTATGTAGAGATTTAGGATTTGGCCGAATACAAGGAGAAGAAAAACAAAGTTTTCGGGATTTGAATAGTCATCAAATCGGCACCAAAGGTAAGAAAATGACTACATGAATCCTTCGGGATTTGGGTTATAGCCGATTAGGCTTTAAAAGAAAACACTAAGTTTGGTCGAATAGGCCTATGCTAAACATTACCATGTTGGCCGAATGTAGGGACTTAAAAATCTAATGCAGTAGATCGAATTTCGGGATTTCAAGAGAAATTGTTAAGCGAATCAGGTGTGTACCCCACACTAATCTTAATAGATTTATGGCTTTAATTTGATATATGTTGTTAATATGAAAGTGTAAGAATGTGGCTAAAGTACCATGTTATGGTACAAAGTACTCAGGTACATTTCCTACTCCTACTAGGATTACGAAATATGTTATATTAACATGTGAAAAGTGACATGAATGTGAAATTAAGTATAATATGCATGATATAAATAATGTGGGGCATCCGTTATATATGAGAAAGGGAAGTGTATGTGGTGACTTGGTCCCACTATCGAATGTGGTGACTTGGTCACATTATCCGAATGTGGTAACCCGGTTACATTATCTGAAAGTGGTGTCACATGACACAATTATTTAATCTGGTGGCTATGCCACAACTTTTATATGGGCAATGAGCACGTCATTGCGGTGACTGCCTTCGATGGTGTGTAGCGGATGGAGGGTTGACTTAGTAGTCCCCACGGTGTGCAGGTTGGTACGGGGATGTGTAGCGGATGGCATCTAGGTTTGGTTTTGGGTTGCATCATTATCTTGAATCATTAAATGTGAAATTGTGATATGTATGAATATGATTTGTTATGCCTAAATTTGTTAAGACTTAGTGTTTGTGTACACATTGAGTCTGTTGACTCACCCCGTTGTGGGAACATGTTTCAGGTGACGATCAGTGATGGACTGGGTTCGGCAGAAGCTTAGGGATGGCCTTGCACAACAAGAAATTTACGACTTGGACTTTTATTTTATTTTAAGTAATTTTAAATTTTATTTTGGTTTTAATTTTGGGAAATTATTTGATGTAATAAGGCCATAGTAGCGTTTACTTTACTTTTATTTATTGAGCATACAATCTTTATATTTATTAAAAGATTTAAGCAAAAGTAATTTTAATTCAAAGCCCAAACGTTTTGTCACCTAAATCAAAAGGATTTTTAATAACGAAATAAACATGTTTTCAACTCAAGCCCAACCCAAACAAACTTTCCTTCAAAACGCTCAAGTTTTTCCTAAATACAAAAGAATTTGAAATGGTTTTCACCGGGGAACATACCAGATCTGGTCCAGGCTCGTGGGTCGGGTGTGGGGTGTTTCAATTTGGTATCAAAGCCCAATTTTAAACTCTCGACCTATGGGCTAAGGCCCAAAACATTTTCAAATCGAGCCCAAATAAGCTTTATAAAGTATCTCATGAAATAAGCAGGTTTTTCTGGCATGGCACCTAAGTCTCCGACCCACAGTCCACCAGGTAAGTACCCCTAACTATCTGTGTGATTATGTGAATTATAGAAGGGGTAGAAAAGGAATGGATCGTAGAATAGCTTGATAGGAACTTGAACCCTAGGATTAGTCTACTCAAACACAAATACATAAGACTTAATACACTAAACAAACCTATGGCTAAGTCAATCGAGTTAGGGTGTGGCAACCATGGTACGCATGTCTAGGATTGGATCCGGAAGAGTCTGGTATTTAAGCAGTCCTAGTGACTCACCTCCTCTCCACTCGAATCCTACCTGGTGCGTAGCTTTGGTTCACCCTGACCAAGAAGGCTCGGTCATAGGCTAAACCCAATAACTAAAACCTGAAAGGGAACTAGCCATGTTTTTTTTTAATAAGAACCCTAATGTTAAAAAACTCTTAAAATCATTTTTCTTTAATTCGTGGAAACTATCTTTTCTACACAATTTTCCAAAAAAAAATTTCTAATTTATAAAATTACAAAAATACCCCTAGTGGTAAAATTACAAAAATACCTTTGGTTTATAAAAATGTCTAAAATATCCACGGTTCTAATCAACATTTTCATTATTTTATAACAAGTCCAAAAACCCTTATTTGCAAATTATCAAAAATATCTTGATTTTTGGAAAATTACAAAATTACCCCTAACTTACCAAAATTTCCAAAATGACCCTGATTTCAAAAATTTTTGCAACTTCATCATTTTGGAAAATAAATTTCTCAAAAAGAACCCTCAAAGTTTTGCAAATTTTGAAATATCCCTTAATTATTAAACTTTACAAATTTACCCTGGTTTATTACCAAATTACCCCTGAAATTAAAAATTATCGAAATACCCCTGGAATTTCCAAAGTTAACAAAGAACCCCGGGACTATAAAATTTCTAAAATACTTTTTAACAAAATGATCGAGGAACCCTATTTGACAAATTACAAAAATACCCCTGTAGGGTAAATTACGCAAATACCCCTAGGTAGTGGAAAAACAACAACAATGAAAACTACAACATTTCTCTGAATGGACGAAGGTTCATAATTGTTTGATGGATGTATGAATGAATGAAAAGACTGTGTGCATGTATGAATACGAAAGAACCACTCCTAAATTCCGTTTCATAAAATTTCTTTGCGGGTAATCAAGTGAAACAAAAGTACTAATTCATAAAACTTCTTAATCAGATCTCGACGTTAGAAATGAGCTCTAGAGGACGTGGTCATCATGGACGCGGTAGAGGAAGAATGGCTGTGTCAGAACCCGTTAGATCGGGTCAAAGGTCTGACAATGAGTTACCACCGCCACCACCACCCCAACTATCGGTGTCGGCGGCAGAAGCTCGGATGGGGATGATCTTGTATCGTAGGTCGTACTCGACTTACGGAAATGGTGGTGGCGTGGGTGGAAATACGGAGCTCAAAAATCATACCGAGTGACTCGAGCCAGCGGGTGAGATGTTTCGTGGAGTATCCGGTGTGGCACCAGTCTGGTGATCTTGGTTGGAAGCAACTGAGCGCATTATGTATAAGCTCGATCTGACCCCGTAGAAGAAGTTGAAAGGAATGGTGGCAATACTACGAGATGAAGCGTATCAATGGTGGTTTACAGTGAGGGATGGTGCCACTGCTAAGGATCTGACCTGGGAGTATGCTAAGGAGGCATATCAAAAAAAGTATGTCGACACATGTTATATTGATGAGCGGAGGAAAGCTTTTCTAAATTTGGTTCAAGGAACAAGTCGATGTGACATATGAAGTGAATTTCTAAGGTTGAGCCGATATGCTCGAGGAGTAGTGGCTACAGAGCATGAGCGGTGTGTGCGGTTCGAAGATGGTTTAAGGGATGACCTAAGGTTACTGATAGCTCCACATCAAGAGCGGGAGTTTTTCACGTTAGTAGAAAAGGCTAAGGTAGCCGAGGGAATCAAGGACTCAGTTAAGCAGAACTCTGATAGGAATAGACCCAAGAGGATTATGAGTCATCGAGATTGTCGAAATGTCGAGAAAAAGGCCCGAGCTGATGGGCAGCGGGTCGACAAATTTGGTACAGGATGGCGATGTCGTCCTTGTGATCATTGTGGAAAGAAGCACTTAGGGAATCTTTGGAAAAGGCGGAGGATGTTTTAGGTGTGGGTCCAAGGACCATATGCTCAAAGATTGTCCTAAGAAACCAGATGAAAGTCGATCAGCAGCTCAGAATGTTAATCAGGCTGGTAGAGGTGGACAGCAGCCTCAGCAAGGTCGTGGTCCGAACCATGGAGGAAATGGTTTCGGCCGTGGTCGTGGAGCACCAAGTGGAGGTGCTGAAGGTTCTGATGCAAGGCAACCAAGATTGGTTTATGCAGTTGGCCATCATGAGAAGAGTGATGTGCCAGATATGACAACGGGTAAGTTTCTTATTTTCGGAATGCCTTTATTACCCTATTTATTATAGAGCTAGTTCGTTCTTATATTGCTAGTGAATGGTATGAAACCTTGGATGTGAACTTTGGAATTGTGCATAGGAGATGTGTTGGTTTTAAGATCGAGTGTGTAGTGAGAGTGTAGTGTGGTGAGTTAGGATGTACGAATATTTAAGTAATTTTGAGGATGAAATTATTTTAAGGGGTAGAAGCTGTAACATCTGAAAAGGGCCTATGCATTTTGGTTTAATTATGCGAAATGACATGTCTTATGTGTTATGAATAAATTTTGAATATTTTGGAAACACAGGAATGTGTAGAAATGTTACTTTAAAAAGAGGAAAGTTAACATTTTGGAAACCTAAGTAAAATAGGAAAGTGACCATTTTGGAAACCTAAGTAAAATAGGAAAGTGAACATTTTGGAAACCTAAGTAAAATAGGAAAGTGAACATTTTGGAAACCTAAGTTAAAGAGGAAAGTGAACATTTCTGGAAACTTAGAAGTGTAAGGAAATGTCAAGTTTAAAGAGCCAAACGAAAATTTTTGGAAACTTAGAAATGACTTATAAATGTCGAGTTTCAAAGTTTAAAAGAGGAAATGAAGGCAAGGTGGCCTTAAGAGAAAAGGTATGTGAAATTTGACACACAAACAGGCTTGGAAAAGTGGCTTGAAGATGCGACTTAGAGCCTCTGGAAATGGCGCCACATGCAAGGGTGTTGGGCCTGAGTTTGAGTCACATGGGAAGCAAATAAAAGAAGTTTTATTTTTGCTTCTAGAAGCACAGAGGTGGACGGTACAATGCTTGCAAAAGAGGAGTTTTATTCCCTTTAAAATATCGGCTAAATAGGGGATAAATGATAGATTTAATATTAGATTACTTTAAGTGGATAATTGATGAGATTAAATAAAGTGATAAAATTTATCAAGTTGTGGAGAGTTGGCTAATTGAGGGACTCCTTGGATGGTATTTTCGGCCAAGGTTGTAAAGGGGGAGGCTATAGCCGAATTCTATTAAGCCAACTTGCCTCTCTTTTGCCAACTCTTTTCTCTCCAAGCCATCATCTTTTTCTTCTTTCTTTTCCAATTGTTCTAGCCGATTTTTTCCCCCTCTTCTTAGTTCACTTCTGCTGATTTCTCAAGGGACTCTCTCTCCTCTTTTTTCTTTTGTGAAACTGACAATAAAAACATCTTTATAAGCCGATTCTTTGTTAAGTTCCAAAAGCCGAAAATAAATCTCCTCTAGCCCTAGTCGAATCTTTGAAGGACTTAAAGCATAAGGTTGTCGATTTGTGTATTAAGGGGCAAGGATCTAAAGATTATCATCTTCTTTCTTTTCTTAGGCCAAAAATTAGAACTCTAACTCTATTAATGTCTATGGCCGACTAATTGAAGGAAGTTTCGGGAATTAGGTGCTGTCAACTACACAGAAGAAACTTTCAGGATTTCTAAGATCCAAGGTAAGCTATGAATACCATTCGGTCATAAGCTATATTATTATGATTTAATGTTAGATTAGAACTAACATATGGTTATAGGAATTCCGACAGCATTAAGAAAGCAAGGATCCAATTCGGGATTTAAGATTTTCAAGGTAAGTAACTATGAATATTCGGCCAAGGCCTTATTTTAGTACATAGATCTATTCCCTTATTATCTTAAAAAGCCGAAGACTAACCTATGTAGAGATTTAGGATTTGGCTGAATACAACGAGAAGAAAAATAAAGTTTTCGAGATTTGAATAGTCATCAAATAGGCACCAAAGGTAAGAAATTGACAACATGAATCCTTCGGGATTTGGGTTATGGCCGATTAGGCTTTAAAAGAAAACACTAAGTTTGGCTGAATAGGACTTTGCTAAACATTACCATGTTGGCCGAATGTAGGGACTTAAAAATCTAAGGCAGTAGATCGAATTTTAGGATTTCCAGAGAAATTGTTAAGCGAATCAGGTGTGTACCCCACACTAATCTTAATAGATTTATGGCTTTAATTTGATATATGTTGTTAATATGAAAGTGTAAGAATGTGGCTAAAGTACCATGTTATGGTACAAAGTACTCAGGTACGTTTCCTACTCCTACTAGGATTATGAAATATGTTATATTAACATGTGAAAAGTGACATGAATGTGAAATTAAGTATAATATGCATGATATAAATAATGTGGGGCATTCGGGATATATGAGAAAGGGGAAGTGTATGTGGTGACTTCGGTCCCACTATCCGAATGTGGTGACTTCGGTCACATTATCTGAATGTGGTAACTTTGGTTACATTATCTCGAAAGTGGTGTCACACGACACAATTATTTAATCTGGTGGCTATGCCAAAACTTTTATATGGGCGATGAGCATGTCATTGCGAGTGGCGCCTTCGATGGTGTGTAGCGGATGGAGGGTTGACTTAGTAGTCCCCACGATTATGCGAGGTTGAGTGCGGGGATGTGTGCAGATGGCATCTAGGTTTGGGTTTGGGTTGCATCAATATCTTGAATCATTAAATGTGAAATTGTGATATGTATGAATATGATTTGTTATGCTGAATTTGTTAAGACTTAGTGTTTGTGTACACATTGAGTCATTGACTCACCCGTTATGGGAACATGTTTGAGTGACGATCGGTGATGGACCGGGTTCGGCGAAGCTTAGGGATGGCCATGCATGACAAGAAATTCTGACTTGGACTTTTATTTTATTTTAAGTAATGTTAAAGTTTATTTTGGTTTTAATTTTGGGAAATTATTTGATGTAATAAGGCCATAGTAGCGTTTACTTTACTTTTATTTATTGAGCATACAATCTTTATATTTATTAAAAGATTAAGTAAAAGTAATTTTAATTCAAAGCCCAAACGTTTTGTCACCTAAATCAAAAGGATTTTTAATAACGAAATAAACTGTTTTCAACTCAAGCCCAACCCAAACAAACTTTCCTTCAAAACGCTCAAGTTTTTCCTAAATACAAAAGAATTTGAAATGGTTTTCCTTTGGGAACATGCGGATCCGGTCCGGGCTCGTGGGCGGTGTGGGTGTTTGACTCTCTTATTTGAAGCTCGGTGTTAATTCAAACTGAATCGGGTAAAGAACTTCGTTGTGTACAGTGATGCTTCTTTGAATGGTTTGGGTTGCATTTTAATGCAAGAAGGCAAGGTAGTAGCTTATGCTTCGAGACAGTTAAAGCCTCATGAAAGAAATTATCTGACTCATGATCTGGAGTTAGCAACCATTGTATTCGCATTTTCATTACTTATTCGGTGAGAAATGTCATGTGTATTCGGATCATAAAAGTTTGAAGTATTTGATGACTCAGAAAGACTTGAACTTGAGACAACGCAGATGGCTAGAATTGTTGAAAGATTATGAATTGGTAATTGACTACCACCCGGGAAAAGCTAACATTGCTGCAGATGCCTTAAGACGAAAATCATTGTTTGCTCTTCGTGCGTTGAACGCACTTATGGTTATGACTGGTGATGATTCGATCATAGCCGAGTTGAAGGCTAGACCGTTGTTTATTCAGCAAATTTGTGAGGCACAGAAAATTGACAAAGATATGATTGCTAAACGAGCTTAGTGTGAAAGTAATGCAGAGTCAGAATTTGAAATTGATGAAAATGGTTGTTTGAACTTCAAAAGTCGAATATGTATTCTGAGGAATATGGATTTAATTCAGATGATTTTGAACGAGGCTCATAATAGTCGATTGTCGATACACCCGGGTAGTACGAAAATGTATAATGATTTGAGATAGTTTTACTAGTGTCCTGACATGAAACAGGATATATCTGAATATGTTTCAAAGTGTTTAATTTGTCAGCAAGTAAAAGCCGAACATCAAGTACCTTCTGGGTTACTTCAGCCAATCATGATACCTGAATGGAAGTGGGATAGAATTACTATGGATTTTGTATCCGGTTTGCCTATGACACCGAGCAAGAGAGATGCAGTCTGGGTTATAGTAGATAGACTAACCAAATCAGCTCACTTTGTGCCAGTTCGTACAAACTATTCACTTGATAAACTTGCTGAATTGTATGTATCACAGATTGTGAAATTACATGGTGTGCCGAGTTCTATTGTTTCAGACAGAGACTCGAGATTCACGTCACGATTTTGGAAGAAGTTGCAAGATTCTTTAGGTACAAAACTCCACTTTAGTACTGCCTTCCATCTGCAGACAGACGGTCAGTCTGAACTAACCATTCAGATACTTGAGGACATGTTGAGATGTTGAGTTCTTGAGTTTGAAGGTACACAAGAAAGATACTTACCATTGATTGAATTTGCTTATAATAATAGTTTTCAATCTAGTATCAAAATGGCACCATACGAAGCTCTTTATGGCCGCAAGTTTCGTACTCCGTTGTACTGGACCGAGCTCAGTGAGAATAAGATACACGGGGTTGATTTGATTAAAGAGATCGAGCGAGAAAGTGGTCAGAATCGAGATACTTTGAAAGCTACCTCGGATCGACAAAAGTCTTATGCTGATTTGAAACGCAAAGACATTGAGTTTCAGGTCGGAGATCGGGTATTCTTGAAAGTTTCTCCGTGGAAGAAGATACTCCGATTTGGTCGGAAAGGCAAACTAAGTCCGAGATTCATTGGGTCGTACGAGATCATTAAACGTATTGGGCCTTTTGCTTATAGATTGAAGTTGCCCTCTGAATTAGAAAAGATACACAACGTATTTCACTTTTCAATGCTTTGTAAATATAGATCAGATCCGTCACATGTGATCACTCCGTTTGAAATTGAAATCTGATCTGATGTGACGTATGAAGAGGAACCGATCCAAATTTTAGCTTGGGAAATGAAAGAGTTGAGAAACAAGAAAATTCCATTAGTGAAAGTATTATGGAATCGACACAGAGTTGAAGAGGCTACGTGGGAGCCTGAAGATTCAATGAGGCAACAATATCCGACTTTGTTTAACGGTAAAATTTTCGGGGACGAAAATCCCTAAGGGGGAGTTGTAACAGATCAAATTTAAAACCTAATCGAAACGGTGGTTTCGAGACCACGAATCCAAGTCTGAGAAATATTTAAATATTATATTTTGTTTTTATTATATGTGAATTAATGTGTGAAAGTTTCGTAGAAAAATTTAATCGTTTGTGCGTTTAATTAAATAAAAGGACTTAATCGAGTAAAGTGTAAAAGTTACAAACTATAGTGTAAAGTGCTAGAATGATGATGGCTTTATAATATGAGGTATTAAAAGGAAAATAGCCCATTTTAAGTTAGTGGGTGGTTTATGACAAGATTAACCTTATATTATATTTTGTTTTATTATTAAATAAATGTTAAAATGGTAAATCATTAAAATATTATTATATGTTAAAATGCATGAAATTAAAAGCCATTTTAGTTGTTTTCATTCTTCCATTTCCATTAGTTAGCTAAGAAATAGGGGTTTAAAGGCTTGAAACATTCGGCCATCATCAAGCTCAATTAGGTATGAATTTTAGCTCGGTTTTTAATAATTTTTACGTTTTTGTTATCGTTGCTTCGTATATTATCTGACCCATGCTAAAATTTTTGAGATTAGTGTGTATGTGATATTCGGCCATTGACATGTTCATGTGTTTTTGATGTTTGATGATTTTAAATTAAAGATATGTTAAAGATTAGTAGGTTTTGTATTGAAAATTTTAGTGAATTTGAGTATTTTGGGCTAAATTGCATAAATAAATTTTTGAGGGGACTAAAATGAAAAATAAATGAAAGAAATGGACTTGTATGGTCCTTGTGAACATTCGGCCCTATGGTACTATTATGAAATTTTGTGTATTTTGTGTTTTGTACAAATAGGACCAAATTGTAAAAATATGAAACAGTAGGGATAAAATGGTAATTTGAATATTCATGTGTTTTGGGATTAAATTGAAATGAAATGTACTTGAATGATCTGAATTTGAATGTGTTTAGATCAAGAACAAAGAAAAATGGATTTGGATCGAGGAAAGGCGAAGATTATCGAATAGCCGGTATACGTTGTCCGTCGACAGTCGAGGTAAGTCCTTCAGCAAATATAAGTCAAAGAACTGTTTGTGAATATAATAAATGATGAAATTTGAATATTTTAAGCATAAATATATCAAATGGCCGAATGTAGGGGGTATAATATTGGATTGAGTTTTATTTGTTGAAAGTAATGTGTAATAGATATGCTCGGTTGTTATGTGAAAGTGATAAGCATTACATAGATTGTTTGAGATGCTAGTGCTGAGAAATGTGCATTGAACGATTTATTATGTTGTTATTTCGGGCTTTGAGCCTAGCAGGCCTTGTGCCGGTGATTTAATTCAGACTTCTGACTAATGAGGCTTAATCTGGGTGTTTATACTTTAGACCTTTGGTCTAGCAGGCTCAATGCCAGTGTTTATACTTCGGACCTTTGGTCTAGTAGGCTTAATGCTGGTGCGTAATTCAGGCTTGAATACCTAGCAGGCTAAATGCCGGTGATATGCTATAAATGAAGAATTTGATAATGAAATGTGGTATGGCATATTAAATGATATGTGTTAGAAGCTCAGGTAAGAGTTGGCTTATTGTATTAGTATGAAATGAAGTAGCTCATTTCATTATCATTTTGCTTAAGTATGGTGTGATGAAGTGAATGATTCATTAAGTATTTTATTTAGTGGTGATGATCTTATCATTAATAGGTATGAACATTTAATTTGTGTGAGGTTGAGATATGTATATATAACACATGGAAGATTCGATTATAATGAAAAGATGAATGGTAAAAGTGTTGAAAGTATTTGTAATTGAGTTTGTTTGACTCAAAAGATATGAATAAACATAAAATGATTTGTAATATTTAAGTCAAAGTATTACTAGTATTTGGTTAAGCATAATTTACATGTTGGAATGATTAAATTCAATGCCGAAAGCATGGAGATTAATATGTTTAAATGTTCGTTTATTGCATTAATCCTTTCTTGAGACTTACTAAGCTAGTAAACTTACTTTGTGTGTTTTAATGTGTTGTTTTATAGATTTTGGGTCAGCTACGGGCTCAGAGGATCTTCGGAGAAGTCAACCACACTATCAACTCTTTTGGTACTTATAAACCTAGTTTGATTTGAAAGGCATGTATAAGCTAGGCTATGTTGTTAATTAATGGTTTTTAATCTTATATATATGTATAGCCTTGCGAAATGGCTATTACTTTTGGCTAAACTTTACTTATGTGTTTGATAGATTGGTTTGTATAATTGTTCTTGGTTATGTGCTTCTTGTTATGTTTTAAGTTTAGCTTGAAAGCATATATTATGACATTTATATTGAGAAGCTTAGTTATGAGTCGATGATGATAGTGAAAATGTTTATGCATGAATATTTGAGGTTGAGCATTGGAGCGTTTATTTGAGATCCGGGCATGTGGTCGAAGAATTGATTATACTTATGCAATTTCGCTAGCTATATTAGCTCATGTGTTTGGTAGGTTAATAGTATTTCTTTATGACCTTAGTATTCAATGTGGCTTTGATTAAATAAATTCGAAAAAAAGGGCTACGTTGTGTATTGTATGTATGTATATTCGGCTGAGTCTATGTGCTATAGTCAAACGTAGTTAACATGCTCAAAGAACTAGTTGGTTGGGCTTATGTTCGAATATGGAAATGTGCATAACTATGATATATATATATATATATATATATATGTAAATGGCTTGAGAGATTGTTTAAATTTTACCGAGTGCATGAAACTACCAAACTCGACTTGTGTTAAGTAATAAACATGAAATGTCATAAATGGGACCTTGTATATTTGGTCAAATGCTTAAGTATGTAAGTGATGTGTAATAAGTTGCATGTATTCGATTATGTGGAATTAGGTTAAAGCTCTAAGAATTCGGTCTTAATAGGGTGTAATTATGTGATGACATTTTGATCATGCTTATATGTTTATATATATATATACTTATTGGACACTAATGATTCAATGGTTCGTATTATTATAAATATTGAAAATAGGACAATTAAGGTTTATAGAATTATAGGATTAGTATGTAATAGTAATGTGTACATTGAGTAACCAATCATGTTCATAAGTAACTAGATTACTTATTTGCCTGTTTTAGTTTATTATTAGCATATCTTACATGATTGTTTGTTTATGATCGTATCTCTTGTTAAGCATGTTGGATTAAGAATGATTGACTGAATAGGGGTTTTGGCTTTTCTGGTAATGCCCGTAACCCTAATCTGGTGACGGACTCGGGTTTGGGGTGTTACATTACCCTTATGAACAATGAATGATGTCACCTTAAGCAGTGATCATTCTCATGAAATTCTACATTCATGCAAAACACATTTAGGAGCATTTGATTCATTTAAATCATTGTTTCCCAGTCATCGTAAGAAATCATTCTTATGACATTTTGCATTCATACAAATGTCATGCATAAGACACATCTATTTAGGGGCATTTGATTCATTCCAATCATTGCATCCTAATCTTTGTAAAAAGACCATTCTCATGACATTTTGCATTCATACAAATGTCGTCCATAATAAATTTAATTAGAAGCATTAGATTCATTCTGATCATTGCATCCTAACCATTTTGCATAAGCATAAACACAAAACTGATTTTACTGGACGGTTCCCTAGAGGGCGTTATGCATAGCGTAGGTGAATTCAAAGATCTTGCCTTCCGGCGAAGCGGATCGAAGATAGCGATCCGCAAGCTCGAAGTTGCGGGAGCGGATCGAATATATCAGATCTTCTCTCCCTGAGTTTGTAGTGGAGTAGATAGCAAATTTGGCAATCCTGAAGTTGCAGGAGCAGATCGAAGATATCAAATCTTGTCTCCCTGAGTTTACAATGAGGATTAGTCCATAGTTCTTCAAAGTTTTAGCAGAGAAGATTGATGTTACAAATCTCTTCTCCCTAAATTTTTATCTCCTCGAAGTTTTAGTGGAGTAGGTTGAGGCTACAAATCCCTCCTCCCTAAGTTTACAATGAGGATTAGTCCGTATTTCTTTAAAGTTTCAGCAGAGAAGATTGAGGTTACGAATCTCTTCTCCTTGAATTTCTATTTCCTCGAAGTTCCAGTGGAGTAGGTTGAGGCTACAAATCCCTCCTCCCTGAGTTTACAATGAGGATTAGTCTGTATTTCTTAGAAGTTTCAGCAGAGAAGATTGATGTTATGAATCTCTTCTCCCTGAATTTTTATCTCCTTGTCGTTACAATGGAGTAGGTTGAGGCTACAAATCCTTCCTCCCTGAGTTTACAATGAGAATCAATCCGTATTTCTTCGAAGTTTTAGCAGAGAAGATTGAGGTTACGAATCTCTTCTCCCTGAATTTCTATCACCTCGAAGTTCTAGCAGAGTAGGTTGAAATTACATATCCCGTCTCCCTGAGTTTGCAATGGGGATCCAACTTTATTTTCGAGAAGTTTTAGTAAGAAGATTGAAGTTACAAATCTCTTCTATCTGAATTCTTATCACCTCGAAGTTCCGGCGGGGTAGGTTGAAATTACAAATCCTGTCTCCCTGAGTTTACAACGAGGATCAAACTTTATTTTTGAGAAGTTTCAGTGAGAAGATCGAAACTACAAATCTGTTCTCTCTGGATTCTTATCACCTTGAAGTCCCAATGGAGCAGGTCGAAGCTACAAATCCCTCCTCCCTGAGTGTATTGAGGATTAGCGTTCATTTTTAAAAAGTTTCAGTAGGAAGATCGAAGCTACGAATCTCTTTTCTCTGAATTGTCATCTCCTTGAAGTTCTAGTGGAGTAAATCAAAGCTACAAATCTCTTCTCCCTGAAATTACATTGGAACAAATCGAAGCTCTAGTTCCTATACCCTTGAAGATGCAGTGGGATAGAATGAAGCTGCTTGAAGAAATGAAGCGCCAAGAAGTCAAGATTCGGTGAGACCGGGCAAATTTGGCCACTTTAAAGTCTTTACTCTATTCCCATTACACGACAATGAGCAAAGAGGGGCAGCTGTAGGAGCCCAAATCTGCCCGGGCCCATTCATTAACCAAAAAATAAATTACAATAAAACACCAAAAAAATTCAAACGTCCATTGTCCAAATTACAAGTCCAAAATGATACACATTAATAGGCCCAAATAGGTAGCCCAAATTTGACCCAAATTGAAAAGGGCCCAATATCTAAATTTTTCAGAAACCTTAGCGGTTTTGAAGTTTTCTTTAGTGCCGCAAGAGCCGAATCCGTATCCATACGCTCCTTTACACCAGCGCATAGCCTCCATACGTGCCACGTCCATGCCTCCGTACGCAGCCTTGCACCTGCAAAAACAAGGACAAATTGACAACAACAAACAACAATAGCGACAACAGATAGTAGCAGAGAAAACGAAAAAACAAAAAAAAAGTTGTAATTTTGATTTTTGTTTTAGTTTTCATTTCTAATTTCGGCTTTAAAGGGCCAAAACACACCATTGTAAAAGGGGGGACAAAAAATTACAAATAGGGAGAAATAAGAAATCAAAAATGAAAAATTGAAAGGTGGTTTTTCATCTGAATTTCTTTCTATTTTTTTTAATCGAGTTCTGTTAGCTTTCGTTCTTTTTTTTTTCTTTTCTTTGCATGTGAAAAATAAAATGGAAGAGAGGGATTTACCTTAGATCAGAAATCTTCTTCTTCGTCGATCGAAGTAAGGGCGGACTTTGACACCTTCATTCTTCGCCAGTTGCCGTTCGTATCGTCGTATTGGCTTCCGATTGGAAAGTCCTTTGGTTTGGCTGAGGGAAAGGACCGACAGAGAGGATTTTAGGGTTTTTTTGGTCTGCAGTAGATTTAGTTTAAAAAAAAGGGTTAATACTATTTTAAGAAAAAAAAAATAAAGGCTTAAGTTTGCTAAAAAACGTTGTCATTTTAGTGACATTAAAGTGGCCTCAAACGCCACCATTTCAACCTTGCCCGATCCGATTCGACCCGAAAACCCGGAGGATCATCGTGTTTTATTAAAAATGGTTTATTTGTGCGATTGAACCCTCCCTGTTTCGCAGTGATTTGATTGTATCCTTTTTGCTGTTTCTTTTATTTATTGCTATTTTGCCCTGAAATTTTAAGTGACATTTCAATTCAGTCCGCATCTAAATGTAGCGTTTTTGGAACCTGGAATATTTTCTTTTTTAATCCATGTTTATTTGTGTGTATCTTATTTCGATCCTAAATTTTATTTTAATAATTTTATTTGTTTATTAATTATCATTGGTTTTTATTTCAATGAGTTTCTTATTTTAGTTTTCGTTATTTTATTCATTTTAAATATTTTCCATGAAATTCATTATTTGTTCTAATATATATTTATATATATATATATGTGTGTGTGTGTGTGTGTTATTTGGATCATATTGTATATATTATTTTTGCATTATTTTAGTTTCTATTCTTTTAACTCTCCTTTATATGTATATATATATTTGGTATACACTTTAAATTTTTTTATATGTTTATGCATTCTTTTGTATATTATAAAGTTACTTTTTTCTTTTAAATCATTAACATTTTATTGTATATACATTATTTGGTTTGGAATTTTATATGGATTTCAAATACTTTGCATGCATTATTATATAGTATATACATAATTTTCATTATCTATTAAGTTTGTTTCAAATTATATCATATAACATTTTTATATACAATGTTCATTTCAATATATATATATATATCATTATAATATATTTTTGTGTTAAACTCTTGTACTTGATTTTAAAATTTTTTTTAATGGTACATTGACGATTTTAGATACATTTTGTTTAAGATTTATTACTTCTTGTTATTTGGTATTTCTTTGTTAATTTGTCATCTTTTAAATGCCAATGTTAATACTCATGTGATGTAATGCGCTAGTTTAGATGCCTTATAGCTCCATACGATCATTATTCGTTTTTTGGTAGAAATGATATTGTTATGTATCTTTATTTCATGTTATTTGTTATGCCATTGTTCTGTATTCTTGCATTATGATTTCACTTCGACTTTCATCCAATTTCAAACCAAATATTTTGAACTAGTTTTAAAGTCATTCCATGCAAAGGTTTCTAAAATAAGGCAATGTTCCGTGTTTGGAAATCAGAGAGATCGTGCCCTAACATGCTGGGTTTCAGTTTTTTGTTTGACCAAATAACCGAATATCCTTTTAGGATTTCATTCGTGTTTTCTTAGTTTTAAAATAAGGCAATGTTTCGTGTTTGGAAATCTAAGAGATTCTACCCTAACGTGCTGGGTTTCGGTTTCTCGTTTGACCAAATAACCAAATATCCTTTTAGGATTTCATTCGTGTTTTCTTAACTCTAAAATAAGGCAATGTTTCGTGTTTGGAAATTCGAGAGGTCGTGCCCTAACGTGCGTTGGGTTTCGATTTTCCATTTGATCCCAAATAATTAAATACCGTTTCAAAATCTCAATGCATGAGTTTTGAGAAGTTTGGGATGATCTGAAATTCGAAGACTTAAATCATTACATCCTAACGTGCGATGGATGTGATATTTTATTTCTTTGGAACCAGAGAATCTTAATATTCAAAATCGAGTATCTTCAAATGGTCAAAGAAGGTTGTAATTTTAAAATCTTTCAAATTCTCGACGTTAGGACATTAATTAATCAATTTGGTACCAATTTTGGGCTTTGCGAGGGTGCTAATCCTTCCTCGTTAGTAATCGACTCCCGAACCTATTTTCTTAGATTTCATAGACCAAAATTATTGTTTTAATAAAAATGTTTTATTAAAATAATTCATCTCAAGGTGATCCGATGGCACCTAGAATAAAAGATTGGTGGTGACTCCATTTCCATATTTCTTTTAAAGTCGATCCCCCTTTTTCAAACTTCAAAAAAATGGTTTCAAAAAAGGAAACTAAAGAGATAGTGAAAGCGATACGTGACTGCCTGAAAGTCGCCTCTGATAGACAGAAGTCCTATTCATGAAGTGTTCTTAAAAGTATCACCTTGGAGGAGAGTCCTTAGATTTGGCCGGAAGAGCAAATTTAGCCCGCGCTTTATAAGACCTTATGAAGTTACCGAAAGGATAGGAACTGTAGCTTATTGGTTAGCCTTGCCACTGAGCTAGAAAAGATTCATGAAGTCTTTCATGTATCTATGTTGCGCTGATACCGTTCAGACCCTTCACATGTCTTAGTACTGGCAGAGTTTGAGATACAACCGGATTTGACTTATGGTGAAGAACCAGTTAGAATTTTGACTCGTGAGGTCAAGCAGTTAGGGAACAATAGCATAGCCCTAATGAAAGTCCTATGGCAAAGGCACGGAATAGAAGAGGCTACATGGGAAGCCGAGGAAACGATGAGAAACCAATATCCCAATCTTTTCACCGGTAAGATTTTTTAGGACGAAAATCCTTAAGGGGGAGAATTGTAACAGCCCGATTTAGGGGTAAGTCAGAACAGTGATCTCAGGATCACTAATCCAAGATTGAGAGAGATTTATTTTCATGTTATATTATGAGTTAGAACATGATAGCATATGTGCATGAAAATTTTGGTGCTTTAATTTTAGCGATTTCATGTTTAATCGCGAAAAAGGACTAAATCAAATACAGTGTAAAAGTTCCATTCTATAGGCTAAAAGTACCAAATAGCCATAGATTGTTAATTGGAGGTCTTTAAAAGGCAATTAGACCCCTAAAGTTAGCATGGCCAGCCATAGGAGACAAAGATGGACAATATTGGTCAAAGTTGGTGATAGTTGGTGACTTATTTGACTTGTATTAATAAAATAAGGAAAGTATATCAACTTTTCTCCTTTTCTCTTCAACCAAAAATTAGCAGCAAATAGGGGGTAGAAAGCTTCAAAATTTCAGCATACTCATCTCTTCACAAGTAAGTGTTCTAGTGAACTTTTCTTGAAGATAATTGTACTTTTGAGACCCTTAAAGCTTAAGCTTTCATAAGGGGGACTAATGTGCAATATGATGAAGAGCTTAGACTTTTTCCATGAGATCCTTCATTGTTATTTGTTGCATTTTTATGGAGAAATTGAGTCTTAGTTAGTAGATGAACAACTTTTGTGTAAGGTGTTAGCATGAAAACACCAAATAGGACCTTGATGAAAAGGTTACAAAATTTGTAGTATGTGAAATGTTGAGTTTTGATGACAGCTATACGAATATTAAATCCTCACCTAGGCTTGTTGAAGGTAGAAATAAGATTAGAATTTATTTTCGAGCCTAGGGGTAAAATGGTCATTTTACCAAAGTCTAGGGGCAAAATAGTAAGTTTTGCCTAAACATGATTCTTGGAATGCTTTTATTAATATTGTGATTAAGATGAGTTAAATTCCTTTTCTAGACCAAGAAGAATCGAGGACCTGCCTTGATCGAGGAAAGAACAAAGTCTCGGATTAGATTGGCAAGCTAGCTCATTTTGAAATCGAGGTAAGTTTGTATGTGATTTAAGTAACATTTAAATTAGCATGTTGAGGAATGCTTGGCATATATTAATACATGATGCACTACCAAATTGAGTAGTTAATGTGAATGAGATGTTGAAATCCTAATGCGCCATATTGAGTATAAAAATGCTATCATTGAGATATGAAATAGATAAAGTCTTGTATAAGACCATGTCGGAACATGGCCGCGGCACTGAGTTGGGATTCTGTATAAGACCATATCCGGGATATGGCTTCGGTAATGAATATTTGAGATAAGGCATCGATACATGATAGGAAATTCCATATAAGACCATATCCGGGATATGGAATTGGCATCTAGAGGTGACTCTATGTAATACCACCTCTAGGATGTGGCGTTAGCTTAATACTTACAGTAGTGACGATAAACACATGTCTTTGAATATCCCTTGTGAATAGTGGGATAAGTAGATGAATTTAGAAGTAGAGATGTGAATGATATTTAAGACATGTGAGTGAGTGACTACAAGTACTCGTGAATGAGTCACGAAGAATGGTTTCGATATGTGGTACGGTATGTGATCGTGTCAAACAGTTGAGTTTTAATATTTTTAAAGAATGATCGAGCCTGTAGACTAACTATGACAACGATTGAGGCAAGTGCACCTATGAACAATAGTATAGCTTAGGCAAGATTAACTTATCGAACCCAAAGGAACCTAAAAGTACTACTACTCACTTTCTTTCTATAATTTAGACTAAAATATGGAGTGATTGGTTTATGAAACTAATGAAAAAAAAAACTAAACTAGATGCAAAGACAAAAGAATGAAACTTTGGGAAAGACTGTGGAAAAACTCAGTTGATTTTAGACGATACCCTCAGGAAGAATCCACCTATGAGTTCTCTTGTTATCTAACTTTTAATTCATATGACTTTTGTACTTATCTTGATCTGTGAGACTCCCTAACCTATATTAAACCCTTTCTCGAGGTGAATAACATCTAACCTTAGGTTAATTAGTGGAACTCTCGTTCTCTTATAATAACCCCCTAAGGAAGTAGTAAATCGATCAATGGACTACCATATTAGGTTTCACCCTAATCTGGAAAAATCTCGTAACCTTATCTCTATGCGCTCGATCAACTCTACTTAATTATGCTAGATCTACTCTTAGGTAGGGTCTATTCCTCCTCCATCTAAGCACATCAGATTAAATTAAGCAACATAATTAAGAACAAACTAAGTACTTATCATATAATTTAGAAATCAAATAACAAAATCCATCATAGGTTTCATCCCTTTCAAGTATCTAAAGGGTTTAGTTCATAACAAAATAAGAGAACATCTCAAGAGAAAAGATAAAAAAAAACATAAGAAATCCCTAAAACCCCTAAATGAATTGAAGAGGGGATCCTCTGTCTTGAGTAGATCTCTGGCTTCTTGAGATGGATTAACTGGCTATCTTCGAGTAATTCCCTAAATAAAAGCTCTGGCAAAAAACTCTGCCCAAAACTCCCCCTTAGAATAGCTACCTTGGGTTGTTTATATAGGCTCCTTAGGTGCTTTACTTGGCTCCTAAGTACCTCCTTCAAGTAGAATTACTATTAAGATGTTCAAGTAGACTTAGGAGTATGTTTCTTTGGCTTCAAGCATCCAAATCTGAGTGAAATTGCTCATTCCCGTGGGAGGGACATGCCCATGGCACACACCGTGCAAATCGTCTTCAGGTCATGTGTCGATTCTATCGATTGGGGCACGGTTCGTGTAAATCGTGGCATGGCCGTGTAAAGTAATTTGACGAGGCACGACCGTGTGGCTTGAAGTCCAGGCCGTGTTGATTTCATCTTTGGCCCAAATTGGTTTGTTTTAAGCCTGTTTTACGTTCTTTTTATCCTTAGGTGCTTTCCTGAGTATAAGACATGAAAAAGAAAGGATTGAGAGCACCTTTTTACATAAATCAAGGATAAATCATCCACAAACATACTAAATGTAGGATTAAAATATGTTACTTTTACGGTTTATCAAATACCCCCACACTTAAGCTTTTGCTTGTCCTCAAGCAAAATTCTCAACTTACAATTAAAACGAACTTTCCATAATTCATAATTCCTATTGACAATGTCTCATCATATTTCATAGATAATTTATACATGGACAATTTAACTCAAAAAACCCTAAAGATTCAACCAAGATAAGTCATACCTTTGTAGTACGAAAACATAGGTGTCTCCCCTTATTTGAATAATTACCTTTAATTCAAAACCGATAGGGATTGACATTCTCACTAAAGGTTCACTCAAATCACTCAAAGTGTTTAAGGTTCAAGAATAAGTACTCATAAGTCGAACCTGAAAAGTTAATCCCATAGGCTTGCCTGAAAATCAAATCTCCACCACTGTATATGAGATGATACATAGATCAAAAGGTCTTTATTAGGGTTGTAACGGGGCTAAGTTAAGCCTGTGGATACAGGCTGATTAGAGGGTTAGAATCGAGACTGACTTGACAAATTACCTAACCAAAAACAATGAACTAAATATGAATATTTACATCGAATGAAAACTAATAATACCTACTATTGATAATTATTCCATAAAGAGTATTTTCATCACTTAAAATTTTATAATACTTTAAAACAATCTTTTTTCAATAATTGGAGTTTAAATGCGTAATCTCTTTTATATACTACTAATATTGAATATACTTGGATTTTTTTTAACAACAAACTAAAATATTACATCATAAATGATAAATGTAACTCTTGAACTAATATAATTGGTAACTTAATCAAATCAAACCTCGATTAAAGGGTAGTCAAAAGAATGGTGATAACAAATACAAAGGGATTTTGGGTTAATATTAGTGGGTGAGTGAATAAAAAGGTTGTTAGGATTCAATAGGGTTCACTAGGGGTTAAATGTAGGCTTTTTATGGAGTAAGTGGGTTAAATCCTAGGTGCCTTTATCATCTCAGTATATCAAATCATTAATGTGGTCTCGACATGTGTAAACGAGGCAAATTCTAGAATAACAGTTCAAAGTTGACACACTCATAATCAATAAAGTGAGCATGAAAAAGGATATATGCTCTATAAGGCTCAAAATCTCACAAAAATTATGGGTGTTTTTGACATCAATCCTTATAAATTTTGAACTTTAAGGTGATATTCAAATTCAGTTCAACGACCTACTAATTTTAATTTTTAGAAAGTAGACTTATTATGCCTGATTCTCTAGTATTCTTCAAATTTAATCATCAATGCATAATTAACTATGACTTACTCTAAAACATATCAATAATAATCATAAATCATTAGAAATTTCATCCTAATTAGTAATATGAGAAAAATACTTTTGAACAAGTTTAAAATTCAAGATTTTGAGAACAATGAAAAATTAGGCATTAATTTGAGAATTATGCGAAAAGTTAGGCACTTTTATCCCCCACACTTAAGATGTACATTACCCTCAATGTACAAAGATAGGTAATAACAATTAATATAAGATCAAAACAGAGGAATAGAGTGCCACTTCCTAAATTTTGGGTGATTTCCGGGAGGATGGCAGAGAAATATAAGTTGGAGGGGCCGGTCTGGTGGGGTGTCTACCGATGATCTTTGTGTTAGATAAAGAAATTGGGTAGCCTACAAAGATATAGCCAAGAAATCTAAAGAAACATTAATAATATACTAATATTATAATTAAAGATAAAGGAAATAAAGAGAAGAAGACTAAGAAGAAAATTGAAATTGAAAGAAAAGACTAATGGACTAATAAGTCCTTATTGTTGGATGGTTCGCGAGGTGGGTGTGGCCTCTAAGGCTGTGGTGCATGATTCCCAAGAAACCTTTAGAACCTAAAACCAAGAAACTAAATTAAAGTAAACTAAACTAAGCATAAGATTGTTAAAGAGAAATAAATTGAAGCAAAAGAGAAAAAGATAATAAAAACTATATGGTCTCAAAGACCCTTGGGTTTTGTTTGAATGAAGTGCCGGCATGAACTTATATAGATCGGTCTCCTATAGGGAGATTGTGATTGGCCTCTTACGCTTCTTCGGCATGATTTTAGTGTAGCTCAAGAGTCTAAACACCTTTCTAATGCAAGATAGAAAAATTGAAAGAAAAAGAAGGAGGAAAGAAGGTGGGGGAAAGGGGAAGGGTTGTGGGGTTTAAATAGATTTTTTCTTCTGACACTGTCCCACGCCCGTGTATCTAGGGTGTGTTGCTTTGCACGGCTGTATCGCATAGCCATGTTTGGAGGTGTGTTGGATATTAAACGCCCATTTGTCTCTGATGCCACGCTCATTTCTGTAATGGCAGTGTTGACCCACGACCGTCTCGCACGGTCGTGGTAGGGTAGGTGAGCCCGTGACTTCTACAGTTGGTTGGGCCAGGATTCGCACATCTTTTGCTATTTCAGTACGGTCATTCGGAGTACCCACACGGCTATGGCCATGGCTGTGTGCTAGACCGTGTGGTCTGGAAATCTGCAATTTTCAATTTATTGAATTCTATAAAAGAAAATAGAGATAAGAATAAAACTAAAACTACAAAATAGAAATTATTGTTAGTACTTGGGTTGCCTCCCAAGAAGCACTCGTTTATAGTCTTAAGCTAGACTTTTCGAAAAAAATTTCAGGGAGGTTTAATGGTTTGAACATCTTCCCTCATGCTTATAGCTCTATTTTCATGACAAAGTTCAAGTCGAGAAGCATTTATCTTGGAGGTGTTGAATGTTGAGTTACTTACCTCAACTGTTTCGTGTGGGAAAATATTGTGTACCTTAAGAAGAATTTCTCCTTTTGGTTTAGGTCTATTGAAGTGATGTGGGAATCTGCTTTGTCTAATAGTACCTGGTCTCCTATTTTGTAGTGGTTTGATGTTCCTACGAGCTCTTCTTGTGGTTCTTCTGGTTTTACTTCGTGCGGTTCTTCTTTGACTTGTGTCCTTTACTTTTCAAACTTGTCAATCCTATGGTCTTGTCCCTTGTAGGATTCTTCTTTGTTGTTTTGGGACTTATGGGTCAGTTCAAGGTTGTTTTTATATGGCGCTTCCTGCGATGAAAGTTGAACAATTTGATTATCTATTGAAGTGACTTTCTTACCTTCATCATATGTTGTTCTGGCCGAGTTGAGAGCTTGGTGCTTAATCGATTCATCTCTATCGCGAAGTATGAGTTAACCTATGGCAACGTCAATTTTAGTTCTAACAGCTGCTAGGAAAGGTCTTCCTAGAATTAAGGGATTTAATTATCCTCATCTATGTCTAAAACAACAAAATCTACTTGGAAAACAAATTTATCGATTTTTACAAGAACGTCTTCAATAATACCCCTAAGAATTCTAACGGTTTTATCAGCTAGTTGAATACTTATCTTAGTTTGTTTGGGCTTCCCTAGACCTAGTCGTTTAAACAATGCATAAGGCATGGCATTTATACTTGCCCCTAGATCAGCTAACGCATTATCAATAGTTAAACTACCAACTAAGCATGGAATCATAAAACTCCCTAGATCTTTTTGTTTTGGTGATAGTCTATTCTGTAACATTACCGAGCATGTTGCATTTAGTTCCACATGGTGCTCTTCATCTATTTTACGTTTGTTTGTCAAGGGTTGTCTTGAAATTTTCCTCGCGTTTGGCATCTGGAAAAGTGCTTCAAGAAGGGGTAAGTTAATATGTGATTTCTTTAAAAGTTTAAGAAATTTACCGAACTGTTCCTCTGAATCATCTCCCTTCAATGCTTGAGATAAGGTATGCGAGGTTTGTATTACTTAATTATTGGTTTTGGCTTTTCGTGTGCTACCTCTATTTTACCTTTTTCTTCCTTGGTTTCCTGTGCCGTGGTGAGCTCGACTACCTTTGTACCCTCTTGAGCTGTGATGGCTTGGGTCTGTTCTTTTGGGTTTATTTCTGTGTTGTTTGGTAGACATCCTTGTTGACGTTCAGAAATCAGCTTTGTGAGATTTCCCACTGTCCTAGTGAGTTCTCCAACTTTATTCTCGATCCCTTTGATCGATTTTTGTTGTTCACCAAGTGCTGCTTTAGTCTTTTGGAAATGGGAATCTGTGGCTGCCATGAATTTCGTCAGCATCTCTTCGAAGTTTGATTGCTTCTCTTGTGGATATGGCTGATTTTGATAATTTGGATGAGGTTGCTGCCTTTGATTTCGTGTCCTCCCCATGAAAAATTTGGGTGGTTCCTCCAACCTGCGTTATAAGTGTTACTATAAGGATTATTATTGGATCATAAATTGTTACCTATATAGTTAGTCTGCTCGTGTTCTGCTCCTGGTTAGTAGGGTGGGTACTCAAGATTTGCCACATTCCCACTTGCTTCGCATTGCATTACCGGGTGTACCTGTGAAGAACATAAATTATCAAGCTTTTTATTCATCATCTCCACCTGTGTTGACAGCCTTGTTATTGAGTCTATGTTAAAAACTCCAGCTAATTTTGTCGGTTTGGCCCTTGTGATTTGCCATTGATAGGTATTCAATGACATCTTTTCAATAAAGTCGTAAGCCACTTCAGGAGTTTTGTTATTCAAAGTTCCACCGGCTGATGAGTCAATCATTTTCCTCGTTAAAGAATTCACACCGTTGTAAAAAGTTTGGACTTAAAGCCACGAAGGTAATCCGTGGTGTGGACATCTTCTCAGGAGATCCTTATATCTTTCCCATGCATCATATAATGTTTCTGCGTCATTCTGCACAAAAGAAGATATGTCATTCCTAAATTTGGTCGTTTTGGCTGGTAGAAAGTATTTTAAAAGAAATTTTTAGGTCATTTGATCCCATGTGGTGATTGACCCTCGTGGTAACGAGTTCAACCACTACTTTGCTTTATTCCGTAATGAAAAGGGAAATAACCGAAGATGAATGGCATCATTAGAAATTCCATTTATTTTGAAGGTATCGCAAAACTCTAAAAAATTAGCTATATGAGTGTTCGGGTCTTCATCATGCAAACCATCAAATTGAACAAACTGTTGAATCATTTGTATTGTATTAGGCTTTTAATTCAAAATTGTTAGCAGCTATAACGGGCCTAACAATATTAGATTCTGCTCCTACCAAATTAGGTTTAGCATAATCACGCATAGTACGTGGAGCATTTTGTTCTTGCACATTTGGCGGTGGATTGTTTTCGTCCATCCCTTCAATAGGAGTTGATCTTTCTTGTTCTTCTTTCTAGTAGTCTAGAGCTCATCTAGTTTCTCTACGATTCCTGTGAGCGGTAGCTTCAATGTCACTTTCGTACGCTAAAGGTCCTCTCAGGTTCCTTCTAGTCATAAACTAGAGGTACCTATTAGGAGAAGAAAGAAAGAAATTTAGTGTAAATAAAAATTGACCTAAACTAAAAATAGAAGTAAATTGCAAAAATAATAAAATAATGGCCAAAGTAATAGAAATAGAGCTTTGATAATATTTTAGTGTTCCCTAGCAACGGCGCCAAAAACTTAATCATGTCAAATAGTCGAGTTTTAAAATTTATAAAGAATGATCGAGCTTGTAGACTAACTATGACAACGATTGAGGCAAGTGCACCTATCGAACAATAGTATAGTTTAGGCAAGATTATTTTATCGAACCCAAAGGAATCTAAAAGTACTACTACTCACTTTCTTTCTATTATTTAGCCTAAAATATGGAGTGATTGGTTTATGAAACTAATGAAAAAAAAACTAAACTAGATGCAAAGACAAAAGAATGAAACTTTGGGAAAAGACTGTGGAAAAGCTCAGTTGATTTTAGGCGATACCCTCAGGAAGAATCCACCTATGACTTCTCTTGTTATCTAACTTTTAATTCATATGACTTCTTTACTTAGCTTGATCCATGACACTCCCTAACCTATATTAAACCCTCTCTCGAGGCGAATAACATCTAACCTTAGGTTAATTAGTGGAACTCTCGTTCTCTTATAATAACCCCCTAAGGAAGCAGTAAATCGATCAATGGACTCCCATATTAGGTTTCACCCTAATTCGGAAAAATCTCTTAACCTTATCTCTAGGCGCTCGATCAACTCCGCTTAATTATGCTAGATCTACTCTTAGGCAGGGTTTATTCCTCCTCCAGCAAAGCACATCAGATTAACTTAAGCAACATAATTAATAACAAACTAAGTACTTATCATATGATTTAGAAATCAAATAACAAAATCCATCATAGGTTAGTTCATAACAAAATAAGAAAACATCTCAAGAGAAAAGATAAAACAAAACATAAGAAATCCTTAAAACCCCTGAAGGAATTGAAGAGTAGATCATTTGTCTTGAGTAGAACTCCGACTTCTTGAAATGGATCAACTGGCCTTCTTCGAGTAATTCCCTGAATAAAAGTTCTGGCAAAAAACTCTGCCCAAAACTCCCCCTTAGAACGGCTGCCTTGGGTTGTTTATATAGGCTACTTAGATGCTTTACTTGGCTCCTCAATACCTCCTTCAAGTAGAATTACTATTAAGATGTTTAAGTATACTTAGGAGTATGTTTCTTTGGCTTCAAGCATCCAAATTCGAGTGAAATTGCTCATTCCCATGGCAGGGGCACGCCCATGGCACATGCCCGTGCAAATCATCTTCAGGCTGTGTCTCGATTTTGTCGATTGGGGCACGGTCATGTAAATCATGCCATGGCCGTGTGAAGTAATTTGACGAGGCACGGTCGTGTGGCTTGAAGTCCAGGCCGTGTCGATTTCCTCTTTAGCCCAAATTGGTCCATTTTAAGCCCGTTGTACATTCTTTTTATGCTTAGGTGCTTGCCTAAGTATAAAACATGAAAAGAAAGGATTGGGAGCACCTTTTTTACATAAATCAGGGATAAATCATCCAAAAACATACTAAATGTGGGATTAAAATATGTTACTTTTACGGTTTATCAGTATGTGCTAGATAAGGGCAATTGTAAGTAAGTATTGTCAAGAAGCCTTGACTCGAGTGCAATTAGCTAATACCGTGGATGGATTATTTTATGAGCTTATTATTGCTATTTATTTCCATGCAAACTTACTAAGCTTTATGCTTACCCCTTCTTCATTGCCCTTCTTTCTTATAGTATTGCCAAGGTAACTCGAGGATCGTGGACATAGGAGTTTAAAAATCACACTATTGATAGCATTACTTTGGTATAACAATTTTAAACTTATTTTGAGTATAGCATGTATAGTGTTTAAGTACTTTGTTAAGTTGTAGTTGTTAGTCAAAGTGTTGACTATGTAAGTTAGTAAAGGTCATTTTGTAAATGGCCTTATGAGTTAGGCAAATACTTGGAAAACTCTTTTGTTTAATGAAGATGGATTTCATGAAGTGTATGTCCCTTTAATTATCTTGTAAGTTGAAATAAGTTCTTAAACTTGCTTATGGGATAGGAATTATATTGTTTTGAGTAGAAGTATGTATGTGTGCATTCTAGGGTGGCAAGGGCTTAGTATATAGCTTGCTAATTGCCTACTTAGGTAGTCACACGGGTGTAGATCTAGACCGTCTGGGAGGCACGACAAGCACATGCGCATGCACCCAGGCCGTGTAAAGTCTGTACCATGCACTTGTGACTTAAATCACCACACGGCTGGGGTACACGGGCGTGTGTATGGGCCGTGTGGACAAATCAGAATGCCAAGGTTTGGCGCACGGGCTAGTGACACAGGTGTGTCAAGGCCATGTGAAATTAGTCAGTGTCGACCACGGGTGGAAGACACAGGCATGCCTTAGGGGCATCAGGCGTGTCTCTAGGCCTACACGGGCGTGTGGCCTCTGTTTTGATAAAAAAGTTTCTCAAACTCGTGAAAGTTCTCGAAAAGATTCTGATACATCTCTGAAGTGTAATTAGGGCCTCTTAGGTCAAATATGTGCGAGCGATAGTGATAAACCGTAAAAGTAACATATTATAATCCTTTTTTTCATGTTTATACTCAGAAAAGCACCCGAGAATGAAAAGAACAAGAAACGGGCTTAAAATGGGCCAATTTGGGCCAAAGAGAAAATTGACACGGCCTGGACATCAAGCCACACGGCCGTGCATCGTCAAAATACTTCACACGGCCTGACCCCCAATTTACATGGCCGTGCCTCAAACAACAAAATTGAAACAAGGCCCAACCACGATTTACACGGGCGTGAGCCCTGGCCGTGCCTCTGTCGTAGGAGGAGCAATTTCACTCGAATTTGGATACTTTGAGGAAAAGAAACACTTTCCAAAGCTTATTCAAACATCGAGTAGGAACTATACTCAAATTAGGAAACTTAGGGACCAAGTAAAGCATTCTAAAAGTTTATATAAACATCCTTAGTCTATCCTGAAGAGGCATTAGGCGTTAGGCGTTTAGCGAGGCCAAAGAGCCAAAGCCAGAGCAGTTAAATTCAGGGAATTACTCGAAGATAACCAGTTGATCCATCTCAAGGAGCTGAAATTCTACTCAAGACGGCGGATTTCTCTTTCAAATCCTTTATGGGGTTTTAGGGATTTCTTATGTTTTGTTTTATCTTTTCTCTTGAGATGTTTTCTTTATTCATCATGAACTAAACCCTTTAGATACCTGAAGGGGATGAAACCTAGATGAATCTTCTTATTGTTTTCTGAATTATATGATAAATACTTAGTTTGTTCTTAATTGTGCATGCTTAATCTAAATCTGATGTGCTTATGTGGAAGAGGAATAGACCCTACTTGAGAGTAGATCTGGCATAATTAAGTGGAATTGATCGCACGCCTAGAGATAGGGTGACGAGATTTTGCTGGATTAGAGTGAGACCTAATATGGGAGTCCATAGATTGATTTACTACTATTTAGGGGGTTATTATAAGAGAATGAGAGTTCCACTAATTAACCTAGGGTTAGACGTTATTCGCCTCGAGAGAGGGTTTAGTATATGTTAGGGAGTCTTACAGATCAAACTAAGTGAATAAATCGTATGGTTCAGTGTTAAATAACAAGTGAAGTCTAGGTGGATTCTTCTTGAGGGTATCGTCGTGATCAACTGAGTTTTTCATCAAGTTATTTCCCAATTTTTTCTTTTTGTCTTTGTGTCTTTAGCTTAGTAGTCGTTAAATTAGATTAAATCAACCAATCACTCCATATTTTAGGCTAAATAATAAAAAGAAAGTGAGTATTAGTACTTTTAGTTCCTTCAGGTTCGACAATCCGGTCATGCCTAAGCTATACTACTGTTCGATAGGTACACTTTCCTATAATTGCTGTCAGAGTTAGTTTCCAGGTTTGATCATACTCTTTATAAATTTTAAAACTCAACAAAAACAACGGTCAAGTTTTTACCGCCGTTGCCAGGGAACTAAAATATTATGAAAACTCTATTTTTATTACTTTAGCAATTATTTTATTTTTATTTTTATTTTGTAATTTATTTTATTGTTTTTACTAATTTTCTTTCTTTCTTTCTTTTCCAGTAGGTACCTCTAGTTTATGACTAGAAGGAACCCGAGAGGACCACTAGTATACGATAGTGATATCGAAGCTACCGTACGTAGGAATCGCAAAGAAATTAGATGAGCCCTAAATTACACAGAGGAAGATCAAGAAGACAGGTCCAATCCTACTGAAGGGATGGACGAGAATAACCCACTAGCACCTGATGTGCGAGAAAATAATGCTCCACGCACAATGTTTGATTATGCTAAATCGCATTTGACAGGAGCGGAATCGAGTATTGTTAGGCCTACTATAGCCGCTAATAATTTTGAATTAAAGCCTAACACAATACAAATGATTCAACACTTTGTTCAATTTGATGATTTGCAGGACGAAGATCCAAACAATCATATAGCTAATTTCTTAGAGTTCTGTGAAACCTTCAAAATAAATGGTGTTTCTGATGATGCCATACGTCTTCGGCACTAAGAGCTGTTACTAACATCCCTCGTAACATATCGCTCACTGAGAGCCGTTACTAACATCTCTCTTAGCATATCATTCATACATAATTTAAATTTCACCACATCGTATCAAGTGTAATTACTTACGGCAAGATATAGCTATAATATTCTCTATCCCGAGACACATTCCCTTTTCATTAAGGAATAAAGCCAAACAGTGGTTAAACTCATTACCACGAGGGTCAATCACTACATGGGAGCAGATGACCGAAAATTTTTTATTAAAATATTTTCCACCGGCTAAAACAACCAAATTACGGAATGATAACTGTTCTTTTGTGCAGATGGATTTAGAAACATTATACGACTCATGGGAGAGATACAAGGATCTCTTGAGGAGGTGTCCACACCATGGTCTACCCTTGTGGCTACAAGTCCAAACTTTCTATAACGGTGTAAACACCTCAACGAGGCAACTAATCGATTCAGCCGTCGATAGAACCCTGAACAACAAAACTCCTGAAGCAGCTTACGAGTTCATTGAAGAGATGTCACTAAATAACTATCTGTGGCAAGTTATAAGGACAAAACTGACACAATCAGCCGGAGTTTACAACCTCGATACAGTAACCATGATATCAACACAGGTAGAGATGATGAATAAAAAGCTTGATAGTATGTGTTCTTCGCAGGTACATCCAGTCATGCAGTGCAACGCAAGTGGAACTGTGGCGAATCCTGAGTACCCACCCTACCAACTAGACACAGAAACCGAACAGATGAACTATATAGGTAATAATTTTAGATCCAATAATAATCCTTATAGTAACAACTATAATCCAGGTTGGAGGAACCACCCAAATTTTTCATTGGGAGGCCAAGGAATTCAAGAAAATCAAAGACAACAACTTCCTCCAAATTTTTAAAATCAGCCATACCCGTAAGAGAAGAAGCCAAACCTCGAAGAGATGCTGACAAAATTCATGGAAAACACAGAAAATCACTTCCAAGAAACTAAGAAAATAATTAAAAGCAACAAGAGCCGAATCGGGGAACTTACTAAGTTAGTCAAGGCAGCCACTAATGCAGTTGGACAACTCACAAAGCTAATGTCAGAATGACCGCAAGGACGGCTACCAAGTAACACTGAGATTAACCCTAAAGAACAAATCCAAGCCATCACAGCTGATGACAATAAAAGATAAGATGAATCCATCTCAGTACGAGAAAACGAAGGAGACAAAGGTAAGATAGAGATAACACAAGAAAAGCCAAAATCGGTAATCAAGGAGTACCAACCTCGCATACCTTATCCCGAAGCAATGAAAAGAGACGATTTAGAGGAACAGTTCAATAAGTTTCTTAAACTCTTAAAGAAATTACATATTAACTTGCCTATTCTTGAAGCTCTTTTTCATATGCTAGACTTAAGGAAATTTTTAAGATAGCTATTGACTAACAAACGCAAATTAGATGAAGAGCACCACGTGGAATTGAACGCAGCATGCTCAGCAATGTTACAGAATTGACTACCACAAAAGCTAAAAGATCTAGGGAGTTTTACAATTCCATGTTTAATTGGTAGTTTAGCTATTGACAATGCGCTAGCTAATTTAGGGGCAAGCATAAATGTCATACCGTATACATTATTTAAACGACTAGGTCTAGAGAAACCCAAGCAAACTAGGATGAGTATACAATTAGCTGATAAAACTGTTAGAATTCCTAGGGGCATTATTGAAGATGTTCTTGTCAAAATCGATAATAGCTCAGGAAAATGTAAGGTTAGATGAACCCAATTCAATTCAAGAAAGTGAGGTAGAAAAAGGTAAAGTTGAGGTAACACAAGAAAAGCCAAAACTGGTAACCAAAGAGTACTAACTTTGCATCCCTTATCCCGAAACATTGAAGAGAGACGATACAGAGGAATAGTTCGATAAGTTTCTTAAACTCTTAAAGAAATTACATATTAACTTACCGCTTCTTAAAGCTTTTTCACAGATGCCAGATTCGAGGAAATTTTTAAAACAACTCTTGACGAACAAACGTAAGTTAGTGCTCAACAATTCTACAAAATAGACTACCACAGAAACTAAAAGATCCAGGGAGTTTTACAATTCCATGTTTAATTGGTAGACTAACAGTTGATAATGCTTTGGCTGATTTAGGGGCAAGTATAAATGTCATGCTTTATAAAATGTTTAAGCAGCTAGGTCTAGGAAAACCCAAACAAACTAGGATGAGTATTCAATTAGCTTATAAAAATGTTAGAATTCCTAGGGGTATTATCGAATATGTTCTCGTAAAAATTGATAAATTCATTTTCCCAATAGATTTTGTTGTCTTAGACATGGATGAGGATAATTCGATTCCTTTAATTTTAGGAAGACCCTTTTTTGCAACTGCTAGGACTAAAATTGATGTTAGCACTGGAGAAATCATTCTTCGTGTAGGTGACGAATCGATCAGTCTACAAACTCTTGACTCAACCAAGACATCAATTGATGAAGGTGAGAAAGTAAATCCAGTTGATAAGCAAGTTGTTCAACTTTCACCACAGGATCCACCACAAAGCCGCAGACTTGAGCCGGATCATAGACCTCGTGCAAATAAAGAAGAACTATATAAGGAACGAAACCTTAAGGTCGAAAAATTAGAAGCATGGAAAACACACTGTAAAGAGGAACCAGATCCACACGAAGTAAAACCAAAAGGCCCCCAGAAAAGATCATAGGAACATCGAACCACTTCAAAATAGGAGAACAGGTACTGTTAAAGAAGGAAGATCCCTAAATTATCATGTTAGACCTAAATATAGAAGAAGAAATCCCTCTTGAGGTACGTAATATCTTCCCATATGGAACAATTGAGGTAAGCAATCCCATATTCAGTACTTTTAAGGTAATTGCTTCTTGACTCAAACTTTATTAAAAAAAAATAGAATTTACAGCATGAGAGAAGATATTCAAGCTTTTAAACGACCCTGATTTTAACAAATACAAGGAAAGTCTAGCTTAAGACTTTAAATGAGCGCTTCTTGAGAGGCAAACCGAGCACTAACCCTATTTAGTTACACATTTGTTTTCATTTTAGTTTCTTTTCTTCTCTCTTCGTCTTAAACACCTAGTTTTAAACGAACCAAAAATGCAGATTTCAGACCATACGGCCTTGCACACGATCGTGGCCATGGCCGTGTGGAAGTAAAAAATATCCAAACTAACAATGGCAGAAAAGGTACAAGTCAGAGAGAATCAAATCTTTGAATCACAGACTTCAACCACCACCCCACTGGCACGGACAAAATGCCACGGTCGTGCGACGCGCCCGTGGACGACACTGACTTATCACCAACAGACATGGAAATCTGTAAAACGAGCGTAGGTGAACCAATACACCTAGACACACGACCGTGCGAGGCATTTGTGTGAAACAACATGCCCACGGTCCATGGGCATGGGGAGCATTAAACCCCAAAACTCTATTTAAACCCAACCTCCCTTTCCCCTTCTTCTCACCAACTCCCTCTCTTTTCTTTTCTTCCTTCCCTTTGTCAGAATTCTCCCCTCTCTATCAATTCTTTATACTCTTGAGCTACACTAAAACCATGTCAAAGAAGTGAAAAAAATCCAAGCGCAGTCTCTTCAAAGGAGACCGATCTACATAAGTTCATGACGGCCGCTTCAGCTACTCGACAAGCCAAGGGTCTTTGAGACCATTAAATTTTTCTTCTATTCTTCTCTTCTCCTTTATTTTTCTTATTGTTACTTTTCTCTACTTAATTTAGTTTATCTTATTTTAATTTCTTAATTTTAGGTTCTAAAGGCTGCTAGGGAATCACATCGGAACCACGACCACCAGCTCAACACAGCCTTAGAAATCACACCCACCTCGCGAACCATCCAACAATAAGGACTCCTCAGTCCATTCATCTTTTATGTTAATTTTATCTTACTTTCTACTTTCTTTCCAATTAGTTTTCTTATCCTTAAATACATAATTAGTTTATTTTAAATGTGTCTCAATAATTCTTGGCTAATCCATCACGAGTTTCCCAATTTCTTCATCTAGCACAGTGATTATTGGCATCCACCATAGCACCACTACCTCCTCCTCCAAATTGGGCTGTGAATAGTGATCCCAAAAAATTAGGAAATGTCACTTCTACCATTCTTTTTTGATTTCAGTATCACATGATTATTTATCTATCTTTGTACATTGAGGGCAATGTACATCTTAAGTGTGGGGGATAAAAGTGCCTAACTTTTTGCATTATTCTCAAATCCCTGAATTATATCTAGTTCTTAAGTAATTTCCTCATATTACTAATTAGGATGAAATTTCTAATGATTTATGATTCCTATTGATATGTTTTTGAGAACGTCATATTTAATTGTGCATTGATGATTTAAATTTTAAGATACTAGAGGATCAAGCATGATAACTCTATTTTTCAAGAATAAATAATTTTTTAGGTTGTCGAACTGAATTTGAATATTACCTTGAAGTTTGAAATTTATAGGGATTAATGTCAAATACCCATAATTTTTGTGAGATTTGAGCCTTATAGAGCATATATTATTTTCATGCTCACTTTATTGATTATAAGTGTGTCAACACTGAATTGTTATTCTAGAACTTGCCTCGATTATACATGTCAAGACCACATTATTGATTTGATATACTGAGATGATAAAGGCACCTAAGTTTTAACCCACTCACTCCACTAAATAGCCTACCAACATAATTAATCCATAGTGAACCTCTTTGATCCTAACAACCCTTTTTATTGATTCACCCACTAATATTAACCTAAAACCCAGCTCGTATTTGTTATCACCATTCCTTTTACTACCCTTCTATCGAAAATTGAGTTGATCAGTTGCCTAATTACTTTATTTCAGTTGATAAAGTTCTTTCTTATATTATGTAAATATTTGATTTGTTCTTAAAAAAATCAAAGTATATTCATTATTAGTTCTGTAATTATGTGAGCTTATATGTTTAATTTTAATATCTTGAAGAAGAACCCTGTATTATTAGTATTTTCATATGATCTAATTATTCAGATTATTAGTTCAATTCATTTTCTAGAGTTAGGTAATTTGTCAGGTCAATCTCGATTCTAACCTTCCAATTCATCCTTTATCCATACCTTTAACCTAAGCCCCGTTACAACCCTGTTAAAGACCTTTTGATTTGTGTATCATCTCATATTACAGTGGTGGAGATTTGATTTTCAGGCAAGCTATGGGATTAACTTTTCAGGTTTGACTTATGAGTGCTTTTTCCTAAACCTTAAACACTTCGAGTGCTTTGAGTAAATCTTTAGTGAGGATGTTAATCCTTGTTGGTTTTGAACCAGAGGCAATTATTTAGATAAATGGAGACACCTATGTTTTCATCGAACAAATATATGACTTAGAATTGTTTGAATCTTTAGGAGTCTTTGAGTTAAATTATCCATGTATAAATTATCTATGAATTATGATGAGGCATTGTTAATGAGAATTATGAATTGTGAAAAGTTTGTTTTAATTGTAAGTAGAGAATTTTGCTTGAGGACAAGCAAAAGCTTAAGTGTGGAGGTATTTGATAAACAGTAAAAGTAACATATTTTAATCCCACATTTAGCATACTTTTGGATGATTTATTCCCTGAATTGTGGAAAAATGTGCTCTTAATCCTTTCTTTCATGTTTTATACTCAAGAAAGCACCTAGGGATGAAAAGAATGAGAAACGGGCCTAAAACGAGCCAAATTAGGCCAAAGAAGAAATCGACATGGCCTGGGCCCAAGACCACACAGCCGTGCCTCCCTAATTTACTCTAACACGGTTTGGACCCCAAAGCACACGGGCGTGTCTCTTCTGCAGACTCGACCACGGCCTGAAATTGATTCACACGGGTGTGTGCCATGGCCGTGTCCCTGTCATGGCAAAGAGAAATTTCATTCGGAATAGGGTACCTAGAGGCAAAGAAACATATTCCAAAGCCTATTCAAACACCCTAGTAGGAATTCCACTCAGATTAGGACACTTAGGGGCCAAGTAAAGTGTAACAGCCCAACTACGATCCTAGTCGAAATAGTGGTTTTGGGACCACGAATCTTAATTAGAAAAGTATTTTTATTTATTAATTGATATTAATGTTATGTGGATAACCATGTGTTAAAATATTATTCAATAATTTGTGCTTTTGGTCGACTAATTTTAGTAAAGGATTAAATTGTTAGGTGGTAGAAGTAGTAAGTATTTAGTGGAAGGGTTTAATTGAATTACTTCTTAAATGAATGGTTTTGCATGTCAAATTGCCCAAAAGATCTAGTAGTGGAAGGTAATCATGGGGGAAAAATTGATTTTTTTTATTTTTATTTGACTTTTATGTTAAACTAATAATAAAAAGGGTGATATTACTTTAAAAGTAATAATTTAATTAAGAGATGAAGGAGAGATCATCATCTTCCTTCTTCCATCACCGTAGAACACAATGAAAAAAGGGGAAGCTAAAACCTTTGCTACATTCGGCCATTGCATGTTTATGAGGTAAGAAATTAAGCTTAAATTTTTTATGAATCTTAGCACTTTTAAGTTAGTCATCTTGAGTACTATTAAACTCATGTAAAGGATTTGGGATTTTAAATCATGTTTTAGGTTGACCATGAGTAAATGTGTTGGATTTAGTTGGTTTGATGGAAGTAGGTTAAGCATGAGTTAGGCATTAACATGATTGAGTAGAAAATTTGGATGAAATGGATGTATGGTAGCTTGAATTTTTTGAAAGAAATTTTATGAGTGAAGGCCAAAATGTTGAACATTTGGTTTGTATAGTCTAAATGAATGGGAGAGGAGGATTGACCCTCTTGTAATAAAGCAAAAGAAATTATGCTATTGAGTGTTCTTTGCTTTGGGGATTAATTTATAAAAAGGTTAAAATTGTAGGGCATATCGGTAATTTAGAAATTTTAAGTATTATAGAATTTAATGTTATGGGAATTGAATAAGAAGAAGCATTCGACCATAGCCTATAAGAGTGCAATGTGTTATACTTTTGAGTAATTGAGAAATTGGAAAATTATCCAATTTTGCATTTTAGCTAGAAAGAATGAGATCTTATTGAAATGAGCTATTTTGTGAAACCATTATAGATCAGGGCGTAAAAAAAATGGATTTGGATCGGGGAAAGACAAAAATTATCAAATAGCCAAGCCTCGTGATCAAAATCGACGATCGAGGTAAGTTCTTAAGTTAAAGTTTGTTAAGTTGATAATTAAAATGTACGAAATCAAATTATGTGATTAATTTTTGTAAATAGCATGAGATAGCCGAATGTGAATGTTTAATTTTGGGAATGAATATATGTTTACGAATACAAGGTGAATTAGTATACTTGACATGATAGATGAATTGATTGTGTGAATACGATTGGATAATAATGTATGTGTTGAGAAATGTGAATTGATGGATTGAGTTGATAAATATATCGGGCTTTGTGCGGTATTGAATATCGGGCTTCATGCCTAGCAGTGCTTAGTCTTAGGTGATATAATCGAGCTTCGTGCCTAGCGTGCTTAGTCTTAGGTGATATATTCGAGCTTCGTGCCTAGCGTGCTTAGTCTTGGTGATATATATATTCGGGCTTCGTGCCTAGCGTGCTTAATCTTGGTGATATATATTCGACTTCGTGCCTAGGCGGCTTAATCTGGGTGATATATATTCTAAGCTTCGTGCCTAGCGAGCTTAATCTAGGTGATATATATTGGGCTTTGTTCCTAGCAGGCTTAATGCCGGTGATTTATTTTAAATGAAATAATTTGTAGACCATCGACAAGGTGGAAATTATTTACTTTAAGAAACTAAATGTCCAGGTACGTGTAAGTTTTATAGTTGTGAGAAATGAGGTAAGTTGTTCTACCACTATTTGGTGTTGGTAAATTATTGTATAAGAAAAACATTGTGCAAGGTTATGATATGTGTATATGATCTAATTAACAAAGTGTTTTATACATATATTGGTATATAATCTTGGTTGCATCATTGAGATTCGGCCATTCAGTTAAGTGTAATATGTGAGGATTATGAGTATGTTTGCATAGTTAATCGATGGGAATTATGTGGTTGTTATGTACATGACATATGAAGTCAATTCAAATAGAGGCAGAAATTGTATTAAAACTTTGCATGGATTTGATGAGTTGTGCATTAAAAGCGATATGGGTGAAATATATATATTTGGCGTTGAGGGCTATATTAATGCCTGAAAGCTTTTATAAGAACGTTTCAATATTAGTTATGAATTCACAATTATATGAATAACCATAGGTTCTAATCTTGTTGCTTAAGACTTACTAAGCTAGTGAGCTTACTTGTGTGATATGTTTCCTCTGTTTTATAGATTTCGTTCAAGCTACGGGCTCTAAGGATCGTCAGAGGAATCAACCACACTATCAATTCCTTTTTGGTATATATATACTTGGTTTTTGAATCAAAGGCATGTATAGGCTAGCTAAGTTTTCGAATGATATTATGATAATGTATAAAAGCCATGCGAAAGTGGCTAGTTCTTAATGTTAATGTTCGGTGGTATAAATTTATCCTTGATGTGATATGCGTGTATGATTTGTTTGGAAAATGAATGAGGATGATATATATATATATATATATATGTATATATGTTTCATGCTGAATAGGTAAGGTTTATGACTTATATCCTTGAAACGATTTGGTTTATAAATAAGTTCTGAGTGATAATTAGTATTATGGTTGCTCGGTTATGAAATGAACTTATTAGAAGTGTATTTTTTATGAAGAGTGGGTGTGAAAATGAATAAATGTCTCGACTTGCATGTTATAAAATAGGATGATTGAGTCTTATATTTATTCTTCATGAATCTATGGGTTCTGGGATATCTTTGTCACAAATGGGAAAGTTGGATAAAAGCATATGTGTATGCATTGTATGTTCGGATAAATTATCCGAGTAGTAAGTTTGGGTTAGAAATGCATGAAATTGTATGTTTAAATGTTATGAAACGAAATGAAAGAAATAAGGTTGTATTATGTGGAATTGAATATGTGGTTGATTTAATGATAGGTTTGAAATGGTAAAGATGATGAGTTTATAATTCATGGTTTTAATGCGAACCTAGATTGAGTCTTTCGTATGTGCATTGATATACCATAAAGTGGTATGAGAATTTATGATTAAATATTTATGTGCGTATGAATTATGAATCAACAAGGTGATAATTGAATAAGTGATAGATGTATTTATGTTACTACACATGCAGAAAGTGATAGGCGCAAACTCAAACTTGTGATAAACATTTAAATGACATATAATCTTTAATTCAACGGTTGATATGTACAAGTATGAATTAAATCTCTTTGAGTTTAATAAATATATGAATTGTGATAAATGGCTGTAATGATCTGAATTGAGTCCGGTAATGCCTCATAACCCTAATCCGGCGACGGGTATGGGTTAGGGGTGTTACATAAAGTATTCCAAGAGCCTATATAAACACCCTAAGCATAACCTTCAAGGGGGCGGTTAGCTAGGCCAAGGACCCGAGCCAGAAAGGTTAGATTTGTAACATCCCAAACCCGGTCTAAACGTTATGACCATATCTGGTATGTCACAGCAGGAAAAGGTTGAAAAGAAACTTTGAAAACCTGATGGAAACCGTAAGTTTTGAAACATTTTATTTCAGATGATGATTTGAAAACAGTGGGTTGCAGCTTAAGAAAAATTCCCAGGTTGGATTAACCGTTCATTTACTATCTATGTTAACACTTGTGAGAAAATCAGATATTTTTGGTTGCAGTTATTTGGAAAAACATCTTTTTAGCAACTAAATTTAAGTCTTAAAGTAATGTTGTATCAAAGTGGAATAATAATGTAAAACCAAATAGCAATGAAAAGGTCTTATTACATCAATTAAAACCCCAAATTAAAATGTCTTAAAAAGAAACTAAGTTTACTAAAACTAACAAGCTATGGCCTCCTCGAGTCTCTCCGGCTCCCAAGTCCACGCCTTACTGATCACTTGCAAGGTTAAGCAGAGGGGGTGAGTCACCGAGACTCAGTGCGTAAATCCCCTTAAGTCACATAAATGGCTCTAAGCCACAGCCACATATTGGGCCCTAGTCCACTCAAAGATAGCATGTACAAGTGTGGATGCAATGTACCCGACCCAATCCTAGATTTCCATCCTCTACACACCACCCGTATATCTACAATCAACCCTCCATCCACTACACTCCATATGTGGCACCTAGCCACCGGTGACAGAGTCACAAAATATCATATGTGGGGCCAACCCACTTGTGGTACCAAACCACTGGTGACAATCCCGAATAATCATATATGTGGGGCCAACCCACTGTGGTACCAAACCACTGGGACGAGTCACCGAATAATCAACATGTGGTACCAAACCACTGGTGTTTCCAAACCACTGAGACTTAGTCACAAATCAAGAATGTGGGGCCAACCCACGTGTGGTACCAAACCACTAGTGACAGTCTTAGACTTCCCCTTAAACATCATATCCGACCCATGCATACAAGTGTCAAATGAATGCAGCAAGCTGTCAAGTGCACTATATCATTATGGCATACAATCATTAGCCCATACATAAACAATAGGGTACTTACCTGGTATTTCGGTCATGCCCATTGTGGCATAACGTCGATTCATCTAACCATTTTAGCTTTTCAGCCCAGATATTTAATAACACATAATAATATTAAAGTGTGTGAATTTTACACACCTGGTTACACTCAACACTATGCTATCTATGTCAACACTATGGCTTTGAAAACCACTGCTATCTGCCTCCTATTTTGCTCAGAAGCTGGCCCACAACCCGATGGCCAATCTCGAATAGTAGATACCACACGTTTCTTGAACTTAGGGGCTGGGACTATGGGTCCAACCCCTCCTTTCACTTGGCTGACATTTGAGTCCATGAACAAAACCTTGGTCACTAGACCGGATTAAAGCAGTGAAATCAAACAAAAGGGAATAACACTAGAGGCTAAGGGTCCTTACCTAAATCAACAAATCCCAGAGATCAAGAAGGTTTGAATCCCGCACTGCTCGAGTACTTAAATCGGCTAGAAGCAATTATCCCTTTAAACACTCTAAACGCAGACCAAAAGCCGGAAGAACGCGAAGATAAATCCCCTACGATTGGCCAAGAGTTAAAGATTATGATTACTACCTTCGACACTCTACCATGAGAAGAGATGATTGTACCGAAAAGGAAACACTTACCCCAAACACTAGAGAAACCGATTGGGAAAGGAATAAAATAGGTAATAGCAATCCACTGAAATAAGAGCCGAAAGAAAAGAGTAAGAATGTCAGAGGGTTTCGGCTAACCAATCAAAATGAAAAAAAACTGCCTAAACAAAAATAAGTTTCGGCTTCCTTTAAAAAGAAATCAAGAGAAGAAAATGAATGAAAAGATGACTAGAGAGATTCGGCTGAACCAAAAAGAACTTACCAAAAGTCGAAGTTGTTTTGCTCTTGAAAAGAAAGAGATGGAAAAGAAAGGTGCTATCTACCAAGAGAGATTCGGTTAAGGTGTTTGAAAGAAAATAGAAGAAAATGACAGGGTTTCGGTAAAAGATGTGGCTTCAGAGTGTTTCGACTTTGATGTTTAATGGTAATGAAAATAAAACACAAGTGATGAGTGAAGGGCAATGTAGGTTTCGGCCAAGCACAAAAGAAGAAGAAAATGACAAGAGGATTATAAGGTGTTTTGGTTTTGGTATTTGAGAGAAAAGAAAAATGCACCAAGTGGTATGAGGGTGTTTTAGTTTTAACCAAAAGAAATGAACAAAATAATGCTCTTGGTCCTTTCTAGCTAGCTGAAAATGCTCAACACTCCCTCTAATGCTATTAATTAACATTCAGCTACCCCCTAACATCACTAAACCGAACACAAACACTCACACACCAATCATTTGACCAAATTCTCTCCCTTTCTCCCAATCCCATGATTCTCTCCACCGATCACTCTCCACTCCCCATTCAAACCTGTTGACTGATTCCTTCTCCTTGAATTGCTCTCTTCCCTTCATTAAAATTTGTTGACCCATTCAACACTCATCCACTAGAGTCCAAGCTGAAGGCAACTCTCCCCACCTTGGCGTCAAAAAGAAATCCCCAAGAGGGAATCCATGCAGCTCGAACCTACTCCATGCCAGCTTCCCTGAGGCGTCACCTTCCTGAGCTTTAAGTGGCGCCTCCTTACCACTTTACTAAAGCACTTCTTGTGTCTAACCATACCACCAGCCACCCTTAAGTCCTATCCCATTCAGCTCTCCCTTAAAGTGGCCAAAAAGTAAAATTTTTACTAAGGCTCCGACTTACCCCTAAGTCATTCCTGGACCCTAAAGTATCCTAAACTAACCTGTTAGCCATAGAACACACACACAAACACATCAATTGCAAAGCCCCTAATTTAGGATGTTACAAGATTTGTGGAATCACTAGAAGATAGCAGATCTCTCCTCCAATTCCTTTAGGGAGTTTTAGGGATTTCTTATGTTTTGTTTTATCTTTTCTTCTGAGATGTTTTCTTTTATTGTTATGGACTAAACCCTTCAGATACCTGAAAGAGATGAAACCTAAGACGGATCTTGTTATTATTTTCTGAACTATATGATAAATACTTGATTTGTTCTTAATTATGTGTGCTTAATTCTTGTGTTAATATTTTCGGGATATTAATTCAAGTTAAATGTGCTTCGGTGGTGGAGCAAAAGTCCCTGTCTAAGAGTGGATCTAGTATAATTAAGCGGAGTTGATCACGTACCTAAAGATAGGGTGACGAGATTTTGCCGGAATAGGGTGAAACCTAATATGGGAGTCCATAGATCGAGTTAATACGATTCTAGGGGTTTTAATTAGAAAGAGATCTCAATTAATCAACCTAGGGTTAGACGTTATTCGCCTCGAGAGAGGGTTTAATATAAATTAGTGAATCCTACGGATCAAGTCAAGTGAATAAATCGTCTGGTTCATAGTTAGATAACAAGTGAAGTCTAGGTGGATTCTTTCTAAGGGTATCATCTTAATCAACTGAGTTTTCCCAATAGTATTTCCCCAATTCATTCTTTTTATCTTTGCGTCTTTAGCTTACTAGTTAGTTTTAGATTAAACAACCAATCACTTAATATTTAGGCTAAATAATAAAACGAAGGTTAGTATTAGTACTTTTAGTTCCTTTGGGTTCGATAATCCGGTCTTGTCTAAGCTATAATACTGTTCCATAGGTGCACTTGCCTTAAGTCGTTGTCAAAGTTAGTTTCCAGGTTCGATCATTCTCTTTATAAATTTTAAAACTCAACAAAAAAATGATCATTGTGTAGGTTGGTGCAAGTTTGGGTGGCAAAAAGGCTTGGTAAATAGCCTTATTTTTTCCACACGGGTACACACACGGGCGTGTGTGACTCATGGCTTGCCCCATAGGCATGTGTTATGACCGTGTGTCCCTTGCACCCTAATTAATGTAAAATAAAATGCCCAGTAGTAAACACACGGGCACGAGACATGGCCGTGTGTCTCGGTCGTGTGAGAGACATGGCCATAGGACATGGGCATGTGCCTAAGTCGTGTGAAGTCTGCACATAATTTTTGGAATTTAATTTGCCACACGGCCTAAAGGCACGAGCATGTGCCTTGGCCTGTACCTTATTTGGTTGATGATGTCATAAACAGAATGTCCCCTATTTTGGACATGACCTGAAACACGGGCGTGTCCATTCACCCACACGGGCGTGTAGACCTTTTTGATGAATATTTTCTAAGTTTTCCCAGAAGTTTCTAAAGTTCTCAATTTAGTCCCGAACTACTCCTAATGTATGTTATGGGCCTCGTAGGATCATTTAAGGGCGATATGAATGTTCATGAAAAGTTTTAAATTTGAGTCGAAATTCATGTCTCGGTTTTATATGATTGCTTGTGTATAAGTCCAGTAACGCCTCGTATCCTATTTTGGCATCAAATACGGGTAAGGGGTGTTACAACTAGACTGTATGGTTAATTAATTTAGTTCAAATTAGGTGTAGGTTTCACACGGCTGAGACACACGCCTATGTTTGTAACACCCCAAACCCAGCCCATACGTCATCATCGGATCTGGTATGCTACGGGTTTAAATCTTGAAAACTTTGCTTCGATGGGTTTTAAGAGAAACTAGTTTATTATAGCCGAATAATCCATTAAATGCGTTGATTGGGTTTGAAAAGCCCATTTTCCATTTTGTTTTATATTTGAGATTTTGTAGCAAAACATAAGCTGTAAAAACCAACATAACAAGAAAGAAGATAAATCGAAACCAAAGTTATGGGGCCTTATTACAAAAATATATTCCAAAAAAAAAACAATAATAATAATCCATAATAATAATGAAAGTCTTGATGGCCCCTCGAGTCCGTCTCGGCTCCAGTGTCCACGGTCTATTGCACATCTGTAGAGTGGGAAAAAAAAAGGTGAGTTACCAAGACTCAGTGTGCGAAACTTGAAAACATATAAAAGCCTAGGACCCACAAACACATTTCGGGCCTTGTCCCGTATACAATGGTAACAGATTATGTCATGCATCATGGCCCATCCCAAAACCTAAGAGTTTATCCTCTAAACGCCCTCGTACCAACCTTTACACCGTGGGGATTTCTACAATCAACCCTCCATCCGCTACAAACCACATCGGCAACTGTGCTGCTTGTCATATAGGCCGATCGCTTGCGCAAACCTCAGAAATACATTATAGTATTCGATAGCTTGCTGCCTATCATATAGACCGATTGCTTATACGAACCTCAGAAATACATTATAGTATTTGACAGCTATGTTGCCTGTCATATAGACCGGTCGCTTATGCAAACCTTAAAAATACATTATAGTATTTGACAGCTATGCTGCCTGTGCAAAGCCACAATTGCCTCGCGACCGTACTCCCCTACCATAAATCCATCAATCATTCCCATCCCATGCATGCATACATACAAGAAACAAGTCATCAAGCTATCTAACAGATACCATACTTTCACATGCTATGAACCACATAGAAAAGTTTCTATGGGTATGTACCTGGCATCCCATGCCTACCCTTTCTGGGTAATACGACTGTTCATACAGCCTTTCTTTCCAGCTTTTAGCCCTTAGCATACATATAGTATATAAATGCTTATGTGTTAAGAATCTACATACCTTATTACTGTTTAGATGACACCCTCTATGTCGAAACCTTTGTCGTAAGCCGTCACGATCGCTATCGCCTAAGATGCTATTCAAAAGCGATCCACAACAGGTCGCCAATCTCGAACAGCGGACACTACTCGTTTCTTAAACTTAGGGATTATGGACCTAACCCTCTCCTTTGCCTGATCTATATTTGATTCCATCCAAAAAGTCCTTGTCAGAACTACTATAGTGAAATAAGGTTAAACCATATCATATGAGTTAATAACTCAATTATGATAGCGAATCTTAATGGAAATCTAAAGAAATCCCTTATCTTGAGATCCCGAAATCGATAGGATACTAGAGATTATTGGTTTCCGGCTTTTTGAGATCTGGATGATTCGATCTACTATGATTTCCCGGAGTGCCGCCCAAAAGAACATCCGATTAACGAAAGAGTTAAACTAAAGATAGCCTATCAAACTACTAGCCATTCGGCTGTAGTCTTAAAATTGAAAGAGAAAAGAATTTGGTTCTTAACTTTATAGAAAAATCGGCACTTCAAGAAAATCCTGGTTTATAGAGAAATCGGCACAAGAGGAAAAGAATGGAAAAAGAAAGTGAATTAAAAAGGTTTCGTCTTTTAGTAGGGTAATCTACATAGAGAAAAAAAAGAAAGAATAATCAAAGGTATTAGGTTATGGAGATAAGAAGAAAGTTGAGAGGTTTCGGTTTTTGGAAAAGAAAAGAGAATAGAAAGTGTAGAGAGGGACAAAAAATTTTGGCACAAAGACTAGGGTTCAAATGCCAGAATTTGAAGAGATACACTCATATTTATAGGGATATTCGGACTTACCTATCAAATGCCAGAATTGCCCTCTTCTAAAAATCGAGACTAATTGACAAACATGGGGAATTTAGGTACCCCTTATGCCACTTCAAAATCGATTCTTCCTCCTCTTAGAGTTAGAATTTTGGCCAACTCTGCCTACAATAGACAATTCCCATCTTTTCTCCTTAATCTACTCATAACTAATATCAGCACAATTATCTATATTATTCATCAGATAAATCTCCCTATTTTTAAGCCTTGTTGCCGTCCAACCTTACCCACCTATATGCTGAAATTTAGCTAATTACAATTAAAGGAATTGCGCTTCATGCCCCTTGCGTTTGGGCCTCCTTAGTTGACGCCAACTCCTTGCTCTCTAAGTGGCGCCATTTGTCACCGGGCCACAAGCCCCCTTGTGATTGAAACATAGATAACATCTTTTAAACCCTCTAATGTCCAAGCAAAAAAATTTCCCAAGGTTTTGGCCCAATCTGATCCCCTTAAATTCTCTGATTAACACATTGAACGTAATACATATCAAACACAAAGGCCCATTAATTCAGGATGTTACAGTTCTACCCCCTTAGAGAAATTTCATCCTCGAAATTACTTGATTTGAATATATACGGGTATTGCTGTCGCATCGCTTCCTCCGGTTCCCACGTAGCCTCCTCAGAGCCATGATTCCGCCATAGAACATTTACCAATGGAACCTTCTTCCTTTGTAATACTTTGACATCACGATCCAAGATTTCCACTGGCTCCTCTTCAAAGGATAGGTCAGGTCTTACCTAGATTTCTTCCACAGGTACCACATGAGATGGATCCGAACGATATTGTCTTAACATAGTGACGTGAAATACATCGTGAATCTGGCTTAGCTTAGGAGGTAGCTCTAGCTAATACGCTACTGATCCAACTCGTTTCAGCACCTGATAAGGTCCGATGAATCTGGGACATAACTTACCCTTTCGTCCAAATCTTAATACTTTCTTCCATGGCGACACTTTCAAGAACACCTTGTCACCTACGGCAAACTCTATGTCCCTACACTTTAGATCAGCATAGGACTTCTGTCTGTCTGATGCTTCCTTTAGTCGTTCCTGAATTAACTCAACCTTCTCCTCTGTCTCGGTAACCAACTCCAGATCCAGAATTTGGCATTTCCTTAATTCCGTCCAATAAGTAGGAGCACGACATTTTCGCCCGTACAATGCTTCATAGGGCGCCATCTGAATGCTAGACTGGTAGCTGTGTTGTAAGCAAACTCCGCCAATGGCAGAAACTCCTCCCAACTACCTTTGAAATCAATGACACAACCTCTTAACATGTCCTCCAAGATCTGAATCACCCGCTCAGACTGTCCATCGGTCTTAGGATGAAACATTGTATTGAAGTCCAACTTCGTACCCAACGCTTGATGCAACGCCTTCCAAAACCTTGACGTAAACCTAGGATCTCAGTCTGAGATAATCGACACAGGTACTCCACGCAACCTTACAATCTCTACTATATATAATTTAGCCAATTTTTGTAAGGAATAATCGACCTGAACCGGTACAAAATGAGCGGACTTCATCAACCGATCAACGATCACCCAAACTAAATCTTTCCTAGTAGGCGTGAGAGGTAGCCCACTAACAAAGTCCAATGTGATCCTTTCCCACTTCCATTAGGGAATCTTTACTGGCTGCAATAATCCTGATGGTAACTGATGCTCCGCCTTGACCTGCTGATAGGTTAAACACTTCCCTACCAATTCAGTCACCTCTCGCTTTAAGCCTGGCCACCAAAACTATTCCCGTAAATCTCGATACATCTTACTCCCTCCAGGATGCATAGCATATGGACTACCATGCGCTTCTTGCAAAATCCTTTGCCTCAACTCAGGGTCTTTTGGCATGCACACTCTCCCTTGAAAACATAATAATCCTTCCTCATTCACACTAAATTTCATTGGCTCATCACTTGAAATCAACTGCAACTTTCCCCTAAGCAATCCATCAATCTGCTGTTTCTCCTTAACTTGACTAACCCATGAGGGTTTCACTTGAAGTTCAGCTAGTAAACTTCCATCATCATATAAGCTAAGGTGAGCAAACATCGCTCTCAAATCAGATATCACCTTATGGCTTAGAGCATTTGCCACCACATTGGCCTTACCCGGATGATGCTCGATCGAGCAATCATAATCCTTTAATAACTTGATCCACCTTCTCTGCCTCAGATTCAACTCCTTCTGAGTTAAAAGGCACTTCAAGCTTTTATGATCCGTGTAAATGACAGATTTTTCCCGTACAAATAATGCCTCAAAATCTTCAAGGCAAACACCACCGCCGCCAACTCCAAATCATGGGTGGGATAGTTTGTTTCGTGCAGTCTCAACTGCCGTGATGCATACGCAACCACCTTTCCATCTTGCATCAACACGCATCCTAATCCCATGTGTGACGCATCACAGTAAATCACGAATTCCTTCCCAGCCTCCGGTTGAATCAACACCGGAGCCTCCGTCAATATCCTTTTTAACTTCTCGAAACTATCTTGTTGCTTATCAGTCAACACAAGCGGAACTCCTTTCCATAACAACTTAGTCAATGGTGCCGCAATCAGAGAAAATTCTTCCACAAATCTTCTGGAGTCCCCGGCTAAACCAAGGAAACTCTGAATCTCCGCCACTGACTTAGACGGCTTCCAATCCAACACTTCTTCAATTTTTCGAGGCTCAACCCTAATCCCCTCTGCTGACACCACGTGACCTAGAAAAGTAACTTCCTTCAGCCAAAATTTGCACTTTTAAATTTGGCATAAAGCTACTTCTCCCTCAGAATCTATAGAACCACGCGTAGATGTGAATCATGCTCCTCTTCCGATCTTAAGTAGACCAAGATGTCATCAATAAAAACCACGACAAACCGATCCAAGTATGGTTGGAACACTCAGTTCATCATATCCATAAACGCTGCTGGTGAGTTAGTCAACCCAAATGGCATCACCATGAACTCATAGTGACCATAGTGAGTCCTAAAATCCGTCTTATGAAAGTCCGCCTCCTTGATCTTAATCTGATGATACCCAGATCTCAGATCTATCTTAAAAAAGACTGAGGCCCCTTCAACTGATTGAACAAGTCATCGATCCTTGGCAACGGGTATTTGTTCTTGATGGTTAACTTTTTCAGTTGACGATAGTTAAAGACATACGTATTGAACCATACTTCTTCTTAACAAATAACACTGGCGCTCCCCAAGGTGACACACTTGGTCGAATAAACCCTCTATCCAACAACTCCTGGATTTGCACTTTCAATTCCACCAACTCCTTCGGTGCCATTCTATATGGAGCTATAGATACCAACGCTGTTCCCAAAAGAAAATCAACTCTAAACTTCACTTCTCGATTCGGAGGTAATCCTAGAAGCTCTTCGGGGAAGACATCAAGAAATTCCATCACCGTCCTAATGTCCTTAATAGTTAGGTCATTGGCTTCCAACGCCCGTACAAACATTAGAACTGCCTTGCACCCTTTTCTCACCATTCTTTACGCTCTTGAGGCGATTACCACGTTGATGAGCAATTCCCCTTTCTCCTATCACCACCACTTCACCTCCTTCGAGGGTTGTTAACACCATCTGCTTGGCTGCACAATCTAAGTTGGGTTGATACTTCACTAGCCAGTCCATGCCTAAAATTAAGTCAAACTCCCCGAATGGTAATTCCATCAAATCCGTCAGGAAAATTATTCCCTGAACTTCTAAGGGTACCTTCCGATAAAGTTTATCTACTATCACAGATTGTCCTAATGGGCTAATTCATCGTCATCGCCTAGGGATAACTTGAATCTAAACTTAAAGTTTCGGATACACTACTAGCAACATATGAATGTGTCGATCCAATGTCAATCAATGCAACATAAGGCAATCTAAAAATTAAAAACGATCGGTTATAACATCATTACTTTTATTCAATCAATCAACCTCCTACACAAATAAGCAAACCATTACGCATAAAACATATTTATTCCACTAAACCAAATCATATATGGCACAAACATTGACAAACATAAGTTGAATATGCAAAACACATTTTATGAAAATCACAAAATAATGCAAGTATCGTAAGCCTTAATTGCTATGTCATTATTTACTTATAAATTACTCAAGCAATTTAACCCATTCAGTATCTATGTGATTGAATAACATAATTCAATTATCATTTTATACTAACCCACTTAAAAGGGAATATACCAACATAAAAGATATTAGCAGATGCATATCTACTTGACCAAATATACATAGACACATTAGCTCATGATCCAAATAATCAATCGGATTTCTACGGTATATACATTATTTTTGTAATAGTTAGAATCATATCTGAGGCATTTATTATAATTTAATAAATTCACATCAACTCATGCACTTTTATCATTTCCAACAAATCATATTATCTAGTTATCCAAATACCTATTAAACATAATCATCTTCTATCAAAATTTTATCAATTTCCTATTCTTTAGCAAAATTCTATTACATCAGAATATGTACAAACATATATCACATTTCAAGCATACATATATAACTAACGGACATATTCATGAGCAATGTACCTAAAATATACTTGTTTACTATGCGAATTAACTTTGTTTAAGAATCATGCAAAAGACCAAATACAAACAAACCATAACACCATAATTTGATCATTTCATCATCGAATCACCTCATTTGAACTTAAAAGAAATACACATACCCAATATCTTTTATAACCTAACATTACTAACCTATGAACAAAACACAACTATGGTTCAATATAATCAGTATACAATTAATTATTCATACCACATTACCCAACTCCTCAAATAAGTTTACTAACTTAGTAAGTCCAGAGCTCAAAATGATACTACATTCAATTACTTAAACATTTAAATTATTCATCTCAACCATGTTATCATATTAAAATTTCTTACACCTTTAGCACTACTATTTGAAAACCGAATCTCCATGATAGTACATTCAATTTGAAACTCGGTCATATAATACTTGTGCACATCAATCGTAATCTCAAATATACATATCCTTTTTCGTAATATTAGTTAAACTCTAGTAACATTAAACATATCAAACCTTACTTACTTACTTGAGCCTTTACCTAAACACATTAATTCTGATTTACCTTGAACAACAATTCGGTTTCTCCTTTGTAAAACACATCACCGACATAAAGCACGCTAGGCATTTAAAGCGAAATAGTTCAAGACGAAGCACGCTAAGCGATGAGCCGAAATAGATCACCGACATGAAGCACGCTGGGCATTAAAGCCGAAATAGATCAAGCACGAAGCACGCTGAGCATTAAAGCTCGAAATAGATCACTGACACGAGCACGCTGAGCAATAAGCTTTGAACATGTCACCAAGACTAGGCACACTAGGCATTTAGCCGAATTCAACGCATTTAGCATTTCAATACACTTTACTTAATCTGAAATCACCACAACTTATATACTTCATACAACTTTCATTTATCAAACCAAACTTACTTACTTACATCACATTTAACAAATTAAACTCACTATCAATTTATACTACCACATTCGCCAACATACATTTTATGCTTTAAATTTCCTAACTTTATCATATGCAATGTTCATAAATATTCCTTTAGTATACACTTGTTTAAGGACTTACCTCGGTTGTCGATAGGCCAGTGCAAATTGGCTATTCGAGAACCTTCGTCTTCCTTGATCCAAATCCATTTTCTTTGCTCTTGATCTAAAACACATTCAAATTTAGCTCATTCAAGTACATTTCATCTCAATTTAGTCCCTAAACACATAAATAGGAAAATTACCATTTTACCCTACTATTTCTATACTTTTGCAATTTAGTCCTATTTGCATAAAACTCAAAATACATCAAATTTCCCCATACTCCTTAAGGGTAGAATATGTATAAGGACTATACAAGTCCATTTCTTTCATTTATTTTGCAATTAAGCCTCTAAAATTTTATTTTTACAATGTAATATCCGGGTTAAGGGGTTAATTTATTTTGGCATTGTTGCATAATTATTGGTGAGCTATTATGTTGTTTGTATGGTTTGGGACTTAGATGAAGGCTAGGAGTGTGCTGAGTAGGTGGAAAATTTTTGTTTTTGGGCCTTAGGGGATAGGAGTGAAGGAGATGGGGTTTTAATTAAATTAAGTGAATTTATAGCACAAATGAGGAGCTAGCAAAGTGGCAAGCATGCGCCACATGGAGTGTGTGTGTGGCGTCATCTACAAGGGAGGTCTTGTGTTCAAGTCGTGAAATTCCACTCCTTTTGGCTCCCATTTTGGGCGGCATGGAGGAAGAGGTAGAAAGGCAACTTGAACTCTAGCTTGGACTTGGTCTTCACATTCAAAAGTGGGGTGGAGAGTGAAAGTAGGAGGAGACTTGGTCATGGGATTTGAATTGGTGGTGTGGGAGTGAATGGGGAAGTTGGCGGATTTGGTGAGAGTTTGGGGGAGAGGAGTGTGGTGGGTTGGTAAGCTTGTGGAGAGTGCCGAATTTTTTCACTAAGGCATTTGGGTAGGTTCGGTCATATTTTGTTTTGGGGAAGTTAATTTTTTTCCTTGTTTAATCAAAGCTAGTAAAAGGTCTCTTGAGTAGCAAAGCGACTTTGAGAACAAGAAAAAAAGAGAAAACCTTCCATTCTTGCTCCTTGAAACGAAGCACAAGCAACTTCAATTGCCAATCTTGCACTCTTCTTCTGCGTTTTCTTCTTTTATCTTTTGTGTCAACCAGAAACCTCTAGCACCCTTATTGCCGAAAGTATACCTTGTTCCTTCCTTCTTCTCTTCATTATGCAAAGCTGAAACTAGAGACCCTTTCTTCTCACTTCTTCTTTTTGTTTCATAAACCTTGTGCCGATTTCCCTTTGTTTCATACCATTTCTTTTAAGCCGAAACCAGCCTTTGTTCTTCATCATCTTTGGTAGAACCTAGCATGTTCTTTCTCTTTTTCTTAAAGGATAGTAGCGAAACTAGTTATTCTTCTAAACACACCTTATTCATTTCTTTCCTTTCAAAATCGAAAGTGACCCTTCATTCATCTATTTTTATTTTCTTAGCTAATATCGATATTGGTTAAAAAGGTGTTAACTTCTTGTTTAATCTTTTCGTATAGGATCTTTGGACTTTGGAAATAATCGTTAAAACAAGTCTCTTGGACCTCGAAACCTTTGTGGTTCTTGTCTTGTGAGCACCGGTGTTTTAGTAACACACTTTGTGACTTTGGGTCACGGAGGTTTAGCACCTCAGAGGTTTGGTACCTCGGCGTCGTCGTCCTGTGGTTAACACCACGATGGGTTGGCCCACTTGTGAGATATGGGATTGGCCGGTGATTTGGTATCACACGATGGGTTGGCCCCATCATTGGATTTGTATTTGCGGTCACCGGTGCTTTGGTAGCACAATTGTGTCTTTGGGACACCAAAGTGGTTTGGCACCACATTGACGGATATTGTGTCTTTGGGACACAGTGTTTTGGTAACACATTGTGACTATATGTCACCGGTGGTTTAGCACCACCGGTGGTTTGGTACCACGGGGTAGAAAAGCGATATGGATGGTTAGGATCGGGTTGCATTAATTATGTTGCTTTGTATGATGTGTGTTAGCATGTTGTTTTTTGGAGCGAGATTTACACTTGAGTCACTCAACTCACCCTCTCCTTTGACATTTCGGTGACTTCGTGAGAGCGGACACGGGCCGGGATGGACTCGGGGTGCACATGCCATGCTTTAATAAAAGTGTTGCCCAGGACTTTGAATTTGGGTACTTTAGCTTATTTACTTTACTTGGGTTTTATATTGGATTTGTAAAAGGCCTTTAATTTATGTTTTGTGATGTTTATGTTTTAATTAGACTTTTAATATGCCTTAACAAAACAAGTTGGTATGAATTTTTCTAAAACTTGGAAAGATAATGATTTCAAAATTATAGCATAATGTGTTTTAAACCATACCATCGGGTATCACACTATGTCTTTATGGTAAGCAAACTCAAATGATTTTCAAATCAAACTTGTATTACTCCTAAGTCTAAAAAGGTTTTAAGTAACACTAAGAAACTATTAAGGTTTAAATGGTTTAAACTCGTTTAACCACACATTACAGTTAAGATTTCAAAATCTCAGGGTTTCAAATACACCATCGATTTCAAACAAGTCTCTGAATTGTCTTCAAAATACACTGTGTTTTCACTCGGCTTTAACAAAAAAAAAAAACCTCTCACAAACATGTTTCCAGTAACATACCAGATTCGGACGTGGTGTCTTGTCCGGGTTTGGGGTGTTACATACAATTTAGCCCTAAAACACAAATTCACCCAAACTTCCAACACATAATATACTAATTTTAACCTATCTATCATCTAACATCATCAAGCATCATAAACTTCAAGAATTCATCAATGGCGATTCATATATACACACTAATCTTAGAAATTCTAGCATGGGTGGGTAATATACTAAACAACGATCTCAAAAGCGTAAAAATTAACAAAAACCGAGCTAGATTTCTTACCTATTTAAGCTTGAATAAGGCCGAATGTTTCAAGGCTTTTCTCCCCTTTTTCTTTTGTGTTTTTCGGCCAAAGATGAACAAGACATGGCTTTTTAATTGTTTGTTTTATTTACATATATTTATTAGTTTATTTTTAACATATAATGTAATATTATATATTATAAAAACTCAAACACTATTACATGCATCAAGGTGGCCGGCCATTAACCTAAAAATGGGCTATTTGCCCTTTTAATACCTCACATTAAAAGCCATGCTCAATTTAACACATTACACTTTAGTTGGCCACTTTTACTTTTTACGATTAAGTCCTTTTATCAAATTCAATACTTAAACAATAAAATTTTTCTCTGAAACTTTCCCACATAAGTTCATATATAATAAGCACTAAATATAATATTTAAATATTTCTCGGGTTCAGATTTGTGGTCCCGAAACCACCGTTCTGATTAGGGTCAGTTTCGGTCTGTTACAACTCTCCCCCCTTAAGGATTTTCGTCCCCAAAAATCTTACCGTTAAACAACGTCGGATATTGTTGCCTCATTGAATCTTCAGGCTCCCATGTAGCCTCTTCAACTCCGTGCCTTTTCCACAGTACCTTCACTAATGGGATTTTCTTGTTTCTTAACTCTTTCTCTTCGAGCTAAAATACGGATCGGTTCTTCCTCATCGTCATATCGGGTTGTATCTCAATCTCGGGCCGGACAATCACATGTAGTTGATTTGATCTGTATCTACGGAGCATAGAAACATGAAATACGTCGTGTATCTTTTTAATTAGGAGGTAGCTTCAATCTATAAACAACGGGCCCAACACATTCAATGATTTCATACGGTCCAATGAACCTCTGGCTCAACTTGCCTTTCCACCAAAATGGAGTACTTTCTTCCACGGAGAAACCTTTAAAATACTCGATCTCCAATCTAAAATTCAATGTCTTTCGTTTCATATCAGCATAAGACTTTTGACGATCCAAGCGACTTTCAAATTATCTCTAATAATAGCTACTTTCGATTCGGTTTCTTTAATCAAATCAACCCGTGTATCTTATTCTCACCGAGCTCGATCCAAAGTATAATGGTGTTCAACACTTTCGCCGCGTACAAGGCTTCATAAGGTGCCATTTAATACTAGATTGAAAACTATTATTATAAGCAAATTCAATCAAAGGTAGGTATCATTCCACGAACCTTCAAACTCGAGAACGCAACATCTCAACATGTCCTCAAGTATCCGAATAGTTCGCTCGGATTGACCGTCGACTCACGGATGGAAAGTCGTACTAAAATGAAGTTTAGTACCTAAAGCATCTTGCAACTTCTTCCAAAATCGCGATGTGAATCTCGGGTCTCATGCGAAACAATGGAACTCGGTACACCATGCAATCTCACAATGCGTGATCGTACAATTGACAAGTTTATCAAGTGAATAGTGCATGCGTCGGCACAAGATGAAGTGATTTAGTCGACCTATCAACTATAACCAGACGACATCTTTCCTACTCGGAGTCATAGGAGCCGGATACAAAATCCATTGTAATTCTATCCCATTTCCATTCGGTATCATGATTGGTGAAGTAGTCCAGATGGCGCTTGATGCTCGGCTTTTACTTGCGACAGATTAAGCACTTAGAAATAAATTGAGATATATCCGTTTCATGCCGGGCCACCAATAGAAGCTGTTTCAAATCGTTATACATCTTCGTGCTACCCGGAAGTATCGATAGTCGACCACCACTATGAGCCTCACTCAAAATTATCTGTATCAAATCTGAGTTCTTTGGAACACACATTCAGCTTTTAAAATTCAAACAATCATTTGCATCAATCTGAAAATCGATTTTGTACCTTTTCACAATGAATTCGACTAGCAATCAAATCTTCATCAACTTTCATGCATCACAAATTTCTTTGAATAAACATCGGTCTTGCTCGTAACTTCGGCTATGATCGAACCATCACTAGACATAGCCATCTGTGCATTCGAGTGTCTGAATAGCAAATAATGATTTTCGACTTAACGCATTCGCAACAACATTAGCTTTTCGGGTGATAGTCAATCACCAATTCATAGTCTTTCAACAGTTCTAGCCACTGCGTTGTCTCAAATTCGGTCTTTACGAGTCATTAGATACTTTAGACTTTTATGATCCGAATAAATGTGACATTTCTTGCCAAATAAATAGTGACGCCAAATTTTCAATACGAAAACAATGGCTACAAGTTCTAAGTCATCGTCGGGTAATTTCTTAAATGCGGCTTGATTGTCTTGAAGCGTAGGCTATGACTTTGCCTTCACGCATCAAAATGCAGCCCAAACCATTCAAAGAAGCGTCGAATAAACAACAAATTCTTTATCCGATTCATTTGAACTAACATCTGGAGCTTTTGTCAAAGGGCTTTCAAGCGATCAAAACTTTTACCGCACTTTTTCCGACCACTCGAACTCGACATCTTTACGCAATAACTTTGTCAGCGGGTAGCTATCATAGAAAATCTTTCACAAATCATCGATAGTAACCCGCAAGTCCCGAAAACTTGAATCTCAAAAATGTTTTTCGGTGGCTTCCAATCAAGTATAGTAGAGATTTAGTTCGGATCAACTCGAATGCGATCTTTGAAACAACATGTCCCAAAAAGTCGACCTCTTTCATCCGAACTCACACTTACTAAACTTAGCATATAGGCGATGATCTCGTAAAGTTTGTAGCACTAACCTCAAATGTTCAGCGTGTTCAATTTCATCTTTGGAGTAGATCAATATGTCATCAATAAACACCACCACAAATCGATCCAAAAGCGTCTAAAACCCGATTCATCAAATCCATAAAAACAGCGAGGTGCATTAGTAAGCCCAAAGGCATAACCAAAAACTCAAAATGTCCGTACCTCGTCAAAATGCGGTCTTTGGCACATCTGTATCTCGACTACTTATCGATAGTAACCCGATCTCAAATCTATCTTGAAAATCTGAAGCCCTTTCAACCGATCAAACAAATAATCAATCCAGGTAACGGGCACTTATTCTTTATAGTTACTTTATTAGATTCTTCGATAATCAATACACATTCTCATCGTTCCATCTTTCTTTTTCACAAAAAATGGTGCACCCAAAGAGAAACTTGGTCGCGCAAAGCCCTATCATTAACTCTTGCAACTATGCTTTCAACTCTTTTAGCTCGAAGGTGCCATCCGATATGGAGCTATTGAGATCGAGTCGTTTAGGAGCTAATTCAATGCCAAACTCAATCTCTCGTCTTTGAGGGTAAACCGGTAGTTCTTCAGAAACACATCAGGGTATTCACATACAATCGTCTGAATTCAATCATTTCTCGGACAATTTCTTATCGATTACATAAGCCAAATAAGTTTTGTACCCTTTTCTCACATACTGGCTAACATCGAGGATATAAGCGTAGAAACCCACTTATATCTTTGGATTCAATTCTAATGATCTCCTTTATTACGATGTCTCAAATCAATAAGCTTTCTTTTGCAATTCACCACTACGTCATGCGAAGTTAACCAGTCCATTCCCAAAATTATATCAAACTCATCGAAAGGCAATAGCATTAAATCGACTGGGAAGCAAAAATCCTGAATCATCAATGGGCAACCTTTACACACTTTATTAACAAACACACATCTAACCAAAGGGTTGGATACACGAATCACAAACTCGATGAGACTCAAGCGGTAGAGTCTTCTTGAATACCAGTTTCACATACATATGAATGGGTCGAACCGGGATCAATCAATACAATTCATGTAGTATCATAAAGGGTGAAAGTACCGATGAATGACATCCGAGAAGCGACATCCTCTCTAGCTCGAGTAACATAAGCTCTAGCTGGAGCTCTAGCCTCAGATCAAACTGTCGTGTTCTTAGTCCCTTTTGACTACCACCTACATTGCCAGAATGCGGGTGAGTGCGCCCGTCTTGATGCCTTTGCTTTCGGTCTAGAGTTACGTGTCGTATTTTGCTCACTAACATCGGGCACTCTCGAATGAAATGGTGCGAGGATCCACATTTAAGCGGGACCGATCACGAACTCTACAACTCCCGAATGCCATTTTCCACAATGCTTGCATTCAACTCTATACGTGGAACATTACTAACTGCTGCTATTGAGGTAGCTCGGGAGTCCACGGAGGTCGATCCGTCTAGGTGGATCTGTAGTAGCTTTATGTCATTGTAGTCATCTCGAACTTCTTGGATGTGGAATGGAAGACCTTACGAAGACCTTTTACGAATGTCTCGGCCCGTATCGACTTTCTCTTCTCTTTCCCGAGCTCTTCAGCTTTGCAAGCTCGTTCAACTAGAGTCACGAACTATTGAATTTCAAGAATGCCAACAAACATCTTTATATCTTCATTCAAGCCATCTTCAAATCTTTTACACATAATAGCTTCAGTAGAAACACACTCTCTAGCATATCTGCTGAGCCTGACAAATTTTCTTTCATATTCCATCACAGTCATTTGCCCTTGTTTTAGTTCAAGAAATTCTTTACGTTTCTGGTCGATGAACCTCTGGCTGATATATTTCTTGCGGAATTCATTCTAGAAGAAATCCCACGTTACTTTTTCTTTTGGAACCACTTATACTAGTGTATTCCACCGGTGATAAGCGGTGTCCCAAGTAAAGATATAGCACATTTTAAACATTCTTACGAGTGCATGATAGCTCATCAAGTACCGAATAGTGTTATCAAGCCACATTTCATTTCGCTCTGCATCATCATCATCATTAGCCTTGAATTCCTCACCCCAAATTTCTTGATTTTATCAGCGAGGGCCTACTAGATCTCATTGGATCTATCATCGAAGTCTTGAAGGTCAGGAGTTGGATTATTCGGGGTGAAGGTTGTTGTCACAGTCGGATTATTTCGAACAAATTGAGTAAACCATTCATTCATCATTTGATAGAAGGCTTGTTTAGCCTCTCCTCTTGGTTACCGTGGCGGTTGAGAGTCTAATGGTCTTTGATCCATGTGCGAGACCAGCGCAACACTCTCCACATCATTAGCTCTGGCTATATCGGGATCGGAATCCATTTACTATATTAAATCGATTGAAATTGTCGAAGTCACCACACTATCACATATAAAATTCAGGGCATGTATAGCTAGACTCTTACGTACTACGGTAGTCCTAGAATCGACTAAACCGTAGCTCGATACCAATAAAATGTAACACCCTAACCCGTATCCGTCATTGAATTAGGGTTATGGGCATTACCGAATAATCATTACTTTTATTCAATCAATTCAATCATATTTAAACAAGCTTATATAATAATAATACACAAATAAGCAAACCATTACATATGTATAAAACATATTTATTCCACTAAACCAAATCATATATGGCACAAACATTGACAAACATAATTTGAACATGCAAAACACATTTATGAAAATCACAAAATAATGCAAGTATCGTAAGCCTTAATTGCTATGTCATTATTTACTTATAAAATACTAAAGCAATTTAACCCATTCGTATCTATGTGATTGAATAACATAATTCAATTATCATTTTATACTAACCCACTTAAAGGGTAGAATATACCAACATAAAAGATATTAGCGTATGTCCAAACTTACAAACTCAATAAACATCATATAAATACATATCTACTTGACCAAATATACATAGACACATATATGCAATTATATGTACCTAGCTCATACCAAAGTTCAAATAGATCCAAATAATCAATCGGATCAATGTTCACATGAATTAGTTTACATGCACATATTTGAACCGAAAATAACTATACGGTATATACATTATTTTTGTAATAGTTAGATTCATATACAAGCAATTATTATAATTTAATAAATTCACATCAACTCATGCACTTTTATCATTTCCAACAAATCATATTATCTAGTTATCCAAATACCTATTGGCCTATAATCATCTTCTATCAAAATTTTTATCAATTTCCTATTCTTTAGCAAAATTCTATTACATCCGAATATGCACAAACATATATCACATTTCAAGCATACATATATAACTAACCAGACATATTCATGAGCAATGTACCTAAAATATACTTGTTTACTATGCCGAATTAACCTGTTTAGGAATCATACAAAAAGACCAAATACAAACAAACCATAACACCATAATTTGATCATTTCATCATCGAATCACCTCATTTGAACTTAAAAAGAAATACACATACCCAATATCTTTTATAACCTAACATTACTAACCTATGAACAAAACACAACTATGGTTCAATATAATCGGTATACAATTAATTATTCATACCACATTACCCAACTTATATTTTCACTTCTCAATCACATATTTCCTTACCATATTGAATTAATCCTTGATTGGGTTTGCACAAACATTAACGATATAAACCGACTATTATATCAAAAGTTTGATAAACATACTTAACCAAAAATTTAGCCATATTAGCATGGCTATTATATACATGAACCAAAAAGTTTTCAACAAACAAGGTCAAGTCTTTCCTATACATGCCTCTATCCAAAACCAAAATGAAAGAGTACCAAAATTAGATCGATAGTGTGGTCGATTGTCTTGACAATCCCGTTGAGCGGGTAGCCTTCACCTAATCTATAAAAGCAGGAGGAGAACATTACACACAAATAAGTTTACTAACTTAGTAAGTCCAGAGCTCAAAATGATACTACATTCAATTACTTAAACATTTACATCATTCATCTCAACCATGTTATCATATTAAAATTTTTACACCTTTAGCACTACTATTTGAAAACCGAATCTCCATGATAGTACATTCAAGCTCAAACTCGGTCATATAATACTTGTGCACATCAATCGTAATCTCAAATATACATATCACATGTACTCGTAATATTAGTTAAACTCTAGTAACATTAAACATATCAAACCTTACTTACTTACGAGCCTTTAACTAAACACATTAGTTACGATTTACCTTGAACAACAATTCGGTTTCTCCTTTGTAAAACACATCAAGCATAAAGCACGCTGAGGCATTTAAAGCGAAATAGTTCACCGAAAGACGAAGCTCGCTAGGCGAGAGAGCCGAAATAGATCACCCGGTATGAAGCACGCTGAGCATTAAAGCCCAAAATAGATCAAAGCACGAAGCTTGCTAGGCATTAAAGCCAGAAATAGATCAAACACGAAGCACGCTGAGCAATAATCTGAACATGTCACCAGGCACTAGGCCTACTAGGCATTTAGCTTTGAATTCAACGCATTTAACATTTCAATACACTTTACTTAATCTTGAAATCACCACAACTTATATACTTCATACAACTTTCATTTATCAAACCAAACTTACTTACTTACATCACATTTAACAAATTAAACTCACTATCAATTTATACTACCACATTCGGCCAACATACATTTTTATGCTTTACATTTCCTAACTTTATCATATGCAATGTTCATAAATATTCCTTTAGTATACACTTGCTTAAGGACTTACCTCGGTTGTCGATAGACCGTGCAAATCGGCTATTCGAGAACCTTCGTCTTTCCCCGATCCAAATCCGTTTTTCTTTGCTCTTGATCTAAAACACATTCAAATTTAGCTCATTCAAGTACATTTCATCTCAATTTAGTCCCTAAGCACATAAATAGGAAAATTACCATTTTACCCCTACTATTTCTATACTTTGCAATTTAGTCCTATTTGCATAAAACTCAAAATACATCAAATTTCCCCATACTCCTTAAGGGCCGAATATGTATAAGGACTATACAAGTCCATTTCTTTCATTTATTTTGCAATTAAGCCCCTCTAAAATTTTATTTTTACAATTTGGCCCTAAAAACACAAATTCACCAAAACTTCCAACACATAATATACTAATTTTTAACCTATCTATCATCTAACATCATCAAGCATCATAAACCTCAAGAATTCATCAATGGCGATTCATATATACACACTAATCTTAGAAATTCTAGCATGGGTGGGTAATATACTAAGCAACGATCTCAAAGCGTAAAAATTAACAAAAGCGAGCTAGATTTCTTACCTATTTAAGCTTGAATAAGGCGAATGTTTCAAGGCTTTTCTCCCTTGTTTTCTTTTGTGTTTTTTGGCCAAAGATGAACAAGACATGGCTTTTTAATTGTTTGTTTTATTTACATATATTTATTAGTTTATTTTTAACATATAATGTAATATTATATATTATAAAAACTCAAACACTATTACATGCATCAAGGTGGCCGGCCATTAACCTAAAAATGGGCTATTTGCCCTTTAATACCTCACATTAAAAGCCATGCTCAATTTAACACATTACACTTTAGTTGGCCACTTTTACTTTTTACGCGATTAAGTCCTTTTTATCAAATTCAATACTTAAACAATAAAATTTTTCTACGAAACTTTCCCACACATAAATTCATATATAATAAGCACTAAATATAATATTTAAATATTTCTCGAGTTCAAATTCGTGGTCTCAAACCACCGTTCGATTAGGGTCGATTTGATTGCATTACAAAACCATTACCACCTCCGACTGGGACCACGACCTCTCTGTGGCTGCTGACCTCCTCTACCTGGCTGAGCATTTCCCTACCCTGCGGATCTTTCCTTATCCCGTGGCTGAGGACAATCTCTTATCTGATGGTCCAAAGAACTACACCTAAAGCACTTCCCACTGCCTGCCCTACACTCGCCTGCATGGAATTTGTCACATCGGGCACACCTTCGTCTTTGGTTAGCAGTAGGTCTTTCAACTCTTCTCGGTCCATCCAACCTAGGTCTTTTCTGGTTACCCCTAGTTGTTCCTGATGATCCAAAGTTTCTCTTACCTCTACCCCTATCTCTATCCAAGTTCAGCTTCTCCGTTCGCTTTGCCTCATCAGCTATCTTAGCTTTCTCCACAAGCACAGCAAATTCCCTCTCCCGCTGTGGAGCAATCAATACCTGTAGATCATCCTTCAGGCCATCCTCAAAATGAACACATCTTTCATACTCTATGGCCACAATCCCTCGAGCATAACGATTAAGGCGTAAGAATTCTGCTTCATACGCCGCCACCGACCTACTTCCCTAAACCAGATTCAAGAACTCTCTACGCTACGCATCCACATAACTCATTCCAATATATTTACTCTGGAATGTCGCCTTGAAGTAATCCCAAGTGATATGGTCAGCTACGGTACCTTCCTTAACCGTAAGCCACCATTGATAAGCTTCGTCCCGAAGAAGAGACACCACTCCCTTTAGCTTCTCTTCATTCGTGAAGTCGAGATCATCCATGATCCGCTTCATTGCTTCCAACCAGTACTCAGCTATACTAGGAGCTACACCCGAAATTTCCTTAAACACCTCCGCTCCATTGGTTCTCAGTCACTCTGGAACAGACTTCCGGGCTCCTTTGCCTATACCTGCTCCAACAACTCTCTCTAAAATCCTTAACATAGCCTAAGATACAGCATCATCTCCGGTCGTCTGATCTTGAAACTCTGCCTCCACAGCTGGTGGCACTGGAACTTTATTCCCCGACTCGTGACCAGACCCCACGGGTTCTAACACAGCAATCCTGCCTCTACCTCGGCCACGCACACCACGTCCTCTAGTGCTCATTCTACCGTTCGCGATTTATCTAATTAAAAAATTTATGAATTAATAATTCTTTCTTCCACTGATTAATAACAGACAGTTTTATAGAAAGTAGTTTTAATAGTAGTTCTTTCGAATTCGCATTCTACCTATAAGTTCAGTTCTCAAGTCTGTATTTGCTAATTCTAGAGTTCACATTCAATCAACATCAAGAAGAGCACCACATACATTCATCAAACACACAAGTAAACATCCACGAACTTGCATTCATCACCTAGGGGAATTTTCGTCATTTCACTACCCAAGGGTATTTTCATAATTTTATCCTACAAGGGTATTTTTGTAATTTTCTAAAATAAGGTTTCTTGGTAATTTTTCAAAATAAGGGTATTTTGGTAATTTTACAATTCGGGGGTATTTCGATAATTTTGTTAATCGAAGGTATTTTGGTAATTTTCATAGATTATGGGTAATTCAGTAATTTCTCGTATAGGGGTACTTTGGTAATTTTCAAATAGGGGTATTTTGGTCATTTTGCAAAATCAAGGGTATTTCGATAAAGTTTCTCAACCTAAGGTATTGCGGATAATTTTACAAAACCAGGGACATACAAGTTATTTTACAAAAATAGGGTACTGGTCCCTTTCGGGTTTTATTTATGAATTTTGACCTATCAACAAGTCCTCGTGGCTAAGGCGAATAGTCACTACGCACCAGGTAGGATTCCAGAAAAGAGGAGGTGAGTCGCTAGGATTGCTTAAGTACCAAGCTCTTCCTGGATCCAATCCTAGACATGCATATGCCTGTTTCCACACCCTAACCCTGTGACTTGTTCACAGACTTGCTTAATCAAGAAAAATTAAGTCTTATGAGATTTGAAGAATTGTTTAATCTAGGCATAAGGTCCATTAACACTATCCTACTAGTCTACGTCTATAAGGCCCATCAAACCCATCATATATATCACATCAAAGGTTAGAACACTTACCTGGGTGGATCGGGTGCCGGTAGACTCGAAGGCCATATCTTTCAAAACTTTTCTCAACTTACATTACTTTCATAAATTCCTACTGGACCCATTTCACAACCCGAGTTTTGAACTGGGCTTTGATACCAAAAATGTAACACCCCAAACTCGCCCCATACGTTATCACCGAATCTGGTATGCTACATGTTTAAATCTTGAAAACTTTGCTTCGATGGGTTTTAAAAAAAAACTAGTTTATTATAGTCGAATAATCCATTAAATGCGTTGATTGGGTTTGAAAAGCCCATTTTCCATTTTGTTTTATATTTGAGATTTTGAAGCAAAACATAAGTTGTAAAAACCAACATAATAAGAAAGAAGATAAATCGAAACCTAAGTTATGGGGCCTTATTACAAAAATTTATTCCAGGAAAAACAATAATAATAATCCATAATAATAATGAAAGTCTTGATGGCCCCTCGAGTCCGCCTCAGCTCCCGTGTCCATGGTCTGCTGCTCATTTGTAAAGGGAAAAAATAAAAGGGTGAGTCACCAAGACTTAGTGTGCAAAACTTGAAAACACATAAAAGCCTAGGACCCACAAACACATTATGGGCCTTGGCCTGCATACAATGGTAACAGATTATGTCATGCATCATGGCCTATCCCAAAACCTACGAGTCCATCCTCTAAACACCCCCGTAACAACCTTTACACCGTGGGGATTTTACAATCAACCCTCCATCCTCTACATACCACATCGGCAGCTATGCTGCCTGTCATATAGGTCGATCACTTACGCGAACCTCGAAATACATTATAGTATTTGATGACTATGTTTTGTCATATAGACCGATAAACTACGCGAACCTCGAAATACATTATAGTATTCGAAAGCGACTATCTTGCTTGTGGCAAAGCCACGATCGCCTCATGACCACCGCTTCCCTACCATAAATCCATCAATCATTCCCATCCCATGCATGCATACATGCAAGAAACAAGTCATCAAGCCATCTAACAGATCTCATACTTTCACATGCTACGAATCACATAGAAAAGTTTCTATGGGTGCGTACCTAGCATCCCATGCCTATCCTTTTCGGGTAATATGATTTGTTCATCTGACCTTTCTTTTCGGCTTTTAGCCCTTAGCATACATATGTATATAAATGCTTATGTGTTAAGAATCTACACACCTTATTATTGTTAAGACGACACTCTCTATGTCGACACTGTTAGAAGCTGATACGACTGCTATCTGCCTAAGATGCCGTTCAGAAGCTGGTCCACAACCCGACGGCCAATTCGATAAGCGAACACTGCTCATTTCTTAAACTTAGGAAATACGGACCCAACCCTCTCCTTTGCCTGATCCATATTTGATTCCATCCAAAATGTCCTTGTCAGAACTACTATAGCGAAATAGGGTTAAACCATATCATATGAGTTAATAACTCAATTATGATAGCGAATCTTAATGGAAATATAAAGAAATCCCCTACCTTGAGATCCCAAGATCGATAGGATACTAGAGATTATTAGTTTTGACTTTTTAAGACCTGGATGATTCGATCTACTACGATTTCCCAGAGTGTCGCCCAAAAAGAACATGCAATTAACGAAAGAGTTAAACTAAAGATAACCTATCAAACTACTAGCCATTCGGCTATAGTCTTAAAATCGAAAGAGAAAAGAATTCGGTTCTTACCTTTATAGAAAAATTGGCACTTCAAGAAAATCCCAATTTATGGAGAAATCAGCACAAGAGGAAAAGAAAGGAAAAAGAAAGTGAATTAAAAAGGTTTCAGCTTTTAGTAGGGTAATCGACAGAGAGAAAAAAAAAAGAAAGAATAATCAAAGGTATTCGATTATGGAGATGAGAAGAAAGGTGAGAGGTTTTGGTTTTTGGAAAAGAAAAGAGAATAGAAAGTGTAGAGAGGGACTAAAAATTTCGACACAAAGACTAGGGTTCAAATGCCAAAATTTGAAGAGATACACTCCTATTTATAGGGGATTTCGGTACTTACCTATCAAATATTGGAATTGCCCTCTTCTAAAAATCGAGACTAATTGAAAAACATGGGGAATTTCGGCACCCCTTATGCCTCTTCAAAATCGATTCTTCCTCCCCTTAGAGTTGGAATTTTGGCCAACTCTACCTATAGCAGATAACTCTCATCTTTTCTCCTTAATCTACTCATAACTAATATCAGAACAATTATCTATATTATTCATCAGATAAATTTCCCTATTTTTAAGCCTTGTTGCCGTCCAACCTTACCCACCTATATGTCAAAATTTAGTTAATTACAATTAAAGGAATTGGGCATCGTGCCCCTTGCGTTTGGGTCTCCTTAGTTGATGCCACATCATTGCTCTCAAAGTGGCACCATTTGCCACTGGGCCATAAGCCCACTTGTGATTGAAACACAGATAACATCTTTTAAACCATCTAATGTCCAAGCAGAAAATTTTCCCAAGGCCTCGACCCAATTTGAGCCCCTTAAATACTCTAATTAACACATTGAACGTAATACACATCAAACGTAAAGGCCAATTAATTTAGGATGTTACAGTGTTCTAGGCCGTGTGTTCTACATGGCTGAGACACACGCCCGTATTCTAGGCTTTGTAGAACACACGGCTGAGACACACCGTGTCTCTGCCCGTGTGCTATATTTTGGACATTTTGTTTTTCAAAATTAAGGTGTAGAGGACACATGGCTAGAACACATGCCCGTGGGGTAGACTGTGTGTCACACATGGCCTAGACGCACGTCGGTGTGTCTACCCGTGTGGACAAGAATAAGGCTATTTACCAAGCCATTTTCCACCCTCACTTGTACATACCTACACAACATTACATGGCACAAATCCAAACATATAGATGCAATCCAAAACCACCACAACCAAGGCAATAACCTGGATATCTAACATGCACATAACTTCATACATTTATCAACACAAACCATGCAAGTTGCCACATTCATGAATGGATCATCATAAAAATATATTCATAACCAATATTAGCCAACTTACATGGCCATATACAGAATGAAATCATTAACCATTGTAAGCCAATACATTTGGCCACATCATAATGACACATATAATAAAATGACCAAGTCCCTATACATGCCATAACTCAAAATATTGACATTTCAATTGTACCCAAAATAATGGTTGATAGTGTGAATGGATCTCCAATGATCTCCAATCCCGAGCTAGCTTAGTGACACTATAAGATAAGGGAAAGAAAGGGGAGTAAGCTATATAGCTTAGTAAGTTCATATACAAATAATAAAAAACATTAATTATGCATTTATCATATGGATAACATAACATGAATCAACATAAATGTCATTAAACTTCATGAACATAACATACTCAATCATATTCTTACCAATAGTTTATCATATACTCAATCTATTTCCTTTGAGTTTTTTGTACATACTTGTACTAACTCGTAACATAATCATATACTTTCTCGTATTTGACATACCCGTCGAACCACTTGGAATACTATTGGATACATAGAAAGGTTTGCACATAAGTGCCACATATGTAGCCAATGCTACCACAAATCTCATAACACATATAGGCTCACTCTCGAGCTATCTACGGGCCTGCTCACACAAGCTGTCAGTGGAGACGTAGCTACGCGGTGCTACTCACACAAGCTATTAATTATCTATAACATATGTCGATATACCCAGCCACCGGTAGGGCGTACAAGACCAGTGCCCGGGTCATATAATCACATAATCACATGGGTTTCTAGTTACATGTCACTTGTATCCTAATCTATTCCTAAGGTTTAACCAAGAGTTCTATCTTGCTGAAACTTTGTCGAATATGCTTGTAGAATCAATCATAAAGTTCATGCAATATCAAAACATTAAAATACAAATATAACATTGCATTATTAACATACGAACTTACCCCGGTACAAAAATAGTAAAAATGGACATAATAGTAAATTTAACTCACTTACCCCCGATCTAGGTTTGAACTTCATTTTCTTGATCTATAATAGCAAATTTAACTCATTTAATACTCACATTATTCAATCTAGTCCAAAAATTGCATTATGGAAAAATTATTTTCCTTAACTTTTCAACATTTTACACTTTAGTCCCTAGGCTCGTAAAATGAAATATAGTCAATTTATTCAAAACCAAAGCCTAGCCAAACCATTTTCATACTCATAATAGCCCATATTTTTCATTAAACCACACTTCTACTACATATTTTACAAATTTTACAAATAGGTCCTTTTTGACATTTTCATCAAAAATCACTTAGTAAAAGTTGTTTATCCAACATCAAATTTGCATAATTTACCATTAAACATCAAAATACACCCATGTCTAACATGGGTCAAGCCTTATACCTTGATCATATCTTAATTTAGTGGTAGAAATTGAAGAAGATGACATCATTTACTCTAGTTATTTTGGCTTTATTTACCAAATTACCAAAATACCCTTTACTTAAACTTTGTTATTTTTCCCTAACCATGTCCATTATTGTTCATACTAAGACATAATGGTCTAATTACCATATAAGGACCTCTAATTAAAAATCTCATAGCAATTGGACACCGTTAACATATAGAATTCAAGTTTTGCACTTTTATGCAATTTTCGAACGAAATTTTCACGAAATCATTCCATAAAACTGTAGACCATAAAAATATAATAAAAATAATTTTTTTGAGTCAAATTTGTTGTCCCAAAATCGCTGTTCTGACTAGACCCAAAGTCGGGTTGTTACACATTAAGTTTGGTAATCGTTAAACTAGAAGTCATATCATACCCTGTTTCAAACCCAAAACAAGCTCATATTGATGATAAAACATTCCAAATCATTCAAAATAAATTCAAACGTCTATGTTACATAGCAAAAGCACGCCCAATTTGATAATCAACTCAAATTCCAAGTAACCTATAAAAGCCCATTTTTGTGGCAAACCAGAACAGTAGTTTCGGGACCACAAATTTGAAGTAGAAATATTTATTTTATTATTGCTTTAAGGTCTACAATATGATTGAATAATTCTGTGAAAATTTCTTTAAGAAATTTTTCGATAGGGTGTCCAATTTGACTAATAGGACTAAATTGCAATAGGTATAAAATGTGTTTTCTAGAAGCTAGAGGTGTTTAATTGTAATAAATTCTTAAATTAGAGGTCCTTAAATGGTAATTAGACCATTATACTTTAAGTTGGGCAAAAATGGACATGGTTAGGTGAATTTTCAAAGTTTGGCATTAAGGGCATTTTGGTCATTTGGTAAGTAAAGACAAAATTAACTAATAAAAAGATGTCATCTTCTCAATTTCATCCTCCTTGTGTCAAAAATTGAAGAGTCACAATAGCTAGGGTTTTGGCCAAGCTTCCAAGCTCGATTGTAAGTCCTTCTTTGTCCCATTTTTAATGATTTTTACATTTTTGAAGTTGTCACAACCTAATCTAGCTATTTCAAGGACTAATTTGAAAGAAAATCAAAGCCTAAGATTTTAACCATGTTATATATTTGTGTATTTTGATGTTTAATGGTAGAAAATAAATGTTTGGTGTTAGGTAAACAACATTTACCAAGTGATTTTTGATGAAAATGCCAAATAGGGACCTATTTGTAAAATTTATAAAATATGGGTAAAAATGTGAATAAATGAAAAATATGGGCTGTTATGAGCAAGGAATAGGTTCGACTAGGCTTGGGTGTGATGAAATTGAATGAAAATCATTTTACAAGCCTAAGCACTAAAATGTAAAAAATTCTAAAGTTTTAGGTTTAGTCCCGAAGCACCTTCAAAGCATGTTTTGAGCCTCGTAGGCTCGTATTAGGGACTTTATGATTAATTTCAAATGGTTTTAATGTGGACACAAATTTATGACTCAGAATTGTATGATTGCTTGTAATGTGAGTCCAATAATGCCTCGTACCATGTTTCGGCGTCGAATATGGGTAAGGGGTGTTACATTTAGTGGTACCAGAGCAATAATTTAATCGATTATTGGACTAACATAGCGTGTGTAAGAGTCTAGCTATAAATTCCATAAATAAATTGTGATAGTGTGACGACTTTCTTGACAAATTAAATTATTTTTCATTTAGTAAATGGATCCCGACCGAGAAGTAGCTAATGATGTTGAAAGTAATACGCCGGCTCACGCTCAAAGGACAACGCCATCTGAAAGTATACCAGTGACGGTCAATTAGGGAGGAGAGGCTTGGGAAGCCTTCTTCTAAAGGATGAATGAGTGGTTTGCTGAGTTTGTTCGAACAAATCCAACTGCCCAACATCCTCCACCCCCACCTAACACCCAACCAATTTTTGTAGCTCCCCAAGGTGTGGAATTGTTAAGACTGAATAAGCTTCCAGTTGATAAGATTCAGAAATAAGGGGTTGAAGAATTTAGAGCCAATATTAATAATGATCTCGAGAGAGTAGAGTTTTGGCTTGAGAACTCTATCAGGGTATTTAATGAACTTTCTTGTACACCAGAGGAGTGTTTGAAATGTGCTATATTACTTCTGAGAAACTCGGCATATTAGTGGTGGAATACTCTTATATCTGTGGTATCAAGAGAAAGGGTTACCTGGGATTTCTTCCAAGACAAGTTCAGAAAGAAATACATCAGTCAACGATTTATTGATCAGAAATGCAAAGAGTTCCTAGAGTTGAAATAAGGCCGTATGACAGTGACTGAATATGAGCGAGAGTTTGTTAGGCTCAGTAATTATGCTCGAGAATGTGTTTCCACCGAGGCTATCATGTGCAATATATTGGAGGATGGATTGAATGCAGATATCAGACTGTTAGTTGGGATTTTGGAACTGAATGTATTTGTTGTACTAGTTGGACGAGCTTGCAAAATCGAAGAGTTCAACAAAGAAAAAGAAAAGATGAGTTTGAGACTAGAGATTCGAGAAGCAGGCCGATGAGTAAGCCATTTCAATCTTCGTCAAAGAAATCAAAGGATTTGTATACTCATTCGAATGCTTCAGCTAGGTATCCCAACAGAGATCGTAGGAAGTAATATTCGGGTTCTAAGGCCCAAATTACGTCAATAGTGAGTGTTGGTAATGCTAGGTCTAATAGACCTGAATGTCAACACTATTGTAGATGACATCTTAGTGAATTCATAATGAATAACCGAGCTTGCTTTAAATGTGGCTCCCAAGATCACTTCATTCAAGATTACCCTGAAATGACTGAGAAAGATAGTTTTCAGAATGCAAGGCCGAGTAACACTGCCACTAGAGAGAGGCCAGTGAAAAATATTGGAAGTTGGAAAAGTAATAGCGGTGTGACAAAAGAATTAACTTCACGGTCAGAGGTTAGAGCACTTCCGAGCCTACGCTACTCATGGCGAAGATTTGTCATCCCCTGATATGATCACTGGTACATTTTCTCTCTATGATACTAATGTAGTTGCATTGGTTGATCTTGGATCGACTCATTCTTATATTTGCATGAATTTGGCATCTAGTAAGAATTTACCTATTGAGTCTACTGAGTTTGTGATTAAGTGTCAAATCACTTAGGAAAATATGTTTTAGTTGATTAAGTTTGCAAGAGTTGTCCTTTAATGATTCGATGTCACTATTTTTCGGCTGACTTAATGTTTTTACCATTTGATGATTTTGATGTAATTCTTGGAATGGATTGGTTGACTTTACATGATATCATAGTAAATTGTAGACGAAAGATTATTGAATTAAAATGTCAAAATAATGAAATTCTTTGAATTGAACCGGACGAGTCGGGTGAGTTGCCTATTGTGATTACGTCAATGTCGGCTCAGAGGTATGTAAGAAAAGCTTGTGAAGCATTTCTTGCATATGTGCTAAATATGAAAGTGTCTGAATTAAAGATTGAATCGGTACTAGTAGCTTGTAAATATCTGAATGTGGTCCCAGAAGAGTTGTCAGGGTTACCACCGGTTAGAGAGGTGGAGTTTGCTATTGATTTAGTACCTAAGACTACACCCATATTGATAACTCCATATAGAATGGATCTAACTGAGTTGAAAGAATTGAAATCTCAGTTGCAAGAGTTGACAGATAAGGGTTTCGCGAGACCAAAATTTTTTCCCTGGGTGCACTGGTGTTATTCGTATTTTTATATTTTTGTACTTATCACATAATTTAGATATTTTTGTAATTTTACAAACCAGGAGTATTTCGATAATTTTGCAAAATATGGTTCCAGATGATTTTACGAGATAAGGGTATTTTGGAAATTTTCAATTCGGGGTACTTCGGCAACCTTCTATACTATGGGTAGCTTGATAATTTTACAAGTTAGGGGTAATTTGGTCAATTTGCAAATTAGGGGTATTTGGGTCATTTTTCAAATCAAGGGTATTTTGCTAATTTCAAAATCAAGGTTTAATGTTAGGTTTGTACAAAACAAGGTGATTGGTCCCTTTCGGGTTTTAATTATCGAATTTAGCCTGTGATTGAGTCCTCTTGGTTAGGGTGAACCGTCACTACGCACCAGGTAGGATTCGAGCGAAGACAAGGTGAGTCACTAGGACTACTTAAATACCAAGCTCCCCCTGAATCCAATCCTAGACATGCATACAACGGTTGCCACACCCTTAACTCGGTGACTCACTCACAAGTTTGTTTGGTTAGACTTTAAATTTTATGTAATTTGGTGTTGGAGTAAGCTAATCCTAGGGTTCAACAACTCCTAATCTACTAATCTACATCCCCATAATACTCATATACAAATCACACAATGGTTAGAGGTACTTACCTGGTGGACTTCGGGCCAGAGACTCAGGTGCCATGCCAGAAAAACCAGCTCATTCTTTTGTAAAACTCAATTTCAAAATAAAGAAAATGTTTTGGTCCCAAAAAGCCCTCAAGGCTGAGTTCTGAATCGAGCTTTGATACCAAATTGAAACACCCCAAACCCAGCCCACAAGTCCTGACCGGATCTGGCATGCTTCTTGAGTAAAATGTAGTTAAGTCTCGTATGACATTTTGAAATCGTGGTGGTTTCGAAGAAAATAGATTTGGGTTGTTCTCAAGTTAAAAAATTAAGTAGTAATTTAATTTTGTAGTAAATCGATAATTTCATATTTCAAGAGTTACAAGTTAAAGAAATACCAAATTTTAGAGTTTAATATTTTTGTAACTTGAAAAAAAAAAAAACCCGTAGGTGATTGAGTTTCAAAACAATTGATGTTGCTCGTATCATATCAAAAATTTAAAATGCAAAGAAAATTAAACAATTAAGTAATAATGGCCTTATTACATCAAAATATAACCCAAAATAAATAACTATAAACTTAATAAGAAAACCAAAAATCTGAGCTGTGCATGGCCGCCTCTAAGTTCCTGCCGACCCGGTCCATTCACTAAGTGCCATCTGCAAAAAGTTACCCCACGAAGGGTGAGTCAACAGACTTAGTGTGTAACTACCATCACAGATTCCAAAATCATACAAGACATAATAAATCACATAAAATAATTGTAAACCATGATGCAACCCAAACCACCTAGATCCAACCTCTACACATCACCCGTACCTACCGATCACACCGTGGGGATTACTAAATCGACCCTCCATCCGCTACACACCATCGAAGGTAGTCACTGCAATCAACTGCACATCGCCCTTATAATTGTTGCATAGCCACCGGATAATGTGACAGAGTCACGATTCATATTATGTGACATAGTCACGGATAATGTGACAAAGTCACGAGATATTGTGGTAGGAACCACGGATCACTTCCCTTTCACATAATCACCCATATGCCCATGCAACATACAAAACATGCTATTTTTCATGCAATTTACCTTACCCCAAAATTATAACGTGATCCACATATTTTCACATCAATGTTATTAAACATTATTTACAAGTGTTAAAGGGGTAGCGTGCACAGAATGCACTCGTACCATTGAATGGTACCCTTAGCCATATTTCATATTTTCATTAACACATATCTAATATTCTCAACCTAGGGGGAATTAGTGTAGGGCTACACACCTGATTATTCGTAGATCTAATCGAAATCCTGAAAATCCCGATCTAACGCACTAGTCCCCTTTTTCCTACCTTCGGCCAACACTAAGCATATTAGCAAAAAGCCATTCGGCTAAACAGTCAAATCCTGAAGGGTTATGGCAACCAAAATCCTTACCTTGCTGCCGATCTGGTTGCTAACCAAATCTCAAAACTTTGTGATGATCCCCTCTTGCAATCGGCTAGGCACTAGAACACTCAATCGATTAGTTTTCAGCTTTTAAACGAATAAGGAAACAGATCTAAATCACTAGAACCCTTACCACTGACTTACCGAAAACTATTGTCTGGGAAAAGATGCTCCCAATCTACTGCTTAAAATCTCAAAAATCCTAAAAGAAACCGATTGCATGGTTGATTAAAAGTCAAGACAAATGCCAAATTTTGGCTTTTGTTCTACACATGTCAACAGAGAGGCAATAAGGAAGAATAGTGGAGATTCGGTCATAGCAGACTTACCTATTCCAAATCGATTTGAGAAGAGATCAAGAGAGATCTCTATTTGGTTGATATTCGGCCAAAAATTGAGAAAGAATGGGGTGGAAAGATTTCGGCAATGGCTTAGGAAAACAATGTAGATTCGGCTAGAAACTGAAAAGAGAGAATAGGAGAAGGACAAATGATATTCGATTTTTGATTAATAGTATAGATTGTGAGAAAAAGAATAAAAAGAATGGTATGGAGGCTCAATTATGATTCGGATAGAGTGAGAAAGAAGAAGAAGAAAGAATTGAGAGAAAGAAAAGAAAAAGAAAAGTGTTGGTGAGGCTTAACCAAAAATTCGGCTTAAGGGATTTTGGTGACCGAATTTGTCATCCAAGAAGTCCCTTGGCCGACCAACTCTCTCTCTCTCTCTCCATTCAATCCCCCTTTTCACTCTACCTTAGCTGAATCTCTAAGCTGTCAGACCCACTCTATACCTCCTCCATCAGAGTTCCTGTGTCGTCCACTACTGCCCTTCCTTGCTGAAAAATAAAACTCCAAGACGCTTCCCTTGCTGCTCGAACCTAGGCCCTTCTCACTCCCTGTGGCGTCACCTTACAAGGCCCTAAGTGGCGCATCCTTGCCACCTTACCACTGGGTTATTTGTGTTCTAAATCACACAATAAACTCCTTAAGGCCTAGCTCCCTTAATTCCCCTTTTTGGGCTTAAAAAAAATCCAATAACTCCTAAGGCTCCTATCAACATCCCAAGGTTCTTGAAGCCCTCAAATCACTTTCTAATCATACTCAAGCATGCATCCACATACATTTAAGTAAAAATGCATAACCCTTAAATCCCGGATGCTACAATTATCGATGATTTCTCAAAGGATTCTTGATGATTACTATACCTATGACAAGACTGTTATAGAAAGATGTTAAGTTTGAATGGTCTGAGAAATGTCAAAAGAGTTTTGAACAACTGAGCATTGTTGACTGAAGCACCAGTTTTAGTGCAACCTTAGTTGGGAAAAGAGTTTGTAATTTTCAGCAATGCGTCTTTGAACTATCTTGGTTGTGTGTTGATGCAAGAGGGCAAAGTGATAGCTCATGTTTAGAGACAGATGAAATCGCATGAAAAGAACTATTTTATGCACGATTTGGAATTGACTGCCATTGTGTTTGCTTTAAATATTTGGTGACACCATTTATTTGGTGAGAAGTGCCACACCTTTACCGACCGCTAAAGTTTGAAGTATTTAATGACTCAAAAGGATTTGAATTTGCGATAACAGAGATGGCTTGAGTTGTTGAAAGATTATGATTTGGTAATCGATTATCATCGAAAAGGTGAATGTAGTCGCCGATGCTTTAAGTAGGAAATCTTTGTTTACCTTAAGAGCAATGAATACACGACTGACTTTATTTGATGATGGTTTGATTCTAGTTGAGTTAAAAGCTAGACCAGTATTTCTTCAGCAAATTTACGAAGCTCAAAAAAGTGACAAAGAACTTCAAGTTAAAAGAGTTTAGTGCGAATCGACTAGTGATTCAGACCATCAAATGGGACCAATGACTGTTTGATGTTCCAAGGTAGGATTTGTGTACCGAGAGATACTGAGCTTATTTAGAAAATTCTTCACAAAGCATACAGTGGTTGTCTGTCTGTTCACCCAAGAAGTACAAAGATGTACAATGATTTGAAGAAACTGTATTGGTGGTCAGGTATGAAACGAGATATCTCTGAATTTGTATCGAAATGTTTGACTTCTCAACAAGTAAAGGCCAAACATCAAGTGCCTTCGAGTTTACTTCAGCCAGCGATGATTCCTGAGTGGAAGTAGGATAAAATTACAATGGATTTCGTAACTGGGTTACCTTTGACTCCAAAGAAGAAAGATGTTGTTTGGGTCGGTGTTGATAAATTGATGAAATCGACTCATTTTATTCCAGTACATACCGACTATTCACTTGATAAGCTAGCTGAGTTGTACATTGTTGAGATTGTTAGATTGTACATGGTGCCCATTTCTATTATTTCGGATAGAGATCCGAGGTTTACTTCACGATTTGGGAAGAAGCTGCAAGAAGCTTTGGGTACAAAGTGTAACACCCTAAACCCAGCCTATGTGTTAAGACCAGAGTTGGCATGCCACACAAATCGAACATACATCTAGTCATCAATGATTTAAAGAAAACAGATTTTCAAAAACTATTTTGGAGGTGAAGTTCATCCAAAAACCAAGGTTAATTTGAAATCTATGTTTTTTTAGGGCATAAGAGTTTAAAATTGATCTTAGAGAAATAATTGGTTAAATTTTTAAAGAAGTTTAAAACTAAATTCACAAGAGATTTGGAAACAAAATTTATAAAAGAGTTTTCACGACATTTTACGAGTTTGAAATATTTAAGAAAAACCCTTTTATACTGAAAAATTAAGGAAAACATTATAAATTAAAATAGTCCCTTTTAGTATTTAAAACATATTAAAATCCATCCACGAATAAAAATCCATAAAAATAATACTAGAGGCCTTTTACATCGCAATTGAAATAGTACTTAATATAACTCATCATTTGTAGTATGGCCTCCACGCGAAGTCATCCCCGTCCCAAGCCTCTATCAATTATCATTACAGGAAGGGTAAGAAAAGCGGGTGATGAGTTACTTAGAACTCGAGTGTAACCCACTTACCGTGTCCTTTGGGCCAAAACCATATAACCATTTAATTGGGCTTGAGCCCATTTACAAATGTACAATATATATCAAATATAAAATGCATGTGATATGCAAATCCCAACCAAGCCTAATTTCCATCCGCTACACACCACCCGTACCAACCAGCACACCTGTGCGGATCAAGTCAACCCACCCTGCCAACACACCAATCGCAGGCATAAAGCCATTTAAAATGTTTGTGGCTGAGCCACCCGAACTAGATTTTGGTAGAGCCACCCGAACTAGATTGTGGTAGAGCCACCCGAACTAGATTGTGGCAGAGCCACCAGAACTTCTCTTCAATTTTATCCCAACCCATGCAATCATGTATGCATATACAAAGCATAGCAATATTCATATAATAATTTCAACATAAGGCCCATAATACAAGTTGGTCCATTAAGCAGTCTAGCAATTTGGCCCATTAATCGATCTTAACAATTTGGCCCATTAATCAATCTAGCAAATTGGCCCATTAATCACATGAGGCCCTTTTCACAATTTTCACACTTGACCAATTTATCAAATATTTCGTATGGCTCATTTGTCACATGAGGCCCAAAATTTTACTTTTTAACATAATAGACCATTAAGGGCAATTTCGTAATTTCCACAACTTTAATACCGATTAAATGTATTTACACAGAAAGTGTTAATATACCGTATTTTCTGACTTTACCAACTTTATGATTTTTATTCTAATGCTTACGGTATTATATCTAACCCATGAGATAAGTGTGAAATTACACACCTGATTACGGTGAGAACTATACTTTCCCACTTGTCGATACCTAAATACGTGACACGCTTGATTAGAACACTAATACTTAATATAAATTTATACTAAAGATAAGCGATTTAGATCTTTACCCTCAGAATTTTAAACAAAAACTATTGGTGGTTTCTCCCCGATTGATGGTTCATAACCCGTTAAAGAACCATGAATAGTCAATGGCTCAGGAGTACGAATGACTTCACATAATTGATTTTCACCAGAGGAGGGTCCACAACCCGGTTGAAAATCTCAGATTGCCGAAACAGCCCTTCGCTTGAATCTAGAGGGAATAGTGAATCCACCCCTCTTCCGAACACTATTCACCACTCTTTTGACCCTCTCTTGCTTGCCTCCATTGACAAAAGATTATTAGTCCTAATAATATATTAGAATTTAAGACTATTGGTTTAAAAGGGTGAATTCGGCTTACCTTCAAATTTCAAACGATTCCAAAAGAATCCCTTGAAAGTTATGATCAAAATTCGAATAATTTCAAGATGACTTCGAAGAGATAATGATTCGGATCTCCACTAATTCACTAAAAAAATAACGTAAGAAATCGTCAAAGAGACTGAACGATTATTCAATTTAAAAGACTCTTCCAAGACAACCTATAGATTCGGCCAATGTGACCAATTAGCAAAAAGAAAACAAAAAATATGATTCTTACCGATGGTCCAAAGTTTGAATAGAAGAAATGATTGAGAATAAATCTATGAGGAAGGGAAGATTTGACTATGATATATAAAAAAGAAAGGAAAAAGATTCGGCTATGATGATGGTCTCTAACATTCGGCCATGGAAGAAATATGAAGGAAGAAATGTGTTTAAAGGATGAGAAAAATAGAGAAAGAAAGAGAATAATGATAAGAGGTTTATGATTTGGTTTTCAAAGGTAAGAGAAAAGCAAGGAATAGAGTTTGGGACAATAGTGCATTCGGCAATGAGGAAGAAAGAAGAAAAAGAAATGGCTTTTGTGTTTGATATTTTCGGCACTAGGAGAGAAGCACAAAATGAAGCACTTGAGAGGTTGGCAAAATATGACCAAATGCTCAAAAGGAGAAGACAAAAAGAAGAAAAACAAAGATGTTTACCCAAAGCATCAAGCACATTCGGCTATGAGAGAAAAAGATGAAAAGAAAAGGTGTTTTGGGAGAACAAAAATGACCAAATGGGATTACACACTAACTACACATCCTTACCAAAGTCTACCACAAAAATTCAGCCACCCCCTAGTCCACAAAACCGTCCAAGTTCATGGACAAGCTTGGCCATTCCAACTTTCCAAAACACATCCTTTAAGAAGTGCCTTGTGTTCCCCCTACATTCCATAAGTTTAGGATTTCTTTCCCCAAGTTCCATGCTTACCTTAACCATTAGCCACCTTGCCATAAAAGAAATAGTCCAACCTTACCAAAAATAAGGCTTGACCGACACATGCTATAAAGGTGCAAAAATAAAAGTCATCAAAATGCAATCCATGGTATTCGAACCTCTCCCCTCAAGCAACACTTATGGCGCTAACTCCACTTTACTACTAGCTCATCTTGTGCTTGTTTTTGACACTTAATTTTCCTTAAACATCAAGGTCACTTGATCCACTTCAATAAAGTACTCATTACTAAAATTTATTCTAATTCCGAATAAATCCCGAGCCTTTTCAAGACTATATTAAGCACATAAATTGAATCATTCACAAGCTAAGCACAAAAAATATGTAACATATTGATACTCGATTTTTAGGATGTTACAATTCTACCCCGCTTAAAGAAAATTTCGTCCTCGAAATTTACCTAGTTAAAAGAGGTGATGATATTGTTGCCGAATTGCGTCCTCAGGCTCCCACGTAGCTTCCTCCGCTCCATGATTTTGCCATAGAACCTTAACTAATGGCACAGTCTTCTTTCTTAGCACCTTAACATCACGGTCTAAGTTTTCACTAGTTCATCCTCGAAAGACAAGTCTGACCTTAGCTCCACTTCTTCTACCGATAATATGTGAGACAGATCCGATCTATAACACCTCAGCATAGAAACATGGAAGACACTATGAATCTGACTGAACTCCTGAGGTAATTCAAGCTGATAGGCCACTGGTCCTACACACTTCAACACACGATACGGTCCAATGAACCTAGGGCTCAACTTGCCCTTCCTTCCAAATCTGAAAATCTTTTTCAAGGTGAGACTTTCAGAAAGACCTGATCTCCCACCGCAAACTCAATATCCTTACGCTTCAGGACCCAACAACTGTCGTTCCCCCAATTTAGTCTAACAAGTAGGGGTACGACACCTACGACCGTATAAAGCTTCATAGGGCTCCATTTGGATACTGGATTGGTAACTGTTATTATACGTGAACTCTGTCAATGGTAAGAAATCCTCCCAACTACCTCTGAAGTTGATCACACAACCCCTTAACATGTCTTCCAAAGTCTGAATTACTCTTTCTGACTGACCATCTGACTGAGGATGAAAAGTCGTACTGAAGTTTAACTTTTTTCCCAAAGCCTCATGTAAAGCTTTCCAAAACCGTGATGTAAACCTAGGATCCCCATGCGAAATAATAGACTTTGGTACCCCATGCAACCTCACGATCTCGGATACATACGACTTAGCCAACTTCGCAATGAGTAATCCTTATGAACTGGTAAAAAATGAGCAGTCTTCGTTAATCGATCAACTACTACCCAAACAGAATCTTTCTTAATAGGTGTTAAGGGTAACCCACTAACAAAATCCATCGTTATCTGCTTCCATTTCCATAGAGTAATCTTTACCGGTTGCAATAATCCCGATGGTAATTGATGTTCTGCCTTCACTTGTTGACAAGTTAAGTACTTACCCACAAAATCAGTAACCTTTCGCTTCAACCCTGGCCACCAATACTGCTCATGGAGATCCCGATACATCTTATTTCCTCCTGGGTGCATAGCATAAGGGCTACTATGTGCCTCTCGTAAAATCATTTGTCTCAACTCCGAATCCATGGGCATACAAACTCTTCCACGAAAACACAGCACGCCATCCTTGTTCAATCCAGAGTCCCCTATTATCCCACTTTCAACTTGTTGAATTAAAGGACCCAATTTTTCATCTGATAACTGCTTTTCCTTGATCCGATCTAACCACAATGGCTTCACCTGAAGTTCCGCTAGCAGACTGCCATCCTCATACAAATTGAGATGAGCATACATTGCTCTTAACTTCGATACTACCTTACGACTCAACACGTCTGCCACTACGTTAGCCTTTCCAGGATGGTACTCGATTGAGAAATCATAGACCTTAACAACTCCACCCATCTCCGTTGTCTCAAGTTCAACTCATTTTGGGTAAGGAGGTACTTAAGACTCTTATGGTCCATATAAATGATTGACTTCTCATGTAGAGATAGTGCCTCCAAATCTTTAAAGCAATCACCATCACAGCCAACTCCATGTCATGAGTAGGATAGTTAACTTCGTGCGGCCTTAACTGACGAGAAGCATAAGCCACCACTTTTCCTCCTTACATCAACACACATCCTAAGCATGTGTGTGACGCATCACAGTAAACGATAAACTCTTTTCCAGCCTCAGGTTGAATCAGTACTGGCGTTTTCGTCAAAATATTCTTGTTTCTCGAAACTTTCTTATTGTTTATCGGTCCACACATACGGTACTCCCTTTCGCAATAGCTTAGTTAGGGGTGCAGCAATCAACGAAAACCCCTCAACAAAGCGTCTATAGTAACCAGCCAAACCCAAGAAACTTTGAACCTCAGCCACTGACTTCGGTGATTTCCATTCTAACACAGGCTCTACCTTCGAAGACCAACTCTTATTCCGTCGGCTGACACCACTTGACCCAAGAAAGTCACTTCCTTCAACAAAAATTCTCATTTACTGAATTTGGCATAAAGTTGCTTATCTTGCAAAATTTGCAACACAATGCGTAAATGTGAGTTATGCTCTTCCTCATTCCTCGAATATACCAACATATCATCTATGAACACCACTACGAACAGATCTAGATAGGGTTGAAAGACTCGGTTCATCATGTCCATAAATGCAGCTGGTGCATTGGTCAAACCAACCGGCATCACCAAAAACTCATAATGTCCATAATGAGTTGAAATGCCATCTTATGAATATCTGCCTCGTTAACCTTAAGTTGATAAAAACCGGATCTGAAATCAATCTTGGAGAAAATTGAAGCTCCTCTCAATTGATCAAACAGGTAGTCGATTCTCAATAATGAATACCTATTCTTGATCGTCAAATTATTCAATTGCATATAATCAATGCACATTCGCATCGACCTATCCTTCTTTTTGATGAACAAAATCGATGCTCCCCATGGAGACACACTCGGTCGGATAAATCCCTGATCTAACAATTCTTGAATTTGAGCTTTAAGCTCCGCTAACTCTTTCGGCGCCATTCTATAAGGAGCAATAGACACTGGAGCCGTTCTGGGTAAAAGCTCAATGCCAAATTTTACTTCCCGATATGATGGTAGACCAAGAAGTTCTTCGGGAAAGACATCTAGAAATTCTTTCACTGTTCTCACACCTTCCACCGATAATTCCTTAGCATCTAAAACACTAATGAAGGCTAGGAATGCTCTATACCCTTTCCGCACTAACTTTTCTGCCTTCAAAGCAGATACCACATTAGCCAAGAAGTTCCTTTGCTTGCATATCGTCACTACCTCCTTATCATCCACAGTTCTTATTGACATCTGCTTTTCAGCACAATCCAATTGCGCTCGGTGCTTCACTAACCAATCCATGCCCAAAATAAGATCGAACTCACCGAAAGGAAATTCAATCAAATCTGCTTAAAATATTTCTCTTTGGATTTCTAAAGGCATGTCTCTAAACAATTTATTCACGATTACAGACTGTCTAAAGGACTAATTACCATCATCTCTCTATCGGTAATCTCAGATCTAATATTCAAGTTTCCAGATATGGCACTAGCAACATACGAGTGGGTAGACCCGAAATCTATCAAAGCAGTAATAGGTACATCAAAGATGAAAAACGTTCCAGTTATCACATCAGGTGCATCGCCATCTTCCCGACGCCTGATCGCATAGACCAACCCCAGCTGTCTTGCCTCCGTGTTACCTCTAAATCCATTACCTCGACCCGGTGTACCTTAACCATGTCTAACACCATTACCACCACGACCTGGCCCATGGCCTCTCGGTGGTTGTTGAGCACCTTTGGCTGGCTGTGTATCAGGGTTACGAGCTTTCTGAGTTGGAGCAGTTCATCTAGGGCAATTCTTATACTGATAATCCTTGGAACCACATTTATAACAACTACCAGTTCTCCTCTAGCATTCCTCGGGGTGTCATTTCCCACAGTCAACACAGTCTCGACTCTGATTGGTAGTCACAGTTGCTCTAGCTTGAGCTGGCTCATCATTTTGAGGCCTCTTCTGGAACCTTTTAGCAGAACTTGTGTACTTAAAATCCCTTTTACCTCTGACTCTTTCCCGGTTCTGGCATTCTGAGTTCTTATCCTCTTTGGCTATCTTGGCTTTCTCCACAAGCGAGGCAAAAGTCCGTACTTGTTGTGGGGCTATCAGTACCGCAACTCATCATTCAGCCCATATTCAAAGCGTACACAGTGCTCATAATTAGTTGGCACTATTGCGTAAGCATAATGGCTCTAACGAAGAAATTTTGCCTCGTAGGCTGCCACCATCTTATTTCCTTAAACCAAATTCAGGAATTCCTTCCTCCGAGTATCCATATAACTTGTCCCAACATACTTCCCTTGGAAAATAACTTTGAAGAAATCCCAAGTAACCAATGCAGCCTCAGTGCCTTCTCGAACAGTAAGCCACCATTGATACGCTCGTCCCTTAACAAGGACACGGCTCCTTCTAGCTTTTGCTCGGTGGTGCACTCCAAATCGTCCATGATTTGTTCCACTGCCTCGAGCCAATATTTTGTAACATTTGGAGCTACATCGAAGCCACCTCTAAAAACTTCGACACCACTTGATTTAAGTCATTCTGATATAGATCCACGAGCTGTTGGCCCAATTCTAGTCCTAGCGACTCTTTTTAGGACTCGTAACATTGCTTGAGTCAAAGCATTGTCTCTCTCGTATGGTCATGTGATCCAGTCTCACTCCCGGGTGACGCAGGTGCGTCCATTTCTAGCATATGACCCGACGCTTTAGACGCAACCCTAGCACCTCGTCCTCTACCACGACCACGTCTACCACGTCCACGTCCTCTAGTGCTCATAATGACTAATTCATTTTAATCTGATTACAAGTTTTATGAATCAGAATACTATTTCGGTGTTTATTAACGATATTTTATGAGTTATAAGAGATAGAGTTGTTTTCACAATCACATCCTATAGTCTCGACCTCTACCGTTTTCAACACTTAAAACTAGAAGTTCTAGAGTGTTCCTATGATCATATCACAATAATAAACATTCAATATACAAATACTTACTTGACTTGGTGCCGGATGCTCGTGGTGCCATACTATCTTTAAAACATAAAGTTTAGAAATTCAAACAGTTTTTAAACAAAAATTGTTGTTGAACCCAAACCACAGCCGAGTTTTGAAACTGGCTCTGATACCATAAAATGTAACACCCCAAACCCAGCCTATGCGTTAAGACCAGACTTGGCATGCCAAACACAACCAACATACATCTAGTCATCAATGATTTAAAGAAAATAGATTTTAAAAACTATTTTGGAGGTGAAGTTCATCAAAACCGAGGTTAATTTGAAATCTATATTTTTTAGGGCATAAGAGTTTAAAATTAATCTCGAGAAATAATTGGTTAAATTTTTAAAGAAGTTTAAAACTAAATTCACAAGAGATTTGGAAACAAAATTTATAAAAGAGTTTTCACAGACATTTTACGAGTTTGAAATATTTAAGAAAAACCCTCTTTATACGAAAAATTAAGGAAAACATTATAAAATTAAAATAGTCCCTTTTAGTATTTAAAACATATTAAAATCCATCCACGAATAAAAATTCATAAAAATAATACCATAGGCCTTATTACATCGCAATTGAAATAGTACTTAAATAAAAGTACTTAAAAGAAGTTCAGAGTTTATATAACTCATCATTCGTAGTATGGCCTCCACGCGAAGTCATCCCCGGCCCAAGCTTCCATCAATTATCATTACCTGAGAAGGGTAAGAAAATGGGGTGAGTTACTTAGAACTTAGTGTGTAACCCACTTACCGTGTCCACTGGGCCAAAACCATATAAGCATTAAAATGGGCTTGAGCCCATTTACAAATGTACAATATATCAAATATAAAATGCATGTGATATGCAGATCCCAACCAAGCCTTATTTCCATCTGCTACACACCACCCGTACCAACCAGCACACCTGTGGGGATCAAGTCAACCCACCCCGCCAACACACTAATTGCAGGCATAAAGCCATTTAAAATGTTTGTGGCTGAGCCACCCGAACTAGATTGTGGCAGAGCCACCCAAACTAGATTGTGGCAAAGCCACCAGAACTTCTCTTCAATTTTATCCCAACCCATGCAATCATGTATGCATATGCAAAGCATAGCAATATTCATATAATAATTTCAACATAAGGCCCATAATACAAGTTGGTCCATTAAGCAGTCTAGTAATTTGGCCCATTAATCGATCTTAACAATTTGGCCCATTAATCAATCTATCAAATTGGCACATTAATCACATGAGGCCCTTTTTACAATTTTCACACTTGACCAATTTATCAAATATTTCGTATGGCCCATTTGTCACATGAGGCCCAAAATTTTACTTTTTAACATAATAGCCCATTAAGGGCAATTTTGTAATTTCCATAACTTTAATACCGATTTAATGTATTTACACAGAAAGTGTTAATATACCGTATTTTTTGACTTTACCAACTTTACGATTTTTATTCTAATGCTTACGATATTATATCTAACCCATGAGATAAGTGTGAAATTACACACCTGATTACGGTGAGAACTATACTTTGCCGTTTGTCGATACCTAAATACATGACACGCTTGATTAGAACACTAATACTTAGTATAAATTTATACTAAAGATAAACGATCTAGATCTTTACCCTTGGAATTTCGAACAACAACTATTGGTGGTTTCTCCCCGATTGATGGTTCATAACCCGTTGAAGAACCACGAACAGTCAACGGCTCAGGAGTACGAATGACTTTAAATAATTGATTTTCACCAGAGGAGGGTCCACAACCCGGTTGAAAATCTCGGATTGCCAAAATAGCCCTTCGCTTGAATCTAGAGGGAATAGCGAATCCACCCCTCTTTCGAATACTATTCACCACTCTTTTCGACCCTATCTTATTTGCCGCCATTGACAAAAGATTATGAGTCCTAACAATATATCAGAATTTAAGACTAGTGTTTTAAAAGGGTGAATTCGGCTTACCTTAAAATTCCAAATGATTCCAAAAGAATCCCTTGAAAGTTATGATCCAAATTCAAATGATTTCAAGATGACTTCGAAGAGATAATGATTTGGCTCTCCACTAATTCACTAAAAAATAACGTAAGAAATTATCTAAGAGAATGAACTATTATTCGATTTAAAAGACTCTTCCAAGACAACCTATAGATTTGGCCAAGGTGACCAATTAGCAAATAGAAAACAAAGAAAATGATTCTTATCGATGGTCCAAAGTTTGAATAGAAGAAATGATTGAGAATAAATCTATGAGGAAATGAAGATTCGGCTATGATATATATAAAAGAAAGGAAAAAATTCGGCTATGGTGATGGTCTCTAACATTCGGCCATGGAAGAAATATGAAGGAAGAAATGTGTTTAAAGGATAGGAAAAATGGAGAAAGGAAGAGAATAATGATGAGAGGTTTATGATTCAGTTTTCAAAGGTAAGAGAAGAGCAAGGAATAGAGTTTGGGACAATGGTGCATTCGACAATAAGGAAGAAAGAAGAAAAAGAAATGGCTTTTGTGTTTGATATTTTCAGCACTAGGAGAGATGTACAAAATGAAGCACTTGAGATGTTGGCAAAATATGACCAAATGGTCCAAAGGAGAAGACAAAAAGAAGAAAAACAAAGATGTTTACCCAAAGCATCAAGCACATTTAGCTATGAGAGAAAAAGATGAAAAGAAAAGGTGTTTTGGGAGAACAAAAATGACCAAATGGGATTACACACTAACTACACATCCTTACCAAAGTCTACCACAAAAATTCAGCCACCCCCTAGTCCACAAAACCGTCCAAGTTCATGGACAAGATTGGCCATTCCAACTTTCCAAAACACATCCCTTAAGAAGTGCCTTGTGTTCCCCCTGCATTCCATAAGTTTAGAATTTCTTTCCCCAAGTTCCATGCTTACCTTAACCATTAGCCACCTTGCCATAAAAGAAATAGTCCAACCTTACCAAAAATAAGGCTTGAGCGACACATGCTATAAAGGTGCAAAAATAAAAGTCTCCAAAATGCAATCCATGGTATTCGAACCTCTCCCCTCAAGCAACACTTATGGCGCCAACTCCACTTTACTACTAGCTCATCTTGTGCTAGTTTTTGACACTTAATTTTCCTTAAACTTCAAGGTCACTTGCTCCACTTCAATAAAGTACTCATTACTATAATTTATTCTAATTTTGAATAAATCTCGAGCCTTCTCAAGATTATATTAAGCACATAAATTGGATCATTCACAAGCTAAACACCAAAAACATGCAACATATCGGTACTCGATTTTTAGGATGTTACACAAAGTTAAACTTTAATACCGCATTTCATCTGGAAACTAACGATCAATCTAAAAGAATGATTCAGATTCTTGAAGATATGCTTCGCTATTGTGTTTTAGAGTTCGAAGGTAGTTGGGAAAAATATCTACCTTTAGTCAAAATTACTTATAACAATAGTTTTCAATCGAGTATAAATATGGCACCGTATGAGGAATTGTATGGCCGCAAGTGTCGAACTCAGTTGTATTGGATCGAGCTCAGTGAGAGACAGATTCAGGGGGTTGATTTAGTTAAAGAAACCGAAGAAAACGTGAAAGTAATTCGTGATTATTTGATAGCAGCTTTGGATAGACAGAAATCTTATGCGGATCTAAAATGAACAAAACTTTAATTTCAAGTCGGTGATAAGGTATTTCTAAAAGTGTCTCCGTGGAAGAAAATCCTTAGATTCGGTCACAAGGGTAAATCGAGTTCGCGATTTTTGGTTCGTATGAGGTTATTGAAAGGATAGGGCAAATGGCTTATCGATTAGCCTTGCCATCAGAATTAGAAAGAATCCATAAGGTGTTTCATGTATTGATGTTGTGCCTTTATCAATCAGATCCTTCACACATAATTTCATTGACAGAGGTTGAGATTCGACTTGAAATGACTTATGGTGAAGAACCGATCAAGATTTTGGCTCGAAAAGTTAAATAGTTGAGAAATAAAAGCATAGCCCTAGTAAAAGTGTTGTGGCAAAGACATAGGGTTGACGAGGCTACATGGGAACCCGAGGAGGCTATGAGAAAATAGTACCCAAACCTCTTTTCGAGTAAGATTTTTGGGGACGAAAATTCTTAAAGGGGGATAGTTGTAACAGCCTGTTTTTGGGTCAAATTGGAACAATGGTTTCGGGACCACAAATTTGAAGTAGAAATATTTATTTTATTATTACTTTATTCTCCAAAATATGATTGAATGATTGTGCAAAAATTTTGTTAAGAAATTTTATCGATAGGGTGTCTAATTTGACTAATAGGACTAAATTGCAATAGGTGCAAAATGTGTGTTCTAGAAGCTAAAGGTGTTTAATTGAAATAAATTCTTAAATTGGAGGTCCTTAAATGGTAATTAGACCATTATACTTTAAGTTGGACAAAAATGGACATGGTTAGGTGAAATTTCAAAGTTTGACATTAAGGGCATTTTGATCATTTGGTAAATAAAGACAAAATTAGCTAATAAAAAGATGTCATCTTCTCATTTTCATCCTCCTTGTGCCGAAAATTGAAGAGTCATCATAGCTAGGGTTTTGGCCAAGCTTCCAAGCTCAATTGTAAGTTCGTCTTTGTCCCGTTTTTAATGATTTTTACGTTTTTGAAGTTGTCACAACCTAATCTAGCTATTTCAAAAAAGAAAATAAAAGTCTAAAATTTTACCCATGTTAGATATTTGTGTATTTTGATGTTTAATGGTAGAAAATGAATGTTTGGTGTTAGGTAAACAACATTTACCAAGTGATTTTTAATGAAAATACCAAATAGGAACCTATTTGCAAAAGTTGTAAAATGTGTGTAAAAATGTGAGTAAATGAAAAATGTGGACTGTTATGAGTAAGGAACAGGTTCGACTAGTCTTGAGTGTGATGAAATTGAATGAAAATCATTTTACGAGCCTAGAGATTAAAATGTAAAATTTTTAAAGTTATAGGTTTAGTCCCAAACCACGTCCAAAGTATGTTTTGAGCCTCGTAGGCTCGTATTAGGGACTTTATGATTAATTTCAAATGGTTTTAATTTGGACGCAAATTTATGACTCAAAATTGTATGATTACTTATGATGTGAGTCCAGTAATGCCTCGTACCTTATTCCACCGTCGAATATGGGTAAGGGGTGTTACATAACCCCTAAACGAGACATGATACTATACATATATGGTGGATACCAGATAACTCAGACTTTAACCCTACATAGTGTAGAAAATCTCAAACCAACTAACATATATACCATTCATAATTATGAAAACGCCCATATCATGTACTAACAATTTACTTTGGCGGATTTCATCTTTAGAAATACATATAAATACTTTATTTCAGGGATTGTCTCTTAGGCTCATTCAATTCCATTGTAAGATTAACCGTACCAAGTTAACATCAGGCGTATTAGATCCTTATCATAGCATTATCCATTAAAGAGAACTCAAAACTTTACCTAGATTTACCACATAGGCGGGTAATAAGATTTTGCCATGTAGGCTTTCCCAAATATGCAACATAGGTGTTTCATGATTTGTCATAATGGCAACATAGAATATGCCACACGGGCCAAACAAAATACACCACATAGGCTAAACATAATACGCTACAGAGGCCAAACAGAATACTCCACAAAAGCAATATCGAAAATTCCACAAAGACTCGATTTGGATGCCACCAAGGCACCACATGAACTATCGTGTTTGCGATATGGATTTGTTGTAACACCCTAAAATTTGAGTATCAATTTTTATTGCATGTTTTTATGCTTAGATTATGAAGGAAAATTTTCTTACTTCTTTTTCGTGTTTATTATAGTTCTGAAGAAGAGTATAGAATTATTAGGGAATGGAATAATTTTAGTTTTGAAAATTTAATGAAGTGGATTAAGTGACATTGATACTTAAGTTAATTTAAGTGTCAAAGTGTAGCATAAGATGAGTAAATGGTAAGGTGGTGTTGGCGCATGAGTTGTGGCATGAGGGGAGTGGTTCGAATCCTTGGTTAGCATCTAGATAATTTTTATTTTGCACAAGTATAGCAAGTGTCGGCCAAGCAATATATATGGTAAGGTTGGACTTTTCATTTTTGGTAAGTAGACTAAAGGAATAAGGTAATTGTTAACTTATGGTGCGGAATCAAGAAATTTTGGAAAGATAAGGGACATTAGGCATGTATCAAGGAAAAGGTTTTGAAATTATTTCATGGTCATTTGACCAATGAATTTGACTGACATTGTGGCTAGGGGAGGTTGGTAGAATATGTTAGTAGCTTGGCTAGGATTAGGAATTAGTTTTGGTCATTCTTAGCTTTTTGTGAAAGTTTTGCAACTCTTTCTCAACCTTTCTCTCTTGGCCGATTTGAGCTTTTGGTAAGCCTTAATCTTTTGACCATTTGGTCATTTTTCCTATCACTTTAGTATTCTTTGTATGCCTTTTCTCATAGTGCCGAAATTACCAATACCAAAAAGCCATTCCTTTTCTTTCTTCTCCCATTGCAAAATATACATTGCTCCTAAACTCATTTTTTGTCTTTCTCTTTTCTTCTCTTTGAAAACCGAATCCTCATCATCATCTTTTTCTTCCATCTTTTATTTCTTTCTTTTATTTCTTTTCAATCAATACTTTCTCCAATAATTTCTCTCATGGTAGAATGTTAGTGTGCCCATAGCGAACCATTTTCTCTTTTCTTTGGTTATACATAGCCGAATTCTCCATCATATCTAGACATCCTTCTCAATCATTTCTTTTCACTCGTGGACAATAGGTAAGAGTTCTTTTTAGTTTATGTTAGTTAATAGTTGTTTTGGTCGAATCTTGATGGTGGTAAGAAGGATCACTTGGATCGAAATAATCATTTTTTTCTATTAACATTTCTTTGTTATATTTTAATGCGATAATAGAAGATCGGAACTCAAGTGTTCGTGAGTATCATAGAACGTTGAAATATATTTAAGGTGTTAAGGGAACGTTTTTGGTCGATTCTCATATTGTGGAGCAAGGATCTTTGTGTAAAACCTTTAGTATTATTTTCGATATATTATTAGGTTGGATGAATGATCTTTTGTCATTGAAGACATTCAAAATAGGGAAGAAAAGGGCGGTGTATAGTGTTCGGAAGAAGGGAGGTTCCGTTAATCCCCCTAAGTATAAGCAAAGGGCTATTTTGGGAATCCGAGATTTTCCACCGGGTTGCGGACGCTTATCCTAGGAGAATCAATTGTTTGAAGTTGTTCGTACTCCCGAACCTTTGTTTGTTCGTGGACTTTCATCGGTTAGCGAACCATCAATCGGGGAGAAATCGTAAGTAGAAGTAGTACGAAATTCCGAGGGTAAAAGTTTATATCTTATTCTAAGATTGGTTTTGTTAGTAAATTATAGCATTTTAATTTATCGTGATGCGATAGGTATCGACGGCGGAAAGTCTAGTTCTCACTATAACCGGTGTGTAACTTCACACTCATTCTCGGGTTAGATATCACTCCGTAAGTATTGTGATAAAATCGTAAAAATAGCAAAATCGAAAAAATACGTAATAATTCATACTCTTGCGTAAATGCATGAAAATGGTTAAAAGCGAGAAATCATAAAAAGCGCTAGATCAATAAATTGGTAGAAAGATTGCTAGTTTGTTAAATTGAAATGAAAAAAAAAAGCATTAGATTGTTAAAATGGGCCAAAAATATTCTAGTTCGATATATGGGCCAAAAATATTCTAGTTCGATATATGTACCAAAGTTTGCTAAATTGCTAAATGGGCAAAGTACTAATTTGTTTTATGGGCCCAAATGAAATGCTTAATTATAGACCCACTTATATTATGGATTATTTGATAAATTATCATATGGCTATATTTTGTTATGCACACATGATTGCATGGGGCGAGGTATTTGATGAGGAGAAGAATGGCTGTTGCCAAAAATCTAGTTCGGTGGCTCGCCACAAATTATTTTGGCTTAATGCCTCTAGTTCGGTGGCTCGCCACCAATTATTTTGGCTTAATGCCTCTATTTTGGTGACTATGTCACAATCTAGTTGATGAGTGCACTACAAAATTATTTTAAAGGCTTAATGCCTATGATTGGTGTGTTTGGCGGGGTGGGTTGACTTGATCCCCAGTGTATGTTGGTTGGTGCAGGGTGTGTAGCGGATGGATATTAGGCTTGGTTGGGAAATTCATTTTCATGCATTTCTATTTATTTTACTTTATATTGTTAAAATGAAATTGGGCTCAAGCCCAAGTTAATGTCTCGATGATCCGCCTAATAATGGTGGTAAGTGAGTTTCACACCGAGTTCTTAGTAACTCACCCTATTTTATTATCCATCTCGGTAATGGCAATTGATGTGGACTTGGTAGGGATGACTTGGTGGAGGCCATACTACGAGCATGGGTTTATAAACTATGAACTTTATTTAAATTACTTATTTTAATTACTATTTTGGGTTTGATGTAAAAAGGCCTCTAATTATGTTTTTATGGATTTTTATATGTGGATGGATTTAATTACTTTTAAGACTTTTGCTTTGGGCTTTTGTTTAATCTATTAAGTTTTCTTAAAAATATTGAGTTTTATAACAATTTGGTCACCTTAATTATTTCTTTTAAATTTCTTTCGAATTCTTTTAAATTACTTTAAGGTTTTTGATAAATATATTCTAAATGATAAGATTTCAAATAAAGTATTTTCTTAATCTACAAATTTTTAAATCTTTGGTCTTAGTTTTTATTAAACTTTATTTCCAAAAGGTGTTGAAGTATTATTTTACTTTAAACATTAGAAAATTAAATGGATGTTCGATCGGTGTGACAAACCAAATCTCGTCTTAACGCATAGACCTAGTTTGGGGTGTTACATTTAATGGTATCAGAGCCAGTTTCAAAACTCGGCTGTGGTTTGGGTTCAACAACGATATTTGTTTGAGAAACAATTCAAATTTCTAGACTTTTGATTTAAAGGTAGTATGGCACCATGAGCATCCAACACCAAGTCAAGTAAGTATCTGTATATTGATTGTTTATTATTATTGTGACATGATCATAGAAACACTCTAGAACTTCTAGTTTTATGTGTTAAAAACCGTAGAGATTGAGACAATAAGGATATGATTGCGAAGACAACTCTATCTCTTTCATATCATAAAATATCATTAATAAACACTGAAATAGTATTCTGATTCATAAAACTCTTAATCAAATTAAATCGAATTAGTCATTATGAGCACTAGAGGACGTGGTCGTGGACGCGGTAGACGTGGTCGTGGTAGAGGCCGAGGTGCTGCGACTAAAGCACCTAATCATATGCCAGAAATGGATGCACCTGCGTCACTTATAAGTGAGACGGGATCACATGATCATATCGAAGAAGACAATGCCTTGACACAAGCAATGCTGCGAGTCCTAGAAAGGGTCGCCGGAACTAGAATTGGGCCAACAACTCGTGGGTCAATTTTGGAACGACTCAAGTCAAATAATGCAGAAGTTTTTAGAGGAGTTTTCGGTGTAGCTCTGAATGTGGCTGAATATTGGCTCAAAGCTGTGGAGCGGATTATGGATGATATGGAATGCACTATTGAGCAGAAACTGAAAGGAGCTGTGTCCTTGCTTAGAGACGAGGCGTATCAATGGTGGCTTACTGTTCGAGAAGGCAAGAAGATGCATGCGATTATTTAGGAATTCTTTAAAGCCGCCTTCAAGGGAAATATGTTGGAGCGAGTTATGAAGACGCTAGAAGGAAGGAATTTCTGAATCTTGTCCAAGGGAGTAAGACAGTGGCAGCGTATGAAGCTGAGTTTTTACGTTTGAGTCGCTATGCTCAGACAATAGTATCAACAGATCATGAACGTTGCGTACGTTTTGAGGATAGGCTTGATGATGAGTTGAGGGTTCTGATTGCCCCACAACAAGTTAGAACTTTTTCCACGCTTGTAGAGAAGGCCAAGATAGCCAAAGAGGCTAAGAACTCAGAATGTCAGAATCGGGAAAGATTTAGAAACAAGAGAGAGACACAGCAATTGGGTTCTTCAAAGAGATTTCAGAAGAGGCTTTGGAATGATGAACCAGTTCAAGGTAGAGCACCGGTAACTAATAATCAAGTTCGGGATTGTGCTGAATGTGGAAAAAGGCATTTTGGTGAATCTTTGGAGGAAAAGCGGCGCTTGTTACAAATGCGGTCCAATGGATCACCAGTATAGAAATTGCCCTCGACGTATGGATACGACTCAAGAAGTTCGTAATACTGATGCACAATCGGTCAGAGGTACTCGGCTGACGCCAAGAGGTCGTGGACCGTGTCGTGGTGGTAATGAAATTGGGCGTGGTCAAGGTGCGATGAGTCGAGGCAATGGTCCTAGAGGTAACACGGATGCAAGACAGCCAGGGTTGGTATATGCAGTCAGACGCCACGAGGATGGCAATGCACCTGATGTGATAACTGGTACATTCTTCATCTTTGATGTACCTATTATTGCCTTGATAGATATTGGTTCTACCCACTCGTATGTTGCTAGCACCATATCTAGAAACTTGAATTTAGAATCTGAAATTTTTGATAGTGAGATAAAGGTAATTAGTCCTTTAGGATAGTCGGTGTTGGTAAATAAATATTTAGAGACGTGCCCTTAGAAATTCAGGAGAAATATTTTTGGTGAATTTGATGGAATTGCCTTTCGGTGAGTTCGATATCATTTTGGGCATGGATTGGTTGGTCAAGCAAGGCGCAATTGGATTGTCTTTGGCGGATGTCAATAAAATTGTGGAGGATAAGGAGATAGTTATGATAGGCGAGCGAAGAAATTACTTGGCAAATGTGGTATCTGCATTAAAGGCAAAAAGTTGGTGTGAAAAGGTATGGAGCATTTCTAGCTTTTATTAGTGCTTTAAATGCCAAAGAGTTATTGGTAGAAGATGTGAGAAGCGTAAAGGAATTTCGGATGTATTTCGAAGAACTTTCGGTATACCTCCGGATCGGAAGTGGAAATTGGTATTGAGCTTTTCCCGAACGACTCCGGTGTCTATTGCTCCTTATAGAATGGCACCGAAGGAGTTGACGGAATTTAAAGCTCAAATTCAAGAATTGTTGGATCGGGGTTTTATTCGACCGAGTGTGTCTCCGTGGGGAGCACCGGTTTTGTTTGTTAAGAAGAAAGATGGGTCGATGCGTATGTGCATTGATTACAGGCAATTGAATAAGCTGATGATCAAAAATAGGTATCCTCTGCCAAGAATTGATGACCTGTTTGATCAATTGAAGGGAGCTTCAATATTCTCCAAAATTGATTTGAGGTCGGGTTATCACCAGCTTAAGGTGAAAGAAGCGGATATTCACAAAACGACATTTTGAACTCGTTATGGACACTATGAGTTTTTGGTAATGCCGTTTGGGTTGACCAATGCACCAGCTGCATTTATGGATATGATGAACCGGTTCTTTCAACCATTTTTAGACCGGTTTGTAGTAGTATTCATAGATGACATTTTGGTATATTTAAGGAGTGAAGAAGAGCATGACTCGCATTTGCGAATTGTATTGCAGTTGCTTTGAGATAATCAACTGTATGCCAAATTTAGTAAATGTGAATTCTGGTTAAGGGAGGTGACTTTCTTGGGTCATGTGGTATCAGTCAAAGGAATAAGGGTGGATCCTCGGAAGATTGAGGCAGATTGGATTGGAAACCACCAAAGTCGATGGTGAGATTCGAGTTTCTTGGGTTTGGTGGTTACTATAGACGCTTTGTTGGGGGGTTTTCCTTGATTGTTGCACCCCTAACTAAGCTTTTGCGAAAGGGAGTACCATTTATATGGAGTGATAAGCAGCAAGAAAGTTTCGAGAAATTGAAGAAGATTTTGACTAAGCTCGATCGATTCAACCTAAGGTTGGAAAGGAGTTTGATTCTTGTGATGCATCACATACGGGTTTAGGCTGCGTATTGATGCAAAATGGGAAAGTGGTGGCTTATGCTTCTCGTCATTTGAGACCACACAAGTAAACTACCCTACTCATGATTTGGAGTTAGCGGTAGTGTTTGCTTTAAAGATTTGGAGGCATTATCTTTATGGTGAAAAGTCTATCATCTATCTGGATCACAAGAGTCTTAAGTATCTTCTTACTCGGAAGGAATTAAACTTGAGACAACGAAGATGGGTGGAGCTGTTAAGGACTATGATTTCTCAATCAAGTATCATCCGGAAAGGCTAATGTGGTAGCGAGCGCGTTTAGTCGTAAGGTGGTAATCGAATTGAGAGCAATGTTTGCCCATTTGAGTTTGTATGAGGATGGTAGTGTTAGCGAAACTTGGTGAAGCCTCGTGGTTAGAACAAATCAAGGAAAAGCAAATATTAGACAAAAGTTGGGACCTTTACTTCAGCAAGTTGAAAATGGTGAAATAGAGGATTTTGGAATAAACACAGAAGGTGTGTTGTGCTTTCGTGGAAGAGTTTGTATGCCTAAGGACTCAGATCTGAGGCAAATGATTCTATGGGAGGCGCATAGTAGCCCTTATGCTATGCACCCCGGAGGAAATAAGATGTATCGGGATCTTCGTGAACAGTATTGGTGGCCAAAGTTGAAGCATGAAATTTTAGAGTTTGTGGGAAAATGTTTAACTTGTCAGCAAGTGAAGGTGGAGCATCAATTGCCGTCAAGTTTATTACAGCCGGTAAAGATTCCTCTTTGGAAATGGGAGCGGATAACAATGGATTTTGTTAGTGGGTTACCTTTAACACCTACTAAGAAAAATTTTGTTTGGGTAATTGTTGATCGCTTGACTAAGACCGCTCATTTGCTACCGGTTAAATACGGATTACTCGTTCTGAAGTTGGCGGCGTTGTATGTATCTGAAATTGTGAGGTTGTATGGGGTACCGTATCTATTATATTAGATAGGGATCCTAAGTTTACATCACGTTTTGGAAGGCTTTGCATGAAGCTCGGGAACAAAGCTAAACTTTAGTACGACTTTTCATCCTCGGTCGGATGGTCAATCGGAGAGTGATTGATTCTAGAAGACATGTTAAGGGGTTGTGTGATTGACTTCAAAGGTAGTTGGGAGGATTTTCACTGTTGGCGAATTTGCATATAACAACATGCCTATCGGTCTAGCATTCGGATGGCACCTTATAAGGCATTGTATGGTCGAGGTGTCGTTCTCCTATTTGTTGGGTGAGTTAGGCGAACGGAAGATGTTAGGTCTTGAGATGATTTCTGAAACGGAAGACAAAGTAAAGGTTATTCAAGCACGGTTAAAGGAAGCTTCGGATAGACAAAAGTCGTATGCAGATCTGAAGCGTAGGGATATCGAGTATGCTGTGGGGGATCAAGTTTTCTTGAAGGTCTCACCTTGGAAAAAGATTTTCAGGTTTGGAAAGAATGGCAAGTTAAGTCCTAGGTACATTGGACCATATTGTGTGATGAAGCGAGTTGGTCCAGTGGCTTATCAGATTGAGTTACCTCCAGAATTGAGTCAAATTCATAATGTTTTCATGTTTCCATCTTTGGCGTTATAGATCAGATCCTTCGCACATAGTACCGGTAGAAGAATTGGAGTTGAATTCAGACTTGTCTTTTGAGGAGGAACCAGTGGAAATCTTAGACCGCGATGTTAAGGTGCTAAGAAAGAAAACCGTGCTGTTGGTCAAAGTTTTATGGCGTAATCACGGAGTGGAGGAAGCTAAGTGGGAGCTGAGGATGCAATTCGGCAACAATACCTTCACCTCTTTCAACTGTAAATTTCGAGGACGAAATTTTTTTTAAGGAGGGTAGAGTTGTAACACCCTAAAATTCGAGTATCGATTTTTATTGCATGTTTTTGATGCTTAGATTATGAAGGAAAATTTTCTTACTTCTTTTTCGTGTTTATTATAGTCCTGAAGAAGAGTATAGAATTATTGGGAATGGAATAATTTTTAGTTTTGAGAATTTAATGAAGTGGATTAAGTGACATTGATACTTAAGTTAATTTAAGTGTCAAAGTGTAGCATAAGATGAGTAAATGGTAAGGTGGTGTTGGCGCATGAGTTGTGGCATGAGGGGAGTGGTTCAAATCCTTGGTTATCTAGATAATTTTATTTTTGCACAAGTATAGCAAGTGTCGGCCAAGCAATATATATGGTAAGGTTGGACTTTTCATTTTTGGTAAGTAGACTAAAGGAATAAGGTAATTGTTAACTTATGGTAGGGAATCAAGAAATTTTGGAAAGATAAGGGGACATTAGGCATGTATCAAGGAAAAGGTTTTGGAAATTATTTCATGGTCATTTGACCAATGAATTTGGACTGACATTGTGGCTAGGGGGAGGTTGGCCGAATATGTTAGTAGCTTGGCTAGGATTAGGAATTAGTTTTTGGTCATTCTTAGCTTTTTGTGCAAGTTTTGCAACTCTTTCTCAACCTTTCTCTCTTGGCCGAATTTGAGCTTTTGGTAAGCCTTAATCTTTTGACCATTTGGTCATTTTGCCTATCACTTTAGTATTCTTTGTATGCCTTTTCTCATAGTGCCGAAATTACCAATACCAAAAGCCATTCCTTTTCTTTCTTCTCCCATTGCGAATATACATTACTCCTAAACTCATTTTTGTCTTTCTCTTTTCTTCTCTTTGAAAACCGAATCCTCATCATCATTTTTCTTCCATCTTTTATTTCTTTCTTTTATTTCTTTTCAATCAATACTTTCTCCAATAATTTCTCTCATGGCGAATGTTAGTGTGCCCATAGTCGAACCATTTTCTCTTTTCTTTGGTTATACATAGTCAATTCTCCATCATATCTAGACATCCTTCTCAATCCTTTCTTTTCAATCGTGGACAATAGGTAAGAGTTCTTTTTAGTTTATGTTAGTTAATAGTTGTTTTGGCTGGATCTTGATGGTGGTAAGAAGGATCTCTTGGATCGAAATAATCATTTTTCTATTAACTTTTCTTTGTTATATTTTAATGCGATAGTAGAAGATCGAAACTCAAGTGTTCGTGAGTATCATAGAACGTTGAAATCAATTTAAGGTGTTAAGGGAGCGTTTTGGTCGATTCTCATATTGTGGAGCAAGGATCTTTGTGGTAAGGAAATCTCACCCTTAAAACCTTTAGTATTATTTTCGATATATTATTAGGTTGGATTAATGATCTCTTGTCATTGAAGACATTCAAAATAGGGAAGAAAAGGCGGTGTATAGTGTTCGGAAGAAGGAGGTTCCGTTAATCCCCTAAGTATAAGCAAAGGGCTATTTTGGGAATCCGAGATTTTCCACCGGGTTCATGGACGCTCATCCGAGGAGAATCAATTGTTTGAAGTTGTTCGTACTCCGAACCTTTGTTTGTCCGTGGACTTTCATCGGTTAGTGAACCATCAATCGGGGTGAAACCGCAAGTAGAAGTAGTACAAAATTTCGAGGGTAAAAGTTTAGATCTTATTCTAAGATTGGTTTTGTTAGTAAATTATAGCATTTTAATTTATCGTGATGCGTATAGGTATCGACGAGCGGAAAGTCTAGTTCTCACTATAACCGGTGTGTAACTTCACACTCATTCTCGGGTTAGATATCACTCGTAAGTATTGTGATAAAATCGTAAAAATAGCAAAATCGGAAAAATACGTAGTAATTCATACTCTTGCGTAAATGCATGAAAAGCAGTTAAAAGCGAGAAATCTGCGAAAAAGCGCTAGATCGATAAATTGGGCCAAAAGATTGCTAGTTTGTTAAATCAATGAAAAAAACAACTTAGATTGTTAAAAAAAATATTCTAGTTCGATATATGGGCCAAAAATATTCTAGTTAATATGGGCCAAAAATATTCTAGTTCGATATATGGGCCAAAAATATTCTAGTTCGATATATGTACCAAAGTTCACTAAATTGCTAAATGGGCAAAGTACTAATTTGTTTTATGGGCCCAAATGAAATGCTTAATTATAGACCCATTTATATTATGGATTATTTGATAAATTATTATATGGCTATATTTTGTTATGCACACATGATTGCATGGGGGTGGGTATTTGATGAAGAGAAGAATGGCCTATTGCCAAAAATCTAGTTCGGTGGCTCGCCACAAACTATTTTGGCTTAATGCCTCTAGTTTGGTGGCTCGCCACAAATTATTTTGGCTTAATGCCTCTAGTTTGGTGACTATGTCACAATCTAGTTCGATAGTGCACTACAAAATTATTTTAAAGGCTTAATGCCTACGATTGGTGTGTTTGGTGGGTGGGTTGACTTGATCCCCACAGGTGTGTTGGTTGGTACGGGGTGTGTAGCGGATGGATATTAGGCTTGGTTGGGAAATTCATTTTCATGCATTTCTATTTATTTTACTTTATATTGTTAAAATGAAATTGGGCTCAAGCCCAAGTTAATGTCTCGATGATCTGCCCAATAATGGTGGTAAGTGAGTTGCACACCGAGTTCTTAGTAACTCACCCTATTTTATTATCCATCTCGGGTAATGGTAATTGATGTGGACTTGGGTAGGGGATGACTTGGTGGAGGCCATACTACAAGCATGGGTTTATAAACTATGAACTTTATTTAAATTACTTATTTTAATTACTATTTTGGGTTTGATGTAAAAGGCCTCTAATTATGTTTTTATGGATTTTTATGTGTGGATGGATTTAATTACATTTTAAGACTTTTGCTTTGGGCTTTTGTTTAATCTATAAAGTTTTCTTAAAAATATTGAGTTTTATAACAATTTGGTCACCTTAATTATTTCTTTTAAATTTCTTTCAAATTCTTTTAAATTACTTTAAGATTTTTGATAAATATATTCTAAATGATAAGATTTCAAATAAAGTATTTTCTTAATCTACAAATTTTAAATCTTTGGTATTAGTTTTATTAAACTTTATTTCCAAAAGGTGTTGAAGTATTATTTTACTTTAAACATTAGAAAATTAAATGGATGTTCGATCGGTGTGACAAACCAAATCTCATCTTAACGCATAGACCTGGTTTGGGGTGTTACATTTGTCTAAGCTCAAAATCACATGGGGTTTTGCCATCATCACCCTGTGACACGCAAAAGGCTTAGTAGATAAATGTGGATCATCCACCATTTTCAAAATGTGTCATGGCCATGGTCTTTTATCAAAATTTTCGTACCAAAATTTGTGTTTACTATCTCGATGAACTTTGTTGCATACCATTGTGGTGTTAAAACTCACATTAAATTTCTCCCACATTTTCTATCACACTTCATCCATCTAACATAATTACACATTCATGTAGACTATACTCATTTTTTAACCAAATCATACTTCACACACAATAACCTGATCATGCATCACAATATACATTCCATTTACATTCAGATATTTTTTCTTCATAGAATCACATGCACCCGTATTTACAACACCTCACACGCTTAACTATATGGATATTATAAGAAGGATACACAATATATGTTCAGCAACCATTCAGGTACTAATGCATCATTATTCGAACATTGACTATAAGAAGAACTTCTTAGAATAACTTAGAAGAGTCGTAACTAAGGACTAACCTGATATTCACTTATACTCTAGCTTGGAGTCCTAGACTCAAACGTCCTTCTCGAACCAATAGCAGCAATTGCTTAAAGAACATGGTTACACTAATAAAAATCATTTACAGATAAATAACTAACATCTCAATTATAGATGACCCCCATGCAGGGTCTTTTATCCACAACTCACTATTCATATACTTCTAAACAACCTTATTCTTTAAAAAACGTAACATGCATAGCTATCAGACTTACCAAGAGGTGGAGCATCCACACATTAATTCAAAAACCTTAGCTTCTAACTTAATAAATGAAAAGATAAATTTAAGAAAGAGAGCTAGAGAGTAATATTGAAGGAAGAAAAAACCATCTTGATGAATCATTCTCACAATATATATATATCTAGTTTCCTTTAGTAGAACTTGAAAAGTGTCAATTGTATCCAGAGTTTTTCCTAACAAATGACCTATAAAGATCCAAGAGAGATATAATGAGGATCCTATACAAAAGCTATTTGACCAATCAATTCAGTTGGCTACTAACCAGGTCACATTACAAAACTCAATTAGCACAATGCTCAGGAAAACTAGGCGTACAATACAGTTGCGATAACTCTTACAAGGCTTACTCTTTGCTTGCCATAATCTTTTCTTAAATAGTAGAATAACCTGAGATAGAATATTTACTTACTTATATGGTGGATACTTTACACCATCTCTTATTCACCAAAAGACTATAAATGGGAGGATGACACTACGCTGAAAAGACAACTTTTATCTATATGCCTTCTGATTGGGTCCGCTGGATTTATGGTGTGACATAATATAAGTTCTCTTTATGTATTATGATCCGACCAATTAATACCGCTTAGTATTAACATTTAAACATTAGACAACCAATAAGGAACATTTTCTTCCATTTAGCCTTGGGTGCAAAAACCATATGAGGATAATCATACAAAGTATATTCATCGAATCAATGAATTTTTTTATTAACCAATCTATTCAAACAAACTACAAGTTTACAAACGAATATACTACACTCAGGACACCAGATCCAACACTTATTGTGCATGGAAAGCAATTGGATATTAAGAAAGGTTCTGATGGTTGTTTTACAATAGCCAGCTAGGGGCCATGAAGTTATTATCATAAAACTATCAGGGAGTGGGGTCACATTTGACAATTAAGACTCTTGGTGGCCTTAGGAGGAAGCATAACTCTCATCTTCTTTTTCTAATGAAAAAAAAAGAACAGAGAAAAGAATATGAAAATTTTAAGAAGGTTAAAACAAATAAAGCGATTTATGTTGAGCTAAAAGGCATTGGTGGAAGACTTGCACTATGGTGGAAACATGATATAGATATGATAGTGATGGATGTTGGGAGCAATAAAATTTATATGGAGTTGAGATTGGTAATAGGAGGCGATTATATAGAATTTTTTTGTGTATGGACTTACTGATTTTCATAAAAAAAAATAGGATGTAACACCTCTAACCCATAACCATCGTCGATTTAGGGTTAAAGGCATTACCGAACTAATCGAAACTTTTACAAACATTTCATATTGTAACTAATCATTATGTAATCAAAGTGTCCCTTATTTAGGTCTACTAGGCCTTTAACATGCTTTAGAAATGGGCCGAGACTAAACCGAGCACTTATGAAATTTTTAAAATTTAAACATTTTCAAAGCATCTACATATATCAAATATAAGTATAACATGAATTACCATCATAATCGGATAGACATAAAACAACATAATCATGCTAATCAACCTCTGAAAGTATAGCAGTAATTTTACCTACTAAGGGTTATTTTGTAATTTACCCACCAAGGGTATTTTAATAATTTACCCACCAAGGGTATTTTAGTAATTTACCCACGAGGGTATTTTAAGTAACTTACCCACCAAGGGTATTTTAAGTAATCTACCCACCAAGGGTATTTTAAGTAATTTACCCACCAAGGGTATTTTAAGTAATTTACCCACCAAGGGTATTTAAGTAATTTACCCAAAGGGTATTTTGTAATTTACCCACGGGTATTTTGTAATTTACCCACCAAGGGTATTTTCATAATTTTGTACAGGAATGGCCTTTCTAAAGGTGCGATTAATAGCCTTGGCGACTCAACCATTTCGGTCTTCTGCGATTTGTTGGGCCTAAAACCCAATTTTGGCCCATTACGCCCCTGCGCTCGTGTGGCCCACCTAACACAAATCTATCCACATATATAAGTTCCGCCTAGTCTAGTTCACTATATACTATATCATCATACAATTTATTCCAATTGGGCCTCTGAGCCCATTGGGCCCACTTGACCCGCAGCATTAAGTAGCCCCAACCCACAAGAATACTCTGATGGCCTCAACTATCGCGTTGAAGCCCACTGTGCCTTTCATGCCTTTCGTGTAACTACTATTACCGAGACCGGCACGCCCGGCATTTGCCGCTACAACTAGAGTAGAGAGTTACACACTGATAGGACTATGGTGCTAAGCCAAGCTGCTACCTGACCACTCCTCAACGCCCACCAAGGTATGTTAACCCTTCTCTGGCATGCTCTTTATATAGCTAGCTCTTCACCTTCATTCCTTGTATCTTTCCGATGTGGGATCCCTTCATCGAGAGAGTTTAAATTCAACTGAAACTCTTCAAATCCTCATTAAATAAATACTCCCTGCTTCTCATGAGATTCAACCCGAGCTCCCTTATAACATAATCCACGTTGCTAGCCACTTTACCAACTAGCTCCTTGTGCCTCAAACCATGCATTTAAATATAACCCTATGGCCAAGGTCTAAACTCATTTAATAAAATAATCAAAAAGGAATGCAAACGCTACAACTAGAACCTTAGACCTCCTTCCTTCCTTGTGGCGTCATTCCACTTGTCCTTAAGTGGCGTCACTTTGCCACTACACCACCTACTTGCACTTGTTGTCATTTTCCTCCACATTTTATTCTTAAGGCCTACCGCCAACCTCCAAGGGTTTTTTTCACCTAAAACCAAAATTTTCCCCAAAGCTAATATTTGATCCGGGACTTCATGAAGCCCCTAACCTTCAAAATCACTTATCTAAAAGGTCCAACTTGCACTTAAGTCGATCTCCTATTCTCCAAAAATTTTAAATGCTACTCGCCTAAGGCCCATTGGGCTCAATCCTACTAGGCCTAATTTCAGGATGTTACAAATCTACCCTCCTTAAAGAAATTTAGTCCTCGAAATTTCCAACTAACTTGAACAATCACGTCCTAACCTACCACACTACGCTCACTATTGCGCACTCGATCTAATAACACTAATAAACCAAATCTAAAACTTCTTTCACATAACTAGATAACTAAACACAAAAGCAAATCGATATTTATACATACAATTTCTATATTCAAACCAGCACACACAAAATAAATACCAAAAATACGGTCATAACATTGTCTTAACAAACATAAAATAAAGGGAACTTACGGATTTGGATCTTGGAGACTCAAGGTGCCATACTTCCAAACAACATGTATTTTCAAACAAACTTTTTTGAACCCCATAACCCACGTAGGAGTTTTTGAAACCTAGGCTCGATACCAATTTGTAACCCCAAACCAGGTCAATGTCATACGCCATTAGAATCACGGTATGTCACTAAGGAAAATAATTTTTGAAAGAATCGAATTAACAATTAAATTTTTGTGAAAAACTCTTTGTAATTCTTTATTTATCGAAAATAAGTTAAAATTGAAATTTACTTGAAATTACATAAAACTTTAAAACTTAGTTGATAAATCATATGATAGAAAATATTTATATCTTTTTAAGAAAATTCAAATATCATTTTGGAAAATCCGTTTGCAATTGAGTATAGAAACTTGAATTTTGGAAATCACTTAATCTGTTGAAAACATTTAACTTGTAATTTTACTATTGAACTATTCATGTTACCCGATGGTAAGATTTTTAAAACCATTGCGAGTTTTAGTTTAGAAAACTTTGGGCTCAATTATTAAATTAACCAAGTAATTTAAAAGCCATATTTTAAACATATTCAAAACATAAAAATAATCCAAAACATAATTAAACAGTGTCTTATTACAAATCCATAAAAATATGAAAACCAAATTAAAATAAAGTACCCAATTGGAAATTCATGTAAAACCAAATTTTATTGCATGGCCTCCTAAGTTCATCCGACTCCTCATCCGCAAACTCACGAATCACACGAAAAGATAAGGAGAAGGTGAGTCACCAAGACTCGTTGCATATTCCCTCTCCCGGTAAATACCACATACTTACACAAATTATAACAAAGCAACATATATGTATAATGCACCCAACCTAGCCATCCATAACTCCTTTTCTACCTGTGTGGTACCAAACCACCGGTGGTGCCAACCTTTGGTGACCGAAATCACGATATAAATGTGATACCAAATCACTTTGGTGACCAAAGTCACGAATAATCCATCTGTGGGGCCAACCCACGTGTGATACCAAATCATGGCGGCGATCCCATATCTCAAATGTGGGGCCAACCCAGCGTGGTGTCAACCATAGGGACGAGTCGCTATGAGGTTCCAAACCTCAGTGTGCGAAGACACGAATGTGATACCAAATCCTTTGGTGGTGCCAAACCACTTTGGTGGTGCCAAACCAGTGTGACAAAGTCACGAATCATCAAGTTGTGGGGCCAACCCGTGTGATACCAAATCATGGCGGCGATCCCATATCTCAAAAGTGGGGCCAACCCACGGTGGTATTAACCACGAGGGGCGAAGTCGCTATGAGGTGCCAAACCTCACGGTGTCAGAAGACACGAATGTGATACCAAATCACTTTGGTGACGAAGTCACGATATCAATCTTCCCTCCTCATCATACCGTGCAATATGACATAATAATTGCGTGTATGCGATATGTCATGTATGCTACACATATATCAAATATAAGTATAACATGAATTACCATCATAATCGGATCGACATAAAACAACATAATCATGCTAATCAACCTCTAAAAATATAACCGTAATTTTACCTACTAAAGGGTATTTTTGTAATTTACCCACCAAGGGTATTTCGTAATTTACCCACCAAGGGTATTTTCGTAATTTACCCACCAAGGGTATTTTAAGTAACTTACCACCAAGGGTATTCGTAATCTACCCACCAAGGGTATTTTCGTAATTTACCCACCAAGGGTATTTTAATAGAATTTACATGTTGTGTGGGCAGGCCGTGAGCCTCACACGGCCTTGGACACGCCCGTGTGACTATGACGTGTCAAAACAGCTTGTCCACATGGCCTGAGACACGCCCGTGTGCCTCACTCGTGGTCGACACTGACTTGCACTACACGGCCAGTCACACGTCCGTGTGTCCAGCCCGTGGACAAAACTGACTTGTTTCACATGGCCAGTCACACGCCTGCATGTCTAGCCCATGTGAGAGCCTGACTTGAACCAATTTACAAATTCAAGGGACATGGTCGAGCCACACGCACGTGTGCTCAACCGTGTGGGCAATTATAGGCCAATTTTCCACCCACACATTGGGTTAAATCAATAAGCATTATACTAATTCAAATCATACCAAAATGACCATTTTTTTCTAATCATTCAAGAACATTTCCAGCATACTATATTATGCAACATTTACCTCATTCTCATTACAAGCATTTGTAAGTATAAACCAACCAAAACTTATCGATTCTTTATAATAAACTTTCATCAATAATATGTCAACTTTGCATCATAAAACTTACCATTAATTTGAACATCTCATTTGTCCAACCATTAGTCACAAAACATACTAAATTATGCATCATATAGAATATCTACTCATTCACATCATATCATTATCTAGCCATATCACATGGCTATTCATACATCTCAAACATATTTCAAAACTCTCTAGACTATCCATGGCATACTTTAGTATATATGCTTTCAACAAGTACCAAAATAGAATTTGATAGTGTGGTAACGATCTTAGCTGATCCCCGAGCCTTCCGTAGCTTTAACGATCTATAAAATAATGCAAACACACATAGAGTATGATTTCAAAAGCTTAGTAAGTTACATACAAATAAACTTAACATAAAACACACATAATCATATACATACAAGATCATTATTATTTCTCAAGTGCAAATTCATAACTCTTCTTTGGCTCATTTGTTTAGCCATAACTTACCAACAATTCATATTTCAAAGTATCTCAATAGAACATAACACACTCATACACATACCACATCTAGTCTCTTTGAATCTATACATGTTTCTCACTTGTGCACAACCACATACGCGTACCTTTTATACTAAATAATAGTGTATGTTTCAAACTTACCTGAATTGATTTCATATTTCACATAGTCATTCCTTTCTCATAATTTTCCTGTTGAACCAGTCGGAATCAAATAGGATACTCGAAATAATCGTACAATGTCAATGTCCCAGACGTGGCCTTACATGTAACCAAATATCGGTGCCATTGTCCTAGATAGGGTCTTACACGAATCAAATATGATGCCAATGTCCTAGACATGATCGTACATGAAAATCTCATATCGATGCTAGCATCCCAAACATGGTCTTAAACGATATCACATATCGAAAACCTATGTCATGACATATGGATCCTATCTATTCTTAGGGTTCGTACGGGACTTTTTGGATACTAATACTTTGACGATACTTTCTCAGATTTCATGTATATATCATCTCATACACATTCATCACAACTAAATTTCATAGTTACATAAATAAACCAATTCAAATACATTTATTTGTATATAAACTTACCTCTTATTCGGATTAAATAAACGGATTCGACTACTCGATCACTTTCGACTTTTCTCGGTCTAAATCCATTTTCTTTGGTTCTTGATCTATACATATTTAAATTTAACTCATTTATTCACCAATTCATTCAATTCAATCCAAAAACACACATTTAGGGTAATTTACAAATTAGCCCTTATATTTTCACATTTTGACATTTTAGTTCTTATTTCATAAAATCAAAAAATACACATAATTTAATATAACCCATGCTTAGCCGAATTCCCTATAGGTCCCTAACAACCCATATTTTTCATTTATTTCACATTTTAGTCCCTCAAAATATTATTTCATCATCAAACATCACAAAACTCATGAATTCATCAATGACACATTTCAAAATCATCATCAATTTACAAAATTAAGACATGGGTTTTGAAGTATTCGAAGCAACGATTACAAAAACGTAGAAATGATCAAAAATCGAATAAAAAACATACCTAAATTAAAGCCTCTAATGACCGAACCCTAAAACTCTTTTCTTTCTTTCTTTCCTTGCTATATTAGGCCAACAAGATGAATAAATGTCCATGTTTTATGTTTGTTTAATTATAACATATATTATTAATTCAATTACCAAATTAACCTTATTATTAAACATATAAAACTTATATAATGGTTGGTCATAAATGTCCATTAACTATACTAATGGTTTATTTGCTTCATAAGGCCACTACATTAATAAAGACATAACACATAGATACTTTTAACATATGGCATGCTAATTTTGCATTTTATGCAATTTGATCCTTATATCAAATTAAGCACACAAACGGATAAATTAAATCATGAAACTTTCACACATAACTAAACATATATTCCAGGCACAAAAATAATATTAAAAAATATTTTTTAACTCGAATTTGTGGTCCCAAAACCACTATTCTGACTAGGGTCAAAACCAGACTGTTACATAGGAGGTATGAGGGATGATTGAAAAGAAAGATAGAGGGATTGAGGATGTTCCATAAATGTATGTTGGAGACTTCAATAATATTCTCTATCATTATGAGAAAAAAATAGGGTAATATGAAAGTAGAGAGGAAGATTAGATGGTGTAGAGACCTTATTGACTATTGTGGTTGTTGGATTTATATTTTCAATGTCTCAAGTTTATATGGAAAAATAAGAGGGAAGAGAGCCAAATAAGAAAGAGACTTGATAGGACACTGCTAGTTTGTTATGGGGAGTGCTTTATTAATGTTCAGGTTTTTAATCTACAATAATAGGATTAAACCATGCACCTATTATTGTGGATACTGAAAGTAAAGAGAAAAAGAGTCCTAGGAAATTTAAGTTTGAGATTTTTTGGATCGATAATGAGAAGTGTGAGCAAGTGATTAAGGTTGGAGTTCTCATTTTGAGGAATCTAAAGCTTTTCAAGTTTTTGAAAGTTAAAGAAATGCAATATGATGCATATAAAGTGGTGTAAGAGAGTTTTTATCCCAATATAAGAGTTGTTATTGATGATATCACTAAGAAAATAGTGAAGTTTTAGGATAAGAAGATGAGCAAGGAAACTTGTGAAGAGGTTTCTCAAAGATGAAAATTGAAATGATTGTAATATAGAGATAAAAATACTGAGTTTTTTCATTAGACTACATTATAAAAGATGAGACATTAGACTACATTATAAAGGAGGATGACTAATAAGATTTTAAGTATCAAGGGAGAAAATAAGTGCAAGTTTGAGGAGGAGAAAGCTATTTAAAATCAAATTATGGATTTTTATAGGAAGTTGTTTACAATGGTTGGTAGAAGAGATTGGGGGTATGGAAAGTGTATACTAGAGTTGGTAAGAGATGAAATGAATAATTATTTGGAAAGAGATGTTATTGGAAGGAGGTTAAAAATGTTGATTTTGGACTTTGTGCTTTGAAAGCCCTTGGGCTGGATGGATTTAATGGACTTTTTATCAAATGTATTGGGAAATAGTTAAAGATAGTGTGGTTGGTGCAGTTAGGGATTTCTTCAATGAGGACATATGTTGAAAGAAATTAATGTAAATAGTGTAGTCTAGTGCCAAAGGTGAGATACCCAAAAGAATTTTCTTAATTTAGGCCTATTAGTTTATGAAATTTTGTATATAATATTGTTTCAAAGGCTATAGTGAATATAATAAAACCTTTCATGGGGCAGCTAGTTTCTCCAAATCAAAGGGTTATTGTAGAAAAAAAATAGATTCAAGATAACATTTTTATTGTTAGGGAGGTATTCCACTATTTGAAGCTTAACAAAAAGGGAAGAATTATATGGCAGTAAAGGTGGACCTTAATAAGCCTTATGATAGGATGGAGTGAGATTTTTTGGAGATGGTTATGGGTAAAATGGGTTTTGTGGCAAATGGATTATATGAATTATTGAGTGTGTTTCTTCTGTGTTTTACAATCTATTTGTTCATGGTAAGACTTCAGGCAAATTTTTTCCTACTAGAGATCTTAGGTAGAGAGATCCCCTAAATTTTCCTTTTTTGGTTGATGTCTTATCTAGGATAATTATTTTTTGCTAATGAGTTAAATAGTTTTGCTAGAATCAAGTTAGGAAGAAACTATCCTAGTTTGTTACATTTTTTTTTCAAATGATGCTTTGTTTTGCTTACCAATTGACAAAAGGAATTATGATGCACTATGCTCAATAATGGAGAAGTTTAGTAGAGGATCCAAACAGGTTGTTAGTTTCAATCAATAAAATGTTATTTTTATTATAAACGTGTCACAACAGGTTAGGTCTGAAGTGTATGTAAGGCTTCAGATTTCTAAGGCTCACAATCATGGAACATACCTTAGAATTCCTTCTTTATGAGGTAGATCAAAGTGTGTGTCAACGAGTCACATTAAGGAAAGGGTCCTTCAAATGTGCAAGTATGAAAGAAAAAGCTATTGAGCGTGGGAGGCAGAGAAGTGTTGATCAAAATAGTGCCTTGTGTGATCCATAGTTATACGTTGCAATGTTGCAAACTGCCTAATAAGATTTGTAATGAGATCGATAGAGCTGTAGAAAAGTTGATAAACCATAATATGAACATATTTTAATCCCACATTTAGCATACTTTGGGATGATTTAAGCCTTGAATTATGGAAATAGGTGCTCTTAAGCTTTGTTTTCATGTTTTATACTCAGGAGAGCACCGGAGGATGAAAATAATGAGAAACAGGCTGAAAATAGAGAAAATAGGCCAACTTACAAAATCGACACGGCCTGGGCCCAAGACCACACAGTCGTGCTCATTAGCAAACCCGAACAAGGCCTGACCACAATTCACACGGCGTGTGCCATGGGCGTGTCCCTGACGTGACTTATTAGAGTTCTATTAGGAATAGGGTATTTAGAGGCAAAAAAAGCCATTCCAAAAGCCTATATAAAGACCCTAGAGGCCAAGCTTTAAGGGGGCGTTCAGCTAGGCCAAAAGCCGAGCCAGATAGGCGAAATGTGGGATTCACTCGAAGAAAGCCAGTTGATTCATCTCAAGAAGCCAGAATCATACTCAAGACTAAGGATCTCTCTTTCAAGTCCTTTAGAGGGTTTTAGGGTTTTCTATATGTTTTGTTTTATCTTTTCTTCTGAGATGTATTCCTTTATGATTATGAACTAAACCTTCAAATACCTGAGGGGGATCAAACCTAAGACGAATCTTGTTATTGTTATTTGAGCGTATGATAAATACTTGATTTGTTCTCAGCTATGTGTTCTTAATTCTTGTTTTGGTATTCTAGGATAGTGATTCAAATATTGATGTGCTTAGGTGGTAGAGCAAAAGTCCCTATCTAAGAGTAGATCTAGCATAGTTAAGCGGAGTTGATCCCAACCCTATAAATAGGATACGTAAATCTGTTGGATTAGGGTCAAACCTAATATGGGAGTCCATAGATTGAGTTAATGCAATTCTAGGGGTTTTAATTAGAAAGAGATTTCAATTAATCAACCTAGGGTTAGACGTTAGTAGCCTCGAAAGAGGTATTAATATAAATTAGGGAATCCTGCGGGTCAAGTCAAGTGAATAAATCATCTGGTTCAGAGTAAGATAACAAGTAAAGTCTAGGTGGATTCTTCCTCGGGTATTGTCTTAATCAATTGGTTTTCCTACAAGTATTTCCCCAATTCATTCTCTTCGTCTTTGCATCTTTAGCTTAGTAGTTAGTTAATTTTAGATTAGATAAACAAATCCCTTAATTCATAGGCTAGATAATAAGAAAAAAGTTAGTATTAGTACTTTTAGTTCCTTTGGGTTCGATCCAGTCTTGCCACTAAACTATACTACTATTCATTAGGTGCGCTTGCCTCCATCGTTGTCTTAGTTAGTTTCCAGGTTCGATCATTCTTTTTATAGATTTTTAAGACTTTGACACGATCAAAATTTCTGGTGAGGGAAACAAAAAAAGGAAAGGAAGATACATTAGATGGCTTGGGATGAACTTATTGTTAATAAATAAAGAGAGGGTTTGGGATTCAAATATTTAATTTTTAAAAATAGTTTTTACTTGCAAAGAAATGTTGGAGATGATAATGAACCTTATGTCTTTATTAATGAAGGTTTTGAAAGGTGTTTACTTTTTCGATGTTGACTATATAGATTCAAGGAAGGGTACTAAAGCTTCATAGGCTTGGGCAAGTCTTCTTAAATGAAGGAAGTTCTTGAAGAATGAGCTATTGTGGGTAGTTCGGGATGGGTAAAACATTAACATTATAAATCATATATGGCTTGAAAAAGGAAAGTTAAGGCAACCAATGGCGAAAGTTATCAAATGCCTCAGAAGGTTGCTAAAATAATAAACAAAAAGAAAATGAATGGGATTTGAACATAATAAGGGATTTTTTTACAGAGGACCAGGTTTAAGCAATTGAGAAACTTCCTATGGGGAGAGGTGAGGACATGACAAATTAATTTTTCATGGAAATGAATATGTCTTGTACACAGTAAGGTGAAAGAATCATTGTTTAAAGGACAAGAAAGGTAAAAGGTAGGTTAAGAAAGCATCTAGCTCAGTTGTTATTGACAGTGGAGTATCGAAATGGTTGTGGGCTTCAAATTTACCAACAAAATTTAATTTTTTTGTGGAGAGCTTAAGCTAATAATGTGGCTACTATTAAGAATCTTTGAAGAAAAAAGATAAGAGACTATCCTATATGTTTGATTTATGGAAATGAAAGGGAGATAATAGAGTTGTTTTCTAGTTATGTGAGTGAACTAACCCTAGTTGGTTTGGTCTAGGGTATAAGGTGGAAAGGATAGGGTGGGAAGTTTTGATGAATGGTTAATCGAAATGGTTAACGTGAACGGTTTGAAGAAATATGAGTTACAAATGTTGAATGTTCAAGTTGCAGTTCCATGAAAGGAAATCTAGAAAGGTAGATGTAATGTTTTAATGAATCATATGGATCCTAATCCATCGATGTGTGTGCAACTAATAAAAGAGAGAAGTTGGGAAGCTTTGATGACTTTTAGCAATTTAGTTGGTCTAAGCTTGAAGATGGATGGTTTAAAGTGAATTGTGATGGAGCTTTTGACTTTAGGCAAGAGGAAGGTATAGGGGTTATTGTGAGGAATCATAAAGGGAAGTTGTTGGAAAAAACAGGTTTAGAAAATGCAACGGAAAATAAATTTAAGGAAAACCAAGTTTTAAAATTCTTTCCAAAACAAGATCTTGGCTGTCATATCTAAAGTAATAAATACTTAATCAAAATTGTACCTTTTTTATTCATATAGGATGAGCGCTTCAATTAAGTAGTCTTCTTCGCTATCCTCAAGCTCACGTCTACCGAGTGTGGACTCACTCTGAATAAAAAATTCACAAAAATTACCAGTTAGGTAATTTATAATAGCCCGGTTTAGACCCTAGTTAGAAAAGTGGTTTGGGACCACAAATCTGAGGTTAAAAAATATTTTAATATTATTTTTGATGTTTACAGTATATGATAAAGTATGTGTGAAATTTCTGTGTGAAAATCTTATCATTTGAGTGCCGATTTGTGAAAAAGGACCTAATCGTATAAAATGCAAAAGTTATGTGCTAGTTATTAAAAGTGCTTAATTGACATGTCTTATTAAATAAGAGGTCCTTATGTTGTTTTTAAACTATCAATAGATTGGATGGACAAAAATGGGTTTAAGTTAGTGGAATTTTAAATAAAATCATAAAGGTTAATTTTGTAATTTATGAAATAAACTTAATTAAATTAAAAGAAAACAAATACTCATCTTTTGTTCATGTCTGCTACCGAAAATTAAAGAAATAGATAGGGCTTGAGAGCTTTGAGCATTTTGGCATACACATTGTTTGATTAAGGTATGTTCTTTGATTGATTTTTGTGTTTTTTTTACAATTTTGTAATCGTTGCTTTGTGTTCTATAAAGCCCATGCTTGAATTCATGAAATTAATGATGATTTTGAGTTATGCCATTGTTGAATATATCAGCTTTGTGATGATAGTTGGTGAAATATGAAAGCTTGATAGATGATAAACATATTTGGAATTTGGAATTTTTGATGAAATTGGTTATTAAGGGCTAATTTGTGAAAATGAAACTTTGAAGGGTTAAAATGTGAAATAAATGAAAGATATGGGATGCTAGGGACTAGTATGAAATTCGGCCAAGCTTGGGTGTGAATAAATTATTTGTATTTTGTGTAATTGTGAAATAGGGACTAAAATGTCAAAATGTGAAATTATGCTGGCTAAAGTGTAAAACGCTTTAACTATGTGTTTGTGAATAGTTTTGGATGAAAATCTGATTGAATGAGTTGAATTTGATATCATATAGATCAAGAAAAGAGAGATTCTGACCGAGATCGAGGCAAAAACAAAGTGCTTGATTGATCGACTAGTGTCATTGTTTCTACGTTCGAGGTAAGTTCGTGTATATTACGTATTGATTAACTAATGTTCATATGTGATGAAATGAATGGAAATGTGATTGTGGAGTTTGGAAATACGAAATGTGAGTTCGAAGATATGTGGCACTAAGTGTGCGTAAATAGAAAGTTATTGTGATGAATTGCACTAAGTGTGTGAGATAAAGAAATGCATCACTATATTAATTGGCACTGTGTGTGTGATACTGAGACATCTTCGGTTAAATGTGATGGCACTAAGTGTGCGATACTATTGTAGCTTCGGCTAATTAAATGGCACTGAGTGTGCGAATTCATCGAACGCTTTAAGAGGATTAAACGAATTATAGCATCGTGCATTGAGTGGTAAATGAGATAGAATAATACGTGATGGTACAGGTATGTACAGAATCTATGTGGTTGATGATATTGTGTATGAGATAGATGAATCATTATGTAAATGAATGATGAAAAGGACTGGATTGAGTAGATTTATAAATGCTTGTACATAAACATATAGATGTGTTATGAAAGTGAGTAATGGCCATGGGTGAGATTGAATGGTGATGTGAACGGATCTATGTGTTAGGTAATTTTGATATTGAATTTGGAGTGATGTGTTATTTGTGTTATGTTAAGAACTTATAAGCTTTAAAGCTTACTGTGTGAAGTTTTTCTCTATTTTACAGTGTCATTAAAGCTAGCTCGGATACAAGGATCGTCAGCGACTGAATCACACTATTGGACATCTATTTTGGTACCTTTTCGAAAGCTGTATATATGGTATATGGCATGTATAGGCTAGTAAGGTTATGGAATAATTTTGGTACATGTTTTGTTATGTGAAAATGGTGTATGTGATGTGTATATATGGTCTTGTGTGAATGGCCATTATGGTATGTTTTTGATGAAACAAAAATGGTATGCTTCATACTTGATTTGGTAGTTGGGAATGGTGGATGGATTGTATGTTAATTGATGTTGGAATTGAGCATGTAGGGATGAACCAAATTGGATGGCAATTTGGCCCTATAAATGGCCTATAATTGTCCACACGGGTGAGCACACGGGAGTGTGTCTCAACTATGTCCATCATTGTTTTTATTTGATGCGGTCCAGACTTGCATACGGGCTAGATACACGGGCATGTGACAAGCAATTTGATCCAAGTCAGTGCTGCACATGGGCGTGTGACAGGCCGTGTGGTTATAGTTAGAGTTGCACACGGGGTAATACATGGCCTAAGGCATGCTCGTGTGAGGCACACGGTTTAGCCACACTAGCGTGTGCCTGTTTTAGAAAAAAATTTCAAAATTTTGTAAAGTTTTTGTAGAAGATCGGTTTAGTCTCGAACCCTCCTTAAAGCATGTTTCAGGTCTCGTAGACCTACTAAAGGGACTTTGTGCTATTGATTACTTGATGTGTTTATGTGTGAGCCATGATGGTATAAATGTTATAATTTGGTCGGTAATACCTTGTAACCCTAATCTGGAGATGGAAATGGTTTATGGGTGTTACATTTTATTGGTATCAGATCTACGGTTTAGTCGATTCTAGGACAAACGTAGCATGTGAGAGTCTAGCTATACATGCCATATATATACCTGTAGTAGTATGATTATTCCTGACAGTTAAAAATGTGTTTTCGTATAGTAAATGGATCCCAACAGAGCAATTGCTAATGATGTTGAGAGTAATGCACTTGCTTCCGCTCAAGGGACAACGCCGATTGAATCTAGGCCGATTGCTAGTAGTCACGAGGGAGAAGCAAAGCAAGCCTTCTTCCAAATGATAAGTGAGTGGTTCACGGAGTTCATTCTAACGAATTTGGCTTCTCAACAACCTCTACCCCGCAAGTCCCTGTAGCGTCACAAGTTATAGACCCAATTCGATTAAGTAAACCTTCAGTTGATAAAATTTGTAAGTACGAGGATGAAGTGTTTAGGGCCACAATTGAAGATGATGCCAAGCAAGCTGAATTCTGGCTTGAGAATACTATTAGAGTGTTTGATGAATTACCATGTACTCCTGATGAATGCCTTAAGTGTGCTATTTCACTATTGAGAGATACGGCGTATCATTGGTGGAAAACATTAATATATGTGGTTCCGAGAGAACGAATCACCTAGGATTTCTTCCAAACTGAATTTTGGAAGAAATATATCAGTCAACAGTTTATAGATCATAAATGCAAAGAGTTCCTTGAGTTGAAACAAGGTCGTATGTCTGTTACGAAATACGAGCGAGAATTTGTGAGATTGAGCCAATATGCACGAGAATATGTTTCGACAGAAACTACTATGTGTAAACAATCATTGAAGGTTGAATGAAGATATTAAACTTCTGGTCGAAATTCTTGACTTGAATGAATTTGTGGTATTGGTTAAAAAAGCTTGTAAAGCCGATGAGCTTAATAAAGAAAAGAATAAAGCAGATTCAGAAGCTAGAGACGAGAGAAGAAGGTCGATGAATAAGTCGTATCACTCTTCGTCAAAGAGATTCAGAAATGCAACAAATCGCTCAAATACTTCATTTAGACATTTGAGTAGAGATCGTGTGAAACAATATACGAGTTCTAAAGTCTAAAATCCAATGGAATCAAGTGTTGGCAATTGTAGAAGCAATAAGCCTGAGTGTAGACAGAGTAGGATATGTCATACTGGTGAATGCTGGGGCAAGTATTATAACAGACCGAATCTGACCCTAATCGGAATGGTGGTTTTGGGACCACGAATCCGAGCTCGAGAAATATTTAAATATTATATGTAGTATTTATTATGTATGCATTTATGTGTGTGAAAGTCTCAGAAAAATTTTATCGCTTGTGTGTTTAATTTAGAAAAGGACTAAATCGAAAAAGGTAAAAGTTGTAAACTATAGTGGAATATACCAAATTGATTGTGGCTTTATAAATAGAAGTCCTAAAAGGGTAATTGACCCATTATTTAAGGTAATGGATGTCATTTATAATGACTAGTGCTTATATTATATATTATATATATTGTATATTATTATTTATTAGTATTACTAGTTAGTGGGGTAATGATTCGAAAGTATAATTTATGTTGTTTAAAGAAGATAATTAAAAAAACATATTCTCTCCCCACTTACTTCATCTTCTCCACAAAAACAAGGAGAAAGGAAGTAAAAAAAATTTGAACTTCATGGCCGGTTCTTGCATGTCCTCTTAAGGTAAGGAATTTAGCTTCATTTTTGTAAATTCTTGCATGGTTGAGCTAGCTATCATGAGTACTTTAAAATACATGTGGAAATTTTGGAGCTTGGAGCTTGTCTTAGTTTCGGCCATGAATGAGCATATTGATCTATTCATGTTGATAGAAGATTTTTTTTTTCTTTAAGCTATAAGTGATCGGTTGTAAATGATATACTAAATTGAATTCATTTTTTTAAAGGGAGTTTAAGGTATAAACCCCAATTGCGAATATAATATGGCAATTTTAATAATATATGCCGAATGGGATATAAATATATGCATGTGGTGGTTTATGTAACTTTTGATTTCTTGAAGTATTTATAATTTTATATACGTGTATTAAAGTAAATGTGTATACATACAATTATTGAATGTAACATGGTAAGGGATTTAGTTTATGTAAAGGCCGAATGTGAGTTGGATCATGTATATAACTAAGGCTTTGGAGTTAAATGAATTGATGTGAATTTATTTTAAATATATGTGGATTATGAGGCAAAGTACGATGGAATTTAAATGATTAAATATGAGTATTTGGGCATAGTCAATTGGGAGAGTAGTACAATGATGTGTTTAGAATTGAGATGAATGGAATTCAATTGAATAGACCCTTTTCAAACCTTGTTTAGATCAAGGGAAGAAAGAGTTGGAAAAGGAGCGGGGGAAAGCTAAACTAGACGAGTGAGTAGACGGGACATTCTTACCCTACAACTGTCAAGGTAAGTCCCTAAGCAATCGAATTAATGTGGAATTTCTTTATGTACATGTATATATATCTAGGTAATATAAATGCCTCCATTTTTATTTTGGCCGAATGTGGTATAAGCATTTTTGTATGGTAGTTAAGTTATATGGAATCACAAAGTCATGCCCATGTGCAATTGTGATAAGAAGTTGAATATACAACATTTTGGATTCATGATAATCTTATGGATGTGAATTCATGTAGATACACGTACATATATACCTATGTCTATATGTACATCCTTGAGAAAGTCAAATGAGATAGATTGATTTTATATGTGATGGCCGAATGTGATAACATCATGTGAATGTATTTATATAATTAAATATTTATATGGATGGATTGGATGATTGAGGTAGGTTTAATGACATGTTGCCGTAGGTATGAAAATGCATGTATTCGGTTTGAATAAATATCTTGGGTTGACTTGTAGATAATTAGAGAATAGGAAATAAAGGAAGAATTAGTGATCGAATACGCATTATTATGTATGTTAATCGTTATAAGATGTGAAATCGATTAATATGTTTAAATGTGTGTTGGAATGTTGAAAATGTTGAAAATTTGGGCTTTGAGCCCAGCGCACCTTGTGCTTGGGTGATCTATTTGGGCTTTGAGCCTAGCAGGCCTTGTCTTGTGATCTATTTCGGCTTTGAGCCTAGGTGCCTTGTCTTGGTGATCTATTTTGGGCTTTGAGCCTAGTAGGCCTTGTCTTGGTGATCTATTTCGGCTTTAAGCCTAGGTGCCTTGTCTTTGATCTATTTCAGAGCTTTGAGCCTAGCGTGCCTTGTCTTGGTGATTTAATTCGGGCTTAATGCTCAGCGTGCTAAATGCCTGGTGTTTTAAAACTTGGACTTTAAGTCTAGCAGGTGGTGCGGTGTATGTGATTCAATTTAGTGTGTAGCTCGTTATATTCGGTGAGTTATATATTTAGAACTTTAGTTACTTAAATGGTAAAGTTATGAAACAAACCATGGAAGCTTAAGTTTATGAAAGTGAATTGGTAAGTTCGGCTATAAGGTTTGTATTAAGTATACTTTAATATTATGATTATAAGCTATGATGATAAGTAATGTAATGATGAAAGAATTGTAGATCATCGACAAGGTGGAAATTATTTACTTAAAGAAACTAAATGTCCAGGTACGTGTAAGTTTTATAGTTGTGAGAAATGAGGTAAGTTGTTCTACCACTATTTGGTGTTGGTAAAATATTGTATAAGGAAAACATTTTGCATGATTATGATATGTGTATATGATCTAATTAACAAAGTGTTTTATATATATATATTGGTATATAATCTTGGTTGTATTATTGAAATTTGGCCATTCAATTAAGTGTAATATGTGAGGATTATGAGTATGTTTGCATAGTTAATCGATGGGAATTATGTGGTTGTTATATACATGGCATTTGAAGTCAATTCAAATAGAGGTACAAATTGTATTAAAACTTTGCATGGATTCGATGAGCTGCGCATTAAAGGTGATATGGGTGAAATATATATATTCGGCGTTGAGGGACTATATTAATGTCTGTAAGCTTTTATAAGAACGTTTCAATATTAGTTATGAATTCATATTTATATGAATAACCATAGGTTCTAATCTTGTTGCTTAAGACTTACTAAGCTAGTAAGCTTACTTTGTGTGTATCCCTTGTTTGTTTTATAGATTTTGTCAAAGCTACGGGCTCAGAGGATTTTCGGAGAAGTCAACCACACTGTCAACTCTTTTGGTACTTATAAACCTAGTTTGAACTTAAGGCATGTATAGGCTAGCTTAAGGTTTGAATGATATTTAGTTGATGTATATAAGCCATGCGAAAATGGCTTGTCTTACTATTAAATAATCCAAGGTTATGCAAGTCTTGATTAAGGTAAGAGTATAAGTTTTGCATGAATGATGAATATGAATGTGTTTAAAATCATGCTAAGCATAATGTTTTGTATATGTATGTTTGATATGTAATCACATGTATGAATCTTTACTAGTTCTTTGGAAAGTGAATATATATATATATATATATATGGGATAGCATATTCGGTTATGAATAACATTGATGCATGTGTATTATAAATTCAATTGATGGGATTTGGTAATGAAATGATTAAATTATGGTACTATGGTTCGGTTGTATTCGGCCTTGATGCATGATCATTGAATAGGTAAAATCGGCAATGTAAGCAAGCATACTTGTCAGTTTGGTTAATTAATATGTTTATTATGTCATGCATTTGACTTAAAAAAAAAATAGCACATTTTTAGAAGCATATCTTATAGTACATTATTCATGATGGATACATATATATTTAGTTCTGTTATTTGATATCTTACCTAGGTATATTAAATATGGCTATGGGCATTTTCGCTCATGAAAATCGATTACCAAATGAATAGTGATATGGTTAGTCAATGAAAAATGTTTCTTTGTAAATCTTGGTTAAATGGTTTATGAACGGTATAAAAAAAATAAATGTTTAACTACGCTATGAAAGCACATTACATTCATTGTATTCGATCAAGTTTATTTGAGATGTTAAAATTGATATGAATTGTACTACGCTTGGTAATGCCCCATAACCCTAATCCGATGATGGATACAGGTTAGGGGTGTTACAAGTATAATAATAGAGTTTGTTATAAATGTGGATCACGAGATCATTTCATTTGGGATTGCTTGGAGTTGGCTGAGAAAGATAATGCTCAGAGTGTGAGGCCGAGTAACACGGCAGCTAGGGGTAGACCATCCAGAAACATAGGAAATGTGAGTGGTAGTCATAGAGGAACAACGGATACAGTTGTGAGATCGGAGGCGAGAGCACCTACCAGAGCCTACGCTATTCGCACTCGCGAAGAAGCGTCATCTCTAGATGTTCTTACTAGTGCTTTTACTCCTTTTGATACTGATGTGATTGCATTGATAGTTCTAGGATCTACTCATTCATATGTGTGTGAACTTAGTATCTAGTAAGACTCTGCCTATTGAGTCAACTGAGTTTATAATTAGAGTATTGAATCCCTTAGGTAAGTGTGTTCTAGTTGACAAAGTGTGCAAGAATTGTCCATTGATGTTTAGAGATATTTGTTTTCCAGCTAATCTGATGTTACTACCCTTTGATGAATTTGATATAATTCTGGATATGGATTGGCTAACTTTGCATAATGCTATTGTGAATTGCAAATGGAAGACTATTGATTTGTGAAGTCCAAATGGTGAAATTGTTTGAATTGAATTTAGTGATTTGAATGGGCTACCGGCTGTAATATCTTCGATGAAAGCTTTGAATTATGTGAAAATGAGATGTGAAGCTTATCTTGCATATGTGATAGATACAAAAGTGACAGAAATGAAAGTTGAATCTGTGCCTATGGTTTGTGAGGCCTCTGATGTGTTTCCTGAAGAATTTCTGAGATTACCTCCGATATGAGAAGTTGAGTTTCATATTAATTTAGTGCCAGGGACGGCCCCTATCCCAATAGCTCCGTATAGAATGGCTCCGATAGAATTGAAAGACTTGAAGTCTCAGTTGCAAGAGTTGACTGACAGAGGTTTTGCACGAGCGAGTTTCTCACCCTAGGGTGCTCATGTGTTGTTTGTGAAAAAAGAAAGATGGTACTATGAGGATGTGTATTGACTACCGATAGCTGAATAAAGTAACGATAAAGAATAAGTACCCTCTACCGTGAATTAATGTTTGTTTGCTCAGTTAAAAGGGGCTACAGTGTTTTTGAAAATAGACTTGAGACCAAGTTATTATCACTTGAGAGTCAAAGAATTAGATGTGCCGAAAACTGCTTTCAGAATGAGGTATGGACATTATGAATTTTTAGTTATGCCTTTCGGCCTAACAAATGCTCCTGCAGTATTTATGGATTTGATGAACCGTATATTCAGACCATTTTGGATTGATTTTTCGTTGTGTTTATTAACGATATTTTTATTTATTCTGGTGATGAGACGCAACATGCCGAGCATTTGAGAATTGTGTTACATACTCTGCGACATAAGCAATTGTATGCAAAGTTCAGTAAATGTGAGTTCTGGTTGCTTGAGGTAGGTTTTCTAGAACATATAGTGTCAGTTACGGGGATACGAGTTGATCCGAGTAAGATTTCAGTAATTTTAGATTGGAAACCTCCGAGAAATGTGTCTAAAGTCCATAGTTTTCTAGGGCTGGGGGATATTATAGACTGTTTGTGAAAGGTTTCTCGATGATTGCAACTCCATTGACGAAATTGCTAGAGAAAGATGTTAAATTTGAGTGGTTGGAAAAGTGTCAGCAGAGTTTGGAATAGTTGAAAGTGTTGTTGATAGAGGCACTAGTGTTAGTTCAGCCTGAATCGGGTAAAGATTCCATAGTTTACAGTGATGCATCGTTGAATGGTTTAGGCTGTTTGTTGATGTAAGAATGCAAAGTTATAGCCTATGCTTCGAGACAGTTAATACCACATGAAAAGAACTACCCGACGCACGATCTTGAATTAGAAGCTATTGTATTTGCATTGAAGATTTGGCGTCACTATTTGTTTGGTGAGAAGTGTCACATTTATACTGATCACAAGAGCTTAAAATATCGGATGACACAGAAAGAATTGAATTTACGACAGCGAAGATGGTTAGAATTGCTAAAAGACTATGAATTAGTAATTGACTATCATCCGAGAAAAGCTAATGTTGTTGCTGACGCTTCGAGTCTGTAACATCCTAAAACTGGGGCTATTTGTGATTAAATTTTTTTCCTTGTGTTTGAATTGTTATGGTATTATTTATGGAGTGATAGGATTTAATTAAGGGTCTTAAGTTGACTCGAGTTAGTAGAAATTTTATTTGGAAGCTTTCAAGGTAGGGAGCCTTAGTAAATAGGGGTTATAAGAATAAATGAAGGAACATTTGACATAGAATAAGCCTTGGAAAGTGGCAATAGTGAGGCCACTTAAGTGCTGCAAGTGACGCCATCAAGGAACAAGGGAGAGCCTTGGTTCGAGTCATGAAATTCCCTTTTTGTTTCTTATTTTGGACAGCAAGAGAGAGAAAGAATTTCTCAATTTAAATTCTTGGAATAAAAAGGATAATATAAGCATTTTTTTTCTTTTTTCAAAAACATGGTTAGTTCCCTTTCAGTTTTAGTCGTTATGTTTAGCCTATGACCGAGCCCTCTTGGTTAGGGTGAACCAGAGCTACGCACTGTGCAGGATTCGAGTGGAGAGGAGGTGAGTCACACGGACTGCTTAAATACCAAGCTCCCACCGAACCTTTCTAGACATGCGCATGAGGTTGCCACACCACCGAGCCCTCCGAGTTAGGGTGAACGAAGCTACGCACTGCAGGATACCTGCGAAGAGGTGGTGAGTCACTCGGACCGCTTAAATACTGTGCTCTTCCGGATCCAATCCTAGACATGCATACAGGGGTTACCACACCCTAGCTCAGTGACTTGGTCATAGGTTGGTTGAGTTCATTAATGCTCCGTTTATGTTTGAGTAGTCTAATCCTAGGGTTCAAATTCCTATAAGTCTATTCTACGTTCCATGCTTCCTACCCTTCTACAGAAAATAAGTCATACAGAAGTTAGGAACACTTACCTGGGTGGATAGGTGCCGGAGACTCGGTGCCATGCTATTCAAAAACCCCAAAATAACTCAAAGAGGCCTACCAAATCATTTTTGGGCCTTGGGCCCCCACAGCCGAGCTTTGAACCTGGCTCTGATACCAATTTGTAACAGCCCAAACCCGACCCAAATGCTTCGGCCGAATTTGGTTTGCTACGGAGAGAAACCTTTTGAAATCTTTTAAAATCGGTTTAAGTTTTTGATAAAAGATAGCGTTTTGTAAAAAAAAAAACAGTTGAGGTGTACAAATCTTATACTTGGATTTATTTTGAAAATATTTGTTAAGTCAAGTTATTATGTATATTTTATATGTACCCAATGGTACTTGAAAACCCTTTTCGATTGCTTTGGAAAAACATGTGAATTCATTCTTATAATCATAAAGTTTGAAACGAATACTCAAGCATATCACAAGAATAAAATAATTTTTAGGAGGCCTTATTACAACCCAATTAAAATCAACCAAAATAAAGAAAATGTAAAGAACCAAATTCAAAGTCTATTAAATTTAAAATTCCACCGCATGGCCACCTCAAGTCCCTCCGCTCCATATCCAAAACTATGTGTCACTGAAAAAAAATGAAGGAGAAGGTGAGTCACCAAGACTCGGTATGTAACCCTTCCCACGGTAAATACCACATCATACACTCTTATAACACATTAATCATGCATTAAGACATGTACCCAACCTAGCCAACCAAACGCCTCTGTCTACCCCATTGTGGTACCAAACCACGGTGGTGCAAACCACCGTGACGTATAGTCACAGATGTGATACCAAATCATCAAGGTGCCAAACCTCCGTGATTTGGTATCACATCTGTGACTATACGTCACTGGTTTGGCACCACCAAAGGGTTTGGTACCACAATGGGGTAGACCGAGGCGCTGGTTGGCTAGGTTGGGTACATGTCTTATGCATGATTAATGTGTTATAGAGTGTGTATGATGTGGTATTTACCCGGGAAGGTTACATATCGAGTCTTGGTGACTCACCTTCTCCTTCATTTTTTTCAGTGACACATAGTTCATGAATATAGACCCAACTCGCCCAACACGCCGAGTTTGGCATTTCCATCCATACGAGTGCTTTCAGATGGTGCCATCTGAATACTTGCTTGGTAACTATTGTTGTAGGCTAACAAGGCTAATGGTAAAATTCCTCCCAACTACCTCTAATTCCAAGACACAACCCTCAAAGATATCCTCTAAAATTTGTATGACCTTTACGATCGCCTCGTCCGACTTAAGGAAGGGAGTACCATTTGTTTGGTCGAAAAAGCAGCAAGAGAGTTTTGACAAGCTGAGGAAGATTCACTAAGCTCCGGTTCGTATAGCCTGAGGCAGGAAAGTTGTTCACGGTTTATTGTGATGCATCCTACATGTGGTTAGGATGTGTGTTGATGCAGGACGGGAAAGTAGTGGCTTATGCATCTCGTCAGTTAAGACCACATGAGATGAACTATCCAACACACGACTTAGAGTTAGCGGTAGTAGTCTTCGCTTTAAAGATATGGAGACATTACCTATATGGGGAGAAATCGATAGTTTATACGGATCACAAAAGTCTGAGGTATCTCTTGACTCAGAAAGATCTTAACCTAAGGCAGCGCCGATGGATTGAACTGTTGAAGGATTACGACTGTTCAATCGAGTATCATCCGGGTAAGGCTAACGTGGTGGCTGACGCGTTGAGCCGGAAGGTCGTGACAGACTTAAGAGCGATGTTCGCTCGTTTGAGTCTATATGACGATGGAAGCCTTTTGGCAGAGCTTCAAGTTAAGCCAACTTGGATCAAGGAAATTAAGGATAAGCGACTAGTAGACGAAGGACCGAAAAGCTACGAGGTGCAAGTGCAAAATGGTGGTTTGGAAGGGTATAGTTTGACTGATGATGGTGTGTTATGTTTTCAAGGACTACCAGTATGCCGAGGGATGTAGAGTGAGGCGAAGAATTCTCCAAGATGCACATAGCAGCCCATACGCTTATGCATCCGGAGGAAGTAAGATGTATAGAGATTTACGGAACAATTACGTGGCCGGGTTGAAGCGTGAGGTGACCGAGTTCGTAGGAAGTTATCGACATGTCGAAAGTTAAGGTGAACATCGATTGCCATCGAGGTTACTTCAACCAAGAAAGATTCCTCAATGGAAGTGGGAGCGGATCACTATGGATTTCGTCTGTGGGCTACCCCTTACGCCCAACAAGAAAGATGCAGTTTGGGTAATTGTGGATCGCTCGACTAAATCAAACTCACTTCGTATCGGTGAGAATGGATTACTCCCTCCAGAAGCTAGCAAAGTTATATGTGGTCGAGATAGTCAGATTGCATGGTGTACCCGTATCAATTATCTCGGATAGGGACCCAAGGTTCACTTGAGGTTTTGGAAAGCGTTGCATCAAGCTTTGGGTACGCGATTGATTTCAAGATGATTTTCCATCCACATCGACGGGCAATCGTAAAGGGTCATACAAATTTTAGAGGATATCTTTGAGGGTTGTGTCTTGGAATTCGAGGTAGTTGGGAGGAATTTTACCATTAGCCGAAGTTCGCCTACAATAATAGTTACCAAAGTAGTATTCAGATGGCACCATCTGAAGCCTAATCAGATGGGCGAAAATGCCGAACTCCGACGTGTTGGACAGAGTTGGGTGAACGACAAGTGTTGGGTCCAGAGTTGGTTACAGAAACGGAGGACAAAGTTAGGGTGATTCGGGCTCGTCTCAAGGAAGCGTCAGATAGACAGAAGTCATATGCTGATCTGAAGCGCAAAGAAATGGAGTATGATGTAGGAGACAAGGTTTTTCTGAAGGTATCACCTTGGAAAAAGGTGTTGAGATTTGGGCGAAAAGGGAAGCTAAGCCCAAGATTCATTGGCCCATATACAGTGTTGAAGCGAGTAGGACCGGTAGCTTATCAGCTCGAACTGCCAACGGAGTTAAATCAGATTCATAACGTCTTCCATGTGTCGATGCTTAGGCGGTATCGGTCAGATCCGTCACACGTGGTGCCTGTGACAGAAATTGAGGTCAACTTGGACTTATCTTTTGAGGAAGAACCGGTTCAGATTTTGGATCGAGATGTGAAGGTTCTGCGTAGGAAGTCAGTGCCCTTAGTGAAAGTGCTATGGCGGAACCATGGTATAGAGGAAGCTACGTGGGAACCCGAGGATGTGATGCGGCAGCAATACCCCCACCTCTTCTGATCAGGTAATTTCGAGGATAAAATTCTTTTAAGGGTGTAGAATTGTAACATCCTAAAACTGGGGCTATTTGTGATTAACTGTTTTTCCTTGTGTTTGAATTGTTATGGTATTATTTATGGGGTGATAGGATTTAATTAAGGGTCTTAAGTTGACTCGAGTTAGTAGAAATTTTATTTGGAAGCTTTCAAGGTAGGGAGCCTTAGTAAATAGGGGTTATAAGAATAAATGAAGGAACATTTGACATAGAATAAGCCTTGGAAAGTGGCAATAGTGAGGCCACTTAAATGTCGTAAGTGGCGCCATCAAGGAACAAGGAGAGCCTTGGTTCAAGTCATGAAATTCCCTTTTGTTTTTATTTTGGACAAGAAGAGAGAGAAAGAATTACTCAATTTAAATTCTTGGAATAAAAAGGATAATATGAGCATTTTTTTAAAATTTTTTCTAAGGATAATAGAAGATAAAGAAGATATTGGTTGGATTATTATTTGATTAGGGGATTAATTCAAATTAGTTTGAATTAAATTAAATGAGTGGCTTGGAGTAAAATAAGGTGATGACCGAATTTGAACTCCTTGGTTAATAGGAGGGACTGACAAGCTTGAAGGGGGTGCCAATGCCTATAAAAGCATCCACCTAGCACTTGTTTTCTTTTTTCCCATCTTTGCAAGTGGTCAAATTCTCAACCTCCCATCTTTGATTCTCATTCTCCCCAAAACCAAAAATTCCATTAACCTCTTTCTCTTCTATTTTGTGTTGTCGAAACCCCCTCTACTCCTTTCATTGTCAATCCCCAATTTTTGATCTCTTTTCTCCTCTTTTCTTTGATAATTGAACCTACCCCTAAACCATAGCCAATTTCCCCCTCTCCATATTTCAAGTCTTGGCCGAATAGCAAACAAGGATAACCTCCTCTAAACTCTCCTTCAATCGGTTCATAAGGTGGGTAAGTAATCTTGGCCGAATGCCATTTTCCTTCTCTTCTTATGTCTTTGTCGATTTCTACAAGGGGTAAGGGCCGATCTCAGTTTTTGTAAGCAAGGAATGTTAACACTCTTGTGAAATCGATTGATGATAGGATTCCCTGGATTTGTGGAGCAAGCAACCGAGGCCATTCTCGACAATCAACTTTGGTAAGTGGTGGTAAGGGCCTATTGTTAATAGAATATCCTTTTAAGTGATTCAAGGTCGAAAGGGATTAACACCGCTCTTTTGACCGATTATTTGGTAAAGCGATTGGTATCGAAAAGTGGTTAGTAGCCAAAAGAGGGAAAAGGTAAGAATCAGATTACAAATGACCCTTTAGATTATTTTGGGTTGGCCAAATAAGCCATAATACTAATCCTAAGGTTGACCGAATATAGGTGAGAGATCTAGGAGGCCGACTTCTCTTTTCGGATTTAGACTTCTAAGTGGGTGTGTGTGTACATACACACTTATAACAATTAATAAACCGTATTAAGTACATGTTATATGTAATCTGATTTATGTAGATACTAATTTAGTACCTTAATGGTACAAGCGAGGATCTCGGTAAGTCTCTGTCAATATGAGATTGATAATAATGCTTTTGGGAAGCATAGCTTATGTGATACATGTGATAAATGTATGTTGTTATAAACTCTATTATAATATCATTTGATATGGGTTGATGAGTGGAGGGGGCAGTTATATTGTGTCGACAGACACCAGTGTTTTGGTAACACACTGTGACTACTGGTCACCGGAGGTTTGGTACCTCCAGAGGTTTGGCACCTCATAGCGTCCCGCCCCGTGGCTTAGCACCACCGTGGGTTGGCCCCACTTTGAGATATGGGATTGACGCCATGATTTGGTATCACGCGATGGGTTGGCCCCATCAACCTATTTGTGTCTTCGGACACCAGAGGTTTGGCACCTCCAGTGATTTGGTATCACATCTGTGACTATACGTCACCAGTGGTTTGGCACCACCAGTGGTTTGGTACCACAATGGGGTAGACAGAGGCGTTTGGTTGGCTAGGTTGGGTACATGTCTTAATGCATGATTAATGTGTTATAGAGTGTGTATGATGTGGTATTTACCCGGGGGAAGGGTTACATACTGAGTCTTGGTGACTCACCTTCTCCTTCATTTTTTTTCAGGTGACACATAGTTCATGGATATGGAGCCGAGGGACTTAAGGTGGCCATGCAAAGGAATTTTAAATTTAATAGACTTTGAATTTCGGTTCTTTACATTTTCTTTATTTTTGGTTGATTTTAATTGGGTTGTAATAAGGCCTCCTAAAAATTATTTTATTATTGTGATATGCTTGAGTATTCGCTTCAAACTTTATGATTATAAGAATGAATTCACATGTTTTTCCAAAGCAATCGAAAAGGGTTTTCAAGTACCATCGGTACATATAAAATATACATAATAACTTGACTTAACAAATATTTTCAAAATAAATCCAAGTATAAGATTTGTACACCTCAAGCTTTTTTTTTTTTACAAAACGCTATCTTTTATCAAAAACTTAAACCGGTTTTAAAAGATTTCAAAGGTTTCTCTCCATAGCAAACCAAATTCTATTCAAGCGTTTAATGGGTTTAATATTCTGAGTCTAAGGTATTTATTCGCTTTACGAGCAATGAGTACTCAGATAGATTTGTGTGATGATGGTTTGATTTTAGCCGAATTGAAAGCAAGATCGTTGTTTTCAATGATTTGTGATGCTCAAAAAGTTGACAATGAAATGCTAGAAAAACGAGCTCAGTGTGGTTTGAATTTAGATTCAGAATTCCGAGTTGATAATGATGATTGTCTGAGATTTTGAGATCGGATTTGTGTTTCGAAAAATTCAGTGTTAATTGAGATGATTTTGAGTGAATCTCATAATAGTCGTTTCTTTGTTCATCTAGGAAGTACGAAATTGTATAATGATCTAAAACGGTTTTATGGGTGGCCTGGAATGAAAAGAGATATCTCTGATTTTATTTCGAAATGTTTAGTCTGTCTGCAAGTTAAAGTTGAACATTAGGTACCTTCGTGTTTGTTACAACTGATCATGATTACTGAGTGGAAATGGGAGAGAATCACGATGGACTTTAAGTCAGGATTACCTCTATCTCCGAGAAAGAAAGATGCAATCTAGTGATAGTTGATATATTAACGAAACCAGCTCATTGTATTCCGGTGAAAACAGATTATTTTCTTGACAAGTTAGTTGAATAGTATGTTTCTAAGGTTGTGTGATTGCATGGGGTACCATTTTCTATTGTGTCTGACAGAGATCCAAGGTTTACTTCACGATTTTGGAAGAAACTACAAGAGGCTTTAGGTACGAAGTTGCATTTCAGTACTGCTTTTCATCTGCAAATGGACGGTCAATCCTAGCGGATCATTCAAATTCTGGAGGATATGTTGAGATGTTGTATTCTTGAGTTTGAAAGTATGTGGGAAAAGTATCTGTCATTGATTGAATTTGCATATAATAATAGCTTTCAATTAAGCATTAAAATGGCACCATATGAGGCTCTTTACAGTCGTAAAAGCAGAACTCCATTATATTAGATTGCGCTTAGTGAGAATAAGATTCACAGGGTTGACTTGATAAAAGAGACTGAGCAGAAAAAGAAAGTGATCCGTTGCAGTTTGAAAGCGGCATCAGATCGTCAGAAGTCTTACGCAGATTTGAAACGAAAAGATATTGAATTTGAGATCAGTGATAAAATGTTTTTGAAAGTCTCCATCGAAGAAAATACTCCGATTTGGCAAAAAGGGCAAATTGAGTCCGAGGTTCATCGGATCATATAAAATTATTGAACGAATTGGGCTAGTTGCTTATAGATTATTGTTTCCACCTAAGCTAGAGAAGATTCATAAAGTGTTTCACGTATCGATGCTTCGACGATATAGATCTGACCCATAGCATGTGATTGCCCCTACTGAAGTTGAGTTTCTGTCTAATCTATCCTATAGCGAATAACCAATTCAAATTCTGGCTCGCGAGATCAAAGAATTGATAAATGAGAAAATTTCTTTAGTGAAAGTGTTATGGCGCAGACACGGGGTTGAAGAGGCTACGTGGGAACCTGATGATGGTATGAGAGAGCAATACCCAAATCTATTTACCGGTAAGATTTTCAAGGACAAAATCCCTAAGGTGAGAGTTGTAATAGCCCGATTTAGACCCTAGTCGGAATAGTGGTTTCGGGACCACATATTTGAGCATCAGAAAAATATTTTAATATTATTTTTTGTGTTTACAATATGTGACAAAGTATGTGTGAAAGTTCTGTGTGAAAGTTTTATCATTTAAGTCCCGATTTATGAAAAAAGGCCTAATCGTATAAAATGCAAAAGCTGTGTGCTAGTTATTAAAAGTGCTTAATTGCTATGCCTTATTAAGTGAGAGGTCCTTATGTTGTTATTAAACCATCAATAGATTGGATGGAAAAAAATGGGTTTAAGTTAGTGGAATTTTAAATGAAATCATAAAGGTTAATTTGGTAGTTTATGAATTAAGCTTAATTAAATTAAAAGAAAACAAATGCTCATCTTTTATTCATGTCCACTACCAAAAATTGAAGAAATAGATAGGGCTTGAGAACTTTGAGCATTTCGGCATACACATTATTTGATTAAGGTATGTTCTTTGATCGGTTTTTGATGATTTTTACGTTTTTGTGATCGTTGCTTTGTGTTCTATAAAGCCTATCTTGAATTCATAAAATTCATGATGATTTTGAGTTATGCCATTGTAACACCCCAAACCCGGCCTAGAAGTTAGGCCCAAATTCGGCGTGTCACACTAAAAAGTTTTTCGATAACGTATAAAGAAAACATGTCAAATGAGAAAAAAAACATGTTAGATCCTTTTTATTCGTACAAAAATAGATGTTGATTTGTTAAAATCAAGAAAATCAAGCTTGACTTGAGATATTTAATAAAATACTACTAACCTCGAAGATTGATCGATTAAATTTGAAGTAATAATTTTATAAAACTGTGACTTTTGGAAATATCGTTGATAGTTTGAGAGAAATTTTCGCATTAAAAATATTTGTAAAAGTTTATTTTGAAATTTATTTGTTAATCAATTTTGAAAAACTTTATTACGATTTTAGAAAATCCCATTTAAATAATTTAAGTAAATATAAACATGTCAAACATAAAGCAAAATAAAATAATCCAGAGGCCTTATTACAACACATAACCCAAAATAGTAAAGTAATAAAGTAAACGAAGTAAGAAACTAAAGTCCAAATAAAATCATTTCTGAAGTATGGCCTCCACCGAGTCATCCACGGCCCCAAGTCCTCGTCACTGAGCAGTACCTACAAGGGTTAAGAAGGAAAGGGGGGTGAGTTACAAGAACTCGGTGTGTAACCCACTTACCATTGTCCACTGGGCCAAAAATCCAATTAAGCATTTATTAGGCCAAAGCCCATTTACAATTATAACACAATAACATGAATATAATATGCATGTGATATGAAATTCCCAAACCAAACCTAGTTTTCCATCCGCTACACACCACTCGTACCAACCAACACACCTGTGGGAGCTTTAGTCACCCACCCCGCCAACACACCAAACTGGGCATTAAGCCATTTATATCAAATTTTGGACAAGCCACCAGATTAACAGAATTTACATGGCATTGTCATTTTTTAGATTTGTGGCAGAGCCACCAAATTTATGTAGCAGAGCTACCAGAACTTCTCTTCATCATTATCCCAACCCATGCAAATCATGTATATAATGCATAACAATTCACAATGATGTATTCAGAAATTCTTTACAAATTTTATGGCCCATTATAACAATTTATCAAAGTTGTCCCATTAATCAAATATCATCTTAGCCCATTTTGCATATTTTCAAATCGGCCCATATAGCAAATATCTCAATTCAGCCCATTAAGCAATTTCGTATTTCAACCTATTAGCACTTTACAAATCGGCCCAATAGGGGCATTTCCATAATTCGGCCCATAAGGGCATTTTCGTAATTTGGAAATCATACCCGCTAAGGTTAGTTCGGTAATTTTACCCATTAAGGGTATTTCGGTAATTTACCCTCTAAGGGTATTATGGTAATTTCGTAACCAAGGCTTAACTACTAATTTGGGGCATAAAAGTTTGAAATTGTCCATCTGCGTCATACTGACTAAATTGACCATAACTCGAGTGAGGAATCTCGAAATCTAAATCCGTAAATTTTCCTTGAAACTAGACTCATATATCTTCTTACTAAAAAATTTTCAGAACTTTTTTCTTAACCATTTAGTACAGTTTATTCCTTAAAATTTCCCTTGTTTCACTGCCCAATGATTCTGACCTCTCTTATCTTAATTTCAAATATCTCACTTCACAGTTTTCATATATTGCTCCCACTTATTTCTAATGAAAATAGGCTCACTAAAGAATCCATACATATAAATTATAACCCATAATTCACTTTTTACAATTTTATATGATTTTTCCAAAACAGATCACGGAACCACGAAGTTAATCAGAACCAGTCTCACTAAAATTAAGATATCTCTGAATATAAAATTCCTTTTTCTTCTCCATTTCTTCCACATCAAAATAGACACAATAAGCTTTGATTTTATATCTTATTCACTTATTAATTCCCTTTCTCCTATTTTTCGTGATTTTTCAAAAACACGTTACTGTTTCTATCTGAAACTGTTTTATTACAAAACATGATTACCACTACGATCATACGCACGCTCGAGTGATCACGGATGCCGGTTTTTGGTTTTCTTCGGTATTTCGACCGATTCACAGAATATTTCATACAAACTTTCAGAGAAGTGTGAGATTACACACCATTTCAGATATGTATATGGAAGGTACGGGATTACACACCTGATTTCGATTTCCTAACGAACCACTCGTCGTTGACCTAGAACAATACCAAACAAAAGTTAGCCTTAGATTTCCAAAAGATTTCATATCACTTACCCTTGAATCACTTACCACTATATCCGAAGGTAGAAATATATCGAGTTATTTGTCCCTAAAGCATATAGTCGATTAGTCGAAACTTCAATCTGATTTGCAACATAGCCGAATAGAGATATAACGAAAAATCCAAAAACGAACTCCTTAACTTATCGATATTGGATCCAATTACCACCGTTTGACTTCAGCTAGAACAATACATGGCCTCCCATTTAAAGCACTACGAAAAGAGAGTGATTAAAACATGAAGAATTGGAGGATAACACCATTTTCAATTACGATCACGATTTACAATCGAATAGTGATAATTACTTATTCAGCTAAAGAGAAAAGAATATGATCATAGAAAAGAATTCACTTACCGATTTAATCGAAGAGGGGAATGTCATCTCAAACGAGAAAGAATTTATGGAGGAGTGATTGTGGATTGTGAGTTTCAGCAATGGAAGAAAATGAACAAGAATAGTTTCGGTTGTGAGGGTATGGATTAGAGGAAAAAGATAGTAGAGTTGGAGAATTTCATGAAAAGAAAAGAAAGGTTGAGAAGGGGTGCTTATCAATTTTCGGTTTTCAAGAGAAGATGAATGAAAATAGTTTGGTCACAATGGTTTGGTACCTACGGCAACAAGAAAGAATTGAAGAAAAGAAATGCTCACTAATGGCTATAAAGTTTCGGCAAAGATGAGAAGAATTTTTTGAGAGAAAAGGCATAAAAATGCAAGAAGAAATTTGACCAACCAAGCACCAAAGTTTCTACCAAAACACTAACAAAAATTCGGCTACCCCTCTTACACCCAAAATCGTCCACATACATAGCCAAAAGGGTCAACATTTTGCCACCCATACTTTCCATAACATCTTCCTAGAAAAATGCCACTTGTTCCCCTCACTTTCCCCTTTTTCATGATTTCTTTCCTCACCTTCATTCATTCCTACTCTCTTTAGCCATCTTGCCATAAAATAAAAGTCCACCTTGCCATAATTACATGCTTGGCCGACATTTAGGGAAAGAGTGCAAAAATAATAGTCAAAATTTGCACACTATAGGATTTGAACCTCTTCCCTCAAAGTCCATCACTTGATGCCATAACCTCTTTACCAATAGCTCATTTATGCTAACCATTTATTCATTTATTTCAATAAGCCTTGAAGCTACTTACCATCTCTCCTTAAAGCGCTAAAATACCAAATTTTTCCTAAGGCCCAATTAAACCCGAGACTTCATAGAAACCTTATAACCTTCCAAATTCACTTAACTAACAAGTCCAATTTGCAATAATGCCATTCTCTTGTTCTCAAAATTTTAAACATTCCTACGCCCAAGGCCCATTGGGCCTAATTCTACTAGGCCCAATTTCGGGATGTTACAACCATTGTTGAATATATGAGCTTTGTGTTGATAGTTGGTGAAATATGAAAGCTTTATGGATGATAACCATATTTTGGATTTAGAATTTTTGATGAAATTGGTTATTAAGGGCTAATTTGTGAAAATGAAACTTTGAAGGGTTAAAATGTGAAACAAATGAAAGATATGGGCTGGTAGGGACTAGTATGAAATTCGGCCAAGCTTGGGTGTGAATTAATTATGTGTATTTTGTGTAATAGTGAAATAGGGACTAAAATGTCAAAATGTGGAATTATGGTGGCTAAAGTGTAAAATGATTTAACTATGTGTTTGTGAATAGTTTTGGATGAAAATGTGTGTAACACCCCAAACCCGGCCTAAACGTTACAACCGAATCTGGCATGTCACATGAAAGGAATGTCTAAAAGCGTATGTTCGTTAAAAAACTCGTATTCTTTATAGTTGTTATAAAAATCGAGTTTAAGTAATTTTGAATAAGAAACGGTTTATTATCATTTTAGGAAAATCCCATATTGATCATTTAATAATAAGCAGAACCAAATTGAAAGTGAAACCAAATAAAATACCCAAGGCCTTATTACATAACAAAACCCAAATAAAATAAGTCCAAATAAAAGAAACGAATTTACAATTAAACATATGTATGGCCTCCACGAGTCCACCTCGGCTCCCAAATCCATGATCTAATGATTACCGCAAAATTTAACTAAGGGTGAGTCATCGAGACTCAAAGTGTAAATCCCCATCCAACGGTGTTAAACCCTTACACAATTTCATATGCAAATATGCATGTCATGCAACCAAAAACTAACCATCCAAAACTCCCGATTCTACCCCGTGGTACCAAACCACCGGTGGTACTAAACCACCGGTGACCCAAAGTCACAGATATCAATATAATGTGGTGCTAAACCACTTTGGTGACCCAAAGTCACGAATAATCCATAGGTGGGCCAACCCACGCCAGATACCAAATCACCGCGACAATCCTGTTTTATCAAATGTGGGGCCAACCCATCGTAGTGCGCGGCCACGGGCGAAGTCGCTATGAGGTGCTAAACCTCCGTGACCCAAAGTCACGAATATCAACTGTGGTACCAAACCTTTGGTGGTGCTAAACCACGTGACCCAAAGTCACAGATATCAATCTTCCTCTCCTCTCATCATACCCATGCAATATGACATAATAATTTGTATGCAGATGTCATGTATGCTAGACATATATCAAATAAGGTATGAAACGAATTACCATCATAATCAGAATAATAATATACAACATAATCAAGCTAACCAACCTCTAAGGGTATAACACTAATTTTACCTACCAAGGGTATTTTCATAATTTACACACCAAGGGTATTTTTGTAATTTACCTACCAAGGGTATTTTCGTAATTTACCTACCAAGGGTATTTTCGTAATTTACACACCAAGGGTATTTTCGTAATTTACCCACCAAGGGTATTTTCGTAATTTACCCACCTAGGGTATTTTCGTAATTTACCTACCAAGGGTATTTTCGTAATTTACCCACCAAGGGTATTTTCGTAATTTTGCACCTGCAATGGCCCTCCCAAAGGTCTAATGTTACCCTGAGCGAATCGGCTACCATTTTCGGTCGTCACTAGACTATTGGGCCTAAAACCTAATTTTGGCCCATTCAGGCCCACACGCTCGTGTGGCCCACCTAACACAAATCTAGCCATGTATATAGGTTCCACCTAGTCTAGTTCACTATATACTATATCATCATACAATTTATTCCAATTGGGCCCACAAGCCCATTGGGCCCACTTCGGCCCATCGCGGCCCAAGTAGCCCCAACCCACAAGAATACTACTGATGGCCTCAACTATCGCGTCGAAGCCCCACATGTGCGCTCGCACGCTCGTGTGGCTACTATTGCCGTGACCGGCACTTCGACATTTGCCGCTCTACAACTAGAGTAGAGAGAGTTACACACCTGATAGGAGTCTGGTGTTAAACCGCGCTGCGACCACTCCTGTGCCCAAACGCCCACCAAGGTATCTTAACTCTCCTCCTGGAATGCTCTTTATATAGCTAGCTCTTCACCTTCCTTCTTTGTATCTTTTCGATGTGGGATCCCTCCATCAATAGAGTTTAAATTCAACTGAAACTCTTACCATCCAATCATAAAATAAATACTCCTTGCTTCTCATGAGATTCGAACCTGTGCTCCTTGTAACATAATCCACGCCGCTAGCCACTTTACCAACTAGCTCATTGTGTCTTAAACCATGCACAACTAAATATAACCCTATGGCCAATGTCTAAATTCATTTAATAAAAATAATCTAAAAGGAATGCAAACGCTACAACTAGAACCTTGGACCTCCTTCCTTCCTTGTGGCATCATTCCCTTGTCCTTAAGTGGCGTCACTTTGCCACTACACCACACACTCCACTTGTGTCATTTTCCTCCACATTTTATTCTTAAGGCCTACCCGCCAACCTCCAGGGTTTTTTTTCACCTAAAACCAAAATTTCCCCAAAGCCAATATTTGATCCCGAGACTTCATAGAAGCCCCCTAACCTTCCAAAATCACTTATCTAAAAGGTCCAACTTGCACTTAAGCCGATCTCCTGTTCTCCAAAAATTTTAAACGCTACTACGCCTAAGGCCCATTGGGCTCAATTCTCCTAGGCCCAATTTTAGGATATTACAATGTGATTGAATGAGTTGAATTTGATATCATATAGATCAAGAAAAGAGAGATTCGGACTGAGATTGAGACAAAAACAAAATGCTCGATTGACCGACTAGTGTCATTGTTTCTACGTCCGAGATAAGTTCGTGTATAATACGTATTGATTAAATAATGTTCATGTGTGATGAAATGAATGGAAATGTGATTGTGGAGTTTGGAAATGTGAAATGTGAGTTCGAAGATATGTGGCACAAAGTGTGCATAAATAGAATAGTTACTGCGATGAATTGTACTAAGTGTGCGAGATAAAGAAATGCATTGGCTATATCAATTGGCATTGTGTGTGAGATACCGAGACATCTTCGATTAAATGTGATGGCACTAAATGTGCAACACTATTGTAGCTTCAGCTAATTAAATGGCACTGAGTGTGCGAATTCATTGAACGTTTTAAGAGGATTGGTCAAATTATGGCATCGTGCATTGAGTGGTAAATGTCATATAAAAATATGTGATGGTATAGGTATGTACAGAACCTATGTGGTTGATGATATTGTGTATGAGATAGATGGATGATTATGTGAATGAATGATGAAAATGATTGGATTGAGTAGCATTATAAATGCTTGTACATAAACCTATAGATGTGTTATGAAAGTGAGTAATGGCCGTGGGTGAGATTGAATGGTGTTGTAAGTTGATCTATGTGTTAGTTAATTTTGATATTGAATTTGAAATGATGAGTTATTTGTGTAATATTACGAACTTACTAAGCTTTAAAGCTTACTGTGTGAAGTCTTTCTCTTTTTTATAGTGTCATTAAAGCTAGCTCGGATCCAAGGATCGTCAGTGACTCAATCACACTATCGGACATCTATTTTGGTACCTTTTTGGAAGTAGTATATATGGTATATGGCATGTATAGGCTAGTAAGGTTGTGAAATGATTTTGGTACATGTTTTGTTATGTGAAAATGGTGTATGTGATGTGTATATATGGTCTTGTGTGAATGACCATTATGGTATGTTTTTGATGAAATAAAAATGGTATGCTTCATACTTGATTTGGTAGTTGAGAATGGTGAATGGATTGTATGTTAATTGATATTGGAATTGAGTATGTAGGGATTAACCAAATTGGGTGGCAATTTGGCCTTATAAATGGCGTTTAATTGTCCACATGGGTGAGCACTTGAGCGTGTGTCTCAATCGTGTCCATCACTATTTTTATTCGATGCAGTTCAGACTTGCACACGGGCTAGATACACTGGCGTGTGACAGGCCATGTGATCCAAGTCAGTGCTGCACACTGGCCAAACACACGGGCATGTGACAGGCCATGCGATTATAGTCAGAGTTGCACACGGGTAATACATGGTCTAAGGTATGGCCGTGTGAGGCACCGGTCTAGCCACACGGGCGTGTGCCCTGCTTTAGAAGAAAAATTTTCTAAGTTTAGTAAAGTTTTTGTATAAGATCGATTTAGTACCGAACCTTCTTTAAAGCATGTTTAAGGTCTCGTAGACCTACTAAAGGGAATTTGTGCTATTGATTACTATGATGTGTTGATATGTGAGCCATGATGGTATAAATGTTTTGATTTGACCGGTAATACCTCGTAACCGTAATTCGGAGATGGATATGGGTTATGGGTGTTACATAATTTCTCAATTTCTCTAAACTTTTGGGTCAAGTTGTAAATCAAAAAAATATCTCTAAAAATTTTCTGAAATAATCTCTTCAGAGAATTTTCTCTATACAACTTTCTCTTGAAGTCAAGTTTGTTAAATAATAACCTAAAGCTCTCTTTATATAGGGAGAGATTAGAGAGTTCAACTATGATTAAACTTAATCACTTTAATATTAAATTAATATAATATTAGATTAAATTTAATAGTAAATCTTATTAAAATAATAGAATGTGTATCTACAAGATGAACATTAAATTTAATTTAATATTAAGATAATCAATTTAATATTAAGTTAATAAAATACTATTAAATAAGTATTAAATTTAATTTAATATTAAACTATTAAAATAATATTATTTTTAGAATAGTTAATCTAAAATTAAATTTTCTGATAGAGTTCCAATACGAGTGAAACTCTTCCACTACTCAACCATCAAAGACAAATTGTCGCCAGCCACAGGGATGCCGCCGTCGCAGCTATCGACACTGTCGTGTCCGGTGATGCAAGTGCAACACCCTTACAACACCCTGAGTCAGTTCAACTACTGTCGGTTTGGTCCGGGTTTGTGATGACTCGACTGGTCCAGTATAGCCACCAGTCGGTCCGTCGGCCCGGTTTCACATATTGGGCCCGATTCGACCAGTTTTTGGGTCTTGGTTTCGATTTTGGGCTCTCAAGCCCAATTTACGATCTTAGATCTAATTTTCAAGTTCAATTACCTATTGTGCCAATTGTCTGACTTGAAAATTAATTTCCAAAAATATAATATTAATTTTATTTAATTTGATTAATTTAATTTTACTTGATCAAAATTAATTTTTCCAAAAATCACTTAGATTTTCCAAATTAATTTTTCAAGAAAATTCTGTAATCAAATTCTCTAGTTGAAAAGTTTTCATGACTACCTAATTTAATTCCACATCGAATAAATTGACTCAATTAAATTATTTCTAAAGTCGAAGAATTTTCTTCTAATTAAAATGCAGTCTGATCGAGCTTTTGTTGAGCTACCGGAGTGTCCAATTAGACATATACAATTAGGCTCTAGTAATTGCAATTATGTCTAGAAGAATCGTTCCGATAATTCACAATTACTTAATCATGGAGTTAGTCTATAAAGAGTACCATGATTGAAAACTTCTTATTGTATACTCTTTATGAAAACAATTCATCCAACTATTTTGTCCAATGACCTCGCCATGTGTGTGTTACCCTTATATAATATCCTTGATTCCTTTGAGTTAAATCTATTTGCTCAATACAATCTTATTTTATCTTATTGTCACCATTGTGTCTTCTTAATGATTAATATGATCACTGCCAACAAATGACTGTGATAAATTACTCATTAGAGAACAAGAAATCATGGCCACGGTCCATATTTATCAATCCACACAATACCAATGAGAAGATATCATTAACTCTTTAATTGAGCTATGAATTCCACTATTTCTAGTAAAGTCATGTCATACACAAGTCATGTACCTAACATACTGGCTATGGGCTTGATCATCCTTATAGTATAAGCCTCCACTTATATCAAAGCAAATGAGTTGCATACGCATGGTCAGTCACTAACTCAAGATTTAGGTAAATCACACCATGAACGTCACAAGTCAATTAATTCACAAATGGATTCAAAATTAATTCATCTTGGGTCTAGTCTAATATATCATTTTACCAATGAATACATCTATGTCTCTACCCGTAGAATCAACTGGTCTGATATCCAAGACTGGCCATCTCCCCAATTGAAATTATAGATGACATAATAATGCTTCTCAGTATTTGAATCAAATGTTCACTTCGATTCTTTTACGGAATTACGGACTTATTTAGATTATCTACTAAAATAAGTTGTCTTTCTCGCAATGTAAATGTTCTTACAATGCCACTTATCTTCAGTTTGAACTTAGACAATCAATGAGCTAAAATTTGCTTGTCACAATTTTGTTATGAGTGCAAAATATAAAAGATAAATACAAAAGGCATAATAGTGAAATGTGAAATTAACTTTATTTATTTATTCATCGTTCAAATAAATAGAAAATAGTTTCATGTTTACTACAATATGGGCACATTTCCAATAAATTCCCAATTTCCTTTGTGAAGTAAATGTGTCATGTTTCGTATTCCCATATCTTCGACGTGTTTGTTAAAACTCCTAGTTATAAGAGTCTTAATAAGCAGATCCATAATGTTATCTCAGAAGCTACTTTCATCACATCTACAATTCCTTTAGCTACTTCCTCTCGTATCAAGTGATATTTCTGATTAATGTGTTTCATCCTCTTGTGACTTCTCATTTCCTTAGCATTAGCTATTGCAGCACTATTATTACAATATAATGTTCTAGCTTTTTCTATACCAAGAATGACTTCAAGATCAGTTAATAACTTTTGAAGCCAAATTGCTTTTTTTTTTCGAAGCAGCCGCATACTCGGCCTTCATAGTAGAGTCAACAATACAAGTATTTTTTACACTTTTCCATACTATGGCTCCATGGCCTAGAATGAATACATTTCGATATCAGTTTCCTTGAATCTTTACAGGCTTCGAAGTTGATAAACTGTAAAAGTAACATATTTTAACCCCATATTTAGTATGCTTTTGGATGATTTAGCCCTTGATTTATGTAAAAAGGTTCTTTTAATCATTTCTTTTCATGTTTATACTCAGGAAAGCACGCGAGGATGAAAAGAACGAGAAACAGGCTTAAAACGGGCCAATTTGGGCCAAAAGAGGAAATCGACACGGCCTAGACTTCAAGCCACACGGCCGTGCCTCGTCAAATTACTTCACACGGCCATGCCACGATTTACATGGCCGTGCCCCAATCGACAGAATTGAGACACGGCCTGAAGATGATTTACACAGGCGTGTGCCATGGGCATGCCCTGCCACAGGAATGAGCAATTTCACTCGAATTTGGATGCTTGAAGCCAAAGAAACATACTCCTAAGTCTACTTAAGCACCTTAATAGTAATTCTACTTGAATGAGGTACTTAGGAGCCAAGTAAAGCACCTCAAAGCCTATATAAACACCCAAGGTAGCAACTAAAAAGAGGAGTTCGACAGAAGCCGAAACAGGAAGTTTTGGGCAGAGTTTTCTACCAGAGCTTTTATTCAAGGAATTACTCGAAGATAGCCAGTTGATCCATCTCAAGAAGCCAAGTTCTACTCAAGACAGAGGATCTCCTCTTTAATTAAGTTGCTTAATTTAATCTGATGTGCTTAGGTGGAGGAGGAATAGACCCTGCCTAAGAGTAGATCTAGCATAATTAAGCGAAGTTGATCGCACGCCTAGAGATAGGGTGACGAGATTTTGTCAGATTAGGGTGAATCCTAATATGGCAGTCCATTGATCGATTTACTGCTTCCTTAGGGGGTTATTATAAGAGAACGAGAGTTCCACTAATTAACCTAAGGTTAGACATTGTTCGCCTCGAGAGAGGGTTTAATATAGATTAGGGAGTCTCACGAATCAAGCTAAGTAAATAAGTCATATGAATTAAAAGTTAGATAACAAGATAAGTCATAGGTGGATTCTTCCTAAGGGTATCGTCGCAATCAACTGAGTTTTTCCATAGTCTTTTCCCAAAGTTTCATTCTTTTGTCTTTGCATCTAGTTTAGTTTTTTTAAATTAGTTTCAGATTAATAAACCAATCACTCTGTAACACCCCAAACCCGGCCCAAACATTACGACCAAATTTGTTTTGCTACAGAGAAAACATTTTGAAAACCATTTTAAAACCGATTCAAAACTTTGTTGAAATGCCTTTCATTTTCAATTCTCTTTGTTAAAAACCATACTTAATTTGTTTAAAATATTTATTGAGTCGAATTGTTTACAGACTTCAAATGTACCGATGGCACTTTAAAACATTTTATGCTTAATTTGAGAAAACATGTGCATCCGTTTTAACATCATCAAATAGTTTAAACAAAACATTCAAAACAAGCAACAATAACAAAAATAATTCTAGGAGGCCTTATTACATCTTAAATAAAACAAACCAACAAAAAAATAATTAAAATTCAAAGTTCTTTTATATATAATGTCCACTGCATGGCCACTCGAGTCCATCCGGTTCCTCATCCGCAATCTACGAGTCACCTGGAAAATTAAAGGAGAAGGTGAGTCACCAAGACTCAATGTGCAACCCTTCCCCGATTTAATGCAACAACATACACAAATCATAACCAATTAATATGCATAAGTTTAAGATGCACCCATCCTAACCATCCAAACGCCCTTCTCTACCCCGTGTGGTACCAAACCACTGGTGGTGCCAAACCACTGGTGACATATAGTCACAAATGTGATGCCAAATCACTGGAGATACTAAATCTCGTGTCCGAGGACACAAATCGAATGATGGGGCCAACCCATCGTGTGATACCAAATCACCGCGTCAATCCCATATCTCAAAGTGGGGTCAACCCACGGTGGTGCTAAGCCACGTGGACGAGACGCTATGAGGTGCCAAACCTCTGGAGGTACCAAACCTCTAGTGACCGTAGTCACAATGTGTTACCAAAACACTGGTGTCCGTCGACACGAATATCACTGCCCCCTCCACTCATTTAACCCACATCAATCAATTACATACTTTTACAGAATCATGCTAAAAGGTTTATTTAACAACATTCATAGATTTATCATTGCCATATATCAAATATTGCACATACCAAATGTGTCATGCTTCCCAAAAGCATCAAATAGAAATCTCATAGCAATAATGACTTACCCGAATCCTTGTTAACACCATGATGGTATTACATCCATATCTGCACAAACCAATTAGGCATAATATAACACTTAGCATATTAAAAAGTTATAAGGTGTGTATGCACACACCGATATTAACAAGAGTCCTAAATCCGAATAGACAAATCGGCCACACAAGTTTTCCTTGCCCTATATTCGCCAAACACTAGGTTAGTGCCATGGCCTATTCGCCAAACCAAAATAATTGAGAAGGGTTCCTTGAACCCGAAACCTTACCCAAATGCCTTTGAACACTTGCCAACACACTCCTAAATGTGAATCGGCCTCACTTCCCTACAATCAACCATCATCATTAAGGTTATTAGCCTTCGCTTTTGATTACTTAAAATTATAATCCTTTAAAATAAACCCTTACCACCTTACCAAAATCGATTGATCAAAGATGATGGATTCAATTGCTCGCCCAAATCCGTAAGGCCTAAAACAAATCGGATTAGCATCCTTGCTACAAGTGCCGAAATTGGCCTTTTACTCCTTTAGAAGTTGACAAGAACAAGAGAAACAAAGAAAATATCCGCCTTGGACACTCACCTTAAAAATCAATTGGAGAAGAAAAATAGAAGAGGCACCTTGGCTTGAGATTCGCCAACACTAGCCAAGAAGGAGAAAAGAATTGCACACCCAAAGAAGTATATTAGGTTGTAGTGGAAGAAAGAAAATAATAGGAAAGGGAATAGAGTTTTGGCAAAGAAGAAAGTATAGGAGATTTTTGGTGTTTAAGCAAAACAAATAGGAGAGCAAGATGTTGATGAAGGTTTGGTTTTGAGAGAATGAGAAGGAGAAAATAGAAGATGAGCAAAATGACAAATGGTCAAAAGAGTTAGGCTTATCAAAAGGTAAAATTCGCCAAAAGAAAAGAGGTTGAGAGAGGATTGCAAACTTTTGTACCAAATGCTAGGAATGACCAAAAGAAACTTCAATTCTTAGCCAAACTATCACCAAAATTCGGCTCCCCTATAGTCCAAATTGTCAGTCCCTATGCATGGTCAAATGGCCATGATATTGTTTCCATAATAATTTCCTTGATACTTGCCCCATATCTTCATACCTTTCCTTAAATTCTTGATTCCTTCCTTAAGTTAACAATTTCCTTAATCCTTTGATATACTAACCAAAAATAACATGGTCAACACTTACCATATATGCACTTGGCCGACACTTGCTATACATGTGCGTAAAAATTTAAAATAAAATTCATCTAGATGCTAAACAAGGGATTCGTACCTTCTCCCTCATGCACTAACTCATGCGACAACACCACTTTGCCATTAACACATCTTATACTACACTTTGACACTTTAATTAACTTATGTGTCAATGCCACTTGCTCCACTTCAATAAATAAACCAAACTAAAAATTATTCTACTAAACCGAGCCTACTCAAGACCCCTAATTAAGTCTTATAACTCCACAAATAATATCACAGCAATTTAAACACAAGATAAAAAAAATAATTCAATCACAAATAACCCCATTTTTAGGATGTTACAATTCTACCCCCTTAAAATAATTTCGACCTCGAAATTACCTGATCAGAAAAGGTGGGGGTATTGTTGCCACATCACACTCTCGGTTTCCCACGTAGCTTCCTCAGCACCATGGTTTCGCCATAGTACTTTCACCAAAGGTACTGACTTCCTATACAAAACATTGATATCTCGATCTAAGATTTGGATTGGTTCCTCCTCGAAAGATAAATCCGAAGTTTACCTCAATCTCGCCACAGGCACAATGTGTGATGGATCCGCGGATATCGCCTAAGCATCGACACATAAAAGACGTTATGAATCGATTCAACTCACGGCATTTCGGTGATAAGCTACTAGTCCCACTCGCTTTAACACTGTATATGGCCCGATGAACCAAGGGCTTAGCTTCTCTTTTTCCCCAAATCGTAACACCTTCTTCCAAGGCGACACCTTCGAAAAACTTTATCTCCCACAAAGATATTCCATTTCCTTGCGCTTGAGATCGGCATAGACTTCGCTCATCCGACGCTTCCTTGAGACGAGCCCAAATTACCTTAACTTTGTCCTCACTTTCAGCCACCAACTCCGGACCCAAAACTTGTCGTTCACCCAACTCCGCCCAACAAGTAGGAGTTCGGCATTTCAATCCATACAAAGGCTTCATATGGAGTCATCTCAATGCTCGCTGATAACTATTGTTATAAGCAAATTCCGCCAACAGAGATATTCTTCCACTACCACTAAAATCCGAACACAACTTCAAAGATATCTTCTAAGATCTGAATCACTCTCTCCGATTGTCCGTCAATTTGCGGGTGAAAGGTCTTTGAAATCCAATCTCGCTCCCAATGCTTGATGCAAAGCTCTCCAAAACCTTAACGTAAACCTCGGATCCCTATCCGAGATAATCGATACTGGCACACCATGCAATCTTACTATCTTAGCTACATATAACTTTGCTAACTTTTGAAGCAAATAATCTACCCTTAGGAGATGAAATGCTACCGACTTAGTCGACGATCCACAATCACCCAAATCAATCCTTCTTACTAGGCGAAGAGGTAATCCATCGATAAAGTCCATGGTGATCCTCTCCCACTTCCACCGAGGAATCTTCACCGCTTGGAGTAACCCAAATGGCAATCGATGTTTCTTTGACTTGTTGACACGCCGACACTTACCCACGAACTCGCCACTTCCCGCCTGCACGCCACCAAACCGCTCTCTCAAATCCTAATACATCTTGTTACCTCCGGATGCATAACATATGGGTCGCTATGCGCGTCCAAGAATCCTTTGCCTCAACTCCACATCCTTCGCATACAAGCTCTCCCTTTAAAGCACAAAACTTCATCAATCGGATGACTAAAATCTTCTAATCCACCATTACGAACTTGCAACCTCCGATCGCTCAAACCATCATCCTCTAACCGCTTCTCCTTAATCGATCTACCCAAGTCGGTTTGACTTGCAATTCGCCAAAAGACTCCCATCGTCGAATGTATCAAGTCGAGCAAACATCGATCTTAAACCGATACAACCTTACGGCTCAACGCGTCTGCCACCACATTAGCCTTACCAGGATGATGCTCGATCGAACAGTCGTAGTCCTTCAACAGTTCAATCCACCGACGCTGCCTCAAATTCAAATCCTTCTGAGTCAAAAGATACTTAAGACTCTTGTGATCCGTGTAGACTATCGACTTCTCCCGCATAAATAATGTCTCCATATCTTCAAAGCGAAAACTACAGCCGCTAACTCCAAGTCATGCGTTGGATAGTTAACCTCATGCGGTCTTAGCTGATGGGACGCATAGGCCACTACCCTCCCTTCTTGCATCAATACACATCCCAAACCAGTTTGGGACGCATCACAGTAAATCGTATACAACATTCTTGCCTCAGTCATTCGTAACCGAGCCTGGCCGTAATCTTCCTTAGCTTGTCAAAACTTTCTTGTTGCTTCTCCGTCCACACAAATGGAATTCCTTTTCTTAATAACTTAGTTAACGGTGCCGCGATTAAAGAGAATCCTTCCACAAACCTCCGATAGTACCCCGCCAGACGCAGAAAACTTCAAATTTCTGCCACCGACCTAGGCGGTTTCAATTCAACACCGCTCGATCTTGGGAGGATCTACTCTAATCCCTTCTATCGACACTCACGTGACCTAAGAAAGCCACCTCTAAGCCAAAATTTGCACTTATCGAATTTGGCATATAACCGCTTCTCCTCAAGTGCTTGTAGAACTATACGCAGATGCATGTCATGTTCCTCCTCCGTCTTTGAGTAAACCAATATGTCGTCTTTGAACACCACGACAAATTGATCCAAGTACTGCTGAAACACCCTATTCATTAAGTCCATGAACGCTGCCGGTGCATTGGTCAACCCAAATGGCATCACCAAAAACTCGTAATGCCCATACCTTATACGAAATACCGTCTTGTGCACATCAACCTCCTTCACCTTGAGTTGATGATATCCCGACCTAAGATCTATCTTTGAGAATACCGATGCACCCTTCAGGTTGGTCGAACAAGTCATCAATCCGAGGTAATGGATACCTGTTTAATCGTCAACTTGTTCAATTGGCGGTAGTCGATACACATCCGCATTGAACCGTCCTTCTTTTTGACAAACAAAGACAGTGCTCCCCACGGAGATATACTTGGTCGGATAAATCCTTGGTCCAAGAGCTCCTGAATTTGAGCCTTTGGCCCACCAATTTCTTTGGTGCAATTGATCTGATGCTATAGACACGTGCCGCTCCGTAACAAGTCTATACCGAATTCAACTTCCGATCCGAGGCAAACCCTAAGTTCTTCAGAAATACGCCAAGATATTCCTTTACAGTTCAAACATTCCCCACGTAAAACTCTTTAGCTTCCAAAGCATACACATGAACAACGTAATGTCTCACGTTCTTCTTCGACCATCTTTGACTTTCAACATAGATACCACATTGGATAGATAATCTCTCCTATTACCTATCATGACCACTTCTTCTCCTTCAATCGCCTTCAAAACCATGCGCTTAGCAGCGCAATCCAAACTTGCTTGGTATTTGACCAACCAATCCATCCCAAGAATCAGATCGAACTCCTCAAACGGCAGTTCCATCAGATTGGCTAAAATCACTACCCTTTGAAGTTCTAGGGGTACATCTCTATACAGCTTATCTACTTCTACAGAGTAACCTAAAGGACTAAGTACGGTCATCCTCCTAGAAGCAGTCTCAGAAACTAAACTCATGGTCTTTACTATGCCACTAGCAACGTAAGAATGCGTTGAACCCACATCTATCAAAGCAGTATATGGGACACCAAAGATTAAAAACATACCGGTTATGACGTCCGGTGCGTCTCCCTCCTCACGATGCGTTAAAGATACACCAAACCAGTCGCTTAGCCTCCGTGTTGCTTGCACCTCTGCATCGATGATCCACTACCGACCGTAACCATTACCTCCTCTACCATTACCACGACTCTCTGCGGTCTTTGGTCCTCCTTTCGAATCGAGCCCGACCTTGATCTTTCGATCGATTCTCGCTTGCTTACATGGACAATCCTCACACGGTGATCCAAATGAACCACACTCAAATGACCTTTTCCTCCCGGTCCAACATTCGCCCCAATGAAATTTCCCACATCGGTTACATCGTCTTTGGTCCTCGATTAGCGATATGAGACCTCCCTGCATCGATTCGGCTCATTTTGCCTAGCCTCTTCCTAACATTGCCGGTGACCCGGATGATCCATATCCTCTCTTATGCTTACTCCGGTCATAGTTACGCTTTCGATTCCTTTATTCTTTCGGCTATCTTAGCCTTTTCAACTAAAGTAGCAAACTCTCGCCCACGAGGTGGAGCAATCAACAATCTCAGCTCGTCCTTCAAACCATCTTCGAATCGAACACATCGCTTCAGGTTCAAGCCACAATACCTCCAAAGATATTGGCTCAATCTTAAGAACTCACTTCATACTACGATACTGATTTACTCCCTTGGACCAAACTTAGGAATGCCTTACGCTGCGCATCAACGTAACTAGACCCAATATATTTCTTTTGATATGATGCCTTAAAGAAGTCCCAAGTGAGATCTTCTCACACAAAGACCATTCAATCGTGAGCCACCATCGATATGACTCATCCTTGAGAAGCGACACCGTCCCCTTCAGTTTCTCCTCATTTGTCAAATCTATCTCATCCATGATTCTTTCGGTCGATTCTAGCCAATACTCAACCGTATTTGGCGCTACACCAGATACACCTCGAAAATATTCAGCTCCGTTAGCTCGAAGTCTCTCAGGTATCGATTTTCGAGCTCCTTCACCTCTACCCATTCCAGCTACCCTTTCCAGAACCCGTAGCATCGCTTGTGACATTGCATCATCACCCGTCTGATCCTACTCTTCGGCTCCAAAAGTTGGGGTGGTGGTATGATATCGTTCTCGGATCCCCGACCGACCTGATGTGTTTTGATACTATCATCCTACCCTTCCGCGCCCACGATGGCCACGTCCTCTAAAGCTCATTCTAACTATCGTACTTTAACTGATTAGGAAATTTTATGAATTAGTACATGTTTCACCTCGGTTATTCGCGAAGAAATTTTATGATAAGAATTTAATAGAGATTCCTTCGATCAAATAGAGTTTTAAGTCTTCTATCTAGTTTACACGTAAAAGTACATCCATTCCTAATACCTTTCATACCTATGCACTCTTCTAGCATTTTCGTAAGCTTTCTAACCGAGGGTATTTTCGCCATTTTCCTACAAGGGTATTTTCTTAATAAACCGAATAAATTTGAAAACTTTAATAAATCAAATCATTTGTAATTTTAAAATTGAAGAGTATTTTCAAAAATTCTTCAATTTAAAGGTATGGCAAAATTTTAAAACTAGGGTATTTTGGTAATTTTGTCGATTGGGGCAATTTTGTAAATTTCCAAAGTCCATGTATATATTTTGAAATACAAGATTTTGGCTACTTTTACAAAGTAAGAAGATTTTATTGAAATCAGGGTAATTCGGTAACTCTAAAACCAAGGGCATTTTCGTAATTTTGCCACTAGGGGCATTTTGGTAAACCGAGAGTATTTTGAAGATTTTTCCAAAATAATTTTTTACTGCTGTTGATAGGAGTATCATAACGATTTTTAAAACTTAGAGTTTTCATAAAACAGGGTTAATCCCTTTCGGGTTTTATTTAGTGTGTTTAGCCTATGATCGAGTCCTCTTGGTTAGGGTGAACCGAAGCTACGCACTAGGTAGGATTCTTACGAAGAGGAGGTGAGTCATGAGGACTGCTTAAATACCAAACTCTTCTGGATCCAATCCTAGACATGCGCACCAGGGTTACCACACCCTAACTCGGCGACTAGGTCGTAGGTTTGTTTAATTAGGCTCTTAAAGTCTTATGTCTTTGTTTGGGGTAACTAGTCCTAAAGTTTAAAGTACTTATCACTATCTACGTTCCATGCTTCCTACCCTTCTACAGAAAATAAATCATACAGAAGTTAGGAGTACTTACCTGGGCGGATTGGTGCCGGAGACTCGGTGCCATGCTTATTCAAAACCAAAATATTTCAAATAGGCCTACTAAAAGATTTTTGGGCCTTGGGCCCCCACAGTCGAGCTTTGAACTGGGCTCTGATACCAATTTGTAACACCTCAAACCCGGCCCAAACATTACGACCGAATTTGTTTTGCTACAGAGAAAACATTTTGAAAACCATTTTAAAACCGATTCAAAACTTTGTTGAAATGCCTTTCATTTTCAATTCTCTTTGTTAAAAACCATACTTAATTTGTTTAAAAATATTTATTGAGTCGAATTGTTTACAGACTTCAAATGTACCCGATGGCACTTTAAAATGTTTTGCATTTAATTTGAGAAAACATGTGCATCCGTTTTAACATCATCAAATAGTTTAAACAAAACATTCAAAACAAGCAACAATAACAAAAATAATTCTAGGAGGCCTTATTACATCTTAAATAAAACAAACCAATGTAAAAATAATTAAAATTCAAAGTTCTTTATATCTAATGTCCATTGCATGGCCACCTCGAGTCCATCCGGTTCCTCATCCGCAATCTACGAGTCACGAAAAATTAAAGGAGAAGGTGAGTCACCAAGACTCAATGTGTAACCCTTCCCGATTTAGTGCAACAACATACACAAATCATAACCAATTAATATGCATAAGTTTAAGATGCACCCATCCTAACCATCCAAACGCCTTTCTCTACCCGTGTGGTACCAAACCTTTGGTGGTGCTAAACCACGGTGACATATAGTCACAAATGTGATGCCAAATCTTTGGAGATACCAAATCTACGGTGTCCGAGGACACAAATCGAATGATGGGGCCAACCCATCGTGTGATACCAAATCATCGCGCCAATCCCATATCTCAAAGTGGGGTCAACCCACGGTGGTGCTAAGCCACAGGGACGAGACGCTATGAGGTGCCAAACCTCTGGAGGTAATGTGTTACCAAAACACTCGTGTCCGTCGACACGAATATCACTGCCCCCTCCACTCATTTAACCCACATCAATCAATTACATACTTTTACAGAATCATGCTAAAAGGTTTATTTAACAACATTCATAGATTTATCATTGCCATATATCAAATATTGCACATACCAAATGTGTCATGCTTCCCAAAAGCATCAAATAGAAATCTCATAGCAATAAAGACTTACTCGAATCCTTGTTAATACCATGATGCTATTACATCCATATCTACACAAACCGATTAGGCATAATATAACACTTAGCATATTAAAGTTATAAGGTGTGTATGTACACACCGATATTAACAAGAGTCCTAAATCCCGAATAGACAAATCGGCCACACAAGTTTTCCTTGCCCCTATATTCGCCAAACACTAGGTTAGTGCCATGGCCTATTCGGCCAAACCAAAATAATTGAGAAGGGTTCCTTGTGAACCCCAAACCTACCCAAATGCCTTGAACACTAGCCAACACACTCCTAAATGTAAATTGGCCTCACTTCCGTACAATCAACCATCATCATTAAGGTTATTAGCCTTGACTTTCGATTACTTAAAAGAATAATCCTTTAAAACAAACCCTTACCACCTTACCAAAATCGATTGATCAAAGATGATGGATTCAATTGCTCACTTCCAAATCCGTAGGCCCTAAAACAAATCGGATTAGCATCCTTGCTACAAGTGCCGAAATTGGCCTTTTACTCCTTTAGAAGTTGACAAGAACAAGAGAAACAAAGAAAAATATCCGGCCTTGGACACTCACCTTAAAAACTGATTGGAGAAGAAAAATAGAAGAGGCACCTTTGCTTGAGGTTCGGCCAACACTAGCCAAGAAGGGAGAAAAGAATTCGGCACACCCAAAGAAGTATATTCGGTTGTAGTGGAAGAAAGAAAATAATAGGAAAGGGAATAGAGTTTTGGCAAAGAAGAAAGTATAGGATATTTTTGGTGTTTAAGCAAAACAAATAGGAGAGCAAGATGTTGATGAAGGTTTCGGTTTTGAGAGAATGAGAAGGAGAAAATAGAAGATGAGCAAAAATGACAAATGGTCAAAAGAGTTAGGCTTATCAAAAGGTAAAATTCGGCCAAAAGAAAAGAGGTTGAGAGAGGATTGCAAACTTTTGTACCAAATGCTAGGAATGACCAAAAAGAAACTTCAATTCTTAGCCAAACTATCACCAAAAATTCGGCTCCCCCTATAGTCCAAATTGCCGTCCCTATGCATGGTCAAATGGCCATGATATTGTTTCCATAATAATTTCCTTGATACTTGCCCCATATCTTCATACCTTTCCTTAAATTCTTGATTCCCTTCCTTAAGTTAACAATTTCCTTAATCCTTTGATATACTAACCAAAAATAACATGGTCAACACTTACCATATATGCACTTGGCCGACACTTGCTATACATGTGCAGAAAAATTTAAAATAAAAATTCATCTAGATGCTAAACAAGGGATTCGAACCTTCTCCCTCATGCACTAACTCATGCGACAACACCACTTTGCCATTAACACATCTTATACTACACTTTGACACTTTAATTAACTTATGTGTCAATGCCACTTGCTCCACTTCAATAAATAAACCAAACTAAAAATTATTCTACTAAACCGAGCCTACTCAAGACCCCTAATTAAGTCTTATAACTCCACAAATAATATCACAGAAATTTAAACACAAGATAAAAATAATAATTCAATCACAAATAACCCCATTTTTAGGATGTTACACACTCCATATTTTAAGCTAAATAATAGAAAGAAAGTGAGTAGTAGTACTTTTAGGTTCCTTTGGGTTCGATAAAATAATCTTGCCTAACTATACTATTGTTTGATAGGTGCACTTGCCTCAATCGTTGTCATAGTTAGTCTACAGGTTTGATCATTCTTTATAAATATTAAAACTGGACTGTTTGACACGATCAAAAGTCTGAGCCAGTGTATCTAATAAGAGTAACGTTCTCCCCATAATACACAAGCATATTATCCTTGGTTCTTTTAAGATACCTTAATTTATGCTTTACAGCTTGCCAAGGCTTGAGACCTAAATTCACTTGATATCAACTAACCATTATTACTGCAAAATAGATATCTGGACGTGTGCAAAGCATTGCATACATAAGGCTTCCAACTATCGAAGCATATGGAATCTTACTCATATGCTCTATTTCTTTCGTTGTCTTAAGATAATCATCTAAAGAAAGATGAAAACCTGATGCAGTTGGCTGAACATCTGGCTTCGCATTGGTCATTGCAAAATGTTCAAATTGTAACACCCTAACCCAAAACTATCGTCGGAATAGGATTAAGGGGTATTACCAATCAATCAGAACATTTAACCTCTCAATGTCGACAAAAAGTCAATCATCACCAAACACATTCATATACAATCATAGTGTCCCTTAAACGAGTCATCAAGACCCTAAGCACGCTTATAAACAGAGTCGGGACTAAACCAAAACACGTATAAAATTTCATAAAAAAATTGAAACTTTTCTAGAATACAGGGGAGGCACGCCCGTGGGGGTAGGCCGTGCCTCTCCCATGGCTACATGACACACCGGTGTAACCTCCCCGTGGTTTCATACTGCCAAAATCAACACGGCTAACAAGCATGCCCGTGTGCTAAGGCCGTGTCCTATAGGGTCATATACTACTATTTCTCGCACGACCTGTAAGCACGCCCATGCCATGGCCATGTACTATTAAATCCAGCTACTAACTTGTGCACCACGATTAGATGGCACCCCCGTGTCGAGGCCGTGTGCAGTTTAAGCCACATTCTGCCAATTCACCCACGGTCTGAGGCACGCCCGTGTGCCCCAATCGTGTGACATTATAGGCCATTTTTGCAAGGCCAACATGCCACCCACTTAGGGTCAAACCTACAAGCCAATCAACCAAACATCTCATGTACATATTGCCATCTAAAAGCATACCAATTTAGCAACTTAAAACATGCAATCAATACCAACTCTAATAATACCCAATTCAATACCAATACTTATTCTATCACAAGCATAATTCATTCCCAATCTCACTACCCCTACTAGCATTTATCAACAGAAAGTTACCACTCAATAGCAAATTCATCAATCTACAAATCATGCCAAAAGATGCTTTATATATATATATAGCACATTCATTCATGCTAAACCTATCACATATCTAGCCACATCTCATGGCTAATTACAAATCTCAAACTTGATTCCATTAACTAGCCTATACATGCCATATTCCAGCTATATACATCTTTTCATAAGTACCAAAATAGAATGTCGACAGTGTGATTGAGAAGCTGACGATCCTAGATCCGAGCTAGCTTTACTGGCACTGCAAGGTAGAGAAACAAATCACACAGTAAGCTTTCCAAAGCTTAGTAAGTTTGATATACAATACAATTATCATATCAAATTAAATCAATGCATAAATAAACAATCACTTAGATCTATTATCTCATATTCGTGCCTTCTCATCCATGGCTTCAATGCTCATTTCCTCAATCAAAGCTTAATTTTACTCATCAACCACAAAGGTTCAATACATACCTTAACCACACAAAGCTATTAAATCTCCAAGCTATTCAATGCTCGATATTATTTGCCGATCATTCTTTAATTTAATCGCACACTCAATGCTACATACATATCCAACGCATAATTATTATCGTACACTTAGTGCCTATTCTTTTAACCAACTCATCTTGGTATAGCACACACAGTGCCATAGCAATAATCCAAAGCTTTCATAACATCGCACACACAGTGCCACAGTAATAAACCGAAGCTTTCATTATATCGCACACACAGTGCAATTCATTTCTATCTTGATTTCACTTTCGCACACTTAGTGCCATCGAATTAAAATCATGCACATAGCAACTCACTTTCATATACATAAACATATTCATTTCATATCAATTAAACATATCTCAAATACATGTATTATATCCGAACTTACCTCAGACGTCGAACTATCGATACGGTCGATTAATCGAGCACTTTATCTTTGCCTCGATCACGATCCGAACCTCTCCTCTCTTGGTCTATACACATTAAAATTCAATCCATTCAATCATCAGTTCATTCATTTAATCCAAATACACATATTTAGGGCATTTTACAAATTAGCCCTCACATTTTCACATTTTGACACTTTAGTCCCTATCTCACAAAAACATCAAATTCACCAAATTCCACCTAGCACAAGCTTAGCTGAAATTTACTAATGTCCATACAAACCTATACATTTAATTTATTTCACATTTTAGTCCCTCAATTTACACTTTTCACAATTTATCCCAAAATACTCAATTTCATCAAAAATCCCAATACAAACTATGAGAAACCAACACTAAGTTTTCATATTTTACCAACAACTAACACATAGCTCAAACATTCATCAATGACATATCTCAAAAATATCATCAATTCACAAAATTACAACATGGGTTAGCTAGAGCACGAAGTAACTTTACAAAAACGTAGAAATTATTAAAAACCGAGCTCAAACATACCTTAATTTGCTTGAGCTAGTGCCGAATATTTAACAAGCTTCCTCCCTTCTTTTCTTTCTAATTTTGTGGAAAATGGATGAATATAAGATGACCACTTCCATCTTTTGTTTTATTATTATAACATTTTAATACATAAATGACACATCTAACCTTTTATTAACATAAAAGACAAACTAACATTATGGTTTATAAGTCATTTAACCATCCACTAACTTGAAAATGGATTAATTACTTCATAAGGCCTCATCCTTAAAAAGCCAACAACATCTAAGTACTCACAAATCAACACACACTCTATGCAATTTAGTCCTTTCTCTTAATTCGGCATTGCAGTGGTCAAATCATCACACAGAATTTTCACACAGGCTATGTCACATATCATTCACATAGAAAATATCATTAAAATATTTTTACAACCTCGAATTTGTGGTCTCGAACCACTGTTTCGACTAAGGTCCAAACCGGGCTATTACAACTCTCCCCCTTAGGGATTTTCGTCCCCGAAAATCTTACCAGTAAATAGTTGTGGATGTTGCTCTCTCATAACGTTCTCAGGCTCCCACGTAGCCTCTTCAATTCTGTGTTTGTGCCACAATACTTTCACTAGATAAATTTTCTTATTTCTCAAATCTTTGGTCTCTCGTGCCAAAATTCAGATCGGTTCTTCACATACGACAAGTCTGATTGAATCTCAACCTCAATAAGAGCAATCACATGAGATGGATCTGATCTATACCGTCGAAGCATTGTCACATGAAACAAATTATGGATCTTTTCTAACTCAGATGGCAATCTCAATTTATAAGCAATCGGTCCAACTCGTTCAACGATCTCATACGATCCAAATCGAAGTATTTTCTTCCACGGAGATACTTTTAGAAACACTTTATCACCAACCTCAAATTCAATATCCTTTCATTTCAAATATGCCTAAGACTTCTTACGATCTGAGGCTGCTTTCAAACTGTCACGAATTACTTTCACTTTCTGCTCAGTCTCTTTTATAAGATCAACCTCGTGAATCTTGTTCTCACTCAGTTCAGTCCAATATAATGGAGTTCGACACTTTCGACTATAAAGAACTTCATATGGTGCCATTTTGATACTAGACTGAAAACTATTGTTATACGCAAACTCAATCAACGATAAATGCCTTTCCCACGTGCTTTCAAATTCAAGTATGCAACATCTCATCATGTCTTCAAGAATCTCAATGATTCACTCGGATTGACCATCTATTTGCGGATGAAAACCAGTACTAAAATGCAATTTTGTGCCTAAAGTATCTTGTAATTTCTTCCAAAATCGTAAGGTAAATCTCGGATCTCTGTCAGACTCTATAGATAACGGTACTCCGTGCAACTCACAATATTATCGATATACAATTTAGCCAACTTATCTAGCAAATAATCGGTTCTCACCGAAATTAAATGAGCTAATTTCATCAATCTATCAACTATCACCCAGATCGCATCTTTCTTGCTTGGAGATAAGGGCAAACCCGACACAAAGTCCATCGTGATCCTCTCCCATTTCCACTCAGGAATCATAACCAATTGCAATAAACCGGACGAAACTTGATGTTCAGCCTTAATTTGCTGACAAACTAAACATTTCGACACAAAGTCAGAAATATCTCTCTTCATACCATGCCACCAATAGAATTGTTTCAAATTATTATACATTTTCGTACTCCCCGGATGTACAGTCAAATGACTACTGTGAGCTTTGGTCAAAATCATTTGAATCAACTCTGAATTTCTCGGAACACGGATTTGGTCTCTAAATCTCAAACAATCATCACTATCAACTCAAAATTCTGATTCAGCATTCGAATTATATTGAACTCTTTTTGCTAATAACTCATTATCAATTTTCTAAGCATCACAAATCTACTGTACAAACATCGGCTTAACTTTCAATTCAGCTACCACCACATCATCATCACACAGATCCATCTGATTACTCATAGCTCATAAGGTATATAATGATTTTTGACTCAAAGCATTAGCCACAACGTTAGCTTTACCCAAGTGGTAATCTATCACAAGTTCATAGTCTTTCAACAATTCTAATCATTTTCTCTGTCGCAAGTTCAAATCTTTCTGAGTCATCAAATACTTTAAACTCTTATAATCAGTATAAATATGACATTTTTCACCGAATAAATAGTGACGCCAAATCTTCAATGCAAATACAATCGCAGCCAATTCAAGATCATGCGTTGGATAATTCTTTTCATGCGATTTTAACTGTCTCGAAGCATAAGCGATGACTTTTTCTTCTTGCATCAGCACACAGCCTAAACAATTCAACGATGCATTACTATAAACTATAAACCCATTGCCTGATTCAGGTTGAACCAACACTGGTGCTTCTGTTAACAACACTTTCAACTGTTCAAAACTCTTTTGACACTTTTCTGACCACTTGAATCTAACATCCTTTTGCAACAACTTTGTCAATGGAGTTGAAATCATCGATAAACCTTTCACAAATCATCTATAATATCCTGCTAGTCCTAGAAAACTACGGACTTCAGACACATTTCTCGGAGGCTTCCATTCCAAAATAGCAAAGATTTTATGCGGATCAGCTCGTATCCTAGCAGTGGATACAATATGCCCCAGAAAACTGACCTTATGCAACCAAAATTCACACTTGCAAAACTTTGTATACAACTGTTTCTCACACAGAGTTTGTAGCACGATTCTCAAATGCTCAGCATGCTGCATCTCATCACGCGAATAGATCAAAATATCATCAATGAACACCACCACGAAGCAATCCAAATACGGTCTGAATATCCGATTCATCAAGTCCATAAATACTGCAGGGGCATTTGTTAGTCCAAAAGGCATGACTAAGAATTCGTAATGTCCATACCTCGTTCTGAAGACAGTTTTTGGCATATCTAATCCTCTAACTCTCAACTAATAGTAGCCCGATCTCAAATCTATCTTAGAAAATATTGTAGCTCCTCTCAACTGATCAAACAAATCATCGATCCGAGGTAACGGATATTTGTTCTTTATTGTCACTTTGTTCAATTGTCGATAATCAATACACATTCTCATAGTTCCATCTTACTTTTTCACAAATAATACAGGAACTCCCTAAGGTGAAAAACTAGGTCGTACAAATCCTCTGTCGGTCAATTCTTGCAACTGAGATTTCAGCTCTTTCAATTTTGTTGGTGCCATTTCAGATGGAGCTATTGAAATAGAGCAGCGGTTCGGTACTAACTCAATACCAAATTCAACTTCTCTAATCGGAGGTAAACCCGGTAACTCTTTTGGAAACACATCTGGAAACTCACATATTATAGGCACAGATTCAACTTTCCCTTCCGACACTTTTGTATTAATCACGTACGCCAAATAAGCTTCAAAGCACTTTCTCACATAGTTCATAGCTTTCATCACAGATACAACAACTGGTAATCCTTTCATATCACTAGACTCAATTTGAGCTATCTCACCATTCTGACTCTTCAATTCAACATTCTTTCTCTTACAATTCACAATGGCATTATGCAAAGTAAGCCTGTAATATCCCGGGTTAGGGGCTATTTTGTTATGGCATGGTTTGCATGTGTTTGGTCCGATTATGTTGTTGTTTTGATGTTTTGGGGCTTAGTTGTAAGCTAGGTGTAAGCTTTGAGTGGTAGGAAAAATCTTTGTTTTAGGCTTAGGTGAGAGGAGCCAAGGAGCTGGGGTTTATAAATATTTTTAGGTGAATTTTGGCATAACAAATAAGCTGGTGGAGTGGCAGGATAGGCACCACTTGAGGCTTGTGTGTGTGACGCCACTTGCAGGAAGGAGGTCCTGTGTTCAAGCTGCAGAGTGCTCCTATTTTGGCTTCCATTTTGATGGCATGGAGGGGAGAAGTTGTAGGCAGTTCAAACTCTGCCATGGACCAAGTCAAATGTTCACATGGTGGGTAGAGAGTGAATTTAGGAGGGAGACTAGTTCAAAATAGTTTGAATGGGTGGCTTGGAGTGTTTGGGGGAGTTGTGGCCAGATTTTGGAGAGATTTTGGGGGGTGAGTGGCCAGTTTTGGTGTGGTAGGAGTGTGTCAAAATGCACTTTGCATTTTGGTACATTTTCGGTCAAGTTTAGTAAGCAAAGTTCTTTTCTTTTTTGTCAATAGCCTAAACCGAAATTTTAAGTAAATTCCTTCATTTTTCTTTTTCTGAGACTGAAAGTTCAAGCATCTTCTTGCCGAAAATCACCTTGCTTCTCTTGATTTGGTGGGTGGCCGAATGCTCTATTCCAACTCTCTCTCTTTTGTTCATTTGTGCTAAGCCGAAATAGCCATTTTTCTTCCTCACATATCTTATTTTTCTTTCTTTCATAAGTGCCGAAACTTACCTTGCCTTCTAAATCGAATTCTCCATTTGCTTTCTCCATTTCTATTGAGCCGAAACTAGCTTCTCCCTTCCTCTCATACTCTCTTTTTCTCCTCTCAATACCCTCTTGCCGAAACTCTATTTCTCCAAAATACATTCCTTTTTCTTCTTTCAAACTGAAAGCACCCTCCCTCTATTCATCTCTTATTTTCTTTCTTTTCCAAAACTCCTTAGTCGATTGTCACCATTTGTTCTTCCCATTTCTCTTAAGGCCGAATCCTTTTTTCTTTTTGTTAAAGGTGTTAGCCGAATCTTTCCTCTCCTAGTAGTATCTTGTGGCTGAATTTTTGTGTGTAGTGATAATATTGATTGGTGGTTCAATCATTTGAAGAATGTGAGTTTTGGCCGAAAGGCCATCTCTTTTTTCTCTTGGTTGTTGTCGATTTCGGTTTGGTTAAATGTTGGTTTTGGTTGAAAGGAGTTAACTTTTGTTTAATCATTTCGTTAGGGCCTTCGGATTTTGGAAGCAAGCAAGAGGAGTCTTCCTTCTCTGTTAATCGTTGGGTAAGTGGTGGTAAGAGGTTGCTTTAATGGTCTCTCTTTTAGAGTTTGTTAAGCCAAAGGCTTGTGAGGCTAATGGTTTGTGTTTTAGGGGAGGCCGATTGTCGAGGAATCATTGTGTGGTTCGGTTTTGTAGGAAACCAAACCAAGTGTAAGGTAAGGGTTCAAACGCTAACCCCGTTGGTTTAATGGTTTTGGCGAAAGGTATAAGTGACTAATCTCGTGTTTGGTCAATTTTAGGAGCAAGATAATCGAGGATTTAAATCGATTCTTTGGGATTGTTGCGTGCGTTTTAACAGTGTGTAAACTAACACACCTTTTCTTGAGTAATATGTTAATAACTTTGATTGTGTAAAGTGAAACAGTATGGTTGATTGATATAATACCCAATGAGGTATGGATAATAATTCGGGTAAGTCCGTTTCATTACGAGATCTCAGAGTGATATATGATATCATGATTTATGGTGTATGTATTATGAGATGCCATATTGAGCATGTGAGCATGATTGCATGATTTGCACGATTTGCATTGGTATGATATGTATTGGGTGATATGAGTGGAGGGGGAATATGATATCCGTGTCTTTGGGACACCAGAGGTTTGGCACCTCTAGTTGTTTGGTACCACAGATGATATTTTGTGACTTTGGGTCACCAGAGGTTTGGCACCTCCGTGTCTCATCCCAGTGGCTTAGCACCACAGTGGGTTGGCCTCACGGTTGATTTTATGGGATTGACGCTAGTGATTTGGTATCACACGATGGGTTGGCCCCATCATTTGATTTGTGACTGCGGTCACCAGTGATTTGGTATCACACTTGTGTCTTTGGGACACCAGAGGTTTGGCACCTCATAGTGACTCGTCCCGTGGTTTAACACCACCGTGGGTTGGCCCCACTTGTTGAGATCTGGGATTGTCTCCGGTGATTTGGTATCACACGGGTTGGCCCCATTGATTGATTATTCGTGACTTTGGGTCACCGATGGTTTGGCACCACATTGATGGATATCGTGACTTTGGGTCACAGTGGTTTGGCACCACCAGTGGTTTGGTACCACACGGGTAGAAAAGGTGTTACGGATGGTTAGGATCGGGTGCATTAATTGTATTGCTTTGTTATGATGTGTTAGTATGTTGCATATATCTGAGGGGGATTTATGCAATCGAGTCTTACGACTCACCTTCTCCCTTATCATTTGGTGACACTTAGATCGCGGACACTGAGCCGGGTGGACTCGAGAGTGCCCATGCCATGAATAAAAGTCGATTTGTAACCGATTTTAAACATGGTACTTTGCTTTATATTATTTTTCATTTTGGATTTGTTGGGTTGCAAAAGGCCTTTTTAAATTTTTCTTTGGATGTTCATATGTTTAAATTTGATATTAAATATGCCTTAACAAATAATTGGGTTAAATTTTGCTAAAACTTGGAAAGATAACATTTTTTTTCCAAACTACAAAGCGATATGTTTTTAAACTTTACCATCGGGTATCGCGTTGAAATTTAAAACGAAGGCAACTTAAATGTTTTACAAACTTAAACTACGCCCAAAGCGTTTTTAAGCAACAACAAGAATTACTTGGATTTCTAAGTGAGATAAACTTGTTTTACTTACATAGCTGATTAAGTTTTCAAAATTCCCGGGTTTTCAAGTACACTATCGTTTTTTTTAAACAATCATGCTCAAGTTTTCTACACGAACAAAACATACAAAAGAGTTCTCATCAAACTTTTAAACGGAAACCTAAAACTCTCAAATACATTTTCTCTGTAACATATCAGATTCGGTCGTGGTGTATTAACCGGGTTTAGGGTGTTACAATTGTGGTATCAGAGCCAAGTTCAAAGGCTCGGCTATGGGCCTGAGGCCCAAAATGTTTTAAATACTGGTTTTAAGTGTTTTGTTTTAAAAAGCATGGTTTGAAAGGCATGGCACCGAAGTCTCCTAAGACTAATCCGCCGGTAGGTACCCTTCTTGTTGCTTCGATTTTGATGTTGATGTGATTGGATGACTAGCAATAGTGGATTACTTTAGAAACTGAAACTGATAGGACTCTGTGGACTTGCGAAAACAAAGCTTCTTTAATATTCATAAGACTTTGCTTTTTAAACAGTGGAATAATTACTGATGCATAAAATTCTTTAAATCAGATAAGATTTTAGTCATGAGTACACGAGGTGGACGTGGTCGAGGTAGGATGACAGTTTCTGAACCCGTAGGTTCTGGTCAGGGGTCAGAGAATGAGATACCAGATCTGCCGTCACCGGTGGAGGTGGTGAGTTTCAGGAGCAGACTGGGGATGACGCAGTGTCGCAGGCGATGCTGCGAGTTCTGGAAAGGGTAGCTGGAGTAGGTGGAGGCACAGGAGCTAGGAAATCGTGCACAGCGAGCTCCAAGAAACTGCTACCGAGGTATTTTGAGGTGTGTCGGTGTGGCTCCCAGAGACGGCCAAGTATTGGCCGGAAGCGGCGGAAGCGAGATCTTGGACGATCTGGACCTGATTGCTGAAGAGAAATTAAAGGGGATAGTATCACTTCTCCAAGATGAGTCATACCAGTGGTGGCTCACGGTTCGAGATAGTGCTGTAGCGGAAGATCTTACTTGGGATTATTTCAAGGCTGCATATCAGAAAAAGTACATCAGAGCTAACTACATTAATGAGGAACGGAAAGCATTTCTGAGGTTAGTTTAGGGGAGTAAATCTGTGTCAGAGTACGAGGCAGAGTTCCTGAGGCTGAGTCGGTATGCTAGGGGTATGGTGGCTACTGAACACGAGAGGTGTGTTCGTTTCGAGGATGGCCTGCGGGATGAAATAAGATTGCTGATTGCTCCCCAGCAGGAGCGTGAATTTGCTGTCCTGGTTGAGAAGGCTAAGGTAGCCGAGGGTATTAAGGAGTCTGCGAGGCAAGGCATGGATAGGAACCGAAATAAGAGGAGTTTTGAGTCTTGGGTCGTCGGGTAATCCTCGAAAGGGCTAGACCAGTGGGCGAATCGGTCTGGTAGGTTTGTTGTCTTTGCTAGTCGGGACCGCCACAAAGGTAACCGTTGTGGGAAAGCTCATTGGGGAGGATGTTGGGTGGTGGAAGAGGATATTTTGAGTATGGATCATTTGGACCACCGTGTGAGGGACCGTCGTAAGTTGGCTAGGATTCACCAGAGTCGGGCGTACTCGATTCAGAATAATGGACCACCACCGCAGAGGGCCGTGGTAATGGCAGAGGAGGTAATGGTTCGATCGGGGCCGTGGAGCACCGGGTAGAGGTGCAGTAGTTCGAGGCGATGACATACTGGCTAGTGTATGTGTGAGGCGCGAAAGGAGGCGGACGCACTGCACGTCATAATCCAGACGTTCTTAATCTTTGGTTCTCCATTTACTACTTTGATTGATGTGGGTTCAACGCATTCATATGTTGCAAGTAGCATAGTGAAGACCATGGATAGACTCTGAGATATCTTCGAGGCAGATGATCGTAATAAGCCCTCTAGGCCACTCATGTGTAGATAAGTCAGATAGAGATGTACCTCTAGAACTCTAAGGGGTAGTGTTTGTGGTCGATCCGATGGAACCGCTGCTTGGGGAGTTCGATCCGATTCGGGATGGGCTGGCTGGTTAAGTACTGTGAAGTTGGATTACGCTAAGCGCATGGTTACGAAAACAACTAAGAGAGATGAGGTAGTCTGATCGGCAATAGAAGAAATTACTTGTCCAACGTGGTATCCGCTCGAAGGTCGAGAAATGGTCGAAAGAACGTGAAGCATATGTGGTTCATGCGTATGCCTTGGAGGCTAAAGAGTCTCTTTGTAGAGATAGTTCGCACGGTTAGGAATTTGTCGATGTGTTTCCGAGGAGCTTTGGGTTTGCCACGGATCGTGAGGTGGTGTTAGGGATAGATCCACATACTTAACCACGCTAGTGTCTATTGCTCCGTATAAGATAGTGCCTAAAGAGTTAGTAGAGCTTAAGGCTCAGATCTAGGAGTTGTTGGACCGAGGCTTCATCGGGCCAAGTATTTCACCTTGGGAGCCGCTTGGGGTATTTTGTTAAGAAAAAGACGATACTATGCGGATGTGTATAGACTACCGCCAATTGAATAAGCCGACGATCAAAAACAAGTATCCGTTGCCCCGGATAGATGATTTGTTTGATCAGCTAAAAGGTGCATCGGTATTCTCGAAGATCGATTTAAGGTCTGGGTACCACCAGTTGAAGGTGAAGGAGGCAGATATCTGCAAGACGACATTTCGTACTCGGTATGGGCACTATGAGTTCTTAGTAATGCCATTTGGGTTGACCAACGCGCCAGTAGCATTCATGGATATGATGAATAGGGTGTTCCAACAGTATTTGGATCAGTTCGTCGTGGTTTTTATTGACGACATCTTGGTGTATTTAAGGACTGAGGAGGAGTATGATGCACATTTGCGAATTGTGTTCTGATTTTGAGGAGAAACAAATTTACGCTAAGTTTAGTAAATGCGAGTTCGCTTAAAGAGGTGACATTCTTGGGTCATGTAGTGTCTATTTGAGGGATTAGAGTGGATCCTCGAAAGATTGAGGCGATTTTGGATTAGAAGCCTAGGTTCGAGATTCGAGTTTTTACGGGCTTGGCGAGGATACTACCAAGATTTGTAGAGGATTTTCGTTGATCGCAAAGACCATGACCAAACTGCTAAGAAAAGGGGTTCCGTTCATTTGGTGAGAAGCGCAGGAGAGCTTCGACAAGTTGAAGAAGATTTTAATCTGAAGCTCGGTTCTAATTCAACCCGAGCGGAAAGGAATTCACGCTTATTACGATGCATCACATCTGTGTTTGGGTTGTGTCTTGATCACGGAAGGGAAGGTTGTGGCTTACGATCTCGGCGATTGAGGCCACATGAGGTCAATTATCCAACGCAGGACCTAGAGTTAGCGACTGTAGTCTTCGCCTTGAAGATTTGGAGGCATTACTTGTACGGAGAGAGATTGATAGTCTACACAGATCACAAGAGTCTGAAGTACCTTTTGACTCAGAAAGATTTGAATCTGAGGCAGCGCAGATGGATTGAGTTGCTAAAAAACTACGACTGTTCGATTGAGTATCATCCGGGCAAGGCTAACGTAGTGGCAGACGCGTTGAGCCGTAACGTTGTTTCGGACTTAAGAGCGATGTTTTCCCATTTGAGTTTGTACGACGACGGAGGTATTCTGGCAGAGCTGCAGGTTAAGTATACTTGGGTTGAGCAGATCAGGGAAAAACAGTTAATGGATGAGGTTTTGAGTGCGCAGAGGTCACAAGTGCGGAATGGTGGTTTGGAGGGTTACAGTTTGTCTAGTGATGGAGTACTGTATTTTCAAGGGAAAGCTTGTATGCCGAGGGATATTGAGTTAAGGCAGAAGATTCTTCAGGACGCACATAGCAACCCCTACGCTATGCATCTTGGAGGTAGCAAAACGTATAGGGATCTCAGAGAGCGATTCTAGTTGTCGTCCAAGAGGAAGTGAGCGAGTTTGTAGGGAAGTGTCGATATGTCGCAGGTCAAGGTCGAACATCGATGTCGTGTGGTTGCTTGACCGGTGAAGATTCCACAGTGGAAGTGGGAAAGGATAACTATGGATTTCGCTGGTGGATTACCTCTTACACCTAGCAAGAAGGATTCATTTGGGTAATTGTGGATCGTCGACTAAATAAGCTCACTTTATCCCGGTGAGGTGGATTACTCACTTGAGAGGTTGGCTAAGTCGTGTGTCGAGATAGTGAGGTCGCGGTGTGCGATGATCGATCATCTCGGATAGGGATCCCGATTTACGTCAAGGTTCTGGAAAGCGTTGCATCAGGCTCTGGGTACATGATTGGATTTCAACACGGCATTTCACCCGCAGTCTGACGGGCAATCGGAAAGGGTTATTCAGATCTTAGAGGATATGCTGAGAGGTTGTGTTCTGGACTTCAGAGGTAGTTGGGAGGAGTTTCTACCATTAGCTGAGTTCACCTACAACAATAGTTACCAAGCAAGCATTAAGATGGCACCTTATGAGGCGTTGTATGGTAGGAAGTGTCGCCACCTACTTGTTGGACGGAGTTAAGTGGCGCCGCTTGTTGGGACGAGAGTTGGTTGAGACCAAGACAAGGTTAAGTTGATCTGAGCTCGATTGAAAGAAGCTTCGACCGCGTAAGTCTTATGCCGATCTTAAGCGAGAGATATTGAATTTGCGTGGGGATCAAGTTTTTGAAGGTCTCACCATGGAAGAAAGTGTTAAGGTTCTAAGGAAAGGCAAGCTAAGTCCGAGGTTTATTGGGCAGTATAAGGTAATCGAGACGAGTGGGACCCGTAGCATATCGCCTTGAGTTGCCAGCAGAGCTAAGTCGATTCACGACGTATTCCACGCTTGATGCTTAGGCGGATCGCTCGTGATCCATCGCATGTGGTAGCGATGGAGGAGATCGAGGTGAATCCGGATTTGACCATGGAGGAAGAACTCGTGCGATTTTAGATCGGGATGTGAAGGTTCTCGCGTGGGAAGTGCGTGCCTTTGGTTAAGGTACTATGGCGAAATCATGGCGTGGAAGAAGCTACGGGAACCCGAGGATATGATGAGACAAAGAATACCGCAACTCTTCCGACTGTAATTTCAAGGTCGAAATTATTTTAAGGGGTAGAACCGTAATATCCGTGGTTAGGGGCTATTTTGTTATGGCATGGTTTGCATGTGTTTGGTCCGATTATGTTGTTGTTTTGATGTTTTGGGGCTTAGTTGTAAGCTAGGTGTAAGCTTTGAGTGGTAGGAAAAATCTTTGTTTTAGGCTTAGGTGAGAGGAGTCAAGGAGCTGGGTTTATAAATATTTTAGGTGAATTTTGGCATAACAAATAAGTCGGTGGAGTGGCGGGATAGGCGCCACTTGAGGCTTGTGTGTGACGCCACTTGCAAGAAGGAGGTCCTGTGTTCAAGTGTAGAGTGCTCAGATTTTGGCTTCCATTTTGACGGAATGGAGGGGAGAAGTTGTAGGCAGTTCAAACTCTACCATGGACCAAGTCAAATGTTCAAATGGTGGGTGGAGAGTGAATTTAGGAGGGAGACTAGTTCAAACTAGTTTGAATGGGTGGCTTGGAGTGTTTGGGGGAGTTGTGGCCGGATTTTGGAGAGATTTTGGGGGTTGAGTGGCCGGTTTTAGTGTGGTAGGACTGTGACGAAATGCACTTTGCATTTTGGTACATTTTCGGTCAAGTTTAGTAAGCAAAGTTCTTTTCTTTTTTGTCAATAGCCTAAGCCAAAATTTCAAGTAAATTCCTTCATTTTCTTTTTTCGAGATGTAAAGTTCAAGCATCTTCTTGCGAAAATCACCTTGCTTCTCTTGATTTGGTGGGTGGCAATGCTCTATTCAACTCTCTCTCTTTTGTTCATTTGTGCTAAGTCGAAATAGCCATTTTCTTCCTCACATATCTTGTTTTCTTTCTTTCATAAGTGCCAAAACTTACCTTGCCTTCTAAACCGACTTCTCCATTTGCTTTCTCCATTTCTATTGAGTATAAACTAGCTTCTCCCTTCCTCTCATACTCTCTTTTTCTCCTCTCAATACCCTCTTGTCAAACTCCATTTCTCTAAAATACCTTCCTTTTCTTCTTTCAAACCGAAAGCACCTCCCTCTATTCATCTCTTATTTTCTTTCTTTTCCAAAACTCTTTAGCGATTGTCACCATTTGTTCTTCCCATTTCTCTTAAGGTCAATCCTCTTTTCTTTTTGTTAAAGGTGTTAGTTTAATCTTTCCTCTCCTAGTAGTATCTTGTGGCGAATTTTTATGTGTGGTGATAATTATTGATTGGTTGTTCAATCGTTTGAAGAAGGTGAGTTTTGGCCGAAAGGCGATCTCTTTTCTCTCTTGGTTGTTGTCGATTTCGGTTTGGTTAAAGCTGGTGTTGGTTTTGGTTGAAAGGAGTTAACTTTTGTTTAATCATTTCGTTAGGGCCTTTGGATTTTGGAAGCAAGCAAGAGGAGTCTTCCTCTCTCGTTAATCGTTGGGTAAGTGGTGGTAAGAGGTTGCTTTAATGGTCTTTCTTTTAGAGTTTGTTAAGCCAAAGGCTTGTGAGGCTAATGGTTTTTGTTTTAGGGGAGGCCGATTGTCAGAGGAATCATTGTGTGGTTCGGGTTTTGGTAGGAAACCAAACCAAGTGTAAGGTAAGGGTTCAAATGCTAACCTCGTTGGTTTAATGGTTTTGGCCGAAAGGTATAAGTGACTAATCTCGTGTTTGGTCGATTTTAGGAGCAAGATAATCGAGGGATTTAAATCGGTTCTTTGGGATTAAGCGTGCGTTTTAATAGGTGTGTAAACTAACACACCTTTTTCTCGAGTAATATGTTAATAACTTTGATTGTGTAAAGTGAAACAAAGATGGTTGATCGATATAATACCCAATGAGGTATGGATACGGATTCGGTAAGTCCGTTTCATTACGAGATCTGAGTGATATATGATATCGTGATTGATGTTGTATGTATTATGAGATGCCATATTGAGCATGTGAGCATGATTGCATGATTTGCACGATTTGCATTGGTATGATATGTATTGGGTGATATGAGTGGAGGGGAATATGATATCCGTGTCTTTGGGACACCGAGGTTTGGCACCTCCAAGTGGTTTGGTACCACGAGATGATATTTTGTGACTTTGGGTCACGGAGGTTTGGCACCTCCGCGTCTCGCCCGGTGGCTTAGCACCGGTGGGTTGGCCCCACGGTTGATTTTACTGGGATTGACGCTAGTGATTTGGTATCACACGATGGGTTGGCCCCATCATTTGATTCGTGGATTGCGGTCACCAAAGTGATTTGGTATCACGCTTGTGTCTTTGGGACACGGAGGTTTGGCACCTCATAGCGACTCGTCCACGTGGTTTAACACCTTTGTGGGTTGGCCCCTTGTTGAGATCTGGGATTGTCGCCATGATTTGGTATCACACGGGTTGGCCCCATGCATTGATTATTCGTTACTTTGGGTCACCGGTGGTTTGGCACCACCGATGGTTTGGTACCACACGGGGTAGAAAAGGTATTACGGATGGTTTGGATCGGGTGCATTAATTGTATTGCTTTGTTATTATATGTGTTAGTATGTTGCATATACCGGGAGGGGGATTTATGCACTGAGTCTTGCGACTCACCTTCTCCCTTATCATTTCAGGTGACACTTAGATCGCAGACACAGAGCCGGGGTGGACTCGAGGTGCCCATGCCGTGAATAAAAGTCAGATCTACACTGATTTTAAACTTGGTACTTTGCTTTATGTTATTTTTTCATTTTGGATTTGTTGGGTTGTAAAAGGCCTTTTAAAATTTTTCTTTGGATGTTCATATGTTTAAATTTGATATTAAATATGCCTTAACAAATAATTGGGTTAAATTTTGCTAAAACTTAGAAAGATAACGTTTTTTTTTTTCCAAACTACAAAGCGATATGTTTTTAAACATTACCATCGGGTATCGCGTTGAAACTTAAAACGAAGGCAACTTAAATGTTTTACAAACTTAAACAACGCCCAAAGCGTTTTTAAGCAACAACAAGAATTACTTGGATTTCTAAGTGAGATAAACTTGTTTTACTTACATATCTGATTAAGTTTTCAAAATTCCCGGGTTTTCAAGTACACTATCGTTTTTTTTTTTTTTGTTTTTTTTAAACAATCATGCTCAAGTTTTCTACACGAACAAAACATACAAAAGAGTTCTCATCAAACTTTTAAACGGAAACCTAAAACTCTCAAATACATTTTCCCTGTAACATACCAGATTCGGTCGTGGTGTATTGACCGGGTTTGGGGTGTTACAAAGCCAGTCATGTAACACCCCAAACCCAGTCTAAACGCTACGACCGAATCTGGCGTGTCACTGTAGGAAAACCACTTTGCAACTTGGTTGGAAAACAAAACTTTTACGTAGTTAATTAAAATGTGTTTGAATTGGGTGGATTTTTAAAACATTTTGAAGCTAGATTTTTTTTCTATTTTGCGTGTTTGAATTACCTTGTTGTTTATCATTCATTCGATATATATATCTTATTATATATCTTCAAAACTCAAAAATTATCTTAAGTTTATAAAAACGTTCATGTCACAAATTACTTGGCTTGCCTTTTTCATTTAATAATGGTTTAAGGAAAAAGAAAGAAAAGAAAGAAAAATAACAAAATCCCAAAAAAAAAGCTTAAGTGGCCTTATTACAAGTACCAAAATCCAAAACTTAAAGTAAATAAAAACCGAATTCAAACTAAGTAGTCGAGCATGGCCACCACGAGTCCACCCCAACTCCGGATCCACGATCTAAGCATTATCAACAAAATGTAACGGAAGCGGTGAGTCACTGAGACTCAGTGTATAAATCCTCATCCCAAAAGAGTTAAGGTCACACACAGATGCATATGATATTATGGAAGTCATGCAACCCATTGCCTAATTATCCATCCGAATCTCCCAAATCTACCCCTTGTGGCACCTAGCCACTGGTGGTACCTAACCACTGGTAACCGAAGTTACAAATATTCATGTGTGGGGCCAACCCACTAGTGGTACCTAACCACTGGTGACGACCACTTAAATCGATATGAGGGGCCAACCCACTGTGGTACCTAACCACTAGGACAAGTCACAAAATAAGCACATGTGGTACCTAAGCACTGGTGGTTCCAAACCACTGAGACTTAGTCACAAAATTATGATATGTGGGGCCAACCCACGTGTGGTACCTAACCACTGATGGCAGTCTAATATTTCATGCCTTCCCCCTCCTCTCATCATACCCATATGCTATGCATGTGTTTTTCAATACGATACAATCATGCTTTGTGCAAAGGAATATACAACATGGCACACACAGGTTTCACATAGATCAAGCACGATATTCACCATAATGGACTTACCCGGAGTCCTTGCTTATAAGGGTAACGTAATGTTTCCCACTGTTAATTCGGCTTTCAACAAACACAACATTTAACATAACACATATGAAGTACGTAAGAGTGACACACCTGATTCTCGTACTATCGCACTCACTGCTTTGACACTATCATCACTCGAGACTACCTCTATCGGCCTACGATCTTCTTTCGATGTCAGCCCACACCCCGGTAGCCAATCTCACACTCCTGATACTGCTCGCTTCTTGTACATAGGGGCTGGGTTTATAGATCCAACAGCATTCGAGTCCATGAACACACCTTGATCACTAAATCAAATTTAAATGATAAGATCCAATCTAAGAGATAAACATAGCACTTAAATCGAGACCCTTACCTAGGTTGTCAAATCTTGGAAATCCTCAAGAAAACGCCGCTTCCCTACCTACATTCGGCCAAGCATCCCTTCATTAGACCAACACGATTACTGCACCTACACTTGATGAGATCCAAATAAAAAGAGAAAGGTAAGGAAGTGGCCATTCGGCCGAATCATACTACCATCACATACCTTTGACTTTCCTCATAGTTTGGCACGAGAGATCACAGCAAGAAAGGTTTGGCTCCTATGAGTAAAGAGTGAGAACCGACAGGATCTTAGAGAAGTGATTCGAGTTAGAAACTAAATGATAAAGAGAGAAATAGCAAGGAAGAAAACCACGAAAAACTTACCCATCTTGAAAAGATGATTCGGCTATGGTGTAACTTCGGGAAAAGAGACTGATCTTGAAAGTTTCAGCTATGGGAGAGGAAAGTATGGCAAAGAGGGTTCGACTTTTAGGAAAATATCAAAGAGAAGAGGAGAGCTAGGGATTTGTGTCAAAGAAAGAAACCCACAAGAGAGAAACAAAGAATTTCGGCTAAGAGAAGATGAGGAAGAAAAGAAAAAGATGAAAAGTGATCTCTTGCCTACCAATTTTCGCATAACCAACCCCCCTTCCAGAGTTAGATTTTCGGCCAACTCTGCCGTCACCTGATAACTCTTAACCCACTTGATATCTTTAATCCATATCCTCCCTTCAAGAGAGGCCTTCTTAGCACCAACTCTTCCCTTCCTATTATCAGCATTTAATCAAAATAAAAGAATTAAATCCCTTATTTTGGTAGCTAGTGTGCCGTCCAACCTCCCCCCTTGGGGTGCCAAATTTTAGCCCAAAAGCATGGGCTCCAAGTGGCCAACTTAAGCCCAATGCTTCCCTTAATGATGCCTTACCACTAGACCACTCACTTCCTTGTGCGTCACCCCCTTGTCTCTTCTGTGGCGTCACTTTGCCACTACACCACACACTCCACTTTATTATGTCCTGTAGTTCTTTATTAGTACATTAACCCAGGTCTCAGCCCAAACTTGAGCCTAATTTGCACCTCTAAACCTCAAGCTAACACTTTAACCCTACAACACACAAAATGCATAAACCCACTTATTCAGGATGTTACAGTTCTACCCCCTTAAAAGAAATTTCGATCGGGAAATTTACCTGATCAAAAGAGTTGAGGGTACTGCTGTCGCATAACATCCTCCGGCTCCCATGTCGCTTCTTCAGAACCGTGGTTCCTCCATAATACCTTCACCAAAGGGACTGATTTACTATACAAAACCTTGACATTCCGATCTAGGATCTGTACTGGTTCCTCCTCAAAAGATAAGTCTGAGCTTACCTCAATTTCCTCTACCGCCACAACATGAGAAGGATCCGAGTGATAGTGTCTAAGCATGGAAACATGAAATACATTATGGATTTGACTCAATGCTGGTGGCAGTTCGAGCTGATAAGCTACTGGTCCCACTCGCATTAACACCCGATAAGGCCCGATAAACCTAGGGCTCAGCATGCCCTTCCGACCAAATCTCAACACCTTCTTCCATGGCGACACCTTCAGGAAAGCCATGTCACCCTCTGCAAATTCTATATCCTTCCATTTAACCAAACCTTCTCTTCTGTTTTAGCCACCAACTCTAGACCCAACAATTGCCGTTCTCCCAACTCCGTCCAACACGTAGTGGTACGGCACTTCTGACCATATAATGCTTCATATGGTGCCATCCGAATACTTGCCTGGTAACTATTATTGTATGCGAACTCTGCCAACGGCAGAAATTCTTCCCAACTAGCTCTGAAATCCAGGACACAACCTCTTAGCATATCTTCCAAGATCTGAATTACCCTCTCCGACTGCCCATTTAACTGGGGATGAAATGTTGTACTAAAATCCAAATTTGTTCCCAAGGCCTGGTGCAACGCCTTCCAAAACCTCGACGTGAACCTAGGGTCCCTGTCCGAGATAATTGACACTGGCACCCCATGTAATCTAATAATTTCCTCCACATATAACTTAGCTAACTCTGGAGAGAGTAATCAACCCGGAATCGGTATAAAATGTGCCGACTTTGTTAAATGGTCGACGATCACCCAAGCCGAGTCCTTCTTAGTAGGCGTGAGGGGTAGCCCACTAACAAAATCCATCGTGATCCTTTTCCATTTCCATTACGGAAACTTTATCGGTTGCAACAATCCCGAGGGTAACTGATGTTTAGCTTTGACCTATTGACACGTCAAACACCTACCCACAAATTTAGTTACTTCTCGCTTAAGGCCCGGCCACCAGAACTGCTCCCGCAAATCCTGGTACATCTTACTACCTCTAGGATGCATAGCGTATTGACTGTTATGAGCCTCCTGAAGAATCTTTTGCCTTAACTCCATGTCGTTAGGCATGCAAACTTTCCCCTAAAAACATAGCACTCCATCGCTGCTCAGGCTATACCCCTCTAGTCCACCATTCTGTACTTGCAAACATCGAACGCTTAAGACTTCATCCAATAGTTTTTTTTCCTTAACGTGGTTTACCAATGTTGGCTTCACTTGCAGTTCCGCTAATAGACTTTCGTCATCATACAGACTAAGGTGGGCAAACATGGCTCTTAGATCTGCCACAACCTTACGACTCAAGGCATCAGCTACCAAATTAGCCTTTCCCGGATGGTACTTAATCGAGCAATCATAATCCTTCAACAGCTCGATCCACCTCCTCTGCCTTAAAGTTAATTCCTTCTAAGTGAGGAGGTACTTCAAACTTTTATGGTTCGTGTACACAATAGACTTCTCTCCATACAAGTAATGTCTCTAAATTTTTAGGGCAAAAACCACCGCAGCCAACTCGAGATCATGCATCGGGTAATTCACCTTGTGAGGCCTCAATTACGGGGAAGCATACGCTACTACCTTCCCTTCTTGCATCAGTACACATCCTAACCCTGTGTGTGACGCATCACAATAAACCAGAACTCCTTCCCCGCTTCAAAGTTGAATCGAGATCAAGCTTTCATCAATATCCTCTTCAGCTTCTCAAAACTCTCTTGTTGCTTGTCTGACCACACAAACGGGACCCCTTTCCTTAGCAACTTGGTTAACGGCACTGCAATCAAAGAAAATCCTTCCACAAACCTTCGGTAATATCCTGCTAAACCTAGAAAACTCTAAATCTATGCCACAGACTTCGGTGGTTTCCAGTCCAATACAGCCTCAATCTTTCGAGGATCCACCCTAATCCCCTCAGCTGACACCACGTGACCCAAAAAGGTAACTTCCTTCAACTAGAACTCACACTTACTAAACTTAGAAAATAATTGCTTCTCCCTCAGAATTTGTAACACCACACTAAGGTGCGATCATGCTCCTCCTCAGACTTAGAATAAACCAGAATATCGTCAATAAACACTACAATGAACCGATCAAGATATGGTTGAAACACTCGATTCATCATATCCATAAATGCTGCTGGGTCATTAGTTAAACCAAATGGCATCACCAAAAATTCATAGTGACCCTAACGAGTATGAAAAGCTATTTTATGGATATCAGCCTCCTTGACCTTAAGCTGGTGATATCTCGACCTCAATTCTATCTTGGAAAAGATTGAGGCTCCCCTAAGTTGATCAAACAGGTCATCTATCCTTGGTAACAGATACTTGCTCTTAATTGTCAACTTATTCAGCTGACGGTAATCAATGCACATTCTCATTGATCCGTCCTTCTTCTTAACAAAAAGCACAAATGCTCCCCAAGGCTATACACTTGGCCGGATAAAACCCCGATCCAACAACTCTTGAATCTGCGCTTTCAACTCCACTAACTCCTTCAGCACCATCCTATAAGGGGCAATAGACACTAGCGCTGTTCCTGGTAGAAGGTCGATACCAAACTCCACTTCGCGATCCGGGGGCAAACTCGAGAGCTCTTTCGAAAGACATCGATAAATTCTTTCACCATTCGGACATTCTCCAAAGTTGATTCCTTAACTTTCAAAGCACAAACATAAACCACCAACGCCTCACATCCTTTCCTCACCATCTTCTCAACCTTCAGAGCAGATACCACATTAGATAGGTAATTCCTTCTCTCACCTATCATCACCACCTCTTCACCCTCGACCGTTCTCAGCACCATGCTCTTAGCTGCACAGCCCAGACCCACCTGATACTTTGCCAACCAATCCATTCCTAAGATTAGATCGAACTCCCCAAAGGGCAATTCCATCAAATCAGCTTGAAACACTACCCCTTGAAGTTCTAGGGGTACATCCCTATATAGTTTGTCTACTACCACAGAGTGTCTTAGAGGGCTAATTATCGTCATCTCCCTAGCAGAAGTCTTATAGGCTAAGTTCAAAGTTCCCACTATACTACTAGCAACATAAGAGTGCGTTGAACCAGCATCAATCAAAGTAGTATAAGGCAATCCAAAAATTAAAAACATACTGGTTATGACGTCCGGTGCGTCGCCCTCCTCACGACGCTTCGTTGCATAGACCAATCCAGGCTGTCTTGCATCCATATTTCTGGCACCCTTGCCTGGTGCCCCACGGCCCCGTCCGTTTCCATTACCACCCCTGACTGCACCTCGACCCCTTTGTGGTCGCTGACCATCTCTCCTAAACTGGTTACGCCCTTGGTTCTCAGTCTGTATCCTAGTCAGCCTCCCCAGACAATCCCTTATCCGGTGATCCATTGACCCACATTCGAAATATCCTCTATTACCTATCCAACACTCTCTCGAATGGGACTTTCCACATCGAGCACACTGTGGTGGCCATTGAGAAGCAGTAGCTGGCCTTACAGCTTGATCCCGTCCATCGAATCTAGCTCTTTTCTAAGAATTCCCAGTAGATCCTAAAGGCCCATAACTTCTTTTATCCCTATTCCTATTTTGATTCTGCTTCTCAGTTTGCTTCACCTCCTCAGCAATCTTGGCCTTCTCCACAAGGATGGTAAATTCCCTTTCTCGCTGCGGTGCAATCAATACCCGCAGCTCGTCCCTTAGTCCGTCCTCAAACCTAACACAACGCTCATGCTCCGTAGCCACAATACCCCGAGCATACCTGCTCAACCGCAAGAATTTCGTTTCATATCCGAATACTGACTTACTCCCCTACACCAAATTCAAGAACGCCTTACATTACGCATCTATATAACTAGACCCAATGTACTTCCTCTGATAAGTCACCTTAAAGAAATCCCAAGTGATGTCATCGACCATCACACCTTCCAGATCGTGAGCCACCACTAATAAGACTCATCCCGGAGAAGAGACACTATCTCTTTCAACTTCTCCTCCATCGTGAAATCCAAATCATCCATTATGCGCTCTGTCGCTTCTAACCAATACCCCGCGGTGTTGGGAGCCACACCCGAAACTCCCCTAAACACCTCAGCTCCATTCACGGAGTCGTTCAGACCAGATTTCTAAGTCCCCGTCCCTACACCTACTCCCGCAACTCTCTCTAAGGACTCATAGCATAGCTTGCGATACTGCATCATCACCACCTGTCTGCTCTTGATATTCGGCGCCTACAGTGGGTGGCAACAGTACCTCATTTTTTGACCCATAATCGGACCCTACCGGTTTAGACACAGTTGTCCTACCCCTACCACGTCCGCGCGCAATACGCCCACGACCTCGAGTGCTCATTCTACCATTCGTGATTTAATCTGATTTAAACAAATTTATGGGTTAATAACTTTTCCTTTCAATGATTAATAACGAACAGTCTTATGGAAGAAAGTTTTAACAGTGGTTCTTTCGAGTTTGAACCATGTCTACATAGTTCAGTTCTTAAGTCTATATTTCTCATTCCAAAAAACAAAATTCACATTCAAAAAACATCCAACAGGGCACCATATACAGGTTTCACGCACAAGTACATCCACGAACTCACGTTCACTGCCTAGGGGTATTTTGTCATTTTACTACCTAGGGGTATTTTGTAATTTTAACCCACAGGGGTATTTTCATAATTTTAACCTACAGTGATATTTTTATAATTTTTCAAAATAAGGTATCTTGGTGATTTTTCAAAATAAGGGTATTTCGATAATTTTGCAATTCGGGGGTATTTTGGTAATTTTATAATCTGGGGGTATTTTGGTAATTTTATAATCTGGGGTTTTTTTGGTAATTTTGCAAAAATCTGATAACTTTCGTAAATCGAGGGTAATTTGGTAATTTCCCTTACAAAAGCGCTATGGTAATTTTCCAAACAGGGTTATTTTGGTCATTTCACAGAAGCAAGGATATTTTGGTCATTTATCTCAACCTAGGGTATTATGGAAAATTTTACAAAACTCAAGGTCATATAAGTAATTTCGCAAGGATAGGTACTGGTCCCTTTTGGGTTTTAGTTAAAATTTTGGCCTGTTAACCAGTCTTCGAAGCTAAGGTGAACAGTCACTACGCACCAAGTAGGATTCCAGAAAAGAGGAGGTGAGTCACTAGGACTGCTTAAATACCAAGCTCTTCCTAAATCCACTCCTAGACATGCGTATGCCTGTTACCACACCCTAGTCCCTCTGACTTGCTCACAGACATGACTATTTAAGGAAGTTAAGTTTTATGACATTTATAAGTTGGTTGAGATAAGCCTAAGGTCCACAACCCCTAGTATAACTATCTACGTCCCTATAACCCATTAATCCATCATACATATATATCTATCACATCAAAGGTTAGGATATTTACCTGGGTGGATCAGTGCCGGAGACTTAGGTGCCATGCTTTTCGAAGTATGCATTTTTGTCAAATCATTTTCCAGACCCTTTTTTAAAACATTTTGGGCCTTATACCCACAGTCGAGCTTTTAAACTGGACTCTAATGCCAAAATGTAACACCCCAAACCCGGTCTAAACGCTACGACCAAATCTAGCGTGTGACTGTAAGAAAACCACTTTGCAACTTGGTTGGAAAACAAAACTTTTCATAGTTAATTAAAACATGTTTGAATTGGGTGGATTTTTAAAACATTTTGAAGCTAGATTTTTTTTTTTTTTTTTTTGTGTTTGAATTACCTTGTTGTTTATCATTCATTCGATATATATATCTTTTCAAAAACTCAAAAATTATCTTAAGTTTATAAAAACGTTCATGTCACAAATTACTTGGTTGCCTTTTTCATTTAATAATGGTTTAAGGAAAAAGAAAGAAAAGAAAGAAAAATAACAAAATCCTAAATAAAGTTTAAGTGGCCTTATTACAAGTACTGAAATCCAAAACTTAAAGTAAATAAAAACCAAATTCAAACTAAGTAGTCGAGCATGGCCACCACGAGTCCACCCCGGCTCTAGATCCACGATCTAAGCATTATCAGCAAAATGTAATGGAAGGGGTGAGTCACCGAGACTCAGTTTGTAAATCCCCATCCCAAAAGAGTTAAGCTCACACACAGATTCATATGATATTATGCAAGTCATGCAACCCATTGCCTAATTATCCATCCGAATCTCCCGAATCTACCCCTTGTGACACCTAGCCACTGGTGGTACCTAACCACTGGTAACCAAAGTTACAAATATTCATGTGTGGGGCCAACCCACTTGTGGTACCTAACCACTGGTGATGATCCCTTAAATCGATATGTGGGGCCAACCCACTGAGGTACCTAACCACTGGGATAAGTCACAAAATAAGCACATGTGGTACCTAACCACATGTGGTTCCAAACCACTGAGACTTAGTCACAAAATCACGATATGTGGGGCCAACCCACGTGTGGTACCTAACCACTGGTGACAGTCTGATATTTCATGCCTTTCCCCTCCTCCCATCATACCCCTATGCTATGCATGCATTTCTCATACAATCATGCTTTATGCAAAGGAATACACAACATGGCACACACAGGTTTCACATAGATCAAGCACGATATTCACCATAATGGACTTACCTGGTGTCCTTGCTTATAAGGGTAACATAGTGTTTCCCACTGTTAATTCGGCTTTCAACAAACACAATAATTTAACATAGCACATATGAAGTGTGTAAGAGTTACACACCCGATTCTCGTACTATCAAACTCACTGCTTTGACACTATAGTCACTCGAGATTACCTCTATCGGCCTACGATCTTCTTCTGATGTCGGCCCACGCCCCGATGGCCAATCTCGCACTCCTGATACTGCACGCTTCTTGTACTTAGGGGCTAGGTTTATAGATCCAACCCTTCCTGTTGTTTGGCTGGCATTCGAGTCCATGTACACACCTTGATCACTAAATCGAATTTAAATGATAAGATCCAATGTAAGAGATAAACATAGCACTTAAATCGAGACCCTTACCTAGGTTGTCAAATCTCAAAAATCCTCAAGAAAACATCGCTTCCCTACCTACATTCGGCCAAGCATCCCTCATTAGACCAACACGATTACTGCACCTACACTTGATGAGATCTGAATAAAAAGAGAAAGGTAAGGAAGTGGCCATTCAGTCGAATCCTACTACCATCACATACCTTCGGCTTTCCTCATAGTTTGGCACTAGAGATCACAGCAAGAAAGGTTCGGCTCCTATGAGTAAAGAGTGAGAACCGACAGGATCTTAGAGAAGTGATTCGAGTTAGAAACTAAATGAGAAAGAGAGAAATAGCAAGGAAGAAAACCACGGACAACTTACCCATCTTGAAAAGATGATTCGGCTATGGTGTAACTTCGAGAAAGAGACTGATCTTGAAAGTTTCGGCTATGGGAGATGAAAGTATGGCAAAGAGGGTTCAACTTTTAGGAAAATATCAAAGAGAAGAGGAGTGCTAGGGATTTACACGAAAGAAAGAAACCCACAAGAGAGAAATAAATAATTTTGGCTAAGAGAGAAGATGAGGAAGAAAAGAAAAAGATGAAAAGTGATCTCTTGCTTACCAATTTTAGCATAACCAACCCCCTACCAAAGTTTGATTTTCGGCCAACTCTATCGCCACCTGATAACTCTTATCCCACTTGATATCTTTAATCCATATCCTCCCTTAAAGAGAGGCCTTCTTAGCACCAACTCTTCCCTTCCTATTATCAGCATTTAATCAAAATAAAAGAATTAAATCCCTTATTTTGGTAGCTAGTGTGCCATCCAACCTCCCCCTTGAGTGCCAAATTTTAGCCCAAAAGCATGGGCTCCAAGTGGCCAACTTAAGCCTAATGCTTCCCTTAATAATGCCTTGCCACTAGACCACTCACTTCCTTTTGGCGTCACCCCTTATCTCTTATGTGGCGTCACTTTGCCACTACATAACACACTCCACTTTATTATGTCTTATAGTTCTTTATTAGTGCATTAACCCATGTCTCAGCCCAAACCTGAGCCCAATTCTCACCACTAAACCTCAAGCTAACACTTTAACCCTACAACACACAAAATGCACAGACCCACTTATTCAGAATGTTACAAGTCAATTCCCAGAATTATGTCTAATTCATCAAATGGTAGCAACATCAAATTGACCGGGAAACATAAATCACAAAACATCAACAAGCAATTCTTGCACACCTTATCCACCAAAACACACTTGCCTGAGGGGTTCGATACTCTAATCACAAATTCAATAGACTCAACAGGTAAAGTCTTATCTGATACTAAATTTGTAATATCCCAGATTAGGGCTTATACACTATGGCTAAATTATATGAAATAGCATGTCGTATGTGTTATGAATGTGTTATTTGAATTTTAGAATCTTGAAACATAAGGAAAATGTCTTAGAAAAATATCGAGTTTTAAGTCTAAAAGAGGGAAATGAAGTAATGTAGCCTTAAGAAAATAAATAAGGGAAATATGACATATAATTCGTCTTGGAAAAGTGGCCCGGAGACACCACTTAAAACCTCTGGGAATGACGCCACTAGTAGGGTAAATGGGCCAAGGTTCGAGTCGTGAAGGAAGTTAAATGGAAGTTTTTATTTTCGGCAACAAGGAGCAGTAGTGGATGGCAAAAAGAGTCTGTGGGAGGAGTTTGAGATGAGATCTAATTCTCTTAGAAATTTCGGCTAAGGTAGGAAAAAGGGTAAGGAAGAGTGAATTAAGGAATTTGATAGTGAGAGGAAGAGGTGGCCGGCCAAGGGACTCTCTTGGTAGTAATTTCGGCCAAGGAAGGAGATTAAGGCTTTTCTTCATTCTTTTCCTTCCCTTTTGAGTCTCTGCCGAATTCTCTCTACAACTCTTTATCTTTTCTTTTTAATTCTCTCAAAGCCAAATATAGGACCCTCTAGTCTTGCCGATTTTTCCCTAAGTCCTACACCTTTTCCTTTCTTTCCTTGTTGAATCTGAAATCCTATAGTGTTCATCAAAAGCCGAAATCAAGTGGACAACATTTAGGCTATAGCCGAATAGCCCTGTGGATTCAAGTAAAGGTGCTGTCGATTTTTATAGAGAAGGTAAAGATCAAATATCATTTGATCTCCGTTCTTTTTCTTTAGACTTGTCGAAATCTAGAACTAATCCCATTAATATTGTTGGTTGCCGAAATTTGGAAGGATCTCTCGGGATTTTCAGTGTAGTCGACTATAAGGAGGATTATTCGGGATTTCAACATCCAAGGTAGGTTATGTGGTATTCGGCCATAGGCCAAATCTATGTGATTTAATGTTAGAATTAAATCTAACCTATGTCTATAGGTAATTCAACACTTTCATAATCAAGTAGCAGTTTTCGGGAATTGTGGATTGCAAGGTAAATGTACTTACACATTCAGCCAAGGCCTAATTAGGAACCTAGATCTATTTCTTAATTGTTCAATAGCCGAAAACTAATCAAAACAATTGATCTAGTATTAGCCGATTACAAGGAGGAGGGTTTGCAAGTTTCGAGATTTGGTTAGGAGACAAATTGGCAACAAGGTAAGTTTCGGGATTTCATTATTAGCCGAATGGCTTTATGCTAAAGTTTCTAAGGTTGGCCGAATGTAGGAACTTGAGATCTAAGGCTTTAAATCGGGCTTTTTGGGATTTGGAGTGAATTTGCTAAGTATATTAGGTGTGTACCCCGCACTAAATCTTGATAGATTTACGGTGTTAATTTATTAAATATGTTAATATAACAAATGTAAGATTATGGCTAAGGTACCATGTAATGGTGCATAGTACTCAGGTACGTTTTCCTACTCCTACTATGAGTATGATAAGTTTTGCTATGGCACATGCATGAAATTATAAGAAAGTGAAAAAGGAATATGACATGGTTGATGCATAGTTGTATGACATGGGGCATATGGGTGATATGTAAAGGGGAAGTGAATTGGTGGTTTTATTCCCCAATATAAGAATGTGGTGACTTATGTCACAATATAAGAATGTGGTGACTTTTGTCACAATATAAGAATGTGGTGACTTATGTCACGAATTTATATATGGTGGCTATGCCACAAAATCATAAGGCGATGAGCACGTCAACTGCAATGACTGCCTTCGATGGTGTGTAGCGGATGGAGGGTTGACTTAGTAGTCCCCACGGTGTGATGGTTGGTACAGGTGATGTGTAGCGGATGGCATTTAGGTTTGGGTTCGGGAATTGCATCATTTTTAAATGTTATGTGAATATGTATGATCTGATATGCCATATCTATTGAGACTTAGTGTTGATTGTACACATTGAGTCTATTTGACTCACTCCGTTGTGGGACTATTTTTCAGGTGATGATCAGTGATGGATCGGGTCGGTAGGAGCTCAGGGGTGACCATGCTCAGCACGAACTTAATGAGTTGGATATTTTATTTTACTTAAGTACTTTAAATTTTATTTTGGAGATTTATTTTGATGTAACAAGATTATAGTATGAACCATTTATGCATGCTTTTAAATTATTTTTACTATGGCACTGTATTTATCAAATTAAAGTTAATTTTTCCTCAAATTTAAATAATAAATTGTTTTTAACACTAATTCGACACGGGTTTTAAAATTCGAGCCCAACCCAAATCAACCACTGATTTCAAAAACACACAAGTTTTTAGCAAAGTTTCAAACAAGATTTGAATGGATTTTCTTTAGAAGCATGCCAGATCCGGTCAGGGCTTGTGGGCTGGGTTTGGGGTGTTTCAAAATTCATACACACATAAGAAAGAGTCAATCTTGGATCTATCAATGCAATGACATCAGTATCAAATAAAGTGAAAGTACCTATGATGACGTCTGGAGATGATGCTTTCTCTCGTGCATGTATAGCATAGGCTCGGGCAGGTGCTCTTGCTTCTGACCTTACGACTGTATCAGTCGTTCCTATCTGGTTTTTATTCACATTTTTGATGCTCCTGGGTGGTCTACTACTGGTCACCACATTACTTGGTCTTTCGTTCTGAACATTTTCTTCTTCAACTATCTTTGGGCAATCTCAAATAAAATGATCTTGGGATCCACACTTATAGTATGTTCTATTGTTATACCTGCCCCAGCATTCTCTCACATGTTGTCTCCCATATATTTTACATTCGGGCTTGTTGTTCTTAACATTGCCCTCACTTGACTCATTTGGAGCTTGAATTTGTAAACCAGTACTCTGTCTCAAATGATATCTATTAGAATGACCAAACGAAGCATTTGAACGATTACTGGCATCTCTATATCTCTTTGAAGAAGGCTGAGAAAATTTAATCATCGATTTCTTTCTTTCATCTCGAGCCTCAGAATCAGCTTTCTTCTTTTCTTTACTGAGTTCTTCAGCTTTGAATGCTCTCTCCACAAGTAAAACAAATTCATTTATATCCAGTATCCCAACCAACAACTTTACATCTTCATTCAATCCCTCTACGAAACGTTTGCACATAGTAGCTTTAGTAGAAACACACTCTCTAGCATATTGGCTCAATCGCATGAATTCTCGTTCATACTCAACAACAGAAAAACGGCCTTGTTTCAGCTCTAAAAACTCCTTACATTTCTGATCAATGAAGCGTTGGCTGATATACTTCTTTCTAAACTCGACTTGAAAGAATTTCCAGGTGATTCTCTCTCTAGAACCACAGATATCAATGTTTTCCACCAATTGTAAGCCGTGTCTCTCAATAAGGAAACTGTACACTTAATGCACTCATCAGGGTTTAGCGACATCTCATCAAATACTCAAACGGTATTCTCGAGCCAAAACTTAGCTCGTTCAGCATCATCATCAACTGTGGCCCTAAACTCTTTGGCCCCATACTTGTAAATCTTGTCTACAGGTGGTTTATTCAATCTGATCGAATCTACAACTTGCGGCACAACAGGTACGTGCGGGGGTGGAGGTTGTGGAGCAGTCATATTGTTTCTAACAAATTCTGAAAACCATTCACTCATCATACGGAAGAAGGCTTGCTTAGCCTCACCTTCCTCACCACTATAATTTGGCCTTGATGTGGTTGGCGTTGTCCCTTGAGCGGGAGCAGGCGCATTACTCTCTACATCATTAGCAACTGCTCGATTGGGATCCATTACTATATTAAAACACATTTCAACTGTCAGATTTCATCACACTATCGCAATTTTACAATATGGCATGTATAGCTAGATTTACACGCGCTACGTTAGTCCGAGAATCGACTAAATCGTAACTCTGATACTAATAAAATTGTAACACCACTAACCCGAAACTATCGTCAGAATAGGATTAAGGGGTATTACCCATCAATCAAAATATTTAACCTTTAAATGTCGACACAAAGTCAATCATCATCAAACACATTCATATACAATTATAGTGTCCCTTAAACGAGTCATCAAGACCCTAAACATGCTTATAAGCCGAGTTGGGACTAAACCGAAACACATATAAAATTTCATAAAAAAATTGAAACTTTTCTAGAATACAAGGGAGGCACGCCCATGGGGGTAGGTCTTGCCTCTCCCACGGCTACATGACACACCCGTGTGACCTACCTGTGGTTTCATACTGCCAAAATCAACACGGCTAACAAGCAAGCCCGTGTGCTAAGGCCGTGTCCTATAAGGTCATATATTGCCATTTCTCGCACGACCTGTAGGCACGCCCGTGCCATGGCCATGTACTATTAAAGCCAGCTACTGACTTGTGCACCATGGTTAGATGATACCCCCGTGTCGAGGCCGTGTGTAGTTTAAGCCACATTTTGCCAATTTACCCACGGTCTGAAGCACCCCCGTGTGCCCTAATCGTGTGACATTATAGGCCATTTTTGCAAGGCCAACATGCCACCCACTTAGGGTCAAACCTACAAGCCAATCAACCAAACATATCATATACATATTTCCATCCAAAAGCATACGAATTTAGCAACTTAAAACATACAATCAATACCAACTCTAATTATACCCAATTCAATACCAATACTTATTCTATCACAAGCATAATTCATTCTCAATCTCACTACCCCTACTAGCATTTATCAACACAAAGTTACCACTCAATAGCAAATTCATCAATCTACAAATCATGCTAAAAGGTGCATCATATATATATACCACATTCATTCATGCCAAACCTATCACATATCTAGCCACATCTCATGGCTAAATACAAATCTCAAACTTGATTCCATTAACTAGCCTATACATGCCATATTCCAGTTATATACATCTTTTCATAAGTACCAAAATAGAATGCCGATAGTGTGATTGAGAAGCTGACGGTCCCAGATTAGAGCTAGCTTTACTGACACTGCAAGGCAGAGAAACAAATCATACAGTAAGCTTTCCAAAGCTTAGTAAATTCGATATGCAATACAATTATCATATCAAATTAAATCAATGCATAAATAAACAATCACTTAGATCTATTATCTCATATTCGTGCCTTCTCATCCATATCTTCAATGCTCATTTCCTCAATCAAAGCTTAATTTTACTCATCAACCACAAAGGTTCAATACATACCTTAACCACACAAAGCTATTAAATCTCTAATCTATTCAATGCTCAATATTATTTGTCGATCATTCTTTAATTTAATCGCACACTTAGTGCCACATACATATCCGATGCATAATTATTATTGCACACTTAGTGCCTATTCTTTTAACCAACTCATCTCGGTATCGCACACACAGTGCCACATCAATAATCCAAAGCTTTCATAACATTGCACACACAGTGCCACAGTAATAAATCGAAGCTTTCATCATATCGCACACACAGTGCTATTCATTTCTATCTCGATTTCACTTTCGCACGCTTAGTGCCATCGAATCAAATTTGTGCACATAGAAACTCACTTTCATATACATAAACATATTCATTTCATATCGATAAAACATATCTCAAATACATGTATTATATCTGAACTTACCTCAGATGTCGAACTATCAATACAATCGATTAATCGAGCACTTTATCTTTGCCTCGATCTTGATTCGGACCTCTCCTCTCTTGGTCTAAACACATTAAAATTCAATCCATTCAATCATAAATTCATTCATTTAATCCAAATACACATATTTAGGGCATTTTACAAATTAGCCCTCACATTTTTACATTTTAACACTTTAGTCCCTATCTCACAAAAACATCAAATTCACCAAATTCCACCTAGCACAAGCTTATTCGAATTTTACTAATGTCCATACAAACCCACACATGTCATTTATTTCACATTTTAGTCCCTCAATTTACACTTTTCATAATTTAGCCCAAAATACTCAATTTCATCAAAAATCCCAATACAAACTATGATAATCCAACTCTAAGTTTTCATATTTTACCAACAACTAACACATAGCTCAAACATGCATCAATGGCATATCTCAAAAACAACATCAATTCACAAAATTACAACATGGGTTAGCTAGAGCACGAAGCAACAATTATGAAAACGTAGAAATTATTAAAAACCAAGCTCAAACATACCTTAATTTTCTTGAGCAAGTGCCAAATATTTAACAAGCTTGCTCCCTTCTTTTCTTTCTAATTTCAGTGGAAAATGGATGAATATAAGATGACCACTTCCATCTTTTGTTTTATTATTATTATAACATTTTAATACATAAATGACACATCTAACTTTTTATTAACATAAAAGACAAACTAACATTATGGTTTATAAGTCATTTAACCATCCACTAACTTGAAAATGGATTAATTACTTCATAAGGCCTCATCCTTAGAAAGCCAACAACATCTAAGTACTCACAAATCAGCACACAGTATTTTACTCTCTATGCAATTTAGTCCCTTCTCTTAATTCGGCATTGAAACGGTCAAATCATCACACAGAATTTTCACACAGGCTATGTCACATATTGTTCACATAGAAAATATCATTAAATTATTTTTATGACCTCAGATTTGTGGTCTCGAACCACTATTCTGACTAAGGTCCAAACCGGGCTGTTACACTAATACCTTATCAATGTATGAAGCTTGAGATAGAGTTATCGTTTTATTCTTTTGATCACTAAAGATTTGAATTCCAAGAATATAACTAGCTTCACCAAAGTGCTTCATGCAAAATTGTTGAGCTAACCATAGTTTAACCGATGACAATTCTCCCACATCATTTTCGATAAGTAGAATATCACCAACATACAAAATGAAGAAAACCATCTTTTTTTCCTTTATATGCTTATAAACAAAAGGTTCATCAACGTTTGCTCAAACCCAAAATTCATGATCGTTTGATCAAATCTTTTATTCCATGAGTGGGATGCCTGCTTAAGTTCATAAATGGATCTTAGCAGTTTGTAAACTTTCTGCTTCTTTCCTTTGACAACATAGTCAATGAGTTGATCCACATAAATGGTCTCATCAAGATATCCATTCAAGAATTTTATCTTGACATCCATTTCCCAGATCTCGTAATCGAGAGAAACCACAATGGATAAGTGTATGCGAATATACTTGAGCATGGCTATCAGAGAAAAGTCTCATCGTAATCGATATTTTATTTTTTTGTGTAGCCTTTCTCTACAATACTAGCTTTGTGTGTTTCCACTTTCCCTTCCACATTTCTCTTATTCTAGTAGATCCACTTACACCTTATAGGTTTAAATCCAATCAGTTAGTCTACAAGTTCCCATATCGTATTAGATTTTATAGAATCCATCTTGGCATCCATGGTCTAATTCAGAGCTTGGAATCAACACCCAGCATAGCCTCTTTATAAGTGAGTGGATTATCATCCCTACAATTGGCTTTCGTATTATAAATACTACCATTATAGATGAAAAAGTTTGGTTTCTTAGAAACTCTCACACTACGACAGATTCCCCTATGCTATTGATCGTTTGTAGGTCTTTTCAAAACTTTCTTTTGAATTCAACTTGGTGATTGTTCTACCACTCCCGAAAGTTCCTTGTGTACCACTTTACTCATAGGCTTAAAGTTATCCATGTAGCTTTCCTCGAGGAAAGTAGCATTAGTAAAAACTTCAATCTTATTATCTTTGGAATTGTAGAACAATCCTCCCTTTGTTCCTTTTGGATATCCTACAAACATGCACAATTTTGTCTGTGTATCAAACTTATTGCATTCTTATCCAGAACGCGTGCTGGACAATCTCATATTCTAAAGTGATTTAGAGCGGGTTTCTTTCCATACCACAGATCATAAGGTGTCTTACAAGCAAACTTGGTTGGCACATCATTCAGAATATAGCAAGTCGTTTGTATCACATATCCCCAGAAGGTAGTAGAGTCGTGAATAGCTTAACATTGAATGAACCATGTCAAGCAAGGTTCTATTCCTTCTCTCAACTATGCCATTCTTGCGGAATGCCCGACATAGTGTAATGTGGAATTAACTTTAATTAAGTAATTAATTATTCATCATTCAAATAAATAAAAAATAGTTACATGTTTACTACAATATGGACACATTTCCCAATAGAATCTTTCTATAGAACTTACTAAGAGTGTTAAATTTGAACTTGAAATTAAAGCTAAAGCTTTTGTAGTTTGTGAAGGAATGGAAATTGCAAAAAAGAATGGAGTATGAAGGGTCATAATTGAATTTGATTCTTTGAAATTGGTTTAGTATTTTAATGATGTGTTTAAAGAGAATAGATGGAGGATATTCCATTATATACAAAGGATGAAAGATAGCAGTGCATGTTTTGAAGAGTTTATCCAATACCTTATGCCTGACCCAACTCCCAGATCCAGGTACAGAGCGTCACAGGTTGACCGATTTGAAAACACAACTTTCTTCTCTTCTTTGAGGATCAATCCATTGTCCATTTTGGCATATACCTTTTTTTTTCCATTCCTTTAGTTTAAGACCATTTTTATTTTTCTTTTAAAGCACTATTTGAAAATATCAACCCGCCATCTTTAAAGATTAAAGATTTACAGATTAATTCTTGGTGGCTATCTAAATTATCATCAATGAATCATAAATTATCTGTTATGATGGAAATCTAGAGTCGATAAACAGTGTTTTTCTTCTAGCTTTCTATGAGGTCAGTATCTTTATTATTTTCTTATGAGTTATGTTATCGGATTTTCGGTATGGTATTGTATCTTGAATTTCCTTATCTTGGTTTTCCTATCATTCATACTTTGTAAATTATTAATCATGGCTTATCTTTAAAGTGTGTTCTTCATCTTGTGATAGCTATGTCTATTATGATTATGCTTCTGGTTCGATCATAGAAAAGTGGTGATTCTGGTATCTGGATTTCTCTAATTTTTGTGTAAGAAATTGATATCGGCAAAGGTATAAGTAGTGAAGTCACAAGCTTTAATTTGTATGATGGACTTATTTTCTCAGGTAAATTAACTAAAGTCAATGTATTCAATCGGGATATCTTTGTTTCTCAGAACTAATATGATTGTAAAGGCCTTTGATGGCATGATAAGAGAATTTTGAAAGATTATGTGTTTGAGTTGTTCTAATAGCATGAAGAAATGAGCATTTTGTTATGTTATTATTTGATTATAACAGTCCGGTTTAGACCTAGTCAAAACAATAGATTCAGGACCACAAATCCAAGTCAGAATAATATTTAAATATTATTTTCTATTCCTATGGTATATGATTTAGCATGTGTGAAAGTTTCGTAAATTAATTTGTCCGTTTGTGTGCTTAATTTGATAAAAGGACTTAATTGTGAAAGATGCTAAATTAGTATGCTATAAGTTAAAAGAACTTAAGTGTCATGTCTTTATTAAAATGAAGACCTTATGTTGTAATATAACCATTAAATAACGGTATGGACGGTTATGGCATTGAATTATATTTGTCTTATATGTTTAATAAAGGTTAAAATTGTAATTTGTAAAATAAATGTTAATCAGTAAAACTAAAAGCATGAAATGGCCATCATCTTCTTCTTTGTTTCACTGAAATTAGAAAGAAAGAATAGGGTTAAAAGTTTTGAAGCATTCGGCCATTTCTAAGCTCAATTCAAGGTATGTTTGACTTAGGTTTTTTATAATTTTTACATTTTTGTAATCGTTGCTTTATATACTTCAAAACACATGCTTCAATCTTGTGAATTGATGAATAATTTGAAATGTTGCATTGATGAACTCATGTGTTTTGTGATATTTGATGGTGAAACATGAAAGATATGTGTTAGATTAACATAGTTTGTCTTTGGAGTTTTTGTGAAATCAAGTATTTGGACTTAATTGAGAAAATAGTATTTTGAGGGACTAAATTTTGAAATAAATGAAATATGTGGACTTGAATGAGCATGGGCGATATTCGTCCAAGCATGAGTATCATGAAATTTGGTATATTTTGTGATTTTGTGAAATAGGGACTAAATTGTCTAAATATGAAAATGTGAGGGCTAATTTTTAAATTGCCCTAAATGTGTGTTTTTGGATTGAATTGAATGATTCAGTGAATAAATGGATTAAATTTGAATATGTAGAGATCAAGAGCCGAAGAAAATAGATTTAGATAGCGAAAAGTCAAAAGTGGTCGAATAACCGAATCCGATAAATATTCGAATCCAAGGTAAGTCTATGTACAAATAAATGTATTTGTATTAGTTTCTATATGTTTATATGAAATCTCATTGTGATGAATGAATATGAGAATTGTAACATCCTGAATTAGGGCCTTTGCATTTTAAATGTTGTGTGTAACTCTTTTGTGGTGTGTTTCGGTAGTTGGGTGTTTTGCATTTCGGGCAGTGTGGTGCATTTCTTTGGAGTAGCCGAAATTCTCAAGAGTGTTATTCATTCTTCTTCAGTTCAACTAAATCAAATCTTTTCTCTCTTCCTCCCTCTGCATTTTCGGCAATATGGGTTCTTTGCTTTCATTTATTCCAATTTTGTAGCCGAACCTCCCCTATTATTTTACCATCTCTCTTTTTATTCTTTCTTCCATTTGCATCAACAAGAACCAAACTTCATTCTCCATTTTCTTCTTTTCATTCCATCTATTTCTTATTTAGCCGAACCTCCATAGCCGAATTCTTTTCGTAATTTTCTTCCTTTATTCTTGCATGAACCGAAACTTATTCTCTCTTCTTTCTTCTTCAGTTGTTCTTTTTCCTTTGTGCTTCTAGTGGCCGAATCTTCCCTGAGTGCTTATCTCTTCTCTTTTGTTTCTTTTGATCAGTAGATTGTCATCATCTTGTGGCACAACTTGTCAATCGGATTCCTGTTTGATCGCGGTAAGTGTTCCCTCTTGGTTTAAATGTCCTTTTTCTTCTTTCGGGTGCCGAAGGCAGTAATCCCACTCTTTAAATTCTTGGTCGATTGTAGGGGGCTTTGTCTTCGAGTTCTTTTGGCATTTATGTGGTGATTGAAGGGTGTTAAGGTATACGTAGTGGTGTCAATTTGAGTATTCAATCGATGCTTTGATCTAAGTCTTTGAACTTTCGGGATTTGTTGATCTAGGTAAGGGATCTTTGGGTTTGTACATATTCCTATTTGTTTTTATTCAATGCATTAATCCGGTCTATTGACCAAGCCTTTTTCATGGACCCAAACGCTAGCCAAGCAAAGGAAAGGGTTAAACCCATAGCCCCGATCCCAAAGTATAAGAAGCGAGCAGTGTCAGCAGTTTGAGATTGGCCACTAGGCTGTGGGCCGACTTCTGATCAGAGTAGTATGCAAATAGCAGTAGTGCCTGTTAGTGATAGCATCGATGTAGAGAGTGTTGTGTTATGCGTTATCAGGTGTGTAGCTCTTACACGCTTTATATGTTAATTATGTTATTTTTGTGTATTGCCAAATGCCGGAGTGATGGTATAGATCACTATGTTACCCTTGCGGGTAAAAGCGGGGACTCCAGGTAAGTTCTATTATGTGCTGTTATTGATGGATGCATGTATGAGTGAATTGATTGTTGTTATACATTGATAGTATGATCATACCATATTGTAAAGCATGAACATGAAGATGGGGTATGATGTGAAGAGGGAGGAAATATGAACTCATTTAGACTGTCACCAGTGGTTAGGTACCACAAGTGGGTTGGACCCACATATTATTATTCTGTGACTAAGTCTCAGTGGTTTGGAACCACCAGTGGTTAGGTACCACATATATCCTATTTCTGTGACTCGTCCCAGTGGTCTGGTACCACAGTGGGTTGGCTCCACATACGGATAATAGGGATTGTCACCAGTGGTTAGGTACCACAAGTGGGTTAGCCCCACATGTGATTATTTGTAACTTTTGTCACCAGTGGTTAGGTACCACAAGTGGGTTGGCCCCACATATTATTATTTGTGACTTTTGTCACCAGTGGTTTGGAACCACTAGTGGTTAGGTACCACCAGTGGCTAGGTGCCACAAATGTTAGGTAGATACTGGAGATATGGTGGATATGCATATTAGGTTGGTTGGGTTGCATGGCATGCATGTATAATATATGAATTTGTGTAAGAGACCAAAGTTTATTTAGACAGGGATTTACACACTGAGTCTCGGTGACTCATTCCTCTATTAAAATTTTGCAGGTAATCCTTAGACCGCGGATGTGGGCCGAGATGGACTCGAGGTGGCCATGCATAATGTTTTAAGTAATTTTATCTTTAATATTTATTTTGGATTAATACTACTTTAATTTGGATTTTTGGTATTGTAATAAGGCCATTTAAACATTAATTTGGATTTTATTTTTATTTTATTTTGGGATATTAAAGCATTCCTAATAAATTGTCGAAATGAATGATTTTCAAAACTTAAGAACTTTGAGGCTTTACTATTGGCTAGCTTAATTTGGGTTTTAGTAGCAAAGTAACTAAATTTTCAAACTAAGACTCGAGATTATTTTCAATTGATCACTCAATATAAAATTTTGTTTCCATAAAATCAAAGATTTTTACCCAACTCACGGCGTTAACTCAGTTTTCAAAATTTTCCTTTTCCCGTGACATGTCAGATTCGGTCGTAGTGTTTTGATCGGGTTTGGGGTGTTACAATTCGCAAACAAGGGGTAATTCAGTAATTTCGCAAACCAGGGGTAATTCAGTAATTTCACAAATTAGGGTGTTAACGACCCAACAGAAGGTCCACTGTCGCCTCGAACGACTCAAGTATTCTAAACAAAGATAATGATACGAATGGGCCTAAGGCCCATTCTCGACCCAAGTGGGCCCACACACTCATGTGGCCCATTCAGCCCAAACCTAGCCACATATATGAGATTCACATAGTCTAGTTCACTATCTACTACACAATCATACAATTTATTCATATGTGCCCGGGCCCATTGGGCCCACTTGGCCCCTTTCAGGCCATCGTGGCCCAACATCCCACACCCACAATAACACTACTGATGGCCTCAACTATCGCGTTGAAGCCCCATACGTGCGCTCGTATGCTCGTGTGGTTACATCGCTATGTCACTGGCATTTCGGCATATGCCACTCTATAGCTAGAGTAGAGAGAATACAACCTGATAGGAAACTGAAGCTGCTAAACCACGCTCCGAGCACTCTTATGCCCAACGCCAACTAGGTATGCCCCTTCTCCTCCTAGACAGCTCTATATATAGCTAGCTTCTCACCTTCCTTTTTTGTATCTTTCCGATGTGGGATCCCTCCGTTAGTAGAGTTTAAATCCAACTCAAACTCTTCTCGTCCAATCTACAAAATAAATACTCCACTACTTTCCATGAGATTCGAACCCAGGCTCCCTTGTAGCACAATCCACGCCGCTAACCACTTTACCAACTAGCTCCTTGTTTCTAAAACCATGCGTAGCTTGGACTTTGGACCTCCTTCCTTCCTTGTGGCATCACCCCCTTGTCTCTTATGTGGCATCACTTTGCCACTACACCACACACTCCACTTGTGTCTTTTTCTCCACATTTTATTCTTAAAGCCTACCTACTAACACCCAAGGTTTTTTTCACCTAAAACCAAAATTTTTCCTAAGGCCTAACTTGAACCCGGGACTTCCTAGAAGCCCTCTAACCTTCCAAAATCACTCACCTACTAAATCCAACTTGCAATAGAGCCGTTCTCTTATTCTCTAAAATTTTAATCGCTACTACGCCCAAGGCCCAATGGCCCAATCCTACTAGGCCCAACTTTGGGATGTTACAAGAATGATAGTATATGCATTCTGAGAAAGTATAGACAATCTATCAATGTTAAAGCAGTCCAGTATGAACCTAGGAATAAATAGAAATTACATATGTCATGACATAGGTGTCCGATATGAGATATCATGTAAGACCACATTTGGGACATTGGCATTGATTTGAGATTTTGTGTAAGACCATGTCTGTGACGTTGGCATTGATATGAGATTTACGTGTAAGACCATGTCTGGGACATTGGCATCGATATCTGGTTACATGTAAGACCATGTCTGGGACGTTGGCATTGTACGACTATTCTAAGCTTTCCAAGTAACTTATTAAATTCTGAAGGGTTCAACGGGCAAGTCTGAGATATAAATGTCTATGTGAAAGGTATAATTGAATCAGGTACGTATGATGTGTACACATTGTGTATATATAGAAGGTAAGTATATTTATAAGCTTGCCTAGATGATATATGTATATTGATTTAAGGAAGTAAGATGTGGTACATGATTGAATAAGTTATGCTCTAATGAGGTACATGGTGATATGCATGTTGGTATGAAATGGCTAAGTAAGTGAGCTAAGAAGAACTATGATTATGCAAATGAGCAATTTTAAATTTTGTATTTGACTTGATAATGTGAATTATATGATAAGCTTATTTGTATATGGCTTACTAAGCTTTTAAAAGCTTGCTTTGTGTGTGTTTGCTCTGTTTTATAGATCGTCAAAGCTACTGAAGGCTCAGGAACCGTCGAGGATCATCATCACACTACTCAATCTTATTTTGGTACCTTTTGAAAATGTATATACTAAAGTATGGCATGTATAGGCTAGTCACCTTGAGTTATGTTTGAGATATGTGTACATAGCTATGTGATATAGCTAGTTATATGGTTGTGTGCTGAATGAGTTGCTATATTTCATGATGCCTTGTTTGGTAAAGTTTGATGGCTAATAAAGTGATCAAATGAATGGTAAGCTTAAGGACACAAAGTTAGCTTATTATTGATGGTGAATTGTGGATGAAACATGCTTAGTTTAATTGTGAATTTGTTGAGCTAAGTAACTTATGAAATGATATGTACGAAAATGAAATTGAATGGGATGATATGATGATTATACAGTATATTTTTGGTTGCCAATTATGTTTGGATTGATATCTAATTGTGCTTGTAGGTATTGCCCATTGTGTGGGTGGTAATATGGCCTTGTAGATGGCCTATAATTGCCCACACGGTTGAACACACGAGCGTGTGGCTTGAACATATCCCTCATGGTTGTGCTTCAAAGTATGTCAAGCTCGACCACGGGCTGGACACACGGACGTATGACTAGTCGTGTGGTACAAGTCAGGCTAGACCACAGGTGGGGCACACGGGCGTGTCCATGGCCGTGTGGACTAGTCAGTATGTATGCCCTATTTTGACACGACTTAGACACATAGGCATGTTTGAAGCCATGGGAGGCACATAGCCTACCCACACAGGCGTGTGACCTCTGTAACTTAGAAAAATTTTTAAATTTTTGAAAATTTCCATATGTGTTCGGTTTAGTCTTGACCTCCCTCTAAAGCATGATTTAGGTATTGTAGACCTATTTATGGGACACTTTGATGTGATTTGTCAAATTAAATTATGAACTATCTGTAAAAGTTTCTGATTGTCCAATAATGCCTTTTAACCCTAAGCCGGCAATCGGGTTTCTCATTTGACAGATCGGCTGAGTTATATGTTTCTGAGGTTGTTAGCTCTCATAGAGTGCCAGCACCCATTATTTCAGATTGAGATCCGAGCGGTATATCTCAATTATGGAAAAAGCCACAGGAAAATATGAATATGCAGTTGCATCTTGGCACAGTAATATACCAGTAAATTGGTGGTAAGTCTGAGAGAGTAATTCAAAACTTTGACGATATGCTCCAACACTGTGTGTTAAAGTTCAAGGTGATTAGAAAGAGATATACAAGGTTGATATGATTTTCGATTCTGGGAAATTAGTGAAAGTGATTCATGAGAGTTGAAAGAAATTTCTTATGGTAAGATTTTTGGGGACGAAAATCCCTAAGGGGAGAGAGTTGTAACAACCCGATTTTGGGCCTAGTCGGAACAGTAGTTTTGGGACAACAAATCTGACGAGAAAAAAATTTATTACATTTTTATGGTCTACAATTTCACGAAATGATTTCGTGGAAATTTCGTTCGAAAATTTTGACATTTGGGCACTTAATTTAGTCAAAATACCTAAATTGTAAAAAGTGCAAAAGTTGAGTTCTACATGTTAGAGGTGTCCAATTGTTATGAAATTTTAAATTTTAGGTCCTTAAATGGTAATTAGACCATTTGATAATTTTTTGGACAAAAATAGATATGAAATAAGTGAAATAGATTATTTTTAAGTTAGGGGCATTTTGGTTATTTAGTGATTAAATGACATAATAAACAAAATAAAAGCCAATTTTTTGTCCATCTTCAACCCATGGCCGAAACTTGCATGGAGAAACCATGGCTAGGGTTTTTCAAGCTTCCAAGCTCGATTGTAAGTCCGTTCTAGCCCGTTTTAATGATTTTTACATTTTTGAAATCCTCGTAACAAGATCTATCTATTTCTACCAATATTTTGAGATATGGTCCAAGTATAGGGTTTTGAACCATGATGAATATGTGTATTTTGATGTTTAAAGGTAGATTATGCATGTTTATGGTTAGAGAAACAACTTTTACTAAGTGATTTTCGGTAAAGATGCTAAAAAGGACTAATTTGGAAACATTATAAAATTTGTCATAAAAGTGTGAATTAGTGGAAATTGTGGTCCATTGTAGTTATGAAAATGGTTCAGCTAGGCCTAAAATACAAACAAATTGAATGAAAATCATTTTACGAGCCTAGGGGCAAAAGTGTAAATATGTGAAACTTTAAGGGTAAAAACATAATTTTACCATAATATGATTTTTGGATCACATTGAATAATGTGACTAATAAATAGACTAAATTTGATATTATAGATCAAAGAAAATGAGGTTCGGACCTAGAACGGAAGAAAATAAAGAATATGACGAATAAGTCATTTTCACCGATTGTGCTATCGAGGTAGGTTTGTATGCAAATAATGCATTGTTTTTACTTACGTTTTCATATTTTGATAAATGGTATGAATTGTGGTTGAATATTTGATGTAATTGACAAAACATCGATAAGTGAGAAATTTCCCGGTTGAATCTTAGGAATAAAAATGGATACGAGTGACATGTTCACTAGAAACCTATGTGAAATCTAAGTGAAATAAGTGATCCGGGTGCTGGTCTGTATGTTCTACCGGTGGCTGAGTTATCGGCATGTGTTATGGATACTCGACAGCTTGTGTAAGCAGTACCGTGTATTTCGTCATGACCAACAGCTTGTGTGAGTAGACCCGAGATTATCACTATGTGAAACGAGTGCTGGTATTATAAGTTCTACCAGTGGTTGGGCAATCCAGCATGTATTACGGATACCTGATAGCGTATGTGAGCAGCACTAAGTAGTTACGTATGATTGACAGCTTGTGTGAGCAGACCCGTGATTGTGATTAGCTTGAGAGTGAGCCTATGTGAAAAGTGTGATATGAAGTATCTTTAGCTACAACTGTGGCACTTATGTGCAAATTTTCGTGTATCTGTTGTTATTCTGATGCGTTCAACGGGAAATGACTAAGTTTAAATGAATATGACTAAGTGATAAATAAGTGCAGGTATGTGTGTGTAGATTTATGAGCAATACACTCGATAGGTGGTCAGACTTTGGTAAGTTTGATATGGGGTAAGTGTTACTATGAAAGTTAATACAAAGAAATTATGAAAGAGTAAAATTTTCAATAAAATAGTTTTGGGACAGCAGCAGTTATGTGTCTTTGAAAAATCACCAAAAATGGTGGAAATTGAATTATAAGTTGAATAAGATGTGAAATTAAAGATTATTGAGTCTATTTTCACATAAAAGAAATGGTGTAATCGAAAAGATTTTATATTCTGAGATATTTGAATTTTTGTGAGATAGGGTCAGAATGATTTTGGAATCCCCTATTCCGAATTTGAAAAATCACTAAAAATTGTATAAAAATAATTCTGGGTTATAATTTATATAATTAAAATTTTTAATGAGTCTATTTTCAAAAAAAAAAATCAAACGGGAACATCATCTGAATCCTGTATGAGGAGATAATTAATTTTTAGTGAATAGGGATTGAAATTGTCAGACAGCAAAATAGGGATGACTTTAATGAATAAACTGTACTTATTGGCTAAACCAAAAATTATGAAACTTTTATGGTAAAATGATACATGAGTTTAGTTTCAAGAAAAATTATAGGATCTTAATTTGGAGTTCCGTAGCTCAAGATATAAATAATTTAGTGACTGTGACTCGAGTAGATAGCTTGAGATGGACATGAATAAATAGTGGAACTATGTGTAATTATGATTGTATTATCTTGAGAACATATTGTGAGGACTGGTAAAAACATATTAACTAATTGCTTATTATTTACATGCTAACTTACTAAGTTATATAGCTTACACCCCTTCCTTTCTTTTTCCTATAGTGTCACAGATGTTAGCTCGAGTTGGAGGTCGTCGGAGATTCTATCACACTAAAAGCTATAGATTGGTATCTATGACTTTTATTCTAGATTTTTAAGTCTATGGCATCTATAGGGACTTTGTCATTTGTTTACATGTTATTATAAGTTGGCCTAGAATATTGGCCTATGCTAATTGAAGGTCATTTTTTGTAAGGCCATTTGATGTGGCCAATATTTGTTACGTTATAAGTCTATGATGAAGCATTACATGGATGTGCATTCTTGATTGGATTGGATGAGTGAATGTTTGATAATTATGTGTGGCAAATAATAAATGTGAATGGTTGAGTAAGTTATATTATACGATTAGTTAAGTGTGTGTGTGGTTGTGCATGATGAATGTGATTTATAAATGGTGTGTGAATGCCATGATGTGGTTATTGGGATGCCTAAAAAGTGCCATTTGTGTGTTGACAAACTTGGTATAAGTGTGCAAGAGTTTTTGGATGGAAAAAGGCTTGGTAAATAGCCTAACTTTCATCCACAAGGATGGCCAGACGGCCTAGCACACGGGTGTGTGACTTGAACGTGCGACCCTAAATGGTTAATGACGTCATAAATAGAGAGTTACACAAGTCGATGACACGAGCGTGTCCCAAGCCACACGGGTGTGTGGCCTTGTTTTATGGTAAAATTTTCTAAGTATTTTAAAGTTCTTGGTTTAGTATTGAACCACTTCCAAAGTATGTTTTGTAACAGTCCGGTTTAGACCCTAGTCGGAATAGTAGTTCGAGACCACAAATTTGAGGTCATAAAAATATTTTAATGATATTTTTGTGTGAATGATATGTGACATAGCCTGTGTGAAAATTCTGTGTGATAATTTGATCGCTTGTGTGTTGAATTAAGATAAAGGACTTAATTGCATAGAGAGTAAAATGATGTGTGCTGATTTGTGAGTACTTAAATGTTGTTGGCTATTTAAGGCGGGGGCCTTATATTGTTATTGATCCATTTTTATGATAGTGGATATTTAAATGACTAAATAACCATAATATAAATTTGTCTTTTATGGCCAACAAAAGGGTAAATTTGTGAATAGGTAAATTAGTTAATAATATGATAAAACAAAAGCAAAATGGTGCTCATCTTTGCTTCTTAGTGCCGAAAATACAAAAGAAAAGAAGGAAGAAAAGATTTGAAAATTTCGACAAGGGTTAAGCTTGAATTAAGGTATGTTTGAGCTCAGTTTTTAATAATTTCTACTTTTTTGTAATCGTTGCTTTGTGCTCTACAAAACCCATGCTTGAATTTTGAGTATTGATGATGTTTGTGTGAGATGCCATTGATGCTATATTGAGCTTTGTGATGACTTTTGGTGTTAAATAAAAGATATGAGTTAGATGAACATACTTTATTCTTGAAGTTTTGATGAATTTAGCTAATTAGGGCTAAATTGAGAAAATAGAAAGTTGAGGGACTAAATAGAAAATTTGATGAAATATTTGGACTTATATAATCCCTAGAGAGGTTCGGCCAAACATGTGCATGTGTGGAATTTGTGAATTTGATGTTTTGTGAAAAATAGACTAAAGTGTCAAAATGTGTAAATGTGAGGTCTAATTTGTAAATAGCCCCAAATATATGTGTTTGGATCAAAATGAATGAATTGATGATTGAATGGATTGAATTTAAGTGTGTATTGACCAAGAACGGAGAGATTAGGGTCAAGATTGAGGAAAAGACAAAGTGTTCGATTAATTGACCATTTCGGTATTTTGACATTCGAGGTAAGTTCGGATATAATATGTGTACTTAGCTGTGTTTAAATGTTGTGAAACGAATGGTTATGATATTATTGATTTATAAATGTTATGTGAGAAATGAATCTATGTGGCACTAAGTGTGCGCATTTGGGAGGGTAACCAAGAAGATTAGCACTTTGTGTGCGAAATAATAGAAGTTTCGGCTTTGTGATTGGCACTGTGTGTGCGATATCAAATCGAGTTCGGTTTTGTATTAGGGCACTGAGTGTGCGATTATAAGAAATGAATAGCAATGTGTGTACAATGATATGAAAGCTTCAGCTTATTGAATTGGTACTGTGTGTGCGACATCGAGGCAAGTTGAATAAAAGAATAGACACTAAGTGTGCGATTATAATTAACGACTAGCACTGGGTGTGCGAAACAATAGAAGATACGACTTTAATGAATAGCACTATGTGTGTTAAACGATGAAGTTTTGGCTCATCGAAATGGCACTGTGTGTGCGTTACCGATATAAGTTCTGTTCAACATATCGACACTAAGTATGCGATGACAAATAGGCTTCGTTGTCAAATTGGCACTAAGTGTGCAAATTCATTTGAGTAATAGAAGAAGTTGAAATAGAGGTAAAATCGAGGAATTGAGTTGTATGAATGGTGAGTAACTACGTGTTGATCAAGGTATGTTTGAATCAATGTAGTTGATAACAGATTTAAGAGTTGAGTGAATAGTTAATTAAACATGTGGTTGAGAGTGATTTTTTGCTTAGTTGTGTCATTATCTATGTGATGGTTGGATAGCATGATTAGTGATTAACTAAGTGTTGGCAAGGTAAGTATGATACCTATGTGATTGGTGAAATTTGAAGTGAAAGAATGGCATGCTATGTGAGTATTGAATAAAGTTGAACTTGTGTACCATTGATAGAATATCTATGTGATGGTTAAATGTGTATATTGACTTGGTTCATTGAGTTAATTGTTTTATAATTCGAACTTACTAAGCTTTGGAAAGCTTACTATGTGATTTGTTTCTACGCTGCGAGGTCGATAAAAGCTAGCTCGGATCAGGGATCATCAGCTTCTCAATCACACTATCGGCATTATATTTTGGTACTCTTGAAAGGATGTATATAGTTGTAATATGGCATGTATAGGCTGGTCATTTGAATCATGTTTGATTTTGTTAGCCATGGTATGTGGCTAGATATGTGCTAGTTTTAGCATGAGTGGTTTTGGTATATGTGATACATATTTTGGCATGATTTGTGAATTGAGATATTTGCTATTGAATGGTAACTTTGTGTTGATAAATGCTAGTAGGGGTATTGAGATTGGGAATGAATTATGCTTGTGATAGAATAAGTATTGGTATTGAATTGGGTATGATTAGAGTTAATATTGATTGCATGTTTTGAATTGCAAAATTGGTATGTTTTTAGATGGCAATATGTGCATGAGATGTTTGGTTGATTGGCTTGTAGGTTTGACCCTAAGTGGGTGGCATAGTGGCCTTGCAAAAATGGCCTATAATGTCACACGGTTGGGGCACATGGGCGTGTCTTAGACCGTGGGTAAATTGGCAGAATGTGGCTTAAACTGCACAAGGCCATGGCACGGGCGTGCCTATAGGTCGTGCGACAAATGGCAGTATATGACCTTATAGGACACGGCCTTAGCACATGGGCGTGCTTGTTAGCCGTGTTGATTTTGGTAGTATGTAACCACGGGGAGGTCACATGGGTGTGTCATGTAGCCGTGGGAGAGGCATAGCCTACCCCCACGGGCGTGTCTCCCCTGTATTCTAGAAAAGTTTCAATTTTTCATGAAATTTATATGTGTTTTGGGTTAGTCCCAACTCGGTGTATAAGCATGCTTAGGGTTTTGATTGACTCGTTTAAGGGACACTATGATTGTATATGAATGTGTTTGATGATGTTGGACTTTGTGTTGTGAATGTAATGTGAAATGATTCTATTATTCGGTAATGCCTCTAAACCTTATTCCGACGACGATCTCGGGTTAGGGGTGTTACATGTTTTGGGCCTCGTAGGCCCGTAATAGGGATAACATGATTATGAATGAAAAGTTTTAAATTTGAATGGAAATTTGTGACTCAGAAATGATCGGTTATATGTGATTAAGTCTGGTAATGCCTCGTACCCTATTTCAGTGACGGATACGGGTAAGGGGTGTTACACCCCTAGCCTAAAATAAATTTCCTCCTCGAAATTTTGTACCTATGAAGAGGTGAGGGTATTAATCTCTCATGGTGTTTTCCTTCTCCTATGTAGCTTCATCTACCTTATGGTTCCACCACAATACTTTAACCAAAGGAAACTCTTAGTTTCTGAGCATCTTATTTTCCCTATCCAAGACACATATAGGTTCTTCCTCATATGAAAAATTTGGTTCTACCTCTAACATTTTCAATTTAAATAATTATTCAGATTAGAGTGATATTCTTACAACATTGACACATGGAATACATCATGAATTTTAGATAGTTCTAGTGGGAGGACTAAACAATATGCTACTAGCTCAATACACTCCAGAATTTCGTAAGGTCCAATGAACCTCGGGCATAGTTTCCCCTTTAATCCAAAGTGAATAATCTTTTACCAATATGAAACTTTAAGGAAAAATTTATCGCTGACTTCATAAAATTACGCCTTTTGATGATCTTGAGTAACCTTTAAGTGATTCATGATGGCCATAACTTTTTATTTCATTTCATGGGCTAAGTTTGGGCCAACTGGATTCTTCTCACCAAGCTTCATCCAACATATCGATGATCGACATTTTCTTCCATACAGCGCCTTAAAAGGATACATGCCCAAGTTGGCATGATAACTATTGTTATAGGCGAACTCTGTCAAAGGTAAATGTAACATCCTAGAATTTAGAATTTTATGTTTTGAAGAATATCATATGATAGGCTAGTTAAAAATGTTAATTGGGTATGGTTACGGGTCCTAAGAAGGCTCGGGGTTGATTTGGGCCTTTTCAAAATTTTTATGTTTAAGCACTTTAAAGAGAGATAGGTAAGTGGCACCATGACTTAAAGAAATAAATGCGTATTTTGCTAGCATAAATGAGCATATGGCAAGGAGGTTGTGGCGTCAAGTGGAGAGCATGGAGGGAAGGGGTTCGAATCCTATCTTTTACAAATTTTGGATTTATTTTTGTATTCCTATCCCAAGTGTCGGCCATGGGCCTAAGTAAGGCAAGGAAGACTTTTTATTTATTGAAAGGAGGCTAAGGAATACGGTAAGGAGGAAGATAAGGGAAAAGGAAGAAAAAAATCAAAAGGAAAAGGCAAGACAAGGGAACATGTTGGCCTATTATGTGGAGAATGTTTTGGAAAGATTATTTTTGTCAACATTCATCCTTTTGGCAAAAGTGATACACGGTTTGTAGAGGGAAAGGGATAGCTAAATTTTCTTTAGGCTTTTGGCAAATTTTTGTGCATGAGAGGTTGTTTTCTTCTTATCATTTTGGTGTCTTTTTCTTTTTCCAATTTCTTCCCTCACTGTCGGAACTCCAAAGCCAAAAGTGAGCATCTTTTTCCTTTGTTTTTCCAAAACCATCTAGCCATTTTGTTCAATTTATTTGCTCATTTCCATTTGATAGCTGAAACTAGTTAGCACTCATTCTCCATCCTTTCTTTTTCTTTTTCACAAATTCTTCAACCTTTCTTTCTTCTCCTTCAATTTATATTTTCATAGCCAAATCTTCTTGCTCATTTTTCCTTCATAGTTGAACTTTTGAAACCTTCATACATTCTTCATTATTTCTTTCTCGTTCATATTGACACTTTCTTCTTGACCGAATCAGTAAGTAATACTCTTCTTTTCAATTTCCTTTCTTCATGCCGAATATGTGCCCTTGACATGGGATGGTTTTCTTTACCAAAAACATCATTTCTTCTACTCTCTCAAAACGCGATCAACTCTTTTTTGTAGTGTTCTAGTGGGTGGCCAAATACCACATCTTAGCCGAATCATTTCTAGCCTTACGCCCAATCGATAGAAGTGGATCTATTATCGTCAAGGTAAGGGATTTCTTTAAGTTCATCTCGATATATCTCAATATTTGGTTATTCCGTTAAAAACGGATTGATGATTATGTATAAATACTTATTCTAGGGACTATATCGATCCTTCTTATCCACTCGTAAATCCTTTGAAAATAGTGGTAAGCCTACTCCTATCACTAAAACAACTACTTTCTCTCATAGTAGTTTTCTAATCGAGATTTTCCTATAGAGGCAAGTGGAACTGATTTGAAAGGAAAAGTTATTGGAGAACACAAAATGAGTGGATTTGCTATTCTTACTCCTAAGTTCAAGCGTAGAGCGGTTTCGGTGGTTCAAGATTTCCCACCAGGTTGTGGACCATCATCCTGTGAGAATAAACTAATCGTGGTCGTTCATGATATTGAGAGTAAGTATTGTAGATCGTTGATTTAGATTTGGATTAAGAAAAATCTCTTATGTTAGTTAATCGAGTATTATGTTGTCATAGGTGTCGATAATCAAGAGGGTTTAATACTTACAGTAATCATGTGTGAGTACCGAAATCTCGTAAATCTGTGATTTAGCATCATATTAGAAATATCAATCGATCTTTCTTAAAAACTTAATATTGGTAAATTGGTATGAATAGAGTGTATTGGCTAAACATTGTGAATATTAAGATTTGTCAAAATCAGAGTTAATTTGTAAAATTCTGAAAATGCCCTTATAAATTTGAAATAAAAAATATACAGGCCATTTTGTCAAAATGCCTTAACAGGCCGGATTGCTTAAATACCTTTAAAAGTTTTGACTTATGAAAATGCCCTATGGGCCGATTTACGAAAAATGCCCTTATAGGCCGAATTATCGAAATGCCCCTATGGGCTGATTTGCTAGAATGCCTTAGTGGGCCGAATTACAAAGCTCAATAATGGGACGATTCATCGTAATAAATTACTAGACTAATGGTTGTTATACATGTGGATATTTTATGTTATTATGTATGTTGCATCTTTACATATTGCATGGGATGGGAAAAATTGAATGAAGAGAAGTGTAGCCTAGTGGCATTGCCATAGATTCTGATAATGGTTATGTGCCAACTTAAATATGGCTTTGTGCCATCGTGATTATGGATTGTGCTAAACTTATTTACCCAAGGTTGTGTGTCGATTATATTACCGTATATGATTCTGGTGGCTCAGCCACAAATATTATAAATGGCAGTTTGACTGCAAATTGGAGAGAATGGCGGGGTGGGTTGATCCCCACAGGAGAGATTGGCTGGTCGGGGAGAGATTGGCTGGATTGGATGGGTTGCATTCATTACATTTATTTATTACTTGTAAATGGGCTTAGGCCCAAGATGTTGTTATACGGGTTCAGGGTGGATAACGGTAAGGGGATTATACACTGAGTTCTTGTAACTCATTCCTTTTCCTTCATCCTTTCAGGTAATGCTCAGTGATGTGGACTTGGGCCATGGATGACTCAGTGGAGGCCATACTTCAGAAATGGTGTTTTTGAACTTTAAATTTCTATTTACGTTTACTTTATTACTTTTACTATTTTGGGTTTTTAAGTTGTAATAAGGCCTCTCGAATATTTTATTTTTGCTTTATGTTTGACGTATATATTATTGTTCTTGAGTTATTTTTAAATGGGAATTTTCTAAAAGCAAAACCAACAATTTTTTTAAATTGATTAATAAATGGATTTATAACAAAATTTTATAAATAATTTAACTCGATTTTCTTTCAAATTATCAATGACATTTTCAAAAGTCACGATTTTAAAGTTCACTACCTCGATTTTTGATTCATCAACCAACCTCTCAAAAATATTTGTATTTTATCAAATATTTACATCCAAACTTGTTTTCTTAACCATAACCAAATAACACTTATTTAGTACAAATCACAAGGACTTTATACGTTTTTCTCATGTGACATGTCAAACCCAGTTATAACTCATGGGCTGGGTTTGGGGTGTTACATTTATGGCATCAAAGCTAGGTTGCAAAACTCGGCTGTGGTTTGGGTTCAAAAATGTTTTCAAAGCTATTTAAAAATTTAATTTGTACATGCATGGTCTAAAGGAAGTATGGCACCACGGGTATCCGGCATCAAGTCAAGTAAGTTTATGCTTTCATTTTGGAAATTATTGTGGTATGACTGTAGAAATACTCTAGAATTTCTAGCTTTAGGAGCTGAAACTATAGAGATTGAGACTTTAGGATACGTTTTGCGAAAATGACTTTACTTCCTATACTTCATAAAACATTATTTAATAAACATTGAATAGTATACTGATTCATAAGACTTGTAATTAGATTAAATCGACATTAGTGAATAGGAGTGCTAGAGGATGTGGATGCGGTAGACGTGGTCGTGGTAGAGGCCGAGGTGCTAAAGTTGTATCTGAGGCATCGGGACAAATGTCGAAAATGGACACACTTGCATCACCGGTGACTGAAGCTGGGCCACACGATCGAATGAGAGAGGACGACGCTCTGTCCCAAGTGATGTTACAAGTTTTGGAAAAGGTCACTGGGGCGAGAACTGAGTCTGCAACTCGTGGGTCAGTATCTGAGCGACTAAGATCAAATGGGGCCGAAGTCTTTAGAGGTATTTCGGGTGTAGCCCTAATGTAGAGGAATATTGGCTTGAGGTAGTAGAGCAAATTATGGATGACCTGGATTGCGCCACCGAGCAGAAACTGAAGGGGGTTGTGTCGTTCTTGAGAGACGAGGCGTATCAGTGGTGGCTCACTGTTAGGGAAGGCACTCAAGCCAATAGTATTACCTGGGAATTCAGCATTCTAAGGAAAGTATGTCGGGGCTAGTTATGTGGATGGCCGAAGGAAAGAATTCTTGAATTTGGTCTAAGGAGGTAATCTGTGGCAGTATATAAGGTAGAATTTTTGCTTCTGAGTCGATATGCCTGGGAATAGTATCGACTGATTATGAACGCTATGTGCATTTTGAGGATAGATTGCGTGATGAATTACGGGTTCTGATAGCCCTACAGAAGGAGAGGAATTTTGCCACACTTGTGGACAAAGCTAAAATAGCTGAGGAGGTTAAACACTCGGAGCGGAAAAACTGAGACAAGGATAGGGGCAGGAACAAGAGAGACTTTGGGTACTCAGGTTCTACTAGAGGTTTTCAGAGAAGGCCCAGAAATGAGGGACGATCGAGTGAGTGCTCCAACTACTACTAATCAGTTACAACCTTGTTCGGATTGTGGGAGACTTCACTCGGTGAATGCTGGAAGACAACTGACGGTTGCTTCAAATGTGGATCCAAGGACCATCGGTTTAGGGATTGCTCTCGAAAGCCTGCACAGACTCAAGGAGTTAAATGTGATTTGCCTGACCTAGTGGAGGCGCTCGATGGCGCAGAGGGCCGTGGGCCTAGTCGATGTGGTAATGGTGTAGGACGAGGTCAGGGTGCACCAGGTAGAGGTATCGATAATAGGGGTAATGCGAAGGCGAGACAACTAGGTTTGGTTTACATGGTCAGACATCGAGAGGATGGCGATGCACCTGACATCATAATCGGTACGTTTTTCATATCGATGTACCTGCTACCGCTTTGATAGATATTGGATCCAGCCATTTGTATGTTGCATGTGCTGTGTCTGGAACTCTGAATATTAGATCTAAAATTTTTGCTAGAGAAACCACTGTGATTAATCTATTAGAACAGTCGATAGTAGTAAATAAGTTGTTTAAGGATGTACCCTTAGAAATTCAAGGGAGGTTCTGGCGGATTCGATGGAACTGCTATTTGGCGAGTTCGATCTTATTTTGGGCATGGACTGGCTGGTTAAGCATTATGCAAATTTGGATTGTGCTGCAAAGCAGATGGTATTAAGAACTTCAAAGGATAAGAAAGTGAGGATAATAGGTAAAAGAAGAAACTATTTGTCTAATGTGGTATCTGCTTTAAAGGCAGAAAAAATGGTGCGAAAGGGGTGTGGAGCGTTCATAGCCTTTATCGTGCTCTGGATGCCAAAGAGTTGTCAGTTGAGAGTGTTAGAATGGTGAAAGAGTTTTAGACGTCTTTCGAGGAGTTTCTAAGATTGCCTCGAATCGAGAAATGGAGTTTGGTATTGAGCTATTGCCAGGGACAGCTCCAATGTCTATTACTCCTTATAGAATGGCGCCGAAGGAGCTAGCGGAGCTTAAAGCTCAAATTCATGAGTTGTTGGATCACGGATTTATTTGACCGAGTGTGTCACCGTAGTGAGCACCGGTCTTTTTCGTTAAAAAAAAGGATGGGTCAATGCGTATGTGCATCAATTATAGATAGTTGAACAAGTTGACGATCAAGAACAAGTATCTATTATCGAGGATCGATGATCTGTTCAATCAGCTGCGAGGAGCTTCAGTTTTCTCGAAGATAGACTTGAGATCAGGTTATCACCAGTTAAAGGTTAATAAGGCAAATATTCATAAGACTGCGTTTCGAACTCATTATGGGCATTACGAGTTCTTGGTGATGCCGTTCAGGTTGACTAATGCACCGACTACATTTATGGACATGATGAACCGGGTCTTCCAACCCTATCTAGACCGGTTTGTGGTGGTGTTCATAGATGACGTTTTGGTGTACTCAAAGACTGAAGAAGAGCATGATTTGCATCTATGAGTAGTATTGTAGATTTTAAGGGAGAAGCAAATGTATGCCAAATTTAGTAAGTGTGAATTTTGGCTTAGGGAAGTAACCTTTTTGGGACATGTTGTGTCTGTCGAATGAATTAGAGTTGATCCCAAGAAGGTCGAGGCTGTGTTAGACTTGAAACCACCAAAGTCAGTGGCAAAAATTCAGTGTTTTCTAGGTTTGGCTGGGTATTACAGGAATTTTGTTGAGGGGCTTTCGTTAATTGCTGCACCCCTAACTAAGTTGTTGCGTAGGAAAATACCATTTGTGTGGTCAAATAAGCAGCAAGATAGCTTTGAGAAATTGAAGAAGATTCTGACAGAAGAGCCGGTATTGATTCAACCTGAGGCTGGTAAGGAGTTTATTATTTATTTTGATGCCTCACACACGGGCTTAGGATGTGTGTTGATGCAAGGGGGAAAAGTGGTGGCTTATGCATCTCGTCAATTAAGGCCGCATGAGATAAACTATCCCATGGATGATTTGGAGTTAGCTGTAGTGGTGTTTGCTCTAAAGATTTGGAAACACTAACTGTACGGGGAGAAGTCGATTATCTATACGGATCATAAGAGTGTGAAGTATCTCTTTACCCAAAAGGAGTTGAACTTAAGATGGCGGAGGTGGATAGAACTTTTGAAAGACTATGACTTATCAATCGAGTATCATCCAAGAAAGGCTAACGTGGTGGCAGATGCATTAAGTCGTATGGTGATAGCGAATTTGAGAGCGATGTTCGCTCATCTCAGCCTTTATGAAGATGGTAGCCTGTTAGCCGAACTTCAGGTGAAGCCTGTGTGGTTAATTCAAATTAAGGAAAAGCTGTTGTTAGATGAAGTATTGGGTTCTCAACTTCAGCAAGTGAAAAGTGGTGAGATAGGGGATTTTGGATTAAATAGTGATGGAGTATTTTGTTCCTCCGAAAGAGTTTGTATGCCCAGGGATTCAGAATTGAGACAACTGATTGCGTGAGGCGCAAAATAGCCCATATGATATGTACCCTGGGGGAAACAAAATGTATCGAGACCCTCGTGAGCAGTATTGGTGGCCAAGGTTGAAACATGAGGTTACTGACTTCGTGAGTAAGTGCTTGACATGTCAGCAGGTGAAAATGGAACATCAACTGCCGTCAAGGTTGCTTCAACCGATAAAAATCCCATTATGGAAATGGGAAAGAATAATGATGGACTTTGTTAATGGGTTACCCTTAACGCCTACTAAGAAAGATTTCGTATGGGTGATAGTGGATCGATTAACAAAGACTGCTCATTTCCTTCCAGTTCGTACGCATTATTCATTACAAAAGTTGGCCAAGTTGTATATAGTAGAAGTCGTGAGGTTGCATGGGGTACCAGTGTCAATTATATCTGACAGGGATACTAGGTTTACATCACGATTTTGGAAGGCTCTACATGAAGCTTTGGGCACAAGTGTAACATCCTGAGTTGTTGGGCTTGTGCGTTTAATGTGTGATTGTGTTTCATAATGTGTGATTGTGTTTTATGTGTTAATTAGAGTGTTAGGGGTCCAGAATGGGCTCAAGAATTTGGCTGAGGCCTTAATCGAATTTCTGTTTGAACACTCTAGAGGGAAGCCTGATAAGATGGGGCTTAAAATATGTTATTTGTGTTTTGAAATATAAAGTGGGCTTGTGGCCCAGTGGCAAAATGGCGCCACTTAGAGAGCAAGGAGGTGGCGTCAACTGAGGAGGCCCAAACTCAAGTAGCATGTAGCCCAATTCTTTTAATTAAAGTTAGCTAAATTTCAGCATTTAGGTGGGTAAGGTTGGACGGCAACAAGGCTTAAAAATAAGGGGATTTTATGTGGATAATAAGTTTGATAATGTACTGATAAAGGGAGGGAGAGATGGTTTATCTAGGCCTCTTTTGGAGGTGTGCTTGGATAAAGATAAGGGAAGAAGTTTAGGAGCTATCTAGGAAGCAAGTGGTGGCTGAATTTGGGACATTGTGTGCAAAGGGGGGATGGCTAGATCGGACCAAGGGTGCCAAAATTCCCCTTGTTTATTAATTAGTTTTAGTTTTCAAAAGAGGGCAATCCCGGCATTTGGTTATTGTGGGTGCTAAAATTCTCTTTAAATAGAGGGGATATCTCTTCAATTTCGATATTTGGTCCCTATTTTCTTTTCTCATTCTCTCGTCCTCACTTTTATGCAAAAGTCATTATTATTCTGTTCTCTTTTCTTTCCAACAAGCCGAAACCTCACAATTGTTCACAACATCTTTTCTTTCAAAAGCCAAAACTCTGAACTCTCTTCTCATCTCCATAGCCAAATACTTCCTATTCCCTTTTTGTCAATTTCTTCACTAAAGTCGAATCTACATAGACTTCTTCCTATCACCTTTTCTTCTGATCTTCTAAAAGCCAGAATCTCTAAGGGGTAGTCGAATTCTTTGTGTTAAGGTGAGTGTCGATTTTCCTATCTCTTCACTTTCTCTTTCAGTTTTTGAAAGACAAAGCCGAAAAGCTAATGGTTTAATGGTTTTATATATTTTCTTGTTGGGCGACATTCGGGAATTTACATAGATCGCCTAAATTTAAAAGCCGAAAACACTAGTCTTAGAGTCTCAATCTCTTTTCGAGATTTCAAGGTAAGGGTTCAATTCTTCCTATGTTTTTTAATCGGGTTCTTTTTCATTATTCATGCCTTAACCTAATGTTGCATTAAGCATCATCATAGTATCTTCTGACCAAAGATCACTCATAGACTCGAATGTCAGCAAATCAAAGGAAGGGTTGGATCTGTAGTTTCAGCCCCAAAGTTCAAGAAAAGTGCGGTGTCAGTAGTTTAGGATTGGCCACCGGGTTATGGACCGACTTCGGAGCAAAACCTTATGTAGTTAGCAGTCGTATCGACTTCTGATAGTATCGAGTTCTGATATTGTCGACATAGAAAGTACTATCCTGTCGGTAATCAGGTGTGTAGATCTCTATCACACTAGTTAATCTGTATTATATATATGTTATGGGCTAAAAGTCGGATAAAGAGGCTGTATGAACAGTCATAATACCCAAAAATGGTAGGCAAGGGATGCCAAGTACGTAATCATAGAAACTTCTCTATGTGTATCGAAGTATGTGAAAGTATGTGATCTGTTTAGATAGTTTAATGTTCAGATTTTTGCATGTATGTATGCATGGGATGGGATAGATATAATAAAGGGGAGTAGGTCGCGAGGCGATCGGTGGCTTTGCCACATAGGTCACATAGTGATCGGTCTTTATGACAGGCAATGCAGCTGTCGATATATTACTAAGGTCGCATAGCGATCGGTGGCTTTGCCATATAGGTCACATAGTGATTGATATGGTGTGTAGCGGATGGAGGGTTGATTGTAGAAATCCCCACGGTGTGATGGTTGGTACGGGGGTGTGTAGAGGATGGACTCCTAGGTTTGGGATGGGCCATGTTGCTCGAAAATATATTCTGTTGCCATTGTTATGGCCCAAGGCCCATAATGTGTTTGCGGGCTCAGGGCTTTTATGTGTTTTCGGGATTTGCACACTGAGTCTTGGTGACTCACCCTTTCATTTTTCCTCACTCTATAGATGAGCAGAAGATCGTGGACATGGGAGTCGAGGCGGACTCGAGTGGCCATCAAAACTATTATCTACATACACTATTTTTGATTTTTCATTTGAGTTTTAACTTTTTTGGAATATTTTTTATAATAAGGCCTCCATAACTTAGGTTTTTGATTTTTTTTTCGTTATGTTAAGTTTTTATACACTTAAGTTTTTTTTCCAATGTCTTAATTATAAAATGAAATGATAAATTGGCTTTTTAAACACAATCAATGCAAATGCTTAAAGTTGTTTTAAAAATTTCACATTTAATTGATTAATCGGCTATAATAAATTAAGATTTTCAAAACCCTTCAGAGCAAAAGTTTTCAAGATTCAATCCGTAGCATACCAGATCCGGTCATGGCGTATGGGTCAAGATTGGGGTGTTACAATAAGACTAAATTTCAGCACGGCATTTCATCCATAGACAGATGGTCAGTCAGAGAAAGTAATCCAGATTCTAGAGGACATGTTAAGGGGCTGTGTGATCGACTTCGGGGGTAGTTGGGAAGATTTTCTACCATTGGCAAGGTGGTTGTGGCGTCAAGTGGAGAGCATGGAGGGAAGGGGTTCGAATCCTATCTTTTACAAATTTTGGATTTATTTTTGTATTCCTATCCCAAGTGTCGGCCATGGTCCTAAGTAAGGCAAGGAAGACTTTTTATTTATGGAAAGAAGGCTAAGGAATATGGTAAGGAGGAAGATAAAGGAAGGGGAAGGAAAGAATCAAAAGGAAAATGCAAGAGAAGGGAACATGTTGGCCTATTATGTGGAGGATGTTTTGGAAAGATTATTTTGGTCAACATTCATCCTTTTGGCAAAAGTGATACACAGTTTGTAGGGGGAAAGGGATAGCCGAATTTTCTTTAGGCTTTTGGCAAATTTTTGTGCATGAGAGGTTGTTTTCTTCTTATCATTTTGGTGTCTTTTTCTTTTTCCAATTTCTTCCCTCATTGTCGAAACTCCAAAGCCAAAAGTGAGCATCTTTTTCCTTTTTTTTTGCCAAAACCATCTAGCCATTTTGTTCAATTTATTTGCTCAGTTCCCTTTGATAGCCGAAACTAGTTAGCTCTCATTCTCCATACTTTCTTTTTCTTTTTCACAAATTCTTCAACCTTTCTTTCTTCTCCTTCAATTCATCTTCTTGCTCATTTTTCCTCCATAGTAGAACTTTTGAAACCTTCATACATTCTTCATTATTTATTTCTCGTTCGTATTGACACTATCTTCTTGACTGAATCGGTAAGTAATACTCTTCTTTTCAATTTCCTTTCTTCATGCCGAATATGCACCCTTGACATGGGATGGTTTTATTAACTGAAAACATCATTTCTTCTACTCTCTCAAAATACGATCAACTCTTTTTCATAGTGTTCTAGTGGGTGGCCGAATACCACATCTTAGCCGAATCATTTCTAGCCTTACGTCCAATCAATAGAAGTGGATCTATTATCGTCAAGGTAAGGGATTTCTTTAAGTTCATCTCGATATATCTCAATATTTGGTTATTCTGCTAAAAATGGATTGATGATTATGTATAAATGCTTATTCTAGGGACTATATCGATCCTTCTTATCCACTCGTGGATCCTTCAGAAATAGTGGTAAGCCTACTCCTATCACTAAAACAACTACTTTCTCTCATAGTAGATTCCTAACCGAGATTTTCCTATGGAGGAAAGTGGAACCGATTTGAAAGGAAAAGAGATTGGAGATCACAAAAGGAGTGGATTTGATATTCCTACTCCTAAGTTCAAGCGTAGAGCGGTTTGGCGGTTTGAGATTTCCCACCGGGTTGTGGACCATCATCCGGTGAGAAAAAACTAATTGTGGTCGTTCACGATATTGAGAGTAAGTATTTTAGATCGTTGATTAGATTTGGATTAACAAAAATCTCTTATGTTAGTTAATCGAGTATTATGTTGTCATAGGTGCTGACGATCAAGAGGGTTTAATACTTACAGTAATCAGGTGTGTAATCTCACTCCGAAATCCCGTAAATCTATGATTTAGCATCATATTAGAAATTTCGATCGATGTTGCTTAAAAACTTAATATTGGTAAATTGGTACGAACAGAGTGTATTTCCTAAACATCGTGAATATTAAGATTTGTCAAAATTGGAGTCAATTTGTAAAATTTACGAAAATGCCCTTATGGGCTGAATTACAAAAATACCCTCAATGGGTCGTTTTTGTCAAAAGGCCTTAACGGGTCGAATTGATTAAATACCTTTAAAAGTGTTAACTTATGAAAATGCCCTATGGGCTAATTTACAAAAAATGCCCCTATGGGCTAAATTACTGAAATGCCCCTATAGGCCAATTTGCTAGAATACCTTAGTGGGCCGAATTACAAAGCTCAATAATGGGCCAATTCACCGTAATAAATTACTAGACTAATGGTTGTTATACATGTGGATATTTTATGTTATTATGTATGTTGCATCTTTACATATTGCATGGGATGGGAAAAATTGAATGAAGAGAAGTGTAGCCTGGTGGCGTTACCACAAATTCTAATAATAGATATGTGCCAACTTAAATATGGCTTTACGCCATTGTGGTTATGGCTTGTGCTAAATGTATTTACCCAAGGCTGTGTGCCTATTATATTACCATATATGATTCTAGTGGCTCAGCCACAAATATTACAAATATTATAAATGGCGGGTGGGTTTCCTTGATCCCCACAGAGAGATTGATTGCAAATTGAGAGAATGGCGTAAATGGGCTTGGGCCATACTTCGGCCAGTGGATAAATGGTGTTTTGAACTTTAAATTTCTATTTCTATTTACTTTATTACTTTTACTATTTTGGGTTTTAAGTTGTAATAAGGCCTCTCGAATATTTTATTTTTGCTTTATGTTGACGTATTTATTATTGTTCTTGAGTTATTTTAAATGGAAATTTTCTAAAAGCATGACCAACGATTTGTTTTTAAATTGATTAATAAATGGATTTTATAACAAACTTTTATAAATAATTTAACACAGATTTTCTTTCAAATTATCAATGACATTTTCAAAAGTCACGATTTTAAAGTTCACTACCTCGATTTTTGATTCATCAATCAACCTCTCAAAAATAGTTGTATTTTACCAAATATTTACATCCAAACTTGTTTTCTTAACCATAACCAAATAACACTTATTTAGTACAAATCACAATGACTTTATATGTTTTTCACATGTGACATGTCAGATCCGATCGTAACGCATGGGCTGGGTTTGAGGTGTTACTGTAAATACTTTTATCCATTCTTCCCAGATTGTCTGTCGGTTTGTGGATGAAATGTGATATCAAACCAAAGTTTGGTTCCTAAACACATCTTTAATTTTTTCAAAACTCAACGTAAATTTAGGATCTTGGTCTGACACAATTGAAGAAGATAAGCAATGCAAGTGAACTATTTTGAGATGTATAGCTCAATTAACTTTTCCAACAAGTAGTTCCTTTGCACTGCCACAAAATGAGCTGACTTCGTCAATCGATCTATGATTATCCAAACAACATTCTTCAAGGATGTATTGGTGGGTAACCCCAAAACAAACTCCGATATCTCCTTTTTCATTCCTTGCTAACAAAATAAATTCTTCAAATCTCTATACATCTTTACACTTTTAGGTGAAAGGAATAGGGTCCTTGATGATCCTCTTTCATAATTTCCTTTCTCAGACTTTCGTCATTGGGAACATATAGCCTTCCCATGAAACGTAACTCTCCTTTACCCATTCTAAAATTATTAGCATTCCCAGACTTAAGGTGTTCCTTTATCTCCTTACATCGTGTGTCCTACATTTGATATTCCAAAATTTGAGATGAGAATATAGGTCGTGCCCTCAACTTGGGGAGAATCGACCTATCATTCTCTAGATGTACTATTGCTCTCAAAGAAGCCAAATTTGATATAGTCTTCTGATTCAAAGCATCAATAACCACATTGGCCTTGCCTAGATGATATTCAATGGTCAAGTCATAGTCCTTTAACAACTCGATCCATCTTTTATCTCCTTACATCTTGTGGTCAAAGAATATACTATATTTCTTCCCATAGTGATAATGCCTCCAAATCTTTAGGGCTAACACTACAACTGCAAACTCTGAATCATGAGTTGGGTTGTTCCTCTCATGAGGATTGAGTTGGCGTGACACATAAGCAATCACATTTCCTTTCTACATGAGCACACACTATAACTTATTCAAGGATGCTTCTGTAAATACAATGTATTATACCCTCGATTTTGGTTGACATAACACTGGGGCTTCAGTCAACACTTTTTTCAACTAATCAAAACTTTACTAACATTGTTTAGTCCTGTGGAACTTCTCATATTTCTTTAGCAACTGTGTCAATGGCATTGCTATTGTAGAGAACACATTCACGAACCTCCTATAATAACTCACCAATAGAAGGAAACTACGTACCTCAGTAACATTTTTAATGGATTCCAATCAAGTACAGCCAGTATCTTCTCGGGATCTACTTTGATTCCTCATGTACAGATAATATGGCCCAAGAAATGGACTTCCTTTAGCCAAAATTGGCACTTGTTGAATTTGTCTTACAATTTATTCTCTCGAAGAACACTTAAAACTATCTGCAAATGTTCCTTATGCTCAGCCTCACTCTTTGAGTAAACTAGAATGTCATTAATGAATACAATGACATAACGATCAATATAAGGCTATAATACTCTTTTCATCAAAACCATAAATACTATTGGCACATTGGTCAAACCAAATAGCATCACTAAAAATTCATAGTGACCATAATGTGTACGAAATGTTGTCTTTGGAATATCATCCCCTTTTATCTTCACCTGATAATATCCAAACCGTATATTGATCTTTGAAAACACCTTAGCTCAACTGAGTGGTCGAACAAGCCCTCAATCCTGGCAATAAATACTTGTTTTTTGTGGTTACCTTCTTTAGCTGCCTATAATCAATACACAGCCGAAGGGTTCCATCCTTTTTCTTAACAAACAACATTGGCACACTTCAATATGAAACACTTGGTTTGATGAACCCCTTTGTCCAACAATTCTTGCAGTTGAATTTTTGACTCCTTGAACTCTACTGGGGCCATTCTATAAGGCACACTTGAGATAAAGACAGTTCTTGGTGTCACATAAAGATGGAATTCCACATCTTTAATTGATATTATCCTCGATAATTTTTTGACAATGACGTCAGGAAATTTGTTCACAATGGGTACTTGTTTGAAGTCTTCCTTCACTATCCTGGAATCTAGGATATGTGCCAAACAGGCATATCCACCCTTAACCAATGACATTTGGGTTGAAATTGTTGAAGTCAAATTGTCTCTAACGTCTTGTTTTATTCTAGAGACAAACACCTTATTGCCATTTGTAACACCCCAAACCTGGTCAAAACGCTACAACCGAATCTGGCGTGTCACTGGAAAGAAAACATTTGAAAACCATTTTGTCAACTTGATTTGAGAAAAAACTTTTGTTTATCTATAAAAGAATCGTGTTCGGTTGAGTGAACTGTTAAAACATTTTGAACCTTTACTTAGAAGAAATAGAGTTGCCTTGTTGCTATCATCGTTTATTAATTATCCGGTGTACAACTCCAGAAAACAAAGATTTTACTCATGTTTTAGAAAACCCTTTCTTTTCATAATTTATGAGGCATGCTATTAATGTTTAGCAGAGATTTAAAGAAAATTAAATCGAACAAATAATCCGAAAGTAAAAATCTAAGTGGCCTTATTCCAAAGCTAAAACCCCAAACTTAAAGTAAATAAGAACTAAATCCGAAATAAACATTAGAATGAAAACAAATATTGAGCATGGCCACCACGAGTCCACCCCGGCTCCAAATCCACGATCTAAGCATTATCGTAAAAAGTAACGGAAGGGGTGAGTCACCGAGACTCAGTGATGTAATTCTCCATCCCAAAAGACGTTAAGCTTTTACACAGATTCATATGCAAATATGCATGTCATGCAACCCATCCAACCTAAGTTTCCATTCGAGTCTCCTAGATCTACCCTTTGTGGAACCTAGCCACTAGTGGTACCTAACCACTGGTAACCGAAGTCACAAATATTCATATGTGGGGCCAACCCACTTGTGGTACCTAACCACTGCTGACGATCCCTTAAATCGATATGTGAGGCCAACCCACTATGGTACCTAACCACTAGGACAAGTCACAAAATAAGCATATGTGGTACCTAACCACTGGTGGTTCCAAACCATTGAGACTTAGTCACAGAATAATGATATGTGGGGCCAACCCACGTGTGGTACCTAACAACTGGTGACAGCCCGATAAATCATACCTTCCCCCTCCGCTCATCATGCCTATTTTTCATCTATATGCTTTTCAATACCATAAGATCATGCTTAACACTTCAAGGAAATATAACATGGCACATGCAGGTTTTATATAGATAAATCATGTTATCCATCATAATGGACTTACCCTGAGTCCTTACTTTTACCTATAAGGGTAACATAGTGATTCCCACTATTACTTCAGCTTTTGAAAAAACATAGAAATAACATATTAAACATACGAAGTGTGTAAAAGTTACACACCTAATTACTCGCACTATCACACCCTCTACTTTAACACTATCGTCAATCGAGACTACCGTTATCTGCCTATGATCTTGCTCTGATGCCGGCCCACAACTCGATGGCCAATCTCATACTGCCGATACTGCTCGCTTCTTGAATTTAGGGGCTGGGTTTACAGATCCAACCCTTCCAACACTTGGCTAGCATTTGAGTCCATAACAACCTTTGGTCACTAAACCGAATTTAAACGATGAGTTCAAACCTAGTAGATTAACATAACACTTAAAACGAAACCCTTACCTAGATTGACAAATCCCAAAAATCCTCAAGTAGGCGTCACCACCCTACCTACATTCGGCCAAGCATCCAATCATTAAACCAACACGATGGTCGCACCTACACAAGTACCTGATGAGATTTGGAAAAAGAGAAAGGGTAAGGGAGTGGCCATTCAGCCGAACCTATTACCAATACATACCTTCGACTTTCCTCAATGTTTGGCACAAGAGATCACAACGAGGAAGATTCAGCTTCCAAAAAAAAGTGTGGTCTTCGACTTTTAGTGAATGGAAGAAGAGTGGATCAAGGTGATGAGAATCAAGGGGTTTCAGCTAGCAAGGTGTTTTGAAACGAAAAGACAAGATAGAAGGGAGGGAGAAGTAGTGATTCGGCTTTGGGACAAAGATGGAGAAAAGAGTAGTAGGGATTCGGTTATCACAAAAAGAAGAAGAAGAGAAGAGCTTAAAGAGGTTTTGGCTATGGTCAAAAGGAGAGAAAAGAGGAGAAGAGTTTAGGTGATTTTCGGCAAAAGAGAGATTGAAAGGAAAAGCTACACTGAAAAAGTGGAAATCCCACCTAAATGCCAAAAATGCTACCCTTTAGCAACTAGGTTTTGGCACCCTCTCCAAGATCCAAAACCGAGAGTCTACTCCCCCCAAACTCTTTAAAAGGATTCGGCTAACATTGCCTCCAAGAGATAGCTCCTATCTTTCTTTGCTATCTTAATCCACAACCTCCTCCAAAAGAGGCCTACTTAGCACCAACTCTTCCCTCCTATAAAAGCTTATTATCCACATATTTAAAACATTTAATCCCCTATATCCTAGTCTTAGTGACATCCTCCCCCCTAGCCCCCTCTAAGTGCCGAATTTGGCCCAAGAACATGGGCCCCAAGCGCCCAACACTTGGGCCCTCTCCATCCACTAGTGATGCCACCTTCTGCCTTCCTTGCAGCGCCACCAGACTTTGGGCCACAAGCCCACCTGCTTCTTTTACACACAAATACCTATTTTAAACCCTATAATTCCCCAACAGAAAATTAACCAAAGTCTCAGCCCAAACCTGAACTCAATCCGCACCTCTAATTCTCAATCTAACACATTAAGCACACACACAATGCACAGGCCCACAACTTAGGATGTTACAATTCAACCCCCTTAAAATAAATTTTGGCCTCGAAATTACCTGATCAAAAGAGTTGAGGGTAATGCTGCCACATAACATCCTCTGGTTCCCATGTGGCCTCTTCTGATCCATGGTTCCGCCACAATACCTTCAACAAAGGGACTGATTTCCTACGCAATACTTTGACATCCCGATCTAGGATCTGTACGGGTTCCTTCTCAAAAGATAAGTCTAGGCTCACTTCAATTTCTTTTACCGGCACAACATGAGACGGATCTGAACGATAGCGTCTAAGCATAGAAACATGAAACATATTATGGATCTGACTCAATTCTGGTGGAAACTCGAGCTGATAAGCTGCCGATCCCACTCACTTCAACACTCGATAAGGCCCGATAAACCTAGGGCTCAGCTTGCCCTTCCGCCCAAATATCAGCACTTTCTTCCATGGTGACACCTTCAAGAACAACTTGTCATCCTTTACAAATTCTATATCCTTCTACTTAAGATCGGCATAAGACTTTTTCCTGTCCGAGGCTTCCTTTAGACGAGCTCGAATCAGCCTAACCTTATCTTCTATTTTAGCAACCAACTCCGGCCCTAATAATTGTCGCTCCCCCAACTCCGTCCAACACGTAGAGGTACGACACTTCCAGCTACATAATGCTTCATATGGTGCCATCCGAATACTTGCCTGGTAATTATTTTTATACGCGAATTTTGGCAATGATAGAAATTTCTCCCAACTACCTCTAAAATCGAAGACACAACCCCTCAACATATCTTCCAAAATCGAATTACCCTCTCCGACCGTCCATCGACTAGGGATGAAATGCCATACTAAAATTAAACCTTGTAACCAATGCCTGATGCAATGCCTTCCAAAATCTTGACGTAAATTTAGGGTCTCTGTCGATATAATCGACACCGGCACCCCGTGCAAACTTACAATCTCCATTACATATAGTCTAGCTAACTTTTAAAGAGATTAATCCATACGCACAGGTATGAAATGAGCAGACTTTGTCAGACGGTCAACAATTACCCAGACCGAATCCTTCTTAGTAGGCATGAGGGGTAGCCCACTAATAAAATCCATCGTGATCCTCTCCCATTTCCACTGCAGAATCTTTACCGGTTGCAACAATCCAGAAGGTAATTGATGTTCAACTTTGACCTGCTGACACGTCAAACACTTACTTACAATCTCAGTTACCTCTCGCTTTAAGCCCGGCCACCAAAATTGCTCTCACAAATCCGGTACATCTTACTACCACCAGGATACATAGCATATGTGTAACATCCTGAAAATAGGGGTTATGCATTTTATTTAATTGTATGTTGTTGCATGTCTAAGTATAATTGAGTGTGTTTTGGAAGTTTTTCAAACTTCATTATGTAAGTGAATGCTTAGAGAAATATTAAGTTTTTAATAAATAAGATGGAGCTAAGCAAGATAGGCTTTAAGAAATATTGACAAGAGGTTTAAAGCATAATAAGTCAATTGGCAAGGTGGTAAGGGCATGGATGAATGCTTGAGGGAGAGGTTGAATCCCCTAGCTAGCAAGTGGGAATTTTAATTTTTTTTTTTTTTTTCTTTCCTATAGTGTCACCAAGATCATTCTAGAATGGATGGGCATCTTTTTATTTTTGGTTAGTAGACCATATGTAAAAGGCAAGCTAGAAGTTATGGCATGGAATCATGAAGTTAAGGTAAGATAGGGGGACAAAAGGCTTGAAGAAAGGATAATGTTTTGGAAGCTTTTTCATGGTCATTTGACCATGAACCTAGTCTGCTTTAGGGGCTAAGGGGGGATGGTCTAATTGTGTTTGGAATCAAGGGTTTGATGGGGAAGAAATGAGAAGGAAAAAAGGGGATCATGTTGGCATAGGTTGGCCAAATTTTGCATAGGCATTAGGGGTGTATGTTGGCCAAAATTTTGTAACCAATTTGTTCATCCTTTCCTTTTCTCTAAGCCTTGTTTCTTAGCCGATTACATAAGACACAAAGAGAAACTTTTTCTTTTCTTTTAGCCATTTGGTACTTTACCATTTCGGTTTCTTTTCCTTTGTAACCGAAAATACAAATTATCAAGGACCATTTTATTCTCTTTTCCTCATTGCCGAAAACACCAAAGAGATTTTGAAGACAATTTTCTTCTCTTTCTCCTCTCTAGTTCGAATCATCTAGCATCAAAAGGCATTCTTATTTTCTTTCTTTCCTTTCTCTTTCTTTTCTTTACTTTTTTCTTTCTTCTTCACTTTCAACTGAAACCATCATCTACCATAACCAAAACCACCATTCTTTTCCTCTCTTTTGTCAAACTAAACCATCTTTCATTTTCATCTTAATCTTTCTTTACTTTTGTTGGAAACTCGAAACCACCACAGCCAAAAACACCATATTTTTCTCTTCTTTTTGATCAAAACAAAATCATCATTTCTTTTCTCTTATTTTGGCAAGGCCGAATCTTCTAATAAGTCAAGTAAGGATTTTTGTTAAGTGTTCTCATTATTTTTCCTTTTAGAATAGCCGGTTTGGAAATATAATTCTCTCATTTTTCTCCTAGGCCGAAACTTTGGAAGGATTTTAAGGATCCTTTTGAAACCAACATTTTAGGAGTGATCCTTGAAATCATCCAAGGTAAGGATTATCACTTTCGGTTATATCATTTCTTTTAGATAGATTAGTAATTGACTTTATTTTAGGGGTGATTTTGGGACTAACAAGATAGGTTCGAAAAGAGTAGTAAGGAGCGTTTGGAAGAGAGGAGGCTCTGTTATACCCTCAAACTTCAAACAAAGGGCTGTATCAGGGAGAAGAGATTTTCCACTGGGTTGTGGACCTCTGCTAACGAAGATCGTTTATTTGAAGTCGTATGCATACAATCGAACCTCTTTTCGTTAGTAGGTTGTCGGTGGGTTTTGATCCATCTAATGGAGAAAACCAAAATAATGGTTGTTCGAGAATCCAAGGGTAAGGATTTAGATCTCTCATCAATAGTATAGTTTTATAAGTAATAGTGTATTCTAATCAAGTGTGATAATTAACTAGGTGTTGACGGCGGGAAGGTATCGTTCTCCTTTGTCATAAAGTGTGTAACATTATACTAAAATCTCATAGATCTATATTAAATGTGATTTGTATGAAAATATGTGTAATAATGGTTGCGGGTACCATTCAATGGTATACGATATTCAGGTATGTTTATCCAAATACTTCGTTAATTTTGCTATATGCATAAATGTGAAATAAGTAAGACTATGTTATGATTTTGGGGTAAATGGCATGAAAACTGAATAATATGTATGTGCATGGGCATATGGGTGAAATTGATAAAGGGGAAGTGTTCCGGTGGTTTTTACCACATTATCCAATGACTTCGGTCACATATGTGAATCTGGTGACTTCGGTCACGTATATGTGAATCTGGTGACTTCGGTCGCATATTTTTGAATCTGGTAACTTTGGTCACATTTGTCTGGTGGCCTTGCCACAAAATTATAAGGGCGATGTGCATGTTGACTGCAGCAACTGCCTTCGATGGTGTGTAGCGGATGGAGGGTCGATTTAGTAATCCCCACGTGTGATTGGTTGGTACGAGTGGTGTGTAGCGGATGGATATTTAGGTGGGCCGGGTTTCCATTTCATTATATAAATACCCATGTAACTTCTAAATGATTTTTATTTGATTTGCTATAAAAATGGGCTTATGGCTAAATATGATCAATTGGGCTTTTAGTGTTTTTGTTACACATTGAGTTTATGACTCCCCCCTTTTGTGGGATAATTTTTTAGATGACTCTTAGCATGATGGATCGGGTCAGCGGGGACTACGTGGTGGCCATTGCTCAACAAAAGTATTTCAGATGTTTCCCTTTTATTACTTAAAATTTATTATGGGTTTTGCTATTTTTGTAATAAGGCCACTATGAACTGCTTTTTAATTTTTTTTTGCATTTTGAATTTTATTCGCACATAGACAATATTTATTAAATAACTAAATGGTTTTAATAAATAATTTAAACTATTTTTGACACTAATATATATATGTTTTACAATAATAAGTAAAATTTTTCATAAAATTTGGTTTTCTTTTAATTTATGAATTTCTCTTAAAATAATGTTTTAAGAAGATACAAATTTATTTAAATCCTATTTCAACTTTGAATATTAAGTTAATCTTTTATACTGAACTCATCAAGTTTTTCTTAAACAAAATGAGAAATTGCTAAAGCTTTATTCAAGGAACATAACAAATCCAGTCAAGCTTTTTGGGCCGGGTTTGGGGTGTTTCAACTTGGTATCAGAGCCCAATTTTAAACTCTCGACCTTGGGTTGTGAAGCCCACAACATTTTCAAAATTAGGCCCAAATGACTTTTTGAAAATTTTCTTTAGTTAGAATGGTTTTATAGAAGCATGGCACCCGAGTTCTCGGCCCAGATCCATCAGGTAAGTACTTTTATTGATAAAGTGATATGAATGTATGATAAGCCTAAGGAAACTATACTTTAGAGACATGGACCCTAGGTGTATGTGTACTACTACGGAAAAACCCTTTGAATAAATATCATTGCATAAAACTTTCTTTTAATAAGAAGTGAAAAGACTATAATGCATAAGACTTTTTCGTAAAAATAGATAATCTGCGTAGTAGACATGAGTTCTAGGGGACATGGTCATCATGACTTGATAGAGGAAGAATGATCGTGTCGGAACCAGTTAGATCTGGTCAAGGTTAGAAAATGAAGCTCGCCACCACTGTTGGGGTGGAATTTCAAGAGCAAAATAGAGGAGGTGACACGATATCACAAGTCGTGCTTGAGTTTTGGACCGAGTAGCGAAGCTAATCTTGGAAATGGGTCTCGAAAGTCAGTAGCTGAGAGACTTAGATCGAATAGAGTTGAGGTTTTTAAGGGAGTATCTGGAGTAGCTCCGAATATAGCGGAATATTGGTTGGAGGCAATCGAGAGGATAATGGATGATTTGGACCTTCACGGAAGAAAAGTTGAAAGGTCTTTGTTTCACTACTCCGTGATGAGGCCTACCGGTGGTGGCTCTTGTCAAAGAGAGTATCCTGCGGATCGAGTGGATTGGGAATATTTTAAGATTAAATTTAAAGGAAAATATGTTGGAGCTAGCTACATCGACTCTCAGAGAAAGGCGTTTCTGAATTTAGTGCAAGGAAATAAGTCGATAGCTGAATATGAAGTAGAGTTCTTGCGACTTAGCCGATATGCTAGAGGGATGGTATCTACTGATTATGAGCGGTGTGTCAGATTTGAGGATGGATTGAGAGATGAACTGCGAGTGTTGATTGCTCCACACCGAGAAAGAGATTTTGCAATCTTAGTAGAAAGGGCAAGAATAGCTGAAAAAGTTAAGCGGACTGAGAGACAGAACCGGGACAGAGGCTAGAATAAGAATAAGAGAAGCTTTGGGTCTTCAGGGTCATCCGAGAATTTTCAAAAGAAACCAAGAAATGATGGGCCGCGAAGTCAACAGACTGTTACGGGTGGACAACATCGTGCGTGTGCTCAATGTGGGAAGATGCACCCGGGAGAATGTTGAAAAAAGACCGGGGGATGTTTCAAGTGTGGGTCTAAAGATCATATGATCAAGGATTGCCCAATGAATTCAGATAAGAACGCCAAAGTAGTCGTGGTGTTAATCAGTGGCGAGAGGTGAACAATGAGAGATAAGGGCCGTGGTCTAAATGGAAGAAGTAATGGTTACGGTAGAGGTCGCGAAACTTCGTGCGAGGCGATGGTAGCTCGAGGTAAGACACCGGATCTGGTATATGCGATTCGTCATGAGAAGATAGTGGCGCACCTAATGTTATCATGGGTACGTTTCGATTTACGGGTTGCCCTTTATTGCTTTGATAGATATAGGGTCAACTCACTCATATATCGCTAGTGAAGTATCTGGAACTTTGCATGTAACTTTTGAGACTGTACCTAGGAAGATGATCGTACTTAGTCCTTTAGGATGATAGTAGTAATAGACAAACTTTTTAAGGAAGTGCCTTTAGAAGTTCAAGGGATACAGTTTTCGGCTGATTTAATGGAGTTACCATTCAGAGAGTTCGACCTAATCTTAGGCATAGACTGGCTAGTGAAGTATCGTGCAAGTGTGGATTCTGCTGCTAAGCGGATGTCCTTAAGAACTATTGATGACAAAGAAGTTGTAGTGATGGGCGAGAGACAGAACTACTTATCTAATGTAGTATCCACTCTTAAGGCAGAAAAGATGGTTAGAAAGGGATGTGTAGCCTTTCTGATGTTGGTGAGTGCCTTGGAGGCTAAGGAGGCAACTGTTAAAGAAGTCAGGACTGTGAGTGAATTTGTAGATATTTTTCGGAAGAACTCCCAGGTTTGCCTCCGGATCGAGAGGTAGAATTCGGGATTGACTTATTGCCTGGAACGGCGCCAGTTTCTATTGCTCCATATAGAATTGCACCGAAAGAGTTAGTTGAGCTTAAGGCTCAGATTCAAGAGTTGCTTGATTGTGGATTTATCCGACCTAGTGTGTCTCCATGAGGAGCACCGGTCCTATTCGTGAAGAAGAAGGACGGATCGATAAGGATGTGTATAGACTACCGGCAGTTGAATAAGCTGACCATCAAGAACAAGTATCCTTTGCCAAGGATCAATGACTTGTTTGATCGACTTAAGGAGTCGCAGTATTCTCAAAGATAGATCTAAGGTCGGGGTATCATCAGCTTAAAGTGAAAGAAGCAGATATCCATAAGACAGCTTTCCGAACTAGATATGGGCATTATGAATTTCTAGTAATGCCATTCAGATTGACGAACGCCCCAGCTGCGTTCGTGGATATGATGAATCGGATTTTTCAGCCCTACTTGGATTAATTCGTTGTGGTCTTCATAGATGACATCCTGGTGTATTCTAAGTCCGAAATGGAACATGATAAGCATCTCCGGATTGTGTTGCAAGTTTTAAGGGAGAAGAAGCTATATGCCAAATTCAACAAATGTGAATTTTGGCTTAAGGAAGTTACAGTTTTAGGCCATGTGGTGTCGGCAGAAGGGATAAGGGTGGATCCTCGGAAGATTGAGGTGTGCTAGATTGAAACCACCTAAGTTAAATGGCGAGGTTCGCAATTTCTTGGGATTAGCGGGATACTCTGAAGATTCATTGAAGGATTCTCATCGATATTTGCACCTTTAACTTGAAATTGTTGAGGAAGGAAGTACCTTTCGTGTGGGTGATAAGCGACAAGAGAGCTTTGAGAAGCTTAAGAGGGTTTTTTGAAGCTCGGTTTTGATTCACTGAGGCGGGGAAAGGATTTCGTCGTGTATTATGACACTTCTCACACAGGATTAGGATGTGTTCTGATACAAGATGGGAAAGTAGTTGCGTATGCGTCTAGGCAGTTGAGACCGCACGAAGTTAATTACCGGCACATGACTTGGAGTTGGCAGCGGTGGTCTTTGCTCTTAAAGTTTGGAGACATTATTTATATGGAGAAAAGTCAGTGATATATACGGACCACAAAAGTTTGAAATATCTATTGACTCAGACAGAACTGAATTTGAGGCAACGAAGATGGATAGAATTGTTGAAAGATTACGACTATTCTATACAGTACCACCCGGGCAAGGTAAATGTGGTGGCAGGCGCTCTAAGTCAGAAAGTGGTGTCAGATCTAAGGGCGATGTTTGCACATCTTAGTCTTTACGATGACGGAAGCTTGTTGGCAGAATTACAAGTAAGGCCGACATGGTTGAGACAAGTGAAAGAGAGACAGTTGGTAGATGATGATCTGAGTACTAAGCTTCGGCAGGTGCAAAGTGGGGAATTGAAAGATTATGGTATTAACAGCGATGGGGTATTGTGTTTCAAAGGTAAAGTCTGTATGCCGAGGGATCAGGAGTTGAGGCAAAAGATTCTTCAGGAATCGCATGGTAGCCCCTATACTATGCATCCTGGAGGAAGTAAGTTATACCGAGATTTGCGAGATCAATTTTGGTGGCCTGGTCTTAAGCGAGATGTTACGGAGTTTGTAGGAAAATGCTTAACATGTCGACAAGTCAAGGCTGAACATCAAGTACCTTGGGATTGCTTGGTAGATAAAGATTCCGATGGAAGTGGGAGAGAATCACCATGGACTTTGTTAGTGGGTTTCCTCTCACGCCTACTAAGAAAGACTCAGTATGGGTGATAGTGGACCGATTGACAAAATCTGTACATTTTATCCCAGTTCGGGTTGATTACTCTTTGCAGAAATTGGCGAAGTTATATGTGGCTGAGATTGTGAGATTACATGGAGTGCCGGTGTCGATTATTTTGGATAGGGATCCGAGGTTTACGTCTCGATTTTGGAAAGCATTGCATCAAGCTTTGGGCACCAGATTGGACTTTAGTACGGCATTTCATCCACAGTCTGACGGCCAATCTGAGCGAGTAATCCAAATTTTAGAAGATATGTTAAGGGGATGTGTGATAGATTTCAGAGGAAGCTGGGAGGAGTTCTTCAGTTAGCGTAATTTACGTACAACAACAGTTACCAAGCCGATTCGGATGGCACCGTATGAAGCACTATATGGACGAAAGTGTCGCACTCCTACGTGTTGGACAGAACTAGAAGAACGTCAAGTTCTGGGTCCAGAATTAGTGGCTGAATCTGAAGAAAAGGTTAAGGTAATCTGGGCTCGGTTAAAGGAAGCATCTGACAGACAAAAGTCATACGCAGATCTTAAGCGGAAAGAAATAGAGTTTGCTGTGGGGGCTCAAGTTTTCCTAAAGGTTTCACCTTGGAAAAAGGTGATGAGATTTGGTCGCAAAGGTAAGTTAATTCCCAGGTTCATTGGACCTTATCGGGTTTTGAAGCGGGTCAGACCTGTGGCATATCAGTTAGATTTGCCTTCGGAGTTGAAGCAAATGCACGATGTGTTCCATGTTTCAATGTTACGTCATTACCGGTCGGATCCATCTCATGTAGTGCCAGTTGAGGAGGTGGAATTAAGACCAGATTTGTCCTATGAAGAGGAGCCAATTCAAATCCTAGAGCGGGATGTAAAGGTGTTACGGAGAAAATCGGTTCCTCTCGTCAAAGTATTATGGCATAATCAAGGATCAGAAGAAGCTATGTGGAAGCCGGAGGAAGCGATGCAATAGTAATACCCTCACTTGTTCTAGCCAGGTAATTTCGGGGTCGAAATTATTTTAAGGGGGTAGAACTGTAACATCCTGAAAATAGGGGTTATGCATTTTATTTAATTGTATGTTGTTGCATGTCTAAGTATAATTGAGTGTGTTTTGGAAGTTTTTCAAACTTCATTATGTAAGTGAATGCTTAGAGAAATATTAAGTTTTTAATAAATAAGATGGAGCTAAAATCTTGACGTAAATTTAGGGCCTCTGTCCGATATAATCGACACTGGCACCCCGTGCAACCTTACAATCTCCACTATATATAGTCTACCTAACTTTTGAAGAGAGTAATCCATACGCACAGGTATGAAATGAGCAGACTTTGTCAGACGGTCAACAATTACCCAGACCGAATCCTTCTTAGTAGGCGTGAGGGGTAGCCCACTAATAAAATCCATCGTGATCCTCTCCCATTTCCACTGCAGAATCTTTATCGGTTGCAACAATCTAGAAGGTAATTGATGTTCAACTTTGACCTGCTGACACGTCAAACACTTACTTACAAACTCAGTTACCTCTCGCTTTAAGCCTGCCACCAAAATTTCTCCCACAAATCCCGGTACATCTTACTACCACCAGGATGCATAGCATATGTGTAACATCCTGAAAATAAGGGTTATGCATTTTATTTAATTGTATGTTGTTGCATGTCTAAGTATAATTGAGTGTGTTTTGGAAGTTTTTCAAACTTCATTATGTAAGTGAATGCTTAGAGAAATATTAAGTTTTTAATAAATAAGATAGAGCTAAGCAAGATAGGCTTTAAGAAATATTGACAAGAGGTTTAAAGCATAATAAGTCAATTGGCAAGGTGGTAAGGGCGCATGGATGAATGCTTGAGGGGAGAGGTTCGAATCCCCTAGCTAGCAAGTGGAAGGAATTTTAATTTTTTTTTTGTTTTTTTTCCTATAGTGTCGGCCAAGATCATTCTAGAATGGATGGGCATCTTTTTATTTTTGGTTAATAGACCATATGTAAAAGGCAAGCTAGAAGTTATGGCATGGAATCATGAAGTTAAGGTAAGATAGGGGGACAAAAGGCTTGAAGAAAGGATAATGTTTTGGAAGCTTTTTCATGGTCATTTGACCATGAACCTAGTCGGCTTTAGGGGCTAAGGGGGGATGGTTTAATTGTGTTTGGAATCAAGGGATTGATGGGGAAGAAATGAGGAGGAAAAAGGGGATCATGTTGGCATAGGTTGGCCGAATTTTTGCATAGGCATTAGGGGTGTATGTTGGCCAAAATTTTGTAACCAATTTGTTCATCTTTTCCCTTTTCTCTAAGCCTTGTTTCTTAGCCGATTACATAAGACACAAAAGAGAAACTTTTTCTTTTCTTTTAGCCATTTGGTACTTTACCATTTTGGTTTCTTTTCCCTTTGTAACCGAAAATACAAATTATCAAGGACCATTTTTCTTCTCTTTTTCCTCATTGCCGAAAACACCAAAGAGATTTTGAAGACAATTTTCTTCTCTTTTCTCCCTCTCTAGTGCCGAATCATCTAGCATCAAAAGGCATTCTTATTTTCTTTCTTTCCCTTTCTCTTTCTTTCTCTTTACTTTTTTCTTTCTTCTTCACTTTCAACCGAAACCATCATCTACCATAACCAAAACCACCATTCTTTTCCTCTCTTTTGTCAAACCGAACCATCTTCCATTTTCATCTTAATCTTTCTTTTCTTTTGTTGGAAACCCGAAACCACCATAGCCAAAAACACCATATTTTTCTCTTCTTTTTGATCAAAACGAAATCATCATTTCTTTTCTCTTATTTTGACAAGGCCGAATCTTCTAATAAGTCAAGTAAGGATTTTTGCTAAGTGTTATCATTATTTTTCCTTTTAGAATAGCCGATTTGGAAATATAATTCTCTCATTTTCTCCTAAGTCAAACTTTGGAAGGATTTTAAAGATCCTTTTTGAAACCAACGTTTTAGGAGTGATCCTTCAAATCATCCAAGGTAAGGATTATCACTTTCGGTTATATCATTTCTTTTAGATAGATTACTAATCGACTTTATTTTAGGGGTGATTTTGGGACTAACAAGATAGGTTCAAAAGAGCGATGAGGCGTTTGGAAGAGAGGAGGCTCATATACCCTCAAACTTCAAACGAAGGGTGTATCGGCGATAAGAGATTTTCCATCGGGTTGTGGACCCTCTGCTAACGAAGATCATTTATTTGAAGTTATGCGTACAACCGAACCACTTTTCGTTAGTGGGTTATCAGCGGGTTTTGATCCATCTAACGGAGAAAAACCACAAATAACGGTTGTTCGAGAATTCGAGGGTAAGGATTTAGATCTCTCATCAATAGTATAGTTTTATAAGTAATAGTGTATTCTAATCAAGTGTGATAATTAACTAGGTGTTGACGAGCGAGAAGGTATCGTTCTCACTGTCATAAGGTGTGTAACATTATACTAAAATCTCATAGATCTATATTAAATGTGATTTGTATGAAAATAAGTGTAATAATGGTTGTGGGTACCATTCAATGGTATACGATATTCAGGTATGTTTACCCTAATACTTCGTTAATTTTGCTATATGCATAAATGTGAAATAAGTATGACTATGTTATGATTTTGGGGTAAATGGCATGAAAACTGAATAATATGTATGTGCATGGGCATATGGGTGAAATTGATAAAGGGAAGTGTTCGGTGGTTTTACCACATTATCCGGTGACTTCGGTCACATATGTGAATCTGGTGACTTGGTCACGTATATGTGAATCTGGTGACTTGGTCACATTTGTCTGGTGACTTGGTCACGGTGGCCTTGCCACAAAATTATAAGGCGATGTGCATGTTGTCTGCAGCAACTGCCTTCGATGGTGCGTAGCGGATGGAGGGTCGATTTAGTAATCCCCACGGTGTGATTGGTTGGTACGGGTGGAGTGTAGCGGATGGATATTTAGATGGGCCGGGTTTGCATTTCATTATATAAATACCCATGTAACTTCTAAATGATTTTTATTTGATTTGCTATAAAAATGGGCTTATGGCTAAATATGATCAATTGGGCTTTTAGTGTTTTTGTTACACATTGAGTTTATGACTCACCCCTTTTGTGGGATATCTTTTCAGATGACTCTTAGCATGATGGATCGGGTCAGCGGGGACTACGTGGTGGCCATTGCTCAACAAAAGTATTTCAGATGTTTCCCTTTTATTACTTAAAATTTATTATGGGTTTTGCTATTTTTGTAATAAGGCCACTATGAACTGTTTTTAATTTTTTTTTTTTGCATTTTCAATTTTTATTCTGCCATAGACAATATTTATTAAATAACTAAATGGTTTTAATAAATAATTTAAACTATTTTGACACTAATATATATATGTTTTACAATAATAAGTAAAATTTTTCATAAAATTTGGTTTTCTTTTAATTAATGAATTTCTCTTAAAAATAATGTTTTAAGAAGATACAAATTTATTTAAATCCGATTTCAACCTGAATATTAAGTTAATCATTTTATACGAACTCATCAAGTTTTTCTTAAACAAAATGAGAAATTGCTAAAGTTTTATTCAAGGAACATAACAAATCCATTAGGGCTTTTTGGTAGGGTTTGGGGTGTTTCAACTTGGTATCAGAGCCCAGTTTTAAACTTTCGGCCTTGGGTTGTGAAGCCCACAACATATTCAAAATTAGGCCCAAATGACTTTTTGAAAATTTTCTTTAGTTAGAATGGTTTTATAGAAGCATGGCACCCGAGTTCTCGGCCCAGATCCATCAGGTAAGCACTTTTATTGATAAAGTGATATGAATGTATGATAAGCCTAAGGAAACTATACTTTAGAGACATGGACCCTAGGTGTATGAGTACTGCTACGGAAAAACCCTTGAATAAATATCATTGCATAAAACTTTCTTTTAATAAGAAGTGAAAAACTCTAATGCATAAGACTTTTTCATAAAATAGATATCTGCGTAGTAGACATGAGTTCTAGGGACATGGTCATCGCGGACACGTAGAAAGGAAGAATGATTGTGTCGAACCAGTTAGATCTGGTCAAGGTTTTGAAAATGAAGCTCCGCCATTGTTGGGGTGGAATTTCAAGAGCAAAATGGAGGAGGTGACGTGATATCACAAGTCGTGCTTGAGTTTTGGAGCGAGTAGCGGAGCTAATATCGAAATAGGTCTCGAAAGTCAGTAGCTGAGAGACTTAGATCGAATGGAGCTAAGGTTTTTAGGGGAGTATGTGGAGTAGCTCCGAATATAGCGGAATATTGGTTGGAGGCAGTCGAGAGGATAATGGATGATTTGGACTGCACTGCAGAAGAAAAGTTGAAAGGTGCTGTTTCACTACTCCGTGATGAGGCCTACCAGTGGTGGCTCACTGTCAAAGAGAGTATCCCTGCGGATCGAGTGGATTCGGAATATTTTAAGTTTAAATTTGAAGGAAAATACGTTGGAGCTACCTACATCGACTCCCAGAGAAAGGTGTTTCTGAATTTAGTGCAAGGAAATAAGTCGATAGTTGAATATGAAGCAGAGTTCTTGCGACATAGCCGATATGCTAGAGGATAGTATCTACGATTATGAGCGGTGTGTCGGTTGTGATGGATTGAGAGATGAAGCTGCAGTGTTGATTGCTCCACACCGGGAAAGAGATTTTGCAATCTTAGTAGAAAGGGAAAGAATAGCTGAAGAAGTTAAGCGGACTGAGAGACAGAACCGAGACAGAGGCCAGAATAAGAATAAGAGGAGCTTTGGGTCTTCAGGGTCATCCGGGAATTTTCAAAAGAAACCAAGAAATGATGGGCATGAAGTCGCAGATCGCACGGTGGACAACATCGTGCGTGTGCTCAATGTGGGAAGATACACCCGGGAGAATGTTGGAAAAAGACTGGGGGATGTTTCAAGTGCGGGTCTAAAGATCATATGATCAAGGATTGCCCGATGAATTCAGATAAGAACCGCCCAGCAGGTCAGGGTGTTAATCAGGCTGGCAGAGGTGAACAGCAGCAGATAAGGGGCCGTGGTCCAAATGGAAGAAGTAATGGTTGTGGTAGAGGTCGCATGAACTTTAGGCGAGAGGTGGTAGCTCGAGGCAAGACACCAGATCTCGTATATGCGATTCATCAGAGAAGATATTGGCCTTTTGATGTTATCATGGGTAGGTTTCGATTTACAGGTTGCCCTTTATTGCTTTGATAGATATAGGGTCAACTCACTCATATATCGCTAGTGAAGTATCTGGAACTTTGCATGTAACTTCTGAGACTGTACCTAGGAAGATGACTGTACTTAGTCCTTTAGAAAGATAGTAGTAATATGATCAATTGGGCTTTTAGTGTTTTTGTTACACATTGAGTTTATGACTCACCCCTTTTGTGGGATAATTTTTCAGATGACTCTTAGCATGATGGATCGGGTCAGCGGGGACTACGTGGTGGCCATTGCTCAACAAAAGTATTTCAGATGTTTCCCTTAATTAAACCTATTAAGCGTATTTTTATTACTTAGAATTTATTATGGGTTTTTCTATTTTTGTAATAAGGCCACTATGAACTGTTTTTTATTTTTATTTTTTTTTTTTTTTTTTGCGTTTTGAATTTTTATTACGCCATAGACAATATTTATTAAATAACTAAATGGTTTTAATAAATAATTTAAACTATTTTGACACTAATATATATATGTTTTACAATAATAAGTAAAATTTTTCATAAAATTTGGTTTTCTTTTAATTTATGAATTTCTCTTTAAAATAATGTTTTAAGAATATACAAATTTATTTAAATTCGATTTCAACCTGAATATTAAGTTAATCATTTTATCTGAACTCATCAAGTTTTTCTTAAACAAAATGAGAAATTGCTAAAGTTTTATTCGAGGAACATAACAAATCCGATCAGGCTTTTTGGGCCGGGTTTGGGGTGTTTCAATATGGACTGCTATGTGCCTCCTGAAAAATCTTCTGCCTTAACTCCATATCTTTAGGCATGCAAACTTTCCCCTGAAAACATAACACTCCATCGCTGCTCAAGCTATACCCCTCCAATCCACCATTCTGCACTTGCAAACATCGAGCGCTTAAGACTTCATCTACCAATTGTTTTTCCTTAACCTGGTTTACCCATGTCGGCTTCACTTGCAGTTCCGCTAACAGACTTCCGTCCTCATACAAACTAAGGTGGGCAAACATGGCTCTTAAATCTGCTACCACTTTGCGACTCAAGGCATCAGCTACCACATTTGCCTTACATGGATGGTACTCAATCGAGTAGTCATAATCCTTCCACACCTCGATCCACCTCCGCTGCCTTAAATTCAAATCCTTCTGAGTAAGGAGGTATTTCAAACTCTTATGATCTGTGTACACAATAGACTTCTCTCCATACAAGTAATGTCTCCAAATTTTCAGGGCAAAAACCACTGCAACAAACTCCAGATCATGTGTCGGGTAATTCACCTCATGAGGTCTAAATTGTCGAGAAGCATACGCTACTACTTTCCCCTCTTGCATCAGCACACATCCCAACCCTGTATGTGACACATCATAATAAATCGTAAACTCTCTCGCTGCTTCAAGTTGAATCAGCACCAAGCTTCCGTCAAAATCCTCTTTAACCTCTCAAAACTTTCTTGTTGCTTGTCAGACCACACAAATGGAACCCCTTTCCTTAGCAACTTGGTTAACGGCGTTGCAATCAAAGAAAACCCTTCCACAAACCTTCTGTAATATCCTGCTAAACCCAAAAAACTCCGAATCTCCGCCACAGAATTCGGTGGTTTCCAATCTAATACAACTTCAATCTTCCGAGGGTCCACTCTAATCCCCTCAGCTGACACCACATGACCCAAAAAGGTAACTTCTTTCGACCAGAACTCGAACTTTCTAAACTTTGTGTATAACTGCTTTTCTCTTAGAATCTGTAAAACCACTCGCAGACGTGCATCGTGCTCCTCCTCCGATTTCGAGTACACTAGAATATCATCTATAAACACTACAACGAATCGATCCAAATACGGCTGAAGCACCCGATTCATCATATCCATAAATGCTGCTGGTGCATTCGTCAACCCGAACGGCATCACCAAAAATTCATAGTGACCGTAACGAGTACGAAACGCCGTCTTATGAATATCCGCCTCCTTGACCTTAAGCTGGTGATACCCCGACCTCAAATCTATCTTGGAAAAGACTGAGGCTCCCCTAAGTTGGTTGAACAGGTCGTCTATCCTTGGTAACGGATACCTGTTCTTAATCGTCAACTTATTCAGCTGACGGTAATCTATGCACATTCGCATCAACTCGTCTTTCTTTTTAACAAAAAGCACAAGAGCTCCCCAAGGTGATACACTCAGTCGGATAAAACCCCGATGCAACAATTCCTGAATCTGCACCTTTAGCTCCACCAACTCCTTTGGCGCCATTCAGATGGGGCAATGAACCTTGGCCGTTCTCGGTAAAAGTCTATACCAAACTCAACTTCGCGATCAGGGGGCAAACCTGGAAGCTCCTCTGGGAACACATCGGTGAATTCTTTCATCGTTCGAACATTCCCCACCATTGATTCCTTAACCTCCAAAGCACAGACATAAACCAAAAATGTCGTATATCCTTTCCTCACCATTTTCTTAGCCTTCAAAGTAGATACCACCCAAGATAGGTAGTTTCTTCTCTCACCTATCATCACCACCTCTTCACCCTCGACAATTCTCAGCACTATGCGCTTTACTGCATAGTCCAGACCCACTTGATACTTTACTAACCAATCCATCCCTAAGATCAAATCAAACTCCCCAAATGGTAGTTCCATCAAATCAGCCTGGAACACTACCCCTACCACGGCCGCGTACAATACGCCCTCGACCTCGAGTGCTCATTCTACCGTTCATGATTTAATCTGATTAACAACGAACAATCTTATGGAAGGAAGTTTTAACAGTGGTTCTTTCGAATTCTAACTATGTCTACATAGTTCGGTTCTCAAGTCTGTACATCCAAATTCTAGAATTCACATTCAATCAACATCCAACAGAGCACCATATACATGTATCAAACACATAAGTACATCCATGGACTCACGTTCATTGCCTAGGGGTATTTTCGTCATTTCACTACCTAGGGTATTTTCGTAATTTTATCCTACATGGGTACTTTTGTAATTTTTGAAAATAAGGTATCCTGGTGATTTTCCAAAATATGGGTATTTCGGTAATTTTGTAATCCGGGCATATTTCGGTAATTTTGTAATCCGGGGGTATTTCGGTAAAATTTCTCAACCTAGGGTAATGTGGATAATTTTCACAAAATCAGGGACATATAAGAAATTTTACAAAGATAGGGTACTGGTCCCTTTCGGGTTTTAGTTATAAAGTTTGCCCCGTCAACAAGTCTTCGAGGCTAAGGTGAACAGTCACTACGCACCAGGTAGGATTCCAGAAAAGAGGAGGTAAGTCACTAGGACTACTTAAATACCAAGCTCTTCCTGGATCAAATCCTAGACATGCGTATGCTGTTACCACACCCTAATCCTTCTGACTTGTTCACAGACATGTTTAATTAGGGAAGTTAAGTTTTATGGAATTTATGAGTTTGTGTATCTAAGCCTATGTTCCATAAGCCCTAGCATACCTATCTACGTCCCTACAAAACCCATTAAACCCATCATATATATATATATCACATCAAAGGTTAGGATACTTACAGGTGGATCGGTCTTAGGAGACTCAGGTACAATGCTTTCCAAAATATGCATCTCCCTGAAAATCATTTTACAAACCTTTCATTGAAAACATTTTGGGCCTTATACCCACAATCGAGCTTTTGAACCTGGCTTTGATACTAAAAATGTAACACCCCAAACCCGGTCAAAATACTACAATCGAATCTGGCGTGTCACTGGGAAGAAAACATTTCGAAAACCATTTTGTCAACTTGATTTGAGAAGAAAACTTTTGTTTATCTATACAAGAATCGTGTTCGGTTGAGTGAATTGTTCAAACATTTTGAACCTTATCTTAGAAGAAATAGAGTTGCCTTATTGCTCTCCCTCGTTTATTAATTATCCGGTGTACAACTCCAGAAAACAAAGATTTTACTCATGTTTTAGAAAAATCGTTCTTTTCATAATTTATCAGGCATGCTATTAACGTTTAGCATAGATTTCAAGAAAACTAAAATGAATAAATAATCCGAAAGTAAAAATCTAAGTGGCCTTATTACAAAGCTAAAACACCAAACTTAAAGTAAATAAGAACTAAATCTAAACTAAACATTGGAATGAAAACAAATATTGAGCATGGCCACCACGAGTCCACCCCGACTCCAAATCCATGATCTAAGCATTATCTGCAAAAAGTAATGGAAGGGGTGAGTCATCGAGACTCAGTGTGTAATTCCCCATCCCAAAAGACGTTAAGGTTTTACACAGATTCATATGCAAATATGCATGTCATGCAACCCATCCAACCTAAGTATCCATCCGAGTCTCCCAAATTTACCCCTTGTGACACCGAGCCACTGGTGGTAACTAACCACTGGTAATCGAAGTCACAAATATTCATATGTGGGGCCAACCCACTTGCGGTACCTAACCACTACTGACGATCCTTATATCGATATGTGGGGCCAACCCACTGTGGTACCTAACCACTGGGACAAGTCATAAATAAGCATATGTGGTACCTAACCATTGGTGGTTCCAAACCATTGAGACTTAGTCACAGAATAATGATATGTAGGGCCAACCCACGTGTGGTACCTAACCACTGGTGACAGTCCGATAAATCATACCTCCCCCCTCCGCTCATCATGCCCATTTTTCATGTATATGCTTTTCAATACCATAAGATCATGCTTAACACTTCAAGGAAATATAACATGGCACATGCAGGTTTTATATAGATAAATCACGTTATCCATCACAATGGACTTACTCGGAGTCCTTGCTTTTACCCACAAGGGTAACATAGTGATTCCCACTATTACTTGACTTTTGACAAAACATAGAAATAACATATTAAACATATTAAGTGTGTAAAAGTTACACACTAGATTATTCGCACTATCACACCCTCTACTTCAACACTATCGTCAATCGAGACTACCGCTATCTGCCTACGATCTTGCTCCGATGCCGACCCACAACTCGGTGGCCAATCTCGTACTGCCAATACTGCTCGCTTCTTGAATTTAGGGGCTAGGTTTATAGGTCCAACCCCTCTTAACACTTGGCTGGCATTTGAGTCCATAACAACCCTTGGTCACTAAATCGAATTTAAATGATGAGATCAAACCTAGTAGATTAACATAACACTTAAAACGAAACTCTTACCTAGATCGACAAATCCCAAAAATCCTCAAGTAGGCGTCACCACCCTACCTACATTCGGCCAAGCATCCAACCATTAAACCAACATGATGATCGCACCTACACAAGTACCTGACGAGATTCGGCAAAAGAAAAAGGGTTAGGGAGTGGCCATTCGGCCAAACCTATTACCAACAAATACCTTCGGCTTTCCTCAAAGTTCGACACAAGAGATCACAGCGAGGAAGATTCGACTTCCAAAAGAAAGTGTGGTCTTCAACTTTTAGTGAATGAAAGAAGAGTGGATCAGGGTGATGAGAATCAAGGGGCTTTAGCTAGCAAGGTGTTTTGAAATGAAAAGACAAGATGGAAGGGAGGGAGAAGTAGTGATTCGCCTTTGGGACAGAGATAGAGAAAAAAGAGTAGTAGAGATTCAGTTATTACAAAAGAAGAAGAAGAGAAGAGCCTAAATAGGTTTCGGTTATGGTCAAAAAGAGAGAAAATAGGAGAAGAGTTTAGGTGATTTTCAGCAAAAGAGAGATTGAAAGGAAAAGCTAGACTGAAAAAAGTGGAAAACCCACCTAAATGCCGAAAATGCTACCCTTTAGCAACTAGGTTTTGGCACCCTCTCCAAGAGCCAAAACCGAGAGTCCACTCCCCTCAAATTTGTCAAAAGGATGCGGCTAACACTGCCTCCAAGAGATAGCTCCTATCTTTCTTTGCTATCTTAATCCACAACCTCCTCTAAAAGAGGCCTACTTTGTAACACCCCTAACCCGTACCCGTCGCCGGATTAGGGTTATGAGGCATTACCAGACTCAATTCAGATCATTATAGCCATTTATCGCAATTCATATATTTATTAAACTCAAAGAGATTTAATTCATACTTGTACATATCAACCCTTGAATTAAAGATTATATGTCATTTAAATGTTTATCACAAGTTTGAGTTTGCGCCTATCACTTTATGCATGTGTAGTAACATAAATACATCTATCACTTATTCAATTATCACCTTGTCGATTCATAACTCATACGCACATACGTATTTAATCATAAATTCTCATACCACTTTATGGTATATCTATGCACATATGAAAGACTCAATCTAGGTTCGCATTAAAACCATGAATTATAAACTCATCATCTTTACCATTTCAAACCTATCATTAAATCAACCACATATTCGAATTCCACATAATACAACCTTATTTCTTTCATTTCGTTTCATAACATTTAAACATACAGTTTCATGCATTTCTAACCCGAACTTACTACTCGGATAATTTATCCAGAACATACAATGCATACACATATGCTTTTATCCAACTTTCCCATTTATGACAAAGATATCCCGAACCCATAGATTCATGAAGAATAAATATAAGACTCGATCATCCTATTTTATAACATGCAAGCCGAGACATTTATTCATTTTCACACCCACTCTTCATAAAAAAATACACTTCTAATAAGTTCATTTCATAATCGAGCAACCATAATACTAATTATCACTCAGAACTTATTTATAAACCAAATCGTTTCAAGGATATAAGTCATAAAACTTACCTATTCAGCATGAAACATATATACATATATATATATCATCCTCATTCATTTTCCAAACAAATCATACACGCATATCACATCAAGGATAAATTTATACCACCAAACATTAACATTAAGAACTAGCCACTTTCGCATGGCTTTTATACATTATCATAATATTATTCGAAAACTTAGCTAGCCTATACATGCCTTTGATTCAAAAACCAAGTATATATATATACCAAAAAGGAATTGATAGTGTGGTCAATTCCTCTGACGATCCTTAGAGCCGTTGCTTGAAGCGAAATCTATAAAACAGAGGAAACATATCACACAAGTAAGCTCACTAGCTTAGTAAGTCTTAAGTAACAAGATTAGAACCTATGGTTATTCATATAATTGTGAATTCATAACTAATATTGAAACGTTCTTATAAAAGCTTTCAGGCATTAATATAGTCCCTCAACGCCAAATATATATATTTCACCCATATCGCTTTTAATGCACAACTCATCAAATCCATGCAAAGTTTTAATACAATTTCTGCCTCTATTTGAATTGACTTCATATGTCATGTACATAACAACCACATAATTCCCATCGATTAACTATGCAAACATACTCATAATCCTCACATATTACACTTAAGCGAATGGTGAATCTCAATGATGCAACCAAGATTATATACCAATATATGTATAAAACACTTTGTTAATTAGATCATATACACATATCATAACCTTGCACAATGTTTTCTTATACAATAATTGACCAACACCAAATAGTGGTAGAACAACTTACCTCATTTCTCACAACTATAAAACTTACGTGCACGGACATTTAGTTTCTTAAAGTAAATAATCTCCACCTTGTCTATGGTCTACAAATTATTTCATTTAAAATAAATCATCGGCATTAAGCACGCTAGGCACGAAGCTTCGAATATATATCACCAAGCACTAAGCACGCTAGGCACGAAGCTTGAATATATATCATAGGCATTAAGCCTACTAGGCACGAAGTCGAATATATATCATAAGCATTAAGCACGCTAGGCACGAGGCAGAATATATATATCACCTAGGCACTAAGCACGCTAGGCACGAAGTTCGAATATATCAAGGCACTAAGCACGCTAGGCACGAAGCCGAATATATCATCAAGCACTAAGCACGCTGAGGCACGGCCCGATTATATCACCGGCACTAAGCACGCTGAAACACGGCCCGATTATATCACCAAGCACTAAGCACGCTAGGCACAAGCCCGATATTCAACACCGCACAAAGCGATATATTTATCAACTCAATCCATCAATTCACATTTCTCAACACATACATTATTACCCAATCGTATTCACACAATCAATTCATCATCATGTCAAGTATACTAATTCACCTTGTATTCGAAACATATATTCATTCCCAAAATTAAACATTCACATTCGGCTATCTCATGCTATTTACACAAATTAATCACATAATTTGATTTCATACATTTTAATTATCAACTTAACAAACTTTAACTTAAGAACTTACCTCATTGTCGACGGATCACGTGGGTAGGCTATTTGCTAATTTTGTCTTTCCCGATCCAAATCTTTTTTTTTTTTTTATGTCCTTGATCTATAATGGTTTCACAAAATAGTTCATTTCAATAAGATCTCATTCTTTCTAGCTAAAATGCAAAATTGGATAATTTTCCAATTTCTCAATTACTCAAAATATAACACATTGCACTCTTATAGGCTATGGTAGAATGCTTCTCTTCTTATTCAATTCCCCATAACATTAAATTCTATAATACTTAAAATTTCTAAATTACCGATATGCCCTACAATTTTAACCTTTTTATAAATTAATCCCCAAAGCAAAGAACACTCAATAGCATAATTTCTTTGGCTTTATTACAAGAGGGTCGAATCCTCCTCTCCCATTCACAAGACTATACAAACCAAATGTTCAACATTTTGGCCTTCACTCATAAAATTTCTTTCAAAAAAATTCAAGCTACCATACATCCATTTCATCCAAATTTTCTACTCAATCATGTTAATGCCTAACTCATGCTTAACCTACTTCCATCAAACCAACTAAATCCAACACATTTACTCATGGCGAACCTAAAACATGATTTAAAATCCCAAATCCTTTACATGAGTTTAATAGTACTCAAGATGACTAACTTAAAAGTGCTAAGATTCATAAAAATTTAAGCTTAATTTCTTACCTCATAAACATGCAATGGTAAATGTAACAAAGGTTTTAGCTTCCCCTTTTTTTCATTGTGTTCTACGGTGATGGAAGAAGGAAGATGATGATTTCTCCTTCATCTCTTAATTAAATTATTACTTTTAAAGTAATACCACCTTTTTATTATTAGTTTAACATAAAAGTCAAATAAAAATAAAAATCAATTTTTCCCCATGATTACCGAATCCACTACTAGATCTTTTGGGCAATTTGACATGCAAAACCATTCATTTAAGAAGTAATTCAATTAAACCCTTCCACTAAATACTTACTACTTCTACCACCTAACAATTTAATCCTTTACTAAAATTAGTCGACCAAAAGCATAAATTATTGAATAATATTTTAACACATGGTTATCCACATAACATTAATATCAATTAATAAATAAAAATACTTTTCTAAATTCGGATTCGTGGTCCCGAAACCACTATTTCGACTAGGATCGTAGTTGGGCTGTTACATACTTAGCACCAACTCTTCCCTCCTATAACAGCATATTATCCACATATTTAAAACATTTAATCCACTATATCCTAGTCTTAATGCCGTCCTCCCCCTAGCCCCCTCTAGGAGCAGAATTTGGCCAAAAACATAGGCCCCAAGTGGCCAACACTTGGGCCCTCTCCATCTACTAGTGACGCCACCTTCTGCCTTCCTTGCAGCGCCACCAGACTTTGGGCCACAAGCCCACATGCTTCTTTTACACACAGATACCTATTTTAAACCCTATAATGCCCAACAGAAAATTAACCAAGGTCTCAGCCTGAACCTGAGCCCAATTCTCACCTCTAATTCTCAATCTAACACATTAAACACACACATAATGCACGGGCCCACAACTCAGGATGTTACTCCATTGGCTGATATTAAACATTCCCCTCGGGATTTGCACTCAACCACAACACTATGCCTTGTCAACCAATCTAGTCCAAATATGCGTCGAACTCATAAAAACATAAAAGCATCAAATCCATCAAAAAAACATGTCCACCATAACTTAGTGAACAGTTTTTTACAATTCTTTTTACCACAATACTCTGGCCTAGGGGATTTGTAACTAACATACTAACCTTTGTGAGGGTAATTCTAAGACTCCATCCGATCACAAACTTGTCACAAATATAAAAATGTGTAGACCTAGGGTTTATCAATGCATATATGTATGTGTTAAATAGAGAAAAGTTACTCATAATAACATCATGGGCTTTGACATCCTCCTTTCCCTACATGACATACACCACGGCTGAAGCTTTCAGGTTGGGTATGGTTGTATTCCTTATTGGGGTTCCCTAGAACAATCCTAATTTAACCATCGTCCCCGATTTTACTTTTGGTTGGGTTTTTCTACCCACCTATACAGATTGCTCAGTATCGCTTCTACTCTTAAGAGATAATATTTCCTATAATGGTCCTGAGCTTCACAATTAAAACATCCCCTAGTGATCCTCCAACATACGCCATTATGGTTATTCCAATAACTGTTACATATGGGAAGTTTCATTCTTTGGGACGCTCATGTGCTGGCCATAGACATAGCGTGGTGTACACTCCTTTTTCATTGGAAGCCTTCAATTTGTAACTCCCTAGCTGGGGCAGCAGAATACCCTCTGACATCTATGGGTCTTTTGAACCCAGCATTGGACACTGTACCAGAACCCACATATTCGCTCATTTTCCTATCCCTGACCCTATTTCTTTCTTTAATGGTTGCTTCCATTCTTTGGGCCTTAGTGGACAAAGTTGCAAAATCTCTAATCTCGAGGGCAAATAGTAGTACCTCAATTCCTCATTCAAACCTCTTTCAAACCTAATACGCAAACCTTCCTCGTCTGGCACCAAATCTTTAGTGTACTTGCTTAGCCTAATAAACTCCTTCTCATACTCAAACATTGCCACTTTCCCTTTTTTGAGCTCCAAAAAGTCCTTCTTCATTTGTTCAATAAAGAGTCTATTGACAAACTTTTCCTTAAACTTCCTTAGGAAAAAGTCCCAATTCACCAGATCTCTTAGGACCATGCTAGATATTAAAGTCCACCACTGATATGCCTCATCTTCTAATAGAGAGATGGTGTATCTTAAAGTCCTAGTTGGGAGCACTACAGCTCCTCAATCACCTGAAAAACTCGAGAAAGCTAGTTTTCTGCTACAACTAGGTCATCTTTTTTACTGCATCGAAACTCTTTGGCACCCTATTTATAGATGGTCTCCATTGAGTCCCCTCTAAACACTGCCACAGCTGGAGCTAGAGGTGCACGATATGTTGCCTGTGCAACCTTTTTTGCCCCTACTGTCTTCACTTGTCTCACTGATTCATCACGGCATCTTTGGGATGAGGTTTTGGTAGCTCCCATGTAATGTTCAAACCATTGTCCCATAATGTACCCTATCATTTCCATTAAGGCATCTCGAGCCTCGGTTACTAATACTCCCCTACTCAAAGAGGTGCAAGGTTTCTCATATATGGATGAGCTTTACTTTGTATTTTCTCACTCTCATCTTCCCTAGCATTCACTAGCATGCTTCTGTCTTTGCTACAATATACACAATTTTAATTAACCCTACTATGGGAAATACAAACAAATATAAGTAACATGTATTGTGGGGTTTCTATCTATCATTGGTTTTGAAGAATCGATTAAACTGAAGCTCTGATACCAACTAAACTTATAACACCTATTCTGATCTCCGGATCTTGTTACGGAGCATCACAGGTTGACCCAATTCAAAAACATAACTTTCTTCTCTTCTTTGAAGATTAGACCATTATCCATTTTAGTGGATACCCTTTTCTCCAAAGCGATATTCCTTTAGTTTAAGATCATTTAGGCTTTTTAAAGTGTTATTTTAAAATATCAACTCATCACATTTAAAGATTAAAGATTTGAGGATTAATCCTAGGTGGCTATCAAAATTATCATCAATAAATCATAAATAGCATTATGTTGTTAAGGCTTCCATTAAATATATGACATTTTCAAAATAACATTTAATACAGATTAAAAATTTTAGAATGGTAGGTTCTAACAATTGACCTAACACCCCCAACAATTACATGTTAACCACACAATTAAGAAGGCTCACACATGGCCGCATATTTGGCTGTATCCCTTCAATCACCACTTATCCTAAGAACCTGAAAGGAAGAAGAAACTAGGTATGTTCGTAAAAACTTAGTGAGTTTCTAGGAAGTATAGAGAATGACACCACAATCATGGTCTGCCTATTGACGCATAGCACGGGTTTTGAACTCTTATAAAACAGTCACGGGCACCTCTACTGCACGAATAACCACTTTTGTGGACTATTTAAGACTGACAAGCTCACGGTTTATGTTTTCATGTAATATGCACTATCAAATGCACTTTTTTTCCATGTACTCCTTTCTTTGTGCTAGCTTCTGATCCTGGTTCCCAAAGAACCCATCTTTCTTGTATCTTAATATCTGCTCATCTGAGCGTTATAACAACATCACCTCCATATCTTCCTAACTCCCCTCCTTGTATGAACACACGAGGGTTACTCCACAAGGTTGGGTTTTCACCAATCATGATTTGCATCTAAGTGTCATACTAGAGGAAAAATACTTTATCCTATGTCTTCAATATCACAAAATACAAGATCCCTCCGATACATCATCTCACCCATTTGGATATGAAGCTTTTGCACCAAGGAATGAGTACTCATACCGTATGTATACTAGGTTTTTGGGTCTGTTTAATCATATTTAACCATGCATGCACTACCTCTTTGATTAGGTATTCTCAAACGCGAACACCAGATACAAATGACAAAGCTACTTACTTGGTCGTATCATACGTAGGAGTAAAGGATTTAAAATAGGCACCAGACACAAAGTATAGAGGAACTCCCCAGAATACTTTATTTAGAGCTTTGTCTATTCTACTGGTTCTTTCTTTGGTTAAAATAATGAAACAAGTTCTTTAATCATAAAAAATGACCAAGAACTTATAATACAGTAGGAATCTATAAACATACAAACACCTTTTGGATTAAATTTTTCGTCCTACCCATTATTCTAAGAGATTTTTACCCATCCTTTCGTAATTTAGTTTCTATCTATTTGGTAAAGCTTAAAAGAAGGTTTAATAAATTACCAATAGGTGACTAACACGAAAGTTCTCTTAAGTTTCTTTCCTAGTTCCTTCAATGATAATGGAGTCTAGTGGAGAGAAGATTTATGATCATAAATCTTCTATCCACTATCACATTATCCTACTTATAGATAACCCATGTCTAAATCCCAATCAGGGTCATCTCTAATCATTACTCATTCTCACACGCTTCCACTAATTATCACATCCTACGAGGCTCTACAAGTGTCCTAATTACTAACACGATGTAAACTTATCTTGCAAGTCTTCATACTTACTTAAATAATAACTATAAAAGAAAAGTAGGTGGCAATCTTATTAGTAGGAAAGCCCGTCTAATAAGGTCATCACCCTAACTACAATCTCGCTATCACTCTGACTGGTTCTCCGTAGTATTGGAAAAGTTCTTCATAGAAATTTGCCACGAAGCTACTCACTTCATCCAGCCTAAGTCTCGCAACTTAGGTGGTCTTTTTCAGTGAAATATCTCAAACCACTCCTGTTCACCAAACTAGGGTGTGACAATTTAAATGTACTTCGATATGTAGATAAGCAAATAGAGCTGCAAATTGGACAACAAAATAAGCAAAAAAGAATATGTATAATGTCAATTGGGTGGAACCATTCCCATATTCTCTTGCCAACATTTTGAACAATGATAGGCTGCCAGCTCCCCAAAGAGGTGTTTACGTGTTGCTCCTAAATTTAAGGAAATTACAAGTTTCTGTTGTTTTCTCACTCTTAAAGCTAGGATGTTTGTTGTGTTGATGTGTACTATTGGTTTTCTTTTTAATAATATTTTATTTTTAGAAAGAAAAAAAATCAAATTTGATAGATTTAAATAAAGTACTATAAACATTTGTGAGCCTTGGTTTTATGATTCTTAGCCAAAACATACAGAATCAATCAATCCATTTTGAAACTATTAATTACTTTTTACGGAGATTTGAACAAAAAATTCAAACATTAAATAGATATTTGTTTTATCTAAAATTTAAGTTATTTTTATAGTAAAAATAATTAATAATGTATATGTACTTAGAATACACTGACATGGAAATTCTTCTCTTTAGCTATTTCTATAACACCTCTCACCCGTATTCAACGCCGAAATAGGGTTATGGAGTATTATCGGACATACAACACATTTAAACATACTTTTCTCATACATTTAATCAATACATGCAATCATCATTCAATCTCAATCACTTTGTCCCTAATACGAGCCTATCAGGCCTTAAACAGGCAATGGAAGTGATTCAGGACTAAACTAATAACCCAAGAAATTTTTCAACACTTAGAAAATTTTACTCGAAACAGGGGACACACTCTCGTGTGGCCAAGCCGTATATCTCACACAGCCACCAGACACGCCCGTGTCTCAGGCTGTGTGAACATTCAAAATGGAAGCACATGGCTGTGTCTCAGCCCGTGTCTTACCCTGTGTCCAAACAAGTGAGCTTACTGACTTGGGTTACACGGCCAACCACACACCCGTGTGTCTAGCCCGTGTGCCTTTCGAAGTGGCCACACACGCCAGTGTGTCAAGCCATGTGCTAGGCCGTGCCAAACCTGTATGGTATACTGACTTATGCAATTAGGGGGTATACTGACCTGTACCACATGGCCAATCACACGCTCGTGTGTGAGACCTTGTAGAGCATACTGACTTCACTTCAATTTCAAAAATAGGGACACATGGCAGTGTAACATGACTGTGTGTCACACACGGCTGAGACACACGCCCCTGTATCTGCCCATGTGGACAAAAATAGGTTATTTACCAAGCCAATTTGCCACCCACAATCTCATATACCTAAACAAACCAAATGAAACCAATTCATAGTATAATTTAACATCCATTTTAGCCACACTCAAGACAATTTCATACCATTTCCAATACTAATAACCAATATGCTTGTACCTCAAATTTTAATCAACCAAAACATACCAAAATACATATACCAACCATCTAGTTAAACCTTTACTTAACATGTATCATTATACATCAAGATCATAAGCATATAACTACTCCAATAGCAATCAAATAACCTTCACAATTTGTATAATATACAAGCCACATATACCTATTCATGAACTCACAACATAAGCCATATAATTATGTCTATATACACATAGTTCAACCATACAAAAACAAGCCAAATTTCATGGCTATATACACAAACCAAAACATATATATTTACTAGCCATCTCAAATGGCACAACTAACTAATAAATCATAACCAACATAACCATAGTCCCTATACATGCCATATACTTAAAATACCAAGTTCATAGGTACCGAGTGAAAGGTGGATAGTATGAAATGATCTCCAACGATCCTCGAATGCGAGCTAGCTTTGATAACACTACAAAACATGGGAAAATGAATAAAGTAAGCTTTATAGCTTAGTAAGCTCGTATGAAATAAATTCAACTAATCATATGCTTATATGCAAACTTCATAACTTCTTCGGTATTAAGCTCGTATGATTCATATACATACCTGAACCAATCTATAACAAACTCATGCCCAAACAAAATGATGTTGAATACCCAAATTCTCCCACACTAAGTGCCAATACATAGCCGAAGGTATTTTAATCTCGCACACTAAGTGCCATACATAGCCGAAGCTATCTCGAATGGCACACTAAGTGCCATATATAGTAGATTATCGTCAAACATGACTGTAGTCTCGTATACACATTTTATGCTATATTAAAACATTTAAAGCGTAATTATAATAATGCTTATTACATACGAACTTACCTCGGATGTTAAAACGGCAAAACAAGTCAACTATTTCGTAACTTTGTTCTTTCTCTGATCTAAGTCTGTATTTTTCCTTTCTTGATCTAACTATAAACAAATTTAGCTTATTTAATCATTTCTCTATTCAATTCAGTCCAAAATTCACTTTAAAACACATTTACTCTTTTGCCCTATAATTTCACAACTTTTGCAATTTAGTCCTTATTTCATAAAATCACAAATTCATGAATTTCAAGACTAACCCATGCTAGCTGAATTTCTCTAGTACTCATATCAGCCCATATTTCTCATTTATTTCACATTTTAACCCCTAAATTTGCACATTTCACAATTTAGCTCCTAATTTACATTTTCTTTAAAAATCACTTAACAAAACTTGTATATCTATCAACAAGCATTCAAAATATATCATCAAACATCAAAACACACATGTATTCATCAATGGAATCATTCAAAATGTTTAACATTTTTGCAAATTAGTCCCTGGGCTAGCTACACTAAGTTGCAATGATCTAAAAACGTAAAAATCATTAAAAACGGGATAAAAACCGTACCTTAATGAGCAAAATTAGCATAGCCGAATGAGGAGAATAACCATGAATTCCTCTAGCCCTAATTTTCAGTGGTAATAACTTAATGAAGATGATGATGTTATGTTATTAATAATTTAAGTTATTTTACAGTTTACCTTATTAACCTTAATAATAAACATATAAATCACTTAATACTTGTCCATCTTTGTCCACCCACAACGAAAATGGTCTAATTACCACATAAGGACCTCTACTTTAATGATCCATAGCTAATAAACACATTTAACTAGTAGAACATGCATTTTACACTTTACGCGATTTAGTCTTTTTATCAAATTAACCAATCAAACATTAAAATAATATCATGCTATAAACATTAAAATAATAATAAAATAAATATTTTGACTTTGTATTTGTGGTCCCGAAACCACTATATCGATTTGACCAAAAATGGGCTGTTACAACTCTCCCCCATAGGGATTTTCGTCCCTGAAAAACTTACTAGTGAATAGGTTAGGGTACTATTTTCTCTTAGCTTCCTCGAGCTCCAACGTAACCTCTTCAACTCTGTGACTAGCCATAGTACTTTCACAAAAGCTATGCTTTTATTTCTCAACTGTTTAACCTCACGTGCTAAAATTTTGATCGGTTCTTCATTGTACATCATATCAGGTTGAATCTCAATCTCTGACGGAGAAATCACATGTGAGGGATCCAATCGATATCGATGCAACATCAAAACATGAAACACATTTTGGATTTTCTCTAACTCAATATGTAAAGCTAACAGATATGCCACTGGACCTATTCTTTCGATGATCTTATACGGCCCGATGAATCCGGACTCAGCTTGCCTTTACGACCAAATCGAAGCATTTTCTTCCACGAAGATACTTTCAAGAACACTTTGTCACCGATCTGAAATTCAATGCCATTTCGTTTTAAATCCACGTACGATTTCTGTCGATCGGAAGTTGCTTTCAAATAGTCACGAATTACTTTCACTTTTTCTTCAGTTTCTCTAATCAAATCAACCCCGTGAATCTGTTTCTCGCTATGCTCGGTCCAATACAATGGAGTTCGACATTTACGACCATATAAAGCTTTGTACGGTGCCATCTTTATATTCAATTGGAAGTTGTTATTATACACAAATTCAACCAGCGACAGTTATTTCTCCCAGTTGCCTTCACACTCTAAAACACAACATCAGAGCATATCTTCGAGAATATGAATTACTCTTTCAGACTGACTATCGGTTTGCGAATGAAAAGTTGTACTAAAATTCAGCTTCATACCCAGAGCTTCTTGTAATTTCTCTCAAAATCACGACGTAAACCTCAAATCTCTATCCAAAATAATCAAAATTGGCACCTCGTACAATCTAACAATCTCAACAATGTACAATTCAGCTAATCTATCGAGTGAATAATCAGTACGTACTCGTATAAAATGCATCGATTTTGTCAATCTATCAACTACAACCCAAATAGCATCTTTCTTTTTCGTAGTAAGGGGTAATTCCGATACAAAATCCATCGTAACTTGGTCCCATTTCCACTTTGGTATCATCACAGGCTGAAGCAAACCCGAAGGCACTTGATGTTCAGCTTTAACTTGCTAACACACTAAACATCTCGCTACAAATTCAGAATGTCTTGTTTCATACCTGACCACCAATACAATTATTTCAAATCATTGTACATTTTAGTACTTCTAGGGTAAACAGATAAACAACCACTATGTGCCTTGTATAAAAAATTTTGAATCAACTCTGGATCTTTCAGTACACAGATTCTATCTCGAACATCAAACGATCATCGGATCCAATTTGGTACTCTGAATTACTAGTCAACTTGCATTGTCCTCTTTTAGCTTGCAAATCACTACCAAATTTCTGAGCTTCACAAATTTGCTGAAGAAATAATGGTTTAGCTTTTAACTCGGCTAGAATCGAACCATCATCAGATAATGTTAACTGGGTATTCATTGCTCTCAAGGTAAACAACGATTTTCTACTTAAAGCATCCGCGACCACATTCACTTTTCCCGGGTGATAATCAATCACTAAATCATAGTTTTTTAGTAGCTCGAGCCATCTTCGTTGTCACAAATTTAAATCTTTTTGATTCATAATATACTTTAAGGTTTTATGATCGGTAAAGATGTGGCATTTTTCACCATACAAATGATGACGCCAAATTTTCAATGCAAAAACTATAGCGGCCAACTCTTGTCGTGCATCAGATAGTTCTTTTCATGTGGTTTCAACTGTCTGGAAGCATAAGCTATAACTTTTCCCTCTTGCATCAACACACAACCTAAACCGTTCAATGACGATCACTATAAATAAAAAATTCTTTACCCAATTCTGGTTGAACTAACACTGGTGCCTCAATTAACAATACTTTCAATTGATCAAAGCTTTGTTGACATTTTTTGGACTATTTAAACTTGACATCTTTCTGTAACAGTCTGGTCATTGGTGTAGCAATCATTGAAAATCCTTTTACAAAATGTCGATAGTAACCAACCAATCCCAGAAAGCTTCTGACCTCAGATACATTTATAGGAGGTTTCCATTCAAAAACTATAGAAATCTTACTCAGATCAACTTGAATTCCATCTACCGAAACAATATGTCCCAAAAATCCAACTTTCCAGAGTCAAAAACTCACATTTACTGAATTTAGCATACAATTGCTTCTCTCTCAAGATTTGCAACACAATCCTCAAATGCTCAGCATGCTCAAACTATTCTCGAGAGTAGATCAGAATTTCTTCAAAGAACACAACAACAAATCTATCTAAATACGGTCTAAAGATCTGGTTCATCAAATCCATAAAAATGGCAGGAGCATTAGTTAGTCCAAAAGGCATAACAAGGAATTCATAGTGTCCGTACCTCGTTCTGAACGCAATTTTTGGCACATCTGAGTCCTTAACTCGCAACTGATAATAGCTAGATCTCAAATTAATCTTTGAAAATGTTGTTGCACCTTTCAACTGATCAAACAAATCATCTATTCTCGATAACGAATATTTATTCTGTAACATCCTGAAAATGGGCCTATGCATTTTTGATTTAATTATACGAAATGGCATGACTTATGTGTTATGAATGTATGGTGAACATTTTTTGGAAACTTGGAAATGTTAAGTTAAAAAGAGGAAAGTGAACATTTTTGGAAACATGGAAATGTTAAGTTTAAAAGAGAAAAGTGAACATTTTTGGAAACTTGGAAATGTTAAGTTTAAAAGAGGAAAGTGAATATTTTTGGAAACTTAGAAATGTAAGGAAATGTTTTAGAAATGTTAAGTTTAAAAGAGGAAACTAAGGCAAAGTGGTCTTAAGAAAATTAATAGAAGAAATTTGACACAAGAACGGGCTTGGAGAAGTGGCTAGGAGGCACCACTTAAAGGCCGAAGTGACGCCACAATCAAGGGGAAAGAGCCTAGGTTCGAGTCACGTGGGAAGCAAATAAAGAGTTTTATTTTGCTGCAAGGAGCAAGGAGTTGGACGGCACCAAGGCACTTGGGAAGAGTTTAATTCTCTTTAAAATTCGGCTAAATAGGTGGATCAATGATGGATAATTATTGTTTAAGAGATAAGAGATAATTAAGGATTATTTCCATTAATTTTTAATAACGATAAGAGAAGTGATGGCCAAGTAAGGAGTCTTGTCCTAGTAATTTCGGCAAAAGGAGGAAAATAAGGCTATTCATCAATCTTCTCTTTTCCATTGAAGTCTCCGCCAAAATTTCCTAGCAAACTCTCTCCTTTCTCTCTTATTTTGCCATAGTCAAATCTTTTCTCCATAAGTCCACCATTGTGAATCCCCTAGTGACTCTTTTCCTCTCTTTTCTTTTGATAAACCGACAACACAGATAACCTTTAGCCAATTTCTTGTTAAGTTCCAAAAGTCGAAAACTTGCTATTATCAAGAACATAGCCAAATATTGCTAAAGGTTCAAGCAAGGATTGCCGATCTCTAAAGTAAGGGTAAGATCTCATTCGGTTTCATCCTTTTTCTTTTAAGATTTGCCGAAATCTAGGACAAACCCCATTAATATGTTGTTGCCAAAACTTTTAAGAGATCCTTTGGGATTTACTAAGTGTCGACTACAAGGAAGGAGAAATTCTTTTCCCGAAGGTACACCATAGGCCACGTGTTCCCTAGTTATTCAGTGAGTTTCGGGATTTAAAATCCACAAGGTAAGTATCTATAGTATTCGGCCAATGCCATGTTGAGTAAATAGATGTGTTTCGTAATATTTAAACCTTGGTCAACACACCACGATGAATCGGTATGTTACAGGAAAAAGGATTCGAGAAAATAGGTTTAAGTTTAGATGTTTGATGCAAACACTTCGCGAAATTGTGTATTTGAAGAAAAACTCAAGTAGGCTTGATTAAAATCTAATGATGTATTTGAAAACCCGAAAATTTTGAAAACTTAATCAGATGTGTAGGTAAAGCAAGTTTATCTCATTTAGAAGTTTAAGTTGTTTCTTATTATTACTAAAACATTCTGACTTAGTAGAAAATCGTGTTTAAGTTAGAAAAACATTTGAGTCCTATTTATCCCAAATCATAGTGTGATACCCGATGGTATAGTTTAAAATATCGTTTTTGTAGTTTTGAAAGCGTTGTCTTTTCAAGTTTTAGCACATCTTAACCCAATTAATTTGTTAAGGCATCTTAAAAATCTACTTTAAGCATAAACATAGCAAAACATAATTTTAAAAGGCCTTTTACAAACCAAAATAAAACCAAATAGTAATAATTAAGCTAATGTACCAAATTTTATAAAGTCTGAGCAAATCCTTATTTAAGCATGGCATGTGCACCTCGAGTCCATCCCGGCTCCATGTCTGCGTCTAAGTGTCACCTAAAATGTCAAAGGAGAGAGTGAGTCGCAAGACTCAGTGTATAAATCCCCCTCCCGATAATACAACATGCTAACACACATCATAGCAAAGCAATACAATTAATGCACCCGTTCCTAACCATCCATTACACCTTTTCTACCCGTGTGGTACCAAACCACCGGTGGTGCCAAACCACCTGGTGACCCAAAGTCACGATATCCATAATGTGGTGCCAAACCACTTTGGTGACCAAGTCACGAATAATCCAATGATGGGGCCAACCCATCGTGTGATACCAAATCACTAGCGACAATCCCGTATCTCACAAGTGGGGCCAACCCACGGTGGTGTCAAACCACAGGGACGAGTCGCAATGAGGTGCCAAACCTCTGGTGTCCCAAAGACACAGTGTGATACCAAATCACTGGTGACCGTAGTCACAAATTCGATGATGGGGCCAACCCATCGTGTGATACCAAATCACTGGCGTCAATCCAGATAATCAGCGTAGGGCCAACCCACCGTGGTACTAAGCCTTTGGGACGAGACGCCGAGGTGCCAAACCTCCGTGACCAAAAGTCACAAAATATCATTTGTGGTACCAAACCACCGGAGGTGCCAAACCTCCGGTGACCCAAAGTCACAAAATATCATTTGTGGTACCAAACCACTGGAGGTGCCAAACCTCCGTGTCCCAAAGACACAAGGTCCCAAAGACACGGATATCATACTCCCCTCCTCTCATATTACCCATACATGTCATAATCGACTCATGTACAATATGCAAATCATGTAATTCATGCCAACATGTCCAATATTGCATCTTATAGCACATATACCATGGATCATAATATTAGATGTATCAACAATAGAACTCACAAAGCTACGGACTTACCCGAATCAGGATCATACCCTATCTGTATCAAGACAATCATCAACTGTTTCACTTGTTACAACACGGGTTATTAACTTATTACTAAGAAATCAGTGTGTTAGCTTACACACCTGAGATAGCGAAGGTTTTAATCCTAAGAACCGGTCAAAGTCCCTTGATCACCTCAACAGCCCTGATCCTACAATCGACCAATAAGGGATTAACACTTAAACTATTCGGCCAAAATAGATAAACCAAAGGGGTTGCGTTAAGCCTTACCTTTGCAAATGGTTCGGTTTCCAACCAAACCCGAACCAACACTGGTTCCTTCTGATAATCGGCCTCCCCTCTAAAACACAACCCATTAGTCTCATCAATCTTTGGCTCAACAACTCTAAAGAAACCATTAAAGCAACCTCTTACCACCACTTACCGATTGCTTATGAGTCGAAGGCTCTCCTTGCTTGATTTCGAACTCCAAAGGCCCTATCTAAAAACGATTACCAAACCAAACGTTAACTCCTTTCAACAGATACCAAAATCGGTCCTAAAATACACTAAAAATCGACAAAGCACAAGAAAGAGGAGAAATGGCCATTCGGCCAACCACTTACCCCTTACTAGACTGAATGAACAAGACTCCAACAAGGTCACACTCCCCCTCTGATATACGGCAATAAAGAAACTATAGGAAGAAAGAAAAGATTCGGCTAGCACCCTTAATCAAAATGGGAAAGGAGGTTCGGCCTAAGAGAAATGAAAGAAAATGATTGGAAACAAACGGCTAAAGGGTTTGGAGAAGAAAAGAAGAAGATAAAAGGATGAATAGAGGGGTGCTTACGGTTTAAAGAAAAAGAGGATGGAGGATGAAGTTTTTGGAAGGTTGTGTTTCGGTCAAGAAGGGAGAGAAAAGAAACTAGTTTCGGCTTCAACAATTGGAAAAGAAAGGAGAGAGAGATGAACATTCGGCTACCAAGGTTTTGAAATGAGAAAGAGAGAAAAAGAAAAATGTGGAGAAGAAAGTGTTGTAGTTTCGGAAAGTGTAGGTGCTTGAGGTTTGGTTTACACAAGATGCAAGTGAAAATGGGAACAATATTCGCCACACACACACTAAGTAAAAGATGCAAAGCAATTTTGGCAAAACGATACTTGGACTTTTGCTAAAGGAGAAAAGAGAAGAAGTTTTGCTAGCTTTTGACACAAGGAAAAATCGGCTTACCAAAAAGAATTTTGACCGAAAATGCACACTTGCTAAAGGCAAATTCGCACACCCCTACAACACCAACCGGCCACTCATTTCTCTCCCCCAAAATCTCTCCAAAACCGGGCAAACTCCCCCCAAACACTCTCAAGCCACCAATTCAAATTACCTTGACCAAGTCCTCCTCCACAATTTGCTCTCCACCCACCATTCAAATGGGAAGACTTAGTCCAAGGCAGAGTTTGAACTGCCTACAACTCCTCCCCTCCATGCCGTCAAAATGGAACAAAAATGTGGGATTTTCGCAGCTTGAACCCAGGACATCCTCCCTTGCACTTGACGCCACACACAAGCTCTAAGTGGCGCATGCTTTGCCACTCCACCAGCTCCTTTCTTGTGCAACAATTCACCAAATAAAATACATAAGACCCAGCTCCTTCAGCCCCTATCACATAAAGCCCAAAAATAAAAATTTTTCCTACTACTCGAGCTTACACCTAGCTTATAACTAAGCCCCAACAACATCAAAATAACAACATAGCACATGCAGCAAAGCCAAAATAAAATAGCCCTTAACCCGAGATATTACAGTTCTACCCCCCTTAAAAATAATTTCGGCCTCGAATTTACCTGATCAGAAGAGTTGAGGGTATTACTGTCTCATCACATCCTCGGGTTCCCACGTAGCTTCTTCCACGCCATGATTCCACCAAAGAACCTTAACCAAAGGCACAGACTTCCTACGCAGAACCTTCACATCCCGATCTAAAATCTATACAGGCTCTTCCTCCATGGTCAAATCTGGGTTTACCTAAATCTCTCCTACTGCTACCACATGCGATGGATCTGAACGATATCGCCTAAGCATCGACACGTGGAACACGTCGTGAATCTGACTTAGCTCTACTGGCAACTCGAGCTGATATGCAACTGGTCCCACTCGTCTCAGTACCTTATACGGCCCAATAAACCTCGGACTTAGCTTGCCTTTTCTCCCAAACCTTAATACTTTCTTCCACGGTGAGACCTTCAAAAAAACTTGATCCCCCACAACAAACTCTATATCTCTTCGCTTAAGATCGACATAAGACTTCGCCGATCCAAGCGCCCTTCAATCGAACTCAATCAACTTAACCTTGTCTTGGTCTCAAAGAACCAACTCGACCCAACAACCGACGCTCACTTAACTCGTCCAACAAGTAGGTGAGCGACACTTCCTACCGTGATAACGCCTCATATGGTGCCATCTTGATGCTTGGTTGGTAACTATTGTTGTAGGCGAACTCATCTAATGGTAGGTACTCCTCCCAACTACCCTCAAGTCCAATACACAACCTCGTAATATGTCCTCCAAGATCAGATAACCTTTCTCGATCGCGTCGGTCCACGGATGAAATACCGCGGTTGAATCCAACCGCGCACTCGAAGACTGATGCAACGCTTCCAAAACCTTGACGAATTGATCCCTATCCGAGATGATCGACATCGGCACCCCGCAGGCCTCACTATCTCGACACATACATCTTCGCCAACCTCAAGTGAGTAATCCACCTCACCGAATAAATGAGCTGATTTAGTCGACCGATCCACAATTACCCAAATCAATCCTTCTTGCTCGGTGTAAGCGGTAATCCATCGACGAAATCCATAGTTATCCTTTCCCACTTCCATCGAGGAATCCTCACCGGTCAAACAACCTCGACGGCAATCGATGCTCAACCTTGACTCACCGACATGTCGACACCTCCTACAAACTCGTCACTTCCTTTTTCGCATCTTACCACCGTAATCGCTTCTCCGAGATCCCTATACATTTTGCTACCTCCGGGATGCATAGTGTAGGGGTGCTATGTGCATCCCAAGAATCTTTTGCCTTAACTCAATGTCTCCCAAGATACAAGCCTTCCCCGAAAACACAAAGACTCCATCACTAGACAAATCAGAACCCTCCAAACCATCATTCGCACTTGTGTCCTCTGCGACTCAAAACCTCATCCATCAACGCTTTTCTTTGATCTCGCTTCAACCCAAGTAGGCTTAACTCGTAGCTCGCTGTAATACTCCGTCGCCATACAAACTCAAGTGGGCAAACAACGCCTTAAATCCAAACAACCTTACGGCTCAACGCCTCGCCACAACGTTAGCCTTGCCGGATGATACTCAATTGAGCATCGTAGTCTTTCGGCAGACTCAACCCATCTGCTACTGTCTCGATTCAAGTCTTTCCGAGTCAAGGTACTTCAGACTCTTATGATCCGTAGACTATCGATCTCTCTCCGCACAAGTAATGGCTCCATATCTTCAAGGCAAAAACTACCGCTAACTCCAGATCGTCGTTGGATAATTTACCTCATGTGGCCTCACCGCCGAGATGCGTAAGCCACAACCTTCCTTCTTGCATCAAGACACAACCCAAACCCAGATGTGATGCATCGCAAGACATCGTGAATTCCTTACCACCTCAAAGTTGAATCGTAATCTGAGTTTCGTCAAAATCTTCTTCAACTTATCAAGCTCTCCCGCCGCTTCTCACCCAAATGAACGGAACCCTTTTCTTAATAATTTAGTCATCGGTACCGTGATCAACGAAAACCCCTCTACAAATCTTTGGTAGTATCCTGCCAAACCCAGAAAACTTCGAATCTCAGCTACTGATCTAGGCGGCTTCCAATCCAAAACCGCTTCAATCTTTCGAGGATCCACTCTAATCCCCTTAGCCGATACTACATGACCAAGAACGTCACCTCCCTAAGCCAGAATTTGCATTTACTAAACTTCGATAAAGTCGCTTTCTCCTCGAACTGCAATACCACCCGCAAATGCGTATCATGTTCCTCCTCACCCTTGAATATACCAAGATGTCGCCGATAAAACCACTACTTAACCGATCCAAATATCGTTGGAACACCCTATTCATCATATCCATGAAGGCCGCCAAGACGTTAGTCAACCCAAACGGCATAACTAAGAACTCAAACCGCCCATACCGAGTACGAAATGCCGCCTTGCGATATCCGCCTCTTTCACCTTTAACTAGTGATACCTGCACCTTAAATCGATCTTTGAGAAAACCGACGACTCTTCAAATTGATCAAACAAGTCATCTATCCGAGGCAAATAATACTTGTTTTTGATCGTCACTTATTCAACATGTAGTCTATACACATCCGCATAGTACCGTCTTTCTTCTTGACAAAGAGTACCGACGCTCCCAAGGCGAAACACTTGGCCCGATAAAGCCTCGGTCCAACAATTTCGGATCTCGAGCCTTAAGCTCCACTAACTCTTTAGGCGCCATCTCAGACGGGCTATAGATACGGCGCAGCGATTACGGGTAATGATCTATCCCGAACTCTACCTCACGATCCGGTGGCAAACCCTAAGCTCTTCAGAAACACATCAACAAATTCTCTAATCGTCTCGAACCGCCTCCACAAGCAGACTCTTTAGCCTCCAAGGCATACACATGAACCACATATGTTTTATGACCCTTCGACCATCTTCTGGCTTTCAGAGGCAGATACCACATTGGATGATAATTTCTCCTATTACCGATCGAACTACCCCATCACCCTTAGTCGTTTTAGAACCATGCGCTTAGTCACAATCCAACTTCACGGTACTTAACCCGGTCTATCCCGAGAATCGATCGAACTCCCCAAACGGCAGCTCCATCGATTAGCCACTTAACACTACCCCTGGAGTTCTAGAGGTACGCCTCTATACAAATTATCTACAACTACAGAGAGTGACCTAGAGGGCTTATTACGGTCATCCGCCTAGAAGATATCTCGAGTCTAAATCCATGGTCTTCACTATGCTACTTGCAACATATGAATGTGTTGAACCCACATCAATCAAAGCAAGAATGGAGAACCAAAGATTAAAACGCATCGATTATGACGTCCGGCAAGTCCGCCTCCTTTCGGCCTTGCCACAGATACACTAGCCCCGACCGTCTGCGGCCTCGTAACTACCGCACCTCCGGGTGCTCCACAACCCACCAAAACCATTACCTCCTCTCGCCATTACCTCGGCCCCTCTGCGGTGGTGGTCTGTTATTCTCAGATCGAGTACTACCGACTCTTGACTGAATCCTAGCCAACTTGCGGACAAATCCCTCACACGGTGGTCCAAATGAGCCACACTCAAAACAACCTTTTCCACCGGTCCAACATCCTCCCAATGAGCTTTCCCACAACGGTTACATCATGACGGCCCCCGCTTAGCAAGAACAAACCTACCGACCGACTCGCCCACTCGGCCCCGCCCTTTTCTCGTGGATTTCGATGACCCGTAAGATCCAAAACTCCTCTTGTGTCGGTTCCTATCCATGCCTTGCCTCATAGACTTTTTAATACCTCGCTATCTTTGCCTTTTCAACGAGAAGCTAAATTCACGCCTCGCCGAGGCGCAATCAACAATCTTAATTGCCTCGCAGCCATCCTCAAAGCGAACACACCTCTCGTGTTTCGTAGCCACCATACCCCGCATACCGACTCACTCGTAAACTCGCCTCAGCTCACGACGATTTACTCCCGAACTAACCTCGTAAATGCTTTCCGTTGCTCATTAATGTAGTTAGCTCCCACGACTTTTTTGATAAGTAGCCCTAAAATAGTCCCAAGTCGATCTTCCGCCACAATCATTGTCTCGAACCGTGAGCCACCATCGGTATGACTCATCTCGAGAAGTGATACTATCCCTTTAACTTTTCTTTAGCAATCAGTCTAGATCGTCCATGATCCGCCTGTCGCTTCCACCAATATTCAAGCATGCTGTGAGCAACACCGAGACACCCCGAAAGAATTTCGCCTGTTTTCAAGTCGCCAGTACGATTTCTAACTCCTGCGCCCGCTTACTCCAGCATCCTTTCTAAAACTCAAGAAGATCGTCAGTGACATCTGCGTCGTCCCCACCATTCTCAAACTCACCACCTCCGGTGGTGGCGTAATCAAGATCTCATTTTCGACCCTTGACCAGATCCTACGGGTTCGTAAATCATCATCCTACTGCTGCCTCGCCCACCACCACGCCCACCTCTGTACTCATGACTAAATCTAAATGCGACGAAAGAATTTTATGTATCAATAATTATTCCATCGCTTAAAAGCAAAGTCTTATGAATATTAAAGGAGCTTTTGTTTTCATGAGTCCACTCAGTCCTCTCAGCTTTTAGTTTCTAAGTGGTCTTACTATCACTAGCCATCCAATCACATCTCATCAATATCATTATCACAACCAATAGTAAGGGTACTTACAGGCGGATTGGTGCCGAGACTCTGCCATGCCTTTCACACCACACTTTTTAAAACATAACACTTAAAATGACTTTTGAAAACATTTTGGGCCTCAGCCCACAATGAAGCCTTTGAACTAGCTCGATACTACAATTGTAACACTTAAACCCGGCCAACACACCACCTAACCGAATCTGGTATGTTACAGGGAAAAGGGATTCTGAGAAAATAGGTTTAAGTTAGATGTTTAATGCAAACACTTCGCGAAATTGTGTATTTGAAGAAAAACTCAAGTAGGCTTGATTAAAATCTGATGATGTATTTGAAAACCCAAAAATTTTGAAAACTTAATCAGATGTGTAGGTAAAGCAAGTTTATCTCATTTAGAAGTTTAAGTTGTTTCTTATTATTACTAAAACATTCTGACTTAGTAGAAAATTGTGTTTAAGTTAGAAAAACATTTGAGTCCTCTTTATCCTAAATCATAGTGTGATACCCGATGGTATAGTTTAAAATATCGTTTTTGTAGTTTTGAAAGCGTTGTCTTTTCAAGTTTTAGCACATCTTAACCCAATTAATTTGTTAAGGCATCTTAAAAATCTACTTTAAGCATAAACATAGCAAAACATAATTTTAAAAGGCCTTTTACAAACCAAAATAAAACCAAATAGTAATAATTAAGCTAATGTACCAAATTTTATAAAGTCCGAGCAAATCCTTATTTAAGCATGGCATGTGCACCTCGAGTCCATCCCGGCCCATGTCCGCGTCTAAGTGTCACTGAAATGTCAAAGGAGAGAGTGAGTCGCAAGACTCAAAGTATAAATCCCCTCCGATAATACAACATGCTAACACACATCATAGCAAAGCAATACAATTAATGCACCTGCTCCTAACCATCCATTACACCTTTTCTACCCCGTGTGGTACCAAACCACCGGTGGTGCTAAACCACCGTGACCCAAAGTCACGATATCCATAATGTGGTGCTAAACCACCGTGACCAAGTCACGAATAATCCAATGATGGGGCCAACCCATCGTGTGATACCAAATCACTAGCGACAATCCCAGATCTCACAAGTGGGGCCAACCCACGGTGGTGTCAAACCACGTGGACGAGTCGCAATGAGGTGCTAAACCTCCGTGTCCCAAAGACACAAGCAGATACTAAATCACCGTGACCATAGTCACAAATTCGATGATGGGGCCAACCCATCGTAGGATACCAATCACTGGCCAATCCCAGATAATCAATGTGGGGCCAACCCACCGTGGTACTAAGCCACTCGACGAGACGCCGAGGTGCCAAACCTCCGTGACCCAAAGTCACAAAATATCATTTGTGGTACCAAACCACCGGAGGTGCTAAACCTCCGTGACCCAAAGTCACAAAATATCATTTGTGGTACCAAACCCTTTGGAGGTGCTAAACCTCCGTGTCCCAAAGACACGGATATCATACTCCCCTCCTCTCATATTACCCATACATGTCATAATCGACTCATGTAAAATATGCAAATCATGTAATTCATGCCAACATGTCCAATATTGCATCTTATAGCACATATACCATGGATCATAATATTAGATGTATCAACAATAGAACTCACAAAGCTACGGACTTACCCGAATCAGGATCATACCCTATCTGTATCAAGACAATCATCATCTGCTTCACTTGTTACAACACAAAGTTATTAACTTATTACTAAGAAATCGGTGTGTTAGCTTACACACCGAGATAGCGAAGGTTTTAATCCTAAGAACCGGTCAAAGTCCCTTGATCACCTCAATGTACTCGATCCTACAATCGGCCAACAAGGGATTAACACTTAAACTATTCGCCAAAATAGATAAACCAAAGGGTTGCGTTAAGCCTTACTTTTGCAAATGGTTCTGCTTCAACCAAACCCGAACCAACACCGGTTCCTTCCGATAATCGGCCCCCTCTAAAACACAACCCATTAGTCTCATCAATCTTTGGCTCAACAACTCTAAAGAAACCATTAAAGCAACCTCTTACCACCACTTACCGATTGCTTAACAGAGTACGAAGGCTCTCCTTGCTTGATTTCGAACTCTAAAGGACCTATACGAAAAACGATTACCAAACCAAACGTTAACTCCTTTCAACAGATACCGAAATCGATCCTAAAATACACTAAAAATCAGCAAAGCACAAGAAAGAGGAGAAATTGCCATTCAGCCAACCACTTACCCCTTACTAGACCGAATGAACAAGACTCCAACAAGGTCACACTCCCCCTCTGATATACGGCAATAAAGAAACTATAGGAAGAAAGAAAAGATTCGGCTAGCACCCTTAATCAAAATGGGAAAGGAGGTTCGGCCTAAGAGCAATGAAAGAAAACGATTGGGAACAAACGGCTAAAGGGTTTGGAGAAGAAAAGAAGAAGATAAAAGGATGAATAGAGGGGTGCTTACGGTTTAAAGAAAAAGAGGATGGAGGATAAAGTTTTTGGAAGGTTGTGTTTTGGTCAAGAAGGGAGAGAAAAAAAACTAGTTTCGGCTTCAACAATTGGAAAAGAAAGGGAGAGAGAGATGAACATTCGGCTACCAAGGTTTTGAAATGAGAAAAGAGAGAAAAAAGAAAAATGTGGAGAAGAAAGTGTTGTAGTTTCGGCAAGTGTAGGTGCTTGAGGTTTCGGTTTACACAAGATGCAAGTGGAAATGGGAACAATATTCGGCCACACACACACTAAGTAAAAAGATGCAAAGCAATTTTGGCAAAACGATACTTGGACTTTCTTAAAGGAGAAAAGAGAAGAAGTTTTGCTAGCTTTTGACACAAGGAAAAATCAGCTTACCAAAAAGAATTTTGATGAAAATGCACACTTGCTAAAGGCAAATTCGCACACCCCTACAACACCAACCTACCACTCATTTCTCTCCTCAAAATCTCTCCAAAACCGCAAACTCCCCAAACACTCCCAAGCCACCAATTCAAATTACCTTGACCAAGTCCTCCTCCACAATTTGCTCTCCACCCACCATTCAAATGGGAAGACTTAGTCCAAGGCGTAGTTTGAACCGCCACAACTCCTCCCTCCATGCCGTCAAAATGGAACAAAATGTGGGATTTTCGCACTTGAACCTGTGACATCCTCCCTTGCACTTGACGCCACACACAAGCTCTAAGTGGCGCATGCTTTGCCACTCCACTAGCTCCTTTCTTGTGCAACAATTCACCAAATAAAATACATAAGACCCACTCCTTCAAATTTCTATCACATAAAGCCCAAAACAAAAATTTTTCCTACTACTGAAGCTTACACCTAGCTTATAACTAAGCCCCAACAACATCAAAATAACAACATAGTACATGCAAAGAAAGCCAAAATAAAATAGCCCTTAACCCGGATATTACGCTTCTACCCCTTAAAATAATTTGACCTCGAATTTACTCGATCGTAAGAGTTGAGGGTATTGTTGTCTCATCACATCCTGGGTTCCCACGTAGCTTCTTCCACGCCATGATTCCGCCAAATAACCTTAACCAAAGGCACAGACTTCCTCACGCAGAACCTTCACATCCCGATCTAAAATCTATACGTGCTCTTTCTCCATGGTCAAACTGGTTTACCTCAATCTCTCCCATCGCTACCACATGCGATGGATCTCGAACGATATCGCTTAAGCATCGACACGGAACACGTCGTGAATCGACTTAGCTCTGCTGGCAACTCGAGTGATATGCAATCGGTCCCACTGCCTCAATTACTTTATACGCCCAATAAACCTTGACTTAGCTTGCCTTTTCTCCCTAACCTTAATACTTTCTTCCACGGTGAGACCTTCGAAAAACTTGATCCCCACAAAGAAACTCTATATCTCTTCGCTTAAGATCAGATAAGACTTCGCCGATCCAAGCTTCCTTCAATCGGGCTCAATCAACTTAACCTTGTCTTCGGTCTCAAAGAACCAACTCGACCCAACAACCGACGCTCACTTAACTCGTCCAACAAGTAGGTGAGCGACACTTCCACCGCATAACGCCTCATATGGTGCCATCTTGATGCTTGCTTTGTAACTATTGTTGTAGGCAAACTCAGCTAATGGTAGGTACTCCTCCCAACTATCCTCAAGTCCAATACACAACCTCGTAATATGTCCTCCAAGATCAGATAACCTTTCCGATCGCCTCGTCATCATGGATGAAATGCCGTCTTGAAATCCAACCACGCACTCTGAGCCCGATGCAATGCTTTCCAAAACCTTGACGAATTTGGGATCCCTATCCGAGATGATCGACATCGCACCCGTGCGGCCTCACTATCTCTCGACACATACTGCTTCGCCAACCTCTGAAGTTAGTAATCCACCTCACCGTAATAAATGAGTGATTTAGTCGATCGATCCACAATTACCCAAATCAATCCTTCTTGCTCGGTGTAAGCGATAATCCACCGATTTAAATCCATAGTTATCCTTTCCCACTTCCACCGAGGAATCCTCACCGGTCAAACAACCTCGACAAGAATCGATGCTCACTTTGACCACCGACATGTCGACACCTCCCTACAAACTCTCACTTCCTTTTTCGCATCTTACCACCGTAATCGTTCTCCGAGATCCCTATACATTTTGCTACCTCCAGATGCATAGCGTAGGGTGCTATGTGCATCCTAAAGAATCTTTTGCCTTAACTCAGTGTCTCCCGACATACAAGCCTTCCCCGAAAACATAGCACTCCATCACTAGACAAATCAGAACCTCCAAACCATCATTCTCGCACTTGTGTCCTCTCGCGACTCAAAACCTCATCCATCAATCGCTTTTGATCCGCTCAACCCAAGTAGGTTTAACTCGCAGCTCGCTGCATTACTCCCATCGCCATACAAACTCAAGTGGGCAAACAACGCCTTAAATTGAACAACCTTACGGCTCAACGCCTCGCCACAACGTTAGCCTTGCCTTGATGATACTCAATTGAGCATCAGAGTCTTTCAGAATGACTCAACCCATCTGCTACTGCTCTCGATTCAGTCTTTCGAGTCAAGGTACTTCAGACTCTTATGATCCGTAGACTATCGATCTCTCTCCGCATAAGTAATGCCTCCATATCTTCAAGGCAAAACTACTACCGCTAACTCCAGATCGTATGTTGATAATTTACCTCATGTGGACTCAATACGAGATGCGTAAGCCACAACCTTCCTTCTTGCATCAAAGACACAACCCAAACCCGTATGTGATGCATCGCAAGACATCGTGAATTCCTTACTAGCCTCAAAGTTGAATCGTAACCGAGCTTTTGTCAAAATCTTCTTCAACTTATCAAGCTCTCCGCCGCTTCTCACCCAAATGAACGGAACCCCTTTCTTAATAATTTAGTCACCTGCTACGATCAACTAAAACCCTCTACAAATCTTCAGAGTATCCCCGCCAAACCCGTAAAACTTCAATCTCAGCTACTAATCTAGGCGGCTTCCAATCCAAAACCGCTTAAATCTTTCAAGGATCCACTCTAATCCCTCACCGATACTACATGACCCAAGAACGCCACCTCCCTAAGCCGAATTCAGATTTACTAAACTTCACATAAAGTCGTTTTCCTCGAATCAGAATACCACCCAGAATGCGCATCATGTTCCTCCTCGTCCTTGAATATACCAAGATGTCGCCGATAAAACCACTACGAATCGATCCAAATATCGTTGGAACACCCTATTCATCATATCCATGAAGGGCCGCCGCGTTAGTCAACCCAAACAGATTCCTCCTTCACCTTTAATCGGTGATACCTGCATCTTAAATCGATCTTCAGAAAACCGACGACCTTCACCTGATCAAACAAGTCATCTATCCGAGGCAATGGATACTTGTTTTTGATCGTCACTTATTCAACATGTAGTCTATACACATCCGCATAGTACCGCTTTTCTTCTTGACAAAGAGTACCGCAAGCTCCCCATGGCGTAAACACTTGGCCCGATAAAGCCTTGGTCCAACAATTTCGGATCTCGAGCCTTAAGCTCCACTAACTCTTTAGGCGCCATCTCAGACGGGCTATAGATACGGGCGCAGCGATCCGGTAATGATCTATCCCAACTCTACCTCACGATCCGGTGGCAAACCCTAAGCTCTTGAGGAAACACATCAACAAATTCCCTAACCGTCCAACCACCTCCACAACAGACTCTTTTAGCCTCCAAGGCATACACATGAACCACATATGCTTCACGTTCTTTCCGACCATCTTCGGCTTTTAGAGCAGATACCACATTGGATGATAATTTCTCCTATTACCGATCGTAACTACCCCATCACCCTTAGCATGTTGTAACCATACGCTTAGTCACAAATCCAACTTTGCACGGTACTTAACCAGCCACCATCCCGAGAATCGATCGAACTCCCCAAACGGCAGCTCCATCGATCGCCACGAACACTACCCTTGGAGTTCTAGAGGTACGCCTCTATACAAATTTTATCTACAACTACAGAGTGACCTGAGGGCTTATTATGGTCATCCGCCTAGAAGATATCTCGAGTCTAAATCCATGGTCTTCACTATGCTACTTGCAACATATGAATGTGTTGAACCCACATCAATCAAAGCGGTAAATGGAGAACCAAAGATTAAAATGTACCAGGTTATGACGTCCGGTGTGTGTCGCCTCCTCTCGGTGCCTCCAAGATACACTAGCCCCGACCGTGCGGCCTCGGAACCACTCCGACCTCCGCCGGTGCTCCACGGCCCCACTGTAACCATTACCTCCTCTCGCCATTACCTCGGCCCCTCTGCGGTGGTGGTCCATTATTCTCAGATCGAGTACGCCCCGACTCCTGGACCAATCCTAGCCAACTTGCGCGGACAATTCCCTCACACGGTGGTCCAATGAGCCACACTCAAAACAAATTTTTCCACCGGTCCAACATCCTCCCAATAAGCTTTCCCATTAACGGTTACATCATGGCGGTCCTCGCTTAGCAAAGAACAAACCTACTCCGACCGACTCGCCCACTCGGTCCGCCCTTTTCACTAATTTCCGATGACCCGTAAGATCCAAAACTCCTCTTGTGTTGGTTCCTATCCATGCCTTGCCTCACGACTCTTTAATACCCTCGCTACCTTCGCCTTTTCAACCGTAATCGACAAATTCACGCCCCGCCGAGGCGCAATCAACAATCTTAATTCATCTCGCAGCCATCCTCAAAGTTAACACACCTCTCGTGTTCAGTAGCCACCATACCCCGCATACCGACTTAGCCTCGTAAACTCGCCTCAGACTCGACTACGATTACTCCCCTAAACTAACCTCGTAAATACTTTCCGCTGCTCATTAATGTAGTTAGCTCCCACGACTTTTTTTCCGATAAGCGTACTCTAAAATAGTCCCAAGTCGATCTTTCGCACATGTCATTGCCTCGAACCGTGAGCCTCCATCGGTATGACTCATCTCGTAGAAGTGATACTATCCCTTTAACTTTTCTTCAAGAACAGTCTAGATCGTCCATGATCCGCCTCGTCGCAAACCAATATTCAAGAAGGTTAGGAGCAACACCCGAGACACCCCGAAGAATTCGCCCGTTTATTCAAGTCGCCAGCACGATTTTAACTCCTGCGCCTCCAAGATACTCCAACTACCCTTTCTAAAACTTTAAAGATCGTCAGTGACACCTGCGTGCCCCCGATCATTCTCAAACTCACTACCTCCGGTGGTGGCGAATCCAGATTTCATTTTCTCGACCTTGACCAGATCCTACGGGTTCAAACTGTCATCCTATCGCTGCCTCGCCCACGCACCACGCCCACCTCGGTACTCATGACTAAATCTCGCCCGATTTAAAGAATTTTATGTATCAAGAATTATTCCATTGCTTAAAAGCAAAGTCTTATGAATATTAATCTGAGCTTTTGTTTTCATGAGTCCACTCACCTCCTCTCAGCTTTAGTTTCTAAGTGGTCTTACTATCACTAGCCATCCAATCACATCTCATCAATATCATTATCACAACCAATAGTAAGGGTACTTACTCGGGCGGATTGGTGCCGAGACTTGCCATGCCTTTCACACCACACTTTTTAAAACATAACACTTAAAATGACTTTTGAAAACATTTTGGGCCTCAGCCCACAAACAGCCTTTGAACATAGCTCGATACCACAATTGTAACACTTAAACCCGGCCAACACACCACGATCGAATCTGGTATGTTACAGGGAAAAAGGATTCTGAGAAAATAGGTTTAAGTTTAGATGTTTAATGCAAACACTTCGCGAAATTGTGTATTTGAAGAAAAACTCAAGTAGGCTTGATTAAAATCATGATGTATTTGAAAGCCCAAAATTTTGAAAACTTAATCGATGTGTAGGTAAAGCAAGTTTATCTCATTTAGAAGTTTAAGTTGTTTCTTATTATTACTAAAACATTCTGACTTAGTAGAAAATCGTGTTTAAGTTAGAAAAACATTTGAGTCCTCTTTATCCCAAATCATAGTGTGATACCCGATGGTATAGTTTAAAATATCGTTTTTGTAGTTTTGAAAGCGTTGTCTTTCAAGTTTTAGCACATCTTAACCCAATTAATTTGTTAAGGCATCTTAAAATCTACTTTAAGCATAAACATAGCAAAACATAATTTTAAAAGGCTTTTTACAAACCAAAATAAAACCAAATAGTAATAATTAAGCTAATGTACCAAATTTTATAAAGTCTGAGCAAATCCTTATTTAAGCATGGCATGTGCACCTCGAGTCCATCCCGGCCCATGTCCGCCTAAGTGTCACTGAAATGTCAAAGGAGAGAGTGAGTCATAAGACTCATGTATAAATCCCTCCCGATAATACAACATGCTAACACACATCATAGCAAAGCAATACAATTAATGCACCTGCTCCTAACCATCCATTACACCTTTTCTACCCGTGTGGTACCAAACCACCGGTGGTGCTAAACCACCGTGACCCAAAGTCACGATATCCATAATGTGGTGCTAAACCATTGGTGACCAAGTCACGAATAATCCAATGATGGGGCCAACCCATCGTGTGATACCAAATCACTAGCGACAATCCCATATCTCACAAGTGGGCCAACCCACGGTGGTGTCAAACCACGAGGGACGAGTCGCAATGAGGTGCTAAACCTCTAGTGTCCCATGCATACGCAGTAATACTAAATCACCGTGACCGTAGTCACAAATCGATGATGGGGCCAACCCATCGTGTGATACCAAATCATCAAGCGCCAATCCCAGATAATCAACTGTGGGGCCAACCCACCATGGTACTAAGCCACCGAACGACGCCGAGGTGCCAAACCTCCGTGACCCAAAGTCACAAAATATCATTTGTGGTACCAAACCACTGGAGGTGCCAAACCTCTGGTGACCCAAAATCACAAAATAACATTTGTGGTACCAAACCACTGGAGGTGCCAAACCTCCGTGTCCCAAAGACACAAAGGTCCCAAAGACACGGATATCATACTCCCTCCTCTCATATTACCCATACATGTCATAATCGACTCATGTACAATATGCAAATCTTGTAATTCATGCCAACATGTCCAATATTGCATCTTATAGCACATATACCATGGATCATAATATTAGATGTATCAACAATAGAACTCACAAAGCTACGGACTTACATCTGAATCCGTGATCATACCCTATCGAGTATCAAGACAATCATCACTGTTTCACTTGTTACAACACAAAGTTATTAACTTATTACTAAGAAATCAGTGTTAGCTTACACACCGAGATAGCGAAGGTTTTAATCCTAAGAACCGGTCAAAGTCCCTTGATCACCTCAACATTACTCGATCCTACAATCGCCAACAAGGGATTAACACTTAAACTATTCGCCAAAATAGATAAACCAAAGGGGTTGCGTTAAGCCTTATTTTTCAAATGGTTCGGTTTCAACCAAACCCGAACCAACACTGGTTCCTTCTGATAATCGGCCTCCCCTCTAAAACACAACCCATTAGTCTCATCAATCTTTGGCTCAACAACTCTAAAGAAACCATTAAAGCAACCTCTTACCACCACTTACCGATTGCTTAATAGAGTACGAAGGCTCTCCTTGCTTGATTTCGAACTTCAAATGCCCTATATGAAAAACGATTACCAAACCAAATGTTAACTTCTTTCAACAGATACCGAAATCGGTCCTAAAATACACTAAAAATCAGTAAAGCACAAGAAAGAGGAGAAATGGCCATTCGGCCAACCACTTACCCCTCACTAGACCGAATGAACAAGACTCCAACAAGGTCACACTCCCCCTCTGATATACGGCAATAAAGAAACTATAGGAAGAAAGAAAAGATTCGGCTAGCACCCTTAATCACAATGGGAAAGGAAGTTCGGCCTAAGAGCAATGAAAGAAAACGATTGGGAACAAACGACTAAAGGGTTTGGAGAAGAAAAGAAGAAAATAAAAGGATGAATAGAGGGGTGCTTATGGTTTAAAGAAAAAGAGGATAGAGGATGAAGTTTTTGGAAGGTTGTGTTTCGGTCAAGAAGGGAGAGAAAAGAAACTAGTTTCGGCTTCAACAATTGGAAAAGAAAGGGAGAGAGAGATGAACATTCGCTACCAAGGTTTTCAAATGAGAAAAGAGAGAAAAAGAAAATGTGGAGAAGAAAATGTTGTAGTTTCGGCAAGTGTAGGTGCTTTAGGTTTCGGTTTACACAAGATGCAAGTGGAAATGGGAACAATATTCGGCCACACGCACACTAATTAAAAAGATGCAAAGCAATTTTGGCAAAACGATACTTGGACTTTCGGTTAAAGGAGAAAAAGAGAAGAAGTTTTTGCTAGCTTTTGACACAAGGAAAAAATCGGCTTACCAAAAAGAATTTTGACCGAAAATGCACACTTGCTAAAGGCAAATTCGGCACACCCCTACAACACCAACCGGCCACTCATTTCTCTCCCCCAAAATCTCTCCAAAATCGACCAAACTCCCCCCAAACACTCCCAAGCCACCAATTCAAATTACCTTGACCAAGTCCTCCTCCACAATTTGCTCTCCACCCACCATTCAAATGGGAAGACTTAGTCCAAGGCAGAGTTTGAACTGCCTACAACTCCTCCCCTCCATGCCGTCAAAATGGAACAAAAATGTGGGATTTTCGCAGCTTGAACCTGTGACATCCTCCCTTGCACTTGACGCCACACACAAGCTCTAAGTGGCGATGCTTTGCCACTCCACCAGCTCCTTTCTTGTGCAACAATTCACCAAATAAAATACATAAGACCCAGCTCCTTCAAATTTCTATCACGTAAAGCCCAAAAACAAAATTTTTCCTACTACTGAGCTTACACCTAGCTTATAACTAAGCCCCAACAACATCAAAATAACAACATAGCACATGCAGCAAAGCCAAAATAAAATAGCCCTTAACCCGGGATATTACAGTTTCATTAATATTTAAAATTCGAAACTAATCTATTCAAGTAATCTAGTGATTTTCGATTTCAAGAAAGAAGGATACAAAGTTTCTGGCATTTGATTAGACATCAATCAGCAGCAAGGTAAGGATTTAAGTGTACTAATCCTACTACGATTTGGATTTATGGCCGAATGGCTCTTTACTAAGTATTAAATGATTGATTAAATGTAGATATTTAAGATCTAAGGCATTAGATCAAGCTTTTCAGGATTTCAAATAATTTGTTAAGTTTAATCGATGATGTACGCTTTAATAATATTTATGGCAATATTAAATATATGTATGAATGTGAATATGGCTAAGTACCATGTTAAGGTACAAAGTACTGTGTACGATTCCTACTCCTACTAGGATTATGTTAAATATCTCTTACGAGACACATATAACATTATAAGAATGTGAAATAAGAATTTGGCATGTTAATGCATGATATGTATGATATGGGGCATATGGGTTATATGAAAAGGGGAAGTGAATATGGTGACCTAAGACCACGATATCTGAATGTGGTGACCTAAGACCACGATAATCGAATGTGATGACCTAAGACCACGATATCCGAATGTGGTGACCTAAGACCACGATATCCGAATGTGGTGACTTAAGACCACGAATTTTATAAGGGCAATGAGCACGCCTCATCGCAATGTCGCCTTCGATGGTGTGTAGCGGATGGAGGGTTGACTTAGTAGTCCCCACGGTGTGATGGTTGGTACGAGTGATGTGTAGCGGATGGCATATAGGTTTGGGTTCGGGTTGCATCATTATTTCCTATCTGTTATATGAATATGCATGTAATATGTGAACATATTCCTAAATTGTTAAATCTTAGTGTTGGTTACACATTGAGTCTGCTTGACTCACCCTGCTAGGGAACATTTTTCGGTGATGATCGGTGATAGACCGGTCGCAGATGCTTAGGTTGGCCATGCTCAAGAAGAAGTTCATTTTATTTGGGCTATTTTATTTTAAGTATTTTGAATTTAAATTTTGGGAATTATTTGATGTAATAAGGCCATAGTAGAACTACTTTACTTTGCTTTCATTTATTACGCTTACAAACTTTTATTTATTAAAAGATTAAGTAAATTTATTTTAAAACAAAGCCCAAACGCTTTTGTCACCTAAAGTAAAGGATTTTAATAATGAAATAAACTTGTTTTCAACTCAAGCCCAACCTAAAAACAATCGCTCTTTCAAAAACCCAGATTTTCCAAAGTAACAAAAGAATTTGAAATAGTTTACACTAGGAAACATACCAGATTCGGTCAAGGCTCGTGGGCCGGGTTTGGGGTGTTTCATATTCTTTATCGTAACCTTGTTGAGATGACGACAATCAATACACATTCTCATTGATCCATCTTTCTTCTTTAAAAATAATACTGGCGCACCCTAGGGCAAAAAACTCAGTCGTACAAAACCCGTATCTATTAACTCTTGCAACTGAGCTTTCAACTCTTTCAACTCGTTTGGAGTCATTCGTATAGATATCGGTGAAGTTCTTGATACTAAATCAATAACAAACTCAGCCTCTCTAATTTGTGGCAAACCTGGTAACTCTTCTGGACACACATTTGGATACTCACAAACAACTAGTACTGATTCAATCTTTGATTCTGACACTTTTGAATCAAGTACATATGCAAGATATGCGTTGCATCCCTTTTTCACATATTTCTGAGCTAACATCGACAAAATTACAACTAGTAAACCACTCAGATCATTTGATTCGATTCGAAAAGTCTCACTATTCTAATATTTCAACTCAATTATCTTTCATCTACAATTTACTACTGCATCATTCAATGTCAACTAGTCTATACCCAGAATTACATCGAACACGTCAAACAGAAAAAACATCGAATCGGCCAGAAAACAGTAACCCCGAGTCATTAATGGACAATTCTTGCATATTTTGTCAACTAATACATACTTGCCTAAAGGGTTTGATACTTTAATCACAAACTTAGTAGACTCAACATGAAAAATCTTATTAGACACCAAATTCATACATTTATACGAATGAGTCGATCCAGGATCGATCAATGGAATAACATTAGTGTTAAAAAAAGAGAATGTACCGGTAATAACTTCTAATGATGAAACATCTTCGCGAGTGCGAATAGCGTAAGCTTTAGCAGGTACTCTGGCCTCAGATCTCATTGTAGACACTCTCATTTTACCATGATTACCACTTGTATTTCCTGCATTTCTTGACGGCCTTTCTCGAGTAGTTGTTGTAACAGCCCAATTTTGGGTCTAGTCGAAACTAGTAGTTTCGAGACCACAAATCTGACGAAGAAAAGTTCATTTTTATTATATTTTTTATGGTCTACAATTTTATAAGACAATTTTGTGAAAATTTCGTTCGAATATTTTGACGTTTGGACACTCAATTTAGTTAAAAGGACTAAAGTGCAAAAAGTGCAAAACTTGAATCCTATATGTTAGAGGTGTCCAAATTCTATGAGATTTTAAATTAGAGGTCCTCAAATGGTAATTAGACCATTGGTTAAGTTGGTGGACAAAAATGGACATGGTTTGGTATGTTTTTAAAGTTTTTCATTAAGGGCATTTTGGTAATTTGGTAATTAAAATGAATTAAAAAGCCAAAATAAAGCCAATTTTTGTCCATATTCCTCCCATGGCCGAAATTTACAAGGGGAAACCATGGATAGCATTTTTCAAGCTTCCAAGCTCGATTGTAAGTCTGTTCTAGCCCCGTATACACAATTTATGCAATATCAAAACATTTAAAGCATAATTATAATAATGCTTATTACATACGAACTTACCTCAGATGCTAAAACGACAAAACAAGTAAACTATTATGTAACTTTGTTCTTTCCCCAATCTAAGTTCGTATTTTCCCTTTCTTGATCTAAATATAATCAAATTCAACCTATTTAATCATTTCTCTTTTCAATTCAGTTCAAAATTCACTTTAAAACACATTTACACTTTTGCCACTATAATTTCACAACTTTTGCAATTTAGTCCTTATTTCATAAAATCACAAATTCATGAATTTCAAGACTAACCCATGCTAGTCAAATTTATCTAGTACTCATATCAGCCCATATTTCTCATTTATTTCATATTTTAACCCCTAAATTTGTACATTTCAAAATTTAACCCCTAATTTGCGTTTTCTTTAAAAAATCACTTAACAAAACTTGTATATCTATCAACAAGCATTCAAAATCTATCATCAAACATCAAAACACACATGTATTCATCAATGGCATAATTCAAAATCTTTAATAGTTTTGCAAATTAGTCCCTGGGCTAGCTAGACTAAGCTGCAACAATCTCAAAAACGTAAAAATCATTAAAAATGGGACGAAAACCATACCTTAATGAGCAAAATTAGCATAGCCAAATGAGGAGAATAACCATGGCTTCCTCTAGCCACAATTTTTTATGGTAATAACTTAATGAAGATGATGATGTTATGTTATTATTAATTTAACTTAAGTTATTTTACAATTTACCTTATTAACCTTAATAATTAACATATAAATCACTTAATGCTTGTCCATCTTTGTAACACCCCATACCCGGCCTAGATGTTATTGTCGAAGCTGGCGATGCCACATCGAATGGAATTTGAAAATGAATTTCTCATATTAAAACCTTTACCATTTATTAGCTTCTATTTATATCTTGTTGTTTCCAAAATCGCTTACTTATTTCATCGATTGTTTTAAAAACATAACTCGTTGCGGAAGCTTTAGAAAATCATTTATTTTCTAAAAATCGAGTTAATTAAGTAAATCCGTCCATTTTAGGAAGCCCTTTATTTTAGAGAAAATTGTTTGTTCGTTGAGTTTGTGCAATTATTAAATCCATGAAAACCTCAATAAAGTAAAAGTCCAAGGAAAGTCCCAAATTACATCAAAAATTTACCCAATTATAAAAATATAACCCAAAATTAAAACTGAAAGTTTTATTAACTGTTGTTACCGCTGAGTCCTCTCCGTACTGATCCATCTAAGTTTCAGGATTACCTGTTCAGATAAGACAAAAAGGAGTAAATTTGCATAAACTCAGTGTGTAATCCCCACAAATCACATGCATACAATCAATCACAACAAATAGTCAAACGCAGTCTGGGCCTAAGCCCATTCCAGTTTCAATAACAGTTCGGGCCTTAGCCCGTTTCAGTTTCAATAATAGATATGCATTAGGGCCTAAGCCCGTCACAGTAATAGTATCAGATATGCATTTATCAGTGACAAAATCCAACCCGACCAGCCTCTACACACCATCTCCGTCCATCCCTACACTCCATGTGGGGTTTAAAACACCCACCCATCCCTACACTCCAAGTAGTACCGAACGCAGCACATAATCAGTATATTGCAGCTGAGTTGCTAGATAATAGGCTTCAGAGCCTTTCAATACACTTCCTCCAATTATCAACATCCCAACGTAATGCAATGCAACATACAATATATCATGCTCAATACATGCATTTCATACAGTCAGATCACACATCTTAGGGGTCTAAGTACGCTTACCAACCCTACAGTAGGTTCATAGTCGACTTGGGTAACCCGTGCAACCCTAAGACATCATTTCAAAATAAATGGGCTCACACACCCATGTAGCTTGCCTGTGTGGATAACACGGCCTGGCCCAAATTCTCACACGCCCGTGTAGACTACCCATGTAGGCCCACACATCGTGTAGCCGACACAGCCCAAATCAGTCTAGCCCGTGTGTCATACATGGCCTACCTGGCCATCACACATTCATGTCTTGCGCAGATGACTTGGCCTCTAGATCACATGCCTGTGTTAGGAACACGGCCTACCACACGGGCAACCACACGCTCGTGTGGTGTCGACAGTGGGGATTTAGCTTTCGTTGAAACCCTATTTTTTGAGTTTTTGAGTACACACCTGGTATTGTTCGATGCTAAAATGTTCCCTGAGCAATCTGAAACCTTTGCTTGAACAATGGAAATTCCACGCACCTACAGCGACGATTCTAGATTCCGGGCCCCTCGAATAACTCCTAAACATCAAAAAGACTCTTAGCAAAATGATTCGTCAACAAAATGAAAATTGAACCTACCAAAACTTACCTATCCGATGTGAATGGAGAGTGAAAGAAAGGCAGAGTTTCGAAAACCAAAACGAGGAAAAAAAAAAAAAAGAAAAAGAAAAAAGGGGTGAAGCGGAGATGGTCAATTTTTCTGTAGAGAGAATTTTAGGAAACTGATAACTCAAATCCCACTGCCTACTCTATCACAACCACCCACTACTCAGATTTTCAGTACAACTCAAACTCCCAGCCATCAAACCGAGTAGAAACATTTCCTCTTTCCCACGCAGGATTCAACTCTGCACCTCCAAAGATACTAATACTCCACTTAACCACCGCATCAAAGAAGCTCATTTTGACATGTACTTACAAATAATTAAACTTAAGCCTACTGAGCGGGGTTTAGGCTTTATTCAGAAAAATACCAAAATTTAGCCAAAGACTTGGCTTGAACTTAGGACTTTTCACACACACTCAGAACACTTAACCACTGAAGTAGATACACATTTTTTTCAAAAATTTACAAAAACTGAAAAACAAGTTTTTAGGGCGTTACAATCTTTGTCCACCCACAATTAAAATGGTCTAATTACCACATAAGGACCTCCACTTTAATGATCCATAGCTAAAAACACATTTAACTAATAGAATATGTATTTTACACTTTACGCGATTTAGTCCTTTTCATCAATTTAACCAATCAAGTGATAAAATTTATTAACAAAATTTTCACACAGACATAATATCATGCTATAAACATTATGATGTGGTCATTGAGAGCACCAAAAATATCCTATCCCTATAGTATAATGAAAAATAATAGTATAAGGGAAGTAGGGTCAAATCCTCAAGGACCGATTTGCACAAATGCTTGTTCCTCAAAATCCCGGACAGAGTCGTGCGCAAGAAAACCTGCCTACCTAGAAAAAAAAAAAAAATAGAATTAAAAGTTTTGAAATTGCAAAAATTAAAATTAAAGTAGTAGAGATAAATAGAGTTGAGAAAAATTTTCTTATAGAGAGATTCCAGCCTCTGGCTATCTCGATCCACCTTGGGTTTAGTCCTTGGCTTTTAGGTGATCCTTCTCAAACAGAATAAGCTAGTTATAGTGGAAAAGGACGCCTACGACCACCAACTCTAAGATTTTAGACTTATGATTTAGAGGAACCTGACTTTAGCCAACAATCACTTTTGTGGGACCGTCTTATGCTAGATCATCACTTCCCAATGGCAAATACCAAGCCATTTTGTCTCTTGGGCTCGCCAACCTCTGAATAAATAAGCTAACAAACTGACTGTGCAACCTTCCCAAAACGTACAAAGCGGTTGTTCCTTGCACAAGTTGAAAAGACCACCTATTAAGGGACATGGATAAGCGTCAGCCCTATAATGCGGAGAAATGATGAATACTCGTTGAGAAGGCTAAACGTGGATTCTAAGCCTCGTGAACTCTTTTTGGGAATTTCGACAACATTCGGCTAGATAGATTTAGTGGCTCAAGCTTTTTAGGGAAAAACAAATAAAGATAATGAAAATGGAATTTTTATTGGGAAAAATATAGAAAGAACAAAAAGCTAAAGTTTATGGGGTAGAGAGTGTTTATAGAAAAAGATGAGTGAAATTTGTGTCACTCCATCCCCTATTTATAGTACTAGTAAACCTAGTCTATTTCTAATTAAGCTTCTAAAGATAAATAAAAGATAAATAAGGATAAATAAAGATAAATGCTAAAATTAAATCTAAATAATAATCCTTAATAATTATCCTAATATAATTGAATTAAAATTAAGTCTTTTGCATTTTTGCTTTCGAAATCTTCCACACTTTGTATTTTCAGCACCACTTCTCTCCTACTTCGCATGCGGGCCCAATTTAACTTTAAATTCACGCTTTTTGCCCTTAAATTTTCTTTTGTCCTCAATTTAGCCCTTGTAAGATAAAAAACCATAAATAGCTCAAATTAGTAGGATCATACTCAAAATAATCATTGTAATATTCTCAAACTCTACTAGAAGTTAGGCCCAGTCCAGAATGTCACATTAAAGGCACACTTCAAAATGACTTTACAATTTAACAATTTAAGGCCCAAAAGCCCAAAACCCTTGTATCTTGTTAAGTTAAGAGGAAAAACCCAAATTTTAAGAAAACGATCATATGTTGAGTTATTTCGAAAACCATGCTAACTTTAAAAATTTTATGAATTATTTTAAGCAGATAGTTGAAACAATAATAATAAACCCGAAATCTAAAGTCAATTAGAGCTACACGGCCTTATTACAATCCAATAAAAAAACAAAGTATTTAAAAACATATTCATTTGAACAAATTAAAATATTTGATCAGCTTGTAGTGTGGCCATCTTCGAGTCCTCTCCCACGTCGAGCCATTTATCCAGGATTACCTGAAACAATAAATTAAAGGGTGTGACTTTCGAAACTCAGTGTGTACAACCCTTGGCAATCAAATCACATACAAATATTCACATTGGGCCTAAACATTATCAAAATCGGTGGTCTTGGCCTTAGCCCATAATGATGTCATATCATATCATATCATATCATATCATATCATATCATATACAAACAAGATAATGCAAAAACCATCCCAATAATCCATCCGCTACACACACCGTTTCCCTTCCAACCTTTATACGCACCTGTGGGGATTTCTAAATAGACCCACCCATCCTCTACACACCAAAGGTAACCCAATTGTAGTCTAATGTTGCAACAAAGCTGCTAATCATATAATGGGCTTAAAGCCACTGATGGATCCATGGCCATACAACTATGCGATCCTCAAATCTTCCTCCGTACCAAAATTCCCACCCATATGCATCCTAAGTAGAATATCATATGAATGCATCAAACACATGAGTAACATCCACAAACTCATATTCATCACATAGGGGTATTTTAGTCATTTCACAATTAAGGGTATTTTCGTAATTCTACCCTACAAGGGTATTATCATAATTTTACCCTACAGGGGTATTATCGTAATTCTACCCTATAGGGGTATTATCATAAATTTCCAAATCAGGGTTATTTTGGTAATTCTACATATTAAGGGTATTTTGGTAATTTCATAAATCGAGGGTATTATGGTAATTTTCCAAACTAAAGGTATTTTGGTAATTTTACAAAATAGGGGTATTTTAGTAATTTTACAAATCTAAGGATATTTTGGTAATTTTCATATCAGGGGTACTTGGTCCCTCTCGGGTTTTAATTATAGACTTTGGCCCATTAACAAGTCCTCATGCTAAAGCGTAATGCACACTATGCACTGTAGGATTCCGAGAAGAGGAGGTGGGCCACTTGAATCGCTTAAGTACCAAGCTCTCCCTAGATCCAATCTTAGACATGCATATGTCCGTTGCCAAACCCTAATCCAGTGACTTGTTCACGGACATGTTTAATTAGATTAAGTCTTATGAAATTTAAGAGTTGTTCAAACAAGGCCTAAAGTCCATAAACCCTAGCATACCTGTCACGTCCCCATAAAGCCCATCAAACCCAAATTACATCCTTACGGCCCATTAGGCCCAAATCACATCCTTATGGCTTGTTAGGCCCAAAACAATTCTAGATCCTATATTATGCTTGACTGACTCAATTCGTATACCAAACCAAACAAACTCATCAAACCTATCCTTAGGGCCCATCAGGCCCATTTAGCCACTTTCGGCTTTTCGGCATTGCCGATATCGTGTGTGTGTAGTGTTTGTACACACCTGGTAACCTCGCGTGCTGCAAACCCCTTAGTCATGAACCTACAATCGAAATTACTAGCAATTAACCAAAGCTTTAACACATACTTATCAAAAATTGAAACCTCATCGTACCCTTACCGTGTGACTCACGTTCTAGTAGCCCTTCCTTTGCTATTATTGGCGATTATACTCTAGATCTACACCCAAATACCTATATCGTCAAAACCAAGTGACCCATATTGTTCATAAGTCACCATTATGAGTCACATTAGATTCGGCCATCCACTATACCATGACTGAGTCGAGAACACTTACCACCTTGTTAGCAATCCTTACTTACCATGCTTGCGATTGTTGAGCCTTACCCTTATTCATACAGGTTAACGACAAGGATTGGGTTAGATAGCCCTTCACTTATAACAAAACGCGCTAAAAAGTTCAACTAAACACTTACCGAAATTCTCCTTTGATCCTGCGACCTAGATCGCTACTGAACAAGATTCGGCTTGACTAAAAGTGGGTAGCAATCGATTGTGATGAATGAGAACAAACTAAAAATTGGCACAAGGAAAGCTATAAGATAAGAAGGTGTATTCGGCTTTCAAGGATAGAAATAGAACATAACTCTAATAGGAATTTTTGGCAAAAAGAATGATGGGTTTCTTTTTTTGCAAATGAAAAAAAATTTGGCTATAGGAGAAACCGATTGAGAGGGGAGAAAGAAAAACTAAAGAATGCTCAAAGCCCCTTTCAAGCATTCGGGCCCCTCCTTTTATAGCCTATAGTCAAACTTAGCCACCCCTAGAGTCCAATTTGGCACCACTTCATCCACTGCTCATCTCCTAATTTTTCTCCCTGATATCTCCCTTATCCTTCTCCTAAATTCTCTCTACTGATCATTTCTCCTTAGAGTCCCTCTACACGCCACTTCCAGCCTTCTAGAAGCCTAAAATTAAACTCCAAAATAAAACTTAAGCTAGCACTCAAACCTCAGACCTCCCTGCATGCATATGTCACCACCTCCCTACACCCCTAGTGGCATCACTTAGCCACTTCACCACAGGCTTCTTTTTTCCATTTTTCACTTATTTTTATTTAAAAGCCCACTACTCACAACCCTGATTCCTTAATTAAATAAATTAAGAATCATCCACAAAAAAACTCAAACCCAGAGCTTCTCCAACACACCTAGACACTCCAAATTCATTAAACCCACAAAGCCCACATGCCAATTGTCATTTTCTCGCTCACTTAAAAATTTTCTAAGATCCAAAGCCCAAAGCCCAATAGGCCCAAAACTTCTAGGCCTAAATTCAGGGCGTTACAATTATATAATTAATACATAAAAATATGTCATTCTAGAGTATTATCAAATCCCGGCTACTTAGCCCATGCTTGCCCTCAAGTATGGTTCCTATCCACTGTGAAATTTAGAATTTTGCCATGAAAGAAATACCACTCCAAAGTTTTATAAATGCATATGAAAAATAAAGAGAACCCTTAGCTTGCTTTATGTAAAACTGAAAAAGTATTCCAATTAATACACACAAAAATTAAAATCGACTTGAATTCATGAAAATTAGGTAATTTACTAAACTTACCAAGACACCTTATTTGTTTCCACTTTTAGTATCCAAATGCAATTTTATTAATACATCATTTCTTCTTTCTTTCTTTTTTTCTTTTTCTCCTTTTTTCTTTTTTTTTTCTTCTTTTCTTTTTTTCTTTTTATTATTATTAATATTACTTAAGAATACATTGAACCTTTTGACGTGAAGAGAGATGACAGCCAAGCACCCCACCCTGGTTACTCATAGCCCAACATACTACTAATTTATTATAATTTTCTTAAGAACATATCGAACCTTTTGACGCGAAGAGAGATGACAGCCAAGCACCCCACCTCGGTTACTCAGCCCAATATATTCCTAAAAAATTTATTTAATTCTGGTTAGCGTTGTTACCTAACACGTCATACAACCTTTTGACGCGAAATAAGATGACAACCCAAGCACCCTACCCCGTTACTCAGTCAATCACTTTTTAAGCTATACTCATAACTACAAAAGCATCACAATTTATTATAATGAAACAGAATTTTAATTTTGAGGATGAGGGAAAACAATCAAGTGTCAAAAATAAATTTCGACAACTACCTAATAGTCATGAACAGAAATTCAGCATGCAATTTTCATTAAATGTTATCTTTACATTTAGACTTAATCAATTTTACTATAAGCAAGATAGGGTTAACTTTATCAATCATAATTATTCAACCTAAAAGAAATAAAACAGTGGAGATGAAATCAAACAGGCAAAATCATAACTAACCTAGTAGACAAGAATCATGCATGTAGGTCAAACAGTGGGCAAGTTATGGTCAAATTCTTGGGCATGATAAGAGGCAGAATATTGTTAAAAAATATATCGACAGTAACAAGCACAAAGCAGCAGCAACAATAACATATAAAATGACAGAAAAATTGTGGAATGCCTCCCCCTACTTAAAACACATTGTCCTCATGTGGAATATAATAAAGAAATAAATAGGTAGAAGGAGAAAAGTTCAAAAAAACTCCCCATGTAGTTATCGTTGGCACAAAGTGGCAATAAGATCAGCCATGCCGCCAAGGGTGTAGAGTCATGCCTGGATGCACTTCAAACGTTGCTCGATTTTCACAAGAGGTCATTCTTGATTGGGTACATCATGCTAATTTTACTGCCGAAAGATTCATTCATCGGCAAAGAGTAACACTGAGGGGACAAAACAAAAGGAAGAAGAGGTGCCAAGAAGCAATCCCATTGAATAGAGGCAGCGAGCATCTAATGGATTGGCCTGGCAAGAAACATGTAAGTCTGAAATACGAGCATTAGATCCATGTAAAGAAAATAATAGCTGTGTAATAAAAGAACCTAAAATGAGAGGACGCTTTGCATTTTAACATGTTCAAATTGAATCGCATACCAATAGCCCAAATTTATCGGACGACCATTGTACATACACCATAATAAGAATAATTTCATCTTTGATACAGTAGCCGGAGCATCTCGTCAGCTTGAAATGTTATAAGCTAAATAACTATGTATGTAACATAAGGCAGGGTTACGAAACCACAAATCCTTTGATGTTTTAGGGTTGTACATGGTCTTGACATTATTTGTTAATAAAGCAAAAGCCTTGACAGCCTTAAAATCTGCAAGAAAAGTACACAAACTATTCTTATAAGCGGTGGACACAGCATACTCTTCTGATATAAAAGCTAACGTAATATTAAAATCAGTAATGGATAAACTATGGATGGTACCAAGAAATCAAAATTCTTTCATTCGTATGGGCTTGGAAATTCTCATTTTCTACCACATCTTCCATATTTGGGTTCAATCATCCTTGTGCCTCTTGTTTTGGTTTTATTTTTTCCTCCAAGAAAATCTTAGTTCTGCCTGTCAAGGGGTTAATCCCTTTTAAGTCAGTAATGGTCTCATCATTCTCCAAAAATTCGCGCTTGAGATGCTCAAGAAGTGGTTTTAATTTCAGATCTGGTGCCTGCACAATAGAAGGTAGAAGTTTAGTATCCATAGGAGCCAATACTCCATTAACAGATTCAAAATCATCAAACATCATTTTAGATTTATCTCTATAAGATGACTCAAAAGTTTCTTCTACTAATGAGTCAATTATGTCTACACGATTACGTCCAAGATTTCACTTGGGTGACTAATAGCATCATAAACGTTAAACTTCACGATCTCCCCATCAAATTCCATCGTGAAAGTTCCACTATACACGTCAATCTTAGTGCTAGTGATACTAAGGAAAGGTCGGCCCAACAAGATGTCTGAAGATCCAGGAGTGCCATCCTCCTCTATTTTTATCACATAAAAAATTGTAGGGAAAATAAGACTGCTGACTTTGACAAATACGTCCTCAAGGACTCCTTCGGGATGCACAATAAACATGTCCGCCAACTGAATGATAACACATGTTTTGTCAAAAAACCTGCGTTAAGTGATTCATAAATACAAAAAGGTATTACATTTATGGAGGCCCCTAAATCACATATAGCTTTTTTAATTCCTAAGTGGCCTATTTTGCATGGTATTGCAAACATGCCCCTATCGTTACATTTCGCTGGCATTTTCCGTTGTAACACTGCGGATACATTCTCACCAACGCTTACCCTTTCATTACCAGTTAATTTTCGCTTGTTGGTGCAGAGCTCTTTAAGGAACTTGGCATATCATGGAATTTGTTTGATGGCATCCAACAATGGTATGTTGATCTCGACATTTCTGAATGTTTCGAAGATCTCCTTGTCCTCTCTACCTTTTGACATTGGTTCAATCGTCCTAAAAATAGAGGTTGAATTATGGGCAATGGAGGTTTCACTCAGACCTGTTCATCATTCTCGTGCTTTTCTTGGGCGGAATCTTGGCCAAGATTTCTGGCAGAATTGGTTTTAGTACCTTTCCACTTCACAACGTCACTGCATTTGCATGTTGTCTTAGTTTAGGTTCCGTTTGTGACGGTAGCTTCCTTTGTGAGTTCATTTTCTCAATTGATGTGGTCAACTCTCTTATAGACACCTCGATTTTCTATTGAAAATCTTTTGTTTCCTTTTGGAAATCTAGAGTTTGCCATAGTATTTGCTATTGGAAATCAACAGTTTGCCATTGTATCTGCTGTTGGAAATCAAGCACATTAGCTGCTAATTTATTGACCATGGTTTTTTTAGAGGTACTTGAATCTTGCATTTGTTGTGGAAACCGATTTTGGTATGGTTGGTTATACTACAGGTTTGCCCCATAACTCAAGTTGGGATGGTCTCTACATCATGGGTTGTAACTATTAGCGTATGGGTCATATTGCCTTTGTGGTGGCCCAGGAAAGCTCCCCACATCATCTAAATGGGCCATAGTATCATCATACAAACTAGGACATGCATCAGTTGCATGCTCAGGTGTAACACATATTCCACATAGTTCGGTTGGCCTTACTTTTTTTGTAAAAAGAGAATTCACAATATTAGTAAGTCTATCAACTTTATCTTCTAAGGTTGAATTACTTAGCTTGTGAACCCTTCTAGTGGGCTCAGGATTGGCTCAAAATTGCTAAGTATTTGCAGCCATCGTGGATATCAAGTCCCTTGCTTGTTGGGGAGTCATGTTGACCAATGCTCCTCCATTGGTGGCATGCACTATGTTCATCTCTATGGGTTTTAAGCCTTCATAAAAATATTGGAGAAGAGATTGTTCTATTATATCGTGCTGTGGGTAGCTCGCACAAAACTTCTTGAATCTCTCCTAATAGTCATAAAGAGACTTTGCTTCTTTTTACTTTATTCCAATGATCTCTTTTCTTAACTCAGCTGCACGTGATGCTGGAAAGAACCTGGTGAGAAATAAGCGAGAAAGATCAGCCCAAGTTGTAATAGATCTAAGAGGTAAATAAAATAGCCATTCCCTAGCTGAATCTGCTACGGAAAAATGGAAAGCATGTAACACCCTGAATTTTGGGCCTAGAAGAAATAGGTTTTGAACAAGGGAACAGTTAAGAGACTGCACATAAATATTTAGTTGTGCAAGAAAGTGACAAAAATGAATGTCTGCTTTAGTGGTTAAGTGATTTAGGAGTGTTTGAAAATGTCTGAGAAGTCAGGGGCTCAAGCCTTGGCTTATGCAAAATTTTTATTTTAAGTGAATAAAATCCTTGGATCTAGATAGTAGGTTCTTAAATTATTGTTGTTAAAATATGATACAAAGGAGATGTTGGTCTAGTGGTAAGGGGCATGTGGAGTGTACATGGGATCTAAGGTTCGAGTGGTGGTGCACCAAAATGGGGTTTTATTTTGCTGCCTAATTCATGTGGGTGGTAGAGTTGGATTGAAATACTGCTTAATGGAGTTTGAGCTGGTCATAGAGAAAATTAAATAGGGATATTTGGAGAGATTTGAGAAGAGAATATTGGGATTTGGGGAGGTTGTTGTATGGAGAGATTTTAGAAGAAAATCAAGGGAAGTGAAGAGGGAGGGAGAGTTGTGTTGAAACCGGACCGTGAACACTCATGAATTCGGTCTGATGGGGAAAGCTGCTCATTTTTTATTTTGCTCTGCATGTGTTTTTCCCTCTGTCGAAACCTCCCTCTACTGAAACTGTTTCTCTCCCTCTCTGCTGCCACACTCTCTTAGTTCTTTGCCGATTTGGTCTGCTTCTCCTAACACCCTGCCTGTGTTGCTGAATCTTCCCCTTCTTTCATCCTTCTCTTTCATTTCCTGGTTGCCGAAAGGTTCTTTCCCTTCCCCCTTTGTTTCAAAAATCCATTCACCTTCTCCTGCCGAATTGATTTTACTTCTTTCTTCTCTCAAACGTTCTGAGCCTCCATCTTGTTCAGCGACTAACCGCAATTTTTGATAAGTGTTTATGATACTTGAAGTTTAGGCTTTGGGGTTGTTAATTGGGGTTTTTTTTAATTGTTTTTTATAGCTATAAATCAAGGGTGAGAGGCTGTGCTAGTGCTGAATCATTGAAGGAAACATCCGGGGTTCGTAAGGTAAGAGTTCGGTTAAGTTGTTAAGACAATATCTTTTGATTTTAGTTAATTGGCTATTGATTGGGGGTATAATATAGTGCTATATTGGTCAATTGATATGCCTTGGGTGCTCAGGAGTGCTTTTGCAAGGAATCGAAACCAAGTGTGTAACAGTACTCTGTAAACGGTAACCGACGAAAAAGTCAAAAAAGTGTGTATTCACACTATTTTGACTGTGGAACGGCGAAAGCCAAAAAGCCGGAAGATTGGGCTTTGAGGTCACATGGGCGTGCGAATGCTCGTGTGGTCAAACCAAGCCCATGAATTTTGGGCGTATGACTGTAGAGGCCTCCATGAGCATTTTCATGGGCTTAGGCCGTAATAGGCCACGTTGGGCCGAAATGGGTCATGTGGGCCCCACACGAATGAAATTCACAATTTGTGGCAAATACTGGACTGGGCTATATAGGTCTCACAGCCATGGAAAAATCTGGGTTGAACGGGCCGCACAAGCGTGTAGGCCCACTTGGGCCGAGTAATGGGCCTTGGGCCCAATTACACTGTTACGACCATTTAAGTTACCAAAGTCGCTCGAGGTGATCGGACCTTCGAGATGCCAATATCTACACCGAGACCTCAAAGTAGGTAAAATGACCAAAAAACCCTCATAGGTAAAATGACTGAAATACCCCAATACCCCAATAGGGTATAATGACTGAAATACCCCCATAGGGTAGAATAACTAAAGTACCCCATAGGGTAGAATGATCGAAATACCCCCATAGGGTATAATGACTGAAATACCCCTTGATAACCCGAATTAGTAACATTTTAATCCCACATTTAGCATACTTTTGGATGATTTTTCCCTTTAATTATGGAAATAGGTGCTTCTAATCCTTTTTTTTCATGTTTTATACTCAGTAGAGCATCAAGGATGAAAAGAACGAATAATGGGCCGAAATGGAGAAAATGGACAAAAGCATAAAATCCACACAGCAATTCGGTCTTGCCGCTAACTATACTACTGTTCAATAGGTGCACTTGCCTCCATCGTTGTATTAGTTAGTTTCGTGTTCGATCATTCTTTTTATAAATTTTAAGACTCGATGCATAAATGATCAAGTTTTTGGCGCCATATCGGGAACTAAAATATTAAGAACGCTCAATTTTTATTACTTTAGCCATATTATATTTTATTTTACTACAATTAATTTTTTTCTAAATTTTTGTTTTCTTTTTCTCTTTTCCTAGCAGGTACCTCTAGTTTATGTCTAGAAGGAACCCGACAGGACCACTACTTTACAACAGTGATATTGAAGAACCGTACGCAAAAATCATAGAGAAGTAAGGCAAGGCTTAGATTACATACAAGAAGAGCAAGAGGACGAAACCAATACCACCGAAAGGATGGCTGAGAATAATCCGCCACATCAAGATATGGTCGACCATCATGCTCCTCAAACTATGTATGATTATACTAAACCTAATTTAACAGGAGCTAAATCGAGTATTGTTAGGCTGCTATAGCCACTAATAATTTTGAATTAAAACCTAACACTATACAAATGATTCAATAGTTTGTTCAATTTAATGGTTTGCAGGACGAAGACCCAAATACTCATTTAGCTAATTTTCTAGAATTCTGTGATACCTTCAAAATAAATGGCGTTTCTGATGATGCCATTCATCTTCGATTATCTCCCTTTTCTTTGAGGAATAAAGCCAAACAGTGGTTACATTCTCTTCCACGAGGATCAATCACTACATAGGACCAAATGACCGAAAAATTTCCACTAAAATATTTTCCACCGGCCAAAATAGCCAAATTAATGAATGATATCTCTTGTTTTGTGCAGATGGATTTAGAAACATTATACGACATATAGGAGAGATACAAAGATTTTTTGAGAAGGTGCCCACACCATGGTTTACAAGATTTTTTGAGAAGGTGCCCACACCATGGTTTACCCTTGTGGTTGCAGGTCCAAACTATTTACAACGGTGTGAACCCCTCAACCCGGCAGTTAATTGACTCAGCAATCGGTGGAACCCTTAATAACAAAACTCCTGAAGCGGCTTATGAATTTATAGATGAGATGTCACTGAATAACTATTAGTGGTAAGTTACGAGAACAAAGCCAACTAAAGCAGCCGGATTTTTCAATCTCGACGTAGTCACTATGCTACCAAATCAGGTAGAAAAGATTAATAAAAAGATTGATGGTTTATGTGATTCTTTATAGGTACATTTAGTTATGCAGTGCAATACAAACGGAGGATGGATGAACAATACAGAATATACACCTTATAATCTGAGTACAGAAACCGAGCAAGTCTACTATATGGGCGACAATTTCAGACCTCAAAATAACCCTTATAATAGAGCTTATAATCCAGACTAGAGATACCACCATAATCAAGGACAACAGCCCTACCCACAGGAAAGGAGATAAAACCTTGAAGAGGCACTTACAAAATTTATGGATCTATCCGAAACCCGCTTCAAAAATACTGGAACGATATTGACTAATCAACAAGCATTAATTCAATGGCTGAATGATCAAATCAGACAACTAACTAAGTTAGTTTCTGTTAGGCCACTAGAAAGTTTAACTAAATAAAAAAGAGCATGTGAGGGCAGTTACACTAAGGAGTGGAAAAAAATTCATTGAAACAAAGAAGAAGATACCACGTCAAACTGACAAGGCAAAGGATGAGGAAGTTCAGAACGTAACACCAATACACGAAGAATGTAACCCTCAATACCATATCCGGCAAAGTTAAAGAAAGATCGCCTAGACGCACAATACGGTAAATTTCATGAAATTTTTAAACAATTACATATCAACTTACCTTTTGTTGAAGCTATTTCATAGATGCCGACATAAGCAAAATTTTAAAAGAGTTTCTAACAAATAAAAGGAAGCTGGAAGAAATTTCAACAGTAGAGATTAATGAAGAATGTTCATCTATTCTCCAAAACAAGCTACCAACCAAATTGAAAGATCCAGGAAGTTTCCCTATTCCCTATTTAATTGGTAGTTTAAACATAAAGAAAGCACTAGCTGATCTAGGTGCCAGTATCAATGTAATGCCCTATATAATGTTCAAGCAACTTAGTCTCAGGGAACCTAAACCTACTAGGATGAGTATTTAGTTAGTTGGCAGATCTGTTAAATATCCTAGGGAAATTATCGAAGATATTCTAGTAAAAGTTGATAAATTTATATTCTCTATTGATTTTTTTGTGCATGACATGGATGAGAATGTTGAGGTCCTTTAATTTTGGGGCGCCCTTTTTAGCTATTGCTAGGGTTGTTATTGATGTAGGTGATGGTAAACTTGCACTGAAGTTAGGCGACAAAGAAATTATTTTTCAAATTTATGATGCTATGCGATATTCTAGAGAACAAGATGATTCCTGTTATTTTATTGATGCCATTGATAATTCTATTCAAGATTCTTTGTAGGAAATCATACATAACGACACGTTGAAATTGTATCTTACTCAAGGTGAGGGGGTAGATGATGATACCAACGAATCAGATTCTAACACATTTCCCCCTAGACAAACGAAAAAAGAGGGTATTAAAATTAATGACAAACTAAAACAAAAACCCTCTATTGATGTACCACCCAAATTAGAATTGAAACAGTTACCAAAACACTTAGAATATGAATTCTTCGGGGATAATTCTACACTACCAGTGGTCATCTCTTCAGAACTGAAACCCAAAGAAAAGGATGAGTTAATACAAGTACTAAGGGAATATAAAAGGGCTATAGCTTAGAAAATTTCTAATATTAAGGGTATAAACCCATCATTTTGTACCCATAAAATTCTAATGGAATAGGAATACAAACCATGCGTGCAACCTCAGAGACGATTAAATCCCAACGTGAAAGCTGTCGTTAAAGCTAAAGTAATTAAAATTCTAAATGCTGGAATAATTTATCCTATTTCTGACAGCGCTTGGGTAAGTCCTGTGTAGATCATTCCAAAGAAAGGAGGCTTGACTGTTGTAGCAAACGAGAAGAATGAATTGATTCCTACAAGAACAGTCACAGGGTGGAGAGTTTGTATTGACTATAGAAAGTTGAATAACGCAACCAGAAAAGATCACTTTTCTCTGCCCTTTATTGACCAGATACTAGAAAGACTATTCGGGCATATGTACTACTGTTTCCTAGACGGGCATCCCGACTATTTCCAAATCTCGATAGCCCCTAAGTGTCAAGAGAAAACTACATTTGCATGTCCATATGGCACGTTTGCTTATCGTAGAAAGTCCTTTGGATTATGTAATGCTCCTGCTACTTTTCAGCACTGCATGTTAGCCATATTTGATGAACTTGTGGAAGACATTGTGGAGGTCTTTATGGAAGACTTTTCGGTATTTGGTAATTCTTTCCATCTTTGCCTTAAGAATTTAAAACGAGTACTAATAATATATGAGGAGATGAACCTCGTTTTAAATTGGGAAAATGTCACTCAATGGCTCGAGAAGGGATTGTGTTAAAGCATAAAATTTCTAGTAAAGGGATTGAGGTAGATAAAGCAAAGGTTAAAACCATAGAAAAATTACCTCCTCCTAGCTCAGTTAAAGCTATTAGAAGCTTTTTAGGACTTGCTGGATTTTATAAGAGATTCATTAAAGATTTCTCTAAAATAGCTAAACCTTTAATGAAACTACTAGGAAAAGATATACCTTTCGATTTTGATCAGGAATGTTTAGACGCATTCAATACCCTGAAAGATAAATTAATAAATTCCCTAATTATAATTGCTCCTGATTGGAACTTACCCATTGAACTAATGTGTGATGCGAGTGATTTTGCAGTAGGTGCAGTTTTAGGATAGCGAAGAAATAAGCACTTCCTAGCCATTTACTATGCTAATAAGACATTAACGGTGGCACAAAAAATTACACAACCACATAGAAAGAATTACTAGTTGTAGTCTTTGCATTTGATAAATTTAGACAGTATTTGATATTATCTAAAGTTGTCATTTACACTGACCATTCAGCTCTTCGTTATCTTTTAACTAAACCCGATGTAAAACCTTGACTTATAAGATGGATTCCACTCTTGCAGGAATTTGACTTGGAAATTCAAGATAAGAAAGGAGCTGAAAATCTTGCAGCAGACCATCTTTCTAGACTTGAAAACCCGCATATCAAAGAACTCGAAGAAGTTGAGATAAACGAATCATTTCCTGAAGAACAACTCTTTTCGATAACCAACTCTGAGGTACCTTGGTTTGCAAACATTGCAAATTACTTAGCTGCTAACGTCTTACCAAAAAAGTTAACACATCATCAAAAGAAGCGATTCTTTGTTAATGTGAAAAACTAATTTTGGGAAGATCCTTTTCTTTTTCGCATATGTGCAGATCAAGTGATTCGAAAGTGTGCTACAAAAGAAGAAGCGAGCAACATCCTAGAGCATTGCCATTCAGGACCTTCAGGTGGACATTATAGCGGGATTAAGATAGCACATAAAACACTCGAATTAGGTTTTTACTGGCCAACCTTATTTAAAGACGCCAACAGGTATGTTGCTTCATGCGATAAATGTCAGAGAACATGTAATATCTCTAAACGCAATGAAATGCCTCAAACATATATACTATCATATGAAATATTTGACGTATGGGGTTTTGATTTTTTGGGTCCATTCTCTAGTTCATTCAAAAATAAATACATTTTAGTAGCAATAGATTATGTGTCAAAATGGGTGGAAGCCCAAGCCTTACCCACTAACGATGCTAGAGTAGTAGTAAAATTTCTGAAGAAACTCTTCTCATGATTTGCAAGACCTAGAGAAATTATTAGTGATAGGGGCACTCACTTTTGTAATACTCAATTTGATAAAGTTTTAAAGAAATATGGAGTACACTACAGGACAGCTACCCCTTATCATCCTCAAACCAGTGGGCAAGTGGAAGTAGCAAATCGAGAACTTAAGCGCATCCTAGAGAAAATAGTTGAAGCAAATAGGAAAGATTGGGCAGTTAAAGTAGACGATGCTTTGTGGGCATATAGAACAGCATTTAAAACCTTCCATAGGAACATCCCCATACAAACTCGTCTATGGGAAAAGTTGTCATCTACCATTTAAGTTAGAGAACAAAGCTTTCTGGGCTATAAAATTCCTAAATTACGATCTTAAACCTGCGGGTGAGAAGAGGATGATGTAGTTGAATGAGTTAGATGAATGGTGAGCTAATGCCTATGAGAACTCATGAATATATCAAGAGGCAACAAAGTGACGTCATGATGCTCATTTAAAGCAATCAAAGCAATTCGAAGTAGGCGACTTGGTCCTATTGTACAACTCAAGATTAAAATGTTCCTTAGAAAGCTGAAATCGAGATGGTCAAGTCCATTCGTGATAAAAACTATCTTTCCCTATGGCACAATCGAGGTAACCCATCCAACTCATGGTACGTTCAAGGTAAATGGTCAACGACTAAAAATTTATACTGGAAACAATTTTTGGGATATACGAGAGGAGCTTCGGCTTCGTGAACCTCCATTTAGAAATTAAAATAGGGTAAGTCTAGCTTAAGACTCTAAACGAGCGCTTCTCGGGAGGCAAACCGAGAACTAACTTTACTAATAATATATTTTTAACACCTAAACTACAGGTTTCCCTACCACACGTCATTACACACGGATGTGGCTGATACCGTGTAAATACCACAACTAGCCACATGGGCATGGAAAAGGGGGTGTAGAAACAGGACAATAATTTTTCCAAGCAGTGGGCTCGACTAAACGGCACGGCCATGTGACTTGACCATGGATGAAACTGATTAAAGGACACGGCCTTGAGAGACACCCGTTCCACCAACCCGTGGTCGAGCCTGAGTAAACAACACGGGCAATTAAAACTCCCGTGCCTCGAGACCGTGGACGACACTGAGTTATAGGCACGCCCAAGGAACACGAGCATGGTCAACATCACAAACTACGCCCAAATTTAAAATCACGAAAAACACGGGCTGAATAAAAGAAACACGGGCATGGTTCTTGCCCGTATCCTCCCTATTTAAAGAACATAACCTTGTCTCCCTAAAATCCTTTCCCAAACTCCTAACCCTAGCTGTTTCCCTAAAAATTCTCTTCCCCACTCCGGCCACCATCAAAGAACTCAAACCCTTGGCTTCCCCCAGCCTTTATCTCCCTCCCTCTTTCAAAAACACATCAAAAACCAGCCCATGCCTGTGCCAAGAGAGTACACGTCTGCCTAATGCTGTTCCACCGCCGTGTCTCCCAAATTTTTTGTAGTACACCCCACCCAAAGCTATTCCACCGCCGTGTGTTCCTGATTATTTATAGCACACGCCCGTACCACGCCCAACCACACCACCACATTTACTCCGAATCAAGTTTCCACACTTCCAACTCAAGGAATCCATCCAAAATTCAGGAAGTTTCACCTCTCTCCCTCTCTTTTGATTTTCCTACTATATGACTATTATCTATCTTTGTACATTGAGGGCAATGTACATCTTAAGTGTGGGGGTGAAAGTTTATTAGAAAAAGTGCCTAATTTTTTGCATTATTCTCAAATCCCTGAATGATATTCTATCTTAAATTAATTTTCTCATATCACTAATTAGAATGAAATTCTTGTTGATTCACGATTTTTATTGAAATGTTTTAGATCAAGTCATTGATAATTGTGCAATGATGATTTAAACTTTAAGATACTAAAGAATCAAGAATGATTAGTCTATTTTCAGAAAAAATTCAAATTTTGTTAGGTTGTCTATCTGAATATAAATTGTTACCTTGAGGTTTGAAATTTACGAGGTTGACATCAAAATACCCATAATTTTTGTGAGATTTTGAGCCTTTTAGAGCATACATTCTTTTCGTGCTTACTTTATTGATTATGAATGTGTCAACATTGATTTGTTATTCTAGAAATTTCATCGATTATACATGTTGAGACCACACTATTGAGTTGATATGCAAAGATGATTAAGGCACCTAGGATTTAACCCACTTACTCCACTAAAAGCCTACCCTCATAAATTGACCCCTAGTTGTAACAGTCCGGTTTATACGCTAGTCGGAACAGTGGTTTCGGGACCACAAATTTAAGTTTGTATAATATTTTAATATTATTTTCTATGCCATTGATATGTGACTAAGCATGTGTTTAAATTTCGTAAGCTAATTAGTCCGTTTGAGTGTTTAATTTGACAAATGGATGAAAGTGCATTGAATGTGAAAGTAGTTTACTATTTTCTAAAGCACTTATATGTTGTGACTTTGTATAAATGGAGGCCTTATATGGCAAATATGCCACTATTGAGATAGTGTATGATGGAATGACTAAATAACCATAGTATTAGTTTGTTCTATGTGTTTAATGGATAGGCATTTTAGTAATTGAATAAATGATATTGAATTAAAGAAACAAAAGATGAGTATTCATCTTTTATTTTCTCTTTATTGATCAAAAAACACTAAAGAAAAAGAAAGAAAACTTTGGCTAAACATTCGGCACTTAGAAGCCAAAATTAAGGTATGATTTGATTTTGGTTTTGATAATTTTTACGTTTCTGCAATCGTTGCTTTGAGAGCTACAAAACCCATGTCTTAATTTTGTGTATTGATGATGTTTGTGAAAAATGTCATTGATGATATGTTGAGCTTTGTGATGTTTTATAGTGTTAAAAAAAAAGATTTGAGCTAGATGAACATGCTATGTTCTTGAAGTTTTGATGAATTTAGCTAAATAGGGCTAAATTGTGAAAATGGTAAATTGAAGGACTAAATAGAAAATTTGATGAAATATTTGAGCTTATATAGTCCTTAGAGAGGTTCAGCCAAGCATGTGTGTGTGGATTTTGTGAATTTGATGTTTTGTGAAAAATGGACTAAATTGTTAAAGTGTGTAAATATGAGGGTTAATTTGCAAATAGCCCTAAATGTGTGTCTATGGATTGAATTGAATGGAATGGTGAATAAAAGGATTAATTCTGAATATGTTTAGATCAAGAACCGAGGAAAATGGAATTAGATCGCGAGAAAGCGAAAATAACCAAGTAGTAGTTTCCGTTCGATAAACCAAATCTGAGGTAAGTCACTATGCAAATAAACTTATCTGTATTGAATTGAATATATGTATTCATATGTCTATCGATGAAAATGAATGAGTATGAGATGCTAAGTGCGTGAATTCTAAAATAAGTTTGATATAGTGATAAAGCCGAGAAGTCCCGTACGAACCTAGGAATAGATAGGATTAGCTATGTCATGACATAGGTATCTATTTTGTTTTATCATGTAAGACCACGTCCAAGACGTTAGCGTTGATTTGAAATTTTGTGTAAGACCTCATTTGGGACGTAGGCATCGATTTGAACTTTATGAGTAAGACCATGTCTGGGACATCGGCATCATATTGACTTGTGTAAGGCCACGTCTGCGACGTTGGCATCGTTATGATCTGTACATGTAAGACCCTGTCTGGGATAGTGGCATCGATATATGAGTGCATGTAAGACCTCATCTAGGACGTTGGCATTGTACTACTATTCGAGCTTTTGAGTATCCTAATAGGTTCCTAAGGGTTCAACGAGCAAGTCTACAATATGAATGGTATATTCAAGCTATGATCAATTAAGTGAATGAATATCCCATTCAGGTGCATTGTGTGCATTAAGTATGCATGAATGGTAAGTATGCATATGACTTTGATTTGAAGAAAAGTATGTTTGAATAGGATAATGTGAATGAGATGCAAGAAAGATTATGAATGAGATATGGGTTTCAAATGAGTTTTGAATGGATAAATGTGACAAATGTAGTCATAAGTATGAATCAAGCATATACATGATAAATTGTTAAGTGAATGAGATGTGCAAATGTATCAAATTGCATATATACTTCTTATGCCAAGCTTATTTGTATATGACTTACTAAGCTTTTAAAGCTTACTCTGTGTGTGTATTTTCTCTGTTTTATAGGTCGTCGAAGCTACTAAAGGCTTGGGATTGTCAAGGATCATCATCACACTGCAAAAACTTATTTTGGTACCCTTTTGAAAATGTATATGGCTAATTATGGCATGTATAGGCTAGATTGGTGTATATGTTTATGAAGTGAGCATGGCCATGTGTATTGGCAAGTTTTTGAGTTGATAAATGTTTGAATGAATGAGTTATGAAGCATATATTTAGTACGTTTTGATGCATATGGAATGGTTAAGTTTTGGTTAAGCAAATGGATGATACATGTTTGAAATGAGGTAGGATTTAGCTTGCAATTTAGTATGGATGGATTTGGTATTGGATACTATTTGATATGTTTTGGTTGCCATATATGCATATTATGTGTTGGTATATATATATTGCTTGTAGGAAGACCCTTAGTGGGTGGCATATTGGCCTTGTAAAATGGCCTATAATGTCACACTGTTGAGGCACACGGGCGTGCCTAAGACCGTGGGTAAATTGGTAGAATATGGCTTAAATTGCACATGGCCTTGACACGGGTGTGCTTGGTGGCCGTGTGAGAAATGGAAGTATGTGAACTAGTAGTACACGGCCTTAGCACACGGGCGTGCTTGGTAGCCGTGTTGGTTTTGGTAGTATATAGCCACGGGGAAGACACACGGGTGTGTCAAGTAGCCGTGGGAGAGGCACGGCCTACCCCCATGGCCGTGTGTCCCCTGTATGTTAGAAAAGTTTCAAATTTTTATGAAATTACTTATGTTTTTGATTTAGTCCCGACTCGATCTATAAGCATGCTTAAGGTCTCGATGACCTACTTAAGGGACATTATGAATGATATTGATGAATGGTTGAACGATTAATTCTGTAAGTGTTTTCGATTTGTCTGGTAATGCCTTTAACCCTAATTTGGCGATCAGACATGGGATAGGGGTGTTACATTTGGTTGGTATCAGAGCTACGATTTAGTTGATTCTCGAACTAACGCAGCATGTCAGAGTCTAGCTATACATGCCATATATTTGAACTGTGATAGTGTGATGAATCCTGACATGTAAAATGTTATTTCTATATAGTAATGGATCTCGAAAGAGCCGTAGCTGATGACGTAGAAAGTAATACGCCTGCTCCTGCGCAAGGGACAGAGCCTTCTAATCCGAGACCGACTACAAGCGGTCAGGAGGGAGAAGCTAAACAAGCTTTCTTCCAAATGATGAGTGAGTGGTTCATTCAGTTTGTAAAGAATAACCCAACTGTTTTACAACCTCCGCCCCTGCTAATCCCCTCGACTACAGTTGCCAGCACCTGTTATGTATCCGAATCTGTTAAATAAGCCTCCAGTTGACAAGATCCGTAAGTATGGGGCTGAAGAGTTTTGAGCTACCAATAATGATGATGCTAAAAAAGCTAAATTCTGGATTGAAAATACTATTTGGGTATTTGATGAGATGTCTCTGACTCCAAAAGAATGCATAAAGTGTGTTGTATCGTTACTTCGAGATGCGGCTTATCAATGGTGGAAAACCTTAATTTCTGTTGTTCCGAGAGAACAGGTTACATGGGATTTCTTTCAGATTGAGTTCCGAAAGAAATAAACCAGTGAAAGATTTGTCGATCAGAAATGAAAAGAATTTCTGGAGCTTAAACAGTAGAATGACTGCCACCGAATATGAACGAGTTTGAATACTAAGTCAATATGCTCGAGAGTGTATATCTTCAAGCTATAATGTGCAAAAGATTCGAAGATGGTCTTAATGAAGATATACATTTGCTAGTCGCGATATTAGAAATAAAAGAGTTCGTTACACTCGTTGATCGAGCATGCAAAGCTGAAGCACTTGGGAAAGATAAAAGAAAAACTGAAACTGAATCCCAAGATATGAGAAAAAGATTTCAGAATAAATCATTCAGTCTGCTTCAAAGAGATACAAAGATGATCAAAGTCGTTCCCAAGAAAATGCGGGACATTTGAATAGAAATAGAGCTAGATCACAAAAACCCAGCAACTTCAGTGGCTAGTGTTGGTAATGTTCGATCTAAGAGAACCGAATGTAAAGATTGTGGAAAAGACATCCTGAAGTCGAGATTAAATGATGAGCTTGCTTCGTATGTGGATCACTTGATCATTTTATCCGTGATTGCCCGAGCCTGCCAAACCAGAGACTATTCAGAATTTGAGATTTGATAATGCACCTGTGAAAGGTAGACCTTCAAAGAATACAAGAAATGTTGGTGGTAGTCAGAGAACTACGAGAGACAATGTTGTCAGATTTGAAGTTAGAGCACTTGTCAGAGCGTATGCTATCCGAGCTCGTGAGGAAGCCTCATCACCTGATGTGATAACTGGTACTTTTACTCTTTATGATACTACTGTGATTGCTTTGATAGACCCTGGTTCTATGCATTCATATATATGCATGAATTTAGTATTCAGCAAGACTTTGCCTGTAGAGTCTACTGAGTTTACTATAAAAGTATTGAACCCCTTAGGTAAAAGTGTCCTTGTTGACAAAGTATGCAAGAACTATCCGTTAATATTTTGAGATATATGTTTCCCTGCTAATCTGATTTTGGGAATGGATTGGTTGTTTATGCATTATGCCGTTGTGAACTGTAAAAGAAAATCTATTGATTTAAGAAGTCCAAATGATGAGATTGTATGGATTGAGTCTGATGATTTGAATGGATTGCCTGCTGTGATATCTGTTTTGAAAGCTCAAAGTTATGTGAAAAGGGGTATGAATCATATTTTGCTTATGTGATTGATTCAAAAGTATCCGTGAAGAAAGTTGAATCAGTACCCATTGTTTGTGATTTTTCTGATGTGTTCCCTGAAGAGTTACTGGGTTTACCTCTAATTCGTGAATTTGAATTTGGTATTGAATTATTGCCTGGTACAGCACCTATTTCAATAGCTCCATATAGAATGGCACCAACAAAGTTGAAAGAGTTAAAGTCATAGCTACAAGAATTGACTGATAGAGGGTTTGCTAGACCGAGTTTTTTACCTTGGGGTGCTCCTATTCTGTTTGTGAAAAAGAAAGATGGCACGATGAGAATATGTATCGATTACCGTCAGTTGAATAAGGTGACTATAAAGAACAAATATCCTTTGCCCAGAAATGATGATTTGTTTGATCAATTAAAAGGAGCTACTGTGTTTTCCAAGATTGATTTGAGATCGGGATACTATCAATTGAGAGTTAAAGATTTAGACATTCCGAAAACTACTTTTCGAACGAGGTACGGGCATTATGAGTTTTTAGTTATGCCATTCGGACTAACCAATGCTCCTGCTGTCTTTATGAACTCGATGAACAGAATTGTCAGACTGTATCTGGATCAATTTGTTGTTGTATTCATTGACGACATTTTGATTTACTCACATGATGAGAATGAGCATGCAGAATATTAGAAAATTGTGTTACAAACTTTGAGAGAAAAGAAATTGTACACAAAATTCAGCAAATGTGAATTCTGGTTAAATGAGGTCAGTTTTCTGGGGCATATTGTGTCAGCCTCTGGGATTTGTGTTGATCCGTGCAAGATTTCTGCTATTCTGAATTAGAAACCTCCGAGAAATGTATCTGAAGTTCGTTGTTTTCTGAGTTTAACTGGTTATTATCATAGATTTGTAAAGGGCTTTTCAACAATAGCTACTCCGTTGACAAGATTACTTCAGAAAGATATCAGATTTGAATGGTCGGATAAATGTCAGAGAAGTTTTGATCGGTTGAAAACTCTGTTAACAGAAGCTCCAGTGTTAGTACAGCCAAAATTGGGTAAAGAATTTGTTGTTTACAGTGATGCTTCGTTAAACGGTCTGGGATGTGTTTTGATGCAAGAGGGCAAAGTGGTAGCTTATGCTTTGAGACAATTAAAGCCTCATGAAAAGAATTATCCAACACATGATCTTGAGCTCACTGCGATTGTGTTTGCACTTAAAATTTGGCGTCATTATTTGTACGGTGAGAAATGTCATGTGTTTTAGATCATAAAAGTCTGAAATATCTAATGACCTAGAAAGATTTGAACCTGCATCAGAGAAGATGGCTTGAATTGTTAAAAGATTATGAGCTTGTGATAGATTATCATCCGGATAAAGCAAACGTTGTTGCTGATGCATTGAGTAGAAAGTCATTGTTTGCACTACATGCTTTGAATGCTCAGATAGATTTGTCTGATGATAGTTCTGTGATAGCTGAATTGAGAGCAAAATCGTTAATTGTATAGCAAATATATGATGCTCAGAAGGTTAATAATGAATTGTTGTTGAAATGAGCTCAGTGTGAATTGAATTCTGAATCTGAATTTTGAGTTGTTGATGATTGTTTGAGATTCGAGATCGAATCTATGTTCCAAGAAATCTAGAGTTGATTCAATTGATTTTGGGTGAAGCACATAACAATCGTCTAACTGTCCATTCGGGAAGTACAAAGATGTATCATGATTTGAAGCAACACTATTGGTGGTCTGGCATGAAACGAGACATTTCTGACTTTGTTTCAAAATGTTTAGTTTGTTAGCAAGTGAAAGCAGAACATCAAGTTCCATCTGGGTTGTTACAGCCGATTCTGATTCCTGAATGGAAATAGGATAGAGTAACTATGGACTTTGTTTCTAGGTTGCCTCTGACTCCGAGAAAGAAGGATGCGATATGGGTCATAGTTGACCGATTGACAAAATCTGCCCATTTTATTCCTGTAAGATCTGATTTCATTGGAGAGATTAGCTGAGCTTTATATTTCTAAAATTGTGAGATTGCACTGGGTGCCACTATCTATTGTGTCAGATAGGGATCCGAGATTCACATCGCAGTTCTGGAAGAAATTACAAGACGCTTTGGGTACGAAATTGCATTTTAGTACAGCTTTTCATCTGCAAATGGATGGTTAATCCGAGCGATTATTCAGATTCTCGAAGATGTGTTAAGATGCTGTGTACTTGAGTTTAATGGTTCCTGGGAACAATACCTGCCATTAATCGAATTTGCATATAACAATAGTTTTCAGACGAGCATTAAAATGGCACCATATGAAGCTTTGTACGGACGTAAAAATCGTACACCTCTGTATTAGACTGAACTCAGTGAGAATAAGTTACACAGGGTAGATTTGATAAAAGATACCGAATAGAAAGTGAAACTGATTTGAGATTGTTTGAAAGCAGCATCTGATCGTCAAAAGTCCTATGTAGACTTAAAACAAAAAGATATAGAATTTAAGATCGGCGACAAAGTATTTCTGAAAGTGTCTCCGTGAAAAAGGGTGCTCCGATTCAGACGTAAAGGCAAGTTAAGTCTGAGATTCATCGGACCGTATGAGATCATTGAACGTGTTGGGCTTGTTGCATATAGATTGAAGTTACCTCCGAACTAGAAAAGATTCACAATGTATTTCACGCTTCGATGTTCGTAGATATCGATTCCGATCCGTCACATGTGATTGCCCCATCTAAAATTGAAATCGATCCGATATGACATACGACGAGGAATCGATCCGTATCTTAGCTCGTGAAGTGAAAAAGTTGAGAAACAAGAACATTCCGTTAGTGAAAGTACTCGCATCGTCACGGTATAGAAGAGGCTACGTGGGAGCTCGAGGACTCAATGAGACAAGAATATCCGATTTCGCTTAACGGTAAGATTTTGGGGACGAAAATCCTAAGGGGAGAATTGTAATATCCGATTTATACCCTAATCGTAATAAGTGGTTTCGGACCATAAACCGAAGTCTGCATAATATTTTAATATTATTTTCTATGCCGTTGATATGTGACTAAGCATGTGTTTAAATTCCATAAGCTAATTAGTCCGTTTGAGTGTTTAATTTGACAAATGGGTGAAAGTGCATTGAATGTGCAAGTAGTTTGCTATTTTCTAAAGCACTTATATGTTGTGACTTTGTATAAATGGAGGCCTTATATGGCAAATATGCCACCATTGAGATAGTGGATGATGGAATGACTAAATAACCATAGTATTTGTTTGTTCTATGTGTTTAATGGATAGGCATTTTAGTAATTGAATAAATGATATTGGATTAAAGAAACAAAAGATGAGTGTTCATCTTTTATTTTCTCTTCAATGACCGAAAAACACTAAAAAAAAAGAAAGAAAATTTTAGCTAAACATTCGGCACTTACAAGCCAAAATTAAGGTATGATTTGATTTCGGTTTTTGATAATTTCTACATTTCTGCAATCGTTGCTTTGAGAGCTACAAAACCCATGTCTTAATTTTGTGTATTGATGATGTTTGTGAAAAATGCAATTGATAATATGTTGAGCTTTGTGATGTTTTATGGTGTTAAATAAAAGATTTAAGCTAGATGAACATGTTATGTTCTTGAAGTTTTGATGAATTTAGCTAAATAGGGCTAAATTGTAAAAATGGTAAATTAAAGGACTAAATAGCAAATTTGATGAAATATTTGGGCTTATATAGTCCCTAGAGAGGTTCGGCCAAGCATGTGTGTGCCTGGATTTTGTGAATTTGATGTTTTGTGAAAAATGGACTAAATTGTTAAAGTGTGCAAATATGAGGGTTAATTTGCAAATATCCCTAAATGTGTGTCTATGGATTGAATTGAATGGAATGGTGAATAAAAGGGTTAATTCTGAATATGTTTAGATCAAGAACCGAGGAAAATGAAATTAGATCGCGGGAAAGCAAAAATAACAGAGTAGTCATTTCTGTACGATAAACCAAATTCGAGGTAAGTCACTATGCAAATAAACTTATATGTATTGAATTGAATATATGTATTCATATGTCTATCGATGAAAATGAATGAGTATGAGATGCTAAGTGCGTGAATTCTGAAATAAGTTCGATATAGTAATAAAGCCGAGAAGTCACGTACGAACCTAGGAATAGATAGGATTAGCTATGTCATGATATAGGTATCTGTTCTGTTTTATCATGTAACATGACGTCCGAGACGTTGGCACTGATTTGAAATTTTGTGTAAGACCTCATCTGGGATGTACGCATCAATATGAATTATATGTAAAAGACCTCGTCTAGGACTAGGCATCGATATGAACTTTATGAGTAAGACCATGTCTGGGACATCGGCATCATATTGACTCGTGTAGGGCCACGTCTGGGACGTTGGTATCGTTATGATCTGTACGTGTAAGACCCTGTCTGGGACAGTGGCATCGATTACGAGTGCATGTAAGGCCTCGTCTGGGACGTTGGCACTGTACTACTATTCCGAGCTTTCTGAGTATCCTACTAGTTTCCTAAGGGTTCAATGGGCAAGTCTACAATATGAATGGTAAATCCCAGCTATGATCAATTAAGTGAATGAATATCCGATTCAGGTGCATTGAATGTGCATTAAGTATGCATGAATGGTAAGTATGCATATGACTTTGATTTGTAGAAAAGTATGTTTGAATAGGATAATGTGAATGAGATGCAAGAAAGATTATGAATGAGCCATGTGTTTCAAATGAGTTTTGAATGGATAAATGGACAAATGTAGTCATAATATGAATCAAGCATATACATGATAAATTGTTAAGTGAATGAGATGTGCAAATGTATCAAATTGCATATATACTTCTTATGCCAAGCCTATTTGTATATGACTTACTAAGCTTTCGAAAAGCTTACTCTGTGTGTGTATTTTCTCTGCTTTTATAGGTCGTCAAGCCATCAAGGCTCTGGATTGTCAAGGATCGTCATCACACTACAAAAACTTATTTTGGTACCTTTTTGAAAATGTATATGGCTAATTATGGCATGTATAGGCTAGATAGTTGTATATGTTTATGAAGTGAGCATGGCCATGTGTATTAGCAAGTTTTTGAGTTGATAAATGTTTGAATGAATGAGTTATGAAGCATATATTTAGTAAGTTTTGATGCATATGGAATGGTTAAGTTTTGGTTAAGTAAATGGATGATGCATGTTTGAAATAGGGTAGGATTTAGTTTGCAATTTAGTATGGATGGATTTGGTATTGGATGTATGGATGAAGTGAACTATTTGATATGTTTTGGTTGTCATATATGTATATTATGTGTTGGTATATATATATTGCTTGTAGGAAGACCCTTAGTGGGTGGCATATTGGCCTTGTAAAATGGCTTATAATGTCACACGGTTGAGGCACACGGGCGTGCCTAAGACCGTGGGTAAATTTGTAGAATGTGGCTTAAATTGCACATGGCCTCGATACGGGTGTGCTTGGTGGCCGTGTAAGAAATGGCAGTATGTGAACTAGTAGTACACGGCCTTACCACCCGAGCGTGCTTGGTAGCCGTGTTGGTTTTGGCAGTATATAGCCACGGGAAGACACACGGGTGTGTCAAGTAGCCGTGGGAGAGGCATAGCCTACCCCTACGGCCGTGTGTCCCCTGTATGTTAGAAAAGTTTCAAATTTTTATGAAATTACTAATGTGTTTCAATTTAGTCCCGACTCGATTTATAAGCATGCTTAAGGTCTCGATGACCTACTTAAGGGACATTATGATTGATATTGATGAATGGTTGAACAATTAATTCTGTAAGTGTTTCCAATTAATCTGGTAACGCCTTTAACCCTAATCCGGGGATCGGACACGGGATAGGGGTGTTACACTAGTGAACCCCTTTGATCCTAATAACCCTTTTTATTGACTCAACCCACAAATATTAACCTGAAGTCCATCTCGTATTTGTTATCACCATTCCTTTTGATTACCCTTCTATCGAGATTTTTTTTGATTTGTTGCCTAATTAGATTATTTCAATTGTTAAAGTTCTATTGTAATTTGATTTGTTCTTAAAAAAATCAAAATCAAAATCAATCAAAAATTCAAAGTATATTCATTATTAGTTATGTGATTAACCAAGCCTATACGTTTAATTTCACCATCTTGAAGAAGAAGCTCGTATTATTAGTGTTACAAGTTTTCAGTTGATGTAATTATTCAGGTTATTAGTCATTTTTTCTAGTTAGGTGATTGTCAATTCAATCTCGATTCTAACCCCTCTAATTCAGCCTTTATCCACACCTTTAACCTAAGCCCCGTTACAACCCTTTTTAAAGACCTTTTGATTTGTGTATCATCTCATTTTATAGTGGTGGAGATTTGATTTTCAAGCAAGACTATGGTAATAACTTTTCATGTTCGACTTTTGAGAGCTTAATTTTTTAACCTTAAACACTTTGAGTGATTTGAGTGAATCTTTGTGAGGATGTCAACTTTTGTCGATTTTGAATTAAAGGTGATTATTTAGGTAAGGAGAAACACCTACATTTTCGTGCTACAAACTCATGACTTTGATTGTTTGAATCTTTAGGACTCTTTAAGTTGAATCATCCATGTATAGATTATCTATGAATTATGATAAGACATTGTCGATGAATATTATGAATTGAGGAAGTTCATTTTAATTATGAGTTGAGAATTTTGCTTGAGGACAATCAAAAGCTTAAGTGTTGGGGTATTTGATAAACCGAATTAGTAACATATTTTAATCCCATATTTAGCATGCTTTTGGATGATTTTTCCCTTTAATTATGGAAATAGGTGCTTCTAATCCTTTGTTTTCATGTTTTATACTTAGTAGAGCACTGAATGATGAAAAGAACGAATAACGGGTCAAACTAGAGAAAATGGGCCAAAACATGAAATCCACATGGCCTGGGCCCAAGACCACATGGCCGTGCCTCACAAGAAAAGTCGACCACACTGGACCCCAAAATACTTGCCCATGCCTCATCAAAAGGATTGACTACGGCCTGGCCACGATGTACACGGGTTTGTGCCATGGGCATGTCTCTGTCGCAGGAAATAAGAATTCTATTCGGATTAGGATACTTAGAGGCAAAGAAACATACTCCCAAAGCCTATATAAAGACCCTAGAGGCCAACCTTTAAGGGGGCGTTCAGCTAGGCCAAAGAGCCAAGCCAGAGCGGTTAAATTCAGGGATTTACTCGAAGAAAGCCAGTTGATTCATCTCAAGAAGCCGAAATCATACTCAAGACGGAGGATCTATCCTTCAATTCCTTTAGGGGGTTTTAGGGATTTCTTATGTTTTGTTTTATCTTTTCTTCTAAGATGTTTTCTTTTACAATTATGAACTAAACCCTCGATACTTGGGAGGGATGAAACCTAAGACGGATCTTGTTATTGTTATCTGAGTTGTATGATAAATATTTGATTTGTTCTTAACTATGTGTTATGAATTCTTGTTTTGGTATTTTCGGGATATTGATTCATGTGTGATGTGCTTAGGCAGAGGAGGAAGAGACCCTTTCTAAGAGTAGATCTAGCATAGTTAAGCGGAGTTGCTCGTGCGCCTAGAAATAGGATGACGAAAATCTCCAGGATTAGGGTCAAACCTAATATGGGAGTCCATAGATCGAATAAATACAATTCTAGGGTTTTTAATTAGAAAGAGATTTCAATTAATTAACCTAGGGTTAGACGTTAGTAGCCTTAAAGAGAGGGATTAATATAAATTAGGGAATCCTACGGATCAAGTCAAATGAATAAATCGTCCAGTTCAGAGTTAGATAACAAGTGAAGTCTAGGTGGATTCTTCCTCAGGTATTGTCCAAATCAATCGGTTTTCTCTCAAGTCTTTTCCCCAATTTCTTCTTTGTCTTAGCACCTTTAGCTTAGTTAAATAGTTAATTTTAGATTAGATAAAAAATCCACTTAATTCCTAGGCTAAATAATAGAAAGATAGTTAAATTAGTACTTTTGGTTCCTTTGGGTTCGACAATCCGGTCTTGCCGCTAACTATACTACTGCTCGATAGGTGCACTTGCCTCCATCATTGTCTTAGTTAGTTTCCAGGTTCGATCATTCTTTTTTATAAATTTTTAAGACTCGACAGACAAACGATCACCCCTATAGGGTAAAATGACTGAAACACCCCCATAAGGTATAATGACTGAAATACCCCCATAGGATAAAATGACCGAAATACCCTCATATGGTAAAATGATCGATATACCCCCATAGGGTAAAATGACCAAAATACCCCTATAGGGTAAAATGACCGAAATACCCCCATAAGGTAAAATGACTATTATACCCCTAGGAGATGAAATGACTATTATGGCCTTATGTTATGTATGACTGATTTGCTCTATGATATGTATGACTATGAATGAGCATGACATTTTGCATCCATGTATGATATTATGTCACGACATATTGCATGGGGATGGATTGTTATATTTGGAGGAAGTGTACTGTACTGATAAGGTCGCACGGGTCGCGCAAGACAACTGTGGACCTACTGATGGCTATATGCTATTTATTTTACTGGCAGCTTTGCTGCAATACTATTTAGTTCTGTAATCGGTGCTAATCTTGATGTGTCTAGCAGGGTAGGTCAATTTTATCCCCACATGGTGTGTTTGGCGGGACGGAGTGGTGTGTAGAGGCTGGATTGGGTAGGATTTCATCGCATATCTCGCACCGATTAATGATCTGCATCATTCTACATCGATTAATGATATTACATACTTTTCACTGCATAACTGATATATGTTACTGCTATGGACCAAAGCCCCACTGATACTATTACTGAAGTTGGGCAAAGGCCCTACTGATTACTGGCATTATGATGGGCTCAAGCCCAATCGTTACTGTTACAGGAAAGGGCTTAGGCCCACACTGAACTAGATTGTTATCGTAACGGGCTCAGGCCCAAACTACATTTATCTACTATTTAATTGACTGGTTTCTTGTTAGGGGATTACACACTTGAGTTTTTGTAAACTCACCCCTCTGTTTAACTGTACAGGTAATCCCCAATCGTAAGTGGGTCGGTGCTGCGAGGGACTCGATGATGGCCACACAACCGCATCAGCTTTCATTTTAGCTTTTTATTTATAAGTAACTGAATTTGGGTATATTTTTGTGATAAGGCCTCCTTAAAGTTATAAACTTTAAATTAGGGTTTTTATTTATTTAGTTTGATATAAACTGCTAGTTGTAGAAAAAGACGGGTTTTCAAAAGGTAACTGTTTTCAAAGACACCACATTTTCACAACATTTCCCAAAAAACTTATGCAATAAATGAGATTTTGAAAATTAATAACATTTTAAAAGTGATTAGCTTTTAATGATGCACACTTTGGAAATGAACAACCCATTTTGAAATCACTGTTTAATAACAAAATGATTAATTAATTTTGAGGATTTCAACAACAACAAGTTTTATGCTAAACACTTCAATGTGACACCGCGATTCAGCCATAACGTCTACTCCGGGTTTGGGGTGTTACAAAGCACGCAAATTGATTTGATCCTTAGTTACCTCCTGAGGTTTCATGCTAAGACAAACCATATGAAACTCTTTCAGATGTTTGTGGGGATGTTCATTTTGCAACCCATGAAAAGTTGGCAGTAACTGGATTAAACCTGACTTCAGTTCAAAATCAGTATCCATAGTAGGATACGCGATGCACAATGGCAGTTGTTCTGCCGGAGCTTCGGCTAGTTGCCGAAGCATTTGAACCATAGGTGGATGTACTAGATTTGGGTTTTCGTTAATCTAGCGTTAAGCACTTCTTCTGGTGATTCGACTTCTACCTTTTCACTTTCAAGTGTTTTAGTAGGGTTTTCCTTAACCCTAGACTCAACTTTGTCGTCGACTTCGATTTCGGGTGGTAGGTTACTCTGAGTCCCAACCATTCCTAACTATTTTTTCTGTAATTTTGTCTCCTTGTGATTAGCTCTTGCAGTCTTCTCTATTTCTAAATCAAACGTAAGCGTACCTGGAGCAGATCTGGTCATAAGAAACAAAGTAACAAGATTAGTATGTTACCATTCTTCCGGCAACGGCACCAAAATTTGATGTGGTCGTTGAGAGCACAAAAAATATGATCCCTATAATATAATGAAAAAGAATAGTATAAGGGAAGTAGGGTCAAATCTTCAGGGACTGGATTTGCAAAAATGTTTGTTCCTCAAAATCCCAAACAGAGTCATGCTCAAGAAAACCTACGTACCTAGAAAAAAATAAAAAAATAGAGTTAAAAGTTTTGATCTGGAAAAATAAAATAAAAACAGAATTAAAAGTTTTGAAATTGCTAAAATTAAATATAAAATAGTAGAGATAAATAGAGTTGAGAAAAAGTTTCTTATAGAGAGATTCCAGCCTCTAGTTGTCTCAATCTACCTTGGGTTCAGTCATCGGCTTTTAGGTGATCCTTCTCAAATAGAATAAGCCAGTTATAGTGGAAGAGGAAGCCTATGACCACTAGCTCCAAGATTTTAGACTTATGATTTAGAGGAACCTGACTCTAGCCAACAATAGCTTTTGTGGGACCATCTTATGCTAGATCATCACTTCTCAATGGTGAATACCATGCCATTTTGTCTATTAGGCTCGCCAACCTCTGACGCAATAAGCTAACGATCTGACTGTGCAACCTTCCCAAAACGTACAAAGCGGTCGTTCCTTGCACAAGTTGAAAAGATCACCTATTAAGGGACATGGACGGAAGCGTCAGCCCTGTAATGCGGAGAAATGGTGAATACTCATTGAGAAGGCTAAGTGTGGATTCTAAGCCTCATGAACCCTTTTTGGAGAATTTCGACAACCTTCGGCTAGATAGATTTAGTGGCTCCAGCTTTTTGGGGAAAAAGAAATAAAGAAAATGAAAATGGAATTTTTATTGGGAAAAATATGGAAAGAACAAAAGGCTAAAATTTATGGGGGAGAGAATGTTTACAGAAAAAGATGAGTGAAATTTGTGTCACTCCATCCCCTATTTATAGTACTAGGAAACCTAGTCTATTCCTAATTAAACTCTAAAGATAAATAAAGATAAATGCTAAAATTAAATCTAAATTATAATCCTTAATAATTATCCTAATATAATTGGAATTAAAATAGAGTCTTATGCTATAAAATCTCTTCTTTTGCTTTTTTGCTCAGAAACCTTCCACACTTTGCATTTTTGGCACCACTTCTCTCCTATTTCGCACGCTCGCCCAATTTAACTTTAAATTCACGCTTTTTGCCCTTAAATTTCATTTTGTCCTCAATTTAGCCCCTGTAAGATAAAAAACCATAAATAGCTCAAATTTGTAGGATCATACTTAAAATAATCATATAATTAATACATAAAAATATGTCATTCTAGATTATTATCACATTAAAATAATAATATAATTATTCCAACTTTGGATTTGTGGTCTCGAAACCACTATTCTGATTTGACCAAAAACGGGCTGTTACAACTTCTATTTATCATTCTTATTTCCCTCTTATAAAAAACAATTCATTTCTTAGGGTAAAAGACATTTATTTCGATCAAAAAGTGGTTGGAAGAAGTGGAAGTTGATTTCTCTTCTAGGTATTTGGTCCAAGTTCGAATTATGGAGTTGGCACTATTGAAAAGACTTTACCTGAATATCTCCCTGACCCAAATAGTACTAGATTTAGACTGTAAAACAAATGAGAACACTTGTGTTTATACCATAAAAAAATATATTTATTTTTCAAGGTTTAGTATAAAATGTACTTTTTTAGAAAAAATGTGCACATCGAACAACAAAGCGATCCAAAAAAGAATACAAGGTCTAAATAGGCCTGATCAGCCTCAGGTGTTGAGAAGTAAAACACGATCGCACCACAATTAGACAACTTGAAGATCAGATCACAAGAAAAACAGGGGTAGCGATGAAAGATCATGTGCAAAGCTCTAACATTGTAAAACAAAAAGAATATATTAACTCCTATCAGTTGCAGTCTTCGCCATTGAGGTGACTTTCAAATTCTCCAATCTTGATGTCAAGGACATAAACCACTTACCATTTAGTCCACGATCCAAAATTGGGGAACAGGAGATTAAAAACATAGTTCGACGTATTTGAGATATTATCCACCTGGCGCAATCACAATGGTTTGAAGAATATATAATAAGTTAGGAAAAAAATTATCATAAACCCTCTTAATATCTATTTACCAAGTAAATTTCAAATAAAAAACCAACGAAACCCTTGTTATTATTTATCTATATATTTTTACTTATTTTATTTATATCTTTATTTTTAATTATAATATAATGTAAATAATTGGGGCCTTCCCTAAAGTGGCACGTTTTAGTCTAGCAAGTCTAAGGTTTATCAATTGGAATTCTTCAATTTGTTCTCACTATTTGCTTTTGCGATGGATTTTTGACACCGACAAATAAAATTCTCATGACTAAACAGGGTCTTTGCATTTTCTATTTGAAATTCTGAATTGTTTGAAAGAATCAAATTTTAATACCTAGGTAAGCTCTATTCTATTGAGTCATGGCAGAGGAGATATCGATGGAGAAAGAACTGGAAGAATTAAGTTTAGAGAAAGAATAGGGTGAAGGGATGCAATTTGCAGTGGAGATTAGGCCACAGAAACCTATTTATGAGATGTGTTTAGTTGGTTGTATTTCGTTTCTTTTATGAGGTTGATGTGGAGAGGGTGATGAATCGAATGCTATGGATTTTTAATAATCATCTTCTTTTACTCCATAGATTACAAGAGGGTGATGATTCAAATTTGATACCATTGTTTTATGCTGAATTTTGGGTGCAAGTTCATGATCTTCCATCAAGTTTTTTCTATGATTGTGTGGCAAAACAACTAGGGGATTTTGTTGGAAAGTTCCTGGAATATGACAAAATAGATTAATCAAGATTATCAGGATTTTATGCGTATTAGAATCCAAATAGATGTTAGAAAACCATTAAATATAAAGAAAAAGATTATGATTTATTAGTCTACTTTTGTTTATGTGAAATTTCGATATAAAAAATTATCCTTATTATGCTTCCTATGTGGGTGCTTGGTGTAACACCCCAAACTCGTATCCGTCACCGAAACAGAGTTACGGAGCATTACTGAAACTTTCAGAACATTTTTAGATAAATCATGTCAATCACTGTTCATTTTCCGAGATTATTCATAACGTCCCTTAAATGGACCTTCGAGGCCTAATATAAGCATTAGAATCGAGTCGAGACTAAATCGAAAACTCTAACAATTTTTTGTGAAATTTCAAAATTTTTCAAAGGTGCAGGGCTCACACACCCGAGTGGTCCAAAGGACACGCCCGTGTGACCTTAGGACACACTCGTGCTACAGGTCGTGTTCGACCCCGTGTAATTCTCTGACTTGTGCACACGGCCATGCCACATGCCCGTGTACTAGGCCGTGTGGTTAAATTAATTCTTTCCAAATTAGGTACAGGTTTCACATAGCCAAATCACACGCCCGTGTTCTAGGCCATGTAGCACACATGGCTGAGACACACACCCGTGTCTCTACCCGTGTGCTCAATTCTGAGCATTCTGTTTCTCAAAATTAAGGTGCAGGGGACACACGGCCTAACTACACGCCCATGTACCCACCGTGTGTCACACATGGTCTAGACACATACCTGTGTGGACAAAACAAAGCCATTCCTAGCTTCATTTCTCACCCCAAATCATACCAAAACCCTGCACCAAATTACATCCAAATACCAACCATTCCAAGCATTGAATTCAAGCAATTTGTAACATCTAACATGTTATATTGTTACATGTATTCATGATTTTAGTCTTACCTTGTATAAGCATACTCATTTAACCTTTCTCAGTCAATCAATAATAAACACTTATGTTATCTCCATAAGATAAACTTAAAAACATATATACATGTACCAAAACATAATCATCACTAGTCATTCCAATGGCTAGATTGCAATAATCAGTTACATTTACATGCCAATATGGCCAATATAACCTATACATGCCATTATATCCATAATTGCTTTACCATATTCACCGAAATAGGCCGATGGATAGTATGAGTGATATCCACCAAGTTTCCAATCAACGAGCTTCCAATTTACTCTAAAATAGTGAAATAAAACTAAGTAAGCATAAAATTCTTAGTAAGTTCGTATAACATGGTACTTAACTTACCATTCATTCTATTTTGAGGTAACTATGTAAGGCATATTCAATCAATTTTCCCTCAAGCCCTACACATACTCTCATTTCCATTGTTAGTCATATATTCCATAATAACATCACAAACATATATGGGCTCAACAAAAATCAAGTTTCCATGCACATATGCTTTCTACAACATGTATTCATTTAACATGTATAAATCATCTCTTTATATTACATGTATAATTTCATAATAGTTCATCTCGAGTTCAAATCATTTCATATCAGAAATTTACCCATATTACTCAGAATATCAAGGTCACGATTAGTACACTCAAGGTGTACAAGTCTATAATAAAGGATGTACATACTCATCAAATAAATTCCATGTACAATATCATCATTTCATATTTCCATAAATCAATTATCACGTATCGTCATTTTCACGTATTTCAGGTCGATATGTGTAATAACTCATTTCTTATTCATATCTTCTCATGTCAAGAACTTTTACCCATTGAATTTATCTGAAATATCGATGGATACACAGCTAGTACATTCATGGTGTACAAATTAGGATCCGTCAATTCATATTCAATGATACCCATAGGGTACTATTTCAGAGAGTACACTCTCGAGCCACATATATATAAACAACAAGATTACTAGTCCAGGCTAAATCCTATTTACAATATATACTCAATAGAGCTTAGTCAGGAATACCAGTCCAAGCTAAATCCTTTTTATGACATATGCTCTAAAGTGCTTGATCTAGATTACCCATCCGCTAAATCCAATACATAACATATGCTCGAGAGGACTTATATCAGGATTACCCGTCCGGGCTAAATCCTTTCATAAATGAGGTCAATAGGATTACTTGTTTGAGTTAAAACCGTCAGCGACAAATGCAGGACCTCATTCATTCCGGGAAATCACATATCCATCGATTTTCATTTATTCAAACGAGATTTAACATTTTCAAGCATTTCTCGGCATGTGATTATTTCACATAACTATAACATTCATATAAATCAAATGATCACATTCCACATTCATTCCAAGCATAAAAGTAGCATTTTTATCGTTTATCATTTATCGGCATTATCGTTGATTGGGCTTTGTCAGGTATATTTTCAATGTCATATACATATATGATATTTATACAATTCACAAAAACAACATCTAATTCAAGCATATAAAATACACAATTTAGTTACACGAACTTACCTCGATAAATGTTCGTGTACGTAAAATCTACTAGCCCGAAATTTTCCTCTTTTCCTCGTTATAGCTCTGAATTTGGTTTATCCAGATCTATACGAGTAAATTTAACATCAATTTATCATATTTCATATTCAAGTGGACTCAATTTTCATCCTATGCAAATTACCATTTTGGCCCTAACTTTTCCATAAATTCCCATTTCATCCCTAGGCTCGAAAAATGAAATTTGTGCAATTGACTCCCTATTCCAAGCCTAACCAAAATTCCATAATAAAATTTACAGCACATGTTTTCTATAAATTTTAGAATTTTGCATCAATTTTCATAACTTTACATTTTAGTCCATATATCATGTTTTCATCAAAAATCACTTTATAAAAGTTGTTTATCTATCAACAACCTTTCATTTTCTACCACAAATTTCTAATTTTCAGCATATACATCCATGACCCATTTTCCATACTTTGATAACTTCTCAACTTAATCCCCTAAATAGACAGATTAAACTATCCCGGTTTTAAAAATATCAAAATTACTAAAGAAACGGGACAAGGAAACTTACCCAATTTGGCCATGAAAGTTTCTTCTCTCTGTCCTAGGGTTTCCATGTATTTTGGGGGAAGAAGATGATCAAATAAGATGATATTTCTTTTTATCATCTTTTAATTAATTAAAATATTTCACTTTTCAATTTAGTCATTGCCCTTTTTCTAAATTTCCATGGATGAGTCACCATAATATCTACATACTTTTCTTTAATGGTCTAATTACCATATAAGGACCTTAATTTTTGAATTCCATAGCTATTTAATCTTTATAGCTACTAGAATTTAACATTTAAATTTTATGCGATTTAGTCCTTCTCATAATTAAGCACATAATCGGTAAAAAAATTATCAAAATTTTCACATGACATTTCTATCATATTACAGACCATAAAAGAAAATAAAAATAAATTTTATTTTCGGCTCAGATTTATGGTCCGGAAACCACTATTCTGATTTCACCAAAATTGGGATGTTACACTTGTGGCATGGCGATAAGTTTTGTCAAAGGAGGATAAATCTAGGTCTAAAAGAAGTGAAGTATGGAAGGGATATTTCTTTAAAGGCACAACCACAACGAGCTAGTATCGTACTAAGTGTATGGCTGAGGGAGGATAAGTTAGGAAGGAATTTTGACGAAACTGGTCGTAAAATAGCATCTACGAATAATAATAATAGAAAGTGTAATCTTGATCTGCGACAAAACCAGGTTTTTATTACCCAAACCCTAGGACTTAATTTAGAAGGTAGGATAAGTGAGATAAAGGAGAGGAAATTATATTGAGTATTGAGGAACACAGGGTGGCTTTCAATTTGGCATTGATGTGCCAGCAATTGGAACACAGGGTGGGTTGAGCCTTGGTTGGGAGGAAATATTAGTGAGTTTGAGAAGTTTTTTTAATAACCATATTCTGTTGACATTGATGATTTTGAAGTTCAGGCTAAATGGCGAATGACTGGATTTTATGGTGCCCCAAAGGCACGAGGAATGGGAGAGACATGGGACCTTTTGAAGATGTTGGGTAGAGAGCAAGTCATGCATTGGTTAGTCTATGAGGACTTTAATAAGATCTTATACTCTTTTGAAAAAGAAGGGGGTTTTCCTAGAGATGAAAGGCGTATAGAGGAATTTTGAACTACTATTAATATATATCGACTTGAGAATGTGGGCTTTATGGGTAAATGGTTTATGTGAGAGAGAGGGAATCTTTCAGAAATAAACATTAAGGAGCAACTTGATCGAGGAGTCGCTAATACATAATGGATATACCTTTTTCCTGATTTTACTATTCGGCTTTTGGCACATTCTTTTTTGGACCACCGCCCTTTGTTATTTCAAACAAAGATTGAAGGATTACGTAGGAGAATGGGAGGTTTTAGATTTAAAACTTGGAGGGTCATGAAACAATCGTGTGAGGAGGAAGTGAAGCGTTTATGGAAGATGAGCAGAGGAGGAGTGGTGGAAAAAATTAGAATATGTCGAGAAAGGTTTACAAAGGTGGGCATGGGGAATTAAAAAATTGCATAAAGAACTATCAACAAAACTTCTTGAATTGAAGAATTGGATGGAATGGAAAGAACGGAAAAAAAATTTGGAGGATCTTATTGATGTAAAAATTCATCTAAATCTTGAAATTGATAAAGATGAAAGGTATTGGGAACAGCGAGCTAGAATGAATTTGTTAAAAAGACTAAATTCTTTCATAATTTTGCGTCTTAAAGAAGAAGAGCTAATAGAATTGAGGAATTGGAGAATGAGCGTGGGCAACTTGTTATGGAAAAAATGAGATGGCAGACGTGGCGATAAGATATTTTCAAGAGTTATTTTCATCAAGTGGAATTAGTAATCTTGAGTATATTCTATTTGGGATTGAAACTTGCACCTCAGAAAGTATGAATCACATGTTAACCGAAAATTATACAATGGAAGAAATTATTTCTGCTCTTAAGAACATGGGGCCTACCAAAGCTTTTGGGAGAGATGGGTTTACAGCTCTTTTCTTCCAAAAGTATTAGCATATTGTGGGAAAGAAGGTTAGTAATTTTTGTCTTAATATTTTGAACAAGGATGGATCAATTAAGGAGATTAATACAACAAACATTGTCCTCATCCCTAAAGTGGCGAATCCTGTCAACCTTAAGAGTTTCCGACCAATTAGTCTTTGTACAATAATTTATAAGATTATTTAAAAGACAGCGGAAAATTAACTTCAGAAAGTTTTAAACATGCATTGATAAAGCCCAAAGTGCATTTGTGCCAAGTAGACTTATCACGGACAATATTTTGCTCGCATATGAACTGCTGCACTCCCTTAAATAAAAAAAACTGTGCCAAAATGGAAGTCTTCCTCTAAAACTTGACATGAGCAATACGGTGGAATGAGAGTTTATAGAGAAAGTCATGCAGAAAATGGGCTTTGTTGATGCATTGGTGTCTTTAATCATGAAATGTGTTCAGATAGTTACATACCCAATATGCATGAATAATGAGATGGGGGAATGTTTCAAGCTAATGCGAGGGTTGCGACAAGGAGATCCTTTAAGCCCCTATTTCTTTTTGATATGCAGTGAAGGACTCTCGTCATTAATGAGGCTAGCATCGCGAGAAGGGACTATAAAAAGAGAAAAATTCTACCAATGAGGACCAAGTATTACACACATATAATTTGTGAACGATTGCATCTTATTTGGGGATGCTACAGAAAAAAGAGTTCAAAATCTTAAAACCATATTGAGAGAGTGTGAAACATGTTCAGGTCAATGCATTAATTTTGAAAAATCATTAGCTTATTTTAGCTCGAATGTCTCTGAACAAAGAAGGGAACAAATAGCAAATCTATTGGGTGTACGAACTTCAAGAGATCCAGAGAAATATTTGGGTCTTGAAAATATAGTAGGCAAGGATAAAAAAAGGAATGCTCCAAATTTTGGAAGATAAAATGATTGGTAAGATAAGAGGGTGGAATGCCCGTTTCTTATCTAGAAAGAAGGAAGTATTCATTAAAGTAGTGTTACAAGCAATTCCTCCCTATGATATGGCATGCTTTTTACTACCAAAATCTTTTTATACGAAATTAGAAAATTGTATAGGTCGATTATGGTAGAAAAAATAGCATGATAAACGTGGAATCTATTGGTGCAAGCGGAGGAAACTTGGGGATTTACAAGAAGATGGGGGAATGGGATTTAGATGTCTGTCAAAGTTTAATATGGCACTCCTAGCAAAACAAGTCTGGCGGTTGATTTGTTATCCATATTCGTTATTATCAAGATCGTTAAAAGAAAAATATTATCCACACTCAGATTTTTTGCAAGCAAGATTGGGGAATTTACCTTCTTTTACTTAGAGAAGTCTATGGGCAGTAAAAGAACTTTTGAGAAAGGAATATGCTGAAGAGTTAGGTCTGGAGAGTAGATTTCAATTTGGAATGTGGCGTGGGTCCCAGGTGCTACAAGTTACAAAATTTCAATTCTCAGCTATTAATCAAACGTTAATATATGTCTCTAAGTTAATTTAACAACACACAAATAGATGGAAAGAGGAGTTAATTAGAAATACCTTTCACCCTGATGACGCAGAGAGGATTTTGTGCATTCCTCTTCCTATTGAAAAAGAAACAGACAAAATGGTGTGGTGTGCAGAAGCTTCATGGGTTTACACTATGAAGTGGTTACAAAACATTGATACATAATGATCGGGACATTAATTTATAGACCATGCAAAGCTAATACAAATCTATGTACAACAAACTCTAGCTTGTGGATTTACCATCGAAAATAAAAATACTAGTATGGAAAACTCTAAATAATTTCCTTCCTACTCAATCTAATCTTTTTCGACGAAGACTGGTAAGCTCAGTAAACTATCCAAGATGCTCGCGAAGTAAAGAGTTGATAGAACATGTGTTCAAAGACTGTCCTTTAGAACACGATGTCAGGCCGACTGGGAATCAGGTGGACCCTAGAGTAAAATCAATTTCCATATAAGGATTGTATTCAGTATCTATTCGAAAATGAGTCAACCCATATGTAAAGCCTGATTCAGGGCCTAGTCAGAATAGTGGTTGCGAGACCACATATTCAAAGTAGAAATATGTGTTTTATGATTCTATGAGGCTATTTATTTGTTTGCATGATTGTGTGAAAATTTCATAAGGAAATTTTATTTATTAGTGATCAACTTGTCCATTAGGACTAAATTGCAAAGATTAGAAAATATGAGATTCTAGAAGATTTAAGTATGAAATAGCATCATAAAAATCATTAGAGGTCCTTATTTAGTAATTAGACCATTATATGTTAAGATGGACAAAAATAAACATGGGAAGGAAAAATCTCAAGAAAGGGACTTAAGGGCATTTTAGTAATTTGGTTAATAAAAGATTAAAAAGGGAAAAATGAAGCAAAATTTGCTCATCTTCTTCAAGCTAGGGCCGAAAATTTCAAGCTCTCCATAGCTAGGTTTCTTCAACTTTCAAGCTTGATTTTAAGTACCTCCTAGCCCCGTTTTTAATGTTCTTCGTATTTTTGAGATCCTCGTAGCTCGATTTAGCTATTTCTAGCTATATTTTGAGCTAGGGTTTATGTTCAAAAATTTACCCATGTATGACATGCATGTATTTTGATGTTTTATGGAAGAATATGAAAGTTTGATGTTTGGTAAACATTTTTTTCTAAGTGATTTTCATGAGAAATTCATAAAAAGGACTAAATTGTAAAAGTTATAAAATGGTCATACATGAGTGAATTAGTGGAAATTGTGGGCTGTTGTAGTTATGAAAGAGATCCCGCTAGGCTTAAAATACAATAAATTTGAATAAAAATCATTTTAAAAGCCTAGGGGAAAGTGTAATTATGTAAAGTTTAGGGGTAAAATAGTAATTTTGCCAAAGTATGATTGTAACAACCTGATTTTGGGGCTAGTCGGAACAGTGGTTTCGGGACCACTAATCTGAGGTTGAAGAAAAATATTTTAATATTATTTTATGTGCTATAACATGATTATAAGGATGCATGGAAATTTTGGTGCTTTAATTTTAGCAATTGTATGCTTAATCATGAAAAAGGACTAAATTGCATAAAGTGTGAAAATTCTATTTTACAAGCTAGAGGTGTCTAATAGCTATGGAATATAAAATTGGAGGTCCTTAAAGAGCATTTAGACCCTTATAGAATGGGTGGCCGGCCATAGGGGACAAAATGAGGTTAAAATTGGTCAAGTAGGTGGGTTAGGTGGATTAAATTTATAACAGCCCGATTTTGGGTCTAGTCAGAATAGTGGTTTTGGGGCCACAAATCTGTTGAGGAAAACCTTATTTTTATTATATTTTTATGGTCTATGATTTCACGAAAAGATTTTGTGAAAATTTCATTCGAAAATTTCAACGTTTGGGCACTCAATTTAGTCAAAAAGACTAAATTGTAAATAGTGTAAAAGTTGAGTTCTACATGTTAGAAGTGTCCAATTTATATGAAATTTTAAATTGGAAGTCCTTGAATGGTAATTATACCATTGGTTAAACTTTTGGACAAAATGGACATTAGATAAGTGAAATAGGATATTTTTAAGTTAGGGGCATTTTGGTAATTTGGTAATTAAATGGACTAAAAGACAAAATAAAAGCCAAAAACTTTGTCCATCTTCTTCCTTGGCCAAATTTAGCATGGGGGAAGCCATGGCTAGGGTTTTCAAGCTTTCAAGCTCAATAGTAAGTGCATCCAAGCTTCGTTTTTAATGTTATTTACAGTTTTTAGATTCCCGTAACTCGGTTTAGCTATTTCTACCATTATTTTGAGCTAGGATTTGTGTTAAAAAATTTAACCATGTATGACATGCATGTATTTTGATGATTTATGGAAGAATATGGAAGTTTGATGTATGATAAACATCTTTTTCTAAGTGATTTTCATGAAAAATGCATTAAAGGACCAAATTAAAAAGTTATGAAATTGGTCATACATGAGTGAAATAGTGAAAATTAGGGTCTTTGTAGTTAAGAAAATGATTTGGCTAGGCTTGAAATATAAGAAAGTTGAATGAAAATCATTTTACGAGCCTAGGGGCAAAAGTGTAATCATGTGAAAGTTTAGGGGAAAAATTGTAATTTTGTCAAAGTATGAATTATGAGTCAATTTAATTAATGTGAGTATTAAACAAGTAAAATTTTTATTATAGATTAAGAAAAACAAAGCCTGGACCGAAACCGAGGCAAGGATAAAGTGTTGGACTAAATCGAGCTTCTACACACATTTTGAGTACCATGGTAAGTTTGTATGGATTTAAGGCTTCCCATGTATTTTTTATTAAATCATTTATTATGATGTATAATGTACATTATTTTCATGAAACTAAGATTAATGATATCTTGATGAGAAAATGAATGAGAACATGCAAGAGGAAGTCCCGGTTGAAGACTCAAAATAATGAGGATACTAATATCATAGCATGAGACAAGGAAAGTCCGTGTAAGACCATGTCAAGACATGGCATCGGCATTAAGGCAAGGATATCGTGTAAGTCCATGACAAATCATGGCATTAAAAATTCATTATGAGGCAAAGGTTCCATGTAAGTCCAAGCCAAGGCATGGCATTGGTGAATTCATAAGGCAAAGATGTCATGTAAGTCCATGTCAAGACATGGCATTGATAAGATTCATAAGGAAAGGATACCACGTAAGATCATGCCAAGACATGGCAATGTAAGTTTCCAAAGGAAACATATAAGGAAGGTCTCGTGTAAGACCATGTCTGGGACATGGCATCGACACCGAGTTAAAGGATCCCATGTAAGACCATATCTGGGATATGGCATTGGCATCATGAGACGATCCCATGTAAGACCATATCTAGGATATGGCATTGGCATCGAGATCCATGTTTGATAAGATTGAGTAACCTCAGTTATTCAGGGTAATTCATCGGGCAAAAGAGCCAAGTATGAAAGAGATAACAAGACAGCTAAGTAAGTAAAAATAGTAACAAGTTAAATTATTCATGAAGGATAAAGGGTTGTATCTAAGTTAAGGAAGATAAGGAATTTATATGCATATTACACTAGGAAAAGTGCTAATCTATGTGATTAAGTGTTACAGGTACCATGAGTATAATACAAGTATGAAATTATTATGTAACATGTGATGAGTAAGAACAAGTATAAGTAAGTAAGCCCAAGCATTTGAGACTTATATTGTTGTTGATGTGTAAGTTGAATGGGCCAATGAATGGCTTGTAAATAATTGATGATGACTAGCTATTGGCATGGCTAACTATGGATATGCTTTAGAATTATAAGTGTGTAAATGAGAATTAATACAAAGAAAACATGATAGAGTAAAGTTAGCAACAAAACAGTTTGTACAGTAGCAGTTGTATCAAGTTTGAAAATTCACAAAAAATGTTGGAAAATTAATTAGAAGTTGAATAAGATATTAAATTAAATATTATTGAGTCTATTTTTGCACAAAAGAAATAGAATAAGCAAAATAATTTCATATGACGAGATATTTGGATTTTAGTGAGATAGGGTCAAAATGATTTCGGAATCCCCTATTCTGACTTTGGAAATTCATTAAAAATCATAAAAAAAATAATTAATGGGTAAAATTTATATGCTTTAATTTCTTAATGAGTATATTTTCAAGAGAAACAAACGGAACATCATTCGAGTTCTGTACCACGAGAAAAATGTTTTTTAGTGAAGAGGGTTCAAAACTACAGGATAGTGAAATAGGGGAGACTTTAAAGAATAAACTGTACTAATTGGATGAACCAAAAATTCTGGAAATTTTATGGTAAAAATATATGTGATTCTAGTTTCAAGGAAAATTATCGGATCTTAATTTGGATTTCCGTAGCTCTGGATAAAAATAATTTATTGACTGTAACTCGAGTAGACAACTCAAGATGAATATAAGTGAATTGAGAAAGTTTATGCAATAATGATGGCATTACCTTGAGAACTCAAAATAAGGATTGTCAAAAGCATGGTGATAAATTTTTTTATTATTTACATACATACTTACTAAGCTTTATAGCTTACTCCCTTCCTTTCTCATATCATGTAGGGTTTTATACTAGCTCGGGTTGGAGATCGCCGGAGATGCTATCACACTATCAAGCTATCATGTTAGGTATAAGTGAATGCAAAACCTTTTGAGTCTATTTCATGTTTAGGGACTTAGTCATTTTGTATATGGCCATTAGGAATTGGCCGATATTAATCAAGTTTCATATTTTAATGGTCATGAGTTTTACGAAGTGAAAGTTTATGCAAATGATGTTTAGTGATCCTTCATAGTGTATTATTGTCATGTTATGGGCTGCTTGTGTTGGTATATGTGTGATTATGTTTTAGAGTGGCTATTGCCATGGAGAATAGCCTTCTAATTGTCCACACAGGTAGACACGCGGGCGTGTGTCTAGTCCGTATGTCTCACACGGTCAGCTCCATGGGTGTGTTAATAGGTCGTGTGTCCCTTGCAAGTTAGTGATATAAGTCAGTGTTGACCACGGGCTAGCCATATGGGTGTGTGCCTAGGCCATGTGACCCTTATGAGGCTGCTGATGTCACAAATAGAATACCCAGGTTTTTACATATGAGCGTGTCTATGCCGTGTGAAGCACATGGGCCAAGAACAGGCGTGTCTTGATGTCCAAATAGAATACTGTGTTTTTACATATGAGCGTGTCTATGCCGTGTGAAGCACATGGGCCAAGAACACGGGCGTGTGGCCCTGTTTTATGTCAAAATTTATCAAGTTTTTAAAAGTTTTGGTTTGGTCCCCTAACATCCCAAGAATATGTAACGGGTCTCGTAGACCCATGATAGGGATGTTATGATTGTAAATTGAAAAAGTTTTTAATTGGAATGAATTTTATAGCCCAAGGTTGAATGTTTAAGCAAGTTAAGTCCGAAATGCCTCGTACCCTATTTTAGCGTTGAATACGGGTAAAGGGTGTTATATTTAGTGGTATCAGAGCTATGATTTAGTCGGTTCTCGAACTAACCTAGCATGAGTAAGAGTCTAGCTATACATGTCATATGTATACTGTGATAGTGTGATATCTCTTGGCTCTAATGAAATTATTTTGTTAAAACAGAGATGACTTTCAACCAAGCTATTTTCGATAATGCAAAAAAATGATATTGAGGTAATTGAAATGTGTTTGTGATGAGACTAAAATTAGAAAGGTATGGATAGAAGTTCATGATATGTATGTATTAATGTATGAAGTGAGATAACCATGAGTTGAGAAATGTGGAAACGTGTGAATAAAATGAAAGTTTATGTGGTGATAAGCTCATTCATATTTGTTTGGCATGCATATGATGATATGTGCCTAACCTATTTGATTAAGTGAATATGGTAAGTACACTTACACAAATTGATGGTATGTGTGGTTATGTACACTTATTTGAATAAGAGTAATCAGTATGTTAATGTGGATGAATTTTATGTTTACTTGTTAAATTACAGACAGTATGATGTTATGTTTTACGTCTTTGTTAACGAATAAAATAAAGAAAAAAGGCTATCATCTTTCTAGTTCTCTTCTTCTTCCACTGAATTTTCACACTCAAGAAGGGCTTTGGGAGCTTGAAAATTTCAGCAACCTCTTTTCCTTGCTAGTAAGTGATTTTAATGGCTTTTCTTGATAATTTTTGTACTTTTAGAACCCCTAAAGCTTAAGCTAGCTAATGAGGGGACTATTTTGCAAAATGGTTGAAAATTTAGGGACTTTTCATGAGATTGTTTATGTTGTTTGTTGAGTTTTTATGGAAGAAAGTGAATGTTAGTGGGGTAAGGAATAACTTTTGTGAAAGGTGTTACCATGAAAACACCTAAATGGGACTTATTTGTAAAGGTTGTAATTGAGTAATAAATGCATGAAATGATAGGTTTTATGAATTGTTATAAGAGAGATAAATTTTCAGCTAGGTTTGTTTAATGAGAAAATATGATGAAAAACGATTTACGAGCTTAGGGGCAAAATTGTAATTTTGCCAAAGTATAAGGGCAAAATGGTCATTTTTGCCTAAGTAGAAATTTTGATGTATCATAAGTTATATAGTGATTAAATGAGTAAATTTTATTATTATAGATCAACAAGGGCGTGGAAACAACCTTGACCGAGGAAAAGGCAAGGTTACGGAGTAAACCATCGATTAATACATTTTGCACCGAGGTAAGTTTATGTGTAAACGATACATCTTTAGTACATATGTTGTTATCTATTGATGCATTGTATGGATTACTTGTTGGTGAGATTGATTGAAAATGATAGATAATGAGTAACTCTCGTATGAACCTTGGAATAGAAATGTAAGTACGGATAAATATTCATAATTATTATTTTGGTGGGCTGTATGCTATACCACCTTATTATTTATTCATGATGGGCTGTGTGCGATACCATCGTTTAAATTATTATTTTGGTGGGCTATGTGCGAAACCACCATAATTATTCTTGTTGGTGGGCTATGTGTGATACCACCCTATTATTGATTAATGGTAGGCTATGTGCGAAACCACCGGGTACCTAGTATTATTTCGAAGGGTTCATCGAGAAACTTGTCTAAGTAAATAATTCATGTGGCTTTGTGGTGAAGAGTGCAGGGTATATGTACAAATAAATGTAAGCAATATATATATGTCATATGGTTGGAAAATGGTAAGAGATGAGATGAGTAAGCATGATTATGAAAATGTGAATTATTCTTATATAATGTGTAAGGTTTGTGATTGATTAACATATGGTATGATGCTTATTGTTTACATGTAGACTTATTAAGCTTAAAGCTTACTTCCTTTTCTTTTCTCTTATTTTATAGTGTCAAAGAGTTAGCTCGGGATACGAAGATAATCGGAAGATCACCCACACTATCAGGTCATCTCGGTATAGTTAGTTTTAGCATTTTGAATATGGCATGTATAGGGTCTAGACTTAGTTAAATGTCATGTATTTTGGCCAAAGGTTTTGGCTCATTCAAGGATAAACTCTTTTGTATAATGCTAAAGTTGATGGCTCATTATTATTGATCTATGAAAAGATAAGGTTATTCATGAGTGTGTATGATACATGTTTGGGTTGTTTAAATAATGGTTGACTGTGATTATGTTGTATGAGTTAGGGTGATGAAAAGATCTTGGAAAATAGCCTTGTTCTTGTCCACATGGGTAGGCACAGGCGTGTGTCTAGGCCGTGTGTTACACACATCCAGCCTCATGGGTGTGTGGTTAGAACATGTGTCCCCTGCATGTTAGTTTTACAAGTCAGTATGCTTAATAGTAAACACACGGGCAGAGACACGGCCGTGTGTCTCAGCCGTGTGGCTGGCACGACCATGGACATGGGTGTGTGGCCCTATTTTAAGTAGAAATTTTCTAAGTGTGCGAAAGTTTTCGGTTTAGTCCCAAACCATTTTGTGTGTAAGTTTTAGGTCTAGTAGGCCCATAACAGGGACATTATGTGTATGAATGAAAAGTTTCAAGTTGAAACGAAATTTTATGGTCCGATGTGGTATGTTTAAGCAAGTTAAGCCTGGTAATGCCTCGTATCCAGCTCTGACTTTAAGCACAAGTAAAGGATGTTACATTTAGTGGTATCAGAGCTATGATTTAGTCGGTTCTCGAACTACCATAGGATATGTAAGAGTCTAGCTATACATGCCATAAATGTATATTGATAGTGTGGTGACTTCTGACAATTCTAAACTTTGTTTCCATATAGTAAATGGATCCCGATTGAGCGGCTACTGATGACGCTGCTAGTAATGCGCCGACTCCTGCACAAGGGACCGTATTTGTAGAGAGTAGACCTGAGAATATGGGTCAAGGAGAAGAGGCTCGGGAAGTCTTTCTCCATATGATGAGTAATTGGTACACTGAGTTTGTACGAGCAAACCGAGTAATTGGTACACTGAGTTTGTATGAGCAAACTCGAATGCTCAACCTCCTCCACCCCCTCCTATACCTCAGCCAGTTCTCGTGGCTCCTCAAGGTATAGACTTGGTAAGAATGACTAAACCTCCGTCGATAAGCTTCAAAAATAATGGGCCGAGGAATTTAGAGCCAATATAGATGATGACCCCGAGAGGGCGGAGTTCTGGCTTGAAAACTCGATGCGGGTATTTGATGAACTCTCCTGCACATCTGAGAAAAGCTTAAAATGTGCCATGTCATTGCTGAAGGACTCGGCATATCGTTGGTGGAAAATGTTGACATCTGTAGTTTCAAGGAGAGAGTGCCATGGGACTTCTTCTTAGAAGAGTTCTGAAAGAAGTATATAAGTCAGAGATCTATAGATTAGAAACGAAAAGAATCCCTTAAATTGAAGCAAGGAAAAATGATTATGGCGGAGTATGAGTGCGAGTTTGTTAGGCTCAGCAAGTACGCACAAGAATGTGTGTCTACATAAGTTATCTTGTGCAAGAGGTTCGAAGATGGGCTGAATGAGGATATCAGAATGCTAGTTGGATCTTGGAATTGAAAGAATTCATGGTGTTGGTCGATAGAGCTTGTAAGGCTAAGGAGTTGAATAAGAAAAGAGAAAAGCCATGATTGAGACCCGAGATGCAAGAAAGAGGCCAATGAGTAAATCGTTCCAAACTCAATCCAAAAGGTCCAAGGAGATGAACCCATGATGACTGCTTTAGTTAGGTATTCCCACCGAGACCAAGGTAATAAATATTCGAGCTCGAGAGTTCAAGCCACCTCGATGGCCAGCATAGGCAATCCAAAGTCACATAAATCGGAGTGTCCAAATTATGGTAGGTAGCATACTAGAGAGTGTTGGGGAAACAATCGTAATTGCTACAAGTGTGGTTCACCCAACCATTTTATTCGAAATAGTCCAGAGACAGGGATGAGAAGGATAGAAAACAAGAAGTAAGATCAAGCAATGTATCATCGAGGGGTAGACCACAAAAGAACTTGGGAGGTGGGACTAGTAGTAGTAGTGGTGGTGCATCTAGAGACTCTGCTATGAGATTGGAGGGTCGAGCACCTACAAGGACTTATGCCATTCGCGCTCGTGAAAAGGCATCATCTCTAGCTGTGATAACGGGTACTTTTTCTCTTCATTATATCTCTGTTGTTGCTTTGATTAATCTGGGGTCTACCCATTGTTATATTTGCATGAAATTGGCATCTAGTATGAGTATGATTGTTGAGTTTATAGAATTTGTAGTAGAAGTACCAAACCTGTTAGGCAAACATGTGCTAGTTGACAAGGTGTGTAAGAATTGTCCTCTGACAATTAGAGGTCACTATTTTTGGCAAATCTCATGCTATTACCGTTTAATGAATTTGATTTGATTCTTGGTGTGGATTGGTTGACTGCACATAATGTTTTAGTAAACTATGGTAGTAAGTTTATTGAATTGAGATGTGTAAATGGAGATGTCATTCAGGTTGAATCAAGTAATTCGGATAATATGCCTGTAGTGATTTCGTCTATGGTAGCTGAAAATACTTGAGAAAAGGGTTTGAGTCCTATATCGCCTTTGTTTTGAATACTCAAGAGTCAGAGGTAAAGATTGAATCAGTGCCTGTAGTGTGCGAGGATCCAGATGTGTTTCCTGGAGAGGTACCCAAATTGCCTCCAGATCGAGAGGTTGAGTTTGGTATAGAGTTAGTTCCGGGTACAGCACCTACTTCGGTTGCCCCATATAGGATGGCACCGTTAGAGTTGAAAGAGTTAAAAGTTCAATTACATGAGTTAACGATAAGGGTTTTGTAAGACCAAGCTATTCACCGTGGGTGCTCCAGTACTTTTTGTGAAGAAAAAGACGGATCAATGAGATTGTGTATAGATTACAGACAACTCAGCAAGGTAACAATGAAAAATAAGTATCCTTTGCCAAGGATAGATGAATTGTTCCACCAACTGAAAGGAGCTACGGTGTTTTCTAAGATATACCTAAGATTTGGTTATTATCAGTTGAGGGTTAAGGGGCAAGATGTACTGAAAACTACATTTCGGACGAGGTATGGCCATTATGAGTTCCTTGTCATGCCATTTGGCTTAACAAATGCTCCTGTAATTTTTATGGATCTTATGAATTGTATCTTCTGACCGTATTTGGATAAGTTTGTAGTTTTCTTTACCGATGACATACTGATTTATTCTCGGGATGAGAGTGATCATGTAGAACATCTAAGAATTGTGTTGCAAACTTTAAGAGACAAGTAGTTGTATGCTATACTCAGTAAGAGTGAGTTTTGGCTTCGAAAGGTCAGATTTTTAGGACACATTGTGTCAAATGAAGGCATTAGAGTTGATCCAAGTAAGATTTCAGCTATTGTGGAGTGGAAACTATCAAGAATATGTTAGAGATTAGAAGCTTTTTGGGTTTAGCGGGTTACTACAGACGATTCGTTAAAGGGTTTTCCACGATTGCTACACCGATAACGAGACTATTGCATAAAGATGTTAAGTTTGAATCGACCGCGAAATGCCAACAGAGTTTTGAGAAACTGAAAGCTTTGTTGACTGAAGCGCTAGTTTTAGTACAACCTGAGTCGAGGAAGGAGTTTGTGGCCTTCAATGATACGTCATTAAATGGTCTTGGCTGTGTGTTGATGTAGGAGGGTAAAGTAGTAGCTTATGCCTCGAGACAGCTAAAACTACATGAGAAGAATTATCCGACTCACGATTTGGAGATGGCTGCGATTATTTTTGCTTTGAAGATTTGGCGTCATTATTTGTATGGTGAAAAGTGTCGAATCTTCACCGATCACAAGAGCTTGAAGTACTTGATGAATAAAAAAGATTTGAATTTGCGACAACGATGATGGCTCAAATTACTGAAGGATTATGAGTTAGTATTCGATTACCATCTGGGGAGAGTGAATGTGGTAGTAGATGCCTTGAGTAGGAAATTCTGTATACTTTGAGAGCTATGAGTATGAGCTTAGCATTGTCTGATGATGGTGCTATATTAGTCGAGTTAAGGGCTAGACCATTATTTATTCAGCAGATATGTGAAGCTCAAAAGAATGATAGTGAGATGTAAGTTAAGAGAGCTCAGTGCGAATCGAGGAATAACTCTGATTTTTGAGTTAGTTTAGAGTATTGCTTGATGTTTCATGATAGAGTTTGTGTACCAAAGGATGATGAGTTAATCCGAAAAATTCTACATGAAGCACACAGTGGCTACTTGTCAGTACATATGGGCATCATAAAAATGTACAATAATTTGAAGAAGTTGTATTAGTGGTCAGGCATGAAGAGAGACATCTTCGAGTTTTTTACAAAGTGTTTGATCTGTCAACAAGTGAAAGCCGAGCATCAAGTACCCTCGGGATTACTTCAGCCAGTGATAATTCCCGAGTGAAAGTGGGATCGAATCACAATGGACTTCGTAATGGGGTTACCTATGACTCCGAAAAAGAAAAATGTTGTGTGGGTTATTATTGATAGATTAACGAAATTAGCTCACTTTATACCGGTGCGTGTGGATTACTCACTTGGAAAGTTGGTTGAGCTGTATATTGCTAAGGTGGTGAGATTACATAGGGTACCTATATCTATTATCTCGGATAGAGATCCAAGATTTACTTCAAGGCTTTGGAAGAAGTTGCAAGAAGCCTTGGGTACAAGGTTGAATTTTAGTACCGCGTTCCATCCTCAAACCGATGACCAATCCGAAAGAGTAATTCAAGTTCTTGAGGATATGCTCTGATGCTGTGTTTTAGAATTTGAAGGTAGTTGGGAAAAATATCTACCTTTAGTTGAGTTTGTCTACAATAACAATTATTGGTCGAGTATACGGATGGCACCGTACGAAACTTTATATAGTCATAAGTGTCAAACTCCCTTGTATTGGACCGAGCTTAGTGAGAAGCAAATTCACGGGGTTAATCTAGTTAAAGAAACCGAGGAGAAAGTGAAAGTTATCTATGATAGTCTGAAAGCTGTTTTAGATCGACAAAAGTCATACGTGGATTTAAAAAGGAAAGAAATTGAGTTTCAAGTAGGCAACAAAGTATTCCTAAAAGTATCCCCGTGAAAGAAAATATTGAGATTTGGTCGAAAGGGAAAATTGAGTTCACGATTCATAAGACCGTATGAGGTTACTGAAAGGATTGGACTAGTAGCTTACCGATTGGCTTTGCTGGCAGAGTTAGAGAGAATACACAATGTGTTTCATGTGTCGATGTTGCGGCGATATCATTTCGATCCTTCGCATGTGATCCCTCCAACCGAAATTGAGATATGACCAAACATGACCTATGAAGAGGAATCAATTAAGATTTTGACTCGAGAGGTTAAACAGTTGAGGAATAAGAGCATAGCTTTAGTGAAAGTGTTATGGCAAAAACACAGTGTAGAAGAGGTTACGTGGGAACCGAAAGAAGTCATGAGGGAACAGTACCCAAATCTTTTTACCAGTAAGATTTTCGGGGACGAAAATCTCTAAAGGGGGGAGAGTTGTACCAGCCCGATTTTGGGGCTAGTCAGAATAGTGGTTTAGAGGCCACTAATCTGAGGTTGAAGAAAAAATATTTTAATATTATTTTATGTATTATAGCATGATTATAAGCATGCATGGAAATTTTGGTGCTTTAATTTTAGCAATTGTATGCTTAATTGTGAAAAAGGACTAAATCACATAAAGTGTAAAAGTTCTATTTTACAAGCTAGAGGTGTCTAATAGCTATGGAATATAAAATTAGAGGTCCTTAAAGAGCAATAAGACCCTTAGAGAATGGGTGGCTGGCCATAGGGGACAAAATGAGGTCAAAATTGGTCAAGTAGGTGGGTTAAGTGGATTAAATTGAAGGAAATTAATAAAATAAAGAAAAAAGGCTATCATCTTTTTATTTCTCTTCTTCTTCCACCGAATTTTCACACTCAAGAAGGGCTTTGGGAGCTTAAAAATTTTAGCAACCTATTTTCCTTGCTAGTAAGTGATTTTAATGGCTTTTCTTGATAATTTTTGTACTTTTAGAACCCCTAAAGCTTAAGCTAGCTAATGAGGGGACTATTTTGTAAAATGGTTGAAAGTTTAGAGACTTGCCATGAGATTGTTTATGTTTTTTGCTGAGTTTTTATGGAAGAAAATGAATGTTATTGGGGTAAGGAATAACTTTTGTGAAAGGTGTTACCATGAAAACACCTAAATGGGACTTATTTGTAAAGGTTGTAATTGAGTAATAAATGCATGACATGATGGGTTTTATGAATTGTTATAAGAGAGATAAATGTTCAGCTAGGTTTGTTTAATGAGAAAATGTGATGAAAAACGATTTACGAGCCTAGGGGAAAATTGTAATTTTGCCAAAGTATAAGGGCAAAATGGTCATTTTTGCCTAAGTAGAAATTTTGATGTATCATGAGTTATATAGTGATTGAATGAGTAAATTTTATTATTATAGATCAACAAGAGCACAGAAATAACCTTGACCGAGGAAAAGGCAAGGTTACGGAGTACCATCGATTAATACATTTTAAACCGGGGTAAGTTTATGTGTAAACAATACATCTTTAGTACATATGTTGTTATCTATTAATGCATTGTATGGATGAAATTACTTGTTGGTGAGATTGATTGAAAATGATAGATAATGAGTAACCCTCGTATGAACCTCGGAATAGAAATGTAAGTACAGATAAATATCCGTAATTATTATATTTGGTGGGCTGTGTGCGATACCACCTTATTATTTATTCACAATGGACTGTGTGCGATACCATCATTTAAATTATTATTTTGGTGGGCTATGTGCAAACCCAACGTATTTATTCTTGTTGGCGGGCTATGTACGATACCACCGGGTACCTAGTATTATTCTGAAGGGTTCATCGAGAAACTTGTCTAAGTAAATAATTCATGTGGCTTTGTGGTGAAGAGTGCAGGGTATATGTACAAACAAATGTGAGTAATATATATATGTCATATGGTTGGAAAATGGCAAGATATGAGATGAGTAAGCATGATTATGAAAATGTGAATTGTTCTTATATAATGTGTAAGGCTTATGCTTGCTTAACATATGGTATGATGCTTATTGTTTACATGTAGACTTACTAAGCTTAAAGCTTACTCCCTTTTCTTTTCCATTGTTTTATAGTGTCAAAGAGCTAGCTCGGGATATGAAGATAATCAGAAGATCACCCACACTATCAACTCATCTCGGTATAGTTAGTTTTAGCATTTTGAATATGGCATGTATAGGGTCTAGACTTAGTTAAATGTCATGTATTTTGGCCAAAGGTGTTGGCTCATTCAAGGATAAACTCTTTTGTATAATGCCAAAGTTGATGGCTCACTATTATTGGTCTATGAAAAGATGAGGTTATTCATAAGTGTGTATGATGCATGATTGGGTTGTTTGGATAATGGTTGATTGTGATTTATGTTGTATGAGTTAGGGTGATGAAAACATCTTGGCAAATAGCCTTGTTCTTGTCCACACAGGTAGGCACACGGGCGTGTGTCTAGGTCGTGTATGACACACGGCCAGCCTCATGGGTGTGTGGTTAGGCCGTGTGTCCCCTACATGTTAGTTTTACAAGTCAGTATGCTCAGTAGTAAACACACGGGCAGTGACACTGCCGTCTGTCTCAGTCGTGTGGATGGCGCAGCCATAGACATAGGTGTGTGCCCAGGCCGTGTGAAGTCTGCACCTGAATTTGGAATTCAATTCGCTACACGGTCGAAGGACACGGGCGTGTAATTGGCCGTGTGATGCAAGTCAGTGTCGACCACAGGCCAGACACACGGGCATGTGACAGGCCGTGTGATGCAAGTCAGTGTTGACCACGGGTATGAAACACGAGTGTGTGATATGTCACACGGGCATGCCCTTTCTTCCACACAAGCGTGTGGCCCTGTTTTAAGTAGAAATTTTCTAAGTGTGCGAAAGTTTCCTGTTTAGTCCCAAACCATTTTGTATGTAAGTTTTGGGTCTAGTAGGCCTATAATAGGGACATTATAAGTATGAATGAAAAATTTCAAGTTAAAACAAAATTTTATGGTCCGATGTGGTATGTTTAAGCAAGTTAAGCCTGGTAATGCCTCGTATCCGGTTCTAGCTTTGAACACCGGTAAGGGGTGTTACAATGATTTATGGGTCAATTTAGTCAATGTGTGTATTAAACAAGTGAAATTGTTATTATAGATTAAGAAACACGATGTCCAGACCGAAATCGAGGCATGAACAAAGTTGTGGACTAAATCGAATATCTACACACATTTTGAGTACCGAGGTAAGTTTGTGTGAAATTAAAGCTACATATGTTATTATGTTTAAATTACTTATTATTATGAGAAATGCATATTATTTCCATGAAGTTGATTAATGATGCCTCGATGAGAAAATGATTAGAATATGTTAAGTTTAAATCCCGGTTGGAGGTTCGGAATAACGAGGATACCTATGTCATAACATGAGATAAGGAAGGTCCCGTATAAGACCATGTCTAGGACATGGCATCGGCACCGAATGTAGGTCCCGTGTAAGACCACGTTTGAGACATGGCTTCGGCATCAAAGGGAGATCTCGTGTAAGACCATGTCTGGGACATGGCATCGACATCCATGTACGATCTCGTATAAGACCATATCTGGGACATGGCATTAACATCGAGTTAAGAGATCCCGTGTAAGACCATATCTGGGATATGGCATCGGCATCAAGAGGTGATCCAATGTAAGACCATATCTGGGATATGGTATTGGCATCGTGATACATGTATGATGAGATTGAGTATCCTCCAATATTCTGAGTATTTCAACGGGCAAAAGAGCTAAGTATGTAAAGATGATATAGAGCTAAATTATACAAAGATGACAATGGGTTCCATTTAAGTTAAGGATGATAATGATTTAAATTTATGTTCAAGGCAGCATAAGTGCTAAATTATGTGCTGAAGTGATATAGGTACCATGAGTAAAATACGCGTGATGAAAATCGTAATGTGATATGCGATGGGTAAGAATAAGTATGAATAAGTATGTCAAAGTACAATGAGAACTTGTGTTATTTTTGTTCTATGAGATGGATAGATTTTACTATGAGTACTTATATTGCTATTTTAAATTCATGCAAACTTACTAAGCTTTATGCTTACCTCTCTCTTTTCCCTTTTTCCTTGTAGTATCGCCAAGCTAGCTCGAGGATTGTAGAACGTCGGAGCTCGGATCACACTATCAATCATTCTTTTGGTATTGTAAAGTTGATTTATTTTGAGTATGACATGTATAGGAACTTGGTCATCTTGTGTTATGTCATATTTGAAAGCCAAAGTGTTGGCTACTAATGTTATACACTCATTTTGTATATGGCCATTGGGAATTGGCCAATATTTGTCAAGTTTCATATTTTAATGATGATGAATTTTAAGAAGTGAAAGTTCATGCTAATGATGAAGTAGAATGTAAAGTGTATGAATGATGATTAGTGGTTCTTCATTATGTATTATTGCCATGTTATGTGTTGCTTGTGTTGGTATATGTGTGTTTATGTTTCAGGGTGGCAATTGGCTAGGAAAATAGCCTTCTAATTGTCCACACGGGTAGACACAAGAGCATGTGTCTAGGCCGTGTGTGACACACGGTCAGCCCCATGGGTGTTTTGATAGGTCGTGTGTCCCCTGTATCAACTTGCAAGAATTTGATTCGTCACACGGGCCAGCACATGGGCTGTGCCTAGGCCGTGTGCCCTTAAAAGGTTGCTAACGTCATAAACAGAATACCCAGGTTTTCACACACGGGTGAGGACACGGGAGTGTCTAGGCCGTGTGAAGGACACGGGCCATAGACACGGGCGTGTGTCCGGCTGTGTGAAAACCCCTGTAGTTCCGAAATAAAAAATAAATTCCACACGGGCTAGGATCATGGGCGTGTGTGACCACACGGCCTGCCCACACGGGCGTGTCCCATTTCACACGGATGTGTGGCCCTGTTTAGGCAAAATTTTTCTAAGTGCACAAAATTTTCTGTTTAACTCTGAAACCTTCCGGATGTATGTTTAAGGCCTCGGAGGCCCATAATAAGGATGTTATGAATATGATTGAGAAGTTTTAAGTTGAATTGAAATTTTATAGTCCAAGGTTATATGTTTAAGCAAGTTAATTTAAGTAATGCCTCGTATCCGGTTCTGGCATTGAACACGGGTAGAGGTGTTACACCATAAAATTAGAATTATTATGTGTGCTATATGGGCTGCGTGGACAGCCAGGAATAAATGGTTTCATGAAAAACAGATGTAAAAAAGTGATAAACTGACTCATTTCATTATTGCCTATTTGCGAGAGTTGGACAAAATTAGTAAGAAGTTACCTGTTAACAAACTGATGAAAGAAAATTTGCGACCTCCAGAGGAGAGTAATGTTAAAATCAACTTTGACACTGCATTTGATAAGCAACAAAAGAAATCATGCACTGGAATTGTGATTAGAAACTTAAGGGTGCAAGTTTTAAAAACAAAAGTCCATTTTAACAGACACATACCATCTGCGTTTGCTACAGAGGCTCTCGCTTGTGTTCAGGAGATTTGGTTCGGGGCAGAGTTAGGTTTCTTAAGAAGTGACATTGAAGGTGATGCTTTGTCAATTATCAAGAAGATCTAAAGTGAAGAAGATGATAGATTTGAAATTAGGGCTTACATTTTAGATGCTAAAATATTAAAAAGTTACTTCATTTCTTGTAGATTTAGACATACAGGGAGACAAATGAACAAAGTGGCACATCTATTAGCAAAAGAAGGATTCGGTATAGAAGAAGATACTTATATGAGGAACGACTTTCCCAGATCTGTTTCCTGGGCAATTGAGGAAGATAGATGCGATAGAAGAAGTGCATAACTGATGAGTTTTCGAGTTGAGACCAAGGAATCATCGACGATGTGACAGGAAAATGTTAAAATGCTATGCTCATGTAGTGTGTTTTGACGATTGGGGAAAAGGAGAGTTAGACAATGAAGATATTTTGGTTCAGCTTGCTCAAACATCAAAGCAACTAATTAGCGAGTAAAATCGCTTTTTGAAGGGATATCTGAGTCATAGGTGTTTTCTTGGTTTTTGTTAATGAGCCTCTCTAGAAATGAAATGCAAAAGATGGAAGAAGATGAAAAAGAAAAAGATTTGTCAATTATAAATATATTAATAATAAATATTTTGTAGTATAAAGGTTAAAATATGTCATAAGTCTATGTACACTTCATGATTTGTAATTTAGTCTTTGTACTTTTATTTTTAAGAATTTAGTCCTTTACTTTTCAAATTTGAAAATCAAGTTCAATTGTTGACATCGTTAATTTTTTGTCAATTTTGTTGATGTCACATTTTAAATAAAAATACTCACTTAGTAGTCATGTAATTAAAAATGACATTGTAATGAATCAATTTAACATAATATTTTTAATATATGCAAAACAATGTAAAATATAAATTTATAGATAAAAATATATTCAATTAAATAATGAAAAAAAAGAAAATCTCAAATGTATGTTTATTTAATTGAAAACAACTTTTATGAAATATTTTAAGAAGTCTACTAAACAATGTAAAATATTTTACATGATTCCTCCAAACACCAAAAATATTAGTTTTTTAGAAAAGTAAATCATTTTCCGTAAATTATTTTTCGAAATCATTTTCGATGAAACAAACGAGCCTAAATTCATTAAATTGTATTTATATAAAATTAATTAGTTCTATTATTGAAAATGTTCTAATGAAAATTTTTATTACAATTTGATAGTAAAAAATAAAGGAATAAAAATGGAAAAATCTAATTCCTTTCAAAGTTAACAGCTTGGCTTATTTGCAAGGTTAAAACACTAAACATTTTAAAATTTCAAGTTGAAGTCAGTCTCTTTGTAAATCATGTGTGAATTTAAAGTCTATATTAAAATTTTAATTGTACTTCTAATTTAAAATAAACTTAGATATATTGATTAAAAATATATTATGCTCAATACATAATTATATTATAATGTAATGTAATTTAAGAATAACTAAAATAAAATCAAATAAATAAAATAGTATTTAATAAAGTGCAAAGTTACCCTTTTATTTGAGATTCATTTAATAAACAAATCTTAAAGAGTAGTGTATATTTGAAGTATGTCCCAACAGAAAAGAATTTTGTTGATACTTGGCTCGCCAAGGAGAGTTTGTGGCTTATAGGATTTGATTGTTTATAATGAGTCGTCATCAGGTGTTATCAATTAGTTATTAGCGGATTTTATTAGTGTCACCTTTCTTAGATTAGTTTAAGGTGCTGCTTTTTTGTTTTCAGAGTCGGTCTTTAATTTTCTTTAGTCGGGACAAACTGAAAAAAATGGGTCCTTAAAGTATTTTTTTTAGACCCTAAATTTTTTTAAAAAAAATTGAGCCCTACTTCTTCTTCTTCTAAAAAAATCTCAATTTTTTTAATAAAATTTAATAAATTCTGTTAGGCTCTGGATAGGGGCTTCACCTACCCTACCCAGAGCCGGGCTTGCTTGTTCCCCCAAAAAAAATCTCATAAGATAAAAAGTAAATATTTTTCAAACGATATGAGATAAATGGATTTATTAAATCTCAAAGGTTTGAATATTTTATTAACGGATTTCTACATCCTATAATTTTTTTAGAGAATAGATCTCATTAAAATAATTAACCAAACACAAAATGAAATGCCAACGAGAGGAGAGAACGAAACTAAACCCAAACCGATAAATTATCCCATACATTCAATTCTAAATTCTCGTCTTTCGACGACTGTCACAATAGGAACATCAATTTTAAGAATGGGGATAAGGAAATCCAAAGGCAATGCCTAAGTCAAAAAATTGGTATATTAGAGAGCAACCCGGTCAAAAAAGTGTGCCGTCTTATTGTTGTCCCTTTTCATCCAAGAAAAGGCCAGATTTTGAAACAAAAATAAGTCAAAGCATTAATTACTTGCAAGGAATCTCATTCAATGATAACGGCATCCATATCTTCTCATTGGAACCGGCCTTTTTATTAAATTAATTCAAAAAAATTAATTAATTATTAAAATAATTCATCTTTTTAATTAAATATCAAAATGCTTTAAAAGTTACAGTAAATTTTAATTGGGTCTGTTTGATAAGAAAACATTTTCCCCATTTTCAAGCGTTTGTTTGCTTGGAAAATGAATTTCCAAGGAAAATATTTTTCAAAACACGGGTAATTTCATTTTATAGTTTTCGGGAAACGTTTTATCAATTTCTAAACGGTAAGACATTTTCCAAACTACTCTCTTCACTCTCTTCACCAAGAATTTCTCCTCTGCTGGCCCATAAATTATCATATTTTCGGTTCAACGACGATTTCTCTCAAAATTTCTTGAATTGAATCCTTTCCTCGATTTGTTCCTTCTCCGTAAAATCGGTGACGGATAAAACCATTTGTTTGATTTAAACGCTTTAAAGATTCTTGGTTTTCGGTTTAGACTTTTTTCTTGGGACTTGTTTGTTTTCCGCGATTCGTGGGAAAGCGAAGTTTTTTCCGGGATAGAAGATCGTAACCCATCTACAGGAGTCTTCAAAATCAAAAGTCGGTTCTTCCCAACCTTGAAACATCTTTCAAGCGCAAAGAGGAGTGTTTCAAAAGATTGTAAACCGATTTTCTTATTTATACAAGTTTTCCGCAAATTTTCTTTTGTTTTTCTTTTTCAATACTTTACATTTTCTTTTCCCTTGTTTCTTGTATGCGGTCAAAGATATGATGTATGGCTTTGGAGATGATCCTAATGTAAGTATCCTTCAGAATTTCAACATTGAGCCCACTAACCTATTTTTGATGAATGTTGTATCCTCTGTTGAATTATTTGACGAGCTTTGTATCTTTTATTGCGTATGATTTCATTTAGAGTTGGTAGCCATTAAGTTATTTCCCGATGTTTTTTTCCATAACCATGGATTTTTAACCTTTATATCGTGGATTTGCTTTTGAGAGGGCTAAAGCTTTGAGTTAAAGTGCATATTTGCAAGCAATGTTCTTTGAACTCGGATATGATTGTCATATGGGTATATATTTGGACATGGATATATCAAAATTTTCTAAGCTTAACCATGTCTTTGGAGGTTATATCTCCACACATATGTTTGAATATGTGTTGAACATGAAAAAGAAAAATGAAAGGTTGGAGCAACCTAGGTTGCAGCTTTGCAATAAGTTGCTCAAAATATTTATCCTATGAGTAAGGCTAATTCAAAGAAGTTGCTCTTAGTTATAATATGTTTTTCACAATTTCTTTGCTTGCTATATGTCTATATTCTATTAATCAATGATAATATTTACATGTTTGTAATTTCAAGCTAAAACAAGGCACCATATGATACACTTTTCTGAGTTGAGAGGATAAAGTCATACTATATTATTTAGATTCGGTGTGAATGTTGTGTACAGTGTTTGTTTAATTTTTAGAAGTTTTTCATGTTTTCTAAAACCCTTGGAGGATTGTATCCCCACTCATGTCTGAATATTCATTGAACATTAATGTTGGATATGAAGTTCTCTAGAAAAATGAAGAGTTGAAAAAACATAGAGATCGAAAGGAGGAGTACGATTACAAGATATAAAATTTTGGATCTCATTCTATGGATGCTTCATTGTGAGAAAGGTTCATTAGTTGCATACATTTGCCTGCTTATATGAACTGTAACAAAAGTGATGCATTTGCGATTGTATAATTTATTTGATCAAAATTATGAATTTCAATTGTTGTGTTTTCACCACTTAGGAGACTCGGATCTTGTTTGGAGAAATTCTTCCATAAATATTTCGTTTGTTTTTTCTATTGTTGTAGATCTTGTTTGGTTCTTGGGAAAATGTGGGTACAAATAAGGGCTATAATTGTCAATTTTCGTTACATGGTGTTTTATTTCATTTTTTTCAAAGATTTATGATGTTGATTTTATGGAGACACTAATATAATTCTATCATCAATAGTTTCTAATATTCCTCATTGAGTTTTGAACTCTTTTCTTTTTTGTAAAGTTTGGGCTCTTACAACATTTAAGGAAGCTATATATGAAGACCCACACCGGTTTTGTCAAACCGGAATGCTTTAGATCTTGATCCATGTGGGTGGTCCGGGATTACTTGTAATAAAGAGAGACAACACGTTATCAAGATGTAAGTAATCGATCCAACAACTTTTCAAAGTTCTTTAATGGTAGATATGTTCATAATTTATGCATTTTCATGTGTTGCGAAACATATCTCGGTTCATCTTTGAAGGATTTCTTGCTCGAAATGAGCCAAGTTACCTACTTGCAAGAAGCTGTATGTTTACCTTGTGCTTATTTGTTCCAAATGATGCTCTTGGTTCAAACTTTTTATCTCAGACTGGAATGTAATGATTGACTCATAAGTTCATGTATTTTTCTTTCGAACTTTACGCAAAAACAATCGATAGGAACAATTCCAAAAGAATTTGGCATGTTGAAATTCCTTAAAGTCTTGGATTTGGGGATAAATCAATGGCGGTCCAATACCTCTGAGCTCGGAATTTAACCACCTTGTGAAAATGTAAAACCAATTCTTATGTGTCTTACTTTAAGAAAATATTTGTTGTAATTTTATGTTGTTTTGCTTATTTTGTTTTATGTTGTATTCACGTAAATCTTGATCAAATGGTTTGAGTGGGAGCTTGCTCTTGAGCTTAGCAATTTAAAGAACCTTTCGAACTTATTCTTGATAGAAATAAACTTCAAGGACTGTTCTCGCTGAAAACGATTCATCATTTGTAGTTAAGATACATGGAACGTAAGTAGAATATCGTGGCAATGTGATTATGTTCTGTAAAGCTCTGTGGATTATATATGTCTACTTGATGAACTTCACATTAGGAAATCCCCTTAATAACTTAATAATGAACTCTTCTAGTTCCTATATATACATGGCCTGCCGTATTATAGTTGTCCGTTTTAACCCTTAATGGCATTGCAAAATTAGTTTTTACTTGCTTGTGATGATAATGACTGATGATTAGTTATAATTGTATATTTGTGCCATCTAGAGGAATTATGGATTGATCATCCATGGATGAAGGGCTTTTCTAGGGTTTGGATTTCCTCATAGGTTACTGACACAATATACACCACATATTTAATATTTTAAAAGTCCGTGTTTCTTGTTTAATCAATTACCCTTAAAAATTTAAGTGGCTAAAAAGTTGTCCGAGATTTTACATACTTTGAGCTTGAGTTTTTCCTTTTGTATATGCACATGTGGAAAGAGTGATTAAGGAAATAAATAAGGTATGGTACATGGTTTTGTTGTTTGTAATGGTAATCTTCTTCCTTTTTCATGCCTTTCATTCTCTGTTTTCTCGCATTCAATTGCTATAGGTTCAAATTTTATCGACACTTGTTTTCATTACCCATTACTCCTACTTTTCTATTTGTGACAATAATATCTCGAAAACATTCGCAATTTATTAATCAAGCTATAAATTATCACTAAATCATAGATATATTTAGAATATTTAAAACATTTTTTTTATACAATATAATTTCAAACTCACACTCATACACTTACATTACCATATTGATAAAACTTAAAAATCAAACCTTGATATAAGATACGAGTGAAGATCAAACTTTGTAAATTATTCAATCCTTGTTTTTTATTTTTTAACACAATTATAAAATTTGACTTTGGTTGTTTTTATTTTATGACGGTTAATAATGTAGCTTAATAATTGAGTATTATTATATATTTAATTTAATTTTTTATTTTAAATAAATCATTGCAATATATGTAAAAACAATTTAAAATATAAAAATTATTAATATGTATATAAAATTTATTAATATATGTCAAAACAACTTTTTGGAAAATATTTTCAGAAAAGCGCCAAACAATGTAAAATATTTTACATGATTCATCCAAACACTGTAAAATATTTTCTGTAAATCATTTTCCAGAAAAGTAAATCATTTTCCAGAAATCATTTTCCAGAAATCATTTTCCGGAAAACATTTTACTGCCAAACAAACGGAGCCTAAATATCAAAATGATTCAAAAGTTACAGTAAATTTAGGTGGAGCCAAATTAAATGGCTCCACCAAGTTGCCACGTCAGCATGGGAAATTAAAAAATAATTTTTTGGTGGAGCCATTTTGAATAGCTCTACCTGTATAAAATACAAGAAAAATACTGTAAAATCTAAAAAATTGAGGGCCTTTAAAACAATTTTTTAATTTTTAGTGGAGCCATTTGAAATGGTGCCACCACCTTTACAGCTTGTTTTTTTTTTTAATTTTGTCTTTTTTTACTTTTTCATGTATTTAAAAAGTTAAGGGCCTAAAAAGTAATTTTCCCTTTTTTGGTGGTGCCATTTGAAATGGTGCCACCACCCTCCTGAAACTTTTTTTTTTACTTTTATATTAATTTCTTATTTTATTTTATTTATTAAATTTATATTATTAATTTTAAAAATTTTAGATATATATTTTTAATTATTTTAAATATTATATTTTTACTTTTTCAAGTTTTTGAAAAGTTTGAGGACTTAAAAGTAATTTATCCTTTTTAATTGCTTTTTAATTATTTTAAATATTATAATTAAAATTTTGTATTATAAATTACTTTTAAGTCCCCAAACTTTTAAGTTCCCAAACTTTTAAAAATTTAAAAAAGTAAGAAATATAATATTTAAAATAATTACAAAATATATCTAAAGTTAAAAAATTTATTGAAAATAATATTTAAAATTTTAAAAATATATTATAAAACTTTTAAATACACATTACAAATTTTTAAATTTAATAATATAAATTAAATAAATAAAATAAAATAATAAAATAATAAAAAGTAAAAAAAAAAAGGGAAGAGGGTGGTGGCACTATTTCAAATGGCACCACCAAAAAAAAAAAATTACTTTTAAGTCCCCAAACTTTTCAAAAACTTGAAAAAGTAAAAATATAATATTTAAAATAATTACTAAAATATATCTAAAGTTAAAAAATTTATTTAAAATATTATTTAAAATTTTTAAAAATATATTATAAAACATTTTAAATACACATTACAATTTTTTTAAAATTAATAATATAAATTTAATAAATAAAATAAAATAAGAAATTAATATAAAAGTAAAAAAAAAAGTTCAGGAGGGTGGTGGCGCCATTTCAAATGGCACCACCAAAAAAGGGAAAATTGCTTTTTAGGCTCTTAACTTTTTAAATACATGAAAAGGTAAAAAAAAAAAAGACAAAATTAAAAAAAAAAGTTAGAAGATGGTGGCGCCATTTCAAATGGCTCCACCAAAAATTAGAAAATTGTTTTAAAGGCCCTAATTTTTAGATTTTCTTGATTTCCTTCTATTTTATCTGGTGGAGCCATTCAAAGTGACTCCACCAAAAATTATTTTTAATCCCTATGTCGACGTGGCAACTTGGTGGAGCCATTTAATTTGGCTCCACCTAAATTCTTGTAGCTTTTAGGTCATTTTAATATTTAATTAAAAATGTGGATTATTTTGATAATTAATTAATTTTTTTGGATTAGTTTAATAAAAAGGCCCATTGAACTTGGCCTTTTCTTGTATAAGCCAAGAAAAGGCCAAGCAAAAACCTCTCTAACGACAACAACCTCAGCTAGCCTTGGCTCCAGTAAGACTCACCTAAAACCCAACTCACCTTTAGCAAACATATTGTCCCGATCTTGGATAACAACTAATAAAATTAAGGTATCGTTTATGTTTGTCCCTCCCAATAATGTTATATTTAAAGTTTTAGCCTGAATTCTCTTCCTAAAGATACAATACACATTATCTCTGCACCAAACACTTGATAATATTTTAATGTTTTTCTTATCTTGCCCTCTTATATTCATACTATATATAATGCTTTTGGCAAAGTTGATGTCACCCATCATTAAATCTCAACTCAATTATTAAATTACCAAAAAATTTTATTTTAATAAAATAATAAATATTAATTTGAGAGTATTTTATCTTTTATATAAAATCTGAAAAATTCAGACTTCTAATAGGATTTGAACCCAAGATACCATAATATTCATTCTCTTAATTTATTTTTTGTACAACTTAAATTTAAACTCAAACTATTCTTGAAGAATGTGAACAAACTAATGAACACCCAAGCAACAGGCCGCCACTTGGTGTTCTACTCTATTAATTTTATCATTTTTACGAAACTTGTATTTAATTTTCATGTTAATTTGTACTGTATAGAATGCTTTTGACTAAGTTAGTGTCACCCATAATTGAGTCTATATATATATCTAATAAGATTTGAACAACTCCACTTATTAGAGTTGCTTGACATGAAATTAAACAATTAAAGCTTTTTTACCTCCTTCATTATGACATCATTACTCTTCCCATAATAAGCTTTTGATAATCCTAATTCTTATATGATACAATTGTTTTTATATATGACTGCTAATACCATGGCAAAAGCCCAAAAGAGTAGTTAACGATCACCACTCGCATCTTCCTATTCATATTAATTAATTAATTAAAATTTAAGTATAAATATATTTTTTTCAAGCAAAGAAAAGTATGGCCACGTCATTAATCTACATATATACTAGCTAGTAGTACTAATTTAAGTCTTATCTTATTTTTAAAGAATTTAAGGTTTCACTTAGATTTTGAAAATGATTATATAAAACAAATGACGCCATAATATCTATATCTTTTTTTTCAATAGCTTAATGTCACATTAGTATAATATTACTGAAATTCAAGATAAAATTACTTATGTGGCATTAAACTATTGGGAAGAAATAATATTTATGTTTCATATAATCCTTTCTATTAGATTCTTATAGGATTATAGATATGATTATTTTTTACTTATATAAATATTTAAAATAAAACCAAGGTGGATATGTTTGTTGATTTGTTTATAAGGAATTCTTAAGTTTTATTTCAGATTCTACTTTTGTTGATTTGGAATCAGGATGCTAGATTGGTTTTGAATAGGAGTTTTAAATTTTTTAAATTAGTTTCAAGTTTGTGTTAATTCCAAAACAGCATTACTACAGGTTCGGGTTTGATGGGTTTAAACCCGTTTGGATTATTGACTTTTTTACAATAAAATCAAATTGGTACTCGAATTAAACTAACCTTTCTAACCTAATTATTAAAGTTGGGCTTGGATCAGTTCTATTAATAATTCATTGGGATAGATCGCACTTAATGAGATTAGGCTTTAGGTTCACAATGAAACTGGGTTGTCTTTCTAGCTACTTCTTAGTTGGACTTGGACCTTTCATATGGTGATGAAAACCACAATTTCTTAGCTTTTTATGCTTACATCTTCTTCTGGTTCAAACTAGAAAATTGGATCCAACCAATTTTAATTTAAGCCTGTTTCAACTTAATATCATCATAAAAATTTAGGATAAATTATCCTAATTGGTTACCAAACTTTTAGGATGCTTTCATTTTGGTCCTTCAAAATGAAATCCTTGCAATTTTGTCTCTCAACTTTTAGGGTGCTTTCATTTTAGTCACCCAACGTTAAATCCCTAACTACGGTTGGCTGTACACGTCACATTATATTTACACTTTCATTTTGATCATCCAACTTCTAGGTTGCTTTCATTTTGGTCACATCCTTTTTTTAAGTATTCATCGAGGTAAAAAAATATTAAGGATTGAAGTGAAAAGGCGATAGAAACTAAAATAATACTTTAAAAAATTATCAAATTGCACTTATTTACCTCTTGTTGAAAGTTCTAATTTTTTAATAATGAACAATTAAATAAATTATTGAAAATTTATATCCCTTGATAATGCTAGTTTGTTTGTTATTATAATATTGAAATTAATTAATTTAATATAATATTGAAATTAATTAATTTAATCTCTTTCTAAATTTTAAAATTTTATTTTTATGTTTCTAAATTAAAACCAACGCAAATAACTCATCTTTAATAGTTGTCTATGAAATCTAAATTTCTTTTTAACTATATGATTTTAAATCTTCTATGCTAAGCTAAAAACAAAGAAATTTTTTTGCAATTAATTAATTTTATCTTCCATGCCAAGCAAAACCCATAATTTTCCATCACATCTTTACCCAAATGAAGAACAAGAAATTAATGAATTTTTCTTTGTTTTAACTGAGCATGGTAGACTCGAGATTATATAATAAAAAATTTAATTTTCATAGACAATTAATAAATATGAATTATTTTAGTTGATTTCATTAAGAATAATCTCAAAACAAAATAAATTTAAAATTTAGAAGGAGATGAAATTAATTAATTTAATTAATTTCAATGTTCAAGCAACAAATCGGTTGATATTATCAAGGGATAAAATTTTTTAACAATTTATTTAATTGATTTTGATGCTTTGAAATTTAATATTTCAATATTGAAAAAAATAGACTTTTTGGCAATGGGATAAACAAATGCAATTTGACTAATTTTTTAATGCATTATTTTAGTTTCTACCACTTTTTTACTTTAATCCTTAATTTTTTTTACCCCAATCAATATTTCAAAAAAGATATTTTTTTTTATAACCAAAATGAAAGCGACCTAGAAGTTAGGTGACCAAAATAAAAGTGTAAACATAATGTGGAATATATAATCAACTGCCATTAGAGATTTAACAGTTAAGTGACGAAATTGCAAGAATTTCATTTTGGGTGATCAAATTGAAAGTGCACTAAAAATTAGGTGACCAGTTGGATATTTTATCGAAAAATCTAATGATCTCAACATGTCTAGTCTAGACGCAAATTAACCAAAAATTTGAAATGACCCAAACAAGTAATTCGAAAAACTCAAGTGTCAAGCCTAAAGGCTAAAAGGAATAAATCTCAAAATTATACATAAACTTCAATGTAATGTGTAAGTTGATATATAAATTTTAATTTGGTGTAATTATACACATAAAACTTTGATTATGGTGAAATATATATATGAAACTTTAGTTGTTTCAATTATACACATTTAAATAAATACAACAAATTATTTTTATATTAGATAAATATAATTATCGTATATGGAATATATAAACATAAAATGATGTTATATCAATAATAGTGCTAATAAATTATGAGAACTGAATTAAATCAAAATTTTATCATAAAATTACACAAAATAAAATTAATGTATAAAATTATACATTAAATTAAAATTCATATATAATTTTAAAATTCATCCTAACCTAAACTAACTCAAACTCAACCTAAAATTAAAATTGATCCAAACTGAAAATGTGATCCAAACTGAAAATGAAAAATATTGGTCTGAATTCAAAATTATAAAAAAAATAAAAAAAAAAACCCTTAAAAACTTAGATTTACTCCATCCAAATTGATGCAAATCAAAATAATAATATGAGAAATGGGGTCTGGTCAAGTAAGCATCCCAAGGGGGGGTACCTAAATAAATCTTCTGTGATTCTTCACAATCATTTTGTAGGTAATCTGAAGACATCTCTCAGATTCTTCGAGTTGTCAAAAACAAGTGGCTCAGCAAACTCCTTGGAAAAGGAGAGAAGAAAACACTTTTAAATTCCCTTGTACCAAACAATAGGGGCAATTTATTAAAATATATCAAAATTAAAAAAATTATAGAAATAGGCCAAAAATTTAATTATTTACGAAAAAGGGTTATTTTCTCAAAACGAGTCCACGTTAACGCGTTTTCAGGGGATAAATTAAAAAACCGCATCCACGAGAGAGCGCTTTGTGCCACATCATCTAAAAACGCGTCCTTGAAGGTGCGCTTTGCTGATGTGGCAAAAACACTCCCCCAAGGACGCGTTTTAGCCCGTATTTTAAAAAAAAACTATTCTCAAATTTTTAAAAATTTATGAGAACAAACCTTTATAAAGGCTCAATGTGACAACACCATTTTTTTTAAGGTGTCATCAATTAATAAGGAAATATAACTTACAAAGGAAATCTTTATATAGACCCAAAGTCTCATTTTCCTTATTTTCTTGAGCAAAATAGGATATGAGATATATGTATGTATAGACTAATGAACAGTTTTGCAACTTGTTCCTAAACAATGTGGGATTCCTTCCTCTTTTAACTAACAACATGAGATGAAATACTATACTATATTTGATTTTTTTACTTAGAGTTTAAATTTTTTTATCAAAAGTTAACATTTGTTACATTATAAATAAAACTTTAAAACTCTATAAGTAAAAAATATATAAAATATAAAATGAGTATGGTAAAATATTAAAAATAAATATTTAAAAATTACTAATAGTTGAGTGATCATTTTGTAAGTTTTATAATTAGATAGCTAAAAATATAGTTAAGTGACTACTAATATAATTTAATCTAGATATAAAATATGAAAAATAATTATTATATTTTATGTATATTATATATTTCTATAAAAAAACTAATTTAACATAATTATATACTATATTTAAATAGATTATCTATCTAGTCAAAATATATCCTAAATAAATTTATCGGCATTCATTAGGTGATGAAAATTAAATTAAATTAGAATTAAAAAATTAATTAGTATAGTAAAATATTAAAAGAAATAAATATTTAAAAAATATATCAATTTTAAAATTACAAAAAATACTATTTGAGTACCAAATACTCACCATTTATTTATTAATCAAACATTCATAATATAAAATAAAATAAATAATAAAAATTAAAAGTATAACTTCTAAATTTAAATAATGGAAAATTATTTTAAAAATTAGAATTGCATTGATATTAACTTCAAACATTTAAAACTGAATAGAAGATTATTGCATGTACAAGTTTCATATGTCACTACACCAAAAAAGACTTTTAGCGGCGGTTTTTTTTTTTTTTTGCTTTAGCGGCGTTTTTAAGCTCCACTAATACTTTTTACGGCACTTTAAAAAGTGCCAAAAAATGCCGCTAAAGAAAGCGCCGCAAAAGTTAGCGGCGTTTATTGTGAAAAAGCGCCGCTAAAAGTCCCCACCTTTAGCGACGTTTATTGGAAAAGCGCTGCTAAAAGTCACAACCTTTAGCGGCGCTTTTATAAAAAACCCCGCTAATTTGCACAGATTTGCAATGCTCTTTTTTCTAATATCCTACCTCCCCGCATTAAAACCAACCAAAACAAAGACAATTGCATATAATTTCAACCCAAGACAAACAAATAAAACATTTAAATCTCACCAAAAGTATTAAATCTAAACGATACTTCAAATTTAATAAAAGATATATGATATACATTAATAAATGAAGTATAATTCAAACAATTCTTACAATAATATTATTTGTAATAATGTTAAAAATTATCTTACAATAAGAAAAGAAATGTCTAAGATGGTGGCCTCTGCGATTGCTGGAACAACTTCATCATAGTCTGAAGCTGTAGCTGGAGTTCTTCATACTTTCTGTTTAGCTCTGCCTCCCTCGCTGCTGCCTTCGCTCTAAGCTGAGAAATTTGCTCAGCTGTGCTCACTTCCATCTGAGATATCTAGTCTTTTAGTCTCTGAACTTCAGCACGAGATTGACTCCTGGAAGGTATGTATTGCTGGGAGCCGGATCCAAAATATTGGCCTGGGTAACACCAGATCCTTGACATCGAACCCAACCATACCTTTTAAGACCCAAAACATTAGTGATAATTCGTTATAAATATACTCAAGATTAATGAACTATCAATCAAGCGATCGTACCTTTTCGGGACCAAAACATCAGTAATAATTCTGTTATCAATCTCCTCGACATTAACAGAACTATTAGACGAAGCAACCACTTCATACTCCGCCTTCTTCTCCTTTAATTTATCCTAATAAATCAATTAAAGTGTTAGAAACGAAATATATAATAAAAAGGAATCGAACATAACTTAAAATTATAAATTTTAAACTACAAACGATGAATTAAACTATTGTAATTAAACATTATAAATATTTATAACAAATCAAATTTTATTAAGTAAATATACCAAAATTTCTGCAGCTTCAGATGTCATCGGAGATCCATCTTTCTTCCGATGCGTAATGTCAAAAAGCTGAAGGTGTCCAACTTTTTAACCAGACGAAGCTTCCTACATTATAGCAGAAAAAATATAATGTAATAGTATAAAGTCATTAATATTTGAAAGAAATAATAAATTATAATACCTCGGCCTCAGCTACACAAGCAAAACTTCTGGAACCTGCCGTGTGCGTGAATTTTTGTTTTTGTCTGCTGCTTGTTCCAACTCGCTCACGGTCCTACATAATGGAATTTGAATTATGTATATAATAAATATTATAAACCGAAAAATTTATAAGACTTTAAAAGTACGTAATACCTCTCCTTTCTTTGAATTCTAGAATCTAACTTGATCTTCCCATTGGTACCTCAACATTCCCGGTGGAACATTTCTTAATTTTTTGTTGAGGCTCATTTCTTTCTTAAAATATTATTTTTTTAGCGTGCTTTTATTGTCTCTCCATTTTTTACCCAATTCTTAACATAGTCATCGGAGACCTCTAAAGCAAATCTCTCCTGAACAAAAAATAGTTTAAAAAGTTAATATAAACGAAAGTTAAATCAAAGTATTATAAATTACATTCACGTTTTGTTACCTTAATATTATCCAGAGCTTGATTTTTGTTGGCAGCAGGCATGTGATGCCATGATTCATAATTAATGGGCAACATATTGGCATTTCATGCTAAAATGCCCAAATAGCCTGCTAACAGTCGAGCTTCAGATCCAACAGGCTGGCCATGATTGTTTCTCCTTACTTTAACACGCTCGGCAGGCTCTAAGTCGTATAAATCTTTAAGCAATGTACTTCCCCGACCTCTGCTCGTCCCACCACCTTCAAATTTGAAAAATGATATATTATTATATTAAAATTAAAAATGAATCAATAATAAAATTCAACATGCATGTAAAATAAACTTAACATTACTTTGAAATTTTGCGGGCTCGTCATCTATGTCCGTGAGACTAGAAGATCCAACAATTGTTTGCGTTCACTATTTGCTTCTTACGAATTTGGAGTATTGTGGACAATGGTTAAATCAGTAATCGTCTTCTAGGCATTTTTCCGCAATACACATGAAATAGTTCAAAACTTTAGTAACAAATAACAATAATAATAGTACATTTAAAATAGTTAAATTATATAACATGACCAACATTAAAATTATAATATTACATATAAATAATAAATCGTAAAATCTTACTAAATCATATTTCGTAAATATCTTCGTCCACATCCTAACGAACCCATTGAAATTGTTGACTAGTACTAGGGATATTTTCATTTAAGTTTTGTTCTGGAAAAGGCAATGTTTCTGATCTTTTGACTATGTCATCTCTATTTCCACTGCCAATGTCGAACAAGTCTCTAGGGGTGTTTCGAAGTACAACGTACCAACCCTCATCAGTTGGATCTTCCAAGTAAAAAACTTGTTTAACTTGAGAAGAAAACACATACGGCTCGTCCATCAGTTGTTCTCCGATGTGAATCAATCGAGAGAAATTCACCATTGTAAAGCCATATTGATCGTTTTTAATCCGTGAGCCGTATTCACATCACCCAATCACCTTGAAATAAGACAACTTTGCATTTTTCGTAATAATCCAACTCAATGATGTCGATAATAAGTCCATAATACTCAGATTCCCTCGACAGATTCTTGTCCCTAGCACTAGCATAACTTGTAATTGAAGAATTAACCACAATTTCACAATTTTGGGTTCTCCTCAATCTCTCACGATACCTTGTATGAAATCTGTATCCGTTGATGAGGAAGACACTATATCTTTTCACTATTCTGTTTGGACCTTGTGAAAGCCATTTAACTTCGTCATTTACTTCATTCCGACTCCAAACCTATGGAATTGAAAGTAAATCGAGTAATTATGAATGTTCTAAGAAAACATTATTACTTGTCAATGAAAACTTAAATTGCATACCATTTGGCTTAACCATTCATGGAATGATTCTGTGAACAACTTATTAATTTCTCGTCGATTTAATCTTCGGGATCGTGAACGAGCTCTTAATGTTTGTTTGTACTCACTACGGTCAAAAAAGTTTTACTTTGTTAGAAGATTAACAAATTATAATTGATGAGTATTTATCAAATTCTAGAACTTACTTCCGAAATGGTTCCATTGAATCATGATGAAAAAGAACGTATCAATGTGCTTGGACCCACGATCTATCGTCTAATTCTGCAATTTCGACTTTGCTGATCGATTCTCCGAAACTTTGAAATAAATAAGTTTCGGCCAAATTATGATCTGTGAGCCCACCATTTCTACTTGGCCTGTTCATTCTTGTTTCAACATCTTCCAAATACCTCGAACAGAAAGTTATACATTCCTCTACCAAGTAACCCTCGGCAATTGATCTTTCCGGATAAGCGCTTATTGCGGCAGTATGACTTCAATTTGGATAGGAACCTAAACACGATATACAACATTATCAAAAGTTGCAACTAAAGACATTGAGGTGAATGAAGGAATAGTTTGCAAATAAAGTAAGACCTTTCAATGGGATACATCCATTGATAGAAAATGGGTCCACCAAGTATTGCTTCACGCGGGAGATGAATTAACAAGTGCACCATAATGGTGAAGAAGGAAGGCGGGAAGATCTTCTCCAGATTGCATAAAGTCAATGCGGCCCGATCTTGTAGTCTCTCAAGTTCTTGAACATTCAAAACTTTACCACAAATGCCTTTCATTATATTTGACAGTTCAATTACAGAAGCCATCACCTTTTTCGACATATAACACCGCATAGCAACTGGCAGTAAGTCTTGCATCAAGATGTGATAGTCATGTAATTTTAAGCCATATAGTCTTCGATTTAAGACTCACACATCGTGATATATTTGATGCATACACATCCGAGACCTTTATGTCCTTCAACACCATACAGAACACTTCTTTCTCCGTCTTCGACATTGAAAAAATAGCAGGCGACAACCGATATTTCATATTCGAAAGTGCTTGGGGATGAAGCTCACGCCTAATTCCCATGTGGACTAAATCAAGTCGACTCTGAAGATTATCTTTCGATTTTCCATCGACATTCAAAATAGTCCCAATGATGTTCTCGCAGACATTTTTCTCAATGTGCATGACATCAAGATTATGGCGTAAAATTTGATGCTCCCAATAAGGCAACTCAAAAAAATGCTTCTTTTTTTCCACAAGTCTGCCTCATTAAGATCGTCCTCTTCATCAGATTCATTCCTAGATCTTTTATTTCTTTGCGGGTTGGTCGGTTGATTCATCTTCCCATAAATAAAATTCATATCTTTCAACATTAACAATATTTTGGATCCACCGGTATGCGAAGGAGCTTCTTTGAACTCTTTAGATCTTGTCAAACCGAGCACTCAAATCTAAATCTATGATTTTCGGTAACCACCGCGATGCCCCATGTAAGAGAACTTCTTTCCATTATATAACCATTGCGAACATGTCTGCGCAGCACAACATGAACAAACATAACGACCTCTGGTACTCCAACCAGATAAATTAGCATAAGTCGGGAAGTCATTAATAGTCCACATCAAAGCCGAACATAAATTAAAGTTCTCTTTTCTCATTGCATCGTATGTCTGAACACCAGCCTATAGTTGTTTTAACTCTTCAACAAGTGGTTGCAAGTAGACGTCAATATCATTTCCGGGCTCTTTCTCTCCAAGTATAATCATAGACAAGATAAAAGATGATTGTTTCATGCAAACCCAAGGAGGCAAATTGTAGGGAACAAGCACCACAGGCCAAGTATTGTACGTTGTGCTCATGAGTTTGTAAGGGTTAAATCCATCGGATGCTAGCCCAAGCCTCACACTCCGAGGATCGCTTGCAAAGCTTGGAAATTTAGAGTCAAAAGATTTCCAGGCTAAAGAATCTGCAGGATGCCTTAACAATCCATCATCGGTTCGTCCATCATGGTGCCACGTCATTGACTCACTGTCTTCGACGACATGAAAAGCCGTTAAAGCCTTGGTATTAGTGAAAAATACCGTAAAATCTTAACTGGCTGTTCCTTGATTGTGTATCGTGATCTTCCTCGTTACCATCCTCTGTATTTCTATTAATCCAACGGGATTGACCGTATACATGACAGCACTGTTGGTTTATCCGGTCGCCCCAATACAACATGCAGTCATTTGGGCAACTATGAATTTTGTTATAGCCAAGGCCCAAATCCTTTATCAGTTTCTTCATGTCTTTGGAAGATTGAGGGATTTTTGCAAACGGGAACATTTCTTGTAGAAACTCTAACAGCATTGTCAACTAGTTTCGGTCCATCCTCCCAAACATTTCAAGTGAAAAGAGCGAATCTGTAAACTCGGTTTGGAAAATTTTGATCCCTCATACAGTTCTTTATTCATTTCACCAAGTAACATGTAGAACCTCGAAGCTTCTTCATTTGGCTGTTCATCAGGTACACTTCTTCCCCCTTCGGTGAAAGTATTTCCACCAAAATTATAATCATCGGTTGCACCCAAGTCAGGTGGAAATGACCCGAAACCATCACTGCGCATATTAAAAGCATCCCACAACATGCCTTCCATGTTATCATCTCTAACATTGTCATTGTAAGCACTATGAGGATAACCAAGATTCATCGATGACGATGCTCCACTAGATGTACACTCTCCATGAAAAATCCATTTTTTGTACCCCCGGACAAAGCCATCGACAACTAGATGTTCGTAGACAACTTCACGATAATGCCAATTAATATTGCAACACTTCTTACATGGGCAAAGAACCATATTCTCTTGGCTTGCATTTTGAAATGCGAAATTCAGAAAAGTTTCTACTCCATTTCGATAGCCGTTGCTTACCCTTGACAATTTCATCCAAGTCCTATCCATTCTGTAGTTCTTGAAGTCTAAAGTTGACAATAAATTTACGGCTAAATTGTGAATTTATAATTTATGTAATCTTGATATGATCATATATATAACCGAGTATTATGTAAGTTATGTAAATTATGTAAGTTATGAAGTTTGATCTTAAAATTATGTAAGTTATGAAATTTGATCTTAAACTTATGTAAGTTATGAAATTTGATCTTAAAATTAAGTAAGTTATGTATTCTTTAAGATTCATCATACATGGCATTGTTACACAGGGAGGATCCGTTATATCTTACAGGTGAGATATAAGGCAACCCGTCAGTTTCCAACCTATATACTTTGAATCTTTTTTCTATACAAGTATTATGTAAGTTATGTATTCTTTAAGATTCATCATACGTGGCATTGTTACACAGGGAGGATCCGTTATATCTTACAAGTGAGATATAAGGCAACCCGTCAGTTTCAAACCTATATACTTTGAATCTTTTTTCTATACAAGTATTATGTAAGTTATGTATTCTTTAAGATTCATCATGCGTGGCATTGTTTACACAGGGAGGATCCGTTATATCTTACTGATGAGATATAAAGCAACCCGTCAAGTTTCCGTGCTATATACTTTGAATCTTTTTTTTTCTATACAAGTATTATGTAAGTTATGTATTATGTAAGTTAAATAATTTGATGAAAGCTATGTAAGTTATGTGTTATGTATTATGTAAGTTAAATAATTTTATGAAAGCTATGTAAGTTATGTAAGTTATGTATTATGTAAGTTAAATAATTTTATGTAAGTTATGTATTATGTATTATGTAAGTTAATTTCAAATTTCAAATCGAGAATCAGTTGAGGCTGAAAAATGTTATTATATATTTTTTATAATTGAAATTTGATGTGATGTTGTTAAATTTAAAAAGTTTTTAACTTACTTCTTTTAAAAAATATTTTCTATATTAAAACATTTTTGAAAATTCATCATGGTAAACAAGTTAATAATTTTGAAAATTCTTATCTTTTAAGTTAATAATTCATCATGGTAAACAACTTACTTCTTTCAAATAATTTTCAAATCATCCTATATTATGATTTTTGGATTCCAAAGAAAATATTCCACAAAGGCAAAAAGTAGGTGAACCTTTAGCTATCTTGTTGAAGCTCATAGCATTGCCATGGGACCACCATAACTGCACCCCCCACGCATGCATCGATAGCTTCTTCTTCTTTTTTTTTTTCTTTATACATATAATGGTTAAAAATTTTCAAATATTTTATATAGAAGTATTGAAAGACATAAACAGTTTTATAAATAATATTTGTTGTTGTTAAATTTTTTATTTGTTTATATTTTTAATAACTCTAATATAATTAGAAATTTTGTTATTAATATAAAAATTTAATTATCTTTTAAATTTTTTCATATTACTCACGAGTTATAATTTAATTGACATCAACTTTATCCATCAATGATAAATAAAACAAAGTAATAAAATATTGCATTCATAAAGTCAAATAAACAGTTTAATAAAAAATAAATATCATAAGAATTTACTTGTATTACTTAATTAATAATTATTTTTCTTTAGAAAATTAACATTACTTAACTCATTTTTTAAAATTTATTTTTGTATTTTTAAAAATGTCACGGAACCATTTCGCTTAAGACAATCTAGTTATATATATCCGTGCATATTATTTAGAGTAAGGTTGTTTGCTCTATGATTTTAATTAAAATCGGATATTCATCGTCAATAGTAATATAGTAATGGTTAATTTTTTGTGTTAATTTTAATTTTATATATATTCTTACATGGTTATATTGAAATTTGAGTATATATTTTGTATGTCATGTCATTATGTTACTCGTATTAATATATAACTTAGTACATTTATTAAACTTTTTTGATAATTGCTAGAAGATAATAAAATTACTTAGGATCAAACTCAATTTCTTATTCCTATAGCATATTAATTTTAGCATCTATTAAACAAATTACGTCTATTTCTTAATTTTTGTATTTAGAATTTTCAAATTTATAAATATTACTTAAAAGATAAGAGTTTATCATCATTTAGTTAATATCTTTTGCAATTTAAACAAGTTCATCATGGTATGATATTATCGATCATAATTTTGAACCAAAAGTATCTTAATAATTTCAAGAAGCTACTCTACTCCACTATCACCAAGAAACAGAGGTGCAAATTAGTACGAATCGGTTGATAAATTAATAGGTGTAAAATGGTGTAAAATTATTTTCAACAGTTCAATGTGTTTGACACTTACGAGATAATTCTGACTTTTCGTCAATCCTTTACAACTTAAGCTTGATTACTATATAAAACCTACAAATGCGGAAGTTGAATTAGAATGAAAGCTTATATTGGATAAACGCCCAAAGAACAAACAATGACTTTGAACAATGTCTCCGGAAAAATTATGAAACTAAATAAATGGTCGATATAAGGCCAAGATACTTACGTGCTAATTGTAGAAGGCCTATAGAGTCGAAGACTAAACCGATTTTCAACAA